>CM069078.1:51278799-54243799 GCA_035578085.1 Solanum pinnatisectum | reverse complement strand
CGCTCCCTGTGATGAGAACTCCATTTACAACAAAAAAGGAACTATGCTTAATATCCTCCTCACGATACTTTTGAAAGAGCAGAAACTAGATATCTAGGAAATAAACAAGAAATTATCTGACCACCCACGTGCTTCTGCTGTACTTCAAAGGCAAAGGTAAGCAGGCCCAATGAAGCTAGTGTTTCAGGAGCAAAGGGTCCAACTAATTTGGGCCCAAATGAACCAATACATAATTATTACAACGTCCCAGGGAAAAGGGCCCAAGCAAGGAACAAGGCAAAAAATACCACTTCTGACTGGAAGACTATACGCTTATTACAAGCAAAGCCTCTGCAGCCTCTATATACAAAGCACAGGAAGACACTTCCGATGCCACCAGAATAGAAATATTATCAAGTTTGTGAAAATCCAGTCAGAGAAAGAAAAATCATAGGATAGTTTCTACTGGAAGGAAAACAGGTATGCTCCATCTTGGAGCATATAAAATTGAGAATAAAAAGCATTTTCACCGCAGAGACTAGAGGGCAATGTTCGACTAAACATTTTGCAATTAAAAAAGGAAAAGAAATAACAAAAGAAACCAGATGCAACTTCTACCTAGAATGCCAATTCGACAAAATCTCTCGGTAGGGAAGCAAGTGAAAATACTCAACAGCTGGAGCAACCGACCATTCACGTGAATTTTTCTTGATTAAAGGACCCTGCAAGCTACTCCAGAAGCAGATTCAAGGGAAAATCAGCCATTGGTCGACATTGGAGCAATATTTATAGTACTAAAAATAAAATTTAAAGCAATATTCATTTATGCAATGCAAAATTCAGCTTTTCTAACAGATTATGAAATAAACTAAGGAGAGATCAGTTCCTTATAAAATTTGATCCTTCATCCATGAAATGCACTTATCAGGCTACTTAGCACATCAATAGATCAACATAATTGAATTATGCTCATACAAGTGCAAAATGATGTGATGAATACTATTGTTGAGTTCCAAGATAGAGGAGAATTCAAAAAAAGTATGAATGCCTCATTCGTTGTCACCATGCGTGATGGGAGGGAGCTACGAGCGCTGATGATACCATGTTTCTTTGTGATGCAGTTGAGACCCAACTGGATTAGGACAAGTTCTCATTTGGTTTCAGGTAGTGTTAGGTCATAAAATTAATTTGAGGAAGTGTGAGATTGTTCCTGTTCGAGAGGTGAATGACCTTGGATTGCTTGCTAGAGTATTGGATTGTAGGGTTGGGACTCTTCCGACTACATACCTGGGAGTATCATTAGGTACTTTGAACAAGGATCATGCGGTGTGAAAACCGGGTTTTCAGAGGGTTGAAAAGAGACTAGCAGGGTGGCAGAAAAGATAAATATCGGAAAGCAGAACGAAGTGCTTATAAAGAGCACATTATCGAGCATCCCCACTAACAACATATCTTTGTTTCAGGCTCCAACTGTGGTCACTAAAAAGCTGGAAAAGATTCAGACGAGATTTCTTTGGGATGCAGAAAATGGGGCAAGTAAATTTCACTTGGTGCGGTCAACTCCTACAAAATGAGAGGCGTTGGAATTAAAGATTTGATGCTACAATTCAACAAATTAGGGGGACACACGATGGAGAGACTTTTTGGGACTTGAGATTTAGAAGGGATTTTCAAGATTGGGCAGTGAATGAGCTTCAAATATTGTTTGCCTTATTGCATAGGCAAGTCAATTCAATGGATAATCTCAATGTTTTGCGGTGGGGCTTGGGAAACAATGGAGCGTCAGCATGAAGTACTTCGATGAGAAACTATTATTTAGGGAGGAGGTTGAAGTCCCATGTAATGCAACATGGGTTCCAAAGGTGCCGAGGAAGGACGGCCTCTTCACTTGGCCAATGAAGGGGTGATCTTGATAGCGAAAAATCTTAGAAAGTGAAAAGTTGCTTGTGTCAGTTGGTGTTACATGCGGGTGAGGATTTGGATCATCTTTTACTTCATTGTGGCAAACCATGAAACTATGGTGGGATATGCTTAGGTGGTTTGGCACTCTTTGGGCAATGTCAAAAATTGTGAAGATTTGATGTTCAGCTAGAAAAGTGGGAGAAGGAGGAGGAGATAAAGGGCTTAGAACGTGGTTCCACATGCGTTAATATGGGTGGTGTGGAGAGAGAGAGACATAGGAGAGCTTTTGAAAGTGTAGAGTCAAGTTTCTCTCAGTTGAGGAGTAGTGTCCGTTTCTTCATTTTCTTTTGGTGTAATTAAAAAAAATCCTTATTGTATAGACGATTGGATGGAATTTGTAGAGAATCATATTTTGTAGATTCTTTACCTTTTAGTATATCACTTGAATACGCCTAGTTTGACCATGTTTATGAATGAAAATAATTTTACTTGATAAAAAAATGCAAAATTGGATCTCCTACGAGCACATTAAAGATTTATATATTATGCATTAATATTGGTGACAAGACTCACATTTGACAAGAGATGTATTTGGTTTTAAAGGTCCAGTTTATTATTGTTTTTGTCGTTAATTTCTTGAAGCATGCACTTGAATATGTAGAGAAATGAACCAACCTTTCAATGATGTCACGAATAGGAATCGTAAAACCTTCATGCACCAACTTAGTGGATTGTACAAGATATAATCGCGCGGATGCTTTTTCTTTATCCAAGGAATATACAAGGTGGCTCTCTAGGACAACCAGATCACTTCTATTGATGCCTGTTTCAAATGCAAATTACATGAAATATTTAGTCATTCTAAAAATATTACAGCACATAAACTGAAGTATTATGGCAATATTTCCAACATTACATATGAAGCTGCCTTTGGCTAAGTGAAGAATATAAGGTTGCTTAAAAGATAGGATATTAATCAGTATACTAGTAGCAGAGTTAATTACTTCAAAGAGATCAAAAGGCGGAAAATGGTTACTAATATTGACTGATTCTAGTGGAATAAAAATAATTACAGATCAATCCAGCTAGCTACAGGAAAAATAAAACCAAACTTGAGAGTATTTTTCAAACAAACAAAATAAATGTAAGGAAGATTCTAATAACTCTAAGATAGAGACCCATGGGGGCAGTGACAGATCTAGAACACAACCAATGGATTCACAGGAACTCATTACCTTTTGCCCAGACCTCTATACATTAAAAAAATCATTAAATATCAAGAAAAAAATGATTGTCAACTAAGTTATTATTGTAAATTAACCTGAGGTCTTTGTAGGTGGCAGAACCACAATTTTCACTAAGATTCAAAATGTAAAAGAGCAAACACACGAAGAAGTCAAGGAGATTCACCATCTCCTATATATTCATAAAAAATAATTTGACCTTTAGTCCTAGTGGAACATTTTTTTTTATAAAATTGAACTGAGACGGACTTAATTGGAACGATATGGACAGCAACGATTCATAAAACCACCTCAACTTCCTTTGTATTATGTAGTTACTAGTGAACTTATCCGCGCTTCGCGCAATTATAAAAGATAATAAGATATCATCTTTTAAAATTAAATATTACTATATGTATCTCTCTATCTCTATCTATCTATGAATATTTGGTTTGTTAGTAAACTTTCAACAAAATCATGAGTTATATTTTGAAAGAAAAGAAATCATAGACTTATGATAATCAAAAATTCATATAAAATATAAAATGAAGAGTAATTATAGAGAGAGCATACAAAAAAAGTAAATAATATGACGTCATTTTTACAATCATAATCATTAAAAAAAAAAAATATGAAATCAATATACAATCTTCCAAGCTCTGGTCGACATCTACTCCCATAAGTCAATAATCATTCAATAGCCTTCATCCTATTCTTCAAGTCCAAAGTATGAATATAATAAGCACCGAAAACAAAACAAATTAAAATGCTAATATGATCATTATTGTCTCTATTTATAGGACTACGATATGAAATAACAAATAATGTCATGAATATGACATTAATTATTTAAGGTGTTATGATGATAAAAGGTTGTAAGAATAATGAAAATAAAGACCATTAAGTTTTACATTTAATTTTTTTAAAGAAATGACTTTTTAGTTTCTTAACATTGCTTTAATATAATCAAGAGGATTAGATGAGTGTTTTTTTTAATATTTTGAATATAGCACATAAATGGGGGAAAATGAAAATGAGAAACCCCCCCCCCCCAAAGGAGAAAAATAATAATTGTATTTCTCACTTTTTATATTTCTAATTTTGTTATTGTATATAGATTTGACAATAAATTATTCTGCAATATTGAAGCCTCGCATTAGTTGAATATATGCGATTAAGTTTCATTATATGGTGGAGACTCGAGATACTTTGTGTGTTATATTAGGAAAAGACATATACATAAGTAAAGAAGATATTATTCTATGTAAAAAGGCTGCTTTTGTATTTTTGGTTTTTTGCTTATACACGTAATGTACCGGGCTTCATATTTTTTTAATTATATATATGGCCAAACATTAATTGCTATTTAGGTAGTAGATTATCAATTGAATTTCATAATAGTCATTTCTAGACTATACATGTCAAATAAAAATTCTACTGTCTAAGGATTAAAGTTTTTCATGATAACTTCAACGTCTCTTTGTCCACTATTAATAGGAACGGTAAACATTTAATTGGTTTTTTTTGTTTAATTCTATTTGATTCTTAGGGGGTGAATTTTGAGATTGAGTGGAAGTTCCATCCGGATTCAATGGATCAGAACTGTAGTAACAAAGTAATACATATTCGAAACTTGAAAATAAATGGAAATAATCTAATAATTAGAAACTTCACCAAATTTTGACCAATCCTGGTATATCTTAAAAATGAATTTTTAGTTAAAATAAGATTGCAATGTAATGTATAATTTCCTGACAATAAAAGCAAAAAACAAACTCACATCATCCATAAAATTAACTACCATCTTCATGTATTAGTAATATCATCACAAATAAAAATGCAACAGAGAAAAGAAAAAATATTAAAATAGAAAATAGAAAATAAAGAAAACAACAAAATACATACATTCACTCCATATTCTGCATCTTTGTATGCATGTATATATGATTTCATATGCAAACATTATCGAGCATATGCAGCTGTGTGTTCTTGAGAGAAATCATGCACATTTTGTTTGCAAACACTATTTTATTCATTCATTTATAGTATGGTAAAGTGATGAAAGAAGTTGCAATGATTCATATAAATGCATAAATAAATGTGATTTCTTTTAATCCTATTAAATTTGTTATCAAAAGAAACGTACTAAAAGAAGATAAATGCAAGGCTGAAGTAATTTATAGAACGTGTCTCTTTAAATCCTGTAGGGGTTGTAGGGATTTAATGTGTTTTCTTATCATGAATATATTTTATTTTTAATTTAGAAAAATGAGATAAAAGCTTAAAAATTTGACAAAATAGATAAATACTAACGATGGTCATTGAGAGGTGCCACATCACCGTTTTCATATTCTACTTTATATATAATATATATATATATATATATATATAGATTGTAGTTAAAAGAAATAAAATGTAGTTATTGTAGCCTTGAGTGGCAGGTGCATGAAACATCTTTTCACAGCATGAACCACAATGGACATCACTTCTCACAAACAAACCACAAGAACCACTTGCTTAGTACTGATAGGCAGCACAAACAAACCAAAAGAACTATTTCCATAGTACTGATAGAATAAACAGGCACCACAGGAAAGATCAGTTCAAACCCAATTTGGTGGGCAAGGAGAAAATCACTTCCAAAGGCAAATTTTGAGAACTTAAAACTCTAGAATTTTGATTCCTCATTAAGCATATACCTGTTGCTTCTGTGGCAGCAGAAAGCGCAAGATCTTGGAGCGATGATGCATCAGCATACTGAAGACCGGTTGAAAACATGTTAGCTTTTTTCTTTTTGCTTATGCACTTTGAATCAAAAAGATAACTTGAAGAGACATCAAGATGTTTCTCAATAATGGACCAAACTGCACAGGTCATAGAACTATGCATGAGCAAGCAATTCTCCCTCCTTGAATCAACTAAGAATACAGCAACTTTGGAAGTAGGCCATTTCTGTGATAGCGGAACAACTTCTGCAGCATCCAGCGTTGAAGAAATATCACATGCCCTCATAATTTCCTTCTCAGTGAGTGAAAGTTGGCTTTCCAAATTGTCCACGTCTGTGTAATCTGATCGATGCATTAATTTCACATACGTCATCAAAGTTGGTTTCAGAACTACAGCTAATTGGCAAAATGATGCAAAATTAAGAAACTCTATTTTCTGATCTTGATGTTGCTTCCTGTAGTAGTAGTTGTAGAGCAACACAACAGCACCCACCTGCCAACATCAGCAGCCAGTAGAAGAATGGATTGAGTAGAACATAACAAACATACCATAGCGCTTGCAAGAAGGTTTCTCGCTAACCAAAAAATATCATAACCTTTATTACTCAACTTCCATACCAAGCTTGAGTATGCTATCTCACTGATTAATCTAAATTCAATCATAATGCAGCTCACTTCCCCTAGAATCATTTACATAGAATCCACCCATCCCCATCGCAGAAGATCTTTCCCCAAAGTCAATTGCATGAGATATAGAAGTTTAGAGTATACAGATGAAAAGAAAAATGTGTATGGATAAGTTCGTGTTTAACTTTAGATTTAAAACCACATGTAATATTCTAAAACTCGCAAACTTCTGCACTTATTAAATATTCAAAAGTAATAAAAAGATAAGGCCTGGAAGCCTAAAGTGATAACTTTATCAAGCAAATTGATGTATGGACATACTAGAAGAGATGCGATAAGGAATAAGATTATGCATGACAAGGTTGGAGTGGCTTCTGTGTTGAACAAGATGAGGGAAGTGGGAGTGAGACGGTTTGGGCATGTGAAAGAGGAGGTGTGAGAGGTTGGCTATAGCAGGTCTAAGGAGAGGTAGAGGTCGACCGAAAAAGAATTAGCAGAAGGGATTAGACAGCAAAGCATGACGCATCTTTAACTCACTGAGGACATGACTCTAGACAGAAAGGTATGGAGGTTGACGATAAAGGGTAGAAAGGTAGACGAGTGTTGTCGTACTTTTATGTGGGAGAGGCAGTGGGTCAGTCTCCTCTTCTCATCTTTCCTTATTAAGTAGTATTAGATGGTATTCAGGTAGTATATTATTCTTCAATTTTCACTACTACATGTTGCTTCATTTCCAGTGTTTATCTTGTTGTCATTTTCCTTTCAATCCCTTCTATTACACCAAATAGTCTAAACCTTCAGAGATTCCATACACATTCTATTAAAGCATAGAAACCTCACACAGAGTTCTAGTCGAGAAATCTTTTAATTTTACTCAGTGAATTCAATTGCAAAAAAAGATCAAATTGAATTAATAAATAAAAACATACCAAATGAATGAACAGTAATTGGAAGGCTATAAGTACCTGTTTAGCCATGGATTTTTGTTGATCAAGTGTCGGAACTTCCTTTGATTTGCAAGAACTGCGCCCTAACAACGGCTCCACCATACATTCCAGCAACGCCTGAACTACTTCCTCTGTTGCACACACCTTCTCCGTCACCTCCATTTTTTCCGTCATCTGATTCTAGTTCTAGTTCTAGTTCTAGATTATAGTTGGTGGTGCAAAAATCACTGATCGGAAAGGAGAATTTCGATAAAAAAAAAAAAATGCAATGTGCATGCAAAGAACCATGGGGTTTAACGCCCCGGGATATTTTGGGGGGAATTGGGGTTTTCCCTTTTTTAGGGTGTTTGAGAAAATTTCACAAAATGTCACTTTGACCCTACTAGTGGGAAACTATTGGTCCAATATATGTTATTTTTTATTTTAATTTATTTGCTATTTTTTTTATGTTCGTTTAAAAAATAATTATTATTTTTTATTTACTTTCTCACATAGTATATTTAAGTCTTAAGATTATAAAATTAAAATATATTTGACATATTTTTAATTTAAGAATATAAAATTAAAATATATTTGACATATTTTTAATTTAAGATTACAAAAATTTTAAATTTTATGTCAAATAAAAATAAAATAAATAACATTTTACCTATCAATGGTACGGTATTTGAAAATTTTAATTCGATAATTATAACTTTTTTATTTTTAATAATATTATATTATAATCATATTATAGTAATTCAGTATGATTCGGTAATTTTAAAATTTAATTTTAGTGAAGTGTGATACGATTAGTCAGTAGTCATAGTTTGTTTTACTTGATCTTACGTATGGTATGAAATTATGATTTTGACTTTTTTTAAAAAACGTCTCAATCACATCATATTAACATTTCACCCATCAACAACGATATACACGACGTAGACCCACAAAACAAGGTCTGAAAAGAATAAGGCGTAGACAGATTTTATTCCTACCTCAATGGTGCACATATTGTTTTTAATAGACCCTCGGGTCAAGGAAAAATAATTCAAAGCAATTCAGACAGAGAAGCAACAAAAATTAAAGCATAATAAAGCAAAAAAATTCTCCATGTCGGTTTCAATTTGATTGTTAGGATTTGACTTTGGCACGGAATTAAAAAAGTAAAAGCATTTTTGAATCTAACGGTCTTAAACTAAAAATATATGTTGATTGACGTATCGAAATGTCTTTTAACTTTATGACCTTAAACACATTAAGTCTCACCTCCACGCCATTTCAGTGTGTTTACACTCCAAAATTTATGTCTTGGTGTCTTTAAATCTTTAATTCAGCGTTAACTTTATCACAAGTCTCGTCAATCAAACTAAGTCATTCCCAAATAACATACACCACAACACCAAATTTTAAATTTGTCGCATCAATTAATTTATCACCAATGTGGATAAAATGGGTCAAGGGCAAATCCTTAGTGTATTCCCATCAATTCTGAAAAGTGTTTCGCTTTTTCACCCATATCCGTTATTTGAGTCTCAACTTCATCATACATACCCTAATGTAACACATACACCTCTACCCTCTAAATATCTTCATATATATTTTTGAGAGACTTAATCATAAATCTTTTCTAGATCAATAAGCACTATGTGCAAATCTTTTTCTGCTCCTTATATTACTCCACTGATCCCCTTACAAACACAAATAACTTATATTATTAAATGCCTCAAAATACAAAAATACTTCAGAAAAATAAAAACAATTACTTTTGTGTTGTAAATATAATTATGTGAATGTTCATAACTTCAAGGTGTAATTACACCATAATGTATAGTAACTCGATTACTTTCATGGTTAATATCATGTTTACGATTAACCTTTTGTGTGCTTCTATGTAATACTATAAATAGAGACATTAGAGTTGGATACACCTGAATACTTGGAAGAATAAGAAAAACTTTCATCTCTTGTCTCCCTATTTTTATTGCTTTTCGTCTTCTATACTTTGTCTTATTTTGCTTTAGTTTTATAACATTTTGTTAATTAATTATCACAAAAAGAATGTTTCAATCTCAAAATTATACGAATCATCACTAACATTTTTTTCTTTTATTTAAAATAAAGAGAAAAAACATAAAGTCACCATTAAAGTTGTTCCAGATTTTCAAAAAGACACATTAATTTTGCAACCGTCCTATTACCCCACTAAACAATTTTGAACAGTTATTATTATATCATTTTTTTATCAGCCCCAAATTTTAAGAAGCAAGTGTGTTCACACACCAATCATTACATGACACGTGTTAATTTAATTAAAAATGTATTTTTTAAATTTTAAGTTTTTCCTTTATCTTTTTTTTTCTTTGTCTCTCTCTCTCTCTCTTACTTTTTGACTTTTAATTTTGATTTATCTTAAATTTCACTTCGTCTTCAACTTCCCACTTTCAAGTGATTCATCCCTTCATTTTTTTTTCTTTTTTTTCACCTCCCACCCCCCATGTCAAATTGAACCCCACTCCCATTTTTTTCTGTTTCTTTTTCTTATTCTTCTCCGATCAAATTCTTTATAAAATTCATACTATTTTTTAGACTTTATTGAATTATTGATAACAAAATTAATTATTTTTCTAAGAAAATTTAAAAATTTGAAGGTATCATCAACTACTCATTTTCATATAACTTCAAAATTAGAAATGATAATTTAAAACAATCAATAAATTCTCCGAAAATTGAAAGAACTTTATTGAAATCGGATAAAAAAACTATATGATACTTCCTAATCATCTTGAAATCTAATGGGTTTATCAAATTATTTGAAATGTAAGAAATTTTTTAGATAAAGTTTTAAAATTAAAGAGAGTAAAACTAATAGTAGTAAAAAAAGGAATGTGAAGTTGTGGTAAAAATGAAAAAAAAGGAAAAAAAAAAAAGGAAGAAAGAGAAAATAAAAAGGAAAAAAAGTTAAAATAATAAGAAAAATAAGAAAATATATTTTATAATAAAATACTTATAAAAATAAAATTATATTAGTTATTTTAGGCTGATCACTCTCTTTGAGAGAATGCACACCACTCTCTGTGTCAGGTGGACGAAAAATGCTATAATAATATCTATTTAAAATTATTTAGTGGGGTAATAGAACGATTGTAAAGTTAAGGTGTCTTTTTTAAAAATTTGAGACAACTTCAGTGGTGACTCTATGCTTTTTCTCTCAAATAAAATTCATCTTTGCCAACATTATTACGCATGATAACTAAATAAATAAGGTGAAAAGGGACCTCCTATAACTAAAATTGTCCTTGGGCGGGAGGGGAGGAGAATTATGAGTAGGATGTAATCAGTTCCTCCAACAGAATCTGACAGTATTAACAAAATCTCGCTTCAACACTATTTGATTCCCTCATTGGGTTTTTCTGGAAATTTCTTCAATTCTTCTGATACATATAGAGAGAAAGAGAAAAAGATTGAGCGTTAGAGATAGAGAGGGATGGGGAATCCGAAGGTGAAGTGGACGTCGGAGGAGGAAGATGCCCTAAAAGCCGGTGTGACAAAGCACGGTAGCGGAAGGTGGAAGAATATTCTCAGGGATCCTGAATTCGCCCTGGTTTTGATTAATCGCTCTAACATCGACCTGAAGGTTTGTATCTCACACGTTTTGTTTTCGTTTTCGTTTTCCGTAGATCATTTTTCTGTGTTAGATAACATGATCCTAGATAGGAAGATACGCAGATTGAGAATTAGGGTTGAAGTTTAGTAGGTAATCGGGCTTTGTCTAGTTCCGTTATCGGTATTGTTATTATTAATGTTATTACTTGTTATTTGCTATCTCTACAATTGATATGCTCACTCGAGCCAAGCTTGAGTTATCGTGTTATTTGCTATCTCTACAATTGATATGCTTACTCGAGCCAAGGGTCTATTGGAAACATCCTCTTTACCTTCACAAGGTCGGGATAAGACTTTGTACGCATCACCTTTGGCAGACTCCACTTGTGGGATTATATTAGATATGTTGTTGTTATCTTCCTGTTTTTTTGTTTTTATTATTTGTCTTCTGTTCTGGGGTTACCTGCCCTTAATTTATACTTGAAAACTGAAAAGGACTTGAGTTAATGTGTTTACAATCAGCAAATATCCAGGATTTGAACTCCATGGGTTCAGTCTTTCTTAGCATTGAACCTATTAAAAATTTAAAATTACAGGTTCATACCTACTATTTATTGCAATGTTAGTGATTTTTCACATGAACTTATACCACAGCATCGAAAATACTGTCCAGATGAACTCGATGTTATAATGCTGCATCCGTCCCTGGTTACAATGTGTATAGTGGCTTCATAGCGAATCTGTCCCAATTATTTTGGAATATGCAGTATAGTAGTATTCACCTGTCATGGGACTGCTTTTAACTGTGTGAATTTTGGGCTATTGATTCATACTTTCTGGGTATTGCAACTCCTTTTTTAATCATTTAGGTTTGCTAATTAAATGTAATCTTGCCTTCCTACCCTGACCTTCAAAATATTTGGATTTCATTTTTAGTGATCTCGACTTGTCCTTTACATAGAGCCATATAGGGAAGAACATAGACTTCTGAATGGGATCTATGTTATATTTTCTCTTTATTGCTAAAATAATTCACATTCCTTTCTTTTGTTTGTCCCAAAATCAAGCTCAATTTTCTCATGATTCTTATTTTTATTCACTAGTCGTTACTTAAATAAGTAGTGCTTAATACTTTTCAACTCAAGAGTCATATGGGGCCAGTTGTAAACCTAATATACTCACACCTTAAGAAGTTACCTTTGATTCTAGTTTTGGGCCCAGTTTTGTCTAAACCAACATATAATCATGACATCCATGTGGGGTCAAAGTAAGACTACAAACTGGGGATAGAGGGAGTAATTTTCAAAACATGTAGCTCTTATTTATGTTGGTGTCTCATGTCCAAACATTGCCTCTTTCACATACATATCAAATATTTGTTTGGACGATGTCCATTTATGAAAAAACTGTTACAAGGAGTGTGTTTCCTTAATACAAAAGAGAGCGAGCATTGTTTCCTTTCGATCATTAAAATGCAATACATTAATCTAAATGAGTGTTCCAGATTGAAGGAACTCAATCGGAAAAAGGAGGGACTCTAGTTAGGGATATGCAGCAAAATCTTGGCTTATGGAACTAAGATATTAATCTCGTTTGGAATTTCAACTTTTGCCAATTTACAAATGTCGCAGTCTCTCATCCAGAGTAGGATTATTTTAGAATTTTTTCAGACTCAATGTGATAGTCATCAAATTTTCTTTGTTCTCCTTGAACAGGACAAATGGAGAAATATGTGTATTTACACTGCTGGACAAGGTTCTAAAGATAAATCTATAGTTGTTCGTTCAAGACCAATGGAAATAGATGCATTTGTGCCTTCCCCCATTCAAAGTCTTCCACCTATTACTTCAGCATTCGAGAATGAAGCCATTGAGGATTCGCCCAAAATCCCACAAGAAGCCTTGAATGCTCCAAAGTATGTGGGTCATTTTAGTTTCTTGTATTATTTGTATGCTTAACTACTTTATTTTGTATTTTTTTTGAAACTGTTTAATAATTTTTTTTTTAACTGACTACTTTATTGTTGAATTTATCAAGGCTAACCAACTGTATGCATGTTTACTATTTAAAAAGTACCTCCAGGAGAACAATTTTTTTAAAACAAGCTTGTTAGTAACGTTTTTCTTCTTCTTTCTAGGTGAGGGGGGAGCAAGAAATTAGTTATAATTTTGAAAGGAGATGTGAAGGAATTTCTTCTCTACTCCTGATCACCCTCACCTCTTCCTCCCTACACCTCCCCAAGAAAAGGGTATGAAGGATTTAGCAGATTTCTTAGGAAAAGTGTAAAGTTTTTGCTAATCCCAGTGTCCGATTTGGACTGTAAATCCCCTCCCCGTCATCCTTTAGGTGATGGATTTTTGTGATATTTGAAATACCTTCATTGAAAAAAGGATAAGGAGAGAAAGGAAGTCAACTGAAAGGAAAGAGGAGAGAGCTAAAAATGCATTTGTTCTTGTATAATAGTACTGGGTGATCTTTCATTATCTAGAAGTTAAATCTATTTAATAGGACCTTTTGCAAAGCTGTTGTACAGTCTGCTATTTGCATTAGTTTCTTGTATTTTAAGAAGTGGATGTCTGGATCTTTTCTTTTGGGATATATCCTTGGTTTGATGAAGTTTATTCCATTTAGATGTGTTTACGACTTAGTTATTCTTCTTTTCTTCCCCTGAATTCTTTACTATGTAAGGTCAAAATTGGAATGGTGTAAGTCGAAGTGGGGAGAAGCAAATATCTATTACTAAAATAAATATGAGATTATCTACATGCGCCATATTGAGGTTGATAAGGTATATTGCATGTTTTGGGCTTGGAAAGAATTGTTATTGTCAATCTTTGTACTGCACACTTGGACTTCCTAATGAGAGCATGTGGATCTGCATGCACTTTGAATTTAAAAATGCTTAGGATAACAATCTTTCTCATCCTGCTTATATGATTATTTTTGTAAGTAGCCGATCTACTGATCCATCTTTAGACCAGTTGTTGAAATTCAAACTAATTTATGCTAGTTTGCTGGCTTTCATTATATATTGATATCTCTGCCACACTTCCAGGTATAATGATTTGATCTTTGAAGCTTTGTCATCCATGAGGGATTCAAATGGATCTGATCTTGGTGCCATTGTGGGATTTATTGAGGTGAGCTCGATCAGCTTATCGCTATTGCATTAAAACTTCCTTGGAAGTCGCGTGCTTTATATGACTTCATGATCATCATGTTGACATGCTTGGTTTTGCTTCTTCTGCTTTTCAGTTGACATCATAATGATTTCAGACTTTAAGAGGTCATTGAATTAGTCAATGCATGTTGGAATTCTGTATCAAATGCTTTAATTTCATTAACATCAACCTTTTTGCCATATATACTTTCTTAGATTTCTTGAGTCATATATGGAGGCAATTTACTTTAGCAAAGAATACCCTATAAAATTTTTGCAAAGAATACTTGTGCTTTATTTTCCGACAAATCATGGTTCTAGGTTTTGCCCTCTATTTGCTTTCAAAAGTTCTATGACAGTTCATGTGAGTTTTCCACCATGTTCAATTTCTATTGGGGGTTTGTGCTAGGCCCTTAGGTTCTTATTATCTTTCTAAAAAACATTGAAATGCCAAACCAGATAGCTTTTCCCCTTTTCAGCTTCTTTTCTTTTTGAAGTTGAATATGATTTTTTGAAAAAATACAAATATGTCGACTTGTCTTTCTTTGTTAATCTGTGAGCTTATGCTTCTGTGCAATACAAGTCCCTAAGGGGATGGCTAAGTGGTTGGGGCATGGGATTAATTACAATTATGGCATTTGGTTTGAGCCCACTTGCTTCAGCTTGGTTAGCGAGTGTACCTTGGCAACTTTGTTTGTGGGGCTGGACAGATGCCCTGACACCACTGATAATGGTAAAAGAAGGCTTTGAACTGCACATGTAGTTCTCTTATCTTTTTCCTTATCGGAAGAAAAAGAAGATTTTTGCGTATTACAAACACACATTTGATGTCCTATAAGCTTAAATATTAACACTTAACAACTCAATTAGAGGAAGTTATGTCCTTTTGTTTATATTTTTTATCTGTTGATATGTCAAACTCTTGCATGCGATCCTTTGTCTTTTGCTTAAAAAGGAAAAACAAAAAAGAGAGGCTGTATGATCTGCTGGTAACTTTCAGTGACAATTCCATTTTGATTACCGTTGCATTTAAACTTTACAAAGGAAGTCGACTCTCTATTCTTATTGCAGCAACGACATGAAGTACCACCAAACTTTAGAAGGTTCTTGAGTTCCAAGTTGAGAAGACTGGTTTTGCAAGAAAAACTTGAAAAGGTAAATAGTTTCTGAATTCCTTAAAGTAAGCTTCCGGAGTAATGATCTCTTCATTATTTACTGCCTATCTCATGTTGATGGATGACTTTACTTGTTTTACCATGCATTTTGGACAAATGTGGTTCGATTGATGCATCTAATGCTCCGTTAGGATTATTGCATCTTGAAATTGCTTTCAGTGTTATGTTATTTGTGGAGAATCTTCACCAATTATTCATCAGCATATAACTGATGATGCATCTAAGTAGTCACTGCACATAGCTTAAAGTCAGCAGCCATTGATTAAATAAGCCTGATCTTCTGAAAAAATGAAGGGTGAAACAGGTTATTTCCAAGTTCTGACCTGCAAAGTAGTTGCAGAACTTTCGATTGGAATTCTGTTCTTTGTATTTCATGGGGTGATAACATCTTATGTCCAGTTCTTTGTGACAGAAAACAAAGATAGAGGGAAGCATAATCTTTTGGCACTTGAAGACAAGGATACCCTGTTACTCTTTTGTCTGCAATAAGCATCACTTTAGCTCCAGCAACTAGAATTTTGGCAACCCCCCAATCCTCCCACCCTGAAAAACAAAAGGGTAGGGTGGGGGGGATTACAAATATAGTCTTCACACTTTCGAAACCCGGAAAAATCTTGCTTTGAAACACTTTTTGACATTAAGCTTAGCATTCCTGTCTATTTGATGAATTGCAGGTCGAGAAGTGCTTTAAGATGAAAGATGCATCATTAGAAACCAATATGCCTACTCCAAAACAAAATGATGTCCGGTCATGGCCAGTTCCGAATTCAGTTCCAAGACAAAATGATGTCCCGTCTTGGCCAGTTCCAAATTCAGCTCCAAAACAAAATGATGTCCTGTCATGGCCAGTTCCGAATTCGGCTCCAAAACAAAATGATGTCCGGTCATGGCCAGTTCCGATTATGGCTCCAAAACAAAATGATGTCCGGTCATGGCAAGTTCCGAATTCGGCTGTAAAAGTCTCCAGTGGAACAGCAGAAGAAGCTGCTAGGATTGCTTCTGACTGGGTAGCTAATGCAGAAAATAAGCGTTGCTTGGAAGTTGCAGCAGTCAGAGATGCAGAAATGAAGCTAGAAATGGCTGAGGAAGCAGAGTCAATGTTACAAATTATCAAAGAGATCTTTGATCAGTGTAAGTATTCTGGTTGTTACCTAACGTGCTAAATTATGTACGTATGATTTAGGTTTTTTGATGGTTCAGTGTTTAAATGCAGTCATTTCCCAATCTGGGTTGGATTTGCTAATTGAACAAACGTTTCTTTTCTTGTTGCCTTTGTGGTGGTGTTTCCAGGTTCACAAGGTGAAATTATTCTCTTGGCTTGATCAGCATGTGGAATGGCTTGTATATACTGCTCATTGAGATGCCGAGATGCTTTTCATTTTCTGATAGCAGTGGGTTCCAAACTTTAGGGTGCCAACCAATTTACTTTCCTTTAGAAGTATACTTGAGAAAAATAATGGAGCTTCAGAGACTATGATCGTTGCTATCTTGTGCATCCTACCCATTTAAGCTCTTAGTACAGACTACAAACTATAGGTTATGTTTCAAATTTCAAAATTCAGTTCATAGATTTGCTATTGACCTTTTCGCTTATGTTTTAGCGAGAGGAAGCTATATAGATGAGAATTTTATTGTTATTGGCATACACAATCAACAGCTCTGCGGAGATATTGTTTTGCAATAACTTGGCATGCTAGTTAAACTATTTCCTGGAACCAAATTTCACTAAAGGTTTCTTGTGTTGGCGTCAACGTGCTTTGGGTTTTTACTTTCTAGGCTTTAAACAGTTCACCAAATGACTAACCAGGAAAAACACTTTGTGCACTGGGTAAAGTGCTCTGGATATTGGTACAGGTGTTTGTCAACTAAGTGAATCAACTTCGCTCCTGTTATTTCTTTTTTTCGACCAGCTATGAAATGCTTTTCCTTGAGCCGATGTTTATCGGAAACAACCTCTCTACCTACCAAGGTAGTGACCAATGCTGTAAGGTCTCTGGTATGTTGTTGCAGTTACTTTGAAACTGTGAAAGTGATAAAATTGTATATCCCCTTTTGAACACAAAACAGAAATGAAAAGCTCTTCAAATTTGCATGTCGTATTCATTTTGCTTAGTATATAGCAAGTAATTCTTAAGATGCTAAAAATCGTTAAGAGTCCTCTGCTTCTCCTGCGTAAATCAGTTATATATATCATGCTAAGAAAAGTTGCTTTCAGTACTGTAACTACAAATAGAAAAAAGAAAGGTTCGCCTGCCAAAAAGATACAACATACTAATATAGTATGCATATCTTACCCCTACCTTTGCGAGGTAGAAATTGTTTCTGATACACGCATATAGTTAGAGGCTTCTGTAGTTGTATAAGTACCATCCCATGGTAATGAGGTTTCATCAATGGACTTCAAACGAATGTTGGTGTCTTTGGTGAAGGAAAACATTCAATTTTGCATGTTCCCAAGGTCAAAATTTGGAAAAAACATAGTATTCTCTAGAAAAATAAATTCCTTTAAAATAAGAAGAGTAGATTTCCCGACAAAAATAAGGAAAAAAAAGTCACAAATGACATTCCACATTAATTGTGTACCCACACCCTTCAACACGCCTTATCTTCACCCCAACATCCTGTAGCTCCCACCCTCAGTCTAGATTATATACAAGCTTTTAGAATAATAGAAAACTCACCCATTTTCCATAGCACACTTGTAATCAAGTCAACTTAAAAATCTCAGCAAACAAGTCTCCCTTTGTTCTTGTTTTTTTTCTCTGAAAACTGTCTAATGCAACAATCCAGAAACCGTCTGAATCTCAAAGTACGAAGTCGCACAAACTAAGCCCAATTACGATCCAAAATATTTCTGAAGGAGGTATAACTGCTTTATTAATGACAACGTCAATCAAGCAAGTAATGGATTTAGGAAGGACGTAGAAAGATATGATAGTTTATACCCACAAAAAGAGTTGAACTGGTACTTATCCATAGTTACAATGAAACAGGCAATATCAGGAACTACAAAGTCCAACTGAGAGGGATAAGAGACAGTTAGAGCAAAATAGAGAGTTCTACATCGAAATAAAATTACCAAAAATGCTTCTCTGTCCCCAGTAACAAACAGTTTTGCGAGCTCCAACTACAAGAGTACAAGCCCAAGCTCTGATGATCTTAAAACATGTTTTGTTCGATAATTGTAGAGATAGTAGTGGAGTTTCCCATCACCGGGGCCAAACTTCAGTTCCTTCAAGAAACTATCGTTCTGCATAACATCTAGGGCATTGAAAACATCAAAATCCTTCTGCTTTGCCACAATAAGGGCATCATTCATCAACTGAATCAATGGAGTCTTTGTAGAGACATTGTAATACGAATAAGCAGCTTTTAGAGTGGTATGATTCTGGTTACCAAGAATTGATGAAGGGAGTGTGTAAAAACTGCAGAAGTCGGTGATTTCATGAGTTTGAGGACTTTCAACCAGATAACTGTCAATAACACCTTCCTTCCGCAGAAGCCAGTGTTCCACATCATTTTCATCGAAGTCAGGTGCAACCACAAACTGCTTCAAGTAATTCCTAAGCAAACGAGTAACTGCAGGAACATCATGGGGCTCCATCTTCCTGAACCCAGGTGTGACAGTCTGATCAGGTAACTTATACAGCTTTATTGTTCGACTCATTGTCATCCTTGCACCAAGCCTGGAAAACCCGACATCAATTAGCTTCTTTGGATTCAGAGATCTATGCCAATATTGACAGGTTGATACAGGTGTTGGAAGGACCACCCCAGCTGTATAAGCAGCTTGCCAGATATTCTCCATATGAACCCTCCTTGTGACCTCTTTTATCATGACAGGAGCAAGTCTTTTTGATCTAAGTTTCTTATGAACACAAAGAAAATTGATCTCTGCCATCATCACAACAGTATCTCGGACGCGTATCCTTGCAGGTACCCCTGTAATAAAAGCAACCAACTTTTTTGAGGTCTTCACTCTGACTCCAATGTGCCAGCTCCTATAGAAACCTGGAGGGCGAAGTGCCCATCGAAGAAATTCTTTAGAGTAATTGAACCTAAACATGTTTTCGTCATCCTCAACATAGTTGTTTGTTAGGAGAACATAGACTTCATTGCACATCTCCTCCGAGTCCATATCACAGGTGGTCCACTCATACTGACTTGGAAGGTTGTAAGGCTCCTGCTTAACTTCTGACAGAGGAGTTGGAGGTTCAATAGGGCCTTCAGGCAAGCTTGAATCCCCAAGATCCTTAAACTGTCCCACTGGTTGGGTCTCCCAGAACTTATGTCTCTTTGCGAGGGACAGAGATTCTTGGACCTTTCGTGCCAAGGAATCAATGGCTACCTCATTACCATTCTCCGGAGCTAAATTATCATCAGAACTTTGGTTATGGTTCTCGGTTGACTTACTATTGTCAGCCATTTCACCAGCTTCAGTGTATTATTCTCTGTCAATACATCATAAATTCAAAACCAAGGGCAAATGACTAAAAGAATAAGCAACAAAATGCAATATAGTGGTGAGAGAGATCTGGATATTTAACTAAGCATCAGGGGGATTAAAGGGGTTGTGACAAGTACACTTTGACGGAATCAGTCAACAGTCTTTATTAAGTGAAGTCTGTGAGGACAACGAAAGATCCATGTACTTAAATCTTTTAGCATTTTGGCGCAAAACAAATTTAATAAATAACATGGAAGTTCTTCTCAAATTTTATCTGCTTCCTATTTTTTTTTAAATAGATGAATAGAATTGTAACCATAAAGACAGTTTTTGCAGTAAAACGAGAGTTTCAGCAACTACTTGATATCAAATGAACAAAAGTCACTTGTCTTTATATGTATGATTAAACTAAAAAAGTAGCCCTAATCAGCTCAACTAGGCACCATCCCTCAAACATCTTATATATTATGTAAGGACGTTCTCTATTTGGTAACTGTGGTGTTCAGGCCAGACTAATTCCATGGGATTCCTGATACCTCCACTTCCCACGAGCAACAAGTATGAAGTAACTCTGTTCGACAAGACTAGTCGATTTCACTTAGTTACAACTTACAAGCAAGAATACTAATGAAGAATCCACCATACACATAGAATCCATCAGAATATCAAACTGATGGATGAACATATAACAACAGGCACAATGTATTAGATCAAAATTGATCGTCTCCAAGAAACTAAATATAGTAGAATAAGCAGCATTCTAACTCTTAAACGAACTTGACCAGCTAGTTTACCGGCTAAAATACATCTTCTTTCAGAAACCAAATCAAACATCATTTTCCACTATTGCATGACTTCCTATTCACGCTAACTAACACTTTATTCAAAATCGTGCAGAGTGTGCTAATATATAAGAATACAGCATCAAAGCAGGATCCAAAATTCCACAATTTCAAAATCAAAATCAATCAACATCTTCCACATATAATAACGAAAACAATAGAATTTAGTTTTCCGAGAATGGATAGAATCAAATCAAACCTAGCAGCGTCTTCGAATTCCGGCCGGCGACGGAGATCTAGGGTTTCAGAGCCGTACTGAGTTACCTGCAGGCGCACCGGAGAAAGCAAAGAAGATGAAATTGTTGAAATCGGAAGAATCGAAGCTATGGATGAGAATATGAAATGATCCAAATGGGAGATGGGCCTTATTTTCCTTATGGGCTTTGTTCATCATTCTCCTTTGGGCTGGATTTACACAAATGTCCAATTTATTAAGCCACCATTTAAATTTGGACCCTTATTTTAAAAGTTGTGCAAATATATCCCTTGAAATTAATGATTTTCACAAATGACTTTAGAGGTGGAGATCTTGAACTTTTGACCCTGGTTGTACATGAATACATCAAGTTTAAACTTTTGATCTTAAAGGTTCGCCCCTGAGTAAGCGGGAGTAAAAAATTCAAGATCACCCATTGTTAAAGCCGTTAAATGTAATTTCTTGTAAGATCTACGTATATTCTTCCCTCTTCAGATCTCATTTTATGGGACTATACTGAATATATTATTGTTATCTAAAGGGTTCATAAATTATAAATAAAAGAAAAATAAAATCATTTAGTAAATAGTTTTTCATAAAGAGATACCTACCAATAATTTCTTTCTTTATTTTCCTATTTTAAGGAGGAGATGATGGGGAGGGCCAATAAAGGATACTTTGTAATTGCTATTAATTACAAGCTCAACAAGGTAGGGCATGTGAATAGTACAAAAAATGTAGATAAAAAAAGAGGAGACCTTTGCTAAGATTGTAACCTTACCCAACATATCAAGTGGGATTATTACTGTGGAAATATAGTTTACCTAACTATGTACTATACATAATTATATTCAATTATTTTCTTGTAGCAAGTGATGCTCTACACTTCAAGTGCACATGAGCCAAAACTAGTATAGTGGTAATCAATAATAGAGTACCATTTATGATGCCTTTGGCATTAACCATATGTAATCATTCTTAACTATTTCAAATTTATCACACATAGTACAAAAAAAAGTAGCCAAGAGACAGATCTGGTTGCTTAATATTGAAGCAACAACTATAGGACCTTTTAACAACCAAAAAAAAAAACTAGTATAATTTTAGGTGTGTTTGGAATAAAAGAAAATGTTTCCCACAGAAAAGAAAATGTTTTTCTAAAAAATATTTTCTTGAAAAATAAGTGGTTTTCTTATTTAATTTTAGGTGTTTGGTTAATGGTTACTAAGGAAAAAAATATTGTTTCAAGAGCATTTATGTATAATTTGGATAATATTGTGACACTGAATCCGATTCCGACTTGAGACTCGATTTTCGACTTCGAGCTGAGACCCGACTCACGATCTCAACCCCGACCCGAGACCTAACTCTATTTTCAGTCTCAATCCTAATCTGGATTCAAACTCCTGACCCTGATCCGATTTTTTACCTCGATGCTAACCCAGAATACAACCCTAATAACCCAAGTCAAGTTGGGAGTTCAAACCCGTGTTGGGATCGAGAGTCAAGACCCAAAACTTGAGTCAGAAAATTGGTAATGAGGTTGAAAGAGAGATTTGAAAAAATATTTTTCTTATTTTATCAACAAAAGTTCCTTTAATCTGAAGAAAATAAATCTATAAAAAAATATCTAAACTCACTAAATATGAAAAAAAAAATTAAAAAATATTTCCATTCACATCCAACACGCCCTTTGTGTTTTGTCCTTTTACACATCTTTTCTCGTATTTCATGGGACAATGGTGTAGGAGGAAGATTTTATGTATAAATTATAACAAGTCAAAAATATAATCGAGTTTCATCCAAACACATCATTTAATTGTGTTACAATTTTGAACCAACCAAACATGAATTTCGAGGTCACATCATCTTCCCTTTCCAGACCTTCTTCTCACCTAACCTAATCAATTTAAGTATGACCAAATAGTACAAATTTAGTTATATTACTAACTTAACATTAAACAATTTTTACAATAATCAATTAATGTTAATTACATGTGAAAACAAGCAAGCTAATTAAAAGTAGTTCTACTTGGTCAGACTTCCTTTCTGGTAACTAACTATCAAACTAAAAGTCCATATAAGCTCTTACTTATTTGATTAGGATTTTCTACCTACTCATTTCAAAAATAGACTGCTCCGTAATGATATTATTTAAATTTTATTTTGCGTGTGCAGCAATAATTATTTATAATATATTTTAGATCATACGTTTTCAAAATTTATTTTTTTAAATTCCATATTAATTAATTAAACATATCATATATAAATCGAAATGGATAGAATAACGAACAACACTTCATGAAGTATCCAACCTGATAAGATAATCTAGAAAGCAACATAACAACTGATCTACGCATTTAGATTGCATTGATATTGTGAGGATTTGCTATAATATTGACGTGAATATATATATATAGAGAAATATAAATTCTTATTTAAATATCCTATAATATACACTACCTATAGGTAACGTACAAGTGTAATTTTTGAAGTTAAAGTCAAATGAATAGCAAAATTTCCACCTTTTAGTTTATTTTTAATTGACTTCTTAGATCTAATTAAAACACAATCAAGGTCATAGACAAAACAATCATTTCAATTTGAAAAATGAAAGCTATCTACATTCCTCAAGAACCCAAGCATTTCATTTAGATCACACGTTTTTTAATTTGCTTAGCTTACTCTCTTTTTTCTTTTAAAAACTAATTCTTTAATTCAAACTCTTATCGTAATAAGAATCAATGAGATATTAATGCATTTTTTTTAAAAAAAAAAACACTTTCTTAAATTTTATATTAAATCAAATAAATTAAAACGGATGAGATTTTTCTTTTACTACTATGCATCTTTTATATATTGGCCACAACAAAAGAAAAGACAGAATTTGAATGTGATATTCAACAGTCAACTTTGATGAAATGTGGCATGTGATTTTTCTCTTTTTATTTATTTTAAATATTCTTGGCGGCCATTGATTATATTAGTAATAATAGAGGACAAAATAGAAAAGGAAGGAGCTTTCGGTCACATTTAACTAAACCTCTTCTTAAATGATATTAATATGAAAGGAATTAAGCAAACCAAACAGAGTTATGGTGGAGTGGTAAGTATTCATTCATTCTTAATCAGAGGCCTCGGGTTTGAATCATTTTAGGTATGGAGTTGTTTTTATTAGGGAGCGCTTTATCGTTCGTGGAATTTTTCGGCGCGAATCTAAATTTAATCGGACTCTAATGTGGGTATCAAATACTGAATGAGAAAATGAAGAAGATTGAAAGTTGAAACAACGTATAAAGGTTT
Source organism: Solanum pinnatisectum (assembly GCA_035578085.1). Classification (NCBI taxonomy): domain Eukaryota; kingdom Viridiplantae; phylum Streptophyta; class Magnoliopsida; order Solanales; family Solanaceae; genus Solanum; species Solanum pinnatisectum. The sequence goes on along the minus strand of CM069078.1, from coordinate 54,219,687 downwards.
TTATATTAGTATACTCTATCATGTTGTAGTATAATATATTAAATGCTTTATTTGCCAGCTTTCTAATTGTGGTATTCCTTTTTTTGCTTATCCTTCATAGCCATAGAATGGCTCTCTTTGTATAGCTTTCGAAAAATCTGTCAATAAATGACGAACTTCATTATACAAATGATAGGACAGGGCTAAGGCAGTAATCTCGACGGAGATTAGGGGCTCCTTTAGCCGCTTCTATTGTTAGAGCTCACTTCACACCAACAGAATCGTAAGCTTTCTTCTCAGCTGGATCTTGGTCCAGCCTACTACGAGGGTAGTGATGCCAAAAGTTCCTCGAGGAGGTTATCTGAAGAAGGTTCTTCTCAATATCATAACTTTCATAGGGGATTATACAACTTATTAATGTTAATTATTTTTATTCCTCTGTCCCCTAATTACTTGTTCATTTTTTTATTGACACATTTATTAAGAAAATAATAATTGACATTGTGAGTTTATTATTTTACCCCTATTAATTATGAAGTGAATGAATTAAAAATTTAAGATTTTCAAAAAGTTCTATTTTTTTCAAAGTAATTAATTGAGGGCATAATAGGTAAAAAAATATTGTCCTTTATTGATTTGTCAAAATGAACAAATAATTAGAGACAACTAAAAAAGAAAATATGGACAAATAATTAGGAATAGGAAATATATTGTTTACCTATAGAAGATCACGTTTGTTGTTGTTTGCTATTACGTATAAAGGATAAATTCAATATGAAGTACTCCCTCAACTAACTTTATGCGATTTTATTTTGTTTATTGGCCAAGTTTCTTCAAAGTTAAAAGATATTTTTTATTAATTTATTTATTTCAAAGTTAAACATATTTTTAATTAATTTATTTATTTTAAAATTAAGGTATTTGACCATTTTCTCAAAGAAAAAAAAAACTTTATAGTATACTGTTTTGAAGAAGTTTAAAAAAAAATAGTTTCCCAGTCATGTGTCCCCAGCTTACGGTAACGGGTGGTTTGGTAGCTAATACTCCCTTGATTTACTTTTATTTGTCACTTATTTTTAAAATACAGTAAATTTTTTTATTTTTACTTGTCACTTTTTACGTATCAAGAAAATACAATAACTTTTTTCATATTTTACCCTCAACATTAAATACTTGTTTTTAAAATTATTTTCCAACACATCATTTAATAGGAATAGTTTAGTAAAATACATATATTATTTAATTATTTTCTTAACGAGACGGTCAAGTCAAAGTGTGACAAAGTAAAAATGAAGTACTCTCTCCATTCCTATTTATATGTCACTATTTTTTAATTTCACGTGCATTAAGAAATTAAGTAAGTTTACTATTTTACCCTTATTTAATTTTGTTTGAAGTCAATTCTTCAATTAATGAATATGAATTAATTTATTTTGATTAATTAATTCGACCAATAAACATGAATTATTCATTTAGTTTTTCTATATTGGTCAAATATATAATTTCAAGGCTAACAACTCACACAAATAAAATAAAAAAAATATTTTAATTTATACATAAATTTTTATGAAATGACAATTATTAAAGATTAAAAATGACATATAAAAAGAAATGGAACAAATATCTCTTGAAAGCTTTTGACCATTCTACTATTCCTATTATAGGAAAAGTCAAAGCATGCCTTTAATAATGTAAAAAAAAAATATCATAAAGAGAGACTGAAAGATTTATTTACAAATAAAAAGATCAAAACCCAACTCCACCCAAAATCAAACCAAATTTTCACAAAACCCAATACCCCTTTCTTCCTCCGAAGACCCAAAAATATCTGTTAGTTTTGATATACTAATGGAGAATTTTAGATCTATGTCAACAAGAGAAGGAAATATGCAAATAGAAACTTACTATGGTGGAGGGGGTGGGGGTCCAACAAATATGCAAGATTTGAGGAGTTATAGTACTAATTCTTATTATTCCTATGGGGATAAAGAAGTGAAGATCAAAAAGAGTAAAAGCAGAATGCCATCTTCTTCTTCAAGAAATTGGGCTTTTAATGACCCTGAATTACAGAGGAAAAAAAGAGTTCTTGGATATAAATCTTATGCTATGGAAGGTAAAATGAAAGGTTCTTTTAGAAAAAGTTTCAGGTGGATCAAAAATACCTGCAATCATGTTGTCCATGGAATCTGGTGAAATATTTTCCTCATACTTTACAAGGTTGCGTATACATTACTCTCTTCAGACTCTACTCGTAGAATTATACTGAGTTTGTTGTTATTGCTGTTGATCTTCTATAAATTGTATCATTTAAGAGATAAAAGTGGGGTGGGGGATTTTCCTTATTTAATGTTTTTCTTAGATGGTTGTAATCTTGCAAAAAATATTAATGTTATTATATAGTATATATAGATTGATCTTTTATTACGAATTGAGATTTTGTGTTTATGAGTTTTATGTAATATGTAATACACTTTTGTTAAAAGGAAATTGAGGGAAACAATTGGTCCTTTTTTTCTAAATTGAGGGGAAAAAATGCAAGACGAGGTTGTTCCACCGGTGGGTCGATGTTTTTGTCTTTAGCACAAAGAGAATATTGAGGGTAAAAAGGGAAAAAAAATCTTTAAAGATGGTGCTTTCTTTAATTAGATATTTCAAATTCGAATTCTAAATATATAAATTTTTTTTGGTAGGCAACGTGGATCATATGTGGTGTGAATCGGGAATAGTTAGGTTTCTATCAAACACTTGATGGGAAATTAATAAAAATGATTTTTTTTTCATCTATCTAAACTGTGATCAACATAATTAACCAATATTTTATCGATGAAAAGATAATAAATTCTAGTAATGTCGATATATATATATATATATACAACAAAATTATCAAACGCCATGATTATTAAAAAAATAAAAAGAGCACGCTATCGATGATCGCTTAGAAAATAGGAGTGGTTAATGTCACCTGTTCAAAAATAAATTAATTGGGAGTGGTTCATACTGTCTTTAAAATCCCATGAATTGATCACTGACTAACACATAAAGAAAGGGTACCTTTTCTTTTTTTGCTTCCTTTTACTTTATACTTCACTTTTTCCATCTATTGGACAAAAAAAGTGAATTCCAAAACAAAGAATCTGCTTAAAAAAAATTGAACATACCAAATATTGTTCAATTAGGGGTGAAAATATCATAAATTACCGTTGAACATAAATAAATAAATATTTAAATTGAGTCACGAGTTGTCTCGCTCACTTAACAAGATTCAATTTCAATTTAGTATAAATTTTGAATTGTCCCCTTCATAAATATGAGTTAACTCAAACAACTTTAAAATAATTGAAGAGTACAAAACGCAACCAAAAGAACACCGTCCTTATATAAGTTTGAGACTTTTGTTCCTCCTTTTAACTGCACTAACCTCAAAATATAAACAAACATAATACTTCTCATCCACTTCTCACCTACACAACAACAGAAAAATAATAATCTTTTATATAGGTGTAGGAAATAATGAGAAGAACATGTCATAGTGGATACATGAAATACAAAGAATAAAGACAACTTTCTCCCCTTTATGCCTACTAATATATGATGCACTTTAATATTAAAAAAACACATAAACACTCAACAACTTGCAGTTCAGATTCATGCACAATAGCAAAAAGATGGGTGTAATTCCAATACAATAAGTCTCAAGTGAATATTTAGTCTCCAACCATACAAAAATACATTCATAATTCACAACATAACACCATTAAAAATACAAAGAACTCTTATAAAAGGGATAGAGAGAGGGAGATGAAAAAAACAAAGTGCCAAATGTACAGAAGAAGCATACGCCAAAGATTACCAGAGGGATCTCACATTAATTTCTAGTTTTAGCCTTTCCTGATGGCAAATCGTAGCGAAATTCCCAAAGTTGGTGCAATTTTTTTGCCATGACCAGAGAACTGAGATAAAGCAGCAAAGCTAGTAATGCAGCCTCTCATCATTTTTGACACTTAGGCCCTCTATTCCTTTAAGGGCGGCCTCAAAGTTCTTATCCATTCTAGTGGAGGAGCTGCGCTTCTGATCTGATGACACAACTGGTGAACTTCTCTGAGCAACACTGGAAGTTTTACGGAGCTGACCTGGACTTTCATCTGTTTTCCAAATGTGAGAGGGATCGGGTTCAACACCGGTGATCACTGGATCACGACTGCTAGAGACAGCTGGACGCCTTGCTGATGCACTAGTCCGGAAAAAACTTGAACTAGATAACTGCAACAAGAGCTCAGTCAAAATTCCTTTATTCCATTGGTTGCCTATAGAATCACAACACATGGGTTTATTTTTGCTTGCAGAATGACCTTGTGCTAAATCATGTTTCTATCATGTGGAGTGAATTTATTTTCTCAGCTTAGCATTTATGTTGTAGAAAGAAAATGTCAAAGGATGGAAACTTTTGTGATGTTCGACTAGGAGAATGTGCAATAAGTTGATGAGAAATAAATACACACAAAAAGCAACAAAAGAAGAAGAAAAGAAGACGGGCAAAATTCATGATATCCCTACCTGGTAAATTGAAATGACACAAAATTTATGCCATCTATAGTCTACTAATAAGATCAAAATGCACTCATAATCTTGTGCCAATTTGTGTTCTACTAAAGCACAATTAGTTTGATGTAGTACTAACTACTACCACTTTTAATTCACCATAAGCAGGGAGATACTTGTAAAATAACAAGAGTGACAGAGCGAGATAGTCACCTCTTTACCCATGGATAAATCATTGGCAACTGTCCCTTTTTGCTTTGCTAAGCTTCCAGAGTTGAATTGCAGCCCCGTGTTCCTATTACGAGCAAGATTTCCTGAAGACCAACCAGTAGGCCGACCTTCTTCACCACCTGCATAGTATGCACAGCATGTTGTTTATAGGCCCCAATAAATAGCAAACTAGCAGATTGGAGGTAGTATACTTTCCTTAACAAACCTGGGACAGTCAAAATAACTAACATGATGAAGTAGTGAAAAATACATGTTAATATTATCTTTTTTGTAAAGGGCTAAAGATGGCACTTATTAGGAAAGATATGAGGGATGAAATGAGTTGCACAGTAAGTAGTAAACATAAAAGAAACTTATACAAGCTCTCTGTTGCAAGTTATGTCCAGTTTTATTGTAATCTATCATCAGCAAACCGCCAATGCCATTATATGCACACAAAAGTTCTAAAATGTACTGATTGAATATAATCTTCTTTTATGCTTGAAGTGAACAACACATAAGAAGCCCACCTGATTGCCTCTCAGCATTAGCAAGAGCATGAGGCATCCCGGAACTTGGTCCAGCAGTACCATCCTGCACAAAAATTTATCATTTCATTTAAACATCCTGGGGCCAATTAACACATAATCTGGTCTACCTAAGTCACTCACAAGAGCACGAGATGGAGGATTGGCAAGCTGTGACTGCTGATATTTCAAAATGGTCCAGTCAAATACATAATCAAACTGAAAACCTGAAAGAACGAAAAAAGAGAGAAGAAAAGAAAAACTGAAAACAGACTCTTGAGCAAAACGTTAACTGAACACTTAACATTGTCTATACAGCAAGTATCATTGCATGGAAAGAAAGAAATGATCATACCTTCACGAATGAAAAGGTCACGGAAAATTCTTTTGAGATAAGCATAATCTGGTTTATCCTCAAACCGCAGTGATCGACAGTAGTGAAAATATGATGCAAACTCAGTAGGATAGCCACGACACAATGTCTAGAAAAGGAAAATATGTGTCAGTATCATTATTAAAAATCATAGTGCTAGCACAAGAAAAATGTTTGAACATAAAATGCCTCTATCGATGTTGAAACTTTCTTCTCACTGATCCTCTCATACTTCTGTTTCTTTGTCCCTGCTTTCAACCCCTGCCAAGGAAGACTACACATTTTGGAAATCAGTAAATAGAAGTACCATGAAAAAAGAGTGAAAGACAAACACAAAGCAAGAATTACAGGAATAGATTCTACCTTCCTCTTAAGAAATACATTAGGACATAACCCAGTGATTCCAAATCATCCCTTCGGCTTTGTTCTAAAAGTTTGAAAGCAACAAAGAATCAAGGATGTCTTCAAGAATAAACACAATGCACAAACACAAAAGTGTACAAAAGTTAATAAAACCAAAATCTTACCAATGCCAAGGTGAGTATTCATGCTTGCATATCTGGCAGTTCCTGTCAAATTTTTGTTTTCTCTGTATTTGAAATTAGAAGAATAAAATAAAATTAGCCATTCATTATCTAGAGATACATAATTTCCTTAGCTAATAGATTAAATGAGAAAAGAATGCCAAAAACATTTACAGTAATGGAACTCAACTCACAAAACAAAAACTACGACTTTGACAAGCTCAAAATAGAAATAAGTCAATAACTCACGTCAATACAAACCAACAGCAAAACTCTGCTCTCACTACTTAGATTTCAGTAACTAGTGTCTTTTGAATAAATAATGAAAACATCTCCAAGGCAATTAGACATGGTGGCACTAGATTGATGGTGTCTTCACCAGTAACTTAGAGAGAGAGAGAGAAAATCGATGAAGGGAACTCAGGAGGATAAGCTATAACCATAGGAGAACTAACCAACTAGCCGCAATTCCAAACTAGTTGGAACTTGGGGTTGACAATATCATAATTTCATTATCTTTATGCTAGCCGTCATCTTACCGCAACTCTCCATCTTTATGCGGACATGGGAAAAAGCTATCAGTTTTTGGTTTATTTCACTACCTTACCGTAGTTGGCAATAAAAAAGGTAATCCAGAATATCCTATAGAGGTACCTTTATAGAAAATGCAGCAAAGAGACCACATAGAGCTTAATACTTGCTATGAACCATCCTTCTTAGACAAACTATATCAATCCATGGAATATAAGCATTATCTTATCCTCTCTTGAATAAGTTCAAAAGGAGCTTACTATATGATTAATCAAATATCATTTTTTTGTTGGGTGGGGGAGCTTACCTATATGGAATATGCTGATGAGTGGTGGAGTCCCTAAACTTCTTAGCCAGCCCAAAATCAATGATATAGACCTATATGTAACCGATGGTAGTAATGAATCAGTAATTATCCTATCAGCAACAGGTGAATGAAATAGCAATCAATAGTTTTGATCCCAATACCTGATTTGCACGTCTTCCTAATCCCATCAAGAAGTTGTCTGGCTTTATATCTCGATGAAGAAAAGATTTGGCATGAACAAATTCGACTCGATTTATCTAAAAATTGAATACAAATGAAAACATGTTTTAAATAGTTAACGAAATAAACAAGTGCAGAACATCACACCTACCATCTGGTCTGCAAGCATAAGAACAGTCTTTAGGGACAGCTTCCTACTGCAGAAATTGAAGAGATCTTCAAGACTGGGTCCCAGTAAATCCATCACAAGGACATTATAATCTCCTTCAACTCCAAACCATTTTAAATTGGGAATTCCAGCTATCAATGTCAACAAAAAATTCCAACCGATGAGGACAGGATATAAACATTATATAGTAAAGAAGCAATACTAGCCAACAAGAAGAATGAGAAATTACTTCCTCCTTGTAGTATTTTATACAGCTTTGATTCATAGAGTAGTTGAGGATGCTTTGTCTTCACATTTTCCTGAGCAAAGGAAACAGCAGAAGTATTTATCACAAACTAAAAGAATTCCACTAGTGATGGAAGATAAATAACTTAATCTCTAAAGAAATCAGAAGTCATAGACCACGTGTCAGCTTATGTGCCAAAATGGGAAAAGGAGAAATCAATGCCATGAGTATCTTTAAAGAGATCAGAAGTGATAAAACCACGTGTCAGCTTAAGTGCCATAATGGAAAAAAGAGAAATCAATGCCATGAATATCAGCAAGTAAAAGCAGAACTTCAGTTTACCAAATCTACACAAAATTAAAGCAGTGAAGCTGTTCTAATAATATCTACAAAATCGACAGGCAAATTCAAGACACAAATTAGATGGCAGGAAATAATCTAAGGTAAACATATCAGCCACCAAAAGCGGCCATGAGAAACATGTACAGTAAATTCTTTACAAATTTATACACGTTCACGTAATAGTGGTCTTGTTATTAGTTGGTTCCCTAAATGTTTCCATGTAAAGCATCTTGAAACTCAGCACATTAACCAGATTGTAATGGTAAGATCAGACGTCACCTCAAGTTACAAGTCTAAAATTTCTATCTCTTGCGCAGCTACATTTGCTTAATCTTGGTGATGTTTCTGATAAGCAGAGGAGCTGGTTTCATGAACTTGCTATTTTTCACAAAAATGCTGTGTTTTAGTTTTCGGAGTTTATACTTATTTTGTTGCTGGAAATTAGTGTCGAACCTTGTCTAAAATCAGTGTGCTATATAGCACTCCAATTGTTCTAGAATCTTTAGGTTATTTACATCTTTTCATTTATTGCCAAACATCCTCTGATCAACGACAACAATAACAATACCCAATGTAGTCCAGAAGTGGGGTATTGGGAGGGTAGGATGTTTCCGATAAACCTTCTGCTCAAAAGAAAAGTTACCGAAGAAGGATCACACAAAAAATATGACTTCAAAATAGCAAGATACGAAGTGCAGCAACAAATAGTAGTACACATTGAAGATTAAGAGACTACATGACTACTAAATAATACTACTGATAAGGAGAGGAGGACGCTAGCATCCTACCTCTCTCACACACATAAAAGTTGACAACACTCGGCTACCTACTAACATTTCTCTACCCTAATCAATGACCTCCAAATCTTCCTATCTAGGGGCATGTCCTCAGTAAGATGAGGTTGTATCGCGTCTTGTCTAATCACCTCCCCTCAGTTTTTTTTGGCCTACTACATCTACCTCTCCTAACTCTTGCTACAACCAACCTCTCACACGTCTTTATTGGTGCATCCGTGCACCTCCTCTTCATATTCCCAGACCATCTCAGTCTCGCTTGTCTGCCACAGAGGCCACTCCACCTTATTCCGTATAACTTCGTTTCTAAGCATATCTCTCCTAATATGCCTACACACCCATCAGAGCATCCTCATCTCTGCTACCTTCATCTTCAGAACATGAGTGTTCTTGACGGGCCAACACTCGACCCATACAACAACGATCCTCTAATTAGTTACTAAAAATCGCGCGGTGCAGATGCTTGATCTAAATGCAAGTAAGGAAAAACTTCAATCACTTCCAACTAAAAACTAATGAGAAAAACTCCAACTTTCAACTAACAGCAGCTCAAATTCCTTACTTACACAATCAGGAAGCAACAAAATACAGAATTATACAAACAGGCAAACACAGAAAGTTAAAAATTTGGGGAAAACAAATGAAAAAATAATAATCAATACTTACCAGCTTAATTGCAACCTCTTCATTGGTCTGAACATTAGTCCCTAAACATCACAAAAACCAGAATTAATCAGAAAAAGAAAAAAAAAATCACAACTAGCAAAATTGAAGAATATGGGGTTGCATAAATTACCAAGGTAGATCTCACCAAACGATCCACTTCCGATTTTCCGTCCGAGACGAAACTTATTACCAACACGAGGCTCCATTGATTGGAGGCTCAAAGATTAATTATGATTTTTTTTTAAAGGATACCCAATTATATATGAGAAATCTTGAATCCAAAAAAGGGATCTAAGAATACAAAAAAGGGATTAATTAATTAATTAATTAATTAGGTTTATGAAAGTAGCAACGTATGGAGCAAGATGATCCATATGACTGGATAAAACAAAAAGATTGCAGATTTTAGGTTTTTTTTGTCTTGTTGTCCCTCTGCCTCATGGCGAAGAAGCATGATGAATCTTCTTTACATATTACTGCTTCAGCTTTGCTTCTGATCCAAATTTCAATTCAATCCACCATTTTTCTCTTTCTCTCTCCTCTTCTCTCTCTCAACTTGACTATGGTGAATTGGTGATGACTTTTGTCAAAATGTGTTTGCTCTTAAAAAATATATCCCATCTTTTTCAATCAATTAATTACTAATATTATCTTAGGGAGTGTTTTTGATAAGAAAGGAAAATTTTTTATTGAAAAATGAGTAAATTTTTTTTAGATGTTTGATAATTAAGGGAAAAAAAAAGTATTATAACACCTTGTTTGGATGGAAGCTATCCGTCACATTGTATTGTATTGTTAGTTTAATACAATGTTTGTTTTGATTGTTACTTAAATATACTATTTTATCGTATTGTTTAAATTCATCATTAGATAACAACGTATATACTCATTTTCTGTAACGACCAATTTGGTGTGATCGCATTGTTACCTTAATATTTTCTTCTCAATTTATCTTTATTTATTATTGAGAAAATGGTCTAAACCCGGGGCCCCCCCAACCTATACCCGAAATTCCAACTACACACTCCAACTTTACGGATGTCCTATTATCCACCTGAACTTTATATTTCTCTATTTTATACACACCTAAGTGCTGGCCTGTCATGCAAGGTGTTCTCACCTTCTCTAGAAGGTTAATTTTGACGAAAAATTCCTCCTCCATCAAGAACTTTGCCCCAAAAATCTTCCAAATCAAAGCAAAATTCAAGCTTGAATATGCTTTATATAGTGAAACTCAACTAATTTTCTTTAATAAATTGTAATACTAAGAAAATTTCTATCCTATATTCAATACCCAACAGATCTACGGAATAAAATTTCAACTGATTTTAATAACTGGTCAAATTCCTGCAAATCTGAAAATGCAGCGCTGTTTCTTCATCTTCTTCATTCCGTTGCTCTGAATAACTGAAGCAAAGTCGTCTTAAAACTTCTTTAAATCATGCTAAATTTTAGATATAAGTTTTTCTTAACATTTCGATTTTTTTGATATATTACCCATTCAAAACGGTACTCGTTTGTAGCAAGTCGAATTTGAACCCAAGCCTTTTGAACCAACTTTAATGGAGGTTTCAAGTTGGTGGTTCACATTTTAAACCCATGAGTTTTAGTTTTTTGCCATATGAAACTCTTCAAAACATTAGCGGAAGTTGCTCCCAATCCAGAAAATAGATCTAAAAATTCCATATGAAAGCTCGTCGGTGTTCATGGAGTTCCAAAGTTCAAATCTAAAAATTGCAGCCATGAACTTAGTCAAACACTCAAACTTAGTGTTTTTAGCTTGAAAAATTAGCAACCAACAATGTCATCAAATAGTTTCAAATTTGAAGATCAAAATACATCCATAAACTTTGATGTTATGACCTTAAACTAGAATTTAAAACAATAAATAAAAAAGGAGAAAAAAAATCTTAAAAAAAGTTTTTAATAATATTCCACGTGTCAAATGCGTGATTTCACCCAGCAACATATATGTGGTTGTGGCATTTTAGGTGTGTATAAAATAGAAAAATATAAAGTTCAGGTGGGTAATAGGACACCCGTAATTTCGGGTATAGGTTTGGCGGGGGGGGGGGGGGGAGGGGTTTAGACCATTTTCTCTTTATTATTTAATAATCATATTTCATCTTTTATCCTACTTTTTAATAATAGTTCTACCCCAAACCGTACTTATCTTGTAGTTTCTCACTCAAATTATGAATGAGTGACATTATGTAATGACGAAGAACAATACAATCTATCCAAACAATGTACTCATTAAAATAATATGGTACGATACAATACAACACAATACAATACAATAGAATACATTATGAAACAATACGTAACAACCATCCAAACAAAGTGTAAAAGTGTACCTATGAGATCTTTACCTAAATAATCTGATAAATTTACTAATTGTTTTTTGTTGTTAGTGTATAAAAATTATGCATATATTATGTACACAATCGACTATTTTTAGTTTAATTAATTAAATTATTATTTATTAAATAGCTATTTAGATTAAATCTTCTTTTATTCCAACAAGCCCACGTTCAACGTTCATAAAAGGTGAAATTCTCTCATCAACTCACTTCTTTCTATCACAAAAGTTTAACTAAAGTTTTTTTTTTCCCTATTTAATGAGTGACAATGAACTTAAATTTCATCTATTTTATGTTTCATTATTTCCAATTCACATCTTCAAAAAAAAATAAATCAACAATTCCCCATATGAACGGGAAATAACTATATGAGGCATGAAAAAAATTGTGCGACTCACAAATATGGATTTATTGCATCTAGATGAGTTAGTTTTTCTTTGAACTTTTCGTAATACTATTAGTCAATTGGTAAATCTGATATCTGTGAACCATCGAGTATTGATATATACCTAAATAACCTCAAATCACACCATCAACTCTTTAGCCATCTTTGATTCTCATTATTTTATTCGTTTCAGCATGAACATCATTCAATTTTATTAGTACCTTGAGAATTGACCTTCCAGAAGCTTCCTTAAGCGACTTACACTTCACATTTATATAGGTGATGCCAAAACGTGTAATTTCTATAAATACATTATTTATAATCCCATATCAAACTTAGAAATCATTAAACAACAATACCATTTTATCATTCACACTGAACATTATCTTCATCACGAAAATAAACTAACATTTGTTTTAATAATATTGAACCGTCAAGCCTAACAATATAATACAATACAATATAATATAACAAGTTAACAACCATCTAAACAACTTGTGAAGGAGTTATGACGAAAAAGAAACATTTAACAAACACCAAGCATAATGTATACTTTACAATATACAACAACTAAATCTCAGTCCCAACTAATTGTTATTATGGATCATTTGATTTCATTATGTTCTATTAATTCTAATTAGTCAACATCAATTCCAAAATATCATACTATATTTTAATGATAAGTTGGCAATATGTATCCAAAGTAAATGGATTAGGTAGTTTGATCTTGAATTAGTCATGTAAACTTGTTAACAATTTCATAAATTGTTGACATTGAAACCAAGAGAAATGTGTGTTAGCTATTTCTCATAACTTTACAAGGATTGTATAAGTATTGTACACTGCAATGTTCACAGTAAGTACTTCCTAGCTAATGAATGATCTCATTTGTTGATCATCACTATACTTGTGAGTAAAAAAGAAAAAAAGAAGAATTTTACTAATAAATCAGAAAGGGCCATGGGGGAAAATTTGGAAAAGGCTAACCTCCATTTCATGGGGAAGAGAAGAAAAAGCAATGCACAGTTATGCTTATGTTTACTCCATCTGTGAATGTTTTTTCTGCAGCCTTCCTTTCAAATTCCTAATTTTGGCATCTACTCTGGCTGTGAAACCGATATTCGTCTTCTGTCTTGCTTTAGTTTGTTGTCTCTTCCACATACGTTCATCTTGAACGTCTTTCTTATAATACTTGATTTCTTGAATAATGTGATGATCCCTCGGATGGAACGCTCTTTGGAAAGCTACGTGGGAAAGGTAAGGCAAAATGCAGGCTAAAGTTACTAGGAGGGTGGTACACCAAAAGATTGGAGCAGGACCTAAGTGTTCCTGCATGATTCTGAAGGCATATTTAGCGTAATCTGGGAATATCTCACCATAGAGAACAACAGATAGGTACCAAACAGCAATGCTCCCCCAGATAAAAACATGTTGTATCCATGTGAAATGACTCATTGTGAGCGCGATCTGGCAGTTGACAGCCCAGATGACACAGGTAAACATTGAAGTACCAAGAATAGCCAAGTCAGCAGTCTGGCCTTCAGAGTGGAATGCTTGATTATAGAAGAATAAAACGTTGAGGAAGAAAACCACGAGGGAGGTGTAGATACCGTTGCTAAGCCACCCAAGTATTCTATACCAGTCAAAGAACAAGTTTTTGGGGCCTTGTTGGTACAGTGCAGGAAACTGTAGAGGGCATTAAAGGTTTTAATAGGTTAACAGATAGGAAAAGGAACTCCAAGAAGAAGTTATTGCCAAAGGACTCACTCACCTGTAAGCAAACTTCAGAAGACACATCCTGCTCGAATACTCCGAGTGCAATTACAGGCAATGAGGTAAGAAGCACATTGAATAGAATCATATACATATCATTATAGACTGACTGTCCGGAAAAGCCAGCGTAAACCTCAAAGTAAAAGAGTGTTAGGCCAAAAGCTATGTTCTTATAGAAGAAGTAGCATATCTGCATACAGAATATGATGGTGCAGATTAGATGAAATATGTAAAGGATCCAAGTAATATATGTATTTCATGTTCTGTGCTTAAAATGAAACAGATATAAATCAATTACCATCTGAGCAATTCGTTTGTAGCACCAATGCCCGTGTACAACGAGAAGTCTCTCCAAGAACCGAAACTGTGCAACAGCAAAGTCACTAGCCATCACTGCCTGCAAGAAGCTGATAACCATTTAAGCGCAGTTACAGCAGGAGGATATACTCGCCAAGGGGAAAATATGACCTTGTTTCATTCCTCAAGACTGATGCAAGAATCCTTCGTATATGCATATTATAGTCCCAAGAATAATGTAAAGTTGCTTTTAATAGATTAATAAGGCAAAAACCCGGTATACGCATTACCAACCTGCATTCCTTCTGCACCACTAATGCCAACACCAATGTCTGCTTCTTGAATCATCCCAACATCATTTGCACCGTCACCAATGCCTAGGGTGATTTTTCCAGTTCCCTCCTTCACTAACCTAGTTACCTGACAAGTATGAATAGGCTCACTTATGGAAGAAAGAATATTCGGGATAGATTTGGAAAAGCAAACTAAATCAAGTTCGAGACTATCTTACCAACGCTTTCTGCCTAGGAGAAACACGGCAGCAAATGACTGAAGCACAATCAACAGCTAAATTCAAAAATTGCAGCTTCGTATCATCCTCCAATGCATAAGATAGTGTTTTCCCATCAATTATCAAAGCAAATGCAGCATGAGGATCCTTTTCAAGTTTGACCATCTGGGAAGCATTTGTGATTTGCTTCAAAATGTTCTCCTTTGTAGCCTGATCAGTAACAAGCAAACGGAGAACTGTCACGAATGATACTAATAAATTTCCACTATTTAATTCCAGAAAATCTACCTGTTTAGAATCTTGGGCCACTGAGTCTGCATCCACTGTTGTTATGCATATCTGTTTCATCCCTTGTCGAAGCAAACTACACGCGTACCCTATGTTTATGGCTGTTTCCATCTTATCACCTGTCAGAACCCATATCTTGAGACCAGCTTGCGCCAGTTTATCTATGCACTGAGGAACCTGGTGAAAACATATGTTAAAAGGACAGTGAAGGAAAATATATATACTTTCATTTTCTAGTTCTAGTAATAAAAGGAACATACTCCCTTCTGTAGTTTGTCCTCCACAGCTGTAGCACCAACAAGGATCAAATCCTTTTCCATCATATCAGATACACGTTCAAGAACTACATCTCTGTCCCCACCAATTGAAGTTTTTGCTTTAGTAAACTCTTCATTCCAAGTCGAGTACTCTGCCTCATCCAGTTTCTTGTAGGCAAGCACAAGAGTACGCAACCCTGATTCCCCGTATTCGTTCAAATGCTTAGTCATAGCTTCCTCAAACTTCCTTCCGTTCTTTGCTAATCTATCATAGATGATGCTGAATAATCCAAATAGACAACGTTTAATTTAAAATTTAAACAAGACAGGTAGCCATAAGCTACATTGACAAACTTAACAAATAGCACAAACAAGGGAAATTCATCCCTTATGATAGTTACTACTTCACACAGAGAACAAGACATTCGCGTTGACAGTATGTTTTACAGCAGAATGAATCTTGAATCACCAAGTTTTAGAGATGCAGGAGCTATAATTGAGAATAACAAAAGGGTAACGAAAGAAAGACCTGTCTGCTCCTTTGCACAAGAGAAGAATCTGGCCAGTGTCATCCCGAATAATAACAGACATTCGCTTCCTCTTGCTGGTGAAGTCCAAGAGATTAAGAATTTTGTATTCCCTGGAGTAAATGGAACAAAATGTAAGTGCGCAACAAAGGTAATGCAATTCTTGGGAGCAACTTTTAGAGGTTTGAAACTTTATCTTACTTTTCAATTGGATCTTGAAAAGAAGGGTATCTTTCTTTTACAAAAACACTTGCTTGAGTTCTTTTGAAAAACTCGAAACCGAATTCTCTGGCTGCAACAAGAAATGATACTTCATCTGGAGACTCTGATTCATAATTAAAGCCTCCAGTCTCCTCATTGTGCTCGGGAATAGCAGCATGACAAATTGCAAGTATCCTATAGAAAAGCAAGATGACATCTGTATTTGGCTCTTTCATCCAACATCCCTTCATTAGGCGGCTATCCTCAAAACTGAACCCCTTTATTGCAGGTTTGAGGTTTCTTTCATCTTTAGAGGTGACGACAGTCTCTAATTGGACTCCTCCATTCCCACCATCAGTTGTCTGTGAAGGTTCAAGATCTTGCCCACCCATGTCCTCTGCCAACTGCTTTGCAGCTGCAAGTTCTACATCACTAGCACGTGTTCCATACTGAAGACCAGCAATAGAGCATTTCAGGAAGTCCATTTGGTTGCATGTCAAAGTGCCAGTTTTGTCCGAGAGGATCGTATCAACCTGCCCCAGCTCCTCATTTAAGTTTGAAGTACGAGCTTGAGCAGGAGTTCCTGTCTCATCATCATACATACTGATATCCTGGTTTATGAATGATGCCTGTAGGACTTTCACGACTTCAATGGAGACATAGAGGGATATGGGAATTAAATACCCATACAAAATAAGTGCAGTGAGCAAATGCAGAAAGCCAGACAACTCAGGCTCACTTAGATCAGTTGAATTATTGGTATTGTCAAAAGGTTGCAGATACCACCATTTTGGCATGTCGAATTTTACATTTAAGGCAAAACCAATGGAACTAACACATGATATCAAGAGAAGGAGGCCGAAAAGGAGGTAAATGATCTTGTCCATCTGTAATTCAACCCTGCTCCTCTTTGAAGGGGACTTTGTGGAATTTTGCATAACTTTGCTGTCATGACCAGTGAATACTACAACTCCATAGACATAACCGGTATTCCTAAGCTTTGAATCTCGGAGAAGAATCTGACTAGGATCAAGAGGATAAACCTGACGATCATATTCAAGGTTGCCAACAAAAGTGTAAAGGCTAGGATTGGGATCTTCACATTTTATGGTGGCACTGAATTCCTTGAAAGCCTCATCGTCATCCAAGGGTAAGGTAACCTCCAAAGCTCTTCTTACCTTCAAGTTTGTCTCTCCGTCTAAGTTCATAGTTTCCACGTAACAAATTCCATCTTCGTAACTAGATGATAAAAGAAGTAAATCACATGGAAAAAATTGATCCTTTTTCACTTTCAAGACATCTCCAACCCGGACTTTCATCCATGGTTTATCTTCAAACACACCATCTATCGAATGTACACTAGCTTTCCTACGATTTACATTCATATCTTGTAGGAATCTCTTTGAATCTTCCAATCCTTCCTTTGCCATACTCAAACCAACAACAAATACCAAAGGAGCCACTGTACTAAACGGATCAAATGGCGAAAGATCTGTTGTAAGTGTTAGGATTGCACACAAAAGGAAATACAAGTTAGCAACACGCCTAAATTGCTCGAATAAGGCCTTGGGTAGGAACGTGATGACATTGTACTTTGTAGTGGATATAAAATTTGTGCAATACTTGAGAGGTTTCTTGTCATGAAGTTGAGGTTTGTTGCAATGGACTACTCTTGAAGAACCAAGTCCTAACTCATGAGGACTTTCTTCCTCAGAAGTAGGTGGCCTTTTACGACAACCAAATGTGTAAATACTACTCCTACGGATCTTCGCCCTTATTTTACCTCCAGCCATTCTTTATCACCACATGAAAAACATTCAACACACACAGCTATAGCTTCCCTTCAACAAAAACACAATTAAACACCCCGAATATCATGCTTAACTGAACTACAACATCATACCAAGATCATTTAAGTCACAACTCAAGTTAAACAACGTTGAGATTTACTTAACCTGAAAACATCCACAAAAAAAACATTCTTTTGGCATCAATTAATCTGAATAAAATCTTGAGTCCACAGATCAATAAAATCAAAAACTTTGTGAGCTGAAAATCTATAAACTAAATACTTCACAAAAAACTGCTTTTGTGCAATAACTCGCCAACCACATGAAAGGTAAACCGCACTAAGGACTAGCTCAACCCAAAAAGCCAATCCCAGGTTGAAAGAGAATATAAAAAATGATGGAAAATTACAAAATATTCAGCTATTGTAACGGTAAACAAATAAGAGATATTATTGACCTTCAGAAGGTGAAAATCCACAACACATCCACAGAATCACAATATGGGATTTGAGGGAAATAGATTATGCATTTTTGTTTTTTGTTTTTTTTGTAACGTGCTTGTAAAACAGAGAAGAGTGAAGGAACAAAAAGTTACCTGAAGGAGAAAAAGTGCAAAAAAAAAAAAAGGAACAGAAAAAAAAAGAGAAGAGAAATGGGGGAGAGGAAGAAACGGAGGTTGCAACGTGAGAATGCAGAGACAAGTTTTTACGTAGAATTAGGAATAACAAGAAATTCAACTCCTCTCTCCCTTCTAAACTCTCCAATAAATGCCAGTATTTTACGGGGCCTCTCTTTTTTTCTTCCTATTTTTTTCACTTCCTTACTTTTCTTTTTAATAATCACATTTTTGTTAGTAGTATTTTTCTTAAAAAAAAAATTCAACTGATGTTTGATACCTTTTTTAAAACTAATTAATCAAAAAGTAAAACCCATTAAAGGCAGAACTGCGCACCCCTATCAAAAGTTTTTTTTTTTCATTGACTCAAACTTGAAACCTCTTGTTAAAAATTGAGAGATTGTGTTCCATTTCGTGTAACCATTTTGTGGTCTTTCTATTATCATTTGTTACTTGCTCTTCGTGTCTGCTTAACTCCATGTATACTATTTATGAGTAATATATTCTTTTATTTCTTTAACGAAGGTGAAGATTCTTTCAAATAATAACTTTTTAGTCGTCAAACACCAAAAGTAGTACATAAGTTTTCTTTGTTTTAGGAATCTCTCCTGTAACAATTTCATATTTATCATCCACATGCTTGGTGTATTTTCCATCTCCAAAGTTTACATCTATTTAATTGACACCTTGGATGCAACACACATGTTTCGAGTCAAAACATGTTTAGTTTAGGAAGAAACATTTCTAAAGTGTTCAAAAATGTACTCTTGTAGTCCCATCCTTCCCCAAGCCTCACACATAACGGAAGATTAGTGCAATGAGCTTCCTTTTATACTAGTACTGTAATCAATTTTTTTTTTTTTTTAAAAATACATGGCTTGACGGTTTGTTTATGATTTGTTGGAATTTGAACAAGTCAAAAGTAAAAGGTTTAAAGAAACAGAAATTCATGTTGATCCAAAATGCAATAAGGATATCCTCATCTTACAAGATAGTACAGGCAACAGAACATTATAAATGGAGTATAAAATAACTGACTCTACGAATACGCATCCATCACCATCTGAAATAAAAATAACTACAGGTATATGATCATAAAGAATTACGTCAAAAAATAATTGCTCTCTCCAAACTTGAAGAAAATTTTCATCTGAGAAGTGATCTTGTCAAATGTTCGCGCGCTGTTGCCAATGCTTGAGTTATTGTCTGAAAATTGTAGACAAATTAGTGTAAGCTAACTAGGGGAACTTAGGCATAGTTGTTAGACGTAAATCTAATTACTCCCTCTATCCCAATTTAAGTGTCGTACTTTCCTTTCTGGTCTGTCCAAAAATAAGTTTTTCAATTCCAACATTCTACATGGCAAACTTAAGATCACAAGATTTAAAGGACTATACAAATATTTCTTAAACTCCGTGCCTAATCAAACTAAGACACTAAAAATTGGGACGGAGGGAACATATTC
The DNA here is from genome assembly GCA_035578085.1 of Solanum pinnatisectum. Classification (NCBI taxonomy): domain Eukaryota; kingdom Viridiplantae; phylum Streptophyta; class Magnoliopsida; order Solanales; family Solanaceae; genus Solanum; species Solanum pinnatisectum. The sequence continues at coordinate 54,199,847 of CM069078.1, read as the reverse complement.
TAACAAGTAAAATGAATTTCCTATGAACATTACCAAAACAGTTGCCTCACTAGAAAACTTTCCTCACCCCTTTTAAGTTTCAGCCTAAGCAACATTACAGATCTGGAAGGGCTTGATTTTTAGACCTTTACAAGGGATGGATGGATTACTCTACGGGTCTATTTTTTAAGCCTGTTATTTTACCTTGTCCTAAAACCCATAAAATTCCGACGGTTTATATAAAGTCAAGGAAATATATGAGATTCTACATAAGTACACATACATATACACATGACTAAAGTATGATTCAGCAATGGAAAGAATATGTTGCTTACCTGTTCAGACAAGGGTGCTCCATCATCCATGTTATGACTGGAAACTTTTCCAGCAATAATATTACCATCAGTTTCAAGAACCATCCTGCAAGCATACATTCCAAGCACCAAAAAGTCAAGTAAAAATGTTGATTGTAGAAATTGGAAGTTGGAACAAGAGAGCTCTATCACAATCAAAATACTGGAGGAATGAACATTTGAATAAAATTTCTTTCAGTGCACTTGCTAGAATACAACTACTAGGGAACCACCGACTTACCCTCCATCCACAATCTCATCAAGGCATAGAAGAATGAGATCTAAGTTCTCAAGTGCCTCTCTCTGTTCAACGTTATTCCTGAAACAATTGCACATCGAATAAGGCAGAAAATTCGAACAGATCAAAAGATCTCAATCCCGAAATCAAGGAGTAGTTTTAGAGCCTTCACTAAAAATACCTTAGGAGAAGGGTAACTGCATCATAGAAACCCTGAAGAACAGTGGCTAGAACTAATTCATTTTCATCATCACCTCCAGTGACAAAGAAGTGGAGGTCTTGCACAAACTTATAAACAATAATGTTGTTCTCAAACATTGTTATTTCAGCTGCAGATCAGAACTCAAAAGGTAAGTCCAAACAACTTAAGCACATTAAAAATCAAACCTTTCACAGTAGTTAGAAGACGAAGAATAGAAAAACTCGACAAAAAGTAGTTAAGTCACCTTCTGGCTTTCTTATTCCAGGAAAGTATGTAGTTGCAAAAAGAAAAACAGTATTAGTTCTAAAATGTTGGCCCTATTAGTTGTTGTGGGTCACAAGCATGTAACTTGTTTTGAATTTCACTATATAAGACAAATAATGCAACGGTATTCCACAAAAACATGCTAAAAATAGTTCATACATGACAATCACGGATCATTCAAGCAAGAACAGGTCCCAATACCTTCAGTCCGAGCATTTGTCTTTTGAGTCTTGGTGAAAATAGACTTCTCGAAGGCAACCTTAGCGCTGTTTGTCGGCCAGTCATCAGAGTAGTATTTAACAGCTACACGCTTTCCTTCCGAATCCAAAAGAAGTATGTTCTTCACCACAGGACAAGAATCCTATATAATCAAACAATCACCATTTTGCCATGAGTAAACCATTCACTCACATCAGATAAGTACCAAATTAATCCGTTTGTTTCAATTTATTTGTCTTACTTTCTTATTTGGTCTGTTTCAAAAAGAACGCATCTTTCCTTTTTTGGCAACTCTTCAATTGTAGCTTTCCACCGGACATGTTCAAAAGTCTTCTTATTTTCTTAAACTAACTCCGCGACAAGTCCAAATCGGACAAACAAATTAAAGTATCTAACTAAACAGGTAATCCAACACACGATTCCTCAAAAACACGCGTTTAATTTCTAAAAATCAAACGGCGATGACTAACAACATATGAGCATCTGCACCGACTGAGATCTAATTTGTAAAAAATCAAAAGGCGATAACTAACAAATGATGATTAAGTCAGGGTTTTACCCAACAGTGATTACATCGGAACCATTGATATACGAAACTAGAAGATTATCGAGATCACTACACAATTAAGCATTGAAAACTCGGATCTAACAAAAAATGCAAACTTTCTTGAAGAATTATAATTAAATCTTGCGCCTAATAAAACATAGAATAGAAGAAGGAGGAAGATTACATACATAATTTAGAAGGAAACCGGCCATTGATGAAAGAGCGATTCACTGGCGGAAAATTTCTTTGTTGATTTGCAGTGAAAGAAGTAGCTGTTCGCGTCAGATTTGGAAACTGTGAGGGTCATTAGTATAAATATTTTCGGTCAAGGCTTAGATTGGGCCTTTAATGAAATGGACTTTTTGAGATTTCAACAAAGCCCGGCCCATATGATTCCCATCCTTGTAGCATGGGGGAAAGTGCACAAAATAGCCAAGTTTATACATGTTTACAAGTTTAGCCAATTTAAATAACTTCAGACTTGCGAGACATATGTATCTGAACTTTGTCCTGTTAAAGTCTAATTTAGATAATATTTATGCAAAGAAACTTTGAAACTTTTGTCATTTTTGTTTGAGGTTGTAAGAAATTGATAAAAAAAAAAAAATTGAAAATATATATGCACGAAGTTCAGTAAACTCTCCTAACTATTCTTTCTTTTTAGACTAAATATCAAACAACGCGATCATATTAGTTATTTAAAATTTAGACAATCAATCAAAATAAAAAATTTAGGTAAGCATGATTATAGTGCAAAAGTAAAGAATGATGATTTCCTTCTCAGCTGATGTCACAAAAAGAAAAGTATCTAAATCAAAGGTTTGTTTCATTTTGGCCTTTTGCTTGTTGAAGTTGCGCTTAAATTATGTTTGATTTGTTTTGCTTGAAGTTACAAAAACGTTGACCCCTACTACTGGTCCCGCATTTGAATCTGAGAAAGAAAGAGAGTCTCTCTCCCCTAAAATTTTAAATTTCAATATATTCATATTTCAACTAACTATTTTTTTTTTAAGAGAGATCTAACATTTGGATTAGATAGAGACAAATAACCTAACCTACTTATGGAGAAGGAGCTAAACTTTGTCAATACTGGCTACAAATTAAATAATTTGAAAAATAGCTAAACTAAAAACGTGAAAACTCACGTACCATTTTGCTACCTTGTAGCTATTAGACTATATTTGTGCTGCCGTATGCATTTTTTTCCTTTTATAATTTTTTGTTTTAATAGACAAAGAAAAGTGCTGCTAATTCATAGTCTGGAAGTTACTAGTGATTCGAATTACAGCATATTGGCCACTGAATTTTCCCCTCAAGATAAGAACCATTAATCCAAGTGTGAAAACATGATTATAATAAAGTGATAATTATTTTTGATAGGAAGTCATTTTTATTAAAAATATTTTATCCTAAACATGAATCTTTTTTAAAAAAACAAAGTGTGAAAACAATGTCGATGTAAATGAAGTAATGATAGTAAATTTAGACCAAGAATTAGAAGATTAAACCATCCATGAAAACCACAGAAATCTTTTGTTTTCTACCCAACTTTTCCAACAACAAAATTCTCGTAATGCCGCTATACATACTCATAAGAACTCATGCAATCCAATTTGGCCTAAGACTAAATCCAAACGATAAACACTTAAGTTGTTTTACCTATAAATATGACTATAAGCTAGAATTCAAGAGCCTTAATTAAGGAAATCCCATCAAGGACTGTCCGTGAACAGATTAGTCGGGCGGTGTGCGACTAAGGAGTGTAGAATGCAGGGCCACACTTGCATTTCCATCCTTCAGGCTCATAATTAGTGTACTGAACTCCCACTCGACCTGTGTTGGTCGGTACTTGTATGGCTTCACATGGCATACATCCATAACATTTGTGCTCACAGCTTGGAGGACTTGATCCTAGTAGTTTCATCTCTTCTTTACTCGCACTGCTATTTTCGTCTGCTTCCCTCACTTGTCTTTCTCCTTCTATGCTCATATTTCCCTTACATTGAAAAGAAGAACTTGTTTAGTACTCCATTTGAATACGCTAAATCGCGAAAAAAGAGAAATCAAAAGGCAAAGGATGTCGAGAATTACCTTATTTGTACTCAATTTGTTGTGTAGAGACTGTTGATTTGATGTCAATGGCCTGCAATTAACACATGATAAAGAGAGTGCAATTATGATTAGGATGAAATAGCAGAATTTACACTTCATTTTCTACTTGCACACCAACTGTTTGTATAAATGAGGCAATGAAAGTCTGAAAGAGAAAGAGACAAAAAATAAAACAGGGGATTTAGAATAATTGGAGATTGATCATTTGGTTCACTTCAAAGGGTGTCCATATCATGATAGCTTTATAAAGGAAGCAAAGGAAAAAGAGGAGGCTCAAAATTGTCAAGCTCCCATTTCCCAAAAAGCAATCCCTCCAAAGCTCCTTGGATTTCTCTAAGCCTCTCTCTCTGTAAGTTGTATTGGTAAAAACGAAATCTTTACTTCTCAAACAAGTGATACTACTCTTATCCTGCATCTTTCTGGCTAAAAAGCCTACACCTTTACAACTTTTTCTTTCGATTTTATTTTTCTTAGTTGTACTACTCTTGTTTTGACAACTCAATTCACCTTATGGTTTAATCTATTTTCTTTCTTTCTTGTTCTCTATGTACACGTTGCTTCAAATTTTGAAATGAAACTGGAAGTACCCTTTTTAGGTTCTGAGTAACACCTGAATACAGCAGCCTATAGAAATTGCAGGTTAATTAACAGGGAAAAATTGTGGGTGCCTAGACTGCAGAGCCACCTATTCCCCCTTTTGGTCATATTCTGGAACTGGACAAGAAGGAAAATCTTTCTTTAAATTCTTTTCAGTTTTTAAATTCAAGAAATAAGTACACAGAATCAATGTCCGAGAGATTCAGTGCCAAAAACAATTTTAATTTATGTTAGTGAACAAAACTTATATATATATAGTACATAATAAAATGTATGAGTAGTTAACTACTTTCATGGATAGGGAAGCGTTAGTGGCGCAGCCAAGTAGGACAAAAATTAAACCATTTTTTGATCTTTTTGTGTGCTTACTTTTCATGTTTAATTTGAACTCCGTTATGGAAACTCTGGCTCCGCACCCGCTAGGAAGCGCTGTGACCAAAAAAGTTTTTCTTATTATCCAAAAAGAAGAGCTTGGTTTTCTATTGGATCCTGCAAGGGTTTCTGAATTTATCCATCCAAAGAAATGAAGCCTTTCATTGACTTTTAGCACTAGGCTAAAGTTGAACTAAGTGAAGTAAGTGCAGCTGATTGCAGCATCGCATTGAATAATGAGTTGCAATAAATAGGGAAGAAAGAATGAGGAGCCAATAATTAAACAAACTTTTTATTTTGGTTCTTTTAACATTTGAGGTAAGAACTGTGAAACCAAACCTGGGAAGCAAGCACATATAAAAGGAAAGCTGAAAAGTACCATTCAATGCACTGTTTTTCATTTTCTTTTGGTATAGTACTAGCTGATGAGTGGCAGTAAAGTAGCATGTGCAGACTAAGTTAGGTGTTAGCAATGTGGTATATAGCATATGGTTTTGGGATTCAAGAAAATACTTTTCATTAAGTTTTTGATAAATTATTTGTTACTATCTGCTGCTTTTTGTTGTTTTGCCGTCTTATTTCCTCAACCTTGCTTCATATTATATCCTACCTATCCTAGACCTTACTTGTGAGATTATACTAAATATGTTGTTGTTGTTGTATTTATACATATTAAGTGAACTTATAACATAAATACGGGATTTAAGCAAACCTACTTGATTCTACTTAACCCATAAGTAAAGTTGTAGCTCCACCCATGACTATAGGGATTTTAGTATGAGCTCTTTAAAAGATACTAGAAGATAATAGTAAAGCCAAGGTTACTTAAACAATATCCTGTACATTTCAGAGTTCTGAGTTCATTGTGGTACTGTGTTTTTAGTATTATTTATTTTCATTGATGTTCAATCAGTTAATGATTTGATGATACACTGTGGTCTCTGTCATTCAATGACCATGCTTTCTGTGTGTTCAAGATCTTGAACAGTTTGATATATTGGGATTAGAGGGCACCAAAAAGTCCTTCCTTTCTTCTAACAAGCCAAGAACTTTCCTATCAACAAATATACTTGATTTACCCAAATATAATATTTTTCTGCTAGAAATAAATACTTTTTTGCTTCTACTTCTCCCCGACAGCAAAAAATTGGCTTCTACTTCTATTTGATTACTCAAACACCTTTTTTTCAAAACAAATGTTTTTCATTCAAAATAAGTGTTTTTGATGTTACAACAACAATGTCAAACATACTCTAACAATATAATACAATACAACGGGTAGCAACATCCAAACAAGGTGTTAAGGGTATTTTGTTAATACGGTGCTTTTCACAATTAATAATACTTCACATCGTCTTCATTGGTTTGTCTCTTTTATATGCAAGTATAATCTCCTCCTTCTTATGAACTCCTCTGGTTATATGTTTTTCTAGGCAAAACAAAACACGTGCTTTCGTTTTCCTGTACTTGTCTGAATGTCTTGTAACATTTGCAACACTACCTTCATCTCTGGCCTGTTTTGTGGCTTTGCATCCCAACATTTTTTCATTATATCTGATAATGCTGTTGGACAACATTTTGGTATCTCAGGCCTTCGATCCTGAAATTTTCGAAACAACTCGTTAGTACGCCAAATTACTCACATTGATGTACGTACATATATATAACATGTTGAGTATTTAACGAACTGATGAATCGATGAATAGAGGGTAAGTACCTTATAAATTTGATGTGAGATTTTACTACGAGAAATGTGTTCAGGATATGGATCTAAACGAGTGTACATTTCCCACAAGCAAATTCCAAAGCTATAGACATCACACTTATGATCATACGACGGTTCACTCAAAACCTGGTGAAATACAAAAAGATAAATTAGTACTTCAATTTACAAAGGAAGTGTTGAAGTTCTTGTACGAGCATGAAACTCTTAATAAAAAGTCAAGAGAAGTATTCGAAACACTTCTAAACTTGCCGAGAATTTAGGGGTGTATTTTATTTATGTTGCAAGATTGGGGTGTATTTAAGTTTAGTTTGTCAAGATAAGTGTTGTTTTTAACACTAGTTCGGAGATGAAACTAATTAATAAGTCACGTCGAATTTAAATGTGTTTTCAATATTTATCTCATAAAGAATATTTGTAAAATGATGTAACGTACCTCAGGAGCCATGTAACCGATAGTTCCAGTTGTTCCAACCATCATAGGAGGATAATTCAAGCCAAGAGAAAAAAAATGACTTGATATTCCAAAATCAATTATCTTCACTCTTCCAGTTTTGTCAAGAAGTAAATTTTCAGTCTTCACATCTCTATGAGCAATCTTTTCTGAATGGAGGTAACTTAATCTGCAATGAATACGTATTATTAGATTAAAAAATTTTAACATATGGTTTAATATATTTATGAATTAGATAATAGATGAAGATGCATGCATACCCTTTAGCAACATCGATTGCAAGTTGTAGAATAGTATCCAAAGGTAACTTCTTCTTCATTGTGTATTTTGAAAGATAGGATGTAAGAGTTCCTCCACCAACATATTCCACAACAATGCAACATCCATTTACTGAACCTTTATGACATTTCATTTTTATATTTGGCATATTATTCTTTTTTATAGCTCCAATAAACTGCACAAAATTTATATATTTAATTGTCATCAGCTCATATTCTATTATAGGCTCAATAAGAAAAGAAAGGAGAATATTTCAAAGGCATAATGAATAAATATCTCTTTTAGTTTGGCTTTCAACTGACATGTATGGTAGGTCCTCCAACTTTGATTGTACATAAGTAGGAACTTAAATTTGTTTAAAATTGAAAAAGTAGAAGCACAAGTCCTACATTGCATAATACACGTAGGATACAAACATATGATACAAAATTGCCATGTAGGACGTCATATACGATGAATGTGTCTATCTTTTTAATTTTTTACAAGTTTTAAGTGTCTACTTGTGCACACTCAAAATCGAAGGGCATCAAATTGGGCATGCTTAAATAGATGGGAAGTTTATAACTTTGTAAATAAACTAATAATATTATAAGGAAGAAGAGAAAATAATTAAGTAGATATGTACCTTGGCAATATTGGAGTGTTCAAGTGTGGTCCAAATAGAAACTTCTTGCATGAATACCTCTTCCATCAATTCTTCAGATGAATTCTTCTTTTCATCTCCCAAATCAAACATTTTAACTGAAATTCATAGAAATAATATGTATTAATTAAAAGTCACCAATTTTTTTATGCATACTACTTTTTGAATCCATAATTATAAAAATATAATAATAACAATACTAAAAATCATAAAGATTGAACCCATCGAGAAAAGTTAATACTTACCAGCGACTTTTTTTCCATCATAAACACCTGCGTAAACTAATCCAAAACCTCCATAGCCAATGAGTTTTTTGACCGTAAGTTTTTTAGGATTCAATTCCCATTCTTCTTTCTCCATGGTGATCTTCATGTTAATTAATCTAGCTAGTATTACTTAACGACCTAATATTTTGTTAACAAATTTTTTATGTGTTGAAATTGTGATGTCTCCCACCCTTAATTATATATAGTAATTAGTAAATCCGTTTTCTATATGGAATAGGCTTAATGATATTAGGAAATACTTCTCTATTTGAAATACGTTTATTTAAAAAATTAGTAGATACTATTAGGAAACTATAATTATCTGTTTTCTATATGGAATGGGCCTAATTAGTTAAATTGCCGGTTAAAGTGAAATCAAATAATTTTATTAATACTAGACTTCTAGATTCTTCCTCTTTCTTCTTATATTTCCCTTTCCCACTAAATATCTATAGAACGCTCAATTAGTGAGTATGACAAAAAAAAACTAATCATATGAGCGGGTGGGGTTGAAATTAGAAATATTAAACTGGGTTGAAATAGAATTGGGTTAGATCATGATCTGGGCTCAAATGGGCTAAAAGTCGGGTTGGGTCATAATCCGCTCAATTTGACCTGCTTAATCTCAATAATTTTATTGTATTGCTACTTAACTTTTATAATCAAAATTTGAATTTCAACTCAATAAAATAACAAAATAAGTTACAAATGGATAGATAAATCCTAGAAGATATGAAATAAATATTAATTCATACTTTCAATATGAGAACATACATTACACTAATGCAAATAAAGAGTCTTATAACAGGATGAAAATTGAGTTTACATTGGGCTCAATTAAAGATTCTTTAAAAATGAATTAAGATTGAACTCAATTCAAATTATCTCGATTCCAACCCATAAAATTATGGACAAATAACCTATATTTGATCTCATTTTGACACCCCTAATTCAAAGCTTTAATATATAGTTGAATACATATTAGTTAAGAGTTGTTTAAAAAGAAAAATGTTTAAAATATACTGTATTACAATATTTCATAATGAGTTAATTAGTTTTATGTTAGCTGGTAAAATTATCGCAATTGTTTTTATTCGAATTTGACACTAACAAAGATTATACACAAAGATTGACAATTTGAAAAATAATTTGTTGTTCTTATTATCATGATGATGATCATCTCCTTGCCACTACGTACCTCGTGGATGTCAAGGGTGGAAGCGGGTGTAGAGCGAAACTTATTTGTCGGAAAATTATATATCAGTTATATATATATATATTAACATTTCTTGATACAAGTTAAAATGTTTAATCTAGTGATTAAGATATTGTGAAATTTTTTTGAGATCGTGCATTCTAGTCCTACTAGCCACAAAATTCTAGTCCTTTTATCTTATCACAGGCTGCCTACACGTAGGAGGATCAAGTTTCACGTAATTATATTCGCATAAAACTTTATAATGGAATCAACATTATAAATGTATTAAGTTTTGAAGCATAAGTTAATTTTATGTTGGGATAAAGACTTTATCGGAAAATCCCGAAGAGAAAAGCATAAGTTAATTGATACGAGACACATGTGCAAAGTGTTCACTGAATCAATAATAATTAAAAGTCGTAGGCAATTAAATTTATCATTACTTTCTACTTCTAAATTTGTTTAATTACTTCAATTTGAATCAATCAAGTTTTAACTTTGGCCTTTTAAAGTTGTCTTCCGTTTTTTGAGATATCTTGTTAGACATTTCAAGTTCAAACTAATTGGATTATCAAATAATTAAATTTATAAAGGCATCTTCTTAATTTTGAACGTCTTTCAAAGATCAATAATCACTACAATATTGATGATTTAGATATATTCTTATAATTAAAAGTAATATGAAATATTATACCAGTAAAAATGATATTCTAATTGGTTATTTAATAAGATTAAGTCTTAATTCTATTTTTAAATATTTCTACAACTTCTAGAATGATTTTGATAGTTATATAGCAATTGATCTAACTGACTTTTTTTAAAAAAACTTTAATTAATTAGAGCTTACCTAAGATCTGAACATTTGTGGGATAACATTTGTGGTGTTGTGTAATGTACAATATTTTATATATATATTTATTTGTAATTTTCAAAATATTACAAAAACAAAAAATATTATGGTGTCAATTGAAAAAAGAAAAAACTACTTATCAATTATAAGTAATTATCATATATTTTAGGACATTTTTTTAAAAGAATTTTTTAAGGTCACCTATTGAAGTGACATGGTTTGTCATTTCTTTCGGCTTACTTTTAATAGGGTGAAGTCAAGATTTATACTCACTAAAATTTTATTTGTTTTTATACACATTAATATGTTTATATCTTAACTCTACTTTTGGTCATTTACATTTACCCCTCATCCATACTATATTATATGTATTATACGAAAATTCAATATACAAATTCTATTTTAATTTCACATTTGAATGAAAAGTAGCAATAGAAAATATACATGGGTGAAAATTAGTAATTACATGAAACTTGTTTTTCATCTTAAAGGCATTTGTAAGCTGATTCAAAACCTCACAAGCTGACAATAAGTTTTCAAGGATCCAATTCTCAAATATTAAGTAGTAGTTTTTTTTATGTACTATGAATTTTAATGTCCCCACTATCACGCATAATATATCGTATAGTAATCGTAGTAATTAGTAAATACTTTTATAGATAGAACGAGCTTACTAAATGATTATATATTAGGAAACTATAATCTATTTTCGAGTTGGAAGGGGATTAGTTATATTAAATAGAAGGTTCTAAGAATGATTATAATGTATTAGATATTTATTCTTTATTTTAAATTGATTTAGCTCATTAAAATATATAATTTAATTTTTCTAATGTTTAGTCATCTAATTAATATCAATAAAATTTAATAAAATAATTAAATGAGCATCTCTTTTTTTTTAAAAAAAAAAAATATAGTTTAAAATAAAAATTATGTTTCAACAAAATTTAATTAAAAAATTATTCGTGTTTCGGTGACTTTCTAAGCGAAATATGATAGTTGAGTGACTCCATAGGTAAAATATTCATAGTTGAGTGACTTTGATTGAGGTTATAAAAGAAAATTAGTGATTTTCTATGAGAAGAATCCTTAGTTGAGTGACTTTATGTGAGAAGAATCTTTAGTTGAGTGACTTTGAGTATTAAAAGAAGTAGATTTTACACAAAATGCATAGTGTTAAGAGTTAATTACATCTTATCCATACTCTTTTACAAATTACAAAAATCCCTTAAATTTGGTGGAATCCGGATACATCTCAAAACATCGCGTCCTGATTTCGAATACATCCCTTAGCATCCTGATACATTGCGTCTCAATTTTGAATACATCACTCAGCGTCCCGATACATCTCGTTAAGTGATGTATAAGATCGATACATCGTGTAAAGTGATATATTCAATCGATACATTGTGTAAAGTGATAGTATTTGACTGATACATCGTGTAAAGTAACATCCCGACACATCACATATGTCCTGATACATCGTAAAGTGATGTATCCGATAGATACATCACGTAAAGTAATGTATCTGACCGATACATCGTATAACGTAGGAATTTTTGTAATTTTTTCAAATGGTAGGGAATTTTAGAGAATATAATAAAATAAGTTGGGTATTTAAGTAATTTTTTCTTAAAAGAAAGTTGAATAACTTTATGTGAAAAAACTATTAGTTGAATGACCATATGAAATATTAATTCGGAAAACCTAATAAGATATAGTATTATTTTTTTTTCCATTAATTACTTCATGGTCTAAATTTTCCATCCATTATATTAATATCAAGAAAAATTAATATTCTAAAATACAAAATTAGGGATAAACAAGAACAATTAAATGGGCATGGGCCTTAGAGTACAATAATTGATTTCATATATAGGATATTAGGCTTAGCGATGAACGTTTGAACTTTTACATATCGAAGTCCCAAATCTATATAAAAAAAGAAATCGAATTTCGATTTGGCTCAAACTATATTCAATTGTATGCATGGAACAATTATAAGATGCCGTATATTAGAGAATTACTTTGCATAGTTATAAGCCACGTTTTAACTCATTTCAGATCAATTTATTTCAAACTAAATAATATTAACCCGTTCAACTTATCTATTTGACATCTCCAGTTTCAACTAAGTTTTTACTCTTCGAAATAGAGTCAAATGGCAGAAAACAAATGGTAAAAGTCAATAAACTAGGATTTCACGGTAGCTCTTTGATTTGGTCCTCGTGAACACTACTAAAAAAATTTCTATTTTCCCACTATATTTTTTATTAAAAAATATGCAGTGGTTATTCTCAAAGTTATTTAAAATGAAATGGTGAAAAAAAATTAGTAATGTTTTAATAAGTTTCTCACTATCTCAATGGATATATATTTTTTACCATGTATTTTTCTAGTAAGTTGATTCGATGAAAAATGAATGAAAAAAATCATATTGAATAGCAAAAATTCTCCACTAATTTAAGATGGAAAACACTTATGTTTCTAATAATCGAAAGAATCGCAAGAAAATAAACCTTTCAGAAGAAACAAAGGCAGAGAAGTACATTTGTGTTGAAATTAAAAAGCATAATATATAAATAGAACCCTTAACTTGGTGTCAATTGACAACTATGACCTTTAACTTTGGGTGTGCACAAGCAGACACTTAAATTTGTATAAAATTGAACAAATAAACACATTCGTCCTGCATGACACCCTACATGGAAATTTTGTGTTTTACGTGACGTCCTACATGTAGTAGGACATGTGTGTCTACTTGTTCAATTTTATTCAAGTTTAAGTGTCTACTTGTGCACACTCAAAGTTGTAGGATATAGTTGGCCGTTGAAGCCAAGTTAAGAGTTATGCTTATATATTATGCCAAATTAAAACATTAATCGTGTTATGCATAAATTAATAATTGCAAAATTTGAATGATCAGAAATCAAACAACAACTTGAAATCCATTAAAAATTGAATAATCTTTAATAAGGATCTTAATTGCAAAAAAAAAAAAGAGACAATAGCGCAAATTCCACCCCTTCCTATACGAAAGGAGGAAAAATAAAAATGGAAGCTTAGAGATTGGAGAAAAGATCAAAGGTCAAAATATTATTCAAAGGTCACGTATAAATTAATAAACTAGAATTCATGACTTTAAATATTTTCCAATTATCAACAAGGCTCTATATCTCTAACTTCTTCGTGTTATATATATATATTCCACTTCAACTAATTTTGAAATGTTATATGTATCTATATTATAACTTTTTTTTACGAGCACGTATCAGGTTTAATTAAGAATATCGAAGTGAAGAACAAGGAAAATCGAAGCAAATCAGAAATCAACTTCATCAATTACATTAATCACGCAAATTCTAATGACAGATTCTGCAGTTATCCTTGAAGAACTCTTGTTAGTTTAAATTAATCTCTATCATTTTTATTTTTTGTATAATTTTCATCAAAACAATTTGAATTTTATTTCTTATAATTATAGTAATTTATACAGATTGAAGGCACTAAATTTTGCAACTCTTACACAAAGTTCTGTTTCTTTCTTTGACGTTGGAAAGACAGAGACAACAGTTTCGCGCTGGGCGCGAGCTCAAATCCGGGCTTCAAAGGTACACTATAACAATTACTCCCTACGTCTCAATTTATGTGGCACTTTTCAGATTTTGAAATTCAAACAAGTCTATCTTTGACCGTAAATTTTTATACATCTTTTAAATATTTTGAATTGTCAATTAGCACTTTTTACATAGTTTATATATATATAAATTTTAATTTAAAGATTCCATGTATAAATTGCTGGTCAAACTTGAACCGTTTGACTCTCGAAAAACTAAAAGTATCACATAAATTGAGACAGAAAGAGTAACATTTTTCACTAGATCAAGTTTTTATCATAACGTTATTTCATATTTATCATTATAAAGAAATTTGACTGAATTTTTCTATATATTATACAATGGAAAGAAGATGTTAAAGTTATCTCTAAAAACTGAGGTGTCAAATGATCAGGTCGACCAATATTTGACCAGGCTAGCCCTCTGATCAATATTTGTTTGAGTCAAATAAACAAATCGATAAGTTGGGCAAAATTAAAGAGTCATAACTCAATTTGTTTGACTCGTGAAAATCATTTACTAATTTATATGTTTTTTTTAAATAATTTGTTGGTGTAGATTGGAAAGGGCTTGTCAAAGAATGAGAAGGCTCAAAAACTAGATATCAAGAACTGGTTAGAAGCTGTAAGTGAAATATGTTCTTTATTATAAAACACAAAATAAATTTATGCATTTCATATTAATTAATTCGTCGCGATTATTTTTCAAAATTTCTTAACCTTCAACCATTTTTTTTTAATCCATAGTTAATTTCTCGCAATTTTTATTATGGTTTTTTTTTTCTGAGCTAATTTCAAGATATATATTGTGAATTTATTACTAGTAGTTTTCTTGACAACATTTTTTTTAATGCAAATTCAGATAGACCCACGCCATCGATATGGTGTCAACCTAAATCGTTATCATGATGTGTGGTGCAACAGTGGAAGTTCACAACCATTTTTCTACTGGTATGTACTATTTAGAACTACAAGAAAATTAAAATTAGTTATAAATTTCGTCGATAATCTGTTGTTTAATTGTTCTTTAAAAGAAGTGTTGCTAATTTATTCTAAATAGGATTAGCGATGAAATTTTTGTTTAGCTTCTTGGCTTTTTAGTAGCTACAACCAAAAAAAAAATTGTTGATATTTTTAGAAGCTCAATTATATGATAGTGATCACTAGGTAGCTACTTATATTTTTTATTAATTTTGTTTGTGCACTATAAAAATTACAGGTTAGATATTGGTGATGGAAAAGAAGTTATTGTCGAGAAATGTTCAAGGAGTGATCTACAGTCCCAATGCATCAAGTATCTTGGACCAGTAAGCATTTTATTGCCAATTTTAGCCTGATTAGTAAAAATAATGATTTAATAATTAAGTTATGTAAGTATACACCAGCATATAATATAACATAACATGAAAGAAAATCGATGACAAAGGAAACTTGAGAGTTTATATATAGTGAAATATTGTTACAAAGGACAAACTATTTGAATTTAGGATGGACTTAAATTGTAATTTATGCAGAAAGAGAAAGAAGCATATGAAGTAATTGTGAAGAATGGAAAGCTTATTTACAAGGAAAATTGTGTTTGTGTGGACACAATTGAGGGTACCAAATGGATTTTTGTGCTCAGTACCTCAAGGACCTTATATGTTGGACAGAAGCAAAAACACCATTTTCACCACTCCAGTTTTCTAGCTGGAGGTGCTTCTCTTTCATCTGGAAGATTGGTTGTCTCTCACGGGGACCTCGAGGTACGTACTTTATGAGTTTTGAATTTTAAAACAAATCACTTCAACTGTTAATAATGGTGTTCTAAATTTAATATTTGTACATATTTCATGAGCAAAAACGTATACAGGCTTCTAGCTCTGCCCCTAATCGATGTCACTATATACTAATTATATCTCTTATACCCACCCAGGGGCGGACCCACATAGAGTCCGCTGGGTGTTCGAGCATCCATTAACTTTGTCTTAGAATATATATCTATGTAGAAATTAAGAGGTATTTGTATAAAATTAACATAGAGCACCCAATGAATAAATGATCTAATTGGTTCATTAGCTCTTGGGTGGGTGCTTAAGGTTTTTTTAGTGTTGTTGAGCCCAGGTTCAAATTTCATTGTTAACTTGTCTTTTTTATGTTTTTGATTCTGCCACTTTTAGAGCACCCATAACCTTAAAATCCTAGATACGCCACTATCCACCCTTTAGACACATCCCACCCTCACACCCCTTACTCCGATCCAACCCCGCTCATATTCCATAATATTTACCTGAATTATATATACGTGTTTTTAACATAATATTTTTTATTTACTTATCAAAAAATAAATAAGAAAAACATTTATATCTTATTATATATTTTTCTTTCCTCGTGTAATTAATTTTGACAGGCAATATGGGCATACAGTGGTCATTATAGACCAACAGAAGAGCATTTTGAGGAGATAATAAGTTTTCTTCAGGACCACCATGTTGACCTCACCAATGTTAAGGTCAATATATTTATAAATTGATGCTATTTTAAATTAGTTGATATGCTAAATATGGATTATTAATACTAATTAAGGTGAGGATTAATTAACTAACTATATTTTTATTTTTATTTTGTTCTTAATCCAGAAATTCGCGATAGATGATGACATAGCACCTGACAAGTCAAAAATATCAAAAGATGATGGCACCAAATAAAAGAGAAAATTCGAATAAATCATTTTTCTCAAGTCATACGAGGAGAAGACTTCCTATACGGTTTATGCAAGCACCTTCATGTAAACAAAATACAAGGAGATTATAATAGAAGTGTTCTTTATCAATCATCATCTACTTCATAAAAAAATTATAAAAAAAAATAAATACGATTTTAGTGCACCTTGTTATTCAGCACCTTTAGTTTATATTCAAGAAAAAAAATATATTTTATTTGTAAACATATTTATTTCATTTCTTATAGAAAACCATGTTTTGACTTTTGTCATTAAGTTTACGCTTGTATAAATATGTCCATGAAATTTAATTTGGATTCAAGATTCAAATCGAGTAATAAAAAATGATTCAAATTCAAAAAAATTGAAATCTTCAAAATTTGAAATTCTCTAATAAATGTTACCAGGAAAATGACCAGATATAAAGAGGGAGGAACATAAGTTGACTTCAGAAAACGACTTGAGAAAGAACCAAAAAATAAGTGTCAATTGGACAATATTTAAGTGAAATAACTAATAAAATGGTAAATTTTGACTCATTTTCATACGTAAAATGAAACATAAAGAATATAACTTTGCTCACGAACCAAACAACACAAGAGAAACAACTTTTTGCAAGCTTGGTGCTTGGAAGTGAACAACCGAAGTACACAATTACTCTATTCAGAAGTTGACCCATTTCGAAATTACTGTGTCTGAAATTTCATATGATAGAATTATGCGCACATATGATTGAAATTCAATTACTTTATCTGAACTTCGGTTATTTTTACCTGAGATGTTTATGCAATTTCTTACAAATATCTTAAATTAGAATCCATAATTATATCAAAATAGATAGATGCCCGAAAAAAGAGAGGATACAGATCAAATAATGTATCCAAATAAGATACACATGAAATTTTCACAATCGAAATATGGAAGTAGTTTTAAGGTCCTTTGCACTTTTGTCCGCGTCGTTAATTTTTGTCCATCATTATAAATAACGTTTTTGTGGAGTACAAATTTATATTTTCTATTCATAACATGTCACAAATTATGTCTGCATGACTTCTATCCTTAAAAGAACTTATGTCATGCCAGATAGAAGTTCAATTTCCACAAGTCAGTGTTATAAAGATCAGGGGTTCTTCAAAATTATCTCTATAATTTAAATTTTGTGTTTAATCAAACTACGTCAAATCGAGAAGGGAGGGAGCACTAGTTCATGGAATAAGGCGCACGAAACCCACGTCGTGAAGCGTGGGGACTTTGTTTGATTATTACATCGCACTTTACACGCAAATTTATTTAAACTTTAAAAGCATGTTTTAACTCTCTTATTTTCCGAAATTCCTTTCACTTTCCCCGCACTAATATATTGTATTGCGTCAGTTTAAACTAAGGTCGAAAAAGTGCAAAAGTCATCTAAAACGACGTCGTTCTCTCTTTCCAAAAACTATCCGTTACAGCTTTTTCCTTTTTTTCGAATTTTAAAATTCAAAATCCAAGAAACTCATAGCTGCAGTAATTAAAGCTCCTCAAATCTCTTCGAATTCTCAAATCCCAACATTTATCTTAAATTTCCTTTAAGTTTTCAGACAGCATTTTCTAAAATTGTTCTGTCTGTTCTGTTTTTTCCTCAAAACAAAACCATTTATCAAGCTGCAGAAACTGTATCAAGATCATATTTTTCAAGAATCGTGAAGAAATGGGTGGTTCGGGGAAGTGGATTAAGTCTTTAATCGGTTTAAAAAAGAATCAATCAAATGATTCTGTAAGTTGAATTGGCTAATACTAATATACTCTGTTTCTGTTTTATTTTTTGTTGATGTTTTTTGATAATTTGAATTGTTTTATTTGGGTGTTTTGTAGGAGAAGGGTGGTGGAAAGAATAGGAAATGGAAGCTGTGGAGGAGTGCATCAGGTGGAATTGCTATGGCGTTTTCGAAAGGTGTAAAAGGGGGTGGGAATTTAGGAGATTCGGATGAATCTGAATCATCATTCCTGTCTGATAGTGCTTTGGCTGCTGCTATGGCCACTGTGATCAGAGCTCCACACAAGGATTTTGTGGTTGTGAAACAAGAATGGGCTGCTCTTCGAATTCAGGCTGCGTTTCGTGGTTTTCTGGTAATTTGAATGACTTGGGACCCAAAGTTGTTAACTTTTTTGTTATACTTGGTTCAGCTTATTAATCCGTGTAGAAGATTAGTAGATAATTAAGCGTTGTCTTGCTTTTCGATGGGATTTGGCTTGGCGATAGTCTAGAGCACCGTGTTTGTTGTGGTATTAGCCTATTCATGTAGTTTCTTGCTATTGATATCCGTTACCATCTTTTATCCTCTCTGTTTTGGTTATCGTATCAATTTGTTGTTGCTACTGTGCATTTTCTGTACAATTAGTAGATAGGTAACTGCTTGATTGTATGTTGAGTGACAAAAATTAGACCTATAACATCTTAAATCCTTGTATTTTTCTTTCTCTTGTCTGAGATGAGCTTAAATGGAGCGACAATATTAGTGTTGATTGGAGATTGAGGCATTGTTGGTGTATGGTATTCTTTCTCTAAATGTAGAGATGTTGCCATGTTATGTCCTTGTAATATTTTCGCTCCCACTTGATCTTTTGCGAATGATTAATATAGCTAATGAGAAATTTTTATTGTTATGTCAAAAGGCAAGGCGCGCGTTAAGGGCACTCAAAGCAGTGGTTAGGCTACAAGCTATATTTCGTGGGCAACAGGTGAGAAAGCAAGCTGATGTAACCCTCAAGTGTATGCAGACTCTTGTCAAGCTGCAGTCTCGAGTTAGAGCCCGATGCAATCAAACATCCGTTGATGGAGATGCTACAAAAGGGCCTCTTGTTGATAGCCAAGTCGATCCAATTATGCAAGCAGAGGTGTGTAGTTTCTCTATAACAGTATTGTTTGACCTGATACGTATTTTTTAGCTGCTATAGCGAAATGCTGTTATGGAGAATATATTCATTGGTTCCACCAAAATCATGGTTGTTAATTGTTATAGTGAAATGTTATTACACAGGATGACTATTATCGAGAAGTTTGACTATATTATTCATTGCTTCAAACTATCTAACTTTTCGCTTTCTCAGGGTGGATGGTGTGATAGCCCTGGCACAGTGGATGAAGTGAGGTGTAAGTTAAAAATGAGACAAGTAGGAGCAATCAAGAGGGAGAGGGCCATTGCATATGCCCAACAGGTATCATGTTGTTTAACTCCTTAAACATGTAATATTGACACAAAATTTCTCTATACATGTAACTAACTGGCCTGAAAATATATTCAACTGATCTATTTCAGAAACTGAGAACAAACCCCAGCCCGAATTCAAGAACAAGGAAAGTTGAAATACCGAATAAGATTAAGGCTAATGGGGATTCAGTTTGGTTAGAACGTTGGATGGCGAATAAGCCTTGGGAAAACAGACTGGTGGAAGATTTCCATACTGACGCATCAGGGATGACTCCGAGTTCTAGGAAGTATGAAGATTATGATGCTGGATCTTTCACTGACCGTAGTTCGGTGAACATAAGACGGAATAACATGTCTACCAGGATATCTACAAGAGGACCAATGAGTTGTCAAATTGCTAATTCATCTTCCGAGCCTTATACTGATTATTATCAATATGATGATAGTACGACTTCTCATTCTTCCATATCGACTTCTGAAACTCTTGGATCGAATCAGACACCTCCAGAAGAGGGACATAGCAAGAAACCGAACTACATGAATCTCACGAAGTCTATTAAGGCGAAGGTTAAGCAGAGGAATTCAAATTACTTGTCTCGCAGTATGCAGAGGAATTCAACTGATAACTTACAAGTCCATAGGAAGTCAAGTCCACTTTCGAGGACGATAGCAAGGAGAAGTGCTGATTGTGATCTTTATTCAGTTGATCTGTGTAAGGATCTCTACCCTCCCTCAAATGCATTTTGATCATCTAATCTGGAAGACGAAAGGCGATTGGTGTTATGAAAGGGAGTGTTAGTGAGTTTTATTTGTCCATTTAGCTCAACAACTTGTTGTCTTGATAGTAAAAATGAGTTTCTTTTGTTTACATAAATTTAGACTTAACCAATGCAAAATGCATTAGATGAGATTTTCTCTAGAAAGCTGATTTACGAGTTGATTGCTAAGATGTTCACTCAACTAGTAGTAATTATCTCGGAAAGTCCTTGTATCATACTGTGTGCTATTTGTTGTTTGTGTATGAGTTTCTGTTTGTTTTCGGACAACTTATCCATTGCCTTCACATATATATATTGGATGGATAATGTTTTCTTACATGGTATCGTAGTCTATTTATACTCTTGATTCAGATTATTTATGCAGGTAAATTTTTAGAAATATAATATCGCCAGTATATATGAGGACTTGTGAAGTTTATATTTCGTGTTAAAGTTCATATTCTCTCATATTCAATTGGTAAACAACAAATCAACAAGACTTAGAACTGGAATATCACTAGAGGAATCACATTTTCTCTCTATTTCAATTTATGTGATATTATTTACTTTTGATTTAGAACTGGAATATCACTAGAGGGATCACATTTTCTCTCCTTTTCAATTTATGTGATATTATTTCCTTTTAGTATTCATTCCAAATAAAAACGACACATATCTATATTTGAAAACATTTAACTTTAACACTTTTTGTGTTACCTTTGTGGTGTGTGGATAAGTTTATAGTCGCATGAATATTTATGACATGTATAAGGTCACAAATCTAGAGGCTGATCCAGAACTTGAAGTTCTGAATTCTAGCTGGCCGCTTTTAGTAAATCGGGTGTCACACTATGGCTAAGCATGCATCTATTAATTTGGTGTAAACAACTGGTGAAAGTAAATTTATGGTCTTTACGTGTTATAGATTGAAATCTAGATTAATAATTTATAAATATTAAATGATAATTTCTTTAAGATAATGAAAAAGTCCGAATCAAAGTTATTTGGGTTCTGCCGAATCCACACCTTCTACTCTATCTCTGCTTGAAGTTAGCTATTACACAAATATTATGACATATTTAGAGTTATGCATTTCAATTAAAAAATTTGTTCTTTCTTGAAATATACGTCGATTCAAACTATATCGCATAAATTAATAAATTAATATGGAGGGTATATTTCATTCATTCTTTTAATCATGAGTCACAACTATAAGGTACAAAATATGGAAGTGAATGAAAAATTACTGAAGCCCATATTTTGGGCTTGCGTAGAGATTGGATCACATGCATGCATCAATTTGGACCATGATGAATTTTTGATAAGAGAAGAAATAATAATGAATCTCATCTTGAAGTTTTCAAACTTTATCCCATTTTTGTGCTTCAAATAGACTAATCATGAAGAATGATATATCGTTTGTGAGTCCCATCTCAAGAAGGACATTTGATCAGTTTAGAAAAAAATAATAATCTTTAATTCGTTATAATAACTTTTGAGAAAACAGAAGAAGTTTGACTATATAGCGTCGGCGTAATAGTTGTTGCTATCTGATTAGAAGGTAACGAGTTTGAGTTTGCATAAAATAGATTTTTGTGCAGGTTTGATGTTTAATTTCTCCGGACCCTATTACTACAACAAATAAAGAATTTAGTGACATTAATTATATAATTTTCGTTATTATTATATTTAGTGGCAATAGTAAATATGGATATAGCTAGCACTTTATATAAATTCTGTTAAAGGTTTTAACGACTTTGAATGAAATGTCCTTAACTCAATTGCTTGCTAAATGTTTTTGTTGCAATACTAAAAGGAAAATCTATTAATATTTCTTTGGTTGTAGTGCAGGTATAGCGGGAGCTTAGTGTATTGAATATATATATATATACTAACTATCTTGAAGCTTGGAGTCTTTGGAGTAACTGATTTCGAGTTGTGGAAACAGTCTCTTGGAAAAATGTAGGAATAAAGTTGTGTATAGATCCTTTTAAACTGATCCTTTTTTAAATCTTATACATAGCGAAAGCTTAGTGTGCCGAGCTGTCTTTTACTATATACTAAGATCTTGAGCTTGAAATATAAGTTATGCATGTGAGGATTTGGAGCTTAATATTTCTGTAATAAGATTCTGTTTGGGTTGGAAATAATTGATAGTAAGAGCCAAAGAAGTACTACTAGCTCGAGTTTGGATTTTGACTGATCTTAGGACTATTCAGACATGATATTAAATCATGATCTGAAATTAAATTAGTTGTAAATTAAAATTTAATTTGAACATATAATTTGAATTTTGCAAGTTATGTTTTCTCTAATTAACATAAAAACGCTAAGATTTGATTTAATATGTCACAAAATATAATGTTTGTAAGTTTTGTCTTCATAGCTAAATTGTTATCTCAAAGATTCTACCTAGGCATAGGTATCCAATGTTCTGTCTGCTGTAAGAATTGTAACCCACAAATTGGGTTTGACGAGAATAGAGTGTACATAGATTTTATTCTTATTTCGGGGGATGGAGAGGGGATCGGATAGACCATAGGCTCAAGGAAACTATAAACACAGTATTTATTGAAACATAAATAGTAATAACAACGAGAAAGTAATTAGAAAATTGAAGCATAAGAGACAACCCTTAGTAATAGAAAACTAAGAATGAGAAATATAGAAATAATAAAAATACCGAAACTACCTATTACTAGTCTTTTACCTTAATTCTCGACCTCCACAACTTGTTATCGAAATAGTCCAAATATATTTTCTATTGTTATTATAATTTAATTGATTATACAAGTTACAAAATATAATGTATAATTTTTTATTTTTTTTTTTGGTCCTCTCTATTTAAGTAATTTTTTTTATTGCATTCACTAATGTCTACTTAAACTGAAACACATTAAAATTGAAAAGAAAAAAGAATTAGAGAGTGTGTGAAAGTGACAAGTACCAAAAAGCTATGATTTTTGTAGATAAAAGACAAGAAAATTGATAGGAATTTCCTTATTAATAAGTTGGGATAAGAAACAAAATTTAAGCAAAGGATGTGTCCTCTAATAAAGCAAATAAACACCTTGTGCCATTAATTGTTGCATGTGCAAACTATACACAAATTCAAGATTCTTGTTTGGTCCCCTTTAATTCTTTTATACTTCCCTCTCAAGCATCAACATATAATTTGTCGTTACATATTCGGTCGAGCTTAGTAACTTTAGTTCAAATTTAATAGATTATTAATTGTAAAATCTACCAACTTAAGAAACATTTAAAATTCATAAGCTTCAAATTCTAATTCCATCTGATGTGACGTGTCAAACCAATGACTTTTATTTTTTGATTTGTTAAGCAAGACTTGAAAAGGAATAAAAGACTATTTCAAACATTTGGTCCCATTTGTTTCTTTGCTTTTTCTGAAGTCTTTTTTGATTTTACCATTAACCACATGTTTGAATGATCATTTTCAACGACGATTATATATTCAGTCGAGCTCACAATAATTTTTAATTTAAATTCTATAGATTATTAATTTAGAATCTATCAACTTAAGAAAAATACATAAATTTCAGAATTCATGAATTTTAAATTTCAACTTCACCTGATATGATATCTCTAACCAACTTAACTATTAGGGTTTTGCCCTGATTTTCTTATCTTATTTAAAGTTTATTTTTTCTTAAGAAAAAGTAAAAGTATTACCATAAATGCTTGAACTTTTCGTGAAAAGAAAACATTATTTTATTCCATGTTTGGTTTATTCTTTCCTTAGAGGAAAAGTTTGGAACTCTATAAATTGAAGACCCCTCTTTTCATACCAACAATACAATGGAATCTACAATGTAGTCGTTTAGAGAGTTTTGTTTATGAGAAGATTTTCTCTCTACTTTTAATTAGTTTTTAATTATGTAGGTCAATTGGTCATATCAAATAATAATATTATGGCTTTTAGTATAGTTTTATGTGTCGTCTAATTTATCGACATATGATTTGCAATTGTAAGCTTCTGCATGACGTTCTAATCAGATTTGAACCCAACATTTACAATGAATAGAAGACTATTTCAGAGCATTTGGTCCCATTTATTTCTTTGTTTTTTTGAAATCTTTTTTTGATTTTACCATTAACCACATTTTTGAATGATCATTTTCACAGGACGCTTATTGAAAATCTATGCATTTAATGTGGTTCTCATGGTGGTCGATATATTCCAAAATTGCCTACATGATCGAATGTCATTTAACGAAACTGCTTACTCTTTTTAGATATCTACTCTTGTTATAGGCTTTGCCCCTCCTCACTTAGGGTTCCCATTGAAAATAAATGTTTGTTATATTATTAATTTTTTGAGCATTACATATGTTAGGGGTAAAATCGGTGTACATCTCTTTATAAATTTTATATGTTAGGGGTAAAGTCGGTGTATATCTCTTTATAAATTTTACTTGTGCGATCATAGGCGATATGTCATTATTGTAATTAGAGGCGCACTCAGAATTTGAGTTCAACTAGGGCACCACTAACTTTAGTATACAAATGTATACGGTGATGGAATCAGAATTTTCATTAAAGAAATTCAAAATATAAAGAAGTAAACACATGAACTGGCAACATATATTAATTTATGTATACATAAAAATAATTAAAATCATATATTAATACTAATATAGTTTTTTTTTGTCAAAGAGGGATTCGAATGAAACCCTGGTCGGCTCCGTCCTTAGTTGAATAGCCTACGCCAACAAAAAGAAAATATGGGTTTTCAAGAAAATAATAATAATAAGAAGAGACTGCCACCAAGGTTCGAACTCAAGCCACCCACAACAACCAACTACCCCAATCTAATAAATATGTTTCAATATATATATATATATATATATATATATATATATATCATGTTTTTCTCTATGATTAACAGGTGCATGTGCACCCTCTATTATAGGCTAGATATACCCCAGATTGTAATACATTTACTATTTATATTTGTAGGATTACACTGGCAAAGAAATTCTTATTTTGATCCTCAAACATTCAATATCAAGAATCCACTCATAAGATTAATCTGAATTTATGCGATAGAAAATTTAGTAGAAGATGTTTTAAACCTCTCTACAAAACAAAACTCAATTATCAAACTTGATATAGAATCATTATCATTCTACCATTACCAGAGGATGGAATAAACAATTATACTATGAAGATTCCTTATAATTCTTTCTTATCATTATATAATGTATAATATTCCTCATTAAAATTAAAAAGTTAAGCTGTAACTCTCAATCTCTTATCTTTAGTTAGAATTTAGAAAAATTGAATAGCTAGACACATTGAAATGTTCCTTTTACTTTTGACGCAAATTCAATGAAGTTCTCAATTAGTTGTCACATTAATCTATAAGGAATGATTTGATAAGGACATGCTATTAATCTATCCAATTAAAAGAACATAGTGTTAGACGATATATAGGGACGTTCAATATTTTCGAATTTGATTTCTTTATTTACTTGTTATAACAAATCAAAGGATAATTTTCTTTTTTCGATTATAGCCTCAGTTTTTAATATTGAGTTAATGTCTTTGAAAAATATAGTGAATAAATATATTCGAGACCCTCTCAATTAATAGGGATAAAATGGTAAATTCATTATATCAATCATTATTTTCTTAATAAGTGTGTCAAGTCAAAATTTAACAAGTAAATAGAGACAAAGGGAGTATTAAACAAAGATGGATTAAATATTATATTTGAGTGTCATATTTTCAAATCATTAAATATACAAAATCATAAGATATTGTGTTTACTTGGAATGGCCTCTTGAATATTCGTTAGCAACGTTTTATCAAAATTTGAATCGAAAATTATTGTTGGTTGATGGTCTGTTTGGTATCAAGGATTTCTAAAAAACGAAATATATGATTGGGTGATTAAAAAGTTTGAAAAATATTTTCTCAAAGAAAATTTTTATATGACACATTAATTTTTTTTTGTCAATCTCAAAAAGAATATTAGTTTCTTTTTTCTTTTATTTTAATTTATTTATCTTAATTTACTTTTTAGTCTATTTTAAAAAAAATGTCCCTTTTCTTCATTTGTAACTTTCAACATGACATTTTTAAACATCCACAACACTACATTTTGATATATTCTACATATCTTTAATTTAAGATCATAAAATTCAAAAATTATTTTTATATTCTTAAGCTACATGTCAAGTCAAAACCAATAAAAAATTGAAAACGAAGGAAGTATTTTTTTATAATTAAAAATAACTTATTAACTTTAAAATTCCTTCGTGATTTATCATATAAATGTCTTTTATGTTTGAATTGTCTTGTTTTAAGTATTTTAAAGCTAAAATCAAATTTACGCACTTCTATAATATTTGAATTAAAAACAAATTAAGTCAAAATAATGAAAATAAGTCAAAAATTATAAGTTAAAATTTTATGACCTATAAGTCATACGCCAAAAATCAATTCAACAAGCTCTAAAATTTGTTTTAGATCTTAAATTTTTAAAACATTTTAGAAAAAATATATATTTAATCAAATAACGTTTCATAAATTAAAATAGTAAGAAGAATAAAATATATTTATTGTCCAATCACTTAATGCAAAGTGTCCAACAACAAAGAATTTCTTAAGCAGAAGCAACTTCTAACACAATGTTAGAACAATTCAAGGACACGTCATTTCACCGAAACACCCCAAAAAAAAAAAAAAAGTAAATTCCTGTCTTTCTCACTAAATTCTTATAATGTTATTAATTAATTGTCATTCAACCTATAAAATTGAATTTGAGTCGCATATATCTCATTAATGAGATTTTAAATTTCTTTATAATAAGGTTTTCTCAAGATGAAAGAATATAGTTCATTTCACGTCACACTCCAATTTATATAAGTATCGACGATATATAGTTGAAACTTTTTTTATATATGCAATGAATACAATCTGTAAGGATTATAAAATCAAACTTAATCTGTTCAAATCAACTTATCAGAAATCTAATGAAAAAACTTTTAAAAAGATATTTTCTTAAAATTTAATATGTTATATAGATAATAAAGAAAATAATAATTTTTTAAGTACAAAAATTTATAAAAAAAAATTTAAAATAATTAAAACTTACTAAGAATTGATCATGTTAGATTATGACCCACATTTTAGTCTATTTAAGTCCAAGTAACTTTTTAGCGGATCAATAATCTACTTATTTATTAGCTCAACTTATTTTAATTCGTTCAAATGCAACCAACTGGTCTATTTGACACCGCCTCTACATACCGACATACCTAATAGCGTTATAAGAGACAATAAAGAAAATAATAATTTTATTAGGTATAAAAAAATATTTATAAAGAAAGTAAAATAATTAAAACTTAGTAGAAAATTGTCATGTTAGATTATGACTCACATTTTAATCTATTTCAGTCTAAGTAACTTTTGAGCGGATTAATAATTTACTCATTTATTAGTTCAACTTATTTTAATTCATTCAAATGCAACTCAGTTCGTTTATTTGACACTGTTATGGAATGGAAGAAACTAGAAAGAAAAATTAAAGAGAGAATGAATGATAATTATTTGTATTGATTTTTGCATTGATTCAAATAGAAGAGTACATCACTATTTATAAATAATTAAGGAGAAAAAAAATTATTTTCCTTCTAGATACTAAACTAAAAGGAAACTAAATATTTTACAATTAATGTAAACCCTAGACTTGAAAGGAAATTAAATACTATAGAATATTTTTAGACTAAAAAGAAAAAGGTAAAAAGATTCTACCAAATTTCAACATTCCCCCTCAAACTCAAGTTGGTGTATCTAACTTATGTTTGAACACTTAATTATTCTTGAAAAATATTTTCTCCTTACTTTTGTTGTGACAATTAATAGAATTCATCATCACATTTTTCTTCTACTAATAGTGATTGTGATTTATCTGGAGTGTCTTTGAACTGGCACACTTTTGTAACATGACATGTTTGTTTGCAACTTCCACATAATGCATCAAATCTCCACGAACAGAATTTTTCCAAGTGTGTTTCTTTTTGCAATATTTGCAAGCAGGATAATCAACTTTTCTTTTTTGATAGTTTGCATAAAAGACACATTCAACAACTTTATCTTGTCTGAAAGCTCTTCTTTGTTCTTGTGCTTGAAGTGCACTTATCAATTCTACAAGAGAAATGGTAGAGAGATCTTTAGATTCTTTCAAAGCAGAGATTTTAGACTCAAACCTCTCGAGAATAGTCACAAAAATCTTTTCAACTATTCTATTATCTTTAAAATCCTCACCAAGCAACCTAATTCTGTTGGCAATCAAAGAAATTATGTCAGAATAATTAGTGATAGTCTCACCCCTCTTGCATCCTAAGAGATTCAAAATCTCTTTTCAAATTCAGAATTTAATTTTGTCTACCTCGTTCACTTCCTCGGTACTCCTTCTCAAGTTTTTCCCAAGCTTTTTTTGTTGTCTCACATGCAATGATTTTAGAAAAGATTGAATCTGCAACTGAATTTTGAATTACAATTTTAGCTTTGTATTTTTTGATCTTCTTCTGAGTGAAGTTTGATTTTAGTATCAGAAAATTTTTCAGAGAGTTGTTGTATGAATTTGTCTTCCATTACAGCTTTCCATAAATCATATGCCTTAAGATAAGACTTCATTTTAACTGCCCAAATTTGATAATTTTCACAATTGAAGGTTTGTGGGGCATTGAATGAAAGAGTATTATTTACCATGATTTGAAAATAAGGTTTAAGATAATATAGATTAAAAATTGGTTAAAAGTAGCCCTGTGTGATTAAAATTGAACTGAAAACATATATGAATTAAAAGTGGTTGAAAGTTCTTCTACCGAAGTACCTACCTAATAGTGTTATAGGAGTAAATAAAGAGAGACGAATAAGTTGGAAGGTATGGAAGTCAACGATAATTATGTTGTTTGTGTATAGATATTATAAACACATGCAACTCATTGAGGACATAATCCTAGATAGGAAGGTATGGAAGTCAACGATTAGGATAGAAGGTTAGTAGGTAGTCGTGCATAGTCTAGTTTTTCTTATAAATTTTGTTATTTCCTTTGCATCAATTATCGTATTATTTGTTGTTGCTATTGTTATTTTCTTCCATTATCCTGCTAGTATGTTTTACTTAAGCCGAAAGTCTATCAAAAACAACTTCTTTACCTTCAGAAGCTAGGGTAACGTTGCGTACACGACTCCACTTCTGAAATTTACTAGATATATTATTGTTGTTATTGTGTATAGATATTATAAAATCAATGAGCCCCCCTGTCATTAGGGTACTTTAACCTACACTGCATCTTCTTCAACTGCTAAATATGTAGGTAGAAGGGAATAATTAGAACATACACACACACGGACCATATGTTTATTTAATTATGTTAATCATGTCCTACTACTATTATTCATGAAATTTTGTTTTGTTGCATATAATTAATCACATTCATATGTACTCAATTAATTACCCTTCACCCCCCAGATTAATAATTAATTAGAAAAGCATAGTTGACATAATGTGCGACATAATTATTATTACTATGACAGCATTTTCATGTCATAACATGAATTGGAGTGAGATAGTTGGAATTACTCCATTTTTAACTAGAGGTTTTAAATTTGAGTTTTCAAAAAGAGCTCCGCGATGCATGAATTTGATTTTAGTCAAATTAGCCCAATATAAATATCAAACGTCGGGTGAAAACCCAAAAAAGAGAAGGAAAAAAAATGCATATTCCCTTTAAATTACTTCCTCTGTTTCAAAAAGAATGGTTTCCTTTTCTTTTTAGTCTGTTTAAAAAAGAATGGCCTCTTTCTTTTTTTGATAACATTTTAATTTCAGTTTTTCACGTGTCATGTTTAAGACCACAAGATTAAAAGATAATTTTGTACATTTGACATAACTTTAATTTAGGACCACAAGATTTAAAAGTTTTCTTTATTTTCTTAAATTTCGTGTCAAATCAAACTAGCCTATTCTTTGTGAAACTGAGGGAGTAGTTGATTTTTTTTGTCAAGATAAATTAGTAAGCAGCTGTCAAATTTTCTTTGGGTTCCTAAGTGGGACACTGTAAAACCACGTGGGACCTACTATTTCTGCATGGATGACTCGTGCTTTGAGATTATGATTTTTAAAATTTTAAATCTCTAAAATAGTGAAATTTGGAATTTTAAATTATGAATTTAATTTTATTAAAATAATATATATTTATATTCTGTTAGAAAAGATTTATCATTTTCAATTTTACAGAAAAAACAAGACTTATGATTGATGTGAAAATATTGTTTATACCATGCGAAATGATTATATTAAGAAATAGATAGTTAAGATTGTTGTTGACTAAATAATTTTTATAAATTTTTGTGTATTTGAAAGTTTGTATTGCAAACACTTATTAATAGAAGGAACATGAAGATATACGATATGCGGTGTCTTAGAATATTTCGATTATCTAGTTTATGAACTATAACTTGCTCATTTGATTAAGATTGTATAAGATTTATAATTTTCACAACTTATGAAATTTTGTTACTGTATTTTATTGGTTCGGGAGGGGGGCGGGGGATATACCACTTAAAAAAGTTCAATTTACATGTCTTAACATAATTTCAACTTTAAATGACCATGATTTCAAATTATGTCCAAAAGGGATCTTTAATTACTTAAAAGTAATTATGAATAATTTTATTTAATACTAATATTTATGAGTAATCCCAACTAGATGATTGATAACTTGCTATGACAATTTTATTTGTGTACAAATAAGTTTTTTAGTTTATGAATTGGTAATCATAATTTATTTTTCTTTTACTTAAACGTTTTTAATTGACTGAATTTTTAATACAATTACAAAATTTGAGTCAAAATTACTAAATTTTTGGTTCCACAACTATCATAATAAATCCACTAATTAATTACACCGATGATATAAAAAAAATCATCACACTGTAAGTATCATCTGTTTCAATATTTTTATCTTTCTTTCCTTTTTTGACAACTCTTCAATTTCAAGTTTTCATGTGATATGTAACATAATGCCAAGAGATTAAAGGAAATGTTGGTATTTTTAATGTATCCTAAGTTTATAACTACAAGATTAAAAAGATGTTTTTTATTTTCTTAAATTTCATGTCAAATCAAATCAAACAAACAAATTAAAATAAAGAAAGTAGTGAATTTTTAATACGACTATAATAATATTGACTCAAAATGAATTTGTCGAATATGTTACTACCATTATAACTTCGCACCCAATTAATTACATCGATAATATAAAAAATTCTTTACACTATCGATATATGGTAGTATCATAATCCAAAAAATTATTGTACTGTAGTACTCATCAGTTCTCATGAGCATCTATTATATAAGACATTGAGTCCCTCCACTTCTCTTTCCACACAAACTCAATGTATTTAAAAAATTTGTTGTCTATTTGTAGAATCTGTTTGTAATTAATTTGTGTTTGTTTATATATAAGAAATGGGGCATCATACATGTTGTAACAAACAAAAAGTGAAGAGAGGGCTATGGTCTCCTGAAGAAGATGAAAAACTTATTAACTACATTACTAATTATGGTCATGCTTGTTGGAGCTCTGTTCCTAAGCTTGCAGGTTTTATTCTCTTCTTATTTTTTTATTTTCGGGTTTCCTTGCATCATAACGTTGAATAAATCAACGTCGTGATGCAAAGATTGACCGGGGTAGTCCACTTATATCATAAGATAATTAGTATGGCTATCCTTGAGTCTATTTTTTAGAGATGTAGATTCTGATCTTCTTTTTCCACTCAATTTAGTATTTTCGATACGAAACAACAAAGAACCACTAGAATTTCTATAAATATATTGATCCGGAATTAATTTTATAATTCAATTTTTAAAATTGAATTTATCAAGTTTATATCTTGAGTTCACCTCGTTTTTTCCACCACTATTATAGTTCGTGAACATGCCCATGTGGAACAAACATCCATTGATTTATTCTCTTTTCTTCTCTCTTTTTTCTCGGATTTTTTTTAATTAAATTTATATTTTGAATTCGTCTCTATGGCATAGGGCTTCAAAGATGCGGGAAAAGCTGTAGATTGAGGTGGATAAATTATCTAAGACCAGATTTGAAACGTGGGAGTTTCTCCCCTCAAGAAGCAGCACTTATCATTGAGCTCCATGGCATTCTTGGCAACAGGTAACTAATATATACGGTGTAATTTTTCGATGAAAGGATGTCAATTGATTTTTCTTGGACAAAAATTAGCTTTTGAAAGAATATTTTGTGTAATTTTTCGATGGAGATTGATTTATGTATTATTTTCATGCAAAAGAGATATTTTGTTTTATTTTTACAGGTGGGCACAAATAGTGAAGCATTTACCTGGAAGAACAGACAACGAAGTGAAGAATTTTTGGAATTCAAGCATCAAGAAGAAGCTCCATCTTTCTCATAGAATCCTCCCTGATCTCTCCATCACCTTTCCTAATTATAATAATCTCATCACTAATCCAAACCCTAATCACTCTTTTGATAATTTCTACTCATTCAACCCCAATGTTCTTATTACTAATAGTTTCACTCCCCTAATTCTTGACCAAATGAACAACATTAATCATAATGGGGATTTGAATTTAACTAATCAAGTGATGCCTAATTCCCTTCCTAATTTGTCATTTGACTCAATTTCAAATGATCCTACATGGTTTAATTTCAATTATCCTAATCATCTTCAACATGATCTTGACTATAACCCCAGTCTTATTAAACAAGACAACTCCATTAATTCCATGCTCACCTCCAACATTTCATTGAATTGCACTAATGGGGAGAATTTCATGGATTCAACAAACGCGGCTATCAAAATTCATCAAGATTTAATGATGGTACGTATACTATTCATCTAACAGTTTAAGTTGTTAGAGAGTATACTTTTACTAAATTATGTTTTCAACATTTCTAGTCACGTTTAAATCTTGCTCTGATACCACGTCAGTTGTGACCATCTTATAATATTCAACGCTTTTGATTATTTAACACAGACACCTTCGTTGTTGCCTAAGCTTTCTGAAATGATAAAGGAGAACGAAGATGGTATTCTAGAATCAACTCCAGTTGTGTCACAACATACTGACTCCATGGTGGTCAATAGTACTCTCCCTTGTACTTTCCCAACTTGTTATATTATGAATCCACATAATAATGTGCATAGAGTCGTCAATGAAATTGAGCTAATGGAAACCTTACACATGTCGTCATCGTCGTCATCATCGTCAAATTCATCATCATTGTCAGCACTTTCATGCAGTCAATTTATGATGAACCCTAGAACTTGGGATTCATAGAGACATGTTGGCTTTTGTGATGAAAATGGTCATGAAGAAGATGGTAAGCCTTTTATTTTCTAAGGGAGTTTTTATATATGATGAAGGAAGTTTCATATAATTATTGTGCAGTTATCATTATAATTTGCATAGTTAAATTGAGAACTTTTGTTACATTTATGTTAATTTATGCATTTTTTTTTTTGTTCCCTCCCGTGAAGTACCAGTCTTTGTATTGTGACAATAAATACTTGTGATATCAATATTATAAGTAGTTAATTAATTTCATGTCTTCCAACATTTTGTTTTTACTTGTAGATCGAGGACAGATTAAAACAAAAAGTGCATCACATAAAAATTAGAATGCAAGTTATCTATTATTTATATAACAAATAAAATACGTATGGGAAAAATTCTTTTGGCCAGAATGGTAAAATAACATATTTTACACTATGTTATTTTATCTTTTTGAGCATTTTTACCCTTTTAACTTTAATAACTTTTTAATTAAAATATAGGAAAAAAATCAGTTTATTTTAAAATAAAAAGGATATTATAGACTTTTAAAATTTTTCTAGCCATTTAGCATTATCCGGCTAAAGTTGTGCTGTTCCGTCCCATAGTAATTGTCGCATTTTTCTTCTCTCCATATATATAAGATAAAAAAAAATAGTTCTCTTAATTTTATAAATTGACAAGTATTCTAGGATGGACATTTTGAGTATATTGTCAAATAATATGAAAAGGGAAGAAGTAAATAATTTTCCTAATCTCTGATGGTCAAAATACTGAATAGAAAAGTTAATTTAGACCCAAGCTATTTACAGATACTAAGGGGACCATTGTTCATATTGGGAACTTTTTTTATATTCCCATTAATTTTTTAATTTCTAGTCTTTTTTTTTCTTTTTTTTTTTCTCAAGTAAATCTCTAATTTCTACATTTGTTAATTATTCCATTTCACATCTTAATTAAGAATGTGTGTCAGTCAATCAATCAAAGTTTTTTTTTTTTATTAATTGTCGTAGTGTTTGGTTCAAAAGAATTTTCGTTTTTTTTTTCATTGTTTAAAAAGAACAGAGAAATTATGTTTGGTAGCTTTATAAAGAACAAAAATTCATGGAAAATTATTATCAAATTTGGAAAAATATTCCTATGCTTTCCACAGTAGATGTAATGTTTGTTCTACGTTGTGTCAACATCCTATAAATTTCCTAATCAAATTTGACCACACTACATTTTATAATTATTACATGTTAATTAATTAGAAGATCAAGCGAATCTGTCTAATAATCTGCTCTCAAAAGAATGACATATTGTTTTATTAATTTTAAAACTCTTTAATTTTAATCTTCTCATTTTATAACCGAATGTTATTAGCCATGAAAATGTTATGTCAAAAGTCTTTATCGATGTTTTTAGAATCAGTGCTCAGTCAAATGGCATCGTATAAAAGTAGGAGAGTACGTGAACAATTTTAGTCCATCGAGTTTTTGGCGTTGAAAGTTGTAAACAGATAAATCCGCTGATAAGTGCATATAATTGTGTGAAAGGACGTTATCTTTTGAAATCGTATAAATTACTATATTATATTGGGTTGACTCCTCAAACATAAAAAGTACTATACATACAATTCAGAAAATATAATTATGGAATTTGTACCTTTGATTTTTTAGTCCTTCCACAATCCTAGTGCAGATTTGAATTATGGAATTTGTACCTTTGATTCAAATATCTAGATATATCTACATTGAAGCACAAGACATACACATTGGCACACTAGCAGATATTCACAGTGGCACACTTTAGTCCTTGTAGCCTTGTGAATACAATTCAGTTAATGTATTTCGTTTGTTTTCAACGGGAAGAGTTAAATCGCAAAAGGAGCATCATAGCTTTGTTGAATAATGTAGAGGGTATGCAATTTTTTTGAATGTTTATTTTCAAACGTTTAAACTCGAAAAGAATTTTGTTTCTACAACTTGCTATTGTTTTATAAGTTCTTGAGGATGGATCTTGCATGTTTATTAGTACTGACATTTTTGTAAAATAATTTTAGTTAATAGAATCCTTTTACAAGCGTTCCAGCGAAGAATTTCATTTTTAATTTTCTCTTTGAAGAGATATGCCGGTGGTCACTAGGAGACAAGGCATCAAAGAATGGAGAAGAGCTTAAGTAATTGTATTGTATATTGATCTTCACAAGATTGAAAGTTCGAGCAAATGTTTAAGTCCAAAACAACATAGTTCGTTGAGGCAAACACAAGAGATAATGAACCATTAGTATAATGTTTTGTTTTCTACCATTTGAGTTTTTTTCTCTCTTTATTAATTCTTAATTAGAGACCGCATTATGTATCATCCGATCTTTTTCACAGAATACTTGATTATAGGGTACGTCATCTTTCACAATTCAATTTGGTTATATGGTCGATGAGCAGGACATTAATCTTTTCCTCTGACACTAAGTTTTAATATCATGCATGGGTGTAAAAAATTAAAGTAGTAGAAAGTAAGAATATGATTTATGAAAATGGCTAAAGAAAGAATATAAGCCAGATTTTAATTAAAATATTACTTGTATATATACTTATATAAGTAGAGTTGATGGACATCACCTTACGTGTATAGTTACACATTTCCCTTCAATATTAAAAATATGAGAATATTATTGGAGAGTAGCAAAAAATTTCTTAGCCTATACAAACTTTTTTAGTTTTAAGATTTTTCACAAGAAATCTTCAATTTTATACCTAAGAAATCTTAAAACTTATTTTCTTCTATTCAAATTTTATCAAGGTGAGAGATCTCATTTCCCTTCATTAGTAAAATGTGATGATACTTAATTACTTGTATTCCAATTATATGAGGGGAGAATATCTTTATGAGCTAATATTTGAAGATTCAAATTTTACACTGATGTATGAATAAAATGAGTTAATATCTCGTAAGCTCATTCAACTTTGAGAATTTATTTTGTAAAGTCATTAAACTTTGTTTTATATCAGTAAAATTACGCAATTTATGTCTCAACTAAATTTATTATTCATTAAATATATAAAATTATTTTTGTTGATTCAGATGCAATTAGACTCATTATGGGAAGTGTTGGGTTTTCTAATTGGGTTAATGGGAGAATTGTGAATTAATTTGGGTCTA
The DNA here is from genome assembly GCA_035578085.1 of Solanum pinnatisectum. NCBI lineage: Eukaryota > Viridiplantae > Streptophyta > Magnoliopsida > Solanales > Solanaceae > Solanum > Solanum pinnatisectum. The sequence continues at coordinate 54,162,784 of CM069078.1, read as the reverse complement.
ATTGCATGTAAATCAATATAAATAATTTCATATATTTAATTATTGATAATTTTAGTTGAATGATTTTATTGATACAAAAACATAAGCTGAGTGATTTTATTGAAACAAAACAAAATTTAATGACTTTACTAGATAAATTTCTAAAATTGAGTGATCTTTTGAGATATTGATTCCGAATAAAACAAATGGATTTAGAAATACATGATGATTGTGAGCGTCGATATAAATGTGATTACGTGTGGTTACCTAAAAGCCCCTGAGGAGACTAATGATCTTGACCTCAAAAGTTCAAAGTACTCCCAAAAAATCAGTATTACCATTGGCTTTAAGGCATTCCTTGGTGTAGTTTAATTTGAGTTCTATATACATTAATATTTCTTAGATCTTTATTACCGTTCACATTTTTTAATGAATCCAAATGTACATTGTTTATAAGCATTTTAATTTTCATAAAAATAGAGAGCTTAATAATTTTGAATATGTTTCTTATGACGGACATATTTGACTAGTTGTTAGATAAAAAGGGCTGAAGAAAATCATATAAAATCGATCAAATATAACTTAGAAGAGATAAAATCCCTATTTTGAGGTGGTATTTAAATTGTTTTTAAATTGATTGATTTTTGTTTTTTATCCTTCAACATTTTAATAAATTGTTTAGTTGTTTATTCCATCCTCCATACCAAATGACCCATATACCCCCAAGGCCCTAACATAAAAAATAAAACAATTAAAATATCGCAAGGCATATTATATCTTGCAAGACAAAATTCACAAGGCACAAGTATAGTTTTTCAAAACATATGCCTTAAAGAAGTTTATAGCCACAAGTTATGCCTTTGTTCTTACTTAACTTTGGGTCCAATTTCAAAATCCACAAAGTTGAGGCATAACTTATTTCTACATAACTTTTGCATGACAAGACAAAAATTCTCTAAACTTATGCCTTAACGTATTAAATATTATACAACTTATACCAGATAAGGTAACATTAGATGTTTTATAATAAATCCTGAGTCAATGGCCTCTTAATCTTTAATCTAACCAATGTTTTGAGCCCATGAAAACTCAAGTCCTTTTCTGGTTTCACCAAATGAATAATAAGAAGCTTAAGAAAGAAGACAATCAACTCCAGTAAAAACAGACAACAGCATTCCACTATATTTCATCAAACTATTTCCAGTTTACAACGTTAAAACAAGGATTCCACCATCCTGCCTAACAGCACAAATTTGCCCAACAAAAACCCAACCTAAAACACAGTTTTGTGGTACCAAGCAAAAAAGTATGGCACTTTTACAACATGCTGGCCTTTTAAATAAACAGCGGAAGCATTGGCCTCGCGGGACACAAATAAGAAGGTTGAATGAAATAAGCAAAACCAAATAAATAATTGAGGCATCACAATTATGGCCCATGTAAAATTTGCAATATGACCTGAACAAAGTCATCTAAAGATGTACAACAAACAGTACTGAACATCAGCTTCATCTTTTCATTGTTCCACTTCTAATGCAGAAGAAATCCACTTTGATGCAGCTGCATTAACATCTGCTTCCACATGCATCGCAAGAGATACTGGAGTGACTGCCACCTGAAAGAGCACAAAAAGACCCACTGGTCAAGACCACAGTGATGGATTTTCATAGTCTTAGGTCTGAAAACATGTAAGGTAATTTCTGATATTGCATATGCCTCTACAGGGGCAGAGAACAATATGACACTCTGACTATGAGTTCTCATCCTTTAAGCAGACTACAAGGCTTTCCAGTTTGGAACAGAATACCCACAGTGCCATGTAGAAGAAAGAAAACCATATCAAGAATTAGCAGAAATGAACTTACAAATCCGTTTTCGAGAGCTCTAAAATCTAAATCCTCGTCTTCTTCTTCCTGTTTCTTGTCAAGCAACTGTAGTGCAAATAACCAACAAAGCATATAAGAGAACAAATTAAACCTAGTTGGTACCACGTTTTAAAAGAAGATTGTGTAGGGGAGGGAGAGCAAATGGCAGAGATGTGAAGGGTCACAGAAGGAATGCTTTGGCCGTATAAACCACAATTTTGCAGCATTTCAAGAATCAACAGCAGAACTGTAGAAGCATGTTATATCATCAAAGTGACCAACACTTGTTATATATATAGAAAAGAGAATTAGCAGAGAAATTAAAAATTACTTCCATTAAGAGAGATTATGATGTTACAATTTGCAGTTTCAATTAAAAATCCAACTGACCCTTGGTACTCATTGAGCACAGCAACTAAATACTACGTAGCAAAAAGAGGAAAAGGCATTCTTACCTCCAACCTAAAGTACTTGACTTTCCTGTCCGGATCAGATTTCCCAGCAATACCAACAGATTCAACGACCTCTATGTTCTTTCTCTGAGTAACTAATTTGCGAGCAGCACCCTGTGCAAAAATAAGAAGGCAGAGGTTTGATGATGTCCAAGGGAGCAGGGAAAGACATGAGGACTGGGACAACCTACAAGAAGTAGGGATGCCACTACTCATTTTCCAGACACATGTCACACTTCTCAAACAATTAATGCCCGTTATTGTCTTAACTACTATGACGAGGAATCAAGAAGTATCTGAAAATACTACCCAGCAAACTTGAAGTTGGTTATCGAATAGCTTCCTAATAACTAGCCTTTCCCTTGAGCACTTGGAATCCTATATTTATTTTCCTTTCTGTTCTAAGTTTTGATTTTCTATTTCTTTTTTGGGTCGACAGATTGTACTGCTAAATGGGGATAAAATACAGTGGATAGAGACATAATTGATCGGTTGATACTTCTACACTCATTCATGACAATTTCAACTCTTTACAAGTTTCTTTTAGATGAAGAACATGGGATAATTTAATTCAAGATTTTCTACAACAGTAACACAACAATGTGCAATTCGAACATTACTTTTTTAGCTCCGTAGACGCTCTACTCCAAATATTCATAAGACCACTCTATTATGAACTTGTTTACACCACCATGCAGTTATTAGGCAACTACACTATATAAAGGAGCAGTTACGCCAGATACAGTGTCATTTACTCACTGCTGCAGAAGCATCTCGACCTAATTGTGCGAGCTGCATCCCAAGGCTTTGCTGATTTGGAAGAAAACGTCCAGCAGCAAGATTTCTGGTGGATGATTTAGCTTGCCAGCAAAGCTTAGAGCTCCAGAGACTTTGCTTGGTCAATTTGAATCCCTGCCAATTAGAGGTTTCAAAAATGATACATCTGTTGTTTGAAATCTCAACAATAGGTGGACTGGTAAAAAAGTGGAGATGTGCTCCAGCAACCATTGTGGAAGGTATGATAGTGATAAGTCCATGTATGAATAATAGTAGCGCATTACCTCTCAGTAATGTAATGGCCAGTAGACCATATCATAAATCAAATGTTCTTTTCATTATTCTTCCCAATTTGAAAGAATATGATATCATTTCCCTTTCTGGAAACTGGAGTCTGTGCAAGAATGACTGTTTTAGCGCTAACCCACTATAGGAAGACACTGGTGTGATACATATAATTTTCTATGGCTTGTCCCATGGCATATTAGGTGTTGTATAACACTTAAAACTATTTCTTTTACGTCGAATATTCACACTTCATTAACAGACAATAAAATTCCAAGGTAGACATTTTTATTATACTGTAGCTTACCCCTAAATAACCTCTAATCACCACAGGTCTCCTCTAAACCAAAATCTCACTGCTTTGTATTAATAATAGAAATAAGAGGAAGTCCTGACTAAAATTAAAACAAGTTACACAAATTTCAGATTCGTGTGTTGAGAAATGAAAAGGCTGGATTTCATTCACTTTTTTTTTTCCAAAAGAGGTGCACAGTTGAGATGGAGGATCATTTTACAGACCTTGTTTGTCAGAGGAGATTTCGGAACTCCAATATGCAACAAGCAACTTTTAGGAAATGCTCCCTTTTCTATGTCTCTGATGGCTGCATTTATCAATGGTAAGCAAACACTCACGGCGTCCTTGAAATCACTTTCTTGACTTTCATCATTCCTCCTGAAGTAGATTATAGAACAAACTATTAGTTAAGAACAAGAAGAACAAACAAAACCTCAATTGATCAACAAAGAAAGGTAAGTACCAGTCAAGTGATATCGATATAGATGGAACACTGTTAAACAATGCCTCCCTAGCACCAGCTACGACACCTGAGTAAAACCTGTACAATGAAGTAATAAACATAATCACATATCCCCAAGGAGACAAAAACAAAAGATATATGAGTACAAGAAACCTTAAATAACCGTTTGAACTTTGAATAACTTAGTGACTAAAGAGTTTCAGGAATACATGCATACTAAATTAGAGTTACTAACAAAGACTATAATACTTACATTTGATGGCCACAACTTGAACCCCTGTTGATTCCACTAATTACCTAAACATCCAAGGGGGAAGAAATAACAGACAGACATGGCAGGTAAGCGATACTACATCCAATTTTTTTAAAATGAAATGATATACAATATAAAGGGTGCCTAAGAATACCAGGACTGGCTTTGACCACGAAAAGAGTGCCCCAGACAAGGCTAATGACACACAATCTACAGGAGTCCCTGAAAGAAGATTAAATCCACAAAGCATAACACCGTTAAGCTAAAATATGGTATAGAATTCTTACATACGGACTGTTCTACAAAGTAGAGTTAATACGGCTGGCAAACTCTTCAACACAAAAGAATCAGAATAACCCTACAGTAATTGTATGTTTGTACCAGATACTTCATAAGCAGTAGCACCGTGAATGTCAGTTGGAGTAACTGCAATGGTTTCTTTAAGTGTAAAAGAATGGCCCGCCACTGATTTATCTCTACAATAACAGATAAGATTTAATCACAAAAATGGAACCTTCAAGATCATTCAAAATCACAGATATGTTGCCTTTTAGCCCTAACCAGAAGGCACTTGCAAACCAGACTCAATGATCCACATTCAAACAACAACACAAAACTGAGTTGAACACATACTAAAGAACTTCAAAATTAACTACACTTAACTTCAATAGCAATAGCATCGTGAATGTCAGTCCAAGTAACTGCTGCGGTTTCTTTTAGAAAAAACAGAGTGACCCGCCACGATTTACCTCAACAGTAGCCGATATGCTTAACCACAAAACAAAAAACCTCCAAAATCTCGGATATGTTTCTTTTTTGCTTTAACTAAAAGGCACTGGCAAAGCAGACTCAAGGGTTCATAATTCAAACTTCTACACAATATCAGTTGAAAACACACAAAATTATCCACACTAAAATCATAAACAAAATTTAACTTGCATATGAATGTGAAAAAAAAAAAAAACATACACAAGTAGAGAAACTCACGATTGGGGAGCGCAGACATTAACATTACAGAGACCTTGACGAACAAGAGCATCAACAAGACAAGTTATTCCAGGAGATTCAATCCCATCAGCATTAGTAACCAATACCACTGGCTTTGTACTGTCGGCGTCATCAGCAGCAACATCGGGAACCGAGTCAGAAGACGACGGCTGAGTTGATGGGTCATCATCTTTCGGCTTCGATTGCTGATCTTTATCATTTTGAGCACCCTTTCTGTTAAGAAGAACTTCCTGAAGATTTGACACCAATCCCGGTGGCAAGAAGTTGTTCTTCACAGCAGAAGTCGTCATTTTTTCGAAGAAAAAAAAAAGTGGGTAAGTCTTTGATGATGAAGATAAGACCCCCTTTTTCGCTGTGCTGCTACAGGCCTGGAATTCAAAACCCTAGAAACAACTTTAAACAATGGATATACTTGTCGCAATGGAGTTTTTCTAGAGAGAGAATGAGAGAAAATGGTTTGTTTCTCCAATGGGGTACCGTGAGGAAGGAAAAGACTGAAGGAACAGTGATGAAATTGTAAGCCTATAAACACCAAAACAAATCCCATTCTCATTCTCGACGCGTTAGCTACACGTACTAATTAAAAGCACATCTATTGGGTTGAATTTTCAACTCCACAATAAACTAATATTCTATTCGATTCAAAATAAACATCACTTTAATAAAAATCAAATTTATCAAGAAATTAATAAATATAATACGTACGTTATTAAATTATTTATATATGTTTAACAGATATTTTTTGAAAATTTAACAGTATTAAGAAGGTGAAGTATAAAAATATAGTTAGAAAAATATATACTATATTTTTATCTTAAATTTCTTAGATAACACTTATTTTGGTGCAAATTCTTTGTACTAAAGTGATACTTATTTTGGAATGAAGAAAATTGTAATTACGAAAATATATTTCTTATTATCACATTCTTTAACTAGCACATGTCTTAAATCTTACCCCTGCAATTGTGAAATTATTTTGAGTAATTAATATATATTCTTTTAATATGTTAAAGTGAATGGAGCAAGTATATATCAAAGAGTTTTTATAGTAATAATAACTATGGTGAAATGACACAAAGTGCATTCAATGTATGGGATCTATAATTTCAATTAATACTATGTATTTCGTTGTAAGTTTGAAATTAACTTAGCAAATTAAGATGAATTATTAATGTGAAAAGTACAAGTACAAATTTGGAGAAATCTACGGTGCTCTTCATTAATTAATATATTTAATTGTAGAAAATTAAATAATTTTCTTTATTCATGTGATTGTGGGCATAACTAAATCTTTAAAGGTTCCTATTCTAGCTATTTGGATTACAATAGAAGAAAGCACATGAAAATTAAAAATCTTGAGGTGTAACATCATATTCTAGTGATTTTTATTCCATAATAAGTAAATAAAATCTTGCAAGCTAATATCCGTTATATACATGAACACTCATTAAATACAATAAAAATATCATATATTTATAATTATTTATCGTTTTAATATAATTGGAGATTGAAGAGTTAACAGTAAATTGATTCATGTTAAGCGAAATAGGTATGGGTGTTATCCCGAGGCGCCAATGATTTTGAAAATGGCGACGTGCCTGACACGCAATGTTAAAGAGCGTGAATGGGCGCGGAGAACTAATAGACGATGTATAAGTAATTATCAACGTGGCCTCCTGCAATTGCGAAATTGTTTTTGTTGGGTCCCATTTTTGAATTAATGATGCATTTAGCCTTTCAATAATGTACTGTAAATTGACATTGTCTACATAAACTCAACTTTCTTAATTAATTAATCAACAACAAAAACAGTATTAGTACTAATATATTCATAATTCAACTCGGTCAAATAAGTTAATTTTGACCCCCATAATTATTAAAAGTTGAATGTTTTAAATAACTACTGCTATTACATTTTAGTTGAATCAGTATAATGAAAGAAAAAGGAATAATTTGGATATGAAAAAGCAAAATGGTTTATTAGCTAGGGGTTTCATAAGGAATACGATCAAATTACAACAAAAATAATAACATTACATAGAAAGTTGAGGTGAAATTTGTTACTTTCTATTCTCAGTTTGTTTGTTATACATTTCGTTTTAGTTGTTTAAATACTTCTTTCATTTTTTGACATTTTTAAAATTTTAATTTTAATTTTCTACACAGGTTTCAAATCACAAAATTAAATGACATTTTGATATACGCTACATGTTTTTAGTTTAAGATTATAAATTTAAAAAAAAAGATTTCTTAAATTTTGTATTAAATCAAAATTAAACAAATAAACTAAAATGAAGAAGTAAGATATAAGAGGATAGAGTATTGTTTTGGACTAGAATCAGAAAGAGAGATCAGCTGGAAAAGGAATCTAAGCATCAACATGGAGTAAGATGAAGAAAAAAAAATTTGAATAAAGTTATCTAATACATTTATAATACCTTTACGTATTTCTTATACACCAAATATGTGTCATTACAGAATAAAGTTATCTTATACATTTCAAATATGTGTCATTACAGAATAAAGTTATCTTATACATTTCAATTTTCAAATACTATTTCTTTAACTTAACTTCAAATATTACTCTTTTTCGTTCAAATGTGATCGAACTTATGTCCAAACGCCTATTTCCAATTGTGAAAATAAATCTACTAAAGAATAGATAAATTGTGTAATGTTTTCACTTAATAACATTTAATAGTATATTCTAAACATTTCAATGTGCTTCACATTATGAAATTCCAAAGTCATACCTACCAAAGAAAACTAGTGTTACGTATTTTAATTTCTAATATTTTGATGAGAAAAGGACATGGTCTATATATTTGAAAAAGGGACCATTCAGTTGTATGAAATTAGATCTTACAGCAATGCTCTTTTACTAGCTACAAGATAACTCTTTTTGTCCTTTGGATCTCACCCATTACTACTACTATTCTTCTGTTTTTATTAGTAGTACATTTGAAATTAAATACTCAGACCCACCATTTCATTTCAAAATGAAACTCATATGTCAAAGTTGATTTGATCTTTTAGCCGTAAAATAACTACTTTCTATCTGGCAATCAGATCTTTAAAAGAGGAAAATGGGGTTCATATTCCTAATTTGTCCAATCAAATAGTGTTTTTTCCAATTTTTGTATGTTCGTCAGTCAACATATCTCATTTTCACCCTTACCCTCGTAGCTTCTATCACCACCACTCAACACCCCAACTCCTGCCAACCACCTCAAATGTTGTCCAATTTTTGTATATTTGTCGGTTAACATACCTCATTTTCACCTCTACCCTCGTAGTTTCCATCCCAACACCCCGACCCCTACCAACCACCTCTCTTAGTATCACTCTAAATTATTTATAAATACTTTTAGGATTCTTTGCTTATCTAGCAAAAATAAAATATAAATAAAACTCACTTATTTTCTAGAAAACACCGAACACACCCTTTGTTTCATAGATTTTCTAAATATTTGTGATTATAAGAAAGTGTGATTTAATTAGTTTTAGGTAACTTATGAATTCATTAATCCACTTCCAGAGATATTGAAAGACAACATCTGACGAAGTTCCCAAAAATCGAAAAGAAAAGAGTGGTTAACGTGGACATGTCGGAAAAAGAATATTCGGAGAGAAAATATAGGCTTTGAGTTTGACGGATCCATTGAAACCATCCAGGTTTTATTTTTCCTCCTGTTTGATAATTATTATTTTTATAATTATGGTGCTCGGATCAGCTTTAGCACATCTCCATTAATTGAACAAAGTACCTGATATCTCCAACCAGCATCCATGATTGATGATAACTTCACCAACTCCTTTCTTTATTCTTTTCCCTTTTGGGGATGCGAGGCAGGTTATGGGGCAAGGCGTTGGAGACCATACCAGTTATGACATCAAACAAGTGCTTAAACCATTAGCTTCTCAACCATCTTTATAAACAATTGCCAATAATAATAAAAGTAAAATGAGAACATATATGATGACAATATAGTAATAATAATAACACCGCCAATAATAATAGTAATTATGTTTAAATCCCAAGTTAGTCGAGAGAAAATGACTACGTTGTCTCCTCGTAAGGCTTTGCTAACCAATCCAAATTAAAGATCATTCACGACACGTTGTTTCAAGTTTCAACAGATACCAGAGATATTTTGAAAAAATGTGAAAGGAGGTATACATGTAAAACCCTTTGAAATGGGTTAACAATGAAAACATTAGTTTTGAACCTAAAAGATTTACCTTATCATGGTGGATATATAGCATAATGCACACAAGCTTACCAGCAAAGACTGCTTTTATGTTTACTGTTGCAATTTCACTTTCAATGCTTCAATTACTGCAGAGAAGTCCTGGTCACTCAGTCCATAAGATTTAGCAACCTTGTAGAGTTCATTAGTTGCTGCAGCAATTGGAATAGGTTGTGAAACAGATTCCGCTAACCCCAGTGCTAGACGAAGGTCCTGAGACAAGCATATTTTTCGGTTAGAAGACAAAGTTCAGTTTGCATACACTAGGCAGTCCTGGAAGGGTTAAGAAAACCTTTTGCTGATGCTTCAGAGGAAACGCTGTTGGATACGAAGATTTAACCATTGAAGGACCTTTAACGGCGTACATTGGAGCACTAATAGCACCCTGTGAGATCACCTGTGTTAGACCATGGAGCAAAAATTAGCGACAGATATAAGACATATTTCTACGTTCAATGCACCCTGTGAGTCTTATAGTAGGAAATCCTTTGAAAAGAGGATGAAGATCTCCTTGCATATTAGAGGCAAAAAGGAAGGCCGCAAATCTTCACCCTGCATACTCAAATGAAGATGAAAATCAATTAAGGATTCATCTTATGCGTTTTCTCATTTTACTTTTCCTCGGGCACAGTTATCTATTTTACATCTCTCACACCATGCATTGTCCCGAAACTCCAGGAACTATTTTTAAGCCAGTGCAGACTTTTCACTAAGTAGCCATCTCTATAACTTTTCCATTCGCAAATAGAATTGGTCATGGACATAGGCTTTCCCATTTGTTTTTCTTTTTGTATTTACTGCTGGCCAAATCGTATCCGAGTAAAGGTAAATTGTCAACAACTTCAATCGACGTGGAATTCAATTCTCCCTTAGAAATCCAAGAAGTTTTTGGGATCTTATCAACATTAATTATTCTACAGAAATCCAGTTAAGAAACCCTAAAGAGCACAGGCGCTGCTTCTAGTTTTTATTAGCTGCTGAACTCCTCAAGAAAATAGTTATATTGTTCTCTTCATTAGACGAGTTATTTGTGACTAGGCAAAGAACAGAAAATCGTTCAAGATAATTTACAAATCATTAAGAAGATAAAGTGGTACAAGAAGCATATTCACAAGGGGCCAACCTCAAAAATAAGCTATTTGTTTAATCAGGGAATACCTCCACTAATACACTTGGATCAAGTCCAACCTTCTCGCTGAGAACTAATCCTTCAGCAAATGAAGCCATCATACTGCAAATTTTTTTAGTGAAAGGAAGGATGACGTTAGTTTTAGTTAGATAGAACAAAATTCTGAAGAGATGAAAATGGATTAAAAAACAGCACCTTCCCATAACCATATTGACAATAAGTTTCATTGCAGCTCCATTACCAACTTCGCCAAGGTAAAATCTTGACTGAGATAAAGGGCAAACTATTAGAAGGTGGAAAGAGTTGCATCACACTCAGTGAAGAGGCAGAATGAGACCTTCCCCATGATATCCAATAGAGGAGCAGCTTTTTCATACAGCACGCTGTCACCTGAAAAGTTTGCATCCATGGTTTTAATTAAATTCTTTTTTCTTTGATAGTCACAAGAAATTGACTGAACAGCTTTTGTCAAAATTAGAGATATACATGCATTATCTGTGGATACATTTCATAGGTAAAAGTATCATGTGGACAAATTAAAAGTCAATTGTTTGTCAAAAATAGGTTGTCCTATAAACAAAGTTCAAGCAATACAAACTAATTATAAATGACAGGGTGACTGCTAATTTCCTAAATTTGTAAGACACCAGTCGTCATGCTTCTAAGTTTATAGTAACAACCCCATCTTTTTTTATCTTTCTAAAACTAGTACATTTCATAAAATGTCAACTAAGAGTTAAAAATCCAGTCCCCAATACAGGGCACACCTTCTCTGGGTGATGGTCGAAGGGAGAGATAGAGTTAGGTGTTGCATCTATATTTAGACTTATGAATCACAATTTAAGAATGACCACCCATAGGTTTATACACAACTCACAGTTTACCCCCATCCCTTGGAAATATATTACCCAATCGATTTACATAATGTTATGGTGTGTTGTCTTCCAGTTGAAATCACAAATCAAAATACAGTTAACACCACAGAGAGGTTTATACACTACCCAAAGTTCATTCCTCTGATGACCAATTGCTCTACGTAGGCGACATTCAGATGCTTGTTATTTCACTTTTATATATCTTTTCTGCATTAACTCTGTTTCCCAACTTAACGAGAGTTTCCTTAATTGAGATCTTTTTATTTTGTCTTAGTATCATATTTATTATATGATCAGAAGGTGGTTTTGGATATGAGAGGTTAGCTTGTAGAGAGAACTGCCTCATTTTTCTAGTAATCACTGAGCTGTCTCATTTACTCTTCCTTCTTCAAGACAAACAGAAAAGCGAAGACTTATCGGCAATTAGATATGGAGCATATATCGGTCATCGGATAACAATGAACTTAAAAGCGTAACAACAAGAAGAGTTAAATATATTAAAAACACGTAACAGTATCTAACTAATGCAGGTTTCATAGTCAATGACTCAAATACATTGAAGGGAAAAGCTTCACCTGCAGTGAGAAATATTAGCTGTCCATCTTCTGCTGGCTTCTTGGACCCTGATACTGGAGCCTGTTCGAGAAAATGGAACATTATTCAACATGGTAATGCACACAAGACAATATTTTATTGTTGTTTGGCTTTTCTTTGATCTGGGGGAAAGGTGGAGCCATAAAACTGAAGTAAAGCTTTCATATAAGGAATTCATGACAGAGAGGGAACTATTCACCTCCAAAAAATGAGCTCCAGTAGCCCTAATATGTTCACAGATCAGTTTAGAGGTTTCCCCATCAACTGTTGAGACATCTACATAACTGCATTTACCCATACAGAGTAAAAAGGCATAAATAAATTTCAGAGAGCTGTATGAAAGAGCCATAAAAAAGCAACCAAAGAAACTTGCGTTCAGAAAATGCTGCTCTAACAAATTCTTAAATAACTAGAATGATGTAATGACCGGTTTTACATATGACAGTTTGTTAAAACTGAAATAATATTTGCAGTACCAAAAAAAACAGATTATATAAAAAATTGACTTAAAATCTGCCATGAAGGTGTAACTTATAATTAGTTCCTCCTAAAGGACGGCAACTTTGGATTTCTTTTCATTCCAATTTCTTGCATCATGAACAATCATAAACCTCATGTTTCCAGATATAACTAAGACAGACATCTAACACAATAAGCAGCAGGAAGAAGAAAATTCATTTTCAAATCAAAAAAACCAACAAAGCATTTGCTGCACTCTTGACTAGAATCACTTTTAAACTGAATCATATAACTAACAGTACACTAACTAGAATTCTTTACCTGTCACTCGGTGCCAAAAAGAACAATTGTGACGTCCAAACCTTGAAATTTTTAGAGGAGAGAAAGTAAACCATACCCTTTTCCTGGACCCATTCCTTTTGCAGCTCCATATTTTCCACAAGCAACATCCGCCTAGAAAAATAAGGTGATACTTTCTATATGCTTACTAGACATGTCAATATACATAAAGATGAGAAATTGCACTTAAATAAACGTTAAACTCACTGCACTCTCAGGGTCTGCAAGCATGGCAAATGTGACATCACAGGATGCTGCAACCTCCTCAGGGGAGGACTTGTATCTGCAGAAAATAACCTCAACTTACTTTGAAATGCAAATTATCCTCAAGTACAAGCAGTAATAACAGTCGAGAAAACGTTAAGTGATATCATACAAGCATTTGCATAGATCTTTCGTTTTCTTGATGTTAATCATTAGCATAGATTATCATTGAGTACTTCACTGTTGGGTTATCTTATAAGTTTAAACCCACATTTCCTGGATGCCAACATAAACAAACTTAAGTCTGCAGCATAAACCAAAATTGGCATATACTTACTTTGCACCCAAGGAGATAAGGGGTTCACATTTGCTCTTGGTCCTATTCCAAACTGTCACATCACATCTGCAGCATGAGAACAAACACAATAAAATTGTAAGAGATTGAAATTTGATTATTTAGAAAGAGGTGTTTAAGTATAAAAATAATGTCTCATTGCTCCAACAAGAACACTTTGTCAGACTGCACATCATTGGTATTAACAATGTGTACTTCTGAAAGATGAACAGTTTAGAGTACTCATAATTCAGTTGGTTAACAAAGAACGCTGACAATGATGAGTATAAAGTTAACTACACGCTGTCCATTGATTTATGAAGTTCACAAAGTAAAATCTCATTGAAATCCATCAAATTAGTGTATCAAAGCAATAATTGGAACATACCCTGCTTTTATGAGATTTTGTGCCATTGGGTTGCCCATAATTCCAAGACCTAGAAAGCCAATACTTGCTGGAAGATCATCAGCTGCAGAAAACTAAAACTTCATCAGACAAAATAAACACCTAATTTTTTTGTCAGTAGTAAAATAGCATCCGAAAGAGGTATAACTCGACACAAAAAAGAGGAAATCAGGTTTTTTTGTTAATCAATAATTTCATCCTAATTTCAATTTTCACATGATGTCATGCTGCCATGATACTTTCTTCTTGCTTTCAGGTGAACGGATCAAGACAAATGCCTTGAAAATTTTCTATTGCTACTAGCTGATGGTGCCAAACTATACATTACAGTACTGTAAAATTGCAAAATATTAAGGTTTTCCCGTAATAGACAGCCAATAGTAGCAGGCAGTGTAGCTGATAGCCCTATTAATTGAATTTTAAGTATTGGTGAGCAATAGACAACTTAAATCACAATTTCAAGCGATAAGAGAGCACTCTCATGTCTAGCCTTGGTGGACAGAGTTTACCTGGTAACTATCCTGTGAAATTAGTCGAGGTGTACGAACGGAGAACAATTTTACAAAAGGACAAACAGAAGCACTTAGTTGTAGTGAAAATTGAAGGAAAAAAAGAGAATGTACCTTTGGGAGCAAAAGTTTGAGAAGAGAAGGCCTTGATTGAAACAAAAAAGCGATGTTTAACTGGAAAAAGTGAGAAGGATTTGCAATTTAGGTGAGTGGATAGCCGGGGATAAAATGTTGAGCACATTGCCATGGCTTCCGATGATGAACTGAACAGTGCAAGGATGAACTGAACAGTGCAAGTGGATAGGAGGATGTCGAAACTGCAATTGGGTTTAAGCCATTAATGCCTTCTGCTATTCTGCCTAGTGACACACTTTTGTCATTTTGCTATCTCTTTCGAGGCCTCACTAAATTTGCCTAATGATCCATGTTTCGCCTTAAATACTGAATTTCAATATTCCTAAATATAGGATTTACAAATTTTATACCTGGTTTCGAGGGTAAACAAGTTATTCTAAAATTAGTTATTTCAGAATTGTTATCCACCTTAATCCCAAATTAACTAATCCTAAGATTTATTCAATAATTTTATTTCAACCAAACATGGAATAAACTCATGATAAAATTAATCCCACAATTAATTATTCCTTTATCTTCAGATGTCACATCTCGAAATCAACTACCAAACAACTTGCAAACTTCGACATAACGACAAAACAGACTACCCAAATTATGTTTCACTTAATTTAAAAATCATGACCATGAAAATTTCTAATTCTAACTTGAAGTTGAATTTCAAATTTGAAAAACTACTCTAAACTCGTTTAATTTCAAGTTGATAAAATGCACCAAACATGAGAAAAGGGCTTTATTATCTCTTCAGAAAAAAATATTAACCACGCACAGCTCCACCTTCAACATCAACTTCATTAATTTCAAATAAAATGAAAAATATTCGGAATCTATGGTACATATCTAATTTACCAACTATCAATCGTCCCTGTAGGTAAAAGCAACCGTATCATCCAAATTTCAGAGCAGTACGGCAGTACTACAAAGTTTGTAACTTCTTCCCTTACCTTAACAGAAAGGGTAAAATAACTTAGTGTGGTTACAGTTCACGCAGATCCGTATGCTAATACATACAATCTACAGATGGTTTACTAGCAGGTTACATCTAACTGAATCATCAACCACAAAGAAAACAAACTCAGCAGCAAAGATTTTACGTCTAGCTTGAGCAAACCAAGAGTAGTCAAAACAATTGCAACATTAGACTCGTCAGGAAGGTCTCAATTCCTGTAAGGATGAAACCTTCCACCTGCAGCACCACCATTACCATATGCTTTAGCACCTCCAGTGCTACCCCCGGTGTCATACCCTTTAGCATTGAAAGATGCAGAGCTTCTAGCCCCACCATACCAGCTACCATCATCACTGCTTGTGTATCCTCTACCGCTAGCATACCCAGCAGCACCACCATAGCTACCAGGAGCACCATAGCTAGTGCCTCCGTATCCAGCTGCCCCATACATAGGTCCACTAAACCCAAATCCATAACCATATCCACCATATCCAGAGAAATATCCTGCACCACCTCCGCCATAACTTCCTCCAATGTTTCCATAACCACCATAGCCAGCGCCGCCAGCGCCATAACCAGTGGCACCACCGCCACCACCATAACCAGCACCACCGCCATAGCCTCCATATCCACCATACCCTCTACCGTATCCACCACCATACCCTCCTTCAGACCCACCAAAGCTATTATACGATCTCGAACCACTGCCACCACGATGCTGCCTGCTCTCAATTGCATTTTCAGCACCAGCTCTTTTTGGCTCAGCCCTCTTAATTTCAACCTGAAAATATCAAAATGTCAAAGAGCTGTATGCATTTCATTTAACATAAGCACTAGAGAAAGAAACACAATCATGATTAGCACAGAGTCCGCATAACTTACTTGTTTGCCATGGATTTCATGCATACGGCCATTGTTTAAAACTTTTTCAACGGCATTTTCACTATCAAAAGTAATGAAGCCAAAGCCTCGGGATCGACCACTCTCACGGTCCAGCATGATTTGTTGCTCCAGAACATGGCCATAGGAAGAAAAATATTCCTTCAACTCATCTACAATAAATCACTGGATTAAAACATCTCTCTTAGATCGTAGATAATAAGAACTCGTCTTTAATTATACCTTCAGTTAAAGTTAATGGAAGACCGCCGACAAAAATTTTCTTTGTTTTTGGAGATCCTTTAACTTGCATGTCCTCCTTAGGTACTGTCCTCTTCACTTCCACCTGATACACAAATTGCATTATATTTACTAAACACATAAACTTCCATAAAGGAGGATAATAAACCAGATAAAACATGACAGTACAAGATACTCCCACACATAAATCCTACCGTTCTACCGTCTATGATGTGCTCTTCCTCTAACACCTTATTTGCAGCTTCTGGGTCCGCAAATGTTACAAAGCCGAATCCCCGTGGCCTTCCAGAAACCTTATCCATCATTATTACACAATCAGTTATCTCTCCAAACCTGCTGAAATACTTCCTAAAAGATTCTGCAAAAATAACATGTACAAATTAAGCATAGAGCTGAGAATAGGATATAAGAGTACAAAGTATAGACAAACTGGATACATATGCATTAACTAACATACACCAGTTGGAAGTGCATTTATACAACAATATAATTGTTTGTCAGTTTAAAAATACAAAGATTCACCCAAAGCAGAAAAAGACATGCCACTAAGAAAGGAGATAATGAACTCGCAAATAGTTACAAGAAAGCTCAAACAAAGCAGAATTTTCATGTCAAAGAAGCATGACTCAAAGGTTGCAGTGTTTTCTACTTTTCTATTGAGGTCTATCTTATACACTACTGTGTATTTCCTTGTCAAACCTACTTGGAATTGCTTTACTTAAACCGAGGGTCTTTCGGAAACAACATATCTACTTTCACAAGGAGGGTAAGGTCTGGGTTCACATCACCCAGACCCAACTTCTAAATTACAATGGGTATGTTGTTGTTTCTGATGTCTATCCTGCAGAGGTACTCAAGAATACACCACAAGATCAAACTTCACTCACACTTCTCCCGCACCGAGTTGACCGCCCCCACCCATGTGTAGTGATTCTATAACCTCCATTATGGTTGATATATGATGAAAAAAGAAGACCATCAATGTAGGGGGGACTTCCTCCATAGAATACCAATTTGCGCCATGCATTCAGAAAGAAATTTCTCTTGGAGAAGAACCACAACACACTTTGTTACTCCTTTTTTGAAAAAACAAACCAACGCACACCAAATTCAACAAACCATGGAACTACACCTAGTGATGGAGCTAAATGTGTGAGCATGACTTCATTGTGAATAAATCAGTAAGCAAAGATGGTTATGAGTTATAAGATTCAAAAAAGTCCAACATTTCATATTTGTTGGGCAAGAAAATGCTCAAGAAATAAAATTATGAAATTAAGACCCAAAATTTTAGGCTTGTTGGTATTTATCATGTTAGCATTATTCCTGTAGTTCCTTGATTTTCATATCTATCACTGTTTGTTGTTTATTGTGTATCAATTATCGCGCAATTTTGTTGTTGTTAATGTTCTTTCTTGAATGCTCTACACTGTTTTTCTTAATGATTGTTATGTTTTCTTCACTATCGTTTTTTCTTTTCATAACTACTTTGATTTGTTGCACCTGAGATGAAGGTCCATTGGAAACAACTTATATAAGATTTGTGTACACTCTACCTTCGCGTGGATTTCACAGGGCATGTTGTTGTTTGTAATTAAAATACTAACTTCCATGTAAGATGGAAATTTTCCTATAAGCAGGACTGCTATACAGCTATACTAGGAAATCAACTAATATTTGTCTTCAAAATTATCATTGATTCATATATAAATGAAAAGCTATAATACTTGTATACACCAAGAATATGTTAAACCAACCCACCAAAAAACAGACTACGCTAAAACAGGTGAAAGGGACATTAAAACAGCAAATAAGTAGTATGGAAAATTAACAGCATGAGTACCTTCTCTGGTCTCCCAAGCAATGCCTCCGACGAAAAGCTTTCTATCAACAAGCAAAACCAGCAGTTACAATAATTTCGGCATGGCCTCATGCAGGAAGGGGGTTTCCATTATCTAAAACCTAAAGACCCAAACTATAAGCTATAAACTACTAACTACAAACTAACCCTGCAGAAGAATCATCGAGTGAATGCTTTAATTCATGTCCTGCACTACTATCGTTTCGTTCCTGCTCTTCTGAGACATTTTGTTCAGCTACATAATCCATTTGGTTCCTATTCTTTCTCTAACTACGAAGATACCTGCAAATGAATACGAGATTATTTCCAACTACACCCTATATTTTCTTTTTACCTGTGGTTCCGCAGTTTTTCGTCTAAACCCTAAAGGGGGAAAAGAAGAAACCCTAACAAAACCTTGACAAATACCAGAGGCGTAGCTAGCTTGTGAATTTAGACGAAACTGAATACTGAGGAGAGTAACGGAAGGCCGAGAGTGCCTGTAATTGCAAAAACCCTAGCTGCTTTGCCCTTTTTCTTACTGTGGAGACGGGGAAGTTGCCGCCGAGTCGGACTTCTTATAGGTTGGGTTCGATTATACTGTATAATATTTCTTACAAATTAATTAAAACAATTTCACATCTAACAAACATAAAAATTATATTTATATGTTATAGTTATAATTTGTCTAATTGTACTCTATATCTAATTTTATATTTACTATGGAGCTTTTGATTTGTATAATTCGCTAGATACATTATAATTTGTATAATAAGATCTGTATTGGTATAATTATAAATATATAGAACGAAAATATATATATTTGTATTTATATATACATTTTTTTCTTTTTTTATACAAACACAAACGCATTTTATACATTTGTATATCGAAAATGGGTAATTGTATACCGAATCAAATGGCAAGAAAATGAGATATTTACTGCGAATTACAAATAAAATAAATTATGACTATAGCATTTAATTTAAATTAATAGTTTATTATTTCATATAATTTTTCCAATTAATTATCTTAGTTTCATCTGAATATTAAATTTTAAAGTAAAGCACCGTTATACAGGGCAATCCATTATGTCATCCAAAGTACTTGCACTTATATTAAATGGATTACAATAAAATATCACTGAATAACGTTTTCACAAAATTATTAATTATGATCTCAAATTTATGAATGATGTTTTTATAAAAGACATTAAATAATATCTTTACAAAATAATAATAATATTTATGATATCACATATATTAATTTAGTAAGATTTTGAAGTAGATTACTACTTATTTTATGTTAATTCACTTTTGACTTGTTCATATTTGACCCAATTTATTTTTCGTGTTTATACGATAGTTTTATTTTATTTTTCAATTCGATTTGATTTATTGCCTTTTTCTCGAACACGCACGAGCGGCACCGCCGAAGGTGGCTTCATAAATTTGAATATATACCATCAAAAGAACTGCTCGCACCCAAAACCCTTTACCAGTTCCCTCCTTTTTCCCCTTTTCACTTCTGTCGTTTCAAAACCAGCACGGATTTCTAATCCGTCCACCATGAGTAATAATTCCAATAAAGATCAGTTCGACATGTCCGATCTCGGTGGTTCCCTCCCCGCCGCTGCCGCCGGTAAAATCCCTAATCATTTGTTTTTATCGATGAATTAAAATTATTTCCATTGATTTTATGGTTGTTTCTGTGTAGCTTTGAGTGCCGAGGATCGTGCTGGCTTAGTCAACGCGCTCAAGGTTTGGTTAATAATATTTTGGTTCCACTTGTTTTCTATCTAAATGCTACCTGTTTTAATCTTTGTTTTTTTTTTGTGGAATTTGTAGGATAAGCTTCAGAATCTGGCTGGGAAGCATACGGATATACTCGAGACTTTGACGCCACCAGTTAGGAAGCGTGTTGATGTTCTAAGAGAGCTTCAGGTGCTTTTATTCATAGCTAAGATGTTCATGTTTTTTTTTTTTGTTTTTATATGTTTTTAATTTGGTATTTGATGGTATAGTAGGACTGATTAATCTGTTTTGTTTTGTACGTGAACGATTGAGTTAAAGCTGCTTTGTAATTCAATCTATAGTTTGAATATAATGTCTAGGTTGATAAATGTAGAGAGGAATGTGAGCGATATCTGAAGGTTTTGAGGTACTATTTTAGGAGAACAAATTGTGTGTTTTGGAAGTTTAAAGTTTTTCATGTTCCATGCTGTATAGTGGCACCAGGAAAGAAGTTAGGAGTGTCATATAGGCTTTGCTATTATCTGTAGAGTTTTTTTCCACCAAATCAGTTGACTCTCTTTACTACACAGGGTATGGCCCGTGCTAGCACGTGTATAGACCGTAAACCAACTATAAGCTAAATAAATACTCATGATTGATACTGACCATGTGCTTCCTTTCTTCTATCTTTTCTGAGCATTAGTGATTTTCAGAACCAAATGATTATGATCTTTGCAAGAAATAGTTAAATGAACTATTTAGGAAAAATAGTCTCTTGTTTTTACTGCCCCTACCTTGGGACTTCTTTTTTTATGACAAGAGAACATGCAATCGCTACCCTTCGAATGCTTATCATCTAGATTATACTCCTAATATATTTAAGTTTTAGGACATTCCACCATACATGAAGTTATTAGACTCTAACTTCCATAGATATTTAATAGATGGTCAGGGTCCTTGTTCCAAAAGTGATGTCCAACAAATACCACTTTTTTCAGCATGTAAATGTCCAGTCTCACGTAAAATAGATCAACATACAGTAGAAAAAGATTCATTGGACAGAAAATACAGGACAAATAAGAGGTCTAAAGATAAGAGGTAGTATGAACACTCATCCATTATCATCCATAACCAAGACCTTTGGTCCTTGAAAAGTCATCTGCATGTGCCAGGAATGCGAAGTTTATCTTTGCTAAATATGGGTAGGTCAAATATTTTATCCGTTTTTGTTTAGCATATTCCTACCTGGACATATCTGATGTCACTCCTGGTTTCCAACAGCAACTAAGGAAATTCAAGAAGAAGATGGGGGAAAAAAGAAGAAGATTCAAGTAAAATCATACCTTAAATTATAAGACCTTGAAAGTGTTTCCACTGTGGGGATAATGCATTGTTATTCTATTTATAATTTTTTTTAACAATGTACTGTTAATCTTGTTTCAAAAGAATCTGAATGTGTGTGTGTGTGTGTGTATATATATATATATATACACACACACACACACACACACACACATATATATATATATATATATATATCACTTGGGATATATATGTGATGGCAGTGTAGTTCTTTTAGTAACCATATTTAGGTCCTTAAAGGATTGAGTACTTCAAAAAGGTCACACTCGTCAGAAGCCTGTGTTTAGATAACCATGTTTTATATGACCCAGAGTGAGGAAAAGATTGCTTTGATGATATTAAATAGTAAGGGGAAAAAATTTGAAAATATATCTTTTTCCTAAAATTCTCCTTTCCTTCACTTAATATCACACTTAGTCTTAATGAATATTCACTTTAGATTTCTTAGACCATCTAGCTATTAATTCATTGTTTTAACATAATAGCAGGCTGTTAGGGATGTCCTTATGACAGATAGCAGCGAAGATCATGGTGTGCTACTAGTCATGCCTGATATTCATCTACAGTTATATGGGAGGAAGACAGACTGACAGATGAATATGACCATGGTTTTGGTGACTGTGCCCTGTTTCAGCTGGTTATCCTTTATTTACATAATATAACTTGGTATAAGTTGTGCCCATCTAGAAAGACGCACATATTGCAGATAAATTTGCTATGTTTTGTGATGGCATGGCCTCTTATTCAGCCATGCCTATTTTCTTTCCCCAATAAGGCTTAAAATTTGGAGAATATGGTCACAGAGGAACAGATTATTAACCTAATGATTAATTTGCGGTGTCCATTCTCATTTTCTCCTACCATTTTTTTTATATGTGGATTAGATTAGCTTTTTATATGAGGCGGGCATATTTTCGATTGCTCCCTCTAAATGGAAGAAAAAAGCTTAACATGATTTTGTATAAATATAGAGCCAACATGATGAGCTGGAAGCAAAGTTTTTGGAGGAGAGGGCTGCACTAGAAGCTAAATACCAAAAGCTGTATGAACCATTGTATTCAAAGGTGAGAAGAATAACTCTGTCCATGGTTGCAGTTGAAATTAGTTCTCCTGCCCCTCCCTAACCCCCACCCCAAAAAAAAAAGTGAGAGAAAGGAAATCAGATATTGTTTGGCTGTTTTGTGGATGTGTTGCAGAGATCTGAAATAGTAAATGGGGTTGTCGAAGTGGATGGTGTTGATGAAGCTCCCATGATCCAGGGCGAGGATAATGAGACTGAAAATGGTAAACTATTTATTGCATTTCTTTCATCCATGCAGATTGATCTTGACACAGACTTTAATTTTTTATGGTGTTAATTTGGTGCCAGAGAAAGGTGTTCCCAACTTTTGGCTGACTGCAATGAAGACTAACAAGATATTGGCAGAGGAGGTAAATAATAATAATAATAATAATAATAATAATAATAATAATGATACAGATATTTGTTGGTCTGAATTATTGGTCGTTTAATTGATTGCAAATGACTGCTGTAGATCTCTGAGCGTGATGAAGAAGCCTTGAAGTACCTCAAGGATATCAAGTGGTGCAAGCTTGATGATCGAAAGGGCTTTAAGCTTGAATTCTTCTTCGATACAAATCCTTTCTTCAAGAATTCTGTCTTGACTAAAACCTATCACATGATTGATGATGATGATGATCCCATATTGGAGAAGGCCATAGGGTAAGTTCTAACTCTATGTTCTGGTTTTACATACTGTTATCCTATTTTTGTTTGTTTATTTGATGTGAGATGTCTTGCAGGACCTACATTGAATGGTATCCCGGTAAATGCTTGACACAGAAGATCCTAAAAAGGAAGCCAAAGAAAGGGTCAAAGAATGCTAAATTCGTAATTAAGACTGAAAGCTGTGAGAGCTTTTTCAATTTCTTTAATCCACCCCAAGTACCTGAAGATGATGATATAGATGAAGATGCGGTAGGTTCAACAACTTTGATTTTGTTCATTTACTATGTAATGCAGAATGTTCTTGATCTTATTTGGTAATTACTGTCTTGTCAGGCTGAAGACCTGCAGAATCTAATGGAACAAGATTATGATATTGGGTCTGTCGCTGCTTCAACCTTTCCCCTTTACCTTTAGAATTCGTTAGCACTTGGTGTCCCAATAACTTCTACATGTTCTAGAATTCTATGGTGCTATGTTTTCTATGTGTTACACTGAAAGAGTGTCTGACGTTTCCATTTGGGACTTCCATGTTTGCAGCTCAACAATCCGGGATAAAATAATCCCCCATGCTGTGTCATGGTTTACTGGTGAGGCTGCTGAGGGGGATGAATTTGAGGATATTGAAGGTGATGATGAAGACGAAGAAGAGGATGATGATGAAGATGAAGATGAAGAAGAGGAGAAGAGCAAAAAGAAGGTATTATTTGTTTAGCTTGCTTCTACAAAGTAATTCATATTCTGGTGATGCTGATTTTATTTTCTTTTTCTTTTGTGTATCCCGAATGGTCCGATTGCCCTAGTAGTCTTCAACAGTAAAGGGTAGATGAACGAACTGCTTTGATGCATCATTTCTTTTAGGTGATAATGTAAATTTCCTTTCATTTTCTTGAGCATGTGATGTGTATTTATTTGACAAAATTGCAGAAGAGTGCCAAAGCACAAGCTGGAGAAGGTCAACAGGGAGAACGTCCTCCCGAGTGCAAGCAGCAGTAGTTTGTGTTGTGTGCCCATAACAGCTCATGAACCCCAACCATGTCATTGGTTGTTGATTTCGCGTTGGCCGTGTTGTTATGTCTGCTCTTTCTTTGCTTTTTTGTTTTTGTGTAGTTATCAATTTTGTAAAATCTAGTGGGGCTTTGTGTGTTTGCTTGGGGTCAGCTTTGCTTATAACAAGAATTTCATATTTATGTCCTGTTCTTTGCCTATATCAACATCTGGGGTTTAAGTTTATGTTTAAGCTCAACTTACGCAATTGTTCAGCGAAGTTAGATAGTTTCTTAGCCTGTTTTTGAACATGCAATTTCATATTATGATTCAAATTAGCATTTGGACATGTGATATGAAATTATGATTCATATTCCAAATTCTCTAAAAAAGCATCCAAATTATGGTTTCATTTTTTTTTTTTAAATGTAGAACTTGACTGAAAATTTATGTTGTAAAAAGAAAATCCTTTATCTCAGATTTTGGAAAAAATAAAAATTATGTTGAGTATGAAGAGATCTTTATAAAATTATATGCATTTGAAAATATAAAGATATGCGGTTAAATGATCCAGGGCCTTGGGATGTTTGGATATTTTGTTTTGAATTATGATTTGCTTGAAAAAAATTGGATAATTTTTACAACTTTATGTGGTTTTACGTTTATGAAAAAAAATAATACAATTTGAAAAGTTCATATGGCATGTTTAAACCAAACTTTCGATTTCAATATAAAATTGATCTCATTTCAAATTATGTTTTTATATCACATATTCAAACAAGCCCTTAATCTCTCAATCTTAGCTTTAATGCATCAAAGTTACTTGACACATAGAGGAAATGACCTCCTGTAACTACTTACAAATCTCTCAATTTTAGCTTTATTGCATCATAGTTGCTTAACACAAGGAGGAAATAACCTATAACTACTAATAATTTAAGTAGAAGAATATGACTATTTTTTCATATTTTTGTCATGTTTATATTTTTTAATGTGTAAAAATAATATCTTTGATATGAAGGACCAACTTAAAAACAATCCTCAATATCACCTCATTATGACGTAAGTTACTAAACAATTTTTTGTAACAACAAATCATTCAAATTTCAATGTAATCAGAATATTACTTAAAATGTTTCCTAATCATTACTCCCTCTATTTCATATTAATTGAATTTTGAGGCTTTTTTCAATGTTTAAAATAAGTGAATTGTTCAGAATTTAAGATAAATGTTTGAGCTTTTTTCCATTTTTGTCATTCATTTATATTGTCTAATAAGTTCAAGAGAGTTAATTGCTTATATTTATGATTGTACTTTAATTATTTCTATTTTCAAAAATAGTATGAGAATAACTAACAGGGCAAAAATGGAAAGTGATGTTTTATGTCCTAAATTATTTTTAGATATGTATTATCTCACAAATTCACTTAATATTGACTAGAGAAGCAGTATATTAATATTTTTCCTTATTAAAGCCATAAAAAGAAAATTCATTATTATCATTCCAAATTAAAACCAACGTTAATATTTTCCTAACCCACTCTAATAGCTTTCCTTATACTTTTAGGATATCATCTTAATCCTTTTCCCACTTAAAAACAAATTTTAAATGTTTCCTAGTATGTCAGGATTCTCCATTAGTTTTTAAAAATTTATATATAATACTCTAAAACTCACAATACAATATATCAACTTAAAACAAATTTCATTAAAAAAATACCTAATGGATTATGCAGGAGATGATTATTGTGATGCTCATCAAGATGAAAGTCTAGACACAAGCAGTGTTGAACCAACATCCTACGATCAATTTTTCATCAAATTCGAGGTCGAATTTCTTAGAGAACAACAAGATGAAGATGATGATGATGATGGACTCGATGTGTCTAGTTTAGAGAGCATTATTAAAACCGGAATATTTCAAGAGCGATGTGATCGATTGCCCAGTAACAACTTATCGTGGCATAACGTTACAAGAATGTTACATATAATGGAAGTGCCGGTACATAGACAACCAATGATATTACGTCAAATATGTACTTTTGCTGATAGAATTGCTAATGAACCTTATAATAGGAACAAGAAAATATTGCCAATGAAAGTTTATATTAGCCTTCCTGTTGATTACTTCATTGAAGAAAATGAAAATAGTAATGAGGAAATTCGTCCTGCTAATGAATTGGTTGAAGAAAATTTGGAGAAGGTGAAAATTGAAGAAACAGAATTGGGAAGTGATTTTGTGTGTGTGATATGTATGGAAAAGATGGAGGTTGGAAGTGAAGCAACAAAAATGTCTTGTTCTCATGTGTACCATGGGAATTGTTTAATGAATTGGTTAGGGGTAAAGAGGGTTTGTCCAACTTGCCGGTTTGTGTTGCCATCTTGATCGTGAATAGAGGCAGATTCAGAATTTAGAGTTCAATTGACTCTTGTTGAAACGTTCAAGAATGTTATAAGATTTATCTTTTTTTTTTGTTTGTTTGTACTAGGTCTTGCTAGTTTGTTGTTTTGTGTTGTCCTCTTGATCCGCCTAAAGGCGAATTCAGAAGGTAAAGTTCAATTATTCAAGAAAATTGTAGGATTTTTTTTTTGGTCTTTTTGTGCATCTTATTTTCAACCTAACAGTTTGAAGATTTTTACTATGTAATAGTTCAACAATAAAAGTAATTACTTATATTAAGTAAGTAATTCTTGTCTCATATATATGAACAATATAGTCATCTCACTACACCAAAAAGAGATCTTTAGTGGCAATTGATTTTTCTTTTAGTGGCAATAGTTATTGCCACAAATACATTTATCGGCATTTGATAATGCCATTGAATCCAATGTCGCTAAAGCCTTTAGTGGCATTTATGTCAGGTACCGATAAAGACTCCTTATTATTGCAGCTAAAAATAATTACTTTTAGCGGCTTTTATTTAGCGGCATTTACTATTGCCATTAAAGCTACTTTAGAAACAAGCATATTTGTGACATTTAAATTCACCTTAATTCACATATTTAACCCTCTTTTATAACATCAAAAACAAAATTCACAAGAGAAATAAGTTCGAAAGTAGTAAAGAAGAATTACCAAACTCAAAACAATGTCATTCACTTAAAATAAGAACAAACAATCTTAATACATTCAATTTCTTATCTTGTAGCGGTAAAAGAAACTATGAATCATCAAAATAGAAAAAATGTGTTCAACAATGAAAAAAATAAGGCAATTTAAGCCAGTGTTTGTTCCCTAATGCAAAATGTGACAGCTTTTTGGATCAATGTGTCAGTCATTCCTTGAACAAGCTCACCATTTGAATGAGTATGCCACTGTACACATATAGCGGTAGATGGTTAGACGACAAAAAATTGACATGCCAATAAAATAAATAACAAAGCACAACCAGTTCTATCAGTAAAAGTCTCAAGTTAGAGTAATCTTCTCTTCAAAATTTTCTCTCTAAAGAGAAGAGAAATAAGATAGATCCAACTAAGCAGCATATAGAAAACGGTAGTACCCGAGGTCAAGCATATATCTAAAGATTAGCATGTTTATTCATCACAATAGTTGTTGTTGCACTTCATAATTCTGTAGTCAATCCCCACAGAAAGTTATTGTTGAATAATGTATGGTTAAAGCAACAGGGGAGGGGGCATATTGCTTACAAATAAGTCATTTAGAGCAGGAAAAAAGCAAGACATAGTCTTTGCATCATGCACTTGACTACCTAGTCTTAATATATTTCCCTTCAATTAACAAGTTTTAACACCAAAACATTTGTAATCTACTTGACTGATACAATTCTCCAATGCAGTAATTTTCCAGCTTTCATTTCCATGTCATTGTCAGTTAACAAAATGTGAATTTACAGTTGGTTGTGAGACTTGAAACTAAGCAACTACAAAACTAAAATAGGAAAAGCAGCAGTAGTTTACAGTTGGTTCTGATACTTGAAACTAGCAACCACCATCAATAATGGAATTTTTGTTCAAGTTAACTACCTTAATCAATAATAAGAATTTTTGTTCAAAGAGCACCATCAAAAGCAGTAGATACAACCTCACCCACTATCATACAAACTCGGATACAACAACTTGTGATGCTGTAATTAACACAGTATAGGAGAATATTAAGATTGAGCTCTGAATTGACACATTTGGAAGATCACTAAGTAGCTACGAATGAACCTGAAGGAAGTTCTTCATCATGGTGATGTATCCTCATGTCTGCTCTTCATTCTTTCAATCAAAGAACTACCTATATATAAAGAGAACAGGTAGTTTTAGTTAGTTTCACTTGCCTTGACTCGAAAAAATCTGAAATTCAACATACTCCATCAAGACATTAGCATTTACACCCCCTCCATCTTGATCTCTTAAAAGCACTTAACCTAGTCAAACAATAAAATTACATTATTCCTACATTAAGATCCTCTATAATCCAATTCTTGCAATAAACAGAATCACTCGTTTAACATACTTGACTTCTATTAAGAGCCCTTTTGATTGATAAAGAAATAAGACATTTACACTAAGAATAACAGAAAATAGCTTGGATAAAGAAGGAGGGATCCAGTGGATTGACAACCAACATGAAGTTAATTGATTTATGATGAACCCACACAAAATGGTATTACATTAACAATTGACACATAACGAGATTGAACTAGGAATGCAAACAACTACAAGCCATAACAATATGAGATACATACAGGCTTCTCATGCCCAGTATTTGGTCTTCTAAGTTCAGCACCCAAAGTAAAATCAATAGAACGTACAGAAGTGTAGAAGATTACAAGCAAAGTGATACTTAGTCCTTCTGCGAATATATATCCTCTATTCACAGAAGTGTAGAAAATTGCTCATTGTATGAAATACAGTTGTACAGTGTGCAAATGAGTTGGAGCAGACCAATACCTATGTTAATGTTCATTCAATTTCTAGAAGGAATACGAGTGAAAAAATGTAGGTACATTAGGAACTTGAATATCAGATTTTGCATAAGTGCGCGAAGACTCAAGTTCACCGCATCAAACTGTAAAAGTACACTCTCATGATTCACTAGCCTGACTTCGACAGTAGAGATCACGAAAAGATTTAGCCTAGTAATTGAAAATTTGAGTTTTATATGAATAAATACAGTTTCAATTAACTACTAAGTTTAGTTGTTTACCTTCAAATAGGAGATCAAAAATCGAACTCCACAACAGCTAATTTGGTTGCTATCTGCAATTCTGCACTAATTTTATTGGACACAAGATCAGACTATGTGATACAGAAACACATGCATCAATTCAAACAACATAAAAGATAGAACTCTAGAACATACACCCATACAAGGCCCAACAATTGAATAAAATGGATATTAGTAGTCACCAAACGGCATGGCCGTACAGTTCGAATTCAATCCGATTGAATATGAGGCAATCGGCGATGATGAATCTGCTAATATGAATACGTGTTGGAAAAATATGATATAATAGATGGGGAAATATAATATCAAAATAATAATACAAGAATTAGGATAAATACTACTACAATAATATTCTTAAGTAATATATATGTATGTATATATTTGTATAATACTTGAGTTGTGCTCGGCACTGTCGGTGTGAAATGTTTCCCAGGATTAAACAAGTCTTCTCTAATTAATTAGAGGACACATGAATCAACAAAATATAAATACTACAAAGTCTTACTCTTCACTTGGTTGTCTCTCTATAGGACTATGCCAATATAGAGAGGAGCAAGGCGATGGACAGCAGCTACTTGGAGGCAAAGGAAAATATTAACTTGGGGAATATGACATAAGAGTTGATCTCAATAATGGGTTTAAAGTTATTTTAAAATATCCAACAATACAAACTGCTGACGGTGAACTTGTAAGAGCCGTCGACGGCTTTGATTCTGTCTTTCTTCTCATCAATAGCACTGATGTACTGAACTCCGCCGCTGCTGTGCCGAACTCCACCGCTGTTGTGCCGATTTCCGCCGCCGTGGTGTTGATTTCCATTGCTGACCATTTGAGTTTCGTTGAAGGGAGAAGACGGAGGAATATTCAAAGTAAAAAGGAATCGGGGCAAAAAGTAAAAAAAAATAAAAAAATCAATTCAGTGAAAAGGATTTGGGGCAAAAACTATTATACCCTATTTATTTTTATAATTGTCGGTGAAAAGTACTCAGTATACCGGCTAAAGTTTAAATGCCGGTAATTGTATAGTTTATATGATGTATAGTGGCAATTTGTTTATTGCCACTAAATAAATGCCACTGAAAGCATTTTTTATTGTAGTGTCTAATTTTCTTTCAAGAAAAGTGTTCCTCCGCTACTGGACCAGACTAAACACATATACTTCATGTGCTACACAAATATATGTTGTACACAAGGTGAAAAGTAAAATGGACCATTTTTCTTGGCACGCGTTAAATTAATGATGGGAAGAAATTACCGGGTTATTCTTGTTGACATTTCGTAACAAATAATTTTTTTATTGGGATATAGGTTTATCTTTTCATATCATAATATTTCACAAGTTATATCTGAATATGACTTCTAAAGGATTTATGCCTCATTAGACATATATTCAAATGCTAATAGATAAGAACTACGGATCAACCTATTTGAAGAGCAACAATTAAAGACCAATTAATTAAAAGAGCAAACGTGGAATTTTATGGAAGGTTACTTGCAGTGATGCAGAGACCATATCTCAAGTTGCGCCTGAACGGGTAAACAGAAAAATTGAAATTTAAGAAAACAAATACTCACTTGATAAATCTTGGCAGGTATTTTGGCGTATAAAAGAATCAACCATGAAATTTAAAATTCGAACAGAAGAATAAGCCTGGCATAAAGACTAATATTTTATGAGACAGACTAATAATATACAGGCTCATATAATTAAATTCAGGAAGTCACTGATATTTATAATAGCAGTATAAATAGGTGTGAATTGTGCTTTATCAGAAAAGTCACAACCCTTTGAAAAAAATCACATCTCATCGGAAAAAGCACAATCCTTTGAAAAAGTCACAACCCTATGAAAAAATCGCAATCCTTCAGAAAAGTCACAACTCATCGGAAATATTACATTACAACCCGTCAAAAATGTCAAAACCCTTTCCATTTAATATATAATACTATCACAATATAATATATCAACTTAAAACAAATTCCATTTAAAAATTTCCTAATGGATTATGCAGGAGATGATTATTGTGATGCTCACCAAGATGAGAGTCTTGACACAAGCAGTGTTGAACCAACATCCTATGATCAAATTTTCATCAAATTTGAGGTCGAATTTCTAAGGGAACAAGAACAAGAAAGAAGATGATGATGAATTCGATCATTCGATGTGTCTCGTTTAGAGAGCAGTATTAAAACTAGAATATTTCAAGAGCGATGTGATTGATTTGCCCATAACAATTTATCGTGGCATAACGTTACAAGAATGTTACATATAATGGAAGTGCCGGTACAGAGACAACCAATGATACTACGTCAAATATGTTGGTTTGCTGATAGAATTGCTAATGAACCTTATAATAGGAAGAAGAAAATATTGCCAATGAAAGTTTATACTAGCCTTCCTGTTAATTACTTCATTAAATTGACTCTTGTTGAAACGTTCAAGAAAGTTGTAAGATTGATCTTTTTGTTTGTTTGTTTGTACTAAGTCTTGCTAATTTGTTGTTTTGTGTTGCCCTATTGATTTGCATAAAGGTGAATTCAGAATGTAAGTTCAATTGTTCAAGAAAGATGGAGGATTTTTTTGTTTGGTCCTTTTTGTGCGTCCGATTTTTACTAGAATTGTTCAACCAATAGTTTGTAGATTTATACTATGTAATAGTCCAATAATAAAAGTAATTACTTATAAAAAGTATTTCTTGTCTTATATATATAGACAACATAGATTTTTTTTATACGCCATCTAATTTTTATCTAAGAAAAGTGTTTAACTGACCACCCTTCGGTCTATATCCTCGGCTACTGGACCGGACTAAACACATACTTCATGTGATACAAAAATATAATACTTCAAGAGAAATACAGTTTATTCGAATACGTGTGTCACAATATGCAGATTACATAGTATATTTATAAAATATAATGTTATCAAATTAAGAAAATAAATCTATATATGTTGGATTTAATCAATTGATTTGAGCTGTTTTCATGCTCCAAGCAGTCAATTTTGAGATGTCAACACTCTGTGAACCATTATTGAAGACATATAAATGGGTTGCGCCGTCCACTGCTAAATTAGTTGGGTAAACCCTAGCTGTAATGCAAGCTTTTCCTTCTCCACCAAAGCTCTCCACTATTGAGTGATCAATCTACAAAAACAAAACAAAACATATTCATTGTATTCCGGTTGAAACTGAGAATGTGTTTGGTGTAACGGAAGTCATTTAGGAAATGTTTGGTGAGATTAAAGATTGATAGTCGTACAAATATTTTCTCAAGCAATTCTTCTTTTTATAGGAAAAATAACTTATTTCTATTTTTTGAAAAATATTTTCATATCATACCAAACACCTTGAATTGTATACAATTTTATCATGACTTTTATTCATGACTAAAAAAACATACCAAAGTCCTGAGAGACAATTTTTCTTGAAGAGGATCCACATTCAACAAGGCCCCATAAGTTGTTTGGTCATAATCACTAGAAGGCAAGTGTAAAGAAGACCTACAAAAATGAAAAAAAAAAAATATACTTAATCAGGAAAAAAAGGTATTATAAATAACTCGATCGCATAAAAAATTTCTTACACCGACAATTAATAGTGAAAGAGAGATCAAATTTGTTACCTGGTCTGGTCACTACACATGAGGACTATAAAATTGTTGTTATCTCCTTTGAAAATTCTGAAGAAAATTGCAGTATATTCTTGCATGTCCTTAGATGCCAAGACTAGTAACCCAAATGGCCCAAGCCCACCTTTTACTGATGCACCTTTTATGCTACACACTTGTTGTGGATTTGTCCAATTTGCTTCCCATTTCTCTGCCTTTTCCAACGTTTTAGCTGAAAATGACATTTCTACATCTGCCTGTAAGCCAAATCATAGTTACAATTAGTTAAAAACAGACGGAATCTAAAACTTTTGTGATCAGTTGACAATATCCCGTCGGAATTTGGCTCGTCAATAAGCAATTTTTCTACATAAATGTGTTAGTGTGACATTTTAATATTAATAAAAATATATCATATGTCTCGTTATATATCATGTTATATTTATTGATGGACATTACATTTGTGCCTTGGACTTGAATCTCCTTATAGAGAGTGAGATATCCGCGAAGTTCTGGCTCGGTCACGGCCCACAGATTACTTGTTTGAAACATGTTAAAAATAAATTTACAGCAAAAAATTTCTTCACCTGCGTAGCATTGACTCCAGTAATTTCACGAACTGATCCCGGCATAAGCACTGTAGTTTCTTCAATAACTGGATTCATTCGAAGCTTTTCAATTTCAACTATCGGCGATTGAAGCAGCTGATTTCCAGATTTATGAAGCAAAATCCTTCTAGGAATTCCTTGAAGACCAGCCCATCCTCTAATACTATTAATTTCAAGATTATTAACTGATTCATTAACCCATCCAAACAAAATCCTCCTACTAGTAGCACTATCGAAAAAACTTTTCGATGCATAAAATTTACCATAATCGTAACGAAATCCTAATCCAATATCAAGTGATTCGTTATCCGGGATGAATATATCCTTATTCGGATTATATGTACCAATTGTGTAGAAATCAGTGCTTGCTTTACTTGCCTTGAATACATGTTTCACATTCGGACCCATTGTAGAAGTTTCTAGACCATTTTGACTGATTGTTGAAACAGGGAAAAAATCAGGGCATTCCCACATTCCAGAATTGTTCATAAAATGCAGTGGATTTTCAGCTTGAATCCAATCAATGAAGTTTTTGCTTCTATACAATAAGCCAATTCCGTTCCCGTTTTGTTGATTTCCAACTACCATTCTCCAATTTCCGTCGGGATTTAGCCAAGCAGTAGTTGGATCTCTGAAATTTTGTCCATCAATTTTGTTCACCGAATTCGGTGCGATTAGTGGATTATGAGGTGATTTTACCCATTCGGTAAGGTACGGGTCAGCTAAATTTTTGGGGACGGCTATATTTTGTACCTGGTTATCGGAGAAATCTACGCCGGTGTAGAGAATCGCCGGTTTTCCGCCGGAGAGAAGAGTTGTAGAACCGGAAAAACAGCCTTTGAAATCGTAAGGCTCTGATCGGAGAAGCGCCGGCGGCTGAGGAGTCCAGTTGACGAGATCGGTCGACGTGGAATGGCCCCATACTATGTTACCTGCTTGTGCATCGTAAGGATTGTACTGATAGAAGAAATGGTAAATCCCCATGTATATCATTGGTCCTGCATGCATAATTATAGCAACCTTCATGAATGACTTTCATGACTTTTGTCGTGCCAAACACATTCACAGAAAAAATACAAGCAATTTGAGAAACTTACCATTAGGATCTGCGGAACGAAAACCAACAATTGTAAATTTGATCACCGTGAAGTCGCACGAGACAACACAAAACAACAAAAAGAATTAAGATTATATGGCACAAGGTAGAAATGATTCTAGAAGGATCGATTTTTTCTCGTAGTTGAATCTTTTGATTAATCAATGAGTGATATTCTAAATACTTACCGTTCATCCAATACTTGGCAGGTTGAAAATGATAACCAGTACGGTATATCTGATCGGGTGTCTGTATGACACGAGAAGAAGCTTCAAATAGTCTAATATTGCCATAGCCATGAATTGAAATGAATGCCAAAACTCCAAGCCAAACACTACTAACATATCCCATCTTTTAGTTGAAGTAATTACTTGCGTACTACTTTGAGGCAACTATATATAAGTTTGATCAACTAGTAGTGGGTGTTAAAATTTCAGACTGCAGGTGAAGTTGTTAGAGACATGGTGACTGATAAATTAAACTTTTGCCATGTGCAAAGTTGGTTTTTGGATATGTTGTACATAAGGTGAAAAGTAAAATGGGCCATTCTTCTTGGCACGCGTTTAGTAACAAATAATTTTTTCGTGGGACATAAAATTTATTTATTCATATCATAATATTTCACAAGCTATGTCCGGATGACTTTAGTTTTAAAAGATTTAAGCCTCACTAGACATATATTCAAATGCTGACGGACAAGAATTACGAATCAATCTATTTAAAGAGCAATAATTAAAAGTCAATCCATTTGAAGAGCAAAGCGTGCAATTTTATGGAAAGTTACTTGCAGTGATGCAGAGACCATATCTCAAGTTGGGCCTGAACGGGTAAACAGAAAAACTGGACCATTGACTTTGCATCAGTGTAGGCCCAATCTAGAAGCGAATGGACAAATGTGTCCATGACTCTATTTCTTCGAAGTTGTAGACAATATATATATATATATATATATATATATATAAAGTTTGATATCGTTTATCATCATAGTGATTTTTTTTTATTTTTTTTACATTTCTTTAAATATTGACCATGCTTACAAAAAATTATTTGTTATAGCCTTACAAGTTATCTGAATCTAATGACTTTGACTCATATTTTGTATATGTGTTTAGTTTCACAGAATAATACATATATTTATAGATTTGAAATAGGAAATAGGTTGCGATAAAATTTCAAATTCAAATCTATAAATTCTAAATTCGCTTGTGAGCGTGAAGGTGCCCAACTGCTCATGACAAACTAGTTGAATTATTGGCTGAGCTTTTAAATAAGGTCCCCTTTTCTAATATATTGGCTTTGAAGTTTAAACGTGTTGAATCCTCTGAAGTTGCTTGAACTAGGAATATACTATTTTTCTTTACTTCACTTCGAATTGAAAAAAGTATTCAGATGGTACAGGACCACTCTAGAAAATGCACCATTTTCAGTTTTTTCACAGCAAGAAATTCTACACACTGGGTGAGAATCATCCTTTCACCAACCACCAGAGCATATTATTACCTAGCTTCTATTTATCGTGTCAATTATATGATTTTTCTCTTCTCGAGAATCACGTTAACTAATATTTAAAACTAAATTAGATTCTTCTCATCATCCGATGAAAAAGTATATTTTTAAAAATTCTACATAGTTTGAATTTCTAAAAGAAGCAAAAAGTGTCACGTAAATTGAGGTAGAAGGCAAAATAAACAAATTTATATACATAAAACATTGAAAAAAACTATCTTTCATTCCGTTGTATATCTAACTTAACATAACAAATATAATATTGTACGTATGGAATGGATTGGAAATCAGTAATTAATATATTATTAATGTATTCTAATGTCTATTTGACTTTGGAAAAAATAATAATAATATATATAATGACTTCAGTCTAGTAGATTTTAAAAATAAAGTAATATTCATTCAATTTAACTTTAAAAGTTAGCCATTCAAAATTTAGATGAAGATCATAAGCAAACAAGGATTAGAGGAGGAAAAGATACACAGGGAAAAATAATAATTTTGATGGTAGACTAGGAAAAGCAAGATTAAGATGGTTCGAACGTGTTAGTGGAGGAGAAGATGGGCCACTTATCAGATGGTTCAAACATGCTAAAAGCCTAAAATCAACAATTGGTTATGTTTTAAATATTTCTAAAGTACTGATTATATTTATTTTAAACAACCACTTTAAAAGTGTCTCCTCCCAAATTTTCCCGACTTTGTTTAATAGTGCCGGCCCAGAACGAGAATTAAGGCTGAGCCCACATATCGACAAAATTCAAAACTCCTGGCCCAGCCTGTATTTTTCGTTGGCAACCGTTTTGTTCTTACAACAAAACACAAGCCAAAATGGAGTTTAGCTGCCGGAGTTACATCGGAACTGAAAAAACACAAGCCAAAATGGCGGTATTTCTCGGAATTGTTCGTCCTGCTTCCCATTCACTCTTCTCTATCACTCGTTTCACTCGCCAATTTTCTTTCACCAATAACAATTCAATCTCCATATCTAGAAAAAGTTTTTTTCGATTCAAACCCATCGTCACAGCTTCTCTTCATTCTAGTAAGTATCTTCCCAAATTTTCAATAATTTTCGCTATGTTTTGGTCATTCTAACGGTATTACAGTTCATTAGATTCTTCACATACGTCGGTAGTAATTTTAATCATGTTACAGGTTCTGCAAATGCTCAGAGTGGAGCTGAGGTATCTGCAAATCAATCTGAGCTAATATTTTTGGGAACAGGAACAAGTGAAGGAATTCCACGAGTGAGCTGTCTCACTAACCCCTTGAAGACGTGCCCTGTAAGCCTGAGAAACCTAATACAGCATCCTTGTTTGTGTTTTAGAGTAGTTTTTCGAATTACAATAAGTGATTATTCTATATGGCCTTGTTAATGTTCTATTACAGGTGTGCTCAAAAGCTGCTGAACCGGGTAGCAGAAATAGGCGACTGAACACCAGCATCCTTATTCGCCACTCCAGGCCCTCCGGCAATCGTAACTTTCTTATAGATGTTGGCAAGTATGTTAGAGACTTTTAGATCATAACTTTTTGTAAATGCGTTTGTGTTTCTGTTAGTTCTGAGATAGCTCATAATCTTACTCATGTTGTTTATTTCAGAATGGGGTAGTATTTTGTTTGTTCAGTAAACTTAGTTAATCCTGATTCAACTATATGCTTACGTAGCTTCATGTTGGGTTACCCCAAAAGTTTTCCAGATAAATATATATATTGTGGGGAAAACAAAAATCATTAGATTCTAGTTCCTTATTGTCTAAGAGCATTTTCTCTTTGTGCGTTCCAGGTTCTTCTACCATAGTGCTATGAAATGGTTTCCCGCTTATGGGTAAGCCACTTCCACTTGACTTCATATGTTACTTTGTTTTACTCTTAATATATATGGTATTATGTGTTTTAAATGGATAAACTTCAGCTGCTGCTAGTATGAAGCAAGAAGAGAATTTTTTTGTGCAAACAAGTTAAAGCTACATGCATCAACCTCCTAGATTCCAGTCTTGGGCAACTCATTCTACTGGTAGTAGTACTTTTTTTCCTTGAGGATCTTGTTAGGGAAGTAGATAACTATGAACCTACACATGTTATGAATAATTGTGATTATTTTGTTGCCGCTCCACGTCATCGCGTAGTAGAATTCTTTTGTAACCACATCAATAGATCAGCTACCATATTACATAGGTTCTTTGGTTGAATCTGTCATGATATTTGTGTGATGTCTTCAAGTGATGACAGAGTTTGCTTTTACAAGCATGTTGAAATGGGATATTACTGCCCTGTGGACCATTAGATTTTGATTAAAAGGTTTATAACTCTCTTAAAAGATTATTTATCTGGTTCCTATTTTGCTTATCAAAGGGAAAAAACAAATATTTCAAAATAGCTTTATTGTTCCATTCCATGTGAGTGGGACATACTTGTATATAGGAAAACTTCATTTAATACATTTTCTGGTGAAGTTCTGCTAATAGTGCCTATGAACTTCTTCCCATGTCATCCTTCGTTCCAATATTTACTTTCCTGATAGAAGCTTTTCATGACCTATTGAGCGTGTGAAGAGTACAAGAGAGAATCAGTAGGTGAGGTTGGAATTATAAGCTTGTTCCGAGATATAGTTTGAAGAGGATTTTGAACTTGCTAAGTTAAATGGTCGAGACAACAGAATTTCAGTGTTGTTCTTCTAGGATTAACTGTTTCCTTCTGTTTTTTCCATTCATGACTTAGATACTTTGAAGTATTGGCTTTCTGCCCCTTTAAAGTAAAAAACTTCATAACTTGTTGCTTATGATCCATATGACTTACTCGTGTCTAGTTTTTCTGTGTCAGGATAAGAACAATTGACGCGGTCATTATTACTCATTCTCATGCTGATGCAATTGGAGGTCTCTGATAAAATCACTTGTGATGTTTAGTGCAATGTGGATATGTCTTTTCCTGTCCATGTACCCCCAAAAAGTTCTCCTTTCTCTCTATATCTAAGCAAAGTGCACACACTCCTGCAGGTATGGATGATCTTCGCGATTGGACTAACAATGTCCAGCCCTCTATTCCTATTTATGTGGCCAGTCGTGACTTTGAGGTCTGAGTTCTTCTGAAATTCATTAGATGCACTGCTTGATATCTCATCATGAAGCTACAGATACAAACATTCGTGCCACTAAATGATAATGCATCATCTCATTTATAGCATCTCTTGGTTAGCTGAGTGATTGCAGAATTGAATTCATTCAGCCTTTATCATTTTCTTGATAGCTAATACCTTAGCATGTGTTACATTGTATTACTGAGCAAATTGCAGTGCAAGTTCAAGGAAACTTATAAATAAACAAAGAACTTGTCCTAGCTGAAAAGATTCGATTTGCAGATTCTATATATATGACAACCAGGTTGCAAGAATGCACGATGATACATAGTTATTGAAGTACTAAGCTAGGTTGAAGGGACTGTCCAACAATCATTAAATATTGAATCATGTCCTTCTGCTGAAGGATTTTTATTTTCAGCTACTGGCTGGAATTTCTCAGAAGTTACTATATTTGTTTTATAGTACACTAGTATTCTTTTGCCACTCTAAGATAGCAACTTGCTCCAGAAAATGTTATTTTTATTTGCTCAGAATTTGAAAATTGTTCTTTCATTTTAGGTGATGAAAAAAACTCACTATTATTTGATAGACAAAAGTGATATCATCCCGGGAGCTGCAGTCTCAGAGTTGCAATTTAACATCATAAAGGAAGACCCATTCATTGTACATGATCTTAAGGTTGAGGCTTCTTACTCTACTAGTTGATTTAGTTGGATTCATTAGTACCTTTTCAAATATTTGATTGCTAAAGGATGTGCTATTATGTCTATAGCAACTGTTTCCCTACGTAAGTGATATTTTGACCCTCTTGTTTTCTTGGGGATCATATTTTTGCACTTATTATTTGGCTGGAATCCGAGCTTCTTCCTATAATATGTATAGGTAATCCTCTTACGTCAAAACATGAGTACTTGGCAATGACACTGTAACGTGTAGACTTTGATTTAAGATCTAAATTGTTGTGACCGCCTGACCGGTAGCAACTTGAATGCATTTAATTTCCAATTGCTCAAAGTCCTAGTGAGAGTAGGATCTTAGGGAGGGTGCAGTGAGAGGCAAAAAATTTGCCACTGTCATGAATTCGTGGTTAATAACTTAGACAAGGCTATGAAAAACAGTAGCCCATTGTTTAAGAAAACTCATGCTTACCAGTTACCTATATACTTGCTATATGGATAGAGAAATTGTACAACACTAATACGCTGTACAAGGTGTGCACTTGACCTTTCTGTAGTTATTGTTGTCTCTCTCACAATTTGGTTAATCCTTCCATCGGTCTTCTGATTATTTGTGCATTATAAGTTGAAATGGTTAGTTATCATGGCTTTGTTTATTATCATGCCTAATGGTTCCCATGGTCCCTAGTAGGTAATTCCTTTACCAGTGTGGCATGGTTCCGGTTATCGTTCTTTGGGTTTTCGATTTGGGAATACATGTTATATCAGGTAAACCTTATTCTCTGATTTTGAAGTTTTCATCAGCTGGCATGAACCTGAGCCACTAACGTTTTCCTTCTCTCCTACCCCAACCTGCCTTTCCTAGCGATGTAAGTGATATACCAGAAGAAACTTACCCACTTTTACAGGACTGTGAACTCCTTATCATGGTTGGTCTTTCTCTCTCTAATCCTTTGAACTCTGCGATCCTTTATCCAGCAATTGGCTTATGTTAAATGCTAAACCAACTAACCAATGTCTTCTCACATTTTTAGGATGCTTTGCGACCAGATAGATCTTCTGCAACACATTTTGGACTTCCAAGGGTGAGCTCTAATTTTTTTTAATCTTTTTTGGGCTGGCTTGAGGGCAGTGGTATCGAGAGCTTTTAACAGTTGAATAATTATACATTCTGTCATTGACATTTCCATAATAACAATTGAAGGCTCTGGAGGAAGTGCGGAAAATCAAACCAAAAAGAACACTTTTCACTGGTATGTTGGTTTGTTCTTTTCCTATTTTAGTTCTCTTTTCAATTTTTTATGCACATGTCTATGTTGGCTCTTTCTTTTTTCTATTTTACTTCTGTACATGATAGGCTAGGCTTTCAGTATCTCCTTCAGCTTGTGCCTTTTAGACCATAGTAAATCTTCAAATACCAGAGCTATGATTTATCTTTGAGGAAGATCTTTACACTACAATTATTTGAATGACTTGGTTAATACCAATATTATAATGCCGATACATCAAATAGTGATTGAAATTTGATGCACATCATGAACTGCTTCACAGCTAACGCGCGCATGTTTTGATGTGATTTGAAGGCATGATGCATCTCATGGATCATGAAGTAGTTACTGAAAGGCTACTGAAACTGAGGGAAACAGAAGGCATCGATGTGCAACTTAGCTATGATGGGCTTCGAGTACCCGTGAGCTTGTAAGCTTTCAGGTTTGACTCGACAAACCTGGCTATTCTTTCTGAATAAATGAAGATCATTCAGAATTTTGCATCAACAATTCTTTGGGGCCAATGTGAAGTCCCACTAGTTCTTGCATATGCATATTTTAGTTTCAACTATGTTTAAGGAAAATAGTTGCACTTTGTTTGCCAAAACAATTTACAAGCACAAATTGGAGATGTTACTTGTATCGGAAGACTGATATAGGATTTTAAGTCAGCAGCTGGCAAACGCCAAAATACAATTGCATCCACGATCATTATTTCTTTGTGACGGTGGATGAGGACTGCAAATTCAATATGAATATTATTTTCAAGAGTATATATTCTGAATTCGTTCATCTTCTTTTACTGTGCACGCACTAATCAACATGGTCTTGACTCGTCTCCTATGTATGTCTTAATCCCAGCGAAGGACCCAAAATTTTCACTAAAATTCAAAATATAAAGAAGTAGGCATATAAAGAAGTGAATGGGGTTTGACGTTTATTGTATATAAAGAAAAAATAATGGACCTTGTATATATAATATAATTTTCTAGCAAAGGGGGTTCGGATGAACACCGTGCTTCTCCTAGCTCCACCCCTGTTTTTATGACATACTAAGGAGCAACAACATACCTAGTGTAATTCCGTGAGTGGGTTCAAGGAAGAGTAGAGAGTACACAAGTCACAACCTTATCCTATCTTGGGAGGTAGAGAGGTTGTTTATTCTGATAGACCCTCAATTAAGGAAAAACAATTCAAAGTAGATTGAAAAAAGAAATGATGAAATGGAAAACAAAATACTAGAAAGCATGACAAAGAATGCTGCGATAATTGAAGTATAAGAAACAGTAACATAAATACTACTTTTCAATGACATTCTATCACCTTGCAATTATCTTTCTATTTCCAATTATTGATACTTTTAAAAATTATACATAAGTAGCAATTTCTTGTAGTGTAGTATGAAAGGAATCGTATCGTGGCCTTTCCAAGTTTTAACATGCCTTGATAATGGAAAAGAGTGGAACAAATAGAAATTTTGTGGGGTGAAGAAAAAGGACCAAATATTAGAAAAAGATAAATAACAAATGGACGGTGTGGAAAAGTTGAAAATGAGCAGCCAAGGCAAATGACAATTTTCTTCTCCGTAAACACAACACAAGTTGGAGTGAACATCTTATATACGGAAATAATTGAGTATGGTACTACTCTTTTTAACAAGTATGAGCTGCAAAGCTGGTCAACTTGAGGCTATGTGCTCAGTAACAAGTAAAACCTTTTTTCTTCAAATTGTGACATACTCTTCAATCTTCATTATTGAACTCTTATCAATCACCATATTTTTGTCATAAGGTGTAAATTAAATAGCATATATAAAAGGATTGTTACAATCTATTAGGAAATTCATGCAATCCTATCGAAACATAGGATATAATTAATAAAAGAGGTGGCGCTAATATTTTAGTTATAATATTAGCACGCTTGCTTTAAATTTAATGTTTGTTAGGGTTCTTTAGTTTTCCCAATCAATTATTGGCTAGTAAAGAATGTAAAGGCTAAAATACAGTTCTTTTCGTTTAGTTTTAGTTTGTTTGTTTGATTTTAATTTAACATACAATTTATGAAAATAAAAAAGATTGGTTTAAAAGTTGGTCAAACCTACTTTTAAGTCATTTTTAGCTTTTGGAAATGTTTGACAAAATTAAAATAATTTAAAATAACTTAAAAAAAGTTAAATATCAAAAGTAGGACTCTCCCTACTTTTTATTTTTTAACTTAAAAGCTATTTTCTTTAAGCTAATCCAAACTGACTCTTAATCTTATGGTTTAAAAAAGAGCAACTTTCACATATAGCAAACATAAAAATCATATTTGTATGTTATAATTATAGTTTGCATAATTGTGTTCCATAGCAAATTTTATGTTTGTTATGGAACTTTTGATTTGTATAATTCACTAGATACATCCAGTTTTATACAAATTGTTCAGTTATGTATAAATTCATTTATACATTGTAATTTGTATAATAAAATCTGTATTTTTATAATTATAAGTATATAGGACGAAAATATATGTATTTATATTTGTATATACACTTTTTTGTCGCTTTATACAAACACAAATGCATTTTTTACATTTTATACCGAAATATATAAAATGCCTAATTGTATATCAAAAATGACAAATTGTATACCGAATCAGATGACAAAAAAATGGAATATTTGCTGCGAATTACAAATAAACTATAACTATAACATTTAATTTGAATTAATAGCTTGTTATTTCATATAATTTTCCCTTCAAACTATGTCATGTGAAAAGTTGAATTAAAAAATTATAGAAAACGGAAAAAGATGTATTTTTTAAACATACTACTTAAAATAAAAATAATAATAATAATTTCATTACTTAACAATTCAAATTTTATTTTGTTTAACCAATTTTTATTCTTAAAAAAAAAAAATGAAGAAAGCTAACCGTGGACAAGGACAGTATACGGACGCAATTTGCATGGGGTTTGAAATGTGGAATAAGGCATGGGCCACGTTTACTGTTGGTCCCCGCATCAGTTTCCTCTCTAGACTTCTACTGCAATTTCCTTGACCACACGCTTTGAATTTTATTTCATTTTTATTATTATTTTATCTATCTCAATTTATATACAATATAATATAATTGCTTCAGTATGAATTTAAGAAAAATAAAAAGATTTCATCATGTT
This sequence comes from Solanum pinnatisectum, assembly GCA_035578085.1. Classification (NCBI taxonomy): domain Eukaryota; kingdom Viridiplantae; phylum Streptophyta; class Magnoliopsida; order Solanales; family Solanaceae; genus Solanum; species Solanum pinnatisectum. The sequence goes on along the minus strand of CM069078.1, from coordinate 54,118,254 downwards.
CCAGAAATTATTCTTAAAATAATTAAATTGTTAAATAGAAAAGTTCACTTTCATGGACTTTTTCTAAATAAGTAAAATTCAGCATGAATAAAATATTGAATATCTAACCGATTAAAAAAAATCGTGTCATATAAATTTAAACATAGGAGTACCGCTTTTTTAATTCTCTATTATTCTATTATATAAATATTTAGTTAGCTTCTAACTAATTCTAGATATAGAAAAGGGTCAAACTTGCTTCTGAACTATGCGAAATAGACCACTTATATCCTCCATTACATTTTGGGATCAAAAATATCCCTGCCGTTATCTTAAAAGATCACAAATACCCTCAAGAGTTAATAGCAGTGATGTGGCACGCCACATGGCACTAATTCCGCCACCTAAGCTTGCCAACTAGGATACCCACTAAATTTTGACCCAATTTATAATTCAAACTCTAACCCATTTTTACTAGACCCGACCCACTAAAATTAAGAGGCAAACATCATCTTTTCACATCATTTTCGTTATTCAATTCAATAGACTAGCGATAGGATTTTTTGAAGAACATAATTGGCTTAAAGAATTTCAATTTAGAAGAACCCACTAAACTTCTCCATCAAAGAATTTAGTTTCAATTGGGACTCAGCCCCTGTTGACAATGCTCCGCCACCCTAGAGAATAAGTTATATTCATACTGGACTTTTTCATAAATCTCAAAACAGAGATGTAAAGAGATTTTAAGAGACATAAATTTCATTACCATAGCGTTTTATTACATTAATATTTAATTAGTTCTATGAACAACAAATATAATTGGCAATTCCAACCAACCCTGACTAATTAGAGTACAATGTAAAGGAAACATAAATTATTTCAGATCTCAATTTCTAAAGGATAGTAGAATAAGAAATTGATTTAGATTCTCCGATGTCATCGTTGTAGACATCGCCCGAGCAGATGTCGCCGGATATGTTTGCCTCTTAATTTTAATGGATCAGATCTAGCAAGAATGGGTGAAGATTTGGATTCTATATAAATTGGGTCAAAACTTAGTGGGTATCCTAGTTGACAAGCTTAGATGGCGGAATTTGTGCCATGTGGCGTGCCACATCACAGCTGTTAACTTTTGAGGGTATTTGTGGTATCTTAAAATAACGGCGGGGTATTTTTGATCTCAAAATGCAATGGAGGGTATAAGTGGTCTATTTCGCATAGTTCAGAGGTAATTTTGACCCTTTTCCGTGCTAGATATGTCTTTAGTCTGTTAAATTTCTTATTGGGGTACAAATCTTTGCAATGCACTTCAACTTGCTCGTAACTAAAAGAAATAGAAAGGAAGCAAAGGACTGATGAACTATAGGTTAAAATAAATAATACTATGAGTTTCTGTTATATATTTATATCATCAATATAAGAAAATCTTACATGACATCATTCCTCAAGTCGGTTTTATCTGTTGTAACTTGAAGCAAGTAATTTGACTTATTTTCAATCGTAATCCTACATTTTAAGTTGATTTACTTGCAATTAAATATGCTTTTAAAGAACCTAGTTATATATAAATTTAATTTTCTTTATATGCATATAATTTAATTTTACTATTTTGAAAAGCTAGAATGGTAAGGGTCATGTACACATCGTTATCGATGGGTTATTGGAATTGTCTGTATGCAGTTGTTTCCTAACTCCTTCTGCGAAACTCGAATTGTCTCTCAACGCAACATGATAGTCCTACTCTCTTTATTTTCTTTTCTACTTCTTCCGTTTATTTTTACTCGTTTACTTTCATTTTCACACATTTCTAATTACTTTATATTTTTAAATCTTAAAAAGTAATTAAGGAAATAAAAAATCTTTTTTAATTTATTAAAACTAAAAATCAAATTTTAAAATAATAAAATAAATAAAAGTGAACGGATGAAATATCGTCTTCTCTTCTCTTGCTGTCATGCATAATATGACTACATACTGCTCTGCTTTTTAAGTAGGTCCTCTATTTGCTCAATCATTTTAGCTTTGGATCGGACCCACTTCTATGCCTCCTCGTGATTTTCTCTGTGAATATACTGTATTACTAGTTTGTTTTAACTAGCTGATTCGTAAATTTATTTGATTCGATCAATTTGAATTTGAATTTAGATTTATGCGGAATAAACTCTTGTGGGGTACAACGTTCTCTACCTAAACGTTATCAATACTCAGGCTCATTTGGTTGAAATTCCCTACTTCTCTGCTTACAAACTATCTTCGATTTAATGTTTTAGTTTACATTATAATATGTCGTTAGCGTATATGTCTTTTAAATATATACAAATAGATTGTTTTACCTGTAAAGCAGATGATATGTACTACTATTATTTTTAAGATAACAAATTCTCATATTTTTTAAAAGAACTTAGCTATAAATACATGAAAGTCATGACTCAATTAATCAATAACATTCATTAAGTTGATTATTTTATTAAAAGATTCTTTGACATATGCACTGAAAATGTAATAAAGTTTTAGAAGCTTTCTCAGGAATGTAAAGAAGAAAAAGAAAATAATAACTTTTTTATTTCTTAAAAATAACATACTTTGACACAATTTAAAAAGGCTAGAAAATCACTTAAAATGAAATGAAAGTTATACTAAAAAAGCCTAAAATTATATATATATATATATATATATATACACTCTGCCCCGCTCCCCATCCGCTTAGTGATTGACCCACTCCATTTGCATAACCTTAAACCCACCTCACCGCCCACACACAGCCTCATTACCATCCCTATACTCAATGCATGCATGAATAGCTAAGAGATCTCTATTTTGATGGTAAATTAATAATGAAATCTAAAAAAGAGACTTGTGGAGAACAACACGAGCAGCACTCTGAGCTCACATTAGAGGTTTTTTTTCTCTTTATATATATATATATATATATTTTCTGATTACCTTTTTAAACTATATTGATTTTTATAAAATAAAAGCAGATCATACAGTATAGTATTATTATTTTATTTTTTTAAAAGTGAGAGATGAGCTGGGAGAGCATGTCTGATACTATGGGTAGAGCAAGATCCCATTTCCAAAACTAAATCATCGAGGAATAAACAAGAAAATGACAAAAACAATACTATTAATTTATTATACTTTACAATACATTTTTTTCCTCGTAAACTGTGGATGTATATTTTTTTATCTGAACACTACCTAATAAGACAATACTTTCTTTCATTTTTTAATAAATGTATTGTTTGTTTTTAATTACTTTCTTTATTAATGCTGAAAACTCGAAAATGATATCATTAAAAAGAAAATTAGTATGCAGTAGTTACCAGTACATTGCAGGGATGTCGATAGAAAGAAACAAATTCAGTTTTAATTTTGAGATATTAAATTCAGTATCCTTTCCTTTCCTTTCCTTAATTTTTATATGTTTTATTGGAAAAGCTCTACTTCCACAATGTGGGTGGGCGGGTGGGGGTTAAGGTTGCATACATATTTTCTTCTACTCATGAGATCTCACTCACTTATAGAATTACATTTAATATATTATTATTATTATTATAAAAAATCTTAACTATGCTACTATCGCCAATAACATCAAATTATACGTAATTTTACAAAATAAAATCTTAAGAGGATAGAATATTTGTCGATCTTAAAAATTGACTATAAGCACGGGATAGTGCAGGTTAATTTATATAAACATTGTTAGCCCGTGAAAGCACAATATTTTTCAGTGTAAAGTCTTTTTACCCCCAGAAAGTTACCCAGTTTTTCAGGTTGATAGCTGTATTACTTTCTCCCCTAATTGGGATCCGTGAAGACACTGCTTTCGAAAATGTTCTTGATCAATATGTTTTCCATTAATTTTTTAGGAGAAGAGTCTAAAAAATATTTTAACATTGACTGAAATTGCTATTACGATACCAAATTTTGAAAAAGACTTTTTACCCACCTATACTATTTAATAGTGTATTTTAAAGGTATATATGTGCCTATGTGGACATCATAAATATTGCATCATTTTAAATAGTAATGTGTCCACGTGGGCACATATATACCTTTAAAACATACTATTAAATAGTGCAAGGGATAAAAGGCCCTTCATAAAGTTTGATATCGTAACAGCAATTTTGGCTAAAGTTAAAATATTTTTCAGACCCTTTTCTCTATTTTTTTTGTTACAGTTCTGTAAATTTACACATTTAAATGGGAAACAGAATTATGGATTTAAAAATCTAAAACAAAATCAAATCATCCACAAAAGAGATACTAGTCCATCGCTTTAATTAGTTTGCTTTTTAAAAAAGTCTCCCTTTTATGGTCTCATATTCAAAACTCTTCCAAAAAAAAAATAATAACACCAGGTGATTCTTTCTATCCTTGTGGACCGTGTCAGGTATCACGCTGGATTAATCGAGGTATTCGAAAGCTGACTCGAACATTACACTTCAAAAATATTGAAATGTGAATTGATTTATAGACAACAATTTCAATGATTTATTTTAAATAGTGAGAAATTTTTTTCTATAGTCACCTTCGCCTGCTAAAATAAATAATAAGATGAAGGAAGAGGATGGAGGGAAAAGTTAGGCAGAGGTCACTATTTCCATTTCTTTACTTGTTAAATTTTTGAAAATTAGAATAGACCGCATAATGTCAGAAATTTCTGCAAAGTTTGTCTTTCAAAAATAAAATAAAATTAAGGTTGAATGATTAATGAAATGAAAGGTGGAAAAAAGGGGAAACTACTTGTAAAGAAGTGAAGGGAAAAAATAGTAAACTTTTAGACAACACTGGTGTCTGTGTTAATTAGTAGTAGAATTAAGAGTTAATCAATTACTCAATCATATCAAAAATAATACTGTAGAAAGTTGCATTTGAGAAAAGGGGTCTACTGGTGTGTGTACCAATGATGTTTAATCTAACCTTTCCAAATCTCAAAATCTTTATAAATACAAAATCACACTCTCTTTTTACATGGTTTGCTTTTTGATGAGAGAAGGAAGGAAAGTGATTTTTTTTTTCATTTGAGACTTTGTTAAAAGGCAGAATTATTAGTAATACAATAAAGAAAGATGAGATTTTTTTTTTAATTTCTTTGTTTCTGGGGTTTGAGAAGAGAACAAAAAAAAAAGACAGAAAGTGCACGTCAGAGTAGCCGTAGGGTGGTCTTTTTCTTTCTTTCTTTCTTGTGGAGAGGATTACAGAGAGGATTCCCTCTTCTCATCCAAATCCCTTTCTCTTTCTTAACAGTTGTAAGAAATTTGGTCCAGTTTTATTTGTTCTTACATGCATGTTTATTATTGGATTTTCTTGAATTTAGCAAGCTGATTATATATCCATTGGAAACTTGAAAGAAAAAACAGTTTCTTTCTTTCTCTTTTTCTTTTGTTTGGGGTTTGGAAAAAACAAGATTTGTTTGTTGGGTTGATGCCAAAGGAAGAAGAAACCACAAGACTAGAGAGGTAGTCGAAGGTGTTTCCTTTTTTTCTTTTCTTTTTTTCAGGTTCAAACAAGTCTCAATGAAACCAATTTAGTGTTCTTTTTTCCTCTATGTAGTTTTTGTCCATTATATATATCATCTACTTTATCTTTTTCTAGGTTTGTTTTGTCTTTAGATCTCTTAACATATATTTATATCTTTCTTACTCGTACTTGTTTTAAGGAAAGATCTTTGCTTCTCTTTATCATGACTAGCTATATTTATATATATGAGTGTCTTGAAAAGTCTCTTTATCACAATCAATTGGTAGATTAGCTTGAAGAGCGAGACGAAAGAGATCAAGAAGATGATGATGAAGGATTTAATGAATCAACAAGCTCAAGTACCTGTTGTTGTTATGGAGGAGAACGTGTCCAATTTAACTTCTGCATCTGGTGAAGCAAGTGTATCTTCTTCGAACCGAAATGATAATAATAATATTTATCCTCATCATCAGTATAACTTTGCTCCTCCAAATCAACAAACTCAACCTGCACAACAAGTCAAGAAGAAGAGAAATCAACCTGGCAATCCAGGTTTGAATTCAAAGCTTTTTGAAGTACTTTTCTTATATGCTTATCTTTTGGGTTATGAAATCCTTTCAACTTTTTCTTTTCCCCTTTTTGGGACCAATCATGTGGTAACAGACCCAGAAGCTGAAGTGATAGCTTTGTCACCAAAGACACTAATGGCAACCAATAGATTTGTTTGTGAAATCTGTAACAAAGGATTTCAAAGAGATCAGAATCTGCAGCTTCACAGAAGAGGACACAACTTGCCATGGAAGCTCAAGCAAAGAACAAGCAAAGAAATAAGAAAAAAAGTGTATGTTTGCCCAGAAACCAGCTGTGTTCATCATGACCCAGCAAGAGCTCTTGGAGATCTCACTGGAATCAAAAAACACTTCTGTAGAAAACATGGAGAGAAGAAGTGGAAATGTGAGAAATGTTCAAAGCGTTATGCAGTTCAATCTGACTGGAAAGCTCACTCCAAAACTTGTGGTACCAAAGAGTATAGATGTGACTGTGGAACGCTTTTTTCAAGGTAACTAACAATGGAAATCATTCATATATACAGTATTTTCCAAAAGCATATGAAGACGAATCATGAAAAAAAAAAACACCATTGAGTCTAGTCAGATAGTAATAGTATTCTCTCTCCTCTTCATCCTCTTTAATATATCTCAAATTTAAATTTGAATTCTACTTTTTGGATTCTCAAGGTCGTCAATGGCAGAAGAAGAAGTTAAGCACTGAATATATTTATTTGCATTTTTTCAGGAGGGATAGTTTCATAACTCACAGAGCATTTTGCGATGCTTTAGCGGAAGAGAGTGCAAGAGCGATAACAGGAAATCCAATTCTCCCATCTCAAGCTGGTTCTTCGACATCTCAAATGAATTTTCAGTTTCAACCATTTAACCATGAAATTCCAGTTACATTTTCCTTGAAGAAAGAGCAACAAACTGGTTTCAATTTGAGGCCTGAGATTCCGCCATGGCTATTGGTTGGAGGTGGTGGTGGTCCTGGACCTGGTCCTCCACAACCACACCCTATTGACCTAAGTTCATCGATCTTTCAATCATCTAAGTTCAGTGGTCAGGACTACACGCAGAGCCACCACCACCAACAAGGCGGCTTTATGAACCCTAACCCTAGTCTATCCGGACCTACATCTGGAGCAATGGCCTCTCCACATATTTCTGCAACTGCGTTGTTGCAGAAGGCAGCTCAGATGGGTGCGACCATGAGTAACAAAGCGAGTACTGTTTCTGCAGTTTCATCAGGCACAGCCATGCTGATGAGACCCCACCAAATTCACGTGTCTGCTACTGCTATTGCTGCTGAGTCTGTTAGCAACGCAACAGATTTTGGACTCAATTTGTCTTCACGTGAAGACCTCACCACTGGTTTTTTCAATAGCTTGGCTTCATATGGGAATAAAGCTGCTAATCCTTCTGCTGTTATTGCTCCTGTTACAATCCCATTATCAACTGCACCTCATCCCACTCCTTCTTCTCTTCAGGATATGATGAATTCGTTCTCATCCGTTAATCCTACCGGATTTGAAGGATCGAATTTCGACGATCCATTTAGCAGCATTAGCATTTTGAATCCGAAAAACGAAAATGGCGGTGGTAACGATGATATGACCAAAGATTTCTTAGGCTTAAGACCTCTTCCTCATAGCGACATTTTCAACATAGCTGGTCTAGTAAATAGCACTCCGAACGAAACTCAATCGCAAAATCACAAAACATGGCAAAGTTAAGTACAATTTTACAGCTAAATGCAGGTTCTTTTTCTCCCCTTTCTGGTCAATTATGTCTGTAATTGTTAGATCTGTATTACTAGTATGCTTTTTTTTGCTCAGAATAAAGAGATAGCTAGCTAGAACTGGGAAGAAAAACCCTAGCCTAGATAGTCTCTTTCGTTGTTACGCAGCTGTTATGAATAGTGACATTTTTATACAAAAATAGTGCATTCTGAAGCACTCGGATGAGTAAAAATTAAATTCATGGAAGGATTTTTGTCTTTAGAATATCTTTTTTTGCACTTTCATTCATCGAATTTATTAAATGTGAGAGTTTATCATCCATAAATATGTAGTGTTTGTTGTATTAAGTACTTGGACCACGTTTCTGCACTCTTTTCTATATTGATTTTGTTCATGATCTTATAAATGGTATGCTGTGAAAGCATGTTTGTATGAACTCTTTTGGATAGTGACATCCAAATTAATTTCAAATTCAGTTGATAACGAACTCATATTCTTTATAATTTTAATAATAAGCAATTAATATGTTCTTTATTCGTAAAGACATATAATAAGTAGGTATCGATGACCGGCCAGCCGGTTTGTTATATTTATTAAATATATATGACCGTAATTGATTTTTAGTATAATTGACAAGTAAAAATGATTGGAAGATCGGAGTATACTTTTATAAGTTGGAAGTGGGTTCTGCATAAGCATGTATAATATAGGACAAAATTTTCAACTATACTTGTTGTCGAGTTGGTGAGGCACATGTAAACAACCAGTACAAAGCATTCTTTATGACATAGTATATATATGGATATTCTTAATTTCAACCCAAATTGACCATCTTTTACCATTTAAAGGACCTTAGCTTATTTATATCAGCATGAAAATTTGTGTTTGCTATAGTAAATTATATTTGCATGTACGGTTGCTGGTATCAAATGAAAATTAGCATTAGATTCATTGGATTAGAACAATTAGCATTTAAGTAAGATGAATATTTGGGCTTGTGGCTTGTCGAGCTAAAAAGTTATGGATATGCATATTTTATAGTACTTATTTATGTTGATTCTTTTTACGAAATCAGGTCCCATAGTGAAACCTATTAATTAGAGTAGATTAGTCATGTTGCTATCGATTAGTACTTGTTATGTAAATTTATGTGTAATTATCTTTTATCGTGTAAATATTTTTCTCATTGCATGACGGCCACATTAATTGTTTTAAAAACGACCACAATTGTTAAAAGGATGATTGAGATGGTTTAAATTTATTTTGTGTCAACTTGCAAAGTGCACCGTTTCAAAGGTATGAAACGTGTTAAAAGGGACAAGGCTAGCGGGCCAAAAATCACATATCGGTCAATTTTATTTATTTTACGAAATGAGCTTATATGAGAGAAAAAAGTGACGATTCATATCGTCAACTTCAACTTTGACTAGAACTGAGGGATATTAGTCATTAGTATTCTTTAACAAAAAATTGAAAATAATATTTAAATGTATATTGGATATTATAAGGAGACTGATAGAGGCGTATCTAAGTGGGTCACCGGTTCACATGAACCCATGGTTCCCTTTCGAGATCATATATAGTAGTAGTGTTATATTTTTTAAAAAATATTGAAATATAGATGTGTGAATCCACGCGTGAAGTATCATATAATGCAATTATAATTGGGTCCATCTCTCTCCGCGAGGTTAGAAATTTGAATTTTATATTTTATCTTATTTTATTTTTCTTTCTAAAATTAAATAACACTTCTCTAAGTGGTAATTGATAATTAATTTTATATCTATAATTTTAAAATTTTAACAATTTTCAGTAATAAAAATCTAAATATCAAACCGATTAAATTTATATTATAGATCAATATTTTATAACAATGCACCTATCATTTCAAAATTTTTGGTACGCCTGTGAGGACACATGTGCATGCAAGTGCAAGGGTGGGTAAAGGGAAAAGAGATGCTGTTTGACCCCTGACGTGGGGTGCAATGTGGGCAGCTTCAATCCCAAGGTGGGATCAATTTTGACGCCCATACAAAAGGCTGTTAATCCTATTTTATTCTTTGATTTTATTAAATTTAATGCTTTAAAAAATATATTAGATGATAAATAGTATATTAGTGTTTTATAGCAAGATTAAAATAGACACAAAAGATAAATTATCTCTTAATTTTTTAAACTGAATAAGTATTATTGAATAACTTTTTTTACTATAATAAATAACTATTATTGGACGGAGAGAGTATTACTTTTCTTTTTGAGTGTACTATCTACCCTTTACCTTACTTTCACCAGCCAGTCTAATGTCACAACACAAAGCACATATCCATGCCACTTCGTCCGTGTCATTGTACCCCACACCCCCACGCATGTTTTAACGCTGCTGAGGGCTACACTGTGCAATCAGAAGCTTTAATTTGAAGACAAAGAGGGCACCACAAAGGAAGATGCACGTTAGTAAAAGTGATGTCCCCGTAATACTGTTTCAATATGAAAATTTTACTAAACACCTATTAAATTGATATTTTAACGTATAAATATAAATGAAACGAAATAACTGAATAAAGCTTGCTTTGGGATTGGTGATTTAGGCACCATTTTGCATACATTAGGTCATCCATGAGCGATAGCAAAGCGAAACCGTATTGAGGCCAGCAACCCTTATCTCCACAATATTGCTCACGACCCCGCACGACGAAATCCCTTGGATATGGGCATATGTAAATTTGGATTTATTAACGAAGCAATTATATTCTATTGGGTCTACAGACATTTTTGATAAAAAAAAAAAAAAGTTGTAAAATAGGCCTGGAGTCCCTATTACTTGTTTTAGATCATAATTGTTTTGGAACAATAAAATGATAGTAATATGATTTCATTAATTAAGTTGCATTGATTATGCAATTGAGATTTTGATTTATGCATGGTGTAATGTAAATGAAAAGTTAAATTGTAAACACTAGATTAATAATTACAATTTCATTCCCGTGCACGTGTATGTGTGTATATAAGCAACATCAGAAATTAATAGAGCATGATTAAAGTATATATGACTATACAAAACTATTAGGAACAAAACTTTTTCCATCACAAATTAATAAAATATTTGTTATACAAAACATTATTTTTCCACTTCATTCTCATCGAATTGGCTCATTGAACAAACGAATTGTGGAAAATAAATTCTCAATAAAATACTAAAAAAAAATTCGCTGAACATTCTTCAGTAGAAAAATAATGATTTTTTTAATATATATATATATATGAACTGCATGCATGTGTAAAATATAAAAGTGGCTGGCTATAACATGCAATAAATGAATTATGGTAATATTAATTAGTGGAATCAAGCTAAGACTGAAAGTGACTTTACCAATTGACTACCGGCATTACGTCAACATAACATTCGTTAGATGCCCACTTGCTATAATATTAATTATAAGTTAATATACCAATTTCAAAAATTCTTAATTTAAATTTTTTACATTTATACCATCAATATCATATAAATTGAGATAAATGATATAATATATTATTTAGTGAATATTGAAATGACATAGGCAGTTAGGCACCTGTCGTTTTATTATTGTTAATGAAGAAAGGCAAGTTATATAAAGACTTGTTATACTGAAGGGAGTATGCACGAGACTTTTTTTCCATTTTCATCTTGTGTCATTTTCTGTCAGTCACCTTGTTTCTACATTTTTTACATGTTAATTTCTATTTGCGCAGTTTTCAATTATCAAAAACAATACGAAAAATATTATAAATTACAATTTTTTTACATATCAATAAAATAAAAAATTACATCATAAAATGTTAATAAAAATTCTTATAGTTTGACTCTTAAAAAGAAAATAATGACAATCAAAAGTGGACGAAATTATTACACAATTCCTCCCCCAAATTGATGTGATGCAATTTCTTTTCTAGTTTGGTTACTTCTCTTTTTAGTCTGTCATAAAAAGAACAATACATATTTTATATTAAATAATAATTTTACTTTAAAATATATATTTTTTCCTTATAAAATGATTTATAATCACATAAATATCTATCACTTATTTTAAATTATAAATCATAAAATAAAAATTAAAACAATATTTCGTGTTAAGTCAAACTAATTTTACGGAAATAAAACGTCCGCCTGTGAGTGCACATTATGATGAAGTCCCAACTCCCAAGTTAGCCAACGTCCCGATTCCCAACCAACCACCAGTCAAAATTGGTCTTGTTACTATCCTTCTTCCCTGTCAACTTTCAAAAGTTCTCTTTTTCTCTGACAATTTTTATGTAAAAAAATATTTAAACAAATTTAGGTATATATATATTATTTATTTTTTACAAATAAAAATTAGTATAATATTTGAAAACCACGTGACAAATACTATAAATTAACAGCTAATGACTCCCTGTATTTTAAAAATAAAAATAAATTATTTAGTGGTTAATAAAGTGGTTGAGAGTAAATTTGAATTCCAACAACGACAAAAACACTATGTGATTATTTCCATTATTTCTAGCCTTGATGGACAAAGTTACCTATAAAGATAGCGCATAAAATCGATTCAAGCACGACGGTCATAAAAAAAAGTAGTATAGAGGAAGTACATAAGAATTGTTTGTGATTGTAATAGTTTAGTAAATTTTCATTTGTTAAGTGAAATTAATTAACCTGTACGTCTTTATGCTATAATTAATCAAGTTGACCTTTATCAATGTTGTTATGTTCAAATTCTTGTAAAGAGTAAAGATGATACATCATGGTCCCTTCTTATGTGAATAATAGTAATAATTGTTAACCAAAAAAAAGAATAATAATAATTACAAATCTTGGATTTCCAATCATCTTTTCACTTTTTAAACAGATAGTGAAATGTACATGCCCCCTTAGTGCTAAATAATTCATCAACCTCTAATCATAGAGCTTTTGAAAACTAAGGAAATAAAGTACTTAAAAAGGAAAAAAGCAAAAGACCTTTTCATATATTTATCATTACCCTCAAATTAAACTCTACTCATAATATAACCAACATCAACGAATTAAAACTCCTTTTAATTTACGAATAATTATTGATAAATATTAAATTTTACTTTTATACTAAAGGAGTTTGCAGAAGTTGACAATACGGTATGAATTACTTCTATACTAAATTTTTAACAATACAAATATTTTAGAAGTTTAAATTAAATTATTGAAATCTTTATATTAGTAAATTAAGTTTTTTATATTAAGATCCAAAAATAATGTATGGTAAATAAATCACTAACATGTTACTAGCTTGAATTAATTATCTTTGTCAATTTGAAAGCATTAATATGTATAGCTAAAAGTTTTATATCTTATAAGAAGGGGAAAGCGACAATACTATATTAAAAAGGTTTAAAATCTCCTATTAAAATTTGATATTAGATCATTAATTTTATTGATTCATCCTTATCAAAATGGCTAAATAAATAAATAATTTCTTATGTTTTCTTGTCAAATTTACAAGTAAATATGTTTCATGGTAAATATGTTATTGGTGCTCGGTTATGTTATTATTGATTGGTTTGTTAACCTAGTAATTGAGTTAATTCATTTATCGTGTCAATGCAACACAGTTCGATAACTTTTAGTTTGGCGAATTTGATGTAAGTGAAAAATTAAAATTTAAAAATAGAAATTGATTGTGATGAGAAGAAATAATTTAGGAGAAGTTTTAGTTACTTCTCACGAAATATTATTTGAAAGTGAAGCCCAAAAAATAAGAAAGGGCGAAGTTGGAGGAAAAGGAATGTCAGGACAAAATTGGAGGAAAAACAATGTTACCTGATTATAATGGTTTGTTTTTCTTAGATTGATGTGAAAATTATTATTCACTTAATACTTTAGAAACCAACTTTTGCTTGCATGTAATTATTGAAAAAAAAAACGAATATTCTATGACCTATCAAGAAAACCATCTTTTATTGTATCTGTATATATCAAATAGCCGATCATAACAATTCATGAACTCATTAACAAGGTCAAAACCTAATTTATCAGCCAACAAGATTCACATATGTTCATTAAAACATTGATTCTACAAATTAATTTTCCTTAGAATATGATGAATATGTAACTGAAAATAAATCAAACAAACAAGATACGACACTAAATGATATGAAAGAGAATCAAAGATTTGATCACAATAATGACCCGATAAAGATTAAATTTGAGGTCCAAGTGCTTATTCAATTTAGGCATGTACTAAATTATCATACACGAATGGGAGGATCCCAATAAATTATATCATTCGTTCTGTTAGTTTTAGATATATGAATTTCATCCCAAAATTTTACCATTGCTCAAGTTACTAGTTCCCCATTTTGAACTTCACCATTTATATAGAGACAGTATTACAGTGTTATTAATAGTCATCACTTGATTTACAAACACTTGACACACATGCACACTGAGTTAATAACACTGTAACAACAACTATGCCTTGAAGTTAACATCGACTACACAAATCTTCTCTAGAAAGTAAATCAAAAAGTACTCTTATCAACGTTAGAAGGAAACATGCGAAACTGATTTACAAAATATGCTTTCATAACTAAGAAGTTCTGTAGCAAATTTGTTTTTAATGAGAAACATACTACTCCTATGTAAAACTGAAATCGGCAAGGATTTCTAAACTTACCAACATTTCGACGAAATCAGTTGTCTTTCATATGAAGATTTACAAAAGGTGAAGTTCTCTTTCAGCTGAAGATTTGCTTCACTGAAGCAACTGTTGCTTCAAAATCACGCTCAGCATGACGAATGTCATCACAAATGTCATCCTTTAAAGATCCTGATACCTTGATATGACGATCCATTGTCTCAATCATGGTTTTGGCTGACATAAGTTGTTTCTCTAGATCCTTTATCTTCAAAGCAATCTTGTTAATCTCGTTTTTAGCAACTGCTTTGTCAAGAAGACATTTTTTGAGTTTACCCTCCTCTTCTTCCAACTTGCTTCGGAGCTGAGTTTGCTTCTCGTTGTTCAACATCAAATCATTCAAATGACATTTAATCGGTATTAGATCAAATCCATACTCCTCCAAGTCCTTGATAGTGTCCAGCATCTCACTAATGAGAGCTGAACTACTAAGTTCAGCAACGGTTAACTTTGGTATCCTCTCAACCAAAAAAACATGCTTCGTCATCTTCAGTAAAGCTACTTCTTCTCGTTTATTCTCCTCATATTGTGCTAAAGGTGAAAAATGTGGATTTTGCGGAATTTTTCTAAATACTTCCATTGATTCAAATTCTCTCCAAAGAGCAGAGTTCTTCTTAAATGGTAGTACCAACCTCAGCTCAATCTCAGGCATAGTGGTCCCAGCACATGGTTGGACCGCTGCAGCAGAGGCTCCTGCAAATGATGACTAGATTAACCAAACCTGATCATGACATAAAAAATACAAGGGAACTGTGGGATATCAGAAATGACAAGCAACTGCTTAAGAGATTTTTAGATGGAAACAGAACAGTTCAGGTCTCAACATTTTTATTTTTTAAAATGGTTCAAATGATCATCGCATTTGAATATGAAAATGATAGTTGTTGATTCGACGGCTTAGGAACCTCACTTACTACTTTGATTGGTAGTGGTCACCTTCCATCTAATATTTAACATTAACTATCCAACTATGTTTTTTTAAGGAAGATATCAAAATGAATAATTGAAATGTGGCTAGCTTATCCGGAAAAGGAAGTGTAGAAATACATTAATTTCTTCTCAAGGCCTTAAAAATATCAAGGTTGAACGTGTAATCCTGTATCGAATTATAAGGTCTAATGAGCTCAAACTCACAAACCTATCCATAACTAACTTCAGTCTTGCACAAACACCTCGATATTATTTTTTTCTGTTCAACTGCAGTTTGTTGCAAGTGAACACATGCACTTAGAAATAGATGACGCTTAGTTTTAGAAATCTCTTTCATATTTTAATAGTATCAAATAATGCAGACAGCTTGGAGTTCTTAATAGCTCTTGGTACAACAAAAGTAGTTATTAAGCTATCTAGATAAAAGTTAAAACAAGTAGGAATAATTTAATTAGCATTCGAATTAAATTTCCTTGAGAACCACAAACTTTGAAACAAGAAGCTAAACACATAGGAATTACTAAACACCATTAAGATTAGCAATTGCAACAGGATACACGACTACACTTGAAATATTGTGTTAAAATTGCACTGGAAATGCATGCTTTACCTGCTGAAGTACTTATCCCATCAGTTTTTCTTGAAGATAACTCAGCTTGATTTGTTGCATTCTGTTCATTAACCAAGTCATGGAGAGTGCTTTCAAGTACTTGTTTATCAACGCCTGTCATCAAGCAAAACATTATGCAATGATGCAACAGGCGAACAAAACCCTAATCCAAAATCAAACTACCTTGTGTCACAGCATGTGATCTATGGGCAGACAGGTCCATGGTACTTCTTTCTCTGCTTCCCTGGATGACAAAAAATAAAATAGAAAACAAATACCAGAATAAATCAGAAGTGAACAGAAAAATGAACTTATGGAGGAGAAAGGCAAGGAAACTCAAGCCTATGGATTATTCAGACTTTAAATGACATCTTTTATATCATCGAAATCTTTATTTAGGCCCATGCTGTAGGTAGAATCAAAGCATCTAGGTGATGGTATTCTGGTATCCAAGTATCATATGCAAATGTCAATTCCCAGATTCTAAATAATAGATTAGATGCAGCTGAATGAGCCGTATAATAATTTACCTCAATAATTGGAAATTCAAAATCACTTATGTTCACATCCTCATCTCTGGTGTGCTGGAAAGACTGGACACAGGGTGAAAGGATTCCCACATCAACCACACTTCCAAAGTAATCTTGGTTTTCTACAAAATCAAGTAATCTTGATTTTCTAGTCTGCAAAAGTTTAGCATAAACCACCAAAAGAGTCAGACTCCATCGAACTGTTTCCCTTTCTAATTACAACCCCAATACAGAGATACATAGGTATGTAAGCCAACAACTTTTGCTTCAACACAGATGAAAACAGTCATATATTAACAATGCTGATTAGGTTATAATCTGAAAATTCTAACAAAGTTGATAAACAAACTGAACGTATCAGTAGCCAGTGAAGTTCAATTTAACATAGAACAAACCACAGAGCTTGATCATTGAAGTATGACAAGAGGGGGTTGCTTAGGTGGTAAGCACCCTCCACCTCCAACCTTAAGGTTGTGGCTTCGTGTCACCAAGGGACAAAAGGCCGGGAGTTCCTAGGAACGGGTAAAAAAAGGAAGATTATTGAAGTATATTTAAGTAGCAAAATTAGTTCTTCAAGTCACAATATTTGGGGATCTAATCTCTTTGTTTCTTTTAATTTTTCAGTGAGCTGGGAAAGAGAAAAATCAGACATTCAGTTTATACCAAGAGAATGAAGAGAACAGGCAGGAAAGAACAGATATTCGGGAATCTCATTCCCTTCAGCACAGAGACGTATAGTTTTCACAAAAAGGGAAAGCAGGATCTAAAAGAGAAGGTTCATAGAGAGAAAATTGCTAGGAACAATGTAGAAAAAACTAACAGTAGTTCAACTTTTCATGTTCTCTTAATGCTTGAAGGTTCTGAAGTAAAATGTCAAATTTATCAACACACTCGTCGTTTAGCTCAAGGACTAGAATCACTGAAACCCTAACCAGAACAAGAGAAAATGAAAGGAGAATCAATTCAATGGAACATAAAAACAACCACCTTTAAAGTCCTTTTGGATTGCTCAAGCAATAGCGAAAATGTCTCTTTTTCACAGTTGACAAACTAAAAGAAAGATTGGCAAACCAATTTTGTTCTGACAAAAACTAGCTTCTGAATGCTTCCGACATGTTACATTTTCCTGGGTGTTCCAAAGATCACAAATAAGTATGTTGTATCAGCTATTCTTGAACGGAGAAAACAATGAAACATGCAGACAGCATAGAAATCAATAAGGTTTAGAAGTCCTTTATATCCTTGTTACTTAAGACAGGCTCCTCAATTATATAAATAAATAGTTGTAGGACATAAATCTGGTGACGTGGCACGTCTCGTTAAGCAAGAAACCCAATTATCTTTT
This sequence comes from Solanum pinnatisectum, assembly GCA_035578085.1. Lineage (NCBI taxonomy): Eukaryota > Viridiplantae > Streptophyta > Magnoliopsida > Solanales > Solanaceae > Solanum > Solanum pinnatisectum. The sequence continues at coordinate 54,100,415 of CM069078.1, read as the reverse complement.
TTTGTCAATTTTTGGCTTTAATCCTATTTCCCCTATTTATCTACTATACTATTTTTACAAATATAAAAGACACTTCTTCAAAAACCAAAAGAAACATCCTTTTTCTCTCCTTTTCTCAATAAGGATAATTATGATAAGCATAAAAATCCAAACGTAAGATCAAAAGTTTTTATTTAATGAAAGTAGTTTGCTTGCCCGTTTTCTTTTATCTCTTCACGGCCTCCTCTTAAATATGTTTGAAAGTCGGAACGTCTTTATTCAGTGAAAGTTGAAATTGCCCATTTCACAACCTTCTGCTTCTTTTGCAGGGTGGTCATTAATTTAATCTGCTGATTTTGGATATATTAAGTTTTCCATGGATGTAAATTTGACCAACTTTTCCTTCTTTGCAGATACAGCACAAAATGCATTGCAACAAAGTTCTGTACGAAACTATACCAGCAATCTATTGTAGCTATTTTTGGGTTAGTTAGTTATCTTTCAAATGTTGTAATTCGAAAGGGTGGTCATCTCAAACCTGATGTGTTTTTGTAGGTTCTTTATGATGGTCATTGCATGCTTATTAGTACTGATACTAAATAACTAATTAACTTTATTTTTGGGAAATTTGTTTCTGTAAAATATTTGTCGTTGCTAAAATTTCCTTTTATTTAGTTATTCACAGCATCCTGAAGAATTGTAGCAAAGACTTTCATTTTTAAACTTCTCACAAGGAAACGAGGGTGGTGTCCAGATGGAGACAAGACAACAATAAAGTCTAGAGAAGAGTACAAAGTAATTACATTCATCTTCACAAGTCTGAGGATTGAAGGCAGTAAGAAGATGTAAAAAAGATAGTATGTAGTTATGTGTTGTTAGAGTGGGTTTTTTGTTTTCTCTTGGTTGATTCGAAAGTGCATTAGGTACCATCCGACCTTTTTCATGAAAAACTTGGTTATGGCGCATAAATTCTTTTTGTCTATGTATTTATCTTTTATAACTTGATTAGTTTATTACCATGATGAGCAAGAAGGATAACTAAGTGCGTGAGTATACGCTACATGTAGAAACAAAAAAAATATAGTATCAACATTTTCCTAGAAAAATAGCTTTCCTTGTACACTAAGATTTAATAGAATGGGACAATGGGTGTAAGAATGTTCTTTGGCTTTTATGGAACATCAATTTTTTCAGGCAAGTTTCCTCTGGACTTAATGGAGCATCGGGTTTTTAATTTGTAAAATCTTTATATTATTAGGGATGCAAGATGGAATATATGATGCCACATATAGCACAGCGGGAAGTAAGAATATGCATATGGAAATAGGGCTAAAGGAAAATGCTCATGTATAGAGTACTTTGACACACAATCTTATCTTAGGTACGGGGTTGGAAGGCAGATTTTTGGGATAATATCTTAGTCCTCATAGCTGTGAAGCCAATAGTTTTCATGATCAATTTGAGCATATGAGTTTGGCTAGATGTTTTTGAGGAGTATGGTTTTCATGATCAGTTTGAGCATATGAGTTTGGCTAGATGAAAAAGTGTAAACACAAAGATATATTTTTTGGAGATGAATTTTTTATAGTATATTGCTATGGGAACAAATAAGTTGGTAGCGGAAATGAGGTCTATACATAACAAAATATGCAGTAATTGGATGTGCACTTGAGAATGAAATTGACTTTGAACTTCTAGAAATGTTCATAATCATATATTAGTTACTTAATTTTTGGCTTTATCCTTTAAAATTTTAATGCTTTACAATGGAACTGATTGTACAACATTGAGAAATGTATCGAATTTATCTTAGTTCATCTTAATTTGGCTCTTTCTCTTCTTCTTTTTTTGGGTAGCCTCAAAGTTTATTTTGGACCCCCTCCCCCCACCACCACCACCATTTGGATACTCCAAATATAACTCAGAAACCTAATTACAATACAAATTAGTGTTTATGGACAAAATTTAAATAAGCAAGATTGACCAAAAACCTCAATCATGATAAACATTTACCTCTGCAAACAACCACTGATAAATATTATTAGTAGTATTTACAATAACGAATTCTATTTGAAAACAACATTTAAATAAATGAAGTGGGTTAAGAACCATGGGGACCGCACTCAATGAAGTAGGCAAGCATGAGGATTGCACTCAATGAAGTGGATTAAGAATCATGAGGTCTCGGGTCCAAATCTCAGCAGAGCCAACAACATTGGTGATTTCCTCCCATCTATCCAAGCCTAATTCCAATTCCTGTGCTAGTGGGAGGTAACCCATGAAAAAAGTCGAGGTACGACAAGCTAGCCCGGACAAAACAGTTATCAAAGGAAATAAATGATAGAAGACTTACAGAAGTTCAAAAAGAATTATCATGCAAAACATCAGAAGTAAAAAGCATGAACGAGCCATAAGATGGCAGAAGTCACTTACAAATGCCTTCCCAGATACAAAAGGCCTAGCTAATTCTTGATTCTCCAAAGCTTCTACAATATGTTTTCTACTTCTTAACTTCTTCGGAGGCCGTACCTCATCAGTCCTAGTATCTGTTTCCAGTTTCATCTTAGAAGAGGTTGTTCCCTTGATCATAGGATTTAATGTAGGACTTGGAGTTCCCAATTGAAGAGACATCTGATACAATTGATACAATTGACACAGGAGTAAGTGATTATATTGCTTAATGATGAAAAGCTTTGAATAAATAAAAGCGGGAAAAATTAGATGTACAATGGCATCTCCAAGACATCGTGATTGGAAAACATATCAAAAACTCGGGAAACTATACCGTACATGTCAATTTTTTAGCCAAACTGTGGTTATCTCACAATAGACAACTACTCCCAAGATTTGGACATAACCTCATTATTAAAACAGATGGATATCCATTGAACTTAGAGCAGGTAAATAATTAGGCTAGAACATGATGAACTTAGATATTATTATCAACGTCATGCAAACCAACAATTACATGCTCCACCATCATACTAGCAAGTGATATTCTTCAAGACAAAATGACCTATTCTACCTGAAACATCTACTGGACAAGCAAATTAATCATTGCACTAATTAAACTGTGAAGATAAGGGAACATAAAGATATTTTTGACACAATATGGGCATAAGGATCGTTATCAATGATATGGGAGGTCCAATCAAAACATATTAACTGACAAAGAAATGGACACTGAGCCTAACTCAACATCAAAAGCTAGCTCAAGAGGTGAGGATTGCCCAAGATCATAACCAATTTCTCCTCAGCCCACTAATGTAGGACTCAACATCCTTTCACACCCAAGACTGGACATCTGGAGTGTGGGCAATTTAATATGGGGGCCAACATCAGTAAACCATGAATTGATATGGGTCTAGCCCTGATACCATCATAAAGAAAATGACTTTGGATCTAACTCAACCCTAAAAGCTAGCTCAATAGGTAAGAATTGCTCAAGACCCATATAAAGAGGCCCATTTCTACTCGTCGCACCGATGTGGGACTCAACAATAACAAAATATACACTAGCTACCAGTGACCGAGACTTTGAGCTCCAAGTTGATTCACACTACTTTATAACTGGATGCATAAGCAGATAGAGTGTGCTGAACAATCTATTAATGCAAATGCAAAATTATATCTATCGTTGAGAAAGTGCACGATATAGAGTAAATAACAGAGAAGTGGCCACCCAGCACATACAAGGAAACACATCAACCACCCTAGTAAGAACACCATACAGTACATCATCAAAATTGTCTTCGAACTGATTGTCATTTTTCAAATTAGTGAATTTTTTTATTAAGATTCCATGTTCATATATAAGAAAAATTGTTGCATGTAATAAGTAAATATCCAACTCCCTTGCATAAAAACAGTATGAACAAAACTTTGCTATTTAGTTCAAAGTTCTGGCCAAGTTGATCTTAAATAAACACAAGCAAATTGAAGGTAAACTTATTACTCCCCCTGTCCCAAGTTAACGCATTTGAATGAACCGAGGCAGAAATGGACGTGGCATTCGACAAGAAAATCATAAGGTCTCAGTTACAAAAACACTACATGATTTCTTCTTATCTGTTATCCCGTGGAACTAGTCAAGGTGTGTGCAAACCCGTACACCATGCTTATAAAAAAATTCAAAAAAAAATGGTACAAAGGGAGTACCTTTTCATGTGGCGGATCAGGACGGACCCAATTTCCACCAACCCAATCCAGATGAAACCTCAAGTCATGTTCAGAAAATTCAATCTCCTCATCCGGGTCCTTGAAAGCCACCCGGAACCTACAACCATTATTACCACCATCATCCCAAACAATTGAAACAACAACCCCAGTCCACCACCCTGCAAGATGAAATGCATCAACAACATCGCCCACTCGAAAAGACCGCCGCTGATCCCACTTAGCAACCGGTGGTGCGGGTCGTATAAGGGACTGTTTTCTGACGAACTCGCGTTTAGATACCGATTCACCTTGGTCAGATAACAAATGCTTGTACTGAACCCAAAAACCCCTTTTCTTATTTTCACTTTTAGGGTACGGAGACGGAGCCGCTGGCTTCAATGGTTCAACAATGACAGCTTCGTAGCGAGCTCCACTATAACCCACTTCCTCTCTACTAACCTCGACTTCATCGCCGATGGTGAAGGGCGATTTGTAAGCCGGTGATGCTGATGCATTTACCGTTCCTAATTCCACTTTCTCGATTATCATCTTCGTCGTCGTCATCTCCGCCGTTGGTGATTTTTTCCGGCGGAGTTATACAGATTTTTTGTACTTTGTGCAGAGGCAGGGTTTGGGTTTTGTTAAGAACATTGGAACTCCAGGAAATTGGCGGGTTCTGGAGCTCCATGGGTAATGAATCCTGTGTTATATAATGTGAAGAAAATGACAAGAATGGTCCCTTATGTTTGAGTATGTGTTCAACACAAGTCCCTTAATAATTAATATATACACTTTAAAATGGTCCGCCATTTTTATTAATTTGGACACATGGGTTTATGTGACATTAGTTTCATTTAAGCAAAACTTAAATTTTGTTACTCTTTCTATTTCAATTGACGTGTCTTAATTTAAGTAAATATGTAGTTTAAAAATCAAATGAAACTTTTTTGACCTTTTAATTTTAAATTAAAGAGTACTAAAATTTCCATTTAAATCTTGTCATTTTAAAAAACCGACACGTAATATTTAGAAAGTTAATGAATATAATAGAGGAATTCAATTTAAACAAAGATACTTAAATTAAAAGGGGCAAGGAGTATTAATCAACTACTATTCTATTTGTAAAAGTAATGCTACTATAAATTAATTACTACAATTCTATTGATTAGCAAAATAAAATAAAAACATGGACAATCTTCGCTTTCATAACTTCTCAATACAATGATCTCTTTACTTATCATCTCTTTCGTGTGGTGTTGGCTTAATCAATATATTATATTAAAATTTAAATAAAGTCATTTCTCATAGTATTTCTACGTAGAGCAAATATATTTTGAATTTACTTCTCATACGATCACTCAACTTATAGTTAATTCCAATCGAGAATATTGTACAATTTACAATCTTTTTCATGGTTGATAACATGATATAGAGAATTCAACTGAATTTATTGCTTTGAGCTCGAACCAACTGGTTTTGGCATAATTTCATTCCAACAAATAATACACACTGCCAATAAATAGTAGCAGCGAATTATTTTCTTTCTGGGCATGGCTAGTAAGAGGTCAATGAGACCTTGAGCTAACCAGTAATCCCATACAAAAACTTTTAATACACTGGGAATTGGGATAATTAACAATTTCTTCAATGTTTGTGGTGAATTCACATAACTTCCTAATCAATTACTAAGAAACCATTTAAGATTCAAAAAACTAAAACTTATATGAAGGGACCATGCGTGAAACGCCTTAGGATTGCTTCCTCACACAGCCACAGCACGATCATCAACCGTTTCATCTGTGTTCTCTAAATTAGTACATACCACCCATGTTTGGCATACGGCTTGCAAGTGGGTTTTTCTCTCCTTGACGGTCCACAATGGCAGCCTCAGTCGTTGTCAATAGCAAAGAGACGCTGCAGTATATATTGCCCAGTCTCTGTTAATAGAAGTGAGAGATTTATCCAATGTTACTGGAACATGTTATGATCCTTACCTGGCAGCATCCACTAATGCTGTTCTAACTACTTTCACGGGATCAATAATTCCAGCCTTCACCATGTGTAGGTACGTACCTGCTTATGCAAAAGAGAACGAACATGTGTTTGTACAGAAATACTAGTTAATAGCAGCTAATTGAACCATAATAAATCTTGATATAGCTGTTTTAAGTACTCTGTGCCCATTAAGAAGCATACATATAGATTTCTCAATCATATATTAGAACAGCGTGAAAATTTAGTAACAAAAAAGTAGATGCAGCTGTCAATCAGATTGCAACTCTTTCATAGAGGGCATTTTCTGGAAAAAGACACTATATGCACAGACAACAGACAAACTAAAATTCCATAAGTGTACTGTTCCAAGAACTAAGAAATGAACTCTTCCCAGGTAGTATAAGTTTAGGGGGAAGTTCTCTACAATTAGGATAATAGCAGTTCTGACTTCTGATGTCCCATTTCAGATGCGACAAGTATAATTTTGAAACAACTTTTTATTTACAACTTCCTTTAAAGAGTTCTAGAATAATTTAAAGTCCAATTTCTATAGTTTCTGAGTGTACAATTACAATCTCCAAAATATTTTGATCTGATGCTGGAAATCAACTCAAAGATTAAATGGTTTGCACTCCCAACTGATTCATTCACTCAGAGAGTGAGAAAGGTGGATTTTATTTAATGTGTCTTGAAGATCCAATATAAATGAAGCTACCATTTAGGAAGAACAAATAGATACTGTTTTCATATATAAATAGTTAACCAAACAAATTCATTTCACGAATATTAGGCAACACTTCCACAATGCGATACCTTTAGCTGCATCATATCCTAGATTCAGATCATCTTGTTCTAAGAGCTTGCCTACAACCAAGGCACCGTCTGCACCAGCATTTGAAGCTATTGTAAAAGTAGGTGCCTGTGAGGTGGCAAATAATTCCCATGTCAAAACAGAAACTAACCAATAGGAGAGAAACTAGTACAAAAAGAACATAGTCTAGGTGATGTGAACCTTGAGAGCATTCTCAATGATCTCAACTCCCCTTTTTTGGCCATCATTTGCAGTCTGAAGGCCTTTTAGACATTTGGTCGCATAAAGGAGAGCAACACCACCACCTAAGGAAACAACATTGTTTTTTTCAGGTCAACAGAAGAAGAGACAATTCATTAAACAAAATAACCTACCTGGAACAATGCCCTCTTCCACAGCAGCCCTTGTTGCATTTAAGGCATCTGTAACCCTATCTTTCCTTTCCCCAACTTCTGCCTCACTGGCCCCACCGACCTGAAATAGTGTACAGATCCAATTAGGACGCAGAGAGTGTAACTAAATGTAAACAGAGGATGCTCAAACCCTGAGGAATATACCTTGAAAACAGCAACACCACCAGATAGCTTTGACAAACGCTCTTGAGCTTTCTCCTTATCAAACATGGCACTACTTTTTTCCTTGGCAATCCTTAGCTGTTCAGAGATGCACAACTTGTCAGTGTTTACTCACCGGGGAAACATGCACTTTCAATGACACTAACCAAAAAAATCTACAAAATTAATGACTCGCTATTCCAGATATGCCCACAAGGAATTCAGACCTTCCACATAAGAATTTGAAATAAAAACAGAGTAAATTCATTCAACGGGAAAATACAAAATATACGACAGAATGACATCTCGGCTCTTCGAAGGTATGACAAAGTAGGAGACTAGAGACAAAGGAAATAGGTTCAACACCCACAGTAATTTTCAAAATACAATAAAATGAAAGAAGGGGATAAAGCATCTCTACCTGCTCACACCTTTCTTCAATTAGCTTTTTGTCCCCACCTCCATGCAGAACTAGGGTGTCATCAAGGGAAACAGTAACCTGCTCAAAAAAATGAGTTGTATATTATGCATGTATATAACACTTCAAATTGATGCAAAATAATACTGAATAGTGAATATACGAACCTTTTTGGCAGTACCAAGCATATCAAATTGAACTTTGTTCATATCCAAACCACATTCTTCACTAATGACCTGTACAAACAAAACATTAAGAATTTGAAACTATAGTGATAAACCAACAATAAATTAAGGCATGAAATGGGCATCTTACCTCTCCTCCAGTAAGAACTGCTAGGTCCTCCAAGTTGGCTCTTCTATTATCCCCAAAACCAGGAGCTTTAATGGCACATACCTAAAATACATGAAATTCTGGGTATCAACAGGAAGTTACTCTACAAGCAAATCAGGCACAACCTTGAGGAGCGATGGTTTGTTTACTGTCAAATCTCTCTATCAGAGCTTGCTCGTGAGAGAGGAGATTCCTTTTCCATATCTTTCGATCTGGATCCCTGGGGGCCCAGAGAGGGGTGTTTCAGTTTACTATTTGAAGTTTTCCAAAGTCTCAAATTGGTTCCCAGCCTGTTTGAATTTATATTTTTGAATACGAATAACACTAAATTTTTTTTTTTTTTAAATTCTAACTTGACTTGTACCTGAAAAGAGACAGTGATTCTGACAGCTGAGAACTTAAGGAAGAGAAATATCACTCATGTTAGCTCATGCTTTATGTGCAAGAATTCGGGTGAAGAAGTTGATCATCTTATTAGGGCATTACAGAGTGGCATCGAGTTTGTGGAGGGTGCTTTTGAATTAATTTGGTGTACAATGGGTAATAACGGGTACCATTAGAGATGTTCTGCACAGTTGGGCTGGAAGACGTTGATGTAGAAGGCAAAACGCATGGAAGGTTGATCCATTAGCTCTTATGTGTGTTATATGGAACGAGATAAATATGAGAGCTTTTGAGGTGATCGAAAATGAGTTTGCACACTTGAGAAATAGCCTTTTTTGTCCTTTGACTACTTTTTGGTGCACCCTTGTAGTTCCCTCTTGTATAGATGTTTGGGTGCCTTTTATAGAGAACCATGTTTTGACATAGATTCTCTCTACTTTTTGGTATACTCATCAACATTCGGGACACATAACCGACCTTGGTATCGAAGGACACAATCTCCCTCTTGGGAGAAAGCCTCAATGGCTTTTTCGGAAACCGACTTCTTCAAATCAACCATAACCAGATCTAGTGTATACAGGTGTTTTCGTTCCCATGGTTAATATTATCACTTATCTTATCTAATCAACAGGGAGTAATTGCAAAAATGTGCAGACTAATGATCCTCAAACTTATATGCTGAAACAATATAATAAAAAACAAAAACTAGGCCAAAGTTGGCTCTTCTATTAACCCCAAAAAGACAGCATTAAATAGAAAACCTACAAGTAACTTGAAAATAAAAGACATTCTGGGTATGAGCATGGGGATTAATTACAAAACGTGCAGGAAAATGATCCTCAAATTTATATGCTGAAACATGATAATAAAAAACGAAAACAATTAGAGAATTCAATACCTTAATCCCAGCACGATGCTTGTTTAGGATAAGCATAGCTAATGCATCACTTTCCACATCTTCAGCAACGATTAACAGAGGCCTCCTTCTCTACAATAGAGATAGAAAACAATATTGCGATGATTATTGTACATTTATTGCAAAAGAACAATTCCTTTCCATTTTCACAGGTATTTACTTCTGCAGCTATTATTCAACATTTGTAACTTACACAGACATATTTTGTCCTAACAAAGTAACAGCCTCTTTGGGATGTGGCACTTACAGCCATGCAACATGGCAGGAAAGCTCCCTTTATAAAATGATTCATTAAGCTGTTTTTTCAGCATTTGCCATTTTCTTACCAGGACTTTTTCTCCTCACCATGGTGAATTATAACTGTTTTTTTAAAGGGAAAAAGGTCTGAAATATATCTGAACTTTGATCGAAATTGTTGTAACAATATCGAACATTGGAAAGGACCTTTTACCCCTGCACTATTTGATAGTGTATTTTAAAGGTATATATGTGCCCACGTGGACATCATAAATATTGCATCATTATAAATAGTAACGCGTCCACGTGGGCACATATATACCTTTAAAATACACTATTAAATAGTGCAAGGGGGTAAAAGGTCCTCCATAAAGTTTGGTATCGTAATAGCAATTTTGGCCAAAGTTGGAGTATTTTTCAGACACTTTTCCCTTTTTTAAAGCGTCATATTTCTTTGCTTTTTTTTTTTAATCAATAAAGCTCTCCTTTATCCCAGAAAAGAAGAAGAAAAAGGAAAAGATATTTGTCATGAGTGTTGGTGAAATAAGATCAGTTATCCAAAAAAAACATGCAAACATAAGCTCTTAGAAGATACTAATTACCTTAAGAGCAAGCTCCAATAACTGCACAAGCGAGTTCAAATCTGAGATTTTCTTGTCATGAATAAGGATCAATGGATTTTCCAATTCCTGTTTACATGCAAGTCATAATATCATGTTATGAACTTTATAGGTTGATACAGGATATAGAGATAGTTGTGTCGCGTATGCATTAGCTGACAGAACTACTTTCTGACTTGCAAGTCAGGAACAAATCAGGAAATCTTGCCAATTGCCACTATGAAATGGAAAGATTTAGGGAAGATAATGAGAATGTTCTTCTGCAGTAATACTGAAAGTTTCTAGCATCTACATCATTAAGCGATTGCTCTACATGAACAAGCCACTGACCAGACATTTTTTAGAAATTTCAGTCTACACTTAAATATCTAAACCTCCCAAGTCCCCGATTAAGAAAATTCTCAGTAGTCGAAACATTACATACACATTTTTGAGTCTTCTCGTCCGTGACAAAATAAGGAGATATATAACCACGGCCAAGCTTCATTCCTTCCACCACTTCCAAATCATTATCTAAGGTATTTCCATCCTGTTAATTCAAAATATATGAGATTTCAGTTTCAAGCTTAAATAGTTGTCAGTGCATTTGTATCAGAAACACTAACATCAGCAATACTTACCGCAACAGTAATAACTCCTTCCTTCCCAACTTTTTCCATGGCTCGAGCAATTATTTCCCCAATTTCACGTTCACCATTTGCAGATATAGTAGCCACCTATGTGAAGTAAGATATCATCCTCAAAAGGGGGACCATTTAGGGGGGGAAAACATGTAAGAACTCCAAATTTGTTTTTCTCAGTTAACAGCACTAGCCTTCAATAAGTCTTCTTACATAAGTTATAAGGAATGCACAAATTCACAGATGTATTCGTAAACTAGTTCGCTTCACATGTCATGCAGTTAAATTTGAATTACAGCATCATTGTTGATCATAACTTGTAAAGACCTGATTTTAGCTCCAACGTAAGGTAAAGAAAATGAAGGCATTGTGCTCTCGAGTAAAAGGAAAATGTAAAAAGGGAAAACGAAAACAGCAACAAAAATATTATGGAAAGAGAAAAAAGTATCTCATCGTATTTTCATAAAGATGATTTTTTCCCAGTTGACAAGTCAGTTTGGCAAAATGAAGAACCAAAACCACAACTTGAACCGGAAAATTGAAAATGGGAAAGAAATATCGACTGGTGGGAGCAGTCTGGTGAAGTGGTTTTGTCTGAAACTGAATTATGACTTGCAGAAAGCAGGCTTAAATAATGTTCAGATTTATGACTTGTGTGTTTCTCCACAGCCCCATCTAGTTTGGTATCCCGTATCCCAAGTATTTAGCATTTGGGGGTTAGTCTATTGATTGATTGATTGATGTGTTTGTCCACAGCATGATACAAGTTGGTCCGAATCTCCATTAGCCCTTCACCTGTGTAATCTCCTCCGGGGTGCTAATCATGACTGCTCTGCTCTTCAAGTCAGCAACAACAGCATCAATGGCCATGTTAATACCATTACGCAAATCCATCACACTTACACCGGCAGCAACAGCTTTGCAACCTTCTGTGAAAATTGCCTGAGTAAGCACAGTTGCACAGGTGGTACCTGTTGCCACGTGACATTCAATTTAGACAAATTTGTGAAAAGCTTGACCCCTCAAAGATTCAAAACTGTGATATCACTAAAGATCTCTTTTCAAGAAACAAATAGCGATGAATATAAAAAGTTCCTTTACCATGGAAAAATATCTATTGCAAGTTAACAAATTTATTATGATTCACAAATAAGCTAATCCAAAGTTGAGATCTTACCATCTCCAGCAACTGAATTAGTAGCATTAGCAACCTGCTTCACAAGATCAGCTCCCACATTCTTTGCCTTTTCCTTAAAGTTGATGCTTTTGGCTACAGTGACACCATCCTTTGTGACCTTGGGATTCCTGGGGCTTTTCTCTATAATCACGTTACGTCCCTGGATTGTGTCAAAAAGACGAAGAATTGTCTTCAGTATGATGATGACTCAAGTTATTCTTTTCAATCAAGAGACCTTGTGAAATGCAATAATCGAGCTATTATTCATTTAAATCTAGAGGAAAAGTCATTTACAGCATGTTGAACCTTTCAGAAGAAAATGGTGATGGAGATAACTGAAATCCTAGCATCCTACAGTGCTATAACATCTTTTACCCAATAAATTAAAATTGGTAACCTAAGTAAGCACCTTTTTGCATCCTTTTTTGGGTCTGTGAATAAAAAGGAACGTTCGAAAAGTTTCTTCCACAAATCACTGCTGAAACCTGAAACTCAAAAGTCTATCCTGTTCTGTCCAATATGGCTTTGTTCTTCACCAAGTACTCCAAAACAAGAAACATTTTCAAGTATATGAATGTGTTCCTTGTCAAGTGTTCGTATTGAGTATAAATGTAAGAGAGTGTAAAAACCAAATGGGAAATGCGAATCTCCATAATCAGTAACATACATTTCATATTGGTAACATCTCTGATTAGTTAGTTTCCTTTTTCCAATAAACATTAAGATCTAATTCAAATTGTCTTCCTAGTATACAATATCAGTTACCAATTCTATAAGCAACAGATCAAGAGATGCATAACATAAATCCTAATTACCTTCGGTCCCATAGTGACTTTTACAGCTTCTGCAAGCTCATTAACCCCTTGTAACATAGCTAACCGTGCGTGGCTACCAAAACTGATATCCTTGGCAGCATAATTTCTGCTGCAAATAATCCTACTAGAAACCTTTACCACAAAAAATCAATTAAATCAGCCATAAATGAAATACATCCCATTGACTCAATCAATTGTTCTGAAACAAATTCTAGTCCCCAAAGTCAAAATTACACCGAGCATTATCGAGAATATAATAAAATATTCCAATTACAATCATTCTAGAATGGATTTTTACCAATTTCCTGGAAGTTGAGGACCTGACAATAAGCAATGTTTAAGTGTTAGTGAACTTTGTGTTCCGCATATTGAATCAGGAAAGTTTTTGAGAAGCAAAATTGCGACAAAATAGTAAATACCTGATTGATGAAGCAACAGCAGCAGCAGCTCTGAACATTGGCCCAAGCGAACAGTGTGAAAGTGAGAGGAAATGGGAGAATGGAGCTGCCGGAAGTAGCAGACTTGACAGGGAATTCTCCACGTTCTCTCTGCTTCGTGTTAAAATGCTTTCTGTAGGGTTTATGGTTTAAGAATTCCTTTTCTCTTAATTCTAAATTTATTTTTAATTATTTTAGCACTATTTTTTTTCAAATTTGCTTACATTAAAATATTTTAAAAATATTCTTGTATGCATGGTTGTTTTCTGAATTTTTGCCAAAATCATCCTTAAACTATTTAAAGTATTATTTTTAGCAGAAAACATCCTTCAAGTATTTAAAAGCGAACGATTTCATCCTTCTACTTGAATTTATTAAACTACATCTTTAAAATATCATTCTTAGCAAAAAAACATCTTTTCAAGTATTTAAAAGTGAACGATTTTCATCCTTCTACTTGAATTTATCAGAAAAACTAACAGATCCCACAAAAATCAAGTCATCTCTTCGTAATCATAAGGGGGTTTGAATTTGAGACCTCCAACATGGAAGTCCCAACTCCCAAGCCCAAACCACTGGGTCACCCCAAAAATACTATTGTGAACTTTTTCGATAATTGAGTTTAGCATTATGCAAAATCTCTTAATTGGACAGTTTTTTTCATTTATTTTTCATGTAATTCGATATTAAAAATATTATTAGTTGAAATATGTTTCTTCTCAATTAAATATGCTAGAAGCGGCATTTGTTCGAGACTTCCACTTCTAATAATGTAGAATGAAACTCAAATGCGAGACATAATCAATATTTTGATCGCTCAACATCAGATTGGCCAAAAAATTTACTGATCTAAATAGAGTTTTGCTTTGAAAAAGGTAAAAATAATTAAGTTCAGCTTCTTTTCGTTACTAAATGAGAAAAATAGCAAATCGTGTATCCTCACACTTTCCAAACATCTTTTGTTTCAGTAAGCAATGGTGTCTAAGATTTTTAATATTTTTTTCAGGAACTCGTAGGTAATGAAATTTTGCAGGAAAACGTTTGTTAGTAATGACATGAACTAATTAGTAGGATCGCTTAGTTTTTGACGATATCTAACAGAAGGATAAAAATTGTTCACTTTTAAATACTTGATGGATATTTTATGCTAAGAATGATACTTTAAGGATGTAGTTTAAGTTTGGGGTATAGTTTAAGGATGATTTTGGCCAAAAACTCTTATTTTCCTCATCTCGTGGTTGATATGCTCCCTTTTTAAAAAACAATATTTTTAAACTCAAAAAAGGAAATATTTTATTTGCTCATAATGATGGTTGTTTATATTTATAATTAGAAATAGAAATTGTAGATGTTTGCTTTCACAAAAAAAAAAAAAAAAAAAAGTACGCACAAAGTGAAAAAAACGAGTAAAGTCCTATTCATGAGAAACTCGTGAGCTAGCACCTATTTTCGTTTCAAGATCATAGATTGCTAATTAGTCAAACAAACTCATCTATTTGCCCTATCGTTTGGCTATTAATCTAATTGATAGCTACTCAAAAACAAAGTCAAATATATATATAAAAAAAATTCAAATGAGCACTTTTTACTGTGCTAAATTGGTATGTTTGTCCCTCTCCTTGCTCTCTAGGAGATTTTAGGACTTCTATTTAATTTGAATATTTGAATTTTTAATATACTCAAATGAGATGTTATTTTATCGAAATCAATGTTGATACTTATGTGATCTTGAAACTCCAGAAATCCCTTCTTTAATAAGAAAATTGAGATGTGTTTCCTTAAAAAGTTTTCAATTTTATAATATTTAATTTCAGATAATATTTTGAATTAATATAAAAAAATAAGAATAGAACATTTACTTGTCTAATGTCAAACCAATATACAATGTCTTTATAATATTAATTACACGGGGTGGGTGGGGGATCGAAAGTGCCCAATATGTTCGAATTAATAAAATTTCAAGAAAGTGTTTTTAAATAATTAAATATTGATAATGAAAAGTTTTGTTTGACAAATCTTTTTTAAAATATATTTTAAAATGTCAAAATACGAAAATGGTAGGTAAGGATTACTTAGTGCAAAACAATAGTCTAAAATATGTAAATACTTTTAGCATGTTTGTTTGGTAAAACTTTCTAAATATGCTTTTTTTAAAAAATAAAATAAAATTCAATCGCTTTTAACTTTCCAAACGCTTGGATTTCTAGTTTCAAATTTGTTAAAATAAAATAAAAATCATACAATTTTAATTTTATCGTTTGAAAAGAAATACTTTTTTGATTTCGTAAAAAGATCAATATATTGAAGAAAAAGTGTAAGATCTAACACGATAGGATGCAAATCGAAAAAAAAAATACATGATTACAGATGCAAATTGCACCATATTTAGTATTTTTGCTTTATAATGTCCGTCAAACTCAGTTCTTTAACTTCGTAACGCACGCCCAAATTTCAAAATTTAATCTTTTCCTACTCAAAGACGCCACCACTTGAAAACAAAAAGATCATATAACTCCAAAACTTAATGATCACATACTTCCAATTTTATCTCTTGAAAACAAAAACTTTTTAATTTTGCAATAGGATTAATATAACAGGGAGAAAGCGTAAAAACTAAGAAGATAAGGTGTAAAATGTAAAAAAAAAAAATTAAGCCAAAAATGACACTACTTGAAAATATAAAGATATTATAATTTCAAAGCAATTAAAGATTAGATAATTCTAATCTTGTCTAAATTGCAAGAAGTTCTATTTTTCAATAAAAAATAACACTACTTGAAAATATAAAGATATTTAATTCCAAAACAATTAAAGAATATATAATTTCAATCTTGTCTAAAATGCAAAAAAAAAAAAAAAAAAAAAATCAGCCAAAAATAACATTACTTGAAAATATAAAGATCTTGTATAATTCCAAAACAATAAAAGATCATATAATTTCAATTTTGTCTCTAAAAAACAAAAGTCTTCTTTGAATTTGTAATAATAGATTAATATATTGAGGAGAAAGTGTAAGAACTAAAACTATAGGGTGCAAATTTAAATAAAAACATAGTTTGGGGTATAAATTGCAACACAACTCTTTTACTTTGTGAAAGTCCGCCAGGCGCCAAGTGCCAACACCCACCTCTTCAACTTCGTAACGCACGCGTAAGCTACAAAATTTCATCTTTTTTTCAGCCAAAAAATGACACTACTCCCTCACCGCTCCGACCTGTTCTCCGGCAAAATTCATCTGTAAGTGGGTCTCCGTCTCTTCCACTTCTCTTCTCCGATTTAACGATATAAAAAACCCTAATGCTTTTCTCCAATTTCTTTTTCTTGGTTAACTCGCGGATTCTGTGATTGTTATAACTTATTAAGTCTCTTATGCCTTAAATTTTTGATTTGCGATGCAGGCTTTTCTCCAAGGTTCAGAAATTGTGATCGCTTAGTAATCAATCTGCTTTCGAGTATTAGTAATCGAATTTTCTGAGAACTTTTGTACGCTATCAGGGAGGGAATAGTTCATCTCTTCGTTGTGAACTTTCTGAAACTGGTAAGAAACTCATATATTTGTGGCTATTAATCTATAGAATGTGAATGTACGTGATTATCATTGAGCAAAAAATTTTTTGTTTTTTTTTTTTTTTAAATTCTTGCCAATTCAAAATTCTGGCACTTTAACTATGAAATGATGAACTGGTTTAGGTTATGAGCTTCAGTCTTGCATATAAGAACAACTATATGTGTGTTGATGTAACACATAAAAATGTACTCAGTTTGATTTTCACTTATGTTCTGTTCTCTGTGTGATGTTTAAAACTGACATTGTATCTTATTCTCTACAAGGTTACTGAAATCTTAGCTCGAAGAAAATTCAAGCAATGGAATCAGCTGCTGGGCTAGGGAACAGTAATGTGGAGGTTCGAGATGATATGGAATTTGATTCACATGAAGCAGCATATGAATTCTATAAAGAATATGCAAAATCAGAGGGGTTTGGCACTGCCAAATTGAGCAGCCGTCGTTCTAGGGCAACCAAAGAGTTTATTGATGCAAAGTTTTCCTGCATCAGATATGGTAACAAGCAGCAGTCTGATGATGCAATCAACCCTAGACCTTCTCCTAAGATAGGCTGTAAAGCTAGTATGCATGTGAAGAGAAGGTCGTCGAGTGGAAAGTGGTACATTCATAGTTTCATCAGAGAACACAACCATGAGCTTTTACCAGCTCAAGTGCACTTCTTCAGAAGCCACAGAAACGTTGATCCGCTTAACAATGATGCAAAAGTTCGACGGAAGAATATGCTGGCTTCTGTATCAAAACAGTACGGTGCATACCAATTCTCTGGTAATCTGGAGAATCTTTTCAGGAACCAACATGACAAAGGTCGAAGTTTGACTTTAGAAGAAGGAGATGCTCAGGTTTTGCTTGAACTTTTTGTGCACATGCAGGAAGAGAATCCAAAATTTTTCTATGCTGTAGACTTAAACGAGGAGCATCGATTAAGAAATGTTTTCTGGGTTGACGCCAAAGGCATGGATAGTTATTCCAACTTTGGTGATGTGGTGTCATTTGATACTACATACTTCACAAACAAATATAAAGTACCTTTGGTTCTCTTCATTGGAGCAAACCATCATGTTCAACCCACCTTACTAGGTTGTGCGCTAATTGCTGATGACACAGTGCATACATTCCTATGGTTGATGCGGACATGGTGCCTGGCAATGGGTGGACAAGGTCCAAGAATTTTGTTATCTGATCAAAATGACAACATCAAAGCAGCTGTTGGAGCAATCTTGACAAATACCCAACACTACTTTAGCCTGTGGAGTATATTGGAGAAGATCCCAAGCCGTCTTGATTATCTCAGCATGTGGCATGAAACATTTATGGCAAAATTTAGGAAGTGCATATATAAGTCATGGACTGAAGAGCATTTTGAACACAGATGGTGGAAGTTGATCGAAAAGTTCAGTCTTAGAGAAGATGAGTGGGTCCAATCATTGTATGAAGATCGCAAGCTTTGGGTACCTATTTTTATGAGGGGTGTATCTTTTGCCAACTTATCTATGGCTTCAAGAACCGAAAGCGTAAACTCTTTCTTTGACAAATATATCCAAAGTGAAATGTCTCTTCGAGACTTTATTGGACAACATAAGCTAATTCTTGAAGACTGGTATGAAGAGGAAGCGAAAGCTAATTTTGATGCATGGCACGAGATGCCTGAGGTTAAGTCTCCCTCTCCCTTCGAAAAACAGATGTTGCTTCTGTATACTCATGAAATATTCAAGAAGTTCCAAGTTGAAGTATTAGGAGCCTCAGCATGCCACCTGAAAAAAGAATCAGAAGACGGCACATCTATAACATATGCCGTCAAAGATTTTGAAGCAAATCAGGACTTTGTGGTGGAGTGGGATGCACCAAAGTCGGAATTATACTGCTCATGCCATTTATTTGAGTACAAAGGTTACCTTTGTAGGCATGCGATTGTGGTTCTTCAAATGTCTGGCGTCTTCGTTATTCCTTCCAAGTACATATTGCAACGCTGGACCAATGCTGCCACAAGCAAGCATTCCATAAGCGAAGGACTGGATGATGCGCAAGCTAAGGTCCGTCGTTACAATGATTTGTGTCGACGAGCAATAATATTGGGTGAAGAGGGATCATTGACTCAGGAGAGCTACGACATTGCTATTGGTGCCATTACAGAAGCTCTAAAGAAATGTCAAGGAAATACTCTTGCAGCTAATCGTAAATCAGGTAATACTGCAACCTTTGCTATCCAAGTTGATAAAGTATGTCAAGAAAACACTCTTACAGCTAATCTTAAATCAGGTAGTAGTGCAACCCCTGCTATCCAAGTTGATGAAGTATGTCAAGGAAACACCCTTGCAGCTAGAGAGCTAGTGCCTGACAGTGAAGCGGCCCAGACAAGCAAGGGTTCTAAAAGAGCTGATCCTGGTAATGAAAGGGAAAGCAACAGGAATACTTCTAATAAAAAAGGAAAGGTTAGGAACTTTTATTTACATGTCCTTTTCTTTATTTGTTCTTGTCAGCCGCAAGCTCACCCTAAGATGAACTTCTCTTACAAGTGTTTTTCATTTTTATCAGGCACCTTTGGAGCCAGAGATTGCAAACAGTGCACAAGAAGACTTTCATCAAATGGTTTGTTACGCTAGCACCTACTCTAATTTAAATGAAAATAATCCTTCTTTTAAGTGAGTTCATGTAGTGAACCTTCTGGGACAATTAGAAATTACATTTGAGGAGACCATAAATGGTTTATTTATTTCTGTAATTTTCTGGTTTTTTATTCGCTGCTTTCTTTTTTGAAATATAAAATTTGGTGAGAGAAATTCTTTTACCAAAATTTCCTGACTGGAGCTCCTCGGAAGAATTTACTGTGAACACTAGTTTCTGGAAACGCGCATTTCGCGTAACCCTTATCATATGAACATAAATTTACAAATTCACATAAATAACATTAAAAATTGTGTAGTTAAATTACAAATTAACTAAAAAAGTAAAAAAAAAAAATCCTAAAAATGATAAATACTGATCCTATATAGCTCAACAAAGGAAGAATATAATAAATTTAAAATTTACATACAACATTATATTAATTGATTGCGATAAATCTAACTTTCAAAAACAAAATAATTTCCTTAGTGTCTGTACAAAATATTAATGTACAATGAAGAACAAATATATAAAAAGTATTAAAATGGAAATGCCAACAACTGTACTTATTAAATGGAAGTCATATCTTGAGTAATTCCAGTTACATGAAGTTCCGTAGTGGTTGAGCCTTTACAGAATGGAATGAAGATAAATATTACAGTAGAGGTTAAGATTCATAGTCACGTTAGGATACACTGCTAGCATTAGTCTTTCAACACCAAACAAGTCACACTTTCTTGAGACATTGTTACCTCATCGAAAATAATAAAACAAAAACATACTTAAGAGAGCAAACAACTTGAGACCCTATCATTGCAAGCTCATCATCTTTATATGTGTTGATGGTAGCAATCCTAGTGATGATTATGTTGCTTTGTTATGCACCTGCCTTTTGTCTATGGACACTAAGGAGGAGCCTTCTCGCCAAACGGACTGGTCAACATGAAAAAGTTTCCACATGACTGCAAGCAATTATGAAAGAATTGCTACATATACACAATAAGAACTAAAATCAGCTAATAAAAGAAACTAAAAGCCTACTTGACATTTAAAGTGATTCTCTTTCTGGTCTCCTAAGCTTTGACTGACAACCTTCATTACTGGATCTCTGTGCTTCATATGTATTTTTTAGGCCAGTCCTAAATGAATAACTTTATACAAGGAACACAATGAAGGCCATTTTTTGCTACATATACACAATATAAGAACTAAAATCAGTGGGGAAAAGAAGCTTAAAGCCTACTTGACATTTAAAAGTGATTCTATTTCTGATTTCCTAAGCTTTGACTCACAACCTTCATTACTCGATCTCTATGCTTCATATGTATTTTCTAGGCCAATCCTAAAGTATTTAAATAACTTTGTAGGAGGAATACAAGAAGGCAAGTTTAATAGCTTGTTTGGATGGGCTTATAATTTATTACTTATATGCCTAAGTCATAAGTTAGGAATTAGGATTCCTAACTTATAACTTTGAACTTATTTTTGTTATTTAAGCTTAAAAACAAGTGCTTAAAAACATTTTTTTATCTTACCCAAACGTCTACAAAAGTGCTTAAAAGCTATTTTTGGCGTAAAAGCACCTAAAATAAGCCGATCCAAACATGCTCAAAGAATGGAGAAGGAAAAGAGACTTTGAGTTGTTGTCAACTTGTTGCTCCCTTATAATCAGGGGCGGAGACTACCCTTGCCCGAGGGGTGTCTAGTGACACCCCTTTACCGAAAAATTACATTGTATATATATGTTAAATTTTGGTTTAATAAATATATACATAAGTGTTGACACCTCGGACACAAGCTAAAGCTTTAGTGTCGTGGTTAAGGACTTGCCAAATTTGTCTGAGGTTGTGTGTTCTACCTTTGCTATCAGCTAAGTTGCTCGGACTCTTCACTTTTGCTGTTGCACCCGTGTTGACACGACATGGGTGTGAGTGTGGGAACCTTGTTCGATTTGGTTAACCAATTTTGGATACTTCGACCAAAATCGATGGGAAAAGTCCAGGCAGTTTTAAATTTCTATAATCAATACAAAAGCCAAGGTGAAAATGAAGAAAATGGAATACCTTTTATATAGAAATTTCTATGTCACTTGTTTTCCTTTAATCTCCTTCCAAGATTCTCCTCAAATTCTCCACATAATCTTATAATTTAGGTTTTATAATTCGATTTTTAGGTGAATCCTTGCACTCGTATCCATACATGGATCTGAATCTTAAAAATTAGATCATGAAGGATCCGACCTCTGGATCCGCACCCGTATCGGACACCTGCACCCGAATCCGAGCAACTTAGGCTATCAGCATGTTAGTACTTTTTGACTACGTCCATTTTTTTCTTTTTTACAATTTATTTTGTTGGCTTTCTTGTAAATTTACTTTCTTATATTTTGACACCCCTTAATGAAAATTCTAGCATGCCACTGCTTATTATATTGGTTTAAAATGACGTTTTATATTACCTACCATCTATTACAATAAATGAGTGGTTATTAATTCTTCTAGATTGCAAGAACAATGTTTACCCACGTAATTTGATAAGTATTTGTATTTATAACATTCACATACACGACATATGAAAAGATTCAATAGCTTAATAAATTTATTAATTCATTAGTTATTCAATCCAAAATTTTAACTTCTCTAAACATGGTATAGCATATAAGTTGGCTATTGGTTTGAGAGTAATGAAGAGAGTTGTTAATGTGCCTACTTTAATATGCTGTTTTTCTTATTAGAATGTGTAATTTCAACTTTGTACAAAAATGTTGTTGTAATAATTTTTGCTTGAAGGATAAAAAAGTCATTTAACTTTTCATGGGCAATATGGTGATTGAACTTTTCACTTTTAGGGCTTCCCACTTATGATATAACTAGTATTTAGCACGTGATATAGTGTGTGTCTCATGTAAGTAGTATATACGTGATATAAATTATATAAAAACTACAGTTGAATGATTAACATAAAATCTATAGTGGAAAAATACAAGTTGTAGTTAATGAATGATTATTTGTTGAGCAAGATATTATCTAACCTTCAAAGTTGAACAATTAAATAAAGTTGAGCAGCTAAATTCAATGAGTTACACCCTTCGGGGTGATCCAGTGGTTTGGGCTTTGGACTTCCATGTTGGAGGTCTCAAGTTGGAAACCCCTTGCCAGCAAAAGCAAGGGGTTTGCCTTCTGCGTCGAGCTCGTCACACCGGGCATGCCTAGTGCGGGTTACCTCTCTAGTGTGGTTTGCAAGCTATTGCATAAGAGCGAGAGTTTTACCCTGTGCACACCCAAAGGGTAGCGACTGCGGGTTTCCCTTATCATAAATAAAATTCAGTGAGTTAATTTTGATGTTCTTATTTATGTGCAAACATGTATTGTGTTTATATGTTACCAAATTCTTTCTTATAGACGACAGTCTTAGTTAATGTTCCACTTCGACGATCCGATTGTTCTATCATAACCAAACACTTCTATTATTGTATTTTGATTGGAAAAGTGAGTAACTATAGTTGGCAATATATATGATAAAATTACTTAATAATTTTATACATATGGTAATTATAAAAGTGTAGAACTATTACTAATTTTTGTGATGCAATATAAACTAAGTCTTAGTGACAAATGATGAATGTGATACATATACAAAATAATAAGCGTTACAATCAAATAAAAGATCGGGTGGCGTGCTCCCCACTCATGAACAAGGACTAATGCATACATCTACAATATGTAAAAGATCTTGCTAAAGAGTATTGGGTGCAAATAATATATGATTAACTCTATTTTTTTGTGAATTATTATATTGGTTGAACAACCTCTAGTAAAAGACGGTTCCTTTGAGCAGCATGTTGAAGTCAAAATCCATAAAATACAAGAAAGAAATTAGCCGAAGATGAGAGAATATAGTTGTTTATATTAAACATTATTGGAAGAATGATAGAATAAAGTTGAGGTTAGTAAGACAGCAAGGGAGACGGACAAGGAAAGGACAAGGAGGAGTATTAGATTTGGCAATATTTTTATTCTATTTTCATTGTGCTACTGCTTTCCTTTTGAAATTTTCAGTGTGTAGAATTTTTTTTGGATTCTCTTTAGTTTGAATTACCAAAGAAACATTAGCACAAATCACCAAATATTATCAATGTGCATCTTTTTTTCATTGGGGTTTAAAGTTAAAAAATCAAAAGTAAAACCAAACCAAACAATATCATATTTTTTCCCTTTTGATACGATTTTCCGTGAATACCCCTATTAAGTATATTACTATGCCTTTGCCTTTTGGTATTAAAAGTAGGGCTGTAGCAAGAATCGATCTCATCGATAAGGGTAGGCTACATGAACATTTAGGAAAAAGATACCCTCGTTTCATACTCTTAATTTTTATTTTTTTGATAACCGAGAAATCCGTCTGTAACCCGCCCTTAGGACCAATCACAACCTTCTAAACTCGGTGGATAATGGGCCCGCCCTCTACCCTTCTCCACTTAAATACCAGGCACTTTGCATGGTGTGGGGTTTGAACCTGCGACCTAAGCCACAAATCCTCCACCTTTTGCCACTCGAGCTAGGCCTTGGGGACATACTCTTAATCGTCCAATGGAGTATTCAAAAACCGGTTTAACCGATAAACCAAATCAAAAAATGTTATTGGTTTATCGGTATTGGGGTATAACTATTTTAAAATAGTTCTTTAAATATTTTTATTGGACTATCGGTTTGGTTTTGGATTTTCAGATTTTAGTAAATGGTTCAATGACTATAAAAGCAGATTAAAGTAGCATTTTCTTATCAGGAAAACCGAAAATCGAACCGTTTAGGATGTCTAACTGTTTAATCGAAAACTGAGTAATTATTGGTTTGGTCTTTGGTTTAGCATGCTTACAAACTGATAACCAATAATAACCAATAAATCGAATCGAATATACAAAAGCATACAGAAGGACCGATAAGCACCCTAATAAAAGGTTTTCGATGTGAAGTTAGGCCCATAAATAGGATTCAAAAATAATAAAGAAATGAAGTATTAGAAATACAAGCTTAGCACCTTGATGCAATATGAAGTTAATTCACTTGACTGCTAAGATCCTTTTTGGGTGGTAAAGAATTTGTCTTTGTAAGTTAGTTAGACTTAGTAGGTGCATTTTGGACCAATTGTTGATGAGTTTCTTGTCCGTAGGTTATCCAGTTACATAAGTGATTCCATAGGCTTTTCGTTTTTGTGTCTTTCTAAAATTGGGTAGTGATAAAATCTTAGTTGGTGTTCTTTATTTGGAGATTGATATCTAGGTTCAGCGTATCATGATGTTTCACGGTCTGGAGATTCGAGTCTGCTTTTCGGGGGAGCCTTCCCATCAATTTGAATTTTCCTCCTCAAGGCTTAGACCCTTATGGATCGACCATCCGGACTGTTAAGTTAGGCCTTCATAAAAAAGTCCACAAACGTTAAGCTTGACGAGGTGGATTCCAAAAGATAAAGAGCTAATGAGGAGGGTTTTCTATTTATAAAATAGAAGGCATAATTCTTTTAATTTTGATGTTGATGATTTCTTCACCTATTATATATCCTCAATATCTTTTGGTAACATTATATAGTACTCTCAAGTGTTGAAAAGGTAATTTTGTCACATATCCTCTAACTGTTTGATCTCATACAGAATAAAAAGTCAGAAAAGATTCTGAACATTATAGAATTAGAAAGGTTGAAAATAGAAACCCCTACGGTTAAGCCAACATGAAAAATCACAGAGGAAGTCCAAGAAATGAGACTTTAAACTGAAAATTACTTGTAGATACAATAAGGAAGACATTGATTTAGTTTGCAAGATTAAGCTACCAAATAAAATAAACATACTAAATTTGGCCAAAGAATTAAAGAAATAAAAAGAAATAAAAATTCAGAACTATGGAAAACCAAAATACACAAAAAGTTACCTGTCAAAGAATGAGGATATCAGAGAGCTGGTTTGAGTTCAAGTCTGGCCTGACGGAGACAAAGATATGAGAATCTGGAAGTAGTATATATATATATATATATAAACCTGTTTTATTTTATGGAATACAAAGCATACAACAGTTCCCAAGGAATACCAAACACATTGTGTAATTAATATATTCAAGACACGATTTGGTGGACATTGATTCATTGTATAGTATTCAAATCTGATGAGAGTAATATTGATTTAAATGTGCATTTTGAATTTTTGTATAAAATTATTAGAGAAGTAGTGATTGATTGAAGGTGAAAATGGTCGTTCAACTTATGGTGGACATTTTGGTAATTCAACTTTGGACTTAGGACATTCCCACTTTTAGATTAGTCTATAATATATAGAAATTCCCAAACAAGATAGCGGGGGGTTTTTACCCTGTGCGCACCCAAAGGGTAGCGGCTGCGGGTTTCCCTTGTCATTAAAAAAAAAGATAGGATCACTTCTAGCGGGATGGAACTCTATGGACTTGATGGACGGACTTTCCTTTCAAAAGGCAACAAAGAAAAAGAAAGAAATATGTGGTAAAGAATGAATTGATAGAGGTGTGGAGTTTAACCGAGATAAAACAGAATCAAAAAGGCTAGGAGCTCTAACCGATAACGAAAAAGTAAAGCTTCACAGGGGTCTTACTTCTTTTTTTCCAACTTGAAAAGGGAATAAAGCTTGATTGCGAACAGGCAGCTCGACGGAGAGCTTCCCTGGCTGCCATGGATGATTCGGGGAACCTTCATGTTGTTGTTTGCCTCTAGTTTGTTGGGGTGACACTCCACCTCTTTAAACTCTTAGGAGGTGAGAAACTCCGGTTTCCTTCTCTTTCATTACTCTTCTGAGGATGGTTTAGGGGGAGCCGATTCTGCCTCCGGCCGAGGAGGGAAATTTCAATCGATAGGCGGTAGCTTTGACGAGTTAGGATGTGGAAGTGAAAACCCTAAAGTTGAATATAATAATAATATAATAATAATATAATAATATATAATATACAATATAATATTACTTCCGGTCACTTTTATTTGTCCACCATACTGAAAGTACATTCACTTTTAGTTGTCACTTTTAGCATATCAAGATAAGCATTTTTTTTTTTAATGTTTTTCCCATAACTATTAATTACTTATTATCCAATTCATTTCAAGACCTAAGATAAAACATCAAGTAATATGGGTATTGTGGTAAAATACTCATGTCAATCATTGTTTGTTCAGGAGCGTGCAAAGTCCAAAGTGGACAAGTAAAAGTGAACGGACGGAGTAGTATAGATAGATAGATATATGATATATTTGATGCACCTAAAAATTGACGAGCTAGAAGGTACAACTAGAGGCTCAGGTTTATTATTTATGGATGGTGATGTCATTGATGTTAATGCAGTCATCTGGGGACATGATTTTCTATCTTTGTGTACTTGTGGAGTACAGCTATCCACTGAACAATGACTAAAAGTAAACTAGATGCTGTTGTAATCTGCTGCGGAAAAAGGTCTATAGAATTAAATGGTAAAGATGGAAGTAACGGGAGATGAAGGTTCTGTTAGGTGGCAGATTGTTGACTATTTGAACCTTAGATTTATGTTTCAGAAAAAGTAAAATTTTCTCTTCCAGGTTCCAATACTTTTGTTGATTTGCAATCAAACTCCGTTGCCTGTAATTCCATTTCTGCTCATAACTGCCCAGTGTCTGGTCAAGTTAGTTACATAATATAGTGCTGGTTCACTTGTATTGTATTGCACCAACAGTGTCTATAACACGGCATGAATGAAGTTACATGATGTGGAGCTAATGTATCATCATCATTTGAACCACTATTTGCATGTTCTTGATGTCTTTTAATGATGTTACTTCATCAAAAGATGAATGTAGTTGCATGAGCCGAGGGTCTATTGTAAGCAACCTCTCTACCTTCACAAAGGTAGGGGTAAGGCTGCGTACTCACCACCCTCCCTAGATCCTACTTGTGGGATTACATTGGGTATGTTGTATGTTGTTGTAGGTAAGCACATTAAGTGTTGTTTCTTTTTGTTATCACTTATGACCAGCAGTCTCTACATTTTGCACAACATCGTCTGACCTTTGCGTTTTAATTTGTGTAGGATATGCCTAGTAGCCTGTACCATCCTGCGAGATTCCTTACAACACTGTTAAGAGGTGGTGACATTAACAGAAGAGGCGCAGAACTACTTGGAGAGATGCTGCAGGAACAAAATTGAAGGGACGTATATCAAGTATTGGTGGAGGAACAATTTGTGTTTATTAATTGGTCTGTTCCTCTCAAAATGAAAAAGGTATATTATTATGTATATATATATGATTTTGTACCCTTTTTTCAGCCTCAAGACCCAATTTTAATAGCCTGCCAACTGCATCACTATTCGTAAGATGCAGAATCAAAAGATTGAACTTAGATGCTTAATGTATGTGCACCTGCAACAGCACAATCGTTCTCAAATGTAAAAAAGTGACTTGCTTTTATAGTTCCTGAGATTCCATGTTTTTTGGTGTTGCGGTGTGAAAGGCTCTGCAATATGTGAAATGGAAATGAGGAGCTGGGTTTGTTGGGTTGTTTTCATGTGATGTTGCTTTAGGAATTAGAATCTTCGCTCTTATTTTAGCTTACCAACTCAGACAAGATCCATGCTCTCGTTTCCTGTGTTTCTTCTTCTAGAAGACTGGCCTGCAGCTTCCTTGTCAGTAGTTTTAGACATATTCCTTCATCTGCTAGGCTATGTTTATGGTTTGATAGTGAAGATTCATATAGCTGACCCCAATTAACTTGGGACAGAGGCATAATGTTGTTTCTATTGGCTATGCTGCAGCGTAGGGCCAACCATCTGTGATTTACTGGAAGGTTTAAAGGTTTCTAAGGAAAAGAATGTGTATAGCCAATTTGTGTTTTAATTCTACTTCTTGAGTGGTTAGGATGAGAACTATCTTTTGTACCTTCCGAATCAGAAAATCATGAAGCAAGCTAAAAAAAGGATTAACTGACAGGTGCTAAGGTTAGAATTTTACAATGAGTTAATCTGAAGTTAATGTAAATATCTATAGCAGGCAGAAAGTGTGTAAGAACACCATTGAATTGGAATGTTAACGAGCTTATCGCTCGGCTACTGTCTAGCAGGTTGTGTGTGTCATATGGGCCTCTTGGTTAGCTGCTTATATAGCTTTCATACTTGTCATTTCATATAGATAAAGGTGGTCGCCTAAAGGAAAAGCCAGCTAGCACATTATAGTTTACGGTTTAGTTCAAATGTCTCCTAAAATACAAGCTGTGGTACTGTGTTAATTTCTTTGAAAATTTTTGGTGGTTGGATGGGTTGTCACTGTTAAATGATTAGATTGTTTGGTGCTTTCGTTGAAAAGAAATCTGAAATATATTTTAATAAACAGAACTAATTACTCAGATTATGTAGAATCATTAGTAGTAGTTATGAAATCATCATCGAGTGTGATTGAAATGCTAATTTTTTAGGTAGCACGTTTCTAGTTCTCCCCAGGAGTAGTAGCTAGGTCGTTGTCCAATAGGAAAATTGAATGCGAAAGCGTCATTTTTTAATCAACTGTGGAGTTTGGGAGAGTGGGTGTACAACCTTATACAGAGACGGTTTTCCATAGACCTTGAGCTCAAGAAAGGAAAATATGTGTAGAGTTTGGGGAGGGTAGGTTTACGACCTTATAGAGAGACGGTTTTCCATAGACCCTGAGCTCAAGAAAGGAAAATATATATGTTTAATAGTATCAACCTTCAAAGGGAAAAAATGAATTTGCATATCCAACTTCACATTCTACACCCGCTGGCCCAACATTTTGCCTAAAATATTTTTGGATATATATTGTAAAACCTATCATTTCTTTACTTCCTATTGTAAATACATAGAGCACAATTAGAAATTTTAATTGGTCTTATTAATTGCTAACACACGTCATCCATGTTCTAAAAGTTTGTATTAAAGAAATAGCAGTCGTATTAAAGAAACTATGTGAGTCTTTATTCAGAAAACAGTAATAAATAAATAAATAAAGTAGTGAAAACCTAACAATTGAGACTGTACAACTTATATAGAGTGATTCTTCTTCTAATTTTAAGTATATTTTACAAATAATTAATAAATGAGCTGTAGTGGACAGGTCTAGAATTAGGAAATGCTTATCTGGCGACTGGCGCCAATCATGGAACTTAGATAGGAAGGAGGAGGACACTTGACATAATAATTGTAATTTGTTTGCATATTCTAGAAGGAATTAACTACAGTCAATATTTTTGTAACAATATTATTTGTTTGGAACTGTTATAGTAAAATATTATTTTAGAGTATAATTGTTATAAAGAGGTCTAACTATATTTACTTTATTTCTCTAGTTATTAGATTTAGAGGCGGAGCTAGAGTGTCTCTAATAGTATAAAACATAGAATAAAAATGTTATGCATCGTTAGTGTATAAAACTTAAATTCAATGACAATTACATGAAATAGACCATTTTAGGAGGCAATGGTCGCACTAATATGAGTTGGAGGCTGAAGAATTGGTTGAGTTACAATGATTTAAGAAGCATAGCCAAGTATGACTAAACATGTGGGCATGTTACTATTTGTTGGACTAGTTAGTAGTGTACATCAATATGGCATTGTCCACATGCCCAATCACCCTACTTAATTACAATTTTCATATTCAATTTTTGTTGTATTGTTTTGATTTTTGAAAGAGCGGCCCCTTTACACAAGCTTACACATGCCTTTGATGTCTATATACTCGCATTAACTCAAATTCTTCAATACTATGAAAGAGATGCCTTCCTCTCTCATTGATCTTTATCATCCCAAGTGTCATACTGTGATTTTCTTTGCTGAAATAATGCTTTATCAAATGTGTTGTGTTGCCACTTACACGTGTCAGACCGAAAATGACTCTTATTTTATTAAAAAGATTGACATCCTCAATTGGTAGGTGTTCAAATTAATTTAAACACGTAAGGCACAAAAAACTCCCATGTTAAGAACATGTCAAGCATATACTTGTTGTCTGTGCCTTAGCCGAATTCTGCCTTGCTCATGCCATTAGTGACTCCTAAGCGCAAGAGCAACGCACCAGCCCGTAGCAGAGTCAGAATTTTCACTAAAAAAATTAAATACAAAGAAGTAAACATACGTAAAAATTAAGGGGATTTAATAATAACGGTATACGTATAACAATAATTTTGATCTTTTATATAGTGTAATTTGTTTATGAAAGAGGTTCGGATAAACCCCATGCCAAGCTTTGATGCATAATGCCTAAGTGTCCCTTAGTTGTACATCCGACATTTACTAGACTACCTTACCACCCTCAAGGTACTTTTGCTTTGTAAATTGGCACTAAATGTCATACTTTGACACCAAATCCCATGCCTTGACATACTGACTTTTCCAAACCTCTTTTTAGTTGTGTACTTTTTCTTCATTTTATTAGTACTCCTAATTTTCTGCAAACCAGACACCCTCAAACAAACAATAAACATATGTATCAGAAAGAAAGGCAACTAATGACAAATCTCGGAATTTGTGGGGAAACGTCGAGTGGTCCTACTATTCCAACTAATACAATTTTTTCACCGACACCTTTCTTCACCCTATTCACTACATTAAACTAATCTTCATTAGTGAACCCTCCATGGCCCCCTTAACTCGTTCTGCCCGCCACTGATTCAGAATTTGAAGTTTATTAAATAAATTTAAATAACATCAAGCTACTATATACGTGATAGTCCCACATATCCTACTATGGTCCGCCCCTGTCTACAGATTTTGACTATCAAATTAACACAGCTGTTTTCTTGTGTGCAGGCACTTGCCCCTACTCCAATCATGTGTTTAATTAAGTCAATGCACCTTGCTTAATCATACACATTAATATAATCACCTTGACACCTCTCATCAACTTCCATTGCCGGCAAATTTTTCATTCCGGTAATAAAACAGATGAAAATCAAGATTAAATTACGATAACTATATGTCTGATGATAACAGGGAGAAGAATCATTGAAATGTAAATTTAATATATGATCAAATAACACATACAAATACTATGTATATTAAGAATGAATATATGCTTCTACTCCCAATCCTAACTGAACAAATTTGATTTGGCAGATTATGTATATATAACAATAACCAAATTGAACTATATCCTACAAACATCCATTTACCAAAAAACAAAAAAAAAAAAAAAACAAAGAAATCAACAAGCAAAACAAGAGGGTAAAGGAAAATCACACCATTTCCTTCTACCCTAAAATCAAAGTGCTCATCAGAAAGTCCATTTCCAGATCTTGATCCGAAGATCCACTTTGCATTTCACATTTGAAGTAGTAGCTTTAGTCGGAGTTTTGCCGGAAGGAACAGTAATTTTAATACCACTGCATTTAACTCGAATTCCAACTTTCTTTGTTTTCAAGCTTCCAACTTTGACTTTAACTTTTGTATCAAGCTTTATCTCCAATGGCAGAGAGTTCTTATTCTTCAATTTAGATTTCAGATTAGAAATCGCAGAACCGTCGAGATTTTTCCCTGAACTTGACACTACAGTCTTCAACGTCGTTGTGTTTTTCCTATCATGCATCAAAGCCGGTAATGATCCGTCTCCGATATCAACATCGTTTGAATTGAACGAAATATTAATCGGATCGTAAAAGAAAGAGATCTTTTTGTTAGGATTACGAGCAACAACTGTGAGATTGAACTTCGACGCGAGTTTCGTAGAAGTAAGATTGAATTGAGAGACTTGAAGAGTAGAAACAGAGAACGAAGGCCTCTGAGGACGGTAAAGCACCCAGAAAATCGCACCGGCAATTGCAGCAAGTAGAACAATAGTGATTATGAAAAAGGTAACAAACAGGCAACAACAACAACAGCAGCTCCGTCGGTGTTTACGGCGGGGAGGCGGCATAGGACGGTAAGTAGGTCTAGCAGCGTTGTAAAGTTGAGCTTTGTTCGCCGGAAACGTCTGATTAGCTCCACCGTTGGCGGCGGCGGCGGCGGCAGGAGCGGGAGCGGGAGCAGCAGTGCCATTAGGGGCAACTGGTTTAGCAGCTGGGTATACTCTATCCGCCATAATAGGAACTTTTGGAAGGAAAAAAAAAGGGAAATTAGGAATTAGGGATTAGGGTTTTTTTTTTGTGTGTTATATATAGAGAAAAAGGAGAATAAATTAATGGTGAATTTGGTGAAGGTGAAAAAAGGAACAACAATGGAGAATTTTGAAGAGACAAGTACCTTATAACTAATGATCAAATTATAGGTGTTATTCACCAACCAATCAGAATCACCACACGCTTTGATTAGCGAGTGTTTAATCAGCACTAATTATTTGTGTTGTTTTTATTGCCTTTTAACTGTATACGCGGTACAGTTATTCTAATTTATGGAAAGTACTTTATAATCGACATTTAAAGATTCGTGTTGAGATTAGAGTTTGGAAACTATTGGTCCTAATTTTGTTTATTTTATAATATTTAGATTACTTTTATATAATAAAGGTGATTTAGTAAAATTATTCTTATCATTTATGACTTTTTAATTTATGTGTCAAGTCAATAGTGGACAACTATTATTGAATAGAGAGAGTATTTGAGTTACTCATATTAGAATTGTTTGAAAAAAGAAATATCGAAATATCTAAGCATGTAATTTTAATATATATGTATTATTATAATACTAATAAATATATAAATAATATTATTAAAAAAATTAATTGCTTAGATATTGAAATTTTGATTATTATACCTGATTGAAATATTTTTTTTTGTGTAATTGATTAACAAAATAAATTGTTTGGACTTTATAAGTATTTTTACATTTTATATGTGTATGAATAATATAATTGAGACTTCTTGAAAAATTGAAATCGTAACTTTTTTAATTATATGAATATATATATATAAGTCAAAATCGATTACATTATTATATCAGTAAATCATAGTATCCTAAAATACTGAAATTGTGTTTACACATATCAGTAAATAATAATAATAATAATAATAATAATAATAACAATAATAATAATAATAATAATAATAATAATAATAATAATAATAATAATAATAATATATTTCTAAAAGTCAAAAATCAAAATTGGCTAACCGGAGAATTCAATATCCATGTGCACGCAGTTAACTGATCCAGAGCTTAAATCTCGCAAATACTCCATATTTTTCTTTATTTAAGGGTTCAATTTTCCAAAAAAGAAAAAAGGAAAAATAATTAATTTCTCATAGTCTTGCAAGTTTCTGACAATTTGATTATTATAAGAAAATTTGCCTTATTTCAAAATATTTTATTTTATAAATAAAAATGTAATAATTATATGACATTTGAGTTGCAGCTATTGATTACAGTTTGAGGTCAACTCTACTAAAGATCTTGCTAATATTTTTTTAAAAAAATACGTTGATAAATTTTACTGGCTGTTTGGTAGAATGTGTTAGTTTTAAAATTATTTAATATTTTATTTGATGATATTTCAACGTCTGTATAACTAATACATATATTGAGTATGTATCTTATTTATTATTATAAGATGTATAATTCATTGTATTAGCAATATCAAAAAAATTGAAAATATACATTGTATTTCATATATTTTCATTCTAATCATTTTCTGAAAATTTGATTATTATAAAGACACTTGCCTTCATTTTCTTCTTAAGTATTTTTGTTAACGAGTCAGATAATTGTACCAATTAAAACAATGTTATTATTGACTTGTTATTAGGAGTACTTTTTAATAGAAAAAAAAAAAAGGATAGTACTTTTTTTCTAACGTGTGAGGAAAATATTGCAGAAAAGCATAAAGGAATCTTTGAAAATAGATTTTAAGAATTTTGGCAATAATAATAAAACCAAAAAGAGAGTAGGAGTTGAATTAGTTGTGCAGTCGCGTGGAAAACGTATGGGACCTTAGATTAGTGTAATTTGAACCAAAAATAGATGTGCCCACTTTAACAACTATGGCCCACACATTTCGGATTAACGAAGATCAAACTAACTAATGTTTATTGTAAATTTAAACATAATTTTTTTGAACTTAGATATATAAAAA
The DNA here is from genome assembly GCA_035578085.1 of Solanum pinnatisectum. Lineage (NCBI taxonomy): Eukaryota > Viridiplantae > Streptophyta > Magnoliopsida > Solanales > Solanaceae > Solanum > Solanum pinnatisectum. Next base: position 54,065,743 of record CM069078.1, on the reverse strand, counting down.
TTATGTATATAAAAAGAGCAAACAGATGGTAGAAAGAAATCCTTCCAAACTGTGAAATTGCATATATGATTGTTTTAATCGAGGCTCTTTTATCAATCTCCTGATTCTTGTCCCCTAAATCGTAATAGTTAACAATTCAAACTATTTAAAAGGTATTTGAAAACTTTATGATAAAAAATATATTTTTAATTGTTTAAATAATAAGAAAGACAGACAAATTGAAACGAATCGAATTGAATATTTGGAATATATGTTTATCCTCGATGAACTTCTCCACCATTGCGTTGCGTGGAATAGTTGAAGTGTTATAAAGCCAAAGGCAGGTGTGAGAGTGATGTGTCGGTCCCGCCTTTTCTCTATTTGGTTTGTTGCACATATTATGGGCTACTTTCAAATCTAAAATCATTTGTATTTTGCTCTTTATTGCCTCTGTTTGGCCCAATTAGGCTGGTTGAACGTAAAAATTAGGTGGGATGACTAGTTTTCGAATTTGCTATGAATTTTTAGTCACAATTTGAAATATTAGGTCAATTTTTGAACCCCACTGATTCGTTCCTTGGTTTTGAACCTCATGAATCATTTTTTGTTTTCCACTTGTTAGTCATTCGAATTCTAGTAGCATTTGCTAGAGTCGTTAACATAGCGAATACTGGTGTAGCAACAACAATGACATATTTAGTGAAATTTCATAAGTGGGGTTTGTGGATGATATATTATACGTAAACCTTACCATAAGATTCGTAGAAATAGTAGTAGCCCAGTAGTGGCTCTTGATGGGCCTATGGAAGCCCAATAGTGAAAATACTCAACCTACCAATCAGCAGCCCATTTAGCTCTTATTGGGCCTTAGGGAGACCCAATAGCCTTCCTGCTAAATGAATGGGCAACATTAATGCGGACAAATTATTTGGCTATTTACAAAAAATAAAAACATTTTTTCATGAAAAAAATATTCCCTCCGCACGTTTTTACATGTCAAATTTTGACTTGATACACCTAGTAAGAAAATAATAATTGGTGTAGTGAGCTTACATGTTAATTAGGGTCTCAAATATATTTACTCATTACATTTTTCAAAGACATTAATTCAATGTTAATAAATTGAGGGTATAATAGGAAAAAATAAATTGTCCTTTTTTAATTTGTCAAAAATCACAAGTAAAAAAAATAAAAAAATATTTGACAAGTAAATAAGAACAAAGGAGTAAATTAGAATCTTCCGTTTCCTTTTAATCAAAGATCCTGCCCATTTTTTTCAATAGAAAAAGAATAAGTGGTTTAATAAATTATTAAATTCTCACATCCCTTCCGATAAGTGTTGTAAATGCTAAACAAAAAAAATAGATTTTAAATTCCACAACATTTCAAAAGGTTCTTTCGAGTCAACTGTGAAGAATATTAAATTATTTAACACTTTCCATAAGATATATCTATTTTCACCACTCATATCTTTTAAAATCAAACACTTGCCTCTTATATTATGAAAATATCTTACACAAATATATTAACTTGAATAATACTTTTGTTTATGTCTCGATATGACCCAAAACTGATTCGTTGTTTAGGTAGAATTAATGTGTGAAGATATTTGAACGCCCTCAAGTATATTTGACATGTCGATTTTATACATATTTCCAAATGTTTAAACAAAATATCTTATAGTTTAGCTAGATTTTTATTTCTATATCGAAGGAGATTTCTAGGAAGAAATTTTTCTCATGTTATTTTGTACATGATGCTAAAGGAGAAAAACACATACAAAGAAATTCAACTTTTTTTGTTTGGTTCTTAAAATTTCAATTACATTGATCGCATAAATTGAAACGGAAAGAGAAAAATCATTTTTTCCTATACAAAGAGAATATAATTGTTTTCTCTTTAACCTGTTGAAGATTAAGTACGTGTGTTGAAGCATATATCATAATGTTTAAAATTACAATTTATTAATAACAGAGGAATTGGAAGTGTTATTATTCCCTTTTTAAACAAGTTTATATAATTATAAATTATAAATAAATAGAGTATATTGGGAACTGGGCCAAGAGCACCGACAGAATGTTGAAGAGTTTTTGACGTCAAAGTATATAATATCATTTTCACCAAAAAATAAGAAAAGATTATACATAGAGTAGTAGATATGTAATGTGGTGAAGATGCTGTCCAACCACCCCATTCCAAAATCAACTAGACAGAATCAGAATTTTAATTTTATAAGTTTTAAATTTTAAAATAATGATCTCAAGTGATAATAATTAAATTTTAGATTTAATAATTATATATATTTAATAAGTTTCTTAAAATATAATTTAAATGAAAAATTATTAAATTTAATTAAGCTTGTATCTGAACTTTAGATCCGTACCTACATAATATATATATAATATTTATATAAACATAAAGTGTGGCACAATAAATAAAAAAATTCCATATCATATGTGGTTGGTCTATTCTTTGACCCACTTTAATCTAAAATCAATCCCGATCGCGCTACATAACCCATATTATTCCAATTCTAAATTGTGTCTCCTATAAAATAGTGCTTAAATCAATACCCATTCTGATTTGCATTATTCACCAGTCAATATATCTTCCAAACATTGAACAGTACCCACCAGATTATTAATAGTTAGGTTCTACCCATTATAAGCTGTCCAGTTATAAGTTCAATATTCATATACCAATGGAGGAATTTCACTTGCACTTCAACCGTGTGATTTAATGGTTAATAAAGTAAAACAAATATTAATATTATATATAATGTTACTAGATGATTGTTTTCTAGTTAGTGTTCTAAAAGGTTGGATGTGAGACGAGGGTAAGTCACGAAGTATGAAATGTAAGTCGATATGTGATTTTTATTTTAGTGGTCAGTAAAATTGAAATAAATATTATTCTCCACAAGAGATTGAAATTTAAATTTCGACAAGATAAAACATTCATGGTGATTTTATTTTTTTAACAAACCACGCAACATGCAAATAATGGGTTAATTCAACCAATCATTTTTGAGACGCAATATAGATATAGTACTCGTAAAAAATAAAAATATAAACAAATATTAAGTTTTGATCCATAGTTTTAATTAAAAATGCAATGAATTCAGGTGTAACAAAAATCTTTTGAATTTTAATCTTGATTTCTCCTATGATAGAAAATAGTAAATATCAGTTTGAATAATCGAGGTGGCACACAACCTAATTCGAAAGCGATGATTATATTAAGTCGCTTTATAACACTCACATCTCCTGTGGTTTATGATATTACGTCTACCTCTCTTATTTTCATTTTTTTTGTAACCATTCTTTAAACCTATTTAAAATAAATATAAATTAATTTAAATTTGACAATTTTACCCTTCTATATATTAATTTCTTCATATTAATAAATATTATATAAAAAATAACTCATTTAACAAATACTTTAAAAATAAATCATCACAAATACATTAATACTATTGTATATATATATATATAATAGTGTGTTTTTTTATCAAACAAAGATCAAAGTCTTTATTCAAGCTGACCCAACAATTTCTTCAAATCGAAGATAAAAATGAACTCCCCAAGAGAGAAATCCGATAAGAATGATAAGATTTTGTTCTAGTTAAACATTTCCACGAGCGAAGAAGAAAAATGATCCAAGAAATAGAGATAAATCATTGAAAATTAGATCTAAGCTTGCATATAGAAGGGTAAAATTGTCAAATCTAAATTAATTTATATTTATTTTAAATAGGTTTAAAAAATGGTTACAAGAAAATGAAAATAAGAGAGGTAGACATAATATCGAAACTACATTTAAATGAAATATATAGAAATAAACCCGGCTTTATGCTCTAAAATTATCCCTCATATTAATATATATTGAATAAGAGATAAAAGTTCATTTAGAAAACTCTTCCAACTATAAGATTATATTGGTGTATTGATGATGTTAGGGAAAAAGTTTCTTGTTAATGGGAAATGAGTGGAATTGAAGTAGCTACTATAGTATTGAGTAATTAAATGTTTTCAAATATTATAAATATGATGGTAGCTAGATTGATACTATATGATAAATAAATAATTGATCAAAGTCCAATCACGTATGGAACGTGGGGCATTATGTTATTTTGCTGCTTTCAATTTTTTTTAAAAAAGTAAAAGGTGGAAATGACACTACCTTTTACTATCCTCAAGTTTAATTGCTTGCATTAGAGTGTAATTAATAAATCAAAGACTAATCTTTTCAAGTTAGTGAGCTGAAAATGACTTTGCAAGTGGACCATTACTTCATAATTAGATGGACACCTGCCAAGGATTAAAAATATACTTTAAAATACCATCAATATAATTTCACGATTATAATATATTAATTACTTTATTGATTTTTCATGTTACCATAACTGGCTTGTTACGAAGAGTCACGAGAAAATAAGATCTCTTGATCACTCTTCAATTGAAAAAAAATAAAAATTATCGAAAGATCCTAATTTTGTTGTTGTTGTAAATGACCTAAAAAATTAATAGCCCCAAATGAATGTGGTTTTTGTGTCATCTTGCACGTGCCTCAATTAAGTATATGATTTGTGTCAGCTTGTACGTAGCTTGACTAATTTCAGGAGCACATGTTATCTTCCACCAACATAACTATCAAATAACTCTATTGATCTATATTCGGATAAATAGAAAAAAATTTAAACCTAAAGCCTTGTGATTTCCGACACAGTAACCTATTATTATAAGTAAACTTAAATAAAACAGAGTGTAATTTACAGAGTCAGGGCATTAAAAAATAAAGTCAGTAAAATGGGGGTGTGGCATTCCACTTGAACGATATGTCAACAATTTCAACTGAAAAGATTTGAATGTTTACTAGTAATATTCAACTAAACAAATCATGTCAAATGGATCTATGAATAATTTTCATCTCTGTCCTTTGTTTCTTTCATCCCCACAAGAAAAGAAAAGAGCTTTCCTCTTTCACAGTGTCTCTCTTGCTTTAGCTTTAGCTCTTTTCTTGATCAATCCTCTAGTGTTGTACTTGTACTATATATCTTCCTTTTTTCTTTTACTTGATCAGTTTTAACAATCTTTAAAACCCCTTCTCTTAAAAATGATTATTTCATTACAAGAATATAAAAAAATCTGAGAAATTTTGTGGTTTTATTACTACTTATTCCCCACCTAACTTAGACAGGGTTCTTGATAGTACCATTTTGGGGGTCTTATTTTCATAAGCTAAAGACACTTGTATTTTTGTAGTCCTTGAAACATATCATCATGTTCTTTCTGACCACATTGTACTAAAAATAATACAATTTTCATTCAAATTCTTTTTTTCTTGGTTGATAGACCAATGAATGGTTCTGTAATTTGATCCTCTCTGCATTTTTCTTGAGGAGGGAAATGGGGTTGCTGCAGAGTTTCATGTTGTTGAGGTTCTTGGTGATTCTAAGTGTTTTTTCAACCCAATTATCTGCAGGTATCATACTGTGATCACATTGGTCATGTAGTTTCTTGTCCTTTGATTTCTATTGCTTTCTGTTGTTTCTTATACTTTGAGTATCCTATTATTTTGTTGTAGTTATTGCTCAGTATTCTTTGTTATGCTTTCACTTCCTTTACTCTTTTTTGGATTGTTTTTTCTTGAGCCGAGGGTCTATTGGAAACAATGTGTTTGCGCTTCTAAGGTAGGGGTAAGGGCTGCATATATTCTACCCTCCTTAGATTCCACTCTGTGGGACTACATTGGGTATGCTGTTGTTATTGTTGTGTCAAGAATGCAATTCTTGATTGTTTGAGCAAGGGCTTTGATTGTGAGTTTGCTCTTCCAGTGAAAGAGGGTTAGGATGGGTAATTGTGTTTGTTGTAGTCAGTGGCGGATCCAAGATTTAAACTTTATGAGTTCAATCTTAGCACTGAACTCGTCCTTCTATAACTATGGGTTCAAAATTTAAAATTCATTGTATACTTAGTTTTTCAAACACAACACACTTTTACATATGTATATTACATGTACTGAGTTCGGTTGAACACGTTGATTATAAGCTCAGCTGCTTCTGGACTTGTAGTTTAGTTGTTTTTCTTTCTTTTCTAGATATCGAAGGAAAAGATAAAATGCAATGGATGACTATAGGAATTAAGTAGGAATATGAAGTTATGATCTAGTTTTGTATGAGTATTCCAGGGTTACTAAGTAGCTTTAGCATCATTGCAGGATTCAATCTACATTCACTGAAAACAGCAGCTTCTGCATTTCTCAAGGACGGACGAATTGATCTTAGTGTACAGAGAAATGCAGGATCATATAAATCCCTCCTACAAGAAGGTGAGACATTCTTTCCGTTTGTATGTGTTTGATCTCTGACCTTTACAACACTCATTTTATTTTAATGTGCTTTCCATCTAGTCCTCTCAGGATAATTTTGAGAAAGATGAACTGCCTTTCGATACACTGTTAAGACTAGAAATGAGGTCGAGGATATGCTCTTTGATTTCGTCAATTTGAGGCATTTTTTAATCATGCTCCTCATATGTTAGCATTCGTGTATCTTCATTTACTTAAGGCCTCCTAAAGATTATTTCTACGATATTATAAAACAACATTTGTTATGCAAAAATGTGTGGCAAACTGAAAATGACAAAAGCTATTGTCATGTAAAATGTAATAGATATTTCCTGACTAACAGATCTTTTGATATGGTGTTGCATCGCGTACACATTGCAGATTTGTTTCCCACTCCAACTTCTAGATGGAAGAGACATGACACGTTTGCTGCTGTGCCCCATCTCGAGGCATTTCACAGTGCTCCACACCCATATCATCATCCAACTAAAGGTATTTTAAATTGCCAGAACTATTTTTGTTCTGAATTTGGTAAAATCTGATAGTCAGCTTTGGTTCTGCAGCTACTTATCAGCACAAAATCTTGGAACCATCTAATTACGCGGATGCACCTTCAACTTCACCCCATTTTAGGAATTCTGGCGGAAAGCAAGTACACAGTTCTGCATCCGCGCCTTCAATCTCCTCTATTAGGCATCCTCACAGGAGAAACAAACACAGTGACTTTACTAAATCATATGATCACCTCCATCCACCCAGTTCAAGCTGGTCAGGTAAGCTATTCTAAAAGCGTATTGCCTTCGGTCTTGTAAATAGAAAATAGATATAGTAAAATATATATTTGGATGGTTCAAAGATTAGCTTACCTTTTGGTTTTACCTAAACAAGTGACTATATTTTTCTTTTCATAAATTATATAGGTCCTTCGATCTCTCCGTTCACGTCTCCTGTTCCTTCTTCAATAAGTTGGGCACCTGTATCATCACCGATAATCCAACCTAGTGACACAGGAAGTATGTATATACATTGTAATGCTAATGCATCATGTCTTTTCTTATTTGTAATAAAAGATAACACTTAACAAATGTTAATTATCTGATTCTTCGTATTGTTGTCAGCTCCCATTAATACACCTACAATATCGCCAACGAGTTCATCTATAAAAGGAAAGAAACTGAGACCACCACCTTTACCTGTTATGACACTGCCACCACCACCTCCAAATCATGGTACGTAGACAAGTGCTTTTAGCTCTCTTATTGATGTTCTTTCAGTTTCCTTTATCTATCATTTTTTATTAAGTAAAATGTATGATTATTAGATTGTAGTTCTTTGACATGCACTGAGCCGTTGACGTACACACCTCCTGGATCACCCTGCGGCTGTGTGTGGCCCATTCAGGTAGCGATGCGCCTTAATGTCACACTCTATACCTTCTTTCCTTTGGTATCTGAGCTAGCCAAGGTAATTGCTGCTGGTGTTTCGCTAAACATGAGTCAAGTGCGCATTATGGGAGCAAATGCAGCTGACCAACAGCTTGAGAAAACAATTGTACATATCAACTTGGTTCCTACAGATGGAAAGTTTGATGCTGCCACAGCTTTTACCATCTATCAGAAGTTCTGGAAGAGGGTGTTATTCATTAAGACTATGGATTTTGGTGCCTATGAGATGGTTTATGTTCATTATCCAGGTTGTCAATTAGTACCATTAATATTTAATTGGTTGTTACTTCAGTAATGTCAATGTTCGTTGGCTAAATTAGTTCTATCATGCTGATTTTGCTTGTTCTCCATTCTCTGATAACCGTGTCTCTGCACTTTATTAGTGTTATACACATTCAATTGTTTGAGTTCTTATAAAGTTGATTCTTTTGCAGGGTTACCACCTTCTCCACCTTCACGTCATTCGAGCAGTGCTACTATTGATGATCTACCAGCCTATCCTGGCAATGAAAATGATGGAATGACAATCAAACCTCTGGGGGTAGATGTGTCATCAAGAATGAGAAAGAAGGGTATAGCTAGAAATATGATCATTGTGATCGTCATATCATCAATCACAGCCTTTGTTGTGTGCATGGGATTTATTTGGCTTCTGTTGTTTAAGCGCGGATGTTATGCTCAATCACCCGATCAACCTCCACATATTTTAATCTCCTCCCAGGGGAAATCATCTGGTAAACTCTACTGATAGGAATTGCAATATCCGAAATATGTTCCCTCAGTTTCAATTTGCTCGTCTTACTTTTCCTTTTTAGTCTGTTTCAAAAAGAATGTCTCTTTCCTGTTTCGGCAACTCTTTAATTTCAACTTTTCACATGACATGTTTAAAACCACAAGATTAAAGGATATTTTGGTACATTCTTCATGTCTTTAGTTTAAGACCACAAGATTCAAAGGTCTTCCTTACTTCTTAAACTTCGTGTCAAGTCAAACAAATTGAAACGGAGGGAGTAGTAAACAGAAAATGCAGATAAACTGTTACATAATGCGTCTTAGAGCTGATGACTATATATTGAACAGGTGGTACTGGATCTATGATTTTGGCAAGTAAGCCCAGCTCAAAATCCATGTCCTTCAGTTCTAGTATTTTAGCTTACACAGGAACTGCAAAAATTTTCAGTACAAACGATATAGAGAGAGCCACTAACAACTTTGACATTTCAAGGGTCCTTGGGGAAGGTGGTTTTGGACTTGTGTACAGTGGAACCCTTGATGATGGAAGGAAAGTAGCAGTTAAGGTTTTAAAAAGAGATGATCGACAGGGAGGCCGTGAGTTTTTGGCGGAAGTTGAGATGCTTAGTAGGCTGCATCACAGAAACTTGGTCAAATTGATAGGTATTTGCACCGAGGAAAACTGTCGCTGCCTGGTCTATGAACTTGTTCCTAATGGGAGTGTAGAATCACATTTACATGGTTAGTACATATCTGACAAATGAATACACCAGAACTTATATTTGACATGTTAGATATCCGGTTGAATAAGTGATTTTGGTTTCTCTTTCAGGAATTGATAAAGAGGCTTCTCCTCTTGATTGGTATGCAAGAATGAAGATTGCATTAGGTGCAGCTCGAGGATTGGCATATCTGCATGAGGACTCGAGCCCTCGTGTAATACACAGGGACTTCAAGTCTAGTAACATCTTACTGGAACATGATTTTACACCAAAAGTTTCAGACTTTGGCTTGGCTAGATCAGCACTGGAGGAGGGAAACAAACATATCTCCACTCATGTGATGGGCACTTTTGGGTATGCATTATGCACTCTTTCATTGAGAGAAATTTTCTGTCTTGCTATACTTCAACTAGTGCTGACAGGCGACAACGCTAATATGCAGAAGCATAGTCAAAATTTGAACTTGACGCGATCAGCTTTTATGATCTTGTTAGAGTGGATTAGAGTCCCACATTGGTTGGGAAATGGACTAGTGGTCTGCTTATATGGATTTAGGCAATCCTTCCTTCATGAGCTAACTTTTGGGGTTGAGTTAAGCGTATGTGTCATATCTTTACATATTATCAGAGTCAGGTCCATACTTGTTTTGGGCTCCCGGTCCAAATTCCAGTTTGGGCATGGAAGTGATGAAGAGTGTTAGAGTAGGTTAGAGTCCTACATTGGTTGGGGAATGGATTGGTGGTCTGCTTATAAGGTTAAACCCGTTAAATTTATATTGTATCTGCCTCTGCTAATGATGAAGAATCCCAACATATGATCTTGGCTTGTACCTAACTTTTGCTAATTATTTGCTGCAGCTACCTAGCTCCAGAATATGCAATGACTGGTCATCTCCTGGTGAAAAGTGATGTTTATAGCTATGGTGTAGTTCTCCTTGAGCTCTTGAGCGGACGAAAACCTGTGGATTTATCACAACCTCTGGGTCAAGAAAACCTTGTAGCCTGGGCTCGTCCGCTCCTGACAACCAAGGAAGGTTTAGAAATAATAATAGATAAAGCTATAGAGTCTGATATCCCAATTGATAGTATCAGCAAAGTTGCAGCAATAGCATCAATGTGTGTACAGCCAGAAGTATCGCATCGTCCTTTCATGGGAGAAGTGGTTCAAGCCTTGAAATTAGTATGTGATGAATTTGATGATACACGAGAGCCTATGTCCCAAAGTTGCAGCCACGAGGACCTTTCTATGACAGATACTTCACTAGTCCATAAATCAATTCCAGGTTTTGATCTTCCTTTAAATGTCCAAATGGCATTATCAGCTACAGAGTTAAAGAGTGCATCAGCTAGATACGGAACACTGGAATCTGAGTCTTTTAGGAGACAATTCAATTCTGCTCCTTTGAAAATGGGAAGAAAAAGGAATTTCTGGCAAAGGTTGAGAGTTCTTTCAAGTGGCAGCATGAGTGAACATAGTTTTTCATCAAAAACATGATGAGAACTTTTAGCAACAACCATAAAGTCCTACATTATATTAGAACATAAAATTGCTGTTCTGTGTTCATGGAGTTATCTTATTTTGTCTGTAGATATTACCATAAGAAGATTTGAACCTGATAATTTGTAGTATTTTCAGTGCCAGATGATTTAAAATGTCCATTTTATGTACTCTCCTCTCTACTTTAAGTGCAAAACTTAATGTGGGACTAAAACTTTGTAGTTCCTCTTTCTTAATGAGAAGTTCATCTTATTTTGTAATTTTTGATATCTGAAGTTATATTCAGAAGTATTTTCTTAATGATTAGACAGGACATGACACAGTTTTAGCTTACCGAGGACATGGTCTTAGGTAGGAGAGTGTGGAAGACACGAATTCGGACTGAAGGTTAGTACGCAGTAATGCATTGTCTTGTAACTGTCCGTTCATATTAGTAGTTGTAGTATTGCTCCAATAGTTTCTTGTCCTTCGATTTATGTTACTATATATTGTTCCTTGTACCTCGATTATTGTATCTTTTTTGCTGTAGTTTCTGTTCTATTACTATATGTTGTTTTTGTTATTGCTATCGACTGTTTTTCCTTGAGCCGAGGGTCAATTGGAAACAACCTCTCTAACTCTGAGTCCGAGGTAGGGGGACTATGCTGGGTATTTTTGTTGTGCTAATCATTCTCTATTGTCTGTTTTCCTTTTCTTCTTTTTTCTGAAATCTTTTGTTTGTTGTGACCACTAGACCACAAGTCCAGTCCCCTACTACTAGTCCTTCACTCAGGAAATTAATCAAATTGACCATTACTAATTGACAAGTATGAATACTTTCTTTTGAGATCCAGAATCATTTTTCCAACACTTATTATAAAAAAGATCATGATTTCATTTTGCTCACTTGAAACTTGTTTTTTTGCAGTTTCATTGAACTGTAATTGCTATTTCTACAGCATGATGGTTACTGCTTCTGTGTCTATTCACTGCCTTATGAACCTAATGACTATTGTTCGAGTTATTAGTAAAACTCTCTAGGCAAGGACGAATACTTGCAATTTGAGTCAAATTCATGAAATAACATATGCAGGAAGAGTTTTTTAAGTTATATGCACTGATGGTGTACAAAAAGATTGATACCTAGAGATAAAGGATATAGATGCAAGGTTAGATAATAATTAAGCATGAACTTCACACATTACAATGTGAACACAACAGCACAAAAAGTTTCAATTCCAACCCTACACACACACATACAGAAACACCTTTTTTCGATGGCAAGCCAATCTTGACAGACTACACGCTTGCTAAGAATTAGAATGGTAAAGACTTGCAGTCTTTGGTTAAAAGAAGCAGCAAATTCTTTCCACTTGATTCAACAACCCCTTAACAAAACAAACTAAAGAATAGGTCTAATCTTCTTCTACTTCAAAGTTGTCTAAGTCTTTACAAACCAGCTGCTTTTCCTAATCTCTCTCTTAGAATCTTCACTCCCATGTACCTGCATCAAATTGGACAATAAAGAATCATGAGACAATTAGCGGGAAATGATTTAAGTTCAGTGAAGTATAGCAAGTTAGTTACTCCTTCCATTTCAATTTATTTATATGGTTTTGACTTGGCATGGAGTTTAAGAAAGTAATAAAGAATGAGCCAAAATGTGCTTTAATCTTGTGGTCTTAAACATGTCATTTGGAAGGTTAGAATTAAAGAGTAATCAAATAAGGAAAGATGCATTCTTTTTTAAACGGACTAAAAAGCATAATAAGACAAACAAATTGAAACGGAGGGAGTATAATGGTGTTACCTGCCCATCATCATCACTGTGGCTTGAGGATTTGTGCCTGGCGACTCTTTGAAGGTTGAACCATCGATGACACGGAGCCTATGGACACCAAGAACCTTGTGATCGGGGGTGATCACCTTTCCAACTTGACATCCGCCATGGTAATGCCATATTGTGATCACAGTGTCTTTGCAGAACTGTTCTAAGGACTCGGTGTTATGAGTGTGTTTTGGTATTAGATTAACATTAGCTTGGACACTCATGTTAAGCAGCCTATCTAGTGTCTCTTTGTTACACTGTGTGAAGTTGGTGAAGTGTTTAGATTTCGCGATCTTCTCCACAATGCGTATACCATTTACACATCGTTTTAGATCACGTGGATGGCTGAAGTAGTTGAAGGTGATGGAAGGGTTGTCGTCAGGATTGGTAGTCACCAGGCTAATGTTCCCTCTTGACAAAGGTAATGCTATCTTTTCTAAGATGAAACCTCCCCTGAACGCCTCATGTGGTATGTTTTTCTTGCTTCTTCGATATGCTTCGATTGCTTCTACTGTTCTCTGCTTTGGAGGAATGGTGGACAGTTGCCCAATCTGGTTATTCCAAAATGTGGACACAATGTTAGGAAAACCGTGATTAATGGACGTAGAGAGTAGTACTACTAACCTCAGCTGAAGCAACTCCATGATGGCAACTGATGCTATCTCCGGACTGCCCAAATCCACTACTAGCTTCAATATAGACTCCCTTTTTAGTAATCCCTACAGTCTGAATCAGTGACTGTTCAACAGGCCTATTTGTGGGGACGAAGATCGTGTTCAAGGGGTTGTCTGACATGCCTTGACCAACAAACTTATTGTCAAGCACCACTGTGATGTTCAACTTTTCCAACTCGGCCTTTGGTCCGATTCCACTAAGCATCAGAATGTGAGGGCTCCCAATTGCACCAGATGACACTATAATCTCACTTCCCTTCCTTGTCGAAAGAAATGCCTTGTGTTCTTTCCCATTTTCATCTTTGAAAATGACTCCCACTGCCCGTGGCTTCTTTCCTGCGTATAATTATTTCAATCGGATTATCACTACTACTATTACACATACTCCGTGTTTCAGGTTATGGTTAACCAGCATGTTAACTAATTGAGATGTACCTGATGTATCAAAATCAATCTTTTGAACTGTGGCATGCACCAGAACATCCAACTTGTTAGGATTAGCAGAGGCAAGTAGTTCAGCAGCAGAGTGACGACGTCCAAAGTGGTCGAATATGGTCCCACCAACTTTGGTTCCATAGATGTGATCATAAGTGAATCCATTAAAAGGTGAGATACCAATTTCAAGTAGACTTTCCCTTACTGCTTCTTGCCATGGAGCCAAGTTTGGTCTCTGAACAATTTGTTTCTCCACCCAAGGATATGATTCATTCACCAATTTAGAATCCCATCCTGCTTTCTCAATGTAACTGCAAGTTCAACAAGATCACAACATCAACAACATGTATGATCTAAAATCAATTTTTATAACTCAACACAACAAATGTGACTCGCTCTGTACCTAGAGAGCCTGTTTGATTTACTCCCTCCGTCCCAAAACAAGTGTCGCTTTAGGAATTCAAGACAAAAGATAGTAATTGTTTCCAACTACTACTTCTTAATAGTGCTCAATTCTCAAGAAACATCCGGTATACATTGTATTTATTATTTTTTTTAATGGACATAAAATGAGCAACACTAATCACTCCTTAAACATATCATCTACTTAACAATACTCAATTTCGAAAGAGAAAACAATAAAAAATTTAGGTCCGCCACTGAAAGCGACGAGTTATATTTAGCTCACGCATGACGCAAGCTAGCATTAGGCCAAGATTTTAACTGCTAGTGCACCTACTTCTTTGGATTCATCATAAACCTTCATGCTTAAACAATAGTACGGAATAAACATCATTAATATGGAACTTAAATTTTATTGTCCTTGATAGGTATAAGTACAATAAATGACAATATAAGTTTGGTAGTTGGCCTGTTTTAAATAGATAATGGCCTCAATTTATCTGTGCACACTCATTTTCTGCTTTGTCTTTAAATATTTGTGCATTTGCATTCCCTGCCAAATCTTTATTTCATGGCTAAGAAATAAAGGAGACAAACATCATATGTATGTCTCAAATACTCTATTAAAAGTTTATCTTTATTAGTTGATCAAGGATAATGCGTTAAAGCTTGTCCACACACTACTAGCGCGGTGAATCAATAAGAAATTTGTGTTATAAAATTTGATTTTCCTATCAAACCAATTACTTACTTGGAAGACGCATGGTGTAAAACATATTCTCACTGAAATACTGGGAAGCTTCATAACTGATTCAATCAATATATATATATGTGTGTGTGGGAATAGCTATTGAACAATTTTTTAGTAACAAATTTCAATGGGGAAATGGTGTTTTTTAGTAGTGACAAAAGGATAAATGAAAAGAGTTTTAGTTATGTATACACCATCAGTTTAAATTATTATTTTTTCACATTATAAGGTCATCGAAAAGATATTTTATTTATAACTAAAAGGTTTGTAATGGGTCCAATATTTTGGTCTCACACGACAATTAATGGAATATAATTGTAGTTGAGTTTTTTTTTTAAAAAAAAGTCTAAATCATGTTTGGTAAGGTCGTGTACTTAGGCTGACCAAAATGGAAAATATTTCTGTAAATGCACACATTAATTAATTGAATCTTAAAGCATTTAGTTGAAATTAGTATTCATACTTTTGATAATGACGTATATATTGACATAGAAATGAATTAAGTTTCTCTCAATTAACTCGATCTTTTTTCATTTATAAAACAAATTTTAGTAAGTAATAAAATTAACTTACCGTGAGTACAAGAATATAAAAAAAAAATTTGGCATTTCTCTATTTTTAGCGAGAAAATTAGAGCTATTTTCTTTTGTATGAGTCAATATACATATAAATTAAATTCATAATAAGACAAGAAGCGTAGTGTACTCCCTACGTTTCATTTTAATCGTTTCACATTGACTTCACATGTTTCATTAAATTTAATCTATTTATTTATATTTCGGAAATTCAAATAATTATTTATTAATATTTCCTCCTTCCTTTATCCATTTCAATCTTATTTAGATTTGACACATAATTTACAAGACTAAAGACGAACTAAATTATTTTCAATATATGAGTGAAGTAAAATGAAACGTACGTACCTTGGACCAGCGCGAGTATAAAAGCCGGCGTTAATGCAAGTGCCTCCGCCCAAAATTCTAGCTCTAGAATTAAAAACGCCGTCGGTAGAAACGAAAAATTGTGAAGCGGAAGTAGATGAAGTGTCAGCAAGAGAGATGTGAAAATTTTGCATGAATGACACATTTGCATTTGTAAATGGAACTCCACCTCTTTCAACTAATAAAACTCTAAATTTTGTTGACAATGTTGCTGCTAAAGGACAGCCAGCTGTTCCACCTCCAACTATTATATAGTCATATGAATCTGAAAATGATGAAAATGTACTTGCTTCTCTTATAAATGGGTACTTATCTTCCCATCTCCCTTCTCCTGCTGCATCAAATCAGGAATTAAATCAACCATAGAAGAAAATACTCGACAAATAAACAATACTTATAACGCAGATTCAATGTATGATACACAAGCAAGGGCCATTCAACGGAATTCAATATTTTATACATATTAAAAAATTAGAATGGCAAAGTGAGATGCATTTAATAGTTAATTTTGAAAATATTTTCAAAATTGATTTCAATTTGTAAAAGCAAGTAAGACCAATATTATACGGGAGGGGTTAAGCAATTACTATGGGTGATAATATATAATTAAATTAAAAAAAGTTATAATAGTATATGATCCTCTCATCTAATAGTTTATCAGATGATATGACCATACAGTTCAACATTTAAATAAAACTACTCCTTTTGTTTCAATTTAACTGTCGTAAGTAAAACACACGAACAAAATTATTTAAAATCTTTGATTTAAACAACAAATGATGCAATTTAATTAAATGTATCGATCTCTAATAGATTAGCAGAAGTGATTTTGAAGAATTGCAAGAAAAGGTGGTGGATTATAAGAATTATAGATGAGGATGATAAATTAATTAGAAAAAATTAAACAAGTGAAAAGGGAATTTTAATTGTATACTAGCCTCGATTTTGACGAACAAAAAAAAAACATGGAAAATGAAAAAGGGAATGAAATTAAAATCCCTAGCTATAAGAGAAAATAAAAATAAAAAGGTAAGGTACCTTGAATGAGAATGGTGAAATGGAGATGAGATACAAGTAAAGAGAGAAGAAGGTTGAAAATCACAGAGAGAGGACCAACCACAGCCATTTGAGTTCAGACACAAACTACACTAACACACAAATTTACTCTCTTAGGAGATCAAGAACCTTCCCACCTCAACCTTTTATCTATGTGGCTTCTTCTCCTTGGCCTTGTTTTGTGTGTCCAACATATATATATAGCACTACTAATGTACTCTACCAAATGTATATACGTTCACGATATTAAAAATAGATGTTCACTTTCACTTTTTAATTTCTCAATGTATTTTCCAAACATTCTACTTATTACTTCTTAAAGGGTTGTTTGGTAGCTAGATGAGAAACAAGTTATTTATGTATTAATTTTCGTATAACTTATACAATGTTTGGTAGGTAGATAGAAAATAAAATGTTCATGTATGAATTAATCAACATTTGATTGACAATTTAGAAACCTACATAACTAAATACATGTATAATTTATGAGAGATCTATGTGTTAATTAGTTTATGTTAGAAGATGAAATAACTAATACTTGCATAAAATAATACATAAATTTCATTATAACTAATCTTTATATTATTAATATTTGCATAGCTCTAACCAACTACCAAACAACTCTTAAGAGTTGTAACAATGTAATATTAGACAACTAAAAATGAACGATGCTTATCACTCGCAATATATTGTACATTGTGTATTGAGCTAGATATGGGTATTATTATTTTATACAGAATAAAAGATGAAATAATTAATACATGTATAATTAATACCAACATAAAATAGCAGATCGAATCACTCATAACTAATCCTTACATAACTTTAACCAACTACACACAACTCTTAAGAGCTAATATCAAGTCAAAATTATACTAGCATTAATAGCACTACAAAGGCAGGCAAGCAAGCAAACAACAACAACGTAAATGAATAGTAAATACATTGTAGTTTTAACGTGGAAAGAGCAAGGTGGGTATATTAAATTCAAAGAGAGGCCATTTATGGTGTGGGAAATCAATGCCAACTGCTACACTGAATCATCAATGCATTCATATTGGCCATTCGATTCATTTCTATCTACGTTCTACTAATAAAATAAAATTAATACTACTACTTTTTATTACCTTCTCCCTCTCATGACAGCTCACTATTATTAAACCACCATATATATAGCGTCAAGACCTTAAAAAAAATGTTAACTTTTACTTGTCAACTACATTAAAAATAAATGTTCATCGTGATTTGTCTAGTTTAGAAAATCAAAAGAGATAATGAATAAAATTTTGTTATTGATAAGAGATGTGAGAAGTAGCGCGTATCGGTCGGTTCAGTTTGGTTTTGAAGTTTATCGGTTTGACTTATTAGTTATCGGTTTGTAGAGATGGTAAACTATTATAGAACCATTAAGATATTAGCTTATCGGTTATTGATCGTTATCGGTTTAACCGTTAAAATTTGACAAAAAAAACCATTGAAAATCACTTTAAAACAAGGTGACAAACCAAATGAATCATGACATAGTGAGTTTTTATATATATCTCAAAAAAAAAAACAACTTTTACATTGTAGAAAATAAGAGTTTGGGAAAGACAAAAAAAAAACAAAAAAACCAAACTCTAAGTCAAGGACTTTATATACAAAATGGTATAAATATAATTATTTAATTTACTATCGGGTTATCGGTTAACCCGTTAAGAAAAAACCTAAAATCGTTAAGAACCGATAACCCGATAACAAAAAAAATAAAAACCATTATTAAAACCGCTAAACCAATAACCCATTACGGATAAACTAATAACTTTTTTTTCAATTCGGATTATCGGTTTCATTTCGATTCGGTTTTGAACAGCCCAAAGTCAATACGAATAAACATGGATATATGGAGAGTACTACTTATATATTAAAGAGAGGACACACAACTACACAAGTTTTTGGTAAAATACATTACAGTCACTTTGAATTGTATTAGATTCGTTTGTTTGACTTAATTCAAATGGTAAATTTCAAAATGATTTCATAAAAAAAAAAAATGTAATCCAAACATGTACACAGCAATAAATTCAAAGATTTTGGCCAGAGAGTGATAGTTATTTTGTTTCTTTAACTTTAAGATTGTGGGATCCATTTATCAAAGGAGGACAGAGATGAAAGCTGTAAAAAAAAATTATATATAATTTTGGAATATAATTTAAATAGAATAAATTAATATATTTTATGTTTTTCTTCTTGGTTTTTGGTATTTTAGGCTCGATTAAATTCAAATTTATGCTAAGAAGTTTTATATTAGGAGGTATAAAATTACCTAACAAAACTACATACTCAAAAAGACTCAAATCTATGAATGGTGACGAATTAACTTATTAAATATGACCCGACAAATTGGTCGATTTATCAATTTAGCACACATTTTACTTTTTCAAATTCAGCTCAACACATCTAATGTTTTTGCCAATTTTTCATCCGGTATCTTATATCCAATCTGAGTTAGTCCAGATTATTTTAGAAAATTTCATATTAAAAGTAAAACAATCTCTAACAAAAACGACTTCATATATATCTAAAATAATTCAAAATCAAAACCTCTGATTATTTGACACCTTTTAATTATGTGGACAACCAAATTAAACTACATTTTTGAGAATGAACAATTTCCAACTTCCAAGAGAGGAGGAGGAATATATAAAATTACACCACACTATTTGTCAGTCACTAATCATTGAGTCTATATATAACCAACAGAGAGGGATCTGTTATATTACATATATAACTATATTATATAATATAATATATATAAAATATATATATTATTTTTCTTTGCGTATACTAATTTAGTTAGCACAGCAGATTGTTTTTCCTTCTTCAGGTATGTCCGTTTTTTACCGACCACTTAATGGTTTATATATTTATAGATATAATAAATCATAGTTAGTTAGAAGAATATCTATCTATATATATATTACCTTAAAAGCATAAACTTCTAACTTAAATGTTAAATTACTATAATATTCCTTACTTAGGTTGTGACTTTTCCGATGAGTTGTGACTTTTCTCAAAGGATTGTGATTTTTTGATGAGTTATGACTTTTCCAAAGAGTTGTGACTTTTCGAAAGGGTTGTTACTGCTCGAAAAGGGCATGACTTTTTAGATAAAACATTAAAAACACTTGTTCATACTACCCTTTGTTAACTATAAATAGAGGGGTTTCCTCTCATTTTAAACCACAACTTTTTAAATCTTCTACTCTTCTTCTTTTTGAATTTAAAAAAAATTCGTGTGATTTATTATCGTTGAGTGAGTTCGAAGTTAAGCGGAATATGAGGTACCACTATTCTGATGAAGTGAATTGCTCTATCCTAAGAGTGTATATTTCTTAACCTCGAGTACTTGAGGAAATAGTTCTAATGATATAATAATTATTTTTTTGCTTAGTGTATACATTAGTATGCAATGTTCCAATATGTGAAGTTAACATGATGTATTCTAAATTCATTTGTTTTTGGTTAACAATTTCTCTTGTGATGTAGATATATGCTTCTGAATATTTTTTTTCAATATTATTAAACTTCTCAAGAGTTAGAGAATTATCACGATTTGTTTTTTTGATGCCCAAGACAAAAAAATTACTTAATTTATCAATGTTACTTATGTGATTTAAATTGTCAGGAAGTTTGCTTCAAAATAGTCACAACAAATGTGAAAATATGTGAATATATATAAATCATTTAAAAGTTATCATTAACAAAATAAATTTTATATTCAGTAATATGGAATAAACATGTTCATTTTGACACTACACTAAATTAACATCTAATAACTATAAAAAAAAAAATAGTAAATTAAGTCCTATTTATTTATGTAAGCATAAAATTTATTAGAAATTCATCTATTGCACATTAATTCTTTAGTATAACATTATAAATTGTCTTAGTTATGACTAATTATTGCAAATGTTATTCACACTCTTTTACATTCTTTAGTTATAATATTATGAATTTTCATAGTTATTACATTATTTATTTCTATTTTTCATCTTTCCTTGTATTAACTTTTGACTTATAATTTTTCATATTATTATAGCCCCTACATAGTGGCGTAGCCACAACCATCCCAAGGTGTCCAATTGAACATCCTTCGTCAAAAAATAACGTTGTATAGATATGTTAAATTCTATATTTAAAAGATATATATTTGAAGTTGGACATCCTTAAGAAAAGCTATGATTTTGGTGCAGTACTAATGGATGTCCATTTGATTGAAGGAGTTTCGGATTTGAACCCCAAATAACACAATATTTTTTTATTTTATTTTGACAGCCACACACCATTATTCTTGGACACCCTTAATAAAATATAACTTATAAAATAAAAATTAATATACAAAAATAGTTCTAAAAAATAAAATGTAGTTTTTCTCCACATGTTCACATGACATCTAAACAGATTAAGTGGAATACACGTTCAATGCACATTTGCTTAGATGACAAGAAAAACACACAACAAATATCGTCTATAAAGTAATATTAGTGAGATATGACTACTTACATGATTGAACCTCATCAAATTGAAATAAATATGTACATTATAGCATTTAACTAATAAAAATTTTCATTGACCATCTTCATAGGTTCGTGTGAATAAAAGATATATATGACGATCCACATTGAACATTCACAAAAAAATCTACAATATTATTTTGTGCAGAGCTTATTATTCAAATCTTCACTTAAAATTTTTGAACTGATAATCACGTGCAACGCACGTGTCAAAAATCTAGTATATATAAAAATACAGGAATATATGTATGTATACTTGCCTATATTATTATTATTATTACCAAACATATTTAATACATATTATTATTTAGCACTGAGGTTGAAATACATGAGTGAAATTAAACAATAGCTGGAAGCATATCTTTAATAGAGGTAGAGGTGGAGGGTGCCCCACTCCCCACGCCCAACCTGCTACATTATTTCATTTTTATTTTTAATAATTTTTTTATTTAAAAAAGAATGATATAATTTGATTTAGCATGAAATATAAGAAATAGATTTTTTTTTTTAATTTTGTAATCTTAAATTAAGTTATGTCAAATGTTTTAAAATGATCTTTATTTTTGTAATTTTAAACATATAAGATAGAAAGTTGAAATTAAAATAGTGTAAAAAAGAAAAATGATCATTCTTTTTTAAACGGATTAAAAAGAAAAGTTGACCTTCTTTGCTTGCTAGCCAGCTCATGATCTAGCGACTAGCTACCTTCGTAATAAGAAATAAATCTAGCTATACATTCTTAAAATAAATAAATGGAGCTACCTTTTGCACTATTATTATTATTATTATTATTATTATTACTACTACTACTACTATTATTATTATTATTACTATTATTATTATTATTATTAGTATTATTATTATTATTATTATTATTATTATTACTACTACTACTAATAATAATAATAATAATATTATTATTATCTCACCCATCTATCCAGCTGGAAGTTAATTGTTCCTCTTTTACATTTTCTCTCTTTTTTCCTTTGTTGGTTAATTAAAGGAAACTTACACTCTTAGTTTGCAGTAATCAATGAAATCCAACAGCTATGAATAGTTATATTATTTAATGTGTATTACAACCTATTGTTGCATTTGTTTTGTATATTGTTGTTTTACAATCCTTTTACTTAATAATTCTGTGATATATCGGAAACAATATTCCTAACTCATATAGGTAAAAATAAACTTACTTTGTGTATGTCATATCTTCTTCAAACTTCATTAATAAAATTACATATTGTGTGTATATATATATGGTGTCCAACAAATTTTATTGGGATTCTTCAAATACGTTATCCATTCTCTTTTATAGTCCACTAGTTCATGCTCAGTACAGATCCAACTAATTACACGTAATTTGATTTTTAATTTACTTGACTTGCTAATTAATTAAAACAGTTGCTCTTTAATTTCTTGACGGGCATGATAACAAATAAAGGATGTTTTGGTAATAATATAATTGTTGTAATATTATATTTAGTGGTAATAATAAATATGAGTATTGAAAACTTGCATTATATAAATGTGGCTAAAGGCTTTAGCGACTATAAATGCAATATCATTAACTCAATTACCGATAAATCTTTTTTGCGGCATTATTTCTCTCCATCATTAACTAGAAGTCTCAAATTGAGCCTTGAATATGAAAAAAAATCATGTTCGAAATCCTTTTCACAATGCGCGAATACAAATTAGTCAAACTTAATGGCAGATATTGAACATCGGATGAGAAACTTAAAAAAAAAAAAGAGTTTCTTTCCTTTACCTAATATTATGATTATGTATGTTCCAAGTATTCAATCACGTAACATAGTTAGATGCTAGAGATATAGACCTTTGAAAGTAACTACTCATAATTTTGTAAGAAATATTATAAATGCACCCAGCTAGACCAGATATCTTTGACACTTTTTCTTGAGAAAATAACAAAAATGGTGTTCATATGGTTGAGGGTTGATTCAAATAGCCTCTCTTTAAATATGAATTAAATTACTTTGGTTTTTTAATTATTTTTTTCTAAAGTTAACACTTTTTAGTCTTTGTCAAAACAGTGAAGAAAAAAAACTATTTGACCATAAACTCCAAAACAAGTCCTATCTCGAATAATTAAATTTGACCAATATTTTAAGATGTATTTTTTCATCATATTGATACGAAAAAATTTATAATTTATAGTACTTATGTATAGTTTTTTAATATCTAAAATTTAATTTAATTTTTAAAATTAGTCAAATTAACTTGCAAAATAAACGTGACAACTATTCAGAGGGTATAGTACATATAGTCCTTATAATTGGCTTGGGAAAAGTGGGCTTTTTTCTTCTTCTTTTGAATAAAATCAATTTACTCATTCAATTATAGGCTTCTCACGTGGCTCAGTAATTATAGCATAATAATAACAACTCAGCAATCACACAAATAATAATTGACAAAATTGGCAGAAAAGACTAACCACTAATATATATAGCAATATATAGCTAGATAAATAATGTATATTACAGCCTAGAAATTCAATAATTGGTGGTCCATACACTCTTCTTACCCTAAAAATAGAAATTCACCTGTTTTTTTTGGCTTTTCTAGTTTCTGATGCTCATTCTAGAAACTACTAAAAGTAAGAAGGTTACCATAGGCTAACATATAGAGCTTAAATACAAAAACATGATCAATGAAAATTCATATAACCGATTACAAACAAACTTAAATTTTGTCTATCTCAAGCTCATATAGAGGAGGGTTACGATAGGCTAATGCAAAACTCATGATGTAAAACAGATAAAAACTTTGAACGGAGAAACCTGGACAATGAAAATTCATATAACCGACCAGATTCATAACCTGTTTGGATATAGTTTCACTCTTCCCTAGATGCACATATTTTACATCACAATCTTAGCATGTACCTCAGCAAAAGAAAAACATTTCAGAGATTCACTAAAAATATTGACAAAAATCCCATCTCATTAGAAATATAGTTTCTGATATCTTTCATCAGCTTATCCATAAAATACAGACAGTATATTAGGCTTCTCACAAGAAAATTTTGATGGCAAACAAGGAGAATAATAACAAACAACACAGAAAAGAATGGCCCTCATAGTTCACCAACAAAATAAAATCAACTGTAAAAAGAACAAGAGAGAATTAAAACACAGCCTATTCAGTGTACAAAAATCAATGCCTTCAGTGTCTGATTCTTTCATATGCTTTGTCTCTAAAAGTGCTAGCCGCAATCAAGCATAATTGTGCACCATACCACGTCTGGATGAGCATTAAAACTTTGCTGTCGCAGAATAAGAGTGGGTGTTATAAACAATAGCTTACTGCGCTTTGTCATGTAACGAGGAGCTAGAGTATTCTGTTCCATTTTCTGAAGTTACTTCGGATGTACCACTGGTTGATACATCACCGTGATCGTTTGTGCTACCGCGGAAGCTCTTTGACGAAAGAGCAGGGTTACCCTGAGGTTGACCATTTGCCATACCTTGTCCTTCCTCGGCTAGTCGTTTAAGAAGATTCATGACTGTAGGAAGGAACTTTGTGGATAAAGAGAGAAGTCCAGGAAGCTGCCAAAATGCATATAGAAGATCACATTCCCGAGAAGACCATTATTTCATAATTTTCCACATTTGTGAATGTAGCAATTAAGTGGATAAAGAAGATTAAGCCAGAGTAGTTGTGTTTTGACTTACATAACAATATAAACAGTGAAGTATAAAACATCGCAAAAATAGAAAGGAAATGTCAAATCTATTTCACCCTTGGAAAATCAAATGAGATAACAACCTACTGAAAGGACCACAAATGTCTACTCCTTTCATCGCTTGGAAACAGATAAAGAAACGAAAAATTACAAGGTTTTCTGTTCTGTTGCTGTGTTTGTTTGGATGATCAGAAAAGAAAATGAAAGGTAATTATTTCCCTTCCAGCATCTCCTACTTTTATGAGTTTATCTTTCTTCCTCTAGTTGCCTAGCCTAGGTAAAACATCTCTAGGAAAATAACGAACCGATGAAAAGAAGCACCACGGGAAGATCACAACTTCATTACTTCTTTATTTTGATGACAAGGGAAACCCCTAGCTGCTACCCATTGGGAGTGCACAGGGTAAAACTCTCGCTCCTATGCAATAGCTCGCAAACCACATAGGAGAGGTAACCCGCACTAGGCAAGCCTGGTGTGGCGAGCTCAACCCAGAAGGCAAACCCGATGCTTTTGCTGACAAGGGGTTTCGAACTTGAGATCTCCAACAAAGTCTCAAGCCCAAACCACTGGGCCACCCCGAAGGGTACAAATTCATTACTTCTTTTTTGTAACTATGTGGAACAGAATTTTAGAACATCATTTGCAACTGAAAATCATCAGTGTTGCACTTGCAGAGTGTAGAAAAAAAATTCTATGTCTTTTAAGAAGCAACTAACAAGAGTCTACAAAGGTTATTTGGTTGAACTGTTTTTCCTTTTTATAAAGACTTTTGGTTGAATTGCTTCTAGTTTGCAAACAATAGAACTCTGAGAAAGAAGATTCAGCACTTACAACTCCATTGCGGAATTCGCCTGAGATATCCATTTGCACCCAAAGAGCTTTAAATAGCAGATAGGCGACGAATATAAACCCTAAATATAAAGGATTTCTGGAGAGAGAAAAAAACCGCATGAGCTAGAGTTAAACCATGTTATACTGTAAAATATAGGGGGGCATCATGAACTACAAGTCAGAAGGAGTACCTTAAAAGTGTCATGAATTCATTGAATCCCAAAACAACCATGGCAACAATTGCCCATGGAGGTGGTAACCAATTATTATTTCTCTTGCTAGCCTCCTGAAAGTTGAATAAGAGAAAATCAGAAGTTATCAAGAACGAAGGGCAAAACTTCAAATAAACATTATTGATGCCAGAACATAACCTACAGGTGTAAAGGTACTCTCCGACTTTTTAGCACTACAAAATTAGAATTCATACACCTAGTGGCTAGCATGAAAGACAATCAACCTCCTAGTACCAAAGGTACATCCCACTCTTTGATCAAAACAAATCTCGGGTGTTCAATGGACATGATAGCACTTCAACTGTTTTTAATACCATTATTTAGTGAATATAGCCAGCATTTACAATACCTTCCTACCCTTGTTGAAACTTCTCGAGCTTCAACCGACAATCAAACAACATAAAAGAATGCACTGTCAGAAAAGCAGAAAGAGATGCAGAGTAGAATCTAATATCTTGCCTGAGCAGCAATGGCTTGTGAAACAACATATTCAGTCTCCGTCTTGAATTGCCTCCACAAAGACTTGCACTGGACAGGTGTAATCAAAGTTTTTGATGGAGGGACCTGCAATATAAATTGACCACAAGATGAAAATTTTGATGGGCTGAACTATACCATGCAAAGATTACTTAATCATACAAAAAAAGAGTCTAGCTCCTAAAGACGAAAAAAATTCTTAGGACCTTTGTAGTCTTTTCAGGTAGAAAAATCAAATCATTAAGATGAAGCAAAGAACACCTCAGACTATGTTGTGGAGATTAGCGTGTACGTTTAGAACTTGATTGTATTATATTCAATCCAAATTTTCACATAATCTAGTTGATGGTCATCACCAGCGAGATCCCAAACAAAATATTTACACTCTGAACTGTGTAATGATGACTGGCCTATTAATGGAAAGAATCTTATCTTTCCCCTTTTCGTCGGCCAATTTTTTTGCTTGCATTCCAAGACAAACCACATAAGTAAGCGAATTACCTCATCCCAAGTGCTAGATGCCAGAGGATCAACTGATGTAATGCTCTTTGAGGAGGAAGCACCTGCTTTTCCATCTACAAGAGCAACTATAAGTATTTTGTCTATACTGTCGCCCTCATCTTCCAAGCGAACTGCAGCCATAACTGACAGGAGCTTCAGAGACTGGGAGAAAATCAAGAGAAGTCAGTACAATCTTAGATGTAATAATTGACACGTGAAATCACACACCAAAAAAAGGGAACTTATGTCAGTCAATCATACAGCTGATCGTGCAGTTTTAGTAATTGCGCGAATATCTTCCTTGCCAGTCCAAATTCGTGGCATAGAATCCTGATCATGGCTGAACAATGTTGAAAACCTGCCAGTAGTTTTCAGCTCATCAGCATATTTATAATAAATAGTGTATGTCAGAGCTGTAGAACAAAGATCAACTCATGTCCATACCTGTCCTTCATGCGACTCAAGACCCTTCCAGCTTCTTCCTTTGCCTTCGCTTCAACTACTCCTCGCGCATAATCTTTCAACCGCAAAACCATGTTATCCCTACTTTCTTCATCCATTTCAAAACCAGAAAGTGCAGCAGCAAAACCAGAGACTGCAGTATCAGTCTCACGCTGAAGCAGTTTTCTTATTGCTGGCCATGTATCATCACCAGCTCCATCTAAAAGAGCCTCAACTGGTCCAGCCAATGCCTCGTTCAGTTTTGTCTAACAAAGAATTTCTCTTCAGTTACAGGATAAACTTACATTTGAACTTAAAATCAAATGGTCATCCCACTTGTTTGCTATCATGTAGGATCCTCTAACAACAACAAATAGTTATAAATATTATGCATCTGGGACCAGCTAATTGAGCTATCAGAGGCAACTAAGTGATGGCATGTTCCTTTAACCAGGGAAATGATCTTAAACATCCCAAGTATGCCAACGCCCATTTTTTTACCTCAAAATCCTAGTACAGAACACTACAAAAAAATGAAGTGAGTTCCGCAAAGTCACATTAATATAGTAAACTTTGGCCCCAACTCAACCTCGAAAGTTACATGAGAAGGCGAGGTATAAGGGAGATGACATCCCATGCGCTGGTCCGATGTGGGACCCTTACCACCTCAACCAAAACACACTCTGGACATTTGGAGGTGAATAACACAAGGGTCAAACATTGATGTGTTGAATAACATAAGGGTTTATCATTGGATAACAAAACAACAGGGAAAGATTGGTATGGCTTTAATATCGTGTTAAGAAAATGGACCTTGGGCATTGTTCAATCTCAGAAGCTAGCTTCAGAAACGAGCACCCTCCAAAATGTAAGGAGACTCTGGCTTACAAAGTGACACTTAATGGTAAACTATAAAGGTTGTCACATTTCATACCTCATAGAGGGTTGTCACTTCAGTCAGCTTGGCACTGCGAACTTCAGCAATATGAGCATCTACATCACGCCTCAGCTTATCCTTCACTCTAGATGAGGAGTCCCATTTTGCTTGGTCAATAATAGCATCTACAAAATAATGCATCAGCTGTCAGATTTCAAAAGGCAAGATGCTGACACTGTGCTCAACATTTTATTTCCAGCACAAAATATCACCTATTAAAGTTTTCCAGTCTTTGGGCATTATTTTATTAACTACAAGGTCGGCAAGATCTTTAGAAGAGAAATATTAATGAACACTAGTTTCCTACAAATGCTGAAATCAGCAAGTGATACACCAATCTCTTTGCAAAAATTATTCTGGTTTGATATTTTCAACCAGAAAAGTTGTTATTTCTACAAGAGAAGGGAAGAACATATCAATAGTCATAACAGCTCAAATCACATGCACCCAAAAAGGCATAGAAGTGGGTACGCTATAGCAACAAAAAACATCAGAAATTTACCCTGCAAACCCAAGTGAACATTTCAATAAATAATCATCAGTAATAAGCAACTACTTCAACTAATTGACATTTAAGAGAAGTATAGTCAGCTCTACAAGTCTATTCCCAGAGAATCAACAGTTTTTATAACCAGACTCCCTACATCGAGATAGGGTATCAACTCCTTGATCATTTTTAATGACCTGTGGGGGGTTATCATTATGATAAAATGTCCTCATCAACAGAAAAAAGATATAAATCAAGTGGGGTAAACCAGTAACAGCAATAGCAGATTGCATCCTATACCTGTGCATTCTTCATCAAAATGGGACATACAAGACTCAGCACATTCACGAGCAGCCAGAGCAAACCCTTTACCCCCCTTCAATGCCTTCTCAAATGCATCTTTAAATCTTTCAAAAGCATCAGATCGGATGTGTCCCAGCATAGATTGGTAGGCTGGTTGGACAAGCTACAAAAGACAGGATAAATCAGAGGGGGATTGCAATTAAAAAAAAGGCCCTTCATTTTGAGGAAAATGAGTAAAAAATTGTGTTTAGAAAATGCATTTGCATCATTAGTTGAATGAGTACCATTAAGTTTAGAAATTTTAGCATGTGCATTTATTTGGTTGACTCTAAGAAGCCAAAGAGTTCTCATTAAGACGCAGGAACCAGCAAGTAGGGTTGGTCAATTTAGAATGGTTAATGCAGGGAATATACCCAAAGAATTGTGTGTATGTAGTAAAACAGGTTTAGGAGAGAGCAGAGCCTAGCCCGGTACCTGAAGCAATTTCTCTTCCAAATGCTTTCGCTTTGAGGATCTAACCCCTTCATCAAAGAAGGTAGCCTCGGCATCATACCTATGAAGAAAAATAATCTTATTATCCATGTGCACCCTTCTTATAATGTATATATGCATAAATGAAAAACAAAAATTACATACCAAGGGAGAAAATGGTAGGAGAAATTACAATAAAATGAATATCTCCATTTCAATCAATATGATACTTTCTATTTCAGGACATCAGAAAATTTCATGCTAATATTATACATATAACTACTTATTTAAAGCTCTAAAAGATCAAATTCATTCAACTGATCAAAGTCACATATTTTGATCAAACTAACGCTCAATTACTACTATTGTATTTGCTTCACACTCATATTCAGGCCATACTGTCACAAAATGAGTGTGATATGAGATTGAAGCCCAACAAATCCACAGGATGATCGTCACAAAAAGGCAGATGCTAAGACATATGTGCAGTAATACAAGAACGGAAAAAATTAGAAATGGGTCACAACCGACAAAATGCGCCATTCTGTAGATGTGACTATGATGACTAAAAGTGCTTAAATAGAAAGATGTAGATAAGTCTCAAAATTGCTTATATTATCATGGAATCAAGGGAGATTCAGCAAATAAATTAAAAAAATGCAACAGAAGCAGAGTACTTATATTATAGATTCCACCTAGTTGTGGTAAAGGCTCAGTAGTTGTTCTTCATCAAAAAAAAAAAAAAGGCTCAGTAGCTGTTATATCTATATCAGATCTGGTGTTCGCCAGGAGTGCTTTTAGCCTTACTAGAGGCATGTATATCAGTACAGTGATAAGAGTGAGTTTCACAGAACTCCAAAGTTCAGAAATCTCCTAATTTACCTTTAAAAACAAATTACTATTAGAATAAAAAGAGACTAAAAGGAATTGGACGGCGGGGACACCGACAAATTTAGGATTGTGGAATAGTTGATAGATTGTTTTGATATAGAAAAAATAAGGAGAAAGCACAAAATGAAAAGAAAGAAAAAAAAAAACAAATTGGACCAGCGGAACGGCAGCCGCCCTGCAGTATTACCCAGCCATCATTATTAGTCTAGGAGTAGAACGGAAGAAAGAAGGTAGAGGAGAGAAATATAATCCTGCAAAAAGAGGGCGGGGTGGGTGACTAAAGTTGGGGGTGAGGGAGAAGAAAAAGAAAGTAGTTTTACCGGGACTTGGGGACAATCAGCCCGCTCTTCTACCCTTCTCCACTTAAATACTGTAGTTAGTTTGCTTGGCGCAAAACTAGAACCTGTGACCCAAGGCACAAATCCCTCAACCTTTGGCAACTGGCTAACTCTAGAGGACGAAAAAGAAAGAGTAGTGCACCAGCGGTAATTCTCCGATAATTGAAAGGACAAGAAGATGGAGGGAAGGAGGAACACTGAGAGAAGGGTTTGCTTCCTTTATTTGTACCCTAGATTTAGGTAATCATATTTGTTAAAATATCCAGAGATTTTACGCACACAACCCAAGAAGTTTATTCCAGTCAGAGTTAATCCGGTGACAAAAACACAGCGAGAAGGTGGATCATCCACAGCCAGCCACAACAACCACATACCTAGTACTGTAACGCCCTTTCTTTTATCAGTCCATAAAAAACCTTTTTTGACATACCTAGTAACACCTCACAACTATTTATCGGGAAAAGAACAACTTCCTTTCAGCACAATATGGCAAAGATATTGTACAAAGTACTCATCTAAATCTCTTTGCTTTCCTATATTGATGCTAAACTAAAATAAGGTCCGCCAGAACCTCAACCATAGTTTTAGCGTATCATTAGTTCTTGTGTATATCAACCTAAACACCGCTCCACCAGCATTTCCTTCCCAACACCTTAAGTCATTAAACTGCTAATTAGGTAATCAAAGAAGGGAGGAGCATTTGATAAGAACTAAATTTCAAGGATTCTAGCAGAGAACTCTACACGGATAAAATTCAGAGAAACCATTCGGTTTTATCTTTTGTCCTCAACGCTCTTTAATGCTACTCTTCTAGCTGTTTTTCATACCATAAGCTTTATCAAATGTGATGAAAATGCGGTGATCAACTAATTCATATACTCTCCTTGCTCTAATCACAAGAATGCTTAGACGCATCCTTCTGGAAGGCAAGAACTATCACATTAAGAACATCCGCTCCAGATGAACTTCACGTGTGAAAATACTAGCTTTCCAACATTCTGTGTGTGTTACTGGAAGCACAACCATGCTATACCACACGAAAGTTGTGTCCTTACTCTGATAGACAAGCGTCCAAAATTGAGCTGAC
The DNA here is from genome assembly GCA_035578085.1 of Solanum pinnatisectum. NCBI lineage: Eukaryota > Viridiplantae > Streptophyta > Magnoliopsida > Solanales > Solanaceae > Solanum > Solanum pinnatisectum. The sequence continues at coordinate 54,033,694 of CM069078.1, read as the reverse complement.
CTTCCTTCCAAAGCCTCGTACAGAATGAGAATTAACTGCCTCTTCTAATTGAGACCATTCCTACAACAACTCAATTAATTTAAAATTAACAGTGATCTTCAAAGTAGTAGATATAACAGAACAAGATATAACTTCTCAAATAAACCTCTAAACAATTATGTATACCTCATTTTCAGTAAAAGAAACATATTTTTCATTGGCAATCTCTTCACAACGCACTGTAGCTACCATAACCTGTAATTAGATCAAAATTAAGTATGTCATTAGTACATGGATAACTAATTGACAATTTCAATTCCAGTAGATTTTTAGGTTATAACCTTATGGGCAGGCAGGTCAAGGTCCTTGTTCTCCTTTATAACCTTCCATATCTGTTGTGAACTAAATGAAAAGCCTGATGCAGGAACAACAGCCCGCCTATCCCCAGCAAGCCCACCAGGTGCAATAGAATGAAAGAATCGCTGTCTAAGACTAGCCACCTTAACAAAGAAGCATGAAGGAACACAAATATGTAAATCAGAGTCAACTAAACAAAAAAGTAAGTCTTCTGTCTGATCATTGGCTACAACATATTCAAGACAACCATATGTGATAAAAGTAGATGTGAACTACTCCCTCTGTTTCAAAAAGAATGACCTTTTTCCTTTTTTGGTAACATTTTAATTTCAGCTTTCCACGTGGCATGTTTAAAGCCACAAGATTGAAGGGCAATTTAGTACATTTGGCATAACTTTAATTTAGGACCACAAGATTCAAAAGTCTTCTTTATTTTCTAAAACTTCGTGCAAAGTCAAACCAAGTCACTCTTTGTGAAACGGAGGGAGTACTAAAAAAGGAACACATGTTCAACAAATGCTCAAAAAAAAAACATACCTGCTCTTTGAATTGTTCTTCCTTCTCTTCAAAACTAGAAAGAGCCACGACCTCGACCTGGACATTCAATCAATTTCACCAAATCTGTGAGCATAGATATAAACAGACAACGAGAATGTAACAGCAGATGAAATCTTACTGTGACTCACATTAAAAAACTCACTTAACGGTGTATCCTTGTGAGCTTGCGGCTTTGGGACAGAATCCCATATCTACACAGCCAGAACAGGTACAATAAAATCAATAATGTTGAGTTTAGAAGGGGGAAAAAAAACAAGAAAACTAAAAAAACCATGAATACGGTACCTTCTGAATGTCTTCCCTTAGAACAGGTTCCAAGTTTTCGAGGGGAGTCTACAAATGAAAGTGAAATAACAACCTGCTTAAATACACTTTTTTTCACAGGACAGGTAGATATAAATGGCAGAAAAGCACTTCTGAGAGAAGAAGGCACCTACCCTTGTTTTGTCACGAATAACAAACATCAATGTCGTTTTACGTGGACTAAATAACCTCATCATAACCTGGTCACAAAGGAGTAAGTCGTAAAACATCCGGAAGGAATATTAGGAAAAAGAAATATCTATAAAAGAGACATCTATGTACTTTACCTGGAAGACAGTCTTCAAAAGAGGCTTATTGGCAGCCTGCTCTCGACCAATATCATGACACCACCTGAATAGTTAATACTTTTGAGCCACACATACATATTTTCTTCTAATTTCAATTTATTAGAAGTTCATGTACTGCATATTTCACATAATAGAGGAACTTACATGTTGATAAGCACTATATCAGAAACAGCAAGTGCGAATAGAGCGCTCTGCTTCTCAAATGCAGTGTCATCCTACAAAAAAATTGTAAATCCTGAATGAGAAACAATCAGCTCAATTGCTAGTTATCCCACCTCATGAGCAAGTTTATGCAAGGATCATCTCAAATTTCGGTTAGCTCAAAATTAATCACAGAACAGTTAACGGTTCCCAGTATGTCGAGCAAGGAAATCCATAAACATCTTTGGACACAGTGCAACTACATTAACACGCAGAACAGTGAGGTAAAAGATCTCATAGACCGGGAATCTACTGAAATCTGTTCAAAAGTTATTCAGTGAGTTCATCATAGGATTACAATTCACAAAGAGAAGGCTACAGTGATTTGAAATTTATTTTTGTAGAGCAAGAAGTAGGGATGTGAAATGAATCGATGATCCATACTTTAATTTTCAACAAGTAACAAACAGCTGTCCATGATGCTATCTGTCATCTGCACCCTTATTAAAGGTATATGGCATTTGGGGAAAATGCTTTAAGGATAATATGCATCTGGTCACACGAAAATAAATGATGGAGTTGGCCTTATTAGTTGTTGTGGGTCACGAGCATGTAACTTGTTTTGAATTTATCTTTATTTTATATAAGCCCAACAAACGGAAAGTAAACTTTCTTTCAAAAAAAATGCAATTTTAATTTCAAAACATATGGAAAGTAAACCATCATCTAAAAAGTACTTTCAACACACCTCTCCTCGTTCTCTACCGTCTGTGCCTTCTAAATCCATGACAAGGGTGCATGGCTCAATCCCAGCACATCGAGCCATCCAAATACCTTTTGTAGTTTGTGACCTAGAAAATACTTAATTCGGTCAGCTCACCCCTACAGTTAAACAGCAGACATCTAGCAAATAAAACAATTACACATACCTTCCCTTGTATGCATCCATCTCTCTGAAGTTAGTATGAAAAAGATGATTTAACAGTGTACTCTTCCCTGCATTATCACAGTTAAATTTAGTCACTATTGGAAAACAATATAATGGCATTGATTCCAAAGGAACATTAGGATGATTAGTGTAGTCAAACAGTAAGGATACAATAAGAAAACCCTGACAAAAAGGAGAGGATAAGACTTGAGGCACTCCATGACGTGGACATAAAGATCTGAATCAGCTCCAGTGTTGGTCAAAAACATGAAGCATTCACAGACAATGACTTAAAGATATGATAAACACCTACTATTCGTCAAGCTTCACCAAACTAATTTGAAGTCATTATAATCCAAAGTAATAATTATTTGAGGTTTTATGAGAGAGAATCCATACCGCTACTTTGTGGGCCCATAATAGACACTACGGCATATGAAAGACCACATTCTGCTAGTTTAACTTCCTTCATGAAGTTCTCAACTCCAGCAACATTGAACATTCCATCCCCATCAATGAGGTGAGTCGAACAACACTCATCCTTGTTATCTGAAAGCATTAGAGTATAAAGTTTACAAAAACCCAACTTATGTACATGAACAGAACAACCTTCAACAAAGCATCATAATACTTCGTAACAAGATGGAAAAATGGAGAAGCTTCGGTTGATTCAGAAAAGCTGAAAGTCCCATGGTTAAGCTATTAAGTGGTTAAGTAAAATCTACTCTTATTTATCAGTTCAGCCCAACCTTCCCTCTTGGGGGCACCCTACATTTTCTCACAACAGACAAAAAGTATGTTTAACAACTGCATTCAGCACATTCACAGTGGGCAGTAATCTGATTCCAACCCAAAAAAACACTTCCAAGATTCAAATCCTTCCTAAACTACTTTATCTACAGCAACCAAACTATTCCAACTTGAAAACATGCATGAGCTGCAAAACCCCAATTACATCTACTAAATCAAAGGTAACTCAAATTCAGTCCATGTCTAAGCCAAACCCAAGAAAGAAATAGCCAATCAAATGCAATCGTCAAGAACCCATAAATCAAGATCAAGATTTAAAGAACTCAAACACCCAATAAGCAAAAACCAATCTTCCTAAGGAAAAAAAAACAAACTTTCTAATAAACCCAAGAAAAGAGGACTAAACCATGAAACCCCATCAATTAACAACCTTCAGTTATACAAAATCAGTAAATGAATCATTAAATTTTAGGGGTTTTGAAGAAGGTGTAGTGATATAAACCTTCAAGAATCAAGAATGGATCCGAAGAGAAGAAAGTAAAACATACCCATCTGAGAAGTAGAAATCTCGATCAAAAGGTCACAATCGAAGATCGCAAAGACTTGAAACTTGAAAAAGGAGTAGACAATTTGCGATCTCAGATGGAGGGGTAGCAAGCAGCAGCCCCTTTTTGTCTTTAAAAAGTGTGCTTAGACTATCCGATGATCAAAGGACACAGCTGAAATATAAAGGAAAAACAAAAAGAACAAAACAAGAATTTTGCACTTAACACTTTGGTAAAAAAAAATCAATTTTCACAGAGAAGTGAAGAAATCAAATGGTGTTTTTTTAGGTTTGAAAATTCTAAGTAGACATGAACATGAGTAATTTCCTTTCTCTTTTTTTTTTTTGGGTTTAGTTTGACATCATTAAAGGGGATAAAGAATTTAAAGGGCATTGGATAAATTTTATTCGCGTTAGAGTTATTCATAAATAGTTTTTTTATTAGTATAAAGCTTTCTATAATAATAGTAATGATAAATTTTATTTATTAATACTAAAAATATGTTGTGAATAAGATAAAAAAAAAAAAAAGTTAAATTATCACAATAGTTTCTCTTAATTAATTATATATATATCTAATGATGAAAATGTTAAAATGATAAGGGTATAAATTCAAATTTAATATCTTACTACATAATAAGTAATTAATATGCAACCATTACGGTTGAAATAGAGTAAAATATGTGATAGAGTAATAGTAAAGAATTATTATATTATGTAAACAAAAAATCATAATTAGATATCACTCCCTCCCTTCATTTTTACTTCTCTAAAATAAATTTTAATTTTTACTTGTCACTTTTGATATATCGGGAAAAGACAATAATTTTTTTTATGTTTTACCTTCAACATTGATTACTTATTTTTCAAATCTCTTTTTAAGACATCATTTAATAGAGGATAATTTGGTGAAATACATATATCATTCATTTTTTTTAATGGGTTTGTCAAGTCAAACTGTGACAAGTAAAAGTGAACGAATTGAGTATATTCTTATTTGTAATTGTTTAAACCCAATAATGATTACGAGTAGATTTGAAATTTCTAAGTAATTATACATTTACGTGTTGATAAAATAATTTACCTATCTTTATTCAAAGTTTGATTTCCTCTCGAAAATTTTATTTCCATTCCTCGTTGACTTTAAAAAAAAATGTTAATGCAAATTATAGTGCAATGTTTTCTTCATTATTGATTATAAAACAAAATTATAGCACACACAAGTCATTGTTTTCTTTTTCTTATGAAAATAATATAAAGTATATTTTGGTTTTTTAATGTCAATTACGAGGATTGAATTTGTTCATCTTTAACTAATTGGGAAAGCTGAAAAAGTAATGAAATGAAATGATAAAAGTTTTTACTGCATCCTACTAATTATTGTATCCTACTTTATTAATTCACCAATCGTTACAAAATTTCACCGCTAAATTGAACAGAGTGATATATATGTAATATTATTTTTATTATAAAAATTCTGAAAACAATATTATTACCTAATTTGAGACAGAAGAAGTAATAATAATTCGAATACTTTGAAAAAAAAAATAGAAATTAGTTATAATAATTATAAAGAGAATAAAGGAAATTAGCGTGACGAAGTCTAATAAAATGACCGACATGCGGTCCACCAACCGTCCATTTAAGTTTTTTTATTTTACAAAAAGAGAAACGCCGTCCAGCGGCGCGTGTGGCCCGTTATATATAGAATCAAACTTTTATAAAGTTAACACCAAACATTCCCTAAACCTTTTGGAATAATTTATAAATCATCGTATAAACAATAAATTACATTAGATAAGTCGCGTGTAATGAGTTCGATCAAAAAAATCAAGAGATCTATGTTCTGCCATTTTGACGCCCTTATAGGTAATTAGCCTCTTAGTACATATGGTCAAAATCAAAAAGTAATGTCAATTGATATTTTTTTTAGTTTCTCATTCGATATTCGTTACACACATTAAAGCTTGACTAATGTTGAATTTGTATTACAAAGTCTCATATTGAAAGGGAAAATGTTGCCTAACAAAGATAGTATGTATCCAAGAAAACTCAAACTCGAGATATTTGACTAAGAATGAATGAATATTTACCGTCCTATCACAGTCCTAGTAGGTATCTTTGTGATTAAATATCAATTGCTTTTACATAGTCGGTTATTTAATGGCTACAACTACTGAAATTAATTTAGTAAGTATGTGTAGTTTTAAATGCTTGGCATCCATTGCCCACTTTTCTTTGTGACTTCAATTCTATTAGAAGTGAGATTTGGATTTTGTAATTTTAATTTGAAATTCAATTAATCATAATTTATGGTAGAAATATATTTAAAGTATTATTTGTCCTTCAAAATATTCATGATTGACAAGTTTAGCTATATAAAAAGTGATAATTATATCTAATGTCAAGCAACCTCTTGTATTTTTTAATACTTCTAAATAAAGAGTAATTACAAATTTATGAAAAGAATAGAGATTTTGATGATGTTCAATAAAGAACTCAATCATTTAGAATAACCAATAAAATAGCTAAATTTACAAAATATAATAAAAAATTAATAATATTCTCTGCAATTTAAAATAAATTTGAACTAAAGTAAGGTGCAAGCCACAAATAAAAAAAAAATACCTGATTTAAATTGCATTGATAAAGTGAGGTATGATCATTTCCTTTTATTATTACTTTCACTTGTAAATAAACGATAATTAGAGTGTGTTATTGATTCCTTATTCCGTTTTGCATTTTATTGTTTATTATTTTATAACAATACTCTATTATGTCCCAGGGCATAACGCAAATCATATATTATGCAGATCGTAAAATTTAATTATTTATGATTCTTATTTTTTACATGCTTGTCAATGGAAGGGGTTTTCATTTTCTGGTAGAGATAACTAAAATTACAAGATCAAAATTTATCAATATTTTATTATATTAGAGATTACATTATCTCAATTAAATTTACATATTTCTAATTTGATGGCAAATGCATAGTTTCACTTTTATGAATTTTCTTTAATAAATAAAATATAAACATCAAAATCAATATTGTTAATTTCAATATTTTATAATTTATAACTCAACCTTTTTACTATATAGAAATTTTATAATAATGATAAAATCGTCTCGAACACTAGTTGAATAATATTTGCTTGTATATTTTTCTTCGGATTTGTAAATTCTTGCTGGTATATGAGGCATCTCATCTCATCTCATACCATTGTTATATATAATATATAATGTATCTCATCTCAACAATGGATCTTCATAACTTATAGTAATTTGACAAATTGTAGTGGTGTGTAATTGTGTTATTAACACTTTTTATAAAATATCATGTTATGATTTTAGGATAATGTATTATCTAATTCACTATAGACATGATAATTTTATACTAGACTTAATTATATACAAGATTATGATTTGTGTTATGAACGCCGTCAATAAAAGCTCTATATAATTTTGCGATTAACAAGTATGCTTGTTTGGTACGTTTGAGTAAATTTGATAGTTTTCAAAACTTATGAAGATAAATCACACTTCATGTTTATTTAAAAGATATATAAAAAATAAATAAAAAATCCCCTTCGACTATATAAAATTGGACAAAAATTTCACCCCTTAATAGTTTGGTATTAAATGCTCCCCGTTGTTACTTAGTGGATCAAATATATCATTTTTCTAATAAATAAATTATTTCTTTACCTTTTAATAACATTTAACTCATAAAAAAATATTACATTTTAAAAAAAAACTACATTTATAGGACCCTATTCTCGTTTCTTTTCATTTAAAATCAATCTAGCTAATAAATAAGTAGGTTATTTCTATTACTTAATCTTTTTCGAATTGAAGAAAGACAAATATTTGCTAGTAAAAAAGAGAAAATAGCCAAAAGACCCCTTAATCTATTACATAATTCATAACTACACACTTATACTTTGTGTGAGTCCTACTACTCCTTAAACTATTTTAAAGTGGAATTATTTGCTCCATGAATGCTAAGATGACAAAGAAAGTGTAGTTCAATCTCTAAAGAGATAGTGAGAAGCAAAAATAATAATTAAAACTTTAATTTATAGATTATTTTTAGTTTATATTGTTTTTTTTTATAAAAAAAATAATAATTTAAGTTTCCTTTCAATTTCAGTTTATTTTTTCTTTTTACCTTTTTTTTTCTCTTTACCATAGCAGCATCAGCGGAAAGCTCCACCACCAAGTCCTTCGTCAGCCTCCCACCATTAAGCGGATTTTCATCCTCAAATCATAATTTTTTCACGGTAGATCCATTTGAAAATTTGACAATAGCTTAAAATCAAAAGTCAAGAGGATCAAATTTTAGTGTCATTAATGGAGAATTTTTTAGGAACCCTTGAGTGAAATTTATAAGTTCCCTTAGTTATGTTATCCTGATCCAACTACCTTACATAATTATCGCGCTGTCAATCGCCATCTACCTCTACCGTGAACCACCGCGTTCATCTTTAAAGCTGCTAAGCTCTCAATAATTTCAACCAAAATCTAAAACCCACTTTGAAAAATCAAATATGAAGTCTCCAAATATTGAAAATTATCACTATTTTGTGTTCATCACTAAGCTTCAATGCAGCCCATTCATTGTGTATCCTACCAAACAACATCAAATGGTAAATCTTTTTACCACAATTGACCTTTTTAAATTCTTTTGTTTTATTGAACAAAAATTATGATGAATTTTCAGTTGATGTACATGAGGTTTATGAAGAAAAGTTGACTCAAGGGTTTCTAAATTTGAGCTTGCTTTGCTAGTTTGAAAAATCATTTCATCAAAGTAAAGAAAAAAAGGACCAAGAAAGGAAAGAGAAGAAGGGTAATATTAAAGGAAAAGTAAAATAAAGGAATTTTTTTTTTTTAATTTTTTTTAAAAGGTAAATTACGTGGCAAGCGCGTGCCACTTAATTTTTGATACAAATTTGGGTGTGAATTTTTAAGGGGGTATATATTATACTTTTAAAATGTTCAGGGGGTAATAGGACCCCGTAAAATATAAGTGTGTAGTTGAAAATTGGGTAATGGATTAGGGGGGCTTTTGGCTATTTTCTCATAGTAAAAATAATTACTATTAAGAAAAGAAATGTTTTAAAAAAACATATATATACTTATATATAAAACAAATATCTTTTTTATACATTTAGGAACAACAAGGATATTTTTGAACCACTACAGAGACATTAATAGATTATAAACTATTAATCGAAGACATATTTTTTCAATTTCACATAATTTAATGAGGATTTTTCGCATATAGTCATTAAAAATAGCTTAAACAGGTTCAATAGCTATAGTTTGCTATTTGCGATTTGTAGTTGCATGTTAGAGGGAGGAGAGAGGAGAGTGAGAGAGGGTAGAGAGTGGGGAGATTTGAATTGTACATGTATATTTGTCGAATTGTATATGTATATCTGTCAAATAATTATATATATGTAATTGATATACAAATATATTTGTATATCTGGTGAGTGAGATTGCGAGAGGGAGGAGAGAGGCAAGCGAGGGCAAAGAGTGGAGAGAGGTGAACTGTATATGTAAATCCGTTAGATAATTATATATATGTAATTAGTATACATATATATTTGTATATCTGACGAGCGAGATTGAGAGAGGGAGGAGAGAGGTGAGTGAGAGAGGGAGAAAGGCTAACTGTATCTGTATAACTATCATATATTGTATATGTATATGTATAATTTGTATTTGTATATGTATAAAAGAGGAAAGAGGTGACGTAATTACAACCAAAATTAAGTTGCGAGCCGTAATTAATTCAAACTATAACTATGTTAGCTAGTTAACTAATATATGTTTGCTTATCTGCGTAATTTTTCCTAATTTAATAACATTTTAAAATCTTTTTCATTTTTTTAAAAAGTAAAACTTCTAAGAACTTCAATCCAATTTTTTTTCTTCAAAAATATTTGTCCAAACCTATCTAAAATATGGCAAGGAGAAAACCCCAATCTGATGAGGAACAGAAAAACCCAAAGTACAATAGGAGTATTTTTTCCCCCAATAAATAAGAGAAGTATATTTAAGTGGGAATCTAAAAGGTACAAAGACTGTTTGTTGTACTAAATTAAGACTCAGCAGAGCAAAGAGGCGGGAAAACGTGAGGAAGAAGAGAGAATGAAGGACAAAACGGAGAAAGCCGGAGAACAGCCGCCGACGGTCGACGAACGGTACACACAATGGAAGTCTCTGGTTCCTGTTCTCTACGATTGGCTTGCGAACCACAATCTCCTTTGGCCTTCACTCTCTTGTCGGTCAGTATATACATACACATTCTTCTATCTCTCTAGGGTTTTGAACTGCTCATTGTTAGTTTGGTGCATTTGTTCATACCTCTGTGTTTTAATTTTGATTTGACACGGAGTTCAAGGAATTAAAGAATACTTTTTGAATTTTGTTTTGGTTTGTTTGTTTGTTGGTTTTGACTTGACATGAGTTCAATAAATTAAAGAACACTGTGGAATCTTGTTGGTGAGTACATTCACATCCCCATTCCTCTATCTATCTAGGGTTTTGTTAACCAGCACTTCCTTCCTAATGTAGAGTGTTAAACTGCTCATTGTTAGTTTGGCGCATTTGTTCATACCTCTGTTGTTTTAATTTTAATTTGACACGGAGTTCAAGAAATTAAAGAATACCGTTAAATCTTGTTTCAGTTTCTTTGTCTTTCGACTTGGCATGAGTTCAAGAAATTAAAGAATACTGTTAAATCTTGTTTCAGTTTCTTTGTCTTGTTCGAATTGGCATGAGTTCAAGAAATTAAAGAATACTTTTTGAATCTTGTTTCTATTTGTTTGTTGGTTCTGGCTTGACACGAGTTCAAGAAGTTAAAGAATACAGTTGAATCTTGTTTCAATTTGTTTGTTGGTTTTGACTCGACACGAGTTCAAGAAATTAAAGAATACATTTTGAATCTTGTTTCAAGTTGTTTGTTGGTTTTGACTTAACATGAGTTCAAAAATATCATATCATATCATATATCATATATATATATATAAAAGAGAACCTTAGACCTGCCTACGTGGCGCCACCACAAACTAGAATTTCCTTTTAATTTATTTATTTATTTCCAAAACTAGCCTTCCCTTTTCATGAAAAGTTGTGACTTTTATGAAAAGTTGCGACTTTAATGAAGAATTACAACTTTTATGAAAGGTTGCGACCTTTTCGAAGGGTTGCAACTTTTCCAAATAGTTGTAACCTTTCCGATAAGGAACAATAAACATTTGTTCACACTATCCTTTTTTGTCTATAAATAGAGAGATTTCCTCTCATTTTAAAACAATAAAAATTTTGAACATCCTCTTCTTCTTCACAATTAAATATTTGTGTACTTTGCTTCTGTTGAGTGACTCATTGACACCATTGATTATGTTACAGATCCTGGTATGTATTTTTATAGTCATTAATTTATGCTTATATTATTAAGGCTAAATGATAAGATGTAATAATTTTTATTTTCCTTTACATTATTAATGTTTGTTATTACGTAATCTTGTATGTAAGATAATATAGTGTTTTAGTTTTAATGACTGATAGGTTTTAAATATTATTCTATAAATTCCGTGATATTAAATTCCCCCGCGAAGCACCGGTAATTTTACTAGTTAAAGAATAATGTTGAATCTTGTGGTCCTTAAACTAAATATATGTACCAACATATCCTATCTTGTCGTCTTAAACATGACATGTGTAAAATTAAAACTAAAGATTTGTCAATAAAAGAAACATACATTCTTGTTTGAAAACTAAAAAGTAAAGTAAGCAAACAAATCGATATAGAAGTAAAATATCTGTTTGTTCTTTTTCCAAAGGGATATCTCAAGATTGGGGGGATTAATAGAGTTAAGGATAATCTACAGGGGATATATCGACCGGTCTGTGTGAGTGCATGGGGGCTGTAGTGCTTTGTGAAGCTACTCTTGAGAAACTGGTGTTTATAGATTTTCTGTCAACCTAGACATCCATGTGAAAATCATAATTAGGGGTCTACAAATGATACCCTTGGATTTTACTTACTTATTTAAGTAGTCTTCTCTACATCTGTTTTGTGTGAGGACAGGAGAGGATGTGGGTAGACGCCAGCGAAGGTTCCAGTATTTTCACGCTGTTTGTTAAGTGATGTATCAAATTTAATCAAACTCAGCCTACAATTATGTCATAAGTTTGACAGTGAAGTGTACTGGTAGAATATTGGTTCATCTATTGTTGGGATGCAGGTTTTCTGCCGTATTTGATTGCAGATTCTTTGGCCATTGGTTTATACTTTTATATTTCTCTCTTTATTTATGTCTCTGTTTTGGTCTATTTAGAGATTTAACTGTTTTACTGTAGCTTCAGCCTCTTCATGTGACAGTATTGCTTCTTTGCTTGTTTATCTATGGATGCTAATAAATGAAATTAGTGATTTTCTCTTTCAGATGGGGCCCCCAGTTTGAGCAAGCAACTTACAAAAACCGCCAGCGCCTCTACCTTTCCGAGCAGGCAAGATGATCATTTCATATTCTTTAATCTAGGGTAGCTTTCAGTTTGTATCCACTATGCACATATATACTTCTTTCTTCGGGTATGGACTTGAAGTGCATAATGATCTTTCCATAGCAAAATATTGGTACCTCGTCAAAATATGTTGCACTACCATGAGCGAATTTTTCCATGTTGATGGTGATTCATGGAACATTGGATAGAAGGATGGATTAGTCTTCTTTATGCCAAAGATTTGATGAAAACTCAGCCTAAATATGAACAGGAACTGGAAATCAAGACGTAGTGAATGCTTGAAAAATGTAAATCAAACAGGGAAGTTTCTATTTGACATTTATATGTTGTGTTTTCGTGATGGTAAACACGTTAGATTGGCCTTGATAATATTTTTATAAGGTTGCTGGTAAAGAGCTTGGAAGTATCAAGAGTATTTGTTTGGAAGTATCAAGAGTATTTGTTTGTTCAGTTTTTGCTTTAAATTCCATGGTCTGTGTGGTAGTTATTATCATCACATCCTTCGTCATCTCATTTTTCTCTTACATCACTGCGAAGGCCATCTCAACTTCCATCATAATCCCCTTTTTCTCCTCCCTGCAGACTGATGGTAGCGTTCCAAATACCCTTGTCATAGCTAATTGTGAAGTTGTAAAACCTAGGGTTGCAGCAGCACAACACATATCTCAGGTGTTCTTCTGTGCATAGATGCAAGCTTTTTCCTATTTCTTCCTGTTGTTCTTTCCACTTATTCACTTTTTATGATATTGATTGCCTTTTTTTCAGTTCAATGAAGAAGCACGTTCGCCTTTTGTAAAGAAGTTTAAAACTATTATTCATCCTGGTGAGGTACATCTTTCTTTGCCCATCTTACTATAGGATCCAAACATGAATTCTTCTCTTTTTGGTTTATCTAATAATTTGATCATATTGTTAAGATTTTGTATAACTTTAGAATACAGGCAATTAGTGCTCAGTTAGTAGAATTAGTAGAATTTCCTGAATGGTTATTTTCCACTGGTAGCTTGTTTCATCACTAATGCAGTGGAGCGTTTAATGCATTTTGTTTTTTCAATTAAACTAAGAGTCAAACCCTCTTGTAGCAGCCTCAATTGTCCGGACTATTTTTGCCTATCATAGTGCTTGATGGTTTATACACCTATAGTGTCATTACATATACATCTTATTTGGCTAGTGTAGACAAAAAATACTCAGAACTCATTCTTCTCAAAATTCGTCTGTTTTAAAACATAAGAAAAATCATATAAGTTTAAAATCTCAGAAGATATTCAAGTCCACAAGAGCTTTTGACATTCCAGATTTCTTGTTGGGACTTACAGAATTAATTAAAGTTACGTCTCCAGTAAACTAAGATGTAATTAATAGATGTTTTTTGTTACTATACAATGTTAAAATATAATATATGGATATGGGAGTAAGGATGTTATATAGATAATTTTTCAAAGGGTGTACCATTATAATGATGGATGTTACTGTTTTACGTAAAAAACTGTTATAGAGGTAAATATAACATAAAAATTTGGGAAAAAGATCTGAAATATATCTGAACTTTAACTGAAATCACTGTAACAATACCGAACTTTGGAAAGGACCTTTTACCCCGCACTATTTAATAGTGTATTTTAAAGATATATACCCTTTTCCCTAAAAATTCAGATTCAAAGAGAACTAGCCTGCTATAGTGTAGTGTTGTAATGCCCCCAAGGCCTAGCTCGAGTGGCAAAAGGGGGAGGATTTGTGGCTTAGGTCACAGGTTCAAGCCCCACACCATGCAAAGTGAAGCCTAGTATTTAAGTGGAGAAGGGTAGAGGGGCGGGCCCATTATCCACCGAGTTTAGAAGGCTGTGATTGGTCCAAAGGGCAGGTCACAGAAGGATTTCTCGGTTATCAAAAAAATAAAATATAAAATAGTGTAGTGTTGTAATAGAGGGTGGTTGTCATTAGGTGCTTATATTGAAATTCTCACATGGTTTCATAGTTAAATTCTTGTTTTAGACTTCATAATGGCTTAATATGTTAAATGTTGTGGAACTGTGAATTACTCACACTTGCATAATTATCTTTGGAGCAAAAATTGAGAAACTTATTGCATAAAGCCAAATGAAATAGCGATATATATTATAAAGACAAACCAGTTGTCATTTCCCAACACTGAGATAATTTGGGGTCATAAATTTGGATTTAGACTTGGAAGAGATTCATAGGGAGTATTAGTGCTTATAGGCCCCAATTTCTGGTTAGATTAATTGAACTTTTGCCAGTACCTTTTTTCCCTCATTTAGTGGGAAAATAATTTTCCACAGATGGTTTCCAATATAATTGTGCAGCTGTTTTTTTTGTCATGATTCTTTTTGATGTCGTTATACTTTCTCATGTGAAGATGAATTTATTCATTGAATCTTGCTGAATCCTTTCAATTATACTAATTGTTCTCCTTCCTTATTCTCACTATAAGAATGGGAATTGCTGGACCGACCCGCGTTGCTTAAAAAAAATCAATTACAGAAGCACTCATAACATGTAATATGTATTTGAAAGACAATAATTTCTATAATATGATTTCAGGTGAATCGAATTAGGGAACTGCCTCAGGATAGCAAAATAGTTGCCACACACACTGACAGTCCTGATGTAAGCATCTGCTTCTGAATATTTCAATTTCCTTTTGTAGCCCTATCATACACAATTGTCTCCTCCCTAGTGGCTGCTGTTTCATTGGTGTCCATATCAATATTTAGTTTCCACTGAAATCTTTAAGGTGACCTTGGAAAATTTTGGAATCAGGTTCTTATTTGGGATGTTGAGTCTCAGCCTAATCGCCATGCTACCTTGGGAGTAAATAATTCTCGACCAGACTTGGTGGGTTTCTAAACAACATGTTCAGTTTGCCAACTTTGTATTTTTATAAGTAATGACTGAGAGTCTATATTTACTTGCAGATCTTGACTGGACATCAAGACAATGCTGAATTTGCGCTCGCAATGTGCCCTTCTGAGCCTTTTGTGCTCTCTGGAGGTTGACCGACCAGTCTTTGCATGATATTTTCTTTTAAGGATTTTGTGATTACTTTTATTCAATTAAGCAGCTCATTGTTAACTGCACGTCTATTAACCAATAAAATGCAATCTTTAAAAAATTTCTATCCCCCATTTCAATTTGTTTGTCCTACTTTCCTTTGTATAGTCTGCTTCAAAAAGAATGCCTCTTCCTGTTTTTGGTAACTCTTTAATTCTAACTTTCTACATGACATATTTAAGATCACAAGATTAAAGAACATTTTTGTACATTCTATATATATTTACTTTACGACGACAAGATTTAGAAGTCTTCTTTATTTTCTTTAACTCCGTACTAAGTAAAACTACGCAAAAAAATTGAAACGGTGGGAGTATTTCTTTTTAGCTTTTTCCCTTAGTGACACGTTCTGATCATTGGTGGGGGGTGGTGGAGTATGGTTTTGCAGCTTATTCCATGGATAACAATTTTCTGCTACCCGGGTAAACCCATATTTTGTTTCAAAACAATTCCTTCTTTTTGACTCCCGGGTGGATTTAGTGTTGTATTGCTTCTGTCTAGGTAAAATGAGACCAGTATAATGAATACTTTCAACCCCATAATCGTTGAGAAAGTAACAACATATGCCACAACCTAGTTGGCACGAAATCATATCAGGGTTTGATGAAGAACACCATGCTATGGTTAGTTGAATTTATTAAATGAATTTGTAGTTTCTGTAAAGAGTTAAGAGTTCTATGGTATATTTTCTTTCTAGAAGTGTGTTGCATGAACTGTGTTGGAGGGACTATAATCTCTTCCTTGAATGGGTATCTGTTGTTAACCTAGGGAAGCTTTTGGAACACATCAAAGTTCAGCCTCTTATTATCGTTAATGCCTGCAGTCAATTATTATTATCTCCTTTAGTTCTTACCTCAGATACGTTAAACTTTTCCAAGCTTGTGTAAAATAAAGCTAATGCACTCATGGATTAATTGTTGCAGGGAAGGACAAATCGGTTGTTCTATGGAGCATTCATGATCATGTGTCTACTTTGGCAGGAGCAGACCAGGGAGAAACAAAGTCTCCTGGATCTGGAGCAGGTAACTCGAAACCTTCTGCAGAAGGCCCTACTGTTCAAGCTCGAGGTGTTTTCCAAGGACACGATGATACTGTAGAAGATGTTCAGTTTTGCCCTTCCAGGTAGCTATCGCATCTCCCACATTGTATAAGATATTGAGTTCAGTCCTTCAGTTTTTTTGTTAGGAGTTGTGATACTTGGTTGTTTGGGGTTAACACCGCCAAAATCTTCGTGTAATGTGAGCTTGATTGAAGCTGAGCTAATACACATATGAGCTGTCGTGTTGCATGTCATAGAATAGAGAAAAATGAAGAAAACAACAGAAAGAAAAGCAATTTGTTCATTGCTGTTAGAATAGGAATAGATTTATACAATTTTATTAGAATAGGAATAGGAATAGAAATAGAAGATATATAATAATAATAATATCATTGCTTATCCTGGATTATTACATCCTTATTGGATTCCTGTTTTTGGATAAAGTGCGCAGGAGTTTTGCAGTGTTGGAGATGATTCCTGCCTTATACTCTGGGATGCAAGAGCTGGTTCTTCTCCTGCTGTCAAGGTTGTATTCATTTCTTTTACTGAAGCACTTAGTAACTTGTTTTCTACCCTTTTTCTGTGGATAAGCAGAGAGCTTCTCTTGATCTGTGCTTGTGTAAAAATGACTTCCCCTGATTTTTAGTGAAATCTTACTATAGATATATGGCCTCTGTGTGCGTGTGTGTAGAGGTCAGGAGGCATTTCTGTCATATTGCCTGTTCTTAAACTGTAGTTTGTGATATCAGATATGTAAGTGTCGTGTCCCAAAATCCCCCCTAGATGTGATTGGCAACCCAACACACACCACCGGCCAGGCGAACCCAGTTTTCGTACCTTAACCATTAATTCACAGCATTTGATAAATTAATAAGTATTCAAACAATATGATAATCTTATATGTTTGCTATTTTTTTGAAGCCGGTAGCATGTATTCTTCTTCAGCATTGGATATGCTGGCCACCTTCAAAAGTGTGCTTACATAGATGGCTAATTACAAAAAGCCTAGGAAATCCACTCACTGTATTTCATCTACTATACATTGCTCTTTACATCAAAAACATAAAGTAGAAATGCATTTCCCTTTGATCTTTTGAATGGAGTTTGAGCTTCCTTTGAAAATTCTCTCATTCTCTCCTTCCTCTCCTTCCATATGGTCCACCATATGCAAGCTGGGACAGTTTTCCACCATCTCTTCTGGCTTTTGCTCACTCCCCTTCTGATCCAGCAGCTCAATAGATCAACAGTGAGCTCTGGCATTTCCAGCTTTCCGCAGCCAAGGTAATGAATAGGGACCAAACTTAGGAAGTTACCTTGCAGTGGAGGAAGAGGCGACTGTTTGTTTCATTAGCTTCCATACAAAGAGGGCATATGCAAGCTAAGTGAAATTTCCTTTTCTGTAATGCCTCATGGGCGAGACATGCCTTCCCTACTACCATCCAGGAGAAGCATTTCACCTTAGTAGGTGCTTTTCCAAGTAGCTTTCCAGGGTCCTCTATCCCTTTCATGTCATCTCTAATCCTTGCAGTTATTTTTTGGTTGCTCATGGTCATGTTTCCTTTGATATATGTAGCACATTATATGAGAAAACCCTGTTCTCTGAACCATCTTCTTGAGTTAATTTAAGATGGAGTATAGTAAATCTTGGCGATATGTGGTAGTTAATAGCAGCAGGATTTAGGAAAAATGGTGATGGATAATTGTTAATTATGAGGGGTGGTGATAATTCTTAGATTTACTTTTTGTGTATAGCCCTTTCAGAAAAAACCATATAATGCCAATGCTAGGCACTTGTTGGCTTCTGGATTCTACTCCATACATCCCAATTTAATTGGTAGTTTGACTTGACACATTTACTTAGGGAAGAATTGTAAATAGGAGTTCAGTAATTGATAGGAGAACATGTTGGTCTATACAGTAGTGTTTAGTCTTTTCAGAGAATAGATTAGAGAAAACGTTGTATTGCCAAGACTTTCCATTAAAGCCCCCCAAAGTAGATGTGAACCATACAGTTCTCAACTCTTCCACTCATGATGTCTTTCCATTAAATTATGCATCTATTTGTTTTGCATTCCTTGAAATGTCTCCTTTCTTATCATTTTTATTTCTGCGGTTGCTACTAAATTATTTGCTGTATCTTTTGGTCATATATATGTCTCTAATTGGACTTTGCGATCTGATCATTTTTCCTGCAGGTAGAAAAGGCTCATAATGCTGATCTTCATTGTGTTGATTGGAATCCTCATGATGTAAATTATATATTGACCGGGTAATGATTGTAACTGTTTGTCCTATTGAACTCAATAAAGATGTTTAAGTAGGTTGATCCTTGGACAGTGCATTAAGCTTTCTGTAATATTTATGCGGCGTGTATCCTTTTTTTTTTTCCCTTTATGTGAATGTCTGGTTCCATGATTCCACGGATGCTTTTCAATTTTTGTGGAAGCCTTAAATTATAGCTACGCCTCCTTCAGGTCGGCAGACAACACCGTTCGCATGTTTGATCGACGAAACCTCACTTCTGGGGGAGTGGGATCGCCTATACATATCTTTGAGGGCCATGCTGCTGCTGTGCTTTGTGTACAGGTTTGAGAGCTACTGACATATGTGCTTTGTTTTGCTGTCCACCCTTCTTTACATTGATAAGGGTTACCTATTTGCACGGGACCTGCACTGGTGTTTGATAAAAAATTCTGTTCCAGTGGTCCCCAGATAAATCATCAGTCTTTGGAAGTTCGGCAGAAGATGGTATCCTGAACATCTGGGATCATGAAAGGGTTAGAGATCCTTATCTTCTTATTTCTTTCATGTCTTTCCTTTTCCTCATGTTCCATATGCTGAGGAAGTTCTTCTAGTTAACGTTGAAAATCAAGTTGTTGACTCTTTAAAAAATCATTTTCATGACTTGCATAAAATAATGTATTTATATTATCCAATGATATAGAAAAACATGGTTTTATGCATAAACCCAGAGAGGCTCTAAATTGATTGCTATTTTTTGGTATTATTTAAGCTCCTTTTTTTCCCCTAGTAAGGCATCATTATTTGTTGGACTCCATGATAATCGTAAGCCCTTTCTTTTGATCTATCTATTGACTGACATTATTAAGGTTATAGCTTATCATTTGCTTCATTCAAGTGGTGACATTGTTTTGATTTATGGATTTTGTTCCTATCTAACAGTCAAGAAATTATAATTAAGTTACCAGTTTCAAAAAAAAATAAAAAAATTATACTTCACTGTTAGTAGTTTCAATGAAAATTATTTTCTCCCAGATTGGTAAGAGGGAGGATGGTGCTAGTAGGAAAGCTCCAACATCTCCTCCAGGCTTATTCTTTCGTCATGCTGGACATAGGTATGCATTTTCTGTTCGATTATTTTACACTAAATTTTGTCTGCATGGTTCCAGTTCTCTTCTGCTTCTATACCCTTAGTGTGTTTGGAGATGCTTCTGATTGACTATTATCAAAGCCCCTACCCTGTGCCCCCAAAAGAAAAGGAAAAAAAAGAGAAAATGGTGGGGCAGTGGGGGTTGGGTGGCAAGTCCAAAATAAAGAAAAGAGTGAACTCCACGGCAGTGATAATTTTTTTTTCTCTGTAGTGATAACTTTTTATTGCTGTATATGTCAACAGATCAGTTCATTGACCTTGCACCAAAATGGTGTCAAATTTTTATGGTTGTATATGTAGTATAGATGCCGTGCTGCATAAAACATCTCCGATCAGGCTTCCCTCCATGAACATCCTCTGTAGCCATTGGTATCAATTGTATTCCAGAGCATATTTTCTAGGCCATGTAGATGCTAAGGCCATTGGCACAGTGTAGTGCAGAGGGTCAGAGGGTCATCACTAATATTTATGCTCCTTATTTAAAAAAGAAAACCACGTATATTTATGACTTTGAAGTTAATCAGAGAGCATCTGCATTCATATATACTCCCATGTATGGAGTACTAACTTTGTGGATGAACATAGGGATAAGGTGGTCGACTTCCACTGGAATGTAGCAGATCCATGGACGATTGTTAGTGTCTCAGATGATGGAGAAAGTACTGGTGGAGGTGGTACATTACAGGTAACATCCAAACTTGTTATTATGCTGGTTAGTTGTTTTTATCCATCACACTAGGTCGACTTACAGATACATTTTATAATTCTCGGTATCTGATAAAACTAAAATTTGAATTCTATGTGGCATTTATTAAATTGTAAATGATGATTGGTGCACAATAAATTCAACAAGGCTTTGGCTTAAGCCTGATAAAGTTGAATGACATCTGCTTCTCTGTGAAACATTGTTATGATTTTTGATCTTTTCTTCGCCTAAATACCCTTCACGAGTTCACCATAGTTAGCAAAAGACCTTCACCTTATCCTATTGTTGATTTTCTTTTATGTAAAGCCCAAATGTAATATGTGACAGTGCGTTAGCATCTTCAATTGACATTTCTTAAATCTCATTGTCCAATCGTTTGCAGATATGGCGAATGATTGATCTCATTTACAGACCAGAAGATGAGGTTCTAGATGAACTGGATAAGTTCAAGTCTCACCTGCTTACTTGTTCTTAGTGTCTCCAC
Source organism: Solanum pinnatisectum (assembly GCA_035578085.1). NCBI lineage: Eukaryota > Viridiplantae > Streptophyta > Magnoliopsida > Solanales > Solanaceae > Solanum > Solanum pinnatisectum. The sequence goes on along the minus strand of CM069078.1, from coordinate 54,012,590 downwards.
ATGGGTGATGTCACTGATGTTCAAGTCATGTTAATGGAAAAACTAACACCAAGCTACGAGTTTGCAGTTGATCAAATGGCTAGCTTTTGAGATATTTATGTATTGAATCCCTTATTTAATCTTTACCACGGACTTCAAAGATTATGAAAACACCTCCTTTTAGGCAATATAAATGGGCTTTGAGAAGTTTATGTGGCGTTTGGTTGAAAGAGAGAATTCCATACATCTTTCTTTCCACAGTTCCTAGTCCAAACAGTAAGGCCTAAGAGCAGTAGTGTGGGATTTCAATGTCTAGAAAAGAGTTTAAAACTAATTTTAGTGTGTTGGAGAAGTTGAAGCTGTAATGAAGGTTTATTGATCAAATTCTTATCTCTATAGTCCTTTTATTAGAATTGCATGTTTTTTGGATATTAGATTTCATGTTCCATAGTACATCTCAAGGTTTTGATTGTACAAACTTTTACAACTGTTATCAACTATTTATTCAACAAAAGGAATAACTCTACAGTAAAATGGGAGCATATGGTGTCAAAAGTTCATGGTGTTCTTTTAGTTCTTCAGAAAAGCTGAGGCAATAATAATTGCTTTACTAATTACACCCAGTAGTTAATTTATTTATTCATAGTAATAATTGCAATATTATGATACATCATATATATGAAGAAGATCAAATTGATAAACATATTTCTATTTTAGCTGGACTAGTTGGCTTCATTACTGTCTTTTAAAGATGGCTGATTTTACTAGGCAAGCTTAGCAGCGTTCAAATTCAGTGTCTACCTTTCCATGTTTTGGAAATTCAGTCTAGAAATTGTTGTTTATTGATACTAACACCTTGTTTGGATGGTTATCCATTCTATTGTATATGCAACAACCATTTAAACAAAATGTAAAAAGTCAAACTTACTTAAACTTATAAAATAAAAGGTTACAGAGGCGTCTAAACAAATTTATTTTGAAATTTTTTAGTAATCCTCTTTCCCTGTCCTTTTTTTTTCTTTTTTCTTTTTTAAAAATAAAATCTCTTTTAGAAAAATGTTAAATTATTTGGTAACATATCATATTCAATCCAAATTAGAAAGAGTAAAAAGAGTAGCATAAAGAAATAGAGAAAAAGAGAATTAAATTTGGTTCCTGCCTGGGAATGCATAAAAGAAAAAAAGTTCCAAAAATTGTTCAGAGTTGAGTCTTTTGGCGTATTGAGTTGAGAAGTGAAGATGGATAGACGAAGATCTTTGTGGCTTGCTGCCATCTTCATTTCTTTGTTATCTTCTGCTCACTCCTTTTATCTACCTGGTGTTGCTCCTCGCGATTTTCAAACTGTATGTTCCTCTTTCTTCACTCAAATCTTGTTTGTTTTTCCTACAAAAAAAGTGAATTTAGTGTTGATAACCATTTTTTGAATGGTTTAGACCCTTTTGAAATCTCGGGGTTTTAGTAATTTCAGTAGTCCGAGTTCTTGCCGACTGAGAAGGGTTGGGATCTGTTGATTTTTGACCGACTGGTGAGGTTTTGAGAGAGAGTATGTCCTGTTTTGATCTGGGGTTCTGTTTTTTTTCCTCGTTGGGTATGATTAATGATCTATTTTTGTTGATAGACCAATCCCATTCAGGTAATCGAAGTGCTTTGAGTGAATACATTTGATTGATACCTAATCTGTGTTTTCCAGCTAAGGTGAACTAAACAGAGAAATGTAGTGTGTGTTTAGCTCTGAATTCTCATTTTGAGAGAGGAAGAAGCTGCGAGGATCTTATTCTTAAGCAAATGTTGCTTTGGCTGTTGAGCTTGATTGACTCGAAGACTGAAGCTGTTTGACATGGTTTAAGCATAGAATGTTATGGAAATTGTATATGAGATTATTAGGTACATTTTGGATTGGTTGTTTGGGATGGAAAAATCAGAAAAGAGTATCTGTTGAAAGATACAATTTTTTTTTTATGTTTGAGCATCTATCTTTTGGATTTCTATTTACTGTTTGATCGTTCCTCCTTGAGAAAATTTTCTGGACACTCTCTGAAGCTGCCTTCCTCGCTTCGTCTTTGGGTTTCAGAGTTGTGAACCTCGTCCTTTCCTGCTGGTTTCTCTGTCACGTTTGATTGTTTCTCACTAGCTTTCTTTTTCAACTTTTTCTAACAGGGTGCTCCTCTTAATATCAAAGTGAACAAGCTGTCATCTACAAAAACACAACTTCCCTATGACTACTACTTCTTGAAGTACTGCAGGCCTACCAAGATTTTGAATAGTGCAGAGAATTTAGGGGAGGTTCTGCGAGGTGATCGCATAGAGAATTCAGTGTATAGTGTAAGGAAATTTTTTCTATCTAATCTGATAATTGCTGAAGGAAAAAGAAGAAAAGTCTTTTTCCCCCTAATATGTGCTTATGAGCTAACTTGCCGAGTGCATCTATCCTTGTGAATTATTTTACAGTTTCAAATGAGACAAGTACAACCATGCCAAGTGATTTGTAAGCAAAAGCTCGATGCTGAATCTGCAAAGAACTTCAAGGAGATGATTGATGATGAATACAGAATTAATATGTAAGATTAAATTTAGTCTGCTCGTCCCCTAAATTTACTTTAATCCTCATGAACATGATTTTGACTCATATTTTACACATCAATTAAAGCGCAGAGGTGATGTGGAAGACAAATTTTGTTTTACTCTTTTCCCATGAGAATTTGGTTTAGTCCTACCGTGCATTATTTTTAAATCATGCTTTTATGTCTGAATTAAAATTCAGTGTTGAATGTTCATCTGATGATGCAGGATTTTGGATAACCTTCCAGTTGCAGTTCTTAGACAAAGGCGGGATGGAATTAAATCAATTACTTATGAACATGGTTTCCGTGTTGGATTCAAGGGGAATTATGCTGGGGTTTGTACAGTCTTTGAATTGCTATAGACTGATAGCTTAGTCCTCGCAAATTTAGTCTAACTGTTTTTGCATTCACTTTCTGATAGAGCAAAGAGGAGAAATATTTCATCAACAACCACTTGAGCTTCCGAGTCATGTACCACAGGGATCCTGAAACCGATACTGCTCGTATTGTTGGATTTGAAGTGACACCAAACAGGTTTCAGTGCTTTACATCTAGGCCTTGTGTCTTTCTTTTTTCTTTCCTTGTCCTCTCTGTGTCCTGGGGTTGGGGAGAGGAATTATGTCCTTGCTCTTCTTTTCTCATGTGATTTTATTGATAGCATCAATCATGAGTACAAGAAATGGGATGAAAAGAACCCTCAGGTGGCAACGTGCAATGAGAAAACAAAAGATTTGGTTCCAGGTAGCTCTGTTCCCCAAGAAGTAGATGCAGATAAGGACATTGTATTCACCTATGATGTTTCTTTCAAGGTATTCTCTAATTGAACTTTTGTCCTTCCTACGTCATGCTTGAAGCAGTTATTCTTTGGCTACAGATATCTTAGTTACCATGGTTATTCTTCGTTAGGAAAGTGATGTAAAATGGGCTTCTCGTTGGGATACATACCTGCTCATGAATGATGATCAGATTCATTGGTTTTCCATCATAAATTCCCTTATGATTGTCCTATTCCTTTCTGGTATGGTTGCGATGATCATGATGAGAACTTTGTACAGAGATATTGCAAACTATAATCAATTGGAAACGCAAGATGAGGCTCAGGAAGAAACAGGATGGAAACTTGTTCATGGGGATGTTTTTCGCGCTCCAACTAATTCTGGGTTACTGTGTGTTTATGTCGGAACTGGTGTCCAAATATTTGGTATGACACTTGTGACGATGATTTTCGCTCTTCTGGGTTTCTTATCACCTTCGAATCGTGGTGGGCTTATGACTGCTATGGTTCTACTATGGGTTTTCATGGGCTTGTTAGCTGGTTATTCTTCTGCTCGTTTCTACAAAATGTTCAAAGGAACAGAGTGGAAAAGGATTACCTTGAAAACTGCTTTCATGTTCCCCGGAATACTTTTTGCCGTCTTCTTTGTGCTAAATGCTCTTATCTGGGAAGAGCATTCTTCAGGAGCATTGCCATTCGGGACTATGTTGGCTCTAGTGTGCTTGTGGTTTGGGATTTCAGTACCTTTAGTATTTGTTGGCAGCTACCTTGGTTACAAAATACCAGCCATTGAAGACCCTGTCAAGACGAACAAAATCCCTAGGGAAGTACCAGAGCAAGCATGGTATATGAAACCTGCCTTTTCGGTACTTATTGGGGGCATCCTTCCTTTTGGAGCTGTTTTCATCGAGCTATTCTTCATCTTGACGTCCATATGGCTGAACCAGTTCTACTACATCTTTGGCTTCCTCTTCATTGTTTTCGTGATCTTGATAATCACATGTGCAGAGATAACTGTTGTGCTGTGCTACTTCCAGTTGTGCAGTGAAGACTATAATTGGTGGTGGAGAGCTTATCTGACTGCTGGATCCTCCGCATTATACTTGTTTCTCTACTCTATTTTCTATTTCTTCACCAAGTTGGAGATCAGCAAACTCGTTTCAGGCATATTGTACTTTGGTTACATGTTGATCGCATCATATGCCTTCTTTGTGTTGACAGGAACAATTGGCTTCTATGCTTGCTTCTGGTTTGTTCGGAAGATCTACTCCTCAGTGAAGATCGATTGATCAGAGGAGAGAGCTCATAGCTTATTATTAGTATAGTGAAAAGGGTCTGTAATCTAAAGTTCTGCTGATGCTGAGATTACGAAAATAAGGCACTAAAATTCTCACTCCATAGCACAATGTGGGCCAAAGAGTAAGTTGCAGCCTGTATAACAGTTCAGCCTTCTGGTATTAGCTTAGGCTTGGCTTGTAACATTTCCATCTTCTCTTCCGTTACACTGTTGCTTAATTTGTTCTTTTTTAGCATCTGGTAGGTCCTGGTAAAATAAGTTTTGCTCAAATCTTATCAACAAAATCTCATATGCTCATCTTAGAAACCACTTAAAGTTGGATTAATTTAGAATATTAAATTATTGTGCGAGAACAGTTCTGTGATATATCCTTTTAACACAATTCAGCTCTCCTGTTTTTGATTTTGGATAACAGTGTTTAGAAATTTTCGAAACGCTAGCCTCTCTAATTCACTTCTACTGGAAAAAAAAAATGCTCACAATACCAATAAAGTACATCCTGTTAGGTTTGCTCAGTTATTGAGTCAATTTTTTCCAAAAGATATATTATTTTGAATTTGGTAAGAAGTAGCTAAAACTATGGCTTGAAATGGGCCAAGAATCAAAAAGTTGGTAAGAAATCAATTCAAGTTTGAAACTCTGTTTAGAAGTCACTTCAGAATAATTAGAATTTAAGTCGCTTAGGATCGAACAAAAAGTGTTCCCAAGACAAATTTTAGTTATCATGTGAAAGCTGTCTTCCTGTTAATGGCAGAATTTCATAGGGGCCACTTCTAATAACAATGTTGATTTCAAGTACTTGATGGCATTCAACGTTAGAGCAATGATAACTATTTTTCTGGACCAGGGTTAGAGATGGTTTAAATATATAATGGGTATCATTTACATACACTTTATCACTTAGCCTCAATACGTATTTCACTACAAGTATGAGCAAGTATTTTTCTCTCATAACTAGAAAAGGCAAAGAAGAAAGATGAGGTATAACTGTCGTTAGCATATATAGATAGGCCCTCAAAGGCCAAACGTGGTGCATACGACCCAGATATTTACCATATGCGGCGCATGGAGAGTACCTAAGAAAGAAGACAATGTTAATGGCAATTATTCGGTCCAAAATCAACCCAAGAAGCACAGGCACCTAATAAAAAAATTCCTGTAGTAGGTATGACTTTGGTATCAAGATGTACATACTGCCATTGCTATTCTCACAAACTAAAGCTAAAAAATAAATCCTCAGCCAGAGTACACTTTCGTTCTCCCATTCTTCTGCCTGCAATTCAAAATGATATCTCGTTAGTAGTCCAAAGGGGTGAGTGGTGGGGGAGTAACAGTGGATTAAGAGAAGGTAGCACTGACCAAAAAACATCTTTCTTTTCTTGTGCTAATAACTCTTCAAACGAAATATCAGGCAAATCAGCTTCTGTGTTTTCAGCTAGTTCATTGGATTTTGCTTTCATTTCCATGTCTGCACCAATTTCAAGCATCTTCCAAAAAGGGGGAAAAAAAAAAGGGTCAATAGAAAGTGGCAAAGTACAGACTCAAGGAATCAACTTTGCAAGAAGAGATTCTAACACGGCGCAAGGGGAAAAACAAAAATGGAGATTGGAAGTTAACCAACCATAAGAATAGAATTTTAATGTTGAATTCACAACGTGTATAGTACAATTTTATACCTTCTTGTAAGCTGGCGAGAGCTTCAGTTGTTGCTGCAGCCAATTATATACAAAAGCATCCTCTTCCAATCGCTTTTGTTCTAATTCTAGCTTGTATATCTTGCAGTCATAAGAAAATCAGTTAATATTTCTTATTGGGAATGAGTGAAAAATAAATTCCAACTCAAGAAAACTCGACAGAAGGGAGATGTCCACTACCTGCTGCCGTAGGCGAACAAAGGAAGACCTATCAGCCTTAAAGAGTAAGGCCTTTGTTATTGTGAATCTTCGTTGAATGACCTCAGACCTGTTGAAGAAGAACACATGTAATTACTGATACAGAGGATACACACTCTGTCTCTACTCTTAGTTCTTATTTTTTTTTGGGAGCAGGAATGTGATGAAGAGAAAGTATAGGAACAGAAGGGCTAAGAATTCCAAAATATAGAATAGAAGCACAATTTCTTCCTGCGCAAGGAAAAAGTACAAATTTGACATAAAACTCATAGCAAAACTATTTATCCAAAGGAGAATGTTGCGCAAGAGGACCAATAAACACATTAAAAATAGGTGCTTTTGGAAGGTCATGACTCATGTGATATAATCTGTAGTCATTGAATTAAACCCAATAGAAAACAGAAGGCCTGGAATCTGGATGGAGAAGAAGGGGGTGAGGGTGGCAAAATAAATTATCTTTGACAAAAGTTGATTTGCATGTGTTCAGGACTGGAAAACACTTTGGAAAAGAAATGTCAAAATCACAAGCAGTCATAACTTTGTAAATAGCTATATTTTAGCCTCACGGATCTTTTGTAAATCTGGCTCCCAGCACAGAATTTTGTGCTGATGAATATACTGTTACCATAGAATAGAAAAAAATTAATACTATTGAACATACTTGTGCTGTAGCTCATTCCTTGCTTCAACCAAGCAATTAACAAATTGACCAACCTACATCATAAAACAACAATTTACGGATCTCAAAAATCTGCACAATCAAACCCCATCCAAATATCTAAAACAAAAGAATGAAAATCCTAAGAGCAAATGACTTGGGAGAATGGCACTCACTTAATCAAGCTGGATTATATTCCATTATTTATTCTTAATGAAATAAAATATTAACTTCATTTGAATTGACAGAAGTAGGAGAGCAATGGTGAATACCGTTATGTCCTCCATTCATAACTATAGTAAATCCCAAATGGAAACTTCTCTCTGTAGATGTACACATCATATTACAATACCAGGATAGCTATGCTAATGGATTAGTCATGAGTTGTAACTTGAATGCATTACTGGGAAGTTCTAACTTCTCAAGAGTGGCATAGACAGCTTTAGGCAGAATATACCACAAGAAGGTTGGTATCACAGAACTTCTCTCTTGTTCACTTGGAACAAAAAGGCCATGACTGCCAAATCTAAACCGACCCAATTTTGTCTACCTTGCACTATGGTCAACAGATGTTTGATTCCACTAATCCATCCAATAGAAAGATCAAATGAGTGACCAAAGTTACATCTCAGGAACTTCATCTAATGAATGTTGTCTTAAGCCAGTCTGTTAAGCAACTACCCTACTGTGCATTCGGAAAATCAGTTAAGAGAGAAGCATGGATCATCAGTGCCACCAATAAATATGATCCCATGCAACCAAGAAGCCTTGACTGAAATTTATACTTCCCGATCAGCTAATTAACTACATAATCTTCATTGATCACCTCCAAGCATAATTTTCCTCTATGCCTCTCTATCCTACCTTTGTGGAGTAAGGTCTGCGTACACCACACCCTCCCTAACCCTCCCTAGACTCCACTTGTGAAATTATACTGGGTTTGTTGGTGTTGTGCTGATATGTCTTGGATCCACAACAGATTTTACAAGCTGGTATTTGATAAAAGCGTGGGCAAAATATTAGTGTACTTGCTGAGCACTTGCTGCATATCCCTAAATTCCTCTTACTCCATTTAGATAAGCAACGATCTCACACAAACTTGAAACTGATACCGACAACCTGGAAAGATGTTTCCACTTGCTAAGGTATGCAAGGTATAACTCAGAAATCCTGATGCAGAATCATATCTTCGAGGCAGAGAACTTTGGAGAGACCAAGCCTAGTGTTGGCCTTCAATCTTGAAGGTCGTGAGGAGCATTGTGTTGAAATGCGTTCTCAAGGGGTACCTTGAGCTCACTAGCAAGTTGAGGCGTTTTCCCCTGTGCTTCAGGCACACCTTCATCTGCACCTTTTCTGAGGATATGCTGATAGACTAGCCACACAAGAGAGATGAACCATTACTCATATCTATGGATTTGGCTACCAATATGCTACCCCCCCAGTGAAAAGCTAATACTTCACAAAGTTCCAAGAAGTCAATTTCTTGATTCCTACCTAAGGTGGATACTCATTCAATACATAGACACCTGAAAAATTGAGGTAATTTTATTAACAATCATTACCAAGGTGGTACTGATAGATAACCCAAAAAATGTGGATCTGCCCCCTTTAATAGGTTAGATATGATTGGGGCTTTGCACACTTTGTAATTGTTAACCCACTCCCGCCTGCCTTAGTGCTGTCATACCGTATCATTACTTATTAAGAAAAAAAGACAATTATGTGTGCTACATCATATACAACGTTTCTCCTGATCCAAAAGTGCAGACCTTTTTTTTAACAGATTAACCCAAAGTATAGCTTTTGGAGACATCTAGACTTTACGGAATGAAATGTATTACTCTTTCCCTTCAAAACACTTGCTTTCATTTATCACCATATTGTCCAGATGATGCCTAATGGATTTTCCCTCTAGCTTTGACTCTGTATCTTATCTATTCTTGACTCTAAAAATTATCATAAACATTGACCAAATTTTTGAATTAATATTTTCCTTCCAATTAATTAATTGACTCAGTACACCTAAACAACTTCTTTCACCTACTACCTCAAATTAATATTTCCTTCCAACTAATTATGTTAAACGTGTCTTCATTAAAACAAACAGATTATCCCCAAAACTGTTACTCTTGAAAAAGACTAGAGTAGCTTCAAAAAACAAACACTAGCCTGGATAATTTTAATTCTTGTCTTATGAACAAGACAAAGAAATCATTAAAAAGGCGAGGAAACCTACTATCCAACTGCTGGCAAACATTCATTTTTTTTTTTATGACAAAGGAAACCCGGAGCCGCTACCCTTTGGGTGCGCACAGGGTAAACCCCTGCTCCTATGCAATAGCTCACAAACTACATAGGAGAGGTAACCCGCACTAGACAAGCCCAGTGCGATGAGCTCGATCCAGAAGGCAAACCCCTTGCTTTCACTGGCAAGGAGTTTCGAACTTGAAACCTCCAACATGGAAGTCCCAAGCCTGGGCCATCCCGAAGGGTGGCAAACATTGAATTGTGTAACACTTTTACCTAGTCCCCAATGTATGACAAGATTTAGCCTTATGGAGAGTTAAAATTAAGCTGAACCAATGGTCAAGCTCATGAAATCTTAAAGGAAATACTATTCATATTCAAGTTTGAAATGCAAATATCCTTCATCATGGAGGTTGAATATAGAACAAACAACAACAACATACACCCGTGAAATCTCACTAAGTGGAGTTGGGGGAGGGTAGAGTGTACGCAGACTTTAACCCTACCTCTTGGAGGTAGAGAGGCTGTTTTCGAGAGACCCTCAGCTCAGAATCTTAGTACAGCGATGAACAGCCTTCTAATTCAACAATAAACACATCAATACGCAAACTTCACTAAATTCAAAGATTGGTATATGCTATATACAATTATTAATAATCAAGCAGACAAAAGAAAGAGAATCAAAACCTGAGCCAAAGTCAATCCATTTGACTCGTGAGACTTAACAAGCTCATCGTAATGTTGCTTAATTTTCCTCTGAGTTGCACTAGAAAACTTGGTAAAAGGGTATAAACACACCAATTCCTCTTTCTCCTTCACAACCCCAGAATTCCTCTTCCTATCCTCTTCGCTAATCGATTCGGGTCTCTTCTTCTTAGTTCGTTTCTTTTTCTTCGTCCTCTCTTTATCCTTATCCTCTTCAACCCTTTCCGCATCAAGACCCGATTCAATCTTATTCCGGGCATCATCACCCAATTCATTACCAAACAGTTTCACCCATTTAGGTGAATTGGAAGGTAAGATCTCGAGACGAATAGAATGGGTGAAATGGGTCGGCTCAGATTGATGCGTAATCTCCGGTTGTTCATCATTCTTAGATTCCTGTTGTATAGATAAGTCTTGTCGGACTTTAATTAGGTGTTGATGGGTGTCATTAATCTTCTTCTTAGTAAGCTTAGAGTAAAGAGAAAAAATGAGAATGGTGAGAGAACAAAATGAGAAAGTGAAGAAGAAAAGCAATAAAGGGGACAATAGTGATTGCTGCTGCTGGTGTTGGTGGTGATGAATGTGACAGTAGGGTGGAGAAAATGGTTCAGAAGTGAAGAAAAAGAAGAGAAAATTAGGAGTGGCCGCCATGGGAATGCGTCATTTACAGAAGAGAAAACAGAGACACACAGTAGTTAGCACCTGGAGTTTTTGGATATGTAGAGTCTTAACAGCAGTTTCTTCTAAACACTGAATCTTTACTTTTTAGTCCATCTATCTATTCTTATTGTATATGTTTTTTTCTTTTTTGGGTTTCCATCTACTGATTTCGGTAGACATATTAAAGCCTGATTAAATTTAATATTCATATTCTACGTATTTTGTTTTTTGTTATCACTTAACTGTTATTAGAATGATTGTTAAGTATTGTTTCATAAGGTATGTTTGAAAAAAATAGAGTATAGGTACAATTATTATTAAAAAAAAATAGAGTGAAATATAAAATAAGATTATTTAAATAATAAATTAAAGCAAGACAATGATGAGATCATACCAAATCGAGCGTTGCGTAAAATGAGACTTTTCCTTATTATTTAAGAATGAAATTAACTATACGATACAGTGAAATTTAAGCAATAATCAAAACAAATAGTGTATTGAAACTAACAACATATTGCAATAGATAACAACCATCCAAACAAGTTGTTTTCTGTGTATGTATCTTTTTTTTAATATGCATGTATCTCTCACCATTAATAGAGAGGTAATTTTAAGTTTGAAAATAATTCTCGGGATAAATATAATTCAATAAGCGAAACATGATATTTTAAAGTCATTTATAGAATTTGTTTGAATTGATTTATTTTAAATGTTTTAAAGTCAATATAACTTTTAAACACTTTGAGGTGTTTAAGATAAAATAAAGAAGTGATTTTAATCAATTGTTATTTCTTTAATTTTTTTAATTGATGAGGTAATTTAGGATCTAGGATTCCAATTTTCTGTTTTTTTTTAATCGAAAATTAATGTGCTTTGTAGCTCAACTTACAATGCACTTATTAATATAAAAAACTTCTATAATTATAAAGGTTAATTGATTTCTGAGTTGTCAGTTTACTCAACAGGTTTTCTTAAGCTTTAAAGAAAATTAATCATAAGAAAAGAGATAAATTTAAATGAAAAAGAAGATAGAATAATAAAGAGCTTCAAATAGAAGATTTTCTCTCACAGAAAAAAGCAACATAAAGCCTTTCTTTGACCTCAATGTATTCAAAATCTTTACTACTATTTGAAATCACTCAATAGACCACAAAACAACCTTTTTTTTTAGAAAAAAAAGTTAGGTGAAGGCAGTAAATGTTCAGTCCCCAATGTAGATATGTACAATTCTCAAATTTGAAATTTGTTGTCTGAAAAAGGTGAAATCAATTCCTTGTCATGTAATCTTGTTGATGTGAACAAGACATAAAAAGGAGTAAAAGCTACCTAGGAGTATTTTATTTCTACATCAACTTTTTAGTGAAAACTGAGAAAAGGCCAACTTCACACATTAATGTAACTGGCTACCAACAACAAGAGTTAATTTCCAACAGTTACAATAAGTTCATGACCAAATATAGTAACCATGTGTGCCTTGGAATTGAAAATGAAAAGCTTGTTACAGTTTGTATAAACATGAAGCTACCTTTCATCTTTTCTGATCTTCATCTCTGTTACAGCTGTAAATAGGTAACAACCACCCGCGGCGGCCGTGTTCCCTTCTCTCCAATAAACCACAAATATCGCAGCCATCACATAAATGGCAATCGAACTAAAACTTACAGTGTTGAGCTTCAAAATGTCCATAATCATCATATGGCCATGATACACAAGGATTGCTATATCTAACTCATCATGAAAGGCAATAGTAGAGAGTAATTCTGCTTAATACATTAAATGGCTTCTATACAGTTTTGTATTACTTCATAGAGACGGAAATTGAAACAATTAGAAATTCACAAAGCAACTTAAAAGTGACATTATTTAAGCAACAAAAGGGAGTAAAAATTTCTGTTACCTGTCCAGATCAAGGATAGGATTAATATACACAAGCATTTACAAAAGAATGCCACAATGAATTGTGGTAAAGTGATTCAGAGGACCTAAACATCCTTGTATATGTTTCTAAGAAGATAAAAAGTATCTATGCACCAATCGCGGACAAAAATAACTTTATAATGAACCGCCCTAACACCACCATCCCAAGTGATGAGAAAGCCACTAGACCTATAGTTAAATTGATAGTAGCTTAAAAGTATCTCTTTTTATAAGCAACTGATTGAAACAATCATTCTTTACATCTCCTAAAGTTAAGCTCAATGATCCCTCTGGAGAATATGATCCAAGTACATTGATGGAGCAAATTACTAAGCTCAAATGCTTGTACATTAATTACTCTGTGACTATGTACTAAAGTTGACTTGAAAAACCAGATTCATATTTGGTCAAGTGCAGGGGAATTAGAACTTGCACCAACGAGGCTGACTACCACAACACTTTCTTATGGGGTGGAGAAGACCACAACACAACCATCTCATGAAATTGTCCTCAAGATGGCATAGGTTCACTTGACACGGTAATAGGTTAGATCATGGCAGCACCATAAAACAACAAAGGGAAATAGGAGTACACAATAAAACATTGATTATTGATCTGTTCTCATGTTTTCCTTTTTTTTTTTTTTGGTGCATGACTGTATTGTGCATGATTCAATTAAACAAATCTTGAATAGGATTATTATATTCATAATCCCAGTAACAATATCTGCTATATCTTGTGTATAGGGTAGCCTTCAAAATTTACACATATTGAAGGTACTAAGATCAGCTTATGCTCTTAATGCCAGTCCATTCTATGTTGTATATTTTCAATGCTGTTACATGGTGCTTCCAAGATTGCATTCATTATCATGGTGAAGTTTCGTGAGTCATCTCGAACAACTATTGCATAAGGTGTTTGTGTTAGTTAGCCTTCTCCATTCCATAAAACAATCAACCAAATGACTAGAGGAATTGAAGAGTTAATTAACTTCCAAGTAAATTGTACTCAACAAATTTACAGAGAAGCAATAATGTACACTCCGTATTCGTTTGCCCAATTAACCTTCATCACAGATATTAGTCTACTTACATCAACTGTTCTACTAATAATCACAGTCTAGCTAACTAACTAACGTAATCGTCTCCGTACTACCATAACAAAACAATTGTCAGTATTACCATTATAAAATGTACCTATCATCAAATTCGACATGATCTGATTCAATGTCAAATGCTGAAGATCATCCTCATAAGCTGCACCTGCCTCTGCTTGCCCCGCCAACACAGCAATGTAAGTGAAAAAGGCAACTGATGCACAAGTATTAGGCCCAAATCCAAATTCCCCATAAGAAATATTAACAGAAAGCATAAATAACACATTCAATACCCGAAAATTTCTAGGTCTACCAAAGTAATGCATCATTGGAGGGTAAAACGTAGTTGCTACCACCATACAAGCAGTCACATTTATGTCGTCAAATAATTTGTGGCTAAACAGTGGCGCTACGAATAGCGCTACTAATGGCGCTAGGATATCAGAATGACGACGTGTTAGTCTAGGATTTTCAAGGTGGAAGAAATGATAAAGACGAGAGATCAAAGGGGAGTAACGGTGGAGAAGTACTGAAAGAAGATCAGCTAACAGAATGGAACCGGAAGTAGAGATAAGCCATGTTAAGTAGCCATGAACACTGGCGATTACTATAATGAAGAAAAATAGGGCAAGTTTAGCTAAAAATTTGAGTTGCTGAATGTTCATTTCTTATTTTAGGTAAAATTGGAAAAAGCTTCTTCCTATTTTGTCAATTTCCGATCACCATTCCTTTTTCTTCAACAACAACACCATTTCTCCGGTGGGCAATCTCCACAGTTCCGATTTGGAGAAGACGAAGAAGAGCAAAGAGGTGAGTAACAGGGATTTTGTGGGTACCAATTGCCGACTGGACATGACATCTGGTATTTATTGATGTGAACGCACTATTTTTATTTTTTAAAATTTCTTGTTTGGAAGCGTTTTCTCCGTAGATTTATTGGTGCAAATTTAAATTTAGTCGGATATTCACGTTGACATCAGATATAAAGAAAAAAAAAGGAAAAAACATTTTTTTTAAACATACTTAAAAAAAGTAGGTCAAATAAATTGAGACGGATAAAGTATTTCTTTCCTTTAGCAAATAAGTTTTCTTTTATATTTTATACTTATATTAGTTACTTAATTTTCAAATTATTTTCCCGAGATCTAAGATTAACCATTAATTAATATTTTTTAACGGCATGTATAGTTCAAAATGAATAAATAAAAATAAATAAAGTAATATGTATTTTAACCTAAAATATTTAAAATAAGTCAATTTAAATCAGCTCTTTAGACAGGGTAATCCTGATTGGATTAGGGCTAATACCCTCACCCATGTTAGCAATATCAACTTTTTGGGTGCTCATTTTGCATTTTTTTATTTTCTGATTAGGAAATTTAATTTGGAATTTTAAACGAAAATGAGATTTTGTGTCATTCATAAATTAAATAGAAGACAATGATTTTTTTCTAAAACTTTTATGTATAAAAATAAAGATAAAGTTAGGTATAAAAATTCTCTCGTAAAAATGACACAATTCAAAAAAAAAATTTATAAATAGCCTACGAAATCAATTCTCCAGAATTTTAGTGCTTAGATGGATAAGAGGAGATCTTTGATATAGCTCTGTGTTGAAAGATCTTTTATTCTCCCCTCGAGATAGAGTAATATTTGAGTACATTTTATTCCCAAACCTCACATAAAAAATCACAGCTACCTAAGTAGTTGTAGTATTAAAGAAACAAAACTTCATCCATATAGCAGTAAATTCACAAAATTATTTTGTCACATTAAAATTATTTGAACCTTGGCCTGGGAACAAAATCATAAAAATACTGGAGAACAAGATTTAAAAAACATCTGTTGAAGAGAATTTGATGTTTATTTCACATCATCATAGTAGCATTTTTGCAGGTACAAAGCAATGAAATATTGCTATTTTTACATAAGATAAAGAGTATTAAAATCCTGAAAATCCTGAAACCATAAGACTTGCAAATTCTAACAGGAACAATATCTACACATGGACTAATCAAGAATCAGTCTCAATGTGTGCTTCTTTTGTTATAACCGTAGTATCTAGGCCAGCTTGTGCAGACCTCGACTATTCCTCCAGAAGCTGCTACCTCCCACTAGCACAATCTCGATGCGCACTTGAACCGATGACTATACTATTGTTTTACATTTGCAAACCAATACCAACTTGACAATAACCAACATATATGTACAGAATCTTGGGCCATTGCAATTCATATGAGCCTCAAATGGAAAGGTGTGTTGCATATCTGTACAACTTCACCTCCATCAAAGCCAACTTTTTGATATGTAATGGATCTTCAAATATATATCTTCAGACAACTAACTGAAACCACTTTATTTGTTTATCCTCAGTGCATCAACTGCAAACAACCTCAACTGAGAGTTTCTTCATAACATGTGGACATGGATCACCTCCAAAGATCTCTGGTGTTACAGGTACTGAGCACGAGTTTTGCCCGATGCAATACTGGAAAAAAGAGAGAGTTGTTTAATCAGGTCTGTACAGAAGATAGCTACTTCAAGAATGAAAAGAAACAGGTTCTTCTAACAAAGGTAAAGATTTGTAAATACCCTTTCAAAAGCATCATATGAGTGGAAGGCGTGGCAGTTTCCTTCACGGAAGCTTCCGCAGACCCCCTGTGGTGTTCCAAAGCTTGCAAATTTAATTGAAGTAATCTTCTGACCAGAAGCACACGAGAGGTGAGCTTTAGGCCTCAGTGGTTTGTCAACTTTACCAGATGCTTGCATTTGCCAATTCACCAACTGTGGTTGCCATTCGTTTATATCTGCACAAACACTTGCAACTTCTCTTTTTACCAAAGAGATTCCATGAGGCTCTCCTCCCGATTCCTCAAATAGAACTAACAAATTTCCAGTAGGATACAGCCAAGAACGAGGAACATGATACCTGAATTATATAATTCCCAGTTAAGTTAAGTTAGAGCTTCTTGTTACATCGAATGAAAATGCACAAGGTTTACCATTACTTACATTCGTTGTGAAGCCTCTCCACAGTTACTAAGGCATTTTTTCTCATTAAACCAGCCTGCATAGTTACAGGCACCGCAGTTACCAGATGCTTTATATCCAGGCCAGTAGCGTCCGAGACTTTGACCATTTATCCACACTTGTCCTTTGCCCATGGTATTCAAGTCTAAAGCCAAAGGATCATTTCCAGCTGGAGCATTGAAAGTGCTCTGTATAGATAACACAAAAATTTAAGTATGCCTTCCTTGCAGAGGGATGACTTAATGTCAAAAATGTACAACTAAGTTGGTACAGAAGAAGGTTTAAGTATGAGGTATGCACCTTGTACCATGTGAGTGGCTGTCTCTGAGCCACCAAAGAGCCCTCAACCCATTCAACGGACGAGCTACCACTGAGTGAATGAAGGCTCAAGGCCTCTCCTTTCAGACCAACCTGATAAAAATGTGGAAGTTTAGATAACCATGCAATGGAGCATCCGGCTTATTGTTTTGGAACACTTTATACACACTAACCCTGTAAGACCATTTCTGCCATGTTAAATCTCTTTTCCCCTCGTCAAGACCACTGAGTGAAACTGGACCAAGAACACCAGCATTCCATGTCTCAAAATGTGGGCCAATATTCTGCAGTTGAGCACATGAGGAAGGAGGCCAAGTAAGCACATGTTCGACTAATATGCATATATAATAAAGTAAGAGGGCGACAGTGAGAGAGAACACACCGGAAGGCCAACAGCAATGCTCAGCAGAGAAATCTTGTTAACACCTGCTCTCAAATTTACAGCTTTACTGAAACTTAGTTTTGGTTTTTCTATACTTCCATATGCAGTTCCTGCAAGAAATTTGAACAACGAGATGTAAATACAAAAACCGCCACAATGCAACAGGGTGTGGGGCCTTTCGTTTTTTTATTATTACACAAACTGTATACTTATTGTATTTGCTTGATGAGACCAAATAGTCCTCAGCTTTTGATTTAAGAAACTTTACAGCAAACAGATAAACTGAAAATGGTCCACCACTTTTTCCTTTTAACATATAAGCAGTGGTATAACGCGCACAAGTAATGATTCAAATTGTAAATCACGTCAAATACAATTAATTATGCCGCATACCTGCTAATTGACCATTCACAAAAACATGCAATGCATGGCCAGCTGACATGATCGTAAGCCAAGGCCATTTTCCGCCTCTCAAAAACTTTTCTCTTGAATCAATCTTGACACTGAGGACAGAAAAAAATCATAAACATGTGGCTGATCCAACGTAATTTAAGTGTGTGTGTTTTTCTTAATTCAATATATGGAGAGGAGTCGAACGCTACATAGGCACTTACTCAGTTGAATACCACAAATAATCAGATACGTCTCTTGTTGTATTTATCTGTTCCAATAGCCCAACAACTGTAAAACTACTGTCTTCATAAGATGATGTCTCTTCATTGAATGACTGCCAGGGCAATCCTCTGCTGACTGGAGTCATCTTCATCTGAGCGCTTTGAGCACCAATCTTCACATGGAATCAATAACGTTATCAGTTAGTTAGATGGCAATCTCCAGGTCATGAATGATTCTCTAAGCAGCAGAACTATTTTAGGGAGAAAGTACATCCTTTCTTCTTACCCGTGCTGTATTAAATACAGTGTTCTTGCAGTCGGGAAGAATGCTGATTGACCATGGTGGCAAGTTGTAATGCCTGTTTGCAAATGACACAGTAGCAAAAGAGTGTTGGTCGTAGTTAGCAAGGAATGCAGCACAAGAGCCAGACTTCGACCTAAAAACATGGGCCTGTATAAGAAACAATGAAGCTCCAGTTACTCTCATTGCGAATGTTGCAATAGTGACCAGTTCAAGAAGCAGTCAATTAAATCTCACCTCCTGCTGGTGTCCAAGTGCCGTCACAGCTGGATCTCCAGAGACTAAAGCTGGTTCACAAAGCTTTATTGCTCTATGCAGATCTTTCAGGTGACCCCATTTAGGTTGTCGCAATAATCCTAAAGACCAAATGGAAAATGTTAAATTGGGCAAAACAATACATTTCTTAAGATGCAGATGATCTCTTCTAAGTTTTCTTCCTAGTTCTAAATCATGGACTCAATAGTCAATAAATCTCATCCATAAGAAGTTAGAATTAACAGCTAATTGACTAACTGAAATTACTCAATCTAAACAAAATTACAAAGAAAAGGTGCATACCATATTCATCAAGTGGTGCATCATAGTCATAACTAGTAGCAATAAATGGACCACCAGCAGTCCGTCCAAAGTTTGTTCCTCCATGATACTGCAGAAAAAAAGGAAAAGAAAATCATAAAGAACATAATTTTCTTGGCATCAGAAGAAACACCAAGACTCTTGAATATCAGAGATAATAAACATACCATGTAATAATTGATGAAGGAACCTCCCTTCTGTATAAATTTTGCAACAGCAAATGCCAAGTCCTCAGCAGGACGGTAAGGAACTGGATTTCCAAAACCAGTAAACCTGCCGGAAAAAAATTACCACAGAAAGTTATCCTCACATAAAATCTAGCAACATAAAACTAGAAATTTTATTTATCTAATGCATTGGAAAGATATATGTACTTACCATGCAGTCCAGGCTTCAGTCCATATCTTTGGTTTATAAGCCTTGTTTGGAGAAAAGTAGTCACAGTAGAAGCCATTGCAAGCATTTATCTGAACAGGGGAAAAAGGTATATCAAAGTAGGAAACAGAAGGAAAAGGATAAGGTAAAAAAAGAAAAAAATTATCACCTAGATATATTAACAATATTGACAAAGTAGAGAATTCAGATGCAAGAATCTCAATGTACTGAGCAAGATTACACATATTAAGACTACTATGGTTCTGACTCCAAAGAGTGAATACTCCCACCTCTAACTTTTCACGTGACATGTTTAAAACCATAAGATTCAAAAGTCTTTACTTTCTTAAACTTTGTGTCAAGTCAAAACCAAACAAACAAATTGAAACAGTAATACATTATTTTGCATAAGACTACAAGGGGAAATATGGCAGAGGTACATTACAAGAGTCAAAAACCATTGAATGCTTGATGAAGAGAAAAGGAATACAGAAAGTAGTTGGAAACAAAAGCAACCCATGTGCAGAGTAAGTCTTGCAATTCTGGACCATCAAGGGGACAACCATTGGCACTTAAGAACCCCACTAGGAACAGGAAACATAGAATGAAAGAAATCAACAAATATAACAACATCAACGACCCCTCAATCCCAAGCAAGTTGGGGTCTACTCTATGAACTCTCACCGAACATTTTGCTCCATTTAAACTCATTCCAGACCAATGTTATACCAAATAAAAATAAAAAGAGATATAACAAAGATAAGAGAAAAATACTGAACTGTAACAAGGTCAACACTTACAATAGGATCAGGAGCATCGTCTTGCTTGCACATAATCCATGGGACACCAGTGTCAAGACCCACAGCCATTTTGGCGGCCCACTGTGCGTAAGATTTTCCGGGTGCTCCCAGTTCCCATTCCATGGGTCCATATTCATTCTCAATCTGTCAAAAGTTTCAAAATAAAGAAAATCATCAGCCCCCCTTATGTTTTGGAAAATCATAACTTCTTTGCAACCAACAATAAATGCAGCAAGATTACTGAAATGACCACTTCTGAACAACCTGAGATAGAATTATTGGTCCCCCCTGAGTTTCATACAAACGTTCCGCTTTCATCATATTGACAATCTTGGTAGTGAATTTTTGCATTGCAGCCTAAGGTACAATATTTTGACATGAAAAGGTATACAGTAAACAAAAATTAGAAACCAATCACATCAAAAATAGAAACTTTTTGAGAAACATCAAAGATTAAAGATTTTCCCTAACCTTGAAAGGTCCATTATCTGTTCTGAAACTGATACCTGGAACATATTTGAGCCAAACAGGAAAACCCCTGAAATCAAAACAGATAAAGTAAGCAAGAAAATCCATTAACATTCTTTTTGCATATAAAACAGTAATTTTGATGAATACCCAAAATTCCATTCAGCACAAGCATAAGGTCCAACTCTAAGATGGACATAAAGTCCTGCTTGGTGCACCAGTTTAATAAACTTCACTAAATCATATCTCCCTTCAAAATAATACTGAGAAGAAAAAAAAAAAAACTAAATATCAAGAACTGATGAAAAATACCAAAAAAAAAAAAAGAGTCTAATTTAACTCACTTTCCCTTGTTGAGGCTCATGACCATTCCAGAAAACATAAGTCTGAATCACATCCACACCTCCTTCTTTAGCCTTTTGAATAATACCTGGCCACATCTATATAACCCCAAAAGAAAAAAAAATCAAGAATCCATTTTTCAACAAAAAGACTCAACTTCTAACATTTATTAACACATCCATTCATGCAAAAACAGAAAAAAAAAAAAAAAAAAAAAGGAATCTTTTCAACAAAACATGGAACATAAATAACTAAACTTTTGAACTACATTTCACATGAACACACCTCAGGTGTGCTTCTTGGGTAATGAACAGAACCAGAAATAAGAATTCTTCTTTGTCCATTTACAATAATAGCCCTATGGTCATATGAAACAGAAGCTGTTCCAGAAAAAACCCATGAACCCAACAACACAAACAACACATTCAACATTAGTATAAGCTTACAACCCATGTTGTAAAATTATCTCCTTTTTTTATCAAGATTGTGCCTTTTTTAGGCAAAATGAAATTTTTTTGCCCCCTTAAACTTTATTGTTCTTCTTTTTCAAAATGCAAAAAATAATGAACTTAAATGAGAGTGAGTAATAAGTGTGAATAAATGAAGAATTGGGAGTTGCAAAATATTGGTACTTTGCAGCTGCTTTTAAATACACAAGAATATGGATTGTTTGAAAATGAATGTGGGGTCCATTCTTGAACTTTGGACCCACAAAATGGGACCCATATACGCGGAGCATCATCCAACAAATTAATTTTTCAGTTTTTTCAAAAAAAATGAAAAAATTAATTAGAGAATTAAAGGCCTGTTTGGCTGTTGTTAGAAAAGTGAATTTTTTATTTTAAGGCTGATGTACAAAGATTCTTTACGGTCGGTTCCTGTTTTTAGGCAATAAGCGTTATGTTTGTTTCTGGTTTGGTGAATTCTCAAAACGATTAATAGCGCGTGAAGTGTATTGGCGAGGTTTTATCACATGTAATTGGTAAGTGTATTTCACGTTCTTGGGTAGAGCGTGGAAAGGAATCTGTCTTGGTAATTACGTCTGTAATTGTGATTAGATTTTCTAATGAATCACTTTTTGACTCTGTTGTTTTGTCTGCGCAACCTCACGGGTTAGTTTTGCACTATTTTTGTAAAATTGGAAAAAATTTTAAAATGTCAATATTTTCACATTTAATAGGATCTCTTAGCCACACTTTTAATATTTATTTAAAATATCAAAATTTTAGTTTGTTATATATTTGATTTATGTATTTTATATTTGTTTGATTTGCAAGAATACAATTATTTAATAACAGAAAAAAGAAAATCAGGGGAGATAATATTTAAAAAAACATATCACTTAAAATTCTCAAGTTACAATTTTAAAGAAATCCTCTTTCTCATTCGATTGAATCAACTTTCCTTTTTATTATATTTTCATTGTAATTGTATATCAATAATTTTTACATTTTATGTGCTCACTTTACCATTCAAAACTACAATTGTATCCCACCGATCAAAATTGTACTCCCTCCGTCCCATTTTATATGTCACATTTTTACTTTGCACTTGCATTAAGAAATTATGTAACTTTACCTTTCTACCCCTATTTAATTTTTTTGAAACTCAAGTTTTCAATCAATGAATATGAATTAATTTATTTTGATTAATTAATTTAACAAATGAACATGAATCATTTACTTAACTTTTCCAAGTTGGTCAAATGTATATTTTTAATGTTGATAACTCACGAGGGTAAAAAAAGAACAATATGCTAATTTATGCATTGATTTTATGAAATGACAAGTATTATGGACCAACTATTTATAGAAAGGGATGACCTATAAAACAGGACGGAGGGAGTATTACAAGACTGCCAAATATATTTTTCTTTTATTTGTATTGCAAAAATATTACCGATTGTGATTAGAATTTTCTAATGAATCACTTTTTGACTATGTTGTTTCGTTTGCGCAACCTCGCGGATTAGGTTTAGCCTAATTTATGAATTGCTCGGATTTTTTAAAAATATTGTGATCCGTGTTAGATTTGCACTATTTTTGTAAAATTTGTCATTCACTCAATGACATTTAAAAGAGTCGAAGCAATCATAATAATTTAGAGTCAATCATGGGCAAAACATGTTTCACAGAATTTAATAGTTTTGATTCAAAATGATGTATTTAAATTTAAAAAAATATTTAATATTCTCTTTAGTCCATATTAAGTAAATTGTTGGAGTATAATATTTTTTAAAAAATAAATATAATAAGATATACATAAAAATGCTACTTTTCACTATTGCCATTTTGATTATTCTTAAACTATTCTCTTAAAAATATAAAGTAGTTAAGAACCTCGTTAAATGAAGGGTAAATATTTTTTTGGAAACAAAATCTCTACGGATCTCTTAAACTTTGAACAATATACTTATTTTAAACTATAAAAGATCTTAATACTCCCTTTGTCTCTAATTACTTGTCCAATTTTTCTTTTTTTACTTGTCCATTTTCACAAAAAAAAATTACCTATTATACTCTCAATTAATTACTTTGAAAAAGGTAGAACTTTTTGAAAATGTTAAATATTTAATTCATCCACTTTATAATTAATAGAGGTAAAATGGTAAACTCACTATGTCAATAAATATTTTCTTAATAAATGTGTGAATTCAAAAATGGATAAGTAATTAGGAAATAATGGAGTATGAACCAAAGGAAATATATAGAAAATAATTTATCAAAAATCATAAACTCAAACATCATACTTTTAAGGAGTTATGTCTGTAATGTAAATGGTGCTAATATATGGTAAAGCATTGAATAGCCTTTAAGATTCCCATGAATATATGGTCCATTATTTTAAGCTAAATTGTGTAGCATGATATTTATGTGATGAAAAAGTGTGAAAAAAGAATTCCACTATATAAAGTACAACTCTATTAATTTTTAAAATTTATATCCATCTCTAAATGCATTTATTATAATATGGTAGATTTGTTATCTGGTCAAACTCCTATATTCCATCTTCAAATTTATGGATAATGAAATTATTCCATAGTAAAATTACACTCTATACTAGTTTACCTAGCTCAACCTCTATGTATAGATTCTATATAAATAAATATCAGACTATATAAATTAACTTGAAATTGTCGTAGAAACTTATAAAGTTAATACTCGATCGATTTATGCATGTTGAATGTTGGCATGTGAAGGTAATCAAAAGGAAAATGCGAAATCTTTCACTTTCAGTAATCAAAAAAGAAATATTTTTTTGTTAGTTTACTTGCCGGGAAGAGAAAGGAAAAGAAAAAGAAGCAACTAAAGGAAAATCAAACAAAATTAGTTTTCCTTTCTGTTTTTTCAGTTAAAAAAGTTTTTATTTATTTTCCTATAAGCAAAGCAATATGTTGCATGCACTTCTCCACTACTCACCTCTATGCATCATTGCACACACCAAACACCATAACTTTTTTCCCTTTAAATATTCTTTTTTTGTTTTTGTTCTTTAGCTTTCCCTTCTTTTAAAAAAATAATCTTATCTCTGTATTATCGTCAGTGACAGAATTGGAATTTTCATACAAAATAATCGAAGGAGATTTAACATCTATCACGTATACATTAAAGTAATCTCAATCAAATATAAATAATATAAATTTCTATTAAGTATAGTGAAGCTTAAGTTAACAAAATCATGAGAAAATGTCAGTTTCTTCAATTATCATATGATTTAAAACACGCTTGATAAACCAATAAGGTTACAATTCTTTTTTTCTTTCCTTGTTACTATTTGATGCATGTCAAATCAATAAATATATTACGTGTTTGATTTAAGGTACATTCTTATTATTTCATCGTGATTTTAGTTAGATAAAAATCAAAGAAAAAGTTAAATATCGTCAAATCAATAAATATATTACGTGTGTAATTCTTTTATGTATATTTTTACCATTTTACCGTGATTTTAGTAAAATAAAAATCAAAGAAAAACTCATGTATCATCAAATCAATAAATATATTACGTGTATATATAATTCTCTTATGTACATTCTTATCATCTTACCGTAATTTTATTAAAATAAAAATAAAGAAAATATACGTATCATCAAATCAGTATATATAGCGCGTATGTTATTCTCTTATGTACATTCTTATCATCTTATCGTGATTTTTCATAAAATAAAATTAAAAACTTAAATATCATAAGGGATTGTAAGTACTTATTTTATTGATTTGTTTGCATGTTCCTTCACGTTGAAAACACTCATGAATTTTTTTATTAAAAAATTGTTATATAAACCACGACACATAAAAGGAATTATAAAACATAAATAATTACTTTAATGTCATATTATCTATAGAAAATCTTTCTTAACTCTTCAATATTGACTTGAATATTAATATAATGAAAACCAACCAATAACCTTCCTGAACGAACCTTCTTTCACTAATAAAATGGTATATATCATCGCAATTGGGAATTAAGAATAATGTAAGTGATTATGTTAACCAAATAATGCTTGAAAATGCCCAAGTAGTGGAAAATAATAGGAGTAATTATTATTTAGTTTAGATGGATCGTGCAAAGTTAACAATCTAGTGTTATTATGATACTAATCAGCAACTGCGAAGTCAAAATTTTTATTAAAGAATTTCAAAATATGAAGAAATAAATATATGAAGAAGTTGAAATAAAGGGGTTTAACATCTATTATATATGTACATGAAAATAATTTTTATCACATACAAATAATATAATTTCCATCGAACAACAACCCTTAGCAGCCCAGTCCCTATTAATTATAGTACTCCAATAAAAAAAATTCTAGTGATTTGATTGATTATTTTCCTTCTAGAGCACACATGATATCTCACTGTAATGCACGTAGAGGAGGTGAATTATTTATTTGAAAAAAATAATGCTGCAAATTTAATACTCTAAAATTGAGTTAATTGATTGGATCGTGCAATTTTTAAATTATGTTGTTCAATAATTCAATATATTTTGTCAACATTTTGGTATATTTCTTTATTTCTATTTATCCCTTGCAAACGGTGTGATGTGAACGAAGAATTAAGAGTCAACTTATTAGTTGATCTGCTAACTGTATATATTTAAAATATTTTATTTTATTTGAACGTGACACCACTCTTCCCACACCACTAATAGAATTATTGTAGTTCCAAGTCCAAAAATAATATATTGAGATTTTGGAACAATTATAAATATATATATATAATGCTACCTTCCAAATCATCAAGATCTTATTACTACTTTATTCTTAATCAGAGGTTTCAAGTTTGAGTCACCATGAATATAAAGTTGCATTTGTTAGGGAGTGCATTACCCTATTAGACTTTCGATGCGAATCTGAATTTAGTCGGACTCCAATGTGGTGGAAAACAAAAAAAAAAATTATTTTCTTTCTTTATTTTATTTTATTTTATTTTGAAGTTCCAATTCAAGTGGAGTGCCAAAAGTAAACACAATATAATTAGGTATTGAATAACTAATGAAAAGAAAAAAAAAACGTAATATCGAAGTAATTGTAATGTGGAGGACAAGCTGGTGAGTGGGACTTGCTTCTAGCTAGGCCCATCCACCTTAATGTTTGATATGAAATTAGGATTTAATCATGATCATAAACTAATCTACTCAATCAATTACTCCTTCTGTTTCATTTCATACGTCTTAGTTTGATTAGATTCAAAATTTTAAAATACAAAAAATATAATGAAATTTTATGTATTAAACTTAAGACACTCCATATAGCATAACATATTGAGAATACCTTTTAAATCTTGAAAAATTGGATATATAGTGTCAGGTTTATAAAAGAATGTTAACCCAGGTCGATCAGATCTGGCACAATAAACCCAAAGTCAATCCGGTTCAAATGAATCACTTTCACCACAACCCCTTTAAAGCCCGATTCTCTAATTGGACCAATATGACTCAGAAAATGGCCTGGTCTGGCCTGACCCGACCTCTAGACACATATTTCTAGGACCATCATGGCTTAATTTTTTACTGTACGAGGAGGCATTTAACACTGACTTTTTACTGGTACATAGGTTTCTAGTAGATCAATGACCACACTAGCAGAAGAAAAAAAAAGCCAATTGGGTGACCATTGTAATTTAATTATCAGTTTATTCAAGCCACTCATGATGCCAAACATTTTTGATATTTCAATTTCATTTGAAAGCCAATGTACATAATGATAGAAATAAAAAAAAACTCCAGACTTACAATTTAAACTCTAGAGAATATGGGAAACTTAAATTACAATGGGTAATAATGAGATAGTAATAATCATGTGTTTATTATTGCTTACTCTTTCCTTCAACAAATTTAATAAGATGGACATAACTTATGATTGGATCAATGGGAGACAATGGGTGGTTACTTTTAGGTATATAATATCTCAAAGTAATTTTAATTGTCGAGAAGTTGAAGACCGTCTAAACCATAAAATGAAGTAACTTATCATCTCATCCATCAAGGTAACACGGGAGTTCAACGTTGTGTAAGTAAATTTTGAGTGAAATAACTAACTCTGACAATATGATAAGACTATTAATTTTGAATTTTAACTCAACTCAAGTATGACTCCGCCTCGGACAAAATTGTGAATTTAGGAAATAGCAATGTAAAGAATTTGGAAGGCATGTCCAAATTGGAGCAATCCAATTGGGTTAGCTAGCTAGAAACAACTGGAATATTGTACAAACATTAGTTGCTAAACAATTATGAAGCTGTTGCACATGCTTTTTCACATCAACAATTCAATCTTTTTAAGTCCCCACCCTCCAACTCCCAACTAGGAAAAAAAAAAAAAAGATTTATATCTAATATCCTAATTAAAAAAAAAAAGATTTTTTGTGACTTATCGATATTCTAGATTACGATCTAAAAATTATTCTTTAACAAACTGAAAAATCTCATAAGAAAATATGAGATAACAATGAGATATCTTGTAATTTGATCCTTTATCAGACTCAAAGTCTATATTTACAAAATTTTAAAATATCTAAATGATGGACTTAAAATGGAATTTGCGTAAATTGGCAATAGCTTAATTCATCTCTATTTTATTATTTAATCTCATAAAAGAAATAGCGACACACTATCTTACGGTGGGCCAGCAATTATGTGATAAGAGAATAAAAGTCAAAGCAAAATTATAAAGTAAAGAATCTAATCCACAGCACTTTTTCCTTAAATGTTGTTGCGCTGCCTTTGAATATATACTATATTCTTATAACAAATAATTAAAATTTCATTTTGAACAAGTCATTCAGTAACAAGTAAGATTTACATAAATGTTTTTATCATTAATCGATAAATTGAAGAGTCGAACGTAAGAAAAAAAGGAAATTTTTCTATAAGGGTAAACATGTGGATCCTATAAAATGCACTTTTTAACTCCACCATAAAAAAAATCATTATCTTTACTATTATAGATTTCTCTTATTAGAATATATAACAAATGATATATGATGCATAAAGTTCCCCAAGTATCTTTCCCTTCAAGGATAATGACAATGACATATTATATAAGTTTTACTGTCTCCTTCTTATTTTATGAGATATAATTTAATTGAATTTAGAAATTTATACGATTATAAGCTATTTCATTAAAAATAAATTTTTTAAAAATAATAAATTATTCTAAAAATATCGATAGATATATCTTTCATTTCTTCTTTTCTATCCCTCCCCGCTAACACACCACACAAGATACCAACAGATAAAAACAAAATAAATGAGGAAACTATGAAGTTTATAGAAGATATTTGTTGTGTTCTTGAATGGAGGTTTTTGATGGGTCAATTCACAAAGTAAATATAGTAGTGAAAGGTGATTCAAACATTTGGTTCCATGTGCATGCCTTTTTGTAATTTCATCACTTATATTATTCATGATTTATTTACGCATTAAATGACAGAGAAAAGTTGAAGTCCGAAGAGTTCATTTAAATTTTCTTTTGTTCAAAAATACAATGTCAGTTATATTTTTCACTCATCACCTAATATCTTTTCTTTTTTGGGTTTCAAGACGAGAATAATTCCATGAACCTAGCTAGACAACTTAATTATGAATTATAGTCTATTATTGGAGTTGCCTAACTATAATGTACTTTTATATAATCATTTTTAGTGTCCAAATTAACTTATCTAATTGTTCATTAATGGCATGAACTCAAAAACAAGATGAGAATGCCAATTAAGCAACAGACAGTGGACCCATATGTAAATAAACCAAGACGAGGATGACAAATCAGCCACACACGTAGGACCAAAAGTACAACAACGACAGCCACCAATCATTTTTTTAAAGTATTTTTTTATGATTATTGTCATGTACAATTGTATTTTTACCATAAATTAAACAACTTTGATAATAAAGCAACTTCAAATTCTAATAAATCTAAATGAATTTGCTAAGCACAAAATATTTCTTTTAAATACTTGTTTGAAAAGTTACTTTGACAAAATTGATTTGATAAGCATTTTTACAATCTTGATCAGACAATTTCTAGCCTCTAAGTAATATAGAGCTTAGCGATCCACGAATTGATTTTTCTATCTTGAATTCTTGATTTTGTTAAGGTTTTCTTTCAATTTTTTTAATCATATTTGAGTTTTACTAAACACAATAGCATTACTTGTTTAGAATATGAAAGTCACTTGACCAAATCATATCAAATAATATGCTTTTAAGTATAGTTTTACGATCTACAATTATTAGTTTTCGGATGATGCTCTATCGATTTCGATCGCAACTGATTTTTGGTGCCATCGAAGATTCTTGTTCTTGCATGTTCATCTATTAATTTTCTTAAAAAAAGAAAAGTTCAAGATTTTCTATTTTAATTAAAGAAAAAATGTTGGATGGGAAAATGGCCACGTAAAATTCAGAGAATAACTTGTTAGTTTCTTCATCTTATCATATAGATAGTAATGGGCCTTGCTTCTTTTGGTACACATATATTTAATGGGCCCACTTTTACCCTTAATCCATTACAAGCTAGTAGTGATCATCTTTGCAATGTCCTCTTATTTTTTATTAAAAAGTGGGCCTATTATATCTTTCAAATTTTTATAGTTTAATCGATAAATAATAAGTCATAATTCAACCTATTTAACACAAGAAACAATAATGCATTAGAATAATGTCAGGTTCACAGATCGACGTAACTTGTTCAAATCATACTTAGACCATTTTTTCTATTTGTTTGTGAGTTGTTAGTTGCAAGTAGGAAGGGCAAATATGTGGGTTAGGTCAGGAATGAATATAGCAAAAATGAACAAATACTCCATCCGTTAATATTTAGATTGGATAAAAGAAATGGGTATTGGTAATATTTAATTCATAAAAACAACAAGCAAACAAATGAGTATTGGTAATATTTAATTCATTTAAAAGGGAAAATTGTATAAAATAATAAATTATTAATTCAAATTAAATGTGTTTGATTTAATTAGAATCATATGAAACTTTTTGTTCATTCTCTCCTGAAATTCTCGCATGCACTCGTTTTCTCATTGCGATTTCTCCTCGCCTCTCTCACTTTTATACAAACACAAATGTATAAGATGCGTTTGTATTTGTATAAAGTGAGAGAAAACTGTATATATACATCTTTTCGTTCGCCTCTCTCCCAAGAGAATCTCGCTCACCACTCTCACTCCCTCCCCTCTCTCACTTTATACAAACACTAATGTATAAATTGTGTTTGTGTTTGTATAAAGTGAGAGAAAATTATATATACAAATACAAATACATATATTGTCGTTCTATACACTTATAATTATACAAATATAGATCTCCCCCTGCCCAATTTTCTTTTGTCTTTCTCTCTTTCTCGCTTTATACAAACATAGATTATACAATTGATTCTTTTGTATATGTATAGCGAAATATACATATTAATAGTCATAGCAAACATAAAGTTTGTTATGAAGTGCAATTATACAAACTATAACTATCACTTACAAATATAATTTTTATGTTTGCTAAACCTAAAATTACTCTTTTTAAAAATTGGGAGTTATCCTGTCAATTCTAGTCACAAATCACGACTTAATTTTGTCATCAATAATAATAAGAGAGTTAGTTAAGAAGACATAACTCATAGCATTAAGTGTACAAATATTTTATTATAAAGTATGTTTTAATATTCAATTTTTTTATTGGAAGATTGAGGTGTGCCATTATTACGTAGACCAGAAAATAAACAAATAACTCAATAGTATCTGTCGTACCAAAAAGAAGAGCACATTATCTTTAAAAATAAAATACATATTTTGTAAGGTGGGGGAAAGGATATATTAGTGTACGACTTTTTTCAGGCATAAATATTGTTGTTGTCTTTATATTGCAACCTGCGATTTAATTCCTTTTTAAATATAATACATTATTTCAGAATCCAACTCCAAAAAGAAAAGCATACAATAAATAATTATATTAAAATTTACAAAAGACAATTGAAAGTTAGAGCTATATATATATTCTAGGCTTTATTTGGAAATTGAAGAATTAGGCACGATAGCTAGCTCAAACCAACATTATTTAATATTTATCTACTTACCGAACCTATCATTTTAGTCTTTATAGAGTAAGCATAAATAACATAATGGTCATTAAAACTACTTCCAACCATAATGTTACGAGTTTAAATAATTTATAATGTAATATTGACTCTCTTGTACCTTAATTTACAGTTGATTTTAGCGATAGTGTTATATAATATTATTGTTATTGAATACCTCATCTTCCAATAATGTATTTCAATAGGTCACTTTCTATTCATATTTTAAGAAAGTTTTAACACGTGTTTTCATTCATATATTAGATAATTAAGTTAATCATATAAAAATATGTTATTTCCTCTATTATACACATCAACTTCAAAACATTTCGCGTTCACACAAGATTCGTAAAAGAGTTGCACCCTCTGAAATAGATAGTCTATAATAATGTTAACATTAGTAGAGATAATTTTACCGTTGATCCAAAGTAAGAAATATATATATATATATATATATATATATATATATATATATATATATATATATATATATATATATATATATATATATATATATATATATATATAATATATATATATATATATATATATATATATATATATATATATATATATATAATGCAAATGGTTACGTGATGTGTGCCACTAAGATTTATATTCTTGAATAAGTTTGAGAGTTAAAATTACATATGCATTTGTATCTTTTGCGTGATTACACTGTGCAGAATAGCGCAACCGCCAATTTTAAATGTTCTATTAAATACCTAATCACCTGACATATATAATGTTCCAATAAACCAATGTTAATCTAATTAGTGGTCCGGGTTTGATTTAATTTATAGTACAATTTACATAAATCACATAGTGTTAAGAGCTAATTACATTATTTTTCTACTCTTTTTCAAATTACAAAAAATTTATGGATTTCAAATACATCATTAAACTTCTTGATACATCACTGTATTTCCAGATACATCATTAAACTTCTTGATACATCACTGTATTTCCAGATACATCATTGTATTTCTAGATACATCATTGGACATCCTAATACATAGGTGAGGAATGTATCTGAGAGGGAATAGGACATCCGAATACATAAGTAAGGGATGTGTCAGAGAGGGGAGGATGTATACGAGATGGGGATAGGAATGTATCAACGAGAGGGGATTTTGAATTTTTTTTTTTAAATGATAGGAAATCTTAGAGATTATGATAGCATAAGATATGTATTTAGGTAATTTTTCCTAATTTGTATAATTAATCCCAAGCTTATCTAGCTCCAAATTGAATTACATATACTGCTCATTATTTGACATTTTATCTAAAAGCTCAAACAAGATGAGAATGCCAATTCAGCAAAGGAATGGTAGGACCAAAAAGTACAGCAAAGACAGCAATCAATTTAATTGTTGTGTATTTTTCACATTATGACATAGTTGTCATTTCAATTAATTTGAATCGTCCTATCACACGTTGGGTATTCGCTTCTCATGCTTTATAGGTAAGGCGGTTGTTTTTTTTTTTTTATGTCTGGTTCGATGAAATAGGGATTTGTTCTATCAGCTTTTAGTTCTGATATATTCGGTTTATATCCAGTAATAATTAAGACAACACCTTTTTAAAAAATATAATAATAAAAAAAACTCTTTTCATAGAAAGTCGATCTTTTGTATGATTTTTTTTTTCTATTTAAATTATAACTGAACGTAGGAGATCTTTTTCTTTATCAATCCTGATAATTATTTGAGAAAAGTAAAAAAAAATATCTAATTTGAGACACATACCAACAAGGTGAAAGTTTAGATAATCGACTAATTTAGAGAGGAAAAAAGGTGATGGAGTAAAAGGCCAATTCAAATTTACCCAATAGCTTGAACTTACTATAGATGGGCCAGGCCTTGCCATGATATTACTGGCCCACGTCCTCCTTAATCTAATTTGAGGCTATGGGCCCATGGGCCTCTCTATTTTGAGCATAGATCCGAGGTGAAATTGTGTGGGTCACGTTAAAAGGGTCAAGTTGCATACCAAAAATAGTGACTACTATTTCTATGGAAGAAAATAAATATAATACCAAAAATGTATGTAGTAAATGGGATATTTCTAAGAAAAAATAAATATTAAATCTATTTTATTTTTTAAAAAAAGAATATAAACTTTTTGGGAAGTAAGATTAGAAAATAGAATGGGATTTGTATGAAGTGAATATATGAATTATTGAAAAAGTTGGAAAATAAGAATAAAGTTGGGAGATAGTTGCTATCTCTTATCTTGCAAGTTGGTTATAGACTTTTAATTTTTTATATATATGTCACAATTTTTGACGATAATCTTATCCAAAGCCAAGATTTTGTCGGGCATCCCCCTTTACAATAATTTTGTTAAATTGATCAAATATCTAAAATATTTAAGCTACTTGGGAAAGGAAATGATGGAAATGAAAATTGAAGCCACAACAAAATTATTTATATAAAATTAAGAGTAAAAGAACACACTTTTAAGTATTTCATTATATCTGAACTATCATGTGTAAATTTCCTATTTGAACTATGAAACACACTTTAAATATCAGGTGTTCACTACTATACGTTCAATATTGTTGAATAACAATAATTAATTTCATGAATGAATTTAAAAGATTCCTATTTTTTGAGGCACATAAACTGTTTCTGATCAATAATTCTCAAATTAAATTGCCTTGGCCAGTCACATCATTACCAAAAAGTAATGCGAATATTTACTGTTTAGGATGAGCAACTGACCATATTATATACATTCATCTAATTAATAAGATGCAAATGATGATGTCTAATAATATTTAAAAGCAGACGCTTCATGTTAAAGCATTAAATTTATTTTAGTGACTTAATTAATCTGTTAGTGTTACCCTAATTATTGTCCATGACAATATAGTAAGATCTAATTAACTTTGAGGATCATGCAGAATATCATTACACTTGCGACTCTTTTGTTGCAATAAGTTTGGAGTGTGCAGGTTGCTTAAATACTAACATATTCAGTGAAATTCATAAAGTAAAATTTTGTTTAGTTATGTTATATGTATTTTTAATTTGCTTTAAAATAAATATGTATCGAAGATAATATGTATACTACACCTAATTAGAAGGACAAGATCCATTATATATGTAATTAATGTAAATAATGTTGTGTAGAGTGTAGAATAATAAATAGTATACATGTCAAAATTCACCAATTAATGATGGGGTGAGGAGGAATATAATAAAATGATTGGTTAAAAAATTAGACCAAAACTCATGTTGTAGACTTGTAGTAGGCATTAGGTTAATGGTGACTGTTTTGACCACTTATAAAGGGAACCATGAAATGAAAATAGACTCATTAAAATCTATTTGTTTTCTATTTTGTTTGATACTTTTTTTATAATCGAGTTGATTTTTTAGATGATCACTAAATTAATTATTATTATCTCATAAAGTCATTTAATTCATGATTTAAATATTTTTTCAATAAAAAAAAAATAACTTTATAATACTATCAATTGAGTGATCACACGAGAACTAGGGGTGTGGAGCAATGTTCTTCAATCAATCTTGTGAGATATTATCCGTCTGTTGGGACTCAAAAAGGCCAACCAATCTGTACTTTTGGACCACTATGACCCTACCATTCTATTTTCAACTTTTATTTCCACACATTTTTTGTAATTAGCGTTCCAGTTTACGTATATCTCAATCATTTTATTAGATATTTGTTATGTTTTAATCATTAATATAAATATCAGATAATTTTATCCATCAAAACTTAGATAGATGAGGAAATTAAATCACCTAATTTTTAATCTTTGCAAAAATTTGAATTTAGATCTTCCATAATTTCCACCTACTTCATTGACCAGTAAGTTACAATTTACACTCCCAATTGCAAGATCAAAATTTGTACTTCATATTGTCGATCCCAAACTTAAATAAAAAAAAGCCGAGTCGTGGGAGTCTAACAACTAGCGTGAACCTAAAAGGTTTAATGTCCTAAAATCAAAATTACAACATAAACTTGGAACCAAATCTTTTAAAACATAATTATCACCCTTTCTTCTTATTCATCTTCAATGTTAGTACTGTTGATGGCGGCCATGTATGACTTGTTCAATCACCATATTAAATAATGACTTAAGTCATATGCAGCCCCTTAAAGTTGTTCACATATTTCAGTTAGATACTTCAACTATGACTATTACTTATTGAACACCTGAATTGTTCAAAAAGTATATGATGTGGCAAGAAAAATGTTTTTCTCTTCCGCTAAGAGCATAAAAAAATCTTAAATAACGTTTTATTTTTATTTTTTCCAAAAAAACTTAATACTTTATCTTCTTTGACTGCCACTTGGTATTTAAATATTTAATTTTTAAAAAATATTTTAAAAATTAATATTGATTCTTAAAACCAAAAAAAAGAAAGAGTCCCCACGTCGTCTTCTCCAAGAAGGCCAGTGCACTCCATTTTTATTTTTTTGCTTTTCTTTTTCTATTCTATTTCTTTTCAATATTTATTAAAAAATTAAAATTGAATCAGCGAATTGAAAAGAACATGGGCTGAAAAAAGTTAG
The DNA here is from genome assembly GCA_035578085.1 of Solanum pinnatisectum. Classification (NCBI taxonomy): domain Eukaryota; kingdom Viridiplantae; phylum Streptophyta; class Magnoliopsida; order Solanales; family Solanaceae; genus Solanum; species Solanum pinnatisectum. Next base: position 53,976,464 of record CM069078.1, on the reverse strand, counting down.
CCGATCGACGTCATTTCGGTCACCTTCAACTAAATATTATCATTCAAATTAAAATTAAAATGTAAAATCATTAAAATTATCAAAAATAATATCAGATTGATTTGATAAAACTAATTTAGGTCCTCTCAATATCTCTTTGCTATCGATTTCAAGACGATTGACAGACTCCCTTTCTTCATTGTATCAGTCTCTTTGAATATATCTCTCTTTGACGTATTAGGAATAAAAAATAATTATGTAAGCAATTATCAAAGAAAATGAATTTTGTCGTTTGAGAAAGAAAATCTTGCTAGGAAGAAGATGAAGAGGGTGTTTGGATTGGCTTAAAAGTTGGTTAAACCTACTTGTAAGTCAATTTTTGACTTTTGAAAGTGTTTGACAAATATAAAAAATAACTTAAACTAGGTAAAAAATGACTTAAAATAAGTTGAGAAGTGTTTGATAAGGTCAAAAATGACTTAAAATAAGTTTAAAATGACTTAAAATAAGTCAAAAACCAAAAGTAGGTCTTCCCCTACTTTTTATTTTTTGACTTAAGAGTTATTTCAGTTTGACTTTTTATTTTTAACTTAAAAGTTACTTTTTTTAAGTCAATCCAAACGGACCCGAAGAAGAAAGGGAGTTAGGGTAGGGTTGGCTTCTCATTTATTTTGTTTTTATAAAAAAATAGATGGAAAATTTATTTGAAATAATTTTCATTCTTTTTAACATTAAAATTATTTTTTTTAATAATTGTTGGGCCCAACGCCACATGTTATCTTTTAATTAGTCATTTTGCCACATCACAACAACTAGCAACTGTATTACACACACTTTATTTTTTTTTGCTTATTATCAAAAAAATGCCTAATAGGAACAAGTTTTAAATATATAAAAGTGTTCAATAAATACTAGCCCTAGCTAAGATTTCTAAGTAAGACCGAAATGATTTAAGCCTTAAATAATTGACAAAATGCCTCAATTGCTTTCTTCCATGATCCACCTGAAGAATCATCAATTGAATATTATGGAATGGATAAAACTTATATTATCCTAGTCATACAAGAAAGGACATTTTTTTTTTGCCTTGTTGGACTTCTCATCCATTTAGAGAAGCAACATAGATTAGATGCATTGTTCTATATATGGACGGAACTAATCATACATACAATAACAACCACTTCAATTCTAAACAAGGTAGCATCCGCTAATATATGAAGTTTACAGTATGTTACTCCATTTAAACCCGTCTCAATTCAATTCTATCTATATATATAATAGGAGAAAAAAAATGCCACATGTCAGCACCACGAATTTCTAGAATTTTAAATAATAAAAAATAAAATATTATATAAATAATTAAATATTTATAAATTTAAAATTTAAAATAAAAATAGACACATGTCATCAACTTACACAAATAATGACAAATGTCAACATTTTTAAACATATATTTACTATTTTTTTTAAACCTAATTTATAAATTAGTAAAAATATTGATTTTTTAAAATCATTTAATCTAGGAAAGATTTCAATATTTAAAAAAAAAAACAATTCTTAAAACTTTTTTTTTTTTTTAAATAAAATGGCAGTTCCATAATTTCTTTAATGTTGAATTAACAAATCAATTTAATTCTGAAATTAAAAATTAAAAATGTTTTAAATCTGAAATTTTTTAAAGATAAGAATACTTATGCACAATGGAGTCTTTTTTAAACCTAATTTATACTATATTTACAAAATTAATTTTCAATCTTAAATTAAAAACTAAACATATTTTAAATTTGAAAATCTAAAGAAAAATAATACTTTTTTATTTTAAATAGAAGTAAATAATCGTACCACATGTTTTTTTTATAAAAAAAAATAACTTTTCACTTTTTTAGAAAATCTGTTAAATATTTAAATTAATTATTTACTACTATTTCGTGTTTATAACAATTTCTTTACAAATTGCTTATATTAATTGTTTACCAATTCAAATTTAGGGTGGTTAATCAGTTTTTTAAAGATAAGAATACTTATGCACAATAGAGTCTTTTTAAACCTAATTTATACTATATTTACAAAATTAATTTTCAATCTTAAATAAAAAACTAAACATATTTTAAATTTGAAAATCTAAAGAAAAAGAATACTTTTTTTTATTTTAAATAGAAGTAAATAATCGTACCACATGTTTTTTTTTTTTTTTTAAATAACTTTTCACTTTTTTAGTAAATCTGTTAAATATTTAAATTTATTATTTACTACTATTTCGTGTTTATATCATTTTCTTTATAAATTGCTTATATTAATTGTTTACCAATTCAAATTTAGGGTGGTTAATCAGTTTTTTAAAGATAAGAATACTTATGTACAATGGTGTCTTTTTAAACATAATTTATACTATATTTACAAAATTAGTTTACAATCTTAAATTAATAACTAAACATATTTGAAATTTGAAAATCTAAAGAAAAAGAATACTTTTTTATTTTAAATAGAAGTAAATAGTCGTACCACGTGTTTTTTTTTTTTTTAAAAAAAATAACTTCCCACTTTTTAAAAAAAACTGTTAAATTAATTATTTACTACTATTTCGTTTTTATATCAATTTCTTTACAAATTGCTTGTATTAATTGTTTACCAATTCAAATTTAGGGTGGTTAATCAGTTTTAAAGGATAAAATTTTAAAATTTAATTTAAACCGTTTAAAAAATGGTTACAACTTCCCATGTTTTATCTCACTTATTATATTCAAGTTATTAGAGGAGTTTTCAAAATCAAAATACACGTTTTTCCATTCCCCATTTCTCTCATGCATTATCACACACAATATTCTCATTACTCACCTTGATGATTACACTATTTATGCATGTTGATGTATATTTTATTTTTATTATATCCAATTTTAAATTTTTACAATTTGTAGATTTTTATTGTGCTGTATTTTATGTTTTAAATCAAAGTATTGGTGTCATTAGGTTAAATTGGAGAAGAAGCATTCAAATGTAATGGCAAGCAAAGAGCAACGAAGAAGGGAAAGTATGCATTCATAATCTATATTCAAAGCACAAAGTATGTGTTGACATATAAGTCATTTATATAACATAGTTAGTTAGTTAGAGTTTGTTAGAGAGTTTGTTAGTTAGTTACTAGTTTAAAGTGTGTGTATATAATGATCAGTTGTAATGTTCATTTCTGCTAACTTTTCAGATTGAATAAAAGATAATTCTCATGCTCTTCTAGATTTTTCTTTCTTCTTCTCTCATGTGAGTTCAAGCTCCATAAATGGAGGAACTCGACTGATCAACAATCTGTGCTGATTTTCTCATGGTATCAGAGCATTGGACATAGATCCTGCTTGTTTTTGTTTCCGTATCCACATCTGTGAGTTTTATTTTCCTTTCCGAAGAGGTATATTGATATCGAGTTCAGTTTTGATTCTGTTTTCAAAAGGTTTACGATCTCAATTTTGAGTTTTTGTTGTTACTTAAACTGATTCCTGTGTTTGAATCCCATCACGATCTGTTTTCACTATGGTTGAAAATCAAGTTGATTCGACTGATTCTACATCCACTGCTAGGATGGATTTTACCAGTCCTTTCTATCTGCATCCTTCCGAGAATGCAGGTTCATCTCTTTTGCCTGGAGTTTTCGATGGCACTGGTTATAGATCATGGAGGAGAGCTGTTCTTAGAGCCTTATCTGTTAAGAGTAAAACAGGTTTTGTCAATGGAAAAGTAATAAAGCCCAATTTAGATGATCCTAGTTTCCAACAATGGGAGAGGTGTGATGACATGGTAACCTTTTGGATTCTGAATTCCTTGTCAACTCATCTAAGAGATAGTCTGCAGTATGTTAACAATGCACATGAATTATGGGCTGAATTGGAGGAAAGATATGACCAGACCAATGGTTGTAAGTTGTATCAGCTTCAGAAAGAAATCAGTGATCTTGTTCAAGGTACTTTGGATATCACTGGGTATTACACGAAGATGAAAAAGCTCTGGGAAGAAATGGGCATAGTTGATATGAGTTCTTAGTGCAATTGTGTGTGCACTTGTGGAGGTAAGGTCAAACTGATCAAGGCTGAGCAGGATAGAAGACTCGTACACTTCCTAATAGGGCTTAATGAGATGTATACTGCCATCAGAGGCAACATTCTCATGATGAATACTTTACCTAGCATGGCTCAAGCTTTTGCCATATTGTCCCAAGAAGAAAAATAGAGAGAAGTGAAGCCTCACAACCACACTGCTTTGGATTCCACTTCCCTAAATGTTTATGCTTCAACTCACAACAATGCAGGAGTAGAAGGTCTCAAAACCAACTATAGTTCTTCTAAGGGACATACTGGCAACTCTAGAAGCATGTCTAGAGGGAACTCTAGTACCAGCAGGTCTATTTTGTTTTGTGATTTCTGCAGGAGATCAGGCCACACCAAGGAAAGATGTTACAAGCTTCATGGGTATCCACCCAACTCAAAATTCTCTAAAGGAAAAACTTCCAGTTCTGCGATGGTAAATGTGTGCAGTGGTGAGATTGATGGAAATCCCTGTAAGGAAGATTCTGAATTGAGGAAGCAAATGCCAGTAAACTTGTCCAAAGATCAGTATGAACAACTATTGAACCTCTTGGGATCTCTACAAGCTGGAGGTAGAGTTTCAAATTCAGACAATATGCTAAGTGGAGCTGTGAACCTGGCAGGTATACTTGCTTGTTACTCTTCCATTACTGAGATAGGTGACCTTTCATGTAGATGTGCTAGATTAACTGTTGGTTCTTGGATCATAGACTCAGGAGCATCACATCACATGACATATAACAAAACAATTCTCACAAATATTAGACCACTACCATATCCTTTTCTCATCTCCCTACCAAATGGTTACAAAGTTAAAGTGACTGAAATTGGTGATGTATGTTTAAGTCAAGTCTTAATATTACAGAAAGTTCTATTTGTACCCAGTTTCAAATTCAATCTCATCTCAGTTCATTGTCTAGCATTACAACTTAAAGGAGTCGCCGCTTTAATATCGCTTGTTTGTTGCAGGGCCCTTCTCTGAAGAGCCCTCTGGAACTTGGTAGAGCAAAGAATGGCCTCTATTTCTTGTGTTCGAAGTGCCATAACTGTGGTTCCTCTCCTGATAACATCATGGATCATCATGTCACTTCAAGTCATTTTACTTATTTAGCTAAATGTACTAAGAGTCCAGTTCAAAACATTCATTACTCTACTGAAAAAGGTTTATTTCATATCAATAAAGAAGGTTGTTCTGATTTTAATTCTTCTTCTTACTCCACTGCGCAGTGTTCTTCTCTTGCTGTTAATTCTGATAACACTTATACTAATGATCTCTTGTGGCATACTAGACTAGGCCATGTACCTTTTGTGAAAATGAAGGGCATCTTCACTATCCCTTGTCATTTCTCTACCAAACAACCTTTCACTTGTACCATATGCCCTATGGCTAGGCAGACAAGAATGCCATTCCCAGAAAGCACAACCTCCACCACCAAGCCTTTTGAGTTACTTCACATTGACCTATGGGGACCGTACCACATTCCAACTCATGATGGTTTTCATTATTTCCTAACCTTGGTAGATGATCATACTAGATCAACTTGGACACAATTGCTTAGGTGTAAGAGTAATGCCTTGCAAACAATTAAGGCTTTTGTTTCACTTGTCGAAAACCAATTTCAGACTAAGCTGAAAACCATCAGGTCTGATAATGGTCTGGAATTTACCTCTAATGAAGCCACCCATTTTTTCCAAGAAAAAGGTATAATTCATCAAAAATCTTGTCCCTACACACCTCAACAAAATGGTGTAGTTGAAAGAAAACACAAGTATCTCCTTGAAACTGCAAGGGCACTCCTATTTCAGTCTAAATTGCCCATGAGATATTGGGGAGAGTATATTCTAACAGCCACATACCTTATTAACAGATTACCATCCAAGATTCTACAAAACAAATCTTCTTATGAAATGTTGTACCAAACACAGCCTACATACTCTCACCTTAGAAGTTTTGGATGTTTATGTTTTCCCACTACCTTGAAAACCCATAAAGATAAGTTTGAGCCAAGGGCAACACCACACATTTTTGTTGGATACCCCTTCAATACAAAAGGTTATAAGGTTTTAGACTTAGTTACCAAGAGAGTTCATGTTTGCAGAGATGTTTCTTTTCATGAGTCTGTCTTTCCTTTTGTCATTGCTCCTGATAATTCTAGTTTTGCATCTGTCTTAAAGTGTCTTGTCCATCATCCTACAACTCTAACTTGCATGCCTGGTACAACTAGCACTTTTTCTAATGATGAGTTCCTAAATATTAACATGCCACATGAAGTCACTACTAACAAAGTAACTGCAGTAGATCCAACATACAATACAATTCCTGATGTCCAAACATGTATGAATACAAATGAACACACATCAAGCACTACCATCCAAAACACACCAGTTTCACCATGTGATGCTCCACCTGCTCTTCGAAGAACAACCAGATCCCTTCATACACCTAACTACCTCAAAGAATATAAATATACTTTACCTAACTTGCATTCATCCACACCTGCAACTGATCCTCACCTTTCTCTTACATCCTTCCTAACCAATCATGATAGTATTTGCTTCACCACTTTGTGTTCTGATAGCCAGCAGTTAGTTGAAACCATTTCTCATGATTGTGAGCCTTCCTCATATGAAGAAGCAATCTTGCATCCTGCCTGGTAAACGGCTATGACACAATAATTTGAAGCTCTATATGCAAATAATACTTGGGAATTAGTACCTCTGCCCAAGGATAAGAAGGCCATTGGGTGTAAGTGGGTGTACAAAATCAAGCACAAATCTGATGGTAGTATCGAAAGGTTTAAGGCAAGACTAGTAGTTAAGGGGTATACTCAGCAGGCTGGTATAGATTACAATGAAACATTCTCTCTTGTAGTAAAGATGACTACTGTTAGGAGTTTGATTACACTGGCTGTTAAGAAGGAATGGGGCCTGTATCAGTTAGATGTCAACAATGCTTTTCTTCATGGTGATTTGACTGAGGAAGTATACATGACATTACCACCAGGTCTTGAAGTGGACTGCCAAGACATGGTGTGCAAATTGAAAAAATCATTATATGGTTTAAAGCAGGCTAGTAGGCAATGGTATGATAAGTTGGCGATGCTTTTGTTACAAGGGTACACATTCACATAGTGATTATCGCTTTACAAAAAGAAGGAAAGTTCTTTGATTTTTGTCAGATATGTTGATGATGTGATTTTGATCGACCGATCTGGAAGAGATCAACTCTCTAAAGTATTTTCTGCATGATCGCTTTAAAATAAAAGATTTAGGTAGACTTCATTATTTCTGGCTTGGAGATATTATACGGGCATGATGGTTCTCATTTCTCAAAGAAAGTTCACTACGATTTCTTAAAGGAATTTGATTCTATGAATTGCAAACCCGTTGCTTCACCACCGACTACACCGAAAAATCAAGGCTTCGATGGAAGGTTACTTTCGATCCTACTCATTACAGGAAGTTAGTAGGCAAACTCAATTTTCTAACAAACACTAGGATGGATATAGCTTACGGTGCAACACCTCGCCATTCATGCAAACACCAGAGAACCACACTTAAAAACAAATTATCATGTCCTCGGATACTTAAGACAAGATCCTACAACGGGAATATTCATTTCAAACACACCGATCTTACGATCAAGGCATATTGTGACTCAGACGGGGTGCTTGTTCGATTCAAGAAAGTCCGCTGCTGGCTATTTAGTCCTCATGGGTGATAGTCCTATCACCGAAGTCCAAGAAACAGCCACAAGATCTTTGTCCTTCCGCAGGCGAATACGAGCTATGAGACAGTAGTGTGAGCCGTTTGGTTTGAAAGGTTCTTTGAATGAGTTATCCAGATAATGCCTCCCGTGATATACAAGTTTTCTCGTGATCAAAGCCGCAGTCCACATTGCCAAGAACCCGGTTTTTCATGAAAGGACTAAACACATAGAAATAAACTGCCATTTTGTTAGAGACAAACTTCACCAAGGCTTGATCACTCTCCACCACATCTCTACTGATTCACAACTGGCAGATATCCTCACCAAGGCTCTTACTGGAGTTAAACATGCTATATTATTGAACAAGTTGTCTATAAATCCAATTATCTCCAACTTGAGGGGGGGTGTTGACATATAAGTCATTTATATAACATAGTTAGTTAGTTAGAGTTTGTTTGAGAGTTTGTTAGTTAGTTACTAGTTAGTTACTAGTTTAAAGTGTGTGTATTTAATGATCAGTTGTAATGTTCATTTCTGCTAACTTTTCAGATTGAATAAAAGATAATTCTCATGCTCTTCTAGATTCTTCTTTCTTCTTCTCTCATGTGAGTTCAAGCTCCATCAATGGAGGAACTCGACTGATCAACAATCTGTGCTGATTTTCTCAGTATGAATTAACACTTCTGGTGTTTTTGCTTCTCGTGAGTATGTAAATTTTAGAGGCTTATATATTTTTTTTATATGTCGTTTTTTTATACTTTGCATATTTTATCGAAAATACTTAATGTGTACAACATGAACTTGATTAGTATTTATTTAGTTGTGTAAAATGTATTCATATATCTACTATGAAACACATGTACAATTCAAATGAAGCATGACTATGTACTTTGATGGTCTTTTCTATTTATTATTATTATTATTATCACTTAATAGTTCGCTAATTGACTTTTTTTTTTAAAAAAATAGTATCTTTTTGTTTGAATTTTTGTCAGCAACTATGAAATGTGCAGTTATATAAAATTTCAGATTTATAATATTTAGTGAATTGAAAATAGTTTAGAAAGAAAGTAAATCGATAAGTATTGTAATTCATAATTTTAAAACATTATTCTCTTAAACATTTATCATAAAAAGTAAATATTCTATTTTTTTTTGTAAAAACTATTTTTAAGTGACTCATTCACGTAATCACGTTACTTGACTTAAATTTGTTTTTCACATTTTAATATTTTCTTAGTCTGACATTTGTAATTATTCATTTTAGTTGATGATATATTGTGTATTTTATTTAAAATTTGAATTTATAAAATTTAATATGTTATAATTTAAAACCTAAAAAGTGAAAATAATTGTGTTCTCTCATAATACAAAGGCAATACTTTTTCTAATAATATAAAAATATATAATTGTTTTAATTGAAATACAATAATTTAATTAAACTTTATTTTTAGTTCAAATAGTTAATATTAAATCTGAAAACTACAAAAAAAAGAAAGAAAGATGAAGAGTTCTAAACGTACTGCATTCATTTAATTCGTTTTTAAATAAATAAATAAATAAATATATATATATATATATATATATATATATATATAACAAAAAAGTTCCAAGTAGTTACAACTAAATTTCCATCAAATTTGGCTAAGAGATAATTTTAATTTATTTTAAATTAAATTAAAATATATTTAATGAAAAACTGTAAATTTTTAGCAGATTTCAAATAAAAAACAAAACGGTTTAAATTCTTAAAAAAAATTTAAAAAATAAATTTTAAATTTCAGCAAAATTGGAACGCTCATATTGACATGAAGTTTAAGATAATACAAAATTTATCAAATATGATTTTATGTTATCTTATTAGAGGTTAAAAAATAAATTTAAATTATGAAATGTAACAAGATACGTAATGCTTGATTATGTTTATCAATACTTATATTAATAAGAGATTTAACATATCAATCCTCTAACATATTAATAATAATTTGCAATATTTTTCAAAAGTTAAATTTATTAATAGAAAAAATACAAAGAAATTACAAAACTTCTAATGCACGTAGTCCACAATTTCATATTCAAGTGATTAAATTTGCATAGTTTGATGCTTAGCATTATTGTGATCATAAGACTTTTCTTAGTTATATTTTTCTTTACTCTAACGACTTATTTTTTTTTAATGTTTATTATTCTAACAAGAGGTTAATATGAATAAGGTGAGAGTATTTATGATTTTGAATAATTTAAAAAATAAATTAAATAAATAATGCTAAAAATTATGATTGTCAATTTTAGACAATGAACTAAGCTTATATTGATTATTTACACAAATATTCTATTATAACATATTCATATGCTAAATGTTAACATTCTTTCAAATAAACCTTACTATATTATCTTATATTAAGTTAAATTTTGAAATTTTCAACAAATCAATATTTATAATTATATTTATCAACAAACTGCGCATCGCGTGGATACGTATACTAGTATTATTTAAAATAATATGCTATTTTAGAATCTAAGTAGAAAAAAATGTTGTCCTTCCAAGTGAAAGTGTTATCCTAGTGTTAATGGATTGGGTTGCCACATACATTTGGGGTTCAAAAGTGTTCATCCATTCAAGATACCACAATCAAATGGGCCCAATTTAATCCATTTCAAAAAAGTCGATTCCTTGTCATGGCATAAATTCTGTTGATTTGAACAAAAAAAAAAATGTTGATGATAAATATTATTTTTTTATACATATTTGTCAATATTATACTCCACAGAATTCTTTAAGGAGCTATATGGATATTAAAAATGAGAAGAAGGAATGCTTTTCGACAAATATTTCCACGTCCATCCCTGTCCGATCATTGTCAACTTTGGCATCTCCCTTTCATGCAATACCACTTTGGTCTATATTTTCGCATTTTTATAGCTCAGTGGTTGGCTACATGAATTTCAATTTTTTGGATTCCCCACTTTGTAATAATGCAAATCGACTAGGTTGAAGCTCAAAATGTTCATTATCACTTCTGCTATATGAGGCATTGACTCAAAGTTCTCCAGTTCAAACATACAGCAGAAAGAATGGACGTTCAAATGTCACCAAAAAATTAAAATGATGATAACTGCATTCTCACTGAGGCAACAACGAATATTGTATTTAGTTTTAGATGTTTGACACAGACACATACACCCAAAGAAAACGGCATTCTGCCTCATGTTTTGTCAAACAAATTAAGTCTTGACTGTAACTGAGTGAACTGCAAATTAAAGCTACAACTCTTTCATCATGAAGCAACGAAAGAGTATTTCATACTTCATCTCCTTTACATATATCACAGCCACGATGCAGTACACTAACTTGCACAGAGATACTGCTGGCTATCCCTGATCTTGATTAATAAAGTATAGCAAAACATACGAGTAAACTGAATTCAATCACGCGCATCACAAGTTCATTGCATGCATTGCAATTTCATTTGATGATTATCACATTGAGAATAGTAGTTCACAAAAGTAGGCTTATGGTAAACAAAATAAGTACTCTCTCTATAGTGGACAGGCAAAGAACCTCAGTAGCCACATCGCCATGCATCATTTCTCTTGTCGTTCTCCCTGTATGTCAGGAAGATGACCAAAAAAAAAAGAAAAATTGAAAAGCAATTTATAAAGTTCTCCAGACATGACGGTAAATATGGATTTTTTTATTGTGTATCTTCATACTTCCTGCCGCTTTCATGGCCTATCAACAAAGGGAAGTAAAATAAATTGATGGACAGATAAGAAATGGAAGGAGAGGAAATGCAGATGGTGAAAAATAGAAAGCCTCAAATTATTCTTTCCACAATTCAAGCTTAACGCGTATTACATGACAAATGGACCTGATATAAACATAGTTGCTTATAAACGTGTCCATGTACACATTTACCCTCATACTGACAACCGTGAATGAGTAATCTAAACACATCCCTAAATCCATTCAGCTGATGATGCGTATTACTTTTGAGATGTATTCAAGTGGAGATCATATCTCTATTGTAAATGTTTCTCCATTTAAGAACTAATTCGACTTCTTTTATAAATGTTTCTCCATTTAAGAACAACTAATACGACTTCTTATTTTCTTTCTAAGCTTTGAAATACTAAAAGTCCACTCACATCCAAGCTCTTGCGATATTTAAATGATAGAGCACATGAAGAGGTGATGGCAATCTTCTCAAATCTCCACGAACTTTGTTGTTTTGAGAAACTCAATTGTTTCAGCATGCTATTGGAAATGTTCGTCTTCTTTATCTACGTAGAGCTTCATGAACTTCATCTCTTCCTCCGACATCACCTTGTTGTATCTATGACATGCAATATTTGTCAAACTTAAAAGTATTAATACATTAAAAAATAAACAAGATTATATCCCCCAGTCGCGCATTAAAAGTACTAAACAGTTCCAGGCACAGAGCACAGATGATAATGAAAAGAAAATAGTGAGAACCAGTTTTATCATGCACACATACCAATTACTAGTGCACTTTTACATCTTTCCTATATGGTGGTACATAGAAAATGGCAACACAATAGCCTGCACTAACCAATGGCAAAAAAAGAGAAGTTCCACCATCTATCTGATAACAAAAATTCAGCTGTTGTAACCATCAGTGAATACAAAAACAGAAGAAAAAAGCAACGAGCAAATAACATGAAAAGGCAGAATCTATGCCGTAACCCAGAAAAAAAAGAAGAGGAAGATAGCAAGGGCCTAGCGACTAGTGTTCAACACGAACAGATAAATATAATTTTTAACTACAAGTAGGCACATAAATTAGTCTTTCAATTTGTGATAATCTTACTTAAAGGAAAAGGACGTATCATATGCCCCTTGGGAATGGGCCACATATAAGATGAAAATATGAGTCAATTCCAGAAGTCATCCCATCCTCAATGTCATATAAAGAAAAAGTGTATTTGTCTGGGGGGGAGGGGGGGGGACCATCTTCCATGGAACAAAGCTTAAAATTTAGCTATGTACAACTTCTTCGACGAACAAACTGTCAGCAGAGAATATTTGACTAATTTATGTGTGAAGGTAAAAACAGAATGATGTGGGCAAAATCGTGACTCATGTCTTCCATTTTCAACAAATTTTAAAATGTTCAATCCATTGGATTAAAAGCAGAAATTGCATGTATGACCTCCAAATTCCCATTTTAGGTGCAAAATCTGTCACTTTCAGCAACTTTGGAATAACTCAAAATCAAGAATCTTGAACGTTGGAATGTAACTTCATCAATGGCATAGGTAAACAACAATCTAGATTCAAGTGACTGGGATCTGCTTAGTTTTTTCTTCGGCAGGCTTGTATCAGTTGACCCTGAGCCAGCTTGAGTATAAATAACTGCATGTGCTACAGACAGACAAATGAAGAATTCCTAGAGATTTATGACACAGTGATTTATACTACTAATTTTGGATAAAGACTCAGGATATAATGTCAAAGAATGGACATCCACTGAAACACCCATCCCTTCCCACGCTCTGCAGGGAGAGAGGTTAAAAGGAAATTTGAGGACCAAAAAGAGCCAATATATTTTCTACATATAGGCAGAAAAGGAACAAAAGAAGAGAATGAATAAGGAAAAGGTCTTCCATTTCAGAGTATGTAAGGTAGTATTCACTGTAAATGGCCCATAATGTCGAAACCAAAGGAGCAAATGTATCTCACTTCAGAACCGGTTTCCATGTGCTACGAATGAACTCAAGTAAGACAACAGGACTAGGCCTAAGATGTGGTGGATTTCATTGCAAAAAGATGTGATTTTATAACTGTCTAAGAACTGTTTCAGCAGGAGAACCATGCACAAATTTACTGTAGCACAAAATATGCTCGGCAGCCAGTAAATGCTTCTAGAATAATAAAGCCCAAGGTTCTACTCACACAACATGCACAAATTTACTGTAGCACCCAAAATATTTTTAAAAAATTAAGGTGGTTGTCTACTTCAAGTCTCTGTTCATTTTCGCCAGTAGTATTTTTTTTTAGTCACCAAGTAATTTTATTAATCCATGAGAGTATCTAAGTTAATTTTAAATGTTTTAATTCCATTTGAATAATAGTTGGGAAAGTGCATATCAAAATTCTCAGGTACAATCGGTTTTAGATTTTTACCCACTTTGCATCTTAATGCCTTGAGATTCTTAAAGTATGATTCGAAAGAAAGAAAAAGAACCAAATAAAAGGCCAAAGTGACAACCGAAAGAATAGAGGATTTCTTTCTGAAGAAGAGGCTATAAACATAGTACCAAAACCCAAACTGACCAACCCACAATGTGGAACCCATTTTGCCATGATACAAACCGTCTGAACCAAGTTTGTCACGGGTCAAATAGGGGCTCAACTCATATATCCATTTTGGGATATCACTCAATCAGCCTGCATAAATATGGGTGGTCTAGACGGGTGATAGAAAAATTGGCTTAATTGCTAAAATTTTAGAGCCAAAGAAAGTAGAAACAGCTTACCATCTATTCTCTCCACAATTGGCAGGGTAGAGTCACCTATTTGGAAGCCCAACTTCAGCATGATTTCTTCAAGCCTTTGCACATTTGTAAGGTAGAGATAACCAACCTACATGAGAGAAAAACTAGACAAAATTTATTTTCAAGTGAAGAAAATCATATGTACACAGAAGATTGAACCTCCCAAAAACATTTCAACAGCTTCTGAACCCAATAAAGAAAAAAAAATTGATTGACATGCATTAATAAACAGTACATGGCAGTCACCAGATGAAGCACAGGTAAAACAGCTAATTCACTATTCTTAACAGATGGTTGAAGAAACTGACAAGTGTTTCAAGTGAAGACGCTCTGTTGTAAACAGCCACACCAGCACGCTTTTTCGTCTTCGTTTTGCCTGAACCAACATTTTTCCCCCAACGTAGCACACCCCTTTAACATGGGAAAACATACACATGGTCAAAATCACATGGTAAAGAGGAGGTTTAATTTTCTTTACAAGTAATACTTCTTTTGCAGTTTAATGGGGTTAAAATAAACAATACATTTAAAGGATTAAGACATCTAAATTTAGAAGCCTAACAGCCATTTCTCAAAAAATCCATTCACGAAATCAACAATTACATTTCAATAATGTAATGGCATCACATAGATTTATGAATTTAATGTAATGTAAGGGGCTATTGACAATTCTTGAATAGAATAAGAAGCACTCCTATTAGATTGAAAAAAGAAAAAAGGAATGCTGACCTTGGCTGAGAATAGAAGTAAGCCATATTGCCAGTTACCAATATAAGATTTTATTTTATTTTTTGCTTTGTTCAATTTGTCAAACAACTTATTATGGCTGTGCAACATTAATATAATTACCCTCCTCCAAGAGTTGGATTTATTAGAAGAAAGTCGCACTCTTGATCCGGCTTCAACAAACAAATCGCTCATGTAGCCCGTGTTTATCATCTGTTTGGCACTAACTAATTTTCAGAACAGCTGTAAAGTTACCAAGTCCAAATAAAGTAAAAATCAAAACAGCTGTAAGCCATCCAAACTTTGTTGCAAGAAGCATATTCAAAAGGATAAGTGTCAATGCAGGATGAAAGCTTGAGTATAAACAAGATAGTAATAAACAAAGCATTAACTTTATGGATATTTATAATTATGTCTACTGAATATATGAGAAAGCTGACTTCGGCTTGTTTGACGAAGGAGAAAGTTGCTCTATTAGGGAACTTTGTTTTTAGTGACAGTGGTGTCGTGACCAGCTAGCACTCTATTTGTTATTTTATGAATCTGTTAGCACAACAACACTTGAGATACCCGCAAATTCCTAAGATGAGGATTCATTCACATGTAAATCACAGATGAACATCCAAAAAGAAAGAAACCAGCTCAAATGCAATATATCTACCTTTCCTCTTCGGAAAATATATTGTCGTTCATAAGTTTCTGCAACATAGCATCCTGCAATAAAGTATCATACATATTCAACCAAGTATCATCACACACAGTAAGACCTCAAAGGCCCATGTCCAAGGAAGTGTTTCAAAGAAAATAAGTTTCAGGAAATGGGGGTTTGACAGGGGGGGGGGGTGATATTCTTGAATTGTTGTATTAACACCTTCTCAGATACCTATCAAGAAGAACAGTTCCTCAAAATAGAAACCTAGGTAATTGAGATAAAAGAGGGTTTTTTTTGTTTTTGTTTTTTTGATGAAAGATAAACGGGGTCATCTTAAAACAAGTGTGCAGCAGAAAGAGTGAATTCTTAACATTTCAAAGCATGTATACCCAGTTATCATGCAAGTAAATACAAAAGATTTCACATATTATGCAGTAAAATTAATCCTGGCATCTTTTTCTATTTTAACATCTCAAAGCATGTAACTAGCCGTGAAAGATTTCAATAATTGAGCAGTACAATCATCTCCAATGTCTTTTGTTTTGGTGGAGGGAAAGGGACCCAAAACTCCATGAGTCTTGATGCCCTTATAAATCCATAAAGAAGATATAAAAGGATTATCAAGATGTTCCTAAAACATACTTGTCTCTTATGGCAGACATCAATAAGTACTCTTAAAACAGATTTATCCCTTGAGGGAGACATCATATAAGAAAATCATAGGAAGCATATATCAATAGAATGAATCTTCATCAGGCCTTAAGACTAGTGAGGTAGCCATACTTGTGCCTCGCAACGTACTACTGCCATGACTCGATCATTGAACTCTTCGATGTTCAATGGTGGGAACAAAAAATGTCTTCTTGCATATAGCTGCACATCGAAGGTTCAACAAGATTAGATATACATTTTCTAAGTTGCATCCCAATTGACTCTTCAATTTTGATACCGTAACTTTTATGCATAACTACTACAAGTAATTGAAGAAAATCATGTGTTCCCAATAGAAACCAATCATTCAAATTTCCAATAGAAGATACTGGAGTTGTACCCACCATTAATGAAAGTGATTCTAGGAACAGAAATGTAAATACCAATTTTCACATGCTTATCTACTTCCTACGTAGAGGTAAAGCTGCCCTTAAAGAAGTCACAATGCACTATGAAGAGAAAAGGAAACACGGGTATTTTCACATGCTCATCTACTTCCTACACATGGTTGGAACTTATCTTTGTGAATGTCATAGAGAACGCGGAAAATCCATCCTAAGCAGCTTGTAGAGAAACTTGCCGTCTTTCTAAAAGTAATATCTCCAATCGTATCAAGTTATCAGGCTCAGATATTACCACAATAGTTGAAGTTTTATTACATCTAAACAATAGTATGCCCAAAAGGAAAACTAAATGTAACCTCTAAATGAGTTTAAATCGTTACTACACAAAAGTGATGAGGTTTTTTCCCCAACTAAGAGTTAGTTGGGAGATTATGTATATTACTAGTCTGAGATCCAAATATTGGATGCTACTATTCCACTTAAGATTGCCATTTTAGAGGCTGTTGATCATCAGGTAAAACATTTTCGAACTTCTCGCATGAGTGAGTGACACATATAGCTACTGGACCTCTCACCTAACAGTATGCCTCAATCTTAATTCTCTCCTCTATATCAATCCAAAATAAACATGACATTATTTTCAAAAAAAGTAAACATGATATCAAGAATTTTAACCGATGAGTAACACTTCATTAATATTCCAATAATTCTCCCAAAATAAATATGTTTTTCACACACAAAAATAATAATAATAACAATAATCAACAAGTATAAGAGTGAATCAGAACCTCAAAGATGCAATCTCCAATGTAAGCTAGCGAAGCTGCATTAAACACAGACCGAGGCTTCTCAACTTTAGGTGCATTTGGTAGCCATACGTCGTACCCCATATATGTTCCATCCGATTTCACTATTTCCATGACAAAATATAACATCAACATGTATAAAATACAAAGTACAACATCAAATTATGCACAAAAGAGAAAGCAATTAGTCGTTTAGTACCTTCTGTAGACTTGGGAATCTCACGTTTGAGAAGGTCCGAAACCGAAATATTCGAACGGCTGGTAGAAGGAGACGAAGTGAGAGTTGAAATGGCGGATAGAGAATCAGGGGTTTGGGGTTTTTTGGGAATTGTACGGTGAGGAGTGTACGGAAGTCTTTGGGTTGTGTCAACTGAAGAAGCTATGGAGAACAAGGGAAGAAGAATCGCCATTGTTGATTACTAGTACTTGAGCTACTCGCGGGACAAAATCTTCGAGGGATAAATTGTATTTTGTCCGTTTAGTAATGGAGTGTTTGTTAGGGTTAATTCTAACAACACCCCTAACTTGTTGCAATTGTTAAAAAAGGTCCCATAACTTCTTCAGGTTATAGTTTGATCTACTTTTATAATTATATATTGCTGGTGGGAAGGAAATCAATAACATGAAAAAAAAAATTGATAGAAAAGATAAAACGTATATTCGTCAACATTGTACAAGATAGCTTCAGTACTATTTATCTTATTATTAGTACTACGTAGTCTATTATTGCTATTACTGAAGGTTAAAAAGCTTTCACTGATGCTTCATGGCTTGACATTACAACTTGATTTATGACTTTTGTTTGTAAAGCATCCTCTTAATCTGCCTTCATGAGTTCGCTAACAAAAATAGGAGATCGCTTGAAGATTCGAATTTCCTAGCCTGTCAGCTTTGTACCAAAGCGTGCTAGTTGATCAATAACAAAGTTTTGCTTCCTGTACACACGATTCACTAGTGGATTAAACAATTTGCTCATGAGGTACCTGCATAGTGCATTCAGCAAAAATAGGAGAATAGTTAGAGTAATTATAGTCTAGTTTGATACGAGATGAATTAAAATAGATAAATATGATTTGTGATGATTCACATATAGCCAATTCAAATTTACTCAAAAGCATAGTAACGATCATTATTGTAGCTTAATTATATCCTCAACATATTGAGTATAAATTTATAAGATGGACAATATAAATACTTTTTAATAATAAAAAATACACGTTTATAATTAAAGATCGAATATGCTTAATTATACATTACAAGGATCAAAATTAAAATTAATGAAAGATGTCCGAAGTGTTACAATTCATTTATTAGATTTGCATAAATTCACAAATAAATGATCAAAATTGAATATTTGAATTAATTATAGATTAAATATAGTAATTAGATATCATAAGGACGAAACTCAGAATTTGCCTTTATTTCAAGGATTAAAAGAGCAAATTCTCTGCATTTTATTTTTAACTAATTTGTTTTTATTTTTTCAAGTCTGGGCTACCACGTCGTCGTTTTATGGCGACTGCCGTAATTTTTACCTCAACGGGGAAGAAGAAGAAACGACGGCCGGCGACTGAAGACTGTAAACAGTGTGATTTTTTTAGCAGAATAAAGAAGAAAGAGAAGGAAGCTATAGTAAAGGCGTAATGGCTGTGTCTCCAAAATTATACGTTAATAAACCTAAGAAAGGTAATCGCTGAATTATTTTCTCAATCGAGAAGAATCTCCTATAAGAATGGCATTTTTAAAAATAATAATATTCGTTTCTATTCGGATTTACAGCGCAGCTGAAGCAAATTCAGCAACAACAGGCATCTTCTCCGACGCCGGTGTCGGCGCCGACGGCGCCGTCATCTATGGCGCGCGGTGCGGCTCCACCTCCTCAGCCGCCTAAGGAATCCTTTATTCGCCGTTACAAGTACTTATGGTCTATGCTTTTGGCTGTCAATTTCTCTATTGGAGGTTACTCTTTTACTCTTCGTTTTTTTTCCATCGTTGGCTAATGCCTTTTAAATTTCATTATAAGGTTCCGAGCTTTTTGAAATTAGACTTGGTATTTTTGAGGATCTGCTTTATATGTTGTAATTTCGTTCCATGTCTGCTATGGTGATGTTATTGTTGGAGTCCCATGTGTTTGTGGGATGGGAATTTTGTCTCTTATATGGTGTAGGCAATTCATAAGTTAGTTTTTGGTATTGAGTCAGACTCAAGATCCGTTCTTTAACATGGTATGAGAGTTAAACTCATACCCTTTCATTGTTTTCGACATTGGCCCCCTTGTCTTATATTGTTCATGCTTTAGATGTACAGTCCTGGGAGTGTTGGAGTGCCACATCACAATGGAATTTGGTCTCCCCATATGGTCTTGGGCCATCCTCCTTCATAAGCTAGCTTTTGGGGTTGAGTTAGGTTCAAGATCTACTCTTAAATAGTTATGCTGAAATTGGAGTTCACCGTAGAAAATGCAAGCAAGTCTTGTTTAAGGAAAGTCTCTAGGGAAAGGGTGCAGAGGGTTGGAAAAAGTTGATAGTCATGGAACTTCTATTTAGTATTCGAGTTTCATTATTGTATTAGTAGACAAATTTCACAGTCTTTAGCTTTATTTCTTTTTCATAATTCAATTAGGGCGTGGCTTATATCTCATACTGTCATTTCCATAATTCAAAAGAATTTTCTTTTCTTTGAGAATCCATTCTAGATGCGTACTTATCCTTGTTCCTTAGGTGGCAGGGTAAGTAGCTTTGATTATGTAAATTACTGAAGAGATGATACAGAGTACTGTTGCAATAGGCGTAGTGTAACTATGTCATTGTTACAGCAGCTGTCAGATTTAAAAGAAAATGATTTACAAATGGGAGAAACCTGCAGTCATCCTTGAACTCACTAGTCATTTTCTTATCTTTCTTGCAACCTTCCCTGTTCCATTGTTTCTCTAAATTGGTTTGCTTTCTCTTCATTTTGGGTTCTTGTTGTATGTCAATAGACACAGTTTTCCTCATTTCTAGTTTGAGTGTTTTGTGATTGTTATGTGACACCACAAGCCACAAACAATAAACATAAGTTCTGTTGCTTATGTGTCAAGCACCATATTGGTTGTTCTGAATTTTGAATGATGTGATCCATTTAGAGTCCTAAACCAAAAAGGTTTAGATCCAAACAGACTGAAATAAATAACTTGTAATGCAACCATCTTTAGTCTAAAAAGCCTACACCTTGCCCTTCTGCACTAAAGAGGAAAATAATTCTCACATGTAGGGTAAGAGAGGGAAGTCGACATGGAGGGGTCTTGAAATACTACCCAAGAATGTCTGAACGTATACGGTTGAAAACTGCACTATCAGTGAAGATGGCATGACAGTTTTTTGTAAAGCTTTTGTGTTTTGTACCTTCTTTGGAATATATTGCCCTGCATCCCCACGTACAATAGAAAACTTACCAAGCAGTTCATGCATCATGTTCGTTGCCATCATTATGGAGGAGTAAGATACCTTTGGTGGAGGATCATTTCTACTCTTTTATAGTGATAGTCTAACTTTACGAACTCGAGTACTTTGAATACCTTGGTTTCAAACATGAATGTCTTGAATGGTGTAATCCAGCTGGTTTAAAATGATGGTTTATTCCATCTGATTTATGATGGTTGAATGAAAGTTGTGTGGTCCAAATCTGGTGCAGATTATTTTGCTCAAAGGGGCCAAATGATCATCAGAAATGTACTGATTGTTTTGGAATCGTGACAAAAACTTTCCAAAAGTTGTTATTAGCAGTGATGGAAATAATCAAAACAGACATATCCTTGTTTAATGGAACCATAGTCACAGTCTATTTGCTTGGACTCTTCAATAATGTCGAGAGTTACGTGTCAGACCCTCCAAAACTAGTGCCATTTGGAGGATCCGACATGTGTGTGGCAACATTTTTGGAGACTCCGAGCAACATATGACTCACAGTAAATAGTCCAGTAGTATGACTGTGCTTAAAGAAAATAGTCATAAGTTTTAATTGTACTGTATCTCTTTATTAAGTTAGTTTCAGCAAGGACAATTAATAATTTAGAAGCAAGCAATATTGATCGAGTCCACCAAACTTTGTTAAAGCACATGTTCAGCTCTGATTCCCATTTCTAACTTCCATGTTGCAACTGTTATTTGGCTTTAATTTCATCTATGCTCTAAACAGTGATTCTCTTTTAGATTTGACCTACCATAAGGTGAAGGTCCAGAACTTTCACTTGGAAGTTTCTGCAATCAACGCCATGTTAAACTTGAAAAAGAAGTAAGCATAGTTTGTAACTGTTTTTCTTTGGTGCTGCACTTTACTCATGATTATATTTTAATATGGAATGGAATTGTAAGAAACTGGATGTACTGTGAACTAAGATCTACTACTTGGCTAGTAGTCCTTGTGCTGCTCTATCTTTTTGCGTAGCTCTACTCTCCTAGTGACGGCGATAGTGTTCTTCTAGAAATGCATACAAGTGGAACTCCTTTGTGTGCACTATATTTGTTTAGTGTAAACATGTGATGTTAATTCGGAATTTTATGTCATCTTCTTGTGCTCTAATTGTTACTGGTAAGAAGAATGTCTCAATTAGTTTTTAAAAGAACAGAAATATTAGTTCAAGTTAACATTCATTGCTTCTTTTTCTGTCTCTCATTTCCATCTTACATTGTTAATTTGTAGAGTAGCATGTTTCTTTCCTGTATCCCCTTGCCATGCTCACAACCTTATGATACCTGGACAGCTATTTGTTGCCAGTCTTTACAGTTCTCTTTTCAGAATTCCATAAACTTGCCTTTTACATTCGTGGTACTTCCATCTGTTTTTGTGATTTGTGTAGCTTACCTTTTCATGAGGACTAAGAAAAAGGATGTGGGAACTGAGGAAGCAGAAATATTAGATGTTCCTGGCGCCTCTATTTCAGCAGTAGCTGCTAGCACAGTTAGTGAAAAGGAAAAGGAAGTCACTGCTACACCTACTCTTCAGCCTGTGATTGTACGAGAACCAATACCCGAGAATCAACAGCGTGAACTATTTAAGTGGATGTTGGAAGAAAAGAGAAGAGTTAAGCCAAAAGATCAAGAGGAGAAAAAGCGCATTGATGAGGAGAAAGCCATTCTCAAGCACTTTATTCGAGCCAAGTCCATCCCAGTTTTGTAATTTTTGACTCTGACGAATTCCAATACTCGTAGGCTTGGATGAAAAATTTATCCTCAGGTTTGATTTTCATCTTTTTTTGTTTTTCAAATATAAACACATGTTGAAGTAATGAATTTGCTTGGACAATGAAGTGATGCCTAATCCCTATATCCAAATCTTTGGTTTTTGACAAGAAATTTGTAAATACATTTGAACACTTACGCAAATATGAAGATTGATGTTTCCTAACTAGTTTAGGATTGAGACGTAGTAATAATTGTTGAGACTATTGGAGTGTCAACTCAAGCAAACAAGCGCCAGGGTCCAAAATCCCAATAACTGCAAAAGAGGCTCTCAGTTTCCAAAAATGATTCTTGACTGCGTTAAGATATTCCGCCTCAATATGAAGCTTCTTGCTCTTTTCATAGCAATGGGAGCACTAAAAATCGCAAAAATAGCGATGGATTTTAGCGATAAACCATCCTATGTTCTTAAGTAACGATGAGTTGCCCATGTATGCAGAAAGTTTGAATTAAAGAGCTGCTAAAAAAGAAAGAAATTCTTTTTTGAACGGACCAAAAGCAATTGAAACGAAGAGTATTAGCGAATCAATAATTGCCGTCAGCGCATAATGCATCTAACTTTAGTTCATTCAAAAAGTTTAGTTAGTAGTATTAATTTATCAAAGGAAAAAGATAGAATTATAGTTTAGTGCATTAATTAATGGGATATATATACACCTAGTGTACAAGAAATAATATTCTCCAATGATTTTCAAGCTAAGATTTGGTTTATATACTAACAATAACAATTAAAAAAAAAAGACATATCTAAAGGAACTTAATGGAATGATGACATTAGAATGAAGCACACGCTTACACTAATGATTACTAACAAATTAAATCAGTTAGGCCATTCGAACAATCATGGAAAGAAGAACTTAATTTATTAATATTGGGGCATGGTACTTAATACGCTTAAATAATCAAAGCCAAAGACCAAAAGTTAATAATTACAGTCAAAGGGACATGTTAATTAAAATTAAATCACATATGTATTACAATAAAGAACTAAAAGAAGATTAGCTAGTCTTGCATCTTAATTAGTACTTAATTACTCATCAAAGACGTATAAATCAAGAAATTAAGGATAAGAATGAGATTAATTAGAAGAGAAGTTTGGCTATGGCTTGTGTAGGGTATTGAATATGATGATGATATATATATATATATATATATATATATATATATATATATATATATATATATATATATATATATATATATATATATATATATATATATATATATTTAAAGTGTTGGCTTTGTACTTAAAAAAATGAACTCACATGCCGGCACAATTGTGTCCCTCATATATCATGATGAGCGTAGGGACTTGTATTATTATTTGATACTAATTCTGTTTACTTGTATAATATATAGTTTACATATCTTAACAAACTTCTCTTTGTACCTACCAAGAATTTGATTTGCCTTTACATGTTAGTTTTGGACCACTTAATAAGATATTCTTCCCTTCTTTTGAATATATATATTATAATTTGTTTTGTTTAAATTAAAAATAACAACTTGCATCTAGCTCGTATGACATAGTGATTAATGAAATGGACAAAATAACAAAATTTCATATTCAAATTTTGACGAAAGCATAAAAAAATACTAATTTCTTATTTGTCTATATTATGAAGGATAAAAGTATGTTATCCAATATTTGTCAAATGTCAAGCTAGTATCTGATAAAATAAATCAAACACAAACCGATTCAAATACCACACTAAGAAAGAAAAAGGAACTAGTTGGCTTTGTGGGATATGTATATATATATGGTTTCCTTAATGACCATGCAACTGTATTCTTTGACCAATAATCGACACAAGCGGCTACCAAATCACTGGCCTCTTCTTTTATACATTTATACATATTTTAGTGTATAGTTTTAGTATCGTAGGATCTATTCTAGCTTAACTTTTTTTTTTTTTTTTTTTTTTCATTTTTTCCAATACAATCATATGGGGAGACTCTTTTAATGATCAATATTGCATGAATTGATGGTGGATCACTAGAGTCCAAATTATTAAAGATGTCTACACATAATCAAGATAGATGCTAGACATGATTTACCTAGAGATTGATCCTCCTCATGATCACTTTGGGACAATTCTTCAAAATAACTATGGCCTATGAAAGCCGGTGGTTACGATAAGTATGTCTTTTAACTTGGTCTTATTTTATATTATGTCTTTCAACTTTAGGTGGTGGATAAGTAAGCACTTAAACTTGTATAAAGTTAAACTAATCAACACACACGTCATTGTTTTAGCAGACAAACAAGTTGCAACAACTTGAATTATTTCCGAAGAATATACAATCACTATTAATAAATATGAAATTAACTATGGAATTTATCATTAAACATCCTTATCGCTAATATCTCTTAGCTAATTGAATTTTCAGATGACTCATTGCCAATCCATAGCTAAATGGTTTATTGTTTAACTACGAAATTTATCCGTTGCTAAATTCTTTATTTTGTTATAGCAAAAAATAAAATATGGTTTAATTAATGTAGGCCTTATTATATTTGTCTTCATCATGACTTATCCGACTAAATTAAAGTTTTCTTAACTCAAGTACCCAATTCCAATTATTGTACAAGATTCTTAAAAAAAAAAAACCCTTTTTCTGCTTTAATTACTCCCCCCTCCCCCCCCCCCCACCTCCCAACCCCCAACCCACCAAACGCAAATAATAACACAAGGCGTTACAAACACAAGTCAAAAACATCTACAAAACCATTTTAGTCTCAAACAAATTCTCTAGTTTTGCCTAGAAAAAATCAAAGAAAATGATGTATAGTTATAGTATTTGGAGTTTGTTAGCAATTGCAATTTTTATCATCATTTTTCATAAGAAATTATTCATCATCATCAGCCATAGAGTTAAACGATACACAAAATCAAACATGACGATTTCACTACTTCCTTTGGGAAATCTTGGATGGCCTTACATTGGAGAAACCTTAGAGTATATTTCTTCTGCTTATACTCATTCTCCTGAATCTTTTATGGACAAACGTCGTCACATGTAAGTCATTACAGGCTAAAATTAGCTATGAACTTTATTGTTAAATTTATACTTGCAAGTCGCAACTAACAATTTTTTTTATAAGATATCTATGTTGTTATTTGAGAGATTGGTGATGAATTTCATTTTTTATAGATTTGTCCGTAGCTAATTTCTTCACAAGAAAGCTATTTTTTTAGTGATTGATATGAAAAAAAAAGAAGTGATTTTTAAGGAAAATATTTTACATGATCTCTCGTTTATGAGTGGAATTTATTGTTTTGTAATTGTTAGCTTAAGTTCTATTAACTTCACATTACTTAGCTTTGACCAACACTTGATTAAACCTTATTGTCTTCAATGTCAATTTTTTTTCAAAAATTATTTACATCACTGGCCAAATTGTTTTCTCACTTTCTGAGACTACACTGGATTTGTTATATATTGTTATTGTACTATACAAAAATAAATGGAAAATTAATATTTTCCATGAAAATAACTTTTGTCTATCAAACACACATGCCTGATTTATACGAGAAATAATATGATCATTACCTTTCAAATTTATTTTCTCTATTAATGAGTCGTAATAAGTATGTTCTGATAATTAAATTACTAATTATTTAGTGTAATATTATTTTATTTTTGGCTATTTGAAGGTATGGAAAAGTGTTCAAGTCACATATATTTGGAAGTCCAACCATAATTTCAACAGATGCAGAAGTTAATCGAAGTATTCTTCAAAGTGATGCAAAGACTTTTGTGCCCTTTTATCCAAAATCTCTAACTGAATTAATGGGAAAATCCTCAATTTTGCTAATTAATGGTAGTTTACAAAGAAGAATCCATGGCCTAATTGGATCTTTTTTCAAATCTCCTCATATTAAAGCTAGAATTACACATGACATGCAGAAATATATACAACAATCTATGGATAATTGGCAAGAAAACTGCCCTGTCTACATCCAACACCAAGCTAAAAATGTTAGTTTCACTTTCCCCCTCTCTTTTTTGCACTATCAGGAAATTGTTAATTTTAAACAAATATTTTGTTGGAATTTGGCTTGTCGGTAGCATTTTATTAGCAATTTTCTAAGAGTGTTACTTGTCTATTTTTTCAAATCAAGCATTTTATATTTTGGTACGGCAAGGGATTTAACTTATATGTTAAAAGTACTTCATATGTTATTAGCGATGGATAAAATTTTGTATTGGGGATGAATTATAAGGAAATTCAATTAGCTAGGAGTTTTTCAGCGACATATTAGCTAGGAATTACTGATAAATTATTTCGTAGCTAATTGCATATTTTACAAGCTTGAAACTAATTTGTTATACATACCTTGTCCTATAGTGAAAGTTAGTAATTATGACTTCAATCGTGGGGTTTATGCTAAAACTTGATGAATTATGTTGTTAGTTAAAGTGAAGTCATTTGTTATAATTATGTTTGGGATATTTAAACATGTCTAATTTCAACATTATCGTTAATTTAATTCCTTTTTTTTAATATGCAAATATTCAGATTGCTTTTCAAGTACTAGTCAAAGCATTGATTGGTATAGATGGAGGTGAAAAATTGGATATTTTAAAGATCAATTTTCAAGAATTCATTGCTGGTCTTATGTCTTTGCCAATTAATTTCCCTGGAACTAGACTTTATCGTTCGTTACAGGTAACGTAATTTATTTTATTATGGTTTGGAAAATAGTCGTAACGATTATTGAGAACGAATTAAATCATATATGGTTGTAATTTTATTTCAGGCGAAAAAGAGGATGGTGAAATTGATACAAAATATTATACAAGAAAAGAGGGAAAATAACATTATGTCAACAGTAAATGAAGATGTAGCTGATGTTTTGTTAAATGATACAAGTAGAGAATTAACAGATGAATTAATATCTGATAATATGATTGATTTTATGATACCTGGTGAAGATTCTGTTCCAGTACTAATAACTCTTGCTGTTAAATACCTTTCTGATTCTCCTCTTGCTCTCCAACAATTAACGGTACGTATTTTTCCTGCTCTGCTCTAGCTTTTGAGGTTGAGTATAGTCCCATATCGATGGAATAAGGAGAAATTAGTCTTTTATATGATGTTGGATAATTTTCACTTCTTGATCTAGCTTTCCATGGGATTGAGCTAGATCCAAAGGCTCATAACATAATATCAGGCTTATGCCCTATTAAATTGTACACGCTTCAAATGTTCAATTCTTGACGTGAGGGGGGAGGGAAGTGTTGAGTGTCACATATTGGCAAAAAAGACATAGGTCATAGCTAATAATTTATTGTCAATCCATTCTTAAACAAGACTAGCAATAAATTTTATTGTTTAGCTACATAATTTATTTATCGCTAATTATTTTTCCTACTTTATAGGAGGAGAACCTGACACTAAAGAGGTTGAAAGAGAAGCAAGGAGAAACACTAGTGTGGAGTGACTATTTATCATTACCATTTACACAAAACGTAATTATTTGATTATATTTCAACTTAATTATCAAACATAATTATTGAATTAGCAATTAATTACTCTTTTTTTTTATAGGTGATATCAGAGACATTAAGATTGGGAAACATAATAATAGGGGTAATGAGGAAAGCAGTGAAAGATGTGGAGATAAAAGGATATTTAATTCCAAAAGGATGGTGTACTTTTGTTTATTTTAGATCAGTTCATCTTGATGATAATCTCTATGACTTCCCTTATCAGTTTAATCCTTGGCGCTGGCAAGTAAGCACGATAATTTTAATTTTTTGAAATATTTGTTTTATTATATTAATTATTATGATTTATATTATTTTTATACGTACAGAGCAAGGATACAAATAATTGTAACTTCACCCCCTTTGGCGGTGGACAAAGGTTGTGCCCTGGGTTGGACCTTGCTAGGCTGGAAGCTTCTATTTTTCTCCACCACTTTACTACTCAATTTAAGTATGTATGAAATTTTTTAGGGATAATTAACGATAAAAACTTACTTAAGATTGAATTATCAAATTAAAAATTTGAATTTATTTTTGAATATTCGTGTAGGTGGGTGGCTGAGGAGGATTCAATTGTCAATTTTCCGACGGTAAGAATGAAGAAAGGAATGCCCATTCGGGTTAAAAGAAGAGAGAACAGTAGCTAGACTTCATGCAATAACATATATACATATGTTAGAAGAACAATATAAACGAAAGAGATTAGAAAGAAAGAAAAAAACAGTTGGTGTGAAGGGACAATATTTAAAGTTATCATATGCGCGAGGATGTGTGACATCCTCGTGCAAGCTAAACTATTCTTGAAGATTGAGTTGCGTTTTTCATGAAGGAATAAATTAGTCCTCTTTATATATTTTTTGAAATATATATAGCATATATCAAAATTTTAAAATATAATAACTGATCTACAAATTAAAATTATTTTACCATTGTTTTTATATCATTATGTGAGATTTAAAATATCTAGTCACTTTTTAAAAAATCATTTCTTCACTTCTTTCATTTTTATTTTCTTTTATGCTTTTTGTTTAAGACTATCTCATCACACGTATTTTTTCTTCTTCATTCATTCTTACATTGTAATCAATTTGAATTGTTATTAAAAAATAAAAATAAAAAAGGCACACGTAATATCATAACCACAAGAAATGTAAGCATTTTGCAGCTAAACCTAAGTATGAGTGTCTGAAATTAATTATATTTTCTGTAATTCTATTAAAATTTAGTGCTACTATTATTATTAGTATCACTTATAGTACTAGTTCTACTTCAATATTACTATTTTTTTTTCTTTCGACAAGACAAGCTTGATCATAAGAAATTCAAATCACTCCCTGAAAAAATTTTTCCCTTCAATCTGTGGGACCTTATTAGATATTTTCATTTTTTTTGTATTCCACTTTCATACTATTGTTATTAATATGTACGAGCACAATAAAAGAGAATTAAACGTGATTAAAAGAGCAATATATGACTATAGAATTACTAAATGTTATATATTTAAATATTTTGATATTCGTGATGAAGTCATAATTTATATTTGAAGAATGTCAAAATATAAAGTAAGCACACCGTGGTAAATTGGGATATTTCTGGCCATATGTAGTTTTAAAAAAATCATAAAAGGATGTTGTTGTTTTAGTTGTTTAAAAGGAAAAAAAAAACGAAAAGAATGGCTGAAGACAATTTATAATTTTGGACCTATAATATTAAAATTTTAACGATTTTCAGTAGTAAAAACTTAAATATCGAACCGATCAAATTTATATCTTAGATAAACCTTTTTGTAATAGTGTACCCATCATCTCAAATCCTAAATACACTTCTGTGTAGTATAGTTATTTTTATGAAAGGAGATCGCTTGATACCCTCGGAAAAAATAGCACTGCCCTTGTTGGACATATAATATGAAAGCAAAAAAACTATATCTATGGGACTATATACTAATATACTATGTTGTAATGACATCATCCTAATAATTTTGAAGGCTTTAGTGAGAATTATATGAAAGTCAAAGAGGAGGGGTGAATTAAAATTCCCTTCAGTCGACTTCCTACTCTGGTCAGTCGACTCACCTACACGTTAGTAAAACAGATATACAGAGATAGTAAAAGCAGTAAGTAAATGACACAGAGAGTTTATACTGGTTCGGAACACCGATGTGGTGCCTACTTCCAGTCTCCTTGGGTTACAAGGGTTTCCTTAAGAGCTTGTTGAGAACTTGGGTGTTACAGAATGTTACAATTAAGAGCCCTGTCTGATATGCAAATCAGATCTTCTTCTTCGACACAACCTCTACTTGTATAACCTACACTCAGATCTTTCTTTCTCTTTTCTTTTCAATTGTTCACTCAAGTGTGTATAAAGTTTTATGAAAGATAAAAGAAGATTACAATATAAGTTCAAATGAAGTGCGTACTTCACAATTAAGGCTAGGAGAGGATTATATAGAGTTTGAGGATTGCTCTTGTTAAGGAATAACCCAAGGGTATTTCAAATCAAGGATACTAGCTGAGTCCTTAATTTCGGCTGGTTGATTCATGTCCATATAAGCTAGCCAATTCCTTCCTTCTTTGGAGATCTTCTGGTGATCTTGATTCTCTCGAAGATATTTATGTGATCTTGATACTTTACTAATTTTCCTTCTTTAGAGATCTTCTTATAATCTTGATTCTCTTCCTTCTCTTGAAGATATTTGTGTGATGTTAATATTTTTCCTTCTTTTGAGGATCTTCTTGTAGTCTTGATACTTGGATGATTTAAGTGTCTATCTTCCAAATTACTTCATCTTAGTCAGACGCTAGGATTGTGATTGCTTCAATTCCGTATCCCTTGAATGATGGAAGCGTTGCTTCAGTGAGGGCATCTTGTTTCTTTCCTTTTTTGGCATTCTTCCTTTTTTATTCCCATGCTTGATTTAATATAAATCTTCTTTGATTGAGTTCCAGCAATGGCAGATCTTCTTTGAAAGGTATGGTTATCTTGCAAGGTTTGATTTGATTCTTTGAGTTCAGATTGATTTGAATGAATCAATCTTTGGTTAGATTGATTTGAGTGAATCAATCTTCTCCTTAATTGATTGCTGCTGATTTGATTCTTGAAGCATCAATCTGTAGGATTTTGTGTATCTAACACATATACACTAGTCTTGATTTTCCTGCGACACAAGGTAGTTTGTCATTATACAAAACATTATAAGTCAACATTATATGTCCAGAGTTAGGAGTGGCAAATGAGCGAATCGAGTCGAATATGAGTCAATCGAAAATGAGTTAAATAAAAATGGGTAAAGTACTTGACTTGACTCATATTTTAAATGGATAAAAATGAGTTACTCAATGAGCAATATGGGTATCCATATTTACCCATATTATTATAAAAAAGAGAGGAAAATAATAGCTGAAGACGATTTATAAATAGTGTAACACCCCATAACTAGAAAGAACTAGAAAGAAATTAAAAAGTGGAAATAGTCATTTTTGGAAAGAATTTAAAATCTGGAAAATTTGTTAAGTTTGTTACGTTGGATTTTTGGTCAACTTCAAACGACCATATCTTCTAACTCAGGATGAGTTAGGTGTGTTTCCACATATCGTAGGAAATATCTTGGAATAATCTTTCCAATGCCGCCGAGTTTGCACGATTCCAAGTTCGTATGAGTGAGTTATGCCCATTGAAAGTTGGGTAATTCAAATAAGGAAATGTCCAATCCGAATTTTTAAAGGGTAGTTTGGTCTTTTTCTTACCCAATTTATTTAATTTATTTTAATGAATTAATTAAGGGTCAAAACTGAATTTGGTCAGTTTAGAAAAATTGGAAATCTACGATAGGGCTTGGAGAAAAGAGAAAAGAGGAGAAAGGAGAAGAAAGTTCAAGTTTCGACGTCTTCGTAAGGAATCGCTTCCGAAATTCGTCAAGGGATGATCCCTACAAGGTATGTGAGATCACATAGCATTGGGTCCATTCACCCACGCGCCAAACATGTTTAATTCAGCGATTTTCATCCTAAAAGAGTTAGAATTTGATATTCTTGAGTTGTGTTCTTGAATTGTTTCATTCTTGAACTTACATGTGAGTGATGGATTTTCTTGAGACGTTTTATCGATGTTAAGAGTTGTTTCGAGTTAGATTCTAGTGTACATGCTTTGGGTATCTGAATATAAGAAAGTATTGAGAAAATGAATCGATTTAAAACGATTTAGGATCAGAAAACGAGTTGAAAAATTCGTCAGACGCATCTGGGAAGGGCCAGGCGCGTCGCGCCCCCATAGTGTCAGAGAGGCTGGGGCGGCGTGCTTGCAATGCGCCTAAAAGGAGCCCCAAAAAGTAGGGGCTGGCGCGGTGCGCCAGGAACGCTCCCGAATCGTCGTTTTTCACTAATTTTCGTCGTTTAGCCTGTTTAAGTCCTTCTAAAGTGTACTAACACTTTATATTGATTCTAACTACTCTAAATGACTTCTAAACATCTAGAAATCATCTAGAAACATGAATCATAACATTGAATCCATAAATTCAAATTCAAGAAAGGTTAAGAGCCAAGCCTAGGAAGTTCTTAGAGTCCTTTCAAGAAGTCTTTTGCAAATGCTTTTAATTTTGTTTTAATACTTAAAGTTCAAGTTGAGTAAAGAGTAAAAAATGAAGTTCAATTTCTTCAAAGAGTATATGGGGACTATGTAATCCCAAAGAGTTTAAAATTTTTCACATTTAAACAAGAAAAGGAAACCTTGATTTTCAAAGAGCCTTTGAGCTAGTTTTTAGAAAAGAGTAAACGCTTTCATAATTAAGCAAGAGAGGAAACTTTGATTTCCAAGATAGCTTTTAAGCTAAGTTTTGAGCAATTATCTCAATCACAGAAAGAAATGTGTTTTTAAACATAAGAGCTAGTATTATATTTTGGGAGTAGTATTGAGCACTGATATGGGGGAGAGTTCAGACAATTCACAGCCCCCATAAACCATGTAGCCACTATGGGTAGAAAAGGGTCATACTTTTTAGATGATTTCTTAATGGTTTTTAGCATAAGACTAGTGGATCCACTTAGTAGTTCAGGTTCTATACCCTCGGCAAGGTATAAGATGGCTTTGGCAGTGTGAGGTAAAACGTTGTATCATCACAATAGCTCTTAAGTGATGGTTGTCGGTTAGAGAAACTCCCATAGAAGAAATTGTATTCTTATATACACAGTTTATTGTATTTTTACATACATTTCAGAGTAATATGTATCTTTGCATACACATAGAGTTGACATCATGTTTTAAACAGTTTTTCTTTATATTGCATTTGTTTTAAACTGCTTTATATTGAAATGAGTTCAGTTATGTTGAGATGAGTTGAGCCAGGTAAGTTCCTCAAATTTCTTTCAAGCTTATGTCTTGTTTTAGAATTCCTATCGCATACTCGTACATTCAATGTACTGATGCCATTTGACCTGCATCTTATTATGATGCAGACACAGGTAACTAGGATCGGTATCCAGCGTATCGTTGATCCAGTTGAGCACTCAGAGTCTTGTGGTGAGCCTCCTTGCTTTCCAGAGGACCCCTTTTATTGCTTTCAGTTTTATTATTAGTTCATTAGGATGTCGTGGGTCTTGTCCCGACATCCATCTCAGTTGTTTAAAGGCTTCATAGACAGTCAGATGTTAGTTCCTTAGTCTTTTCATTTTATTAGCTGATGTTGAGAATTGAGTTTGTCTTATTGGCTAGTTGAATGTTTTCTTTATAACATTCTAAGTTTGTTTGAGTTTATCTTGTTAAGTTAAATCTTCCGCTGAGTCAGTAAGCCAGACTAAGGGTTCGCTTGGGGCCAGCAATGGTTCTCGAGTGCCATTCCCGCCCAGGGTGTAGGCTTGGGGCGTGACAAATATGTTCTGAACTAGAATTGAACACGCGACCTTTTTTGGAACTTTTGCAACTTCTTAACTATTCTACTAAATTGTAAAATTGTATCAAAAGGTGTCAACACTAATATATATACTGAAAAACTAGAATTTGACCTATCTATACAGTGTTAGAGCCGGTTAATTTAAGTTGATTTGGGGATTTCTGACAATATAGGGGCACAAATAATGAAATTAGTAATGACATGGATAAAAATAACTTCATTTTAACGGTAATGACATAGTCAACTAATAAACCAAAGTTGAGGGGGGGATTTTTGACCCTTTTCCCTTTTAAGAAAATATGTTACCGTTATATATTTATTTTTATATTTTTTGCGAGATAAGGAAGTCAAATCAGCTTATTATTCATTCACCGGAAGGCACAGCGTTGCGGCTATTCAACTTTTCCATCTTTTCAAGGTCCGAAAAATTACTATTTATCATGTTTCATTTCTTTTTGATTTTAAAAGTTTTGTTTTCCAAAAACTATAATAGTTTTTCCCTAATAATACTTTTGGAATCTTAATCAAACACAAATTACTCCTCTATCGAAAATGTTTATTTTTCAAGTTGATTAGACGAAGAAAGATTGTTAATTAAAAATGAAAATTGAAGTAGTAGCACTCTATCCAACCATGCCCAAAGATGTCCTTGAAATCACGAGGAATTTCATGAATGAGCATGTGGCAGTCCATAATCTTCTTATGAATTGACTCTTGAACGTCAATAGTCTTTCGTTTTTCGATTATTGTGAACACAAATGACGCTTTTGTTTTATTATGCAACTTTTTGGGGAGTTAAATGGTAGAAAATATCTTTAGAATATTTCACATGGAAAATATTTTGATATTGCCATTATATTTCTTTTTTTGGATACATATGAAACAATTACATAAAATTATCATTTTGCTATTTTAATTGATTGATATTTGATTTTTCATTCTTTAACGGTCGATTTTATGTTTTGTTGAATATAAGTTCTTTAGACGAAACAATACAAATGAAAGAGATTAGAAAAAAAAACATATTATTTTGAAATACTGACTAGGTATCATAGA
Organism: Solanum pinnatisectum; assembly: GCA_035578085.1. NCBI lineage: Eukaryota > Viridiplantae > Streptophyta > Magnoliopsida > Solanales > Solanaceae > Solanum > Solanum pinnatisectum. The sequence continues at coordinate 53,941,290 of CM069078.1, read as the reverse complement.
GGACTGATTCATTTTTTCAGGGAAAACACTATCAATCCTTTATGATATCCCATAATACTCATTATATAGTAATATCATGATGGTTGATTCATTCTAAAAAAAAATGAAACTCAATTTTCTATGATACTCGTATGATATACATCATATACTGATAGGTATCATATATAACTGACCCATAGAATGTATCATATATTAACAATATATTACAATGAATTGTTTCATTTCTTCAAGGAATAACTTAGTAATTTATGATACCCATAGTGTATATCATATACCAGCATGATATCATATAGATTATCTCATTCATTAGAAACAAAAACAAAAACAGCTTTAAATCCCCTATGATACCCACATGATATATTTTATATTAACAAAAAATCATAAAGGACTAGTTCATTTCTTTAGAAAAAAGCTTCTTCAATTGACTAATAAAAGACCTAATGCAATAGGTATATTGAGCAATAATTAAAAGTTGAAAACAAAATAAACGTAACTAGTTTTAATGTCGAGAATAACAATTAATTAATTTCGGATCGATTGTTATTTTGAATATTTTCATAAATCAACGACTAACACAAAATAGGAGTAAAAGTGCAAATGATTATTAGGAGAATTTTTATTTGCACTAAAAGTAACTCTAGTTTTTGCTCAAATTGGTCCTTAAATTCACAGAACACATTTTTTAACCCTTATTATAGCTATTCAAATTTATTATTGTTTTTTAATCGATAAATTATATACTAATTAGTGTGCAATTGAATATGCGTCTATTTAGATTAATTTTTTTTTGAAGCATTATGTGCCTAGAAAAGACAACAAAGCATTTAACACCTAAAAATTATTAATTACACTAAATTGATTAACGTTGTCGAAAGTCTATTACAAAAAGTTTAAGTTTTTGGTTAAAATCATTTATGAAGTATGACTTCAACCTAAAATACATTCTTGTGTTATATAAGTGAACAAAAAAAATTCTTGCACCATTCAAAAAGTTGCAAAATTCATCCTTTTGTCTATTTTTGTAAGAAACTCATGCTACCAACAAAAAAAAACGTGTCAAGTCGAATGAATTTATGTACACATGATTAAGCTAGTCAGATTGGGTGATTTTCAAATTTTTTGAAATTGAGGGTTTAAATCATATTCAGACAAAATATATTCAAATTTGAAATATTCTTTGTAAAAAGTATGGTCAAATACAACTCCAACTTCAAAATTTTCAAATAAAGTAATTTTTTTTTTTCATAACTAAACGCCTGCGTAATTTCACTAAATTTCCAGCATTTCTGTACATTGTATAAAATGTGAATTGCATTGTATATAACGTACCTATGTATTAAATATTTTATTAAAAAGAAAATTTCTAAATAGGTGGGCGTAATATTTTTAAAATGAAATTTTTACATAATTTTTCTAACCATCAGAACCTATAATATAAATATTTCAAAACTTATGTATTGTTGCAAGTCAATTTACTTGATGATGCAAAAAAACATATAAACTAACAACACACAAAATTTAAATTTTGAGAATGATAGATTTATTTCTTATCCATATTCTTATTCTTTTTAGGTAACTTTGATTTTCTCATTGTGGCTAAGACATGACCAAATTAAAAAATATATATATTTTTTATTGGTACAATCAATTTCTTAACAAAAATAGACTGAAGGATGATTCTTGTTGGGCTAATGAATTAAGGGTGACAAAAGAGTTTCAAAATGAAGAAAAAGTGACACAAGTTATAATTATTGAGTAAAGGTGACAATTTTAAGATTAGTGCTAATGACACTAATTTTAAAACCCTCAAGTTTTACTATTCTGCCATCGTAACCATCGTTGTCACCACTTCCTCCTCTATCATAACCATCAGTTCTTCCTCCATTGCCACCACTCTCTTATTTTTCCTCTTTTACCACCATTATTGCCACCTCCTTCTTCTCTACCTCTGCCTTCACCATCACCTCCACCTTCGTTGTTATCGCCAACATCTCATTTGCCACTCTACCATCCTCTCTTTTACCTCACTTGCTACAACAATTATTGTAGTTGTTGCAGCAACTTCAGCAATTGTTGAGCAAACTTTAGCAGTTGCTGAAAAAACTTCAATAGTTGCTACAATAACTTCAATAATTGTTGAGCAAACTTGAGCAGTTGCTGAAAAAACTTCAACAGTTGCTACAATAACTTCAACAGTTATTGCGACAACTTCAGTTGTTGCTTGATTTTCTTAAAAAAAAAATGACTTCTACTTCAAAATTTTTAAAATTAAAGCAAATTAGTTTGTGAAATAGGACCAACAAGAGAAAAAGAAAAAACATGATAAAAAATAATGAACGACAACGATAATGATAGCAACAACAAAGAAGAACAAGTAAATGGAAGAAGAGAAAAAGAAATGAAGAAGAAGAAGAAGAGGAAGAGGAAAGAAGAAATTTGGAAAGAGAAAGAAAGAAGGAAGAAGAGGAAGAAAGAAATTTTGAAAGAGATTTTAAATTTTGAAATTTAAGAAGAGAGAGTAAACTTTTCAAACATTTTGAAATTAGAAATTGGGTTTATTTTGAATATTTTTAAAAGTTTAAAAGTTTTAAATATTACTCCCTCCGTTTCAAAAAGAGTGGTTTGGTTTGATTTGGTACGAAGTTTAAGAAATTAAAAAAGACTTTTGAATCTTTTGGTCCTAAATTAAAGATGTCAGATGTACAAAATTGCCCTTAATCTTGTGGTCTTAAACATGCCACGTGGAAAGCTAAAAGTAAAATGTTACAAAAAAAAAAGAGGTCATACTTTTTGAAACTGACTAAAAAGAAAAGGAGATCATTCTTTGTGAAACGGAGGGAATACATTTCAGACCCTAATTATTTTAATCACTAATTAAAAAAAAAAATTTGACTTGTCAATTCTTTTTTGTCACCTCCTCCTCAATTTACTCTTGTTTTTTGCTTATTTAGATAATATAAAGATTCTTATACATTAGATTTGAGTCATAATTAAGAAATGATTTTAGCAAAAAAAAAATATTATGAACATCTGATCGCATCTGTCAAGAACGAGTTGACGGCTATAGGAGAAGCAGTTGACTGTAGTCCTTGAGCCTGCAAGCCAAATGTTTGACTTTCACCTACCTTTGCTAAGAGAAGAGAGAGAAGGGAAAGATAGATGATAGAAAGAAATCCTTCCAACCGCGAAATTGAACACAAAAATGACTTCGACCAGGTTCTTTTATCAATCTCTTGGCTCTTACTTCCTTGTTCCGTAAATCGATCGCTAATAGAAAAGGTTTTTATCGCACTTTGAAGCATAAAGCGGCATATGTTTATTCCGTGTAATCTTTTTCTTTTTTGGGTTATTCTCTTTTACCTTAAAGAAATTATGCTAGTCTTTCCCACTAAATAAGGTTATTTTTCATGTATTATCTCTCCAAGTACGATCGATAAAAATCAAAACAATACAGAGAAAATTAACTTGAGCCCCGTTAGGACGCTAACATAAATATCTTTCAATATTCAATGGTAGGCCCAATCCCCAAAAGGTCCATGAGCCAACCGTGATAAACTTTCATGGAATATATAATTTACTTTTATTTTCACTTGCACTTTCATCGCTAAAATACCCTAAAATATTTCTGCACAAACAATTCTGCACAGCGGCGGAGCCGGAGCCGGAGGCACCTCTACGACGACTTGTCCGATCACATCCAGCTTTCTCTAGTTCCATAAGGTATGAAATCGGATCACATCTTTCGATCTTTTCGATTTGGCTATCTTTGAAATATCACAAGTCTGCTTAAGTATTAAGCGATCTTATTGCGGAAGACTTCTTGAAGAATCTTATTTCTTTGTTGCATTGCTCCGAGATAGAAGATGACTCTTTGTAAAGATCCAAACGTGTAAATTGTAGAAATTTCTTCCCCAGCAGATTTCTCAGGGACTTATTGATTATTGATTAGTAGAGAAAAAGAGATTTCTTAGGGAAAAAAGGTAATCCAGTAAAAGTGAAGAAAGAAAGCAAGATAACAAAAACCTTAATCAAGAAAGAATATAAGGAGACCGGAAAGGAAAGAAATAAAGAGAGTAGGTAGACGGATGTCAATAGAATTGAAATAAGAAAGAAGAGGAAAACAAACGAGGTGATTATATATATATATATATATATATTGATGACGAAGGGAATCTACAACCGCTACACTTTGGGTCCCACTCCAATACAATAGCTTGCAAACCACACGAGAGAGGTAACCCACACCCTAGCTCGACCCAGAAGGCAAACCCCTTGCTTTCGCTGGCAAGGGGTTTCGAACGTGAGACCTCCTACATGGAAGTCTCAAGCCCAAATTACTGGGCTACCCCGAATGGTAACGGAGGTGATTGTCTTATAATTCTATTTAAGGTTTAGCTCACATCTAAGCAGACATCAAATTGTTAAGTAACGTTGTCTAGTGATAGTTTTCTTGTGCAGTATCTGAGTCTGCCAATTAAATGAATTCTTTTTTATGGATCAGTAAACTGCGTTTTTGCAGTTGTCATTATTTTTTAAGTTGATCAACATTCAGATGTGCATCTTTTATGTCCGATCACACCCAGCTTCCTCTAGTTTTGTTAGGTATGAAATCCGATCACACCTTTGATTCAATCTTTTCGATTTGGTAATCTTTGAAATATCACAAGTCTGCTCAAGTATAAAGCGATCTTATTGTGGAGACTTCTTGAAGAATCTTCTTTCTTTGTTACATTGGTCCGAGAAAGAAGATGACTCTTTGTAAAGATACACACGTGGAAACTGTAGAAATTTTATTAATTAGGTAAAAGTGAAAAAAAGAAAGCAAGATGACAAAAACCTCAATCAAGAATGAATTCAAGGAGATGGGAAAGGAAAGAAATGAAGAGAGTAGGTGATTATATATATATATATATATATATATATATATATATATATATATAAAAACAAACCTGCAGCTGTCACCCTTTGGGTGCGGACAGGGTAAAACCCCACTCCTATGCAATAGCTCGCAAACAACACCGGAGAGGTAATCCGCTCTAGGCAAACCTGGTGCGACTTGCTCGACCCAAAAGGCAAACCCTTTGCTTTCGCTGGTAATGGGTTTCGAACTTGAGACATCCAACATGGAAGTCTCAAGCACAAACCACTGGACCACAAACGGATGTGATTGTCTTATAATTCTAGTTAAGGTTTATCTCACATCTAAGCAGGCATCGAATAGTCAAGTAACGTTGTCTGGTGGTAGTTTTCTTGTGCATTATCTGACCCTGCCAATTAAATGAATTCTTTTTTTTGGATCAGTAAACTGCGTTTTTGCAGCTGTCACTATTTTTAAGCTGATCACATCCAGCTTCCTCTAGTTTCGTTAGTTATGAAATCCGATCACATCTTTGATTCAATCTTTTCGATTTGGCAATCTTTGAAATATCACAAGTCTGCTTAAGTATTAAAGCAATCTTATTGTGGAGACTTCTTGAAGAATCTTCTTTCTTTGTTGCATTGGTCCGAGAAAGAAGATGACTCTTTGTAAAGATACACACGTGGAAACTGTAGAAATTTTATTGATTAGGAAAAAGTGAAAAAAAGAAAGCAAGATGACAAAAACCTCAATCAAGAATGAATTCAAGGAGACGGGAAAGGAAAGAAATGAAGAGAATAGATAGACGGATGGTTGTTTAAGCGGTGGCAATAGAATTGAAATAAAAAATAAGAGGAAAACAGTCAGAGGTGATAATATATTCTCTCTATATATATATAAAATCATGACAAGACACAAAAAAGAATCACAATAAGGTTTATCTCACATCTAAGGAGGCATCAAGTAGTCAAGTAGCGTTGTCTAGTGATAGTTTTCAGTATCTAACCCTGCCAATTGAATGAATTCGTATTTTTGGATCAGTAAACTGCGTTTTTGCTGTTGTCACTATTTTTAATGTTGATAGTCAACATTCAGAAGTGCATCTGATATGCAATTGAGCGATGGAGTGAGATCATTAGTTCGTAGGGAGCAGTTTGACCCTTTTTTTAATGGATTTCCTTACTTTTCTCCGTAGTATCTTCATAAATTTCTTTTTGTTTTACTTTTGAATGAAATGAAGTTTCTACTAGATTTTGTCTGTCTACAGGTTTGGACGTACTTCTGTGTATTTACAAGCTACATGTTTATCTGTCTTAACTGATTGACAATCTTAGTATTATTCTCACTCTACTCTTCTTTTGTCAGCCTTTTTGAACTTTGGTCCTTAGTTTCACTATATAAGATTTTTCTAGAATGCCACGAGGCAGTGATAGTCCAATAGACTTGTTTTTTTTTTTTTTTAGAACTTGTCTATCTCTATATACTAATTCCTGGAATTCCTCTGTCCCCCTTCAACAAAGGAACTTGAATTATAAATTTATGTCAAAATCTTTTTTTGTTTTCTCTTGGCATTATCAAGAATTGTAATATTATTAGGTCTGTGAAGCTTCCCTTGGTTGCTTGCCTTAACTTCTGCAAATTTGTTTTTGTAACTTACATCACCTGCTTTGTTTTAGACTAAGTTGAACTGCCGTACTCACGTGCTTTGTTTAAGACTTAGTTGAACTGCCGTATCATTACTTGTTTCCAAGATGATTGTTCCTTATTGTTGTGGTCTAATCCTTTTTGCTGCTATTACTCTTTTACAGCACTGTGTGAGATGGCAGGAAGAAATCGCATTCCTCGGGAAGCATTTGATAACCACCGGGGCTTTCCTGCAGAAGGGCATATTGCCCGGGGTCCTATGCCTCGACCCACTCTTCATCCTGCCTTGTTAGAGGAGGAACTTGAAATACAACATCTTGAGATACGCAGACTTCTGGGTGAAAACAGGAGATTAGTTGAAGATCGAATAGCTCTTCAACGGGAATTAGCTGCTGCAAAGGAGGAGGTATATCGAATGAACCTTGCCATAGGTGATATGCAAGCGGAGCATGAAATTCGCTCCAGGGAACTTATCGAAAGAGGTTTGAAGCTTGAAGGAGATCTTCGAGCTACAGAACCTCTGAAAAATGAGGCTAAACAGCTCCATGTTGAAGTTCAGAAGCTTAATATTATGAAGCAGGATCTAACTGGCCAGGTACAGACCCTCACCAAGGACCTTGCCAAGCTACAAGCTGATAGCCAACAGATTCCTCATTTCAGGGGTGAGATTGATGGGCTGCATCAAGAGCTTTTGCGCGCTAGGTATCTGCTCTTATTATTATTTTTTCTTTTTATGGAGATATGATTAACATGGAATGCTGTTATGTCACAAACCTGCCCCGTGCCCATTAGGAGTTGAAACCCTTGTATTGATTTGCTCATGACTTCTAGGTCTGCCATTGAGTACGAAAAGAAGGCAAAAGTTGAACTCATGGATCAGAGACAGGCAATGGAGACAAATTTGGTTACTATGGCACGTGAAGTTGAGAAGCTACGAGCTGAGCTTTCTAATTCTGATGGTAGAGCATGGGCTGCAGGTATGCTCTTACAAGTTTATTCCTTTTATTTTAGAAGCATATGAAGAGAAGCTTACATGTCTTCCTTTCTAGTGGAGGGACTGTTTTTCTGCTTCCCCAATTGCTTTTGGGAGCAGATTTGACCCAATCCATCAGTAACCATTGATGCTAGAGTCTTGGGTATTTCTGATGCTGAAATGGCAGAGTCTAAATAGAATCATTAGTTTATTTTTTCCACAATCCATAGTTTGGTGTGAAGGATAACTTACCTTCCCATGGGTGGTATAGTAATCCCGGGATAAAATGACTAAATGACAAAAATGTCCCTTTAAACACTTTTTATACATTACTTTTCACATTCATGAAGGGTATTTTTGTAAACTTATATGTTCTTAAGATTTATTACTTTGAATACAACAAACCAAACACTCAATAAAAAATAATCTTAGCATAACTTATCCCATCATAACTAATCCCATCATAACTTATCCCATCATAACTAATCCCATCATAAATTGAATTCATACCAAACGACTCCTTTGTGTTGGGAACTTTGAGAAGCATTAAAGTTTGCTGCTGCGTTAATTCCCATAATAGTGCACAATCTGTTTTTTCCTTTGAGACTGGTAAGTTGTATTTGTCAGCATTAAGAACGTGCTAGAGACCTCCAAAATATTTTGAACAATTTTGTTCTAAGACTAATTATGGAGACCCTAGAATCTCTACTAACTCGTATGCTTCCTCTACATTAGCTTCTTTACATCTTAGTTTTAATTATATAATTAAATCTGTATTCGAAACACCTCCCATTTCTTTTCCTCCACAGTGTCAACCATATTCATGAAGGTCTTGCTCCCCCACCATCTCTTTCCTTTGACTTAGTCCTTGAATCCTTCTACTACAAGCCACCATTGCTCAAACTTAAAGTAAGATTTCTTGTACTCCAGTTCACCACATGTAAGCAAATGGGCTATGATCATTACTAAGTTTAGGAAGGATGGACTGTCTGATCTGTAAGAATAGTTCCTCTCACTAGAGTAGAGAAATCTGTCAATTCTTGATGCACTCCTATGATTTTTTCCCCTTCTCAATGCATAAGATCCTCCAAATAAAGGAGGATCAAACCGTACCACATCATTAATCAGTTCTGAGAATTCAGCCATTTCCCCTGATATTTTGTTGCAATTTGTTCTCTTGAATGAGTATCTAGTAATGTTAAAATAAGCACATATCTCCGAAGGCCCATCACATATACTTCTAACAGCAGCCAATGCCTAGCAGATTTCCTCCTTTCAATTTTTATCAGTCTATGTAGACTACACCCAGGAACGAATTAATTCCCACAAAGTTGCAAGTTATCATCTGATTGCCACTATCCACTATCTCTGCTGTCCCACAACACCACATACCCTCCACTACTCTCTATTCAGTTGTAACTGAAAGAAGAGAATCTTTTTAAGAGAACATAGATCTTTTGATTCTAGTTGAAGCAAACTCAATAACTATTCCCACACTTTTAGGAGATAATTTTATTTAGAGAAATATATCACAAACTTCTTTATTTACTGACTTATCGTATGAAATGAGAGGAAGTATGCAAGGAATGGTGATGGATGGTCAGAAATGAATCAGAGAGTTTATAAATTGGAAGGAGAATAAGGGGCTAAAAATATAGTACTATACTGTATTTGATACAAGACACCATTTCATCAAGGGAAGAAAAAGCACCGCCGTTTTCCTTCTTTTATGTCACATCCCTGATCAATTGCTTTTGCAGTGCACCATAGCTTTTTAGAGTGCATCATAGACTCTTTACAGCCTGGGTTCCCCAAGTCAAATATAGGTAAGTTTATAAAATTTGGAATATGCGTGGTTAGAAAATGGAGCACGAGTGCAAGTGAACCCAACATGTAGATCCACCATTGGTTATATTTTTCCTACACGTACTTCTATTTGATACGATAGGTTCCATTGGTTACAACCAGAGTCCCCCATCTTCATTGCAGCCGGCTGCCATTGCAAGGCACAATCTAGTTTTCTTGAACAACTTCCTTCTTACAGCTGGATTAGATTTCTTCAATCCGATAAAGCATATGTGTGACATTACATAATGCCTTAAAATAGTGCAGCTGTAGGCCTATCTGCGTCATGCTATTATGATATAAGGAACCAGATCTTATTATGTAGCTCTAGCCTCTATGTACAATTAAACTAAACTAATACTCCCAAAGAAAAAGAAAATAGAAGAGGAGATCAGATGGAGTGATCTATTCTCGTCTAAAAAAATATTTCAAATGATTCAGTAAGGGCCATGTAGATTGAATAAGCAAAAGATCTACTTAACATTATCCTGTTGTTACTATGCGAATTCATTGCTGTAATTTTCTTATATTGGTTCTTTTCAAGTTTCTTATAATTTCTTAAATAGTTCTTATATAAGTATTGTCTATACGCTTTATTGGGATATTGTAATTTCTCTGTTGTGTTCTTCCCAATCTGCTGTCCCAGGTTACCCTCCATGCTTATTCAGGTATTGCCTAATCTGGCAATCCTAGGATCTGGGAGCTATTCTTCTATAACCCAAACATGTCTTTTACAACTTACACAGTGAACTCACATAGGTGAGTTTTGGGGAGGGTAGAGTGTATGCAGATCAAACATGCTTTTCATGAGATGACTAATTTCATTGGTAGTAGGGGGAAAATACGCCGTCGACAAGCTTTTGTATATCAAAGAAGTAGGGAATCACAAAAACATGTGATGACTCTCGGATCCAAAGGTCCCAAACATTCAGGTGGGTGGGAAGAGTTGCTGAGTGGTAATTTTTGCCTTGGATTTTTATGGGTTTTTAATGTATGAGTCTCTTTAGCATTATCTTTTTAAATTTTTTGAGGCTTGAGCTATTAAGATAGGAGTTCCTTTTTAACCGGTTGTAGAGTTGGGTTACAAGGCTTTTAGTAGTGATTCCAAGTAAAATCAGCCATTTCTTGATCAGGATTTTCTGATTCTATTTAATGGATTGCAAGATTTGTACTTTGAGGCTAAATGGTCTTGAGACTTGGGAGTTGTATAGAATCTCATTCTGGAGTTGCAGTGAAAAGTTCCCTTTAGTTCCATTTGTTCGATGTTAGAAGTAAGGCCTATCTGCCACCAAGTACCCTCCTTCCAAAAATAAAATGTAGATATAGGAGAAGATATTTACCTTACACGATGGACTCCATCCCTTTTATAGGATCTTTTGGTAAGTTCTTCAAAATCCATCCTCTTACCTTCTTTAGCTAAAGGTAGTGAGAAGAATGATTACGAGGTGTACCTTAATAACCCTCTTCTGTTTGAGTAGTAAACTTGAAAATGTTTCACTCTTGATCACCAGTGACAGAATTAGATCATACAGTTGACACGTCGAGTGTGGTTAAGCAGTTTAAGAAATCAGAGGATGCTTTGATCTTTTGGTTGCTTATGTTAACGATTTATTATCTGTTTGCTAAAGGTGGATCATATGGGATGAGATATGGAAGACATGATGCAAGTTTCCCTGCACCTTACGGCGAGGGATATGGGGTTCATATGGTATGAATATTTCCAGTCACTTGATTGGGAGTTTATTTTAGTGGTCATAGCAAACATCATAGGTAGAGTCGACTTGGTGCATTGACATTCATCCATTATTCTCAGGGTGCTGCTGACAAGGGTCCTTTGTATGGTGCTGCTTCAGCTTCACGGGGAGGACTTGAGAAACCTCAAATGAATCGTCGCTGAGGTGTTCTCTGTTCGCTTGCTGTCCAATAGGAAGAAGGGCCTCTCTTTTATTCTTGTAGTTGTGTTTATATTTTCGAGTCTCTGATGTGGAACCATAATATTCGGGTACTGAAGTACTGTGTGCTGCCTTTTATCTTAAACTGTATAGGGTAATTAAGGCTCTTCCATAGTTGATGGAACTGGATTTTTTAAATTAATGCCTTATGTTATGACTTTTTAGTTTAAATACCAATGTTTGAGTTCGTTGCGTACATATTCCCTGTCCATTTTGTGCTTTTTGAGCATTTGATTGTCTTGATAATTCTAGCGAGCAGTTTAAGTTTCTATTATCACAAAGCATTTTGCAAGGAACTAGCTGATGGATTCAGAAGTATGATGGTGTATTTAGTTATCTTAGTAGATAGTGTAGAGAATATGAAGTTGCCAATGTTTTGGCCTACTTAGCGGTATTTTGGGATATGGAGCTTAACCATGAGGTGGTTTGCTTTTTGGACATCACAAACCTGTGATTTCTCGATTTTATTCTTTTGGACTTCCCTTGAGCAATGGATGTTGGTACTCATACTGGCAGAAGAAGCTGATGCAGTGCAATAATCCGCATCAGAATATGCACCACTAGACTCACTTGAAGAAGTTCTGCACTGCATATTATTACTATTCTGCAAGCATGTAGGATATTTTCTTGAAGCCAGAGTAATTAGTATAGAGTGGAAATGAATGATGCCCCCACAACCGTTATGGTAGATTGCTCTGTGAGGATTGTATTGATGATATTTCTCTCCTGTTTCTTGAAAATTTTGGGAGGTTCTTGTTAAGCAGCTCTGGTAGGTTACATGTTTTTGAAGAAAGTCAGCAGCAGTGCATGTTTATCTCATAAATGTTGCACTTGATAATGGCAGTCTGCTCTTGTAGTCGTCTGCCGCAAACATAGCAATGCTATGAAACTGTTGTTACTATCTTATCTCAATTTCATTTGAGTTAGAACCACGAAGCTGATGGTTAATGATGAACTCAAATCGTTATGAGTACTGGCGAGAAAGGATTGTGCCTTGGGGAGATAGCAGGTTTAGTATTACTCGGCGTTTACTGTGGGTTGGTATATCAAGTTATCAGTTCTATTGGAGGCTGCCACCACAGCTCAAAATAGATCAACATAGTCTTGTGACACTTGTCTGTTCTTAGAAATGAAGTTGTGATTACAAGTTGAGGGACAGGCAGAGTGGTGAAGCTGGCATAATCTTGGAGTTGAGAGCTGAAATACCCTCGCTGATCTGATTTAACCAATTTTCGAATTTGAAAATACAGCATCTACGACAACTTCTGGGTAATTCTTCCTTAACCTTTCGCTTAACAGGTGGCTGTGCTAGAATGCTCATAAGGCCAGTCATCCTGGCTGCAGCAATGGAAACCCGAGTTGCTCACATACATTGAGATGGTCCTTGAAATCTTGAGTGAAGACAGTGGAAGTTACATTGGCAAGTGATGACTGCCTATCAAAATTCCATAGGCAAGTACTTTGTTTCATGGGCCCTAAAATTGTACTATCTTTTTACCAGAGATTATACTTGGATGTGCTTCTCTATCTTCTTTCTGTCTCTGCGTTTATGTTCAGGAATATTTAGATGTAGATAACTCCCATTCCCACTCTTCTTCTGTATGCTTTATGAAATAAGACTTTATTTTCATCAAGACTAATTTTTGCCGAGACCAGCCTAATGTTTAGGGTACTGATTGTGATGGTTATAGTCTAGGTTTAGGTCTTAGTTTCACTAACCTATAGATCCTGGGGTTTTCTGAACCTTTAGGAGTTGTTTGGATTGAGGACAAGTTATGCATGGATTAGTTATGTAGGGATATATACTGCTGACTTTTTTTTGTTGGTCATTTAGCAGTTCAATCCATGCATTACTTAATACCGACTATTCCTCATTTCATCCCACATAAATAATACATAGTTTCCCGCATTTGTATGTTTATTTATGTGGGAAACAAAAAAAAATCTACCAAACATTAGATTAAATTTCCTTCATCCCCAACTAAACTTGGTATAAACTTGTGCTGAATTTGGTGGAGATTATATACCTTACAACCCAAACCAAATGGGCCCATATTGTTCTTATTATTATGCTCTGTATCCATCCCTTTCCATTTTACTAGTTGTATAGAAATATTATGGGGTGGTCAGGTCCTTCAGGGAGACGCATCCTTGTTTTATCAGACCACTGCAATTCATAATTAATTGAAAAGAAGAATATATTTTGGCTTCCATTGACTGGGAATGCAGTGTGGGAAGGAGTTTACTTTGAGATTTTCAACTTTGTCTTTTGTTAGCAGTGCTTGTTTCCTTTGTTGTGTTGTCTCTTCCAATGTTGCTTCCCCTTGTTAGGGAACTGTTTATAGGAAGTTCCTCTTGGGATGCAAATGGGAAACCAACGTTAATCAATTGAGGAACTGATAAAAAAACATGAACTATTATTTAGAGAAACCAACATTGATTTATTGAGATGATAATTAAAAACACGTATGAGCTATAATTTTTTCGCGAGTTTAACACCTCAACTATTAGTTCTTTTTTCCTACTTGAACTATCATTATCTATCCTTTTCCTACCTAAATTATCACCATCTATGTATAAAATACACCTAGTTGAGTAGATTGTGATAGTTCAGGTAAGAATAGGGAACAACTGATAGTTGGCCTAATCAGTTTTGAGGTGTGTTTTAATACATAGATAATGATAATTAATGTAGGAAAAGAAAACAACTAATAGTTGAAATGTGAAACTCGCGAGAAAATGATAATTTAGATGTGTTTTTTGACCCTAAACTCTAATTTGTTATATGAGGATTTCACTTCGACATTCAAGTATTTACGGTATGAGATGCAAATTTTCTTGTCCTGGGAAAGGACAACATATTTTTAACAGTGGTTGAAGATGCAACTTTCATGAGGATTTTATCATAATTTGGTCAGCCTATCGTAGACCTCCTCTCTTCAAGCTTTAGACGGGTAATATGAGCAAGCTCACATAAATAGAGTTCAGATGGGAGTGAAATGGGTAATGAAGATTTATATAGGACACTTCAACTTGTTTGGGATTAAGAGTAGTAGTTATTGTTTGAAGAAACAATTAGGAATCTACCTTGCTGATAGTAGGCACCTTATTGTTGGATGACAGACACAATGGTACAGATGAGACGTAGTAGTTATTGTTTGAAGAAACAATTAGAAATCTACCTTGCTGGCATGTTATTATTGGATGACACAATGGTCGTCCTATGCTTAGTTTCATCTTGCGGTCTTTTATGTTGTAGTTGAAACACTTGTCCTCTTTAGTAGAGGAAGCCAATGGTACTGGAACTATTTACAGTGCGACAATCTTGTATTTATGTGGAGGCCAACTTATTTTGAGTGTAATACTTGGTTTTGGGTGCTTGAATGGGTGACCTTTTACCTGTAGTTGGTAAAAGACAGTCATTTAAAGGAATCACACTCAGATCGGCAGAAGGTGGAGTGAACTTGGTTCTTTGCTTGATCGTTGAAGTTGCTGACATGAAAAGGTTAACGTTAAAAATTGAACTATGATTGCTTTTTGTTGGCAATTTTCTTGAGGTATTTTATGAGGTTTTACTGTTCAATGCTCACTAAGGACAGTTGGGTTTTAGTTCAGGGGCAAAGTTGGAAGAAAATTAAGGTTAATGGAGGAATCTGTTGGCATTTGAGATAAGTAACCTACGTGCTGTAAGTTCCAGAATATCTTGGCTCACCATCGTGCAAGCAATTCTTCAGAATGGACACTATTGTTCCACTTGGATTGCTCATTGATTTAGTCTTTCTTCTCTACTGCGACAATAACATACCTTGTATAATCTCACAAGTGGGGTTTGAGGAGGATAAGATATACACAAAAAGGCGATAACACTCAAACTACCTACTAATCTTCTACCATAATCCCAAACCTTCAGTAAATTGAAGTTGTATCCTACCTTGTGTAATCATCTCCCCCTCAGTTCTTTTTCACTCTTACCTCGACCTTTACCTCTCCTAACTCCTATTGCAACCAACCTCTCACAACTCCTACTAGCGCATCAATACACACTGCCTTAACGGTCATTCCAAATTGTTCTGTATATGTATAGGTTTTTTCCTGTGTTAGCATGCCCACACACCCATTTGAGCATCATCATCGTTGGAACATGGATGTTTTTGACTGACCAACACTTCGCTCCATTCCGTAGAACTTACCCTTAAGCTTTGACTTCACATTTTTATCTCACGTACTTTGCATGTAATCCTCCATTTCACCCACTTTGCACCAATTTGATGTAAGACATCAGCATTAACCTCTCTGTCTTCTGTCCAAAAGATAAAAAGGATCAGCGTATCTTGTGATTCTATCTGATGGTTGGTAGATTTCCCTTTTCACATTCCTTTGTCTTGTTATGTGGTTCTCAAACTCACCATGTTGTATGTAGTTGCATTATTCTCCACAAATCTCTTGTTTGTTATAATCATTTATGATTCTTAAATTTTCTTGCAAACGGTGTTCTCATCATAGTTCCTTGTTTCCTTTTTTGCAGATGAAAGCTGGAAGCTTTGTTCAATTTACCTTTACTTTTATCTTGCTGTCTTTATGCTATGGGATGACATTTGTGGGCAGCTGTTGTTAAGGAAACACTCAAGGATCGAGTTACCCAACTTGATGGCAAGGGGACAAGTGTAGACTATGGCAGAAAGGCAGGGGTGACGAAGTTGAGCTGTGACCTCTGGGCTGTGGGAGCTCATGATGTCTGATTTAAGCAATGCCTATGATAAAGAGGGGTCTAGGAACTCATGACGATCTGATGTAAGCCAATCTGAATTGGGGTATTTCTGAATGAGATTGAATGGTCAGCAAAAGTAATTTAATTGACATCCCACTTAGGGCTGAGTTGCAGGGTGTTCTTATAATTGGGAGGAGCTTTTGACTGAATCAGCTCACACCGCTGCATCCTGGATAACCAAGTCAACATACGTGAGCTGCATGACAAAAATTAAATATGGACTGACATGTTTTAAACATTTTTATGCTCCCAGAGGTTGTGTTTATGAGCAGTAACACAATGTTATGCATGCAAAAGCCTGGGTTCTAACATTGAGGGGATCCAAAAAACAACTTGTTGGATTGATAGTAAGATCACAAAATTTACCAGGACCAACATGGCACATACATGATATGGAAATATCGGGACCGTAAGGTTGCATAACCAGATCTTCACTGATTGGTATACAATGCTGAAAATGTTTGCATCGGCATACTAGGTTCACAATTGCCACAACTTGATTTTGTCTTGTACTGGACAGCCTGTTGCTTATTTTTCATTATATTGTCAATTTCTTTCTACTGGGAATTAAATGGATGGGGTTTGGAATCTCAATGTTAGATAAGCGTAAACTAACATTTCTTTGAAGTTCATCAGAAGAGGATCCTTTGCCTTTATGGGTAACAGTAATACTAGATAGCGGTAGGGAACTTATAAATTCTGAGATGTCATTGCCTCTTGCTTATACCACACTAAAGCAGCTAAACAATACCTTTTACCTATTGCCAACAAGGGTCGTGGTGGATGACTAGTAAGTACTATTTTATTCTTAAGTAGATGTCTTGGGTACGGAGTCACCTTTATTGGGAGTGGTAAATATCTGGATTTGGTTGGGCTATTGGACACCAAGTAGGAAAACAAAAAAATACCTTTGGCTACTTGTTCACAACCTGTCGGGTATGAAATACTAATTCAACTTCAGGAGTTTGAAACACTACTCCAATTTTCAAATATAATTTCACTTTGGAAACAATTTTTTTTTTACAGATGCAATGTTCACGGTAACCCCCTACCTCTTTACACAGAGCATATAAAAAAAGTAGTAAAACTCTGGAAATCTCCTCATTTTCCTATTCTGAATCGATACAGAACATAGTTTCGAGCTAATACAATGGATGGACATAGCAGCACAAATGAGAAAAATCAATATTCAGAATAAGAGGAACAAGGCAAAACTCTCTCTATGAGCAATCAAATGAATTTGATCTTACTCTAAGCATTATCACTAAAATACACACATGCAACTTCATTGAAGGCCAATGTTGCATATATAACCAACTATTATGAATTTCAAAAGTGCAATTTAGGCAAATCCAAGTCGACATAACAAAAAAAAAATAAACAAAGGAAAAAAACAAGGGATGTACAGAGAGAGAAATTGAAGTGAAGATGAAATTCAGGCCAAAGAGGAGAGACCGAGTAACTGAAAGGAGAAAAACCAGAACTCACCAGAAAGTAGAGAGAAAAATGGGAGAAGAAGGGGGCATGCAATGAGACAAATTAAAATATTTACTAAAGGGGAAGCATATCCATACAGGTAGACAGAGAATACTTATGTTGAACAAACTTGAAAGACCCATATGTGCTTGAGGTAATCTTGGATGAAATTTGGAAAAAAAAAAAAAAAAAAAAACTTGATGGTACGTATAGGAAACCTTACTCCTATTTCGTGGAGATAGAGAGATTGTCTCTTAAAAATATTGCGTTCAAGTGATGCAGAAAAATACAATACATAAGTAAAGATGACACAAAAAATAATATTACATAGCATTTAGAAAATAAGAAATAATAACTAATAGCAACCAAATAATGCAATGACCCAAGAATAAAAAAAACAAGTAGTTATAATAATTTATAGGATTAGAAACTATGAGATAAGCATAGAAATAGGTATTGTGCACTAAACTTTCACAAAGTCTACCACATCGAAAAATAAAATAACATTCAACTATCTACTAGTCTTTTATTCTAATTTACGACCTACGTACCTTCCTATTTAATGTCATATACCCAGTTAGCTGAAAATGTGTCATGTCATGTCTAATCATCTCTCTGCAATACTTTTCGGCTTAGCTATACCTCTTTGTAAACCCATAGCAACCAACCTCTTACACCTTTTCACCGGAGCATCTACACATCTCCTTTTTACATACCCAATTATTGTAGTTAAACTTTCTTCATCTTATCCATTACGGAGGTTGTTGCCACATTGTCACGGATCTTATCTTTTCTAGTAAGCTTTTTTAACATCCATTTCAACATACTCATTTTTTCGAAACTATAACCTTTTGATCATTGGTATCCTTAATTGGGCACACTTAACCCCATATAATATAGTTAACCTAGCCATCACTTTTTAAAATTTACCTTTAAGTTGTTGTACTACATTCTTATTATGTAAGACTGTATTTTGTCCACCCCACGTGAATATGATATGATATCGTAGTCAATCTTCCCATTTCTTTAAATTAATGACTCAAGATACTGGCAACTTCCTTTCTTGGATGTCTTGTGCATCAAACCTCACTTCCACGCTAACCTCACGTGTGACATTAACTCCAGCCTATCGTCAACTCGGCCTTGAATCTGTTCAAGAATACAACACGTTAATTCAACTATCACGAAAGCAAATAAAAATGAACTAGAAGTTTATTTAGATCCTCCATCGTACATGTCATTAATAATAAATATAGAAATTGTTAATGGGATTGGCAGGAGTCGAATGACCCCGTGAACAAAATCGCTTGGCAAAAATTACTCGCCATTATTGGGTCAACAAGCACCTTGCTGTGAAAGCATAAATCTCCAGCTTCAACTACTTCACTCTCTCTGTTCATCTTCTTCTTGTTGATTCTGGAAATTTGGGAACTCGAAATTATTGTACTTGTTGTGATGTGAAAAAAGAGAGTCGGAGTATGCAGGGCTACTCTGTGTTTTCACTTAAAGTTTCTTCCTTTTCCCCCTTTCCTTCAAACCCCACATACTCTTCATTCCCCTTTAAAGCTGCTAAATTGAACTCATGGGGAAAAAGGGTTGTTGATTCTCGTGTTGTCAATCCATTTGACTATGCCCTCAACCATCCTTTGCTTTATTTCAAGGTAATTTCTGGTCTTTTCTTGTGTTATTGTGTGTGTTTGAGCAAGCCCTTCTGCATTCTCAATTTGGAACTATTCAATTTTTGTTCGCTTATGGTGATAAATTCATTGATCTAAACTGCAATTTGGGGGATTCATAGTTAATTAGCATTGAATTACCTAGATTATCGAAGAAGCAGTTGCTGAGTGTTAATTTGTTTATTGAGGTGCGGAATTTTGGAGCTTTATTAAAGACTAGGTAATCATCTCAATTGACTTTAGCTGCTGTTCGTAATCGTGCTCTATTCCCCTTTCAATTTGGAAAAAGAAGAAGAAAGACCAGTGTGAAGCTTTTTTAGAACAGATCACTAGGGTCTAGTTGTTCCCTTAGCTACCTGTTTTGTGTAGATATAACATTGCTGGTTTTTACTTCCAATGTGAAGCAACGGTATTCTTTTTTCTGGACATCAGGTACATGCAACTGCTGCTGAAACTGATCAACCAAAATGGTGGGAAAAGAATGCCTCAAATATGGTTGACATTCATTCAACTCAAGAATTTTTAGATGCTTTAAGTCAAGCGGGAGATAAATTAGTGATTGTTGAATTCTATGGCACATGGTGTGCCTCTTGTCGTGCATTGTTCCCCAAGGTGAGTATTTAAGCTTTCCCTGAATAATGAACCATTGCTTTTCTAAACTAAGGAATGTATTGTTCTCGCAAATATTACTTGGATGTATAACAATACTCACCACTTTTGTTCTGCAATCCTGTGGTTTGTGCTCTTTCGCTGATAGGTCTAATAGAGGAATGAATTCTAGTAACAATTGCTTCATAATTACATAATCAATCTCATTTATGATTTTTATTTGTTTTGATATATCAATTATGAAAACAGAAATGCAGTTAGAAGAATTTCGTAACAAGCGGCCTTACTGTTTGTTGATATTCTCAAATTTTATAGTCCCCACTCACTCCCCTCCACTTGGAAGCCTTCTTATAATATGGACAAAGTGTTTTTGCACAAGTATCTTATATCTCCTTCACCATTTTGTATCTATTGGAGCTTATGGGAAAAAAGAAGTGGGAGAATGTTCCCATGTAATTGCAAGTAAAATTTGTTGGTCCCATGATAGAGCTTGAGAATTGCAAGTAAAATAGAAACATGGTATTCTCTTTTTCTATTAGAATCTGTTTCTATTCATGTTATTGGAAGTAAAATTACTGGACATAGAGCTTCTTTATGTTCTGACCGTTGAAGAGAGGGCTGCACTCAATTTCGGAGGTAGTCATTATTTGTCTGATTGTACTCATTAAGTTATAAACCCCAACTGGCTTGAGATCTAGGCACATAGTTGTGTTGCTATTGAATGTGTGGTATGTGAATTTTTACTTTGGTCTCACATCTTTCTCTTATAACTATCAGGAGTTGCTATGTTCTAATGTTCGATATTGGGTTAATGTCCTTATCGATTAGTTTCAACTTACACCATCAAAATATGTTCTTAATTTACTCACTAGTCTGGTTTGGCCTCATTAAGTTTCTAGTAATTTCTTTTGTCGTTTGGTTTGTCTGTTTGAATCACCATGCTTATGTTTCACTGTTATTACAGTTTTATATTTTCTTATTCCTTTTAAAATTTTGGTTTACCCATCAATGCGTTACCAGTTTTACACACCTCCTAGCAAATGCCAAACAAGATTGTGCTGTCCAAGATATCCTAATAGATAATTTGTTTGTTTTTTTTTCACTTTTCAATGGCCAGGTCTGCATGATTGCAGAAAAATACCCAGAGATTCTTTTCATTAAGGTGAACTTTGATGAGAACAAGTCTTTGTGCAAAAGCTTAAATGTAAAAGTCCTTCCATATTTCCACTTCTATAGAGGAGCTGACGGTCTGCTGGATTCCTTTTCTTGCTCTCTCGCAAAGGTAGGACCATGAAGTGCATCAGTGTGTTTTTTATTGTGGTGGTGCTTCCTGTTTAGTATACTTGGGAATAACTTGTTTCTAGTTAACCTGCGTAGCAATGTACTGGTTGACACTATCCGATTGTTAATCTCATCGCTATTAGTAGGAACTCCATTACTAGGATATCTTTGGTAAATGAAATTTCTTTACTGATAATGTGGTGACCTAAATATTTCTGTTTAGTTCTGGGGAAGAAGATTTTCATTACAGTCTAAGCATATGTGCTGTTACTCATGTTCTTACCTTTCAATGAATTTTCCTTTGAAAGAACTTACTCTGGAAAATATAATGCAGCTTCAGAAACTAAAGGATGCCATTGAAAATTATAACCCAGCTCATGCAAAGGAAAGCTGAAAGGCACTAGTGATTCTCAATTTCCCTGAAGTTTTCTGCAGTCCAAATCATCTTCGAAAAATTTGTTTGTACTATATGTTGTTTCAGAACCTTATTGCAGATTGCTATGGGCTGTGTCCCACTCACAGCTTTTCTTCTATAATATGCGGGAAAGCTGCACATAGTTTTTTGTACAAAGCACTCATTTTTTGCCTCTGCTGTGATCTCTCTCATGTGATTATATGGTAAAAATTCGAAACAAATCACTATCCTATGTGTTTTATAAAGAAGAAGGGAGTTTCAGAATTTTATTTTGTTTGAAATCCATGGAAATGGCAAGAACCTTAGAGACTATTGCGCTCACAATGTGCTTATATACATATTCATTTAAAACTACTACTGTATTTTTTTATTTTTTTTTATATTATATTGCTCTAGTCTGTAGTCACAAGAAACTGATTGTTTCTTCTCTTTGTTATTTTAGAATCAAATTTGCCAATATAATGAAACCTATTACTACAATTCAGCATGTACAGAATCATCGCTAAAAGGGCTTTGAACTTCCAACTTGTTATTTTCTGTCTATGTAGTAATTGTAGGTGCTAGAACTTTTGATCTTTTCCCTTTTATTGGTGCTTCAGTATCGGGGAAGTGACCATTTCTCTCCATAAGATCCTCTACATGACCTTCTGCAGTCACATTCACAGGGTAAGTAACCAAATGAATACCCTTCATGTCTTCTACTTCATCTTGATCGTAAATTTTCCACATTTTGTCTCCGATGGAACGGATTCTATTCACACATTCCAAACTTTGAGGGTGTTGAAATTCTTGCTCCGCTTGTCCAGTGTGCTCATACCACAATGATATACGATATGCATGAATGTCCCTTTGATCTATGTCTTCTTCTTCAGTTTTCCACTGATAGCATCCTATTGCAATCTCAGTGTCTCGTTTCCCATCCATGGACCTTTGGTTTATGTTAGCAGAACCAATTAATAAGTATGTATCATCCACTGAAAATTTGGAGAAAGAATTGTTAGCATGTAAGCTTTATTAGTCTAAATGATCAATAAATACATGTAGAATGGCAAATGTGTGAGTTGGGTCAAACTTGCTTTAGTTGGAATGGGTCATAATGAGTTGGATCAAGATGAGTCATATGACAGGTCCTAACACAACATGGCCAACATAATCTCCAATTTCAATCTTGTTTGTTTGAGTTTGGGTTGGATTTTGACCCGTCAGATAGAATACTTGATCCGTTATCTAGTTTACTTGGGCATGTTGGACAGGTTACTAGAAAACGGATTGATTTTACCGCGTCTAAATTAACACTACATGGGTATATATAGAGGAGGATTTTTCATACCTATCATGATCTTAGAGTGGACATAAACCATGAATCTCCTATTCTTTTGAGCTCTCCAGTACTGTGATTCTGGATGTGGAGAATAAGGAGGGGCAAATTCTCCTTTGATCTTTTCTTCTCTGTTTGCAAGACAGAAGAAATTCAAGTAATCTCTAGGATGCCCCTGTTCACCACTTTCTTTAATCGCTTCACCTATAAATTTATACATCATCTTCATAGTTTCCCGAGTCCAATACAAGATATCTTGCACTGAATCACTCTCTGGCAGTCCTTCTGGCCACATTGGTATCACAATGTACGCAGAAAACCGTTCCTTAGCTCTGATTTTATTCGCAATCTTTAGTGCAATCTCAATTGGAATTAAGTTTCTGCAGCCACAATGTTGATCTTGCTCCCAAAGGTGGCATCCACCGATGAAATACTGATTCTCGATGTATATAAATCTGTCAGCTCGTCTGATTGCTTCAACATAAGCGTCATGGATACTTCTTTCAACTGTCATGTTCCTAGGTAAAGGGCATGCAGAGACATGATCAATTGATCGGAAGACTTGAACGTTCCAATCCCGATCAGTAGAAGCCATGTTTGGCTGATTGCTGAGTTCTGGAATGGATCTTATGGGAATGAGCAAAGAGGGGCCAATTTGCTTATTCCATCTTTGTTCAAAATTGTTGAGTATATCCATAGCTGCTTGCCCTGTGACACGAGCGTGAGCATCGTGCCATGGTTCTCTCGGCCCTCCTTTGTGCAGGCTTGCACCTGATAAGCTTGTTTGATAAAAATCATAGCAATGTGATTCTGTGTTGAGAGTTCTAAACAGGGAATGCTCTTCTGTGTCGTATCGACCATCACAGAGATCTAAACCACCAAGAAAACTAGTAATTTCTCGACTAGTTGACGATAAATGGCTTCTTGAATCTACTGCTATCATCTTCTGATGATGTGCAAAGAATGAGGGAAGCTTATGGTGTAATCTGGGAACCAATTTGCATACTACTTTTGTGTCTCTGAAATATGCTAAAGAATCTTCGTCGTGTGTTCTCATCACTCCCTTGTTCTTGATGATTGGTAAGGATGTTTCATCGTCCCAAAGCATGATCATCACAGCTACACCTTCCTCTGCTTTACGCTTCAGCAATTCACCTAGCTTTACTCCTTTTGCATGTGTAATTTCTGCACTGGGATCGCGGACCTGAAAAGAGAAGGCACCAGTGTTCCAAATGTTGAGAAAATGGACATTAGGTCTAACTCAACCAGACTTGAACTCAACTACAAAAGCTAGATCTTTCCTCAACAAATCTGGGAATATCTAATGCCCCTACCTCATGAAGCGTGTATAACATAACATGGAGGCCCTTCCTAGATGTGCAACGCAACAAAACATTCATTCTTCCTTTAGAAACAAACGAATGTCCCTTGGACAAATAACCTCTGTTTGGACATACCTTCAACCTAGCTCGAAATTCTTTCTATACTCTAGAGCTCTGATACCATGTCAAGAAAATCGACATTGGGTCTAGGGTCTAACTCAACCTTAAAAGAGACAACTCATTCCTCAACTAATGTACCTCAAACTAACACCAAAATACACACATAAAACAATGCAACAAAAAAAGGAAAGGAAATGTAGATAGTTTTTTCTCCTTACCAAAATCATCTTAGGATTGAAAGACCACCCTGCAATGTAAACCAAATGCTTTGCACCCTCAATGGCTCTGTATATGTCCTCCCACAAGTTTTTAGGTCTTGTCTGAAATGGAGGTTGGAACGTATGTTGGTGATGTGCATCCTGATAAAGAGTCACACTGCAGTTTGATCTTTGAGGAAACGTCGAATTTTTTAATCCTGTGAATGCACCATTCTCTAGTATTCTTCCCCAGCTTGGTTCATTTTCTGCTGGCTTGAACCAAACAATGAACTGTAACTTCAGTTTCTTCTTTGGCTTCTTGTTTTCTATAGAAAGTGGGAAGAATCCCTCGATTAAACTTGTCTCGTTTAAGAGCTTGTTTGCCTGAATTGTGAATTTTCCTAAGATGGAGTATTTTGTCTTCAGAGTAATGGTAACTGTTGTGTTTGGAGAATGAGCACAGAGGATTTGAAAAGTCTGGTTCCAAACGCGATCGCTTTCTTGTGTTGTTTTTGCTACTGTTTTGTTATCAATCTTGATCGTCACAAATGCAGGTTTTCCATTTGATGAAATACACTGCAAAATATAAAAAATCAGAAGAGGATTTTAGGCATTAATAACTGATTGTTATTGCAGCTCAAGGGCTCTGGTCTACTACTGGTAAGAGTGTAGCCCGTGATGTGCTGATTAGACACACTTTATGAGTTTGAACCACAAAATGTAATGGCTCTTCTTCCACGAAGATTCAGACAAAACGAGCTTGGATAGCACTGAACAAGAGTTGGAGAACGAATACAAAGGTTAAAAGGCTTTATTATTGAGAAAGTAAAAAGAGGCAACCAGCAGTCCATCACGGAAGGAGATGGATATGGAATGATCAATTCACCATTGAGAATATTTAGCCTCAAAAGACAAATATCGCGGTGTTCTAAATCAAACAAGAATTTGATGAGCAAAATCTAATGTGCTATTCATAAATCACTTACCTTAAAGGGAAGAGATGGCTTGCGAGACGTGGCACGAAAAATTGAGACTTCAAGTGTTCCATGAAAAAACTTGTGTTTGCCCTCCATTTTTTTGCAGCTCTTCAAAGTATTGACAATAGTTGATTGATTATATTTTGAGAGAATAGCATCAAAGAAACAATACAGAATTTTCTTTGGATTTTTTGGCAATGGGATCACATTTGTATGTTGATATATAAAGGTTGGTAAGTCTGTTATTTTAATCCAAAGACAGCTATATATTTGGAAACTTGGAATACAAAAGAGATGGTTGTAAGTGGACAAAACTTAAAAACATGTAAAATTCATCCTTAAAGGCAACCTTCAACTTCACTGCTAGTTTCTGCTTTAAGCTGAAGTTTTCCCTATAATTCCCACTCTGTGATATCTAACATTAGCCTAGATAATCGAGTTTAACTTCTATGTACTGATAATCAAATATTTTTTATACTATCATATTAGCTAAAATATAACAAGAAGTAACTGTCAATTATTAAAACGTGAAATTTGTAATCTGAAAGTAGATTGGTCTATATTTGCTTAGACTAAATCTTTCTTTCTTTTTTTTTATCAATTATTTGTCCAATATAAATTCATAATACACTAATTATTTGTTGGTCTAATGTTTGGCACGTTGGATTAATGCACTCCATATTGTCTATTTTGTAATTATTATTATTATCGAACAAACAACATATTCTCTTAGTTTAAGGGTGTCTATCTTTACAGGATCTAAACGAATACTTATTTCTAGAAACAACAATAATATTACCCGGTTATATAGAAGGTAGAAAGATTATTTCTGATAAATCTGTAACTCAAGTAAAGTATATCAAAAATTAAGTATCAAAAAAATATGCAGTAATAAAAAAGACATGCTAAAAACAAAAGAAGAAGTGAACAATATCAAAGAATATGATATAGGTATAATAATATTAACAAGGAAACTAAATAACTCGATTACCTACTAAATTTCTACCTTAATCCTCGACTTCAATATTCTCTCATAGAAAGAATAGAAAAAAGAGGGAAAATAAGTTAGGTGGTGCTGAAGATGATAATTACGCAAACGGATCTTTGGCCAACTTTCTTTATTCTATTGTTGGAAAATTTGGCAACCAAACTGCTGAGTCAATACAATATAAGTAGTATTATTATTTAATTCAGACACCTATTTTACACTAACATTATAGTGCTAATAATTAAAACCTGCAACTGCTTTTGATTTATTTTGTCCTGAATATAATTCTTTACGGAAAATAATTAACTCAAAATGTCCTGAATAATTCTTTTCATAAATAGTTGTAGTGAAGCCTCTCATTTTTGTTTTTTATTTTTCTGATTATGTTTCTTAATTTCATTGTTGATATAATATAACTCATGATGGTCCATATATGAATAATTTTCAACCTGAAAATTATTGATGCCATTTATTAATTTAAAGAGAACAAGAAAATCCACAACAAATTATTGTGATTAATCCGTGTTCCTAATAAAGGAAATTAATAATGCCCAAACAAAATATGGTATCTTTTGTGATTAAGAAAAAGACACATTTATCTAGAAATTTGCAATACAAATATCCAACTTGATAGAGACTTGATCAATTCTCGAATATTCAATACAAAATTCGGATTTCTTAGAAAAAAGAATTTGTTTAGATTAAAAGGTTTCAAAAAGTTAAAATACTTACTTTACTCTTCTTAGGTTTATTTTATATCAATTCAAATTTATCGACTCGATAGATTTATATGTATATGTACTTGAAAGAAAAAGGAATAAAGTTAAGTAGTGTCACATGGTGTTCCTGATTGTGCTCTCTTTTGCACTATATATTGATTGGGTAGTCGAAGATCCAACAATGCGTCCCCACTTGACTCCAATTCACTTGGGGACGCTCAATCTACCACCCACGTTTCCTCAATGTTCAAAACCGAATCCAAATTAATAACTCAAAGTTTTTTTTGGAAAACTCCTTTTAGCCAGAAAATTTGGTCAGAATAATATTTTACCTATGTTATTTTACCTTTTTAAACATTATAATCCTTTTAACTTTAATACATTTTAAGTAAAAATGGAAAAAAGATCAGTTTATAATTTTTTTTTATATCGGTTTATTGGTTCTTAATGATTTGAGGTTATTTTTTAAAACACGTTAATTGATAATCAGTTAGTAAATTAATAAATTATATTTATATTTTTTGGTATATAAAGTCAGAGTTTAGTTTTGTACTTTCATTTTTGACTATCTCAAACTCTCGGTTATTCTACAAGGTGTTAGTGTTTGCTTTTGATCAAAATACAGTCTGTCAACTCATGTGCATGGTTCATTTGGTTTGTTCCCTTGAATCTAAGTGATTTTCATTTTTGTGTATAAAATCTTAACAGTTTAATGATTCTATAATTATTTAGCATATTTACAAACTGACAATCAATAAATTTCAAAATCATATCGAATCGATTGATACAACGCCCTCATCTTATGTTGGTTTTGGGAGGCATTTTAATATTTCTAAAATGGCGTTAAAGTGTTTTTCCAATTCTTTCCAGCCTTGTTACACAATTTTTTGGTGCATTATTGCTTGTTGTCAGTTGATGACAATTGATGTATATTTATTGTCATTTGGCTTAATTGCCAACGTTTCTGAGAACGTTGCAACTGGTTACTGTTTGTGTATTTCATGGCAGAATATGTAGTGGTCAAACATGACCATTGCTTCTCTACATTACTTCTTTCATTCTTTATTCCTCCATTATTCTTTGTAACTTATGTAACATATGTAACCTCTATGCCAATTATCTTCACTATTTACTATCCCATTATCTTCATATTCATTGCTAGAAAGACATCCCCAACTATAAATAGTGGTGGTCTTCATTTGGTTTGGCACATATAACACACAAGAAAAGATAAGAGTGCATAAAAGTTAGTCAAATAAGAGAGTTCTTATTAGTTGAAGGGAGGTGTTCTTTTTGTGGAGCTTTGGACTCAACTCTTGTCCAAAGTTGTTGAGTTATATATTGTGATTAGGCTGTTGTATCTTGAAGGGGACAAGTTAAGAAGAACTACTGCTGGACCGGTGAAAACATTTGTTGCAGTGGGCTTGAATCTCCTTAAAGAGAGCGAGATTTATTTCTTCAATTTTATTTTCAATCAGAATTCAGATTTTTTGTTTCTGTAGTTATTATTTAAACATCTTATATTTATATGAAAATACCAATTGTGTTTATAATAATAAATCATCATAAGAGTTTTACATATTTTTTCACCTTCTGTTTCCTTTAAAACTAACTTTTATATCGAATAAAAATCCCAATAAATCATGTTATTATTAACAATAAAATAAAGATATTAAAATTATTTTTAAAAAATCAATACTATCATTTTATTTTATTGGGAAAAAGGATAAATATACCCTCAAACTATCGTAACTGGTATGAAGATATCCTTCGTCATACTTTTGGGAAATTGGTGCCCCTGTCATCCAAAAGCTAGAGCATATATGCCCTTCACTCTAACGGAAGACTAAATAAGAACACATGGCGCAATATTATCCATCGATCCGATATTCAATAAATGTCGGATTGATAGATAAGATTATGTTCCAAAAGTATGACGGAGGATATTCCACCGTATTTGCATACCATTTACGATAATTTAAGGGTATATTTATCTTTTCTTTTTTTTATAGGTAGATTAGATAGAAAAGGGACAAAAGAAGGAAAATAAATACTCCCTCCCTTTAAAAAAGAATGACCTCCTTTCCTTTTTAGTTTGTTTAAAAAAGAATGACCTCTTTTTTTTTTTGTAACATTTTAATTTCAGCTTTCCACGTAACATGTTTAAAGTCACAAGATTGAAGGGCAATTTAGTACAGTTGACATAACTTTAATTTAAGATCACAAGATTTAAAAATCATCTTTATTTTTTAAAATTCCGTGTCAAGTCAAATCAGGTCATTTTTTTTTAAATGAATGAATACTAAAAAAGAGCTTTTTGCGTGTAGGGTGAGACAATGCATGTGGTATAAGAGGGCCGGCTTCGTTGTTGCCTTGCCTGTCTTTAACATCCATCCATGTCCCCACGACTTTCTTATCACCCCTCACCTTCTCCCACTACTTTGCTCCATTAAAAAAAAAAAAAACAATCTACCACTATTATCGAGCTTCGTTAAGTTTTCGTTTGATTATAAATTTAAAATTTTAAAATTGGCCCTCTCCAAATAAATGAATTGATTTTGTCATCATTATTATCCTTCAAACCCATGATGAATTTCACTAATGAAAACTACTGATTAAATCATCATATTAGGTCAAAGTGAGATCTAACTTAGGACAAAAATGAATACTCCTATGTTTAAAGTTCTTACGCTATCTATAAAGTTTATAATCAAAGGTACTCCCCTTTAGGTATATCAAAAAATACTAATCTTTTGATTAGACTAATAATAATAATTAAGAAAGTAGTTGCCGTAGTCGACAAAGAAAGGTCGAGCACAAGAGTACACTTGGACAAATGAAAAGAAGCTTCTGAAGGAGTTAATATAATTTTTCTTTATTTTATTTTTGGAAACGCTTTAAATTTATCCTTAATGATGATATGTCATTGCAATAAATTTTAAGATTATCAGTTCTAAAAATAGTTAATCACTTACCCTTCAAATTAAAATATCATTGGTTTCAGACTTTAGCGGACTTTTGATCATCTTTCACTCTAGTCGATAAGTTAAATTTTTTCTAAATTACCGTTATTTTACGAGTTTTATATTTAGACTATTGAATGATTATGTTATTTCCTTAGAATATTAAATTTTTTTAAATAAATAAAATTCTATTGAATATGTAATAAAATATTTGTGATAAGTTGTTGAGAAGCACGTAAAAGATGAAACATGTGTTTAAATTACATCTATCTGGCACAATTAGTATGATAGTTCAAGTGTGTTCCGTAAACACCCAAGGTATAATTTAAGTATAAAACAACAATAATTTGAAAGAAATAAAGTGTTTAACGTATCTCTCGCATCTTTCTTCACGTACATTGTCACTAGAAATTTGTTAGAGGAGATTTTGTAATTTTGTATTCACGCAATATATGAATTTGATGAACACTCGATAATTAAAGTATGAAATTCATAAATGGTGATAATTGAACGGATTTTCAACCTATTCAGCTATCATATTAACTTAACTTATTATAGATTTTAAATTCTGAAAAGGAAAAAATAATAATAAAGAAACTCCGTGGAAAGATCCGGAGACAGTTATTAATTGCCACGTGTCACTTAGCTTTTTGTTGATATTTTCACACAAATTATAAACTATTCAACATTTAGACGACTCCCCTCATTCACTCCGTCCCCTTTTTAGCTTCCATTTTCACTACAGCGAAGAAAAAAAATCCTCTCCGTTTTCAAAATCTCCGGCTAGAAAATGACGAATTACGGCACTATACCGACGTCATCTTCCGGGCCGGTAAACGTGGAGTTCATCAGTAGAGCTAAAGATGTGTTAAAGGAAGGTTTAGCTGCTCGTAGGCCATGGAAGGAGATGTTCAATTTCCACTCCTTCAATCTTCCATCCGGAGTCAGCGATGCCATATCACGAATCAAGACAAATTTCTCTTTCTTCCAGACGAACTATGCTATCATAGTGCTCGTTATTGTCTTCCTAAGCCTGCTCTGGCACCCGATCTCACTCATCGTCTTCATAGTTCTGATGGCTGTTTGGTTGTTTCTGTACTTCCTCCGTGACGAGCCGTTAGTGATTTTTGGCCGTCTGATTTCTGATCGTGTGGTTCTGATTGTTCTATCTGTTCTTACTCTCGCTTTGCTGCTGTTTACCGGCGCTACATCTAATATCCTGATATCGCTAGTGGTCGGCGTGTTTGTGGTGTTGATTCATACTTTGATAAGGAAGACTGATGATTTGTTTTTGGATGAAGAAGCTCCTGGGTTCTTAAGATCTGCTCCATCGTCTTAGTTAGCTGTGTTAATCCCCAGCCAGTTGAAGTTTGTCAACCAATTGTAGTTTTTTTTTGTGAATTTATGTAATTTCCGATTACTTCTTCGATTGATTGTTTGTATCACCATACACTTTTGTTCATTGCTCGTTGAATTTGATCATCGATGAATGGTGGTTTGTTGTTATTTTAGGGATTTTTTTATTCTGCAATGCGTGTTGTATTAAATGTCGTCAGAAATAATTTGGGGAGATGGAAAAAAACGTGTACTTTCGCGATACTTCGTCTGAATTGGACTTATTAATTATGCGTAAATAAAAGAAGTAAATTACAAAGTTCACTACATGCCTTTTTTTTAACTTAGCATCAGCACAGGTAATTATGATCTTTAATTTTGATGTTTTCAAGTAAGAAGTTAAATTAGAACACATGTATCATTTTACATGATATGTATAATAATTTTGTGTTTTGAGTGATGTTCTACGTGTATTATGTTATGTAGAACATATGTATCTTTTTATTTAATTTTATATAAATTTAAATGCATACTTCTGCACACTTAAAGTAAAAGGTATAATTGTATATTAAAAATCAAATTAACGGTTATATTTATATATTATGTATTATTTATTTTTTTTTATTCCATCCACTCTATAAAAGCAAAAATAGTATTTCACTTATTCCTCATTTTGAGGGATGCAATATGATGATTTCTCGTTCAAGCACATTTAACTAGAGAGTTCTAATAAAATCTAGTGCATTAGTGTTGAATGCTTCACTTATTATTTTATTAGCATTATGAATTCAAATTAGTTAAGATTGATGCTAATTCAAACTAGGAAATAGACTAGTAATAGGAAGAGTTGTTTCACTTAATTTTTCATATTAGTAATCATAGTTTTATTTTTGTAGTTGTTCGTTTATTCTTTTCTTTAATTCACTTATTTCACAAATAATGAAATAGTAGTACTAAAGTTTGGGCGTATAATAAAAAAAATATATATAAATAGACTTTTTCCTCCTATTTATTGATGAATTACTGTAAGGTAATATTTACATGGTCAAATAACTTGTAAAATTAACTATAGATAAATTGTTATTATAAAAATTAACTTAATGCCATTTTATAATAATTACTAATTTGCTATTATAACTTAAATCCATATCATTTTAATTAATCAGATAAAGCGCAAGCTGAGAAAAAGGAACTCGTAAAAAGAAGTGGGCATACTTGTGCACTGTGCTAAAGGTGTTGTACTTGGTGTGAAATTCAGGCGAGTATATCGTAATTTACCGTCAAAGCCCCCGCTACCCCGGCCTCGCCCCCACTTCGCCCCAATTCACCTCCTCTACTGCAACCGGCGCCGGCCGCCGTGAAAATGGCTCACCTACCGGCGTACGATCCTTACTACGTAACTCAACCAGTATATGCGTACAATAATGAGCAGAATGATATAAAAACGCTGTTCGTCTCGGGACTTCCTGACGATGTTAAAGCTCGTGAGATTCACAACCTCTTCCGTCGGCGTCCTGGTTTTGAATCGTGTCAGCTCAAGTACACCGGTCGAGGAAATCAGGTATCCTATCTTTTCTAATTCGCCGCCTATTTTTAGATGCTTAAATTTTCGCTAATCTATTAAGGGATCTAGTAAGGTTTTTGAGTGGCCTATGTGAGTAGTTATGCTTCATTTTAGCACGAATCAACTGTCTAATTATCTGCATTACTTGTTGGAAGAAGTTAATTTTTTTTTTAACTGAAAACAATAGAAGAGGAATTGCAACTGGAGCAGTTATTCACATGGCGGAGGTGATGGCAGAGGTGAAGTTCAGAAGTGTTTAGGATACAATTTATCAGTTTCTGAAAGTTATGGTTGGTTCAGAAGCGTTTAGGATACGTTTAGGCTTACACTTTTTATTAGAAACAATATAGGGTTTCACTTCATCACACTTTACTGATTAGGATTTGGTGAAGATAGAATTGTCTCTTCATTGTTCTTCGGAAGATACACAATGCGAGCAGGTAGAGGCGGAGCAAGGATTGCAACTTGTGCTTTTGATGACTTCATGTGTTAATATTGAGTTCTAAACTTAATATTTTTCTATATTTAATGAATTTCTTAACAAAAATTCACTATTTAAGCAAAAGTTATTGGGTTCGGCCAAATTCGTATCGGGGCATTTAGCTCAGCCTCTACGAGCAGACGAAGGCAAAGACCATATTTACCTTAGCTTATTCCACATACAAAGAGACTCTTGTCCAATTTCTCTGGTGGGGAAGTGAAATAGTTACATTTGTTTGTTATTCTGAAGACAACCTGATCAATCTGTTAACTTTATTCTGGTATGAAGTTTTTCAGCAGTTCTCAAATCAAAATTGAAAGGAATTGATAGCGAAAGGCTAAATCCTTTTTTTAAATCAACTGTAGTATCTATGCGCCAATCTTCTATTTACAATTGTGTTTCTAATCTTCTTCTTCCAATATGCAGGTTGTTGCCTTTGCTACTTTTATTGATCATCCATCAGCAATGGCAGCCATGCATGCCCTGAATGTGAGATATCTAATCTGAGTAGGTCTAGTTATGTCCCACATTCTGTTTGGATTTTGGAAATCACATATATGCTGCTTTTAAGACCACCTTATTCCAAAATGTTCTTATTCTTTTCTTTTTGTGTTCTGTATAAAAGATAAAGAGTCTGAGAAATATTAAATTTATCCAACTATTCACAACCAGACCTTGCCTTATTATCTCGGCCTCTCAATTCATCCGCAAATAAGTGTTTTTTTGCATTATGAATTGTGTCCGTTGATGAATTGATTTGGTTTAGTTTTGTTGCTAACACTAAAAGCCCACAATGTCCATTAAGTGCAAAAGGGAACAAACAAGTTCTGTTTCTGCTAACCTCCTTTTAGTTCTAATTTGAGTTTTTAGTACCTATATTTAGGTTCATGTAGACATTCAACTTTTGCTTCATTAGTTTAGTCAATTTGTATCTTTCTTGTCCTTTACCAATCCCAATTCCAGGGTGTAAAATTTGATCCTCAAACTGGGTCCACTTTGCACATTGAACCAGCAAGATCAAACTCTAGAAGAATACAAATTCCAGGTATAAATTTGTTGCAATCATTGATATTTATTTGATATCAATAAAGTTTTTGCATCCAATAAAATGGGAAATTTCTTTTCCAGTTCTTGTTTTTTTATAATTATTGCTTCTATTGGCTCATTTAGATGGTTACTGTCAGGAAGAGGACCTTATGTAGTTATTGACAATAGAAACAAGTTCAATGAAGATGCCGAAGGAGGCACATCAAGCAATGAAGGTACTAGCTTTGATCTTTGCTATATGGTTCCACTACCACATTTAAGATGTCAAATATATCTGTATTTCTCTCATATGCCTTTTGTTTAAGACTTTCTATAAGGAAGTATTTTCATCCAATTTTTTACTGAGAATCATGAAGTGTTAGTACTATTTGCTTATTCAGGTGATATTGATTCTGATAATGCTTCCGAGCCCGAGAATCCTGATTCTGGGACAAAGGATGATTCTTCAGAAGAGAAACGGTCAAGCATTTTGATAAACTAAATTTTACTTATAAAGACGTGTGTTATTTGAGGTCTGTTGCTTTGATCTGTCATGGAAAGCTTATTATTCTCTATCGTGGAACAGTGAGGAGAAAGTAGTGGAGCCTGACCATGCTTTGGCCCCGAAAAGTGTAAGTCTATATATTACCCTCTATCTGTAGCATGTGTTGTATGCTGGACATAGGGACTACAAGCAGATTAGATGAAGCTCTGAAAGTGTGCCCTTCAAATCCTGAAAATTGGAATGAGTGTGTGTACGGACCATATACATAGATAATCACCAAATGCGCAAGTGCTGCAAATTACTGTTGCAGACCTGACTTATTTACAAATTGTATGTTTAGTTCTTAGTGAAGAGAGAGACCTACCTTATGTCACTATTGGAGCAAACATCTAGGACGAGTCTCATGGATTTTTACTACTGATGAATTCCTCTTTCTGGAATTCTTATTATTTTCCAAGCGTTTTATTTGGATTTGATGTTATAGGAACAAAACGAGAAGACAACAGATGGAGCACAACCATGTTCCACTCTGTTTATCGCCAATCTTGGTCCAAATTGCACGGAGGATGAATTGAAGCAAGTTATTTCCCAGTAAGTTCCTGTATAACTCCCGCGCAGGAGGGTGTTCACTTTCGCGTATTTCTTGAGAACTCAGTGTTCATATGGTTAAGCAGTTTGTTCTGTTAGTGCTAGCTACAGATGGAAATATTATAAGTTGCTAAGGCTACCTAAAACTGACTGTATATGTTGCTTTTACTGCAAGGTATCCTGGATTTAACACCCTCAAGGTGCGTGCAAGAGGCGGGATGCCTGTTGCTTTTGCTGATTTTGAGGTACCTCTCTCAGCTTCTTATTGTGGCTACAGCAAAAATGTAAATTTGCTATCAGGTCAAAGACTTAAAAATGAAGCTGATATACCTGCATTTAGAATATCATAGAGACATGGTCATGTGTTTGGAATTTTCAACCATTTTGGTCTTTGCTGCAGTCACTAGGAAAAATAGACTTCCCTTCTGTGCTATTTTCTGTAAAAGGGAAGTGACGTTGGAAAGCACCATACATCTACATATGTTACTAACTGGAAAAGGGATGTTACTTTAATCATATTTCTGTCAGTTATGTATATAGTTTTTGTTTCTATAGGGCGTTGAGCAAGCAACTAAAGCACTGAATGAACTTCAAGGAAGCACTCTACCATCTTCTGATCGTGGTGGCATGCACATAGAGTACTCCTCTCAGTCCATATCATCGTACTGCATACATTCCGAGTATTTACATGTTTGTGGCACTGTTACTAAAATTTCCCTCCTGTCCTGTTCAGGTATGCGAGATCCAAAATGAGGAAGCCATAGATACTTTCTTCTCTTCTTTCCTTCTAAAAAAAATGGTTACCGACTTACTGGCTACTCTTGTAGTGCTGAACTGAAGATATTTGTGGTGCTTCATTTCCTCAATGTCTTTATGTGTTATACAGATTTAGGAGTGTACGAAGGTATTTATGGACAAATTAGACATCATTCTTAAGACACTAGTATGCGTTTGTCCAACTGACTTCACATGGATTGCAACTAACTAATGTAATTGCGCATCGACTCTTTATAAGTTTTGTAACTAACTATTAACTTCCTTAGCATCTTGAAGCTCACATTCATCTTCTTTACTTCTTAGCTACAGCCATGCCTTTTTGTAAACCGAATTTCAGTTCACATGTCCCATCGAGTTTATCGCCAACACATGTATCTATTTCTTTAAATAACCTCAGCTTATGAATGGATTTGATGAGTACTTTCCACATTGGATTGTCAAACAAAGTGAATTGTAAGCAAGCTAGCAATCAAGATTGTGAAGCTAGGTTTCTCCTTAATCAAAATAGCGTCCTTTTCTTTGAGCTTACATGAATAAATTTTAAGATTTGAATAGAATGACTAAACAGTTCTCATTTAATTATAAAATACAAAAACACGTGACAGGACATCAAATACAAAACATATACTATATTACGCCTACCTTCTATACAAGGATATAATAAAACAATCACATGGCTTTCGACAAAACTGCCTGGCTAAATAAACCTGATAAAGCAGTAAAATGTATCTTAAGTGTCAAGATCAATTTATCTACTGATGGTCCCTAATATGTTGTCCTGGATTGTGATCCCTGTCCCAAATATTTGAGGGGTTCCTTTTGTCAAATGAGAGCTTGGCACTGAATTCCTCCGATCCATCGCTTAATAAGGAACCACTGAACCTTTGATACTGTTGCTGGGCATCTGACCAAATCCTTCCACTATGGTTTCCAACATCATATCCAGGTGTTGTTGACAATTTTCCAGATTCCATGATAAGGTCGCCATCAAGTATTCGAAGTACCTTCATAAACAATATATCCAAACAAACATGAGAACCAAGCACAAAGAATAATGTACCTTCAAGTGCATAGACTCGATCTATCGGTCACATTGCTATATTACATGTATTTGGACCTTTTTGTAGTTGATATGTGAAGCTTTTACTTCTTTTATTCCACATTGATGTTTACTTTTGAGTCATTTCACTAGTGAAAAAATGTCAAAGCACACAATTGTAACACTTACTTGAGACATGCGAGGCCTGGCCTGAGGATCCCTCCGTATGCACAGAGATGCAGCATGCAACATGCAGTATATTTCATGTTCTGAGTAGCAGTTCTCTAGGCGGGGATCTATTAGCTCATCAACAGCACATTCTAGCAACAATGGACGCGCCTAATACAAATCAATCACATTATTAGCTACACATGAAAGGGAAGGAGGGTGCTCTCGTTCATTTTTCTTCATGTCAGCACAAAAAT
Source organism: Solanum pinnatisectum (assembly GCA_035578085.1). Classification (NCBI taxonomy): domain Eukaryota; kingdom Viridiplantae; phylum Streptophyta; class Magnoliopsida; order Solanales; family Solanaceae; genus Solanum; species Solanum pinnatisectum. The sequence continues at coordinate 53,903,449 of CM069078.1, read as the reverse complement.
GATGGCAAATTAATGTTAAAACTAAATAGATACCCATTCTGTGAGACACTGTTGGCCTTTAGGCCTGGTAAGATCCACTGCCTTGCGTCCTGTAACAAGCTCCACCAGTACCACTCCAAATGAGTAAACATCAGCTTTTTCGGTAATCTGGCCACTTTGAGCATATTCAGGCGCCAAGTACCTGCATTTCACAAATTAGAATATTTGATTCTCTGAAACATAACATCAAAATATACTAAACTACTTTCAAGGCCTACCCAAATGTTCCAATTACTCTCGTTTCAACGCCTGTGTCACCGTCAGGTTGCCACCTAGCCAAACCAAAGTCTCCAACCTGGAAAAAGAAGAGTGAATAAGATAATTAGATTTAGAGTGTTGCATCAAAAGGTAGACATAATGCATTGTAGCACAAGTGAAGCAACTTATTTTGTGTTTGATTCCACAGATAGACTTTTAGATGATTCAATGCAAACTTAATTAGTAATGTTTAGATTAATATGTATCATTGAACTTCCAACTGAGGAGAAAGAGTCTTCCATACTAGTGGTTCGAAGTCATGGGTGATGAGAATGTTGTTGGGTCTCATATCTCGGTGGACAATGCAGCCCACTCTGCATTCTTCATGAAGATAACGCAAACCTCGTGCAGCACCGACAGCAATTTTTTGACGAGCAGACCACTCCAAAGGATCTCTCGTACGACCTGTGAAAATCAGAAAATGATTTTAAGAAAAATTAAATTAAATTTAAATCTAAAATAATCCGACTAGTACATCACAGATGCTAGGCGACGCAGATACAAAATTCACCTTAGGTAATTACAAATAAGTATACTAAGAGAGTGAGCTAAAAAGAGCATCTCTTCAGATGACATGATTTTTGCATGTTCCTATTCACACAAGGTATCTTCACCAACTAGATAGGGGTCTATTTACTGAAAGAAAAACAATCACATTCAAGAGAGCTGTCAAGGACAGAAGAGGGGGGGAGGGGGGGGCAGTAACATACCATATAGATGAGAATCTAACGATCCGTTGCATATATATTCGTATACTAGTAGTCTTCTGCTGTCCTCAATACAGAATCCTATCAGCATTACAACATTTCGGTGCTGTGCACAGCTGAGAACTTCAACTTCCGAGCAAAACTCTTGATCTCCTTGAGAACTTGCCAATTTGTGTTGCTTCACAGCAACAACTTGACCATCTGGAAGGACTCCTCTATGAACAGATCCATATCCTCCCTCGGCCAAAAAATTTGCTTGCGAAAATCCTCCTGTTGCAAGCTCCAACTCAGCATAAGTAAACCACCTGGGCGGTTTACCAAATACAGGGGCCTTGTGTTGACAGATTGAGCACAAGGGAGGAGGACCAAGAGGTGCACTTCTAGACAGAGAAACTGCTTCTCTCACATTCCCACTGTAATCCAAATCAGCTCTATAACTCGGGGATCCAAAATCACTTTCCTCATCAAGCTTACTAAACTTCTGCAGCAATGTCTTATTTGTGGAATCTTGTGGCCTGTCATGAGTTCTCAGTGAGCTCTTTCCTTTGATTTGCGAGAGTTCAGAATGTGAATTGATTATGTCCACAATCCATGGTTGGAACCTTAAACTTGATGATGCGGATAAATTCTCACTCTCACTCTCTGAACTCGATTCATCTACATCTTCCTTGGCAGCTAATAAATTTGCTTTCTTCAGATCCCTATTTACTTCAGCGACAAAAAATGGCGAAGTTCCAGGGTCAGAGCTTGAAACTGACGAAGTACCAGCTTCAGTCGTACTGAACATCTCTGGACTACTGGATGGAGTTACAAGTGGACCTCGAGAAGAATCCAATGAATCCTTCTTGTTTGATTCTTTTCCACATATTTGAGTTTGATCTGAAGATAATGTGCCCATGACATCAGGTTCCTTTTTAGGTGAGCCTACTAAATTTAAACGGAGAATTTTTGGTTGAGATCGCTTCATGACTACAATATTGCACTGCAACTCTTCCATGCAGCGTTTCTTCTCATGTTTGAGATGCCTGTAAAAACACCGAAAATAGGAAGCGAAGTTTAATAAAGCTTGAAAATATAAAATCACTTTAACAAGACATCAGGCTCTGAGGAATTATATAAATTACTTGTCCAAAACAACCCAATTTGCCTGAGACTTCTTCGCCTCAGCAGCCACAGCTCCATGCGGTGTACCAGAAACAATTTTAATCTTGACATTTATCTGGAGGAAAATAAGAGTACAAGAAGAACCAAATGTTGACATCAATGTTTATAACAATGTCACAACAGTGGAGATGACAAGAATTTGTATGCTTGCCTTGTTGGGATCATAAACATCATGAAGCTGAAGGATCATCTGGGAGCAATAATCTGTTATGTCGGACTTGTGCTCCGAACTATTTCCAGAGTGCAACTTCCAGTGGCCACTGGCACAATCTCCAGCAAACCTAGGGAAACCCCATAACTTCCTACCTAGAAATGATTGCGTAATTCTTAGAAAAAGTAATTTTCACTAGACCCTTTTCCGTGAAAGCACACAAGCGGCATATATATAAAAACATGGAAGAATTACTAAATAAAAGATCCCTTCAGAAAGCAATGCTGAGAAAACAATCAATGAACAAATTAGGATGCAATAGCACACAAAGAATTTCGCAGCTGCAAGAATAAGTCCCAAACTTTGCGTCTCCAATAGCGGAGCAGAGAAAACAAGCAGCCAGAATTTCTCACTGATAACAGATTATTAATCAAGGATGCAATTAACTATTACAGAAGTATGCAGCTAGAGAATTCTAGCTAAACTAAATGTTCAGTTTTAGGACATCATAAATGGAAAAAGAAAATCCACAGAAATTACCGGAACTCTGAGAAGGCACAACCACGAGTAGTGTAATGCAATCACCAGGCTGAACAACATGAGTCAAAGACCATACAAGAGCTGTTTTGGGTATTTCCTTTGATGCCTTGACAGCCACCATCACTTTCTCTGCGGCATCAGAACTCATATTTTGTTTCCCTTTCTTCATCTCTGGACTCATCAGAACACAATGTCTTCTTTCCTATTAGCCTCTTCAACTTTCAACTCAAATCAACATGCTAGACCATGTCTCTTTACTAGATTCTGAGAACCCACAAAGGAAATCATGTCTGCTCCAAACAAGAAGAAAATAATATACGCATTATTTTACTGACTGACCCACAAAAAAGATGTGATTCTCAAGCATATAAGCCTAAATCGCTGCTATTCTATCACAGTGACCACCTAATGACAACTGATAAGACCCTCTGTTAACCCTATAACTCTACTGAATTTCTCAAGAATCAACCTACTTTCCTTTTTCATTCTGTTCTTTTCCAAGAAAAAGAACTGGAGAGAAAAATATAAGGAATCTATCATAAGCTATAAAAAAGAATGAACAGTATGGGCACATGATTTCTGCAAACATAAAATGCATTTGACAGTGATATTGTCCCACAAACACCACAGTCAAAAAGGGCTACCACATAAGGTGTTCTTTTTTAGTTTGCTTTCAGATCACAAGAGTAAAAAATTGGTGCTAAAAAGGCTTCAGGTGAGAGAGAGAATGAATCGGCGATCCCATAATTTTCCTTTTTATCTCCGAAATGGAATGTTGAAATCCAATTAAAACAGTGTAATTCAGAAACCCCATAATAAGATAAGAACAGTTTCCTCTGTTACTTCACATCACAATATGCAAAACACCAGATGTCCAAAAAGCTAAAAGACGACGAACCAAATCGTTGAATTGACACAAGAGTTGAGTTTTCAGTGACCTGTAGCTGATTTATCGATAATAATAGTGACACCTCAAGCCCCTCCAAATCTCCACAACCAAAACCCAAAAAAACACTCAGATTATAGAACGAATCTCCCTCCTCCACCTGCAAAATTCCAATATCAACCCATAAAACAAGATGTACAGTAACAAATGATTAACAGAAAACTCGGGTTTTTGGGACAAAGTAATGATGTTAACTATACAATGTGATGTGTTATAGCTGTATGTAATGTATACATACATCTCTATCACTATCTTCTTGTTTTTCCTCTGCTTTCAACATCAAAAACAGCTAAAAGAAAAAACAACATTCTAAAAATTCAATTTTCAAAGAAAATCATTACCTGAAAGAGATGAATCAAAAAAACTAGAAATGGGGTGGGTTTTTCAAAGTTGACCCACAACTTTCAACAACTCATCAGATCAATAATTTCTGCTGAATGAATGATGACTTTGTGCTTTTCCAATATCAGTGAAAAATGTATATTTGTGCAGCTACAGAGATTTTTTATTTTTTATTTTTGTCTAACAGTTGGTTTTAGACATTGTTATTGCAATCTTTACACAGAAATATAGATATGAAAAAAATGATCAGGTGAAGAAGACAGCTAATTGTATATATATTTTTCTCTTTCTTTCTGCTTTGTTGTTTCCTCTTTCTTGATAAAGTCTATTTGCAGATTTATTTATTTTTACACAATCAATTCAATTCGAGTCAGAGATTTTGTTTGTTCACGTAAATACCCTTCTTTATTAAGGAAAATATCGACCTTGACCTTACCTCCAATTGTTTTTAGAAGTAATAAAAACAATTTTCTTTTTAATATAAGTGATGACATTGAATTCAGAGATGTATTAGAAAATTAGTTAAATGCACATGGAGTACAATTTTAATGATACATATTCACGTTTTTAATTGTTGGGTATTTTTGCTAAAAACATTGGATTAGTTTGTTAGGGAGCGAAAATATTTTTTAATTTTTTCATATTTATTTAATTTAGAAATATTGTAGAAAACAATAAATTTCTTATTTAATCACTTGTTTAGTAAAACAAGAAAAAAATATAAATTAGATCGAAAAATATTGGGAGAGGTGATTAAGCATGACATGATATACCGTTTATTGAGGGTATAATATTAGAGATGAAGATTTAGAGATTGAGGAGTAGGGTAGAAAATAACTAGAAAACATTCGAGTGTTATCTAATTTTTAATATTATTGCTATTAATTATTTACTCACTATTTTGTTCTTTAATTTTATTATTACGTTGTTTTCTTTGCTCTGGTTATTGTATTAAATGTTGTTGCTAGGGCATGATATGGTACGGTACAATATCTAAAAGTTTTGATATCGTAATTTCGGTATTCGATTTTAAAACATTATAACATTACCATGCCAATTTAATTCGCTTTGGTTCATTATTTTGAAGTTCGATTTCGATATTCTATGGTATGGTAAATCGTAATCATAATTTGTTCAACATCGATTAATGTATACTCATATAATAGAGTATTATAATTTTGACGATTGAAAAATGTCTCTATTGTATCATACTAACACATTACACATGTAGAAATATTTATTCAAAATAAAGTACAAACAACTCCTTTTGTTAATCAATTAAATTTCAAATACATTTCAATCAAATTAAAGTAGTCAACGTTTCAATTTCTAAACATTTACTTTATATTAATACTAAGTTGCATACTTCTAAATGTCAAATACCATATTGAACGCCAAAAAAATTAAAATGTATACCATAAACTATACCAAATACCACAATACTAAAACCACAATATTAAATATTTCAATATGATATGATAATTTGATATATACCATATCATATCCACCTTAGTTGCTATTGTGTCTTTATTTCAATTCTTGAATGAAAAACAACTTCTATATCTTCACAAAGTAGAAATAAAACTCATACATACAATATCTCTGACTTTATAAATTATACTTACTGAATATATTTTGTCGTAGTTTCATGAAAAAAAATATATATATTGGATGAACCAAATAATTTGAGTTTGAAATTCTGCAGCGCCCAAGTAAATTAAATGAAATTAATATCGAGATTTTGGATACTTCTAAGTTCTAACAGTACCAGCCAAATTGATGTCCAACAATTACTGCTACATTTTCTGTAAGCTATAGTAAATGTGTTCCATACTTGTCTTTTCTTTTTATTTATTTTTATTTCGTTTTTCTATTTTGGCACCAACTTCAACTACGTATTTCTTTACAAATATATTTTTTTAAATAAAATGGAGTAATATTTGTTTATTATTTTGAATGAGCTAAAGATTTGCTGTGAGACCCTGCTAAGGAATGGAAGGTGGCATTGCAGCATTAATTTTGTCCTTTTTTTAATTTATATAATATAATATTTGTCTTTTTTTTTCTTGGGAATCATCAACTTTGCAAGTAGCAATGATGAATAAATATACCATAGTAAAAAACTTTATATTTTTCTACATATATTATTATAAAGTGAATAGAGACAATTTTCAGCGTCTCAATGCAAATTTTAAATTTAGGAGGGAATTTGATACAAAAATCCAAGATTTAAAAATAAAGGTAGAGATAGAAATTAAAAAGAAGAAAGAAAAAGTTTAGTTAACGACATTAATATACCAAACTTTTATACTTTATTCCTAATTTTTCTTTCTTTAGAATTTATTTAAAATAACTTTTGGTGCCTCTCCAAATTATTGGTAGATGCCCTTGGCATCATACTATAGTTTTGCAAATAATTAGTACTTTCCTTTTGTTTTTCAATTGATGTATAATTACTAAAAAGTTGGCAATAATACAGACAATATTACATATTGATGATCATAGATATATCATAACTAACTTTTATTTTAATAATCACATCAATGATGAGATGTAGATAATTCCTCACCAATCTCATGTGAAATGATTTGTTGAGAACTTTTTTAATCAAAATGTAATCATACGATTATAAATTTTATTTCTTCGCTTGCTTTTGATTTAGAAAAGGTTCCATCAAATATAATAGTTTTGATTCAAATTTTATATCAATATCTAGAAATTTACTATAAAATATATAATACTTCCTTTGTACCAATTTATACGACTCACTTTCTATTTTAATCAAATCTAAAAAGAATGACATTTATTACTTATTTTAAACAATAAGTTTCAAAAGTCTTTTTTTAAAAAACCTACATGTCAAGTCAAATTTACTCATATAAATTAAAACGAGAAAATAATATTTAAATAATAGAAATTTTACATTTTGACTTTTTTTCTAATCCATTGGACCTGAGTCGAGGAAAAACAATTAGGGGTCGTTTGGTAGAGTGTATAAAAATAATGTTTAATGCTCAATAGAGTATATTAGTAATACTTACATTAATAATGCTTGTATTAGTTATGCATAGATTATTTCTTATGCATTGTTTGGTTTGGTGTATTAAAAAAATATGCATTGTACAAAAAAAAATATTTGCAAAAGTATCCTCCACAATTATGATGAAAAAGATGTAAAAGTACTTTTGAGGAATAATTGAGTCTTTAACCATGTTAATGGAGGTACTAAATCTCTTTGCATTATAAGGTTGTGGTAGAATGAATTTGGTTCTTCAATTAATCAGAATTTCAATTACAAATATCAGACCATAGATAGGAGAAACAGTAAAAACACCTAAAGCCTAGAGGTTGCCCCTTGTGGTACTGCATTACTGCTACACGGCCCCAAAGGCACGTTATAATTCAAATCTTTTTACTTTTCCCAGGCTGAGTACTGCACCGGTACAGTAACAGGGATCCGGTATTGCTAGGTACCGTTCATCAAGCACCAGGTACCACTCCGGCAAGCACACAATAATCAGGGGACGATACAATGTTATAATATCGAAGACGATTTTGATATCGTAACAAAATTTTATAAAAAAATTCACTAAAATTACAGAAAGGGTCTTTAAACTATAATTGATGACCAAATGAATCTGACTGTACAATGAAGGAGAACGTAAATTGACAGGTGAGAGGAGACGGAGCAGAATGAGACGTAACACGCCGTTATCCGTCTCCGTCAATCCCAAATTCACTGTGTTTGCAGTTCCCGATGACAGGATAGACGGCGTATTGTAGTCAAAACTGTCAGCTAACGTTTCGCCGTTTGACTGATCCTGGCTTTATTGTTACGTTATCAGAGCGTTAACCTCATTAATACGGCACTGTAAACTGACGGCGACTCGACGGCGCTTTTCTTCCTCAGTTTATTGGGCGCCACTTCCCACGGTTCATGTCTCGCTGCTTTCATCAATTTTTATTAATTCTTTTTTAAAAATAATAAATTTATGCGTAATACATAAATAAATGTGTCTTTTAATTTAATTTCAACAGTTAACACATAACTATTATGATCTATAACTTTAAGTATGTATAAATAGACATTTAAATTTATACAAAAAAAATAGATACATTCATTTTACCTAGCGTCATATGTGATTTTATATGTATATGACGTTACATAGAACGATTTTATATGTATGTGGCGTTATGTGTGTACGTGCATGCATGTCTATTTTTATATCAATTTAAAAATCTATTTACACATGTACAAATTTGAAAAATATAAATATCAATTAAAACTAAGTTAAAAATACATATTTTTATTTAGTTTCGATTTAACAAGGAATTAAAACAGAGTGAATACTGTATTATTTGTGGAATCAACTTTTTCTGCTGAAGTTCCGGTTTTGTTTTTGTAAGACTGAACTAGAAACTGTAGGAATGTATAATTGAGACAAATATTTCTTGTATTTATCGAATCAGACAAAAAATTAAGGGATCTTAAATAGAATTATTCAATATATATGGTTTATTTAACTCTTACTTAATTCATTACTTTATTAATAATGGGACACTGGCATGCGCTTCTAAAGGGTAATTTTTGTTTTTTTTTGCTGATCATTAGACAAAATATTTTGTACCTATAGAGACAAGAATCCTCATATAGGCCATTAATATCGACCGTAGGTGCCCTTCACACCTTCCCTCTCCCTACTTGTTTTAACAAATTTAGTATTCGAAATTTACTGATATGAATGATTAGGATCACGTTTTGCAAGTTAGGGATGGAGTGTTGGGTTGGTGGAGTGATATAGAGTATAAAATTATATGAAATTTAAAACTAGTAAAATCGCAAGGAATGCTAAATTTGAATTTATTATTTTAAAATATACGATAAATTTGATGCTAAAAACTTGATCTGTGCGTTCTAAATGTTCCAAATTCAAATATGAAATCTCTAATTAATAATAGAAGCATACTCACTATCGCATCAACACCTACAGCATATACATAAAAATAATTTGATGTGTATAGTGAGATTCAAATGAACTCTCTTAGTACCCGTAATAGAAGCTTAAAGTAAGGGGGAAAACAAGTGACAGTTGGGTCCAAATTCCTTGTGGAATTGTTGGAGGTGGAATAATTGAAAGATTGATATAATCAAGGTTTGTTTGTGTTTGATTATGTTAATTATTAAGTATTAACATATTAGTAGTAAAAATCATGGGGATTTGAGGATGGAATCAAAAGATCCCAAATATCAAGGGATCATTGGGCCTTGTGGGGTCTTGTAATTATCAACTTGCAATAGTGGGCCTTACTTGTCCCTGAAACAATGGGCCATGGTGTGTGGTCCAATGCTGCCCGGGTTTAACTTACGATGACGCTCCTTTCGTATTCAACTACCAACTCCCTTTTTCCCATTAAGTATCTGATATCTGTATTGAAGTCCGACTAAAATATTAAGAGAGAAAACAAGGAAAATCACCGAAGAGCACTAACCAACGCACAAAATGCATTTGCGATTTATGAAACAAAAGTTGAAAATTTCAAAAATATAAAATTCAACGTAAAATATAATGGCACATATTTCAATGTATAATATTATATCTGAAAAAAATTATGTATACTATTTTGCTAAATTACATATAAATTCTCTTGACATATTTATTTATTTTTTGCTTCATACCAAACTTATCCTTTATGTATAATATGTGTATATTTGTATTTAACAAAAGTATAATATCTATATATCGATTAGGAAAAATAAATAATGAATCCAACAGATTATTTATATAAAAATCACTTTTATTGTACACAAAAGTCCAATCCTACACTATAGGTTTTCATAACTACGACTTAAACATGAAACCTCTCATTAAAACACCATATTCTAGTCTTTTGGATAATTTAGATTTATTCCTAAAATATGGTAGTAATATTTTAGACAAATGTATTGAAGTATATTAGTTAAGTGAAACGTTTAAGGGATTATCAAAAAAATATTTTTCTTAAGAAAACAGCAAAACTTTAAAAGACATATAACAAGGATCGAAAACAATATATCATAAGTAATAAAGATATTGGATTTATATTTTTCAAAAGTAATTGTGATTGTCATAAAATGCTTGTTTATTATAAATGGATTTCAACTGTAATGGATTAATGTTCCATTAAATTTTAATGTTCGTTAGATTCAATTAGACAATCAATTTAATTATTTGTACGGTTTGTGAAAAGTGGATTTTAACATCATGCACTGGATTTCTGTTTTGGTTCTTTGCTAGAAATAAAGTAGACCTCCAGTGAGATGGTACGTTTTCTCATGGAAGCATCGACCATATATCAACGAGCAGTAGCGAAATCAGAATTTTCATAAGAAATATCAAACGAAGGGATTTTAATTATCACTCCTTGAATACATGTGGCTCCGCCACTGCTAACGAGAGTTATAATGGAATATTAGTAATTGTTTTCATTCCTTAATAGAGGTCTCGAAACGACGATATAGAAGAAGAACAAAACGACGTGAGAGGCTCGAGGGCAGGAAAAAGAAGTCCGAGTCGATTCAGCCAGGCTCTAAGCAATTAGGATTTAGCCGAAAAAAGAAGCAAGGCAAGGGATACCATGATCGATCACCATCAATAAAAGAAGAATCTTTCTAAATTACTTTGTGTCAGTGAGACCCTCAAACATCCGAAATACATCAGAACTGGAAATGACATAGCATCGCTAGGTTTATGAATTGTTTTTGTTATTAGAGAACGTTTCACTTTCTGATATGAATACTATTATAAATTTGAATATAATCAAATTTCAATACGACATCCGGGATGAAGAAAAAAAATATGAAAACATGAATGTACATACTATCTCATCACAACAATTGATTTCACATGCATTGTAGGGGCAATCATTGCAATTCACTCATCACAATCACATGGGTGGTGGTCCTAAACTTTTGAAAGTACAGATTTCTCCATTGTCAATATCTTATCTGCTAATGATTTTTTCACACATACTATATCATACTCACTGCATCATCAAACATGATGATAAATGTACATTTCAATTTCATGGTACTATAAATTACTTATTCTTGCTTATGAACATGTACTACTTATTCACTAATTCTCAATTCTATCTAGACTAGAATAACATATTGCTAACACTCTTTGACTATTTCTAGCTACTTTAGGTGTCTTAATAGACTACCTTTTCTCTTGGCTCCGCCATCACCGAATTAGAGGAATTAATGATGCTGCTTCGTTGAAAATTTTCATTATATATCTATAGATACATTATGTACAAGCAAAATTATAATATAGATACATTATGTACAAGCAAAATTATAAAATATAGTATATTTGAATCAAACTTTGTTTTTAATTTTTTTTCATTTAAAGACATAAAATTGCTATATTAATGGTAAAACATTCATGGATCAAGTAATTAGTAATAGGATGATGTTGAGTTGTCATATAGTTTTCTAAATGTACATAGTCATATTTAATATAGAATTTAAGTATATTAAAATGTAGCACGTACGCCACGATATTTACATTTTATATATAGATTCAAGTTGCATTTAATTTGAGTTCATAACACGTATGAATTTAATTGAGAGCTTATAGCTAGATAATTTAGCTATAGCTATTGCCTACATGTTTAATGCATATATAATTTAGTGAATGTCTTTATCCAATAGTGGACCACTTAATTAACTAATTTCTAAATTGCTTGAAGACACAATTTGTTTCTTACCTAAATTATTTAAGACAAGTAGGTTTAAATAAAGTAAAGAGTTGCATGAAGAAGAACACTTTTGAGTAAATAAGAGAGACAATTTAGGTATAGCTCGACAACTATACCTAAACTCATTTATATAATTGTCATATAAATAATGAAGATTCCTTATTGTCCAATGAAGGAATGCTTAGAATGAATATCAAAATATACTATACATAGTTTACTCTTATATTTATTTATTTATATAAAATTCACCCTTTTCGATATAACAATTCGTATTTCAAACCCAGTAGTTTGATTACGTTAAATTCGTGTTGTGTGAGATTCATATAAAGAAATTTTTCTTACTTCAAATTTTTCTATTTTCACGGGATTTCATCCATTTTACTATGTTCTTTCATGGTTGTACGTATACTCTCAAATTTATAGCATGTTTGGTCTCTCTTTTTTTGGTGGGGATGGGGGTTGATAGTACCAATTAGTTTTACAAATGTCCTTATGTTTATGATACTGCTGTCCATAATGGTAGGCAAGTATTTTTGATAATTAAGAAATTCAAAATATAAAAATAAACATTCAAAAGTATATATCAACGTGATTCAACATATACTATTTACACATTTTAAAAAATTAACATTATATATATCATAGTATAATTTTTAAATTAATAAAGGGAATTCAGATTTATTCTCTAGTGCCCCCTTAGCTTCGCCTCTGGTTGTCTAAAGCCAAATTAGATGTTGTTTGATACGACGAGACAATCTGATCGAAGTCCCATTGTATATATGCTTTTAGTTAAACAAGTTAATGTATTTGAAAGATTCACTTAATTAATCATAAAAATATTCATCAAATATCATTCACCTCTTGTATTTTTGAATCGGGACAAACTTAATATAAGAGTAATTAAGGTAAAAATATAATTGTGTAGGCCGGCTAACTTGGTTTGTCATGAATTGAAAAGAAAGCTAACAAATCTAATTTGTCTTTTCTCTTTGGCTTAAGAAAGAATTGTATTATTGGGAGACTTGGAAAAAAAAAATATGTACAACTCCTTTCTATTTGAAGTCATTGAAACCTCAATCATTTGCCTGATTTTTTCTTTAAAGATAAAACAAACAAAAATGTATAAAAAATATTTGTTTTTCTTATTTGTTTAACAAGGAGACAATCATTGATAGTTAACTAAGTACAACATACTTTTGATCTACACAAATGTTTGGTGGATCTAAAAGATTCTACATTTTTTTTAATAAGAAGGGAAAGGGTTTGTAAGATGGCAAAGTGCCACCAATATGTAGTTAAACCCCATATAGTAATAAGCACCATCGACCTTTAATCTCAAGCTTTTGATGTGATCGAGTTATCAATGGAACAAAAAGTTAAGAGCTTCTACATAAGGGTACAAAATAAGCCTAACATATGTATAAAATGGAGAATCACTAACGACAATTACATTACCATAACAGCGTCCCACTATACATACATTAGCTAGTAGCTACTGTTATAAGTTGCCACCATCAACAATCACAATTAATTACTATTGTTAGTCACCCAACATAATCTTCAATCGTTAGTTCGTCACCTAGGACTGTCATCACCTCCAACTATTATATATTTTTTTTAAAAAAAAATATTTTATTAATATAGTATTAGATTAATTTAATATTTTATTTAAAAAATTATTTAGCATTTTTAATTTTTTGTTGAAAAATAAGTTTTACATATTCAGATGTTGCAAATAGGGGCGGACCCACATAGAGTCCGTCGGGTGCTCGAGCACTCATTAACCTCATCTCGAAATATATGTAGAAATTAAGAGGTATTTGTATAAAATTAATATAGAGCACCCAATGAATAAATGATTTGATTGGCCCATTGGCTCTTAGGTGGGTTCTTAAGGTTCTTTTAGTGTTGTTGAGCCTGGGTTTGAATCTCATTGTTAACATATATTTTTTATATTTTTGACTCCGCTACTTTCAGAGCACCCACAACATTAAAATCCTAGATCCGCCACTGATTGCAAAAACAAACGTTTTAATTAAACAAGTCTTAAATCACTTTCAATTCGTACGTTTCTAAGAACACATTGGTGTTGAACCAAAATATATTAATACTCATTTTTTTGCTACTTTTAGAGACAATGGGCTTTGGGCTTATGATTTGGGCCTTTAGTTTCATCTCTCTCTCTCTCTACCCAATTATTTGACAAAGTCCAGTCTTAAGATTGACAATTGGCATGTGGTTGTCTTTTAAGTGTCTAATAATAGGAAGTCTGTAATCTCATTTGAGATATCTAAATAAAACACGTTCTAAAGTGTAGTGGTGGGACTGATTCGCCCTTAACCAGAGCCCAGAGGTCTCAGATTCGAGCCTTGGTTATAGAGAAAATCTTGTTAGGAGCGTCACCCCCAGGCCCTGCAATGCGCGATTCGGATTTAATCGGACTTCAATGCGGACTCCGAACACCGGGTGGAAAACAAAAAAAAAACTTTAACAGTTAAACCTAATTTAAACAATAGTATTTACTTACAAAATTCATGGCGGAGTTATAAATTTAGCGAATTGTGGGTAAATTTTCTATTTTTAGTTGTACTAAAAATGTGAAAAAATTAAACATGCATTCATAAGAACTAACAATATTTAATCTTCATATATGCATCACATAATTTTCCGACAAAAGATATACACGGAAACCCCCTTTGCTCAAGGTATCTCTGCCCATGCTTGTCATATGCATCACTGGCCAGGTAGGGAGCCACCAATAGGTCTATGCTAGGGAAATTATTGAGGACGGTGTGGATATAATCTTTATAATTTGATTAAAAGAAAATAATATATTGAATTTTTTATGTATATATATTATTTTAAAATATTTTATGTGTAAAAACAAATAAACTAAAAATAAGATACAAAATTAATAGTAATAAATATGTATGGAGTTATAAATCCAAATTTGAATACATGAATCTTCGGCCACAGCCACATCCATCGTGTGCCCAAGTCGAAGTGCACATCATCAAGCAAAAATAACACTCAAATAACTAATTTTCTCAATGTTTTATTTTATTTGATCCATATATTAAAATCAATTATTTTTTAATTTATTTATTTTAGTAAATTCAGAAAGTATTATAATTATTATTTTTGTATGCTATCCTTATTGATAAGGTTAATTACATAAAATAAACTTTAATAAAAGATATAAAGTAATGGCCACACATATTGTATGACCATTTTCGGTATAGTGAAATCTTATCGTGGGTGCAAAATTTGAGTGAAACAAAATTAGAATACAAACTATTACACAAACAAAATTAAAAAGTTAGATAGATATGTAATACTTCAAATAATTCCATAAAATACAAGTAATTAAAGTCAATTCTTAATTGGTTGGTCTCTTTTAATGCTGATCATCAAAATACAAGCTATTGATACCAAAAAAAGTCATTCATCAAAGTTTAATTAGTAAGGCACAGGGAGTGGGAGAGCTTTAGGCATGGCATCATGAACTGCATTAATCGGAATCGTCGTCTGGAACTTGCACTCATCGGGTAAAAATTGGTTCTCTTCGATGATAATTGCTTTAATTATGTTAAGCAGAATGTGTTGTTGCTCTTCTCCATCACTCCACCCATGGATTCTTGCTCTTATTAGATGGCGATTTTCGTTTATTAATTTCCAAACTGGAAAATCTTTCCTTGGCATAACGAAATCTTGCTCTTTCATCTTCAAGCTTGGGCAAAAATCTCCTGCTCCGTCACCGAGATAGATCATCCTTTTCTTCCCTTCCTTAGCCAATGAGGCTTGTATTCTTTCTATTACAAGACCCTGGTAATACAAAAAAACCATACATTAGAATACGCAAATAATTGTGAAATTAATAGCAGATGTTTACATCATATCACAACAATTTACGGTATATGGCAATGCACTAAATTCACGGATTTTGTATGAAGTAATTTACCTTGCACATGTTGGGAGGGCAAGTATTGTAGCTGCAGCCGTGATGAAAATCATGGTGAGGAAGAATTCTAAGTTTTCCTTGCTCATCAACGTATCCCGGATTTGTGTTGATCTCCGTGAAGCAATCATGTATTCCTAGATGTTTCAAAATTGTCTCGATGTACAAGACATTCGCATCGCTTACTATCCTCAAATCACATCTGAAATAACAACAATACATATAAACTAATTAATTTGAGTAAATCCGATTTTACAGAACCAAAAAACAGAGCAAGTTACAATATATACACATATACGTACCCAAAAGCATAAGCATCTTTAATGGCGGGAACAACGCGGGGAATTACAGGTACGCGTTTGAGTACTTGTTCAATGTCCTCAATAGTTTTGCCTTGTTCATGAAGTTCCTTCATCATTCTATCCTGTAATTTGTTTAAAACAGAGCATATAACAGTTAGAACACTGTTAATTAATTAGAATGTGAATTAATTAAGTAATCAAACGAAATCTAACCATAAGAGAGTTCCAAGGCATTGTAGGAAGAAGTCGATTGAACAAATCCGTAGCTCCCAATTCATCAATCACCCAATTATCGCTGTCCAAATCAATGATCGTCTTGTCAAAATCGAAAACCACAACAATTCCAGCCATTTTTTTTTTGTTGAATCGAACAAGTATTAAATCAGAGAGAAAAAAATATTGTTTGAGTTTGAGTGAGAATAACACAGAGAAGAAGAGCTTATATAATAGTGGATTTGAGTTAGTCGGCTGTACGTATTGGGTTTTGCGTTTATGGTAAGTTTCCTATTAGCAGTTTGGTAGAATATTAACCCTTGGATTAAGTAGACAGTCGATCCTAAACGCTTAATCGTACAGCTAATTTTGATTAGCGTGGGAATACTCTCCCATATATACGAATAGTAATTTTTCGTATTCCGCTTTGGAGACTGATTACACGTGAGAATTGTTTTCAAAAAAGCAATAACTATCCTAGTTTCTTTTCTTTTTATGGCATTATTTTAATAATAGAAGTTCGAATTTGTTTGTCTTAGTTATTTTTAAATAGACAAATAATATTTTATTTTTTGTCATAATTTTTAAAAAACATCTTTTAGCTATTTTGAAATATTAACTAGTGTGACTCTAGTACTTTTTATGGAAAGTGATAAAAATTCTCTTGAACTATAAAAAAAGATTAAAATATATTCTCATCCATTTATTTGGTTAAAATATGCCTCAGATAACCTTTTTATCCTACTTTCATCCTTAAAACTAACAAATCTTTTTATAATTAATACTCCTATCGTTTCATTTTATATGACACTTTTTGGATTTCGAGATTCAAACAAATCTATTTTTGACCATAAGTTTTTCATATATCTTTTAAACATTTTAAATTATCAATTATTGTGACTTATAGTACTTTTTATGTGGTTTACAAATATATAAATTTCATTTAAAAAAATTGTGACTCTCAAAAAATGAAAAATGCCACATAAATTGAAACAAATGGATTATTATTTATTACGTGACGTCTTTTTTTGTGTGGATATAATAAAGAAAAAAAGGAAAACTTATATAAATATACTATATTAAAAAAATATTTATCATTTATAGCAATAACATTTTTTTCACTAATCACTTTTAATACATTTATAATATAGTTTTAATACACATTACAGTGAGCAATTTATAGAACTCATATAATACACGTTTTATTGATGAATAATACATTTATCACACATTTTAATTGTCGTTTGGTTACTGTATAAGAGACATCTTATTCATATATAAAAAGTTGCATTAGCTTTACTATGTTTGGTAGAAGTTTTGTATTAGGTATAAAAGTCAATATAACTTATACCATGTTTGGTTGGTAAGAATTTAAATATTGTATAAAAGTTATTCATGTATTAATTTATACGGTGTTTGGTTGCATTTTTTGTAGTCCTACGTAATTAATACCAACATAACTTATGAGGGATCTATGTATAAAGTTATGTAGGGTAGAAGGTGAAATAAGTTATGTGGGTATTAATTATGTATGTATTAAAATGATAGATTACATATTTACCCTATTAATTTATTTTATCTTTTTTAATTGGAAACTTTACCGTTTTCCTATATACGTTTGTTGTTTTTATTTCTTTTTATATATAGACCATTTTCATTTCTTTTAATTTATTTTATTTTTTTAATTGGAAACTTTACTGTTTTCCTATCTACGTTTGTTGTTTTTATTTCTTTTTATATACAGACCATTTTCATTTCTTTTTATATACTTACAGTTTTTATTTATTTATGCAAATATAAATATTTTTTTAATATTAGAAATTTGATTGTATATTTTTTGACGATACATATGCTAATCAAATATTAGCATTATATATTATTCAATATATTCCACATTTTATTAGTATGTATTATTATTTTGTATATAATGTATATTAATAATTTACAACAAGTTTAATATTCAATTGTCACACCCCGACCCTACACCCTGGGCGGGACTGGCACTCGAGAATCATTGCTGGCCCCAAGCAAACCCTTGGTCTGACTTGCTTACTCAGCGGAAGACTTAAACACAAGAAATAGTCTCAAAAGGATAACTCATGTAATGTCTTAAAGAAATATTAAACTTAGCCAAAATGACAACTCAAGTCTTAAACATATACAACTGAAAACGGAAAGACTAAAGAACTATAACTACTCGTCTATGAAGCCTCTAAAACAAAGAGGGATGTCGGGACAAGACCCCCGATCATCCTAACAACTGAAATACTAAAAGCAAAGTAAAAGGAGTCCTCCGGAATGCAATGAGGCTCACCAACTGACTCTGAGTGCTCAACTGGATCAACGGGACCCTGGATGCTGATCCTGAATACCTGTGTCTGCATCATAAAACGATGCAAGCCTAATGGCATCAGTACATTCAATGTACGAGTATGCGAAGGGAAACTAAACATAACATAAGCTTGAAAGGAATTTGAAAGAAACACTTACCTTGGCTTTACTCAACTCATGAATAACTCAACTCAAATGCAAAGTAAAACAACAATAATAGTGCAGTTTATACAAAGCATTTAAAACAGTAGGTAGAAACTCAATTTGTTAAAGAAATGCAATAACAACTCAGTTTACATACAAAGTAATATAATACTGTGGGATTTTCTCTAACCGACAACCATCACTATGAGCCTAAGTGATGATACAACGTCTTGCTCACGCTGCCAGAACAGTCCTATATTTTGTCGTCATATAGAACGCCTTAACTAAGTGGATCCACTAGTCTATGCTAAAAAGTACTTAAGGAATCATCTAAAAAGTATAATTATTTTCTACCCATGATGGATACATAGTTTATGGAGACTTGAGTTATTATGAACTCGCATCCCCATATTGGTGCTCAATACTACTCACAAAATATACTTAGCTCATATGTTTTAAAACAAAAACTTTTTCTTTGGTTTGAGATAGTTACTCAAAACTTAGCTTAAAAGCTCTCTTGAAAATCGGTGTTTCCCTTCTTGCTCAAATGTGAAAACATTTTTAACTCTTGGGAATACTTAGTTCCCATATAATCTTTGAAGAAATGAACTTTTACTCTTACTCTTTAGTCAACTCAAAGCTTAAGTCTTAAAACGACATTAAAAAGTTTGTAAAAGACTTTTGGAAAACTTTATGAACTTCTCTTGACTTAACTCTTAACCTCTTGACTTAACTCTTAACTTTCCTTGAAATGAATTATGGATTCAAGGTTCATGACCTCATGTTTATGAATGATTTCATGATGTTTAGATGTTCCTTAGAGTGTTGGAATCAACTAGAAAATATAGGTACGTTGCTAAGGAACTAGTACGGAAAGATGGGGGAAGAATGGGAAGAACTGGCGTCCCTGGTACTCTGAGCGACGTGGGGCGCCAGAGGGCAAACTTCAGAAGCAAGAGAGGGGTGCTCTGGCAGGCGCGGCGCCCCAAGACCCAAACTTCAAAGGTCCCTTCTTGGGGCTCTGAGAGGGGCAGCGCCCCAAGCCCCTACCTAGGTGCACTCCGACTTTTCTTACTCGTTTTTCAACTCTTATCCCCATAAATCAACTTGGTTTTTTCCCCTAACGCTTAGGAACAACTAAATCATCAATATATACAATATCCAACTCGAAATCACACCTAATTACACGAATCAATCTCAAGAAACTTCAACAACAAGAACCCACAAGATTTCAAACGAATTATCATCAAGAACTCATAGGTTTTGCTTTCAAAACTATACAACTTTGCTGAATTGAATCATGATTGGCGCATGGGTGAACTAACCCAACGCTATGTGATCTCACATACCTCGTAAGGATCACCCCTTGAAGAAATCCACAAGCGATTCTTGAAGAACTTGACTATTCTTACTCTTTCTCCTCTTTTCTCCTTTTCTTTTCTCTTCTCTCAAAACCCTAACTTAATTTTCAAAAGCGTAAATTGACCAAGTTCAGTTTAGACCCCAATTAAACTCCTAAAAATGAAATGAAGTAATTTGGTAAGGAAAAGACCAAACTACCCTTCCAAAATATGGATTACACTTTCCTTATTTGAACAACCCAACTTCAAATGGGTATATCTCACTCATACAAACTCGGAATCTGGAAGCACACCTAACTCATCCTGAGCTAGGAGTTATGGTTGTTTGAAGTTAACAAAAAATTCAAACTTAACTTAAAATTTCCAGATTTTTCATTCTTTCCTAAAATTACTATTTCCAATATCTCTTTCTAGTTGTTTCAATTAGCGAGATGTCACATCAATAGTTAATAATTCATGTGTTGTAATTTGTACATAACTAAATAATACCTACATAACTAATATCCATATAGCTAATACTCGCATAATTAAACCCAACATAACTAAACCCTGCATAATTAATACCTGCATAATTAAACTCTGCATAACTAATACCTGCATAACTAAACCCTGCATAACTCTAACCAGTAACCAAACGGCCCCTTATAATACAATGTGTTAATTTCTTGCCAAACAAGCATAATATATTTTAAAAAACAATTATAATACATATATATTGCATACATAATTCACTTTTAATACATTTTGTAGATTTAAAATAGTATTGTTATGTATTGCTTTAAATGGTAACAAATAAAAAGTATCGCTAAAATCAGTAATTATTTATTAAAAGCTATCCATCCAAGTAATTTTTCCAAGAAAAAAACTACACAAATTGGACCTATTAGGTAAAGTATTTACCTAAACTAGACCAACCCAATATAATTATTTTGGTCGGACCTACGACCCAAACTATTTACTTGACTGTATATATATATACTCTGATGGTATCAATTAGTAGTATTTTTAGTTAAATATTACATGTTCCTCCTTAATGTCATCAAAGAGTAATTAAGTAATGTTTTCATTGAAGCACTGCTTCTAAATACACATTAATATTTAAAAAATAGGAGATATGAAAGTAAGTAATAATCACTTGTAAATAGATTCTTCTTTTACATACAAAGTATTCTTTTCCCTAAAATAAAATCTCCAACCAACCTAATCCATATCCACAACCCCGTGACCTGATTCAATTACATCTAATAATAAACCTGGTATTTCTCTCCCTTAAACAAAAGTCAAAATATTCTATGCTTCCTATTTTTTATCTCTTAAACCTGGTAAAAAAGTAAATAAAAAATTCTATATTGCGAACTACTAAGCAAGACAAAGCAAGATTTTTCTGTAATTGAGAAAGATAACATATTTATAGAGTTCAAGTGGAGAAGTGAAAAAATAACAAAGTAAAAAATAGATATGGTGGATGCATTAGTAGTGTGTAAACTGTAAATATTTCGCACCAAGTGTTCAATAGGTACATTCTGAACATCTAATACTAGAAATAATCTCATTCGAGATGTCTAAATAAATACGTGTACTTACAACTTCAAAAAATTGTTTATGTATTAGATCTAACACAAATAGTATGTTCTAGTATTACAAAAGCCGATGCCCTTGGATAATTCTATGTTTCACGCCACAATATTTAGACCCAGCATCAAAACACACTTTCAGTAGTACTTCAAATAAATCCATAAAATACAAGTAATTAAAGCCAATTCTTCATGTTGATCATCAAATGCAAATCGTTTGGTTAGGAACAAGTTATTTCGTAATTATTATCCTGGATAAGTTATTCCGTCATGTATATGAGATTACTTATCTCATTATTAAGGTATAAATGGTGGGATAAATAATCTCAAGACTACTTAATACCTTCAACAAATGCAGGATAAAATTTTCCTAATATGAAATTATTTCACTTTATACCTCACACCAAACGATTCCACCAGAAAAGGTCATTTCATCTTACTCAATTAGAAGGCATTGGGAGAATATGTTCATAATTCTATATAACTCTAAATTCATCAATTTTGTATGAAGTGCGAGTAATTTATTTTCACTTTGTAGATTTGAGTTAGGTAACGGAGTTAAAAGATGCCTGGGAATATTAGTTTATGGTAAGTTCCTTTTGCAGTTTGGTGGATCCCAAATGCATAATCTTACAGCTAAAAATGAAGGTTTTCCATTAGATTTAAGTTGATCTTCAATTGTTAATTATTGTGACTCATAATATTGTTAATATAATTTTTCAACATGTAAATTTTATTTCAATAACCAATATATTCATTATATTTATGATAATCACATTATGCGACATTCTTAATATGAAGAGATGCATGAAAACTTGTAGTAGTATTAGATTTAAATAGGAATCTATAATTGATTCCATTGAACAATTAAGTTGGTGTACTTTAACATTCTTTGTAATCCAATGATATTTAAAAGTGAGAGAAAAAGTAATTAATTAAAGACAACTCTAATCAGTTTGTTGTCATAATTGATCTGATCTCTTTTTAAATGTTGATCATCAATACACTTCTTTTGACATAAAAAACAAGTCATTCCATAAAAGCTTAATTAGTATGGCAGAGGGAGAGCTTTTGGCAAGGCTTCATGAACTATGTTAATCGGTATCGTCTGGAACTTGCAGCAATCAACTGTTAAAAAATGGTTCTCTTCGATGGTAATTGCTTTAATTATCTGAAGCAGAATGTGTTGTTGCTCTTCTCCATCACTCCACCCGTGGATTCTTGCTCTTATAAGATGGCGATTTTCGTTTATTAATTTCCAAACTGGAAAATCTTTCCTTGGCATAACGAAATCTTGCTCTTTCATCTTCAAGCTTGGGCAAAAATCTCCTGCTCCGTCACCGAGATAGATCATTCTTTTCTTCCCTTCCTTAGCCAATGAGGCTTGTATTCTTTCTATTACCAGACCCTGTTAATACATAAAATCATACATTAGAATACGCTTATAATTGTGAAATTAATAGCGGATGTATCACAACAATTTTCGGTATATGGCAATGCACACAACATATGTTACAGTAAATAAATTCACGGATTTTGTATGAAGTAATTTACCTTGCACATGTTGGGAGGGCAAGTATTGAAGCTGCAGCCATGATGAAAATCATGGTGAGGAAGAATTCTAAGTTTTCCTTGCTCATCAACGTAACCCGGATTTGTGTTTATCTCCGTGAAGCAATCATATATTCCTAGATGTTTCAAAATTGTCTCGATGTAGAATACATTCGCATCGCTTACTATCCTCAAATCACATCTGAATTAGTAACAAACTAATTTGAGTAAATCCGATTTTACAGAACAAAAAAACAGAGCAAGTTACAAAATACACACATATACGTACCCTAAAGCATGAGCAGCTTTAATGGCGGGAACAACACGGGGAATTATAGGTACGCGTTTGAGTACTTGTTCAATGTCCTCAATAGTTTTGCCTTGATCATGAAGTTCCTTCATCATTCTATCCTGTAATTTGTTTAAAACAGAGCAGATAACTGTTAGAACAATGTTAATTAATTAGAATGTGAATTAATTAAGTAATCAAACGAAATCTAACCATAAGAGAGTTCCATGGCATGGTAGGAAGAAGTCGATTGAATAAATCAGTAGCGCCCAATTCATCAATCACCCAATTATCGCTGTCCAGATCAATGATCGTCTTGTCGAAATCGAAAACCACAACAATTCCGGCCATTGTTTTTAGAGTAACAAAAAAAACAGAGAGCTTCCTAATTGTTTTGAGTTTGAAGTGATGATAGGGACTTTATATAGTGGAAAAAAGGTTTGTAGATTTGAGTTAGGAAAAGTAAAAGTAAATAAAAGATACCAAGTTTATGGTAAGTTGGAGAAAAAAAAAAGTTTATGGTAAGTTAGTTTTGTAAAATATTAACCGTTGGATTTACTCGAACTAAAAGGATAATCTCACGGCTAAATAGAAGTGTTTTCCTTTAGGTTTATACACTAATTTTGATTTATGGAAAATTTAGAGAAGGAATATTCTCACATATTCCGCTTTTGGGTTCCGATTATGATTCTAGGCGGCTTATCTATAAGGTTAAATCTGTAATTGCTGGGTTTTTTAATTTTATTTTAGGTAACACGAATAATGCTTGAGATTTGTTTGCAAAAAGTTACTATTTTAAAGTTGATTTGTCAATCCTTTTTTGTGTTAGATTTTTATCATATGATTATTTATTCAGGATATCGTGTAATTTGACGCGTAAATAATTACTATGTTGAGATCAAGTTATAGGAGATTGAACAAATACTATAAATTGAATTTTAAAAGGGTAAAAAAAATTAAGTAGACAATTTAAGTTATGGTTTGGTTTGATTTGGTTTTAGATTTTTAAAAACCGATAGTATTTAGGTTGGTTATGATTTTTTTATTTAAAAACAGAAGAAATAATTGAACCGAACCAATATATACATATATTTTATTATTATACATACATAATATATTATTTTTATTAACAATTTTAAAGATCTTATGTATGTTTTTATTAAAATTTATTTATAATTTACTTATGAAAGCAAAAATACCCAAAGTGAGAATATTTATCTTATTGGTTTCATGTATATGAGTGTCTATGATTTAAATGTCACCGTCTCTCCCTTCTAGGTCAAAATAATGAATTTTGAAGTTTTATTCAGGGTCTGTTCGGAAAGCCACATGGTAATTGGAATTGGTGTAATTACTAGGGTAGTAATTACCAGCCTAGTAATTACACTGATCTGTTCGGTTGCCACAGTATAATTACACTACAATTACACATGTCCTGTTTGGATGCCACAGTGTAATTATACATGTTCTGTTTGGATGCACAATTGCAAACATAAAATTATATTAAAGTTTTAAAATAAAAATTAATTATTTAAAATTTATACTAGACAAATAAGAAACTTTATAAATGACATTAAATTAAATATTTAAGATATACATTATTTTTTGAAAATATATTAATTAATAAACATATTGTAACGACCTATTCCTGTCATTATAGAAGAGCCAACGGAGAAAATTTTTGGGCCGAAAACTTTTTCGTAGTAACTTGGGATTTTCCAACCTAGTCCACATTTAGACGAAATTGAAGTATGTGAGGTATAGGGAAATCTGGTAGCAATTGGGTGATCTAATTATGAAGCCAATCATATGAGTAGATAGCTAAGACGTTAAGGAACCCGTACGACTTTACGAAATTGAATTCGGGCGAGTAGAACTCCCAAAATTGAACTTAGCGTGAATAGGTAGTTTCTGAGTGTCGTTGGTTGAAGGTGTGTTGTGAATTGGGGTCTTGGAATTATTAATTTTGCTCACTGTTTCTGTGTAAGACATTGAGGTGAGATTTCTGTTGCCAGGGCGGGGCTGCTTTAGCGGGGTAGACGCGACTTAAAGTTGAAAATAAATCCCAAAAATGTTTTATTCTGTAATTTTCGAACTTGAGAGCTAAGGAACGAACCCAGGGGTTTTCTTGATAGTTTTTCACCATTCTTTCCCCGAATTCGTTTTTCGATCCGTAGAACATAATTTAATGGGTAATTATCGATGGGGAATGGTTTTCGATCTGGAAATTATGGTGAAGAAAGCCCCAATCTGGGTATGGGGATCATGGGTTTGATCTAAGGTTGATAGAATTATTAGTAATTCGGGTAATTAGTTATTGTTTATTGATTCCCGTGTTAAATTAATTGTCTGTAGACCAAGAACAAGCGGAACGAATCCAGAAAGGGAATAATCAACTTTCTTAGGGGATTCAAACTTGTTTCGAGGTAGGTGATGGTTGTGATTCCATATTGTGTGATGAATGTTTGTTCTTGCTTCATTATAATACGTTTATGTATGTGAATGTTGCATTGTTGATCACACTTGTTATAAATGAGGATAGATGAATGAATGTCATGAATCATGACTTGATTGTATGATTATGAGAATGTACTTGTGATTGTGATTGTGGCTTGTTGAATGGATCGGGTATTGCGTTCCGACAAACTAACTTGGATCGGTTGCCACGTTTCGACATAAATATGGGATCAGTTGCCACATTCCGACATAAATATTGAATCAGGTACCACGTTTCGGTATGCTAACTGTTTGGGTTTGGGTTCCATAAAAGGACCAATGAGTTGACATAACTGTGTATCTTGAGAAATGTGAAATTGTATGTTGTTCGCAAATGATAATGATATTGTATATGTTCGGTGGATGCATATTATTATTATGTTGTATTGCCTTAGGTATGTTGCATTTAGTGAGATAGCCGTGTGATCCTACCAGTACACTGTGGTTGTGTACTAATATTGCATTTGCGCTTTCTTTGTTGAGTACAGGGCATCTTCAGGCGGCTATTGACATACCTCGCTTAGAAGATCAGTGATCGTTCGAATTTAAAGGTGAGTTAGTTCTTCCGGGCTGCCATGAGTTCTCTTTCTGTTTAGTCTATCTTATTCGGACTTAGACTAGTTCATTAGATATTCTTATGTTTAGTTGGGTTGCACCCATTTTCCTTTAATTTTTATCCTTTCCTTCTTTTATTTATATAAACAATAATTAGTGCAAATATTAGTTACTGTAAATATTAGTTGAGGATGAAAAGCACTACTATTGTAGAGATGGATAATGATTTTATCTTAAAGACTATCTCAATTATTATCATTTTTTTGTGTTTGTAACTTTTTCAAAAATAATTATAATATTGTTTCTATATTATTGGTGATTTGTAGAATTAGTGAAAGTTTTACTTTTATTTTTTTGGTATAATACATAAACATAACCATTAATTTGGTTTTAGCGGATCATTATGCCTTCCAACTTTGAAGAGAAAATGATCAAAATGGTCCTTAATGTATGGGCTTTGATTCCACTTGGTCCTTAATATATGAACTTGATGGAAATGGTCCTTTATGTATCATAAAATGTGATCAGTTTGGTCCTTAACCCTAAAATTAACATATTTCTTTTTTTTTCCGTCAAAATACACGGAATATGTAAAAGATGCGCTCGTTCAAGACTTTTTTCCTTCCCCTGTTTCCAATGGCATTCAAGTTTTTCTTACTAAAATAATTCATTCACCAAAAAAGAATTACTGGACATACCTCACTTCTTTTTGTTCATTCAATTTTTTGTTAATAAAAAAGTTAATTGTCTCCCTTTTTTCCTTCACTCTAATGAGTTTTTTCGCGTGACATTAGATATCAATATTCTTTTGATGTCCTCCTCAATTATATATTTGAATATTATTATGTGTGCAGTTATTCAATTCTATGTGCTCTTTTTATGGTCTTCTTATTGATGACCTTTATGTTCTTGTCTTCCCATGAATTGAAGTTGTAAGATATATTATAGATGTATGTGACACATAAAACTGGTGAGCCAAAATTAGTAGAATCAATACAGAAGATTAAATGGGGTTTCTTTGATTATTCTAAGAATGAGGTCATATGGAAGGATATTTCAGGGATTAAGAAGGATGAAATATTATTTATGATGTTGTTTCTTATGTATTATGTTTATACTGAGAAGAATGGAAGGGTGGTTCATGATTTGGGGAGTCCAAGTGCTTACTGGAGTAAAAGTCAACCGGAGATGGATATTTTAGGAACAGAGTATGCTAAGGTGGAAGGATACTGCAGGGATTCTATATTTAGGCGTTGTAGGATAGAGGGTTAGATTGTGCTTTAGTGAGTGGACTGTTTAATTTGACGGCAAAAAGAATTGGGTATGCTTAATTATAGGTTAAAAGACCAAAATGAACACATTTTATGATACAACTATTTCCATCAAGCTCATATATTAAGGATCAAATGGAAGCAAAGCCTATACATTACGGATCATTTTCTCCAACTTTGAATGTGCACAACTAGGCACTTAAATTTGTATAAAATTGAACAAGTAGACATATTTGTCTTACGTGGCATAATACACATAGAATGCCATGTAGGACATGAAATTTCCATGTAGGACGAATGTGTCCATTTGTTCAATTTTATACAAGTTTAATTGCCTACTTGTGCACACCCAAAATTAAAGGTCATAGTTGTCAGTTGACGCCAAGTTAAAGGTCATGTTTATGTATTATACCTATTTTTTTAGTAATAAAATTATAAAGTTGAAGATATACAATATACATTCCATAGATCCATGGGACTTACGCCGTATATATCGATGCTTACGCCTCTTTTCATGCAATGTAAAACGTCTCTTCTCACGGCCCTACCTTTTAAAACACTTGACCTATATTGATGATTACTTTACTAAAAATTAATGAAGCAGAGCCACTTCCATTAAAAACAAGTCACTTTTGTAATGATTATATATATATATACATATACATATACATATACTAAAAATGTCAACACGTGATATATATTTATTTCGTGCAATGCAAACACATACATATGAACGTTTTACGCATTTCCTTGCATTTCTTTCTTTAAAAATCGAATTAGTCTAATCTAATTTAGTTTTTTAAAAAAGTAAGTTGACTCTTAAAAAGTACAACGTAACAACTATTTTGAAAGGGAGTATTCATTCTTGATTAGGTACACAATATAATATCTAGGAGAACAGATACCTGCTTCTAGATATTCGAGCATAATCCTATTTTCATTTTGCTGTATAGCTATAGTCATGAATCCACTGTATATAAACATATAGTAGGCAGCGGTCCCATTTATAATGTATCCATTCGATTTAGTCACAGGGGAGGACAAGTGAAACAAAATATTTGATATCTCTCATCAGTATAATTATCGATAAGATAATTGTATTCATCTAATCTCGAATCTTTGTTGTTCAATATCTTGGTTACTTAAGAAGTTTGACTAGTTGCTCTTCCGACCCAAAATGGATTCTAGGGGAAGGGCAGAGCCTCACCCTTGCGCTAGGACCAAATTTTAAGAGGCGAAAAGAAATCACTTATAGTGCATTATTGGGTATGCATGAAAATATTTCCTCATGTTTCCTTTGTGTAATATTTTGAAGAATATATTTGATAGGAAAATGAGTTCCTTTTCCGGAAAGAGATTGAAAGTAAAAATAATAAGCTCTATACATGACATTACACATTAATTATCTGTTTTCCACCATTCAACACTTATGCCCCCTAATATACTTACTACTATTTAACAAGGTTGAAAATCTAAATGAAAATTATTATC
This sequence comes from Solanum pinnatisectum, assembly GCA_035578085.1. Lineage (NCBI taxonomy): Eukaryota > Viridiplantae > Streptophyta > Magnoliopsida > Solanales > Solanaceae > Solanum > Solanum pinnatisectum. The sequence continues at coordinate 53,874,023 of CM069078.1, read as the reverse complement.
TCTAATTTTATTAATCATTAATCAAATGACTTTAAATAGCTATATTAGTACAACTCTTTTCATAATTAAGAAACTAAATATTTTATTGAATCAATTATTCTAAGAAATATGTAACAATAACAAGATGCAACATTCAATGAAATTCCTTTGTAGATCATATTGTTCATGTTAATAGATGATGGCATAAATGTTTTTCCTTTATCAGTTCAACTATTTCTTCTTCAACAAACTTGGAATGCAAGGTAAATAGGAATATAAAATTAATCAACATGATTCAAAATTCCAATATTATTAAAAAAAAGTGAGGGAAAAGATAAGAGCGTTACACCCCACAATATTTAGAGCCCGAATCAAAGGCGGCTCAAAACCAGGGCTATTTCAAATAAAACCATAAAATACAAGTAATTAAAACCAACTCTTAGTTGTCACAGTTTTACCTTTGCTTAATTAGTAAGGCACAGGGAGAGCTTTTGGCATGGCTTCATGAACTGCATTGATCGGAATCGTCTGGAACTTGCAATCAACCGATAAAAATTGATTATCTTCCATGGAAATTGTTTTGATTATCTGAAGCAGAATGTGTTCTTGCTCTTCTCCATCACTCCACCCATGGATCTCTGCTTTTACGAGATTGCGATTTTCATTTATTAATTTCCAGACAGGGAAATCTTTCCTTGGCATAACGAAATCTTGCTCTTTCAGCTTCAAGCTTGGACAAAAATCTCCCGCTCCGTCACCGAGATAAATCATTCTTTTCTTCCCTTCCTTAGCCAATGAAGCTTGTATTCTTTCTATTACTAGGCCCTGTTAAGTGTTAACACACTAGAATATTAATTTTGATTCGAATAAAGAGGAAATTTTGCTGGGCTTTTGGTAAGAAAGTAACTACTCTATTTTTTTTTCATTCTGTGGGGACATAGATTATGGAAAACGTGAAGCTGAGGTCGGGTACAAAACGTGAAGACATAATATAAATCAGCATATTCGAATAATCCCAAGTACTTCCCATTCCAACTTTACGTGACTCTCTGAATTTCCAGAGTAAAACAACTTTTTTATCACATTTTTTAACATCTCTTTTAAATTTTTAATTATGTCACTTCTTATCTAGCTAGTTTCCAAATAAATATTAATTATATTTTTAAAACCCTCAATTGAATAGGAAATTTGAACGGTTACATAAATTGAAACAAAAGATGTATCTCGTGTTTTACCTTGCACATGTTGGGAGGGCAAGTATTGGAGCTGCAGCCATGAGAGGAGGTGTGAAAATCATGGTGAGGACGGATTCTAAGTTTCCCTTCTTCATCAACGTAGCCCGGATTTGTGTGGATCTCCGTGAAGCAATCACTTATTCCCAGATGATTCAGAATCGTCTCAATGTAGAAGAGATTTGCATCACTTACAATCCTCAAATCACACCTGAAACAACAATGCGCATTTAGTTTGACTAAATCCAATTTTACAAAACTAAAAAAAATTAATGTACACATACGTACCCTAAAGCATGAGCAGCTTTAATGGCGGGAACAACCCGAGCAATTACGGGTGCCCGTTTCAGTACTTGTTCAATGTCCTTAATAGTTTTGCCTTGTTCATGAAGTTCCTTCATCATCCTATCCTGTAATTTGTTGAACAGATAACAGTTAAATCAAGCGATTTAATTAGACATAATACAAGTATAAAATTAAGGAGAAAACTTACCATAACAGAGTTCCAAGGCATGGTAGGAAGAAGTTGATTGAACAAATCAGTAGCACCCAATTCATCCACCACCCAATTATCGCTGTCCAGATCGATAATCGTCTTGTCAAAATCGAAAACCACAACAATTCCAGCCATTTTTTTTTTATTGAATCGAATGAGTTTTGAGAAATAAAACAGAGAAAAATTCCCTCTTCTGAACACAAAAGATTGTTTTGAGTTTGAAGTAATGAGAACTTAGAGAAGAAGAGGCCCCTTTATATAGTGGAAGATTGAGTTACTAGAAAAAAGCCAAGTACTAATTAGCCGTTGGATTAACTACTAATTTTGATTAAGGGGAAATTAAAAGCGGGAATATGAGAGAATATTCGAAGGTAGGAACTTCAAATGCATTTTTACAACTATAGATGGAATATTCCAATTTTGGGTTCCGATTGTGATTCTCGGCGGGCTAACCTCTTAGGCTAAATGTGTAATTTGGTAATTGTTGTTTTTCCAAACGGATTATGCTTTAGATTTTGTTTCCAAACAACAATTACTACTATCTTTTGTTTATTTCTTATTACATTAATTAATAGATATGTAGTGAATCTAAGGGGTCAATTCTTTTTTATATATTATTTATAAATAAGTAATTTTATTTAAATTATGTTATAATGATGTGTATAGGATTTTTTTTATTTTTTTTTATTTTGTCAAATTTTAATATAATTTATGACATCATTTCACAGAGATTTGAAAAATCTATGCTACAGACATATTTTGACTGCAATTTTAAAAAATTAAATAGATTTAGAAAAATGATTTTTTTTTTTTTTTGGAAAATGGAGGACTTGGTGAAAAGTTACAATTTATAAATGACCAAGAGATTTTATCTCCTCCTGATTTATATTTTTTATTTAATTTTCGGCAATTTACATATTATGATAACACAATCTTTAAAAATTCCTACCATTTGAATTAATTACAAATATCTCATCTTTTCTTCTCTCTCTTAACATCCGGATACATCACTCCACATCTATGTGATACATTACCAACTTTGTTTGTCTACAATGTATCTGGTAAAAATGTTATTGTTGATACATAATTTCAATTATTTCAAATATAAATCAGTATGAATCTGACTTATAGTTATGTATCTGATACATAACTTATGTATCACTTGCTATGGAATAAGTTCCTCATACAACTTATTATTCTTGATATATATATATATATAAATATATATTGGATTACAGGAGCAACACTACATAGCACGTTAAATATTCATTCTTGATTAGGTACAGCACAATATTTAGGAGCACATATGCTGGGTTCTAGATATTCTAGCATAATTCTATTTTCATTTTGCTCACGTTATATTCATGAATCCATTAGAAATATATAGTACGCAACAGTCCCAATAATGTATCGTTTCGAATTTTAGTTATAGGGGATCAGGACAAGTGGAACACTTTAATGTGGTGTATGGTCAGTTGGATTAATTTTACATAATATTTATTATTTTTCATCAGCAAAGATATGCATAACTTTATTGATTACATAATTATCAAAATTTGAAAAGATCAGGGAAAAAATCACTTAGCTAGGGTGTACTATTTGGCATGGAACTTCCAATCATGTTCACGAGGCTTCTAATACCAATATGAGTAGTGTTCGTGTCTGAATATGTTAATTCTCGCAATATTTGTTAAAATTTTTGGACAACACCTAACATGGAAAAACAAGTTTTTTTTTTTAAAAAAATGACAAATTATTCTTATGTTAGTAAAGAAAACAAATTCTATAAATGAGATTACACATTAATTATCTATTCTCCAACCTCTAACACCTCTACCCCGCCTCCATCTCCATAACTAAATATTAGGAAAAATGAAGATATTTTCTATTTCAATCAAACACATTTTTAATTAAGACCCACATATTTTCATATTGAGCGAATTGTTTATTTTAGATATACTTTATTTTTCCTCTATTCAAGGATGGATATGACATAATGGCAATTTTTTCAACAAATTCAACACTGTTAGCGTGATTTATGAAACGCATTTTATTGCAAAATTTACAAGCAACAGCTTGACAATATGAACTATCGACCTTTTGCTAAACAAGCAATATTCTTTGCAATTTTGATAGTAATAATTTCTCTCATATTTTGTGGAAGAATAGAACGTTTTATGTGACTACAATGATTGTTTAAATTAATGGTCATCATTAAAACAGAGGTAATAAGACTATAATAAATATTTTTTGGATTCTTCATAGACCTAGCTAGAAGTGAAAAAACAAAAAAAGAGAGGAAATTAAAGGTACTTTTGTTAAAACTAACACGTCTACATTACATTGTTTCTACGCGACAAAATAAAGGGCGGAGCTTTTGTTTTCTTTCCTTTTTCGAAATATCGATGGTGATACTTTATAATTTTTCAGCAATTATAAAGTATGATTATCAGAAGTTACTGAGCCGACTAATTCACATTGATATCGTGTAAAGTATTTTAAAGAAAAAAAAAGATATTTCGTACAAGAAACTTTTTAAATTCATTGATTCTTATTAAATATATCTCTATCATATTAAAAGTTTAAATTTGTGATTTCTGCTTAAAGATTATTCAATTATAGTCATTTTACCGTAGTATTTTTTAGTGGTGGTTGATTGAGTTAAACTTAGAGCTTCTTGGTCATTGACAATTAAGCTACTCACAAGAAAAAATCCAACATATAATAAATTTTATATATATTGTCAGGGGCGGATGTACAGTCCTTCCAGGGGGATCATCCGACCCCCCTCGGTAAAAAATTACACTATATATATAAGATTGATTTTTTTCTGTACATTTATATATTTAAAATTGAACCACCTGAATATATATCAAAGGAGTAGCCTAAAGGTTGAGGGGGTTCAAGATTTCGCACAAGTGAGCTTTGGGTCGCGGGATCGATTCCAGGCAACAAAATATTATTTTGTTGTAATTTTTAGCGATTTTGCAGGCTTCAGGCTTCAGGCTTCAGTTTTAAGTGTAATTTTTAGCGATTTTGTGTTTTTTGTTAGTCTTTCTTCACTTAAATTTGTGCTTGCTCTCCATCTGCACTTTTAGGAGCCGAAGAGAATTCTAAAGGAATTGAAGAACTTTTTGAATGAGTTGTGCTCCTTATGATTTAACTCCACCTAAAAATTGTTAGCCCATATGTTTGGGCTTTTGTTATTGGGCCTATTTTCTAGGTTAGCTTTAGTTAATGGCTACTTATATAGCCTTCCTATTCTTATTTTGTATTTTAGTATTATTCTATTATATTGTAATGAAATTCTTGCCTCTTGTTCTTTAATTAAAAGTAGTTCTATTAACATGATATCAGAGTTAAATCGATCCATGCTCCTTGATTTATTGGTTGAAGATCTGGTAGTGGTCACCTGTTGCGCGGATCGAACTAGGGTTTTTTGATTTGCTAGGGTTTTCGAACTAGGGTTTTTTGATTTACTGCTTCCGCTGAATTCTCGATTGGTGCTGCTACTGCTATTTGTTTAGATTGGTTCGACCTAAGGTAGTTTAACTTTTTTTGTTTTGGAATTGTTCATGTTTTGCTGTGTTTACTTCTCTTTTGACAATATGACTGGAAAGGATGATTCTTTTCAGTCCATTAATGCTCAATTAGATGGTAAAAATTATGCATATTAGAGTTATATCATGAAGAATTTTCTTCGTGGGAAGAATATGTAAAGTTATGTCACTGGGGTTAAAGTCAAACCTAAAGATGATAAGGCTGCGAATTTTGCATTGTTGGTAGACTCATGGGAAACTGCTAACAACAAGGTTATCACATGGATCAACAATTCTATAACTCAGTCAATTGGTATGCAATTGGCTAAGTATGACACAACAAAGGAAGTTTGGGATCATTTGAAGAGATCAGATACTCGATCTAATTTTGCTAAACAAGATGCCGGTTGAGTATGATATTCGTGCTCTTCAACAGAATGCTATGAGCATTCAAGATTTCTATGCTGCAATGTCAGATTTGTGGGATCAATTGGCTCTTACTGAATCTGCAGAGTTAAAAGTTTTTGAACCATACATTGCTAGGAGGGAAGAACAGCGTTTGGTTCAATTTTTGATGGCATTATGTTCTGATTTTGAAGGACTGCGTGAAACAATCCTTCATTGATCTCCTCTCCCCACAGTTGATTCCGTTGTTCATGAACTGATTGCAGAAGAGACCCGTATCAAGTCTCAAGTGGATAAAGGGTCTAAAGTAACTCATACTCCTGCTATGTTTGCTGTTTCAACTTATCAGTCTAGACCATCACATTCTCGACAAACTCCTAAAGTTGCATTATGAGTGTGCATTCTGCAAACAGAAAAATCATTGGAAGGCTCAGTGTCCATTGTTACTTAACAAGGCAAAACAACCTCAATCTGGACAGCAGCAGAAGTCTGGGTCACACTCCTTTGATGCTCGTTCTCCACAGTTCACTGCTGCTGCTGCTGCACCATCTGTAGATACTGAGTCTGTTAGCACTATGTCACCTTCTGCGTTGGATCCCCAGGTTTTCGAATAGTTCAGACAATTTGTGGCTTCTAATCCAACTGCCATGTCAGCATTTATGTCTCATTCAGGTCCAACTTCTTCTAGTCTCTCAGGTATTCCGTCCTCCCTATGGATTTTGGATTCTGGTGCGTCTTATCATATGTCACCTTATTTGTCATCGTTTGGTTCTTTGTCCGCTATTTCACCTATCTATGTTTTGTCCGCTAGTGCTGCATCTATGATATTCGAGGGTGTTGGTTTTGTTACTACCCCTAACATTTTTCTCTCTGATGTTTATTACATTCTCAAACTTGCTTTGAATCTTGCTTCGGTCAGTCAATTGTGTAAAGCTGGTAATTGGGTGTTCTTTTCTGATTCTGTTTGTGTTGTACAGGACCAACACACTCAGAAGGTGATTAGGATTGGTCATAGGTTAGGGAAATTCTATGTCATGGAGATTCTCAAAGTGTCTTCTGTTGTTGTTGCTGCCTCTAGTATTGATTTGTCGTCTTTTTGTTTGAGTCCTTGTCTTCTCAGTTTTATCTTTGGCATTCTCGTTTGGGACATATGTCAGTGTCACGTTTACATTTCTTAGCCTCTACTGGTGCTTTGGGTCATTTGAACACTTGTGATATTTCTGGCTAGTGGTTGTAAACTGGCAAAATTCTCGGCTTTACCGTTTAATAAAAGTGTGTCTTATTCTGTTGCTCCTTTTAATATTATTCATTATGATGTGTGGGGTCCATAGCTAATATCCACTAAGGGTGGCTCGACCTATTATGTTTCGTTTATAGATGACTTTACTCATTATACCTGGGTTTATCTAATGAAACGCAGATCTGATTTCTTTGGCATTTACAGCAACTTTAGAGCCCTTGTTAAAACGCTACATTCGGTTGTGATAAAATGCTTCAGGTGTGACTTAGGGAGCGAATATACCTCTAATGATTTCACTCAGTTACTCGCCTTTGATGGTACCATACACCAATCATCTTGTATCGACACTCCTGAGCAGAACGGTGTTGCAGAAAGAAAACACCGCCATATTGTTGAGACAGTACGCTCTTTACTCTTATCTGCAGATGTTCCTACTATTTTTTGGGGAGAAGCAGTCCTAACTGCTGTATATGTGATTAATCGTATTCCTACTGCATTGACTTCAGGGATGTCTCCGTTTAAGAAATTATATGGTCACCTACCGGATTATTCTGCATTATGAGTTTTTGGATGTACTTGTTATGTTCTTCGCCCTCATGTTGAACGAAATAAGCTGGAGCCAAAATCAGTTATATGTGTGTTTTTGGGGTATGGTGTTGGACAAAAAGGATATCGTTGCTATGATCTTGTAAGTCAAAAATTATATGTTTCACGGCATGTCACCTTTTTGGAACATATTTCTTTTTATTCGATTCCAGTTAAATCCCATGATGTAATGAAATCAGATCTTCAGCATATTGATCCTTTTGGCATTGACATGGAGATTCCAGTTTCGGATTCATCCATACCACCTGATGATAGTGTTTCAGCCCCACCTGTGCCTAAGTCTGCTCATTTGACTATTGAGACTGGAGACCTACCACATCTGAGGAGGTCTACTCGTCCTTTTAAGTCCACCAAACTACTAGATTTCGCTTACTCTACATACTCAGCCTCATTTGCTTCCTTTATTACAAATATACATTATTTGTCTGAACCTGAGTCGTATCGAGAGGTTGTGACTGATCCTCTTTGGCAGAATGTTATGGCTGAGGAACTCACTGCTCTTTATCAGACACATACATGGGATTTGGTTACCCTCCCACATGGTAAACATACGATTGACTGTCAATGGGTGTATAAGATAAAAACAAAGTCTAATGGGTCTGTTAAGCGATAGAAGGCTAGATTTGTGGCAAAAGGGTACTCACAAAAATATGGTATGGACTATGAGGAGACTTTTGCCCCGATGGCAAAGATGACGACTGTTCACACTATAATTGTTGTTGCATCCGTTTGACAGTTGAAGATATTTCAAATGGACGCTAAGAATGTATTTCTGAATGGTGATCTCCATGAGGAAGTTTATATGACTCCTCCCCCAGGTATTGATCACCAGTCGGGTGAAGTTTGTCGGCTTCGAAAAGCTTTATATGGTCTCAAGCAAGCCCATCGTGCTTGGTTTGAGAAATTCTCCACTGTAATTACTTCTCTTGGATTTGCCCCGAGTAATCATGATTCGGCGTTATTTGTTAGATGTACGAGTGCAGGAAAAATTCTTTTGTCCTTATATGTAGATGATATGGTTATTACTGGTGATGATTATGGTGGTACTGAGTCATTGAAACGTGATTTGGCTCATCGATTTGCCATAAAGGACTTGGGCTTGCTACGTTATTTTTTGGGTATTGAGGTGGCTCAGTCTAAGAAAGGGTATCTTCTTTCTCAAACTAAATATATATCTAACTTGTTTAAACGGGCGCGTCTTTCTAACAACAGGACTGTAGATACTCCCCTTGAAACCAATGCACGGTACTCTCCTAGTGATGGTGTTTCGTTATCCGATCCGAGTCTTTATCGAACCGTTGTAGGTAGTTTGGTTTATCTTACGGTTACTCGCCTGGATATAGCTCATGCAGTTCATGTTGTTAGCTCATTTGTCCTACTTCTCATCGGGAGTCAGATTGATTCGAGATATCTTCGTGGCACTTAGTTTCAGAATCTCTTATTTCCCTCGACGTCATCTCTCAAGTTGCGAGCCTATAGTGATGCTGATTGGGATGGCGATCGCAATGATCGTAAATCCACCACTGGTTTTTGTGTGTTTCTTGTAGACTCTTTAATCTCATGGAAGAGCTAGAAACATGATGTTGTCTCTAGATCTTCCAAGGAGGCTGAGTATCGTGCTATGGCTGTGACTACATGTGAGATTGTTTGGTTACGTTGGCTTCTTGCAGATATGGGGGTTCACATTTCTCTGTCTACTCCCCTGCATTGTGATAACAAAAGTGCGATACAAATTGCAAATAATTCTGTTTTTCATGAGAGGACAAAGCACATTGAGATTGATTGTCACTTCACCCGTCGTCATTTATAGTTCGGGACCATATCGCTTCCTTTTGTTCCATCATCCTTGCAGATTGTTAATCTTTTCACGAAGGCTCAATCGGCGTCTCGATTTTGATTTTTGTGTGACAAACTCTCAATGCTTATTGCTGTTGCATTGTGAGTTTGAGGGGGGGTGTTAGCCCATATGTTTGGGCTTTTGTTATTGGGCCTATTTTCTAAGTTAGCTTTAGTTAATGGCTGCTTATATAGCCTTCCTATTCTTATTTTGTATTTTAGTATTATTCTATTATATTGTAATGAAACTCTTGCCTCTTGTTCTTTAATTAAAAGTAGTTCTATTAACAAAAATTTCTTTGTTCAAAGTGAATTGGGTAAATACAAGTCAAGAAATATGTTAAAATCAAATCTGACAATTCAAATGTTTTGTTATAAACAACATTCCTTTCTTTTTCTTTATATAAAGATAAATAAATAAATAAATAGTACTAGTATGCTGATTTTGACACCCATAATAAAAACCTAACCAATTATAAAAAGCTAAAGAAGCACATTCCAAGAATTGTACGTATCAAAATTACTTTTTAAACACTACTTTCTTATTAAAGATCTCATCTATAATTATTGAACATTATTATTATTTTTTTAAAAAAAGGAAATTATTTAAAGTCGATAGCGTAAGACAACTTTTTGTTGGCCTGTAATTCCCATCTTTAATTGGTGCTAAATTTACGCTTCGTGATATAGTGGGATCTGATGATACGCAAAGATTTTTTTTTTTTTTGGTGTTTTTTCGTTTTGTGGTTGGTACTTATATTGGAGTTCAACTTAATTTGCATATGTTATTTTATGTAACCCCACTCTCAACAAGATTTTTTTTTTTCATTCTCGTAAACTCGAATTCCAGACAATTCATATTAGTATCATGAAATGATATTTTACTCAAAGCTGTCGATAAGGCCTCCAATTAGATGGCGTTATAATCTAGTACTAATTATATTCTGGTATACAATTTACAGAGTATAAAATCTACAACTAACTAATTTAAAGATATTTAAAAAGGTCTAGTTACGGTTAAATTAAAACATTGGTTGACAATTCTTATTAGAAACAACATTGTTTTATAAGAACGAAGAGTTGGTTCCAGCAGGAAAAAAAGATTATTCAAATTAACACATTATACATTGGGATTGTGCATGGTTGCGTACGCAACACAAATTAATATAATTTTTTGGCTGCTTATGACAATGATTAGATCTTTTGACCAGAAAAAGGTTTGAAGATTAGGTGTGACTCAATTCAACATCATCAAAGGTTTTCCTTCTAGTTAAGGGGTGCCTTCCATTTTCAGTTTGGTGTTGTACTATTTGTTTTTTGTTTTTTTCTGGTTACGTTAATCGATTATGTCAATAATTAGAAATATAAATCAAAGTTATATTTATAATTTGAAGAAATATATATATGTGTGTGTGAAATTTGGTTTTTTCGGTTTTATTTTTCTAAATTCGAAACCCAACCAAAAAAACCAAACAAAGTAAATTTTATTAATCCAAAAAACAAAAAAACAATCCAAATTAGAATTCGGTTCGATTTGATTTGGTTTCTTGATTTAATCCAAATAGTGTACACTCCTACTTGTAGGGGTAGTTTTCGAACAATTGAATGTTAAGCTCGGTTGACTTAGCTAATTAAAAGTAACTTATAAGTAGGAATGGAGCTAGAAGTCCGGATTGTGTATGAGTTCGATCGAACCAGTAACTTTTGCTTAATTTGTACAAATATACTATTTGAGCAAAAATTTATTAAATATGTACAAACTTCTTAATACAATACACTATATATCCTATATAATTAAGCACAATTTATTGAAATCCTTCGATTTCTTAAGGGCAAGTGAATGTTTAAAGGGTTTGTTTAAACTAGAAATATCATATAATATGAATCGTAAAAAAAATATTTAAAATAAAACAATCAATCAATTAAAGTACTAGATTTTTCGATCTCAAAAATATAGGGTTAGTCTCCTATATTAATTAGGATGGATCATGATGACGAGTGCAAAAGTTTTTGGTCAAGACATTACAATAATTATGGGTGTTACGTGCATTGCAATATCTCATAAAGTAGTGGCAATAATTAACTTAATTAATTTGTGTATCGAAAGGTTTTAACTGATTTTGACGTACGGAAACACGATAATGCATATAATAATAATAAGAAGAAAAAAATATAATTAGTGCCTGCCTTTTTCCCCATAGCTTTAGGCCTTTAATTATGTCACTCACATCATCATCATTATTATTATTACTACAGATGTTGTTATTACTGCTATTATATATTAGTTTTTCGTGAAAATTTATATAATATCATTTAATTTGATACTAAGAAAGAAAGGAACAATTTCGATATGTATTCTAACTTCTTAAACATTTTGTGACCATTTGTGTGGTCATAAACTATTTTATTAAGGTTAAAAGAAAAAAAATTAAGTTAAATTATTTTTAATTATAAAAATAAAAAGTTTATCGACAGAAAAATACTATGCACTCCATTTTTTAACATGATAAAAGACATCAGTACATAATGTTATCGTTCAAGCAGTTGAATATATAATTATTCATGTTTCAATGGACTATTTGCAGATATACTTTGCACGTATTATTAAAACGAAAAAGTAGGAAGATCAGTTTATAATAACAAGAAATTAATGAATACTATTGGAAGCATAAAAAGATACAAAATATATAACTAAAACACTGGCACTATGAAAATATAAGTTGTAGAACTCCTTATGTTGCTACTTTGTAATATTTGACGCAATATTAAAATGATTGAAATCTCATAATGAAACGAGTCAGGAATTCATAACGACTTCATTGACTTATTAACAACATTTCAGATCGAAACAATTTATAAACGTTTTGCTCAGTCTCCTCACATATTAACAGTAAAATTTAAAAGAAATAAAAAAAAAAAACGTATTGCATTAATTTCAATTGGCCATGATGAGGGAACAAAAAGACATTACAACAATTATGGTTGTTACGTGCATTGCAATATCTCATAAAGCAGTGGTAATAAATAGTAACTTTAATTAATTTGTGCATGGAAAGACCTTAACTGATTTTCACGTACGGAAATAAGACCAACGCATATAATAAAATTAAAGACAATTTAATTTAGTGCCTGCTTTTTCTTTTGTTTTTTTTCGAAGCTTTAGGCCTTTAAACATGTGATTGTGACCCACATTACTAGTATTATTACTATTATCAACATTATCAAATATTTTGGTGCAAAATGTTATCGTTCAAGCACTAATTGCATTATTATTTTAGTTTCCTAGGGGTTAATTCATTGCAAACTCTGCATGTACTATTATGACATTGTAATTTTTGGCAACACACTATTTCAAATATACGTAACAAAAATAAGAATGTTTAGATGAATGTTTGGTCATATGACTCATATATATTCGGAGAGATAGGATTTGGAAGTACGAAGTTATGTAAGGTGCATGCATGAGAGTGACCTCTATGGCAAACAAGACTAAGATGGTTTGGACGACTCAAGAATTTGAAGAGGTGCATGGATACGTCAGTAAGGAGGTGTGTTGTAGCAGAAGTTATGATAGCTAGGTAGAGCCTAGAGGTAGGTGTCAAAGAAGAATTGGAAGAGGTGTTTAAGACAGTACATGACACAACTTCAGCTCACTAAACATATGAATGTAGATATATGAAGGTACGAAGATCGTCTAGAATTAGAATGTGTTGTTGCACTTTATAAGAAAGAAGCATGGGGCTAGCTCATCACTTGATCTCCTTATTACTAGTAGTATTATTTAGTAGTCATGTAGTTTTTATCATCTAATGTGTATTACTGTTGTTTTATTTATATGTCTTGTATTTTGCTATTTTGAAGAGTGGTATTACACTGAATATTGTTATCCTTATTATTGTCGTACAAATATTCCAATAGAGCTGATTAAGAAGAACAGTTTATAATAACAAGGAATTAATTAATACTATTGGGTGCATAATAAAGCGATATAACCAAAACACTACTGACAAATCAAATTGTGGAAGAATTCTTTATTCAGTTATAACTTTTGCTTATAAATTTAACTGTTAAATGCAATTATATATTAATAGCACAAATAAAGTTAAAAGAAATAATATCCGTCCAAACTTTATTATAAATTTTTGTGTCCTTGTCGTATTGCCTTATACTTTGCTGTTGAATATTGTAATTTGTGTGTGATATTCTAAAGAAGAATTAAGTTCATGAAAATCTTTTCCGCTTTTCCTTTTTTGGTTGTCCTTAATGACTTGTTCATTTTGACAAATCAAGAAAAGACAATTAGTTTTTACTTATTATACCCTCAATTAATTACTTTGAAAAAGATAGAACTTCTTGAAAATCTTAAATTTTTAATTCATATACTTCATAATTAATAGGGGTAAAATGGTAATCTCACTATGTCATTAATTATTTTATTAATAGGTGTGCTAATTCAAACGTGAACAAGTAATTAGGGACAAAAGGAGTAATATATAATTACATACAAGGGTGTATAAATATTATTGCAAATATCATAAATTTTCTCTTACTACTTATAGATCACAATCTAAAATTCCTTTTAAGTAAACTGAAAATTTATGATAAAATGAAACGTTATACTACAATCTAAACTTGTAATGTTAAACGATAATCTATTTTTATTTTATTTTTTGGTTAGTTTCAAGGGCTATATTTGCACAATTCCTAAGAAATAGGAATAAAATTTAAATAATGGCCTAACGATGATATTTGCGTTAACCAGCCTGTAAGAAATATGTTAGCTATAGATTTAAAATGTAACGCAACGTATATTGTTAGGCAGTATAATATTTTTGAAAAATTCTCTTAACGAGATTCTAATTTAAGCCCAAGTTCTAGTACATGCCCACTACCCCCCAGCTTTCCAAGCCCAAATACATGGGCTACTCATATCACTCATAACTTTGATTGGGCTAACATTCAGCTCATTAATAATATAGATCTTTAGAAACTAAACTAAGGCGAACAACACAAATCTCACTAGTTTAGGGCTTAATCACGTGCCTTCCCATGAGTTATCAAAAGTACTAAGTGCCAGATATTGATTACTAGATACATGTATTTGGACGCGCACATGTATCTCAAATACATGAAGTCAAATTAGATGTAATTTGTTTAGATATATTATATCCAGGTGGATTCGCATGTATCTGGAATGCACTAACTCTCTCACTCGGCTCTTTCATACATCTCGATCGCCTCTCACCCTGTGAACCTGTATTTTAGAAAGTATATGAAATGTATAAATGGTATTTCAGATACACATATCTAGTTTGATTTGTATGTAACGGGAATATACATACTCTCTCGCTCACCTCTCTCATATCTCGCTTGCATCTCTCCTCTCCCTTTCCCGGTCGCCTCTTTCCCTATGTATTTACATTCCAGAGTATGTTTGATAGTAAAAATATTTGCATCTAGGTGTATCTAACCTGAAATATGGTATGAAATTATTTATTAGTGAGTCAATATGTAATTATTTTAAACTATAAGAATAATTAGTAAACATGGTAAAAATTTAATGTAATTATGTACTTTTTCGTAAAACCTAATCTATTCTCAAACATCTAGTTTCGAAAAGTCAAAAAAGCTTCAAGAATGAACTGATTTTTATATGAAACTACCAACTGAGAAGTTGAAAGTGTGTTCGGTTGAAAAATAAACAAGTTAAGTTCATTTTTATAATTTTTTCTGTTCGATATATAAAATATTTATATATAATTTAGACATATTATAAAATTAGTGAAACTATTCGCACTTCGCGCGCCTATATGAAATATTTATAAGAAAATAATATGAAATATGTAATATTTAGGTTAGTATCGAATATATAGATAATATTAATATTTCTCTTCATCTGCGATATCATAGGTTTTTTCATTTTTTTTAAATATTTAATATTTTTTTTTTTTGTATATGTATATAGTAGAATAAAATATTCACCGTGGTGAAGTAAATGGAATAAGAGATAATATGTTGAAATAACAATATATTGTATTACGTTGAAAATATTTTATATGTTTTAATTTTCTCTATCTTTTGTAGGAGTACTAATTTTCTATTCAAACTCTGATTTCGTCAAAACAAAATTGATTTTTTTATTATGTCCTTATTATTATATTTGCTTATTATGTTTTTTAAAACATTAATTAAATATTTATAAGATTTATGAAAAATGAAACATACAAAAGTTATGAATAATATTTAATACTAAAAGTTACAAGTAAGATGAAGAGATATGAGTTATAAATAATTCAAATATATAATTTTATTAGACATTAAATGTATTACTAATTATGCGTTGATTTTATTTGTAAGATAAATAAATAAAAATAAGGGGTGAAAATTCAAAAAATGAACAGAGAAAATATAAAAATTGGTGAATACATAAAAATTATAAATACATTTCAAAGCAAAAAGAACAGTGACGAAAACGGATTGTTACATACGCAAAAAATGGCATCATGAAAATAATATTTTATTTTTCAATTACTTTTTTATAATTATAATAAAAATGAAACTCCTAATTATCATAATTTTTTTTGTTGTTGTTAAAATGAGATAATTATATTAATTTTGCTTCATAACAAAGAAAAAGTAGAATAATAAAGGATCAAATGATTAGCATTGACAATATAATACATTTAGCTAAATTATTTATACAAATCAAAATTTAGAAGATTCTAGCAAAAGTAACTAAGTTGTTAATACAATTCAAAGTGAAAAAATAATCTCTGATTACGCTTCATTTTTTTTTCCTTCTATCATCTTCCTTTGCAAGTAGATCCGTCATCATGTTTTGATCCATATGACAAACTCTTCATTATATGTAACCAACTGAATAAAAAAAAATATCATATACCAATTAAAAATAATTATGTCAAAAGAAAGAAGGAAATTTAAACTATATGTAATA
Organism: Solanum pinnatisectum; assembly: GCA_035578085.1. Taxonomy (NCBI): domain Eukaryota; kingdom Viridiplantae; phylum Streptophyta; class Magnoliopsida; order Solanales; family Solanaceae; genus Solanum; species Solanum pinnatisectum. Next base: position 53,857,735 of record CM069078.1, on the reverse strand, counting down.
TATTTGTATATTATCTTTTCAATAGCACTAACAATACTAAATAATAATTATTTCTTGAAATCTAACAAATATTATAATCAAACTATATTATATCCGAAAAACTAACTATTAGAAAGAGCAATTGCATACAGACAAAACATTGTTAAGAATTACAGAGATTTTTTTTAACCATACTTGCTTGATGAATGATAATACAAACATTAAAAAATATTAAGAAAGCATGTCTAAGTACATAAAAATAAAAAGAAAGACTTGAGAATGACTTTGTATGTGAATCTTCATAAAAATAAATATGAATATATAAACAAAATAGAGGAAATGAAAAAATCAGGACTTGAGAATGATATATTTATTAACTTCATGTACTTTTTTTTTTGTTACATGTTAGTTTCATTCACAAACCAAATATGAATTTATATAGACAAAAATAGAGGAAATAAAAAATAAAAATTTGCAATGAAATATTTCTTACCTTCATGTGCTTCTTTTTTGTTACAAATCAAACCAATATGACGAAAAGAGAAAGGATAATTGTGAATGTGAATTTTCATGAAACTAATATGAATTTATAGGCAAAATGAAGGAATACCATAAAATATCATAAACTTGCAAATTTAAGTTTGGAGGTTATGGACATAAAAATTATGAGAGTTATGAATATTATTAAAAGTAAAAATTAAAGAGGGGCAAGTCATGGGTAATAACTCCTTGTGAATAAATTAAAAAATAAAGATAAAAATACTTAAAATGTAAAAAAATTTATTATCATTTTATGATTTGTGATTTGAAGTGATATAAAAAAAAAATAGAAAAAAAATGTGGGGAGTTTTTTGTTGTAAATGTCCCTACATAAATAAAATATTTATTTGTATAAATTAAGTAATATATTTTTACAATACAATAATTAATTTGAATTATAAAAAAAAGTCAAAAAAAAATTATGTTTCTCCTTTTATTATAAGTGAGACAATAAATAAAAAAGAATATGAAGAGTTTTTGTTATAAATGTTCCTCCATCAATAAAATATTTATTTGTTATAAATTTAAGTAATTTATTTTTATAATATAATAATTAATTTCTTTTTTTTAAAAGCCAAACAAAAAAAAAAAAAGCTAAATACAAATGAAGGCTATAGAGAAGTGTCACATCACCTTGTCTATCGTCCTCCTTTATATATAGATATATAGATGTGGGGTGGGGTTAAAGAATATGAGCGTTGGGTGGTGGGACATCGAGTGGCATTATTTATTTATTGTTAAAAAATATAAAGTATATGAAATTAATAAGCATAATGTTCAAGTTGTATGAAACACTAAGGGGCTGTTTGGTTACGGTATAAGGGGGCTTGTTATTCATGTATAAAATATTGTATTAGTTTTACTATATTTGGTAAAAGTTTTTTATTAGGTTGAAAAGTCAACATGACTTATACTATGTTTAGTTGATAAGTTCTAAATATTGTATAAAAATTATCCATGTATTAATTTTATATGATGTTTGATTGCTTTTTTTGTAATCCTACATATTTAATACCTACATAACTTATGAGGGAATCTATGTATAAATTATGCAGGATAGAATGTGGAATAAGTTATGTGGGTATTAGTTATCCATGTATTAAAATGATAAATTACACATTTATCCCTATTAGAGGTTGTTTGGTACAAAGATGCATAACGTAGGGATTACTAACGTAAGGATTAGTAATGCATGGATAAACAATGCAGGGATTAGTAATGCAGAGATTATTTTTACCAAGTGTTTGGTTCATTGTTTCCCACCTCATCTTGTGTTTGGATTAAAACTTTATAAGAAACTTCTTTTCAATTATACCCTTGAATTATTATGCAATTGGGTTAAGGTAAATAATTGTCAGACAATATTTTTTTTTTATGGCCTTCTAACTAGCTATGAAAAGAACAACTTTGTTGTCATGTTTGTCTTTTTTTCACTTAAATTATTTGAGGATAAATAATTGTCATCTTAGTAAATTGATCACTTACAAAATGTCAATTTTCAATTTAAAAAAAGATAAACTATCAACCTTTAAAATTGAAAAAATGGTAAACAATTGTAAAATTGAATAAACCATCCACATTTACACATAAAAATTGCAAGTTGTAATTTTAATATGTATTCAAGTTTATAAATTGTTCAAAATACAAATAATTAGAAAACTGCACAAACATATATATGTATATCAACAATTTATACATTCAATTAAAATAACAAACGTCATGTGGTGATATATTTGCCTTTAATTAGTTAATGTTAAACAACTCACATTTCAAATATTGTATTAATTTGTATTGGATTTATTTAGTAACAAACAACTCTCTCTAAATAATTTGTAAGCTAATTTATTTAAATAAATTTACTAACACAAACATAAAACATAAAATCAAGAAAATAAACAAAATAATTAAAATGATTTGAGGGATATTTTTGTCTTTAATAGACTTATCACATGGTATTATGTATTACTAATACCTCCAAATGGAAGGTATTAGTAATATTTCCTATAATACCATGTATGAGGTATAACTAATCCATGTATTAGTTATACATAGACCCAATTTCCTACCAAACATGGTACTAAATAATACCATACATAATACATGGACTATTTATTTTAATACGGCCTACCAAACGACCTCTTAATTTATTTTTAGATTTTTTTATTTAAAACTTTACATAACTATTTTTGTTTCTTATTTTTATTTTTTTTTGTATACAAACGACTTTTTATTTGTTTTCATTTAAAATCAAAATATAAATATTTATTAATATTATGAATAGGAATGTATAATTTGGATAGCACATATGCTAATTATATATATTCGCATCATATATTACTAAATGTATCCACATGTTTAATTATCATGTATTAATTTTTTATTTAGAATGTGAATTTATATATAATTTATATATTTGGTATACTAAAAATGTACAAACAACACATGCATCATATCGATAGAAATTTACATTATATAAAATAGGATAGTATAATGTACTTGAAATATATCAATAGTATTTCATTTTTATAAGCTTTATACATTAAAAAAACACAAAATTCCTAGTCAAGTATAGATAAAATTCCTTTTTTTTTTTTTAAGGGAGAATTTATACTATTTGCTTACTTAATTTATTTGTAAATAATATATATTAATTTATATTAAAATCAATATTCAATAGTTAATCTCTACCTAATTAAATAACACCTACATACCTAATACTTGCATAACTAATATATGCATAACTAATACCTGCACAACTAAATCCTACATAACTAATTCCTACATAACTAAACTCTGCTTAATTAATACTTGCATAGCTCTAACCAGTAACCAAACAACCCCTAAAGGATGAGAAGTGACCAAATCATAAATGTGAGATTTTGGGTCTAAAATAACTTTTAAAGTTAACTTAAAGGATGAATAGTGACCAAATTATAAATGTGAGATTTCACTCATCAGAAATGAGGATTATCCAAATTATATAAAGGTAAAATAAAGAATCCAACCATCTCCTATGTGAGATTCCATTCACCATTTAATTTATTTTATATTTTGTGAGAAGGTAACAACCTCATCAGTTAATTTAATCTTCTTAATTGCCTTATCGAGCACTAAGTGATGCTATGATTTACTTATACATTACAACCATGTGTTTTGATATTCTAATCTCTATACTGAATAGAAGTAGAAAATATATAGCAAATCTGATTTCTTATATTATAAAAATGCAGGTGTTGGAAAAATACAACCAAATGTTTGACATTTTAATATCTGGACCGAATATAAAGTAAAAATTATTAACTAAATAAGTTTACATTAGCTTCGAAATTCAATCATTGCATTTGAAAAATTACACGCTAAATGATTAAATGGTTAATTTATTCTATCCACAAATGATCAAGTAGTTAATTTATTCGATCCACCAAAAACATACATCATTTCTAATCTTTCACACAACTACTACTATATGGGTTAATAATTAAATGAAGAAGGCAGCATCTTCAATCTAAAGGTGGCAACCTTTAATTTTACAAACAAAATAGTGCCAGCTTTGCCAGATCGGACCGCGTTCGTCTTAGAGTACCAGTCAAGCTCATCACTGGGTAATGAACGAGTCGAAACAAATGGTGATTAGAGATGGACATCGTAATCCTACGAGTGAAATCTGAAGAAGATAATATATACGCAATTATTATTTTGTAAATATAGAAAAATTATTTTCAATAGATTCTTAGGTGACTTTCAAATTTGCTATTTCCAGTATTTCAATTTATGTACCACTATTTCATTTTAACACAAAACTTAAGAAATAAATGAAGATTTTTGAAATGTATGATCTAAAACAAATCTTAAATATTTATATTTATAAATCAAATCATTAAGAATATACAAAAAATTTAGTTAAGTTGTGTTTTAATTATAGAAAAAATAACTTCATTTTTGAATTGACTAAAGAGAAAAGTATATAAAAAAAACATTTTGGACATTCTAATTACTATAACTTATTTTAATTAAATACATAATAAAACTATTCTATTAAACACTTTATGCTTAAATTTTTCCATTTATATATTTTTAATTTAACAATAAATTAGACAAGGGAAGTAAATAATAAATTAGACAAGGTTATAAACGTCATTTAGGTAACCGACCTTTGTGTCTTGTTCCAACAACGCCAAGTGGAGTACAGAAATTCAATAAACATATTTTGTAGTACTAATGTTTTTTCACTAACCTCACCAACTGTCATGCTCGCTCACGCGACTGACCAACAGCACACGTGCTCTTCCTTTTTTTCTTTTTGTTTCCACATGGTGAAAAAAGTGAGAAAATAACGAATGATATTTCATGTTGGTTTTAACTATAAATTAGGTAAAGTAATCACAAAAATTATTCCTACATTTGTGCACACATGAAAAAAGTTAAAAAGCTTTATGAGAATGAAAAACTTTAGAGGACTAATTTTAAAAAGAAAGTTGCGTTCAATTTTTTTTTTTTTTTAAGAAGATTTATCGGTCGAAATTTATATTTATAAAAAAAATTAAATTATTAATTTTTTTTTAAAAAATTTGAAAAAAGTTTCTTTTTTTTTTTTTCATAGATACTTTGCTTATTTTATGTTTTATAGAAAAAAAAAAAAAAAAAAATAAATCAACTAGGGAAGAAGAAAAGTTTCACCATACCATAAACACATAAAATACAAAGAAATAAATACACAAAAATTTCATCCCAAAAAGCAGCAAAATCTAGAAAACAGACAAAAGTAATAGGAACGACAAAAAATATATTCTAAATAGAGAAAATTTCACAAACAACCACTAAAATAAACTTAATTAGGCTTCATAACTATAGTTTGCTAATTTTGATTCGTAACTAGATGTTAGAGGGAGGAGAGAGGGCAGAGAGTAGAGAGATGTGAATTGTATATGTATATCTGTCAGATAATTATATATATGTAATTGATATACATATGTATTTGTATATTTGACGAGTGAGATTGAGAGAGGGAGGAGAGAGGCGAGCGAGAAAGGGAAGAGAGTGGAGAAAGACGAATTGTATTTGTATATCTGTTATATAATTGTATAAGTATATGTATAAAAGAGGAAGAGAGGAGAGAGACACACATAATTATAACAAAAATTAACTTGCGAGTGGTAATTAATAGAAACTAAAGCTATATTAGCTAATTAACTAGTATATGTTTGCTTATCCACGTAATTTCCCCTTCTAAATATGAGATCTCGCTTTTTATTTTTATTTTTTTATATATATATATATAAAAAGCTATTGTCAAATCCAACATTAAAGTTCTTAAATATTTAAGGAAAACAAAAAGTATTCGCTTTCGACAAACATAAATGATAAATTTTATCTTCGGTTCTTTAAATTTACCATCAAACATGTTGGTCAATCATATTTAAAAACACAGAACTTGTTCGCATTTTGTCTTATTATTATATTTATTCTTGTTATTAATATAGCTCAAATTTCAACAATCTTTCAGATAATACTCAATCGTAAATTGCTAAAACACGCTAAGTTAATCACCAATCAATAAATTGATTTCACATCTCTAACTTATTGAGAAAAATTCCACATTATCCCTTTCAATTTTGACAGAACAACTAAAATTCAATCTCAAATTAGAGCTTCTTAAAAGTCAAAATAAAAAGAGAAAAAAAGGTATTTCTTTAACTTCAATGTATTAGAGAGAAAATTGTAAACAAAATAATTAAATAAATGCATTTATTCATTTTCACAAGACAAATTTATTATAATAATTTCATTTGTCTGTGACCCAATTGTCAGTAAAATTAGTAGAGAGGGCTTAAGTAAAAACAAAATATAAAATAAATAAAAAGGTGGGTAGAGAGAGAAAAATGTATTATTGATAGGGCTTAGAGAGAGAACAGTGTTCTATTCTTCCAAGACAAAAGAAGGGCAAATTCCCTATTTTCTCCTTCCCCAATCCAATCACAGGAAAAAAATAATTTGAGAATCTGAAATTAATCTGGAATTGAAAGAGGGCATGTGCTCTTTTGATAATGTTTGGGAAGTTGTAATGGTTGAATCTGAATCCGACATTTTTCTATGAAGTTTACCATTTTTCAAACGTAAAAAACCGATCGTTTTTTCATGAAGTGATTGATTTTCTTCATCTGATTCTTCTTAATTCTTTCGATTTGATTCGTTTTCGTTTATTTTCGGCTGTTGAAAGGAAAAAAAAAAATTAAATTAGGAGAAAAATGAACGGTGGTGATGGTGGAGATGTCGCGGCAGCTCCGGCGGGTCCACCACCGCCGCTTGAGTGGAAATTTTCTCAGGTATTTGGTGAACGTACGGCCGGAGAAGAAGTTCAGGAAGGTAATTTATTTTATTTTTTTCATAATTTTTATTTCACTTATCGTCTTTTACATTTGGATCCATAGTTGGTTTGGTGTCAGTGTTGGGATTAGGGTTTTGGTATCCGTTTTTGATCGGTTATGCGATAGTACTGTACTGAAAGCTTATTGAATCTGTTAGATTTCGATTACGGGTTTGATTGAGTTATGGACATTAGCCAATTGAGAACCTTTAACAAGTTTGTTGTTACTTAGAATTTGCTTAACTTGTGTCTAGATCTAGATGATTGTTTTTTCGACTGTAGTTTGTCATTGTTCTCAATTTAGTAGAGGACTATGAAGTGTAGGTTTTTGACTTTGATGCAAGCGTCATGTTAAAGGGCGGTAGCTGCTGTCTTCACTTGTTTCTTTGGTGCTTTGGAGTGTTGGAACTTTATGTATGCACAAATGTAAACCATGATGGTGTGGTGTAACTGCACATGCAATCATGTAGCAATGGTTAGTATTGAGGCAGTCACCAGACATTCTTTTAGCTCCATGCACTAAGCTTTTGATCTTTAAGGTATGATGTTCGGAAACTGCCTCATTTCGAATCAGTATGGAAGTATGTATAGGTAGAGATAAGAATAGACGCGTCCCATCGCCTAGATTGTCAGAAGATTTGATTTTGCTAATGGGGTGTGAGCTTTATTGATGTCTATTTTGCTGCAGCACAACAAAATGTTGTTACTTTCTTATAAAGTACTTCAATTTGTCGTATGAAATATCTATATATCGTTTAAGGCTCCGATTAGATACTCCCAATTTACTCTCTTGGCTTCAAGATGCAGTATATGCAATGCCTTGGGGAGTTGGTCATTCCACTCTTTATGTTTCAGTAAGTAACTCAATGTAGATCACTATAGGTTTGGTTGTCCTTTTGTAAACTAGGTTGTAGTGAACGTCTAACCGAAGTCTGTCTAGGCTGAATGTTTGTAACACTTTGTAGATGCTGCCCTTTTTCTTTAGCTTCCCCATTAAGATTGTTCTGATGTGAGAGTAGTAAGTTTCATGACCTTCAATACTAGGATTTGAAATTTGTTGTGGCCATGTATCTAGCTACTCAAGTAGCTACCAGCACGAATAGTATATGCACCGGAAGATAATGGGGAGTTGGATTAGTTTGATGTCATTTTACCTAATTTGCGTAGGATTTTAGTTTTAAGAATGAAACTGAATCTGGATTTCTCTTTGATTCAGCATCCTTGGCCATGAGACTTTCTTTTCCTAAATCATGATTCATGGTGTGCATCAAAGTCCGTTCTTTTTTCAGTTTATACCACAGTCAAGCTCCTTCTGCTCTTGCATCTCTTTCTTTTACTTATACCTCATGTTTTATTTGTCTGAAATATGCAGACTGTCCGCTGCAGAATGAAGGATGCACTGAGTATTAGTCTTTGGTCATTGGAGTTTTCATTTCCTAATGCCAACACATGTCTCTTTTATTGCCTCTAAAGACACTTTTATATGCCATTTACTAGTGATCTTTTGATCATTGGAGCTTTCCTTTCCTATACCAACACATGTTGTTTCAGAAGTCAAAGTACCTGTTTGCTGTATACCAACACACATGGTGTCCGAAGTCCAAGCACATGGATTTGTTTTTCTGACTTGTGTTTTTCTTCTTGTTGTTTCTAAAGGAACATGTATATTCAATGTGGATGCATTTAGTTTTGTCAGCACTAAGATCCTTTTGGTCATGTTGCAATGATCTCTGAACTTCCAAAGCCATGGCTGCATCAATTTCACTATTTTTATTCACATCTATTCCCAAGTTCAGATTCACAAGCTACACTTTTCCTATATGTACATCTTCTTGTTTAGTTTGACTCAAGCATGCCTTCAGATTTTGATTTTGCACACTTGTTGGTGGTAGCAAACATTCAATTGTTTCTTTCATATTTCCTTCAAGCCAGTAATATGTTGTACTAAGATAAAAAGAACAGAAAATAATTCTTGTAGAACAGAAAATAATTCTTGTAGAACCTGTACATGAATCCATCTCCAAGATACTCATCTGGTGCTCCATGTTGTATGACACTATGACATGGTTTGACTAGTAACAGTGGCAATTCATATTATCTAAAATTGTTGCATAGTCAACTGTTGGATCATTATAGGATCTGCAGATGAGCTTAATTTAGAAACAGAATTTTCAAATCAAATTTGTACTGTAAATTTATTTGATGTGCCAGGATAATGCAGACGTACCATTTCCAGTTGCATGGGGAGTTATATGCTTTGCTTTCTCTCTTCGATGTTCAGGGCACTTAATTTTTTGAGTATCATGATGTATTTTCTCATCATTATTGTTGTAGTTGATATCATCTCCGCAATCGAGTTCGATAAAACTGGTGACCATCTTGCTACTGGAGATCGTGGTGGTAGGGTTGTATTATTTGAAAGGACTGATACAAAAGAGGTGGGTTTCTTCACAATGCAGCTCAGAAGATATATTAAAAATTGGAGGTTGTTTCTGCTGATCATGTCTCTTTTGCATTGTTTTATTTAGAATATTGGAAGTCGGAGAGAGCTAGAGAGAATGGACTATTCAGTGAGTAGGCATCCAGAGTTCCGCTACAAGACAGAATTTCAAAGCCATGAACCTGAGGTATCTGGCAGTTCTTTGTTGTTTCCCCTTCTGTATTCTTCGTTTTTGGTGTGATGAAAGAGTAAGGAGAATATTAATTATCTGGTTCTTATGTACCACTTTCCTGTCCAGATGCAACTATGTAGGGTTGAATTGCCTCCTGCTGCTATTCTCATTCTTCATTTGCTTTACTTTCCTTCTTTTCTTGCTTCAATTAGTATTTTAACTTTTTCCATCACATCTTTCTGTTCAGTTTGATTATCTGAAGAGTTTGGAGATTGAGGAGAAAATCAACAAGATCCGTTGGTGCCAATCGTCTAATGGTGCCCTCTTTCTTCTATCCACCAATGACAAAACCATAAAGTATTGGAAGGTAACTTAGTTCAATGTAACGTGCTAAGTTTAGTGTTCTTCCATACATCCATGGCTCAAGATACATTTTTGCTGTTGCATTGATGAGCAATATTGATTGTTAATTTCAAGTGTGGTGGGGAAATATTCTGATTGTTGTTGAGATGTATACTAGTTGAGAGTTGACTTATGTTGCATCTATAGTCTACCTGTGAAGCCACTTCTCTGGTGGCTATTATTTTTGTGGGTTCCTTATCAATGTGCTGAGGTGTTCTTTACTTCTTTTGCTGATTCAGGTCCAAGAGAAGAAAGTTAAGAAGATATCTGATATGAATATTGATCCTTCTAGAGCTGTTGGAAATGACAGTGTGGCCAGCTCTAGTGTTTCTTCCAGTCCAAAGCAATGTCTTGAAAATGGGGGTTATGCAGATAGATCTTTGAATTGCTTGAGCAATGATTTATCGTTTCCACCTGGGGGCTTTTCCTCATTACGTTTACCTGTGGTAGTTGTACTTAAGCTATATATGCCTTGTATGTTCAGTTGTTTATGGAATGTCGAATATGTCTGTGCATTACTTTTTTATTCATCAACCAAGCATTTTAATTAGTGTCTGTGATCGTACTTTAAGGTTTTATGGAAAAGGAAATGCGAGCAATGTCATAAAGATACTTGTTAGATAGTACTAAGTTATTTTCTTATTCCTTACACAAAAAAAAGTAATAAAAAGTAACGGATTTCATGAAGTCGCAGCTTGAGTGGAACAATGTACATGGTGTTTCTGGACTCCTGGTTACTGAGAAGACTGTTCTTTCTAGTCTCTGCTAGTTCTAGTTGTTGTCTGTAGTCTCAAAAAAGGTACTTGTACTCTTAACATAGTTAATTGTGCACCCAAGGTCTGATGGAGGGTGAAAATTTTAACATATACAAGCCAGGACAACCTATGCTCATGTGTTTATGTGCTTTTGTAAATGGCTTTGGTTTCTCTTGCATGATATGGATACAGAGACATTGTTTTATCTTTAAATCCTCAGCCTTGTGGAACTAAAGTGTTTTCTGTGCTTTCAATTTTTCTCTTGATTGGTAGAAGAATTTTGGTGCTTTGCCGCATCTCCTCTCCCCAAGACAGTTGTTACCTTTTAACACTTGACATGATGTCCTCATTGTTACTCCATTTGAATCTAAAAGCTTTGCAATGTTTATTATAGGTTACAAGTAATGAGACCAGCCTTGTTGCTCGGTGCAGAAGAGTGTATGCTCATGCACATGACTATCACATCAACTCTATTTCAAATAACAGGTGAAGATATTGCTCTTGTAATTCTGCTTCGCCATGTTGTTTTTTTTGATTTACGAGAGCTCATGGTAATTTGTCTGACCTTTTTCTTTCCAATTCAGTGACGGTGAAACATTTATATCCGCTGATGATCTCCGGATCAACCTTTGGAACTTGGAAATAAGCAATCAGAGTTTCAATATTGTTGATGTCAAGCCAACAAATATGGAAGATCTAACTGGTAAGTTTTTCCTCAGTTCCTTTGTTGTGAGAACCTCAACTAGGTCATAAAATTTATTTTTTGCAAGTGCCTTGTGTTATATCAATAGATGCTTAGACTTGAACCATATTTAATTTATTGCAGAGGTGATAACTTCAGCAGAATTTCATCCTACTCATTGTAATACGTTAGCTTATAGTAGTTCAAAAGGGTCAATTCGTCTCATAGATCTGCGGCAGTCAGCTTTGTGCGACTCACATTCTAAATTGTAAGTTCCACCCTTCCCCTTATTTCTAATTTTCAATGCATGTGGATTTGTTTCTTCTTTATACGTGTTATTGTCCAGCAGAAGATATAAAAGATGGATGAAAATGTTTTGGAATAGAGCTACTTTTGCTAAGCATAGATATGTATTTCAAATTACTTCCTGATAGCTCGATTGATTAAAAATATTGGTTCCTTGTTGTGCAGGTTTGAGGAGCAAGAAACACCCGGTTCAAGATCTTTTTTCACAGAGATAATTGCTTCAATTTCTGATATTAAATTTTCTAAGGATGGAAGATACATACTCAGCCGTGACTATATGACCCTAAAGGTTGGTTCCTTTTACTTAAGTTTATGTGTTTCACAAAATCTTTGGTGGAGTATTTGAGAGCTGCACCAATTGTGGTGTGCTTCACATTTATGCATCTTACTTTGTAAAAGACGCTGTTTGACCTGTAAAAGCTTTGTACGAAAAGCATAGTTCCGATTAGGTGGCATAAGCATAGCTCATGACATGCTCCATGGTCTTTATTGTGCACATTACCAGCTCTTTTTTGAATTTGGAATGAGGTTTGATGGATTGATATATGCATATTATTGCTTTCAATATCGTGTCATTTTGCATTTTTTAGCTAAATAATTCATGTGAGAATTAGTTTCTATATCAGTTAGCTTTTCGCTGTTGGTAGGTAGAATGAAAGGTGCAGTATTTTATTTAAAAATGAGCAGACATATTACAAGCTGCAGTTAAATGTACTGAATTTTATATCTGCTGCCTGAGGTTTCTTGAAGACCTAGCCGAAAAAAAAGGAAGGGACTGATTGGCAAACTCCATCACACAGATGATTTTGTTTAAACCACTTTCTCTTTTAAAGTTTAAACGACATTTTTGTAGTAGTTTCAAGATCGAACACTTTTATGGCCTGCAGGGTGAATCTGGATCTCTGAGATGATCGATTGACTGGAATGAATCAGTTAGAGTTTAATTGTTGGTTTCAGTTCTGTAATAAGAACCACTCCACCTTTATCTTAAGCAAGTTTGTTAAGATGCTGCTCAACTTTAGCTATGTTATCTTTGTCTAGTTCTATCTAAAAGACCACCTCCAATGCTTGATGCTTACGTACAACAACAGACCCAGTGTGATCGGGGTGTGCACAGACCTTACCCCTATCTTGGGGAGGGGGGTTTCTGATAGACCCTCAGCTCAAGAAAATCGTTTTTCTATAGAAAAAATAATAAAAATATCCAGAGTAGAAGTAATAAGAGTAGTAATAAAAATGAAGAATACGATAATGCTAGCATAATAATAATAATAAGGTTTGATACTTGTGTGTTTTTACTAAACTACATATAATTAAAGTAGAGATCAAGACCAGGAATTTCTATTACATTTAAGTATAGTTGTTGGTTCTTGTTTTCATGCTGGGTCATCCCTGGTTCAGCTTTTGTTAGGAGGACCACTGATTTTCCATGCTTGTATATTTTCCATTTTTATATGGACAAAGAGTGTGCCCTTGTTACTGAGCTTACATTGCTTTTTTCAGCTATGGGACATAAATATGGATTCTGGTCCAGTGTCAACCTTCCAGGTTCATGAATATTTGAGACCAAAGGTGAATTATCATCTGCATCAAGATGTTACTTGTCTATTTTTGGCATGTTTCTTAGCTGATCATAGATTTTTTGCTGATACACAGCTATGCGATTTATATGAGAATGATTCCATCTTTGACAAGTTTGAGTGTTGCCTTAGTGGTGATGGGCTGCGAGTAGCTACTGGTTCTTATAGGTGTGTAGACCGTCATCTATTTGGATTTTCCTTTTATTAGTTCGCTTCTGATTTGTTTTTTAAAAAAATATTACTATTATTATTATTATGATTTCAGCAATCTTTTCCGTGTCTTTGGTTGTGCTGCGGGCACTACTGAAGCAACTACACTGGAAGCTAGCAAAAACCCCATGAGGTACGTATATGTTATCTTCTTCATGTGAGAAAAGATTTGGATATAAATGTTGTTTGTCTTGGTCTGACTGAGATTGATTGTGCTCCACCAGAAGACAAGTACAGACTCCTTCAAGGCCTTCCAGGTCCCTGAGCAGTAGCATAACACGTGTTGTCAGGAGAGGTATGCATACATATTCATATATGCACTCGACAATAAGTCATTGTTATACGTTTCTTATTGCCAGATATATATATATTTCACCATGACGAAATATACTGGGTGATATTTATTTGCATTACAGGTTCAGAAAGTCCAGGGGTTGATGCGAATGGAAATTCATTTGATTTCACAACGAAGTTGCTCCATCTAGCGTGGCATCCAACTGAAAATTCAATTGCCTGCGCTGCTGCAAACAGCTTGTATATGTATTATGCATAAGTGTTAACAGGAGGAATGTAGTTTTCTTGGATAGCATTTTTTCAGGTTGCTTTTTTAAGAAACGTTTTCTGCAGAAGCAGCTTGAGGTTCTACCATTTCACTTCCAGGTGCCTCGCCAACCTGTAACATGCAAGGCCCAGAAGTGGATGAAAGACTCCAAACAAACCAACTTTGTCTTTGTCAGCATACTGATGACCTCGCGTTCTTATCCTCTTCTTCTCGTTTACTGCTTCAGTCTTTGGAATTTGTTATTATATTGGGTCGGAGTAGGGAAAGAATGTCTTAGTTCTCGTACAAGCAAAAAAAATGCCACTAGGTTTTAAGGTAAATGTGGTTTTTACTGAAAATGGCGGGAAGGAGCTGCTTGCTAACTTGCAGGGCGCTTAGCTTATTTTGTTGGATAGCATTATTTTTTGTAGGATAAATCAGTGTGCCTTTTGTTATAGATTATTAACTGTAAAACAAGTTGAAGGGCACTTAAATTTGTTTACTTGTATTTTTTGCTTTTGGAAGTGAAGTTGGCACTGTTAAGCTTGTTACTCCTTACTCATATTACTGTTGTGATGGAACAGAATAATGATCCGGCAAACATGTTTTGACAAAAAATGATGGTTGTGTTGCGTGATCGTATCATACACATTGCTTTCGATCCTATCTACGAATCATATCAATAGATTTGTGTTCGAATTGTCTTTGTTGTGCTTAGGGGTGTACAAAATCGAATCAAATCGTAAATCGAACAAAAAATTCAATTAGTGGTTTGGTTTGACTTAGTTTGGTATTGGAAAAAAAAAATTGATTATATTTGAGTTGGTTTGGTTTTAACTAAAAAAAAATCAACCCAACATTATATATGTAATTTTAAAATTTTATTTTATACATAACAATATTTACATTGATATAATTTTAAAATATTTCTTATACTATTTCATAGTTTTTATCTTTTAATATATTATTTCAAGTTTAAAACTTAGAATTCGAAATGGTCCAATAAAGATTATAGTTCATAGATGTTGATAATTATAATAAAACTTAAATCAAAATCAAATTAATACTAATGAAAAAAGAAAATCAATTCAACACTAAGAATGACAATAATATTGATATTTGTTCTTTAGTTTTACATTGATTTAGACAATTAAAATACATAATCTAATTTTAATTTTCCTTAAATATTTAGTAATGTAACTAATACTTATTAAACTTATTTTAACATGATTTAGTATTTTTAAATTATGATTATTTTCATTATGACTTTGTAATATTTATTTTATATGATGATTTCATTATTATTTTTTATTGAATATTTCAGTGTCATCACTCATCTCATATTTTGTGTTATTTTCTTAAGAAACACCTTAGATAATTGTATTTTGGTTGGACTAAAAAAATATTTGGAGCACAAGTTAATTATATGTTTGTATGCAAATTTTACTGAAAAAATCCAAAAATTTGAGGTTTATTAGTTTGGTTTGATTTAAAATTTAAAAATTCGACACAATGGTTTGGTTTGGTATTTGAAAAATCCAAAAGAATCCGAATTTTATTAGTAAAGAATCCGAATTTTATTAGTTTGGTTTGGTTTATAAATTTAAATTTTTACACAAATAATTTGATTTAATATTTGAAAAACCTGAATCAACCCGGTTATGTACACCCCTAGATTTGTGCGTATGAACTGAAATTCATGTCAACAAATTGCTGTGTCGCATATTTGACGTGTAAAATTTGTGACCGTCGGTCTGAATATCTCGCTATCACTAAAGAAAAGCTACTCTCGTCCTTTAGGTAAATATTCTTTTTGAGTTTCTATTTTTGTCCTTCCCAAAAGACGATTTTCATGTTTAGTAGTACTTGAACCGTCTATTATTACTTGTTTATTCTATTTAAGATGGACGTCTATTTTTACTTGTATAGTTAAAAAGACAAGAGATAATTTATTTTAGAGCTTAAATTTTAAAAGAGTTTACTTTTTTAAATTTTATGTTTAGTCACATTAATTGGGACAAAAGAAAGTTCCTTTCTGAAGAAATAAATTTCTGCCTAGAAATTCAACAGAGTATTGATTTTTTTAAAAAAACAGCCGTCTTTGTTAACTATATTTCTTTTTGGTTTCAACCACTTAAAGAATAACGATAAACTAGGATTTAATCAGAAGATTTACTAAATTAAGTTTAGAACACCCTTCAGATTATAATGTGGTGTTTGTAGTTGCATATTTGTGTGTGAAAAGAAAGCAAGTTAGGGCATCCGGTGAATAAAGTCTACCTTTGTAGTGTCGAGCTAAAAAAAGGAGATAGCATTAGAGAATCAGGAACTTTCGAGCAGCACAGTGATAATAGCTAGCTAGCTGCAATTTGATCTCTTATGTAGTTGTCAGTATATAGTAAGATGTTAAAAACTGTATTACTCGTGTGATGTATAGTATACCACATATTTAGTTATTATATCTACTATATATTTCTGATAATAAGATGTTAAAAACTGTTTAACTGTCTATTGATTTTCTTGTGTGAATTAGATCAAGATTTCCTACATTTTCCCCCTTTCAAATCAGTACTACAATACAATTGTTGCATTTACACTGTCCTCATGTGGAACAAATCCATTTTCCATTTTACTTACTAATAGTGACAAAAGTGGAAAACCAAATGGGTCCAGTTTTACTCAAATGCACTAAAACTGCAAGTCATGTCCTGTTGTCTGTTTAGCCACTTTTGTTGGTCCATCATTGACTTGGGCTGTTTTTTGCCATTGCTAAATGGTGGATGTTACTGTTAATAACTTAGCTATCGCCTTTTTTTCAAAAAAAAGATCGATCGAATTCACACTCTGGGGAAATTGAAAAAGAAGCAGAGTTTCACATGATACAACTCATTGTTTTGAAGGTCAATTTTCCACCTCACTCTAGTACTTTGTATTTCGTAACAATGAATAGTTCTTAATGAAATTTTTGTTAAATGTATTCATATGATTACAAATTAAGTGGATGGTGATGGAATACACTCTGAGTCAGTAGTGGGCTCAGGATTGTCAGGGTAGGTCCGCCCCTGGTTTGAGCAATACCATTAATGAAAATAAAAAACATAATACATAAATAGACAATCAAAATAGATTTCAACCGGCAATTAACACCTGGACTTTAAAAGTGCACATTTAGACACCTTAGTTTTAGTCTCAATTGATAACTAAATACTTCAATTCATATTTGTTGTGTCTTGTTGACAGTGTCCTGATAATCATTTTGTAAGTTACAATATTTCATACGGAGTCAAATCGTAGTAAGCAATATCATTAAATCGAAGGGGATGATGGGAGTAGTCATGGTTATGACTTAATGGCTTTGGGCCCTATGTGTTCATAATGCCTAAGGGAAGGCCACGCTAACTGATCAGCCGTGTTTTACGTGGGTTTTGACAACAGTGACGCTGTCCCTAGCGCGGACGTATCTCCAATGAGCCCCATTTTCTCACTACCTTCTGCACACGGATCAAAGATATTCTCTCCGTCTTAATTTATATAGATGTATGCCACATTAACTGATTTCATATTGAACAAATAAATAATAAAAAATTAATTCTTCACAAATGAATTGTAACAAAATGATAAAAAAAAAATTTACCTAGAAAATTTACAATAAAATCAATTAGGTTTAACAAACTCTTCAAAAATAAAATGAAGTTAAGGCCTTTTACTTGAAATTGACGCTATGCGTCAGCTTGTGAAGTTGGGTTTGAGGTTTAATCAATTAGGATTTAATTAGTTTAGGTGGGTCTAAAATTGGGTTTAAAGCGGGGACACTCGAGTAATTTCAATTGAAATTGATTTATCTAAGTTGATATGGGACAGCATTCATATTTGATAACGACAAAAATACAATTATGGACAGACTTAATTAATAGATAAACGTATAAGAATATGTATTTAACTTTTGAATGGGAAACTTTGAAGTAACAAATAAAGTTATTATCAGTAATCAGAAAGTTATAGTAACTTTTGTTTTTGGCTGTTTCCAAAATTTCACACATAATAAAAGTTAAAAGTTTTAGTAGATCGATTTTTTTTTTCTTTTTGGTATAATTTTATTTTTGCACTTTTCAAGTTGATCGTGGCATAGTCCGCATTAGAAGTGTTGTCGCAATAATTCACATTCTGTCACCATAAAAAGACCACATTAGTGCTCCAACACCATCATGGGGGGCTCCGCCACGTGTCTCCGGCGAGATTGGCTCGTGGCTTTTCGGCCACTCAACGCTACGATTCCGTCTATCTGGCTCACAAATGTATGGCCCTGATTCCTCCAACAAGAACAATCCAACGGCCACGATGAATATCATCATGATGCTCTATTGTCTTATTTCTGCTTCGTTTGCACGCAAGCTTTGGCTATTTTTGGCTTTGGCTGCTCTCCTAGATAGCGACGGAGCTAAAATTTTTAATAACGGATTTAAAATTTGACGAATTAAATATATGAATTAATTGATGGAGTTCGACATCTATTATATATACATAAAATATAATTTTAATCATATATAAATAATAATATCTAACAGAAGACTGGCTCCACCACTGTTGTTACTATTGCCGACTTGGCGGTCGGCTTCCTTGATAAAGACTCAGCTTTATCTTTAATTGCAGCCGAACCGAAATCGTGTTTGGATTTCTCATATTTCCGCTCCCCCCCCAACCCCGCCCCCCCGCCCGTCCTTTTTTTTTTGTAATAATAATATCTTTATTTTGTTTTTATTTATGTGCCATCGAGATTCAACTAGTCTATTTGTACAATGAATTTTTATATTTTGAATTGTTAATTAATATAAATTATAATATTTTTTTCAATTTGATTTTCAAAATTCAAAGTATGCCACGTAAATTAAAATAAAAGGAATAATATTTAATATATTTTGATTTTATTTCAATTTATATGTCTTGATTTGCTTGGACACGAAATAATAAAAAAGTACTTATTTTTTCTTTTGAATCATATGGTCTCTAAATCGTTTTGTTGATAAGTTTCTTTTGAACATTTATAATCCATTTCGATTAAACACCTAAAATTCATTAATTTGACATTGCGTAAGGTTCACAAGAAGAAGAAAATATTCTTTAATGGAAAATGACACATTTCTTATTTAGTATTTTCTGTGTCTCAATTCACGTGACACACTTCAGTTTTGAGATTTAAACAAATATATTTTTGATCATAATTTTTTCATATATCTTTTAAATATTTTAAATTATCAATTATTGTGATTTATAGTACTTTTTAAATAGTTTACAAATATATATGTATAAATTTCATTTTAAAAATTTGAATATTTCATGAGCGAATTATCGATCAAACATAAACCGTTTGACTCTAAAAAAAATGAAATGTGTTACATAAATTGAAATAGCGGGAGTAATAATTTAACTTTAAAATGCTTATTTTATTCTTAGTGAAATGATTTCTAGGCATACAAATATCTATCATTTATTTTAGAACATAAATTTCAAAAATCTTTTTATTTTTCTTTCTTAAATTTTGTGTCGAATTAATTTAAATGAGACGAAGGAGTAATAAGTTAAGAATAGGACATGAACGGAAAAGTCATCACGCGGACTATTTTAGGGATGCGGAGTCAAGTTCATAGTATCTTTTTTTGACTAAGACATTCCTTAATAGTTGTCTAACACGACAAAATAATGCTAAAGTCTTTTGCCAAACATGCCATTAAAGTTAAATCCCCCCTCCAATTATTATTTCCTACAAACAAATAATTTGGTTTTGTCGATTTTTTAACAAAATGAATGAATATCATTAAAATTTTAAGATTTGATTTTTTAAATTTTGATCGTAATTTTAGATATAGAAGATTTAAATTTTTTAAAATTAAATTTATATATTGAAAAATTATGTAAAAAATATTATAAAACACAATAACTAATAACTTGAAATATTTATAATGCATGAAAAGAAATTTTAATTAAAAAAAACTTGCCTGACTTTTAAAATTTTAATTGTGTTATATAAATTGAGACTGAGAAAACATCCACATTATTTATAGACTAGAGGTAATTGATCGCACATTGTTTCGAGGAACTTTTTCTTTGTGCTACTGACTTTTGATTCTGCGACTTTCATTTTTATTTTAATTTTAAGAAAAAAGAAAATGGTGAATATTTGAAACCACATCTACCTATTGTAATTTTTAAATGAAAAAACACCTCAATCAAATAGAATAAAGAAAGAGTTACATTTTTGATGTAATAGTAGTTTGTAAGGTTAGTGAACATTTATAAAGACGAAAATTGACGTTTAGTCTCCTTGTTTGAATTAAATAACACCAATTACGTTGATGATCTAACCATATAATAATAATAATAATTAGCTTTTGGCTGTTTTCTTTAATTCTTTTCCTCCCTAGAGCAACCAGGGCTCAAAGAAAGTACTAACTATTTTAAATCACTTTTAACCAAATAAAACAGACTCTTTTTAATCATTTTGATTGTTCTTTATTTTTCTGCCCACCAACTTGAAAATTCTTTTTAAAAAATGAATGGCAGTGTGTCATTTTACTAGACTCCTCTTTAGCATTTAGCCAATCTCCAAAATCAGCATGAGTGAGACTTCACTAAATACTGCTTTGAGACTGGACCACGAAAAAATTCCATTTTGCTAAGTTGTCCATTCTCTGTGGTGTCGAATAAGTTGAAATTTAATTAAATTTAAATTATAATCCTATCGAATTTAAATTTGTATTAGAAAATTTTACATTGAGAATAGTGTGTTACTCTCTTCGTCCAATAATAGTTATCCATTATACTATTTTGTGATATCTAATAATACTTGTTAACTTTATAAAATTAATGAATAATTTTACACTCAGCTCCTAATTTATCATTATTAAGTATTTATTATAATTATTTTCCTATTATATCTTTTAAGATATTGTATGTATTTATTATATTGAAAGATTTATAATTTTTCCGAAGAATGAAAGAAATATTGATCATTTGGCCGGAAGAAAATTCCATTTCCAAAAGCTTAAAAAGAGCATAAGAAAGAGAGAGGAAACTCCGCTTCTCTCTTACTAACTCTACTTTCTCTCTGTGTGTAGTATATTTGGTGACGACTCTCACGCGGAATTCTGCAGATCAATACACATCATTCATTTAAATTTCAAATCTAATTATACCCTCTGTCCTCTTTTTTTCCCTCGATTTTCTGAAAGATTTCAACTCAGAATTTGGTTACTGAAGTCACTAATTTGGTGGAAAATTGGAGGTATAGATCTTCAGAAATCTTGTTTTCATATATTCAGGAAATTTTAATAGCCAAGTTGTTGTTTTCGTTTGAAAAATATCTGTTCCTTTTTGTCCTCTTTTTAGTTTCACCTTTGCTGTTTCGCCACTTCTCAGAAACCCAAAAAGCCAGAAAAATCACTCTTTAACAACAAATTTGGCTTCAATTCTACTATACCCTTATCATTTTTAAGGTCAAAATTCACTTGGATCACTATACTCCTTTTTCATCATTGACTCAATATGCAAGACCCATCAATTTATTCACAAATTAAGCCTCAATTCCCAGAGCAAGAACACTTGAAATGCCCCAGATGCGATTCACCAAACACAAAATTCTGCTACTACAACAATTACAACCTTTCTCAGCCACGCCACTATTGCAAAAGCTGTAGAAGGTATTGGACTAAAGGCGGTACTCTTCGTAACATCCCAGTTGGTGGAGGCTCTCGTAAAAGCACAAAACGATCTTCATCATCCAGTAAAAAAAGTTCATCAACTACAACCTCATCCCCTGCAACTCCTCCATTAACATCCTCTTCTTCATCCACAAATCCAAAACCAGAGCCATTCGGTATGCCTGCAATTCCATCTTTTGATGTGATGACTACTGGGCCATTCAGCTCACTGTTAGCGTCAACCGAGCCGCAATTTGGGAATTTTCTCGAAGCTTTGAATCCGAGTAATAATGGGTCCACTTTACAGTTGGGTAACCCAATTTCCAGTTCGGGCTTGGGTTCGGGCTCGGGCTCTAACCATCAAAATGGGAATACTTCATATTTGGGTGTTCAAAATGCTGGAGAATCTAATAATTGTTGGAATGGTGGTAACAATGGTTGGCCTGATCTTGCAATTTTCACACCAGGTTCAAATTTCCAATAAAGTATATTATTAGTAGTATTTAAGAGGACGTATTTAACTACTTTGCTAAGTATTTAACTTTTAAACTTTCTTTTTTTTTTTTTTTTTTTTTAACATTCTTTTGAGAGTGATTTCACGAGTGAGTCTGAGTAGTAGGTAATATAAGGTATTAGTACATAATTTACTTCTGAAAAAATGTGGTGAAAGTGTTGTGGATGAACAATGTCTTCTAATACACATGGTTACAATACTCATTTTCTATTAGGTAATGCAATATAAAGCATGTTTAATATGTGTGTTATTTAATACTTTATGTATGTTTTATCCAAGGGAAAATGGTAAATCATGGGAATCTTTTTCATTTTTTGACACCTTAGTTCTTGCTACTAACTCATTATATTTTGAAATTATGAATTCAGGATTAATTATTTGTCAAAATTTCATTGCTTTTTCTTTTTACATATTTTTCTATACTCGGTATCGAAACTTTGGGTTCAATATAAAATCAAATCGAGTATTTATGTTTTCCATCGGCCGGTGATTGCCTATAATTGGTGTTGGACACTACAGTTATTCCTTTTCTTTTTGACGTTCACACGCACAATTACAAAAATAGAAAGTAGCGATGGACAAATTATGTAGTTAAACACTAATGGATTGTAATAAAATTTTGATAGTTATAAAGTTCGTAACATAGTTTTTGTAAAACAACTCTAATCCCCAAGAGTCGTTGCTACTATGTGCAAGTAAACTCTTCTACTGTTCGACAGTATAGGGATTGGACTTTTTGTGAAATGTGACCAATTGTCTGAGCAATTGATTGTCGCAAGGAAACATAACAAGACTTTGAAGTCATAAATGTAATTCAATTGGATTGAAAATCCTTGTGTTGTTCACATCTATATCGTCTTCAAAACAAATAAAGAGAACAAAGATAAAAGAATTGGTATAACTTATCTTGGCCATGATGTAAATTCTAAATATTGACCGAATTGTCGATCCTAGTTATTTGAGTCAGCTTGTGTGCAGTTTGATTAATTTTAATTTTAAGAGGTACATAATATTATTCCATGAATTACTTGTCACATTCTGCCAACACAAATATTGAAGTAGACTATTTTTCATTCTTTTTTTGGATTATAGATAATATTGATTTGCAGGATGATGGGATGGGGCATGGTGAAAGGCATTATAGACTCCAAGTTTAATACTTTTGAAGAGTTCTAGACTTGTTGCATTGTCTTGGAAGGACTAGACAAGATCTCAACTTTTGCCTTGACTCCATATTCTATCTTATCTTTTTTTGCCTCCCCTTTTTAGTGTTTTTTGTTTGTAACAACTAACAATTAATTTAACAATTAATTTATTAGATCTCCTTCTCCCCTCATCTTGAAGTGGTTGGACATGTCTCTGAGTACCATGGTCAATGTTTCAAATGCTGCATAGAATTATATGCTTCTATACAACCAACAAAGAATGAGTCCAAATAAAACTCAATAATTTTGGCCCGAAATCTCTATATATGTTGAGAAATTTACTAAATATGTATCGGGTACATATAATACGTGGAAAACCAGCAACATATATGGGTTGGAATTCGATACCAAATGAAGAATCATCAGAACTCATAAACTTCCATCAGTCTTTTAAAATTAGAAGGCTTGTTGTTAAGGTATCAAATTTAGCTCATGATAATATCGCTTGTTTCACTTGCCTAATTCAAAGTATATATACAATTTAAGACCTAATTAGGCTGCATATATAGTACAAATTAACCAATACAAAACATAATTAAATAATAATCAACTTTGAGTTGAGCAACTTAGATTATGACTTACGTAGTTTTAATTGACCCACTAATCATAATTCAAGAAACTACTAAACAATTATAGACATATTTATTGATTCGATCCATTTAACTCATCTAAATATAGGACACCCCAGTCCCCATTGATCTAACACCCCAAAGGAGTGGTTGGGGATAAATCAATCAATCTAATTGTCAGAAATGTTATGATAGTATTGATTAACAACAACTATTAATATTACCAAACTAAGCAATTTGTTAAGAATTTTTGAGATGTATCACATAGGCCCGCAACCCATAACGTGCAATTGAGATGGAGCAGGACCACTCTATGGATTTATGATTTCCCATGTTGAACCAACCCACATGAGTGGGCCTCTTCAGTCACTTTAGCTAAAATTTAGCAACTTTCTCTAAAGAGAACATAAATTTGGGGGCCACATCCATGTTAGAATTAGATGGTGTGAAATACAAGGTAAATATTGTGTGTTTACACTCAGTCGATGCAACTTAATGTAATAAAATGGTTTGATGAAGTTAAATAATAAGTAATTGTACTTTAAGTGATACGTGTGTATATTTCAACATATATCATATATTTTTGACTTGATGTTAACACAATACAGAGAAGGTT
Source organism: Solanum pinnatisectum (assembly GCA_035578085.1). Lineage (NCBI taxonomy): Eukaryota > Viridiplantae > Streptophyta > Magnoliopsida > Solanales > Solanaceae > Solanum > Solanum pinnatisectum. Next base: position 53,833,166 of record CM069078.1, on the reverse strand, counting down.
TTGACAAATAAAGCATGATATTATTAGACGAATTCCTAAATCAATCCTTATGAGTTCAATTAATTACCTTAATCAAATTAAAATAAATTAAAAATATACGGTCCTTATATGTGGTCAAATCATTAGATGATATATGTTATGTATTCATTATTTTGATATAGTGTTTTTTGAAAAACGATTGTAGAAATAGAACCCCGTATTTGTTGGTCCTGAACTTTTGTCAGCATTAAACACCTTTTCTTTAAAAAAATTGAGTTTTGTTGCACACAATCATGAGTTCTAGTTATAATACACACATAGATCGCACGCGGTGTAAGATAACTTAATTTGTTGCATATTTGAGTTTTAATTGTAATGACTTATGTTCAATTGAGCAACATATATAACTTTTGTCAATGAGGCAAAACTTGTAGTTAATCCAGTGGATTCACTATCTTTGACAAATTTAAATGTCCAGGACTCCTGGCTCATAGACAAAATTAATTTGTGCCATAACTTATATATGTTCCATGAGTAAGAAATGTCATTTTTATTAGGATGTACAAAAACGAACCGATAAATCGCAAATTGAATCAAATAAAAAAAAGATCCGACTAATGGTTTGGTTTGACTTGGTTTGGTATTGGAATAAAAACCCCGACTATACTTGGGTTGGTTTGGTTTTAACTAAAAATAGTCAACTTGAGACCAAATCAACCCGACATTATATATATAATTTTTACACTTTATTAAAAGTATTTACTTTGATGCAACATATTTTTTCAAGTTTTTTGAGACTTAGAATTTTGAATGGTCCAATAAAGGTTATAGTCTATAGATATTAGTAACTCTAATAAAGCTAAATTCGAAATCAAATCAATACTATGCTAACAAAATAAATTAATTCAACACTAAGAATGACAATAATGTTGAATATTTGTTCTTTACACTTTGTTTGGATCATTGTTACCCATTGTTTCATAATGTACTACATTGTATTGTACTCTATTGTACTGTACTGTATGGTAGATACAATGTTTGGCTAGACTGTATAGTTTGTTGTTGTTTAATAACATTTTTATTGTTTGGTTTGACTGTATCGTACTATATTATAATTTATAAATTTACTAAAATATCCTTAATTATTCTAGGGTATGAGGTTTGACTAAAATTAAATAACATAGGGTAAAAGGTAAAATAGTTATATGAAATATTATGTAAGGATATAATTGAAAAAAGAAATTAAGTAACAATGGAAACACACCAAATTGGTTGTTCCATGAAATGGGGGTTTTCATTGTTACATAACAACGAAATTTAACAATACAATACAATACATTTTAAGTAACAATCAAAACAAACATTGTAGATATGGTAACAATACAATACAATACAATGAGAACAATGATCCAAATAGAGTGTTAGTTTTACATTGGTTTAGACATTTAAAATACATAATCTAATTTTATTTTTTCTTTAATGTTTAATCATGTAACTAATACTTATTAGACTTATTTTAGCATGATTTAGTACTTTTAAATTATGATATTTTCATTAAGACTTTGCAATATTTATTTTATATGATGATTTCATTATTATTTTTTATTGAATATTTTAGTGTCATCACTCATCTCATATTTTGTGTTATTTTCTTAGGAAACACCTTAGATAGTTGTATTTTGGTTGGACTAAAGATATATTTGGAGCACGAGTTAATTATATGTTTGTATGCATACTTTACCGGAAAAATCCAAAAACCTGAAAAATTTGAGGTTTATTAGTTTGGTTTGATTTAAAATTTTAAAAATTTGACACAGTGATTTGATTTAGTATTTGAAAAATCCGAACCAACCCAAAGTTGAAAACGCCAAAAAAACCCAAGTTTATTAGTTTTGTTTGGTTTAAAAATTTTACACAAATGATTTAATTTGATATTTGAAAAATCCAAACCAACCCGATCATGTTACACCCTTAATTTTTACAATGCGAACATCCATATTTCAATATCCTCTATTTCAAAATTCAAACTCAAATTGTACAATGTTTGTAAAATTCTAAGTGTAGATGTTGATATAGTCATATAGATACAGATAACATTTATTGTCTTAATATATATAGGAATGAATGCATTACCTAATGGTCTGCAATGAGCAATTGAAGCATTGATTTCAACCCCTTAGAGATTGGCCTTGTTGGGCCTTTGTTTGCCAACCCAATTTGCAGATTTCTGACTTTGTTTTTTTTCAGGCCAATTCAATGTTGTCTATTTCGAATGTAAGGGAATTCATCAAATTGTTCGTCACTTCCAAAAATAAAATAAAATCATTGACCTTTTTTTGAAAGTTTTGTAGCCCTCATGGGATTCTCGGATTTATTATTTATGGTAATTTAATTATAGAATTTCTAATTAGTTTAGGATTTGTTATTTATGTTATTTAGTTAATTGTGTTTAATTAGGATTTGTTAGTTGTAATTTAATTTGGTTTTGTTAGCATTATAAATAGGAGAGGCCTTTATTACATATTTTGAATCTAAGTCTCTTACCTCTTTTTTTTGTCCGCTCACATACAGAATCGTGGCACCAACAAGAAGACGGCCTGATGATGATTTTGGGAACATCTTCTTGATGATGATTTTGGGAATAGAAAAGTATTCTCTTCTCATCTTCTTGATGATGATTTTGGGAATGGAAAAGTATTCTCTCAAAACGACGAAAATAATGGAAAGTTGGAGGGAAAGAAGAATGAATTAGGGTTGGAACTTGAGGAGAAAGACAAGAAGAAGAGAGAGAAGAAGATTCGTGCGGAGCTATCTTGTGAGAGACGGAAGATGATTCGTGTGGAGCGATCTATCAAGGACAGGAAGCATATGCAGTTTTAATCATAGTTATCGAGTTTATTTTTCGCTTTTTGCGTGCTCTTTTTAGTGTGTTTTTGTTTGTTGCAGTTAATCAATCTCTTTCTTATATATGGGATTTTTAGCAAGCAATGTCATCTTTTCTTTTCATATACTATTATATGACTAAATTTCCGTTTTAAAAATAATCTCGTTAGAAATAATCTATCGTAGTTAATTATATATACATATTTATACACATTGTATTATGTGCTTCTATAGAAAAAGAAAAAGCATTCAAATAACAAAATTTATCAAATATATTACATAAACAATATGGGAGCAGTTTTATGTCTACTGGATCTCTCCGTTTGTAGGAGCAATAATGGCTGCATGGAGATTTCGTGCCGTCTTTCCAGGTCCAGTGAAGAAGAAGAATCCTCAGAAGAAAAGGCGAAATTGAATTTTTTGAACCAATAAACTGGAGGTTCAATTGTGTTCTGTTAGCATTTACAATATATTGACTTTTTCTTTATACACAATCATTAATACCAGGTCTATCATAGGTCATCCCGTAAACTTAATATGAATGAATAACTTCTCAATCACTACTGTATATATATACTCTTTCGCCTTTTCTAGAGAAAGATTGCACCAAATTTAAGTGCAAATATGCTTTATTGCCCCTCGTACTCATCAATTTGTCTTGTATGTACGAATAACTTTAGGAGAATAATAGATTTGTCAGTTTTGCATAATGAATACGCTGATAGTAAAGTATTTGTGATGCCGTCAATATAGAAAACAATTATAGAAAAGAAACACGAATTTGGGGGCCACATCCATATTAGAATTAGATGGTGTGAAATACACGGTAAATATTTTTTGGTATCGAGTGTATACACTCAATGAATGTAACTTATTTTAATTAAATGATTTATGATGGAGTAAAATATATATTATGCAATTATAGTTTAAGTGATGTGTGTATACGTATATCTTATATTTATTGGCTTGAATTAACACATGGTACCAATAAAATTAGATCAAATAGAAGCCTGACATTATTGTTGGACGTGTTTCCTTATATAAGATGATTATATCAAACCTTATAAGTTAGCCTTAATCAAATTAAAATAATTTAAAAGTGTATGATCATTAAATGTGGTCATGTAATCATTTTTTATGAATTTCAAATTAAATGTGGCAATGAAAATATAATTAGGGAATTGAAAGTGGTCTTCAACTCATTGAAAGAGGAAAAAATATGTAATATTATTTACTATTTTATAATTATAAAAAATAATCAACGACATGAGAAAATATTTTTATAACCATCTGTAAGTAAGACATTTGGTGTAATCCAAACATATTGTTCTTATAAATAAGACACTTGGTTAAATAAGACCCTTGACATATTCCAAATATTTCATTTAGATTAACAAAATTGTATAAATAAAACACTTCATTTAGTGAGTAAAGTTCAAGCTTTGTTATAATGCCTTCACGTCGTATTGAAGGAAAAAATTCAATTATCTTCTTGAAATAAAAGTTTTATTATGTATTATCTCCGAGTATGCTACTTCATCTAGGCTACTTATTTGGTATTTTGTTTAGGATAAGTACAGATACTAATAGCTTGTCTTATATATCCTGGATATTTAACATTCATACTATTTTACTTACGTTTATTTTATTTAGATATGCAGCATAATTATAATCCAGAACAATTTGATTTGAGCTGGACACTTAATTCCTTTATATCTTGTTGGAGAACAAGACACCAATTTGCAGAACGTATCTCTGAGCAATGTCCAAGACTCGACAGTCATCCAATTGAGCATAGAATTCTCGTTAACAAATTCACGTTTCTAGTGACCTCTATGCTCTTGTCTCTATATGACAATAATGAAAATCTTTTCAGTCTTATCTCCAACAAAGTAGTTTGTTCAGAAGGTTTATTCAAGCAACTGGTGAGGACGGAGAGGTTCATTGTCCAGGGTTCAGAAGATTTGAGGCTGAGAAACTCTGCAAAGTTATAGATTACCAATTTAGTATTACGTTCAAAAAATACGTTTTCCTCTTTGATGGAACAAATAATTTTTTTCTAGCAACGATGTTTAGGGGAAAAGTATGTTTTATTATAGTACTTGATGACAATTTGCTTAGTGAGAGGTTAATAGTCAGTGTTACTCTAGAAACAAACTATGTTTCAGTTTGCTTATCGAGAGGTCAGTGTTACCTGCAAACAAACTATGTATTATAGTACTTATTTTGATAATTTTTTCTTGATAAGAATAATTTCAAGATGTTGTTAAGTAATGATCTCCATTATAGAAGGGAAAACACATGTTTAAAATCCTTTTGAAGTTCTTTTATTATATAAAGTACAAAAACTCCAATAAACTAGGCGCTAATTATATCATAGCTCGAATGTTTTCAAAATTATAATAATACCAGATTTTTTGCAACTTGCGGATACATTGGTCGTTCATTCGATAAATAGCAAACAATACACAAGTTATGTATCAGATACATAACTATAATCAGATTCATACTAATTTAGATTTCAAAAAATTGAGGTTATGTATCAATAATAACATTTGTACCACATACATTGTACACAAACAAAGTTGTAAGAGAAGGAAAAAATGGATTTTTTTGTAATTAATTCAAATGATAGAGAATTTTAAACTTCATATTATCTTAAGTCGTGTAATTAAGTAAGTTTAGGGTTAGGGATTCCAACAAATAGGAATGTGTTGTGACCAACTCCAACAAGGAATGGGGAGTTGTAGTTGTAGGGAACTGGTTGAATATACAAACCTTTCGGTTCCTGTAAGATGGTAATGTCAAGCGGCCAATTATCCGAGTTTAAGTTGTTCTAGAAATAATGACAAATATAGTTGTTGGAGAGTATAGAAGAGTAACATTACATACGTCTAATACAAAAAAAATCTTTCGAAATCATAAAATAAATTAGAACTTTGATCGAGTCCTATTTGTTTGCAGTTATACATGACATAATTATTGCATTAGTTATACGTTGCATGAAAAAATGCACCAAACAAGGAATTACTAATACATATAATTAATGCATGCATTATTTTTGCTAATACACTCTACCAAACGATCCCTAAGAATATTCTATATAATATTTGGGTCGTTTGGTAGAGTGTATAAAAATAATACCCAATAGAGCATATTAGTAATGCTTGCATTAGTAATGCATGTATTAGTTATACTTGTATTAGTGATGCATATATTTTTTCTTATGCATTGTTTGGTTTGGTGTATTAAAAATAAGATGCATTGTATAAAAATATTAATTTACAAAAGTATCCTTCACAATTATGGTGGAAAAGATGTAAAAGTACTTTTGAGGGGTAATTGAGTCTTTAACCATATTAATGCATGTATTAAATCTTTTGCATTACTAATACCTAGAAATCCATGGTATTAGTAATATACTTCTCAATACACAATAGAGTGTATAACTAATGCAAGCATTAATTATACATAGCATGAAAAAATGCACCAAACAAGAAATTACTAATACATATAATTAATGCATATATTATTTTTGCTAATATACCCTACCAAATGACTGAATATTCTATATAATATGAAACTTGGACACGCAAAATGAATCCAAAAGCATTCTAATATATAATTGTAAAAGTTTTTTTTTTTTTTTTTTTTTTTTTACTTTCAAGGGTATGACTAGGAAAAACACAGACCTAAAGAAAGAAAAATATAGAAAGAGCAGAGCAGAGCAAAAAATGATAGGGACTCGTTTCTCTTTGAAACAAGACAAAATGTAGAAAGGTGCATTTGAGTGCTATATAGAAAAAATTCAAAAAATATAATTCATTAATTTCAAAATAAGTTAATTGTTGGGTCTTTTTTCATATTTCAAAATAAGTAAATTGTTCAAAGTTAAAGAAAGTTATTGAAAATTTCTTCCATTTTTGCCTTTCAGTAACATTATCTAGGTGATAATTTCAAGTGAGTTAATTGTTCATATTTATGATTTCACTTTGAATTATTTATATGTTCAAGAATAATTTGAGAATAACTAAAAGGATAAAAATGGAAACTGATGTTCAATTTATGTCTTAAACTTTTTTTTAATGAGTATTCATTACCTCAACAATTAATTTATATTGAAATAGAGGAAATAACAATTAACATGGAATAAAAAACATAAACAACAATAATTGTCCAGTTCGGGAAACGATGCGTCGCACAAGCACAATCATGTTATTTCTCCTTTATACCCTCTGGAGGATATTGCTTAGGTTCAAAATAACTACACATCTAACTAGAAACTACTCACTCCGTTCAACGATAGTTGTCCACTATATTATTTTGAGATATCTAATAATACTTGTCCACTTTATAAAATCATTGGATAATTTTACACTTAGTTCCTAATTTATCCTTATAATTAATTATAGTTATTTTCCTATTACATTTTTCTAGACATTGTATTTATTATATTCAAAGATGATATAGTAAAATTATCCTCCAATTTATAGTTTTACCATGAAGTAACTCCTAAAGAAAGAGAGATCACGAATATTTTCAAAATGAATTTAAAAAAATATATAAAATATCTCGTATGTTTCAACAAAATATTAATGATAGCTTAAATAGAAAATTCACAGACATTTGATTAGTTAGATTTGAAACTTAAATAAAATATATTAGTTTTATATTTTTTATCTATCATATATTAAATGATCAACTTGGTCCCTGACTCTCAAGGGCTGGCGCCCCGCGCCTCTCAGAGCGCCAGGGACGTCAATTCTTCCCATTCTTCCGCCATCCTTTCGTACTTGTTCCTTAGCAATGTACCTATATTTTCTAGTTGATTCCAACACTCTAAGGTACATCTAAACATCATGAAATCATCCATAAACATGAGATCATAAACCTTGAATTCATAATCCAATTCAAGGAAAGTTAAGATCAAAGTCAAGAGAAGTAAGAGTTAAGTTAAGAGAAGTTCTTAGAGTTTTCCAAAAGTCTTTTCCAAATGTTTTAACTTTGTTTTAAGACATAAAGTTCAACTTGAGTAAAGAGTAAAGAGTAAAGTTTGAAGTTCGTTTCTTCAAAGGTATATAGGGACTATGTATTCCCAAAGGGTTTTAAATGTTTTTTTTCACATTTAAACAAGAATGGAAACCTCGATTTCCAAAGAGCCTTCGGGCTAGTTTTCAGAAAAGAGTAATCGCTTTCTAAATGAAACAAGAGAGGAAACTTTGATTTCCAAGATAGCCTTTGAACTAAGTTTTTTAGCACTAATCTCAAATCACAGAAGAAGTATATTTTTTTTAAAAACACAAGAGCTAGTATATTTTGGGAGTAGTATTGAGCACCAAATTGGGGGCGAGCATAAGTTCAGATAACTCACGTCTCCATAAAACCATGTAGCCACCATAGGTAGAAAAGGGTCATACTTTTTAGATGAACCCTTTCCACAATAGACTAGTAGATCCACTTAGTATTTCAGGTCCTATACCTCTGGCCGGGTATAGGATGCGCTAGCAGCGTGAGGTAGATCGTAGTATCATCACTATAGCTCTTATGTGATGGTTGTTGGTTAGAGAAACTCCCACAGAAGTTATTGTATTTTTATATACATCAGTTTATTGTATTTTTACATACATTTTAGAGTTATGTTGTATCCTTGTATATACACAGAGTTGACATCATGTTTTTAAACAACTTTTCTTTATATTGAACTTGTTTTAAACTGCTTTATATTGAAATAAGTTCACTTAAGTATTCATGAGTTGAGAAGAGTCAAGGTAAATGTTTCTTTCATATTCCCTTTCAAGCATATGTTGTTTTAGCATTCCAACTCGCATACTCGTACATTCAATATATTGATACCAGTTGGCCTGCATCATCTTATAATGCAGACACATGTAACTAGGATCGTCATTCCAGCGCACCGTTGATCCAGTGAGCAATTCAGAGTCAGTCGGTGAGCCTTCTTGCATTCCGGATGATCTATTTACATTGCTTTCTAGTTAGTTCATTAGGATGTTGTGGGGTTGTCCCAACATCGATCTCAGTTGTTTTAGAGGCTTCATAGACAGTCAGATGTTAGTCCTTTGAGTCTTTTCATTATCATTTCTTATTGTTAAGACTTGGGTTGCCACTTTTACCAAGTTGAATGTTTAACCTTTAAACATTCTCAGTTATTTTATTATTCTGTTCAGTTAAGTGTTATTGATCATTATAAGTATGAATATTGTTTACCGCTAAGTTAAGTAAGCCAGGACAAAGGTTCGCTTGGGGCCAGCAATGGTCTTCGAGTGCTAGTCCCGCCCAGGGTGTAGGCTCGGGGCGTGAGAAAGTTTATGCTCAACGGTCAATCAATAGCATAATAATTTTAGGGAAATTTTCAAAATGTCAATATTTTGACATTTAATAGGACCCATTAGTCATACTTTCAATATTTATTTAAAATGTCAATATTTTAGTTTGTTATGTATCTGATTTATGTATTTTCTTATTTGTTTGATTTGCAAAAATACAATTAGGGGAGATAATATTTTTTTTTGAAAAGGAACATATCACTTAAAATTCTCATCAGCTACAATTTCAATGAAATCAACTTTCTTTCTTATTATATTTTCATCATAATTGTATACCAGTAATTTTTACATTTTATGTGCTAACTTTACCATTTAAATTAAAATTGGTATTTTACTTTCATAGTGAAAACTACAATTTGTATCTCAGTGATCAAAATTGTATTACATAATTGCCAAATATATTTTTCTTTTATTTGTATTACAAAAATATTATTGATTGTATCCCAATATAATTTAATCATTACATATGAATATGATTTATAAAAGGGTAAAAGATTTTGGGGGGAAAATAGCGTACATAGTGGAAATAATACAATCTGTTGAGGAAGGATACAATATTCTAAAAAATATATAAATTGACTATGAAAGAAATAGAGCTACAAGATTCTGGAAAAAAATAGCATACATAGTGGAAATAATACAATCTGTTGAGTAAGGATACCAAATTCTAAAAAAAAAAAATGCAAATTGGCTGTGAAAATAATAGAATACATCTATGCTTAAGAAATATAAATCAATTTAACATAGCTTTTTGAATGACTACAAACTAAAAAAGAAATATAGTATTCTTAATAAAAATACAAATGCAGAGTAAAAGAAAAACAATTGACTAGCAAAACTTAATATGAATACAATACAATTCAACTTTCTTCTCTCACTTTCTCTTTCTTCATCTTCTTCATCTGCTATGTTCCTTTTTTCTTATTTTTTTTCATCAAACCCAAATTCAAATTCATATTCACTTGTGCATATATTAGTAACCCTATAAGCAAAATTAGAAATTATTAATTATGAATGTATAAAAATCAAACAATATATGATGTATGAATGCGAGTGTAGATTACTACAATCTATTAAATCTCAAATATGAAAACAAAATTATAAAAAAATCGAACAATGGAGTTTAAAAGACGAAAAATCCGAAATACATAAAAGAGGAAAATCTCATAAAATACTTGGTAAATATGAAAATCTCACAAAAAAATCAAACAATTATGTTTAAATACGGATTATTCGAAATACAAAATACTTGATGATTATAAAAACAAAATCACAAGAAATCTCACAAAATACTTGTTGACTTCGAATTACCTTTATCAATGGTTGAAAAAACTTTTGAATTTATTGTGAGATTTATTGAACAAAGTGTAAAAAATTGAAAGAGTGAATTTTGTTGAACATGAAAGGAGATAACAATGGTGAAAAAGGAAAGAGAGAGAAAGGAGCAATTTGGGGTAAAACCTAGAAAGAGGGGTAAGTGGGTAGTGGAGGTATCTTTTTTTTTTTTTTTTAATTTTTTATGGGAAGATGGAGTAAAAAAAGGGTCTAATTTGCGCCTGATTTAAGAAATAAAAGGAAAAGAAATTAATTATATTAGGATACAATATATTTTCTAAAATATTGACATATTGATATTTTTAATAATTATTTTAAAGTGTAGATGTTTTTAATAATTATGTTAGGAATTGTGACTAATTTGCTAAATTTCCATAATTTTAAGGAAAGAAGCGAGAGTTTGAAGTGGGCCGATGGAAAGACGGAGTGAAAGTAAGCTTGGCCCATGTTTGACAATCCAGAAAAGATCAGGCTCAAAAATATAGTTATATTTTTTATTTACATAAAAATAGCCAAAAGTCATAGAAAGTATATAATGATTATATAATATAACTTGTCAAAAGTTATAGAAAATATACAATGACTACACAATATATCTTATCTATACATGAGTTATACAATATGATAGACTTAAAAAGCTGAATATAGTTTAACCATACATGAAGTATAAACTGATTGTTCAATCTCGATCGACTCAAAATCACCTCTAAACAGTCTTAAATTTTAGATGTGAAATTTTCTCGATATTTTGAGTCTGGTTGATATATAATTCGCTTGAAATGATTCATGTTTGTGGTACATCTAATTTTTTAAATTAATCAAATTTTAAAACTTTAATGATTGATGGATCATGAAAAAAGAAAGAAGTAAGGAACAACAACGAGAATAATAAGAATAATAATAATAATAATTGTCACGCCCCGAGCCTACACCCTAGGCGGGACTACCACTCGAGAACCATTGTTGGCCCCAAGCTAACCCTTGGCCTAGCTTACTTACTCAGCGGAAGACTTTAAGAATTAAGAAAATAACTCAAATGCATGATAACTCATCTGTCTCAAACTAAACTCATAATGTTTTAGAAATAAACATTTAACTTAGCCAAAGTGGCAACTCAAAACTGAACATAAGTCAATAACAAAATAAAGGCAAATGAACTAACTGACTATCTATCTATGAAGCCTCTAATAATTGAGATGGATGTCGGGACAAGACCCACGACATTCTAATGAACTAAATACTGAAAAACAATAAAAAAGGATCCTCCGAAAGCAAGGAGGCTCACCAACAAACTCTGGAGCTCAAGTAGAATCAACGATGTACTGGATGTTGATCCTAATTACTTGTGTCTCCATCATAAAACGATGCAGGCCAAATGGGATCAGTACATTGAATGTACGAGTATGCGAGGGGAATTCTAAAACAAGACATAAGCTTGAAAGGAACTGAAGTACTTACCTGGCTCAACTGAACTGAACTGATTTCAATATAAAGCAGTGTAAATAAATGCAGTATAAATAAAAGCTTTAAAACATGGTTTTCAGCTCTATGTATTTAGAAATACAATAATAACTCTGTATGTATGCAAAGATACAATATGTACTCTATTTGTATATGAAAATACAAATTTTCTGATGTATATAAAAATACAAAATACTGTTGTGGGAATTTCTCTAACCGACAACCATCACTTAAGAGTTATCGTGATGATATAACGTTTTGCCTCACGCTACCAGGGTCGTCCTATACCTTACCGGGGTATATAACCTAAACTACTAAGTGGATCCATTAGTCTATGCTAAAAAACATTAAAGAAATCATCTAAAAAGTATGGCAATATTCTACCCATGATGGTTACATGGTTTATGGGGCTGTGAGTTATCTGAACTATTTCCCATATCGGTGCTCAATACTACTCCTAAAATATGATACTAGCTCTTATGTTTTAAAAAAAAACATACTTCTTTCTGTGATTTGAGATAATTGCTCAAAAACTTAGCTCAAAGGCTCTTCTTGGAAATCAAAGTTTCATCTCTTGCTTAATTTTGAAAGCATTTACTCTTTTAACTGAAAAACTAGCTCAAAGGCTCTTTTGGAAATCAAGGTTTCCTTTCTTCTTTAAATGTGAAAATATTTTACTCTTTGGGAATACATTGTCCCGATATACTCTTTTGAAGAAATGAACTTCAAACTTTACTCTTTACTCAACTCAAAACTCAAGTCTTAAAAACAAAATTAAACATTTGTAAAAGACTTTTGGAAGACTCTATGAACTTCTCTTGACTTGACTTTTAACTTCTTTTAACTTGACTCTTAACTTTCCTTGAATTGAGTTATGGATTCAAGGTTTGTGATTTGTGATAGGAAAAATCTCATGATGTTTAAGAGTGTTTTTAGATAGTTAAACATGAGAAAAGATCAAGAAATCGCTGTCTGGAAGCAAGTCCGCGTGCGAAGATGCATTTAATTATTTGGGCGCGAAATAAATTTTGAGGCAGAACGGTCCATTACCGCTTTGCTCCACGAGGAAGATTTTTCCACTCCTGAGGAACAGGTCCACGACGTAGACCTGGTACCCAGATTCTGCCGACTTTTTTCCTTCTTCGTTTTCTGACCCTAATTCACCTAAACTTGGTTCTTTTTCTCAAATTCCCTTTAGATTCAGATACCCAGTGTATGTACACAAGAATCTAACTCAAAACAACTCTAACAATCGACCTTAATCTCTCAAGAACTCCTCAATCTCATCCCAAATTCAAGAACGAAAGCAATTCAAGAATACAACTCAATAACATCAAAGTCTCAATCTTTTAGGACGAAAATCATATTGAAATAAACATGTTTGGTGCATGGGTGAACGAACCCAATGCTATGTGAACTCACATACCTCGTAGGGATCACCCATTGACAAAATCCACAAGCGATTCTTGAAGATCTTGACGATTCTTGCTCTTTCTCCTCTTTTCTCCTCTTCTTTTTCTCTTCTCTAAAACCCTAACTCAATATTGTAAAAGCATAAACTGAATCCTATCAATTTAGACCCCAATTAATTACCAAAAAACGAAATTAAGCCAATAAAATAAGAAAAAAGATTTACTAATCTACAACCACGAATATCCACTTTAAAACCCAACGACGAAGAAAACTGTGAAACCCTAGCCGCGAAATGAGGGAGAAGAGGTGAAATTGTTTCTGGAAAATAATGAAATGAGGGGAAAAAAAGAGTAATTAAGATTTAGGGATTTAGTCTATGTGGCAGTGGAACCCTATTGAGTGCAATGTGGCATCCACATGGCATTTAACAACTTCTGTTAATAAGAAGGGCACTTTTGACCCAATAGTTTGACAGAAAAGGTAGTTTTGAGCCGAAATATAGTTTAAGGGTAAATATGAGCTATTTTGAATAGTTTAAGGGTATTTTTGACCCTTTTCCTTTTAGTCTATGTGGCAGTGGAACCCTATTGGCGTGCAATGTGGCATACATGTGGCAACCACATGGCATTTAACAACTTCCGTTAATAAGGACACTTTTGACCCAATAGTTTGATGGGAAGGTTAGTTTTGAGCCGAAATATAGTTTAAGGGTAAATATGAGCTATTTCAGATAGTTTAAAGGTATTTTTGACCCTTTTCCGTAATAATAATAATAATAATAATAATAATAATAATAATAATAATAATAATAATAATAATAATAATAATAATAATTTAACCAAATATATGTAAATATAAACACCTCTAATGATGTGTGAGTTTAAGACCTTCACATTTACACATCACGACGTGAATATACGTTAATGCATCTCAGATTCAGAAAGCGTCATCATTGTATCGATGCGTGAACAATTATTACACTATATTGGAGGAAAAAATTTAGGCACTTACACTATGAAATTTATGTAACTTATACAAAAATTATAACGGTGAGTTAAACAAGTTACGTAAAAAATAATAAATCGTTGATTTCGTTCCTGGGCGAGCCACTTTTGGGCTGGCCTTTTTAAACTATGTCCCTTTTCTGATAATAACAAAATGGCCCAATTGCTACATTTAAATAAATAAATAAAAAATGTTTGAATTGTTAATTACCCTTTTTTTTTTTTGGAATATTCATCCTATATTGGAAAGCAATACAGCATAGCATGCAAAAATCGTACTAGATTTTCATTAAAAATAAATAAATAGAAATCTAGAGTTTGAGCAAGAAAACCACATTGAAACCCATAATAGAGAAAAAATGCATAGAAGAGAAAATGGCATAAAATAGATTTGATATTGAAAGCCGAGATAATGATTGAACGAGAAAGAATTAAGAAAACGATTTTTATAATATTCGTCAAACATTTTGCAAAAATAGAAAACAAAAGTAAAACTTTTGGGAAACATGGAAAAAAACACATATTAAAAATTATAGGATTTCCAAGTAGTTTAGGATTTGTTATTTATGTTATTTAGTTAATTGTGTTTAATTAGAATTTGTTAGTTAAGAAGTTCTAGTTCTAATTTAATTTGGTTTGTTGGTATTTATTATTATAAATAGGGATGCGTTATTACATATTTTCAATCTAAGTTTATTACTCTTCTTTGTCATTGTTGGGTATTTTTCCATTACACAATCATGTCAACAACAACAGCAAGTCGACTTGTTGATTTTGGGGATGCAAAAGTATTCGATGACAACGAAAATTATGGAAAGTTTGAGGGAAAGGATAAAGAAGAGGAGAAACTTGAGGAGAAAGAGAACAAGAAGAGAGAGAAGAAGATTCGTGCGTTGCTATCTCGGGAGAGACGGAAGATGGTTAATGCGAAGCGATCTATGAAGGAGACTCAGAATATGCAATTTTAATCATAGTTATCGAGTTTAATAAAACTATTGAATTTAATGTTGTTAACTCAATAATCTATCTTATTTTTATTTATTTTTTTCACTGTTTTTGCTTGCTCTTTTTAGTGTGTTTTGTTTGTTGCAGTTAATCAATTTATTAGTATTTCTTTCTTGGAATTTTTAGCAAGCAATGTCACCTTCTTGTATACTATAATATTCTTTCGGACTAAATTTTTATTTTGAAAATAATCTCACTAGAAATAATATATTCTAGCGTTTTTACTGTCTTTTAATTATATATACATACTTATCAAATTTATTTGATAAAGTCATGTTTCGTGACACCTCTTGAGCCATTGTATTATGTGCTTCTATAGAAAAAGAAAAAATAGGCACAACGAGTCCAAATAACAAAATTTATCAAATATATCTTGTAGATATATTAAGTTGTGAAACTAAACAAAAAAAAAAAAAGGTTGTGAAACCAGCGGTAACATATATAGATGATCTTTGTCAATTTTTGAAGTTGGACTTTCCATATGCTACACGATTTCTTGTCGTTAAATCTGTATGGAATCTGGGATGGGAACACTTACAATTTTTTGAACCAATAAATTGGAGGTTCAATTGTAATTTGTGACTTTTTTTTATACACAATCATTAGTACCACGTCTATCATAGGTCCTCACGTAAACTTAATATGAATGAATAACTTCCCAGTCGCTAGTATATATACTTTTTTGCCTTTTCTTGAGAAAGATTGCACCAAAATTATTTGCAAATATGCTTTAAGAGAGATTGCCCCTGATACTCATCAATTTATAATAGATTTGTCATTTTTGCCTAATGAATATGCTTGAATGAGTTGATAAAGTTATATTTCAAATACATATCGTATATTTATTAGTTTGATATTAACACATGATACCGATAAAGTTAAATCAAATAAAAGCATGACATTATTATTGGACGTGTGTTTGGTGAACGTTTTCCTTATCTAAGATGATTATATCAAACCTTATGAGTTAGCCTTAATCAAATTAAAATAATTTAAAATATATGATCATTAAATGTGGTCATGTAATCATTTTTTATGAATTTCAAATTAAATGTGGCAATGAAGATATAATTAGGGAATTGAAAGTGGTCTTCAACTCATTGGAAGAGAAAAAGTAATGTAATATTATTTACTATTTTATAATTATGAAAATCAACGACATGAAAAAGTATTTTTATAACCATCTGTAAGTAAGACATTTGATGTAATCCAAACATCTCATCCAGACAATATTGCTCTTATAAATAAGACACTTAGTTAAATAAGACACTTGACATATTCCAAATATTTCATTTATATTAAAAATAATTGTATAAATAAAACACTTCATTTAGTGAATAAAGTTCAAGCTTCACGTCGTATTGAAGGAAAACGTTCAATTATCTTCTTAAAACAAAAGTGAAGAAAAAGTTCAATTATCATCTTAAAACAATAGTTTTATTAGTATGTATTATCTCAAAATTTTATCTATTCTACTAGATTAAATTTATTTTAAAAATAAGGAAAATTTGGTTGATAACCATCTATAGTGGAATGAGTAATGCCCCAATACGGTTGCTGGACAAGTTCAGAAGGTTTGAGGGTGGAAGAGTCCATAGTCCCAGGTGATATTGTCAAAGGCATTACATGACTTACTCTGCAAAGTTTTAGATTATCAATTCAGTATTACGTTCATAAAATATGTTTTCCTCTTTGATGGAACAAAATATTTCTAGTAATAATGTTTAGGGGAAAAGTATGTTTTACTATATTACTTGATGATAGTTTGCATAGTGAGGAGGTTAATTTACTCTAGAAACGAACTATGTTTCAGTCAGCTTATTAAGAGATTCATATTCAGGGTTTCTCTGGAAATAAACCATGTTTTATAGTTATTTATTTTGATAAAATTTTTGTGACAAGAATAATTTCAAGATGTTGTTGAGTAATGATCTCCATTATAGAAGGGAGAATACATGCTTAAAATCCTTTTGAAGTTCTTTTATTTATAAAGTACAAAAACTCCAACAAATTAGGCGCTAATTATATCATATCGCAAAGTTTTCAAAATTACAATAATTCCAGATTTTTCCCAACTTGCGGATATATTGCTCGTTCATCCGATATATAGCAAATGATACGCAAGTTATGTATCAGATACATAACTATAATCAGATTCATGTTGATTTAGGTTTGAAAAATTGAGGTTATGTATCAACAATAACATTTGTACCACATACATTGTACACAAACAAAATTGTAAATGAGAGAAGGAAAAAACGGATTTTTTGTAATAATTCAAATGGTAGAGAATTTTGAAATTTATATTATCTCAAGTCGTGTAATTACCTAAGTTTAGGGTTTGGGATTCCAACAAATAGGAATGTGCTGTGAAACTCCAACACGGAATGGGGAGTTGAAGTTGTAGGGAACTGGTTGAATATACAAACCTTGTGGTTCATGTAAGATCGTAATGTAAAGCAGCCAGTTATCCGAGTTCAAGTTATTCTTGAAATAGTGGCAAATATAGTTGTTGGATAGGATAGAACAGTAATATGACATACGTCTAATCCAAAAATCATTCAAAATCATAAAATAAATTAGAACTTTGATCGAGTCCTATTTGTTTGCAGTTATACGTATCATAATTATTAACAATATTCTATATAATATGAAACTTGGAGACATAAAATGAATCCAAAGGCATTCTAATATAGAATTGTAAAAGTTTTTTTTTTTTTTTTTTTACTTTCAAGGGTATGAATAGGAAAAACACAGATCTAAAGAAAGAAAAAAATTAGAAAGAGCAGAGCAAAAAATGATAGTAACTCGTTTTCCTTTGAAACAAGACAAAATATAACATGGAATTAGGAGTAGTAGAAAAAGACACATACAAAGAAAAAAATTCTTCAGAAAGTGAATTTCGTATTGATAAAAGGACGTTACCTTAGACATACTAATCCATAGCTTCATTACAGAAACTTGATTATGTTGATGAAAATGATTTGATTGATTTTGCTGGTACTAAACAGAAGTTTTAGTGTTATGCAAGTGTTGTGTCTGAATATATCAAAGACCAGCTTGCTAAAGACAAGAACAGAGATATCTCTACTAGACTAATTAGGCCGTCTAGGTGTAATAAGTTAACCCAGTTTGATAACCTCACTGTAACTACTAGCCCGTCAAGGGAGTACGTTTTAGCTAACTCTTCTGTAATTCTGTAACATATATATATAATATTATCCTTTCAACCCAAAAAAAAAAAAGTGTTGTGTCTTAGTAGTTGTGGCCAAAAGATGAAAACAAAAATTTAAAAATAAAGAACACCAAGTTTAAGTGTAAAATGAATTCTACATCTTTCTAAGACCGGAAGATATAACTTCTATAAAATTAAAATGATAATACCATTAAGCGAAATGAAGAAATTAAAAAAGAAAAGAATAAAAAAATATGTGAATCTACAATCTTACGTTGAAATGGAGTCGGAGTCAAAAAAGCCCAAATTTTCCACAAAAATATAAAAAGGATGACTTAATTTTTTTTAACTTAACTAACACAAGACGTATCGCTCATCCTTGAGTGAGATGCCTTTTGAATTAACTGACAGCAAGCCGCGTCTATTGCAATTTTGTGTATATCTTTTTTTTTTTTTACTTCTCGCTCTTGACCGAGCGATTTCTTTTAGATATGGATAGAAATTTTCCTTGTAGGTATAAAAATTGGATTATGTAGAGAATATTGCTTAGGTTCAAAATAACTACATATCTAACTAGAAATTATTTACTTTCTTCAACAATAGTTGTCCGCTATACTATTTTGAGATGTTCAACAATATTTGTCCAATTTATAAATCAATGGATAATTTTACACTTAGTTTCTAATTTACCCTTATAATTAATTATAGTCATTTCTCTATTATATTTTTCAAGACATTGTATTTATTACTCCCTCTGTCCCTAAGAAAACAATAATTGATATAGTGAGTTTACCATTTTACTCCTATTAATTATAAAGTGGATGAATTAAAATTAAGATTTTCAAGAAGTTCTACCTTTTCAAAGTAATTAATTGAGGGTATAATAGGTAAAAAAAAATTGTCCTTTCTTAATTAGTCAAAATGAACAAGTAATTAGGGACAACTAGAAAAGGAAATGTGGACAAGTAATTAGGGACAGAGGGAGTATATTTAAAGGGTGATATAGTAAAATTACTTTTTTATTTATAGTTTCTTAAGAAGTGTGCAGAGTCAATGAGAACAAGTATTGTTGGACAGGGAGCACTAATTTACGGAGCATGTGAATCAATCATAGGAGAAGAAAATTAAAATATCATTTAGTCATGATTAGTTTGATGCATCTACGGAATGTGGGTAAGTTTCTACCATGAAGTAGCTCCGAAAGAAAGAAGATCACGTGAATATCCAGAGTGAATGGTTAAAATATATATATAATATCTCAATTTTTTGAGTTTCATATATGAATCGTAAGAAATTCTGACTAAATGTTTATCGAATCAAAATACAATTCAACTATCAGTTGTTCACACATGAAATATCATTATGCGTTCGGATAGAAAAAGTGAACACTTGATAGTTAAGACATGTTTCAATAAAATATTAATGATAGTTTAAATAGAAAATTAACACACATTTAATTATTTAGATTTGAAACTTAGATAATCGAAATACTTTAGTTTATATAAATTTTTTACCCTTCAACTTCAAATAATGGCTGTTAAAAAACTCGTAAGTTTATGCTCAACGGTCAATCAACAATGTAATAATTTTAGGTTAAGGAAAAAAGCGGGAGTTTGAACTTTGAAGTGAGCCGATGGAAAGAAAAAGAGCGAAAGTAAGCTTGACCCATGTTTGACAATCCAGAAAAGATCAGGGGCTCCTTACATATTTGTACAGGCCAAAAAAAAAAAAAGATGGTTTCAAATATATGTAATTAATTTATAGTAAATATAGATATATTTTTGTTTAAATAAAAATAGCCAAAAGTTATAGAAAGTATATAATGATTGTATAATATAGTTTTTCAAAAGTCATAGAAATAATGACTATACAGTATAGTTTACCTGTATATGAGTTCTACAATAGGATAGACTTAAAATAAGTTAAAAAATAATAAATGTAAGTTAAAGGGAAAATTGTATGAAATAGCAAACTATTAATTCAAATTAAATGTTATAGTCATAGTTTATTTTATTTGTAATTCGCAGCAAACATTCCATTTTTTTTGTCATCTGATTCGGTATACAATTAGCCATTTTTGGTATACAATTATCCATTCAGTATACAAACCCATTCGGTATACAAATGTATAAAATGCGTTTGTTTGTATAAAGCGAGATAAAAGTGTATATAAAAATACAAATACATATATTTTCATCCTATATACTTGTAATTATATAAATACAGATTTTTCCCTGCTCAGTTCTCTTTTGTCTTTCTCTCTTTCTCGCTTTATACAAACATAGATTATACAAATTACAATGCATAATTTGTGTTGTATAAAGCGAGAGAGAGAGATTTGCATGTAGATTTCATATATACACTTATACAAAGAACACATACATATACAAATTACAGTTATATGTACACATACAATGGACAAGCCTAACAAAAAACACGTATACATATAAATAACACCTAATATACAAACACAATTATCATAATTAAAGATGAACATGACTGTATGCATATACACATATAGAAAAAACTAAAACTATTCATATACAAATTATCCAATTGTATAAATGAATTTATACAAAAATGAACAATTTGTTTATTAATTGGATGTATCTAGCGAATCATACAAATCAAAAGCTCCATAGTAAACATAAAATTTGCTATGGAGCGCAATTATGCAAACAATAGCTATAACATACAAATATGATTTTTATGTTTGCTACATGTGAAAGTTACTTTAAGTTAAATAAGTTAAAAAATAATAAATTGTTGATTTCGTTCCTGGGCCAGCCACTTCTGGGCTGGGCTTTTCAAACTATGTCCCTTTTCTGATAATAACAAAATGGCCCAATTGCTACATTTAAATAAATAAATAAAAAATGTTAGAATTGTTTATTACCCTTCTTTTTTTACCTTCAACTTAAGTTGAATATTACCTTTTTGAACACAACTAAAAAACACGGAAGATATTTGATATTGAAAACTATTATTAAATGCATAGAAGAGAACAAGGCATAAAACAGATTTGATATTGAAAGCCGAGGTAATCTTTGAGCGAGAAAGAATTAAAAAAACGATTTTTATAATATTCGTCAAACATTTTGCAAAAATAGAAAACAAAAGTAAAACTTTTGGGATACATGGAAAAAACACATACTATTAAAAATCTAGAAGCATGTAGAATGAAAAGCAAAAATGGATTTATACTAAACTTTTTGTTGTAATAAAATGCAAACTACAACTTACAAAGTTATAATAGTAAAATCAGAGTTTGAAAATCAAAGGGATAATAACTCGTTATCCCTTGCAACAAGAAATATAAGAAATAATGGTGGAAATTCGTTATCCCTTAAAACAAGAAATAATATAACATAAACTAGTAACATTAAGTGGAATGGTAGAAGAAAAAAAAATACAAGAAATTAAAGAGAAACAAGCAAAAGTTGAAAATCTTATTGAAAATAGACTGTGTTAATTTAAAGAAATAACCTATAGGTTCATTATTTACACACGTTTTTTTAAATAATTTTCATTACCAAATAGTTATTCTTGTACAATTTCAAAAACTATTCTGACATAACAGTGAAATAATACGCAAAAAATTATCTCCGACTACATCAAAACACCATAATCAATTACCACGCCTAGGTGTCCAAGGATAAAAGTTCAACCCCTTCCTGTCTTTTTGCAATTTTTGGATATAATAGAGTCCTCAACAGCAAATACCTTTTGTATGATCCTCCTTGTGATTGATCAAAATGTATTACTCTTGGCTTGATAAATTCTTTGATTTCTCTCTATCCAAACATGGTACACAACTGCTGCTAGACACATCTTGTACATGACTGCTAAAGCTCCTTTGCTCTTGACATTTGTGCATGCCCATTCAAGTTCTTAATTCTTGCCATGACATAGCTTGTCTTGAAGCACCTATCCACACCATCAAACTAGACCCGACATTCAAAAAATAGATAATCAGTTATTTCCGTTCATGCATCGCAAAGGACACATTGTTGTTCATATATGATTCTCTATTTGTGATCCTTCATAATTAGATATGATTCTGCTCCATTGGATTTTTTGATATGTACCCTTCATTGCCACATATATTTTCTTAATAGGAAACTCAAGCATAGAACTAACATCAACTTCCGTAAACCTCACTTTTTGAATATAGTTCTTGATCTTTATTATGTTTATACTCATTTTATAAGTATTAAAAAGTAAAATGAATCGTACTATTACTTATAATATTACAAGTCACTTACAATAATGTATATCAAAATTACAAAATTGCAAAATTGAGAACTGTAATTACTTTTTGTCAAGATAAATATGTTAAAAATACTTAATTCTATTAGTAATATAAAGTAGGGAAAATTATGCGGTTAAGCAAGCTTATACTATGTAATAATTTTTTTTTAAAAAAATATATTACATAATTAGTCATTATAGTTATAGTTTGCTATAATTACCACTCACAATTAACATTAACAATTAATTACATCGGCTGACTTTGAGTTTGTATAATTTCGCAACTAACAATTCTTCATTTAATTTATATTTATATACGATGGTTCATATTTATATATGCGATGATTTCCTTTGATTTTTCAGTTTTATCACCATATACATTCAATTTTTTTGTGTATAACTTTTTAAAGTTTGTATAAACGTGTAGTTTTCGGATCTTATATAATATAATTTGTATAATTGTTTAAAGTTCATATGTTTATGTGTGTATCAATTCGTTATTTCGGTTTTTTTAATCATATTTGTATAATCAGACTTTATATTACTCAATTATATAAAAACACGCGAATTATACAAATGTACTCGCGAATTTTACAAACGAGATGCGAATTATACAAATTATTGCCCTCTCTCGCTCGCCTCTCTCCTCCCTCTCCCAATGTCGATCACTAGATATACAAATACATATGTATACCAGTTACATATATAAATTATCTATCCGATATACATATACAATTCACTCCTCTCCCACTCTTTGCTCTCTCTCGCTCGTTTCTCTCCTCCCTCTCCTAATCTCGCTCGCCACTCTCCTCCCTATAACATGTAACTACGAATCGTATTCAACAAACTATAAATATGAAATATAATTAAGTTATTTTTGAATGACTATATCCAAAAGTTCCCAATAAAATATGAACTATAAAGTGTCTTTTCAAATAGGCGTATGAACAGTTTTTTCCCTTATATGGTTCTCAATTTGAAACGAGTTATCGATTTTATCTAAATGTAATGTAAATTCGAGTAAGAGAGCCATGGGCCCACGTTAAAAAACAAAACCGGTAAACCCAAATTAGTGAATTTCGTCGACGGCTCGTCCTTTCGCTGGGTATTCTCTGTATCTCAAAGTTCCGATTCCCTCTTCTGTCAATTCCACTCGCCACTTACCATTCAGGACCCGAACGTAATGTACGGAGGTTCCGGGAAGCTAGGCCGTGGCGGCGGAGGCGCCGGCCGTGGTGGCGGCGTCTGGAAGGGCAACATCCAGTCACCGTTCCAACCACCGCCTTTCCACAGGGCATCTCCTTCGCCTGCCGGCCGGCTTCCAGTTGGTAGTGGAGCTTCTGCACCGCGCAACCGCAATATGACCTCCGGTCCTACCTCCTCTGCTCCCTCTAATGGAGTCGAGGAGACTTTTAGCCTCGTTACTGGAAATCGTTTGAATTATGCCATGATTATTCGGCTGGCGCCAGACCTAGTGGAGGAGATCAAGCGACTGGAAACTGAGGGCGGTGCAGCCAGGATCAAGTTTGATGCCAATGCTAATTCCGATGGAAATGTGAGTTTTTTGTTTGCTTTTATTTTGCATTTGAGTCTGATATCTAGGTAAAGAGCTTGAATTGGACTTCAACCTCATGTCTGCTACTGCACGGAGAGATTTTAGATTCAGAGGGCTGTAACAACAATGAAAAGAAATGAATAACTTGTTTTACAGATCTGTGTGCAACATATTATTTGTTGTTAGATGGCTTTCTATTTTTTTTTTCTGGCCTTACCTATAAGTTGGTTTTGTTGAACATGTGCTTAGCAGGATACCACTTCTAATGCAAGGGAGAACATGGGAGATTGCAAACAAACATTTGTTTATTTTCGGCTTAAACTTTGCCATGGGAATGGAAGAAAGAAAGTTGTCCTTATCTTCTCCTCCTCCTCCCGACATGAAGGGATCAAGTGGCTAATCTCTTTTGTTTGGGCCAGCATCTAAAGGAAAGTCCTCGCTTCGTAACGCCCTTAATGCTAGGTTTTGAAAAAGACTTTTCATGTCATTCCCATTTAGGTCAGATTCGGGTCCCTCGGTTGTTTTCTTTTCCTTCCGCACCTTTACCTCTAAATGAGAAAGAAGATGGCTTCTATGTCCAAGTTAAGTTATTGCTTCTTAGGTCTCCTTGACATGAACATGGAACACAAACATTATACTGCAGGTGTGCAGCAAAATTTTTTTTAGCATTTTAAACCTCTAGCAACTGCTGCAAGTTAATATCTATGTCTATCTGCAAGGATAAGACTTGTAGATTACCTACTTATCCGAACAATAAGACTTCAAAGCAGGGGCAGAGCGGTCAATTGGACCCGTCATCGAAAAATTATAATGTGTTAAAAGGATAAAATATATTTTTTGGTTATATATAAACATTGAATTCCCTTTTACAAAAAGGAAAATTCCCGTGTAGTAGTAAAAGGGATTCTAAAGTTGCTTTACGTTACAAGTTTAAATCCCAACTATGAGATCCTATTATTTTCTTGAACTTATATCAATTCCTGGCTTTGCCGCCGCTGTAGTTCGTAGTTTGCCTTTTGTTTGAAAGCTATGCATCCTTACCTCATTTATATGCTTTCTTTATTAGATTTCCTATGTAACAGAATAGGAAAATAAAGAAACAGAATAACCAAGTTTGGACAATATAATTAAAAGCCTTTGAAACGGGAAATGTGCTTCTTTAGGGGTCCATATCAAAGTACTTACAACATTATGCTTCCAGTGTTTTCTGATCTATACTTCTAATTTGTCATCATGTATTTGTTCGTCTAAAATGAATAGACTGGGAGTATATTTTAGTGATTATCTTTCCTAGATTTTATACTACAGCACCATAATTTTATACCATAAGTCCATAACTTGCATCTGAAATGTCACCGGTCGAGCTTCTTTTCTTTCCTCAGAGTTGGGATCTCGCTAACCTCCCTTCTGTGAAACTCACTTTGTTGGATTGTTGGAAGCAGATGAGCCCATGCAAGCATCAGAACATGCATTCTTGCGATCTACAGAGTCCTTATGGCTTGCTTCTGAAAAGAATAATCAAGCAACCTTCTTCTTTAGAACAAACATTCCATTCTTTGCTTTCCCAGAGAGTCACTTATGCTTGTTCTTTCTCTAACATAAACTTTAGTATCAAAGTTGCTCTATCATCTTTAGTTATGCTCCTCATCGAGTTTCATGTATGAGTGCCTCATTAAGAACTTTTGACATCCATTGACTTGATTTTAAACTTATGCTGGACATTACTGTTATTATGGTTAAGTATAATTGGATGTGATTTGGACAACTTGTATCAGGTCATTAATGTTGGTAGAAAAGACTTCAGATTCACATGTTCGCGTGAACCGGGAGATCTATGTGATATTTATGAAGAACGTCAAAGTGGTGAAGATGGAAATGGTTTGCTTGTCGAGTCAGGTGGTGCTTGGCGAAAATTGAACGTGCAACGTGTTCTGGATGAATCATTTACAAACCATGTTAAAATGCGGTCAGAAGAAGCTGAGAAGAAGCTTAAATCACGAAAGTATGTTTATTGCGCAACTCTTTTTTTTGGATAAGGATTTACTAACTCTAGATGACATATGCAAATGGTTGATTATTATAGCTAGATATATTAATTTTTTCCACATTATTGTGCTCATTTTGTTGATGTTCAGATATATAAAGTTGAGTGCTTTTTACTATTTTGGGAGGGGAAAGGGGAAGAGAAGGGCTTAATGAGGATGAAATTTTAAGCATTTTACTGTTAAGACTTTTATTTACTTGACGAGAGGAAGATCCTGTCTTAAATTTTGTTAAATAGCTTGCTAATGTGTAGTTAATTGAAATTTAAACCACTACACTAGGAGTAAGTAGTAACAACATTCCTATCTCTAACCCGCAGTTAAACTTTTGCGCTGTTGAAAGGAATTAGCTTTTGTTGTGATTAATCCACACTCAGATTCCCCAGCAGTTTTATCAAAGGCAAAAAGTAGAAAGAAAAGGTGCTGACATTTCCTGGAGCTTTAAGACAGAAATGAAAAATATAGACACTTAAATTCAAGAACGATAAACTATAAACAGAAAAAAATTATATGGATAAAGGAAATAATTATTGTTTAGTGTTGCTCACTTTAAGAAGAAGCCTATGGTTGATGGTGACGAGACATACGTCTTAGCACCTCGGTACCTGATCTAAAGCGTGGCATAAGCGAGACGTAGTGCTTAACCTGTTTCGTACCTAGCTTGAGGGCTTATGCGTGCCTCAAGTGAGCCTTTAACAATATTGCTTTTTGATTGTGAAATGCTGAGTAAAAATATTAAGGCTTTTCCGATCCTTTGGAAAAGTTCCATACTCCCTCTGTTTCAATACGTTTGACCTACTTTCCTTTTTTGTCCTTTCAAAAAGAATGACCATTTCCTTTTTTAGCAATTCCTTAATTTCAACTTCCCACATGACTTGTTTAAGACTACAAGATTAAAAGACATTTTGGTACATTTGACATATCTTTAATTTTAGACCACAAGATTCAATTCTTCTTTACTTTCTTAAATTCCGCGCTAAGTCAAAATAGACCAAACAAATTGAAACAGAGGGATTACTAGTTAAATAAGGAAAGATTCTACTGTTGCTTACATCTTACTGGTATTTGTATTCTCTTCTTCATGTATAGTGAAATTATTGCATTTCTAAAACAGAGCCATTGTTTTGGACCATGCCAATCCATCTATGAAGGGTCAGACGAGGGTAATAGCTGCGGCTGAAGGTATGCATCATCTTGAACATTGAAATTAAGCATTTGATAATCACTTTTCTAATTTACCTTGGCTAAGGTTTGGTAGATTACTCTTAAGTTTTACTTAGGAGTCAATCATTTTCTTGTACATTTATGGAATGAACTTTTTACCTTCTCAAAAGCCAAAAAAAAGGCCTTGTAGATTGTTCTTAGTTGATAATTTCTTCTGCAAATTGGATGAAGTATAAACCTGAAGTAGAAATGCTTCTGGTATCTATTTGAGGATAAAGCTACAGTGCAAAAGTCTCAGAAGATTTGATGGGTGTGCATTTGTATAGGAGAGAGGAAGGCTTCTGGTATCCCATTTTATATTTTTATTTACAAGCAGAAGAGGAAAAATTGAGGGGACGAGAAGATAGTTTTAATGGTGTTCTATTATGAAGGGTCTGATAATCATTATGTATTTTTTAGCTTACATGGAATGAAAGAAGAAGGAGATCGTTCCATAGTCGTGAAAGAGATATTAGTATAATAAGGATATCTTTTTCTTTTCTCGTGCTTTTTATGGTGTAGGGAAAGAATTCTTGTGGGACCTTTGGTTAGATGATTGGGATAACTTGTTTGAGAACTGTTGTTGAGTTCGCTTTATACATATTTTTCACACCAACTTGGTATAATCAATGAATTAAATGTGAGTAAGGAAAGAAATATGAGGTCCTAATAGTGGCATATTGGCAGTCATTCTTGGTGTGGTAGAAGTGCTCATGCTACTTGTTGTGGCTATAACATTAAACTTCTCTTTGATGTTTGTGTTTAGTTTTGCATGGATTCAGATATCATTGTTGTGTGGTAGAATCAATTGTAGTACCTTATGAAACAGCAGCTTAAACGGAATAGTTAATCACAACAGTGAAACAATGGCTGATAAGAAGACACAATGTTAGTACCGTATGAAAACAGCAGCTTAAACACTATGGTCAAGCAGATGATGTTTATGCTCGTCTTCTGGAGAGTCTGTTATTTTTTTTGATAATGGTAACAATATATTTATCAGCACAGATTGTGCTGGAAGCCAGACTTACAAAAGATCTAGTGAATCCTAAAGATTATCTACTTCCTTATCAAAAGATTATCTCCTTACAATGATTCCAAAAACTCTATATTGACTCAGTTCTACAAAAAATTCATTACACCAGAAATGCAGAGACAAAATGAGAGCGTCTTTTGTTTATTGAACAGATACTGTGGAGAACATCAGTTCTCTAGATGGATGATCTATAATGGCTGTGTATGTTTAATTTCTGATATTGCAGTTTAATGTTAATTTAACTCTTTGTCTCTTTCAGCTAATCCACGGAAGATGAATTTCAAGCAAAAGAAAGAGCCTCCTTTGAAAAAACGGAAGGCAGAGCCACCTCCAGGTAATTTCGGAGCTGAAGTGTAGAGGTTTCTTATGTTTTCTGCTCGCAGTCCAGTCAGTATATTTCATGTCCAGGTGTTGGAAAGAGGGGACTTCTTGAATATAATTTCATTGTTTTGGTGGTGTTACGTTTCCTATCTTTTCATTGAACTTTATGAATTGCAGGGGGATCTTACGGATCTGCCTACAAATCTGGCTCGTCTGCAACAACAAATTCAAAGGGAAAGCCTTCTGCTTCTCCTTTATCATCTCCACCTGAACCATCTGGTGCTCCAGCATCTCCATTTGGCCATGTCAATCTTTTGAAGGGCCAAATTGTTGTGGACGATATGATACCCACTCAAACAATAATTAAAGCTACTAGCTCTGACAAAGAAATTCCTGGCAAGGCGATCACAAGTTCTGTACAAGATAAAGTAGGACGTAAAAGTCATACAGGCACAACGTCTACTGATCTGCGTAGCATGTTGATTTCTCTACTTATGGAGAACCAGTCCAAGGGGATTAGTCTTAAGGTAAGCATGTGAACTGAATTGGACCTTTTGTTAATTTAGCTGGCTATCTGGGTAGGAGGTGGAGTGTAAGTTTAGAACAAAGAGATCCTTTTCCCTTTGGCTTATTACTCTTTTTTTGACATGGAGTACTTGGTAAATTCTTAAGTATATCTCTATACTGCATCAGCTTCTTATTTCTTGCCCTTGAAATATCTTCTGGGTTCTTAGGCACTGGAAAAAGCTGTTGGAGACACGCTCCCGAACTCAGCCAAACAAATTGAGCCCATTATAAAAAAGGTAAATGGTACATGCTTTGCTGTAATTCTGCTGAAAAAAGCAAAGAGAAGTGAAGTCATGTCCGTGGTACTATAGTTATAATGTTTTACACATTAACTTGTGGTGGCAGATTGCTATATACCAAGCTCCAGGAAGATACTTCTTGAAACCGGAAGTGGATATAGAAAGTTTCCCGAAACCTGCCCCTGAAAGTGGAAGGTACAAGTTTCTTCAGGCTGTTTGTTATTTTGTTTTTTGTCTCTTCAATTTGAATCCAACTAATATCTGTCAGAGACAAAGCTGATCTACATTTAGCACACATAGTCAAATTGAAGTCTCCATAAGTATACCTGTAGGAGCAAGGGACTTTCGACCAGAGAAAAGCATAGAAGACGTTTGTGAAATGATGCTAAACAAAGTGAAATGATACTATTAAACAAAAAGACCACAACATTTTCCCTCCATTTTGAGCTAAAACAATCAAGGAGCAAGCAAATACATGTTTTTGATGTTACAAAGGTTAACATGTACTTCTGAATTCACCCTTCTTTTGATTTCCAATTTAAATGGTATGATGTTAACACACAGAGATCATATCTATATCATACAGTCCCCTGAAATGTCTCTAGTTTATGAGACGTTGCAAGATGAAATCAGATGTTTTCTTTCTATGACCCATGGTGCTGTTTGTTAATAGAGAACCTGCAATCTCTCTAGTTAAAGTACACAAAAGCTGGAACAGTTTTCTGCTTATCTTTCCATTGAATTCAACTAACTTTAAATACACCACTGTCAGATTAACCGCCCACCTAATAACAAGGAAATAACTTCTGACTACTATTGAAATGAGAAAGTGAAGGAATAACCTTATTACTGCTAATAAGTGCTACAGTGAAATAGGAAAACATAATTAATAGATAAGCTAAAGTAATCCACTTTCTGATTTCTTTAAATATTTCATGTGTAAACTGTTGGTAGACTAAACTTGTGCTAACATAATTCTAATGTATATCTTCTATGTTGGTGCTGCCGTGTACCATAGTACTAGCTCTACTATGTCCTTGATAGGAGAAACATTTTCTGAAAAGATTTGCGCATTGATTGAAATGCTTGATTCTGTCTTAACTGAAAATTTCCTTTGCGTTGATGTTTGTTTCTCCTAACAGTTCTCCTGAAGATCATTGTCAGCCATCATCTGCCCCTCATAAATTTGACCAACTACCTGCTCCGCAGCCAGTCTTAGTTCCAAAAACAGCTAGTGGTGAGTTGGAAGAGGGGGCAGTGAGTGATTCTAAACCTCAAGAAGCATCTGATGCCATAGAAAACATTGATATCCTCCATCTTTCACCTGATCGAAGTGAAGGGCAGGCAAATAGCTCTAGCTCTAGCTCTAGTGATAGTGAGAGCAGTGATAGTGGAAGCGATAGTGGAAGTCAGAGTAGAAGCCGAAGTAAAAGCGTGGCCAGTGGGAGTAGCAGTGACAGTGAAAGTGATGCTTCTTCTAATAGTAAGGAGGCATCTGATGAGGATGTCGATATCATGAGTGATGATGACAAAGAGACAAATCATAAACTGCAAGCTTCTGAACAGCTTCAATGTGGAACTTTGGACTTTGAGCCAGGTCAATTTGAGGTGGGTGAGATTGAAGATCTTAATGTTGCTGATATTGTGGATATTGAGAAGGACTTGCCTGACGGTGGCCAAGTAGCTGAAATGGATGTTATTCCTGACTTAGGTCCTATGAGAGATGATGAAAAACCTGTTCAAGAGATCAGACCTTTGTCAGCTGATTGGCATGCGCATAAACAGCGTGAGGTCCAAATGGGCAAGCTTCCTCGTGAAGCAGAAAATGTTAGTTACCAAAACCATTCTAGTGAAATTGAAAGCATTGACAAGGATAGCTTCAAGCATGAGCTGTCTAATAGCATCCAAAAATCTCAAAAAAGTAAAACTAAAAGAGTGCGTGATGAAAAACACTCAGTTGATAAAGGTGACAAGCATAAGAGAGTAAAAACTCAAAATCCTATTCAGCAACAAAGTTCTGGGGGTAGGAACTCTACTTTTGTGGAGAGTTCACACTTATCTCCTGATAAGGAAGACACAACTTCCAGAGATGCTGCTGGGGATTTTGGTTCACAAAAAAGTTACAATCAGGCCATGTCTCGAAAGTCTGCTTCTGAATTTTTGCAGCCAGACCGGAGATCTGTTGATTTCTCCACAAGGGACAAAACTCCCACTGGTTCTGAGAGGCCAATTAAACAAGGTGAAAGCTCAGGGCATACTGCTAAGTACACTGAAAGAAGCCTTCAAATGAATGAAGGGTTCCCCTTACAGAGAGACAAGGTTAGTAAAGATTCACAAGATGAATACGGCATTTTTGGTGATAAAAGGGAAAGAAAAAATCCGAAAGATGGTGTTGGGGACCAGCATAGAACATCAGTTGATTCAAACCTCAATAAGTATGATTGCCCGCTGCCAGGAAATTCTCCAAAGGATAATATGGGTAATACGGGGAAATCTTCTTTCATTAATGGGTGTGGGCACATGCTTCAAAGAGAGCTCTCAGACTTGGAGTTGGGAGAACTTCGGGAGCCTCCAACACAGGAAACAGCTGGTTTGAAAAAGCAGGTTGAGAGGAAAAGTTCATTTAAAGGAGAGAATAGACCATCAAGTTCAGATTATTGGAATTTTGAGTCAAGTAAAGGAAGAACTGTTGATAAGACTGTAGCAGACTTTAGAAGATCATCTCCTCTCCAGTTGAGCTCTGTGCATTCTGGCACTCCGGATGGCTTATCTAAGAGGAGGACCCCTGAATGGCACGCTGAAGATTTTTCAAGATCTCACCAAAAGGTTGCACAACCTCAGCCTCAACAGCACCGTCCTAGAATTAATCAGAACGATATTGGGTCCCAATATAATCAACCAGTGGACGTGCATAGTAGTAGGCAAATTGAAGAAGAAGGGAGCTTAGGGATTGGTCAGGAGGTCCATTCAGACAACCGCAGAAAATCGTCTGTTGGTACACGAGAACAACATGATCTAAAACAGAGTGTACTTCCTCCATCGGTCAAGCAGAACAAAGGGCAAAAGTCCAGTTTGGCTGCTGAGATCAATGATAGGCATAAGGATGCTTCTTTGCTGGGGAGCTGTGAAGGTCAAAGGATGCAAGAGTGTTCTCCTGATGAGATGAGTTCGTACTCCAAGTATGAAAAGGAGGAACCAGAACTGAAGGGACCAATAGAGAATTTTGCCCAGTAAGTTTTCTAACATTTACTTCTCTGGTGGAGTAAACATTTTGGGGCTTGTTGAAACATACAGGCATACTCCTTGCATTTAAATTAATACATAAAATAGGGTACACAAATGTAGTGTTCTAGTGTCAAATGCATTGGATGCTTCAAGTGGTGTTCATTGTTGAAAACTTGTTTTTGGAACCTTAGCTGAAAAAAGAGAGAGTACACACATCTAGGGTTCAACTAGTAAATGCATTTGTTACTATTAATACAAAGTTACCCTTTTACTGATAAAGAAAGAGTAGTAAATACATTGGATACTTCAGAATTCAGATCATCTTCATTATTTTGAGACCTTTGTTCTTTAAACCATCACTTTAAAAATGTAGATCATGTTCTGTTGATGTAATTAATGCTTTGTGTACTTCACTTCACGATCATCTTTTTTTGCTAAAGACCTTTATTCTTGATGTTACTCATGTCAGGTTCTCCTTGTTTCAGGTATGAAGAGTATGTGCAGGAGTATCGGGAAAAGTATGATAGTTATTGCTCGATAAACAAAATATTGGAGTCCTACAGGTTTGTTGCAAGAACAGAAAAATATGCTGATTTCTCAAAGTTCCATGGAGATTATTTCTTCTAGACTTGTTTAACAAACACCTCTTTCAAACAGTTTATTTAAGTTTTAGTTTTTCTAATAAAGATTGGGATCAATTATTTAGGAATGAGTTCATTAAACTCGGGAAGGAGCTTGATGTTTCTAAAGGAAGAGACACAAAAAGATTCTATGACATGTTGGGACAGTTAAAAGATTCTTATCGCAAATGTGGACCAGTAAGTTTCCTCTCAATATGTTTTTGTAATCATGGATAAGAAGTTGGAAACTGTACTCCAACAATTTCCTATGTGGGCTGTCTATTATGTCTCATAATGTGAAACCAGCTCTAGTGCACTAGTTCAAAAATCCTCCCCTGCATTTTTCTCAATGCTTTTGGATGCAAGTGTTAAGTGCCTTTTCTGCAAGCTATTTCTGGATAACAGATAGCCTAGTGGTCGGAATAGTTTCAATGCACTCTGGAGACACATTTTTTGGGTAGTACATACTGTTAACTTGGATAACCTTTTACGCTTTCATGGTCGAAATAGTTCCTATGCACTCTGGAGACACATTTTTTTTACGTAGTCCCGTTTATTTGGATAACCCTTTACTCTTTCATTTAACTCCTTTAGCTGGTTTATCAGATGTATCTGTCCACTTCCCCATGTGCCTTAGGTGATCTATTGATATTGTATTTTCTTTGGGATCTCTGACTCATTGAATTACGATTTAAAAACTGCAGAGACATGTAAGATTGAAGAAAATATTTATTGTGCTTCATGAGGAATTGAAGGTACTTATCGGACCATCACTTTTGAACCATATTGCTTCACTTCCCCAAGTTCTTCTTTCTTTCTTGTCCTAGTTTTCTTCTTTTCCTGTACAATTTCTGAATGCTTCAACTTGTTGTGCAGCATTTGAAGCAGATGATCAAAGACTTTGCTGTTTCATATGCCAGAGACCGGTAACCAGAAAGATTGACTTCTAAGTTCTAGCTCTTCTTTCCTCTGTTTGGGAACCAGAGTGCTCAGGAATTGTAGTTTGCTGGAGAAGCCAGCAGAAAATGCTCTGTCCGATTTATAGATGAAATAATGATGGTGACCACAAGAATTGACAGAAGACGTTAAGTTATAGTGGGAGCAACGCAAACAGGGTGAAGGTGGTTACTAGAAGATTTGGAGTCACAGTTTCCTGGGCGTAAATACACTTGTAGAGTGCCTATTTTGGGTTTCCTTTTTTCCATTCTTTAGATGGGATTGTTGCCCAGTACATTTTTGTGTAAATTTTTTTCGAAGTGTTGACTTGTGATTGTAAAATCGCCCCAAGGGCAAGTTTTCCATAGTTGTCTTCATAGTGATGTTCATGAACCTTTACCAAATTTTGATACAAAATGTCGTGCATTAGTGTAGGTGCAAGTTTTGGTTTCATAAAAGATTTGTTCTCCATGTGTAGTTACAATGAAAACTGAAGGTATTTATCTTATGATTCTAATTATGTACATGTTTTACCAAGCATATTGGACATGCTTTACAATTTTAACGAACACTTCCAAATGTTCCGTCTTGCTTTTCATATTACAAGAAAAGAAAAACTGTAGAATATTATGTTTCGAATACCATTGAACTTAACAAGAATAGATGCATATGTCTTCTTTCTTTTTTTATTTGTCTAAATGCACATCTATCTCGCCAAGGGCAAAATCCTATCTAGGTATTCAAAGTAAGCCAATAAATTGATTTGATTTGGTTTTAACTTTAAAAAGTCAAAACAAACGAACTGACTTTGTAAGTATACTTTTTAAAGAAATACTTTACATTTAAAAGTACTTGTAATAATGCAATTTGTAGTATTTCTTAACATATTATTTCATACTAAGCTTACAATATTGAACATACAACAAGCATGTTGTATAATCATAGCCCCTATATGTCTAGTAACTCAAATAAATTTCAAATAAAACTATGTTTATTTATAGTATCTCTTGTATTCACATAACTTAGTGTATGGATTGTCATTATCGTAAAACAAAATTTTAATGAAATCAGTACTGTTTAACTAAATAAATCAAATAAGAGGCAAGAATATTCAAAAAAGGGATGGGAAACTAAAAATCTAGATGGATCATTTCGATAATGAGCGATCCAGTAGGTTTATATATAGCCCATTTCCCATTACGGCCCAATCAATTTTTCATCAGTAATGTTTCGGGTCTTACCGATGAAAATGGCCGAATGAAGATTTTGTGCGAGGGTTTTAGGAGTTGAAAGGAGATTTTACAGTCGCCGGAGAAGAAACAGTAAAGTAAAAATGGGGAGGAGAATATTGAACGACGCATTGAGGACTATTGTGAATGCAGAAAAGAGAGGATTTGCTTCTGCTGAGCTAAAACCGGTCTCCAATGTTATTGCTAATTTCCTCCAAATCATGAAGTATCGAGGTAATTATTAACGGTTCTCCTAGTTTTTGAGCTCTAAAATCTGCAATAAATTTTGGCTTAGATTTTGTTTTGGAATAGAATTTTGAATCGAAATGTATCTGCTGAAATCTATAGGCCAATGGTAAATCTGGAATTCGTATGTTTAGACTAATCTGCTTTTGAATGTTCACTGTAAATAAGAGGTTGAATATGTATTTTATTGTGTAATTGATCATTCTACGAGCTGTCATTGTATTGCCCTTCAAATCTCCTATTTAAGATCTCAGGTTATATTAAAGACTTTCAAGTACACGATCCTCATAGAGTGGGTAAGATATCTGTTGAATTGCTTGGAAGGATCAATGATTGTCGAGCTCTCACCTATAGACAGGATATCAAGGTGGCAACTCTTGAGGATTATAAAACGCGCACCCTTCCTACACGTCAGGTTTGACTCTTTTTTTTCTCCATGCTGCCTAACTCTCATCAATAATAAGAAAGCCATCAAACATGACCTGCATCATTGTTCAATGAGTTTTGAATTTTGCATCATATAATGTAATTCCTGTTTCATGTCTTCTCTGTTTGAATTTAAATGTGCAAATGGTAATCTGTTCACCCCTGCGTTTGAATGTGTTTGGTCTTGGAATCCTCCCCCCTAAGTATTTTAGCATTGTCCTGCATTTCGTTTTGGTATCATTCGACTTACATGTCTTTTTCCCTAATCACAGATGATGATTTTTGCTCTATAATTTCTCATGTTTCAAATTCATCCTGTTGGGATTTTTTGTTCTTATATTTTTGTGAACTAATTGATCATTGGAAAATTGTAAAGTTACGTCATAATTGCTGTAATAATTGAGAATTATAATATATGCACGCTACCAACACGTCAGGTTCGTGTCATCTCCCTGAGTAGGACTTTGTTTTCTACATGCTAATGAGCTCTTACCAGTTACAAAAAAAGCCATCAAACATGAGCTACATCATTATTCATCAAATTTTGAGTTGTGCCATTCTAGGCTTTGCGTCATATAAAGTACTTCATATTTAGTAAATCTTATTTCATATCTTCTCTCTGTTTTCTGTTTGATTTGCATTGTTCACTAAATGCTAATCTGCTCCGTTCTGCTTTTAGTTTATCCTCTGTTTGACTATGTTAAGGTCTTGGATCATAGTCCTAATTTCCTTTATGTTTAACATGACTTGCATTTCTTTTCCCCTAACGACTTTATCAGAAGAATCAATTTGCTCTATAATTTCTCCCGTTCATATTTATCCTATTGCATTTTGATGTTCTTAAATTTTTGAAAAATACATGTACCACTGGAGCTTAATGGTAACTTTTTCCTAGCAGAGTAGATTTTTTTCTAGGTGAGAATGTTTCTTGCTATTACTAGAGGTGTTTTAAGGTAGTGTACCTATTGTACATTGAGAATGGAGAAGATCATAGCCCCCAAGCCCAACACTAATCTACAATGTCAAAAAGATGATCCACAACCTCCACTAAGCATAAAATTGGTGTGGGACTTCGCAGAAAGCTCCTTGAGGGGGGATCCTTTCAGTATCATTTTATCTTCCTCTCCAATTCCAAAGTTTTAAAGTTTGTGATCTTTCTACCTCATCAATTTCCCATCTTAAACACTTCTTCTGGAGTACACCTCCCATGATGGCTGTCTGACCTGGACAATAGGATATTCATCTTGAGATGCAACAGTAGCGTCCCTAACTAGCAAGTACTGCACTGACAGCTTACCATGTTCGTTTTAAATATTTTACGTATGTGGATATATATCATAGACTATGAATTCTCATCTTGATCATATTTTTAAGTGCAAACAGAGAAGGCTGCCGAATGTGTTATTACTTATAGGTTCTTGCTCCCTGATTCTGACCTTTTACGTGAAATGCTTGCATCCTGTAAATGGAAATGTAATGCTTCCATATGTCCATGAAAGCTTACCGGTTGCGAGGGGCTGGGTATTAGTTGTCATACTAATATGGCTGATTCTCATTACCTGAAAGAAGTTTGGTACTTTGCTGTTACAGGTAGACATAAAATACATATTTAACTAATTTTTATTATTGGAAGGGAACACAACTTTGCAGTTTCACTGGGTAATAAAATACATATAAAATATCTTGTGAATGAAATAGTTCTCCATAAACACGAACTTGTGAGATATGGCAAAGAGTCTTTCCCGCTTACCTTCCTAGATCTGTCAAGTGTCAATAATGTACTAAAAATATTTGCAGTCAAACTGTGGTTGTGTTGCACAACCTGTTTTATCATGAAGATCTTTTGCATATTGTATCTTGAGGTGGGTCTGTGCCAGTTTATACTCCCTGCTGCACTTACTGTCAACCAAATTTGTGCAACCAATAGATCAACAACTTCCTCTTCCGCATTTATTTTCACTTTTTCTTTTCCAGTTTCTGAATATGTTGTCCTCTGCATTTTCAAAACCTGCCCCTACTGTATATTTATCCATTTACCATACCCATTCATTATTTTTGCGCTTTCTTTTGAGTTCCTGCTCTACCTAGACATGTGGAAAGAATATCCAACGTTGTCATTTGTCTCCACTTTCACACCAACCTCCTTACTTTTTTTTTCCGTCCGAAATAATTATTCTCATCCATCTTTCTGTTTCCAGACACCAACCTTTATATCATTTTCTGTCCAAAAAGAACCATTTTGAGCCATCTTTCTATCTGGGACAATGAAACAGAAGGAAGCATCTTTGACCAGAAAAAGCCATCTTGTAGACATGCTACCTGAGTTTATGCCACCATTGTCCAAGAGTATTATACCCATAAGGAGTCCTAAAGTTACAATAGTTTACTACTATTAAACATCTTTGATTTTCAGTCTTTCTTCTTTATCTTCCTTCCATTCTTTTTGTCTGTCAACATAATTTTTTCCGAAGTTCCATTTAGAAATCCATCTAAAACACAATTTTATGTGAAGATAATGAAAGCATACGCTTTGAGAAGTCATCCATTGCTGCAGTTAAATGTGTTATTGACCTTTGAACCTTTTTAGACACATGTATACCTGTTGATACCTGTTACCTTAAATCCTTTTATGTGGAATCTTGCTTTAGACCTTTGCATGAAAACCTTTTAATGATCATTTGCTTTAACATCCAACTATCCAAGTCAGGTTCTTTTCACTACCTTTTCTTACAAGACCGAGAAGTTGCTATATTTTTTTAAAATTTCCTATAGAAGGTATTGATCTATTCCTCTTCTTGCAGTGGGGATATGTTGTAATTACAACACCAAACGGAGTTTTGGATCACGAAGAAGCTCAGCGGCAAAATGTGGGTGGACAAGTTCTTGGCTACTTTTATTGAACAAGTTAAGACATGGTATGGTTGAAAGTTGGCAAGAGCATTGTTCTGATGTCATCTGTTTACTACATTGTGGCTTGCCACTGACAAGGAAGATTCAAACATACAAGCAGCCTGGCCTTTCCAAAGGCCCTATATGAAAGTGGATAGGGAATAAAAACATGAGAATTCCTGTTAAATTTCTCTATTTGCTTGTAGCTATACTTCTGAGCTTTATTGGTGTGGAGACTTTCGAGTTGAAATGTTTTTATGCTCAAAATCTATGAGATCATAACAGCCTTAATGGGAAAAAAAATCAAAAATGTTTAATGTCTGCCAATTTAATTTTAATATGAAGGGGCGTGATTTTCATGTCTCTTGGTGATCAGACAGTTTCTCATGGGTGTAGTTTGTAGGATATTGATGTATAATATGATGAGACGTTGGAGGAAAAATGTTTGTGATCTAAAAACCTGCGAGTGGAGACCTAAAACTCGATTTACAACAATAACATACCTAGTGTTAACTCCAACCAGCATAGATACTGGTAACTTTGCGCCCCAAAGCTTGGACATAATAATTTTGCCTCATAGTTGAGACGTTATGATTTTATAGCACGCCACACCCTTGGTGCAACAAATAACCACACACTTCAGCTAGATGAAAGTTGGCAGTGTTTCATCATTTATTTCTCAAATTAAAATTCATGTATGCAGTAAGTTGCTCAAGGAAAACTTAGCTGACCATTCATAATGCTCATGCTTTGGTTATTCCTTCATCATCATAGCCACATATGATTTAAGTCATCTAACATGAAATTTTCAACTATTCACACAGACACAAGTGCCGAAACACAATTGTATACATACTCAAAACCTGTTAAAAAATTGGCTTCACACGACAAACTCAAGCTCGTAAAAACTATCAACAAATTAGCTTAGCATAAGGTCATTTCTATTTTTGTTGCTCAACATGAAGTCATTCCAATTTTGTGATTCAAGGATAAAACAACCTAAAGAAGGCTAAGACTCCACCCTATACATATACTCCAGTCTTCCTTGTGTTTGCCTTCTTTCCTGATCAAGTAAAGTAGTTCATATGGCTCTAGAATCCTAATTATATAAAGATTTCTAGAGTTTCACATCAAGAGCCTCTATGACTCAAAACACACAAGCACATAAATATCATCTCTCTTATCACAAAAGCACATAAAGTGCACACTGACAAGTAGGACATTTAAGCCATTACTAAGCTTTGCTCACCCTACACTGGTGCGGCTTACTGCACCAAAAGTTCCGCTGTTTCACTTCTCCGTTTCATACCTGGTGAAGTCTACGCAGAATTGAACAATTTTCTGCCTCGACACTTTAAAAACATATTCAGTATTATTACTGAAGCTCACTGAGCATGGAAAACCAGTAGCTTCGAAGATGCTTTCTCCACCAAGACAGCACCTCCAGCAGCAGTTATATTATCACTCAAAGGCTATTTTCCTAGATGACACTAGTCACACATGGGAAACAGATTACAGAATACAGATGATCTTCTCCTCTTTCTCGGACGCATAATCTAACTAGTAAAATTAACAAAAATTGATCTGCAACGTTGTATAGAAATATTAAGAACGACCCTGCAAAATCAGCTCTGTTAACCCAAATATTTTTGCACTTGTGGACTTGCCCAATGAAAAAACGTGTGTGCGCAATATGTAACCCACCACCCTCTCTCACGGACTTGCACATGATTATTACACTGCAACATACAACTATCTAATTTGTTATAGTAAGAATAATATGATAGAGTCAGCTAACAAGAACTATGAGAGCATATCAAATTGGCGTGTAGTTGAACTTAACCAGGAATTTTAGCTGCATACAACTTGTGAATACAATCAATATCCAACACCCACCCCCACTCAGATCATCAATATTTTAAAACCTCTTCAATATCAAATTGCAAGTTACGAATGTGAGTTATGCAATATTAATAGATGTTTTCCTAGTTACGAAAACTAAACTTAAACAATGAAAATGAAGCTAAGCATTAACACATCTGCAGCTTCTTACCAGTAATGATGCTTTCTCTGGCTGAAAAAAAAGTGAAGTCAATCCATTTAACTTCAGTATCAGATATGACATCCAGTACCACAATACTCATTGTTTTTTCTATTCAAAATCATCACAAAGATAAGCATGGCATAAAGTTAAAGTCCATGAACAGGAGATTTGGGTACCCAAACTTCCCCAATTGTTCACGCACGAAGAAATGCTATAACAAGTTAGAACTGTTTGAAGATTAGCTTGACACAACAAATATCAAGCTTGTATAGAACAAAGCAATCATTCCTATTCCCCTATAGAACTATACCCTCCCCCTCCAATAAGAAGAGTCCCCACATTTACTTTCTTTTAACTGAGCGTGAATCTATTCTAATTTCAATCCTCCGTTCCGTACAGATCAACTATACCAACCGGAGATCTTCGTCGTCACAGGTAACAACAATGCAATCCGGTCAAAGGTTATGAACAGATATATTAACAAGTCAAAGAACAATAAGAACAGACAATGGATACATTACCAACATGCACATTAAATTATAAACACACAATTTTGTAAACCATTAAGAAAAGCAAAAGAACTCCACCAACACAAGAGAGTTAAAATGTACATTAAAGACGTTCAGTTTTCAGAATGAAATAGAGAGAACTCCACATACTATGTCACAATATATCAATTGCGCAGCC
Source organism: Solanum pinnatisectum (assembly GCA_035578085.1). Lineage (NCBI taxonomy): Eukaryota > Viridiplantae > Streptophyta > Magnoliopsida > Solanales > Solanaceae > Solanum > Solanum pinnatisectum. The sequence goes on along the minus strand of CM069078.1, from coordinate 53,791,051 downwards.
TCGTTATTAACAGGAAAATCTTTAGTTTCTCAATTACCCACGCGCCTTCAGCTCGGCAAGGCGCCTGGTTAGATCATCCTCGTCGACTTTCTCACTGTCCTTAGTAGGAATAGCATGGCCAGCTGCTTGTGGAAGCCCCACAGAGACCTCAAGGCCGTAGTCATCGGCCACCTGGTGCATGAGACTGTTAACCTGGTCTTCCGGAGTCGACAGCGAGGTACTTCCAGCCATAGAACTCTCCATAAACTCAGCTTGAACTTCCATGTTAACAAACTGGCGCTCGAACTGGTCCATCGTCTCGGACATCTTCTGGAGATTACCGGTATTGAGAGAGGACTCGAGTGATTTGACGATATTGCCCATAGACTTGCTGATTGTGCTCATTTTTGCCTGAGTATCGAGTCGAGCCACAACGGCGTCGAGACGCGAGGACAAACGGAGATAATTCATCTGCTCGCTGCGCTTGCGGATTGCGTTCTCGGCGTAAATTCTAGCGCCGTCCATATTCCCTTTCTCGATAGCTTTTTTCACCTTAAGCTTCTCGGATTTTTCGTCTTTCTCACATTTCCGGGCTTGGCGTTGAAGACTCTTCGATGTGAACTTGAGCTCCATGATCTGGTTCATCAATTTCTCTGTGTTCCCCATGGATCTAGATCTGCCAATAAACTCTTTCGAATTTGTGAATTATCAATGCAATTTGGTGATTTTTCACCTTCGAATAATCACTTTCTTCTCTTCTTTGGTGTTTTATTAGGGTTTGAAGACAGATATTTTCCTGGAAATTACTTGGATACCGAATTTGTATATGCTACTCGCTTTCCGTGTAATGACTAATCTACGGTCAGAAACAATTGTAGCGTCTTTTATTTCAATAATAATCGTTAGATCACCGAAACACGCAGTGGTGGGCCCAAGCGATGAGTCGACCGTTGTATAAGTCCTTTACTCTCTTTTTTTCCATGTTGGTATTTCTTTTTAATTTTATATAATTAATTTTAATTTAGTTTCTTAGTGACGTTGGTATTTCTGCTACGTGTTTATTTACGTCCTCCTTCCTATTTTCTTTGTAAATAAAATTTTGTTTATTTTTATTAAAATTAATACATAGCTGTAAAAAGTAGTCTTTCGAAAAGAGGGATTGAGAATGTGATTAATTGTTTTCTCATGTTGTAGAAGAGATTAAAATGAGATTATTTTTTTCGTTCAAACTGCTCACGAAATTCTCTTTATAGAGTACCTTCAAATCAATATTATGATCAATTATGAATCGTATATGATCTCGATTAAAGATGATCCCGATTAAATTTTAAATATTCAATTATTTTATTGGTCCTATTCAAAAGAACTTTTAATCATTTTGATTTTGATTAGTCAATCGTCTAAGTATGGAGAGTGTGCTCCTCTTCCTTTATTTCTGTTGACATTACAAAGTTCTAAACCTATATATACACATCTAAAATATGAAGATATTACATTAATATTAAAATATCAAAAAATTATATATACATCTAAATCTTGACATATTATATTAAAATTGTGTGCAAAATAACCTAGGCCATGTATTTCTTAGAACACTTTGGATGTATAAGGTTTATCCTAATTGAAAACTAATAAATATGAAATTTCAAAAAAATACTAAATAATCTAATACTACATCACTAAAAATATTAAAGGATAAATTATATGATAGTCTATGGTAATTGTTGTATTGATGGATAGTGATAGTTAATAATGAATAACTTTGATTAACATCATGTGAGACTCAGGAGCCAGCCTTCTATTAGGGGGTTCATCCGAATCCTCTTCGGTGAAAAATATTACTATTTTTACATAATTAAAATTATATTTTATGTATATATAATAAATATCGAACCCCCTTCGATTAATTAATGTGTTTAGTTTTTCAGATTTTGAACTCTTTTATTAAAAATTCTAGCTCCGCCATTGATCACTGAGACTAATGGTTGATGGACAAATAACATTGGTTCAAGATTAAAACTACAAATAGTCACTTAGTAATGATCCAATTCTGAATGCGATTGTGTATACAAACACGTATTTAATTCCGAATGTTTTCTCAACAATTTTAATAACTAAAAGGTATGATTAGAAGTTTGATCAAACATTGTTCTAAGTAAGACTCATTTACAGGCAGAGCATGAACTTCATTTGCATTAAATTCGAAAAATCCTCTGCAAATGGAATTAATACTAGTCCTATATACTAGAGTATCTGTTTAAAGTAAAAAGAAAAAGAAAAAATTAGGCGCAGTAGTGGCAGCTTTTTTTGACACCCTCCAAATGCAAGTCCAAAAGACATATATATTCTTTCTGCCAAACGGCAGAAATACTCGGCGGTAATAATTTCGCTGCCATCATTATTCCCAGTAGCAACTTATTCTGGAGATAAGAGAGAAAGCATGGAGCTCACCAGTTGCTATTATAACACTCATTATTTTTTATACAATGTTGTTACCACATCAAAAAGAGAAGAATTATAATTACATCATTTCGTTCAAACAAAAATGATAATCACTTTGAATTGTGATGGAACATTTCAAATTTCTATATTCCTTATCTGTCTCTCTTTTTAAATGAATTATTTGATTTAATAATTTTTTATATGTCATAAAAACTACTTGGATTTACCAAATAGTACAATTCTACTCATTAAGTTTACAACATGTTCGTTAAAAAGTTTTTTCTTTTTTTTTTGCATATTATTATATAAAAAAGACGTAAGTAATCGTAGTCATACATATATTATCTTGGATAAATCTCATTCAATACTTTACTAAATATAATATTAGTTCACTAGCGAGGATAAAATTAGAAAAAGTACATGAAAAATTCACTTTCTAATTAATAATCAAATGAATGATTTTGTTAGACAAGTGAGTTTTACTGTTGGTACTTCTTTGTCCCTAATTACTTGTCTAAATTTAAATTGGCACACCCATTAAGAAAATAATTATTGATATAGTGAGTTTATCATTTTATCCCAATTAATTATGAAGTGCATTAATTAAAAAATTTAAGGTTTTCAAGAAGTTTTACATTTTTTAAAGTAATTAATTGAGGGTATAATAGGTAAAAGAAAATTGTCCTTTCTTAATTTATTAAAATTGATAAGTAATTAAGGATAATTAAAAAAAGGTAGACAAGTAATTAGGGACAGATGGAATATTAAACTAGTAGTTTTAAGAAGAAGAAATTAATATACTCTAGTTAGCTCCAAAAACTAATTTAATAAAGTGATATTTTCCGTAATTAATTGAGTCGTTACGGGTTAAATTTGCTCAGAAAGACGAAAAAGGGTCACCGTGATCGATGGAGCATTGATTATTGTGCCTGAAAATTGACCTGTTTCATGCTGAAAGGCACCAAAACAACAAAACGCCCACTCCACGTGTTCTGCCACTACTCTTCACCCTTTCAGCTTATGTGTCACCTTTCGCCCCCTGCTTCTGCTCTTCCTGTATTTCTCCGCCATTTTCTCTCTGCTACAAAACGATTATCTAGCCATCTTCATCAAAAATTTCACGCCCTAATTCGATAACTTCCATTGATTGCATGTTCCATTATCTTCAGCGGGGATTCAAGTTTTCCCTTGTTGGAGTTTTTTGGGGAAATGAATGAGAATATTGGTGCGGAGGAATTGGAAATTGTCGCCTTTGAAATTGGCGTGGTGGTTCCGAAGAGTTCAGGAAATAATAAGGATGGAGATGAAACTAATGATTGTATTGAGGTTCTCGTTGATGAATTTCGAAAAGCGGGATTGATTGTTGACAGAGTTGTTGGCCTTCAGAATGAATTCCTCAGGGTGCGTTTCAACTTTCTTCTTCTAAATTCAGCTGCCATATACTCTGTTTGGCGACGTTACGATTTCGCTTGGCTTTACAGGAGATCTTCATTAGTAAATTACAAGTTTGATTTTTGTTTTTGTTTGAATTGTACTGCTAGAGAAATCACCATTGTTTAGCTTACATTTTGTTTTAGTTCTCATAATTCTAGCTAACCAACGTGTAAACCCAAATGAATCTTTCTGCATTTCCTTTTCCCCTCTACGAAGCCACTTTCTTACTTTCAAACATGCTTCGTTTTTCTTTCCTTTGAGCTGAGGATGTATTGGACACAACCTCCCTACCCCACAAAGGCAGAGGTAAGGTTTTTGTACCTCCTACCCTCCCCATACCCACTTGTGAGATTATTACTGGGTATGATGTTATTGTTGTGTGTAACAATAAACAATTATATCGGATATCCCTGAATGGATGGAGGATTCATGGTGAGAACTGAAATAGATTGCAGCTGCCCTGCTGATATGCTCCAGTTTTAGTAGGAATTTTGCAGTGTACTAGTCTTCTTAGTGGCAACAGAAATGATAAACAAGCTTGTAAGAACAGCATCGACCATAGTATTAAGCTTGGCTCACATAGGTTAGGGTGGTAGGCATAATGTCTTTCTTTGTGGGTATAAAGGACCCCAAAACTTTAGAACTGAATTTTGGACCTTGAGACTGAGAACAAACATTCTCAATTGTTACGAGCTAAGAACTAGTGTATTCTTACTTTAAAAAGTTTGAACGTAGCATATAACACATTAGGTTCTTTTACCTGTAGAAAGATAAGCAATGCTTGAAGAGTCACATATGGGCACCCAAGGTTGTGGCCTAGCAGTCAACGAAATGGGTTAAGAATCATGAGGTCTCAAATTCCAGCGGAGACACACAAACAAAACTAGGTGATTTTTTCCCATCTGTCCTAGCCTTGGTGGACATAGTTACTAACAAATATCCTGTAGAATTAGTTGAAATGAGTGCAAGTTGGCCCGGACACCACGGTTAACGAAAAAAAAGAGGGAGTCACATGGAAACAAATAAGTTGCCAATGTCTATGTATGTATACACATCTATGTGGGCTGTCCCTTTTTCTATGATTATAATTTTCTTTAATTAGTGTAAACCATTATGGGCATGATATCTATATATATATATATATATATATATACACACACACACACATACATGGTTCATGACTTCATGTAACAAAATAGGTCTGGTCACTCAAAAGATATCTCCTTCTTGCTGGTTTATTCTGAATTCTGCATATGAAATTACATGATCTTAAGCTCTTCTTTCCAGTTGGGAGCGCCATTAAAAACTCTTGGCCAGGCTGCAGCAGAGTTGCAGTTGAAGAAACGGACTCATATCGGTGATAATCATTAAATTGTTTCCTCATTAGATTTATCTCTAGTTGCTCATTTTTATGTATGATCTGAGTAATTACTGGCTGATGCACCTATCCAAAAAAATTTGCAGGCTTTTGCTTATTTCTGAGCACACAATTTTGGTTTCAGGAGTGGATTTGCAGTTTCACTGGGATGAGGTTGAAGCATATGAAAGGCAGCCAGATGGCTCCTTGTTTAGTTGGTTTGAGCGCTACTGTTGCCACCGTCACATAATATATGGGATTGTGAGTTAACTGGAATCCTAGCCTACTCTAAATCTTGAGGTTACTTGTCCTAATGGATGCATAAGTTTATTCCCACCTTCATTTGATTGTCTATATCAGATTAGGCAAGTCTGAAGCCAGTCTTTTCCAGTGCTCTTTAATTGTCCCATCTTTGCAACTATTATTTCCTTTTCCTTCATCACAAATAAATCTGATATGTCTTAATTTATTCCAAAAAGTAGTCTCCTGTATCTTAATTGCAATCTAAACTGGTATATAAAAAATCTTTTGTTATGTAATATCTCTCAATGTATTCCTCCCCATATTTCAAGTTCATGTTTGCTGAGTCCAAAATTGCAGGTGAACACAAGCACCTCAACAGTTATATTAAAGTCTGATGGAAATGAGGTGCACTGGGAACCAGGAAAGCCTCTTTTGCGAACATTGGAGTCTATGGGCATTGTTAAAGAAGTGTTTCCTGTGCATGGTATGTTTTCTCTGATATGTTCAAGTTAACAGTGGTCTAGAAACATCCAAAGAAGATTAAAATTTACTTTGCAGATGAAACAAAGAGGAAGCAGCTTCTAAGAAGTTGGGCATTGAACTGGTGGGACTTCACTGTGCAACCTATAGATGATATTTGTAACTATTATGGAACGAAGGTGAAGTTGTTGGACGAGTCTTTTGCCATTCTCTAATCATGTTATGATCCACTGCTATTTGTGTCAATGTTCTTTACGATGCTCATTTTCTACTTGCTTAACACCCAATACATAATGTCAACAATAGATAGCTTCCTATTTCGCATTTCTTGGGATGTACACAAGATGGATGCTCTTCCCAGCTGCATTTGGACTAACAGTGCAGTTAGTGGATTTTGGGTAGGTCAATTGCACTTTCTGTTCCTTTTTACTGTCAAAGTTTGTTTTAGTTTCATTCTGATTTTGAACAAGCTCTTATATATTCTCCAGGTCATTGCAGTTGTTTGTCCTTTCTGCTTTCTTCATAAGCATAATTTCTTGGGCTGTGTTATTTTTCCAATTCTGGAAACGTAAAAATTCAGCGCTTCTTGTCAGGTGACACATTCAACATGATTATTCCGGTTTTTTCACATCTTTTCTATCTTCTATTGAAGTTATTTGGATTGGTGTCTTTTCGTTTGTATTTCACTGCCTGGAGTGCAGGTGGCAGATGAATTATCCGGCTGTAGACAATGAATCTAAATACTTGGAAGATGAATGGTATCAGTTTCAGTCCCCTGTGGAGCTCATGAAGAAACAGGGAGCTGACAAAACTGATAAACCACGAGGAAAAGAAGCATTCCAAAGAGAGGAATGGCTTGGTCATTTCATGAGATTCAGAAATGACGCCATGATTATACTGAGCATTATATGTCTCCAGTTGCCTTTTGAATTGGCTTTTGCTCATGTCTATGAGGTTTTGAGGTCTGACGTATCAAAGTAAGCAACTTTATATTCTTCTACCTATTACATTAGAGGACTTTATCCATAACTACATGTTTTATTTATATTTACCAACTTGTATCATTTTTTGCTTATAAAATAAGAAAGGAAAAACATACTATCTTATGTCTGAAGTCCCAATATCATCTCAGTGTCTGAGATATCTTCACGTTGATGGTTAAGATTCCACGTCAAGATCCTCTGGTTGGCATTCATCTTAATGTGATAATCCAGGATGCATTACTTTTAAGTATCCCAGTTCAGCGGCGTATTTCACATCATGTTTATTGATGTATTACCTAGTTTTTGATACCATTGGAGAGATACCAATAGTGCTAAAATTTATTTTGATTGTTACTCCTTTATTTCATTTATTCGATGTCCTACTTTACTTCATGTTCTATTTAGAGACGAGAACTCTACCAGCTTCGGAATGTCTAAGTAGTACTTTTTCTTTGCCATTGAAATTCTTATGTCATGCCAACATGCAGTTTTATTTCATAAAACAACCTGCCAATATTTTGTTCAACTTTTCTATTATATTCGCCTTCCGGGGTTTAGATATCCTAGTATGCAGATTGCATTATCAAAATGTTGGTCTTAACCCCAAGAAAGTAATTGTTTTCCAAATAATTCCAATTTTCTTGCCTATCCATTTCAAAATCTTTGCAGACTTCACAGTTAATATTAACATAGCCTTTTCTGCTCTTAAATTCACTTCAGTCTGCCACATACAAATATAAAATGCTTTCTGTTCTTACAGGTTTTGTCTGACAGCTGTATACCTCTTTACTATTCAGTACTTCAACAAAATTGGTGGAAAGATATCAGTGAAGCTTGTAAAATATGAGAACAACAAAAACATAGAACGGAGAGCTGACAGTTGGGTTTACAAGGTGGTTATGAGAAGCTTTGTTTCTTTCTCAACTGTCTAGACTTTTAGCCCCTAATTGAGAATTTGTTGTCTTGTGCAGGTCTTTGGCCTTTACTTCATGCAATCCTACATTGGAATCTTCTATCATGCTTTATTGCACCGCAACATTATGACACTTCGCCAAGTTCTCATTCAACGTCTAATTATATCAGAGGTAGATGGGATTGTTTCTAATTTCTTTCACATATGCCATCTGAATCTCTATTAATGTATGTTACTGTTTCACAGGTGCTGGAAAATATGTTGGAGAACTCTCTACCATACTTAAAATACAGCTTTAAGAAATATAGAGCTGTGGGGTAAGGCACTTCCTTCATTTGGCTGGTCTGCACAGGATTTAATTGAAGAGATAATTTACTCTGGTTTATTGTTTGTTTTTTACTTTATGGTCCATCTGATATATATCTCTAAATGTGAAGAAACAAGAGAAAACGTGAGAAAGGAACATCCTCGGAAAAGACCCAATACATGTCTAGAGTAGAAAAGGAGTACCTTAAACCTGATTATTCTGCTAGTATTGGAGAGGAGCTTGAAGACGGACTTTTCGATGGTAATCCATGCTGCCTATTCTTTTTTAAGATCCTACATGAATTTTAATCTTATTGAACACCTTTAATAACATGTCTCTGTTTGAATTATTACAGCTGCTCAACTGTTTTAACATACCTGTAGCTAATTGGAACTCTTAATAATTGCAGATTTTTTGGAATTGGCATTGCAATTTGGCATGATCATGATGTTTGCTTGTGCATTTCCTCTTGGTTTTGCCTTTGCTACTTTGGTACATAATGCACATGGCCCCTCCCTCTTTTAATATCGTTTACTATTTTGTTTTTAATGAGAGTAAAAGGAGCCAAATTCAATTTTGCTTTTGCAGAACAACATAACAGAGATAAGAACAGATGCACTGAAATTGCTTGCCATGTTAAGAAGGCCCATTCCTCGTCCTGATGCAACAATCGGAGCTTGGCTAAATATATTTCAGGTATGTGCTGCCCTTTTCTTTTGCTGAACCCAATTATACAAACTCTTGCTTGCTAACAGCTTGTTCTTGCGATGCCTTAATCTCTTGGAATCCAGTTTCTGATTGTCATGTCAATATGTACGAACTGCATTCTCCTCGTATGCCTCTATGATCATGAAGGGAAATGGAAAATATCGCCTGGAATTGCTGCAATTCTCATTATGGAACATGTACTTCTGCTCTTAAAATTTGTGTTCTCACGCATTGTTCCAGAGGTATGACTCCTAGTAGCTATACCAAGCTCAGAGAATACATGTACCATTGTAACTAACGAGCGTTGCTCATTTCCCACATCTTGAATAGGAGCCGGCGTGGATAAAAGCTAATAGGATGAAGAACGCAACTCATGTACATGATATGTGCTCCAGACAGCTTTTAAGGAGCATTTCTGGTGAAAAGATACATGCTGAATTAAAAAAGGATGAGTAGTGATAGGTTGAAGGACTTAAAGAGTGACATGTTTGTCCTATCCACAGTACGGTGTCACCTTCATTCTTCAAAGCGAAATTTGAAGGTAGATGTCGGAGCATATATGAAGATTTTGAGCTGTGTGAAACTGTGCAACGAGTGAATTTCATCTTAGTGGACCCTTAGGTGCCAGTGTGCTTGTTTGGCAAGCGAGTGTAAAGTGCAGTTTTCTTCCTTGAAAGTAAGTAAGTTTTTGTATTTAATTCAGCAGCTAGATTAGGTACCATTTCCTAGGTTTCGTTAATAATGTTCGTAATCACCTCCATGGGTAATTCATGCTCAGTGATACTAAAACAACATGCCCAATATAATATCATAGGTAAGCTGGGGAGGGTAGAGTGTGCACAAATTTTACCATACTTTGTGGATGTAGAGAGTCTGTCTACGGAAGACATTAGGCGAAAGTAATGCTAATTCACGCTCAAAGATGCGGAGACAAAATTAGTCCATCAAATATACTTTCTCTTATAATCATTATATGATTGATTAGGCCCCAGGAGGAAGAAAAGAAAAAAGACAACAAACGGAAGAAATAAAAACAACCTCGCAAATCCATGTCTGGAGAATATAATCAGAAAGAGAAAAAAGGAAAAATTTGAAAAAGATGCTACAGAATTGAGTCCGTGTTTGTATTGAACAAATTATGTTCAGTGAAGTAGATGATCCCAACTATCAAACTCAAAACAGAATTGAGTTCATGATTGTATGTAGCAGACCGTTCTTTGTTTATCTGCAGTACTACTCTTTTTTGCACGTATGACAGCCGTTTTCTTTTTCCATTGTTGTGCATACCCTTATAATTTGTATGCACTTTTATTTTGCAAGTCCTCTCAAACAATACTCTGCCGATTTGCTTAAAGAGATGTTGATATCTCACTGTTGAATCAACGACGAGAGCTCCCAAAACGGTCACTGACTTGACGGGCATAAGAGACCACGCTTTTAGCCCATTTCTTGATTTCTTCCTTGAACTGCTTAGAATCCAGATGTTTCAACGACTTCATTCCAGGATCAATTGAGATTTCCATGAAGGAGAAGCAGCTGTTGAAGCGCCCACGCTTCGCTGCAGCTTCATCGCTCTTCATAATTTGCTTCCCTTTGCTGCATGAAGCAGCTGCTTCTATGGGAATGGAATCCTTTTCCATCAACTGATCCCCAGAATGAAGATGTTTGTTTTTTAATTGAGGGTTAGTCTGTTTTATACCAAAGGGCAATGAAACCAGACGTTTCCAAGCGTATGTAGCAAGGAATAGACTTTTCAAAATATTCTGCAGGGGGTTTGTGCTACTAGTCAATTATCCAGTTCCGTTAAAGCGTGTGAAATTGGTGTTCATTATTCTCAAGTGGAAAGCCATAAATTACTAAGCTTCTTGTATTCTTTTTTTTTTTTTTTTTTCTCTTCTTTCTTTCTACGAGGAATAGTTATTACCAACCTTGAATTGACAGAACTAATTAAACTCTATTAACTAATACCAAGTTCTCTGCACGTTTGGACTTTATTTGGTTGGAAATTTTCAACTTTCTTCCGATAACCTACCAATCAAGCGAGGAAAAAAGACATAAAACCAGAGGACCACTAACTCTGAGTTGTTCAGGAAGAGTAATTTTTAGCTTCAGGCTGCCAACGAGAATGCAAGAGAATCTGTGTTAATAGATTCAATAAATTCTAATTTCCTAATCTTACAGTTTACTTGCAAAATGGTAGTCTGTATAAAAAAAAATATTAATAGCATCAGTACATTTCTATTTGAATACTATATACCCCTTGGCAGCAAGGAAAACCAATATAGATAAACAACCATCAAATCTCAAATGATTTTGACCTAAACAATTTGGCCGGACGAAAGTTATTACTATCCAAAAATACTTCTCTTGCAACTTCATTTGCGAAAAAGATCTTAAATTTAAAGCTAGGCCAAATTAGTTTAAACAATGCCAAGCCCCTCCCTATTCAAGATCCTGACAGTTTAGTTTGCCATGTGTTTTCACTTTATCAAGGGCATCAGAAGTCGCTCAACAACGCAAATCAATTGGAGATTACTCAACTTACTATTAAAACATACAAGTAAACGCCTGCAACGTTTGCAATTTTAAGCCCATGTAAAAAATTAAAATGGAATAAACAGATAAAGCTCCAATCAACGACCACAAATTAATGTAGATAATCTTTTAAAGCTCTGAGATAAAGGATGTCGTTTTTAAACTCAAAACTAGAGATATTGCCCTTGCCAATAGCTAATTCAGCAAGAAACAAATATAAAGTCAAACTTTGGAACTGGAGAAAACCCATGCATTACAAGTCATACACTGTAGCATTTCCTAGCATGAACTCTTAAGCCTGTCTGTTCCTCTTCTTGGCACCGGATTTGGTGACCTTCAGACTCCTGTTCACAGCACTCAACCTTGCAAGGGCTGCCTTCTTCAGATCTGGCCTGTAGAAGTTGTCTCCAACCTGTACAGAGAAGTCATTAAAGTACATTCTTACAATAATGTGACAATACAAAGTTGAGACAACAGAAGTTTCTATTTAGACAGACAGTATGCTTAATACCAACTAGCATATTAGACAACACAATCAGTAAACTAATATTAAGAAAAGCATAGACATATCAAAATTTTCAAGCATCTCCAAAGAAAAAAAGAAAGCCATATGGTTAGAACAATGGCAAATTAAGTACTACCTCATTATTCCACATATGGATCATTAAAGTTGTGGCCTGGACTATTAATTAATCACTTCAATAACTAAAATAGTAATTTTAGCACTAAAAGTAGAACTAATTCTCTTAGCTAACAACCAACCACCACTTCAACAGAAGTTTAAGTATAATCAATTGCTTGTATTATTTCACAAGTGTAGACGCTCACGAATAAAGGACAATGGCGAATTCTAGAAATCAATTAAATTTTACACTTGAGAGTACAAAACTTCGAAATCTCAATACATCTGTTTAACTAAGGAATTGGTTACTTTAAAATGAGCAACTTATTTTTGAGAAGGTATTTAGTTGGAATGAGCAATTATTATCATCATTAGATAGGAAGAAGGCAAAATAATTCATCATCAACACTCAACCTTAATGACTTAATAACCAGGCATCCAAACAAATAATTGTTAAACAATTATTAGCAGATAAGCTACCCTATGCAAAATATTGCCAAGATGCAAAGTCAGCATAATTTAGTTAAAGAACACAATTGCACAGGAAATACTCCAGTAAATTAGTGAACATGGTTGAATCAAAACTCAACCTGGTTTGTTACAGCCTTGGCCATTCTGCGGAATTCCTTCTTCATCACAGATTTGTTCAGCAAACTTGAAGGCTTGTTTTGCTTCTTGGTTTTCGATGTAGCAAGCAACACAGATTTATCTTTTCCCTCAGGCTGGATAGTCACCGTCTTCTTGTTTGCTAGGCCTAAAGAGTCACAAAAGCATAAAATAGATTGACTTAACCGTAATTTAACCCATGCCAAATTAAAGTTTCTCAAACAACAAACCAACTCAGTAATCTACGCTAGGCAAAACTTCTACAATTCAATACATGACCTCACCAAACATAACAGAACTCGAGTTCAACAGAAAAATCGTATATATACACTTAAAAATCTCAAACGACATAAATATCCTACATGAAAATTGCATGTTAAACTTCACAATCGAATAGTAAAAGTCTAATCACGTAAAGCAAAATAACAATTGCATGTACTCCACAAAAATTAAACCAAACAAACCTAATCACGATTAGCAAATAACAACACCAACTGATGATATCAATGGAACAAAATCTCGATCCAAGGGTTCTAAGAGCAAAAGAGAAATGTCGATGGCATAGAGACTAACCAGAGTGCTTGTAGGAGTGAAGGTTGCAGAGATTGTTAGGTTCTTTGCTGAAGACGACGCCAGCGCTACCATTACCGAACTCCTTCACCAAAAAGGAATTGTTCTTCTTCACGATCTCCCATACTAGTTGCCCTGGAACTGTTGTCATTGAAAATGATTCCTAGGGTTTGCTCCGACGGCGGGAAGAGGAGGATGCTGAGAGCTTAAGATTGCAAAAGTGTGCTACATTTTCTTATATATAGGGGTATTCTAAAACCCTAGGCAAGGAATGTGGCGAATTGGGACTACTAATTTACCGAATTGCCCATCTTTTTATTCACTTTCCTCTCACATGTATACGTTTAAGAAAGAAAAAAAAAAAAAGTATACGCTTAAGAAAGAAAATATTTCAGCCTCAACATTATTATTTATTTGGAGATTCAAGGTATTGCAAACTTTGATCAAATATTTTATAATGTACTCTTTATCATATTAACAAGGAAAAAATAATAATTTATAGTAATATCTTTTGTATAGTTTTTAAATATTTAAATTTTAAAATATTAAACTGATCTAGTTCAATTACGAAATAGTAAACTGAAAATATGTCCCCTCTTTTGTCTTCCTTCATGAGAAAAAACCATTCATTTTTTCCCAACGTTTTATGCCTTATTTATTTGTGCTTAATTTGCTAGTGGGATAAAAGTTGATGTTATACTCCTCAATGATTTTGTTACAACTATGCAAAAAGTACTTGAATGATAAACTTTATGAAAGTACGAGCGTCTTTCAATGAGACGCTAGAATAAGTTTATGATCTTATGCCTGTTTTAACTAAATTAATGAGATACATGTACCTTTTATCAACACAACTATCGAGTAGCTTTAATCACTCAGACTTGAATAAATAATTTATCATACTACATGTAATGAAACTTTAAACGCCAAAGCCTTCGCTCCAACTTTATCAATTTTTACCAAGAGTCACATTCCAACCATGACACAATTTCACTTTCTTTTTTTCCAGGAACCTGCAGCAAATTAGTCATCAACCTGGTTCTCAATATCAGTACTCATTTCTTATTTATAACTGCGATGCAATCAACAATCATGCAGCTAGACATTTACTAACATTATTCCATGCAAATAGTGACACAAGTAAATCTACTGACTCACAAGTTTTGACAAGTTTCAGTTTGTCCAAAACTGAAATCCATTTTGCTGTAATATACACCAAAGATATCCCTTCTAAACGAAGATTCAGACTGACAGAACAAGACCAACTGCACACCTAATAGAAGCGACATTGCCTCCTTGAGATGAGAGTGTGAAAATTCATCAGCTAGGATCTCATATGCTGAAAGCTCCGCGCTTTTCATTTTCAAATCAAGCCTTCCAGTTGTCAACATCTTAAAATACAGAAAAAAGGAAGGGGAAAATTGTAAAATGCATCGACTAGTCGGTGCAACCCGTACCATAAATATTTAAAAACTTCAAGTTATCAGCTCTCTAAAATCAAAGTTGAAGAATTGAACCAATCCTAATATCAGAATACCATCTTTACACCTCAGCTAATGTTACATTATATACACCAATAAAGCAGCCGATTAGCAAAGTTCCTCAGCACCAGTGATCACACCCTGTTATTGTACAGAAATGATTCAACTCCGGAATCCAGACTGGGCTGCTACAAATCGAATTCCTAAACAAATTCTCTCATAGTTCACTAACTCTGATCATTCTGACCAATGGAACATTATTCAACCAATGCTTGGTACAAGAGAACGGTGGGCAGGTCGTATTGAGTTATTTAATGCTTCACTTATCCTACTGAACACTATTTTCAAGGGGACACAAGCTACCGCAGGTCCTTTAAGCTTCTCTACTACAGGTTTCTTCTCTCTATTTTGCTGGTGAGAACCAGTTAAAGAAGACAATTTTCTAGTCTTCTTTGAAAGGAGGCCATTTCTCCGTGTCTTGGGTGACTTTGTTGGTGAACTACGAGGTTTCACCATGCGATGCTTAGTCGAAATCCTGCCCGCAGAACTCGGCTTGGATTCATAAACAATATCTGCACTATGCAAAACTGAGCTGTTCTCACCATGATCCTCATCTAAGTCATAGCTGCTACTATAGTACTCAGATCCACTGACTAGCAGATTATCACAAAAGCCATCATCCAAGACTTCAACTGTGAGGGGGTGACCTATGATAGGCTGACCATTCAATTTGCTCATTAGGGAGATATATGGAACATGCTGTGGACGATAGCTGGCTTTGACCTCAAGATTAACATCATACAATGAAGAATCAGCAACGTGGTGCCTAAGAGAGAAATCTGATGACTCATATTTGGGGTTAACTGTAAACCGAGACTGACGATAGGGTAGCAACCTCTGTGGAGTAAGCATGTCTGCAGTTGGCCCCTTCATTTGAGCTTCTCTAAGAGAAACATTCCTGCTCCAACCTCGCAACTCATCCACTTGAATTTCCGTAACTGGTCTTGACTTCAAACGATAGTTGTCTACTTTCCGACCTGGAGAAAGAGGGAATGAATCATGATCGATAGCAGCCAAATATACATTTAGTTCATCTTTCAAATCTCTGCATTGTCCAGAATCTTTATTTTTAATCTTACATGTGTGCCTCGAATTCCTCTTTCCTTTCAACTGCCATTTTGAAGTTCCTTTCACCATCCTCTGGCTGAAACAATGAAAATCTTCACTACCAGAACTAGTGGAGCCTGAGTCATTAAGCTCCTCACTCCCAAACGACATAGCTTCAACTTGACTGCCCTGGCTAGACTGTGCCCCTACACCACCTTGAGCTTTCTGAGATGTGTAAGATACTATAGGAGACAAGCCTGTTTGGAGAAATAAAAGATATCAGCATAAATCAGCCAAAAGAACTGCAACCATGTGAAATTCAGAAATATAAAATCAGAAGAGGAACGATAAACAGGAAAAGAGAAGTTTTTTTAATAAAATTGCTTCAGAAATCATTGGCAAAAGAACTATTAGAAACTCATAGCATAGATAAGAAAAGAAATTGAAGACAATCCATGTAGAAAGGGAAGTGCAATGACAAGTTCACACACTGAAAACGTTCTGCACAAATTCACAGAACTTTTTTTTTTTTTTTGAACAGTTCCACAGAAAATAAGTTCTTAATTGAAACAGTCAGAGTTAAGACGTTTTTCTAGAGAGAAAGCTAAGAAGTTCAAGATGGGCAGATGGCTGGTATTTAAGGTTAGTGCATAAAAATGACAGTGTCATTCATGTGGAACCATGAGATTAAAATGGGTGCCTCTACTAATTATCTGCCAAACTTAGCCACAAACCCCAACATCGAGTAGAGAAGAAAATTTGAAGTATGAAGAGTGACCCACTCTAGTCTCTAATTAATACTTCCATAATGCAAAACCAATTGAAACTTAAAGAGGAAAGATTCACCAAAACTACCACTTCAAATTAGTTTAACTAAGTTGTGTCTGATGCCTAAGACCAATATGTGAGGGCTTCCATGAGACATAGAACACATTAGTTTAGGTCCTCCATAACTGAAGAGAAAGGAAATCCTGTTGCATGTATGCTCTTCTACACCATATTATGCAGAGGTTATCCACCAGAAGATTCCAAGGGAAAATCTATGTGGATCTCCAACTAACAGATCAACAAAAAAGGCCTCTAAGGCCAGCTTTTGTTACCATTTTCAGTGCCTGCACTAGTGGCTCATGTGCAACAAGAACTACAAAGACAACATTTATTGTGATTGCTCCAGATCATTGGGGTCTTCTTACAGTGCAGTATAGTCAGCAAAAAGCGCAGAGAAGTTCCAGCGTCTGATGGGACTTTTAGCCCAAAGGGAATTACCGTGTGGGGCTGTGAGCTTTAATGGAGAAAGGTACTAGTGAAGAATATGTGTGTGTGTAATAATGCAAGGAAAAATAACTACAAACATAAACAGTACTGTTTGGATAAAAGATCAGAAACAATTATAACGAGCAAATAAGATGATGTTAAAAACATGACGTTCAAGTTAAAAAATTATTTAAAATGTATAGTTTTGCGTTTCTTAAGAAAGTTTTCTTATACTAAACTCATCATTCTTTATTCCTAATCACTAAAATTTACTCATAATGTTTTTTAACAACATAATGTTTTTTAACAATTGATGTAATCAGTTGTCAAATATATTTATATTTAGTACTGTTCACTTAAAGATAGACCCGTTGGTGATGAGGTGCATCCCTTAAATCCTTAGCACCTACACTAAAGCACCACCCCTAAGTGAGGTCAAATGCACAACCTGGCTTTAACGAGTGCTTAAACGCACCTTAAGTGAGTTTTAATAACACTGCTACTACTATGTAGATTATAAACCATGAATGCAAGGAAATCTCTGCTAATGCACATAAATACCTGCAGATTGCTTCTCTTCCGCAACTAAGGGCACGTCAAACAACCTGTCAGAAGAACCATTCTCAGGCAACCCCAAAATACTGGAAATTCCATTCTCTTTCTGTTCGTGCTTAACAAGGGAAGAATCACGAGTGTGGCCAAATGCATCCAATGGCTTCCCATTCTCTGAGATAATATCTGTGTCATTTAGTACTGTAGGAAAAAATTTCCCAGACTCGTTAGATTGTAACGCAAAAACTTTGCTTTCAGATACCCCTGCAAGAATAGAGCCAGTTGGACTGGGAAGTTGTTCACACGTGATAGGAACAGACACCATTGCTGTGCTCTCCAAAACCTTTGTCAAGGGACGGCGACGGTTTTTCTTCTTTAAGAAATCATGAACATGTGCCACCTGAGATCGCTTCCTTTTCAGAGATGACACGACACCCATTCCCAGGTCATCAAGTCCTTTCATGCGTTTACTTCCCTCGGTTCCATCATCCTCTGAGTCGTTTGGTGTTCTCCTCCGTGTCCCACACACAGGTTGCTCCTCAGATGCAATTGTAAGATTTGGCGCTTCAAATGATACACCAGACTGAGACAATTCTTGAGCAGAATTGGAATTATTTTCGGAACTATTCAGTTCCTCATCTAACTCCTTACCATCTTCAAGAGGATTAGAAGAAGTATGTGATTCTTCCATGGTATGATGCTCTCCACCTTCTTTATCTATTCTAGAGAAAAAATCGGGATGGTCTTTCCCGAGACGAGCACTTTCAATCTCTAGAGCATGAATAATCGCATCCTCTCTTCGAGCATATTTGACAGCCTTTTTTGAGGAGTTAGCAGCAGAAGCCTTAGCTTTCTCAATACATTCATCATATTCCCCACAACGGAATGCTTTCACCCGCTTAGATTTTTCAAGATTGTACCAGTCCCTGAAACAGCAGCAACTATTAGACACTTCATCAAGAGTCAAGCTAAAAGGAAAAAGAAAATGTTCACTTCAACAGTTGGTACTCTTTAAAATGGGAAGAGCAAGGAAAATACAAGTCCGTTGACAAATACTGGGTTAGACAAAGTAAAAGACATAGGATTGTGAAAACAGAACACCACAAGTCCGAATTGTTGAAGAATTAGCAGGCAAAATGATAGCAAGGAAACTGATCTCTCCTTTTTATTTGTTTTGCAGGCCAAAAGATTAGTAAGAAAGTAATGTCTCCATAACTGGAAGAAGCTGGTGCAATTACAGAAAAAGTACTAAGATGCTTTTAGTACCCTACAAGAACTTTGAGCCACTTGAACTAGCATTAATTTGCCAAGAACATGTAAAACTGGATTCGCAATGGAATAGATTAAAAAGGGGCTCCAAATGACTTCTGTCCTTGATGCCACTGGGCAAGAACCACAGTTAACTTTATCAATAGAAGGCAGATTTCCCATGTTGCCAAAACAAAATCCTGCAAGTCACATATATGACACAATGCTTACAACACTAGAAAAAGTAAAAACAGCATTGTTACTCGACAAATGCCAATAAACACCTAAAAATGTGAACTCACTGCCTACATTAAACTTTTCTAAGCCAGAAACTGCTGTACATACTGCATAAATGGCACAAGCAGTATAGAACATTTCACGACAAAGAAAGTACCATAAAAAAGCTTAATTGAGATACTAAAACCATAAGTAATAGAAGCAGACGGAATAGATTGCATTGCTGACCCATTCTTCAAGACAAATCATATAATCCTAAAATGTGTGTGTGCATATATATATATGGAACTCAGGATTTGAGGATAAGAACTCCAGTATTACAAAAGTCTAAACGCCCCCCTCCATAAGAATAGATGAAGAGTTAATACTTTAACACTACAAGTTAATTCTGCAGGTTTTTCATATTTTAATTGTCAGAAGTAAGCTGCCACAGTTTAGTGTTTCACAACACGGCAATGAGCGCCATTTGCTTAGTTCTGCTATAGGTGGAAAGTGAATTGACACACACTATGTCTAAACTTATGTTCCAAACTGACACTATAAGCCTAAAACTATAATGACTCGTGAGTACGGGAATCTTAGCAGCCACAAAAGATTGAACCATACACTCAGTGAACTCCTTTCCTTCACTTGACTCTACAAAACAAATTGTACTTTCATTTTGTCTAGTTGCTGCTTCTAAGTTAATTTATCAAATCCTATCCAAATTCTAAGCATACAAAACATCGACTAACCGCACAGAAGAATCTAATCTCTTTTTCATCCATATTTGACAAGTGTAGGAGTGGTAACTATAATTTGGATTAAAGCAAAAACTAGGGGAAAAAGGACCATCGTTTAACCCTTGAAAGAAAACCATTAGAAGGAGAACTAATTTATAAATATGTTCACGCCTCCAGAAACCACCAAAGAAAGTGCCAAACAAATTGCTTAAATTCTCATACTTAAAGGGCTGCCGTTAAAAAAATAATAAATAAATAAATACAAAAAGGCAAAGTAGTTCAGAGATGATAGTACAAACAGAAGGAAACCCACAACAATGAAAGAAAACAGAAACTTACACACTTGCATCCTCTCTTCCAAGTAGCTTAACGGGAGTCCCTAATCTTGGTGAAACAGAGCAACTCTGAGGTAACTCATCTGAGCCCAAAATCCGACCAGGCCACCACGACCCATTTCGCCTCCGGACCCACACCAGCCCTCCAACCGACGCATCAATGGCTTTGACAACAGACTCACCAGAACTCCCCATCTCCTTCAAAGCCACCCGAGATTACCGGGTTACAAAACAAAGGAAAAAATCCCCAAAATTCAGTCAATCCACAGCATTCCTAAGCATGCCCAAAGCCCCCACAAAAATCACCTCTTTACCTATCATAAAAAAAATGCACATAACCCTTTAAACCACCAAACACAAAAAAAAAAAAAATCAATCAACAGAATTTTTTTATAGAAAGAATTGAACTCTCACATGCAACACAAAAACCCAGGTATCTAAAACATTAAAACACCACCGCAAAAAAAAAAAACAAATAAATGAGTCCAAAAAAAAACAGAACAAAATCGATTGAAGGGTTTATGCCAGAGATAGATAGATCTAGCTGGAAATCTTCGGTTATGAATATAACTCTCACCTTATTTTTTATAAAAAAAACAAAAACCACCTCCATTTTTTCTTCTTATTTCACTCTGGTACACATTGAGATTTTTGTTTCAGAGAATGAGTACATACATATATACAAGAAAAATAAAACAGAGAGTGAAGTGGCCGCCGCATAAACTGAGAAACTTGATGAACAAATGAAGTATAAAAGAGTGGCTTCTCTCTGTACGAACAAATAAAAATGGATCGAACGTACCCTTTTTAGTATCTTTTTTATTCTCTTCCAAAACAGAGAAGAGAGAGAGAGAACCGTCTTCGCTCGCACGCTCACACAGAGGGAGAGGGAGAGAGAGAGAGGGTTTTTTTTTTTCTTCTTTGAAATAATATATTAATACTATTCTTTTTTTTGGAAAATAAGTGTAGTGATTCAGCACGACAGGTAGCACAATAAGATATCTACACCTCTATTTTTTGTACTTGTTAGTGGGCCCTTTCATTTGAGAATCTTTGATGAAAGAAAACGTGTCCCTCTATTTTGTCATAATTGCAATAACTTGTCACGTGAAATAAGTAAATTGTTAACTTTAACCCTCAACTAAATCATTGATTAATTGGTTGACCTCTAAATTTTGAAGCATTAATTTTCTCACTAGGGATGGCTAGTGAGGGCAAAACCTACCTAAATTTGTGGAAATTTTAACCCCTAGAGTCTCAAATAGAACCAAAACCCAATTTTTAAAATAGTCATTTGTGTTAGAAATTTGTCTTATAATATATTTTTTATTATTTTTAAAATCACAATATCATTCAACTATTTCGATTTTCCTTAAAATGTATTTCTCCTCTTTTAATAAGATGTTATATCACATTATTCTTTTCTTTAATATGGGTGACTATTTTCCTAAAGACATAAAAGTGATTATCTAATTAAGTCAAATATATATGACTATCAAGAGAATTTACTCTTGAAACTAAAATAACTTCTCTATTTTTAAAATTTTATGTCTTACTTCATTTCGAAAGATTTATTTCTAATATATTTAACTTAATTACAAAATATCCTATTAATGATTGAAAATGAGGTAACACTTTGAGGTCTTTCTATTACATTTCGTTAGTTTTCAACTTGTATGATGGAATATGAAGCTAATAATTATAAAAGAAAAGTTGTTGAACCTATAAATATTTGTAAGTCATTTTGCATCGTGTCAAAAAAATTTAAGAGAAAAGATGAAACTACTTTCTCATTTTAAAGCCGTAAGCTATTTTATCAAAGACCATATTTTACATATTATTGTGTTCATAAATTTGGACTATTAGTACACACTACATACTTTAAAAAGATAGATGAAGTTATATAAGAGAGAAAAGACTCAAATAGTCTCTTATTATTGGATTAAGACTCAAAATCATTCTTGACTTTTTACATGGAGCACTAATAGTCCCTCATATTTGTAATATTTGTGTACTTTTGGTTCTTCCTCAAATTTTCATCTATGTGTAATCGTCTTTTTATATATCTAGTAGAAATAATAATTCCATGTGAGATAATGTGAAGAAGAATACCTTGTTTTGTTTAATAGAAATTTTATTGCACCTAAGATCGAGATGTTTATCTTGTTGATTTCCAGTGCAATAGTACAAATATTTATTTTCTTTCAATATCATATGTCAAGGTGTTGTTAGTTTAGCTGCAATAATATTTTTATTGAATAGAACAACGTGTTATTAGTTTAGCTGCAAGCTTGCAATAATATTTCTATTGAACAGAACAAGGTGTTCTTCTTCCAACTTTCTCTACATGAAGTTATTATTTCTACTAAATATATAAAAAGACGATTGAACATTCTATACATAAAATTGTGAACAAAATCAACGTTAAAAAATAGGTGAAAATTTGGGAGAGAACTAAAAGTGCACTAATATTACAAACATTAGTGACTATTTATGCTCCAGACAAAAACTCAAGGATGACTTGAGTCTTAATTAGGGGTATCAAATAGACGGATTGGGTTGAAATTGAAGATATTAAAATGAATTGAGATAGAAATAGGGTTGGGTCATGACTTGCCCAAGTTTACTTTGGGCTCAAATGGGCAAAAAAAATGGATTGGGTCTTGACCCGCCCAATTTGACCCGATTAATATCAATAATTTTAACATAGTGATATTTAACTTTTGTAATCACAATTCGAATTTTCATTCAAGATTTTTTTTTTTAAAAAAAGCAACAAATTGATAGAAAAATCCTAAAAGATGTTAAATAGATAATAATTCACACATTTAATATAGAAACATATCTTAGTAAATAGTTTTAAAACGGGTTAAAATTGGAGATTGAATTGAACTCAATTGAGGATTCTCTTAAAATGGGTTAGGCTTTGAATGAGTTGAAATTGAACTCAATTCAAATTATATTGAGCCCAACCCTTAAAATTCTGGACAAATTGGGCGGGTTACCTATGTTTGGGATCATTTTTGACACCCCTAGTCTTAATCAGATAAGAGACTATTTAAGGTTTTTTCTCTGCTATATATAACGTTGCAAACCTTATGAACTCAAATGTCACGGAAAGAAACCACAAGGAGTCTTTGATAATTATAAAGAGTTTGACTTTTAAGTGTTGAGATCAACGGCTCTGATTTCTCACGATCACTCTGGATTCAGTATGGTTCCTTTACCCTAGATTCATGCGAGTGAAACTCCAATACGACGTCGTAACATTCTCCATTGCTTCTCTTGTGATAGAGCTTGTTAGGTTTTTTTTTTTTCTACGGCTCTCTCGAGTCTGTCTCTGTCTCTGTCTGCTATTTGAGTGATCGCAAATCAAGAGCAAGTGAGAAATTCATCAAAGAGCAATCATGACAGGTATTTTCCTTAAAAGATTTTATTTTTCGCACAAATTTGAGCTTATTTGACCTATTTTTCTTGATTTTTCATTCGATGTTTGAGCTGTTGCTTTATAGGTGGAGGATTTTTAGTATACGAGCTATGTAATCGGACGAAATCCAGAAGTCACTTAATTGAACCATTTTCATATATATAAAGTAACAAAATTTAACTTTAATACTTAAGCTACATATTTGAATTTGTGTCAAATCCTGAGAATATGTGCTAGGCATATGCTATACAGAATTTGAATATATTGGTGTGTATAGAGTTGAGTTCATTGATTGCAATCACTATATATGTCTTATTAGAACTTTGGACTAGACTATGTGCAGGAACAAGAGATGGAAATCGAAGCATTGGAAGCAATTCTTATGGATGAATTCAAAGGTTCACAACCATCCTTTATAAGTTGTAGTTTCTTTTTTGCTCTGTTGTTGTCTAATCTTATTGGTTGTGGTGGTTCTGTTAGAAATTCACTCCAGTGAAAGTGGGCTAAATACTTCAAATCGATGCTTCCAAATTACTATTTCTCCTCAGGTATGTAGAAATTTTGGTATCATTTACTACTTGGCTGTTCGAAATTGATGATATGACCAACATAGTAGTGCCTAGGGCCGGAATTATTAATTAGTAGTCGAGCTTCTGTTGGCCTTGTCTATTGTTGCGCTGGCGAAAATGAACTTTGCATCTTATTGGTTCCTTCACTAGTGGTATTTATGCTGTTTTGATTACTATTATCATACTTCTTACAAGTTTGCTTTTTGTACAGGAGGAGGACGAAGAATTTACACAATCATCAGGTTTTGCTATTTTCACAGTTATTTCCTCTGCAGCTCTCTTCTTTACTTATTTTTCATCAAGTAATGAACTCCCACTAACAATGATTGGTACCAAATTGTTGGTGCAGTTCGACTGGCTTTAATATTCTCTCACACAGAAAAATACCCGGATGAACCTCCACTTTTGAATGTCTCAAGGTAATTTAACTTTGCACTAGGATATGCCATCCCAGGACCTGTAGTATTTTCTTTATTTGCATACATTGTTCTTCAATGCCTAACATTACAAAGAGAATTGCCCTTAAATTCTTTTGTTGCTTGTAATTGGAAATGGACTTTACCTTTTACCCATGGTTCAACATATCATAAATGGCATGCCCTTGATGTTGTTTCTTGCAAAGATGACAAGCTGTAGGAGAGACTAAATAAATAACAAACTCAAATTTTCATGTGGTGGGCAAACTTTAATCCATTCAGCGAGCTATCCTTCATTGTGTTCTTAAAACGGCTCACTTCGCTAATAGTCTTAACAGCAGATGTTAGTAGAACTCATTTTTATGTCAGCAAAACAGGAGGTGCCTAGTAGCTATCTTAGTTTTGCTTTACTATTATGGTGTGATATAAGCAACTTTGTGCAACTAATACATCTATGATCTCTCTTTTGTTTTTTTAGTTTAAAAGGAATTCATTCCGGAGATCTGAAAATATTGAAAGAGAAGCTTGAACAAGAGGTATGTTTCAAGCCCTGATCATATGCAATACGCTCCTGGGTAAATATTGTTTCTTCTGCTAGTTAAAATTTGGCTGATCATTGTGGCAGTGGCTATGACCTCACCCTGAAGGCCCCAAAAAGAAGCCTTATCCTCTCTATCTTTCCTGTCTTTAATATTTAGCTACTGATGTGGAATAATTTATAGAATTGACAAGTGTTGTTCTTTTGTAATTTCATGCACTTGTTTTTTATGTCTTGGCTTCTTCTATGAATGCTTGCATTCACAGGCTGTTGAGAATCTTGGCATGGCCATGATCTATACATTGGTCTCATCAGCTAAAGACTGGCTATCTGAAAGATTTGCTCAAGAGACCGACGAAGGTGTTGAAGACGATGAAGCCAAAAAAGAGGAAGTATGTTTTTTTTGTCCTTATTGAGTTGTTGCATGTGAAATGAGCTTTCATCAACTGCTAACTTGAAAAGTCATAAATCAAAGATTTCAGTGATTTTGACACATGAATCATGATTTCCCAACTTCTATTGAGTAGACAAAACCAGTGCTATCAAAGGTAAAAGGCACAAGAAAGCTCTAAGGTCAATTGGGGATTTAAGCACAAAGCACGAATAAATATGTATATGTAGTCCAAGACTAAGAATTATAATTAAAAAATAACAAATATATGAACAAAGAAAAGAATTATGCTAAAGTGAAATATCAATTATTTTGCTGTCGCTTTTTAGGATTACGCTCATTGGCAAGGAAAATGTCTTATCGCCTTGATGAGGAAGTGCCCATGAAGTGAGGCAAAGCGCTCAACATGTTTTGTGCATTGCTTCAGGGATTAAGCGTGCCTTTGATAACACTGGACAAGACCTGGTTGCTTTAGTATGATTTTGATTACTTATCCACTCAAATATAAAAGGGAAACGAATTCTTCTAATGCCACTTTATAAGTTGAGCTAAAAAAATAGTTTTTGTTTTGGCTTAAGAAGAGGCAACCTGGCCAAGATATTGGGATGTACTTGAAATCTTCCTGAAGTTGTCAACAGTGTGAGTGCTGTGACTTTTTCTAGTTTGAGCATGAAAGTGATAAGACAGTTATATCCGTTTCTCAGTCAAGGTAGTCAGAGGTGACCAACACTTCAATTCTTCACTTTTGTTAGTTAGACTCTTCACAAAACCTTGCAGATCTAGCTTGCATCTAGATATTTATAAGCAATTCTTTGGTGCTCTTTTGAAATACTTCCTGGAAAATTGTTAAGTCACTTATTGTTTTGATTGATTGGCCTTGAATCTTGATCACTTAATTGTTATTGTTCATTTGACTTCAGGTAATTGTACCACATGGAGAAGCAGTTACCATTGAAACATTCTTGGCATGGAGGGAAAGATTTGAAGCTGAACTAGCTCTGGAAAGAGCTAAGTAAGTTTTTTTGCATTCGCTTCTCGGCCAAGGTTGTAGCACGGAAGTGGGTCTTCTTCATCCACTAAACTAGAAGCATTATACTTTCTGAAATGCCAGTGAAGCTGCATACAGTAAAAACAAATCATCGACTCTTAATCTGTGATAATCATAAATCTTGGGCAACTTTAGGGGCACTTTGTTGCCAGAGTGACATGTTTATTCTTTATCTTATTTGTGGAGTGCAGGGACTTTAAACAGGTGATATTAGGAAATGTTGTATCGATGAGTATATAAACAGAATGTGTTGGTTATTGCCATGTTGTGTTACCTCTTAAACTCCTTTGCTTTCAACATTTTTGCTTTAGAAACTTGTGGCTGGTCAACTACTTTTCTGCATCTCCTTTTCTCTAAATTCGCTATTTTGTTCATGATGTCCAACCATATATCAATGTTCAGGTTAATGCCAGATGCAGCACTTTCTGTTTCGAAGGAAAAGAAACTCACAGGGAGACAATGGTTTGAAAGTGGAAGAGCCAGTGGGGTAATGTATTCTATTGTGTAGTTGCTGTTTCTAAGTTAATTATGAAATCATGCTATTTTAATCTCATCGATGCCTGTGTTTGCTTTATGTTATAATGGAAACTGAAATTTTATAATGGCCATCAAAATGATTTGTGTTAAAGAGGACGCCGAGCTATAGTTTCAACTTTGAAAATACTGACCAGAGTTCCATAAGACTATCCCATTATGGGGAGTCTGTCTCCCTTTTTTGTGTTTAATAAATGTGAAGGCAATGTTATATAAAGACAAACGTCCAATTCTCTTTGCTAAAATATACTGACATTAGTCTAAGACATGATAACAATGTATTGATGTTTTTCTGCATTCTGCCGGATTAAAAATGTAAGATGCAAGCAATAAATACCCTCTGACCTGATTTTTAATATAATCTCGGTATTTGTTCTATTATCTTTTACTTTTGTGTTGTCAGAACTTTTGGTGTTACTGAGACAAGGGTTATGGGGCTCAGAGAAAAGAATACCTGTATGATAAAAGTGTAGCTCTGGGCCCTGTTCCTTTTCCTTCTGATTAGTCCTGCTGCTAGTAATGTTCCCTGACCATACATTTATTCTAACGGTTAAAATAGTATACTGCATTCAACAGTGTTGGTGAATGACTGTAAGTCACAAGTGTTTGCTGTATGTAGTGGTAGCTCATTTGATTTGGGTATGAGGTGCTGTTACTGCATAAGCTGCTTAGGCAAGGTTGTGGGTTCATGATATGGCTGTGTGCTGTTGTTAAATAGGTTTTTCTTTCTGTCAACAGAAAGCTGCAGCAGCTACTGCTGAAGAATCTGATGAAGACGTGGATGATATTGATTTCGATGATGATGATTTTGAAGGTCAATTTTCTTGTTCTTGTTCGTGCTTTACTTCTGTTTATTTGTTTGTGGATCAAAATGACATGATTATTTATCTCTTTAATTTTTTTCTGTGTGAGAACAGAGGATGAAGAAGAAGATATGCTTGAGCACTATTTGGCTGAGAAAACAGATTCATCATCTCATTCTTAAAGAAGAGCCCATTAAGATAACTTGTGTTTTATGCTGAACGCGGAAGTATTATTTTGCTCATTTCTCAAATGTTGTAATGAGGTATTGCTGGTTATACCTGTGCCAGTTTTGGCCCTAGATCAGACAGCACAAGTGCTGAACATAGATATATACACTTTTTTATCGGTAGAAGATTTGATGATATGCTTGTGTTTTTCAATTTAAAAGTTTGCTCATCTGCTCCCCTGGGTTTAGATATGTTCAAAACTCTCTATTTCTCTGTTGAAGAGGTGAGGGTGGAGATTTACTAATACAGACCAATAATGGAAGAAGCAAGACTAAACATGTCTTACCATGAAAGCTAGAATGCTTTAGGTGGTTCAGGTGTTTTGTTGTGTATGAATAACAAAATATAATTATCAAGTTTCAAAATTACCACTTGCCAAAGTGTTAACATTTTCAAATTTCATTTAACAGGGTTGATCGTGATATCCATGCATTTTTGAAGTTTTTTTTCACATTTTTGTGGAAATGGTACCAGAGTGGTCTGCATTTGCATCTGTGTTGATGGGAGGTTGCATATTTCCGTGAATCAATTAAGATGAGGGGGGGAAAGCAGTATATAAAGTTAAAGCATAAACGTCAACAAGAAATGGATGTTAAATCATATTACTTCGTCTTTGTAATACAGATAGTTGAGTTACAGACTATGAATGAACACAATCTTCACAGGGATATCTTTCCCTTGTAAACTATCTTCTTTGGAGTGCTTGAATCGGATCCAGGTTGACTGATTTGAGGTCCAGTTCCTTATGCTTTGGTTTTTGGAATAGTTGGTTTGTAGAAATAAGAGTACTTTTTTGGTTCATCTTCAGATCTGTAGTTCATAGACACAGAAGATGCAAGTTTCACTAGACTTTGTTGAGCCTTCTGTAAGACTGTAGTTGTCTTCACTTTAGCTATATAAAAGCCAATAGCATCTAAATACCATCCACTTCTTCCCTTAAAGCCTACAATCTGCCCACCTTCCATTGGCATTGAAAATGGTGTTCCTCTTTCAACGCCAAATGGTCCAAATTTTCGTTTGTTGCTGCTAAAAGTGAGGGATCTTATCACAGGACTGCCACCATACACCACCGGGGAATAATAGCCGCTAACACTCGTAAGGTATTCTTCTGGAAATTGTAGCTTAATCTGGAATTGAGATTCGCTTATAGGCATTAAGATTCGTAGTAATAACAAGATTTGACGGCAAAAGGCCAAAAAAGAGATCAAGTTTCATACATTGACAGTACAATTAGAACACTTGCAAGGTATATATGTAAATTGTGGAGCGTCCTACATCAGTTTAGGGGTAGTTGTCTCCTTACCAGTTAGAAAATATTCAGTTAGGTTGAGTTAACCCTAAGACCCGATGGTAGCAGAGTCAAACTCAATCCTATCATTGGTTTATCAGATGAAGGGCTCGACCGTCCCGCATTAATTAAGAGAGTGGATTGTTATCTCCTGTATGGTTTTGTCCATTTTGTTTTTTATATAAAAAATGTGTTAAATTAATTGGTAACCTGACAAATGGTAACTAACGTGTTATGAGTGAAACTACACTAGTATTCATTTTCATGTACAAAAATGTGTTACCTGCGCAGTTCTACTGCCTCCAACTCCTCCATGCTTCTCTGCTTGATAAGGCTGGCCATTATGGTCATAGACCACAGTGATGGAGTCTATACAAAGAGAATAGACAAGGGTAATTTCTCTAACTCCATTGAAGCTACCATCATCCCAAGGGCTTCCACCATGACCACCCCATGATCCAATGACGATCCTCTTCTTTATTTCTCTTCCATCATCCTTCTCCACACGCAGTTCATCCACTCGATATTAGTCCATCAATCTTACAATAGCATAGCCTAAAGTCTAAACAATGAAACTTTGCTTACATTCAGAAATGAATCAAAAATTTCAATTTGATAACTTACCCTGTCCATCACCGTAAAATGCAAAGATAAGACTCCAAAACTCACTAATCAAGTTGATTTCAAGAAAGAACCTGTTTTATATAGTAGCAGAAGCCAACCTATCGTTGTAGTGTTTATGTAGTGGGAGAAACCATTGTTATTGCAGGACGTATCTGATACCCATTTTTACCATTTTTCAGAACCTTAGCTTTGCATCTTTCCTATAGACAGTAGTGGAAACTCTGCAAATCTTATCATAGTTGAGATTTTGGGTAAGAATCAGATGCGTATGGCAAAGGCAACAGTGACAGAGAGTAGCGTAGCACTGTAGCAGTGCTTGTTCCAATAATCACTAATGCCCTTCTTTTTATCAGTAGAGGAAAGATTCCTTCACTTAAAACCAGCACTAAAGAAGGCTGAAATATGTACAATGAAATGATGAATTGTCTAAGATAGTTCCTTTCTGATATGGAAGGGAGCTGATAAAATTAACAAGACAGCACTAAACTTCCATCCCAAATTTGTCCAAATTTCATGCAAAAACCAACCATCAGAAAATGTCGTTAACGAATTATTTAGATACACCCATGTAAAGAATGTTCTTTAATTTGACCTTGGTCAATTTGTGTCAGATAAGGGGGCGGGATCAACCAATTTCGGCTTACTTCCACTTAAGTATAATATTTTGAACCAAAATCCGATGAGCTCGTCTGATAGTAAAATGATCTAAAAAACAAAAACTAGTTCAAATAGATGACTTAATAAGTACAGGCAAATGCATATATGTCCTATGTATTACTCATCTATATCCTTCATATCTCTACATCTTCCGGCAGAGGTGCAGCTTCACTCCATTTTAGTTCCAAGATCGTATTAGGATACTCCACAGAGGACGCATCTGGAAACAGAGACATTTTAGCACCTTCTAGATAATGTCGCCAGCATTTCTTTGAGTAATATTTACAACAGCTAGGAGGAGTCTTCTCTTTGTTCAATATCTTCTCCTGAATGAACTGTATCCCACAAAAAATAACAATTGAGTCCAATCCACTGTAGTAATTGAAAGAATTGAAGAACCAGTAAGTATGACTTAAGGATCCAATAAAGACAGGTCATCTTACCACGAGGAGGTCATTTGTGAGAGATGTCTTTAAGATGAGAGTTTTTGGATGAAAATCTCGCAAGTGACTGTTGAGGAGATTTTCCACCATTCTTGCTGATTTAGTCAATTGTATCTTGTATGCTCCAAAATAAGAAAGATGAAGTCCTCTCAATTCCTCATATATATTCACACTCTATAAATGCAACATGAATAAATAAGCAAAAAATAGAACATATGAGAAATCCATATAGAATCATTGTTGATAAGAAGTTTGAAACCTGTTTGGAGGCAAGAAACAACTTGAAACCTTTGCCATCAAACCCTTCAATGAATTTCTGCACTGACTTCTGTTTTTGGGATTTCAAGTGAAGCTTCACTTCTTGCAGCCGTGAAGCATTCATGGAAGAAAACGGTAACTCAGCACCAGTATATTCAAATGAAAGTAGATTTGGTGCATCAATGTTGACTTCCTTTAGTTTGTGGCACCTTACCAGAGAGAATGTCTTCAGCTTGTCACTCAATATTGTAATTCTGTGCAATGTACGGCATTCCAACAGGAACAGTTTTTCAAGTAATGGGAAGTGGGAGATAAGTTCATGAAAGGACTTATCTGCCATATGTGAATGCTTCAAAGTCAAATTCTTAAGATTTACGCACCCTGCTAAGATTAATTTGCACCTTGAAGATTTCTTCCCATGGAACCAAAATGTCTCAAGATTGGGTGCCTCAAGTTTGACTGACCTGAGGCTGGATCGCTCATGCACCTCAAACTTAATTAGTTTAGGCAGAGATGAAACATGCAAGAATTTCAAACCATAGCAATTGATCAGTCGCATATCCTCGATCAAAGGGCAGGCCTGGACAAAATTATGGACTATATTCTCATTGATACGCATTGCTTTCATGGATAACTCCAGTAGATTTTGGAGCTTTATGGCAGTAGAATCACCCACTTCACATCCGTAGAGCTTCAATGAAGTTATTGTCCTGGAAGCAAATACAAGCTCAGGCAGGGCATAAAATTTGCCATCCATTTTTGCATGAATATCAAGCTCATTAACATTTTTGTCTGTAGCAACACTTATCCAGTGATTCATAAAGGGAGCCAAAAGATGAACAGAAAAGAAGACATGCAGCCTGAACTTCTGTATACTTGGCAACTGGTCAAGTCTGGTTCCTAATGTATTCTCGACAAACAGAATGAACTTATGTATTAATGGCAGCTCCACAAACCCCAGGGGTTCAAACGCCTGTTTGAAAATTGAGCTCTGTTTCTCCACTGGTAGAGGTTGGAGATGATCCCATTTATCTGCAGCGTTTACACATTGGAAGTGTCTCTGATCAAAATCAAAGGACATGAAAGATTCCCAAATGACTTTCCACTTCTTAGACAAAATGCTAGTTCTTGCTAAATCCGCTGGCCATCGGAGAAGACAAAGGATGTGATGTAAAATGTGTTCAGGCAACTCAGAGATCCTGTCCGTATTAACTGCTCTTTCATCTGTGTTGGTGATCTCCATCATCTTTCCCTTTTTTCTATTCTTTCTCTGTGTCCTGCCTTTTCGTTTCCTTTTCTTCATTAGCGTCCCGTCTTTGGAAAATCTAGAGACCCTTCGTTTGGCAAACAATAAGTGTAGAGTTTTAAGTTTTAGACATCATACTGTTGCCAAAAAATCACGTTTAGATTCAATAAAATTCCATTTTATTTCTTATCACTTGAGCACAATGAGAAGACTAAATCTGTAGTTCTAGCGCAAACTAAATCCCCAAAAGAGACCCAAAAGGAAAACAATCCAATCCAAAATCAATGGAAGAAAAAATAAGGAAAGGTGTCAATCAATTTCTAACCTTTATCAGCGGGTTATTAAAACACAAAAACTAAATGATTTTACTAATATTTGTGCCAAATATAACATGATAGAATGCTAAATAACCTAAACACAACCATCTTAATCAGCCTGAAACCCTAAATGCCAAATTGAGTAACAATTTGATCATACCGTTGTGCCAAAATAACATATACATAAACATCATAGAATGACAAGTAACAGGGATCATATAATTCAGTTGTTTGGCTATCAGAAGAGTCACCCTATCCACGAGAGTTCGATTATCCACCTTCTAATCCCCTCTCCAATTTCCCCTTCTCCTAACCCTATATATAATTTTAAAAAGTTAAAACTGAATGCGAAGAAATCTAAGCATGACCATCTTAATAAACCTGAAACCCTAAATTCCAAGAGCGTACATACCAATAATCTCGGAGAAAATCAAAGAAAAATGCGAAATTACCTGTTGTGGCTGCATATACTTGAAATGTGGGTAGACGAACTGTGTTGTATGAAACCGGTCAAGATATTTATACTGTTGTTCGCTGACTTGGGCTTTGAATTCTGCTTAAAAGCCCAAATACAGTTTCTGGGGCCTGATTAACGCCACCATATGAATTTTGTCTCTATTCTCCGAATTGACACATAGGTACAAATCTAGTATAAAATTGATATAACTTATTTTCCTGTAAGTCCAAAAAAATGTCATATTTTAATTTTAAGTAGTAATTTAATTTTAAAATATTTATTTTATTCTTAGTAAAATAATTTATATTCATACAAATATCTATCACTTTCTTTAAATCGCAAATTTTAAAAGTCTTTCTTTATTTTTAAAATTTCACGTTAAATCAAATTAACTCATATGAAATGGACGTAGGAAATAGTTTTTAACCCAATAATATTTGGAAAATTTTAAGCCTAAAAGAATTGCACTATCTAGCTAAACCATTTATCCATTTATTTTGCATGGAAAAAATAGGAGAGGAAATAATTTTTTTTCCTTCTTATTTTAAGTTTTTATATCCGTAAAATTAGGGATCCATTTCCCCCCTGTTGATAGATATTTTAAAACTTATGAATTCAATTTTTTTTTTTCTTATTTAGTTATTTGATATCATTAAAACTATGGATTCGATTATCTTGTTTTTCTAAAATTAGGTCTTCATTGTTTTATTTGTCCCTTTGATTTTATTTTTTTGAATCAAGTCTTTTGATTAATTATTGATCAAATCAAAGTTGAGTACATCATGAAACAAAGATGGGGGATCTATTATCCACTCCATAGCATCAGTCGTAGAACCCGAAGCCCGAGCTAACTGGTGGACACACTGGTTTGCTGATCTTTTAACGAAAGACAAAGAAATAGAAGTAAAGCCACACACGAGTGTTTTACAATATTATTTTTTTAATTCAACCATTAATCATTTTATACATATACAATTTATTAGGTGAATACAAATCAATGTATATTATGTCAAATATATATATTAATTTATTATGTGAATAAGGACCAATGCATATCATTTTATTATGTGAATATGAAAAAATGAATATCAACGTAAATAAATGTATACAAATTTGTTAGATGAGTTTATTAGCAGATGTATACATTTACATATATACAAACTCAACTTCAAATCAATTAAAAAGATAATCGAATGTATACCAGTACATTAGGTGAATATGGACTAAGGTATAACAATATAAATATATATCAATTTATTAGGTGAATACAAATTAATGAATATCAATACTAACAAATGTATACAAATTTGCTATGTAAATTTATTAGCAGATATACATATCATATGTATGCAAACTCAATTAAAAATTAATTTAAAAATAATTACAACCTCAAACTCATTCATAATCAAAATCATTAGCCCGAATTTGATCTTCTATTTTTTTTCTCGAGAACTTTTCTTATCCATCAATCTATAAGTAAAATCACACAAGAAATACACCAAATCATCTCACATCATGAGGTTATTTTGCATTTTTAAAGCTTTTCCGTAAAATATGATAGATAAAATATCATGGGACTTAAAGAAATATCCAAATCACAAAATTATTTTGCATTTGCAAAGCCAATAATTTTTATTTTTTGTAAAATACGATAGATAAAATTTTGTGAAATTTCAATGAAAACTCGAAAGAAAGTGAAATATGGAGAAGATAAGCATGCTACGGGAGAAATTTTAAAAGCAAAATATGAAAGAAATAAACATTTGAAAGATTTTAGAAGAATAAATTATAAATAAGAGAGAACGTTACAGGGGAGAAAATATTAATTTGTTTACTCTCTAATTTTTTATTTAAGAAATGTCAAATTATTAGCCAAAACGCGTAAAATGGTCACTTTATGCTAATTTTAAAAAACATGACTAATGAATGTTGATTTGAAGTCTTAGTTGATATGTTATGCCAATTTTTCAAGTAAGCTACTAGCCTTTTAATAAGTGTTTTGTACTAGTACATCAAATTATATTATAACTTCCTAACATAATATTGATTAAAATAAATACTTCAATAAGTAGTTATACTTATTAAAATAAATTATATGTGAATGCTGAATTTGGATCATTGTTTAACGATTATTTATTGAGATCAAGATAATTAGATATTAGTCTAAAATTCTCTATTACTTTTTATCAATAGATGGGGCTGATGAACCTTAATAGAGAAACAAATTTATTTAAAGTTTGAATTTCAATAAGTAAAAGATATCACGTAAGTGAGTTAATTTGATTATTATGAGTAAATAAGGCAAAACAATTAAATATTTAGTTACTCGCAATTATATATTTAAGAAATTTATACATAGCAAGAAAGAATTATTAATATATATTTAAGAAAAATATAATGTTGATTAGAATTGTGGGATTGTAAAAATCTCTTGAAAGAAAATATATGAAAGTAATTAATTATTTTAATAACCATAATTAGGACTTTGTTTTAATTAACTAAATCTTAACAATTAAATTAAACATATACCACGGGTCATCAATCCAAATAGAAACTTAAGAAAGATGGAGAGAAGAGAAATGGAAAAGTAATCTTGAGATTATGTTCAAACATGCTTTTATTTTGGAAAAAAATTTAAGTTAGTGGAAGTAAATTTTTTTCAAAAAATAAATTTGAGAATATTTGAAAACCAGTATTCATTGAAGCAGATATTTATTGACAATTTTTTATTAACCATTAATTTTGATACCATAAAAACTTCTAATATTTAACAAAGGAATATATAGGCCAAAAATGCCAACCTAGCTTTTGCTTAGTAATTTAAATATTGTGATTTTAAACTTGTCACGTACAAACGATAATCACTATTCTTTTTTACATATATTTGTTACTCCTATTTTTTTGAACGATACATATATATATATATAAAACACGTACACTTAACTAGTATAAAAAAGTATGAAAAAAAAGGAAAGCATTAAAGAAGTGATTGAAAAGTTCAATCCTCAACCCTCGGATCTTAAAAATATTTAAATGACAAAAAAACCAAAAAAAAGAAGGAAACAAAATAAATGGTCATTAGTCATTTTTATTTTCAATGGAAAAACATAAGACAAATCTAATTACGCAAACATCTAGGTTCTTCCAACAACAATAAAAAACATACACCTATTCCTTCTCTCTCACATATATCAAAAAGCTTCCTTGGGTTTCTAACAAAGACAACTTCGATTACTGGAAAAACCCTTTAAAATTTCTCTATTATTTCGACATCTGGAGAACATGTCATCTACAAGCTATAAAGCTACTACACCAACAGATTTGGTGTGACAACAAGATTCTGTTTTTATCCTTTTAGACTCAAAAACTTCTTTTTGGTCTCTGGATTCTTCATAAACAAGATTTGTTCCTTCAATCATGCCCATACACTCATTTATTAAGTACAATTAAAAGATTAGTTCAATTTCAGACTTTCTTGCTCCACCCCCATGATATCTGTTTCACCATTTCTGGCATAGTATTGATTCAGTACCCAAATCTTGGGATTTGAATTTTTTTAACTTTTTGTGATCTTGGGACATATCCACTTGCTTTGTTGTGATTTTCTTGATCTGGGGTTGGAATTTTATTACCTAAACTGTTTGGTTGAATCGACTTGTTGATGTGATTCTTGAAAATCCTTGCTTTTTTAAAAGTAGAATGTTGTGAACCACACACCAATGATAAGTATAGCAATTTGGTAAAAAGAAAATCTTGCGTTTTCTTGAAGTGATTTTGTTAGTGGAAGAAAGAGCTTGGTAGAATTAGAAATGAAGTCAAGAGTAGGGAGTCAAGGGTCATTGGAGGAGGGTAAAGATTCTGTTACTAAGGTGGTAACTCAGTATAAGCCTTTATCAATAAGGTTACTTCAGTTTCTGTTGTTATTTTTGGGTATTGGTATTGTATTTTCATTGCTTAGTATGTGTATGGTTCGGTATTCAGTAATGCAGAATGTAATTCCTATGGTACAATCAAGATTTCAGCCCTGTTTTCAACAACTTAGTTTGGAGAGTTGGATTAGGCCTCCGTCGAGTCTGTTGCATTCGATGAATGACACTCAATTGTTTTGGCGAGCTTCAATTGTTCCTCAAATCAAAGAATACCCGTTTAATAGAACGCGTAAGATTGCGTTCATGTTCTTGACTAGAGGGCCTATACCTTTGGCGCCGTTGTGGGAGAGGTTTTTCAAGGGGAATGAGAAGCTCTATTCAATCTACATCCATTCATTGCCATCATACAAACCTGATTTCCCACCTTCATCAGTATTTCAAGGCAGGCAAGTTCCTAGTCAGGTAAAGTGAACATATTCCTTTCCTTTCTAATTGTACATTATGCTTGAGTTTCTTCATATGCCATTATGTGTAAAAAAAAAAAAAATTAACTTTGCAAATTGCAATAGTTTCCACCCAAGTTCTACTATTACCTAATGTGTGTCTGTTACCATTTTGGGATTTTAATATGGGGAACTGTCAAATAGGATTCTCTTTGAATATCTCATCAGATATAAATGCTTACCCCTTATATTTCCTATCAGGTAAGCCTCAGTTGTGGTCTACGGTAATAATTCTGTGTTTTATGCCTTTTTGGACAAGGTTGTTGAAGCAGATATTACATAGATTCTAGCTATTTAAAGCTTATCTTAGTCTTTATTGCCCTGGGACTCTGTGAAGATGAATTGTTTGCATGATTTTCTCATCTAGCTTCTTTTAAGATCTCCGGATTCATGCTCCACAAACTATCTAGGATTTAACCAGAATAGTGGATGATACATTTTGTTCAAAAGGAGACTAGACATATCTGGACACAGTTATAGATATACAAAGTTGGTAAATTTTTCTTCTTCTTCAATGTTTATGGTTATGGGATTCCCTTAAGTTGTACAAAGTTAAGGACATTAGGAAACTAAGTTCTTTGTTGTAGTTAATCATCATCTGGCTTAGGTATGCTTAGGTGATATGTTACTTCCATGGTGTTGCGATTGAGGTCATGCCAAGGTCATCGAAAGTTGCTTGCTTTTGCAGTGAGGCTTCAATAAGGGTTGAACTGATGAAAGTGGGATAAGATAGTTTAGCTGCGTTGTTTTCTTGTTATATGAGTTGGTCATGGTTGTGTTCATCTAGATGGTTTCTGAATGCTTGTGACAGCTAATCACCAATGTAAACCTTTTATGCCCTTAATCTGAATAAGAACACTTAAGTTTTTTGCTGGACTAGTGAATGCTGTAATACCAGGGACGCCAATAATGTTCCTCATGTTAGGAAGTTTGTACTATAATCTTATGTTGAGACTTTTAGAGCAACCATGTTGGCTATGTATAGCTGAGATGGATTTCTCGTGCATCATTGGGCAGAACTGGATAAGCTGTCCTGGGTAGTGCAGTAGGCCCAGAAGATGTTAGGATACAGTAACCTCCTCCTTATAGCTTTCAACTGTCCATCTCTAGAAAGCATTCCGTTGTTTTTCTCCGATATTGGTTTTATCATTGGGTGAAGAGTGTAGCCCATTTCTGTATGGACTATTTTCTTTGATAAAGCTATAAGGAATATTTTCATGCATATTTCATAATGGATGATTCATATTTGTTAGATTAGAAGGTTTACATGAGCCTACTTTGGTGACTGAAGGACAAGCTCACTGGTCAAATCCTTTTCGCAAATATGTTTGTTTTCCATTTTGCTGCAATTAAGCAGTCTGTGAAAGCCTAAATTTGGCAGTACATGAGAAGTAGGAATATAGAGGCCGGTCTTGAAATAATAGATCAATCTCACCATTCTGTTGTTTCTTTTTGTGTAGGAGGCGAAGTGGGGAAGAATGAGCATGTGTGATGCTGAAAGACGGCTTCTTGCTAATGCACTGCTTGATATCTCCAACGAATGGTTTATCCTCCTATCTGAGGCATGCATTCCTCTCCATAACTTCAAAGCTATCTATCACTACATATCAAAATCGAGGTACAGCTTTATGGGTGCAGTCGACGAACCTGGACCTTTTGGAAGAGGGCGTTACAATCCAAATATGGCACCTGAGGTTAACATCACTGATTGGCGTAAAGGATCCCAGTGGTTTGAAGTTAACAGGAAACTGGCTGTTGACATTGTTAAAGATGAAGTATACCACCCTAAGTTTGAGCAGTTCTGCAGACCGGCATGTTATGTGGATGAGCACTATTTTCCAACTATGCTAACCATTGAATCTCCTCGCCTCCTGGCAAACCGGACTCTCACTTGGGTGGACTGGTCCAGAGGTGGTGCTCATCCTGCTGCATTTGGGAAGGCTGATATTAATGATCAATTTTTCAAGAGAATTTCTGAAAGCCCAACATGTGCATACAATAACCAGCCAACTTCACTTTGTTACCTTTTTGCCAGAAAATTTGCTCCTAGTGCGTTGGGTCCTTTATTAGAACACTCTACTAAGTTTTTGGGCTTCTGAAATTCAAAAACATTTGTTATAAAATATGAGCAGGAATCCATATAGGAAATTTCCTGGCTAATTAGATCTGGTGATCAAGCAAGTGTCGTGCTTGCTATTAGATAATTCAATATATAGAATGCGATGAATGATCTGATATGCTCAGTGTACTCTCTTCTATTATGATATTGTATTGTTGCTGTTGATTTTTGGACTTGGAGTAAACATGATCAGTGAAGGTTGATACAACCGATCCAAACTTGTTTGGAACCAAGACATAGTTGTTGGATTTTTTTTTTGTCCAACATAAGCTGGCACATAGGTTTGAAACTTGGGGGAAGTATCAGCCTGTTCTCTATCCTGCTTTCCCTTAAATACCACGTTAGTGCAGGTGGTGCAAAGTGAGAACTCGTCTTGTGTATTCAGTCCACACATCTGGCACTGCATTTTTAACACTGAACCGGAGCCCCAGTAACTTGGATGTTTTCCCAGCTCTCACATTTACTATGCTTGGTAGCACTTTGTGAACAAGATCAGGAAAACAAATAGCTAGAAAATGTACAACGTTGTTATTGTTGTTGAAGTAAATAATTGTTGCATAAACATTGACCTTGTTCCAGATATACAGTTCAAGCTAGATTGGCCGGTTCCAGCATTACATGAAAATGAAGAAGGATCTATTTCGGTGCACATGCCTACAAAAGAGTAGCACCTTACAATTCATCGTGACCATTTATACTTGATAAAGGAACTTGTGGTTGTGCTTCGAGAAGATATCTAATAGCCAAAGATGCTTGAAGTGCAGCACCAAAAGGAAGTGCTTCTTCGTTTATTTTGAAGTAAGGTGAATGGACTGATGCAGGGTTTTCATTTGTTTCACCCTGCATTCCGAGCATGTAGAAGTAACCCGGGATAACCTCTTGGTAAAACGCAAAATCCTCTGATCCCATTAGTGGTTCCATGTCTTTTACATGATCGTTACCAAGCATATCACCTGCAACTCTCTGGAAGTGTTTGTGCAAGTTTTTATCATTCATGGTTGGAGGAAAGAAGGGTTTGTAGTTTGTAAGAAAATCCACAGTTGCATTGCACCTCTGTACAGCAGCTTGCCCAACAATAACCTACGACGAGAGGAGAATTAGTGGTCTCTACAATGAAGAAAGCATGGATAAACAGAATGAGACTGTTGAACCCAAATAAATCCAGAAACAGAAACAACTTGCAGAATATTTTGACACATCTGGAAAAAAATAATGTAAAGAATTTAGAGACACCAAAGCTTAAGATGGGCTTTGCAATAGGATGAGTGCAATTTCATTTCGTATGCAGCATATAAAATGAGATAACTAAAACTCTGATTAAAATAAAGTGGAAAGCAAAAAAATGGAACATTCATGACTTTCAAGGCAACAGCTTGAGATACTGACTAATTTAAGAATTGATCCTACCTCTTCAATTCGTTGCCTAAGCTGCAGAAAGCTCTTCTTTGAAAAAGCCCGAAAAGTGCCACCGATGGTAACAGAGTCTGGAATAACATTAAATGCACCGCCTCCTTGGAATTTAGCAACTGTCACTACCTGCAGATCATACTTCATGTCAAGTAAAACTACATGACAAAGTTGGAAAGTGAGAACCATCTGTTGAGGAATGCCAATCTTTATCTTAAGGATTACGTTTGTAAATGCATCATAAATACAGGAAGTTCACCCATGTCACTTAAGCTGCAGAATGAGCTTTGTCTACCAATCAGGCTCTGGTCAAATATCATAAACCCAGTAAGTGTACCAGTCATTGCACAATCACAGTGAGAGAGAGTTCAAAAGTTCTTAAATAATCTTTCCATAGTATCATCTCATCGGATATGACTTTTGGTTTCAAAACAGAAGTCAGAATAGGGAGGAGAAACTACACTTATTACTGATGATTTCACAAGTCGAGTTTTGTTAAGGAAAGAAGAGATTTTGACCTCCAAAATCCAAAAACCCTTAAACAGATTCCTCTAACTTTGAATATATTTCCATTTTCATAAAAAAGTAATAACTTATTTTGGCTATGGCTGCAGGCAGCAGCACGCCTCCTGATATTTCTACTATTCATCCAAAAGAAGCATGAATCAGAACACAGAGAAGAAACTCACCTACTTTAGATAATTTCCAAACTTGAGCTTTGTTAAAGGAAAGCAGAGACTTTGAACCCCTAATCTCTATTAAACTGGTTCCGCTATTGTTGTGTAATAAATCAGTTCGGCCCAAGCACTAAAGATATTATTTAGGAAATTTCATTTAAGCACTCATCTAAAGGACATCACCAGAATAGATGCATATGGTGATTCAAAGCAAGGGAGCCAAGGAGATGCCTGTACTGGCTGATCGAGTAACTTCTGATAGGTTGCTTCCAATTTATATAATTGGATGTCATAGAGGCTCAGAACAGGAAATTTTTAAGTTAATTTAACTTTTGATTGACAAAAAAAATCACCAGACACAGGGACATTCATGTTGTCCAAGAAATTCTGTATGGGTGAATATTCAGTGTCGGCAAACAAAGAGGTCTTACTACCTCTTTTGGAGACCATAGGGTCATTGGAAATGTTTTAAGATTTATATCATATCTTACAGGCACAGAGCAAGGATGAAGTCACTTCTCTTGTTCACTCAAGCACATAGTAGTTGAATCTTGTCTGCAATTCATAGTTCTTTTGCTGGATATACAACAATCAATCAAGCAATGAAATCATGACAATTTCTCTGATTTTTTCATGGGTGGTTCAGACGCTGCAACGAGTTAATAGTGACTAGTGGCTACAGCATGTAAGAGCCAGTACAGCATAGGTGTTTGATAACAAAAAACAATTAGAATTTTCTGGTTGTCAGTGAGGCTCATCCCATGGGTAGAAATATACCTGAGAATCCAGAGGATCAGCCTCTCGTGAAACAAGATGCTGTAAGCTGACAATTACATTTGATGCTGCCAGAATTGGATCTATCGAATGCTGTGGAATAGCGGCATGACCCCCTCTTCCACTAATTACAGCTTCAAAAAAACCACTTCCCGCCAAAAAGGGTCCAGGTCTTGAACAAACTTTACCCAAAGGAAAGTTGGGATGGACATGCAGACCAAATATTGCTTCTACATTTTCTAGTGCTCCAGCATCTATCATTTTCTTGGCCCCACCACCTCCCTCCTCTGCTGGTTGAAAAACAAGAGCAACTGTTCCCTGTCAATATTAGCCGAGAAAATATCAGCTGCCAAAAGAGTATTATACATGACAAGAAAATTGATCATGTATGCACTGAGGAGTGAGCTATGGATTCGTTAAGAAAGATTTCTGGATATGGTATTTTCTCAAAAGGTAATCAGATTTAAGAGCACAGCTGACATTTTCAGAAACTGAAGTGTACTAAAAAGCTTAGAGGATTCTCTAAGATATTTCCTTTGCTGGTCAATAGAGCTTCTTGCATCCTTTCAGACAATTCGCAAAGCCAATCAAGGTTTAAGATTATATCAGATGCTATCTTGATTATCCACCAGCCAGAATTACAATTCCAAGTTGTTGTCATAAGTAGAGAAGGTACACATGATTCTGCCAACTCCTATTCTATTGTAAATATAGGATTTTTATTTTTCAACCTGCATTCTCTCCATGTAAAAGCATCCTTTCATACCATATAACTTGCTCTTCTGTTACCTAAAGGATCTGATTCCCTGCCCCCAACCCCTTTTTTACA
The DNA here is from genome assembly GCA_035578085.1 of Solanum pinnatisectum. Lineage (NCBI taxonomy): Eukaryota > Viridiplantae > Streptophyta > Magnoliopsida > Solanales > Solanaceae > Solanum > Solanum pinnatisectum. The sequence goes on along the minus strand of CM069078.1, from coordinate 53,747,514 downwards.
AGCCTCAGAAAATTAAAATGAATGCAAAATAAGACCTATCTTTCTCCAATCAATTACATTGGCCTAAAACTCATCGAATGAACCAGAAATCCAGCATACATGCCAAACAATTAAAGTTCATTCACTAAATGGATAAAATGCAAAATGAGAAACGAGCAAAAGTCAAATCTTGAGCAGACAAAACGAAATTGTGATACTACTAATACAAGAATCAAACCTTCATAATGTTCTGATGTTCTTGAAGAATCTTTGCAGCACCAAGAAGCATTGCAATATGAGCATCATGTCCACATGCGTGCATTTTACCAGGATTCCTACTTTTGTGCTCCCAATCCACCATTTCCTGTTAAAATTGAGGCAAAAAACTAATTGCTTTAGCTAAAACAAATGACAGGAGACGAAAAATCTCTCCCCAATTTGGTGATCTCTAAACAGAATATCAGTACAAAAAAACCTAACTTTTATATCAGAATCAATAATCCACTAGCACTTAAAGAGCAGGGGAGTAGAAAACATTTGATTTCAAACCTGCATAGGAAGAGCGTCCATATCCGCTCTAATCGCAACAAAGGGGGGTTTTCCTGAACCAATGAAGCCAACAATACCAGTATTCGCAAAAGGGTATTTATACTGAATCCCCAAATTATCCAATTCTTCTCTAATAAGCTTACTAGTCTCTAATTCTTCATAACCCAGCTCAGGATTCTCATGTATCCTTCTCCTAACCCCCACCATCCAATCAAAAACCTCAGATTTCTTCGCAAAATCAAGGAACTTGCTCGGGATTTCTGATAGTTCCCCTGAACTCAATTGAGAATCTGAGAAGATGGGTATGGGGGGAAAAGAAACAAAAATCAAAATCAAGAAAACCCATCTGGAGAAATCCATATGAGAAAAAAAAAGTTGGAAGAAACCCACAGATGGAAGAGAAGAGTGAATGAAAAATAATGGAATAGGCGAAGAAAGGAACAGATTCAACAGTCGAATCTGTACATTATTGGATTAGGTCAGAACGATGAAAATATGGGGAAAATGGATTGAGGGTCCAATTGAAATGGGAGACGTATTGAATTAAAATATTGTTCCTTTGGCAGTAAGAGCTAGGAGATGAGCTCTATAAAGATGCCTTCAGGGACAGCTCCAGTAGTTTTCAGGCAACAGTTGACCTCACGTGCTTAATCGAAATCTCTCACGTGGTTAGTATACCAGCCGCTTTTTTCCGTCTTTCTTTTTTTTATTTTTATATGAGAAAGGGTCAAATATATACCCCCATTTAAAGTTTGGCTCACCTTTCGCCGTCCAACTTTTTACATAAATATGCTTTTATAGGCGTTAGTTGATCTGCTAGACATATCAGCTCATTTTTCATTTTTTTAAATGTCACATGGAATTGTCATGTCATTTTGACTTTACCACATGACATTTATATGAAAATGGAAATAGATCAATTATGCCCCTAAAAAATTCGGACCCATAAACACCTAATCTGATACCATAAATCAACCCATTTTTAAATAAATTATCCGACCCGTTTTCAACAATTTTGTTTAAATTTTTATTTTTTTCGGCAAATCCTGAAAATGAGTAATTGATTAATAAAAAATAGAAAAAAATATGAAAAAAAAATAAAATTAACGCCAAAAATTCACAAATAAATATTGTAACCTTAATTCAACAATATCAACAATTTTTTAAAAAAAAAAATTTGGTAAATCCCGAAAATAAGTAATTGATTAATAAAAAATATGAAAAAAATATAAAATTAACGCCAAAAAATCACAAATAAATATAGTAACCTTAAATTCAACAATTTCAATAATTTTTTTTGGCAAATCCCAAAAATGAGTAATTTATTAATAAAAAAATAGGAAAAATATGAAAAAAAAATATAAAATTTAAGCCAAAAATTCACAAATAAATATAGTAACCTTAAATTCAACAATTTTAATAATTTTTTTAATTTTTATTTTTTGGGTAAATCCCGAAAATGAGTAATTGATTAATAAAAAATAGGAAAAATATGAAAAAAAATATAAAATTTAAAAAAATTGTTGAAATTGTTGAATTTAAGGTTACTATATTTATTTGTGAATTTTTGACGTTGCTTTTATATTTTTTTTCATACTTTTCATATTTTTTATTAATCAATTACTCATTTTCGGGATTTACCAAAAAAAATAAAAACTTAAAATTTATTGAAATTGTTGAATTTAAGATTACAATATTTATTTGTGAATTTTTGGCGTTAATTTTTTTTTTTTCATATTTTTCCTATTTTTTACTAATCAATTACTCATTTTCAGGATTTATCGAAAAAAAATTAACAAAATTGTTGAAAACAAGTCTGATAGTATATTTAAAAGGGGGGGGGGGGTTGATTTATGGGTCAGATTAGGTGTTTATGGGTTCGAATTTTTTAAGGGCATAATTGGTCCCTTTCTATTTTCATATAAATGTCATGTGGTAAGGTCAAAATGACATGACAATTTCATGTGACATTTAAAGAAATAGAAAATGAGCTGGATATGTCCAGTAGACCAACTAACGCGCATAAGGGCATATCTATACGAAAAGTTGGACAGCGAGGGCATGAGTGAGCCAAACTTTAAACGGGGGATATTTAGACCTTTTCGAATAGTTTAGGGGCATATTTGACCGTTTTCCCTTTTTCTAAAATAAAAAATAGTTCAGAATTTGTTTGTTTGTGCTTTATTTTCGATTGCCTTTGAACTCCATAGATTTATTTCCCTAGCATTTAATAATAGATTTTAGAATTTTAATTTTTAATTATTTTCAAATTTCAAAGAACTAACTCAAATTAGTTTTTGAGATTTTCACTCACAAAAATTTGAAATTTTCAATTAATATGCATTTCCAAGCATAACTTCGAAAAACACAAATTCAAAAGTGCAAAAATTAAAGCGTAAACTTCGAAATCTATCACCAAACAAGAGCTCCGACCAATAGCTATTTTTTTTTCAAGAACCAAAGAGATTTGTGCCAATAATAAATCCTCAAGAGCAGAGATCAAAAAATAATTAGCAGAGATTATTTACCTCAGTTAGACTTTAATTGCATAAATAAAAATCTTATTTTAACTCAATAAATTATTGATAGTTTTTTTTCACGAAGTATCCTTTATTTTAATGAATCTTGAGAGTTATCGACCGCTCGACAATTATTGTTTCAAAAGTTTAGATTTGAAGCTTTTGACAAATATTTTTTTATTTGTAAGATTTTTATATTTATTTTGAAAATTCAACTAATTCTAAATTTAAATTTAAAAATATCATATTAAATAATAAAATATTTTCTAACAAAATAATTACATAATCATAGTTCAAAGTTCAAACTCAACCCTCTGCTTTACCTCACAAGAAGAAAGACACAGAATAGACACCATATTTCATTAAACATGTAGTCGTTTGGTAACTAGATAGAGTTATGCATGTATTAATAATGTGAGTATTAGTTATGCAAGATTTAGTTATACGTGTATTAGTTATATATGGTTTAGTTATACATGTATTAGTTATGCAGAGTTTAGCTATACATGTATCAGTTATGCAGAGTTTAATTATGTAGATATTATAAAATATTAGTGAATCAATTTTTATTTCTTAATTTCAAAAGGTTTTAGTGAGCTAATATTTATTATAACCATTAAAATAACAAACCTTATAAGTAATCGAGTAAAATAAAATAAAATATCAATAATTAAAAATACGACTAAAAGTAATTAAGTAGTAATTTGTATTTAATATGATTAAGTCATTAAGTAGTATGTAATTAAAATTAAATTAAATAATAGATAACAAAAAAGTTAAAACTTCTATTTTTAAGAAAAAAAACAAAACTTGTATTTTTGAGCAAAATAAAAAATTAGAACTTGTTATTTTAACTAAAAAGAAAACAATTAACAAGAATTTAAGCAAAGAAACTAAAGCAATTATCAAGATAAAAAAATTCAAAGAAAAAACTGGCAGTGCTTCTTTTAATATGTATTAATTATTTGATTTGTTGTAAATTATTATATATTTAAGAGTAAATTAATAAGGCTGAATGTGTAATTTACTATTTTAATATATGTATAACTAATATACAAATAATTTATTCCACCTTTTATCCCGCATAAATTGTTTATAGATTCCCTCATAAGTCATACAAGTATTAATTATGTAGGATTACAAAAAAAGGCAATCAAACACCGTATAAAAATAATACATGAATAACTTTTATACAATATTTGAAAAACTGTCAACTAAACGTTGTATAAAATTAATACATGAATAATTGTTATTCTATTTGCAAATCAAACATGGTATAAAATTAATACATGTATAATCAAATTTTCGAGTCCCGAGCCAAAAGGACAACTTTTTTCCTTCAAAAAACATAAACAGCGTATCAAATTTTTTTTTTAACCAAAAGGGCAAAATCGCTCCTGAGGAAGCGATATCCTTTGGAGAAAATAAACTCCGTCTACTCCATTAAAATAATAAAAATTACTGCCCCAACAACAATTTTGTCTTTTTCTTAAAATCGCTGTCTCAGCAACAAGTTTATCAATTTTTTAATTTTTTTAAAAAAATTAAAATTGAAGTCGCTACCATAGCAGCAATTTTCTTTGATTTTTTTTTCTTTCTAAATCGCTGCTGAGCAGCGTTTTTTTCCAAAGCGTTTCGTCTTAATTTTTTTTTTTTTAAAAAAAGTTTTGGAATTTCTTTTAAAGAAAATCACTGCTATTGCAGCTATATCATTTTTTTTTAAAAAAAGTAAAAAAACGCTGCTCGAGCAAGCGATTCAAAAAAAAAATAATTACACCAACAGCGATTTTTTTTTTTATAAAAATAATTGATAAAATTGCTGCTGGGGCAACGATTTTTATTTATTTTAACAAAGTAGACGAAGTTAATTTTCTCCGAAGGATATTGCTCCTTGCCCTTTTGATTAAAAAAAATTGATATGTTATTTATGTGTTTTAAAGAAAAAAAGTTACCCTTTTGGTTGTGGACATATATTAACTTTTGACCTTATCTCGCTACCGAACGACCCCTTAATTATTTTATTATGTTGCACCGATAATTCAAATTTCAAACATGTTAACATCATTGACATCTTGATTCCCTCTTACAGTAATTATTATTATATTATATATACTAAATTAGTTACGTGTCTGTATTATATACTAGTGACTTAGAAATGATTGGAATTTGATCAGAAAAAAAGAAAAGAAATGATTGGAATTGATTCCTTTTTTTATGTCAATCAATTGGCATGCTTAAAAGTGTCATTTTATGTTAAAAGGGTGGAACGCATCAATGAATGTACATATACTTCTAATTCTATGAATTATCGCAAATAATATATTTTATCCATTTTAATTTGTTCATTTATTTATGTTGAAAGGGTGGAACACGTGAATGAATGTATATATACTTCTAATTCTATAAATTATCGCACATAATATACTTTATCAGTTCTAATTTGTTCATTTATTTATGTTAAAAAGGGTGGCACGCATGAATGAATGTACATATATTTCTAATTCTATGAATTATCTCACATAATATACTTTATCCATTTTAATTTGTTTATTTATCTTTTATTTAATGAAAATGTTAAAAAAATGTAGAAAAGTAGAACGTATTAAAATATTATTTAATTTCATAATTCTAAATATAATATATATAAAAAAATTAGATATTAAGAAATTGCAAAAAAGAAATATGCATTCTTTTTTAAAATAGATTAAAAAGAAAAATAAGACAAATAATTTGAAACAGAGAAAATATTAAACATTTATATGTAGAATGATCATCCTGAAATTTTATATTACTTGAATCCATAATTCGGGAAAGAAATGGATATTATGTTTGTTTAGACACATTAAATATTTATAATTGATGAATCATTTAAATTATAATCTAAACAGCCTTTTAAAAATAACTTGAATATTTTATACATATTAGAGGACCTTTTTTAAATGTTTTGCTCGAACCCACCAGCTTTAACTATATATTTTCAATTTTTGAACAATATCTAAGTAGTAGCTGAAAAAGAAACTCCGCTAGAGTGCAGAAAGTGCAATTTTTATATAATAGGACATTCATACAAAGTGCAAAAGACTATTTAAGAGCATAATTTAGATTGTAATCAATTTTTAAAAAACATTTAATGTTTAATCATTCATAATCCAAGTATGAAGTTTCAAAATTCAGTCTAAAGTTTAAACTATTAAAGCCAAACTTCATAATTGAGTCTGGAGTTTTTCAAGCTAAAAGCGGTTACCATCCCAATTTTTCGCAATCCAGCAACAACAAATAATAACAATAATATATTCAGTGAAGTGGGATCTAATGGTAGAGTGTAGTCCGACCATAACCTTATCGCGGCATCCAGCCTTACTAGAAAATGGGCCTAAAATCCAGTCGTAGAAAACCCAAACCCAATCCTGAATATTAGCTTATGCAATTCTATAGCCCAACGAATAAATAAGCCCACTAGATAGGGCGATCCAGCCGGCCAGCCAGCCCGACCGTTAAATCAGAATTTTTGGGATTTTTCTTTTCTTTTTAGCCGCCCTATCCTTTAAACCGCCAAGTATCTTACGTACTCGGAGTCGGAGTTATTTCCGGCGCCTATGGTTTAACAGTCAGTCCGACTGAAAATGGCGGCGGCGGCGGCAACTTTTGGCATTCGCTCCGTTCCTTCTAACATATGGCTCCACAAATTCGGTGCTCGAACGGCAGCTGCATCAATACGTTCACGCTCATTCACCACTCTCGCTTCTCTTTCCCCCGTTGAAGATACTGAAGACATTCAATTGAACGTAATTCCAAAAGAAGATGCACGGGAATCGGTTTCTAGTACTAGCAACAACAACAATTACAAGTCTAATAAGTCTTATTATCCGAAGCGAGGGCAAACACTGGAGCTAGTATGCGAATCCCTTGCTTTCAAAGGAAAAGGCGTCTGTAAGGTTGCTGACAGTGGTTTTGTACTCATGTGTGATCGTGCACTCCCTGGAGAACGATTCATTGGCCGTGTCACACGCAAAAAAGATAATTACGCCGAGGTGTCTGCTTTTTAGCCTTTCCGGTTTGATTAACTGCAATGTTTATATTTATTTTTGTTTTGAATGATTTAGCGTGTTATTGTCTTTCAATTGGCGAGGATAGTACAGAGATGTAAATTTATTGTGATCTTTTAGTACTTGTGCCAATGTGTTGATTGATGCTATGCATGCTGATGAGGAGGGCAGGTAAAGAAGTTGAAAACAGTAACACCTCATTCGGACTATGTTGAAGCACCATGTGAATATGCATCACACTGTGGAGGTTGCAAGACGCAGAGTTTGTCGTATGAAGCCCAGCTCAAGGCCAAAGAGCAACAAGTTCGTGACCTGGTTGTTCATGTGGGCAAGTTTTCTGATCAAGAACCAGAATTTGCGGGTGTCATGAAACCCATTGTTCCCTGTGATATCCAATTTCACTATAGGAACAAGGTCAGTAAAGGATCCAACTGAATTTTTATTTTGGAAATATTTTGACTAGAAATTCTACTTACTGTTACTACTAATGCAATCTAAGACAGCATTGCTTGGCATTTTTTCCTTTTTGGTTGCATACCTTTGCTTTATTTGTATATTGCTTATTTTGCTGTTGTGGCCAGGAGTCTGAAGAATTAGACATACTTTTGACTGCCAATGCGGCTTGGCAGTCATGGTTGGAAGTATGGAATTATATTGTAATATATGTTATAAGGAAACGTTTTGATAATCAGATGATTTGTTCAAACAGAGAGATAAGGTGGATTTTTTCCCTGGCAAGGCGTTAAATAATTTCATGCCTCTTAAACACACACACACACAAAAATAATGCGCCTCTCTCTCTCTAGTTATTTATACATACATATATATATATATATATATATATATATATATATATAGAGAGAGAGAGAGAGAGAGAGAGAGAGAGAGAGAGAGAGAGAGAGAGAAATCATGGAGCACCAAATGCATTAGTATTTTATCTAAATTACTGTCACGACCCAATTCACATAAGCCATGACCGGCGTTCAGTAAGCCTAAGCCTACCGAGCAAGCCTAGACCATTTTCTTGCTAAAAAATTCGACAGAGTTTCCTCTATATAGGGAGCAATCCACAAACTTTAACCTGTCAGCATTTAATACACAACAACCCAACCTACTACAATAACAACATATAAAGTCTAAAAGACTATCATAATCAAAAGTTAGTGACTTCCACAAAACTTTAGAAGTTCCAAGTCGCCTTTTCACCAACACAAACCAAAACCAAATTTACAAGACCGACTCAAGGAGCAAGACTCTAGGATTAGATACACTAATATACTTTATATGTCGAAACAAAAGGATGGCCCACGCGAAACAACTGTGGGGCTTACTGGATGTGGTGTTAGTGCTATCTATCACTATGCCAGTGTCAAGGGTCACCTTCAGTTGAATTATCTGAAAAGAGAAAAAGGAAGCGGGGTTAGTCACACCGACTGAGTGAGTAATAACATCCACCATAGCGTTTATCTAGGACAAACATATATATAGAAAAGTATGCAATTTATAAATCAGTAGCCATATCTTGCTTCAACTAAATTAGCTATTCATGTATAAAAATTGTATACAAGATATTTCAATAATCACATTCATTATTTTCTGGGAGGATCCAATGCCAGTATCGAGTATACTTTCTGACACTACGGATTTACCATAGTGGTCTGACCACCCCGTTAGCTAGGTTCCCTTCTAGAGGGTGGCTGTACCACATTAGTTTTCCTACAAGGTGCACCAGGTCTAACGATCCCGACGTTAGATAGCGGCGAATTGACGAGGTTAGCTTCCCGATGTACTTTATTATAATTCACATAGATTCATATACTTTGTGTCAAATTCAAATCCAATAGTATGTAAACTCAAAATTCGCATAACTTCAAAAGCATCAGCATATAAACTCATGGTAACAATGATTCATATTTGATCATATTATCGCTTGCCCGCATACAATATATCAGTTTCTACATAAATCACTTAAGTGAAAAACATAATGAATTTAAAACATGCTATAGGTGGAAATCCACTATGGAGGAATTATCACTCACAGTACTTCCGTCGAAATAGCTCCACCCTCCTTCCAGTGATTATGCCACACAATTTCAATAATCTAAAATCACAACATAATGTTTAGATACTATTTAACTCTAAATATTTCTAGATACAATATCTATAGTTTATGAACACTTCTAACCACAAGTAAGCTGCCTATCTCTTTAATTGACACTGCAACTACTGTTTTGGCTTAACTTCTCTATCCTAAGAACATACTTCCAACAATCTCTATTAGCAGATTATGATGCAGAACTTTGTATTTACCAGCAAGACTATACCACTATTTTAATACAAAAATCAGATTTTAATTTTTTTTTTCCAAACTTAAAAGCTTAAGAGAAGGTCTCACGTTAGATTCTAAATCCCAAATGTTATTTCTATCTATGTTTAACAAAAGGGTGAGTTTAGAGGTGAAAAGTATCTGGACAACTCACTTGCAAAGTCAAGAATGGAGAACAACCGTGGGGTCTTCTACAATACTGCTTGTTTTGGATCTTAGAGATGAAATCCTTTACCTATTGTTGAGTTCTTTTCTCTTCTACTATTTTTCCTTTTCTCTGCTTCCTCTCTCTTACTCTGTTTTCTCCAGCGGTTTGAGTTGGACAGATTCTAAGCTGAAACCCATGCTGCTTCTCTTTTTTTTTTTTAAACCTCTTCCACCGCCTCTCCCTATCTTATCTGTGAATTAATTTACTAAGGAGGTGGGTAGAACTTGGGAATTAAGCAGTCAACGGGTGTGTTAGGTAAATTAATTAGTTGCTTATTTTAAATGGGCTTGGCCCAAAGCTTTAAGTCGCTACAATTACTTAACAAAAATTTAAATTAAACACAAGTTATTATTATAAGGGGATTTCCAAGAAGAATAGACAAAAACAAAGGAGAAATGATAATGTACTAAAAATTAGATGAGTGGGGCGACTACTTTAAGGGAGATCAAGGTTGGCAATTGATTACAGTTGCATTGCATTAAAAGATGCTAGATTTTTTTTTATTTATAGGCGCAGTGATATAATGTTGTTTTATTATAAAGTTTATATGAAGATTCTGAAAGTAAATTTCCTTATAAAAAATTATGTTCGTTTCTTTGTATGTGTGTAGCAATTTTCTTTATTCTGTCCACCTTCTTATTTCACCTGCTGGTTTTGCCGCCTTATTACTATTATATGTGAGCAATAATAGTTCTGATGTTCAGAAATCTAAAGGGGAAACAAGAAAGGAAAAACAAAGAAGAGAGAACGAATTTCGACAAGTGGAAAGCTGATATGTTTACTTTGTTTTCATTACATGTGATGCAGATGGAATTCTCTTTTGGTCCAAAGGGATGGGTACCTGCTGAACAGCTGCAAGAAAACTCTACTGATGAATTTGTCTATGCTTTGGGTCTGCACGCCCCTGGATTTTTTGATAAAGTTTTAAATGTGAATAAGTGCTTATTGCAAAGTGATTCAGCAAATGAGGTATGGTATGTGCCATTGAATGTAGCTAGATTTAGTTGTCAAACGTCTGCCTTTTTCTCCTTTTTTTTTTTAAACTGTACATGGTCTTTTGAGTTTGGATGGACTTACCGTATATGAGGTGTGTGAAGTAAACAAGCATATTGTAGGGAGGAAGTGCAAAGGAATGGGAAAAGACAGATAAACTGTCAAAAAGGGGGGTAAAGAGGTATTCATTAGTAGCACACTATTGAGCATAACCACATACTTTAGGTCTGTATTTGCCAGCAGAGAGAGCTGTGACTTTGGAATTGGAGACATTAAGAGGCAAAGAAGTTTTATGTGGTAAACTGGAATGTAGTCATATCTCCTAAGAAATAGGGGGTCAGGGTAAAGTGATTTAAGGCAAAATATTAAAAATAACATCATAATGCATTAAAAAAGCATTAATAAAGCACTATTTGAAAAATGGATTCAGAAATCTGGCAATGAGAGTCGTGCAATTTGGAGGAGGACGGTCCTTGTAGAGGATTATGGAGTCCAGGAGGGGAGAAGAAAGCATCATAATGTCTTTGGAGAAAGAGAATGAAAATATGCATGAGTTTCACGGATACATCAGCTTCAAAGTGGTAACAGAGATAGGGAAGCACATCTCCAACAATATTTAGCATATCAACCTAGAAGTTATTGATGGTAGCACAGGTGTACAGAGGTGAAGAGGAAGGAGGAGTACTAGGTTGAGAAGGAATCTGAATTGAGATGACAGATAATTCCAAAATCCCTTTTTTTTACTCCACTAGTAAAGATAATAGCAAATTACAGACATATTACGATACCTGGAATTGAAGAGACAGAAATGAGATTTTCTGAGTTCTAGGTTGTCATTTTACTATAGATTGTGAAGAGAGATTAGAACATTTACCAACTCCCTTAAGCTAGAACACCAATAAAGAAAGTTGTCTCTAGCTCATTTACGTTGGTTTAACCTGATTCAAGACCTATCGCTTATAATTGGCTCATGTTGATCTTTATGTGTAGATTTTTCTGCAGCAGGAGCCTTATTGATGCAATTAGACAACTCTGAGAGCATCTTGTTTCCTTCATTTGTACTCTTCACAGATTTGAGCTTGGAATAAATTTTTCCATCTATTATTTTTCAATTCTGCCTTTGATTAGTCATGATTTGATATGTTTTTTTTGTTTTCATGGTGATATTTGCGCTTTATTTTTTTTCTTTGTATGATGTAATTTCTTCTTGTATAAAAATGATTTTGTGATTTAGGTTCTCGCAACTGTGCAAGAATGCTGGCGGGATCCAGAGTTGGGGCTTTCTCCGTGGAATGTGCACTCTCACACTGGCTTTCTGAAGCATCTAATGCTTAGATCAGGCAGGTATTTGATCTTATTTCTGCCCTTTGTGAATAAAGCATTGAAGTCATCATCCGTTCTTCCTCTCTTTTTTTGGGTGGGGCCGTGAGGATAGGGCATTGGGGTGGCTGGCAAGATCCTTGAGTAGCCATGTATATAGTTTTACTTTTAGGTGTTTCAGATTATGTTTTGGGGCTGAATTCTTAGGTTCCTGAGCAAGTCTCAAGTCTTTTCATTTTTCAGATTCTTCCCCAGGAAGCTTTAGTCTGTGTCATGCTGTATATAAAGTTCATGTCTTTTGTATGATATACCTTGCACCTAACGATAAGTTTTCTTACTGCCTTTCCTTTCAGGAATATTGAAACTGGTCTTCCTGAACTTATGGTTAACTTTGTAACTTCTTCTGACAATCCTGAATGCTTGAGGCCTCTTGTTGAGAAAATCGCAACTATTCCTGAAGTGGTAGGTTTAACATATTGCAGATAACTTCATTCGTGTGTCTCTTTAGGTGAAGAAATTCCCATATTGATTGCTTACTCTGGGAATCATATTACTTCGACCACTAAAGTACTTCCATCGTGAGCCAAGTTCTGGTTTCATGAGTTAATTTCTTAATTAGCTCTTCTGTCCTATAGGTGGACCCATTGCATTCTTTTGAGATGCCACCGAACCTTTTATTTTCCACAAAGTTGCTTTTTTATTGGTCAGTCTGCATCTGCTGTAGAAAAATTATCTATGGTATCATCGCTACTAAATTTTGTCATTGATATTTAACAGGTAAGCATTGTTAACAATGTGAATACTTCTATCGGCAACACATCCGTTGGGGAGAAGGAATATACGTTGTATGGAAAATCTACCATCACAGAGATTTTGAGAGGGCTTACTTTCCAGATTTCAGCAAACTCTTTCTTTCAGACGAACACACGTCAGGTATTTGGTAAAGAAATGGCTAGGGCCAGTACCTTGATCTCTTCCGTTTATACTTCCAAATCCTGTTTGGTTTTCCTTCTTTTTTTAAAATTTGGTGCTAAATACAAACTCTTGAACTTTGCAGGCTGATGTTCTCTATAAATTAATTGAGGATTGTGCATTTCTTAAAGGAGATGGGTCTGAAATTGTTCTTGATTTATTTTGTGGGACAGGAACCATTGGCCTTACACTGGCCAAAAGGTATATAGGTTTCCTTCTCTGAGCTGCAAGTTCTAGATTTTACTGATCTGACATTTATTTCTATTTCAATTTGCAGGGTGAAGCATGTTTATGGTTTTGAAGTAGTAGCTCAAGCTGTAGCAGATGCATGTCAAAATGCCACTCTAAATTTCATCAATAATGCAACCTTCGTCGAAGGTGATTTGAATAAAATTGATTCGACCTTCGCCAGCAACTTGCCCAAGCCTGACATTGTTATCACAGGTTATTCTCTTCTTGTTTTCCTGATGGATGATATGTTTCATTTGAAGCTTTAACTTCCGTTGATTTAACAAAACCTTGGTTGTATAACGCTTAGGAATGTTTTATTGGTTAAGTCTCCCGGGACTAAATTGTTCTGTGAATGCCCTTTCAGTTTAAGTTCCCAATTCACTACCTGGCAGCAGGGTGATATCGTAAGATCAGTAGTCCTACACTCCTGCTGGTATAAGAATCTTCAGAATGAAATAACTAACATACATTGAAGTGTGAAAATTGTTTAGAAAGGAAGCATCGCCTGTGTCATGTTAAAACAGGATGTTTGATCTGCTTTTGGCCAGGTCTTTAGGTTAGATTTCTATGAAAAAGATGGAGATCAACACAACACCTAGATGGCAAAGGCGAAGAACTTTGGTCACAGTTTGTGGTATGAGCCATAGTAAGAAGACAGCCTGAAGTAGCCACCTTGTACATATCCGTATAACTATAATGGAAATTTTGGAAGTTTCATAGAATCTTCTGTTTACAATGTGTTAAGGATTCTTAATATTGGCTTATCCTTCCGAATAAGAAAATTTCATGTTTACATAGAATGTTTATTCCAAAAAGCAATGAATGAGGAAGTTGTTTCCATATAGTTAAACGTCTCAACATAAAGTTGCCTTCCTGTGGTAGATAATATTTTATGCAGGTCTCAAAATTAGGTCTCCGATGGCATTCTGAAGTATGTTATGTGAATGGCATGTGAGAGACCATGCTTTAGTACTTGGTCTACTTGATACATAGCAATCCTTCACCTTTTTCCTGGTGCACCTTCGGAGTTTCCATGAACTTGATTACATTTATATTATGTTGCCAAACCTGCAGATCCTAATCGCCCTGGAATGCACATAAAATTGATCAAATTTTTGCTAAGGTTGAGAGCATCACGCATCATTTATGTATCGTGTAATCCTGCCACCTGTGCTCGTGATCTTAATTATCTCTGCTATGGTGTGGTGAGTATTTGAATTTTCATATTAGTCCATAATTATTTATCATCCACTCTGCTAAAGTCCATGACATATTTCAAATGCAGCCGGTGCAGAATATAGAAGGACGTTATAGACTGAGTAGCTTGCAACCAGTCGACATGTTTCCACACACACCTCATATTGAATGTGTTTGCTCGCTTGAGCTTCGGTGATAAACCAGTTGTACATCTTAGTTCCAACTAGTTGAATTTCTTGTGTCTGCAATTGTTCTTGCTGCGTTCTGGGACTGCTGACATAGACTCCTATGGGATTTAGAAAGTGGAAGAATACAAATGCAGGTCATGAAGCAGCAGTCTAACGAAGTAGCAGGACTAGTGAAAAATGATGGTTTGTTCAATTGATGGATACGATTAAATTTAGGATTAACAAAGATCCATTTTAGCGAAACATTCTTGTAAAAGAAACTTATTTTGCTCAAGTTATTCAAAGCATATATATTTAATTTTTTGGGGGTGAAACATTAAACGATAACACACAAACTAATTAATCCTGTTGGATATTGCACCATAATATCTTAACGGAGAGTTGGACCGCAAAGACAACCCACCATAAAGGTTGCTTTGTTATCGCTCCTATCCCTTTTTTTCTCCACTATAGTGAAAGATCTTTTATTTTCCTATAGTAGAGACCAGAGACTCTAACTTTCTTGGTTAGTAGGTCTAACCACAAGGATCTCCTCTACCACCGTAAATAATTACCAACGAACTTGGAACACGGATGAGATCAAAAAGGCCATCAAGTCTGCCAAGGCAATAACTTTAACAAGGGCACCCTAAGCACCTTAATCCTTTTAAGACATTTGATTAATTGACGTTACTATATATGAGCATATGTATTATTTTAGAGAAGTTTTCGATCTTTTTCCGTCTCTGAATTAGCCCCAGCGGTCTCTTTCAATATGGTTGCATGACAAGCAAATGCGACAGGGCCTTCAGTACTATTGGCTACCACAATTAATCCATCATTATGAATATATAAAGTGACATTTATTTATAAGGTCTATTTTCAGCCAATCTTGTTGCTTTTATTGGGCACTTTCATTTGTATATGAATAACTAGTACTATATATTGTGGGTCCTATATATTTTGCTCAGGCAAAACATGTTGCTTTTATTGGGAAACTTTCATTTGTATATGAATACCTAGTACTATATGTTGTGGGTCCTATATATTTTGCTCAGGCAAAACATGATAGGTTTTTCAGAAGCTTCTTTAATTGCTTCTTTATTTTGGCCTTTGTATGATAACAAAGGACATTTGTTAAATTTGTTCTGAAGGTCTATTTTCAGCCAATCTTGCTGCTTTTATTGGGCACTTTCATTTGTGTATGAATACTTAGTACTATACATTGTGGGCCTATATATTTGTTCAGGTAAAACATGATAGGTTTCTCAGAAGCTCCTTTAATTGGTTCTTTATTAGGCAAATTATAGAAATCACATACTTTTAAGGCAAAATTACAATCTATCCCTTAAAAGTTTATAATTACAAAAATCCCTCAAAGATACAATAATATAAGCACTGATACATTAATCTGATGCGCGAGATACATTAATCGTTAAGTAAGATACATTACATTTTATACATGATATACTAATCTGATGAACATTTTATACATGATGCACTAATCTGATGCGCGAAAATGAGGGATTTTGGAGATTTGTAAAATTTATAGGGGATAATGGTAATAAGTAAACTAAACGGTGGGATTTCTGTAATTTTTCCTTTTTTATTTGGGTCTTTGTGTGATAACAAAGGACATCCGTTAAATTTGATGTGAAGGTCTATTTTCAGCCAATTTTGTTGCTTTTATTTGCCCTTTAATTTGTATATGAATACTTTGTATTCCTTTCGTGTGGTACTTTTTAGATTTTGAGATTTAAACAAGTCTATCTTTGACCATAAATTTTTCATAGATTTTTTTAAACATTTTGAATTATCAATTGTTGTAACTTATAATATTTTTTACGTAGTTTACAAATATATAAATTTTATTTCAAGAAAATTGAAGATTTCATGCGCAAATTTTCCGATCAAACTTAAATTGTTTAACTCTCGAAAAATAAAAATTGCCACATAAATTGAGATAGAGGGGTACTATATATTATGGTCCTATATATTTGCTCAGGTAAAACATGATCAATTTTCTAGATGTGTTCATAGGGAACATATATTCCTATTTCTAGCAAAGCTAGAAAAAATATAGAGTATCTTTTCAATTTGTCAAACAGAGAAATGAAACAACAAATTAATGGAAAACAGGCAACACGTTTTGTTGATGTGGGATAAGTCAACTTTGATCTTCATGAGTAGTACTTCATCGATCTTGGGTGTAGTAAAAAATCGATACATGATAATTGGGTAAATATCTCAAAATTAAGGTCAGTCAACTATGAGAAATTATGTAATAAAGTCATTCAAATTTACTTTATATCAATAAAATTACTCAATTTAAGTTTTTTTCTCAATTACAATCAAATTTATTGTTATATATAGTATTAATCCACATCTTACGCCCGATCCACAAATCATTGTTTTTAATACGTTCTTACCTTATTAAAATCATTTAATTATAATTAATTGCTAGAATATAATTTAATTTAAATATTGAATACAAATAAATATTAGCTTAATTTAACCGCTAAAAAAAAGATATGACGCAACCACTTGATACATTTATAGATAACAATTGATACTCATGCAAATGCTCATATAGTCATATTTCAAATTCTCAATACTTTAGGAAATAAACCTTACTTATATCGAGTGAAATAAGAAAGGTGTCATTATCTTAACCATGAGAGTTGTACCGCAAAACAATACACCATAAAAGTTGTTTTGTGCCTTTGTTCTTGCTCCGCTCGCTTCTACATTTTTTTTTCTCCACTTTAGTGGAACATTTTTATTTCCCTATAATAGAGACTAGAAACTCATTAACTTTCTTGGTTAGTTAGTTTAACCACAAGGATTTTCTCATACTTACCTATTCAGTCTAAATAATTATTAACGAACTTGAAATACGAATGAAATCAAAAAGTCATCATTGATACCAACGAGGCAATAACTTTGGTTAGATCAAAATTTAAAATGATATATTTAAATAATTGTTTGCCAATAATTAATGACACATTTAACATTTAGCTTTTAGACATTTGATGTTTATATAAGCCTTAGCATTATATTGTGGTCCTATATTTTTGCTCAGGTAAAACATGATCAATTTTCTAGGTTTTTTTTTTTTTTGATCAATTTTCTAGCTGTGTTCATAGGGAACATATATTCCTAATTTAAAACTAAGATAAATATTTTATTTGTTTAAATTAATTGGTTGTAAATGATTTCCTTAATTAGAGAAGTAATTGAGGATTTTCAGAATACATGGACAGTTATTTTTGAAAATTTAAATTAATCAAATCCCTTAATATAAGGCGGAAATCAAGGTATGTTTAATTAATTTCAGTTTATTTATTCTTTGAAATAATAAATTCATTAATATTATTAATAAAAGATAAAAAAAGAAACAGTATATATTAGTCATGTATTTTGATTAACTCATTTTATTACTCTTAAAATAATTACATTAACTCATTTTAGTACTATATATTGTGGGTCCTATATATTTTGCTCATGCAAAACATGTTGCTTTTATTGGGAAACTTTCATTTGTATATGAATACCTAGTACTATATGTTGTGGGTCTTATATATTTTGCTCAGGCAAAACATGATAGGTTTTTCAGAAGCTTCTTTAATTGCTTCTTTATTTGGGCCTTTGTATGATAACAAAGGACATCTGTTAAATTTGTTCTGAAGGTCTATTTTCAGCCAATCTTGTTGCTTTTATTGGGCACTTTCATTTGTGTATGAATACTTAGTACTATACATTGTGGGCCTATATATTTGTTCAGGTAAAACATGATAGGTTTCTCAGAAGCTCCTTTAATTGGTTCTTTATTGGGCAAATTATAGAAATCACATACTTTTAAGGCAAAATAACAATCTATTCCTTAAAAGTTTATAATTACAGAAATCCCTCAAAGATACAATAATATAACCACAGATACATTAATCTGATGCGCGAGATACATTAATCGTTAAGTAAGATACATTACATTTTATACATGATATACTAATCTGATGTACATTTTATACATGATGCACTAATCTGATGCGCGAAAATGAGGGATTTTGGAGATTTGTAAAATTTATAGGTGATAATGGTAATAAGTAAACTAAACGGTGGGATTTCTGTAATTTTTCCTTTTTTATTTGGGTCTTTGTGTGATAACAAAGGACATCCGTTAAATTTGATGTGAAGGTCTATTTTCAGCTAATCTTGTTGCTTTTATTTGGCCCTTTCATTTGTATATGAATACTTAGTATTCCTTCCGTGTGGTACTTTTTAGATTTTGAGATTTAAACAAGTCTATCTTTGACCATAAATTTTTCATAGATTTTTTAAACATTTTGAATTATCAATTGTTGTAACTTATAATATTTTTTACGTAGTTTAAAAATATATAAATTTTATTTCAAGAAAATTGAAGATTTCATGCGCAAATTTTTCGATCAAACTTAAATTGTTTAACTCTCGAAAAATAAAAATTGCCACATAAATTGAGATAGAGGGGTACTATATATTATGGTCCTCTATATTTGCTCAGGTAAAACATGATCAATTTTCTAGATGTGTTCATAGGGAACATATATTCCTATTTCTACCAAAGCTAGAAAAAATATAGAGTACCTTTTCAATTTGTCAAACAGAGAAATGAAACAACAAATTAATGGAAAACAGGCAACACGTTTTGTTGATGTGGGATATGTCAACTTTGATCTTCATGAGTAGTACTTCATCGATCTTGGGTGTAGTAAAAATTCGACACATGATAATTGGGTAAATATCTCAAAATTAAGGTCAGTCAACTATGAGAAATTATGTAATAAAGTCATTCAAATTTACTTTATATCAATAAAATTACTCAATTTAAGTTTTTTTCTCAATTACAATCAAATTTATTGTTATATATAGTATTAATCCACATCTTACGCCCGATCCACAAATCATTGTTTTTAATACGTTCTTACCTTATTAAAATCATTTAATTATAATTAATTGCTAGAATATAATTTAACGTAAATATTGAATACAAATAAATATTAGCTTAATTTAACCGCTAAAAAAAAGATATGACGCAACCACTTGATACATTTATAGATAACAATTGATACTCATGTAGATGCTCATATAGTCATATTTCAAATTCTCAATACTTTAGGAAATAAACCTTACTTATATCGAGTGAAATAAGAAAGGTGTCATTATCTTAACCATGAGAGTTGTACCGCAAAACAATACACCATCAAAGTTGTTTTGTGCCTTTGTTCTTGCTCCGCTCGCTTCTACATTTTTTTTTTCTCCACTTTAGTGGAACATTTTTATTTCCCTATAATAGAGACTAAAAACTCATTAACTTTCTTGGTTAGTTAGTTTAACCACAAGGATTTTCTCATACTTACCTATTCAGTGTAAATAATTATTAACGAACTTGAAATACGAATGAAATCAAAAAGTCATCATTGATATCAATGAGGCAATAACTTTGGTTAGACCAAAATTTAAAATGATATATTTAAATAATTGTTTGCCAATAATTAATGACACATTTAACATTTAGCTTTTAGACATTTGATGTTTATATAAGCCTTAGCATTATATTGTGGTCCTATATTTTTGCTCAGGTAAAACATGATCAATTTTCTAGGTTTTTTTTTGGGATCAATTTTCTAGCTGTGTTCATAGGGAACATATATTCCTAATTTAAAACTAAGATACATATTTTATTTGTTTAAATTAATTGGTTGTAACTGATTTCCTTAATTAGAGAAGTAACTGAGGATTTTCAGAATACATGGACAGTTATTTTTGAAAATTTAAATTAATCAAATCCCTTAATATAAGGCAGAAATCAAGGTATGTTTAATTAATTTCATTTTATTTATTCTTTGAAATAATAAATTCATTAATATTATTAATAAAAGATAAAAAAAGAAACAGTATATATTAGTCATGTAATTTGATTAACTCATTTTATTACTCTTAAAATAATTACATAAGCTCATTTTAGTACTATATATTGTGGGTCCTATATATTTTGCTCAGGCAATAAACATGTTGCTTTTATTGGGAAACTTTCATTTGTATGTGAATACCTAGTACTATATGTTGTGGGTCCTATATATTTTGCTCAGGCAAAACATGATAGGTTTTTCAGAAGCTTCTTTAATTGCTTCTTTATTTGGGCCTTTGTATGATAACAAAGGACATCTGTTAAATTTGTTCTGAAGGTCTATTTTCAGCCAATCTTGTTGCTTTTATTGGGCACTTTCATTTGTGTATGAATACTTAGTACTATACATTGTGGGCCTATATATTTGTTTAGGTAAAACATGATAGGTTTCTCAGAAGCTCCTTTAATTGGTTCTTTATTAGGTAAATTATAGAAATCACATACTTTTAAGGCAAAATAACAATCTATTCCTTAAAAGTTTATAATTACAGAAATCCCTCAAAGATACAATAATATAAGCACTGATACATTAATCTGATGCGCGAGATACATTAATCGTTAAGTAAGATACATTACATTTTATACATGATATACTAATCTGATGTACATTTTATACATGATGCACTAATCTGATACGCGAAAATGAGGGATTTTGGAGATTTGTAAAATTTATAGGTGATAATGGTAATAAGTAAACTAAACGGTGGGATTTCTGTAATTTTTCCTTTTTTATTTGGGTCTTTGTGTGATAACAAAGGACATCCGTTAAATTTGATGTGAAGGTCTATTTTCAGCCAATCTTGTTGCTTTTATTTGGCCCTTTCATTTGTATATGAATACTTAGTATTCCTTCCGTCTCATTTTATGTGGTACTTTTTAGATTTTGAGATTTAAACAAGTCTATCTTTGACCATAAATTTTTCATAGATTTTTTAAACATTTTGAATTATCAATTGTTGTAACTTATAATATTTTTTACGCAGTTTAAAAATATATAAATTTTATTGCAAGAAAATTGAAGATTTCATGCGCAAATTTTTCGATCAAACTTAAATTGTTTAACTCTCGAAAAATAAAAATTGCCACATAAATTGAGATAGAGGGGTACTATATATTATGGTCCTATATATTTGCTCAGGTAAAACATGATCAATTTTCTAGCTGTGTTCATAGGGAACATATATTCCTATTTCTAGCAAAGCTAGAAAAAATATAGAGTACCTTTTCAATTTGTCAAACAGAGAAATGAAACAACAAATTAATGGAAAACAGGCAACACGTTTTGTTGATGTGGGATATGTCAACTTTGATCTTCATGAGTAGTACTTCATCGATCTTAGGTGTAGTAAAAAATCGACACATGATAATTGGGTAAATATCTCAAAATTAAGGTCAGTCAACTATGAGAAATTATGTAATAAAGTCATTCAAATTTACTTTATATCAGTAAAACTACTCAATTTAAGTTTTTTTCTCAATTACAATCAAATTTATTGTCATATATAATATTAATACACATCTTACGCCCGATCCACAAATCATTGTTTTTAATATGTTCTTACCTTATTAAAATCATTTAATTATAATTAATTGCTAGAATATAATTTAACGTAAATATTGAATACAAATAAATATTAGCTTAATTTAATCGATCAAAAAAAGATATGACCCAACCACTTGATACATTTATAGATAACAATTGATACTCATGCAGATGCTCATATAGTCATATATCAAATTCTCAATACTTTAGGAAATAAACCTTACTTATATCGAGTGAAATAAGCAAGGTGTCATTATCTTAACCATGAGAGTTGTACCGCAAAACAATACACTATAAAAGTTGCTTTGTGCCTTTGTTCTTGCTCCGCTCGCTTCTACATTTTTTTTTTCTCCACTTTAGTGGAACATTTTTATTTCCCTATAATAGAGACTAGAAACTCATTAACTTTCTTGGTTAGTTAGTTTAACCACAAGGATTTTCTCATACTTACCTATTCATTGTAAATAATTATTAACGAACTTGAAATACAAATGAAATCAAAAAGTCATCATTGATACCAACGAGGCAATAACTTTGGTTAGATCAAAATTTAAAATGATATATTTAAATAATTGTTTGCCACTAATTAATGACACATTTAACATTTAGCTTTTAGACATTTGATGTTTATATAAGCCTTAGCATTATATTGTGGTCCTATATTTTTGCTCAGGTAAAACATGATCAATTTTCTAGGTTTTTTTTTTTTGATCAATTTTCTAGCTGTGTTCATAGGGAACATATATTCCTAATTTAAAACTAAGATAAATATTTTATTTGTTTAAATTAATTGGTTGTAAATGATTTCCTTAATTAGAGAAGTAATTGAGGATTTTCAGAATACATGGACAGTTATTTTTGAAAATTTAAATTAATCAAATCCCTTAATATAAGTTGGAAATCAAGGTATGTTTAATTAATTTCAGTTTATTTATTCTTTGAAATAATAAATTCATTAATATTATTAATAAAAGATAAAAAAAGAAACAGTATATATTAGTCATGTATTTTGATTAACTCATTTTATTACTCTTAAAATAATTACATTAACTCATTTTAGTACTATATATTGTGGGTCCTATATATTTTGCTCATGCAAAACATGTTGCTTTTATTGGGAAACTTTCATTTGTATATGAATACCTAGTACTATATGTTGTGGGTCTTATATATTTTGCTCAGGCAAAACATGATAGGTTTTTCAGAAGCTTCTTTAATTGCTTCTTTATTTGGGCCTTTGTATGATAACAAAGGACATCTGTTAAATTTGTTCTGAAGGTCTATTTTCAGCCAATCTTGTTGCTTTTATTGGGCACTTTCATTTGTGTATGAATACTTAGTACTATACATTGTGGGCCTATATATTTGTTCAGGTAAAATATGATAGGTTTCTCAGAAGCTCTTTTAATTGGTTCTTTATTGGGCAAATTATAGAAATCACGTACTTTTAAGGCAAAATTACAATCTATCACTTAAAAGTTTATAATTGCAGAAATCCCTCAAAGATACAATAATAGAAGCGCTGATACATTAATCTGATGCGCGAGATACATTAATCGTTAACTAAGATACATTACATTTTATACATGATACACTAATCTGATGTACATTTTATACATGATGCACTAATCTGATGCGCGAAAATGAGGGATTTTGGAGATTTGTAAAATTTATAGATAATGGTAATAAGTAAACTAAACGGTGGGATTTCTGTAATTTTTCCTTTTTTATTTGGGTCTTTGTGTGATAACATAGAACATCCGTTAAATTTGATGTGAAGGTCTATTTTCAGCCAATCTTGTTGCTTTTATTTGGCCCTTTCATTTGTATATGAATACTTAGTATTCCTTCCGTGTGGTACTTTTTAGATTTTGAGATTTAAACACGTCTATCTTTGACCATAAATTTTTCATAGATTTTTTAAACATTTTGAATTATCAATTGTTGGAATTTATAATATTTTTTACGTAGTTTACAAATATATAAATTTTATTACAAGAAAATTGAAGATTTCATGCGCAAATTTTCGATCAAACTTAAATTGTTTAACTCTCGAAAAATAAAAATTGCCACATAAATTGAGATAGAAGGATACTATATATTATGGTCCTATATATTTGCTCAGGTAAAACATGATCAATTTTCTAGATGTGTTCATAGGGAACATATATTCCTATTTCTAGCAAAGCTAGAAAAAATATAGAGTATCTTTTCAATTTATCAAACAGAGAAATGAAACAGCAAATTAATGGAAAACAGGCAACACGTTTTGTTGATGTGGGATATGTCAACTTTGATCTTCATGAGTAGTACTTCATCGATCTTGGGTGTAGTAAAAAATCGACACATGATAATTGGGTAAATATCTCAAAATTAAGGTCAGTCAACTATGAGAAATTATGTAATAAAGTCATTCAAATTTACTTTATATCAATAAAATTACTCAATTTAAGTTTTTTTCTCAATTACAATCAAATTTATTGTTATATATAGTATTAATCCACATCTTACGCCCGATCCACAAGTCATTGTTTTTAATACGTTCTTACCTTATTAAAATCATTTAATTATAATTAATTGCTAGAATATAATTTAATGTAAATATTGAATACAAATAAATATTAGCTTAATTTAACCGCTAAAAAAAAGATATGACGCAACCACTTGATACATTTATAGATAACAATTGATACTCATGTAGATGCTCATATAGTCATATTTCAAATTCTCAATACTTTAGGAAATAAACCTTACTTATATCGAGTGAAATAAGCAAGGTGTCATTATCTTAACCATGAAAGTTGTACCGCAAAACAATACACCATAAAAGTTGCTTTGTGCCTTTGTTCTTGCTCCGCTCGCTTCTACATTTTTTTTTCTCCACTTTAGTGGAACATTTTTATTTCCCTATAATAGAGACTAGAAACTCATTAACTTTCTTGGTTAGTTAGTTTAACCACAAGGATTTTCTCATACTTACCTATTCAGTGTAAATAATTATTAACGAACTTGAAATACGAATGAAATCAAAAAGTTCATCATTGATACCAACGAGGCAATAACTTTGGTTAGATCAAAATTTAAAATGATATATTTAAATAATTGTTTGCCAATAATTAATGACACATTTAACATTTAGCTTTTAGACATTTGATGTTTATATAAGCTTTAGCATTATATTGTGGTCCTATATTTTTTTCTCAGGTAAAACATGATCAATTTTCTAGGTTTTTTTTTTTTTGATCAATTTTCTAGCTGTGTTCATAGGGAACATATATTCCTAATTTAAAACTAAGATACATATTTTATATGTTTAAATTAATTGGTTGTAACAGATTCCTTAATTAGAGAAGTAATTGAGGATCTTCAGAATACATGGACAGTTATTTTTGAAAATTTAAATTAATCAAATCCCTTAATATAAGGCGGAAATCAAGGTATGTTTAATTAATTTCATTTTATTTATTCTTTGAAATAATAAATTCATTAATATTATTAATAAAAGATAAAAAAAGAAATAGTATATATTAGTCATGTAATTTGATTAACTCATTTTATTACTCTTAAAATAATTACATTAACTCATTTTAGTACTATATATTGTGGGTCCTATATATTTTGCTCAGGCAAAACATGTTGCTTTTATTGGGAAACTTTCATTTGTATATGAATACCTAGTACTATATGTTGTGGGTCTTATATATTTTGCTCAGGCAAAACATGATAGGTTTTTCAGAAGCTTCTTTAATTGCTTCTTTATTTGGGCCTTTTGTATGATAACAAAGGACATCTGTTAAATTTGTTCTGAAGGTCTATTTTCTGCCAATCTTGTTGC
This sequence comes from Solanum pinnatisectum, assembly GCA_035578085.1. Taxonomy (NCBI): domain Eukaryota; kingdom Viridiplantae; phylum Streptophyta; class Magnoliopsida; order Solanales; family Solanaceae; genus Solanum; species Solanum pinnatisectum. The sequence continues at coordinate 53,721,682 of CM069078.1, read as the reverse complement.
TTTTATTGGGTACTTTCATTTGTGTATGAATACTTAGTACTATACATTGTGGGCCTATATATTTGTTTAGGTAAAATATGATAGGTTTCTCAGAAGCTCTTTTAATTGGTTCTTTATTGGGCAAATTATAGAAATCACATACTTTTAAGGCAAAATTACAATCTATCCCTTAAAAGTTTATAATTATAGAAATCCCTCAAACGGTTACAATAATAGAAGCACTGATACATTAATCTGATGCGCGAGATACATTAATCATTAAATAAGATATATTACATTTTATACATGATACACTAATATGATATACATTTTATACATGATATACTAATCTGATGCGCGAGATACACTAATCTGATGCGCGAAAATGAGGGAGTTTGGAGATTTGTAAAACTTATAGGGGATAATCGTAATAAATAAACTAAAAGGTGGGATTTCTGTAATTTTTCCTTTCTTTATTTGGGTCTTTGTGTGATAACAAAGGACATCCGTTAAATTTGATGTGATGGTCTATTTTCAGCCAATCTTGTTGCTTTTATTTGGCCCTTTCATTTGTATATGAATACTTAGTATTTCTTCCATGTGGTACTTTTTAGATTTTGAGATTTAAAAAGTCTATCTTTGACCATAAATTTTTCATAGATTTTTTAAACATTTTGAATTATCAATTGTTGTAATTTATAATACTTTTTACGTAGTTTATAAATATATAAATTTCATTTCAAGAAAATTGAAGATTTCATGCGCAAATTTCCGATCAAGCTTAATTTGTTTGACTCTCAAAAAATGAAAATTGCAACATAAATTGGGATAGAGGGGGTACTATATATTATGGTCCTATATATTTGCTCAGGTAAAACATAATCAATTTTCTAGATGTGTTCATAGGGAACATATATTCCTATTTCTAGCAAAGCTAGAAAAAATATAGAGTACTTTTTCAATTTGTCAAACAGAGAAATGAAACAGCAAATTAATGGAAAATAGGCAACACGTTTTGTTGATGTGGGACATGTCAACTTTGATCTTCATGAGTAGTACTTCATCGATCTTGGGTGTATATTATTAATGATACATTTAACATTTAGCTTTTAGACATTTGATGTTTATATAAGCCTTGGTATTATATTGTGGTCCTATATTTTTGCTCATGTAAAACATGATCAATTTTCTAGGTTTTTTTTTTTTGATCAATTTCTAGCTGTGTTCATAGGGAACATATATTCCTATTTTAAAACTAAGATACATATTTTATTTGTTTAAATTAATTGATTGTAAGTAATTTCCTTAATTAGAAAAGTAATTGAGGATTTTCAGAATACATGAACAATTATTTTTGAAAATTTAATTAATCAAATCCCTTAATATAAGGCGGAAATCAAGGTATGTTTAATTAATTTCATTTTATTATTCTTTGAAATAATAAATTCATTAATATTATTAATAAAAGATAAAAAAAAAGAAAAAGAAAAAGAAACAGTATATATTAGTCATGTAATTTGATTAACTCATTTTATTACTCTTAAAATAATAAACACATTAATTTGATGTATCTATTATCAATATATGATGTATTCAACCAACTAAACATTTAGATACATGAACACCATACATGTACAAACCCATTGGTGGCCTCCTAAAGTTGGCAACAAGTTTCACTTAGATACCTCAACTAAGCGATGTTCATTTTAGACACCTTATATAGGATCCCGTTATATTATTTTGACACTTTTCTGACAATAAACAAAAAACTGAAGGAGAGTGTAATATACTTGTTGATGACGTGACAAACAATCAATTAAATGATTACATGTGTTATTTTCAGTTAAGAACTATTTTAAAATCAATTTAGTAAATAAGATAAAAAAAATATTCTAAAAAAATCTCTTTTTTTATTACACTCAAAATCTCTTTTTTGCTTTATTTTTAAAAATTTTCTTTTCTTTTACTATTTTCATATTTCTTCTTCTTCTTTCTTTTTAGTGTTGTTTTTTTGGGAAGAATAGAGGGAGAAGAAGAAAGAAAGAGAGAATAAATATGAAATATGGGTATTGGTATCTATTTTTTTGGCAAAAAGTGGAGGGAGGTGATGGTAGATTTAGAAAAGTAAAACATTGAAGAAGAAGAAAAATGACTTAAAAACGAATTTGAATAAAAAGCTCGACCTCCATTGAAGGAGTTTAAGCTTGAAAAAATGGTGGGAGGTCGTGGCTTGAAACATGGAGAAGAAGAAGAGAAAATAAAATTAAAAATGGCTAAATTAAGTGTTTCACGCGCTATTGTTGAGTGTATCACACTCACTTTGACATGTCAACAAAAAGTGTCAATGACACAACAATACCCTACATGAGGTGTCTAAAATGAACATCGCCTAGTTGAGGTGTCTAAGTGAACTTGGTGCCAACTTTAGGGGGCCACCGATGGATTTGGCCTTTAATGTATTTGTTATATGTGTCGAATATTAATTTCATGTATCTATTTAGATGTTCTAATTTTAATTTCATGTATCTTTTATATGTATCTAGTATTAATTTGATGTATCAAGTATTAGTTTCATACATTATATTCAAAACATGTATTTCGGATACATAATAAGCATATACATATAATTTTGTGTATCTAAACATGAAATATAACTGAAACACACGAATTTAGGAAAAATCACGATGGTAGAATATCTATTTATAATTAATCCAAAAAAAAGTTAAAAATTTCAACATTCTTCCTCTTTTAGCAACTGAATTTTCTTCTCATAAATACATATAATCTTAAATTAGATACATGAACTCTTAGCTAGATACATGTACACATGATTTGTATCCAACATTGTTGCATATCTAATGATGTATTTATTTTGTTAATTAAAACTTGACGTAATTCTCCATCTTAATTATGTCGTTCCTACTTAGATCTATTCTTGGCTTGAATGCTGATGGATGAAGAGTCACTCCCTGCAATGCGAAATTCATGAGTAAAAATAAACAAATAAAAGTTGTCTGATTTAGTATAATTAATGTGTAGTACCTTTAACAATAATCGTCCGATTTTGAGAATGACCGGTCATTAAAATGTTTGAGAAACAACAAAATAAAAAAATATATATAAAACCTAATTTGTAATACTTTTTAAAATTGAACTTAAGAACATTATGAATTTTAACTTATATACAAAATCAAGATACATGAGATTAATAAAACAATAGAAATAAACCTATATGTAAAATACTAATTTGAACATGCAAACATGTATTGGGAGAATGAAAGAATAAATTAAAGAGGGAGAAGAAGAAGAAGAAGAAAGAAAGAAAGAAAGTGGGCTGACATGGGGTGGGGATCGGCCGGCGGCAGCACACGAGAATAGAAAAAATTTAATTTGTTAATGACCATTAATTAAGGAGTTTAAATTTAAGATAATTATTCAATATCATATTTAAGAGATTTGTGTATCTTATTAAATCTTTTAACATATATGGTATAAATATTAAAAATGATAATATATGTAATTATTTTAAACTAGAGGTAAATATAGTATATATGGTAGTGATGTATGTGTAGTTAGGTAGTTTTTTCAAAAATTATTCAATCAAATTTATTATATATAGTATTAACCCACATCTTAGCCCCATCCACAAATCATTGTTTTCAATACGTTCTTACCTTATTAAAATCACGTAATCATGATTAGTTACTAGAATATAATTTAATGTAAACATTAAGTACAAATAAATACTATCTTAACTTAACCGCTAAATAAACATATGACGCAACCACTTGATGAATTTATAGATGACAACTGATGAATGATACCCATGCAGATGCTCATATAGTCATATTTCAGATTGTTCACAATTGATAAATGAAACCCATGCAGATGCTCATATAGTCATATTTCAGATTGTTCAATACTTTAGGGGAAATAAACATTACTCAGATACAAGCAATCAAATGAAATAATTTTGATTCTAGTTAAACAAATTGAAACCTATTATTATAGGTTCATATATAACTAAGATTTACCCTTAAAAAGAATATTTCACACACAAAGTTGCCATTTAGTTTTCCTAATATTTAGACATTTGAAATCAATTAGTAAAATTTTACTTAAATCTCTTTCCTTTATTATTTATACTGTGTAGGGAATCATAATAATATGTATAGAACTTTAATTTTACTTATATCTCTTTCCTTTATCATTTATACTATGTAGGAATCATAATAATATGTATAGAACTTTAATTTTACTTATATCTCTTTCCTTTATCATTTATACTATGTAGGAATCATAATAATATGTATAGAACTTTAATTAATCAAAATTTTACCTTCAACAAATTATTTTCTTAAGTTGAACTTTTATATATTGTCAGTTAAAGACCTAATTCCGAGGCATCGACATCTTAGAGGCAAGTAGAAAGCAAGTTATATTTAGTACGTGTTTTCTATTTGAACTTTATTTATAGTAGGTGTCGAAATATAATATGTTGATCTTGCTGTGGAATTTATTATCCATTATTTTTAAACAAATAAATTAGCGATGAACAAATTTTATTAACAAGGAAAACAACAACTAATTAAGAAACTTCTTTCATATATAACACAATAAAAGAAGTTATTTATTACAAATAAAACTCACAAACACAAAGCAACTCATATATAGAAGTTGCTACCAAACACAATTAAAAATTAAAACATGAATGAAATAAACCTAGACACACAACAAGTAACTACTAATTAATATTCACTAACTTGCACAGTGTACAAGTTTTATTTAACTTTAAACACACTTAGATTAAAACATTGTGGCATTCTCATGGTTGAAGGGTAAATCTTCCCTTGATGTTGTTCACCATAGGCTGCAGATCACCATACTCTTGCTGGCTTCCCTCGAACTTATTGTTCACTAAGTTTACCTCGATAGCATTACGAGACCCCTAAATAGAATCATCATCATATATAATGTTAAATATTAATCGACATGGAATTAAAGTATAAATTATATATAAAGCTAACCATTTTAAGCTTCCAGCCCCCGTTGAAGGCGTAATCTTGGGAACCATTCCGTGACATTCAAACATCATAAGAGGAACATAAGTCCCTGAATCCGCAATAGTGAATTCGGTTCCAAAGCCAGAAATTAATTCGACCGTTCCTACTCGCTTACACTCTTTGCACTGAATAATGACAACATGTAAATTGATCAATCATTAGAAAAACAAAGATTACTGGATCGAAAAGTTACTAAGTAATACAATTAATTTTGTGAGTATTATTTTACCTTTATAATATGGTTGAATCGGTTGCCTTTATGGTAAACATATTCATTCATATAGACACACTGTTCCTTTGTTGTAACGCCACATCTCTCACATCTCAGCTGAAACGAAGGGGAAAAAAGAATTGTATAATAATTTGATATATTAATCCAAATGATCAGAATCTACATATATAAAAACTTAAAATATTGAACCTTAAAAAAATATGGCATGTTGGGATCGTCAACACCTTCCAATGGCGCTATGCTTTCAATGTTACACACTTGGGCTGTAATCTCAAGCAGGAATCTCATCTTCAAACTCAAGTTTTAACTTTCAAATTGTTTTGTAAAGAGAATAGGCTGTTGTGTGAAGAGAATAGGTGGTAATGTATCCTTATATATAGAAGCCATGAAAGAAATGTCTTAGGATAATGGTGCATGTATAGACTTCTCTTTTAATTTTCTTAATATTTTGAATTGTCTATTTCATAATTTATAGTAATTTTTAAATATGTAAATTTGATTTAAAAAAATTATGGTTTTCATATTTAAATTTAACAATTAAAATTGAATTATTTGATTTTTGAAATCCAACACACACACATATATATATACCATGTAAACTGAAAAAAAGAAATAAAGGTACTTAATAAAGATATTACTACATGAATCATTCACTTACTACTTTTTATTTTTATATTCATAATTAACTAGTCATTTTTTAAAATATTTATGAATTTATTACTCCCTCCGGTCCTTGCTAAAAAAATGTATGATTTAAAAATTATTTTCATTTTATAAAATTAAAATATAATTGAGTACGTACATTCTTTTCATTTGCTCTTATTAATAGTTATTTTTCTCTAATTAAAGTAATAAGCATTGACGACTAATAAACATAGGAAATTTAAGTGATGAGCATTATACAGTGGCATAGCTACGTGGTGGTAAGGGTGTCTAATTTGTCGAAAAAATACTTTATATACACGTAAAATGACACGAAATGATTAAATAACATATTTTAGACACCTTTAACACAACAAATTGTTGTAGCCCAGTGGATTCATATGCTTGGAATGAGGTTGTGCTTGTGTGTTTGAATCTCACTAATTCTATTTTTTGAAAAGAGCTTTTGTTGTGCTATTTCTAAATACCCTTTATAAATTTCCTGATTCCGCCCCTAGAATTCTATATATATATATATTATCTTTTTTTTTTTAATAATCATAAATGTAAATAAACTATTTCTCTATATAATCTGAAATAATAGACAAATTTACCCACTTTGTGTCCATCTTAACTTCTATATCTTCTTTTATAAAAATATAAGTTAACTTCTTCTTCTTTTTTGGTTAGAAAGATATAATAAGTTAACTTATGCTGTTTGTTTTTTATTTTTTCCTTCTAAATTTTTCCATTAGGAAAGATTGATCATTTTTAATTTAATAATTGAAATAAAACTGATCATGATATTGCAGTGTAACTTTACAATATTGCAAAAGAAAATTGTTTTGTTTTTAAGACGATATTAATAGAGGAAATAATAATATAAGTACTTTTTTTCTCACTATACTGTTATCAAATTTGTTTTCTTGTTTCCTTTGAGTGATTGAATACAAGAAACGTAAACTGAACTATACAATATTAGTATTTTTTCATCCATAGAATTACTTACATAGCTTGACTTGACTAATAAATTCACCATAAATTTTTAGAAGATATATAATGATGATGAAAAAGTGTAATAGAGCATCAAACGGTAACTTTGTACTAATATATCGTACTTTTATCTAGCATCTATCTTGTTGATTAATATTGCATTTTTATTTTTATTTTACTTTATAGGAAAACGAACAAGAAAGAGACTTAAAATTGACGTGTACCAAATATGTAACTTTCATCCAGCATCTTGTTACTTTTATTTGGCCCTTTCATTTGTAATGAATACTTAGTATTCCTTCCGTCTCATTTTATGTGGTACTTTTTAGATTTTGAGATTTAAACAAGTCTATTTTTTACCGTAAATTTTTTTATAGATTTTTAAAATATTTTGAATTATCAGTTGTTGTAATTTATAATACTTTTTACGTAGTTTATAAATATATAAATTTCATTTCAAGAAAATTGAAGATTTCATGCGCAAATTTCCGGTCAAGCTTAAATTGTTTGACTCTCAAAAAATGAAAATTGCCACATAAATTGGGATAGAGGGGTACTATATATTATGGTCCTATATATTTGCTCAGGTAAAACATGATCAATTTTCTAGATGTGTTCATAGGGAACATATATTCCTATTTCTAGCAAAGCTAGAAAAAATATAGACAACTTTTTCAATTTGTCAAACAGAGAAATGAAATAGCAAATTACTGGCAAATAGGCAACATGTTTTGTTGATGTGGGACATGTCAACTTTGATCTTCATGAGTAGTACATCATCGATCTTGGGTGTATATTATTAATGATACATTTAACATTTAGCTTTTAGACATTTGATGTTTATATAAGCCTTAGTATTATATTGTGATCCTATATTTTTGCTCAGGTAAAACATGATCAATTTTCTAGATGTGTTCATAGGGAACATATATTCCTATTTCTAGCAAAGATAGAAAAATTATAGAGTACTTTTTCAATTTGTCAAACAGAGAAATGAAACAGCAAATTAATGGCAAACAGGCAATACATTTTGTTGATGTGGGACATGTCAACTTTGATCTTCATGAGTAGTACTTCATCGATCTTGGGTGTATATTATTAATGATACATTTAACATTTAGCTTTTAGACATTTGATGTTTATATAAGCCTTGGTATTATAATGTGGTCCTATGTTTTTGCTAAGGTAAAACATGATCAACTTTCTAGATGTGTTCATAGGGAACATATATTCCTATTTCTAGCAAAGCTAGAAAAAATATAGAGTACTTTTTCAATTTGTCAAATAGAGAAATGAAACAGCAAATTAATAGCAAACAGGCAACACGTTTTGTTGATGTGGGACATGTCAACTTTGATCTTCATGAGTAGTACTTCATCGATCTTGGGTGTATATTATTAATGATACATTTAACATTTAGCTTTTAGACATTTGATGTGTATATAAGCCTTGGTATTATATTGTGGTCCTATGTTTTTGCTCAGGTAAAACATGATCAATTTTCTCGATGTGTTCATAGGGAACATATATTCCTATTTCTAGCAAAGCTAGAAAAAATATAGAGTACTTTTTCAATTTGTCAAACAGAGAAATGAAACAGCAAATTAATGGCAAACAGGCAACACGTTTTGTTGATGTGGGACATGTCAACTATGATCTTCATGAGTAGTACTTCATCGATCTTGGGTGTATATTATTAATGATACATTTAACATTTAGCTTTTAGACATTTGATGTTTATATAAGCCTTGGTATTATATTGTGGTCCTATGTTTTTGCTCAAGTAAAACATGATCAACTTTCTAGATGTGTTCATAGGGAACATATATTCCTATTTCTAGCAAAGCTAGAAAAAATATAGAGTACTTTTTCAATTTGTCAAATAGAGAAATGAAACAGCAAATTAACGGCAAACAGGCAACACGTTTTGTTGATGTTGGACATGTCAACTTTGATCTTTATGAGTAGTACTTCATCGATCTTGGATGTATATTATTAATGATACATTTAACATTTAGCTTTTAGACATTTGATGTTTATATAAGCCCTGGTATTATATTGTGGTCCTATGTTTTTGCTCAGGTAAAACATGATCAATTTTCTAGATGTGTTCATAGGGAACATATATTCCAATTTCTAGCAAAGCTAGAAAAAATATAAAGTACTTTTTCAATTTGTCAAACAGAGAAATGAAACAGCAAATTAATGGCAAACAGGCAACACGCTTTGTTGATGTGGGAGATGTCAACTTTGATCTTCATGAGTAGTACTTCATCGATCTTGGATGTATATTATTAATGATACATTTAACATTTAGCTTTTAGACATTTGATGTTTATATAAGCCCTGGTATTATATTGTGGTCCTATGTTTTTGCTCAGGTAAAACATGATCAATTTTCTAGATGTGTTCATAGGGAACATATATTCCTATTTGTAGCAAAGCTAGAAAAAATATAAAGTACTTTTTCAATTTGTCAAACAGAGAAATGAAACAGCAAATTAATGGCAAACAGGCAACACGCTTTGTTGATGTGGGAGATGTCAACTTTGATCTTCATGAGTAGTACTTCATCGATCTTGGGTGTATATTATTAATGATACATTTAACATTTAGCTTTTAGACATTTGATGTTTATATAAGCCTTGGTATTATATTGTGGTCCTATATTTTTGCTCAGGTAAAACATGATCAATTTTCTAGATGTGTTCATAGGGAACATATATTCCTATTTCTAGCAAAGCTAGAAAAAATATAGAGTACTTTTTCAATTTGTCAAACAGAGAAATGAAATAGCAAATTAATGGCAAACAGGCAACACGTTTTGTTGATGTGGGACATGTCAACTTTGATCTTCATGAGTAGTACTTCATCGATCTTGGGTGTATATTATTAATGATACATTTAACATTTAGCTTTTAGACATTTGATGTTTATATAAGCCTTGGTATTATATTGTGGTCCTATGTTTTTGCTCAGGTAAAACATGATCAACTTTCTAGATGTGTTCATAGGGAACATATATTCCTATTTCTAGCAAAGCTAGAAAAAATATAGAGTACTTTTTCAATATGTCAAATAGAGAAATGAAACAACAAATTAATGGCAAACAGGCAACACGTTTTGTTGATGTGGGACATGTCAACTTTGATCTTCATGAGTAGTACTTCATCGATCTTGGGTGTATATTATTAATGATACATTTAACATTTAGCTTTTAGACATTTGATGTTTATATAAGCCTTGGTATTATATTGTGGTCCTATGTTTTTGCTCAGGTAAAACATGATTAATTTTCTAGATGTGTTCATAGGAAACATATATTCCTATTTCTAGCAAAGCTAGAAAAAATATAGAGTACTTTTTCAATTTGTCAAATAGAGAAATGAAATAGCAAATTAATGGCAAACAGGCAACACGTTTTGTTGATGTGGGACATGTCAACTTTGATCTTCATGAGTAGTACTTCATCGATCTTGGGTGTATATTATTAATGATACATTTAACATTTAGCTTTTTGACATTTGATGTTTATATAAGCCTTGGTATTATATTGTGGTCCTATATTTTTGCTCAGGTAAAACATGATCAATTTTCTAGATGTGTTCGTAGGGAACATATATTCCTATTTCTAGCGAAGCTAAAAAAAATATAGAGTACTTTTTCAATTTGTCGAATAGAGAAATGAAACAGCAAATTAATGGCAAACATGCAACACGTTTTGTTGATGTGGGACATGTAAACTTTGATCTTCATGAGTAGTACTTCATCGATCTTGGGTGTATATTATTAATGATACATTTAACATTTAGCTTTTAGACATTTGATGTTTATATAAGCCTTGGTATTATATTGTGGTCCTCTATTTTTGCTCAGGTAAAACATGATCAATTTTCTAGATGTGTTCATAGGGAACATATATTCCTATTTCTAGCAAAGCTAGAAAAAATATAGAGTACTTTTTCAATTTGTCAAATAGAGAAATGAAATATCAAATTAATGGCAAATAGGCAATACGTTTTGTTGATGTGGGACATGTCAACTTTGATCTTCATGAGTAGTACTTCATCGATCTTGGGTATATATTATTAATGATACATTTAACATTTAGCTTTTAGACATTTGATGTTTATATAAGCCTTGGTATTATATTGTGGTCCTATATTTTTTCTCAGGTAAAACATGATCAATTTTCTAGATGTGTTCATAGGGAACATATATTCTTATTTCTAGCAAAGCTAGAAAAAATATAGAGTACTTTTTCAATTTGTCAAATAGAGATATGAAACAGCAAATTAATGGCAAACAGGCAACACATTTTGTTGATGTGGGACATGTCAACTTTGATCTTCATGAGTAGTACTTCATCGATCTTGGGTGTATATTATTTATGATACATTTAACATTTAGCTTTTAGACATATGATGTTTATATAAGCCTTGGTATTATATTGTGGTCCTATATTTTTGCTCAGGTAAAACATGATCAATTTTCTAGATGTGTTCATAGGGAACATATATTCCTATTTGTAGCAAAGCTAGAAAAAAATATAGAGTACTTTTTCAATTTGTCAAACAGAAAAATGAAACAGCAAATCAATGGAAAACAGGCAACACGTTTTGTTGATGTGGGACATGTCAACTTTGATCTTCATGAGTAGTACTTCATCGATCTTGGGTGTATATTATTAATGATACATTTAAAATTTAAAATTGAATTATTTGATTTTTGAAATCCAACATAAATATATATATATATATATATATACCATGTAAACTGAAAAAAAAGAAATAAAGGTACTTAATAAAGATATTACTACATGAATCATTCACTTACTACTTTTTATTTTTATATTCATAATTAACTAGTCATTTTTTAAAATATTTATGAATTTATTACTCCCTCCGGTCCTTGCTAAAAAAATGTATGATTTAGAAATTATTTTCATTTTATAAAATTAAAATATAATTGAGTACGTACATTCTTTTCATTTGCTCTTATTAATAGTTATTTTTCTCTAATTAAAGTAATAAGCATTGACGACTAATAAACATAGGAAATTTAAGTGATGAGCATTATACAGTGGCATAGCTACATGGTGGTAAGGGTGTCTAATTTGTCGAAAAAATACTTTATATACACGTAAAATGATAAGAAATGATTAAATAACATATTTTAGACACCTTTAACACAACAAATTGTTGTAGCCCAGTGGATTCATATGCTTGGAATGAGGTTGTGTTTGTGTGTTTGAATCTCACTAATTCTACTTTTTGAAAAGAGCTTTTGTTGTGCTATTTCTGAATCTCACTAATTTCTTTTTTTTTTTAATAATAATAAATGTAACAAAACTATTTCTCTATATAATCTGAAATAATAGACAAATTTACCCATTTTGTGTCCATCTTAACTTCTATGTCTTCTTTTATAAAAATATAAGTTAACTTCTTCTTCTTTTTTTGGTTAGAAAGATATAATAAGTTAACTTATGCTGTTTGTTTTTTATTTTTTCCTTCTAAATTTTTCCATTAGGAAAGATTGATCATTTTTAATTTAATAATTGAAATAAAACTGATCATGATATTGCAGTGTAACTTTACAATATTGCAAAAGAAAATTGTTTTGTTTTTAAGACGATATTAATAGAGGAAATAATAAGATAAGTACTTTTTTTCTCACTATACTGTTATCAAATTTGTTTTCTTGTTTCCTTTGAGTGATTGAATACAAGAAACGTAACTGAACTATACAATATTAGTATTTTTTTCATCCATAGAATTACTTACATAGCTTGACTTGACTAATAAATTCACCATAAATTTTTAGAAGATATATAATGATGATGAAAAAGTGTAATAGAGCATCAAACGGTAACTTTGTACTAATATATCGTACTTTTATCTAGCATCTATCTTGTTGATTAATATTGCATTTTTATTTTTATTTTACTTTATAGGAAAACGAACAAGAAAGAGACTTAAAATTGACGTGTACCAAATATGTAACTTTCATCTAGCATCTTGTTAATTAATTTTGTATTTTTGCTTTACTTTCTGGGAAAACGAACAAGAAAGAGACTAAAAAATTGACGTGGAAAAGAGTTTTGTTACACCTATTTTATCAAAGAAGAGAGGTATATTTAATACATCAAATAAAATAAGTTATAAGCCAAAACATCAAAAAAGATGTCTCAAATTATTTCCAAATATAAAATAAATGTTTTACGCATGCACCCACACATGCACTTTCAACTCTCACCTAGGGATGACAAAATATATCAATTTATAAAATAATAATTGGTGTATTTTATTAATTAAATATAATTTGATCCGCTAATTAATTTAGCATGTTCAAACAAAGTAAGTATTTAACAAAAAATTATTTAAATACACAATGTAGACATTGAAATTTTGTGAGACTTTACAAGACGTGTTTAATTCGAATTGGGACTCTAGAAGGTGTATTCAGTTTTTATTAAAATTCTTGGAGGCTACTTAACCCTAAACCCTAGTTCACGCCTATATAACGGGAATTTTGTACCTGGGATTTCGGTCATAGTCTATATAAAGGGAATTTAAAAATAATAGAACCTTAATTTAATTAAGATTGTCTCTGGGATTTCGGTCATAGTCTAGGGGTACTTGTGCCTTCTCCCTATTATTTAATCCTTTGTTTGATAGAATTTTTAGTTTTTTGTTATACATTTTATTCAATATTATATCTGTATAACTAATACATAACAAATCATTACATCAACAATACATGAGATATTAATACATGAATAAACATGAGTAAATACAAAACTATCACTAAACACCAAATCATAAATAATCCAATAATACCAATACATCCGATTTGGAACTATTTTAAAGATTTGGGTTGTCAATATAGTAGTACTAAACTTATGCCCCGGGGTAAACATTCTCTCGAAAGGTTTGCAGCGCAAAATTAAATCATTATTAAAGAGCAACAAAATAAAATACTATTAATTTAAGAGAAAAAATTTAAAAGACACAATTACACTTTGTATGGTTCATAAAGTTTCTTTACATAATTTAGCCAAGATTTTCAATGCTTACCTAAAATCCAAAGGAGGAACTTAAGGGCCCTAGAGGACTGTTATGGCCACAACCCCCCACCTGACCTTCACCTTCAGGACAAATGTTACATCTTGACAATACAAATCCAATACAACAGGAATCATCTCAAAATTTCATTCATAACTTTGGGAAATTGCAACTTACAAACGCAATCACTGGGGCGATATTCCAAGATTAAAGTGTCAACAAGTTTCAAAATATTTCCAATCAAATTATATTGTGATTCATGATGTATCACCTATTGGGGGTGATAGATCATCGTTGAATCTACGTCTCCACAAATTTGCAAAAGATTTTGTCTTGCAGTTTGAGAAATATCAGCCTATAAAATTTGACAATATTTTGATTTGTCTAATAAAAATAATATGTTATTATATATGGCCGTATAAATACCTCTTATAACTTTGTATAATAATATATATTGGAGGTATGATGTAGTATATCAAGTTTTTAAATTTTTTTGATAAGAAACTTTATGAAAATTTTATATATTGTTTTATACCTAATCTATATTATTGTTTATCGAATTATATTTTAGGTTAAACATTTATAATATAAATTTTATCAACTCCTACACATGAGCAATAGCGAAGCCAATCTGGATAGACGCATAGTCATTATAGAAAACGCTCCACTTATATTCTCCTAAACCCTTAATTTGGTTGTTTTCCAAAAATGTTGAGTGGTGTTCTCTCAACTTCTCTAGAGAAACAAAACTCAAGTGGATATAATAGATGATCCAATTACAATATAACTTTTTCTTTTTTCATTACATCCATGGTCTTGCCTTGTGGTACAACAACACCCATACTATTAAAATGGACTATATATTATTTTTATGATATAAATTAGATAATTATATTTTTATAAAATGCCCGCATAAAATTGGGAAGTCCGAGCAAAAACTTGTCATGAGGCCCAGGAGCGATGGGTCACTCTAGACTTGAACTTGGACCATTAAAAAATAAGGAGTCGTTTGGTAGGCCGCATTAAAACAAATAATCTATATATCATATATGATATTATTTAGAACAACTTTCATATATAGCAAACACAAAAATCATATTTACATGTTATAGCTATAGTTTGCATAATTGTGCTCCATAACAAACATAAATATATATATTTCGCTATACATATACAAAAGAAAGCAGCTGTATAATTTTGCTATACATATACAAAAGAAAGCAGTAGTGTAATCTGCTTTGGTATACATATACAAAAGATCAATTGTATAATCTATGTTTGTATAAAGCGAGAAAGAGAGAAAGACAAAGAAATCTGGGCAGGGAAAGATCGTATTTGTATAATCATAAGTGTATAGGACGAAAATATATGCATTTGTATTTGTATATATAATTTTCGCTCGCTTTATAAAAACACAAACACAATGTATACATTTGTGTTTGTATAAAGTGAGAGAGGCGAGTGAGCGAGCGAGATCTGGGAGAGTGGCGACTGAGATATGGGAGAGGGGAGAGAGGGGAATGAAAATATATGTATATATATAATTTTCTCTCGTTTTATACAAACACAAACGCATTTTATACATTTGTGTTTTTATATAAAGTGAGAGAGGCGAGTGAGGGAGCGAGATCTGGGAGAGGGAAGAGAGGGGAACGAAAATATATGTATATATACAATTTTCTCTCGCTTTATACAAACACAAACGCATTTTATACATTTGCGTTTGTATAAAAAGCGAGAGAGGCAAGGGAGAGAACGAAAGTGGCGAGCGAGATTCACCAGGAGAGTGGCGAAATATCAACAGTTTGCTATGGGGTACAATTAAATAAAACTATATTTATAACATTTAATTTGAATTAATAGTTTGCTATTATATACAATTTTCCCTATACAAAAGATCAATTGTATAATTTGTGTTTGTATAAAGCGAGAAAGAGAGAAAGACAAAAGAAATCTGGGCAGGGAAAGGACAAAAATATATGAATTTGTATTTGTATATAGAATTTTTTCTCGCTTTATACAAATACAAACACAATGTATACATTTGTGTTTGTATAAAGTAAGAGAGGCGAGTGAGCGAGTGAGATTTGGGAGAGGGGACGAAAATATATGTATATAACAATTTTCTCTCGCTTTATACAAACACAAACACATTTTATACATTTGCGTTTTTGTATAAAGTGAGAGAGGCGAGTGAGCGAGCGAGATCTAGGAGAGTGACGAGCGAGATCTGGGAGAGGGGAGAGAGGGGAACAAAAATATATGTATATATACAATTTTCTCTCACTTTATACAAACACAAACACATTTTATACATTTGCGTTTGTATAAAAAGCGAGAGAGGAGAGGGAGAGAACGAGAGTGGCGAGCGAGATTCACCAGGAGAGAGGTGAAATAGCAACAGTTTGCTATGGGGTACAATTAAATCAAACTATGTTTATAACATTTAATTTGAATTAATAGTTTGCTATTATATATAATTTTCCATATTATTTAGTATTATGTTTGGTAGGAATTTGGGCCTATGTATAACCAATCCATGGATTAGTTATACCTCCTATATGTTGTTATAGGGTGTATTACTTATACCTTCCATTTGGAGGTATTAGTAATACATTGGATATAATACCATGGGATAAGTCTATGCAAAGACAAAAATATCCCTCAAATCATTTTAATTGTTTTCTTGATTTTATGTTTTATATTTGTACTAGTAAATTTATTTAAATAATTTAGCTTACAAATTATTTAGAGAAAGTTATTTGTGTGGTTTCTAATTATTTGTATTTGAACAATTTATAAAAATGCATACATATTAAAACTACAACTTGCAATTTTTATGTGTAAATGTAGATGATTTATTCAGTTTTACTATTGTTTAAGCCTTTTCAATTTTAAAAGTTGATAGTTTATCTTTTTTTAAAATTGAAAATTGACATTTGTAAGTAATCAATTTACTAAGATGACAATTATTTATCCTCAAATAATTTAAGTGAAAAAAAAGGCAAACATGACAACAAAATTGTTTTTCTCATAGCTAGTTAGAAGGCCATAAAAAAATAATATTGTCCGGCAATTATTTACCTTAACCTAATTACATAATAATTTAAGGGTATAATTGGAAAGGAGTTTTTTTATAAAGTTTTAACCCAATTTCAAAATGGGGTTGGAACCAATGAACCAAACACTTGGTAAAAATAAGTCATGCATCACTAATCCCTACACTATTAATCCTAGCATTACTAATCCCTGCATTATTCATTTTTGTACCAAACGACCCCTTAATGTATACATGATGTTATCCTGCAGGCCCAATACTTAAATAATTAAATAAAATATAAAAGATTTTTTTCCAGATCAAGTAAAACATATATTTTAATATGATGAGAATAAATATTAATTAACTATAATTAAATAAAATATTTCTATGAAAAAAATTAATGTTATGCATTTATTGATTTGACATAAAAAAACTAATAGAGTAACTTTTAATCAAATATCATGTGCTTAAGCGTTAAGGTATGGTAACATTATATATATATATATATATATATATATATATATATATATATATATATATATATATATATATATAAAGAGTGCCTTACCGACATTACTTAATTGTCATCGTATGTGGAGGTCATGCCAACTATTATCACTCCATTTTTTTCCAACCTTCGTAATTAATATTAGTATTATTGTTTTCCAGGGTGCTACATAATGAATTTTGAAAAAGTATTGTTTATGTTGTGAAGATGGTGCATACGAGTGGTCGAAGGTAGTCCTTTATTTTTAGGTGTCATATTCATGTGTTTCTTATTCTAGGAAAGAATCTAAAAAAAAAAATTAGAAGAACATTTTATAGGTGTCAATTGTCCTGTACTTACGAATTTAACTTATTCAAATGCTTGCCTTAAAATTTATGGAAAAAAGGAATTAGGAAAAGTAAAAAAAATTGGTTTCGGAAATTAACTTCATCTCCTAATAAGGAAAGAAATATTAATATTAGGAAAATTAAATGCAAACTTTGTGTCGAATCCTTTAAAAACTGGAGTGCAAGAAGGAAATTAGAATTTTATATAATTTCATGTCCTGAAAGGAAAGAAAGTTTAATTACCCCAAGTCCAACGAGGAATAATCTGAATTTTATATATATATATTCATTATGTACTGAACTTGCCTTTCTTCATACAAAGGCAAGAGAAAATTTTTGCTCATAATCATGGCGGAAATAATTGATAGAATATCAGACTTGCCTGCACACATAATTTATGACATCTTACGTATGGTTGGTAAATATCATAATTTAAGAGAAGAAGCTCGAACGTGTATCTTGTCAAAGAGATGGAGTTCAATTTGGAGATGGCGACCGGATGTGATAATCAGTAAATACAACCACAAAGGTTTGAAGAATAATTTGGAGAATTTTGTTAAATCCGTTGATGATTCTTTGCTCCCTTATGCGGAGCACAACTTGAGAATTGAAACACTCTGCCTCTGTGGCCTTGCTCATCCAGGATTAACTTCTCATATTGATCGTTGGTTGAACTTGGCAATTAAGCATAATGTCACATCTCTAAATATTTATTCAAATTCAATGAAGAATTCGAAGTACTATAGCATACCTGATGCTCTTCATGCAGCTAAGATGCTGACTGAATTATCGCTACGCCGATGTAGCCTTGAAATTGATGATAGCACTAACAAATTGCAACAATTAATCAATACATGTCATTTAATCAGGAATCTTAGTATAGATGATTGCCAGGGAATCCACAATTTGTGTGTTGCAGGCCTAGTAAATCTGGAGAAATTAGAGTTATTGGATTGTGAAGGACTCAAAAAGATGGAAATCCAGGCTCCAAATCTTCGGGTATTTGCATTTAAAGGTGCGCCTCTATCCATGTACCAAAAGACACGTGAAGTACAACCCCTGCCTTGTACAATTAATATTTTAGATGGTTATAAGACGCTACAAATTCTCAAACTGGAAGCTGCCACCATGACCGATAAGGAGTTTGAATATAAATTATCCAAGTTTTCAGCCCTTGAAGTATTAGAACTCACAAGATGCTATGAAATCAAGAAAATAAAAATTGTGAGTCACAAACTTAAGAGATTCACCTTGTGGTATTGGAGGAATCTGGAGCAAGTCGACTTGTTGACTCCAAATTTGAGGGAGTTCGATTTTAAAAGTGGCAAAATGTGTATGCCTTTCTCAACTATGGTTACTTCTAACTTGAAACAAACCAATATCTTTTTTTATAAACGTGGATCATAAGTGGATCCAGATATTGTATATGGAAATGTGGACACAAGTTGGTATAACAATCTTCAAGACTTTGTTCAAAAGCTCGACTATTCCAAGGGCTTGGTATTAGTAATCCTTTGTAGACAGGTATTTCTTTTTCTTTTCTGATTCATATCTCTATGTAAATTGCTTTTCATACATTCAATTTTATTGTTTTACTTGATTTTTGAATTGGTTTAATTGAACTTAGTTAATTTGGGTGTATGTGTGTATATGCAGTATGAAAGTATTCTTATTTATGAAGACCCAAGCGAAATCATTATTCCACCAACTAGAGAAATAGAATTACGCATTACCAATCCTTTGATGTATCTTGAAAAATTCGCCTATGATCTAATCAAGTCCAACCCAAAGATCATATCAATAGTGCCATGTACTGAGAGCAAAATGGTCCAGGTATAAATTTTGCATTATATTATTATACATATTACTTCCTCCGTCCACTTTTATTTGTCATGTTGCACTTTTTGAAAGTTAACTTTGACTAATTTTCAAAGTTAAATTAGATTACATTAATTCAATAGCTTTAAAAAATTTAGATATTCAAAAACTATACGAAAAGTACTATAAATTACAATTTTTTGCATATCAATATAATGAAAAAATATATCGTAAAACATTAGTCAAAGTTTTTATAATTTGACTCTAAAAAAAGGAAATTAATGACAATTAAATATGGACGGAGATAGTATCTTAAATTCTCATATGTTATTTCCCGAGGAAAGCATATTGCAATTTCCATGATTGTCTCTTAATCATAATACTCTGAACCTATAAATATGACCTCCAACAGATTTCGAACCACCTTTTCCCACTGAAGTAAGAGTTCGACTTGTATCAAAAGAGATTCACTTTAAGAGTTTCAATTCTATTGTTTGAATGTGTGTACGATTACACAAGTTGAGCCCTCCCTCCTTTGGACATATATCTGGTTTATGTAGTATTATATCTAAGATTTTTATGCATTTGAAATAATAACAGGTATTTCATGAGATGATGATGAGATACAGAAAGAAGCAAAATAAAGAATTACCAAATGAAGTCATTAATCACAAAGACAAAGACGCAGTTGAAGATGATGGAACGACTCCTTTTTACTCTTGGCTGAAATCCACGCCCCTAATTGAGCGGATTACCAATTTTATGTTTTAATGTGATGAATAGTCTCTATTCTCTTAGATTCAATTTATGTCTTATATATGTTATTTCATTCATGTACTATTATCCATTTCGAAATTTGTCAAACTGTTTGTCATTTTAAAAAATTAAGAATCACTGGCAGTGATTTTTTGAGCCTCTATTTGGTCTACTACTCTAATTCCTGATTTTCAGCTTATGCATGCAAATATAAAAATTAATTTGTCTTCTTAATGGCAAAGTGTAGTATTAAAAAGAGTTTGGAATCAAAAGCAATAAAATTGATAAAAAAAATTCAAAAGGACAAATAATTTAGGGATGAAACCAAAACGATAAAAGTGCAGGCGGCTGACATTCTTTTTTCCTTGTTTAGATCTTTTTTATCATTCTTTTTTTCTTTTTTTATTCTTTAGATCTTATGAGAGTGAATGAGAAAATTACATCAAGTCATTCTTCACCAACATCTCAAATTCCAACAAAAAATAAATTTTTAATTTTGAATTATATTGTCAAATTCCATGATAGGACGACCACTCCTCAATTAGGACTAAGGGCCTATGTGTCGCTAAGCCAAATTTCACATTTTTAGATATTTCAACGGTAACTTTCATAGGAAAATATGCTTGTTTCAGATCGAATTTATGATAAAAACAACATTATATCACTGTGCCTATAAAAAAACCCAAAAAATCTAGCATCTTTTAATGCAACGCAACCATATGAATAGCGCACTAACCTTGATCTCCCTTAAACTAGTAACCCCACTCATCTAACTCATTTGGTGCTCCAGAGAGAGAGAAAGAGAGGCGCATTATTTGTGTGTATGTTTATGTGTGTTGTATAAACCCGACTATCTAGTGGAATAGAAGAGCATAAATTAATTATTTAATGCCTTTGCCAGGAAAAAAAATGCTCTATTTGAACAAATCATCTGATTATAAAACATAATTCCATACTTGCAACGACTGGGCGAATGAAGCATAGGCAGTCAAAAGTAGGTCTAATTCTTCAGACTCCTGGCCACAAAAGCAAAAAATAAGCAATATATATATATAAAAAGCCCAGCAATGCTGTCTTAGATTGCATTAGTAGTAATTGTAAGCTGTAACTAGGATTTCTAATTAAGCTTCACAGGGCCCGATATCCCTGGAAGTCCCTTCACCAAGATACTCCGCGTTTGAAAATTTTATTTCCTTCAGGCGGGGGGACGGAGTCCAACTTAACTCGGCTAGGTGACCCAATTACAAGACTTGGGCTTTTAACACCTATTTTTCACTAATGACGGGACGAGTCGTTATGGAACAAAAGAAGGTATTATAATGCCTAGCTAATTCATACCTCAAGAAACCAAACATACATAAAGTTTAGTGTATGTAATGTGTACATAAAGCTAATGAAACCATAATTTAAATAGTTTGTATACATTAATAATAAAATTAAACATTGATGACCAAAAATATGTAGTGTGTGGAGTCATTTTCTCTTATAGAGTGTTAAATACATATTTGATGTGATTTTCTCTTAAAAGAAACATGAAATAACGAAAAAAAATATATGTAAAAGAATATTACATATAAGAGACTTCAATCCAGAGTGACATACATGTATATTGTCTTTGCTGTAAGCAGGTCTTTACTTGATCTTGGAGGGCTAAGATAAGGAAAAATTATATTAATTGTGGCCGATGTTTTATCTAAATATGGTTGTAAAAACATTGCTTAATCTATTGATACAACATTCTATTTCCCCGCCAGTGTTTGTATATGAATAATATGTTAATGACTTTTCAAATTGGACATCAGGAGAGATATCCTATGGAAAATCACTTAACGTTGTTGTTTTTGGGACATAATTTATGTTTATACCTGGAGTATTTTACTTTCAGTGCAGGGCACAACGGATACTATCTTGGGGTGCAAGTTCCTGATCAGATTATATGCAAATGATTCAAGGCACATTGAAGGAATCTCAATGTGTAACTTTAACTCTCGAGTAGGTGGAACAAGAATTTCTCTTGGATCTTCATAGATAAGAATACTGTTATCCTGCACATTGTACAAAGGCCCAAATTAACCAAGTAGATGATTAAGTCAAGGCTTCAGAATGGAGCAAACAGAAGGGAAATCTACCTTTTCACAAATAATTACAAATATTAGACCCTTAAAATAGTTAAACTTTTGAACAAAGTCCTGAATATTATTGCACCAACTTGTTTCCACATCTCCAAAGATGTAAGAATTTCTAAACTCTGGCATCAGATAAAATCGGAGGTTGGCTCGTTCCAATTTACAAGGATCCATAGTTGCGATTGAAAAGGGCATTTTGAGACCTTCAAAATCGAACATTTTCAGATTTGGAGCCAACATCATGTTGACTTTCTCCACATTCCCCCAATCCCACAAAGAGAATCTCTTAAGCTTTTCACTCACAGCATTAATATTTTTCATTACATAGCATCCTTTGAGTATTAAGACTTCAAGGGCTGTGAATCTCACTAATTCTACTTTTTGAAAAGAGCTTTTGTTGTGCTATTTCTGAATACCCTTTATAAATTTCCTGATTCCGCCCCTAGCATTTTGTGTGTGTTATATATATATATATATATTTAATAATAATAAATGTAACAAAACTATTTCTCTATATAATCTGAAATAATAGACAAATTTACCCATTTTGTGTCCAACTTAAATTCTATGTCTTCTTTTATAAAAATATAAGTTAACTTCTTTTTTGGTTAGAAAGATATAATAAGTTAACTTATGCTGTTTGTTTTTTATTGTTTCCTTCTAAATTTTTCCATTAGGAAAGATTGATCATTTTTAATTTAATAATTGAAATAAAACTGATCATGATATTGCAGTGTAACTTTACAATATTGCAAAAGAAAATTGTTTTGTTTTTAAGACGATATTAATAGAGGAAATAATAAGATAAGCACTTTTTTCTCACTATACTGTTATCAAATTTGTTTTCTTGTTTCCTTTGAGTGATTGAATACAAGAAACGTAAACTGAACTATACAATATTAGTATTTTTTCATCCATAGAATTACTTACATAGCTTGACTTGGCTAATAAATTCACCATAAATTTTCAGAAGATATATAATGATGATGAAAAAGTGTAATAGAGCATCAAACGGTAACTTTGTACTAATATATCGTACTTTTATCTAGCATCTATCTTGTTGATTAATATTGCATTTTTATTTTTATTTTACTTTATAGGAAAACGAACAAGAAAGAGACTAAAAGTTGACGTGTACCAAATATGTAACTTTCATCTAGCATCTCGTTAATTAATTTTGTATTTTTGCTTTAATTTCTGGGAAAACGAACAAGAAAGAGACTAAAAAATTGACGTGGGAAAGAGTTTTGTTACACCTATTTTATCAAAGAAGAGAGGTATATTTAATACATAAAATAAAATAAGTTGTAAGTCAAAACGTCAAAGAAGATGTCTCAAATTATTTCCAAATATAAAATAAATGTTTTGCGCATGCACCCACACATGCACTTTCAACTCTCACCTAGGGATGACAAAATATATCAATTTATAAAATAATAATTGGTGTATTTTATTAATTAAATATAATTTGTTCCGCTAATTAATTTAGCATGTTCAAACAAAGTAAGTATTTAACAAAAAATTATTTAAATACACAATGTAGACATTGAAATTTTGTGGGACTTTACAAGACGTGTTCAATTCGAATTGGGACTCTAGAAGGTGTATTCAGTTTCTATTAAAATTCTTGGAGGCTACTCAACCCTAAACCCTAGTTCACGCCTATATAAAGGGAATTTTGTACCTGGGATTTTAGTCATAGTCTATATAAGGGGAATTTAAAAATAATAGGACCTTAATTTAATTAAGATATGTCTCTGGGATTTCGGTCATAGTCTAGGGGTACTTGTGCCTTCTCCCTATTATTTAATCCTTTGTTTGATAGAATTTTTAGTTTTTTGTTATACATTTTATTCAATATTATATCTGTATAACTAATACATAACAAATCATTACATCAACAATACATGAGATATTAATACATGAATAAACATGAGTAAATACAGAACTATCACTAAACACCAAATCATAAATAGTCCAATAATACCAATACATCCGATTTGGAACTATTTTAAAGATTTGGGTTGCCAATACAGTAGTACTAAACTTATGCCCCGGGGTAAACATTCTCTCGAAAGGTTTGCAGCGCAAAATTAAATCATTATTAAAGAGCAACAAAATAAAATAAAATACTATTAATTTAAGAGAAAAAATTTAAAAGACACAATTACACTTTGTATGGTTCATGAAGTTTCTTTACATAATTTAGCCAAGATTTTCAATGCTTACCTAAAATCCAAAGGAGGAACTTAAGGGCCCTAGAGGACTGTTATGGCCACAACCCCTCACCTGACCTTCACCTTCAGGACAAATGATACATCTTGACCATACAAATCCAATACAATAGGAATCATCTCAAAATTTCATTCATAACTTTGGGAAATTGCAAATTACAAACGCAATCACTGGAGCGATATTCCAAGATTAAAGTGTCAACAAGTTTCAAAATATTTCCAATCAAATTATATTGTGATTCATGATGTATCACCTATTGGGGGTGATAGATCATCGTTGAATCTACATCTCCACAAATTTGCAAAAGATTTTGTCTTGCAGTTTGAGAAATATCAGCCTATAAAATTTGACAATATTTTAATTTATCTAATAAAAATAATATGTTATTATATATGGCCGTATAAATACCTCTTATAACTTTGTATAATAATATATATTGGAGGTATGATGTAGTATATCAAGTTTTTAAATTTTTTTGATAAGAAACTCTATGAAAATTTTATATATTGTTTTATACCTAATCTATATTATTGTTTATCGAATTATATTTTAGGTTAAACATTTATAATATAAATTTTATCAACTCCTACACATGAGCAATAGCGAAGCCAATCTGGATAGACACATAGTCATTATAGAAAACGCTCCACTTATATTCTCCTAAACCCTCAATTTGGTTGTTTTCCAAAAATGTTGAGTGGTGTTCTCTCAACTTCTCTAGAGAAACAAAACTCAAGTGGATATAATAGATGATCCAATTACAATATAACTTTTTCTTTTTTCATTACATCCATGGTCTTGCCTTGTGGTACGACAACACCCATACTATTAAAATGGACTATATATTATTTTTATGATATAGATTAGATCATTATATTTTTATAAAATGCCCGCATAAAATTGGGAAGTCCGAGCAAAAACTTGTCACGAGGCCCAGGAGCGATGGGTCACTCTAGACTTGAACTTGGACCATTAAAAAATAAGGAGTCGTTTGGTAGGCCGCATTAAAACAAATAATCCATGTATTATGTATGATATTATTTAGAACAACTTTCATATATAGCAAGCACAAAAATCATAGTTATATGTTATAGCTATAGTTTGCATAATTGTGCTCCATAACAAACATAAATATGTATATTTCGCTATACATATACAAACAGTTGTATAATTTCGTTATACATATACAAAAGAAAGCAGTAGTATAATTTGCTTTGGTATACATATACAAAAGATCAATTGTTTAATATGTGTTTGTATAAAGCGAGAAAGAGAGAAAGACAAAGAAATCTGGGCGGGGAAAGATCGTATTTGTATAATCACAAGTGTATAGGACGAAACTATATGCATTTGTATTTGTATATACAATTTTCTCTAGCTATATACAAACACAAACGCAATGTATACATTTGTGTTTGTATAAAGTGAGAGAGGCAAGTGAGCGAGCGAGATCTGGGAGAGTGGCGAGCTAGATCTGGGAGAGGTGAGAGAGGGGAACGAAAATATATGTATTTATACAATTTTCTCTCACTTTATACAAACACAAACACATTTTATACATTTACATTTTTGTATAAAGTGAGAGAGCCGAGTGAGCGAGCAAGATTTGGGAGAGTGGCGAGCGAGATCTGGGAAAGGGGAGACAGGGAAACGAAAATATATGTATATATACATCTTATCTCGCTTTATACAAACACAAACGTATTTTACACATTTGTTTTTCTATAAAAATGAGAGAGACAATGGAGAGAACGAGAGTGGCGAGCGAGATTCACCAGGAGAGAGGCAAAATTGCAACAGTTTGATATGGGATACCATTAAATCAAACTATGGTTATAGCATTTAATTTGAATTAATATCTTACTATTATATACAATTTTCCTATACAAAAGATCAGTTGTATAATTTGTGTTCATATAAAGCAGAAAGAGAGAAAGACAAAAGAAATTTAGGCAGGGGAAGGACAAAAATATATGCATTTGTATTTGTATATACAATTTTTTATCGCTTTATACAAATACAAACACAATATATACATTTGTGTTTGTATAAAGTAAGAGATGCGAGTGAGCGAGCGAGATCTGGGAGAGGGAAGAGAGGGGACAAAAATATATGTATATAACAATTTTTTCTCGCTTTATACAAACACAAACACATTTTATACATTTGCGTTTTTGTATAAAGTGAGAGAGGCGAGTGAGCGAGTGAGATCTGGGAGAGTGGCGAGCGAGATCTGGGAGAGGGGAAAGAGGGGAACAAATATATATGTATATATACAATTTTCTCTCGCTTTATACAAACACAAAAACATTTTATACATTTGCATTTGTATAAAAAGCGAGAGAGGAGAGGGAGAGAACGAGAGTGGCGAGCGAGATTCACTAAGAGAGAGGCAAAATAGCAACAATTTGTTATGGGGTACAATTAAATCAAACTATATTTATAACATTTAATTTGAATTAATAGTTTGCTATTATATATAATTTTCCATATTATTTAGTATTATGTTTGGTAGGAATTTGGGCATATGTATAACCAATCCATGGATTAGTTATACCTCCTATATGTTGTTATATGGTGTATTACTTATACCTTCCATTTGGAGGTATTAGTAATACATTGGATATAATACCATGGAATAAGTCTATGCAAAGACAAATGACACTCAATTTCAATTCTCCACAATATAAATTAATCATCGAGGTTCTTCAATTTCAAACGATTTAAAATAATTATTTTTACAAAATTTCCAAAAAAAATAAAATAAACATAGTTTACAAATTATTTTAAATAATTTTGTCACTTTTTAATAATATGTATATTTTAGTTATGTACATAATTAATGCATTTTACGAATATTCAAAAATCGTCTCGAAAAGATTTTATATTTTAAATACTTTATTAGTAGTAAAGATCGTAATTTTGAATTAATGAATTTTATAAAATCCAAAGTACTTTCAAGTTATTTTAGAGTAATTTTATCATGCCTAATAATTTCAATAGTTTAATAATAAATAAGTATATTTCAACAATCACGTATTTTATAAATATTTGAAAATCATCACAAAAGATTTTGCATTTTAGTTAAATATTTTATTAATTTAATTTGGTTTAAACTATAGTTATAATTTAGAATTCATTAGTTTGTGATTAAATTAATTATTTTATAATCAAATTAATTATAATATTTCGTCAAGATTAAGAAGCTCGTTAATTAATCGATATTAATCCATCTAAATTAAACTAAATTTCATCTAACTCCTTTCTATTTTGGGCCATTTTTCAATGGCCCAATTCAAACAACAACAATTCCAAGCCACAAACCCATTCCCGGCCCACATACAATGCAGCAGCATACAACAACTCCAAACAATTCCAATTCAAACAACAACCCATTTAACAAATCCCAAACCCAACTCCAGCCCATCCTATTTATCCAACCCGACCCAGCCCCTTTCTTCTTCACAAAATAATACAACATACAACATACATACCAAACGACCCAATACGTACAAGAACCGACCTTCTTCTTCCCCTCAACACGTGAACAACTCCAGCAAACATGGCTTCAGACGCACGACCCCACTGCCCATACTCATTTTCTTCTCCTTCACGCGAGGAAGAGATCGTGAGAGCGGCAGAAATTACGTCAAAACCTGACCCGTCTGCAAACTACCATCCCTCGATCTTTTCATGCGGATTTTGGGGGATTTAAGTTGAAAATCTCTACTAGCAGCTTTTCCCCATCCCTTGGGGAAGAAAATTTCAAAATTGGGGGCCGATTTGGAATCCCGATTCTACCCTTTTCCCCTCCACTTTGAACCCTAGAATTTTCCTATAAATACATCTTTCGCTCCATTGTAAAGGGGATTTTTTTTTTTTTTGAGTTTAGTTTTGAGGATATAGTCGTTTATACTTAAGAAATTTTAAGCAAATTTTCTGGTTCTAAATTCCGAGAAGATCGCCGCTTGGATTTTCTTAGTTCGCCTTTAGTATTCAAGTAGAGTGGTGGAATTGCTCTTAACTCGTCATCCCAGTTCACTGCCCGAGAAAAGGTATATAATCCCGCTCTTCTTACCGTTTCTTCTTAATTTGAGTTTTCGTTTTGTTTAGTTGGCTGTACTTGTTCTAATAGTTTAGCCAGAATAAGGACCCCCCCCCCCCCCCATATGATCGAGACTTTGGTCTTTCATATGTGAGTATGAGTTGAATGTGTATGTAGGGATGTTGGAAAGTTGGTTTCTAACTGTTGTTGCTCTTATTTTAGCTTTGCATAGCATTGTTATGACAGTTTTGAAATTGCCTTGTTAGTCCTCGTTTGTGTCTGTTTGTGATGAATCTGCACAAATAATCAATGTTCGACGTCATGTTATTCATTTCCTGCCTTAAATTGATTGAATGAAGTTGGATCTATGACTGTTTGAGCATATCTTTGAACCAATTTAAAATTTTATTTAATCATGTTATGCTTTTAAATATAAACTGAGTTGCAGGAATGTATATGATGCATTCTGTGTGAATCTAAAATCAACATTATGTCTCTATTTTAATTCTTATCACGCCTACCTCTATCTCATAATTAATTCTATTATCTATCTTAAGACACCTCTATATGGTTTTATTCTTACTTGGTGTCAAAGTATGATATTTGTAAAAATCCGACTATTTGATCGCCTATTTGTTTCTAAGTATTTTTCTTAAATTGTTTTATACTTAGAACATTTCAAAAAGTAATTTTTTCTACAGATAGGAAAATTACTACAAGAACAACAAAAATATGCCTCAAACCATTTTAATTGTTTTCTTGATTTTATGTCTTATATTTGTACTAGTAAATTTATTTAAATAATTTAGCTTACAAATTATTTAGAGAAAGTTATTTGTGTGGTTTCTAATTATTTGTATTTGAACAATTTATAAAAATGAATACATATTAAAACTACAACTTGTAATTTTATGTGTAAATGTAAATGATTTATTCAGTTTTACTATTGTTTATGCCTTTTCAATTTTAAAAGTTGATAGTTTATCTTTTTTTAAAATTGAAAATTGACATTTCGTAAGTAATCAATTTACTAAGATAACAATTATTTATCCTCAAATAATTTAAGTGAAAAAAAAGGTAAACATGACAACAAAATTGTTCTTCTCATAGCTAGTTAGAAGGCCATAAAAAAAATAATATTGTCCGGCAATTATTTACCTTAACCTAATTACATAATAATTCAAGGGTATAATTGGAAAGGAGTTTTTTATAAAGTTTTAACCCAATTTCAAAATAGGGTTGGAACCAATGAACCAAACACTTGGTAAAAATAAATCTTGCATTACTAATCCCTACACTATTAATCCTAGCATTACTAATCCTAGCATTAGTAATCCCTGCGTTACTCATTTTTGTACCAAACGACCCCTTAATGTATACATGATGTTATCCTGCAGGCCCAATACTTAAATAATTAAATAAAATATCAAAGATTTTTTTCCAGATCAAGTAAAACATATATTTTAATATGATGAAAATAAATATTAATTAACTATAATTAAATAAAATATTTCATTGAAAAAAATTAATGTTATGCATTTATTAATTTGACATAAAAAAACTAATAGAGTAACTTTTAATCAAATATCATGTGCTTAAGCCTTAAGGTATGGTAACATTATAACTGAAACAACTTTTAACGACAATAAATATTATATATATATATTAGTAAAGAGTGTTAAAGCCTTACCGACATTACTTAATTGTCATCGTATGAGGAGGTCATGCCAACTATAATCACTCCAGTTTTTTCCAACCTTCGTAATTAATATTAGTATTATTGTTTTCCAGGATGCTACATAATGAATTTTGTAAAAAGTATTGTTTATGTTGTGAAGATGGTGCATACGATTGGTCGAAGGTAGTCCTTTATTTTTAGGTGTCATATTCATGTGTTTCTTATTCTAGGAAAGAATCTAAAAATAAATAAATTAAAAGAACATTTTATAAGTGTCAATTGTCCTGTACTTACGAATTTAACTTATTCATATGCTTGCCTTAAAATTTATGGAAAAAAGGAATTAGGAAAAGTAAAAAAAATTGGATTCGGAAATTAACTTCATCTCCTAATAAGGAAAGAAATATTAATATTAGGAAAATTAAATGCAAACTTTGTGTCGAATCCTTTAAAAACTGGAGTGCAAGAAGGAAATTAGAATTTTATATAATTTCATGCCCTGAAAGGAAAGAAAGTTTAATTTCCCCAAGTCCAACGAGGAATCAGAATTTTATATATATATTCTTTATGTACTAACTTGCCTTTCTTCATACAAAGGCAAGAGAAAATTTTTGCTCATAATCATGGCGGAAATAATTGATAGAATATCAGACTTGCCTGCGCACATAATTTATGACATCTTACGTAAGGTTGGTAAATATCATAATTTAAGAGAAGAAGCTCGAACGTGTATCTTGTCAAAGAGATGGAGTTCAATTTGGAGATGGCGACCGGATGTGATAATCAGTAAATACAACCACAAAGGTTTGAAGAATAATTTGGAGAATTTTGTTAAATCCGTTGATGATTCTTTGCTCCCTTATGCGGAGCACAACTTGAGAATTGAAACACTCTGCCTCTGTGGCCTTGTTCATCCAGGATTAACTTCTCATATTGATCGTTGGTTGAACTTGGCAATTAAGCAGAATGTCACATCTCTAAATATGTATTCAAATTCAATGAATAAGTACTATAGCATACCTGATGCTCTTCATGCAGCTAAGATGCTGACTGAATTATCGCTACACAGATGTAGCCTTGAAGTTGATGATAGCACTAACAAATTGCAACAATTAATCAATACATGTCAATTAATCAGGAATCTTAGTATAGATGATTGCAAGGGAATCCACAATTTGTGTGTTGCAGGCCTAGTAAATCTGGAGAAATTAGAGTTATTGGATTGTGAAGGACTCAAAAAGATAGAAATCCAGGCTCCAAATCTTCGGGTATTTGCATTTGAAGGTGCGCCTCTATCCATGTACCAAAAGACACGAGAAGTACAACCCCTGCCTTGTACAATTAATATTTTAGATGGTTATAAGACGCTACAAATTCTCAAACTGGAAGCTGCCACCATGACCGATCAGGAGTTTGAATATAAATTATCCAAGTTTTCAGCCCTTGAAGTATTAGAACTCACAAGATGCTATGAAATCAAGAAAATAAAAATTGTGAGTCACAAACTTAAGAGATTCACCTTGTGGTATTGGAGGAATCTGGAGCAAGTCGATTTGTTGACTCCAAATTTGAGGGAGTTCGATTTTCAAAGTGGCAAAATGCGTATGCCTTTCTCAACTATGGTTACTTCTAACTTGAAAAAAGCCAATATCTTTTTTTATAAACGTGGATCATATGTGGATCCAGATATTGTATATGGAAATGTGGACACAAGTTGGTATAACAATCTTCAAGACTTTGTTCAAAAGCTCGACTATTCCAAGGGCTTGGTATTAGTAATCCTTTGTAGACAGGTATTTCTTTTTCTTTTCTGATTCATATCTCTATGTAAATTGCTTTTCATACATTCAATTTTATTGTTTTACTTGATTTTTGAATTGGTTTAATTGAACTTAGTTAATTTGGGTGTATGTGTGTATATGCAGTATGAAAGTATTCTTATTTATGAAGACCCAAGCGAAATCATTATTCCACCAACTAGAGAAATAGAATTACGCATTACCAATCCTTTGATGTATCTTGAAAAATTCGCCTATGAACTAATCAAGTCCAACCCAAAGATCATATCAATAGTGCCATGTACTGAGAGCAAAATGGTCCAGGTATAAATTTTGCATTATATTATTATACATATTACTTCCTCCGTCCACTTTTATTTGTCATTTTGCGCTTTTTGAAAATTAACTTTGACTAATTTTCAAAGTTAAATTAGATTACATTAATTCAATAGTTTTAAAAAAATTTAGATATTCAAAAACTATACGAAAAGTACTATAAATTACAATTTTTTGCATATCAATATGATGAAAAAATATATCGTAAAACATTAGTCAAAGTTTTTATAATTTGACTCTAAAAAAAGGAAATTATGACAATTAAATATGGACGGAGATAGTATCTTAAATTCTCATATGTTATTTCCCGAGGAAAGCATATTGCAATTTCCATGATTGTCTCTTAATCATAACACTCTGAACCTATAAATATGACCTACAACAGATTTCGAACCACCTTTTCCCACTGAAGTAAGAGTTCGACTTGTATCAAAAGAGATTCACTTTAAGAGTTTCAATTCTATTGTTTGAATGTGTGTACGATTACACAAGTTGAGCCCTCCCTCCTTTGGACATATATCTGGTTTATGTAGTATTATATCTAAGATTTTTATGCATTTGAAATAATAACAGGTATTTCATGAGATGATAATGAGATACAGAAAGAAGCAAAATAAAGAATTACCAAATGAAGTCATTAATCACAAAGACAAAGACGCAGCTGAAGATGATGGAACGACTCCTTTTTACTCTTGGCTGAAATCCACGCCCCTAATTGAGCGGATTACCAATTTTATGTTTTAACGTGATGAATAGTCTCTATTCTCTTAGATTCAATTTATGTCTTATATATGTTATTTCATTCATGTACTATTATCCATTTCGAAATTTGTCAAACTGTGTCATTTTAAAAAATAAAGAATCACTGGCAGTGATTTTTTGAGCCTCTATTTGGTCTACTACTCTAATTCCTGATTTTCAGCTTATGCATGCAAATATAAAAATTAATTTGTCTTCTTAATGGTAAAGTGTAGTATTAAAAAGAGTTTGGAATCAAAAGCAATAAAATTGATAAAAAAAATTCAAAAGGACAAATAATTTAGGGATGAAGCCAAAACGATAAAAGTGCAGGCAGCTGACATTCTTTTTTCCCTTTTTAGATATTTTTATCATTCTTTTTTCTTTTTTTATTCTTTAGATCTTATGAGAGTGAATGAGAAAATTACATCAAGTCATTCTTCACCAACATCTCAAATTCCAACAAAAAATAAATTTTTAATTTTGAATTATATTGTCAAATTCCATGATAGGACGACCACTCCTCAATTAGGACTAAGGGCCTATGTGTCGCTAAGCCAAATTTCACATTTTTAGATATTTCAACGGTAACTTTCATAGGGAAATATGCTTGTTTCATATCGAATTTATGATAAAAACAACATTATATCACTGTGCCTATAAAAAAAAACCCAAAAAATCTAGCATCTTTTAATGCAACGCAACCGTAATGAATAGCGCACTAACCTTGATCTACCTTAAACTAGTAACCCCACTCATCTAACTCATTTGGTGCTCCAGAGAGAGAGAAAGAGAGGAGCATTATTTGTGTGTATGTTTATGTGTGTTGTATAAATCCGACCATCTAATGGAATAGAAGAGGCATAAATTAATTATTTAATGCCTTTGCCAGGAAAAAAAATGCTCTATTTGAACAAATCATCTGATTATAAAACATAATTCCATACTTGCAACGACTGGGCGAATGAAGCATAGGCAGTCAAAAGTAGGTCTAATTCTTCAGACTCCTGGCCACAAAAGCAAAAAATAAGCAATATATATATATAAAAAGCCCAGCAATGCTGTCTTAGATTGCATTAGTAGTAATTGTAAGCTGTAACTAGGATTTCTAATTAAGCTTCACAGGGCCCGATATCCCTGGAAGTCCCTTCACCAAGATACTCCGCGTTTGAAAATTTTATTTCCTTCAGGCGGGGGGACGGAGTCCAACTTAACTCGGCTAGGTGACCCAATTACAAGACTTGGGCTTTTAACACCTATTTTTCACTAATGACGGGACGAGTCGTTATGGAACAAAAGAAGGTATTATAATGCCTAGCTAATTCATACCTCAAGAAACCAAACATACATAAAGTTTAGTGTATGTAATGTGTACATAAAGCTAATGAAACCATAATTTAAATAGTTTGTATACATTAATAATAAAATTAAACATTGATGACCAAAAATATGTAGTGTGTGGAGTCATTTTCTCTTATAGAGTGTTAAATACATATTTGATGTGATTTTCTCTTAAAAGAAACATGAAATAACGAAAAAAAATATATGTAAAAGAATATTACATATAAGAGACTTCAATCCAGAGTGACATACATGTATATGCTTTCATTGTAGTTATGCCTTTACTTGATCTTGGAAGGCTAAGATAAGGCAAAATTATATTAATTGTGGCCGATGTTTTATCCAAATATGGTTGTAAAAACATTGCTTAATCTATTGATACAACATTCTATTTCCCCGCCAGTGTTTGTATATGAATAATATGTTAATGACTTTTCAAATTGAACATCAGGAGAGATATCCTATGGAAAATCACTTAACGTTGTCGTTTTTGGGACATAATTTATGTTTATACCTGGAGTATTTTACTTTCAGTGCAGGGCACAACGGATACTATCTTGGGGTGCAAGTTCCTGATCAGATTATATGCAAATGATTCAAGGCACATTGAAGGAATCTCAATGTGTAACTTTAACTCTCGAGTAGGTGGAACAAGAATTTCTCTTGGATCTTCATAGATAAGAATACTGTTATTTCTGCACATTGTACAAAGGCCCAAATTAACCAAGTAGATGATAAAATCAAGGCTTCAGAATGGAGCAAACAGAAGGGAAACCTACCTTTTCACAAATAATTACAAATATTAGACCCTTAGAATAGTTAAACTTTTGAACAAAGTCCTGAATATTATTGCACCAACTTGTTTCCACATCTCCAAAGATGTAAGAATTTCTAAACTCTGGCATCAGATAAAATCGGAGGTTGGCTCGTTCCAATTTACAAGGATCCATAGTTGCGATAGAAAAGGGCATTTTGAGACCTTCAAAATCGAACATTTTCAGATTTGGAGCCAACATCATGTTGACTTTCTCCACATTCCCCCAATCCCACAAAGAGAATCTCTTAAGCTTTTCACTCACAGCATTAATATTTTTCATTACATAGCATCCTTTGAGTATTAAGACTTCAAGGGCTGTGAATCTCACTAATTCTACTTTTGAAAGAGCTTTGTTGTCTTATTTCAATACCCTTTATAAATTTCCGATTCCGCCCCTAGCATTTTGTGTGTGTTATATATATATATATATATTTAATAATAATAAATGTAACAAAACTATTTCTCTATATAATCTGAAATAATAGACAAATTTACCCATTTTGTGTCCAACTTAAATTCTATGTCTTCTTTTATAAAAATATAAGTTAACTTCTTTTTTGGTTAGAAAGATATAATAAGTTAACTTATGCTGTTTGTTTTTTATTGTTTCCTTCTAAATTTTTCCATTAGGAAAGATTGATCATTTTTAATTTAATAATTGAAATAAAACTGATCATGATATTGC
The DNA here is from genome assembly GCA_035578085.1 of Solanum pinnatisectum. Taxonomy (NCBI): domain Eukaryota; kingdom Viridiplantae; phylum Streptophyta; class Magnoliopsida; order Solanales; family Solanaceae; genus Solanum; species Solanum pinnatisectum. The sequence continues at coordinate 53,685,479 of CM069078.1, read as the reverse complement.
AGTGTAACTTTACAATATTGCAAAAGAAAATTGTTTTGTTTTTAAGACGATATTAATAGAGGAAATAATAAGATAAGCACTTTTTTCTCACTATACTGTTATCAAATTTGTTTTCTTGTTTCCTTTGAGTGATTGAATACAAGAAACGTAAACTGAACTATACAATATTAGTATTTTTTCATCCATAGAATTACTTACATAGCTTGACTTGGCTAATAAATTCACCATAAATTTTCAGAAGATATATAATGATGATGAAAAAGTGTAATAGAGCATCAAACGGTAACTTTGTACTAATATATCGTACTTTTATCTAGCATCTATCTTGTTGATTAATATTGCATTTTTATTTTTATTTTACTTTATAGGAAAACGAACAAGAAAGAGACTAAAAGTTGACGTGTACCAAATATGTAACTTTCATCTAGCATCTCGTTAATTAATTTTGTATTTTTGCTTTAATTTCTGGGAAAACGAACAAGAAAGAGACTAAAAAATTGACGTGGGAAAGAGTTTTGTTACACCTATTTTATCAAAGAAGAGAGGTATATTTAATACATAAAATAAAATAAGTTGTAAGTCAAAACGTCAAAGAAGATGTCTCAAATTATTTCCAAATATAAAATAAATGTTTTGCGCATGCACCCACACATGCACTTTCAACTCTCACCTAGGGATGACAAAATATATCAATTTATAAAATAATAATTGGTGTATTTTATTAATTAAATATAATTTGTTCCGCTAATTAATTTAGCATGTTCAAACAAAGTAAGTATTTAACAAAAAATTATTTAAATACACAATGTAGTCTTTTAAATTTTGTGTGACTTTACAAGACGTGTTCAATTCGAATTTTTACTATCGAAGGTGTATTCAGTTTCTATTAAAATTGTTGGAGGCTTCTCAACCCTAAACCCTAGTTCACGCCTATATAAAGGGAATTTTGTACCTGGGATTTTAGTCATAGTCTATATAAGGGGAATTTAAAAATAATAGGACCTTAATTTAATTAAGATATGCCTCTCTGATTTCATACTAGTAAGATACTTGTGCCTTCTCCCTATTATTTAATCCTTTGTTTGATAGAATTTTTAGTTTTTTGTTATACATTTTATTCAATATTATATCTGTATAACTAATACATAACAAATCATTACATCAACAATACATGAGATATTAATACATGAATAAACATGAGTAAATACAGAACTATCACTAAACACCAAATCATAAATAGTCCAATAATACCAATACATCCGATTTGGAACTATTTTAAAGATTTGGGTTGCCAATACAGTAGTACTAAACTTATGCCCCGGGGTAAACATTCTCTCGAAAGGTTTGCAGCGCAAAATTAAATCATTATTAAAGAGCAACAAAATAAAATAAAATACTATTAATTTAAGAGAAAAAATTTAAAAGACACAATTACACTTTGTATGGTTCATGAAGTTTCTTTACATAATTTAGCCAAGATTTTCAATGCTTACCTAAAATCCAAAGGAGGAACTTAAGGGCCCTAGAGGACTGTTATGGCCACAACCCCTCACCTGACCTTCACCTTCAGGACAAATGATACATCTTGACCATACAAATCCAATACAATAGGAATCATCTCAAAATTTCATTCATAACTTTGGGAAATTGCAAATTACAAACGCAATCACTGGAGCGATATTCCAAGATTAAAGTGTCAACAAGTTTCAAAATATTTCCAATCAAATTATATTGTGATTCATGATGTATCACCTATTGGGGGTGATAGATCATCGTTGAATCTACATCTCCACAAATTTGCAAAAGATTTTGTCTTGCAGTTTGAGAAATATCAGCCTATAAAATTTGACAATATTTTAATTTATCTAATAAAAATAATATGTTATTATATATGGCCGTATAAATACCTCTTATAACTTTGTATAATAATATATATTGGAGGTATGATGTAGTATATCAAGTTTTTAAATTTTTTTGATAAGAAACTCTATGAAAATTTTATATATTGTTTTATACCTAATCTATATTATTGTTTATCGAATTATATTTTAGGTTAAACATTTATAATATAAATTTTATCAACTCCTACACATGAGCAATAGCGAAGCCAATCTGGATAGACACATAGTCATTATAGAAAACGCTCCACTTATATTCTCCTAAACCCTCAATTTGGTTGTTTTCCAAAAATGTTGAGTGGTGTTCTCTCAACTTCTCTAGAGAAACAAAACTCAAGTGGATATAATAGATGATCCAATTACAATATAACTTTTTCTTTTTTCATTACATCCATGGTCTTGCCTTGTGGTACGACAACACCCATACTATTAAAATGGACTATATATTATTTTTATGATATAGATTAGATCATTATATTTTTATAAAATGCCCGCATAAAATTGGGAAGTCCGAGCAAAAACTTGTCACGAGGCCCAGGAGCGATGGGTCACTCTAGACTTGAACTTGGACCATTAAAAAATAAGGAGTCGTTTGGTAGTAGCATTAAAACAAATAATCCATGTATTATGTATGATATTATTTAGAACAACTTTCATATATAGCAAGCACAAAAATCATAGTTATATGTTATAGCTATAGTTTGCATAATTGTGCTCCATAACAAACATAAATATGTATATTTCGCTATACATATACAAACAGTTGTATAATTTCGTTATACATATACAAAAGAAAGCAGTAGTATAATTTGCTTTGGTATACATATACAAAAGATCAATTGTTTAATATGTGTTTGTATAAAGCGAGAAAGAGAGAAAGACAAAGAAATCTGGGCGGGGAAAGATCGTATTTGTATAATCACAAGTGTATAGGACGAAAATATATGCATTTGTATTTGTATATACAATTTTTTCTCACTTTATACAAACACAAACACAATGTATACATTTGTGTTTGTATAAAGTGAGAGGCGAGATCTGGGAGAGTGGCGATCGAGATATGGTTGAGGGGAGAGAGGGGAATGAAAATATATGTATATATATAATTTTCTCTCATTTTATACAAACACAAACACATTTTATACATTTGCGTTTTTGTATAAAGTGAGAGAGGCGAGTGAGGGAGCAAGATTTGGGAGAGTAGCGAGCGAGATCTGGGAGAGGGGAGAGAGGGGAACGAAAATATATGTATATATATAATTTTCTCTCGCTTTATACAAATACAAACGCATTTTATACATTTGCATTTGTATAAAAAGCGAGACAGGCAAGGGAGAGAACGAGAGTGGCGAGTGAGATTCACCAGGAGAGAGGCGAAATATCAACAGTTTGCTATGGGTACAATTAAATCAAACTATATTTGTATCATATAATTTGAATTAATAGTTTGCTATTATATACAATTTTCCCTATACAAAAGATCAATTGTATAATTTGTGTTCATATAAAGCGAGAAAGAGAGAAAGACAAAAGAAATTTAGGCAGGGGAAGGACAAAAATATATGCATTTGTATTTGTATATACAATTTTTTATCGCTTTATACAAATACAAACACAATATATACATTTGTGTTTGTATAAAGTAAGAGATGCGAGTGAGCGAGCGAGATCTGGGAGAGGGAAGAGAGGGGACAAAAATATATGTATATAACAATTTTTTCTCGCTTTATACAAACACAAACACATTTTATACATTTGCGTTTTTGTATAAAGTGAGAGAGGCGAGTGAGCGAGTGAGATCTGGGAGAGTGGCGAGCGAGATCTGGGAGAGGGGAAAGAGGGGAACAAATATATATGTATATATACAATTTTCTCTCGCTTTATACAAACACAAAAACATTTTATACATTTGCATTTGTATAAAAAGCGAGAGAGGAGAGGGAGAGAACGAGAGTGGCGAGCGAGATTCACTAAGAGAGAGGCAAAATAGCAACAATTTGTTATGGGGTACAATTAAATCAAACTATATTTATAACATTTAATTTGAATTAATAGTTTGCTATTATATATAATTTTCCATATTATTTAGTATTATGTTTGGTAGGAATTTGGGCATATGTATAACCAATCCATGGATTAGTTATACCTCCTATATGTTGTTATATGGTGTATTACTTATACCTTCCATTTGGAGGTATTAGTAATACATTGGATATAATACCATGGAATAAGTCTATGCAAAGACAAATGTTGACACTCAATTTTGACCCTCCACAATATAAATTAATCATCGAGGTTCTTCAATTTCAAACGATTTAAAATAATTATTTTTACAAAATTTCCAAAAAAAATAAAATAAACATAGTTTACAAATTATTTTAAATAATTTTGTCACTTTTTAATAATATGTATATTTTAGTTATGTACATAATTAATGCATTTTACGAATATTCAAAAATCGTCTCGAAAAGATTTTATATTTTAAATACTTTATTAGTAGTAAAGATCGTAATTTTGAATTAATGAATTTTATAAAATCCAAAGTACTTTCAAGTTATTTTAGAGTAATTTTATCATGCCTAATAATTTCAATAGTTTAATAATAAATAAGTATATTTCAACAATCACGTATTTTATAAATATTTGAAAATCATCACAAAAGATTTTGCATTTTAGTTAAATATTTTATTAATTTAATTTGGTTTAAACTATAGTTATAATTTAGAATTCATTAGTTTGTGATTAAATTAATTATTTTATAATCAAATTAATTATAATATTTCGTCAAGATTAAGAAGCTCGTTAATTAATCGATATTAATCCATCTAAATTAAACTAAATTTCATCTAACTCCTTTCTATTTTGGGCCATTTTTCAATGGCCCAATTCAAACAACAACAATTCCAAGCCACAAACCCATTCCCGGCCCACATACAATGCAGCAGCATACAACAACTCCAAACAATTCCAATTCAAACAACAACCCATTTAACAAATCCCAAACCCAACTCCAGCCCATCCTATTTATCCAACCCGACCCAGCCCCTTTCTTCTTCACAAAATAATACAACATACAACATACATACCAAACGACCCAATACGTACAAGAACCGACCTTCTTCTTCCCCTCAACACGTGAACAACTCCAGCAAACATGGCTTCAGACGCACGACCCCACTGCCCATACTCATTTTCTTCTCCTTCACGCGAGGAAGAGATCGTGAGAGCGGCAGAAATTACGTCAAAACCTGACCCGTCTGCAAACTACCATCCCTCGATCTTTTCATGCGGATTTTGGGGGATTTAAGTTGAAAATCTCTACTAGCAGCTTTTCCCCATCCCTTGGGGAAGAAAATTTCAAAATTGGGGGCCGATTTGGAATCCCGATTCTACCCTTTTCCCCTCCACTTTGAACCCTAGAATTTTCCTATAAATACATCTTTCGCTCCATTGTAAAGGGGATTTTTTTTTTTTTTGAGTTTAGTTTTGAGGATATAGTCGTTTATACTTAAGAAATTTTAAGCAAATTTTCTGGTTCTAAATTCCGAGAAGATCGCCGCTTGGATTTTCTTAGTTCGCCTTTAGTATTCAAGTAGAGTGGTGGAATTGCTCTTAACTCGTCATCCCAGTTCACTGCCCGAGAAAAGGTATATAATCCCGCTCTTCTTACCGTTTCTTCTTAATTTGAGTTTTCGTTTTGTTTAGTTGGCTGTACTTGTTCTAATAGTTTAGCCAGAATAAGGACCCCCCCCCCCCCCCATATGATCGAGACTTTGGTCTTTCATATGTGAGTATGAGTTGAATGTGTATGTAGGGATGTTGGAAAGTTGGTTTCTAACTGTTGTTGCTCTTATTTTAGCTTTGCATAGCATTGTTATGACAGTTTTGAAATTGCCTTGTTAGTCCTCGTTTGTGTCTGTTTGTGATGAATCTGCACAAATAATCAATGTTCGACGTCATGTTATTCATTTCCTGCCTTAAATTGATTGAATGAAGTTGGATCTATGACTGTTTGAGCATATCTTTGAACCAATTTAAAATTTTATTTAATCATGTTATGCTTTTAAATATAAACTGAGTTGCAGGAATGTATATGATGCATTCTGTGTGAATCTAAAATCAACATTATGTCTCTATTTTAATTCTTATCACGCCTACCTCTATCTCATAATTAATTCTATTATCTATCTTAAGACACCTCTATATGGTTTTATTCTTACTTGGTGTCAAAGTATGATATTTGTAAAAATCCGACTATTTGATCGCCTATTTGTTTCTAAGTATTTTTCTTAAATTGTTTTATACTTAGAACATTTCAAAAAGTAATTTTTTCTACAGATAGGAAAATTACGGCGCAACAACAAAAATATCCCTCAAACCATTTTAATTGTTTTCTTGATTTTATGTCTTATATTTGTACTAGTAAATTTATTTAAATAATTTAGCTTACAAATTATTTAGAGAAAGTTATTTGTGTGGTTTCTAATTATTTGTATTTGAACAATTTATAAAAATGAATACATATTAAAACTACAACTTGTAATTTTTATGTGTAAATGTAAATGATTTATTCAGTTTTACTATTGTTTATGCCTTTTCAATTTTAAAAGTTGATAGTTTATCTTTTTTTAAAATTGAAAATTGACATTTCGTAAGTAATCAATTTACTAAGATAACAATTATTTATCCTCAAATAATTTAAGTGAAAAAAAAGGTAAACATGACAACAAAATTGTTCTTCTCATAGCTAGTTAGAAGGCCATAAAAAAAATAATATTGTCCGGCAATTATTTACCTTAACCTAATTACATAATAATTCAAGGGTATAATTGGAAAGGAGTTTTTTATAAAGTTTTAACCCAATTTCAAAATAGGGTTGGAACCAATGAACCAAACACTTGGTAAAAATAAATCTTGCATTACTAATCCCTACACTATTAATCCTAGCATTACTAATCCTAGCATTAGTAATCCCTGCGTTACTCATTTTTGTACCAAACTACCCCTAAATGTATACATGATGTTATCCTGCAGCCCAATACTTAAATAATTAAATAAAATATCAAAGATTTTTTTCCAGAAAACATATATTTTAATATGATGAGAATAAATATTAATTAACTATAATTAAATAAAATATTTCTATGAAAAAATTTAATGTTATGCATTTATTAATTTGACATAAAAAAACTAATAGAGTAACTTTTAATCAAATATCATGTGCTTAAGCCTTAAGGTATGGTAACATTATAACTGAAACAACTTTTAACGGCAATAAATATTATATATATATATTAGTAAAGAGTGTTAAAGCCTTACCAACAGTACTTAATTGTCATCGTATGAGGAGGTCATGCCAACTATTATCACTCCATTTTTTTCCAACCTTCGTAATTAATATTAGTATTATTGTTTTCCAGGATGCTACATAATGAATTTTGTAAAAAGTATTGTTTATGTTGTGAAGATGGTGCATACGATTGGTCGAAGGTAGTCCTTTATTTTTAGGTGTCATATTCATGTGTTTCTTATTCTATGAAAGAATCTAAAAAAAATAAATTAAAAGAACATTTTATAGGTGTCAATTGTCCTGTACTTACGAATTTAACTTATTCATATGCTTGCCTTAAAATTTATGGAAAAAAGGAATTAGGAAAAGTAAAAATAATTGGTCTCGGAAATTAACTTCATCTCCTAATAAGGAAGGATATATTAATATTAGGAAAATTAAATGCAAACTTTGTGTCAAATCCTGTAAAAACTGGAGTGCAAGAAGGAAATTAGAATTTTATATAATTTCATGTCCTGAAAGGAAAGAAAGTTTAATTTCCTCAAGTCCAACGAGGAATCAGAATTTTATATATATATTCATTATGTACTAACTTGCCTTTCTTCATACAAAAGCAAGAGAAAATTTTTGCTCATAATCATGGCGGAAATAATTGATAGAATATCAGACTTGCCTGCACACATAATTTATGACATCTTACGTAAGGTTGGTAAATATCATAATTTAAGAGAAGAAGCTCGAATGTGTATCTTGTCAAAGAGATGGAGTTTAATTTGGAGATGGCGACCGGATGTGATAATCAGTAAATACAACCACAAAGGTTTGAAGAATAATTTGGAGAATTTTGTTAAATCCGTTGATGATTCTTTGCTCCCTTATGCGGAGCACAACTTGAGAATTGAAACACTCTGCCTCTGTGGCCTTGTTCATCCAGGATTAACTTCTCATATTGATCGTTGGTTGAACTTGGCAATTAAGCAGAATGTCACATCTCTAAATATGTATTCAAATTCAATGAATAAGTACTATAGCATACCTGATGCTCTTCATGCAGCTAAGATGCTGACTGAATTATCGCTACACAGATGTAGCCTTGAAGTTGATGATAGCACTAACAAATTGCAACAATTAATCAATACATGTCAATTAATCAGGAATCTTAGTATAGATGATTGCAAGGGAATCCACAATTTGTGTGTTGCAGGCCTAGTAAATCTGGAGAAATTAGAGTTATTGGATTGTGAAGGACTCAAAAAGATAGAAATCCAGGCTCCAAATCTTCGGGTATTTGCATTTGAAGGTGCGCCTCTATCCATGTACCAAAAGACACGTGAAGTACAACCCCTGCCTTGTACAATTAATATTTTAGATGGTTATAAGACGCTACAAATTCTCAAACTGGAAGCTGCCACCATGACCGATCAGGAGTTTGAATATAAATTATCCAAGTTTTCAGCCCTTGAAGTATTAGAACTCACAAGATGCTATGAAATCAAGAAAATAAAAATTGTGAGTCACAAACTTAAGAGATTCACCTTGTGGTATTGGAGGAATCTGGAGCAAGTCGACTTGTTGACTCCAAATTTGAGGGAGTTCGATTTTAAAAGTGGCAAAATGTGTATGCCTTTCTCAACTATGGTTACTTCTAACTTGAAACAAACCAATATCTTTTTATAAACGTGGATCATATGTGGATCCAGATATTGTATATGGAAATGTGGACACAAGTTGGTATAACAATCTTCAAGACTTTGTTCAAAAGCTCGACTATTCCAAGGGCTTGGTATTAGTAATCCTTTGTAGACAGGTATTTCTTTTTCTTTTCTGATTCATATCTCTATGTAAATTGCTTTTCATACATTCAATTTTATTGTTTTACTTGATTTTTGAATTGGTTTAATTGAACTTAGTTAATTTGGGTGTATGTGTGTATATGCAGTATGAAAGTATTCTTATTTATGAAGACCCAAGCGAAATCATTATTCCACCAACTAGAGAAATAGAATTACGCATTACCAATCCTTTGATGTATCTTGAAAAATTCGCCTATGATCTAATCAAGTCCGACCCAAAGATCATATCAATAGTGCCATGTACTGAGAGCAAAATGGTCCAGGTATAAATTTTGCATTATATTATTATACATATTATTTCCTCCATCCACTTTTATTTGTCATGTTGCGCTTTTCGAAAGTTAACTTTGACTAATTTTTAGAGTTAAATTAGATTACATTAATTTAATATTTTTAAAAAATTTAGATATTCAAAAACTATACGAAAAGTACTATAAATTACAATTTTTTGCATATCAATATGATGAAAAAATATATCGTAAAACATTAGTCAAAGTTTTTATAATTTGACTCTAAAAAAAAGAAATTATGACAATTAAATATGGACGGAGATAGTATCTTAAATTCTCATATGTTATTTCCCGAGGAAAGCATATTGCAATTTCCATGATTGTCTCTTAATCATAACACTCTGAACCTATAAATATGACCTACAACAGATTTCGAACCACCTTTTCCCACTGAAGTAAGAGTTCGACTTGTATCAAAAGAGATTCACTTTAAGAGTTTCAATTCTATTGTTTGAATGTGTGTACGATTACACAAGTTGAGCCCTCCCTCCTTTGGACATATATCTGGTTTATGTAGTATTATATCTAAGATTTTTATGCATTTGAAATAATAACAGGTATTTCATGAGATGATAATGAGATACAGAAAGAAGCAAAATAAAGAATTACCAAATGAAGTCATTAATCACAAAGACAAAGACGCAGCTGAAGATGATGGAACGACTCCTTTTTACTCTTGGCTGAAATCCACGCCCCTAATTGAGCGGATTACCAATTTTATGTTTTAACGTGATGAATAGTCTCTATTCTCTTAGATTCAATTTATGTCTTATATATGTTATTTCATTCATGTACTATTATCCATTTCGAAATTTGTCAAACTGTGTCATTTTAAAAAATAAAGAATCACTGGCAGTGATTTTTTGAGCCTCTATTTGGTCTACTACTCTAATTCCTGATTTTCAGCTTATGCATGCAAATATAAAAATTAATTTGTCTTCTTAATGGTAAAGTGTAGTATTAAAAAGAGTTTGGAATCAAAAGCAATAAAATTGATAAAAAAAATTCAAAAGGACAAATAATTTAGGGATGAAACCAAAACGATAAAAGTGCAGGCGGCTGACATTCTTTTTTTCCTTTTTTAGATCTTTTTATCATTCTTTTTTTCTTTTTTTATTCTTTAAATCTTATGAGAGTGAATGAGAAAATTACATCAAGTCATTCTTCACCAACATCTCAAATTCCAACAAAAAATAAATTTTTAATTTTGAATTATATTGTCAAATTCCATGATAGGACGACCACTCCTCAATTAGGACTAAGGGCCTATGTGTCGCTAAGCCAAATTTCACATTTTTAGATATTTCAACGGTAACTTTCATAGGGAAATATGCTTGTTTCATATCGAATTTATGATAAAAACAACATTATATCACTGTGCCTATAAAAAAAAACCCAAAAAATCTAGCATCTTTTAATGCAACGCAACCGTAATGAATAGCGCACTAACCTTGATCTCCCTTAAACTAGTAACCCCACTCATCTAACTCATTTGGTGCTCCAGAGAGAGAGAAAGAGAGGCGCATTATTTGTGTGTATGTTTATGTGTGTTGTATAAATCCGACCATCTAGTGGAATAGAAGAGGCATAAATTAATTATTTATTGCCTTTGCCAGGAAAAAAAATGCTCTATTTGAACAAATCATCTGATTATAAAACATAATTCCATACTTCCAACGACTGGGCGAATGAAGCATAGGCAGTCAAAAGTAGGTCTAATTCTTCAGACTCCTGGCCACAAAAGCAAAAAATAAGCAATATATATATATAAAATAAAGCAAAGATATGCAATCAAACAGGAAAAAAAGCCCAGCAATCCTGTCTTAGATTGCATTAGCAGTAATTGAAAGCTGTAACTAGGATTTCTAATTAAGCTTCACAGGGCCCGATATCCCTGGAAGTCCCTTCACCAAGATACTCCGCGTTTGCAAATTTTATTTCCTTCAGGCGGGGGGACGGAGTCCAACTTAACTCGGCTAGGTGACCCAATTACAAGACTTGGGCTTTTAACACCTATTTTTCACTAATGACGGGACGAGTCGTTATGGAACAAAAGAAGGTATTATAATGCCTAGCTAATTCATACCTCAAGAAACCAATCATACATAAAGTTTAGTGTATGTAATGTGTACATAAAGCTAATGAAACCATAATTTAAATAGTTTGTATACATTAATAATAAAATTAAACATTGATGACCCAAAATATGTAGTGTGTGGAGTCATTTTCTCTTATAGAGTGTTAAATACATATTTGATGTGATTTTCTCTTAAAAGAAACATGAAATAACGAAAAAAAATATATGTAAAAGAATATTACATATAAGAGACTTCAATCCGGAGTCACAACTTTTTTCTCCCATTTAAATGTAAAAGTGGTAATCCGCTCAATTAGTGACGTGGATTTGAGCCAAGAGTACATCTGATACTTCCCCCCATTGTCTTCGTGATTCTCAACTGCACCTTTATGAATACTGACTTCATTTAGTCTCTTGTATTGCTTCATTCTGGATTCTTTTGTTGTCTCATGAAACACCTGTCACACATATCAAAATGTAATGAAGGGGCTACGAATTACGTACTTTCCTTTGAAAAATTATACCATGTAAACAAGATATATAATGTCACATATATGTTCAAATCCTTATAATTAATGTGAACAGTCGTACAATAGATACTCAATGTTTTTTTGTGTTGCATGTTTATATATGTATAGGTTGGGGACAACAGTATGAGTGACATACATGTATATTGTCTTTGGTGTAAGCAGGTCTTTACTTGATCTTGGAGGGCTAAGATAAGGCAAAATTATATTAATTGTGGCCGATGTTTTATCTAAATATGGTTGTAAAAACATTGCTTAATCTATTGATACAACATTCTATTTCCCCGCCAGTGTTTGTATATGAATAATATGTTAATGACTTTTCAAATTGGACATCAGGAGAGATATCCTATGGAAAATCCACATTCCCCCAATCCCACAAAGAGAATCTCTTAAGCTTTTCACTCACAGCATTAATATTTTTCATTACATAGCATCCTTTGAGTATTAAGACTTCAAGGGCTGTGAGCTTAGACAATTGATATTCAAATTCCTGGTCGGTCATGGTGGAATCTTCCAAGTGGAGATATTTCAAACTGTTATAACCATCTAAATTATCAATTGTGCAAGGCAACGATTCTGGTTCTTGTGTCTTGCGGTGTTTGTGCAAAGGCGAGCCAACATGTAAAAATTTACAAAGTTTTGGAGCCCGGATTTCGACCTTGTGAAGTTTTTCACATGCCCTTAGCTCCAAATTCTCTAGATTTACTAGACCCGATACATACAAATTATTCTGCAACCACTTAACTTGAGATCCCTGATTAATGGACATGTTACAATCAATTTTTGCAATTTGTTGGTGGTGCTATTATGATTGATTTCAAAGTTGCACTTATATAGAGATAACTTAGTCAACGTCTTAGCTGAATATATAGCATCAGGTATGGTGTAGTACAATGAACCCGACCATGATATGTCAATTTCTAGAAACCTGACATTAAGTTTAGTTGCTAAGTCGATCCAGCGATCCATATGAGAAGCCAATTCCGGAGAATAAAGATTCATAAGGCGGAGTGTCTCGATTCTTAAGTTTTGCTCGACATGAGGCAGCAAGGAATCGTCAACGAATTGAACAAAATTCTCCAGGGATTTGTTGTGAAAGCTGGATTGAAAGATTATCACATCACGTCGGCCTCTCCAAATTGAATTCCATGTCTTAGACAACACGCAAATTTGAGCTTCTTCTTTGAGCCCGTACTTACAAGCCCTACCTAAAATGTCATGAATTATGTGAACAGGTAACTCTGATATTCTGTCAATAATTTCCGCCATAATTATCAACCAAATTTCTCAAGTAACTTTATGCTATATATAATTTCTCAACCGCCTCTTTGGACTAATTGGTCACACTTACCATAGAAGTCAATACGGAATTTTTAAGGTTTACCTTTAAAAGAATTTTTCACGCACAAAGTTGTTGTTTAATTTTTCCTAATATTTAAAGACCTTTTAAATCAACAAGGGATTTTGGTTAAATCTCTTTCCTAATTTAATATTTGTACTATATAGAACTTCAAATTAATCAAAATTTTGCCATCTATAAATTCTTTCCTTAAAGTTGAATTGTCAATTTAAATATCACTTTATATAAATTATCTAATGTTTGAACGATGCAACATAACTATATTGTTACTATTAATTTTGAATTTTTGCCTTTTTTTAGCATACTTAATTTTTTTTAGCATACTATACAATATTGCAAGAGAAAATTGTTTTGTTCTTAAAACGATATTAATAGAGGAAATAATAAGATAACTATTACTTTTTTTCTCACTATAACGTTATCAAATTTTATTTTCTTGTTTCCTTTGAGCGATCGAATACAAGAAATGTACACTAAACTATCCAGTACTAGTATTTTTGCATCCATAGAATACTTAAATAGCTTTCAGTTGACTAAATTCACCATAAATTTTTAAAAGATATTTCTAAATTCACACACACTGGATGTATGGTTTAGTATATCAAGTTTTTAAATATTTTGATAAGAAAATATATGAAAATTTTATATATTGTTTTATACCTATTGTATATTGAATTACTATATTTTAGGTTAAACATTTGTAATTTAAATTTTATCGACTCCTATACAAGAGCGATCACAAGGCCAATCCAGCTAGACGCATTATATGCTCCCGAACCCTCAATTTAATTGTTTTTCAAAAATGTTGAGTCGTATTCTCTCAACTTCCATAGAGAAGCAAAACTCAAGCGGATAGAATAGATGATCTAATTACAACATACCTTTTTCTTTTTTTATTACATCCATGGTCTTGCCTCGTCATATGACAACACCCATACTATTAAAAGGATTATATTTTTAAGGAAAAATTACTTAGCTACACACCATTTACTATCATATTTTCTTATTTTCCCAACCATTTAAAAAAAATCAAAAATCTCTTCTTTTCCCCTCCCGTCGTCCTTTTGGCCGAGAGTGTTATGTAAAAAGGACCAAGGAGGATCCTATCCTAAAGGAGAAGGAGGAGGAGTTTTCGGATACATTAATTTGAAATCTCATACCCATGATTTTCCTTCCCCTTTTCACGCCAAATCTCTCCATAATTACATCAATTAATCTATTTATGAATTTCAAATCTTTTCTATTTCCAATTAATGATTTCAAATTATTCAAGAGGTAGATTTTCTTCCATCACTTCCATTTCTGATTTCTTTTATTAATTTTTAATTTTTTCATCTTAAAAAATAAAAATAAACTTACCTCCGCCCCCTGTCCCCATTGAAATCTTATTGAACCTTTGCAATTTTAGTTAATCATATCGTCGTTGAAAATTTTTCTTGAAAAATATTTATTTTCTTTTAATGTATCTACTGTTGAAAAACGTCCAAAAAAAAGAAGAAAAAAGTTGGATCTGCCATTGCACGGCCATCACTATCAAAGATACAAATTTTAATGTATCTTGTTTGTTTTGAGTATATCATGTTCATAGTTAAGGTATTGATACTGTCGTGCCGTAATTTTACTATCTTTAGAAAAAATTACTTTTTGAAATGTTCTAAGTATAAAACAATTTGAGAAGAATACTTAGAAAAGAGTCGCCACTTAATTTTTTTTAAGAAATTAAGAAAACTTATAATTTTCAAAGATTTAAACAGAAAAAATCATTTGAAAATACCAAAGAGGGTTCGGGGTTCAATTTACACTTCGAGAAGGGTTTAAGCATTTGAAGTGTCCGCTAACATGCGGTTGACCTGCGACTTGACTAAAATGATTTTTTGACTAACTCTTTGGGGAAATGATTTGATATAAAAATAATAATAATTAATAATATCTGATTAACTTTGAGAAAATAATGAAATAAATGACACATTTTTTTTTTTTTTTACTTTTTTTAGAGAAAGGGATCCAAAATGGAACATTTGAATTTAATTGCAAGTGATTAGAATATTAATAAAACTAGATTGATTAGAATTCATGTAATTCATTTTTGAAATAATAATTTAAACCAATTTAATAAATTAAAACATGAAAATCATTTTTAATTGATTGACTACTTTTTGAGAAAGTGACTAAGTATAGATATATTTTTATTTTATTTTATTTTTATTAATTGAAAAGGTTTCGACTAACGTTTTTAAAGTTTATTTGAGAAAAAGTACTTTAACTTAAAAAAAACAATTTTAGAATGAATAAAAAGTGATTAAGTGGTAAACACTAAAGAACATCTTTTTTAAGGACGGGAGGTTTAACCTAATTGAAAGATACAAAAAATTTTTACCAATATACTTGATTAATAAAATAAATGAACACAAAAACATGAAATATATTAAAATTAAAATTTTTAGAGATGTGACATTATGCTTAATTGCCAAGTTCAACCAACGATCAATATGAGAAGTTAATCCTGGATGAACAAGGCCATAAAGGCATAGTGTTTCGATCCTCAAGTTGTGCTCGGCACAAGTGCTCAAAGAATCATCAACGGATTTAACAAAATTCTCCAAATTATTCTTGAAACTCCATCGCTTTGACAAGATACACGTTCGAGCTTCTTCTCTTAAATTATGATTTTTACGAACTTTACGTAAGATGTCGTGTGCAGGCAAGTCTGATATTCTATCAATTATTTCCGCCATAATTATGAGCAAAAAATTTCTCTTCTTGCCTTTGTAAGAATTGCAAGTGTATATATAAAATTCTGATTCCTCGTTGGACTTGGGCAAATTAAACTTTCTTTCCTAGTTTTTTTTAACTTTTCCTAGTTGTACTTGTACTCTTCCTTCTTGCACTCCAGTTTTTAAAGGATTTCGACACAAAGTTTGCATTATTATATCTAATAAATATATACGTAATACCTTAGTTATTGATTATGCATCTCTTAATTATTTATTAAAAGTCATTAATAAATATCTTTTAACTGACCCAATCAATAAAAAGTTATTTATATTATAGGTAGGATATATAAGAAGTGTTGTAGTCACAACCATTAACAATTGAAATATTAAATAATTATATAAAAAAAATTACAATAATATATGCTATTTTTTTTTAAAAAAAAGTTATGTACATAATAATATACATTATATACATCAATCTGCTCCTTTAACTAACGTGATATACACGTGCAACATATATACACTTAACTAGTATGTAAAAATTAAATATGGTTATTGTTGGGAAGTAGGAGAACATATAAAGTAGTTTTGATGATTGATAAAGTGAACATGGTTCTCTATTTGTTGTCTTATGTGTACTCTATTAGGTGAACCAGGTTCTCACGCGTGACTGCAGTCAACTTGCACAAATATGAGAGATTGCGGCAAAGAAGAAAAAGTACAGAAATAAAGGAGCAAAATAGGAAATAAAGAAAGAGCTGAAACACAGGACCAAAAAAGGAAAGAAATAAAGAAGGAAAAGAAGGAAAGAAACAAATAAGAAGAAATAAAGAAGGAGGGAAATAAAGAAAGAAAAAAATAAAGAAGTAGCAATTCAAGTCAAATAAGGAAAGAAGTAAATATAGACAAGTTCAATAAGGAAAATGATTTGTTATTCCTTTCCTTGTAGAAGTTGATGAAAGCAAATCAAACTATATAAAAGGTTCAAGTCAAAGAAGGAAAAGAGTCGTCTTTGCATAAATAGAAATTGAGAGAATTTTTCAGCAAAGCCAAAAACGCAGGGCTTCGTCACGGCAACACGAGGACCAGGTTCACGAGTTGTGTTCGAGTCTGAACTATTGATTGTTGAAGTCTGATCAATTAAAGTCTAGGGTTATTAGTCTTTGTTGATTTCTTCTAGTTTTATTATTGAGTTGTAATAATTCTTAGATTGTGTAACAAGAAGTGAGTTTGACTTCTTGGAGAGTAGAGTCTTGAGAGAATTGTAACAAGAAGTGGGTTTGACTTCTAGGGGTAGAGTTAAGAGAGAGTTGTGAGAAAATTGTAAAAAGAAGCGAGTTTGACTCCTTGGAGAGTTGAGTCTTCGATTATAGTTAATTGTTGGAGAGTTGAAGGTACTAGAGTTAGTTCCTTTTGAATTGTAATCATGAAAAGGACATGAATCTTGAAGTGAATAAGATTGTGGTGTGGTTTTTACCCTCCTCGAGGTATGAAGGTTTCGACGATAAAATCTCTATTTTATTGTGTTGCGTTTTATTTGCCTAGACAAAAGTACAAAAACATGGTTCTTGTATAGGGATAAGGTTTCTTTAGTTGTGTTGCATCGGTCAAATATGTAAAACAAAGTTAGTTCCTTTTGAACTGTAAAACAGAGTTGAGTCTTTGATTATAGTTAATTATTGGAGAGTTAAAGGTACTAGAGTTAGTTTCTTTTGAATTGTAATCATGTAAAGGACATGAATCTTGAAGTGAATAAGATTGTGGTGTCATTTTTATCTTCCTTAAGGTATGAAGGTTTCCACGATAAAATCTCTATTTTATTGTGTTGCGTTTTATTTGTTTAGACAAAAGTACAAGAACCGAGAACAGGGATAAGGTTTCTTCAGTTGTGTTGCATCGGTCAAATATGTAAATAATTTATATTATAAGGTGATATTTATATTCTCAAATATTAAGTCTTTCCAATAGTAATAATTTAATAAACAAAATAATCACTTCAACTTGAGGAAAGAAGTTATAGAAGGCAAAATTTTTGATTAACTTTAAAGTTGTACATATTATGATTTGCTACATGGTAAAAATAATAAATTAATAAAGAGATGTAAGCAAAAATCTTGCTAATTCAAAAGGTCTAAATATTAATAAATTTAAAATATAAATTGAAAGGCATTCTCCAACCCATGTTTCAACAATACATTATAGGTGTCAAACTGTCAATTGCCATGCATGTACTTACGAAGATATCTTTCCTTATATTCATATGCTAATTGGAAAAATAAAGGAGGAAGAACCGTGCAAGAAAGAAGAGTAAAAAAAATGGCTTGGAAAATTAACTTCATCTCCTAAAAGGAAATTGTGACCAAGTCCGAAAAGGAATAGAAATTTATATATATATATATATATATAAGACACAATAAATTTACAAAGACAAGAAGTGAAAAAATTGGTCAAGAATTATCAAATATGATTGATAAAAAAAATATTGACTATATTTATAATTTTCGAACCACTCTTAGTATTCGTTTAGTCTTTTATATTTATAAATGCACTACACCCACATATATATAGTATTGTGCATGAATTGTAGTCTTTGTGTACAATTGTCTATTATAATGATGTTCTAAAAATTTATCATTTATACTATGTGATAACAATTTCTTTATTTTGGTGATTTGATAGTAATTAATGCAACTGATATTTAAGAATATTTATGGTAATATTTATTTTTTAACCAATATGTACATTTCAGATTGAGCCCTCTTTAAAATGAGTAATGGGGTCGAGTTGAGCCTCTTGAAACGTGTAGGAGATCAAATCAGCGTAATTAAAATTCTTATATACATACTTTGATCCCAACAACATAACCCTCTATCAGGATTAATATCTGGCTCCACAACTAGAATTTTTCACAAACAAAGTTTCATTATACTTCTTAATATTTTGACATTTGAAATCAACTAGTAATTTTTTTTCAATTTTTTTATTTGAAAAAGATATCACATGTATATATGTAGGCAATCATAATATGTATAGAATTTTAAAATTAATCAAAATTTTACTATCAATAAATTATTTCCTTTAATTCAACTTTTAATGATTGTCGACCTCATTACGGGGCATCGGTCATCCTAAAAGAAATAAGAATTAGCGATCAACAAATTTTATTAATAAAGAAAACAATTACTAATTAAGAAACTTCTTCATATATAACAATAAAAGAAGTTATTTATTACACATAAAACTAACAAACACAAAACAACTTATATATAAAAGTAATTAATTAACAAACACACTTAAAAATTAAAACATGATTAAAATAAATCTAGCCACACAAACTAATTAATATTCACTAACTTGCACAGTGTACAAATTTTATTTAACTTTAAATACAAAATTAAAACAATGTGGCATTATCATCAATAGGTGTAGGACCCTACAAGCCCTGATTTCAGCAAACCTATGCATCGTGATTGCATATTTAACATATATGCAATCACAGACGTCAGCAGGTACGGTTACTAGACAAACAATCAAACAACTTCAGTAAAATAGAGAACACAATAAAAAGCAAAAAAAATAAAAAATAACAAGGAATATAATTAAAAAAAAAAACTTACAAGATCTATGTTGATTAAACACAGGCGTCATGAACGGTTGACCAGCCCAACATAGTTTATCGGCCTAAAACAAAACAACTAATCAATTAATACTCTGCTTAAACCAAGTAAAATAGAAAAACTAATCCAACACATTCAAACATCATAAGGGGAACATTAGTCTCTAAATCCACAAGACCGCTCCCATGAATAATGACAACATGTAAATTAATCAATCCATTTGTATATGTATAGTAATATAATTAGTTTTAAGGATTAACAAATTAAAATAAAAATGTCTTTCACTCAACCATGAGTACGAATTAAGAGTAAAAAGGTGTCTAAGTTAGACCTCACTTTTATATTCATTGGTTTGATGTAAAAAATCGACATATGATAATTGGGTAAATATCTCAAAATTAAGATCACTCAACTATGAGAATTTATGCAATAAAGTCTATCAAATTTGTTTTATATCGGTAAAATCATCCAATTTAAGATCCAAAATTCATAAAAGCAACATAGACACTTAAACATTAGGAAATTTAAAAACAGATATAGAAACTTAAACACGGGCGAACTACAAAATACTTAAACATAAATTAAACATGAAAAAAACACACTAGTAATTAGTTATCACAAAGCGCCCCTTTGCATTCCAAACCATCGATGGGGAATCACCATAGTAGTGAACATTCCCCACAAAACTAGCGAATGAGGTTAACTTCAACAGCAATGCTAAACCCACAATCATAAGTCTCATCATAATCATCATCGAGCTTCCACAAAAAAAAAAAATGATCAATATCATTAAAATTAATTTTCTGCTTTTGTGAAAAAAATGATAAATTATAGAACTACCCGGTCAAGTACTCAACCACAATTAAGAATATACTCATGGGTAATCAGCTTATCGCACTCGAAAATCATGTGGGGAACATAAGTTCTTGAATCAGCAGCAACAAACTTTCTTCCCGATTGGGAAATAAGTTTGATTGTTCCAATCCTATCACAACCCTGACACTGAAAATAAAAAAAAAAATGTACGAAACAACAATAAATGAATATAAACATTATTTAACATAAATTAAATTACCATCATGACGTGATCGTACTCTCTGTTTTCGTGGTAGATCTCCTGGTCTACATATGTGCATTGTTCTTCCATTGTTTCATTACAATTATATCAAAGAAGCTTCACAAGATACTCATTATCAGTGAGATTGCTCTTTGAGATTACAGCCAAAGTGCGTAACATTAAAAGCATGGCTTCATGGGGAGGTGTTGATGATCCCGACATGCCATGTTTTTTAAAACTTTGTTAAGATTGTATATATGTAGATTCTGATCATTTGTATTAATACATCAAATTCATATATGATTCTCTTTTTCTATAAGTTTCAGCTAAGATGTGAGGGGTATGACGTTGCAACAAAATTTCTATTTTCGTTTCGAAAATGTTAAGTTTTACAAAGATTTAAGTTATTATTTCACTTTTAAAAGTTAATGCCTTAATTTTCAAGATTCAAGTTGTGTGTCAAGAGAAAAGTGTTAGCCCATATGTTTGGGCTTTTGTTATTGGGCCTATTTCCTATTAGGTTAGGTTTAGTTAATGGATTCCTATTAGGTTAGGTTTAGTTAATGAATTCCTATTAGGTTAGATTTAGTTAATGGATGCTTATATATTTCCTATTCTTTTGTATTGAGACTAATTCTATTATATTGTAATACAACTCTTGACTCTTGTTCTTCAATTAAAGTAGTTCTGTTAACATGGTATTAGAGCTAAATCGATCCATGCTCCTTGATTTGTTGGTTGAAGATCTGGTAGCGGTCATCTGTTGCGCGGTTCGAACTAAGGTTCGTTTTTTTTATTTATTTCGGTTTTTTATTTGTTCGAACTAGGGTTTGTTTTTTTTTATTTGTTTCGGTTTTTGATTTGTTCGAACTAGGGTTCATTTTTTTTATTTGTTCAAACTAGGGTTCAGTTTTTTGATTTGTTCGAACTAGGGTTCGTTTTTTTTATTTGTTCGAACTAGGGTTTGGTTTTTTAATTTGTTCGAACTAGGGTTCGGTTTTTTGATTTGTTAGAACTAGGGTTCGGTTTTTTGATTTGTTCGAACTAGGGTTCGGTTTTTTGATTTGTTCGAACTAGGGTTCGTTTTTTGATTTGTTCGAACTAGGGTTCATTTTTTGATTTGTTCGAACTAGGGTTCGTTTTTTAATTTGTTCGAACTAGGGTTTGGTTTTTTGATTTGTTCGAACTAGGGTTCATTTTTTGATTTGTGATTCCATTTTTTTATTTATTCGAACTAGGGTTCGATTTTTGATTTGCTGCTTCCGCTGAGTTCTTAATTGCTGCTCTGTTTTTGATTTTGCATCGAAGCAGCTTCTAATTTTCTCTGAATCGCAAAAGTCTTTTCCTCTACTATTCAAATTTTAGCAATCCGAATCGAACAATAATGTAAACTCTTTGCTATCCGTGCAACAATTCGGATGGCAACAAGGCTGGACGTATTTGCCAAGGATGTGTTTTATCACCGATATTTTCTAATCAAAACAGGCAGGATTTTGAACAGTTACTTCATTATCATGGTGCATTTATTGTTTCTTTAAAACAAAAACTATGTGATATTCCTTCATGTTTGAGGAAGGCATGGGTTGCTCTTAAACCCTTAATGAGGCCTAATCTGCCGGTTAGTCAGTCTTCCCTCTCTTGGCGAGACTGTTATCCATGCTGGCGGTTTGATCCGGATCTTGGCTATGTAGATTGTCCATTAGGCAGAGTATTCAATGAAAAGAATAGCTTAGATTTTGAAATACTTCTTGTTTCCCACGGAGGAAATTTATCGGAACTTAAAGAAGAATTCAAAGTTGATACTAGTGATGAACTCGATTGGCCTGAATGGGTTTAATTGAAAAAAATGGAGATTGATTTGGAGATAAGGAATCTATGGGCAAAAGATGCTGATGGCCTAAACAACAAAGGCAAGAAAGTCTTAGAAGGAGAGGTAGGTGAGAATCCAAAAGTAGATGGAGAAGGAGTTGGCAGAAAAGTCATTCGATTCATCATGAAAGGAAAAGGGAAACAAGTTATGAATGATCAACATGGTGCAGATATGGTGTATCCAATTGAGAAGGAAAAGGAGAAGGAGAAGGTATTTGAGGCAAAAGCTCATCTTGAACAGAAAAATCATTGGAAGGCTCAGTGTCCATTGTTACTTAACAAGGCAAAAAAGCCTCAATCTGGACAACAGCAGAAGTATAGGTCACGCTCCTTTGATGTTCGTCCTCCACAGTTCGCCGCTGCTGCTGCTGCACCATCTGTAGATACTAAGTTTGTTAGCACTATGCCACCTTCTGCGTTGGATCCCCAGGTTTTTGAACAGTTCAGACAGTTTATGGCTTATAATCCTACTGCCATGTCAACATCTAGTCCCTCAGGTATTTCGAAAATCATTTACAGCTCGGGACCATATCGCTTTCTTTTGTTCCGTCGACCTTGCAGATTGCTGATCTTTTTACGAAGGCGCAGTCTGTGTCTCGATTTCGGTTTTTGTGTGACAAACTCTCAATGCTTATTGTTGTTGCATTGCGAGTTTGAGGGGGGATGTTAGCCCATATGTTTGGGCTTTTGTTATTGGGCCTATTTCCTATTAGGTTAGGTTTAGTTAATGGATGCTTATATATTTCTATTCTTTTGTATTGAGACTAATTCTATTATATTGTAATACAACTCTTACCTCTTGTTCTTCAATTAAAGTAGTTCTATTAACAAAAAGTTCTTCATATTAATAAAGTATTCAATTGTAAGGGATCAGATTGGGACTCTAAGAAGGAATAAAGGATAGGATAGGGCCTTAGAAATGAGTAAGGGGTCGAATTGGGCCCTAAAAATGCATAAGGAATAGAATTGTCAATCCTAAAAATTAGGACAATTTCATT
The DNA here is from genome assembly GCA_035578085.1 of Solanum pinnatisectum. Taxonomy (NCBI): domain Eukaryota; kingdom Viridiplantae; phylum Streptophyta; class Magnoliopsida; order Solanales; family Solanaceae; genus Solanum; species Solanum pinnatisectum. Next base: position 53,661,926 of record CM069078.1, on the reverse strand, counting down.
AAATTTGTTCCTCTAGATACACACCATCCCTATACACACCATAGTTAATAACATAAACCATAAAGGAGATGATATATTGCAAAAACTTCCTTCGTTATTAGAGAACGGTAAAGTAGGATTATTTGGGTTGACAAAATGTTTCTAAATTGATTATATCTAATTCCATAAATACTTCTTATTCACGTATAAAATATAACAAAAAAAAAAAACAAATATAAAGTGCAAAAACAATCAACAACCGAAAAATTATGGAAATTAATTTTTTTTTAACAATTCATGATAAAACAACTAAACGAACAAACAATAAGATCACATAAGAACATGACAATCATGGTCCATGAAGAAAAGAAAACAAAAAAAACACTCATGTTCAACAAAAAGTGAAATCAAGAGAGCGATCTTGACATATCAAATATTTGGTTAAGATAAAAGCGGACATGACTCACGTTCAACAAATGTCTCAAAATAGAGGAGTTGGTGACGGGAAATATTTCATATTTCTTTAAGGTAATTTAATTATTAGTGTATATAAGGTTTGTAGTTACATTATTTATTCTTATTTTGTTTATTTTTTGTAATAATTAGTAGTTATAAATCAAACATATTAATCACCTTCTACTTTCTTGTTTTCTTTTGATCATGCAAAAATATTGACCAAAAATCAGTATGTTTATATGTTTAAAACGGTCGACAACGGACGTGACATTTTCAATCACGTCCTAAAAGTAAAACAAATTCGTGGTGATATTTTCTTCATTGTATGGGTCTCATTTAGTTTCTCATATTTTTAATTAATTAGTTTCTCTTATTTAGAGCAAGTCATGAAAAGAGACCGAGATGTAAAATTAATTCGGTTATGGAATTATGCCCCACTTATGCTCTGTAAATATACTAACATGCTAGTCACGAAAGAATACGAATTCAACAGCTAATGGAGCCTTACTACAATAAATGTCTGCTTCAATTTTGTTATAATTAAGTACTTCATTTTTCATTATAATTAAGTACTTCATTTTTCATTATATTAATTTTAACAATGAGTGATATTGTTTTTATGTATGATTTGAATGAGGTCATTATGTGAACATAAACATGGATAACAATTACTTCTATGATGATCTTGATGAGTACAAAAATCAGTCTACCATAGAAGACATCAAGGGAAACTTGTGTTTGAAGTTTGAACTACCATGTGAAGAAATTGGTCATATATAATATTAGGGGTGTGCAAAAATCGAATCGACCGATAAACTGAACCGAAAAAAAGTGTTATTGGTTTATTGTTATCGGGTTATTGGGTTAACGGTTATTTAATGGTTTTATAAAAAAAAATTATTGGGTTATCAGTTTGATATTGGTTTTTTAATATTGAGTTATTGGGTTAACCGATAAGCCATTAAGAATGTAATAATTTACTATTTTAATTTTTAGTCATAAATATCAAACAAAAAATATTAATATAACCACTATATTAGACTATAACTATAAGGACCTTACACAATTAACATTAATTAACTAACTCTGTTCTTTGCATTTATCCTTTAGGTTTTAGTATTACATTAGTCTTTAGGTTCACAACATCAAAAACCTAAGAACTAAGAACGACGATGACAAAGGTTAGGCAACGACTAGGGTTGTGAACTATGAGTATTTGCTATACTTTTACCACACAAAGCAGAATTTCTGCACTCAATGAATAATTAGATTTCTCTCTTTTTTATTTCGCGTTAAATTGTTGAACAAGTTATATATTTGTGTTGAAATCATTTTCTTATTGGTTAAACCGAAAATCGAACCGTTAAAGACCAAAATCGATAAACCTATAACCGATAACAAATATCTTATTAGTTTGGTTATCAGTTTAGCATATTTAAAAACCGAAAACAGAACCGATAATACTTAAAACCAAATCGAACCGACCGATACACACCCCTATATAATATGCAGAAGGATTATATATTAAATAGATATTTATAATTATAAATTCCACTAGTTTAGGTGCTAATTACTAGAATTTTCGATAGTTTCAAATAGGGAAAATTGTATATAATAGCAAACTATTAATTCAAATTAAATGTTATAAACATAGTTTGATTTAATTGTACCCCATAACAAACTGTTGTTATTTCGCCTCTCTCCTGGTGAATCTCACTCGCCACTTTCGTTCTCACTGGCAGTCTCCCTCGCCTCTTTCGCTTTTATACAAACATAAATGTATAAAATGTGTTTGTGTTTGTATAAAGCGAGAGAAAGTTGTATATATACATATATTTTCGTTCCCCTCTCCCAGATCTCACTCGTCACTCTCCCAGATCTCGCTCGTCACTCTCACTCGCCTCTCTCACTTTATACAAACACAATGTATACACTACGTTTGTGTTTATATAAAGCGAGAGAAAATTGTATATACTAATACAAATGCATATATTTTCGTCATATACACTTATGATTATACAAATATGATCTTCCCTGCCTAGTTTTTTGTCTTTCTCTCTTTCTCGCTTTATACAAACACATATTATACAATTGATCTTTGTAAATGTATACCGAAATAGAAACATATTATACAACTGCTTTTTTTTGTATATGTATAGCGAAATATACATATTTGTGTTTGCTATGGAGCGCAATTATGCAAACTATAGCTATAACATACAAATATGATATTATGTTTGCTATATGTGAAAGTTGTTCTTTCAAATATTATTTCATATACCATATTTCGTCCTTTGGTTGTCCTTGGATACATGTATCATTACTCGCCATATACATGTATCCGGTGGTTGTCCTTTGGATACATGTATCATTACTTGCCAGATACATGTATCCAGCGATTTGAATATTCGAGATACATGTTTTATTAATTTTGAATAAAATGTGTGTAACTTATTTTCTTAATTAAAGGAGTAATTGAGGTTTAATTAACAACTCTAACATATCTAGAGATTCCTTAGTGTATCAACTTTAACAAATCTTCCTAAAATTATGAAATCATAAAACCAAACTAATTCTCTAATTGTAAACTTCATCTTCTTGGCATCAATTTGTTTTTTTTCTTCCTTGCGATTGTGAGTTTTTTCAACAATGGCCAATATCACCATATTACTTTCTATGCCAGATTTTGTCCTTTGAATACATGTATCATTTCTCGCCAGATACATGCATCTGTCGGTTTGAATATTCTAGATACATGTTAACAATATCAAATTAATTGAGGCTTAATATCTTGAATACGTGAAAAGGAAGAGCCGATTTGAATAATCGAGATACATGTTTACAGTACCAAATTAATTGAGGCTTAATATCTTAAATACACCAAAAAGAAGAACTCTATACAAGATACATCATAATAATATAACAATAATAACAAACCTCTACATATAATGCTGATCAAGATTAAGTTTTAATAGTTGAAGATGAAAACGTGATTTAAGAGGATGAAGGAAGTGAGAGATGTTAGAGCTAAGTGGTGGAGGACGTGGGGGGTGGGGTGATGAGAGTTACGGTTGGGTAAGGTGATTGGCAGTGGGATATGGCTGGAGAGAGAGAATTCAAATTGTTAATGTAATTTGTAAGGGCCTATGACTCTCTCTCGAGAAAAAAATACAAATTGTCAATTGACTATTAATTTAGGTTTTTAAATATAAAGATAATTAATTAATTCTATTATTAAGGGGTTTGTATATTTGATTGTATGTTTTAAACTAGGGCAAAGGGTCAAATATACCCCTCTACTATTAGAAATAGTTTAAATGTACCCCTCGTTATATTTTCGGTCCATATATACCCTTGCCGTTATACTTTGAAACAAATATATCCTTAATTTTAACGGAATGGCACTTGTCCACTTAGGAATCAAACAATCCATCCTTAATTTTAAATACACAATTCCCTTCAGAAACCCATCCATTTAAATATCCAATTTGAACCAAACCCATTTCATAATCATCTTTTCTAACTAAAACTTTCATTAAAATGAGCATTCAACCACGAAAGTTCCAACACTCCATTTTGTCACATATATGCCTCTTGCTCGATGTGATGACAAAATTCATAAGTATGACTTAATCTTTTTATTAGATCTACTAATTATTGGAGTATTTGGTGGTTCATGAACCACAGTGATGAAAACAAACAACTCCAATGAAACAGCATAATACCTTTAATTAAGTTCAGTTTCTCCTATTGCCCAATATGTCTAATCCATATTGACTCGATGCTTGAAATGTTTTAAGGATCAGTTCAATCAAACTTAAAATTTTAAGTTCTAACTTACAGCGATTACCAACTGTTTTAATCTTTTAAGAGCTGAAATAACTTCAATGACAGGAGGTTCTATAAGAAATATTTTAGGTTAGGTGGAAAAACAATGACCCGCCACATTGTGGTCTTGGAGTTCCCGTAGTGATTATGTGCTGATTTTAATGAAAAACTTAATTGGAGAAGATGACTATGAAAACGGGTTGGGAATAGATAAAATGGTTGGGTTTTTAAAAGAAATTGGGTATTTTAAATTGGGGGTGGGGTATTTGATTCTTGAGTTGACATGTGTTTCTCCATTAAAATTAAGGGTATATTTGAATCGAAAGTATAACGAGGGGTATATCTAAACTATTTTCAATAGTACAAGGGTATATTTGACCCTTTTCCGTTTAAAATATATGATATAAACTATTAAAAGTGGTAATATATATAATAGTTTGAAACTAGAGATAAGATTAGTATATATAGTAGTGATGTATGTCTAGTTAAGTAGTTTTTTTAAATTTTAAAATGCACATTATTTTATGATAATTTACTGAGCAATAATAATAATAACTAATTATTCTTTAATACAATTCTTTTATATGGAATATATATATTTTTTTCACGGCAAACCTGAGTCTTTTTTTATAAATATAAATTTGAACTAAAAATTTGAAATCATTATTTAAAAACTCAAATAATCTCTTAAACTATTTGAGAATTGACATCATGTAACTTCCAAATTTCCATATCAACATAGGCAAATGTACGGAACACGGCATAACATGCATACCCCGCGGCTCCGCCTATGCAGAAAGAGAGAAAAGTAGGGCTAAAAGCACTATTCTGCAGGCATTTAGGATGCTTCGTTTGTGTTGTATCCATTGAACAATAGCAGTAGTTATGGATATTGAATGTGTACGGTTCAATGTTAAAAACTGATTGTTTTGTTGGTGTTCATTTCAAATTTTTCAATCATATGGCTTTAGCATCTAGTCCTCATCAAACTTACATTCCTCTCCCATCTTCCAATTTAGGTGGTCTTTTATCTCCCAATATTTAGTTTTACTTCGATGATGGTGTTGGTGTTGTTAATGTGAGGTTTTGGGAATGATTAGGGCTTTTATTTGGTTTATTGGTGTAGTGGGGGGACATCAGTTCGTTTCCCCTTTTGCATATAGTAACCTTGATGTTTGAGATGCTGTATTTTACCCGTGGATTTAACTGTACCGGAAATTTGCAAATGGGGGTTTACTCTGTTTCAGTGGCTGGTGGTGGTGGTGGGGGTTTGGTGGATGGTGGTGTTTCTTACTTATTATCATTCTTGACTTTCCATTTTTTGTTTTTGTTCTTCCTAAAACTCCAGCAACTCTCTTCAAGTTCCTATGATTCTAAGGCTTTAGAACAGTTTTGAGCCTAGGGTTCTTGATTTTGTTGCTATATGCTTCCATGATTTATCTTTTGCATACTACAAATCAGTAATTGCTATTTCGGCACAAGTCAACTGGCATGTGTTTTTATCCTGATAATCATATATTCTTTTGTCATTTTTGCGGTTTGTTTTCTTTTAGTATTTTTTTGGATGGTGAGGTTAGTTCCAGGTCAATATTCTTATGAGCTATCATGCATTTGAGCAGGTGGTAGGCATGCTGATCATGAAGTAGTTTTAAAACCAGTCCCCATTTATATCATCAGCCATGAATCTCAACTTCCAGCCACATGTCTCTACCCTTCTCCAAAAAATGAGATGGTTGTTGAACTTGACTGCGAGGGTGTTGACCTCTGTAGATATGGAACTCTCTGTATTGTGCAGGTTTGTTTCAGTTCTCACATGTTCTGAGTAGATACCAACTTTGTGCTTCACTTGATTTTCGATATTATGATGTTATTCAGCAGTAGCTTTGTAAGTTTATTATGAGTAACTTTACTTAATATATGTTTTCTTGCAAAGCAAAAACACATTGGTAGTTTGGTACACTTCTTGAAGAATAAGTTTGTATAAGTTGTAGACATCCAGAGAATTATCTCCTAATCGTTCGTTGCCTGACAATGAAAAAATGTAAAAACCATAGATATAATCCTCTTTAAGGCTTTATGCATCCAAATCAAATACCTGTTCTGTTCCAAATTAATGGATTCAGTGCCGGAGTTTTAGATGTCAAGGCTTGTACTCAAGCACCCTGTCAACCAAAATTTGACTAGTTTGGGCATTGGTAAAAACTTGTCTTTTTGGCGACCTTAGTCCAATCTAGTGTATAAATTGCGAGATGTGTAAATTGACTGTCTTAGTTGGTTAGGTGATTCCATGCGCTCTGTTCCAAATTAATGGATTCAGTGCCCGAGTTTGAGATGTCAAGGCTTGTACTCAAGCACCCTGTCAACCAAAATTTGACTAGTTTGGGCATTGGTATAAACTTGTCTTTTTGGCGTCCTTAGTCCAATCTAGTGTATAAATTGTGAGATGTGTAAATTGACTGTCTTAGTTGGTTAGGTGATTCCATGCTTAGTTTCACATGCTTATATGTATTTTGGTAGAAATTTGTGTGGGGCTTGACCATATTCACCTTTACCTTTACATTCTTTTAGATGAAGTATGGATTGACCTTTCCTCATTTAAATTAATAGCTTGCTTTTCCGGACGCTATCTACTTGGTTGATGCAGTACGCGGTGGGAGAAAGTTGATTAACGCTTGTAAGCCTGCTCTTGAGTCTGTTTATGTCACAAAAGTTATTCACGACTGTAAACGGGATAGTGAGGTCGTATAGAACTTCTTTTAGCCGCCTCTTGTTTCTCCTTTCCCTCTTGTATCATTTTTGTCACGTTTTTCCTCTTTCTTTTTCAGGCATTATACTATCAGTTTGGTATCGAGTTGCACTGGTACTTTCTTTCGAGCTACTTGACTACTAATTTCTCATGTTATCCTCTGAAATACCTTTTAACTAAAGTAAGTGATTCCCACATTACTCTCCAGCTTCTTAACCCGACCCTTTTCATACTCATTGCATGTTGTCCTTTCTACCACCTCATATTTATGATATTTGTTTTATTATCATTCACCTGGATTGTGCTGATTTCCAGCCGTGATAGTTTGATTTCTACACTGGCTCTGCTTGTATTCTCTCTAGATTTTGTTAAATTTGCTGCACCATTTTTTGTGACTTCTAACTGATTGGGGATTGTATGTATTTTTAGAAGATGCTCAAATGATGAAATCTAAAAAAAATTAAAATTGGGACCTTTATATGGTGATTTGGCATCAAGACACTTTTCTTTTTAGTTGCTGGCGCTATGATGATTACTTCTTCAACCATGCAGTAAAAATCTCTCTCGGATTATTAAATGAATCATTTCCCACTGATTCTTTATCCAGATGTGGTTTATTTAATGCAAATCACTCCTGAATATCAACTTACTTCCAACAGCGATACAAAGTTGCTTTTATATCACAGTGACTGCTTTTCTTTCTATGTTGTACAGATAGCTTATTATCTGATAGAGGAACAGTTGGGGAAGAAGAGCACACAAGATGGCCATATCTCTTTTGTGCGCCTTCTTGCAGATCCACGCTATTGTGGTACTGTGTCCCTATTCTGCCTCTTTTTATCTTTTCCCATGTGGTGACTGCATTAAGTATATGAATGTTGATTGTTGAGTGGTTAAATGCAAGAATCCCTACTGGATGACCAGATAAGTTTGGTTCCTGGAAACGTTTTGATTTGGTTTTGAGAAAAAGGGAACACATCATCTAGGATTTGGTAGTGATTATGTTTGCTCTTATGGTTTTTTATCATAAAAGATAAGGACCCGAATTGCAAAGTTTCTTCTTTGATGTGCATCTCATTCTTTGAGGAATGTCTTTTCACCATTGTGTTAGCCATGCATTTTGAGATATGGCATTGGGAAGTGATATTGTTCTGTAAGTTTTGATTATGCATATTTCAAGTTGTCATGGTAATGAAATTCAAATTAATGGGGAAAGGGAGGAGCAGGAATCTTCTAAAGGAAAATATTCTTTTCTGGTTAGTTCATAACTTCGAATTGTATATAAAGAAAACAATTGAAGCAACAATTCTATAGTGTACAGCAGGTACTCTTCTTGATACTGGCAATATAACCTCATATATTTTGCACTTCCAGTGGAGTTAGTAGCTCTAACCACCTCTCCTCTCTGACTGCTTTTGCTCATGAAATCGTAGGGAATGCAATGAACTTAAATGATGATCATGACTAGGAAAAGCTTGCTATGGCAAATTTCTCATTGTTGGTTGTGAAATAGAAGTTCATGGACAGATTTATTTGCTAATACACTTTCCTTTACTTCGTATCTCTTTTATGCGATTGCAGGTATATCATACGTGGAGAAAAAAGAAGTCCGTTCTCTTCTGAAGGAGGTTGGATTCTGTTTTACCTATTCCTCTCTTCAGTTGGCATGCCTACCATGTGGAACATGCATCTTTGGATATCATTCCCAGATCACAGTTAAAAGCCATACAGAAGAAATGAGCATTTTAAGAAATTTCTTGGACGGGTTTTCAAAGACTTCGGTAGTAGAAAAATATGGTGAAATATATATGGAAACAATCACCCAGTAGGCAACGGGCAACAACTAGTCTTCCAGAAGTAACACAATGTGAAATAAACCAATGTCTTACTATGCCTCTTCCACCCCCAAATAAAAAGAATACAAAAAGGAAAAAAGAAAGCCATCCTCATATCGGTGCTGTTGGAAATGAGGATGGGTTGACAAGATTTTCATTGTATATTGCTCCACTGAACTATGTCCTCTTTGAAATAGTTAATAAGACAGATGGGAAGATATCACATAGTGTTTTTCCGTTCTCTAGGATTTGAACCCTAGACCTCATGGCTCTTCAAAATAGTTGTCGATGACATATAAATGGCATTGCATTTAGATAACATACTGGCCCAAAAGGCTTCAGGTTTTGCTCAGTTATACTTGACAGCAATCTTTCACTTCTCAAATTCAGATTAGTCTTAGATTAACTATATGGAGCTTCTTTCCATGCTTATTTACTCCCTTTTCCGCACAGTGTCGTGGCTTATGTACCTTCTAGAATTATATTGCTTAGTTCTTTTTTTTATACAGGATCGTCAGTTTTGGACCTACCGACCATTATCTGAGCTAATGGTCCGTGCAGCTGCTGATGATGTTCAATTTCTTCCATACGTATTCCATAAGATGATGGAGAAATCGAGTGAAGAATCATTGTGGAGACTTGCAGTTCGTGGTTCACTTTGTTGTCGGTGTTTTTGCGTAAGTGACAACGAATATGCTGATTGGCCAGCAATCCCTTCTATTCCAGGTGATCTCGAACTCTCCACCAAGGCTATGAATGCATATAGTGGTACCAAAAGATATATGTTGTTTTGTATGGATATACTTTTATATAATTGGAGAAGTTTCTTATCCTTCATGACTATATTAAGGCACTGGAGCCTTGTCCTGACTTTTGCCGGGTTTGATCACCTATAAGTTAGTAGAAAATTAAGCTGCCCCATAAAAAGTATAACACAAGAAGTGTTAGATGAGAATTTAAAATAGTACATGATTTTGAAAATTTAATTTGTGAAAGTCTGTAGCTTATCAATTTTGTAGACATTTTGAACCAATAAAATGTTGGTGCATTTATGCTAAAATGTGATTAGTCTTGTCAGAGTTCCTCAATGTGGAAAGAGATACTTTAGAAGACGATATCTTGTCCATACTTGATGTGCCACCCGGGAAAATGGAATGTGTTATTGGTAGAAAAGGATCCTCAATTTTGTCAATCAAGGAATCATGCAAGTAACAGTCTCTCCCTTTGATCATTCTTGTTTGCCGGTTTATAGCTTGTTTGGCTAAGCTTTTAGCTAAAAGCAATACTTTTTCTGTTCTTTCCAAATAGTGCTTATTTTAGAGAATTGAAGTGTTTGGCCAAAACTTTTATGAAAAAATAAGTGTTTTTGAGCAGTAGCAATAGCTTTTCCCTAGAAGCACTTTTCAAACCTTGGCCAAGTACAAATTACTGCTCTAATATTGACAAAAGTGATATTCAAATTGATTAGCCAAACACGAATTGCTACTCTCCAAAAGTACTTATTTCGAAAAGCACTTTTCTAAATAAGAGATTTTGGAAGATTGGCCAAACATGCTATTAGTGGGTCCTAATATGAAACATTTTGCAGGGCAGAAATCCTAATCAGTGGATCGAAGGGAGCGCCAGACAAGGTTGGTAAATATAAACATGTACTCCCTCCCTTTGAATTTATGTGGTGGTTTGATTGGACATGGTGTTTAAGAAAGGAAGAAAAACTTTCGGAAACATTTGGTAAAAAACAAGCCATACACTTTTATATGTAAATGAGAATTTTCAAGTAAATTGTTTCTTGAAATATGTTTAGTACTATAATTCGAGCCTCAGCAGAGGCAAAAACACTAGTCTAGTCGAATTCTTCACATTTGTTCAAGCCTTGGTGACCAAAGTTACTCGATACTAGTGATGATGGGAAGTGAGGTAGCAATATCCCCGGGAATTAGTTGAGGTGCAAGCTGGTCCAGATACCATGGTTATTAGAAAAAAAAATGGACTACTCTTGTCATTATTGTATTTTTGGTTTTAGATGCAACCAAGTTTTAAACTTTAGAAGAGTCGGTCAAGGATTAGTTAAGAAATTTGAAGATCTAGGCTAATTACACCTAATTGCAGAGAAATAGTGGGATGAGCCACATTGGGTGTTGGGCTTGTTCACAGCGTTTGTCTGGGTGCTTGAGGCCAAGTCTCGCGAGACAAGAGCCTCACACTTCTGGCCCAATGTTTTCTGTCCTCACTCCAAGGCCAGCTCCGGATGAGTCCCAGTTTATCCTTTCAAAATATTTCATTTGAAAAGGATTCCATAGTAATTGTCTGCACCTGTTAAAACGCCTGCCTGCCTGAGAATTGCATTTTAGCATGTAAATATTAGCCTGGGAAATGAAGAAGTTGAGTAATATGATATAATATTAAAAGTGCAAGCTAACTAGAATGATAGCTTCTATTATTATTAAACTTTACGGGTTGAGGGATGTTGATTTGATATGTGTAACACCAATCTTCCCTGTTTGATCAGGTTTTCATCATTGGACCCCTGAAGCAGGTAAGGAAAGCAGAAGCCATGTTGAGGGGCCGACTTGTGAGACAACCCTTTTGCTGCACCTGAAAGCCAGAGCTTTGCATTCGTAGTACCCGATCATCACACTAAACAATCTCAAGTGAAACCTATATCACTTCTTTTTGCTAATATACAAACCCTGATCTCCCAGATGCCAAATCATTTCACATTCGACAGGGTTCTAAATCAATGCATCTATTGTTGAAATTAAATTCGTACTTGTTTTACACGCGAATTTGAATGTATTTTTTCGCCCAATACTTATCTTACGTGGACGGGGTAGACATTGTTCTATAGGTCAATTGTGAACTTGATTGGTGGAGTGGTCTTGGGGGGTCATTGTCATGCCCACGGAGTGGCCGGCTTGGGAATTTTGAGAATGATACTGGATAGGAGTGGACTATAAAAATCTAGTTGTAATTGTAGTGGGAGCCATGGGAGGATAGTTCTAGAAAATGTGGAGAAAGTGACAAAGGGATAAAAGCTAGCCCCCCCTCTTCACAGTTCACATGACCACACGGTGACTTTGGGGGATTACGGACAGAAGAGGTCGTTGGTGGGCTTAAGGCCATTGAATTTGAAACAGCGTCACTGTACAATGCATGTACAGCAAATGTTTCTTCAAATACAAAGAAACCTCTTCAATGCTGAATTGATTTGATGTTGGCTTTTCTTTTCCCAATGCACACCCTCTGTTTACTCATCACTTCTGACATATTAAGAAAAAATATTTTTTTTTTCATGTTTTAAAACATCGTTTAATAGGGGATTGCTTAGTAAAATATCTACATATGTAGTTGTTTTTTTAGCAAGTGTGTCAAGTCAAACAGTGACAAATAAAAATGAACAGAAAGAGTATCCGTGTTATCCCTGCCGACTTATGTGGTTGTTCATTTCAAGAAAATGTGAGCACGAACTCTAAGAAAAACAGTTCCACAAAGTTGGCAATGATGGGGCCATTTCTCATTTAAGGCACCAATTATTTTTGGTCTAATAAGACTCAAATTTGCTAATGTTGGACCGAGTAAAGTTCTCGTGAAACTCTACTGCACTTAAACTCATTTTTAATGGGAGACTACATTATTCGATGAAGACAACAACAAATAACGATTATACTTCGATCTTAAGCAATTTGAGGTTGACTTTCTGAGTTTTCGTTGTCTATGTCATTATGTTTGAACTCGTCCAAGTTCAATTTATTATTTGAAGTCACTTCAAAATAATTCGTCTGATTGTTGGTCAATTTATTGTTCATTAATTCCATTTTATATGTCTTACTATTGTTAGAGAATTAATTTGTGGTTTTTTTATTCTTGGATTATGGTTAGTGCCAGACTCAGGTACTTATACAAGGGTAATCCTAAAAACACTACAGTGTTACTGTAAAGATCCGAACTTGTGCCTAATAGCCTATTTGATCAAACTTTTAAAATTAATTTATTTCTAAAAGTGCTTTTGGAGATAAATAGTTTGGTAATCAAATTAAAAAACACTTTCAAGGAACAATTAGCGCTCAAAGATTCAAAAAAAAGTTTTTTTTGCCAAACACCTCGGGTTTTCTACAACAAGCACTTTTGACTTCTGAAAAGCTTTGTCAAACAAAGTATAAATCAATGATTGATTCTCTTTTATCATTATTCTTAACTCTTTTCTTATATTAGGAGGATAAATAATTTATATATAATACAAAAATAATACCTTGCAATATTTAATTCCTCTAAAATAAGAAAACATTATTGGAAAGGACTTAATACTTTGAAACTTTCTTAATCAATGACTAATCTAGTGTCTTAGATACTTAATTCTCCCTCTTTAAGTAATCATTAAACTAAACAAATACTACTTAATTAATTCCTACGAACTTAGGTTTATAATTTGTGCAAAAGAACCACAAATCTTTTCCTACTCAAATTGATACGAAATAGAATGAAATCCAACAAGATAAGCTAAACAAGTAATTTGACTGTTGTCATGATAATTAACAATAAACTAAATAAGTAGCAATCAAGAATCAATGGGATTCTCATGATCAAAATCTGACGGTTCCAAGTCAGCAACTCTGATTGATTTCCCACGTGGAAAATACTGTAATCAACCACTAAATTTCTTCCACGTGTACATTAGGAGGCTGTGTTCACGTGTACATTAGGATAAGAATTTTATACTGATTACGGTAGAAGGATTTGTGGGTCCCAGGTGGGCAAAACTCTGAGCCGATAGATTGATCGGCTTGAAAATGACTTCATGGAAGCCGACAAGTTGACAACTCACGTCGGCCTCTTATTATTAACGCGGGAGACATTTATTTAGTTTTGGATGGCGACATTCAAGGACGTATGCATTGATGGACCGCTTTCTTCTTAATGAGCCCCGGCTCACATTTGAATTGGGAAAACTACACAAATTAAATTCATTGGGTTAAATATTTATTTAAATTAGATTCAATTTAATATATTTATTCTGATACGATTCACAATCTAAACTATTTTTCTGACTGTCTTTGTTCTATTCAATGAACCACTGCTAATTGGAGTATTCATATACTCTGATAATATTCAGGAGCGGCTCAACGTAATTGAGGGCCTAAAGTGAAAATTTCATTTCGAGGCCTAAAATATAAACAAACTTTGTATACATATTTATTCAAATTTGATTTCTATAAGTAATAAGTTGATAAATCATATATATATAAGATAACCCTAGGTCCGCCTACGTGGCGCCACGACAAACCAGGATTCCTTTTTTAATTTATATATTTACAAAACTAGCCTTTCCCTTTCATGAAAAGTTGCGACTTTTATGAAAAATTGTGACTTTGATGAAAAGTTGCGACTTTTATGAAAAGTTGTGACTTTAATGAAAAGTTGCGACTTTTATGAAAAATTGCGACTTCTATGAAGAGTTGCGACTTTTATGAAAAGTTGTGTCTTTTATGAAAGGTTATGACTTTTCCGATGGGTTGTAACTTTTCCAAAGAGTTGTGACCTTCCGATAAGGCACAATAAACATTTGTTCACACTATCCTTTGTTGCCTAGCTATAAATAAAGGGATTTCCTCTCATTTTAAAACAACGAAAATTCTGAACTTCTTCTTCTTCTTCTTCTTCTGCACAATTAAATATTCGTGCACAATTTTTTCCTTTCTGTTTCATCCTATTATTATAGATCCTGATATGTTTTTTTACAATCATTAATTTATGCTTGTGTTATTAATTACTGTTTTTGAATAAATGTTTTAAACTCTGTTGTTTATATTTTTGCAAAATTATTGTTATAAGTATTTGTTGGTACAGATTAAACAACACAAGTTAATTGAGTATTCACGCAAGTTTTCTCTACTAAAATTATTGAAGGTACAGTAAAAAAATTCCTTAAAGATCTATACAATTATCTCTTGAAGACAAAATTCAAATTTGGTATGCCATTGTAAGGACAGAAAGACCTTAAAAATTTTATCGCACCTTGATGTGCGAAGTGAACCAAGAAAAGAAAACAAAAATTAATAAATTTTTGGCATGGGTTCAAGGATGTGTCGGACCTATAGAGGAATATGACTAGACTGGAGCCTCTTTTAATCTACACAATAAATTAATTGCTCATATTCAATATGAAGTATGGACAAATTCTCAAGTTTACTGCAAGTTGTAAAAACTTTCGTGAACTAATAGATGTGTTTCTCGACATTGTGATTGGAATAGAGGTGTAGTTTCAAATTGAACTTCATCACTCTGGTATGTTGATTTTTAAAAAACACCCAAACAAACTGAATAATTTGTGTAATCTTTTTCCCTTTCAAGTATATATAATAAGTTAAATTGTTGTCAAATATGATACATTCTCCCTTTAATTTTTCATTTTAATAATTACTTATGATACATTTAAATGGGAAACTTTAAAATGATATATGTAAAGCAAAAGGTAGAGCTGAACTTTCGACACTTTAGAATTAGAATATTTGTTCATTTTTTTCATCCTTTTAAAATTTATTTATCCCTTCACCAACGATTATTTATTTTTTAGAAAATTTAATATCTCCGGTATGGTTGATGTTCATTTGAATCCCCAAAAATATAAAGTAATAACACTTCCTGGGAAAAAAGATAAATAATAAAATCAAATTAAAAATGATTGATTGAAAGATAAATGATAAGTATTATAATTATCATCTTCCTTTACATTATTAATGTCTGTTATACGTAATCTTGTATATAAGATAATATAGTGTTTTAGTTTTAATGACTCATAGGTTTGAAGTATTATTTTATAAATTCAGTGATATTAAATTCTCGCGCGAAGCGCAGGTGATTTTACTAGTATTGAATAAAGATAAGAGTTAAAACCAGAAGTTGATGACTTGGTATACTCCATTTTAATATGCTTGTTGTAATGCTTGAAATTAAACTAAATTTTAAAAACAAATAAAAAAAAAATTGTAATTCACTTTGTTCAACACTTTTCATTATTAATTCTTATTTTTAACAAAGTACAAAGGATGTTAAAGTGGGTAAAATAATATATTTTTAAAATATTATACTTTTAATCATAAATATTTAATTTTTTCTATAAAATTTTTAATACATAATTTATTCTTGATAAGAATCTGGGGCCCCCAAATTATGCGTAAGCCTTATTTTACAAAGCATAGAGCCGCCCCTGATAATATTGCAGTCTTTTGATCACTGAAACACCGACTCTTCCTCTTTGATGTCATTAGAAGATATAAATATATATATACTCTAATGGTATGAAATAGTAATTGAGTATTGCTTCCACTAAAGCATTGCTTCTTCTTCTTTGATACCATCATTAGAAAATATATATATACTTTGATGATATCATGCAGTAAACGTGAATTACTAGTTAAAAACAAAGGGTATAAAAATAAGGGGTAGCCGTTTTTAAATAATTTCTCTTTTTTCATATACAAAGTGTTTTTTTTCCTTTAGAATTAATCGGCCCAACTTAACTAATACCCGCTTGATAGTTTAGTTTTGAAATTTTCTCATTGCTAATCAATTATTGGATGGTAATAATGCTTTTCTCCATTAGAACTTTTTTTTTCTTTCACATTATGTGTTATGCACTTGGAATTTTATGTCTAATATTCGTTTTACCTTTTTTCACTTCTTTCTCTTAATAGTTTTACTAAAACAAAAACTATTAAAAATGGAAACATGAACTAGATGGAGATTTTTTAATGAATTACATGTATTTTTTTTTATATCCGTTATTTGTTACGGTATATCAAATCAATACTGTAATATTTTTGTACACTTATAGATTGTTTTTATTGTTGTGATTTACTGGAGTTGTCTTGTACTTGAACTAAATTCAAAAATATTTTGTATTATATGAGAAAGAAACTTCTCATCATCCCACGGATAATGACAAAAGCTTTCAAGGATTGAAGAAGCAACTTCAATTGATTACATTAAAGTAAATGACGTTAAAAAAGAAAAGAAAAAAAAAGACGTAATTAAGCAAATGTAGAAAAAATTAAAATGATCCAACTAACATCTATATAATTCCTGTTACGTGGAGATCATATTTCTGTTTTATTGTTGCGTCCAAGAGGGATTTGTTTCTCTTTGATCATTTGTGTCATGGTTGGCTTTATCTTATCTTGCTACAACTTTTCTTTGTTAGCACAAGATCTTTTTTTGTTTTTTTACTTATGTTGAAGTGTAGCCTAGTGGTAAATAAAGTAGATAAAAATTATGAATGAATATAATTTATTCTCTGTGATTTTAAACTTATAAAACTTTTCAACATTTCAGATTTACTATTTCTTACTTCTTTTATTTTAATATATGTGACATACTTTCTGTTTAATTCGTATAAAAAGAATGTCATCTTTTAATGATCAGGAACGACTTAATTTTAAAATACTTCTTTTATCCGATAAAGTAATTTATAGTCACACAATTATTGAAGATTTAGGCTATAAATTCCAAAAGACCTTTCCATTTTCCTGAAATTTTGTTTCAAAGTCATGAATTGTTTGTATTAGTGAATTCTTACACATAAAATATATGCTTCATGTCAAAATATTAAGTTCAGATGAATTCTGATGATTGAGTATTGCATTTGTCATTGATCTCCTATATAATTTTTCTTAATAGATCTACACCAACTCTCTTAAGAGTATCATACGCCTTATGTGTAGTTTTTTTCCCTTTCAATTATCAATGTCAGACTTTCTTCGTGCACTAACACAATCACCAAATTCCATTGGAGAAAAAAACAGTGTTGATAGGGAATAATAGGTACCCGACAGAATAATCGATATATGTACAAACTAGCTAGTTCAACCATCTAGCTAAATTCATGTGGGTAAAATTATTCAATATTATAAATTAATAGAATGTAATAAGTATCCAATAAAATAATTGAGACGTACATAATTGAACATTCTAATGTTAACTTTGTTTTTAAAAAATGTTTCTCTGATTCCTACTATGTTAAAATATATACGTAAATGGAGCATATATATACCTCAAGAAAGAGAATCAAATTATTACGAGGTTAATTAATTATTGGTGTGAAATGATTATTTGGTTTCAACAACTCTATATCTAAATATAAAAAACAAGTAGACTAGAAGGTGAAGCAAAACATGAGCGTTGACAATATAGAAAGGGGCCTGGGTGGAAAATTTATACAGAAACAAGCAAATTGCTATGGCAACCCATTTCACTGAGCTGTAATGATGGGTCACATGTGGGTAGGATTCAGAAATTTTAGATGCTCTCCTAAATATACATTGCCATATTTTTTCTATTTCTTTCTAAGTTTAAAAAATAAAATAAAATGAAGAATAAATGGATTGATATTTCATTCAATTTAGTGGTTAATAAAGTAAACCGAAAGAATCATGAGGTTTATGCAAGTTTCAAATTTCAACGAAAATAAAACTACTATTCTTTCTATTTCAATTTATATGTCACATTTTCATTTTTAATCAATTTTCAAAAAAATTACACATTTTTTGTTTGAAAAGTCGTTTTATCAATTCAAATTTCAGTAAAAATAAAAATATCAGTAAGTGATTATTTCTCATCTATCCTAAGCTTTGACATATTTATGAGACTATGAGAGATAGCAAATATGTTTAATTAATTTATATATGATAAGATAACAAGCTGATCTGAATACCACGATGATAGATAAAAGCAAGAAATAGTGGGAGTGATAGATAAGATGTGAAAAGACAAAGTCATAGGAGCAAGTTGGTGAGCTTTCTGATATCTTCACTTAGCGTCTGAATTCTGACTCCTAACATTTTTCTTGCCTGCCAACATCTCTCTGCCTCCTCAACTCTTCCACTACTCTTATTCTTCAATCTAATTTCTTTTGTCCATTATATTTTTTTTTTAAAATTAAAAATATTATTTTATCTTTAATAATTTTTTTTTGTATAATCATACAAATGATATGATATAGTTAAGATAATAAATTTAAAATGTTATACTTTCGCATAAATTTTATGACATATTTAACATCACAAATTAAAAATATTTTTTCATTCTTAAATTTTCTATCAAATTAAATTGATTCACATAAATTGAAATAATAAGATATTATTTTTTTAATCCTAAATTTTAAATTCATTTTTTTCCCTTTTCACAATGTTGATAGGAATATATCCGTGGATAATGAAAAAAGGAATAAGAACTTCTAGTGATATTGTGATTATTTTTGTAAAGAATAGATTTTGAGCATATTAGAATTCTCAAACCTTAGTTTATGAAATGAGAATTATCATATACTCTTTCCATTCTATTTTATGTGACATTATTTGATCCTTAATATGATTTTAAAATTTATCGTTTAAAATAATCTTTAGATATTTGAATGGTTATAAATTATTTTATTTAAAATAATAAATAAATTAATAATTAAATTATTTTTAATTATAATAAGATAAATATATTTTTAAGTAGTATATAAAATAGGACAAAAGGAGTATTTTTTAAAAAATAACAACATATTCCTTCAACTAAAATTAACATTGGAAAAATAAAAAGAACTAGAAATGAGTATAAAATTGTGACAAGTTACAGTTCTGCCTAGTCAACTGCTCCAAAAGGAATTGAAAAAGTAACTTTATTTTCACAATTATAACTGGAGTCCAAGCACACCTAAAAAGTTTGCAAAAAAATGCCTTGACTGTCATTTGCTTTTTTCCAAATTATTTTTTACTATTTGCAAAAAGTTTGCCTTTTTTTTCTTCTGACAAACCAATTAAAAGGGTATTATTGACACTCGGTAAGCTTGGTCATCATCATCTAAAAGAAGATGGTAAAAGGGAGACTAAAAAGTATAGTAAAAAAGTCACAGTAACAAAAATATTGTTATGATTAAAGCTATGATTAGAGGGAGTCTTTTAGAAAGATTTGAAAAAATTGCCAAAGCCTAAAGTTGCTTCGGAGGATATAGAGACGAATTCTAAATTTAAACGGTTATTAAATTTTATTGAACTAGTACCTTCTGCTTTAATTTTTCTCCTCCTCTGCTTATATGTATCAATTGTGTGTAAATCTTTTTCTAATATTGATTATTATAAATATATTTTAAGCTATTATAACTTGTTTTTTACTTTATTTTTCAGATTGCTAATTACTTTTACTAATAATTATGTATAAATATTGATTATATTTAGATAATTTAGTAGTTAAAAACAATATTTTTCACATGGTTAATATATATAATTTAAATTGGCTTTATCTTTTTTGTTTTTTTGGTTGTTACAAACTAATATTTATATTTGAACTCGACTAAACACGAATTCACATAGAGTGTGTTTAGAGTGAAGTGATTTCTAATAATAAAGTTAACTTTTATATTTAGAGCTCAAATTCAAAATTTTAAATTAAAAATAAAAAAATACTTATCACTCTATTACAATTTTTATCGATCAATTTAAACTGGCTTATGTGGTTTCATGAACTTTTTAGAGCACGCATGGAGCAGCAATTGCTAGAGCAACTAAGCAAACCAAAAAGGAGGTGGACAGAGCTTTTCTCAATTCCTAAAATGTTTAATTATTTATTAATTAAGAAAAAAACAACATTCAAACTGACGGAATAATAAATATAATTATTTTCTATTAACATTCAGAACGCATCTCAATAATCTCATGCTCCCCATCTGCAAAACTATGATCTTACAGCCCCACGATATAAGACGATGACAATAATAATAATAATATATTCAGTTAAAAAAATATATTATTTATGAATTTTATTTTTATCTTCACTGAATAAATATTATTTTCAAAAAATTGTAGACTCAAATAAGTTACTTATATTGTTCGGATAGTAATCTTAAAAGTCGTGAATTCGAATATATAATAATCGAAGCGCCCCACAGCCAGCCCCACGAAACAGACCAAAAAGCCTTATCTTCTCTAAATAACAAATAATAAAAAACATTACATCTCCTGTCAACTCTTTGAACTATATAGTATAAAATATTTTTATTCCTGTGCGCCCAATATTTTCCTAATTAAAATATATACTACTCTTTTTTCTTCCTTTTCCATATATAAATAATTAGCTGATGCTCTTCTATACAACATATTGCAAAAGGGGTCAAGAATTTTGGTATTCCAATATTGCAGCTAAAACAAACTCTTCTTTCTCTAACAGCTTCCAGTTTTCTGTTATATGGTAAATTTCTGAATTCTCATATGCTAATTAATCATATACAACTAGACAAATTGTATATATAGTAGCTAAAACTGACGTTAGCAAAATCTATTTTTGTTTATTATCACAGATTTATATGAATCAAGAATATGGTTGTTAGAGCCACTACTTCTGCATTTCACTAAATAATACAGAGTTTCATTCTGTTACAGAAACGCAACATTTAATTTTCCTGCAGACTGCAGCTAACTTAATTGTAAGTTGTTGTTTTTCTTTAAATTTCAATCTTGATTGTGACCGTAATATCTAGAAAAGTTCATTAATCGATGCATAGACATCCATAATTCAAATTCGATGGGTTCAATATTTACGTTATTGCCATTGACTCCATCAACGAATACATCCTTGAAATTTTAGTGATTGTTCATGTTTTAATCCATGACTCACATTTTTCAGGTATTGAAGAGCGGTAATGGAGAATTTGGATTGGAATGAAACTCCGTTTAATTTTGGATCTTCGTTTGATCCGATACATGTAATTTCAAATTGGAACATGCCACAACGCCAAGAAGCTGCTAGTAGATTGGCTGCTGATTCTATGGCTGCTAAAGCGGGAGCAGCAGATCTAACCCGGGATTGTACTGATGTAGGTTTTTCTTCTTCCCCATTACTCAATATGCCTAACAATTACATCAGTAATAATAATCCGTTAGGCCTAATGTCCGATTTCGGTGTCGAAAAGCCAACAACTGGGCTAATCTCCAATACTGTATCTCTAGAATCCATTGATTGTTTATTATCAGCAGCCACCACCAACAATACGGACACATCAGTCGAAGACGACGGCATTTCCGTAATTTTTGCTGATTCGAATAGCTTGTGGAATTCCGGAGAGTCTGCCGGAATTAATCCGCCGGGTTATCAACAGCTGTTGACCTGTCTGCCTACTGACCATAAGATACTGGAAGAAGAACAAAATCAAAGAAAACGAAAATCTTATGAGCTCGATGAAGCAGTTTCACAATCATCTCTGGGGAATTCTTCAAACGAGTTCAATCTATTTCAGTCAAATTCATTAACAGGAGATTGTGGTAATTTCCAGCTAATTTCAGAAAAACAATCCAAATCCAAGAAGGCGAGGTTAATTGAAACGAATAAGCGTCCAAGTTCATCAAATATCAATTTCCAACAAGCTAGCTCATCAGTATCGTCAATTGATCAAGAGCCCGATCCGGAGGCGATTGCACAGATGAAAGAAATGATATACCGAGCTGCAGCATTCAGGCCGGTTGATTTCGGTGCTGAAGTACTAGAAAAGCCTAAACGGAAGAATGTAAAGATATCAACGGATCCTCAGACAGTCGCGGCGAGGCAACGGAGAGAAAGGATAAGTGAAAGGATTAGGGTTTTACAAAGGCTAGTACCAGGAGGAAGTAAAATGGATACAGCATCAATGCTTGATGAAGCAGCAAATTATTTGAAATTTTTGAGGTCACAAGTGAAAGCATTGGAAGGAATAGGGCAAAAACAAGATCCTTTTACTTCAATAATACCATTTAATTATCCAATTCCCATGAAATTACCACATTTTCCACTACAAAACCTTAACCAAATTCATCGACCAAAGAGTTGACATGGTTTTTTTGTTGAAAAGAAATCCAGGAGGAAAGGGACAATAAAGATATGTAGTGTAAAAACTTTTTAAGTTAGTTTTTAAAAAAAAAATCTTTGTTTTTGTTGTTATTCTTTCTCCCCTCAGTTTTGTATAAGATGGGACCAAGAATTATTTCTAGTACGTAAGAAGTTGATTATTTTTATTTTCTTTGCATGGAACAATTACGGACTTGTTCAATTAGAATGGTAGTCTGTACTCTGTAGCGTACATTTAACATACGTTATTCTAGTAGATCTTACTTGATATCAAGACTAGATGGCGCTTGAGTTTGAGTAATTTGAATTTGATTTATGCATCATGAATTATTGGATGATCATCACTAACAATAATTATTCTACTAACAAGTAATTTTGATCTTGAGCGCCTTGAGATTTGATTTGTCTTTGTTAATGATTCTCTTTCAAGATGTTTTGGAGGTGAAATGGTAGACACGTGAAATGAAGATTTCACATGATTATTTTATCAATTTGATTTATTTCGTACTTTTCATTCAATGAGAAAATGAGTCAAATTTTACCGGTTTGATGCATGACTGCTTGAATGTTTGCTGCTTTTATATATATATATATATTGCCATGTTGAGAGGAATAAATTGTAATTTATAATTGCAGTAAATATTAGCTGGATTTTGATTAATGAATGGAAAAAAGAGAGCTTAGAGAATAAAGTAAATAACATGCTTCAATAAGTAAAAAATACATTTAATAGCTAGTGTAAAAGTTATTTATATTTCCAATATATATTAGCAGCTTAATCATGAGTTTCATTAAGGAGAGCTTCAAAATATAAAAAGACAAACATATAAAAAAGTAGAGAACTTCAATATCTAACATATACGTAAAAAAAATTTAACCTTATGTTATATATAAAATACATTTTTTTCGACAAATTAAAGGGTTCGGATGGCTAGCTCCACCTCTCTTCTATATAGGTTAGATAAAAAAGAAAATACTTAACTCTCTGTTTTAAACAATTTTGAAAAAAATTAATGTTACCAACACTCAGACTCATGATTATTTCATCATGATATAACTCAGAAAGTTATCTTTACTACCTAACTAAATAATCTTGATCGAATCTTATATCATGATGAACTCATTATTGCATACTCTTAAAGCTTCAATAATGAGCATCATAATGAGATCCACAAGGTGAAGCTCTCAAAAGGCCATAAGTAATAATAAGGGCTATGATTAAGATATTGGAGAACATAAAAAGTGATTACCACTTTGTACCTGCAAGTTTAATTATATTTAATTTCAGATTTTTGTACTTAGTTAGAGATGTTAGAAAAGTGTAAACCTTATTTTAATGTAAAATTAGTGAATCCTAGTCAGTGGTCCTGTCTCCTTGATTCGATCCAAAGCGTGCCCCTCGGGTTTTTCACTCCTAATCCTTATTGCTAACCACGTTTATTCTTCCTTTTTGGCACTTGCTCTTTATTTTAATCCTAATTATCAGAATGTTTTTATGCAAAAGAGGAGGCTAAAAAATGCTAACAGCTAGATACTTATCTGATATTTACATCAAGTCATATTAGTTAATTTATATATGATGATAATATATCAATCAAATATGATTAAATGATAATAGTGTATAGAAAAATACGTACAAATCATGCATCTATTAATGTGATGTAAATATCAATCAAACTGCTAGGCAATTTGTTTCCATTTCTGATACTTATCTTGATAAAAGAAACATGATTACATGGGAGGAATGATTCAAGATTTGAATTTAATGAATTCAATATATATTCAGTCTTTCTCACCACTGAATCCATACCGAACTTTGTAATTATAGGTTCAAGAATTTAATACTTTTTTAAAAATTCTAATGATTTTACATATAAATTTGTTTATGCTTTGTGAAAAAAATATTAAGTTCAGTTAAATTCATCAAAACTACACTACATACACCATGTCCGATAAAAAAGCCTAGCTAACTAGATGTGATTAGAAGCTGGCACGGATATCATCGTTATTTTTAGAAGAAAAAAAAAGGCAAAAAAGAAGAAGGAAATAGAAGCAGACATGTGTACAATTAATTCTTGTTGACGACGAGTAGGATGATGGTATAAGGCAAAGTGGTGAATCTTTGAAAAAAAATGTGGGGTTTGAGTCTTTGCCAAAGAGTCTTTGGTAGTATTGCTGCAAGAGGGGTTGGGATAATTGGACTTATTTGATTGGATAGAATTAAGAGGTTACAGATTTTGTTTTCTAAATATAGAAAGTTCTGTTACTTGACTTGTAATAATTCCCTACTTGTTCTCTTTCAAATTGCAAATAATGTCCACAAAATCAACATATTATAAGGTGCTCATTTTTGGCTAGCCATGATTTTTTTTTCTTTCGTTGAATCTAACTAATTCAAATTCATATATAAATACATCGTATATTATTAAATGATTTTATTCTTTAATTCTAAATTCTAAATTTCTGATTAGAAAGAAATAATAATTATCGATCACTACAACTTTTAGTGGTGGCTAGTCATCTATCATCTATGATGTCTTTAAATTGGTATGAACCAACTAGCTGGACAACTAGAGTCATAGCATAACCGTTTTTAGCAAATATCAAAGTCAAAAATTTATTTGTGTATTTTTATGGATAGGAATAAACATTTGACTTTGCTTTTAGTTAAACCGATTGTGATATGACTGTCTACTTGTCCTAGTTGATTTTCGCGAGTCCAAAATCAAAAGGACAACAAAAATTTTCAAAAATTCCAAAAGGACAACTCAATTACTTATGGAATTAAAAGCGCAACAATCTGTAACGGCATCTAAATTAGGATTTCAAAAACGAGGCACAAAAACCCATGAGCCTTGCAAGGCTCAGCAGCTTTTAGCCTTGTAAGGCTCAGCCGCCATGAGCCTTACAAGGCTCAAGGATGTCAGCGCTTGCAGGGCGATTTTTTTTTTTTAAATTCGTTTTATTTTCTTGGGCTGTCATTAATTTATTTGTCCCTAGTTATTTTCATTCCCTTGCAAGCATAAGTGGAAAAATATTTAATGTAAGTTGTGGTCTACTTTTAGAATTTTGTACACTAATTATATGATAAGTTAGAAACTTCTTGCTAGATATATGAGAACAAACAAGAGAATTAACAAGAAAAAGAAAAATAAAAAGAATGAAAAAAAAATAGTTAAAAAATATTCCCTCAATTTCACAAAGAATGACCTAGTTTGACTTGGCACAGAGTTTAAGAAAATAAAGAAGATTTTTGAATATTGTGATTCTAAATTAAAGTTATGTCAAATGTACAAAATTGTCCTTTAATATCGTGGCCTTAAACATACCACGTGGAAAGCTGAAATTAAAATGTTACCAAAAAAGAAAGAGGTCATTCTTTTTTAAATAGACTAAAAAGGAAAGGAGGTCATTCTTTTTGAAACGGAGGGAGTATTATTTATCAATTTTTTTTAACTATTTTTTTCATCGTTCTTTTTATTTTTGTATATGCTTACCCTAATTCTTGCGATTTGCATGATTTGTATAAATTCAAAAATTTGTAAATTCGGTTCCGGATTATATAAATCCAGAATTTTGTATATGCTTACCCTAGCTATTATATACGATTTATGAAAAATTCATAATAAATTACATTGTTTGTATATTGGCAAGCGAAATATACAAACGGAGTTTTGAAAAATTCCTAAATGTATAAATACAAAATTCGTATATTCGCAACAACAGCTTCCATAGCAAATAAAACTATAGCTATGAAGCACAAATATCGAAACTATAGTTATAGAGCCTTATTATATCTATTATGTTTACTATTTCTAAATATTATTTTTTTATGGGGTTCTGTATTTGAAAATACGCTATATAACATGTACCCAATTTCTAACTTTTGATGTTTACCCAATTCGAAACAATCTAGATATATGATATCTAAGTTTAGATTTGACAATACAAACTTCAGAGAAACATATGATTGAAATTCAAGCATTTTATT
Source organism: Solanum pinnatisectum (assembly GCA_035578085.1). Lineage (NCBI taxonomy): Eukaryota > Viridiplantae > Streptophyta > Magnoliopsida > Solanales > Solanaceae > Solanum > Solanum pinnatisectum. Next base: position 53,635,240 of record CM069078.1, on the reverse strand, counting down.
GCAGTTTTGAAGCATAGTATCAGTGATAGGTCTATTTCGAGGTAGTCCCAAGAATGTTGGGCCAAGACTCCAACAAATCTAGCGGCCCACGAGAAGTTTGACATATTTTGGTTGATTTGACCCGCTAAATTTGCCATGCCTCCAGGCCCATGTCCACTAGAAGGCTTCTGGTCCCAATGCTCTGAGATCGTCTTTTTTCCATTTATCATATGAGAATATTGCCCTAAACACTTCTGCCAACTAGTTTACAAAATAGGTACAAAATATATACTCGATATTTAACATACATATAATAAACATACCAAAATATGTACATCATATATATATTTTGTGCATATTTCAATCATATGATAAACCAATTGATCGAACAATATATATCTGTAACATACTTTATAAAATACTATAAAACTTAAAACATGTGCAAGTATTTTAGCAAATCATGAAGGATGACGCGTGTTTGATTTGTCTAAAGTCGTACATAAAAAATGGTGTTGACCTTGGGATAAACAAATTAAAGACATCGATTGAACAAACTATAAGGAAGCTGCTGGAACTATTTTATATACGTTGATGATGCACTCTAGGAATATTGTACTCAGTTATAAAAATTGTGACGTTGCTCTCAATTTTATAATCAAATCAATGCTGAATAATGATAAGGAATTTAAGTACCCAGTTTGTTTAATTAGTTTATTTAAGGAGATCTATTCTAGATCTGTTTTAAGTCATTTGATAATTTCAATAGAATAATCTCTTTATACAAAGTTATATCAGTTCGCAGAGGTGGAGTCAGTTTATGAATTTGCAATTTTGGTCGTTTAAGTTATTGGTTTTGTTTACACATATTCATTACACTTCTATCAATGTGATAGTACTCTGCACTCACTGATTTAAAATACAGTATTTGTACATATATTACATGAAACAAAACTACGTATTGTAGTTTGTCTTGTACATTCACAACCAAATAAACACACGGTCATCGATCTCATCTTAGGATCGATGGAGGACATTATCCAAATTTCGTGTTCTTCAATTCGAGTCATAATTATCAATCATCTGCCTTAAACATTGCTTTATTATCGTGACAACGACAGATATACCTGGTCTATTTGTTGGTTCAAGAGAAACACAAGCCATTGCTAGTGCCACAATTCTCTTTGCTGAATTCACATCAACTTCTCCTCCTAATCTTGGATCGATTACTTTTGAAACATCTCCGTTATCATTAATCATACCATTGACCCACGTTATTACATAAATCTTGTCATGTTTTCCTAGTAAATGCCGTCCTGTTATTATTTCCAAAAGAACCACACCGAAACTGTATACATCACTTTTCTCCGTTAGCTTATTTGTCCTGTAGTAACTGTAGGTCAATTCGAGAGTTAAAATTAGATATACATAGTTGTTATTCTTTTTGAGACAGACTAATAATAAAATGAGAGAGCACGTACTCAGGGTCAAGATAGCCTGGACTACCCGCAATTATGGTGGTAACATGACTTCCCTCTCCAGTTGGTAAAGTCCTTGACAAACCAAAATCAGCAAGTTTTGCTTGGAATTTATCATCTAATAGAATATTACTAGACTTGATATCTCTGTGTATTATTGATGGCTGGCAACCATGATGTAGATACTCCAATCCTTCATTATTTTTTCAGTTAAAATTAAAAGAAACACGTCAAATATACAATTAATCATTCTAAAATTGAGGTAGATAGACTGAAATTATTTTCATCTAGTGGTGTATATATATACCTTGTGCCGCATCCAAGGCTATATGAAGTCTTTCCTCCCATGTTAAAGCATTTGGATTTCTATCTGCACGCAACGATTAAAGACTTGTGAAATGTGTGATCTAAAGAACATTTATTTGACTACAAATCAGGTACCTGATAGTTGCATGTCTAAGCTTCGATTGGCCATGTATTCGTAAATAATACCAATGTGGGTGCCTTCAACACAATACCCAACTATAGAAATCAAGTTCTTATGATGTATGCTCATCAGGAGACTAGCCTGTCAAGTCAAATTTATGTATAGTCAAATTCGTGCTAACTAAATATAATGTCTTATGTACTAAAAAATACTTCTTCAGTTTACCTCAGCCTGGAATTCCTTGAACCCTTGAACCGAAGATGGGGATAGCATCTTAACAGCTACGTCACGGTTATCGACATAGCCAAGATAAACTGTTCCAAAACCTCCTTTACCAAGGACTCTCTGGAAGTTATTTGTCATGTGCAAGACCTGTGAGTATGTGAACTGCCGGTTTTTCAACTCCAATGCAATGTTTGGACTCTGTACTGTTCTTTCTGTCCCAGTGATCTTCCCTGTTACAGAAATTAATTAGATTTATTTCTTCAATATCAAATCATCGTGCAAGTATTAATCGATTTTATGATTTGCTCACCTTTTTTGTTTTTCATCCTCCGAATTATAAACCAAAGAAGTAGTAAAGCCAAGATGCCCAAGACCACCACGGATGCACTAATTCCTGCTAGTGCACCAGCACTAAGGTTATTACTAGCTTTCGGAGGACGAAATTCATCATAACTGTATGACAAAAAATTAATTGAAATGTAATTATAAGTAAATAAAAGTGTGTCTTCAATATCTAACGACTTGATAACAATTCAACATAACATCAGACTTTAATATTTTAGATGAGTTGATTACACAATTTACCAATTATATGGGAAATTAATATCGATCACAGGGGAGAGAATTTTCTAACTAAATCTTAGATGTTTTTTGTATACTCATAAATTAATTCATGGATTCTGAGAGTGGAACGAAACCTCAAATCGAGTGATCCATTTCTTGATTTTGCCAGCAATTCTTCAGGAATTTTTTCGGAGAAACTGTTTCCTTTCAAGTATCTGTCACAAAGATAACCAAATTACTCTATGTTCTAATTAAATAAATACCCCTTCCGTTCTAATTCATATGACACAACTAAAATTTTAAAATTCAAAATTCTAAACTTTGATCGTGAATTTGATCGTAAAAATTACTATAGATCAAAATAATTAACAACTTAAAATATTTTAAAATAATATTTGGAATTGTGGCTCATAAATTGATAGAGAGGTAGTAATTGTAAACTTAAGAGGTCATGAGTGAGTAAATTACAGCTTTTTTAAGAAGGGTAGTTGTGCTAGATTGGCAGGGACCTTTCCCGTCAGCTGATTGTTTGACAAGTCTCTTCAACAGAAACACAACAATAATGTCATAAAAATCATATTAATTGCAACTGTGCCGCATAAATTGAGACTCAAATGAGTTATAGGAGAGTAAATTACAGCTCTTGTAAGAAGGCTAGTTGTGAGAGATTGGCAGGCACCTCTCCCGTCAGCTGATTGTTTGGCAAGTTCCTTCAACAGAAACACAAGAATCTCATAAAAATTACTTAATATATAACTGAAAATTTTATTTTATGCCTCGAGACTTCATTTGTTTCACAAATTGGTGGATTCAAAATTTGTTCGACCCAAAAATACATGATTTGGGTCCACTGATTTGTGAACAACAAGTAGCCTCGTACAAGTTCTTCATTTTCTAGTTTGGTGCAAGTGATAAAGCTTGCAGTATGTAGATACTTACAACGTTTCTAGATTTGTGAGACTTGTTATATAAGGCGATATTGTCCCTAGTAATTCACTTGACGATAAGTCTCTACTCAACAAATTAACTATATGTTAGTTTCATCCTCCAAAGAGCAAAATTAGAAGAAACATGTTTATATTAAAAAAAAAAATTGAGAGTATATAAGGAAAATACAAGGATATAATTGTGGGGAGATCCCCATCAAAATTGCATGTGACACCCTTCCAAATATCAGCTACAGGGCCGCATGGATCTCCTTGCCAGTTCTTTTTAACCCCGTACGTTGATTTGACATTCATAATAGCCTCAACTAATAGCAAAATTAATGTCAAATAATCAGTGGATTCGAAATAAAAACTAGTATTTAGGGCCTAGCTTATTTGACAAAGCTTTTACGAGTTAAAAGTATTTATTTTTTCTAAAAAGCGAGGTGTTTGTGTGCACGCACATAAACTTACCATCTAAGTCATTTGTTTGAGGGTTTATGATTTGCTTGACTACTTTATACAACTCGATGGCATTAATGGTGGGTTTACGAATTGAATTTCCCGTTTTGTTGAGGGAAATTTGGTGCCTGTCTTTTGGCTTTAGAGCTGATGTTGATAAAATTGTGGTTACAGACATATAGGCCGGAGCAAATGCTCCCTCATACAACTCTCCATCAAAATATATGTTGAATTGCCTATTGACATGGTTGGCTTCAATCTCTGCAAAGTGCAAGTAGATATAGTACTCATCTGTCGAATTTGCAGGTTCCCACCAAAGTGATATTCCATCAGTGTCATTATCTGCTGCTATTGCTGTGCTCAGCACCTTTGACGGCGGTAAATAACTGTTGGTGTTATCAATGGTTGAAGTTGTACTCAATGATATCGTGTTTGCCACATTATTATACGGCCACCATAAACGATCATATATGTCATCTTGGTACCTGATGAAATTTGACTGTACGTTATAATAAAATGTTGTTATAGAGGATGAGTTTGAAAGAAAACAAAGAGTATTTACCTTACTAATTGAGTGGCTGTTGAGCCAAGATCAAGACGTACGAAAGTTTGTAGTGACCCGGATGTGGTCTTGTATATGGTTGAGTTCAAGAGTCTCAATTCAAGTGCGGATATAAATGGTGTTCCTCGACCTGTATTTACTAGACAAACCTGTACAAAATCCGATGAGAGTATGTGTATGATCTCTCCATATAACGGAACTGAAGCATTGACTATTTGAATCGTGGCCCAAAAGTCAACTCCGAGATGAAGATCAAAATTGATCAGTAGCTGACTCTTTCCATCATAGTTTCCGTATAAAAAACTTGCCCTGATCAAGTATTTTTTTCCTTTTCCTTCTGGAACTCTAATGGTGTAGCAATTTCGTTTTCCTTCAGGAAAACTTGAGAGGGTGTACAACTGTTGTTCCAGGCCATCGGCCTGAAACTCACTCGAGATAGTAGCGTTACTACCTGTATCAATGAAACCTGAATCGGATACATACTGTAGTCCTGTAGCTACATCGGTGTAGTTAGAACCTTTAGGAATTCCACAATCTATGCTTATGAATCCTGAATAAAATTGAAGAATATTAGAATCCTGAAAGAAATGAACAAAATTATAAATGAGTTGAATGATAAATTATATATACCTGATTGATCAACTTGGGCATTAGCTTCAAGTGTAAAGAGAGAAATACAAATTAGAAAGATAAAAATCAAGTCTTTCGTCATATCACTATTTCAGTGTTGAAGCTAAGCCAAACTCTAAATTCTTGATTACTAGAACACGAAGTAATTAACAAGCTTAGTTACCATCTTAATTATATGCGTAATTCAGCAAACATCACTAATTGTTTTCTTTTATAAATAAAAAAATACGACTTTAGAATTATCCTGTACAAGAACTATTCTTATGCATTCTATTTTATCAGTAGCTATCGTATGCCAGAAAGTGAAGTAAGATTAAAATAGTTAAGCTTATTTCATGAGAGAGATTGACTTTTCTAATGATGACAATCTTGATAATTAAGTTCCATTAGATTCTTTTTTCTGATGGAGTAAGAAAAATCTATTAAATGACATCAAGCAAATGCATAGAAGTTATAAAAGATTGAGTGAATGTGACTGCTCAAGAAGACAAAGACTAGTCTGAACTAACACTAAGGACATATAAAGGGCAACTCGAAGCACAAAATATCTGCTAAGGGCTGTACTCAAAGGATGTGATGTAAACAGTCGACCCTAATACAAATATTAATGATTGTATCCCCGCAGAGGCGAAGTCAAATTTCATTAAGGATACTCTAACCGTGACCTCTAGATCACTCGGAGGCAGTTTTATTGTTGCTCCAATGCTCCCTGTTCAACACCATAGAGCATGCACATTGCCAAAAAACAATCACAACTAGTTCACAGGGGCCTGGTCTAGTCAACTAAAAGAGACCAAGTAAACATTTTACATTGAGAACATGAATTAGAGTTGAATTCCCATTAAAATATCTGTTATTTCTCTTCTTTCAGATGCACCAAAAAATAGAAAGAAGACACTATTTGCAGTTTCTCATTGAGATGCTGAATTACACAAATAGAAAATTCTCAATATTAGCTCTATAGGGTAGAATTTAACTAAATATTTTTTTGTTATTTCTGGGTTATAAATAAAATATTTATATTCAAGCTAATTCTGAAAATTAATAAACCAATAAGAAAGAGATGAAGATAAAATTAGAATCAAGTCTACCGAATTAACAGTCTGTCCTTAAGGAAATTATTTTCCTTAAGTAGCCGAGGTTTTGAATATATCGTCTTGGGATAAAATGATTCACTTCAACCAAATAGTGGTATCTCAAATTTGCTAAATCTCGAACTCACTTGACAAGAGTAAATCACACTTGAATTTTTGCAACAAGGAGGAGTATTAACTTCAAACTTTCAGTACTTAGTTTATACTAATTCGTATATAATGTCTGAGGAAGAAACAAATATGTATAGCCATCAAAAACTGCTTCAGAGAAAACGTATTGGTTCAGTAAACGCAACACCAATTCATACCGGCTTTGCATCGGCGACCACGTAAAATCAGATACATACATATATAGCACGAGAATAAAATCAGGCTAAAATTTGTGGTGTACCATTTTAGCGAAGAATCCTGCTCCAGATGCAAATGGACATTATTGGATTTGATGAGTTGAATTAAATTAATCATTTTTTATATAGTTCATAAATATACATGTGAAATTTCACTGAAACAACAACAATTTAAATTCTGAGAACCTTAAAATGTTGAACTCATCAAGTTTACAATTTGTATCCGTCTCTGCTCATGCCTTTGCTTAAAGACTTTCATACCACCTACGGGTGTTCTCTTCTCTCATTCATTGTTTCTCAATCTTCTACACTCACAAGTCACAACCAAATAAATACACGGTCATCTCATCTTAGGATGAAGGACATTAATATCCAAATTCAGAAACATTGTGTTTTTCAATTCGAGTCATAGTTGATCTTAAACAATGGTTTATTATTGTGACAACGACAGACATAATTGGTCTACTTGTTGGATCTAGTGATCAAACACAAGCTATTGCCAACTCCACAGCTTATTCCTTGCTGAATTCACATCAACTTCACCTCGTAATCTTGGGTCGATGACTTTTGAAACATCTCCTTTCTCATTCATAATGCCATTGACCCACGTTATTACATAAATCTTGTCATGTTTTCCTAGTAAATGCCGCCCTGTTATTATTTGCAACAGAACAACACCGAAACTGTATACATCACTCTTTACCGTTAGCTTATTTGTCTTACAGTACCTGCAGGTCAATTCGAGAGTTAAATGACTCAACTAACATCGAGAATTTGATATACTTGCTATTCTTTTTGAGGCAGACTAACAAAATGAAGGAGCACATACTCGGGGTCAAGATAGCCTGGACTACCCGCGATTATGGTGGTAACAATACTTCCCTCTCTAGTTGGAAAAATCCTTGACAAACAAAAATCAGCAAGCTTTGCTAGGAATTTATCATTTAATAGAATATTACTAGACTTGATTAAACCTCCAACTCACTAAATGGGAGTAAATCACACCTGAATTTTTGTAACACGGAGGATTTTAACTTTAAAAATTTTCAGAAGCCTCCAAAAAAGAAAAAAAGACTTTCAGGCTCTGATATCAAATGATAGAAATCAATAGCAGCAAACAGAAGTAATATGCAGGTGAAGTGTGTTCTGTATTGATACTGCAAAATATGATGTTACAAGAGTTCTTAAATAGAAAACTTAGTAAATAAAACAACACGTTTATTCTCCTAAGAAATCTGAATCTAAAAAATTGACTGCACTAGTCTTGTAGCCTAAAGACTAGGAAACAACTTATTCTCACAAAGCTGATCACGTAGCTAACAGTTTGACCACTTTATAAATCTCCATGGCATTGATGGTGGGTTGATGAATTGAATTTCCCGTTTTATTGAGGGTAATTTGGTGCCTGGCTTTTGGCTTTAGAGGTGATGTTGATAAAATTGTGGTTACGGACATATAGTCCGGAGTAAATTCTACCTCATACAACTCTCCATCAAAATATACATCGAATTGCCTATTGACATGGTTGGCTTCAATCTCTGCAAAGTGCAAGTAGATATAGTACTCATCTGTCGAATTTGCAGGTTCCCAGGAAAATGATATGCCATTAGTGTCATTATCGGCTGCTATTGCCGTGCTCAGCACCTTTGATGGCGGTAGAAAACTGTTGGTGTTATCGATGGTTGAAGTCGTACTCAATGATATCGTGTTTGCCACATCATTATATGGCCACCACAAACGATCATATATGTCATCTTGGTACCTGATGAAATTCGACCTTACGTTATAGTAATAAAATGTTGTTATAGAGGATGAATTTGAAAGAAAACACAGAGTATTTACCTTACAAATTGAGTGGCTGTTGAGCCAAGATCAAGGCGTACAACAGTTTGTAGTGACCCGGAGGTGGTCTTGTATATGGTTGTGTTCAAGAGTCTCAATTCAAGTACGGATATAAATGGTGTTCCTCGACCTGTATTTACTAGACAAACCTGTACAAAATCCGAAGAGAGAATGTGTATGATCTCTCTATATATCAAAGTTGAAGCGTTGACTATATGAATAGTGTCCCAAAAGTTAACTCCGAGATGAAGATCAAAATTGATCAGTAGTTGCCTCTTTCCATCATAGTTTCCGTACAAAAATCTTGCCCTGATCAAGTATCTTTTTCCTTTTCCTTCTGGAACTCTAATGGTGTAGCAATTTCGTTTTCCTTCAGGAAAACTTGTGAGGGTGTACAACTGTTGTTCCAGGCCATCGGCCTGAAACTCACTAGAGATAGTAGCGTTACTACCTGTATCCACGAATCCTGAATCGGAAACATATTGTAGTCCTGTAGCCACATCGGTGTAGTTGGAACCTTGAGGAATTCCACAATCTACACTTACGAATCCTGAATAAAATTGAAGAATATTATTAGAAGTGTCATTCAATCAAAAATAAAAATGAGTTGAAAGACGAAATTATCTGTACCTGATTGATCAATATGGGCGTTAGCTTCAAGTGCAAAGAGAGAAATACAAATTAGAAAGATAAAATTCAAGTCTTTCGTCATTTCACTATTTCAGTGTTGAAGCTAAGCCAAAACTCTAGATTCTTGATTACTAGAGCAGGAAGTAATAAACGAGCTTAATTATATGCATAATTCAGGTTGCGTCACTAATTATTTTGTTTTATAAATTCACAAGAAGTTACGACTTTAGAATTATCCCGATCAGGAACTATTCTTATGTATTCTATTTTATCAGTAGCCATCATATGCCAGAAAGTGAAGTGAGGATTAAAATAGTTAAGCTTAGTTCATGAGAGAGATTCACTTTGCTAATGATGACGATCTTGATAATTACATTTCATTAGATTCTTTTTTCTGATGAAGTAAGAAAATTCTATTTAATGACGTCAAGCAAATGCAGCATCAAAGTTATAAAAGATTGAGTGAATTAATGTGACTGCTCAAGAAGACAACACTAGTCTAAACTAACACGAAAAAGCATATAAAGAAGCAGCTCGGTGCACAAAGTATCCTGCATTTAGCGGGCCGCACTTAAAAGGGTGTGATATAGATAATCTACTCTAATACAAACATTAGTGACTGTTTCCAAAGCTCGAACTGTGATCTATAAGTCATAGGAAGACAATTTTATCGTTGCTCCAATGCTCCCCTTCAACACCATGGAGCATGCACATTCCAAAAAACAATCACAACTAGTTTACAGGGCCTGGTCTAGTCAACTAAAAGAGACTAAGTAAACATTTTACTTTGAGAACATGAATTGGAGTTGAAATCCCATTAAAATATCTGTGATTTCTCCATTTTCAGTTTCTCCGCTGAATTACAAACATAGAAAATTCTCAAATAGCACTATAGGATAGAATTTAACTAAATATTTTTAGATTTGATTACGTCAACCACTGCTTGGTCTAAAGTATTTCAAGAGGGAAAAATTGTGACAATGACAATGAAAAACGATAATATCAATTTAATCATGAAGTACTCCGGATGGTTTATGTACGTACATCTATAAGAAAGATACATACATAGCGCGAGATTAAAATCATAACTATATGAACAAATTTATGGATCATGTTGACCGAGGTACATGAGATTTCTGTTAAGAACTCATCATCAACTTAATTATTTACTTAAGATAAGTCAAGAAAAATCTAGAATATTCCGGAGTTATAGAGAATTGAAGGAAGATCTCTAGAATGAGTATTCTAGAGAGAATAGAAATATTCTAGATAGGGTAGTTCTAGAATTAAGTAGTTGGAGGAATATTCTAGAATAGAGTAGAAAAATATGTTTAGCTAGATTGTTACATCACCTCCTATAAATAGAGGTGGTCCATTTGAGTTGTAAACAACCAAGTAAGAAACAAAGTAAGAAAACAAGAAAGAAAGTAAGAAAGAAAACAAGAGTGAGTGCTAAGTCAAGAGTGTTGCTGAAGCAAGCAACAAGTGTGATCAAGATTGTAAGACAGAAGCGGGTCCTTACTTTGATATAATAAAATTGAAATTGTCAGAAATCGATTGTGCCCGTCTCTCCAATCAAATAATATTCAACAAGTGGTATCAGAGCCTGGTGGATAAGAGCGAGGTAGTAACTCAAAGAAGATCTTACAAGCTATTGTCGGAGGCTACAAGTTGTGAGGCACTTATCAATGGCAGATTTCTCAAGCACTCTCAATAGCGTTGAGAAGCTCAACGCAAGAAACTACGGATCATGGAGCATGAGAATGCAATATTACTTTCTCTGCCAGAAATTATGGGATATCATCGGTAGATCAGACACCACACCACCAACAGATGCTAAAGCAGCAAAAAGGTGGAAGGTTAAAGCTGGAAAGGCCATGTATGCTCTCACTATAACCATCGAGGATGAGTTCTTACAACGGATTAAGAATGTCAATGCAAGACACCCAAGAAGCTTGGGACACCTTGTCAACGACTTTTACAAAGAAGAGTGATGCGAGATTACAAAGGCTTGAAAATGAGCTTTTGTCGATCTCTCAATGGAATATGACGATCAATCAATACTTCTCAAAGGTAAAATCTTTATCTGATGAAATATCAAAATTAGATCCAGAGAATGCTATCACAGAGACAAGAATGAGGAGAATAATTGTTTATGATCTAAGGCCGGAGTATAAAGGCATAATTACAGCCACACGGGGATGGGCCACAGAACCAACTTTATCTGAGTTGAAAAATCTGTTGGCAAATGAGGACGATTTGGATAAGCCATTACCAAGTTTCACTATAAATGATGAAGATAAGGTGCTCTTCAGCAAAAGGGATGACTATAAAAAAAGAGAAGTGGAGAGAAGCTCACGGCCAGAGGGAGACCAAAAGAATCAACATCAAAGAAGTCAACGACAAAACAAGCAGGCGAAATGCTTTAACAACCGGCAAATGGAGAAGTGCTACAATTGTGGAAAGAAAGGACACTACGCCAGAGACTGCTGGTATAAGAAAACTGAAGGTACTGTAGCTACTTCTACTCAAAACAAGAAAGATGAAGACGAAGCTTGAGATTTCGAGACCCCTTATGTTGTTGAAGAAACTAATCAACAAGAGGAGCTTGTCACCTGTCACTCTAACAAAGAAGAGGAGATTGCACTTGCAACTGTAAGTGAGAAATTGATCGACTATGAACATGATTGGATCATTGATTCAGGATGTTCCAATCACATGACCGTTGATGAGAAAAAGCTCATTAACATGAGTGAATATAAAGGTGGTCGAGTAGTGGTGACTGCAAATAATTCAAAAATGCCAATAATTGATCATATTGGCAAGACGGTGTTCGTGCCTCATCACAACTCAAGACAAGTGCAACTTCAAAATGTCTACCATGTTCCAGGTATAAAGAAAAACTTATTATCTGTATCACAACTAACAGATTCTGGTAACTATGTCTTATTTGGGCCAAATGACGTAAAAGTATATCGAAACCTAAAAGTTACAAACACACCAATAATGGAAGGGAGAATGTTAGAATCAATATACGTCATGCCAACCGAGACAACTTATGTGGTACTTGATGAAGCACCAACATGGTGGTACAACGAAATCTCCTTGCCAGATTCAAGGAAATTGGAGGAAAAGCTACAATATAAACTTGAAGAAGAAGGACAAAGAAGTGAGGCTGAACATAAACAAAAGGTATGTGAAAATATAACTCACATACAAAGGAGATATTTTCAAAAGGAGAAAATAAGAATTCATGGAAAACAAAAGTACATGAAACTCCAGAACTATTGCAAGAAATTGTCCAAGAATCTCTGCAACCTCAACTAAGAAGGAAGACACGATTGAAATGCTCAAATGCCAAGTATATATATAGATGCAACATTAGCAGATGTGGTTAACAATAAAGATATTGCTACCTTTGAAGAAGCTTCAAAGAGTAAGGATCAGAATAATCCGATGAAGGAGGAGATCCTCAAAGGACATGGACATCATGATGCTTGCAGAGCAAGAATCGCTCACAACGGACGCAAAGGAAAAATTAAGTTGGTGTTGAGGGGGAGTGTTAAGAATTCATCACCAACTTAATTATTTACTTAAGATAAGTCAAGAAAAATCTAGAATATTCCGGAGTTATAGAGAATTGAAGGAAGATCTCTAGAATGAGTATTCTAGAGATAATAGTCTAGAAATGTTCTAGATAGGGTAGTTCTAGAATTAAATAGTTGGAGGAATATTCTAGAATAGAGTAGAAAAATATGCTTAGCTAGATTGTTCCATCACCTCCTATAAATAGAGGTGGTCCATTTGAGTTGTAAGCAACCAAGCAAGAAACAAAGTAAGAAAGCAAGAAAGAAAGTAAGAGAGAAAACAAGAGTGAGTGCTAAGTCAAGAGTGTTGCTGAAGCAAGTAACAAGTGTGATCAAGATTGTAAGACCGAAGCGGGTCCTTACTTTGACATAATAAAATTCAAATTATCAAAAATCGATTGTGCCGGTCGTCTCCCACCAAAAATATTCAACAATTTCAAGCTCCAAATTTAAATAAAAGACATTGTAAAAATGTCAACCATTTGATGTTCTAATACTGGTGTCATATTGCTGAATAATATACAGAACACAACTTACAAAAGTCACATAGACTTGGAGAAGGATAATAAAAAGGAAAAAAAGAAACCCATAAACTTACTCAAATCAATCCACAAGAAATTTTCTTTGATGCAGAGGCAATCCCTCTCCCAAAGCGAACAGACCTTGGATTTGATGAGTTCAATTAAACTAATCGTTTTCGATACAGTACATAAATATACACGTGAAATTTCACTTAAAACAGCAACAAATTTAAATTATGAGAATCTTAAAAGGTTGAACTCATCAAATTTACATAATTTTGGGTCCGCCTCTGCTCATGCCTCTGATTAGGACTTTCATACCACCTATGTGTTTTCTCATTCTCTTGTTACTCAATCTTCCACGCGCACAAGAAAAGGCAAAAAGGTGAGGCTCTGGAGTGACTCAACGTTGAATAATACTTAGTATGATCGCTACAATCACTGTCGCCTCCAACGCTACTTCCATCTCTGTCACTTTCCAATTCAGACACCCCTGGCTTAAAAATGAACAATCCATGAGTAGAACCAGGTTCACAAAACAACCAAGAATGCACATCCCAAAACACTTGTACGTGCTGCTCGTTCACTAGTACCGTTTGATTTCCCCTGAATTTCCATTGCAAATTCTTTATGTGAATCAAAACAATCCCATCTATACTTATCCACATTTCAGGATCTCTTGGTCCTGAAGTTGAACTTTCTACAACAATATCACTTTCTTTTTTGTTGTTTTCAAATTTAGCCCTTGTTGAGAAACTTTTCTTACCAAAAACATGTTCTTTTTTGTAAAACAACAACGCATCTACAAGAGCTGGCCTTGATTTTGTTCTCTTATAAGCTTTTTTCTTGTAATCACCTAATAGTAAAACAACTTCTTCCTCTGCAATTAACGCGACATAAAAATCTTTAAATGGTTCAGGACTACCTGAAAATTTTGCTGATCTTAAATCCCAATAAGCCTCCAATTGATTTCCATCAACCTCAAATGTCTTGTAACCTTTTTTAGCCCAAAAATGCCAAGGTTTTAGATCAATCTTGCAAGTTTGATGATCTTCATTTTCTACGCTATCAACAGATATGGTAAGGCAATGATTCATCATATTTTTTCTCCATATAACAGTCACATTACGCCAATATCCCCCGATATGAGATTGGTAAACACATGTAACGCTACCCTGAGCATTTTTAGGATCTACAGGATCATCTTTTAATTTTTGAGCAATTGATGGTTGAGAAGAAAATGATTTTGCCCTCGCGGTAACACGATGAGGCATTTCTCAGATACTTGAAAAATACATAGAATTCATGGCTATTTGCTACATGAATGTCAATTAATCTACATCCTTTGAATGATGAAATATCAATAGGAATAGGAATTAGCGACCAACATATTATATTTACCTCCAGATCAGACAAAGTTGCTCAGGTTTCATCAAAGCCTTAACAATATAAGGGATTAATTGTTAGTAGTAATATATTTTGTGGAATTTAGATGGAAATTCAGAGAGTAAAATTTGTTTATTTTTGGAGAAAAATTATGTTGGTAAAAGGTTCTGGGGAAGGAAAGAAAGACCCTACCCCTTAGGTGAGAAATTTTTTGAATTTTCTATAGGCTTCGATGCTTTTGTTTATTAACTTTAATAACTATAATTATTCTGATAAATCAAAAGTATTTCATTAACCATATATTAGGACGTGTCAGAAAACGTGGGTAAATTCATAAATAGTCATATTTTTTTAGCTTTGTATTTTAAAAAATAACTAATATTTTAGACTTCAAAATTTCATAATTAATGCTATTTTTCAACTGACCTAACTTAAAATAAACGATATGAATGGAGCGAGTAATATTGTTAATTGACCACTTTTTAGTTATAACTGAATGAATACTAGCTATTATCATAGAATTTTGAATTTCATATGTAAAACTTTATGATAGAAATTATTCCCGAGGTTGTAAAATTACTTATTTTTAGCACTTTTTTGAAAATAAATTAAAGTTTTCTTTGTTTCATAAATTTATGCAATGTTGATTTACTTACCTCCAATAAGAAATCGGAAAAAACTACTCTCTAGCAAAACTAAATAGAAAAAATTGTTGTCTTCAATTCATTTTTATTTATCATGTTTCATTTTATGACGGTACATTTAATTAATTTTTAAAGTTCATTAAATTAAATTAATTTAATATTTTAAATTTTAAATTTAGATGGATACGGTAAATTACCAGCATCCAATTTTTTCCTCCCAAATAACGAGCATCCCATTTGATATTTTGTCCGTTGTTTAATTACTCTAGTGCTATTTCTTTACCGTGTAGTGAATACTGGTAAAGTTAATCAAAGGGCGAGATGGCGTCGACGCCGATGATGCCGCCGAACGCCGACGGCAGTGCACCGGCGGTTCCACCGCTACCTGGGACGGACATGACGAGCATATGTTTCAGAGACCAGCTATGGCTGAATACTTATCCGCTCGACAGAAACCTAGTGTTCGACTATTTTGCACTCTCCCCGTTCTACGATTGGACCTGCAATAATGAACAACTCCGTGCCCGCGCCATCCACCCGCTGGATTTCTCTCATATTTCGTATGATTTCTTTCCCTATTTTTTTTCTTTTATCTCCCCCTTTTTTGCTGAGATTATGATTGGGTTGGGAATAAATTATAGAAAACGAACAGAAAGAAGTTTTAATCTTTGTGAATTGTACAGTTAGAATTGCTGACATTGTGAAATTGAATTATTGGGGTTTCAATTCACAACTTGTCTTTTAATTTTTCTGCTGGTAGAAGGTAGATTGAAGATGCAAAATTTACTCAATCAGTTTGGAGTTCTTGGGGCGGGCAATGGCTGAGCCAGGAATTTTATTAAAAGCAGACACACTTAAAAAGCAATTAAGGGGAAATTTTAACCTAGCTGAATAGTGTAAGTAATTTTCCGACGAAAGGTGGCTCTGCAGTTGGGGCAGGGTTAGATATTTGGGGAAAGGAGAGTATGTTGGAAGAGGTAAAATTGATAGACACAAGTACAAGTTGGAGGCAACTGATATTTGGGGAAAATTAATGATTTTGTTATTCTGCGCAAGTTCATTAGCAAGTGCAAGGACTTAATTGGTATGAGTATTCCTTGATTTTTCAAGACCATATGTGAATGTATGGTATTAGGTAACGGAGACATGCACTACTAATTGTGCAATTGAATATGCAACTTGTTTTGTAGGAAAATGACGGGCATGGAATACACGTTGAGTGAAGTAATGGAGCCTAATCTCTTTGTCATCCGTAAGCAAAAGAGGGATAGCCCTGAGAAGGTCACACCAATGCTGACTTATTACATCTTGGATGGTTCAATATACCAAGCTCCACAGCTCTGCAATGTGTTTGCAGCTCGACTTGTTAGTATTCTAGTCTTTTTTATGCCATTAAATTGTCTTTTGCTACCTGTATCTTATATGCCATTATCTAGATAAACTAAGAGTAGCAATCCTTATCTTTCAGCTTAAGAATCTGGGCAGTTTAGTAGCAAATAAGTTAGCCTCTTTCTTGGGTAGGAAATATATTTTGCTTCCCTTCTTCTGTCTTTTTGTTCAGAGAAGGATAGTTATTTGACTGAGCACTCAAGATAAATCTTCTAAGAAAATCCTCCCTTCCGCCGTGTAGAATAGCTTACGTCGCTTGACAAACTTCCCTTCCTACCACTTAGAAGGTAATTGTTCAAAATTCAATAATTATGTGTTATTGATTTATCCAGGAAAAAACTATTTTATACTCCTGGCGGCAGATTGGTTTTGATCTGGTGCTAACATTCTGAACATCTGATCTTTCTGTTGGTGTTTCCTCCGAGTGATCCATACCAGGTGTGCAAGAATTTCCTTGCCCTTAAAAAGGAATTTTACTTTTGGAACTGTTGTATGCTTTGCAAAAAACTAGGGGCATTGAAGCCTTCAGAGGGTGGTGAACGTAGCGCCAAAGCAGAGTTAGATAAATCCTTCTTCATGAACATAAAAAAGTTTGCAGATAGTACCATTTTAATAATTTAGGATCTCTTCTTTTTTTATTTAAAACTCAATAAATAACAAAAGCATGACTTTCTAAGGATTTATGTGTACAACAGGATGAGAGACTGGATGGATGAGAGTATACGGTAATAATGGCTTTGTTCAGTCACTTGAACTTCTGTGTACACTGAAGAAATGAAGCTTTGTCTTCTGTAGTAGTACTTTAGGAAAGATCACTGTTGATCCTTTATTTTTGCTTTTGATGTATATGCTTTTAATGTGACTCATTTGTGGCACCAGATGTTATTAAAGATAATACATGCCAAGGTCTGATTCCTGGTTATTGATTTTTAATTACTGCGTATTTTGACTCATAAAAGGAACTTTTGAAGTAGGCATGATATGTTAGGTTCTTTGTAGGAAGATCTCAGCTAGGTAATGCGGTTCGGTCTTTGGATGGAGTTCTATCAATTTTATAGGATTTCGAATGAATTAGAGAAAAAAAAGGAAGTTGAAATTGGAGGAGAGACTGCAGGAATTCCATGTGATTGATTATTTCAAGGTCTTCGGTTCAAACCTGAGTAGCAACATTACTTTTTGCAGCTGCGGATTTCCTTGTCATAAAAAAAAAAAAACAAGGAATTCCATCTAAAAAATTTCATAGGGAGGAAACTTTTTAGAGGGATAATGCAATGAGAATCAGCATTGGTTTTTTAATGTTCTTCTGTATTTATCTGTCTTTAGTATTGTGTAAAGCAGGTAATATGTGTGAACTTTTGATATGCTTGAAGTACTCTTCTGCTTTTATGTAGAAAACTGGTCCCCTTTTTTCTGCGGTATGGATATCACATATTAATTTTGTGTGGGTCGAAGAATTCATTGATGGAATATAAAAGACCATTGATGTTCACTGTCTTCATTTACTTATTTGACAGGGACGTGCTCTATATCATATATCAAAAGCTTTCGGTACTGCATCCTCAAAGCTGGAAAAGATTGGATATGGTATCTTGATATCTCTTTCCTTTTATTTTCCATCCTTTAAACCTTTTTTTTTTTGTGCATGTGGGTGCTTTGGAGAAAAGTGTGCCGTTACTAGAATTTTATCTTGCTATCTGCAAAGAAAGGGTTTTGAGTTATGCAAACACCCAAATCTCCCTTCCCCAACTCTCACCCACCCCAACCCAAAAAGAGGTGAAGATGAAGTAGTAGACAACAAGTTTATTTTAGTTCCTTCCAAGGGCTTGAATGAAAACAAAAAAAATTCTGAAGGCTACTTTAACACTGAATTTCTGATTACGACGCATATCCATTTGGTTGTCAGGTTGAAAGTTGGGAGTTAAGACCTGGGTGTGTTTATATGTCTTTTCGATAAGTTGGACCTGTGTGCAGTGTGTATATATTGTTATACATGGATATGTTCTAAAAAGAAGTTTTGGTTGTTCGACTTGCATCTCTCTCATGACACAAAATCTTATTCATATTGTTTAAATCAATAATCTTACGTTCAGCTTGCAATGTCAATTTCTATTATTTTTACTATTGTTTCATTATGTTGATTCTATTCAATAAATTCCTTGCAGTGGAGTCTGAAGATGATAGCCCAGCATCTGAAACTAAGCCAGCCAAAGAGGCCATCGACTTCAAGGAACTTAAGCGAGTTGATCACATCCTTGCTTCTCTACAACGGAAGGTAAATGCAATTCCTTAACACCGGAACTTGTATGGTCTGCATGGAGCTTTCTTACCCAAGATAAAACAAATAATCTTGTCCAATTCATTTTAAAGTATGATGTCGTCAATCTTAAGCTAAGTAGCTTCGTTTGAGCTGTGAAGTAGTTATCTTGGAAGTATTCTGAAATTTTATTTGCAGTCCCAGGGTTCATTAACAGGGATATTTGTGTTAAAAGTTCAATAGATCTAGTTCTAAAATGGAGATACTTACTTCTATTTCTGCAGCTACCACCAGTACCTCCGCCTCCACCTTTCCCAGAAGGCTATGCACCCCCTTCCACTTCAGAACCCTCTGAAAACGAGCACCCAGAGACTCAGCCGCCTCCAATTGATCCTATTATTGATCAAGGCCCGTCCAAGAGAATGAAGGTATGAGAAGGGAGTGATGTATCAACCATTGTGTAGGAGCAAGAATTTACACAAGGTTGTCTGAAGTAAAATGGTTATTGACATCTGGAAAGAAGTAATATGATTAGTCTGAAGTTATTGATAAATTCATAATTTCTATCTTTTCGTTCTTCCATCGCGAAGTTTGACTAGTAATTTATTGAAGTCACATTCAAACTGAGAAACATAACGTTTCATCTCGATTACTTGTAACTGTGCATTTTAACTACCTATGTGTAAGAACAATTCAAAGTCTAAAGAATAAGGAGTTCAACTGTTTATAGAAGAACAATTCAAAGTCTATAATGCTGCAATGACCAGCTGACTCATTTATGTAAAACTCTCATCTTATTCATTAAAGGAAAGGACAAGTATGAAAAAAAATTCAAACATAACTTTGAACAATGAAAAAAGCCTCAACAATTCACTAAGACGGAGTACAAATTAGTTACTATATTGGAGTATTAATTAAGTAATGATGATGAAGAAATTTGTAATTACCTATGAAGTGACCCGACTTTGTAAATTTTCAGAGAGAGAATTAAATTCTTTGAAAATATCCAAGAAAAAGACTTGAGAGTCTCCCCTACTTAGACTTGGAAAAAGAAAGTAGTTTCCACACAAGTCAATTCCAAGCACATAATTTTAATACACTCCGATGGCTAGCTATCAGACTTGTAAATGTTTGAAACTCTCTAGAAACTACGTGAAATTGTTGTTATTATTAAGTAGAAGAAACGTCACTTCATATATTCAGATAGATATACATATATATATATATGATTTTTTCCGAAGTTAACGGGTGCACGTGCACCCCACTAGAGGGGTGGGTCCGCCTCTGTGAAAATATTTGGAGAAAGCGTTACGCCACATACTAAGATTTATGAAGGTTGAGCAATATATGAGTAAACATTAGACCCCAAGCCTATTCCAAACTATTTCTTGTCTTTTAATCTCGTTTCAAAGACTTTTAATGGTAGACTAATCAAAGAACTTTAATTTACTTATTAAAACAATTCCAACAGGGTGGTATAATTAATTAAAACATCCATCGTATACTTCAAAAAGTGGTGATTGATTTTTGCCTTGTTGTATCAAGCAACATATTATAAATATAAAACTTATTACATCATCAAGCTCTATATATATAACTACTATAGTGAAATAGTGTATGCTTAATTAACAACATTATCATAGCTTTATCAAAATCTAGTCTAAGGTAATGTCAATGAATTCTGAGAAAACTCTTCTGGCTACAATCATCATCTTTATGCTTGTTTTATCTCTGGCAGTGCCCAGCAACGCCGATAGACTGACTCGTCGAGGTAATTTACTATCGAACAACGTTAATTTATAATTACCTATGTCCGAGCTATGTAGGGTAAAGGGGATTGAATTGTTTTTATATAAAGAAAAAAAAAATTAGTGAAACGTTTTCATTTTTGAATCTCCTTATTAGAATTTTTGGCTAAACGACGATAAATATTTGACGAATTGATGGTGATTGGTGCAGAACTTGGGGTTAAGCAACCAAAATGTGAGAATTGCATCTGTTGCCAACCAAATACGCCGTCGTGTTGCGTTTGCGCTTGTTTCGTTCCGTTTACGGCCGCCGTGGACCGGCCGTGATCATGGAATTAAGCAAATTAATGATGAGAAGATCAGAGACATATTGTGTGATGATTTCTACATAATAAGAAAATAATTTAATCATGTAATTAATGTTTTTGGCAATGTACTTTGGGTGATTTGAATTTTTGTTTGTGTGAATAATATTGCTTCTATTAAAATTAATAATATAATATGAAGAAAAAAAAAGGTGTTTTGTCCGTTACGTACTAAGTTTTTTTTTTTTTTTTGGTAAGATCTATTGTTTAAAATTATTGTTGCTTTAATTCTTTTTTTTCTTTCACACTCCTATTGCAATGGATTTCACTAAAAAATGACATGTTTATAATTTACGAATTCGAATCATAATTCATTTGATTTACATTCTTCGAAAACCTCCGCCGCCACGGGGCCAAATGAACGAAGAATTATATAAGGAGAAATTGTCTCCTTTTTTTTATTTTTAAGGATAATGGATTAAAATTGATCAAGCTTATGTAATCAATGCTTGTATTATTATTATTTTTTAAAAAGTCAACTATTGGTGTGGAAATTTTTAGCAGCATAAATCAGAGTACTATTCAAAGAGTTGAAAATCTGCCCAAACAAATTAAACTAAGACTTATTCTAAATTTGCAGTCGCAATTGCTGACTTTTTTCAATTGTTTAATAAGATAAAGCTAAGAAATTCTCCAATTGCATATAAAATTATAGCAAATCAAATTAATTAAGTTGAACAGATTCACCCTAAACAAATTAACTTGTAGTCAAGTCAACCTTGAGTTTGTTGAGTGAGAACACACATTATTTCAATTTTTTCAAAGCTTCATCAATTTCCCTTTTACTAATTTTGCACTATAAAATATACTCCTAGTATTTGTTCATTCATCTGAAACTTGAATGGGAACTATAGTTCCAAGATGTTTAATGCTCATAACCCTTGTTTTTATTGGTTTAGTTTTATCTCCTGGAATCCAAGAAGGCGTTGCTGCTCGTTCTAACGTGTATAGAGGCAATTAATCATACATATTATTCATCAAAAATATATTATTTTTCTTCTTTTTGCCTGTTCATTTATAATATTTTTTGCGTAATTCAGATTTAATTATGCAGAAGTACTTGTGAGGAGACCAATATGTCCTGCTTGTGTGTGTTGCCAACCTCCACCACCAGGATCTTGTTGCAGCTGTTGCGCTTCTCCTATTAATTCTCAGTCTAACAATGGTTCGCCTTAATCGACACATGTACAACTTAAAATTCGATAAGTTCAACCTTTAAAGATTTTTGAGTAATTGTAACTTTTTTATTTTTGTTTTACTTTTCAAATTTGCAATGGCATGGTCCTCGTATTTGTCCATTTTGTGTCTTCTTGATCATAATCAATAAGCCAAATTGCTATTATCAAATTCCATGGCATCTTGGGAAGTAACCGATCCATAAAAATATATTTGTATCCTATGTTATGCTGAATCAATAGAAATATAATATGTGTTTGCATATAACCTTCTAAGTATTAGTTTAGATATTGTGTCTGTCACGGTCTGATTTTAAAATTTTACTGTTCATTTATTGACTAATCTTATCACTCGAAACAACCTACGTCTCTAATTAAGTGAATCACTCGTTGACAAAGAAAATTTAGATCTTTTAATTATCCTCTTAGAATCCTTTAAACTAAAGGTAATTGTTTAGTTAAAGCAAAAAGGCAGAAACTGGGTGAAAAAACTTAAGTTTTTACACATAAATGGAATAAAGGCTACTAAATTCTAAAGGGACTTTACAAATTACGGAGTTTATTCTATAGATAAAATTTAAAGATTAAAAGTGTCGACAAAATTTGATGTTTTGCTCTTGAAAACAAGCATAACCAAAAGTTCAAAACCATTCACTTCTCACCTCAACAATTCCTATTAGGGGTATATAAGTCAAATCATACCGACGAACCAAATCAAACCGAAAAAATATATATTTTGTACTCATGTGAATTTTACCATTTTTACGAAAAGTTCTATTCATTTAATATTTCTTAAGTTTAGCTTATCACACAGGTAAGTGAAAATATATTTGATCTCTTTTTCAAACACCGTATAGTTGTAAAAAATCGAAAAAACCGAAAAACAAAAAAAAAAATGAAAGAACCAACTAAAACCAAACCGAAAAAACCGACTTTGCATGGTTTGATTTGGTTTTTAGATTTAATAAACCGACATAATTGGTTTAAATTTTTTTTAATAAAAAATCAAACTAAACCGACCTATGTACACCCCTAACCCCTATGATTAGCTAATCACTAATTTCTACGACAACCCCTATGGTTAGCTAATCACTAATTTCTACGAGAAGTAAAGTCAAACAAAAATGAAGTGTAAATTTGAAACTTTAGCAAAGTGCTTTAACTCAATAAAGGAAGTCAAAATCACATAAATCCTTCTAATTCAAAAAAAAAAAAATATTTCAGTAATTACAAGATCAATGTGCAATATGCGGTAAAACAAACAACTACACATTACATAATTCACCTCTCCAATGCGTGTGTAATCAAAAATTTAAAATCTATCGAACAGCAGATGAAAAAAAAAAATTAAATTTAAACATGATTAAACTTGAGTCCTGCATATGGGGCAAGTTTTATTTACGCTCCTTACCAACCAAATCATAATGCAATCAGCGTGAAATTTATGGCTACAAGCCGGAAGAACACCGTATTGTTCCCCCTTCAAAAATTCCGATAAACAAATCGCACAATCGTTCTCCTCATTAATGCTCGATTTTTCGCTATCGCTTCCTTCAACGAAAATCAAAATCTCATAATTATCTTCTTCTACTGATTCCGCCGGCTGTTGCGGCGAGCTGTAATTGGGTATGGATGCGGCGGAGGAAGGCAGCACGTGGCGGGAAGAAATTGGTAATACGACGACGTTGTTTGATGAAAGGTCTCTTCTTCTCCTAACCCACATCTCGATTCTTCTCTTAGCCCACCTATCGCACAAATAGAGAATGAAAATACAGGCAAAAATCAAACACCATAGGACTTCATTCATAATTCTTCCTTAATTAATTAATTAATTCTGATAAACTTTGTTTAAGAGGTTTAGTAACAGTGCAATCCTTATTACGAGTATTAAATTGATCCTATTTGTTTTGGGTTTTTTTGAAATCTTAGCCGCAGTGGGATTAAGAGTTCGACTTCTAACCATATATAGGAGTCCGAAATTAAAAGGACAATTTTTTTAAAAAAAAACATAAATGGTATATCAAATATTTTTTTTATCAAAACGGTAAAATAGGGAGAGATATTTTTAACGTATGTCGGGCATGCTGTTAGAGCCTTTGCAGCGATTTTGTCAAAAAAAAATTAATTTTTTTCCTAAAATCGCTGGGTCAGCAGCGTTTTTCTAATTTTTTTTTTTTTATTTTTTTTTATTTTTTGTAAACGGCTGCCTTATCCATGATTTTTCTTTAAACATTAAGGAAAATTGCTGCCAAAGCAAAGATAATTTTTTTCTAAAAAAAGTTGGAAAATTGCTGCCATTGCAGCGAATTCAAGTTGGAGATTTTTTTTTTTTTTTTGCAAAAACGCTGCTGAAGCAGCGAGTTAAGATTAATTTTTTTTTATTTAGGATAACGTTGCCGAGGCAGCGATTTAATAAAAAAAATAAAATTGGATAAAATCACTGCAGGAACAGCGATTTTAAATAAAGTTTTTAACAGCGTATACGGCATTAAAATATATCGCTCAGTAGCGATTTTACTGTTTTGATATACCGTTTATATTTTTTTGAGGAAAAAAGTTATCCTTTTGGAAGAGTAATTAAAAACACATGAAAAAGATACAGACAAAGTTAGTTTTTTGTAAAAAAAACATATATAGTCAATATTTAGTACTAATACTATTAAATTTCTACTTTTGTTGTAGGTACAAGTGTATTACTTGTGTAGTTGCGTTAGTTAATTACCTTTTGAAAAATAAACCAAAACACATTTATTGTACTTTTTAAATCGAGTTTAGATTATCCTGACTATTATTCTCTTGATCTACTTTTACTAGTTCATTATGCTAAAAATAAATATTTACTAATTATTAATCTAGTTTAAAAATTAAGAGATAATTCATTATTTAGTTTCTAACTTACTCGTATAATTAACTATAGTCATAACTGAAAATATTAGATTTATTATTATTCTTTTCAAAAAAAAATGGGTGAGAGAATGTTGCAAATCAATATCATGACCATATAATTGACACGTAGAGACGGATTTATAATTTAAAATTCGATAAGTTCAATGGAATTTTGAGTAATTGTAATTTTGAAATTAGTAGTTCACACATTTACTTTTGCTGCACGTCGAGCTTTGGATTTTTGGATGCATCAATATTGATCCAAAAACATAATGAATTACTTTGGTATTTTTTATTTACTTTTTTACTTCTCAAATTTGCAATTATCAAATTCCCTGGCATCTTGGGAAGTAATCGGTCCATAAAAAAATATGTGTATCTTATGTTATGTCGAATCAATAGAAATATGATATGGGTTAGCATATAAACTTCTACAATTTTAGGCACTGTGTATGATATAAAAGTTTTAGTGTTCAATTATAGACTAATTTTATCTCTGAAATCAACCTAAATCGTATACTAAAGGTAATTGTTTAATTAAAGCAACAAAACTGAAACTACAAGAATTTTTTTTAAAAAATTCTTACACATAAATGAAATAAAGGCTACTAAGTTCTAAATGGAACATTAGAAATTACGAATTTGAATTTTTGTCCTCCATTTATTTTATGGATATAAATTTAAGATCAAAAGTATCATTCATGTGTCAAAACTTATTAAATTTAAATTTTTACTCATTAAACACACCTAGTCAAAAATTCAAAATTATCCATTTCTCATCTCATTCATGTAAAACAACCCATATTATTAGGTAATCACTAATTTCTACAAGAAGTAAAGTCAAAGAGAATTAAAGTGTAAATTTAAAAGGCTAGAGAACTCATTAACTGAATAACGAAAGTCAAAATCACATGAATCCTTCTAATTAAACAAACAAAAAAAAAACTCAATAATTACATGATCAATGTGCAATATGCCGTATAACAAACAACTCTGCCCAACTTAATTCACATCTAATGCGTGTGTTATAAAAAATTTAAAATCAATCGAATATCGAGTGAAAAAAATAGTAATTAAAACCGAATTAAACCTTAGTCCTGCAAATGGGGCAAGTTTTATTTATGCTACTTACCAACCAAAGCATAATGTAATCAGCGTGGAATTTATGGGTACAAGCCGGAACAACACCGTATCTTTCCCCCTATTAAAACTCCGATAAACAAATGGCGCAATCGTTCTCCTCATTAATGCTCGATTTTCCGCTTTCGCTTCCTTCAATGAAAATCAAAATCTCTTAATTATCTTCTTCTTCTAGTGATTCCGCCGGCTGCTGCGGCGGGCTGATATTAGGTACGGAAGGCAGCGCGTGGCGGGAAGAAATTGGTAATACGACGACGTTGTTTGATGAAAGCCTTCTTCTTCTCCTAATCCACGTCTCGATTCT
Source organism: Solanum pinnatisectum (assembly GCA_035578085.1). Classification (NCBI taxonomy): domain Eukaryota; kingdom Viridiplantae; phylum Streptophyta; class Magnoliopsida; order Solanales; family Solanaceae; genus Solanum; species Solanum pinnatisectum. The sequence goes on along the minus strand of CM069078.1, from coordinate 53,608,678 downwards.
TCTCTTATCCCACCTATCGCACAAATAGAGAATGAAAACACAGGCAAAAATCAAAACCCATTGGGCTTCATTCATAATTCTTCGTTAGTTAATTAATTAATTCTGATACACTTTGTTTAAGAGGTTTAATAACAGTGCAATCCTTATTACAAGTATTAAACTGATCCTGTTTGTTTAGGTTTTTTTTTTTGAAATCTTAGCCGCAGTAGGATTGGGATTTCGACTTCTAACCATATATGGAAAATTATTAAAAACACACGAAAAAGATACAAATAAAGTTTGTTTTTTATAAATGGTAATGTTTAGTACTCATACTATTTAATTTCTACTTTTGTTGTAGGTAAAACCGTAATACTTATTCCATATACTAAAAATAAATGTTTACTAATTATTAGTCTAGTAATTAATTATACTCATAACTCAAAACATTAGATTTATTGTTATTTTTTTTAAAAAAATATGGGTGGGGAAAGAGGAAAGTGGGGGATGGGATAATAAAATAGAGAATTGAACCCTCGCCTTTAAGGTGAAAGTTCGTTCATATAACCAATCACTAAGTCATTTAGATTTTCTCTAAATTTATAATATTTAAAGGGTGATATATTAAATTTATCTTATTGCTCCTTACCAAATGCTAAATAAATAAAAATGATCGGTAGGGTGTTCGTGGTTTGGTTTGAACCGATTATTGGTTTAAACCAATACCAAACTAATCTAATTGATTTTTAAATTTCTAAAAACAAATCAAACCAATCGAAAAAAATAATCGTCGGTTTAGTTATTATCAATTTGGTTAAGTTTTTATGGTTTTTTCAGTTTGAAAAAAATTTTAAAAAAATTAGGACATACATATTTTGATATATAGACACAGACACCTAGTACATGAGCATCCACAGGCAAGCTACTATGAGTTTAATTAAGCAATACTAGAGTTATTATTATACGAACAAAGTTATTCAATTAAGAGAAAGTATGACAATTTTATGTGAGGTATGGTAAGAAAAGACTTAAGCAATTGATTTTGATGGACTTGTACTTGGGGTTGTAATAGTTTGGCTAAAATTTAAGTGTAGGGCTTAAGAAAATGGCAAGTTTAAAAACTTAAGTGAATTAAAATTCAACAAAATCTTACATAAATAATTATAAAATTTATCTATCTGATTTGGTTATTTTTGTAGTTTGTTTTTAGTAAAATCAAAATCAAACCAAATAGTACCGATTTTCAAAATTTAAAACCAAACAAAACCAAATTTCAATTTTTTAATCGATTTAATTTAAATTACAGTTCAATTTAATTTTTTAATCATAACCGTGAACGACCCTAAGTAATATAAAAGGTTTGTTTAAATCCCAAGAAGGTCCTAAAATCTGCCGTGGTGAATATTGCATTAAATTTCACAACTTTGCAAGGGATTGTAGCGGCCCTAGCCTATATGCTATAGTGGCCTATTATTTATTTATAATTAAAAGAAACGTGAGCATTGCACATGAACAGCTATGCAGCTAGTAGCTAGTGACAAGAAATAATTAAATAATAAATCACACCAGTACAAGATAATAATAATTATAATTAATGAATACAAATACAATGCAGTGTGTGACCACTAGGGATATTCACGGATTGGTTTGGGTCGGTTATTGGTCATAATCAAAACCAAACCAACTTAATCGGCTTTAAAATTATCAAAACCAAACCAAACCTAAGATAATATACATTTATCGGTTTGATTGTTATTGGTTTCGATTCGGTTTGGTTTGGTTATTAATCGTATACATAAAATTAAAAGAAATAATTTATTCAAAACGTGAAAAAGTGACAATAATCCATTCAAAACGAAAAATAGTTAGAATTGCTAACATTACAAAACTTTCGATCATTGAATTTACTATGAATAAAGCTTCAAAATTCACTACTTTTGTCCTAGAAGGAAGAGACGTTGACATATTCAGTCCCACAAAGAATTGTCATAGACACTCATATATATGAAACCAATAAGATAAATGTTCTTACCTTGGACATTTTTACTTTCATAAGTAAATTATAAATAAATTTTGATAAATACATATATAAGATTTTTAAAATTGTTTATAAAATAGTATATTATGTATGTATAGTAATAAAATTTATGTGTATTATTTATCGGTTTGATTCGGTTATTTAATCGGTTTGATTCGATTTGGATTAGTTTTTATCCAAACCGTGAACACCCCTAGACTGACCACTATTGTATATTAATATTAATATTAATAATAATGAGCCAGCCCAAGTCTAATTTTTTTCAAATTACAAGCAAACCAATATGGATATGCTTGTATGGTAGACTATCAATTGATTGGTTATATGTATATAGTGAGCGACTCAAGCGAATTACTTTTAACTTAGAGAATAAAATAGAAAAATCTTAAAAAAATAAAATTCAAATTATAGGAGGCGTACTTGGAGAGCTTTTTGCGGGAAAATTTGTGAATACAATTTGAGAAAAGATGAATATCGATCCTATTTTATGAGTATTCAGATTAATAATTTAAATTTTCCGAAACTCCATGGATATGCCGATTAAATTTTTTATCTCCACTCGAATCAAGAGAGAAAATACGAAATGACTTAAATATAACATCCAATTATATATTAGTTTTTTTGGAGGAAGATTAGATAGAGAGGTGGAACTGAATTCTGCCAACCCGACTTAACTACAAATTGCCAGAATAGTAATTAGTACTAATAAATGTGCCATTGAGTAGCATTAGTACAATCCTTTATTACTATAGTAGAGTATTATTTTTTTCATTCCTTTTTTGGGTTCGATGATCTAAAAAATATGACAAAAGAGTTCATGTCAATAGAGCTAATTCTCGATCTATGTAAAAAGGATTTCACATTATAAAATTAAATATGTAGCTCTAGAAGTGACTTTCATATCTCAAAGCTATAAATGCAACACCAAAAATTAGTTAAGTTAGGAACTTTGAAATTCGTTAACAGTGACTTTCTAATTCATCCGAAAATCTTAAAGACATAATAAACAAACAGTACTCTTGCTTTAATTAATATTTCTAAAAGGAAAAATAATGTTTTTAATAGAAAAAAATACAGTTTTGGTCATAATTTTTCCATGGGGAAGAAAACAATCTTGATATATATATATTGTGTGTGAAGTAGAGTGTAGTTTTGAATCGTAAATTTCATGATCGCGCGTGACTAATTTAGATTCGTACCTTGTAAGTTGACTCGTTAAAGACAATATAACACTTGTACCAAGACAATCTTTAATATTTACAACGCTTGAATGAAAGAACTCTGATATGTTAAAGACCGAAGAAATTTTGACCATCACACGTCTTGGTGGTGTTTTTTTTATGCGTTCAAGTTTCATTTCAAAGCTCCCGCGTCACGACGTTAAAGGGATTCAAGTACACGCAGTTTCGATGTAGTTCAATTGTCAATGCAAAGTTAAATTATGTTGTACTAACTATGATGGCGTGATAAATATTACTTCATTCTTAACCATATGTCTCGAATTTGAGTCTCATTCAGTACTTAGTCAGCTTTGTTAGGGAGGAGGAGCACTTTAGCTGGAACTTCCCGGCGTGAAATCGAATTCAATTAATATAAATGCCAAACACCAGGTAGGAAATTCAAAAAACGAAAATGTCGTAGTAGTAGTTAGTAAGTGTAGAAGAACAATCATGGCATATGGTTATGGAGATGATGAATATGAGTGGTTCTCCTTGACATTTAAGAGCTTTGCTGCTTACTGATATTGAAATCACTCTTTAAAGTCGCTTGTCTACCATCCTTAGACCAAATTTCTCTCAAACCTAACTTCCTTCTCATTATTGTTTCATTTATCAACAACACAACCAACATGAACTTGTTCTATTGTTCTACCCTACATGTGACGTCGTTTTCTATTTTAAAAAAAATACTAATAATTACTACATCAGGACGAGAGAGAAAAAATGTAATAACAGATTAACTAATCAAACTATGAGTAATTTTAAGAGGATTTGAACTTTCCATGTTAAACACTGTGGAAGACAAAGTTCATCAAGTGGGCTAGCTCTCAACCAACACTTCGTTCAATTGATTTATTATATTAGTAAAAATATATCAGCATAAAATCCCCAGTAAATTATTTGATTGGCCTTACAACGATAAACAGTAATGCATATATTCATAAAAATAAATGCTTAAAAGCACTTTTTATTTTTTTTTCAAACACCACAAAGAAAAAATCTTAAAAGCCAAAACTACTTAAAATTAGCCAATCCAAACAAGGTAGTCTAATATGATTGGTCTTATTAATCTCCCGTATTATTATTATTTGCATAAGTTATGCATGATTCGATATATTATTTTATGCTAAATAAAATTACAATTTTATTTTATGAAAAAAATAAATAAGAGTTTATGTATATTAGCTTTTTAATACATATACACTCCCTCTGTTCACTTTTACTTGTCACAGTTTGATTTGACATATCCATTAAGAAAATAATTAATGATATAAGTATTTTACCAAACTATTTCCTGTTAAATGATGTCTTAGAAAATGATTTGGAAAATAAAAATTTAATGCTGAAGGTAAAACATGAAAAAAAAATTATTGTTTTTTCTTGATATGTCAAAAATGACAAATAAAAATGAAATTCTATTTTAAAAATAAGTGACAAATAAAAGTGAATGGAGGTATTAATACTAATTTGTTACCGCAGTATAACAATCATCATATTATTATTCTATGCTTATTTTACACGGTATAAATAATTTCTGTATAACCAATATTTTTGAACCGGACCATCCAAATTCCGATTGACTTGACAAAGCACCTGTTGTTCCCCAGAATAGTAAATGCTAGATTTAGTTTGATAAAGAAATAAATCTCTCGAGTATAACTAAATTTTAAAAATTATTCGTTCTATTTCATGTTAATTGAATTTTTGGATTTTTTTCATTGTTCAAAGTTCAAAATGAAGGTTTGAAATTTTTTTCATATTTGCCCTTTCCTATAACAAAGTTTGATATTTCTAGAAATGAATTACACTACTTATAAAGTTAAGTTTATGATTTCACAAAGAATAATAATGGAAAGTATGGGTTAAATCCTTAAATATTTTTTTTAATAAATGTGTATTGACTCATAAATTCAGTTAAGATGGAATAGAGGGAATAACTCATAAGGGAACCAAAACAACCCAACATTATATATATAATTTAAAATTTTTTTTTATTTTTAAAATAAAAATATTTGATATGATTTAAAATTAAAAATATACTATTTCATTATTTTTTTTTTTTTTTTAATATTATATTTTAAAACATGTTGATAATTATAATAAAACTTAAATCAAAAAAATTTTGATTATTTGTTCTTTAGTTTTTCATTGATTTAGACAATTAAAATACATAATCTAATTTTAATTTTCCTAAAATATTTAGTAATGTAAATAACTTATACTTACTTTATTTTTATTTAGCATTATTTAGTTTATTTAAATTTCATTTTGACTTTGCATTTTTTTTTTTATTTGATTTTTTCATTATTTTTTTTGAATACAAAACACCCATTCACAACTGATGTGGGAGAATCAACACTCCTCACCCATGACAGAACATTCCGAAGCATGGATAATATAAGATGGGTCTTAAATTTATATAATATATATATAATTGTGTTTCTGATGTGATAAAGAAATAGACGTTGAATCTAACTCAAACCCAAAAGTTAGGTTGAGAAGAGGACCACCAAGTCGCTCATCCACAACCAACGTGCCGTGGGAGAATGAAAGTACTAGTTTTTCAAGTGACAACAAAACACACCGACAAAGAGTAGAAATAAAAAAATAGGCAATGTATAGTATACTTTTATTGATCCTATGCAACACAAATTGGTATCCAGATTGTATAATGCCTCATCATTTGTGAGGGAGGCAAGCAGTGAATTATGAAAGAGGGAATTAACTCTATCACATGCATGCCCCCTCGTGGCCGCAGCCCAATGCAATACCAAATGCCTCTCAACTACTTTCTTTTTTCATTATTATTAGCTTCGTGTTAGAATTGACAACATACTTACTCTCTTATCTCTATAATTATTGCACCTTACCAATTTTGATCTGTTTGTGAGGTTGACAAACAAACCTTCCTATTGTCAATACTGGCAATGAAAGCTCTGTTTAATGACTAATCTTTCTTTTTTGTTTTCAGGGATAATGTCTAAATTTACCGTTTTGGTTTACAAAATGTCTTAATTTTACTCCTTGTTATACTTCTAGGTGGTATGACAAAATTATGGAATACATGAATGACTATATATGTGTCTGCGGCTCAAACTTTATATTTATGTTAAAAGCTATGCTTAATATATATAAACAGTTTATTCAGAACTTAGTAAGTTAATCTTTTTAGAATTCAAAATTCTAATTGGGTTATACGATTTTAGTTCATTAGCAAATCATCTTGTATCTAACTTTGATTTTAGCGAGTTTCAGCATGGATTGAATGGATTCCACGAGTCAATTTTTTAACTACGAGACGATTTGTTAATGATAATTGATATAAATAACCTTTATGATTATGAAAAGGTAAAATTAAGATATTTTGTACTACAATATTCACATTGATTTTAGCTACTTGTGAATTAATGGCGCTTAACTACCTCCAAAGCGGCATTAATGGCTATAGCTCAACCTTCATCTCCCTTCTTTGAATGCAAAGCTATTCATCCTTAGTCGGTTCTGACTTACATTTGGCTCACTATAAAGTTTTTGTTGAGGAAAGTCAGTAAGTAAACACTACATAGTAAATATGGGTATCCACAGACAGCAAATATTGGCATTTTTCTTTGTGGCTTTATTGGGCTTTATTGAGATCCGTCTGAATAATGCTCAAGATTCAACAACACTTGTTCCGGCAATCATTACATTTGGTGATTCCGCTGTGGATGTAGGAAACAATGACTACATTCACACTATTTTTAAGGCTAATTATCCTCCTTATGGAAGGGATTTTGTCACTCGTCAACCCACGGGTAGATTCTGCAATGGAAAATTAGCTACTGATATCACTGGTAAGTTATTTGCTTTGAAATTTGAAATTTACTGACTCGACTAATTCACACTACGTATGGAGAAATTTAGAGTTTGAATTCAAAATATTTGATATAGAAATAGTGGTTCAGCAATTACAATTTACAGCCAGGCCTGGAGCCACAACAATAAATATGGATTTGATAGAACTCAGTAACTTTTGTTCAAACTCTGTATTTATGTTATGAATAGTCTAATAGAACCCTATAAATAAAAAATAATTATGATTTAGAATCCATATTCTAAAAATTCTAGCTTCGTTTTTGAATTTACAACACTCTGTTACATAACTTTTACTTAGGTATATATCAATTTAACAGTTATGGTTTTTTTTTTTTTTTTGATGTTGTAGCTGATACACTTGGGTTCACTACTTATCCGGCTGCATATTTGAGCCCTGAAGCATCAGGCAAGAATCTCCTTATTGGTACTAATTTCGCTTCTGCTGCTGCTGGATTTGATGATAAAACCGCCATCCTCAACGTAAGTTTTACAACCACTCTGTTTCTTTTCAACTGTAATTATAGTAATTTTTGGTGAACAAATATGCTAAAATTTAAAAACTTTGTAGCGATCTTAGATACAGAGCAAATAATGATTTTTTGATTTATAATTATCGCTAAAGACCATTTTTGTTGTAGTGCTGAATTTTGATCAAAATTAGTTAATTTGCGGAATTGGGGCTAACTGTTTTTGACAAAAAAAAATTTGGTGATGCAGCATGCAATTCCATTTTCAACACAGATGCAATTCTACAAGGAGTACCAATCCAAGCTAGCAAAAGTTGCAGGCAGCCAAAAAGCGGCGTCCATCCTAAAGGATGCACTCTACATAATAAGTGCAGGAAGCAGTGATTTCTTACAGAATTACTACCTCAATCCGTATCTTAACAAACTCTACACTCCTGATCAGTATGGTTCTTATCTTGTCGGCATATTCACTAGCTCCGTCAAGGTAATAATTGGTTTGATGATACTATTTTAGTTGTAGAATTCAACACCTAATAAATACGCGTCTTCAATCAAACTTGAATTAGTTCTGCGAAATACCAAAAAAAATGGTCGATTTTGAATTACAAAAGTTTGTAAAACAGGATTTGTATGGCCAAGGAGCAAGAAGAATTGGGGTAACTTCACTGCCGCCATTGGGCTGTCTCCCAGCTGCTAGAACATTATTCGGATTTCATGAAAGTGGATGTGTTTCAAGGATTAATTCAGATGCCCAACAATTCAACAAGAAAATGAATTCAGCTGCAGCACAGTTACAAAAGCAACTTCCTGAACTTAAGATTGCTATCTTCGACATTTTCCAACCCCTATATGACCTCGTCAAATCTCCATCAGACCACGGTAAATTTCCATATAAACTCTACTGCTTATAAAAAAATCCTGCATACAACACTGTAACTGACATACTTTTCGTTGATTATTAGGATTCGCGGAAGCGAACAGAGGGTGTTGTGGAACAGGAACAGTGGAGACAACATCATTATTGTGCAACCCAAAATCACCAGGAACTTGTAGCAATGCAACACAATATGTGTTTTGGGATAGTGTGCATCCATCTCAAGCAGCTAACCAAGTTCTAGCTGATTCACTCATTATTCAAGGCATCAACCTTATTGGATAATTAATCCAATAAAAATATGTGAATTTTACTGTTTTTTTTTTATTATTATTTTATAAGACCTTTTAAAGTTACGTCCTGATTTTCTTTTACTTTTTAAAATTATCGTTTTCTTGTTGAGATGCATGAAGATGAAAATGATGTCTTGTATTAGTTATTTTTACTGTTATTAATGAATGAAGCACGTGTTGTCTTGGAAAATAATGTACTTAAGGAAGATTTAAATTGAAAAGTCTCCTCTTTATTTTTCGCTTAAAAATATCACTCAAATTAATACCCAAAATCTGATTATTTTTTTTGTAATTTAAAGCAGCACTTATCAATTATCATGATTGGCCATATATATTACTTCACTTAAAATTTTTCCCTTTTATCCTCCACTTTTTAAACCCAAATCCGCTGACCGGCGGATCTGACCCATTTCTTCAAAGGCAAACTCCGTTTGACCCATAGAGTTTACGACCACGCTCTATTTATTTTTATTATTATTACGTTTATATTGTCAAATAATCAAATAATTTAGATTAAAAACAAATAATAAATAACTCAATGATAAAAAATCAAAAAAATATTAACAATCTTCATACGTCAACTTTCATGGTAGTGCTAACACCTGAACTATGAAGTATATACTTACTTTCATATAAACGAGAAAGAAAAATAACAAATCATACAAAGAAATATAAAAGTAAATTAGATTTAAAATCAAATAGTTACGTATTTAAAAAAAAGTTAGATTAAGATTTGTGTTCTTAACCTCATACAAAATCAATTGTATTTTTTTTAGGACAAAGATAAATAGTTATTTAAAATTACTTGTAAATCAACAAAATCAAATATAATTAATTATTTTTTTTCATTTTGCTCTCTCTATTAATTTATTATTTTTTTTATTCTCAAAATTCAAGCTATAATTAACATGATAAGAATTGCAACTAATGTTATTTTAGGTTGAATTGCAACTTAGTGAGAAGGTTATATTTTTTAACAAACACTATAAGTTGCAATTCTTATCATGTTAATATAATAATAAAAAAATATTTTAAAAATATTAATTAAATTTCACATAACTTTAATTTCAAGAATAAAAAGATATCATATAAATTTTACATAAAAATATAAACAAAGCTTATGTAATTATTTGTCAAGATTACGAATGGTCTTTCTGTTATATTTTCTTGTTGGAGAATATTGGATACATTTAAGTGTTTACGAAATTAGAAAATTATGAAATTATTGAGAAGAGAAAAAAAAATTGATTTTATACTCTTTTCATTTTTGCGTATTAGTTATTTTACTTTTTTTACACGTTATTTAAAAAATTATTAATAAAAATGATAATTTACTCTTTAAGATTTTTTTTTACAATTTTACAACTTTTGTTTATACTTTCAAAAAGAATAATTGCTAGAGTAATGAAAATAAAAAAAAATGATAGTTTAATTTTGTTAATTGATAAATAATTTTAATAATTAATTTCAGTAATTTATATATTTAATATAGGATAGAAAAATAATACCAAATGTTAGGAGTATGATGAATTAGGCTAAATTTTATACTTTTAAAATTATTTAAAGATAAGGAAAATAGCAAAATTTGAAATATTGGTTTAAAAAAACCAAGAAGTTGAAAAGTTAAAAGTAACGGGAAAAAGTTAAAAAGTAAGTGAGAGAAGGAACTTTGGCCCATTCCCAATAATCCACTTGTCAAATTACGAAAAGAGGCGCATACAATTTTTGTATGCCACCTCATACTTATTCAATATGTTTATATTTTTTTAATATTAGTTTTATAATACGTAGATCACTTGATCAAATCATATAATACTAATATTTTGATTTTTAATAGTATAAGGTTTTGTCATTCAATTTATCATCATATGATTTACAATTTTAAACTCCCACATGACACGCTAATAACTATTGAACCCAACACTAACCTATGTTCTAAACCCAAAAAATGGTGACAAAAATATGCTCAGGGAGGGTGAGGTTTCTTTCTAAACAAGGGCAAGTTCCATTTATCCATATTTACTAATCTCTTTGTATGTTTAGGTAAATTAAAAATATATATTGGAGCCTAGCTCTGATTTCATCAGTTATGTGACTTGATATAGTAAAATTGTCTACTGGCCTGTTAGTTTCTTTGAAGCAATGATTGTGTCGAAGCTGTATTCTTCAATTATTTTCTGACTCTTCTTGTCAATTTGCTTGAAAATTCTCCATGATGGTATGCTAGAAATGAAATAAAATGTGACGCAAGTTATAACAAAATATTATAATACATTTTTAGTTAAACATCAGTCTTATGTTGCACAGCTATAAATTAATAGCACTATTGCAACCGACAAAATTAAAGGTAGTAATGGGTTAATGGCTACCTTAACGTCCCTTCTATTTATATATTTTTTTAAATGACCGTACTCAAAATTTGCACTGTCTTGTGGTGATTAGTGGTGGAGCAAGGACCTCCACATTAATAAGAAATATAATGAAGAGGAAATAAATCTGAGCTCTGCATTTTTGTGCTAATCAATGTTTTTAAAGATGTTTTTGGGGAAAGTCTCAAGTGAGGGCATAACAAAAATGTTCTGAAATGAAATATGAATCTGGGAAAGTCTCAAGTGAGGGCATAACAAAAATGTTCTGAAATGAAAGATGTAGATTCATAGAATGTAGTGAATTCATGAAACTTACGCCCTTTGTTTCGAAACTTACCTAGTGCTGCCTAAACGCCTCACCTTGCGCCCTTCCTTTCAAAATACTTGCTAACCAGTCACTCAGAAGGTATACACCGATCTGCAATAACTAAAAGGTAAAAACATATATATTTAAGTCATCACTTTAACGGTGTGGGGAGGTTAGCCTTAACCCCTACCATGTCAATAAGACTATAACATCCAAAAATTTATAAAAGTAGAAGGGGAGATGGACCTAACCTCAGATAGATAACAACAAAAATAAACTAAACAATTTATAAAAAGGCTAAAATGACATAAATTTTCATACTATAAGCAAAATACAATAATTCAACTAACAAAAAAATATATATATTTGTCGTATCTTCTCCTTGTGCGAGGAAGTTGCATCAAGAAAGAATTATATACCTAACCTTAATCATAATGACTCTCGAAACAGATTTTAACAAAAACGTCCTTAGCCCCAAAGTAGGTAGATAAGCAACAATTTTTCAAAACTCTGATGAAAATTAATTAATGCTGATAGAATTATAAAGATGAAATAAATGAGCTCCTGGGCCAGTGTAGTCTATTCTCCCTTGCTGTTTCAGGCCCTTGTATTGAATGCAGAAGTATTCATCATTGAAGAGATCAGACTTTACAACATACTGCTCATTATATAGTTTTCAAGTGTCTAGCTAACACACATAGTACGATTCATCTTTGGAAAAATGGGCATCCACAATAATAGACCAGCATTGGTATTGTTGTTGGTGGCGTTATTGGGTTCTGCGATCCGTTTGAATAGTGCTCAAGATTCGACAACGCTTGTTCCAGCAATCATAACATTTGGGGATTCAGCTTCTGATGTAGGAAATAATGACTACATTATTACTCTTTTTAAGGCTAATTATCCACCTTATGGAAGGGATTTTGTGACTCATCAACCTACTGGTAGATTCTGCAATGGAAAATTAGTCACTGATATGACTGGTAAGTTAACTTGCTAATTCCTACTCTAATATTGACAATTTTAATGAGTTACTATCACTCAACTAACAGTTTTTACTTTTGAAAATCATTCAACTTTGTTTTGTAACACGAAAGTCACACAAGTATTGTTCACCTATAATGTCATTTCAGTATGAAATCATTCAACCAATTCAGGCGGTATTTCCACTAGATATTATTTACAGGGAATTTTTTTTAAGCCGGATTTAGCAGAACTCATTAACTTCAGCTCAAAGTCTGCATTTATATTTAAAGATTCAATTTCTAGATTCGCCTCTGAATTTATTTATAGGATGCTGTTAGTTTTTAGTCACTACTATCAGGCTAACATATGTGGTTGTAGCTGATGCACTTGGCTTCACTACTTACCCGGCTGCATATTTGAGCCCTGAAGCATCGGGCAAAAATCTCCTTATTGGTACTAATTTCGCTTCTGCTGCTGCTGGCTATGATGATAAAACAGCCATCCTCAACGTAAGTTTTACAAATGCTCTGTTCTTACTGTTGTCATTATATAGTCGATGTCTTTACTAGAACAGGCAGATAGTGAATTGTGTGTAACGATTTGTTGCTAAAGACCGTTTTTGTTGTAATGCATCTTTAGTCATCTAATACGAATTTTGAATTTGGGGCTTAGTGTAGTTGACAATTTTTTTTGGTGATGCAGCATGCAATTCCATTGTCAGAACAGATGCAATATTACAAGGAGTACAAAACCAAGCTAGCAAAAGTTGCAGGCAGTCAAAAAGCGGAATCCATCATAAAGGATGCACTCTACATATTAAGTGCTGGAACAGCTGATTTCTTACAGAATTACTACTTCAATCCTTATCTTAACAAAATTTCTACTTCTCATCAGTATAGTTCTTATCTTGTCCGCATATTCACTCGCTTTGTCAAGGTAAATTGTTAGTTATGAGCTATTTAGCTATAAATTAGCAATGATACAACCTCCCCTTCTTTTTGTTTTGCTTTTTTAAAAAAAAAGTAGTGAATGCTAGTTTTTCTATCTTCTTAAGCTAGGGTAAGGTCTGTGAAAGAGATTAATCCCTTGATTTATTTCATGCACATCCTTAGTATAAATACACCTATTACAAGAGTATAATCAGCTATAAGTAAGGAAACTACCTATCTATATACATAAACTAAATATATGCCTATCTATATATATAAACTAAATATATACAATCTGTCAGAATATATTGTCATATATTCTAACAGTCTGCATATATTCTACCGGCCTGCCAGACCCACCTCACCTGTGAAATTACACTGAGTTTGTTGTTGTCATTGTTAGTTCTTTAATTTAGTAGGTTGTGATAAATGTTGCATTTTGATTTGTCAACATAGACACTTGTTTTTGCCGTTTTGCCCCAATATTTTGATGGATCAATTATTCGAATTTAACATGTTGGATCAAATCAATAAACGGATCATAATCCAACCGATTTAAACTTTGATTGATTGATTTTGCCACCTCTGTTATTTCAGGATTTGTATGGACAAGGAGCAAGAAGAATTGGGGTTACTTCATTGCCACCATTGGGGTGTCTCCCAGCTGCTAAAACAATGTTCGGATTTCATAAAAGTGGTTGTATCTCAAAAATCAATAGAGATTCCAAACAATTCAACAAAAAGATGAATTCCACTGCAATACAATTGCGAAAGCAACTTCCTGGCCTTAAGATTGCTATCTTTGACGTTTTCCAGCCCATGTATGACCTCGTCAATTCTCCGTCAGACCACGGTAACTTTTCATATAAAGTCTACTATTTCACACTGCTTATATAAAATCCTGCGTACGACTTTGTTATTGACACAATCATTTGGTGGTTATTAGGATTTGTGGTAGCAAATCGAGGGTGCTGCGGGACAGGTAAAGTTGAAACAACATCACTATTTTGCAACCCAAAGTTGGCAGGGACTTGCAGCAATGCAACAGAGTATGTGTTTTGGGATGGAATTCATCTATCTCAAGCTGCTAACCAAGTCCTAGCTGATACGCTTATTATGCAAGGCATCTACTTACTTGGATAACTAATACAACAAAATTTGTGAATTTTAGTAACTCAGTTGATTGACTATTTAAACTTTCACCTTATTTGTGAGAGTTCGATTTCTCAACCTTGTAATTCTCATGTATTTGTTTAGATGTTGAAGATGAAAATGACGTCTTGTGTAGTTGTCCTTATTTATTTCTTTTATTAATGAATGTACTATGTTGTGTGTGTGATGTATCTCCAACAGTTCTGCGTATTAAATGCAAAATGACATCTCCTTTCATTTGTTTTTACTTATTCGTTATATTAAAAATATATTTTTATTTTTATTACTTTTTTCGTTCACTTTTACTTGTCATATTTGAACTTGACATACACATTAAGAAAAAAACAATGATTGATATGATTGTTTTACCATACTATCCTTATTCATTAATAAGAAGTTTACTATTAGGTCTTGGATACGGTTATACAATCAACCTCATTATATCTGAAAATTTCATGGCTTGCTATAGTAAAGTATTGTTATGGTCAATAAGACAACACGAAAGGTACAAAATATCTTTATATTATAAAAAAAAAAATTCAAATACACCTTCTATTTCATTATACATTTAATTTGAACCCTATAATTATACTGTGACACTAATTTGTCCTTAATTTAGATGGAGCGTCCACGTGAAAGCTCGGAAATAAAAAGACTTATTTAAAATTTCCAATTCTAATTAAATAAAAACAGCCCAATTTTTAACTCATTGCCCTGCCCAATATTACAAAATTTAAATAAAATAGTAAAGTTATATAAAAGTTTCTAAAAACGAACCTCACACAACGTACATATAAGAAAAGGAAAGTTTTCTTACTAACGCCAACACACTTTCCTACTTTCACCTGAAATAAGAAGAAAAAATAAAATCAAGAAACAAAAAAAATTTCCAAATCCGATTTAAAGAAGGAAACGTGAAAGAAACAGAAACTAAGCTGTAAAAACGTATATATATAACACAATTGCGTTCATTATTTGTCATAAGTTCAATTGTTCAAAGAAAAATGGTGATCAATCGTCATTCAAGAAAAAATATGAAGAGCATTGCAAGAAGACGTAATAATAACAAACTGATCAAAGAAAATTTTTCTTCTTCAATTGAATCTCTTCCCAATGAGTTACTTATTGATATTGTTGCAAGGGTTGCTTCTTTTTCCTTCAAGAATTTCATCAATGTCAAACTAAGGTATGGTATATATATATTTATAAACATCTTATTTTTTAAACGAACAATTTTTGATATTTTCCTAACTGATTGATATTTTAGTTGCAAGGTTCTTAATGAAATTTCAAATGAACGATACGTGTATCAGAAGGCTATACTGGTAGACTTTCCGATAGACCCTTCATGGCAAAAGGACAAGGAAGAGAAGATAAAAAAAAGTTACTTCTTTCATGGAGCTATGCAGAGAATGCGGGAATACAGAAGCCTTACATAGAGAAGGCGTGGTAATAATTAATTTTAAACTTTATACTCTTACCATTTTTTTCCTACTAAGACACTCACGACTCAAGATTTTGAATTTTTTTTGTATGTGTTCAGGTGCCTAATTGATACTAATGTGTATTTAAATGTGTTTTTATTCTCAGATGGACTTTTTCAAAAACGATAGACCAGAACTTGCAGTGGAATTGTTGAAGCAACCAGCAAAAGGAGGCCACATTGGGGCATGTATGTGATTGGCATAATTGGAGTCTTCCTGGGTGGTGAATTCAAGCGAAGAGGGGTAATGTTGATTGGTAACATGAAAGAAACAGAGACACTTAGAAAAGTAACAAGGGAATGTCGAAAGAGTTTAGAAGAGATCTTGAAAAATATTTGGGTGAAGAATCCTTTATTTTTGGGAGAAAGACCTACTCGTTGCACTATTCAACATCAGCATCGCGTTCGCAGGAATGGCTGGCCTCTTGACAGTGACGATGAACACGTCAATTTTCATTGTCATGCTTGTAGTTGTGATGTAAAAATTGCTTATATCATTAGTGTTTTGCCTACTTATTAGAATTACATGTAATTATTTTTCGATTATGTAATATTTTTTGGATCTTAACAATGAAGTTGATTCGTTAATTTGTAAGTCTCTTCAAAATTTCATTACAAAAATCTTGGCCTCCACATTGTTTATTTTAAGTTGATTTTGAAGTTCCGTGATAGAAGTTTCTTGCTCCTTAAACCATAAGACTATGGCTGGAAAACTCCATCTCTGTCCTCATAATTCACTGCTAACATAAATTGTCCAATGCCGACTGTTGCCTCAACCTCATCTTATCCGCGGTCAATGACTCAATCTTGAGACCAAAAATCTTATTCTTTCGTAAAAGTTACAATTCTTCAGAAAAAACAAATCACAGTCTTTTGGAAAAGTCACAAGTTTTTAGAAAAGACAGAACCCTTCGAAAAAGTCATAATTCTTCAGAAAAATCATAACTCTTCATTTTTCTATTCAAGCTTTTTAAAACCCAACACATAACTCAATTGCATTCATTTTTTGTAATGATAAATTTATTCAAGAAAAATAATGTTGATCAATGGTCATTCAAGAAGAAATATGAAGAGGACTGCAAGAAGAAGAAATAATAATAACAAAGTCATAGAAGAAAATTCTTGTTCTTCCATTTTATTGCTTCCCAGAGTGTTACTTACTGAAATTGTTGCAAAGGTTGCTTCTTCTTCCTTTAAGGATTTAATCAACGTCAAACTAAGGTATGTATATGTATTTATATTTATAAGTAGGAATACACTTAGTTAATTTTCTTCTGATCTACTAGTTCTCTCAATTACCGTTCTGTCAATTATGTTTCAATATATATTTTATTTTGCATCCTCTGCATACACATTTGCACTAGAATCTACGGATTATGTATTTCTGTTATGTGTTGTTTCCCGCTCTTCACCAGGTTAGCATTTAGAATTTAATTTTTTTTTAATCAATTGATATTTTAGTTGCAAGATTTTTAATAAAGTCGCAAAGAAACGATATGTATATCAAAAGGTAACGCTGGTAGACTTTCCGATTGAACCTTCATGGAAAGAGCAGACGCAAGAGAAGATAAATGGAGCTACTTCTTTCATGGAGCAATGTAGAAAATGTGGAAATACAGATGCATTATACAGAAAAGGCGTGGTAATAATTAATTTTAAACTTTACACTTTACTTTGTTCCTACTAGATACTTGCAACTCAAAATTTTGAAAAAAAATTCGCATTTGTTTAGGTGCTTAATTTGAACATAATTAATTCGAGTGTCTAAATGAATTTATCAATGTATTCAGCCTAATTGATACTAATGTGAACTTAAATGTGTTTTTATTCTCAGATGGACTTTTTCAAAAACGATAAGCCAGAAGTTGCAATGGAATTTCTGAAACAAGCAGCAAACGGAGACCACTTTGGGGCATTGTATGTGATTGGCATAATAGGAGTCTTTTTGGGGGATGAATATAAGCAAAAAGGGGTAAAGTTGATTGGCATCATGAAAGAAACAGAGGCACTTAGAAAAATAACAATGCAATGTCGAAAAAGTTTATTAGATATCTTGAAAAGTATTTGGGTGAAGAATCCTTTAATTTTGGGAAAAAGACCCGCTCGTTGCACTATTCAACATGAAGAAAACTTTCGTAGGAATGGCTGGCTTGACAGGGACGATGAACATGTCCACATTCATTGTGATGCTTGTAGTTGTGATGTAGAAATTGCTTATATCCTTGATGTATTGCCTACATATTAGTATTACCTATAATTATGTAACATTTTTAGGCTCTGAACCATGGGCATAAGTTGATTCGTTATTTGTCAAGTCTGTTATTTGTCTTTAAAATTCATTGAATATGTACAAACTCAGTAATATAAAATGATTAGAATCCAGAACTCGTATGTTTAAAATCATGATTCTGCCTATGTGACTGTTTGAGCAAACTTTATTTACACAAATGTTAGAAGGAACTAACAGATGATGATCTCCTGCCAAATGCCATTTTAGAACGGGACCCTTTTAAAACTTTTGCATACTTCAGCAATTCTGCTTTCTCAGGCTCATCTTTACTTCTGTTTTCTTGAGGTGAATCCAATCTTCTTGAACCTGACGATGAACCCCCATCACTATTTTGCCTACTATTCATCTGATAGTTGTTGTTTTCTCCTAATTTGCCGCTCCTTGAACCTTGAGACACAGAATGTAGGTCCAGAAATTGTTTGGATGAACCTTGCGAGGACGTTCTTGACCTGATGTTGAGACCATTAGCTCCGGAATCTATGTACCCTGGAGAATAACTAGAATGTCCTGCTACATTATCTTCTAAAGTGTGCACCATATCCATAGAAGAACTCCGACTAAGTGGGCGGCCTTTTCCTCTTACGAGTCTCATAAGCTTACTAAACACTTTATTTTTGCTCGAACACTGAGTCTTACGGGGTGATGAGTTATCAGTAGAAGTTTCATCAAATTCAACAGAGTCTGTAAGAAAGGATGTTCGGGAGGAGGACCATTCGGAATCAAGATCACTAACATTAACCTCCCTTTCCCCTTGACTTTCTTCTTTATTTGCATATTCAAGAATTAGTTGCTTGGCTTTCTCCTCTGACTTGGGGCTCAATGTTTTGCTGAGATCTCTTGCAATTGTCTTACCTGTGACTGGCTGATAGTTCCTCAGCTCATGCCGCAAGCAAGCATTTATCCATCGTAGATAGACTAGTTCCTCAGCATCAGTGCAGCGATCTGCTTGAAGCCGCTCAACATCCTTTGCTAAATCCTCATTTTGCTTTTTCAGCTGTAGAGTTTCCTCCTTCAGTGCTTCTGTCTGAAACAAGAAATGTTCAATAAGTACACAACACTAAACAAAGCGAAAAATGAAACATAACATGAACAGAAGAATTACTTCTTCGTTCTCCAAGACAGAAGAAGCAATGATCTGAACAGATTCTAATCTATGAGCAAGATCTGAATTTTCTTTTCTTAAACTTTGGTTAGACTTATTCAACTCATCAGACTGATTCTCCAAATCCTTGAGTCTTTGGAGCTTTAACTGGACATCCAATTCAGCTTCAACAGTCTTCTTTTCCTGATCATGCAACTTCATAACTTTTTCTTGAAGGGCAAAAATATGTTCTTTACTATGATCAGCTTCTGATCTCACTTTCTTTTTCAGTTGCTTTATCTTGACTTTTGCAGTTTCGAGCTCACAAACAACTTTTCCATAATCAGCCACTTTAGCCTCTAACCTCATCTTATCCGCGGTCAGTGACTCAATCTTGAGACCAAAAATCTTGGCCTCCACATTGTTTATTTTTAGTTGATTTTGAAGTTCCATGATAGCAGTTTCTTGCTCCTTGAGACCATAGTACTCGAGCAATTGTATTTCTAGAATCCTCTCCCTCTCTTCGAGAGTTTTAACAATGTTTTTCAGGCTCTTAATCTCTTGCTCATGGTTAACAATTTCTACAATTCTATATTCTCTGGGTGAATCTTCATGCTGCATCACTGTTTCAATGTCTCTCTTTGAGGTAGATAAAGCAAGTTCCTTTACAAGTTCATTGAACTCTGGCAGGAAAAATCCATCTCTCCCCGCATTGAATATACCACTACTAGATGGAACACCTGTGGAATTATCAATAATGTGTTTAGAGATGTGAAGGTCCTCCTGCAAGAGAAACGAAAAAACAGATCAGCTCGCAACAACAAATATATGTTGTAGGGACAATTTAAAGATTCACTATGAAGCAACTTCTTTATGTGCCCAATGCCATAAATTGTTCAATGCCAACTGTAGAGGGAGAGGATATCCCTGAAACAATGTGAAGTCATCCCTATTTCGCTCGCTGTCCGTGGGGTTGTTGACTAATGAACTAAAAATACATGATGTTCGAGCACCAAATAGCAATGACTGGCCAGGTTCGACTAGACGAGTGCTAGCCCTCGTACAACTTCCCACTAATCTAACTATATTACCCAACGCATTTTGTCAACAAAGAACAAACGTATAATCTTACGTGTTTCTCTGAAGCGGTAGAAACTGATTTCCGGGAGGAAGGTGACGGAGTTGCAGGGGAGGCATGATCATCAATATTTGTGAGCTCATAATTTTGACCATCTGTAAACTCAATTCACAAAGCAAAATCAAAATCAAACAAAATATTAGGAGAAAAAAACATTAAAATACAAAAATTAACCTGTTGCGTATGGTGGTGGGGATGAATTGAATTTGGAATTATTGGAGGGTTTGATTCTTTTGGTTCTGAAAATGGTATAGATAACTCCACCAAGAGATATAGACAAAACAACGCCAACTTTGAAGACAACAGGCCTTAT
Source organism: Solanum pinnatisectum (assembly GCA_035578085.1). Taxonomy (NCBI): domain Eukaryota; kingdom Viridiplantae; phylum Streptophyta; class Magnoliopsida; order Solanales; family Solanaceae; genus Solanum; species Solanum pinnatisectum. The sequence goes on along the minus strand of CM069078.1, from coordinate 53,587,924 downwards.
TATGTTCCTATTATCTCTCACCATTATCAATTTTTCTTACAAACATCATCATACATTTGAGTTTCCCTCTTCCTCCTCCTCCTCATCTAAATACCCCCAACAACACAAAACAGGGATAATTGAAACAAAGAAGGGGGAAGGGGGAATCACTTCTCCAGGATGATCAAGTTAGAAAATGATAATGGTGTTAGGATAATTATGTTGGTTAATCAGAGTTTATTTCTAGTACTCTATATTAATGTATATATATTTTGAGATAATGGCCTCTAGATGTACTGTTTTTTGTTGTTGATATTTCAATATTTATGTGAAATACTTATTTACATGCGGCGCAAAAAAAGGAGACAAATCTAAATTCAATGCATTATTATAGGTTTCATGTGCATCTTTTAGGCCTAGTAGATAATGATATCATAGTTAAATTCATTCATAAATATAATTAATTTTTTTTAAAAAAAAAGGAAATGAAAAATCGAACTCTAAACAAAGGAAAAGTTTAGGTAGTCGGGACTATATCCAAAAGCTTCACACAAATCACGTATGAACTTCCTACCTATCATAAATCGATTCTCAAAACAGAGAAACTGACATTTTTACTCCTCAAAAGCCCTCTACTCAAATACTCTATTAAGTTAACGCAAATTAAAATTTTAACCCCAGTATCACATTCTACATTTGAACAGAGAAATGGATAAATACTCAAACTGTGTATCAATTCGCGGTGAGACATTGTGGCTGAGGAATTACAGCTAATAAGCATTGATAATAGTTCTAGCAAGGAATGCGCTTCAGCACAACAATATACACACGGACCGCAAGTAGATCCCAAATGCGGATTTTTTTTTTCTATCAGAAACCAGCAAAATGAAAAAGATTCATATCATATGGATTTGGGATACAGAAATTCCTAAGGTACAAAATTGACAATGATATTTCAGCAATTATCATCCAACACTGCAGAGAGATGGAAGTCTTGTTTTAGTGACAAAATGTTGGCAATTGGAACCACCATCCAGAGCTTGGGAATTCATTGTTAGCTTCCATATCATCAAAATCTTGGAGCTGCAGAAATACAAGCAAGAAGAGATTTTTTGATAAATTGAGAAACAATTGACTGGAAAAGGATAAGTGTATTCCCTTTTTATTACGTCAAGGTGGGAGTGGGGAACTAACCCCTCAACCCCAATAAGTGCTAGGGATTTAGATTTTTCGAAAATTCCGAGTAAAAGACTTTGCAGCTGTAAGAAAGAGACAATATATGCAACGAGTAGGCTTTACCTCCACCAATCGTTGCTTCAGGCATCCTTTCAATAGAGTACTTGTGTTGAGTGATGTACATGATTGGTACACCAGGGATCTGATCATTCAACATTAGATGACAGTTTATATATATATATATATATATATATATACACACACACATACACACATAAGAAACAAAATACAAGAGTTAAACAGCAGAAGAGAGGAAAAGGAGTACAAAAAAAAGGGATACAAGCTAATCTGTCATACCTTGCGTATTCTACGCTTCAAATCTCGATCACATGTTGCGACAATATAGCACTTGTGCTGTAGAGGAATAAAATCATCCACACATGCAGTAGGATTACAAATTAGTTTACACAACTAACAAATTCAGAGAACATTATGCACAATGGATTAAGATCATACCTGTGTAACTCTCTCAACAATACAATCATCGGCATATGTCCCTTTGTGAGTACAGGGAAGCCTTTCGAATCGGGGATCTTTTGCAATTCTATTTACAGCAAAGAAAAATTTAAGGGAATAAGAACATCCATTATCATGGGGACAAAAACTAAAAGACATGTTTTTGCCACCAATTTCTCTGTTGTTGAAAGGGAGTTCACATTATAATCCAAATGAAATAACGATGAAGAAACAGATTTATTCTTTGCATAGAACTTCCAAAAGATTACAGAAACTTAAATCCATTAGTACTATACAAAGATAATCATCACTAGAAGGTGAAAAAAGCATCTGCATGACTAGTAACTTAATTTGCTCAATCTAAACACAATTTAAGGCAATGCCACTAGCTGCCCTGCTATTGATCTGACAGTCTTGCTTTACAGTTTATACAGGCCACCCACAACAAGGTTTTCTGTTCTGCGCTTATCCTTGGAGCACATATCAACTCATATCTCCTTGAGGTCAAATTGTCTATTTTGGTCTAAGGGCCTTTTACTTTTTTCATCAGGTGGGGTCAGAATTGATTCCTGCTTATCTACTAGTCATTTCGTCAATTCGTAACTATCTATGTGTAGGGATAAAGCTTCTACTAATGCTTGTATATTTCTTTTTCCCCTTTTTTGTGACAAAACGTTTCTATTTTTTCTTCACCCTTTGCATTCGAGGAAGGACTGAGAAATGATTAAGCCTTAGATGTACACGATATAGTTTGTTTTATTATGTTGATATTAAATTAAACAAAATTATAACCATAAAAACTAATTAACAATGCCCTTGAATCACTAAATATATACGGGGGAAGTTTCTCTACAAAAACCGCTGCTCTAGTGAATCATCCACCCTTCCCAAGTGTGAGAAAAAAGGGACAAAACTAAACAGCAATTAGCTTAATACATTTTGACTAGTGACAGAATCAAAAGATAATTTGAAACAAGTACCTAAGAGCAACGCGGTATTTCTGACCCAGCTTCTCAAGCTCAGCCATGACACAGTCTGTAATGCAAGGAGTACCTGTGGAAGGAGAATATGTAACTTTTCTGTAAATACAAATCCAGTTCTTCTTTGGGATTTTTCAGTGATGAATTCAGATAGATCACAGTAGCAATCACTTGCATCAAGAATTTTTAAAATTAAAACAAAAAAAACACAGTTATCTCATTTCATTTGACAATGTTTTGAGACACAACTATTATGTGCCTCCATACTTTAAACACAAATGATCAAGGGAAGCTTGTGATAAAGAAGCGGGGATGGGGAAAGTGAGAAACCACCTAGGGATGAGGGAACTTACATTTGGCATACAAGCAATCCATCATCCCTTTCTCCAAATCCAACTGAAACAGAAGAGGTAAGCTCGATCAACTTAGTCATAGAAATCAGAAATAAACCATATATCAAGGTAAAATAAATCATTAGACAGAGAGCCAACAAAAATCACAGATAATCCACATTGTTCACTAGCAACCACTTTTTTGTAGAAAGAGGCAACTACTATCTACTTATTGGATGGAAAATAAAGGAAGGGAAAGACAATGAATCTGAGAGAAGAAAATGTATGTTGTTCTTAATCATTCTGGGCACCATAAAGCTAAGCAAGAACTTCTATCACCTATATAGTTAAATATCTAAAGTTATATGATACTCAGTTGATTTCTAGCTGCCAAGCAGGGAAACTTTAAAGCATAATGGATGTCACAGCCCCTCTATCCACAAAAAGTCTCAACAACTCAAACCTTTTTGATGTGAGATTTTTTAAGAATCCTATGTTTTTCCTAACACGTATAGGTACAAACAAGATATACAAACTTGAAGGCTTAATATATATCGGAGATGACACCAAGCCTGCGAAACATTAATAAATTCTTTTAATTTACAAAAATTAAAAAGAAGCCACTTACTTTATTCTGAATGGAGAAATTAATAAAGTTAGTATCAACTAAAACAAGATACGGGGGGCCCAAAGCTGTGTTGTACTTGAAGAAGAGTGCAGACGAAACATAAGGCCTGAAACACATAACCAGCAACTCAATATTCAAAATTAACAAAGTCTTTTGCTTTAAATTAGAAATTGAAGCTAAAATACAAACTTACACGTTTCTTGGGAGCTTCTCTTTAGTTAAATCTTTCTTATTAGGGTTCAAAACTGCCTCTTTATGCCTGGAATTAAAACACCATTAAAATTCAAAAGATAGAAAACCAAATACGAGAATAGATGGGCAAAAGAGGGAATCAACACAATAACTCACTCCTTGATTGCTTTATGAGTAACCATTTTCTTCATCACTGCGAATTTGGGAGCCTTTTTTGCTTTCCCCATTTTTTGGTCTCAAAATCTGAAACTGGACAAAGGGGTTCTGCAGCTGCAGTGCAATTTCAAGAATGTGCTCCAATTCTCAAAACCCTAACGTGATATGGAGCGGGTCGAGGTGCGTCTAGTTGGAGTCGGTTTTTAATTGGGGGAAAAATTCGTGGACTATCCAATTTTGAGCCCAGTATTAATGTTTGGAATTTTTACCCATATATAACCTATGACCACAATAATATATCAGTATAATTCTACAAGGTTCTAACAATATATCATGTCTTAATTCTGTTTTGTAAAAGTAGAAAAAATATTTTAGAAAGACATTTTTAAACATATATAATGGTTCACTATTTACTTATTTTTAGTCAATATATATAAATTATATATTGATTGATTATATGTTGATATTTTTATTCTAAACATTTCAGTTGGTGACTATTTAGATTAATTTTTCGCAGATGGATGATTTTATTTACCATTTTAACTATTAGCGAATGAGCCTGCTTTAGATTAAATTGAATATTAAAAAAATGTTGTCTTAGATTTCATTTGTTCTTCTTAATTAAAATTCGAACATCTTTTTTAATTACAAATTGTGTTTTTCATGATTTTTTTTACTTTAAATGTTTGAGCGCTTAGTTGAGTAGTTTTTAGTGAAGCCTTTCTTTGTAACAAAAAGATACAATTTTAATTTTTTGATGTTACATTTAATGTCGATAAATGTATCAAAAAAAAATATGAACATTGTTATAATCCATTAATAAATATGATTTAGATGTGATATTAATTTCCTTTTTTCTTTACAATGGAATTTTAAATTCATGCAATTATTTTTAAAAAAAACATATCATACCAAATATTTTAGTTACAATGCCTTTAATCTTCAATTGAAGATTTTAATTGTACTATTATTTTATTTTTATTTAAAATAGAATCATATATCCTGAAATTATTCTATAAAAGTTTAAGTTCTACTTAATTTGTAGTTGATTGAATTTCAACATATTATATGTCCTAAATATACATATAGCATTTTGAACTATATTTATTTGGTATACACGTATTCAAATAAATTTTGAGAGACAAGTATCAATTTATTATCAAACGAAAAATTTACTATTCTATAAAATATGAATCATAAATTCTCCATTCATTAGTCGTTATTTATGGATTCAATTTGTGAAATTATGTAGAATATATTATTATTCTTATTATATTTATTAGTCATGTCCGACAAAAGTTTTTGAATTCGAGACTCAAAAATGAAAAAAAAATTATTTGTTTTGTTCTAACAAGTGGATACATAAAGTGGATACATAATTTGAATACAATAATGGCTTAATTTAATAACAAACAACTACGCCTCTAACTTTGAAATACAAGTATTAAAGAGACACTTAAACTTGTATAAAATTGAATAAATAGACACAAATGTCCTACATGACATAATACACATAGGACGCCACGTAGGACACAAATTTGCCACGTAGGGTGCCATGTAGGATGAATGTGTCTATTTGTTCAATTTTATACAAGTTTAAGTGTCTATTTGTGCACATCCAAAGTTAAAGGTTATAGTTGTCAATTGTTGTCAAGTTAAGGGTCATGTTTATGTATTATGCCATTTGAATTTAGGGCCCGTTTGGATTAACTTAAAAAAAGCAGCTTTTAAGTCAAAAATAAAAAGTCAAATTGAAATGACTTCTAAGTAAAAAAATAAAAAGTAAGGGGAGATCTACTTTTGGTTTCTAACTTATTTTAAGTTAATTTTTACCTTGCCAAACACTTCGTAACTTATTTTAAGTCGTTTTTGACTTATTTTAAGTTATTTTTTATATTTATCAAATACTTTCAAAAGTAAAAAACTGACTTAAAAAAGTAGGTTTGACCAACTTTTAACTCAATTCAAACGGGCTCTAGTGGGGTCAATACAATATTGAAAACCGGAAGAAGAAAAAAAAAGGTTACCAAAAAGCTAATAAGGGCGAGTTTCCGTTCCCGCCGTTTATCAGTCAGTGGGAGTGCTCTGTTCAAAATTTGCGCCTATAAAACTCCCGGAATCCTCCATTTTCTCTGTAAATGCAAGTACCAAACATGCAAGCACTAAGAGCTCTCTCTTTCCAAAAACACTTGCTCAATCTCCCTCCAACAAATCCCCTTTCATCTCTCCGTTTCACTATTATATGCAACTCTCGCCAGTTCCACTTCACTCGCCGGAAACACTGCCCTGACGAGTCCACAGCTCTCACCGACGACGCCGTACAAGGCTGGGCCGCTCCTTCAGCAGCTAGAGAAAACCCTAGTGGTGAGAATGTTCCGCAAAGGGAGTCTAAATCGAGTGCAAATTACTCCAATGTTTTGGGTTCAATGGGTAGGGCTTATGAGGTTACAGGGAATGGGAACAAGAAGAAGGGGAAAGCGAAGAGTAAAACAGTGTGGGTATGTTCTGATTGTGGGTACGATGATGGACAGTGGTGGGGGATATGTAAGCAGTGTAATGGGGTGAATACTATGAAGCGGTTTTCTGAAGGGGTAGAGCATCTCACGACTGGGTTTGAGGTTTTAGAGAATGTGACAAGGTCGTGGCTGCCACATCAGTCTGTTAGAGCTATGCCCACGAAATTGACGGATGTGAATAAGGGGATTAATCAATCGAATTGGCGAATCCCTCTGTAAGTGAAGTGACAGTTTGTACCAACTTGAATTTGAGTTTGTCTATGTATTATGCATATGATGTTAATATTTTGTTTTTCTAGTTTATTTATATACTAATCCCGTCTATGTTTTAGTTGGAATATCTACCAAGTTTTCTAGCTTCTCGAAGGAGTGAATGTTTAGATTAGGTGAAATTTTGACAAGACTGTAGGACCCGGTGGACTGTCGTAAATCAATTTGATTCTAGTGGAACACTGAATTTAATAATGTAAAAATGAATGCTACTGCATCTTTCTAAGTTCATATCATTGGATGAGTTCTTTTGGCCATTTAAGGTTCATATATAACATAGGGAGATCATTGATAAATGTCAATGAACACTCTGAATTAATGGTCTTGTTATAGGTGTGGCCTTTTTGGAGCTGAAGTGGGAAGAGTACTTGGTGGTGGTCTTGTGCCAGGTACTGCCATGTTCAGACCCTGCTTTTACATGAAGTTCATTTTGTCTTGCTACTCTGTTATTAATGGTCCATGAGGCATGAATTTATGGACCCAAGTATCTATACTATTCAGTAAGATTCCAGCAACAACTAAAGTAATGTAGTCAGCTTGCTACTCTGTTATTAATGCAATTGGGTTACTACAGCGTTCACTTTAACCTTGCAATTTTGCTAGAAGCCTGAGTATATTCTATATAAAAGACTTAGTTATCCACCTGCAAATTAAAAAAGAAAGGTTCCAGAGTTGTTGCATTATGTAATTCTTTTTTACCTGTATTTGTTATGGTGAGCACTATAATAGGCTACACCTTGAACTGTACCACAGATGGATTAGGAGCATCAACCAACTTTAAATCTATGCCTGCAGATAAATAAATGCTGCTAAATGTACAGTCACTCTCTAGGTTGCCTTTAGTCTCTGCTTCTCACTATTTAAATGTTCCCATTGCTTTCGTGGAGCATTTTGACTTTGACTTATTGAGAGCTATTTGGTCTTTACCTTTTTCTTTAATAGGTAAGTTGGTCTCTACCTTCTCTACAAGGACCAATTCATTTTTTCACCTTTCTATGTTGCAGGTTGCTTAGTTTTAATTGGAGGTGATCCGGGTGTTGGTAAGAGTACATTACTGTTACAGGTATGATGCTGTGTGCGACATAAGTTTTTCGTTTTAGGTCATATTATTTGGAGTTATCTATTATTCTCCAATCACTTTAACTATCTTACTCTCTATTGCAAGATTGCAGCCATAGTTGCAGAGGGGTGTGATATGGGGGGACCAGCACCAGTTCTCTATGTGTCTGGGGAAGAGGTGGGCACTTATCATTCTTAATTGGGCAGTGCCATTATTCTTCTTTAAGATTTTGATATATTGCATCTGCTAAACTGAAATTTAGACCAAGGGCATGAGTTCATGAAGGAGAAGTGATTGATTTATCTGGAAAAGGGAATGGGAATAGCAATTATATAAAAAAAAACTACATGATCTCAAGTTCGGTAAATTTGAGGGAGCACACTCTTTTTGAGTGCAGATACTAGTCTTTTGGCCTTGTAATACACGAAACAAAATTTGGGAAAATGTTGATGGCTTGTAAATTTTCCAAATTTATATCCTAGCTTTCTTGTTTAAATAAGTCTTTTTCCTTGTATGCAATTTTATGCTCATGAAAAATATTGGTATCTTACTGTCTTGAGTCATCTGCATGGCAGAGTATTGAGCAAATTGGGAACAGAGCTGATCGGATGAGAATCGGGACAGATGAACTATTTTTATATGCAAGTACAGATGTTGAGGTTAACCCCTTTATATCATTCAATAATTATGAATGTCAATTTTATTTTTGGTATGCTTGACCTTTTTAAGTAGTTGTTTGAATTGATAGTTGACTAGTAATCTTAAATTGGCTTGTTATACCATGCAAGCACTTCACCTTATAGGCTTGTAATAATCAAAAAGCTTGAACTTAGTAGTCGTCCTCAGTACTTCATCACATAATTAAGTAGGTGTAAAATGTTTGTAGTCTTTGTTTAGTTGGAGACAAGCTGATTTTGCCGACCCTAGAACATAAAGTTAGTGGTATATTGCCTAGCATGTTTTTACCAAAATATCTTTCTAGTTGTACTTCGATTTTATTTTTTGAACCAACTTATGATATTTTTAGATGTGACCAATGTTTTGCCGAAATTGCATCTCACTCAAGGAGTCTATAAGTGAAGGAAGGATGGGAATATCAATATTTTTATCCTTATAATCTTTAAACATGCAAGCTATAAAAATGGTCATTTAATGAAAGATAGGCCGTTTATCTATGTCAATGATGAAAGATGGCTTTGTATTAGTTCGTGTGCTTCCTTTCTCTTGTAAAGGCTAGGTCCTTTGCATATTTGTTCAACAAATAACCTGGATTACTTGAAGGTTGCAGAATGAGATAATTGTTTAACAGATGCTTAGAGTGAATAAATCTGATGAATTTATGTTTTATTCCATGTTGCCGTCTTTCTTCAGGATATTTTGGAAAAGACCCAAACTCTCTCACTGCGAGCTTTGGTAATTGATTCCATCCAGACAGTATATCTGAGAGGAGTAACTGGAAGTGCAGGTGGTCTATCGCAGGTTCACTGTTTTGTTCTACCTTTTGTATTATCACAGGTTCACTGTTTTGTGCTATATTTTGTAATAGTGAGAGGTTTGCTGAGAGTTCATCCAAGCTTTTTATCCATTTGAATGGGAGGGTAGATCTAGATTCATTTGTTATTGAAAGCTATCATGTGAAGAAGCTTCCTATAAATAAATCCTGTCTCAAGGCAGCTGTGCTAACAGAGTTTTCAGAAAAGAATCTGCCTCTAAAGGATGTCTTGATAAAGCTTTGTTTACCTGTTTTTTAAACTAATGAGATAGACAACCATTAAGTTGCTTCTCACTATGGTGTTCAGTCATCTTACTTAACGCTGATTCATTCATGACAGGTAAAAGAATGCACAGAAGTATTGCTGCGGTTTGCCAAGAAGACCAATATCCCCGTGTTTCTGGTGAGGATAGACAATTGAGCAGTGTGCTTTAACTTAAGACATCTGGTTGACGATATTTATTGCTGTAACTTAATTTAAGGTTGTTTGTCTTTTTTGTCACATTAGGTGGCTTTCTTTAATTACCCTCTCGTCCTCTCCTCCTTCGCAAAAGTAAATAATTATCTCAATATTTTTATATAGTATTTTTTATGACAGAGGTAAAAATAATAAGAGGAGTTTCACATTTATTTGAGAGGTATCATTTCGATTACCTTATCAGAGGATATACTCTTTTTTCTCTTCGATGGATAAATTTTTGCTATGTGTTATGAACCTATGCACAACTAGAATTTGTTTTCTGACTTGATGATATGCTGTCAGCAGCCAGAATCCATTGATAGGTTTAGAGAAATCTTCCTCTATTCTCTTTGCCAGTTATTTATCTGTTGATCTGATACTAAACTTGGGAAATTTCAGATTGGACATGTGACTAAATCTGGAGAAATAGCTGGTCCTCGCGTCTTGGAACACATAGTTGACGTTGTTCTCTATATGGAAGTTGGTACCTTCTAAATTTCAGATTTGAGCAGTATCTTCTCATACTTTGATGTTATTTGCTGTATACACATGTTTTTTTCTAGCTTGGATTTATCTTTTAAAGAGAATAAAGAGATTTTGATATGGCTTTTGAGTTTTGACATGGAAGCTGAAACCATGTGCTCATGCTAGTAATGTTGTATGGTAAAGTGCCTATTTTTTTTAGTGATCAAGTGTAGAATGCTTGGTTAATTTATTCTGAGTCCATGAACATTTGGGTGTATCCTTTATAATTTGTGGCTTCATTGGCTCGTTTGCATGCCCTTTTTTACTTAATAGAGATAATAAGTTATGTTTGTGCATATTTTCTTTTGGTTGCATTTAGAATTTAATGTGTCTGGAGTCCGCTCTTGCAAGACAGAGCACTACACATCCTTCATAGAAGAATTTTCTCTATTGTTTTTCCTTCCTTTAGGAGGTTCTTATTCTTGCTTTTGATTATGCCATATCTGCTTCTCATCAATGCTCGGGTCACCCATTGAAAATTGCAGGGAGAGAAGTGTTCATCTCATCGTTTACTTCGTTCAGTGAAGAATCGATTTGGATCCACAGATGAGGTATTCAGCTGCTTCTGCTCATTTTTCTTGTTCTTTCCTTTTGTTGAAATGCTCTATATGATTTTAGATGTTCATGGGACTTGAGACAAAGCTTCTTTTTCATTGTTTGATGGGGAGATAAGGGGCAACTTAAAAGGAAGATCTATGCATTGCATGAATCAGTTAGTTTCAAGTTTAGTAGAAGGTTATCCTTCTTATCTGGTCAGCATATCCTGATTGAGAAAGGTTATCACTTTCTCATGGTTGAAGATTTTCCAAAAGTTAATTTGAAGGACAAAAGAGGCCTGACTTAATATAGAGTAAAATTGTCAAAGGATTTCTCAAACCCCTTTAGTATGGATTATGCTATTCTCTTTGTAGGATCTCATCTCAGGACTAGTTATGATGATCTGTGAAATATCATACTGAATATTTGGGCCATCCCTAGTGACTTCCTGATTTTTTTTTTAATGTATTTTTTGTCTATTGTATGCTCTGACATGTTCTGCTTGCAGCTTGGAGTGTTTGAAATGTCACAATCAGGCTTGCAGGCTGTTTCAAACCCAAGTGAAATGTTTCTAAGTGAACAGCAGTCGGATTCTGAGTTTCTGGCTGGATTAGCTGTTACTGTAATTATGGATGGATCTCGAGCCTTCCTTATTGAAATTCAGGTATGTCTTTATGCAATAATTTGTTTTTGGGTATCTCTTGATGTAAGCTGCCAAGCACTAAGCTAGTTCTGGTAATTACAGAATAGAAGGTCTCCTTGTGCAAAAACAGAAAAAAGGGTTCTCCGTTATCAGAGATTACTCCGGTAGTTAGCTGATAAAGTCTGTCATGCTATCTTTCCAATATACATCCTGCATATTACACCAGAGTCCCGATAATCACATTTATTAGTTATTGTTCTTGTAATTATCATTTTTGTATAAATCTGCCGAGTGCAGAGTGCCAACCTAGTCTAGCAATTAACATGTGACTTAGTCTTTTCTCAATTCTCAAGTCTTTAGGTTTATGCTCAAGGGGAACCAAGGGTTGTGAAGAAGGTTCATCATAGACAAATATGGAACCCAAGGACAATGAAGGACTGATTAAATTACCATGCCTTATGGGGGAGGACTATGAAGGGGTATAACAAAGATATGAGGGGAATTGGAGGGGTATGACAAAGATATTGGGGTGGTGGGGGGTGGAATTTCTATGACAAACATCATAGTCAAGTGAGCAATGGAGCTAGAATCAGGTCCTGGAAACAAAAATGGTGTAGTGATATTTCCTTGTGCAACATCTTCTCTACATTTTCTCCAAAAGCTATGATAACTGCACAGGTGTACCAATGAGGGGAAGGAAGAGCTTGTGATTTAAGCAAGCATCTCTCTAGTTATGGCCACATGAATCTGCGCTTCTAATATTTATTTTTTTCAAGTCAATGGCCATCAGTCCTTATAAGATTCTGCTCTTCGAATGTAATATTTTCTCATACATTCTTTTATCGTTTGAAGAAAGTTTATATCCATGTAGGCATTGTGTGTTGCTGGTTCATCTGTCTCAAGACAAGTAAATGGTGTTCAAGCTGGCAGAGCTGAGATGATAATTTCAGTGAGTGATTACTCCTTCCAAAGTTTAAATGAACTCGTAAAGAAATTTTGCAAGGAAATTACATGTGCTGAAACTTGTGGCCCACATGCCAATTCTTGAAAATCGTTGATATTCCCTTGTCCTTTTCCTGAAACTGAATGATTCAGAATCCATGGGCTACTTCTTTAGAATCAGATATGCTGAAGATTGCAAATTAACTGGTTCTTTATTACTGTACAGAAACCAGTTAATATTCTTGGAAATTGTTGATATGTCCTTTTCATTTCCTGAAACTGAATAATTCATATGCCATGGGCTAGTATTTTGGATCAGATATGCTGAAGTTCGCAAATAACATTTTCTTTACTGCTGTATTCAGGTTCTTATAAAGCAAGCTGGTCTCAAGCTGCAAGAGAATGTAATGATTCTAATGAACCTTTCCCCAATACTTTCTTCCTTTTATGTCTCCTTCCCTATGTGCTGCATATGACTTTTAGATTGTGTGGATTACAGTAACACCATAAAGTCTTCTATGGTAAATGACTTAAGCACTCTAAATCTTAGTTTGTTCTTGTTTTACCTTCATTGTGATCCCTTTGATAGTTGGATTTTAAAGTTTTTTGTTAATTTCCATCAACTGGCTTTCACATGACTCTGGATCTTTCTTGGCAACATAATGGCCAGGTTTTCATAATAGAAGAGAGATCATTCACGCAAATGAATTGGTATTTTGATCTATCTGATTTCGAAAAACCTTACCAACTTAAAAAGACATGGCTATTAGGAGCACCATTAACATATACTAAAGCATTTGGCAATTTTTAATGTAATGTATTCACTTTTACATAGACAGATTTCTCCGTAGGATGTCTTATCTGGTATTCTTTGATTTGGTCTTCCGTTATATATATATATATATATATATTTGGTTTCTCAGTGTATACTTTCTATTTTCTGTTACAATCTGATATATTATTTAGATCTTTGATATAGTTCCTGTTTAATTTGATTATAGGGCGTTTTTCTCAATGTTGTCAGTGGTGTTAGCCTGTCAGAGACTGCTGGTGATCTTGCAGTAGCAGCAGCAATATGCAGCAGGTATTCTTTTCATATATACTAGTCATCTGTCTGCTCAGGTCGACCACCTACATAGTTCTTTGTCTCAATTTATATTATTATTTTACACAACTTCCACAATTTTTAAAAGGTCAAATTCTTTCAATTAATCAAACATATAATTTGATGGGGTGTTTTTCCTGTAACTAACTTTGAAAGTATTAATTTGTTTTACTTCTTGTATAACATAGAAGTCAAGTAGACAGCTTAAACTCCATGCTGAGCTAAATGGTGTCACATTAATTACGAAGGAATACCTGATATTAGTGGATGTTTTCTGTACATGAAATTCCCTATGTAAAAGACAGAGGGAAGTTAATGAACAGAAATGGAAAAGAAGAAAAAATCATGCAGTTTTTCTTGATGACATGAAATTGCTTTGTCTTGAATTGGAAGATACATTTGCCTAGCTGTAAGCAAAACAATGTGAACCACATGACCAATGCCCTAGCCCCTATTAAAGTAATACAAACAGATTTGTGCATGGCTTTGCTGAAGTTGATAATAGTGCTGGTTTTCAGTATAAACAGTCAAATTTAGGTTATCCTTCTTTAACATGAATTGGAACCTTCTTTTACGCCACAAGGGTGATATCAATCTTGAGAGTGAAATAGACTGGTGGATTTCTGCATTTGTCATACTTCTTGTAATTGTTTTTACATTTCTTGTCAATTATGTAGATGTTTGTAAGCATGTGTGTCGTGTCCTTTTCAGTTTTTTGGAATTCCCTCTTCCTGTGGGCATTGCATTCATTGGGGAAATTGGCCTTGGTGGTGAAATTCGTACAGTATGTATACTTACCCAACCCTCCTTTTCCAACTTTCTGTACACTTAAAGTATTTTTTTGTAAAATTTCTGGACTTTGCATCCTGATAACATGGCTTTCTCAAATTAGAGGATGCTATGTGGACCCCTCATACAATGCATTGAGATCAAATAGCATCCTCAAATTTGAATAAGCCAGTTGATATCAATATATTTTTTTTAGAAAAAGGCAGAAATACGATTCAAACTATAATTGTTGGTTTCTGTTCAAACTCATAAATTTAGCCCTCCCATATTACATGATTTTTCTGATTTCATGAGTATGCTTTAATGGTCTTCCATTTCCTCTGTTATGAAAAATAAACTATTATTCATGCATACTCCTCTAACCTTCAGCACAACTGTTGCTAGGAATTAATCATTAATTATGTTCCATGCATCCAACAGTAGGCCATTTGGTTTTCAAGAAAAAGCATTATGGTTTCTAGCTGGAGATTGTATGCTTCACCATACTTGCCCACCGTGCACAAGACATGATCTCTTCCTCTTCCTCTTCCTCTTCCTCCTGTTCTGATCGACTTCTGTTTGTTCCCCTTTCAAAAAAAAATTAGGTACCAAGAATGGACAGAAGGATAAATACAGTGGTGAAGCTGGGATACAAGAAATGTATAATTCCCAAATCAGCTGAAACATCACTGTCAGCTTTAGATCTTGGAGATACTGAGATTGTGGCCTGCAGAAATTTGAAAGAGATGATAAACATTGTGTTCAGAAAACGCTGAGATATTATTGGTTGTAGTGAGTTTTTTATGTGTAGATAGTGATGCAATCTACACAGATATCAGTACTGTATATTATCTTAGGCTGTTTCTTGTAATTTTCGCGCAGAGTTGTATCATTTTGCACTCAGTACTGTATATTAACATAGACAAATTGTCTAAACTTCATTACCTAACTTTGTTAGCATCTATAAATTGGCACAAGCGTTTGATATCTTTGTGTATATACCAAATTAGTGAATGTTTATTCATATATTAATTCCTTCCTTAACCATTAAGAGCCTCGGCCCAATGGGTAATGGGCCGTTAGGTAGAACAGCCCATACACTGGTGGTGGGTTCCTCTACTCTTCCTCCTCTCTGTACCCAATTGAACATAACAAAATAATTCATGCAGCTCAGGCATCCCTGTCACCGGCTCCGGCAGCAGTTCCGATGCTTCGCCACCAAGTACAGTGGCAGAGTGGTGGTGGAAGCTGAAGATGGCCGTTCATTCGCCGTCGAAGTCGATGCCCCTACTCTTCACACCGACTCCAGAGGCTATGCTCTTCCCCGCCGTGACCTAATCTGTAAGGTCTCCCAGATTCTGAAGTCACCTCCTTCCCCTTCTTCTGATCCTTTCCTTGACTTATCTGACTATCTCGATACATTGACAATAACCCTAACTCCCTCCGAAGCTTCTGAAGTTCTCAAATCCCTCAAGTCTCCAAACCTTGCTCTTCGCTTCTTCCGATTTTGCCCCTCTGAAATCCCTCAATTCCGCCATGACTGCTTCACTTACAACCGTATCCTTCTCATCCTCTCCAAATCTTCTCTTCCGAACCGGCTCGCTTGCGTCCGCGAGATTGTTGATGAAATGGAACGTACTGGTATTCAGGGAAACATATCCACTGTCAATCTTCTTATCGGAACATTTGGTGACGGCCAAGGGAATGGTGTTAATGAGCTAACGAGGTGTTTGGGGTTGGTTCAAAAATGGGATTTGAGGTTGAATTGCTATAGTTATAAGTGTCTTTTACAAGCCTATATCAGATTGTGCAATCCGGACAAGGCTTTGAAAGTTTACCAAGAAATGAGGAGACGTGGGTACAGATTGGATATATTTGCATACAACATGCTTCTTGATGCTCTTGCTAGGGACCAAAAGGTTTGTTCTTTGTGATTGTCTCTCATATTATTCAGTTTTTTTTGGAATTTAAAGGTTTCTAAGTTGTAGTGTGAGATTGTCTCTAACATTATTAACTATTCTTTTTTGGGAAGAAACATATGATGTAAAGGATGTCGTCTTTAGCTTCAGTTTCTGAATTAATGAATACAATAACACTAAGTTAGGGACAGATGGTTCATCACATGTTTCTCCATCTGAAATGTGAATCCTTACTGACTCTCTGGCACTAGGTATACCAATTCAATGGAAACAAGATGTCTTAGTTATATACAAAATAGAAAAGGAATACTTATGCAAAATGAAGTGCATTAACTTTACCTCTAGAAGGGTGGCTTAGCCGTCGAAAATTAGAGTCACAAGTTGGGTATGAAACTTCATACTCCAACAAGGGTGGCACTTGGTGGACTCTTTCTAGTATTCCAAACCTTTGTGTACACACACATGTTGGCTCTTTTAGAAAGGAAGTGTCTTGCTGTAAGGTGGATAGGAAGAGTTCTAGTCTATGTAGTGCAACTATGTGAAGGATTTTTCACTTAACCTTGGACAAGGACATACTTTTGAAAAACTAGAAACATTTTTTAAGATGCTTTAAAGATATTTTATTAGTCATTAGTGCATAATATGAATAAAGCATCTTAAGACCAACATCTTGGGGAAATGCCTCTACTTTGCGAACAGAGTCTTTTTGGCGAGGCACAAGCTTTTTCTTTTTAATCACAAAGTAGCATTTTTCTTTCACTAAGGAATGGGTGAGTGGTTTAACATGCCCTTCTTTGGGAAATAGGAGGGTTGGCAAAAGTCTTGATTTCAATTGAAAATGGTCGAAAGATTGCTTTGATTCATCTATCTACAAATAAATCCATCTCTAGTCACAGATGCCATCATTATTTCTTGGTATTGGAACAATATAAATATGGTCAGATCTCTTATTATTGAGTTTTGCTTTCTGATAAATGTAATAATTGTCTCTGAGATTAAATACTTAATAAACTGTATACATGAATTTGAAAATGCTATAGAGGTGTTTTGAGTTCACTTCATGAGTGAGTCTTGAAATATATGCTGAATATGGTTCTGCTTGGCTAATGATTCTAATGTGCAGCTATTTGCCAGGTTGATCAGGCCCACAAGGTTTTCGAGGACATGAAGAAGTGGCACTGCGAACCTGATGAATATACGTATACCATTCTGATTAGAATGACTGGGAAATTAGGGAAGCCTGGTGAATCACTTTCTTTCTTTCAGGAAATGCTTTCTAAGGGTATTTCACCAAATTTAATTGCTTATAATACTATGATCGAAGCTCTTGCCAAAGGCCGCATGGTTGATAAGAGTATCTTTGTCTTCTCTAAGATGGTGGAGAATAGTTGCCGGCCCAATGAATTTACTTACAGTATTATTTTAAATGTATTGGCCACAGAAGGGCAACTTGGAAGACTTGATGAAGTTGTGCAAATATCTAAGAGATACATGAATAAATCAATATATGCATATCTTGTTAGAACGTTGAGTAAAATAGGCCATGCAAGTGAAGCTCATAGGCTGTTTTGCAATATGTGGAGCTTCCATGATAGAGGAGATCGTGATGCCTACTTATCCATGTTAGAGAGCTTATGCAACTCTAAGAAAGTAACTGAGGCTATTGATTTGCTGAATAAGATGAATGAAAAGGGAGTAAAAGCAGATAGCTTCATGTATAATACCGTCTTCTCTGCACTGGGGAAGCTAAAGCAGATTTCTCATCTCCATGATCTCTATGAAAAGATGAAACAGGATGGCCCCACACCAGACATATTTACGTATAACATTTTGATCTCTAGCTTTGGTAGAGCGGGGGAGGTTGGGGAAGCTCTCAAGATTTTTGAAGAACTTGAGAATAGCAATTGTAAACCTGATATTGTCTCCTACAACTCCTTAATAAATTGTCTGGGAAAGAATGGAGACATTGATGAAGCGCACATGAAATTCGTCGAGATGCAGGAGAAGGGCTTGAATCCTGATGTTGTAACATACAGCACTCTCATTGAGTGCTTTGGGAAGACTGAAAAAGTTGAGACAGCACGTCGGCTATTTGATGAAATGCTTGCAGCTGGCTGTTATCCTAATATAGTGACATACAATATCCTACTTGACTGTCTCGAGAGAAGTGGGAGAACTTCAGAAGCTGTTAGTTTATATGCGAAATTGAAGGAACAAGGTTTGGCAGCTGATTCAATCACATACACCATCCTTGAACGTTTACAAAGTGGTTCTCATAGAACATCGAGAATTCGCAGGAAAAATCCAATCACCGGTTGGGTGGTTAGCCCATTAAGGTGACATGCAAACAAGGATTAGATTAAGCTGCTCGTGATTACACGCTTAAAGGATCTCACCACTCAGTTGTGCTTTTGCTTGAGCCAGCATGGTGCTAAAGCGACCTGACATTGAGTTTATACTGAGAACTCTGATGATGAGGAATTAAACTGTCTCAAAGAGTGACCTGCTGTAGACGACATGAATTGTTTCTTATGTGAACGTAATTACAAGATCTGTCTCCGATGCTGTCATTGAATGTATCATATTGTGGCTGTATAACTATCCTCAAGATGTGCTATTTGGATTCGTTATTAGATATTCATGATTTTAAGCTCCTACTTGGATGATTGTTCCTAAATCTAGACATGAGTATCCTGAACCACTTCTCCATCACAATCTGCATTTGTATATTTTTTATGTGTCAATATGGAACTCAATAGAACTCGACTCAAACTTTGTATATACAATATACCGAGTAGAATTCATAAGTGAAGTCTGAAGAAGATGGTGTGTACCTTATGGGATATGTAAATAAGCTACTATTGTTGTCTCCCTTTGGGCATCATTTGGACTTCGTTGATGGGCTGTGAGTTCAATATTCTTGCAAGTCACGTGAAGGATACAACTTTCTATTTTCTACTCTCGTATAATGTCAAAACAGAAATGTGTGGTCTTTTTTACAATGATTTGGACAATTCTAACTCTTGAATTAGTTTTTGGGGTTGAGTAAGATTTAAGGTCCATAGATATCGGTCGAGCCTAAAAAAAATTCAAAGCTTTCTAATGGAGAATGTTTTATCCTTTTTAGTGGATAATCCAATTGTGAGATTCATGGTGATTTTATGGTTTGAATTTGTGATCTTGAAAATAAGAAAGATCACTTGTTATAATAGATACAAGTAATCGGGTGATATAAAAATTCATATATAACTTACATGTAACTCATCGCTCAAAATGAAAAGGTGATAGGTGGTGGTTCTTTTTGTCGTCTAAGATAAAACTCATAATAAAGAGCTTTTTTCTTAGTGTGTTCAATAATTGTACCTCTGGATAAGTATATACAAAAAATTTAGTAAAGATTAAATATATCAGTATCTTCCCTTTTGCATTGGACTTGATAAATAGGCATCGTTGGTCAAAAGCACAAAGCATGCAGCTATTGGGCAACTTTTGGTAGTGACTTCAATCATATTAGTCACCTGTTGCGTTTAACGGATATGACAATTGTTATTTCTCAATTTTAATATGTGTATGTACATGTATGAAGATGAAAAGAAATTGCAAACAACAATAATAACATACAGTAAAACCTCTATAAATGTATATGCTTGGGACCGAAAAAAATATTCATTTATCGCGATTATTAGTTTATCGATAAATGCATAAAATATTTATTTATCGATAAATAAATATTTATTATTTTAGAGAGTATTTTGCTGGGATTATTCGAGCATTCAAAGCTCATTATCGTCGTCGTCTTTATTTCAGCATCCTTCAAGGCCTTGAGGTTGAAGCACCAAATACTAAAAAAATTAATATTTTGAATGCTATTAATTTTGCTAACTTGGCTTGGAATTTTAATGTGAAAGAAATAACAATTGCAAATTGTTTTCAGCATTGCAAGATCCGGTCGGAAGAAAACAATGTTCCCGAACCACAAGTCGGTGAATTAGATGAAGGTATCCAAGAAGTTGGTGAATTAGATGAAGGTATCCAAGAATTAAATGATGTCATTTCTAATTTAGCCTACAGAAATGTGATGGATGTTGAACATCTTTTGAACTACCCTAACGAATGACGATTATGGAATCACCTACAGAGGAAGAGTTTATTCAATCTATAATGAATAATGATGATGAGAATGATCCTGAACAAGATGATAGTAGCATTGTCCCACATGTATCGTCAAAGGAGGCATTTCAAGCAATGACTACATTGTCAAACTATTTGGTACAACACGAACAAAATATTTCGGAAATTGTGTTCGCTCTTCAAAAAGTTAAGGATGAGATTAATTTTGGTTTTGATGGGAAGAAAAAACAATCAACTATAGAATCATATTTTAAAAAGAAATAGTTATTGGTCTAGTATTATTGACTGATTAAATATATATAAATTCTTGATGTATTCTAGTAATTATTACTTTATATTTTTTTTGGGCCTTTAATACTTTATTTTTAATTATTATCTAATGCATTTAGCGAGAATATTACTTTAATATAACTGGCTCAAGTCGGGATCGGAGAAGAATATTCATTTAGCGAGATTATTACTTTATCGAATAATACTTTATCGAGGTTTTACTGTATCAGGTAGAGAAGATGGAATGTACACATATTTTTTTTAAATTTTTGTTGGATAGATTTGTTATTTTTGATAGATCCTCGACTCAACATAAAATTTAAAAAAACATTGTGAATAGGAATAATTGATATGATTAGTAGAAAAGATACTGAATTCTATTAAAGCATACGTATAATTCCCTTTGATCCTATGTAGATTTCATACACAAAAAACTAGTTTAAATTAATTATTGTTTTAGAAGATTAATAAGAGGTATATTATTGACGTTATGAAAAGTGATGTTACCAATATTCAGAAAGAGTTTGCGAAGAGAAATGAAAAGGATCTAAGGGAATTTTTCGATAAGTGGACGAAAATCTTATGTAATCATACAAGCCTCTACTTTTGTATTTATTTGATGATAAAATAATATGGAAAATAAAATATCACTACAAAAATTGCACTTATTATATTTTATCTTATGAAATGCAATAATTAAGATGATGAAATAAAGACAAGAGAGCAGGTACATCCCAGCCAAAATATTGCGTTGTCCAACGACAAGCTAAATAAACTTATACACAGGTATTTGGTGCTGAGGAAAATATTTTAATTTTTTTTTTTTTATATTTAATTGATTAAAATATTTTTTTCTAGAAAAATAATTTTCTTAAAAAAAAAAGAAAGAAAATGACTTCCGTAAGAAAAATCAAGTTACATAAAATGGAAATCAGCAATTGATACAACGGAGCGATTGGGGGTCGTTCACTCTAAATTATAGTTCTTCTGTTTGAGCTTTGGAAATAAAAAATGTATTACTAATAGATAGGAACACAACATTTTATCCTTTTGTGGCAAAAACTACACAATTCATGGTGGTTCAATAGATCGTACATAAAACTCTTATACTAATAATAATATACATATATCTTAAAATCTCAACCGACTATATATATACATCTCCTTACTTTTGTATTTGTTTGATTGTATAATAAAATATCAAAGAAATCACGGTCAATATATTTTATTTTATCAAGTGCAATAATTAAGATGATGTGAATGAAATAAAGAAAAGGAAGTAGGAGACAAAATATTGTGTTAGGGACTGTAAAATTGAAAACGAAAATTATAGGCGGGGAGATCCATTAGTATAATTAGTTTCTAATATTATTTAGTTTAGCTATCACATATAAAAGATGATATACCTAATTCTCTGAAATAATTCAATCCTTAAAAGTATTTTATCTATTTCATTTCAATAACCAAATAATTACTACACGATTTAACTTTACATAACTAAGTTCAAATCTTAAGCACTAAACTAAATGATATCGTTATCATGTAAAGAAAGTGTTACTAATTCACTAAATTGTCATGAAATGAAAGGAGCGTCTTAGTTGGAACTTTTTTTTATTATATAAAGGACGAATCAATGTTACTACACTAACATTAACATCACCAACAACATGAAGTTCATTTTCTTCTTCCTCCTTATTTCCATTGCTGCAAAATCATCCCACGCAGATTCTATTCCCAACCAAATCCACCCTCTGCACCCGAAAACCGGGTCCTCCGGCAGTCATGTACCTCAAATCAACTGCCTCAGCTGGCGTCTAGCCGTTGAAACAAACAACATTCAGGACTGGACATCAGTGCCCCTTCAATGCGAAGATTACGTCGGGCACTACATGCTTGGCAAACAATACCGCGACGACTGTTATAATATAGTCGCCGCGGCTATTCAGTATGCCAAATCTCTCAAAATTGGTAAAGATGTTTGGGTATTTGATATTGATGAAACTACTCTCTCTAACCTTCCTTATTACGCTCGTTCTGATGTCGCATTTGGGTAAGTACTTTTCAATTATGTTAAAATTGATTCTCTATCCAAATTCACCTAATTAACATTTAATTGTGATCAGGTCGATAAAATACAACGCGACGAAATTCGACGAGTGGACAAGAGAAGGAAAAGCACCAACAGTACCAGCAACTCTGTTTCTGTATAATACATTGTTATCTATGGGTATTAAACCAGTATTTATCTCAGGAACAAAGGAAGAGTTTAGACAAATAAGAATTACAAACCTAAATAAAGTTGGGTACCATTCATGGATTAGGCTCATCTTGAAGTAAGCATGTACTCATACATACTCGTAAACGTTCGTTAAAGGGGAAGCGCTAGCTATATTAGAATTGTTTTGGCTCGAACCTGAGATATTTGTTGTTTTGGGTACAGGGGAGTAAATGATACAGGATCATCTATGAAGTACAAGTCAGGGAAAAGAGCGGAGTTGGTGAAAGATGGATACAGAATTGTTGGCAACATTGGAGATCAATGGAGTGATTTACTTGGTGACTATGCTGGTCAGCGCACTTTCAAATTGCCTGATCCAATGTACTACATTGCTTGAAACTTGAAACTGACTACTAATGTCAGTAATTTTACGGTTCTGATTTAATTACGATTTCTGTTTGGTTTTGGATTTTGAAAAATGTTAATTTCCTTCTACAACCCTACCTACTTCTTATTTTGAGTTTTTTTTTTCTGTAATCAATTAAAAGGGTGTAGAAATGAGAAATGCAGTTGATTCACAATTAATTATTGTGCTTATGTTATAGACAAAATTATTAATTTGGTACAATAATATAGGTGTGCATTTTGTCCTTTTTTTGGACATATAGTCAGCAACAACAAAAGGCATATCACACAAATGGACAATCACTAGATAAACCATATTGAAATATTGTTTATGCCACCAAAAATTTCTATAATGATTCACTTGTTTGATTTTATACATGGTCCTTTATCAGTAGGGGTGATTCGAGGATAACAAAGCGGCCACTTCAAGTGAGAAAAACTTATGCAAAAAATAAAAAAAGGTTATCGATTCGTATTTTGAATTGATCGATCAATTAATAACTTATATTGTACTAAAAGTAATGCCATGCATGTATTTTTCAATATGCATACGACTAAGTTGAGGCCGATGAACTTATTTAAACTCAGGAGAATGAGATCGTAACTGAATCTAAAGAGACCAAGAGTCCAAGTGTATATATTGTTAAATATTAAGCAAAAGTTAGAGTGAATAGATTTGGAAAGAAATGAAGCATTAGACTAAGTAAACGATCAACTAACTTCACCAATGTGCTTCAACTACTTGCTTAAAATGTTTTTTACATCCTACTTGTTTATAAGTGCAATTCACGTGCTTAAGGGTATTTAACGTGCCAATTTTATTTTTTTAGAAGAATTTGAATGTATGGAATTAGAAGAAAAAAAAGACTTTCATGCTAGTTGAAGTTCTAAGACATTGTTTAATATATCATATGTATATATGTGACAGTATCAACGTTAACGCATTGCTGGTCTGCCTCCAAGAGTGAATATAGGCAAAAATTGAGGCAGGTGAATTTATAATTTTTCATAAAACTAGATAATATTATATGTATATATATTTTAAATTTAATATGATATCATTTGCTAACACTTATAGTACCAGAAGGCTAAATAATACATTTTAGGTTCATGAGTTCAATCATATTATTCACGTGTTAAAGAATATACCAGTTTTAAATTATTTCTCATATATTCACTGTCCATTTTAGGTAGTACCATTTTCTTTTTCAGACTATTTAAAGAGGGAAAATAGCTTGAAACACAGTTTATTTTTATCCAAACTTCTTGTTATCCAAACTTGTTGTTACACCCTTTAGCTTTGTGGGATCCTAATTTATATGACATATTTTTTAAATTTTCGTCATTTTTGATCAATCTTTTTTTATTTTTATACATAAAAATTTTGAAAAAAAATATTATTTTTTTCATTCTTCTATAAAAGGACAAGAGATCCTAATAATGTGGGAAATCGCGCTTATTTGTATACTTTATTTTGGATTATCAAACTCAATAATTAAGATGATGGTGAAAATGTAATCCATGACAGATAAAATAGGGAATTAGTGCCGGCTATATATCATTTTGTTTCACTATAGGTAGGAGTGTACGAGTCAAACCATAAAGTCAAACCGAATTGACGAAACAAATCAAACTAGAAAAAAAAAACGATTTGTGATTTGGTTTGGTATTAAAAGAAAAAAAAGTCAAACCGAACCCAAACCAAACCGACATAATATATATATATATATATATATATATATATATATATATATAATTTTAATTTATTTATAGATAAAAAAAATATTATTTGTAATCTACTTTGTTAATATATTTTTAGTTAGTTTATAGTTTTCAATGTTCATGTATTTTATTTCAACTTTGGGCTTGTAATATTTTGTAAATATTATATATATAATTTTATTTTATTTACAGATAAAAAATATTATTTATAATCTACTTTTTTAATATATTTTTAGTTAGTTTATAGTTTTCAATGTTTATATATTTTATTTCAAATTTGGGCTTGTAAAATTTGTAAATATTTTATTTTGTATTAAGATCCGAAGTTACAATTATATTGTTATAGTTTTTCAAATTCGAAGTTAACAATTTACTTTGTAAATATTTCGTTTTGTATTCAGTTTGACTGTATCATTTAATCTTATTAATTTAATACAATGAACGTTGATATTTCAAAAAAAAAAAATTGTACTCATGTGAATTTTACCGTCTTTACGAAAATTTCAATTCATTTAACATTTTTTAAGTTTAGCTTATCACATAGGTAAATGAAAATATATTTGATCTCTTTTTCAAACACCGTATAGTTGTAAAAAACAGAAAAAATCAAAAGAACCGGCTAAAACTGAAACCGAAAAAACCGACTTTGCGTGGTTTGATTTGGTTTTTAGATTTAATAAACCAACGTAGATTTAATTTTTTTTAATGAAAAATCAAACCAAACCGACCTATGCACCACTAACTATAGGCATCATGCGAATTCACACAAAATAAAATTTGAAAAAATGTGCACTCATTAAATAATTTTTAAAAAAATATATCAGTATGGCCAGAATGAGTACAATTAAAATATTTAACACGCGTTGAAGATATTATGAAGTATGAACAATAAAAATGCAAGAATTAATAAGCTATTTAATTGGCCTACTAAGAAACATAACAGGCATAAAGTTTTATTGGCCTCCTAAGAAAAATAAATATGCATAAGAACATGTATATTTGAAATGCGAAAATTAATAATAAAAAAAGACAAAAGTATTCATTTTCTAAATAACTAATTTAATCTACAATAATATAACAGATTATTTCATTACTAATACATATATTGCAATGCCGTTTCAATAGTGTGGCATCAATAACGGAGTCAAAATTTTAATTAAAGTGTTAAAGTGTAAAGAAGTAAATTCACCAATAAGTCAAGGTACCAATATTTTTTTTTATAGCTAGTTATATAAGCCAAACGCCCGGGGGGGGGGGGGGGGTGTTGTTGCTTGAAACGTGAAACTGACCAAACAATGCTGCTTACGTAGCTTGTTAATTCTTGCGTCATTTTTATTAAGATGTGTATTTATAATAAGTAATTCACGATTTGCAATTTGTTGTTTACACTTTGCTCTATGCTATCGACAAAATTATTTAAGTAGGTACAATATGCAGATCTGAATGAAACAAAAGCTGTACATTTTGTTTAATATATAGGCACAGTGAGTAGCAACAAAAAATTATAACATATCATACAAAAGGACAGTCAATCACGCTACATAAATAATAAGTGTGAAGAAATAGAAAATAATGTGATAAGAGGGTAGTTGTTCTCTGTAAAAACAGTAAATAGTTCTTTAGAAATTCATCATGGTGTGACAAATTAAGGTCATCCATGAAAAATAAAAAGATCATCGATTTATATATTCTGAATTGAACAATCAAATAACTTACACTAACACATAACATATTATGATCCTCGTAAGCAAATCATATATATGACGAAAAAATAATAGAGATAGCTAGCATATCTAATTTCATCAAAAAATAAAAATCGTCCATCTAACTAACAAAAAGAGAGAGCTGAAGAGTAATCTGAGCCCAAGCCCATCATGACAGGCCTATTCTTTCAAAAGCTCATCATGACAGGCCCATCTTGAAAATAAGCTAGTCGTCCACATAATACTGCCCCGACAATTTCCCCCTCACAATTCTTCGATCTTCTTTTTTTTTCATCTGTTATTCAGGTAGACTTATTTGAATTTGCATCAAAAAAAATTCTAAATTTGGATAATATGAAGGTCTATTTCATTCGTAGCCTCAAATCTGAGACTTATTAAGATTGAAAAAGATTTATCATGTTACTACAATCTTTGATAGTCACTATTTCGTCTTCAAGTCTCTGTTCACACTATTATTATTTTCAAAATTGGATGATACTTATGTTTCAACTTATGAAGAATAATTTTATTTAGCATGAAATTTGTAAAAGAAATTGAAACTTGTAATTTTTAATATATTATAAAATTTTGTACTTAAAAAAGCATGAAGAAAGTTTAAAATTAAATTATTTTTGTAACTATAAAAGCGATATTATCTTTAAACAAATTAAAATAGAATGAAGTATATATTGATTGGATGTTCTAGTAGGAAGAGTTTTCTCAGACTGATTTTGAATAATTTTTTATTGAATCAATGATTTATCGAAATATAATATTTGTATTCCAAAAAATAGGATAAGATTTATGTACTCTACTCTACCCAAACTTTAGGGTTATAATTAGGCCGTATTGTTTGTTTGTTCAGACACGTGCCTTCAACGTGATTAAACGGAGGCCCTTCACGTTGTATGTTATTTCTTTCCTATCATTAATTAATTGTAATTGTTCCTTGCAGAGGCTGCAACTCATGTGGTGCTAACAATATAGAAAAATCATTGGTTACATCGTTATCGTTTTGATTAGACAAAAAAGTTTTGTGGTCTATCATAACTTTAGCCAATTGGTCATCCATTAATGTACCTTTACACCCTATCTTAAAACTTCTTTTTAAGGATAATATTTTAGCTTTACACATAGAAATAAGGTTGATCGAGTTACACTGATATATATGTTATTGTTGTAATATTTTAGTCTCTTCTTATTAGGGAGGAATAAAAAAAAAAGGAAAGGGCTCTGGTACCACATGCAAAGTCAGGGTAGTCTAATTTGGATATCCTTCGTAGGAATTTTTTTTTTATATACAAGTAAAATGATACACAAAGTGTTTAAATAACATATTTTGGACATTTTTGACATAAAGGGACGTTTTTGTAGCCCGATAATTTCAGACCCCTTTGGTGGATTTCATACACCTTGAATAAGTCAGTGCTCACTAATTCTTGGCTCCACCACTGTCTAGTACTATCTGAAATTATTTAACTTTTGATCTAATATTACTTTCGTATCGTTGAGAAAATGATTTTATTTTTATTCTTAATCCGCAATGGAATTCCAGCCACAAGATAATTTTAAATAATAATCAAGTTGAGAAAAGTGTTGAATATTATTTGAATTTGAAAATGTGTATTTTTATGAATATAGTAGGGAGAAATAGGGATATAACATTCTGAAAATACTACTATATGATTGAAGAGTTTAATTTCTAGAAAAAGTAGAATGTCATGTTGACACAAGCCAAACAAAGTTGACTATACAATTTGAAACCGAGTAATTTGTAGCTTTTATCTTCTTTCATTTGATTTGATCAAATCTTTCTAGATTTCTAGTGACTATTTAACAACCTCTCAACAAGTCCAATTATTCATATTTTAAATCAATATATTTGATCTCTTTTTTTAACAAACTCAACATGATAATAATAAGTTATTTTATGGTTGTGTTTCTAGTTATTTTCCTTTTATTTGTGTTACGTGGTTACAAAAGGTTAAGGGAAAAAAGTTTCTTTTAAAAAAAACTATTTTTCTCGAATAATCACAAAGTTTTATAAAATAAAACAACAACTAGAAGATGGTCCGAATTTTAGAAATGAGAAGCTTCAATAGAGGGGAAAATGGGTCTTGTGGGCATCTAATCCGGGAGAACAACTCTTTCTTATGCATAGCTGCCACTTCTATAGATTCAATTTATCACTTATTGTGCCACTGTCCTGTAATTCATAAAGAGTGGGGATATATAATAGAATAAGTTGCGATATGAAATCACGATTTTAAATTAATGTTTAAGTATGTAATTTAGGATTATGATTTAAATTTAATGGTTTAAAATACATAATTTGAAATTTTAAATCATGATTATTTTTTTAAAATTATAAAAAGTGACCTATAAATTTATATTTTGTTAAAAGAAGAGTTATATTCAGTGTAAAAAGATGTTGAATTTATAGTAAATATTTATAAATAAAAAATATAAAAGTATTTAATTTATCAATGAGGCACTTTAGATATTCTGATACATTATTTATAAACTTGCTCATTAGCAAAAAATGAAAATAAATTATTAGTTTTCACAACTTGTGAAATTTTTATAATATAAAAGAAAAAAAAAACATAATTTAACAAATTTAAATATCATATTTAAATAAAAATTTAATTTTATATCAATTTAATTTCATGAAACGGACGTAATATAAAGAAAAGAAAGAAACAACTTGTGTTGATGTATTTTCGAATAGACCTCTTTCTCTTATCTCTTTATCTCTCTATATGTACCTTTTCATAACTTGATTTGATTCAATTTATTAAAAACAAATTAATTTGAACGGTTCAATTTTATGGACTTTTTATTTTAGTTTTTATCTCATAAATATTATTTCAAATTAGAGTTATAGATTAAATATTACATGATAGAAATACTTTTTCAAGGATGCACAGGTTCAAACATAATTAAATTATAATAATTATTGACACTCTCAAATTCAAAGAAAATATACAAAGTTAATATATTTTGAAATATGAATATAATTTTTTTTTCCACCTTTCAACAACACTTGATAACTAAAATGATGCATGTTGAATTAAGCATTATATGAAATATAATATATATAAAAATAAATGCCCTATAAAGTTTTATTAAATGTTATACCCAATAAAAGAATCACAAATATTTCCTAACACATATTTTTAGAGAAAATTCTATTATTTATATATAGTTTTGATTATTTCCCCCTTTTTTTCCATTCAATATCAAATCAAGCCTTTTCTTTTTGTCAGTTTGGTTTGAACAGCCCCCCAAGTCTTTTACCACTTTTCTCTTTATTTTCTATGGTATAGAAAATTTTAGAGTCGTAACCCAAAAAGAAAAAAATAATTAGGAAAAATAGTTGAAACATCATAGGATTCTTAAACAAAGCCCAAAATATTTGACCTTTTCAAATTACAGTAATGTTCCGTATTTGGAGACTAACCAGTACGACTACTTTCACGTTTTTTCTATAAAAAAAAAAAGGGAGCTGGGCGGGGTTCGTAGGTTTCGACAAATCCATTAACTTTTTCATAAATTTTGTATTTATATTAGAAAATTAAATAAATAAATATGTATATTAATTTGTGAATCCCTAACAAAAATGATTGACAACTCAGTGGTAAAGATGAATAATGAAAATATTTTTCACACTAGTGTTGTGGGATCGAACTCCATTATCAATATTACTTAATACCATTAGAGTATATATATATATATATATACTTTAATAATACTGAAGATAAAAAAAATAGTGGTTCTGTAAATAAAATAAGTACTGGACAATTGAATAATTAATTTGAATCTTAAGTCTAATTAAAATAAATATATTAAGTTGAATTCAATTTCAATTAAAGCTAATCAAGATAAATATATTGAATTGGATCCGAAAAACAGATATAAAAAAAGCGTTGAGATGTTTTTCTTCTTCCTAAATCTTGAGGGTGTTCCAAAAAATTTGAAAAGGATAAAGTAGGTAGAAAAAGTGGCATGCAAGAATGGCCCCCATGTCTCCTAGTCAATGATTTTATCTACAACTTGCTGCTTACCATAAAGCCACAACTAAAAATAAAAAAGAATATGCTTTTTTATTTTTATATTTGTGGACTTAGCTGGTGACTCAGATACTGGTGGCTAATATATATCATAATATTAATTTCATAGTCATAGAGCTTATCCTCTTTTTCTTAACTTAGTGCAATTTTAAAGTCAAGACATTTATTTCAAACCATACGACAAGATAATATCGAATCTCTGGATAAGCCCTACTTATATTTTGTTCATTCATTCAATTACATATTATTATCTTAAATTAAGAATTTCTCTATTATCACAACAATGTTGCAGTTCTTGCCGTGTTACCTACTTCACTTTTTGACACGTGTATAATATTAAACTGCAAATTCGAACGAATTGAGTAACTTTTCTCTAAAAATCTTGTATTTATATAAGAAAAAATCATTACATATATGCAAAATATTTATTTCGAAGTCATTAATCGAAACGTGTTATATGTTAAATAGAAAATTCAAAATTCATAAATTTCAAATTTTAACTCCGTTTAACGATTGTGTGGTTGTTTGACAAGTGTCGGTAATTAGTTGGGGTGTGACGCAAGTTTCTGTGTTCTTAGCTGTCATAAAGTCCTAAAAAGTAAATGTTAATTTATATCCACACATTATCGTCTTGTACATATATAAATGCCTTCCTAGAAATCACTAACAATCCCATGTTTTGTATTGTATGTGCCTATAAAAGATAAAGACTAAAGCTTTTTGCTAACTCCCACATTGTTTTTTATTGTATCTTCTCTTAAATCTGTTTATTCAATTTCAAGAATCAAGAAAATTTGATCATATGGAGAAGATTAATCAAGATGAGCATCAATTATGGATGATAGATGAAGGACATGAATTAGATCATGGTGAAATTTGTGATAATATGAGCCATTCATCTTCATCATCAATTTCATCATCCATTGGTGAAGGATCATCAAACATCTCTAATGGATCTTGTTGTTCATCTTCACTTGATACAACAGATGATGCATCTTCATCACCCTCTTCTGATGATGGAGCTTTGTATGACTTATCATCCCTCATGTCACAACTACCAATCAAGTAAGTTTGACAAAAGAATGAATCTTGTTATAATGAGAGTGAAAAGCTTATACCTTTTTTAATGTTTATGAATTGCAGGAGGGGATTATCTAAGTTTTATGAAGGGAAATCACAGTCTTTTACATCTTTGTCAAGAGTGACAAGTTTAGAAGATCTTGCTAAGAAAGAATCACCATACAGAAGAAAAATGAAGTCTTGTAAGAGCTATGGTGCTGGATTGGATTCTTATAAATCATATACTCTTCCTAAGGCAACTATATTGAAGAAAGCTTCAAGAAGCTCATCATTTTCAGCATCTTTTACTAATGGAAAGGCAAGTTTTATCAGCAGGAGCCGGCCCCCTCTAATTCCTGTGCAAGAGATGTAGTGTGTAGTAGAGAGAAAAAAGAAAATAAGAGTGTAGTATTTATTCAACATAAAGAGAGATCTAGCTAGAGAGTGAGAAAGAGTTGTGTATACTTCACTTTTGGATATGTTATTGCATTTCTGGATATATTATTTGCCCTTGAAAACTTCAATTTTGTTTAATTGCTCTGCAGATATTTGGATGCATTGATCTTTATCTCTCTTAGCTTGCAAAATATTCATAGAAGATAAGTGAATTCTCCATTGAAAGTTAAGATCATCATTTCCTACAAGTTACAATTCTAATGCTTTTGCACTTTTGCACACTTGATACATTAATTCCTAGAATTTGATCTGTACGAAGATCAAAGAATATGAAACAGCAGAGATGCTGTTCCCACTAAAACAAACAAAAACTCCTACAGTAAATAATTCATTCAAGGGGACATGCCAATGCGATCTCGAATTCGACTTGATCTCCGAACTGGGGTTGTCAACACCACCTTCTTGATCTCTTCTCCATCTTTCTCCACCTGTTTTTACAAGTAAAATAGTTAAAAGATTGAAGCTTTAATCTAAATACAAGAAAGGTCTACATAAAGATTTAACTTGAACTTTGCAGCATACCTTTTTCTTCAAGATCTTCTTTTCAGCTGTGAAGCTTCCATATGATGGAGAATCTGTTTCCACAACAGATGGCTGAGCAGGAGGTAAAACAACACCTTTAGATAAATTAGTGTTGCTACCTTCTGCTTCAATCATGTTGTTTTTCCTAACACAGCTTCTAAGGGAGCTGCTGACTTCTCCAACCATCATTTCACCTAGTAGTTCAATCTTTGGTGCACTGAAGTGGCTGATCTCTTTCGATGCTTCTTTAGTTAGTCCACACAAAGATGAAGCTCGTGTGATGGATCCAATGCCAGGTATTCTCTCAAGGTGAGAGTTCCTGCGATTTTCGGAGGGATCATTTAGTGGTTCTTGTAAAGATGAAACCTTTACAGAAGTTTCAGTTTTGTTCTCTAAGATTTCTCCTTCAACACTGGCAATAGCTGAGTTGTTGAGTATTACAGCTTGAGGAGTTTCAATATTGGCATTTGGTTTCCTTGTAACATAGATGATAGCCATAGAGGCAACCAAAAGCGCTGAAGCTGCTGAAACTCCAACGACAATTACAGCGTTACTCAGTCCAATTTCTTTGACTTCAGCATTCTCCGACTCTATTTCAGTGTCAAGATTGCTGATTTCAAGTTCTGTTTCAATTTCTTCTGGTACTATCTCCGGTATTTCTACTTCTCCAGTTTGTTCCTGTGAGGTTTTTTCGACCTGCTCAACCTTCTTGTCAACTTCTGCTAGCTCAAATTTGGAGCTTGAAATGTCATCAAGCAATACTTCAAGGTTCTCTTGTTCAGGATCATTCTTCTCAAGAACTTGATCCCTCTGCAGCTGCTCATCAAAACCACCAACTTCTTCCTCATCCACTTCATCGGAAATAGTAACTTCATCAGCAGCTGTTGACATGGTTTCCTCCTCTTCATCACCATGTACAACACTATGAGTAACTTCGACCTCCGTGTTGTCCAGATCAATATCAATATCCGCACTCAGTCCTTCCTGGGGCTCAGTTGTTTCCTCCATTTCAGCACTTCCCACTTCCAACAACTCCACAGTATCTTCAACAATTTCGACTGCCTTAAGTTCATCATTAGTTTCTCTTTGACTCAATTCCAGAAAACCACTTTGAAAATACTCTGGCTGATCCACATATGCGCTCTCACTCCCGTAAATTTCATAGAAAACAGCTTCAAAGATGTTCTTCCGAATCATAACACCAGAACCTGAACTCACCAGAGAGTCCATGGATGATAAATTTGAGCCTAACAGGAAGAAAACAACCAATAAAAGCAGAATCTTGAAGACCCCTTTCAAACTCCATTCCCGGTCGACATCCTCTTCCACCTCCTCTTCATCATCCTCAACACTATCCACCAAATCTTCATCATTCTCCGGCTCCAGCTTATATTTTTCAGGAAGATTTGAGGGATCTTGAGTTTGCTGCAATGACCCTTGATTATCAGATTTCTGAGGATCAAGAAAGGTCCCACGACGCCTATTTGGCTGGTAGCGGAGATACTTAGGTCTAGGGCCGAGGTCATTAGTAAGAGGGTCATATGGCTTATATGAGGAATCAACAACAGAGTTGTTTTCTTGATCATTCTCAGATTCAGAGGCATAACTGTAGGAAGCAATAGGTAATTTTCCAGAACTATGTGAGGCCGAATTTAGGGAACTGGTCTTAGACCCAACATTTGAGGCTTTGTGAGGAAGGCTTTCACAAGTGGTGGAAAGTTCGTTTCTTTCTGCCAAAATTTTCTTCCTAATTGGAATTGAAGCTTTGGAAGCTGCAGATATGGTGGGTGACATGAAATTCTTAGTCATGGGTTTCTGGTTAAGTGGTTGCTCATTTTCATTCGATTCTCTTGACCCTGTTAGTAGAAAAAAAAGACATTTATATCAACAAAATAAGACAATTTGTGATGAATACCTTTTTGTTATCATGTAAAGAAATATGGAACTTTAATCAAGATTGCCCAAGTACATATAAGTATATCCTGAATCCATTTCCAACCAAATATGGAAATTTAATCCCGTCTAACACCCCATTCACGCCATAACCGGCTCCGATAGCATGTGAAGATATGACATCTTGGTTTAACTCAACCCAAAAACCATTTCACAAAAGATGGATTGTCTAAATTTATATAAGCGGACCTACAATTCATTCTTCAACTAATGTGGGACTTTAACCCAATCTAAGGGTTTCAAGAACCCAATTTATGGGTGAGGTCAATTAGTGTAAATATTCATGATTAAGGAAATAGCAACATACCAGAAAGGGAACGATCTGGAACTGCAGAAGACTTAGGAGAGCTCGATAATGGAGTCCCTTTCGGTGGCGACATAGTACCCATATCCATGGCAGAGTCACACAAGAAATCAAATATCAATTTCTGCTGATTTGAGAAAATTGCTGTTTACTTTCTTTATTTTCCCTCTTTCACTTTTTTCTTTTTTTTGAAAAGTTTTGGTATATATGAACACAGTCATGGAGAGAGTAACAAAGGAATGAAGAAGATGACCGTTAGAAGAGTAGGTATCCATTTTTAAATCTGAAATTTCAGAAATATGACCGTTGGAGCATGTGGGCTGTCAGCGAGATTTCGTATAACTTACGAAAATTCCACATTCAGCGGGCTGCAAATGGCCCACTCCTTTCAGATATGCAACCGAGTTGGGCTTTTGTGTAGATAGTAGTTTGGGCGAATATTCACTTTTGGGCTGAAAGGCAACTTCAATTGTGTAACCTCGTGATCAGTAGAGTCGTTGAAAACTGTGAGATCTTAAGTTAAAATCTAGCATAATAGAAAAATATGAGGTAATTTCTTTTCATATGTTTTAATTTTTAGTGAACAAAGTTGTCTTGTAAATGTATTGGTAGGAGGTATAGTCCAGTGGAATCAATCGAGGTAAACGCAGCAGCGGAGGTAAAATAAATGTTATCGATTGGATCGAACGAACATACTAACTTTGATTTAAAATCAATAGCATGATCGCATGCCGTGAAAAATGGCAATGGAAGGGTCAACGATTGTATTCATTCAAGTTGTGTGAGGTCAAAGTAAAAGGTTTAAAAGTCAACCTCTTTCTTTGGTAATGTGTTGGTCAAAATAGTTGAGAAGCTCTTTCATTTATTATTTTTATTTTTCTACACTGAAAAAGTAAAGTCAAAGAAAATGAGAATTTAATAATATTAGAATTTATGCACCTAATTTCCACTTTGATCAACTGGCCTAAGAAAAGGCCTCTAATCTGGTGTATCCCACTCATATATTTCCTTTATAGGTAAATACATCATCACCTCGATTCATTTCTACGTTGCCTTTGTTATGACTCCCTCTGTCTCAATTTATGTAACATATTTTGCTTTTCGAGAGTCAAACAGTTTAAGTTTGATCGAGAATTTGCTCATGAAATTTTCAAATTTCTTAAAATGAAATTTATATATTTGTAAACTACATAAAAAGTACTACAAGTCTCAATAATTGATAGTTCAAAATATTTAAAAGATATAGAAAAAATTTACGGTCAAAGATAGACTTATTTGAATCTCGAAGTCCAAAATGTGTCACATAAATTGGGACAGAGGAAATACTACTTATTTTTAATAAATTGGAGTAATAAATAAGATATTAAAGTATTTTTATACGATCCTTTTTTAAATAACAATTTTTTTCTAGAATCATAAGTGTATGGTTCGAAATTTGGTGATAATGAATTAGTGATCGTTTTTTTTTATCTTTATACGATCTGAATTTATAACGTTAGTTTAAACCTTCATATCAGGCATTGATGTATTCTTACTACCAGTTCAAAAATTGATGTATTTGTAGAATTCGTTTTGTAAAAATACAAGGAAAAATTGGAAAAAGTCATATATTAATAGGAAAAATTACAATCAAATAAGTATCTTTTAAACATGTAATTTAGAAATAGTGATACTTCAAACATGTCAATAAATTAATGATCTAAAGATATTTTTTTTAATTTTTCTATATTAATAATGTACACAACTCAAGCAAATAAATATTTAAAATATAAAAGTTAGCAACAAAGAAAGATATATATATATGATGTGAAATTTCTTCTATTGCCCTAACGATCCCAACAAACGTGGGGGAGAAGGACGTTTTTGGCTGTCTGCTCTTACATCAACATCCCACAAAATATAAATCTTGGGGAAAAAATAAAATATGTTGATAAATAGGTACAAATTTGTTGTTCTCCACAATATATAATTAAAAAAGTATAAAGATTTCAATTAGAAAATAGGTTAGCTGTTCCTACTTCTTTTGGTTTCGAATAATTCTAGGGGTACTATTTTACTTGCGTGTCGAAATCTAATAAATACATTAAACATGGCATATGATAAAATAAATATATAAAACTCAAATAATCTCTTATATTTAAGGGTTATAATCTTATCAAGTATTCATATCGATCCTTTTCCCTTAACTAATTACTTAACCAAATCAAATATACATTAAAGAAATCTAACACTAAAAATAAATACTAAGACTTATTTAGTGTAATTTAACCTATTTTATTTTTCTTTTTGATCCCTCGAATGCAATTCATTAATAATGAAGACTTTTTTTTTCTGTTTTTTTTTTTTACCAACTACCAAACATAAGAAAGACTTTATTTTTGTCATTTTCTGTTTTAATATTACTCCCTCATTACATATTAAATTAATTTTTTAGGTGTTTCACACCTTTGAGAAAAGTAGATTTAGGTATAAATTAAATCTAGTTTTTCATTTTTATCCTTATTAATTATTATCAAATTTATAATTAAAATAATTAAATATTAATTAATTGCTAATTCTAATACTAACTAATGAAGGGTAAAATTAAAACTCTAAAAGTAATCTTAAAAACTGAATAATTAAATGAATTTGAAAAATAAAAAATATCTCAAAAATTAACTTAATATGGAATTGAGGGGTAACTCTCATTCAAAGCAAAATTATGAAAATCTAAATTTGTAATAAATAGAGAGTAAATATATCCTAATCCAGTCTACAAATTAACCTTAGATTTCCCCCTTTTTTGTCGTTGAATTACTGAACTCTCCTTTGATCCGATCTCCTTCTTAACCAACACAGACACCCTCTCTGTAATTTTTATTATTTCTCCTTAAAAATCACAAATTTTTACTTTACTGATTTCATTTTTCTCAGTGGACCAACTTTTTGCCAACCTCAAATTCCGGCAAAAAAAAATGAAGAAAGTGACGGTGGGAGCCGCCGTGGTTGGTGCAGCTGCGGTGTGTGCAGTGGCGGCGTTAATAGTGAACCACCGGATGCGGAAATCTAGTAAATGGGGTCGTGCTATGGCTATTCTTCGTGAATTTGAAGAAAAGTGTAAGACTCAAGATGCAAAGCTTAAGCAAGTTGCTGATGCTATGACTGTTGAGATGCACGCCGGACTTGCTTCTGAAGGCGGCAGCAAGCTCAAGATGCTTATCACCTATGTCGATAATCTCCCAACTGGGTTAGTGTTCTTTTTTAAGCATTGCTTGTATGGATTGAACAGTGATGATTTGTCGTTATTGATGGGTTGTCATCAATTCATTGGTAGAAAGGAAAAAAGTGATCTTTTTAGTAGAAATCTGAATCTTTCTTTGTTTTGATTTCTCAAAATGGTCACTTGAACTAATAGTTATTATATCGGAAAGTCGCATTTCTTTGTTGATTTCAGTTTTTTCATCAAAGAAAGTGACTTTGTAAGATAACAATTGTAAGTTGAGTTTCAAAATTGAAGCTTAGATGCTCTACGGTTCAGCTGTTATAGATTTGGCTACGGGGGTTTTGGGGACGTTAGCTGTGTGGAACCTGATTTGTCAAGGTTAAACATGCTTACTCGAATATTTAAAGGATCAAAACCTATTTTCGCTAAAAAATAACTGTCTAGGATGATCTCAGATTAAGATGTAGGCATATATTCATAATCTCTAGTCAATCTGGACAAGCTGAGGAGAGTACGAATGAGCTAAAAAATCAGTCTTTCTCAATGTTGGTTCTGTTTTATATGGAAGTGTTGGGGAGTATTTAGATATCATTTCCATGAAGTTGAGAAATTGGGAATTCTACTTTGATACTTGTATTTTCTTGTTTTCTACTGCTCTGCATGTCCTCTTTGTTTTATTAAGCTATTCATTGATGTACCTAAGAGAAACTTTATTGGCGGTAACTGAATTTTGCTCACCAGTATAAAGTTACTCCTCAAATTCCCCTGATGTCCCCTGGACATATCCTGAGTTGAAATTGATGTGCTGAGCATTGTCATTCCAATATGCGATTGACGTAAAATTTCCTTGCATTGGTTATGATGTGTGATTTGCAGCCATTGTTTCTATCCAGAATGTCAGTATTACGGTGCTCTTTTAAACTGCCAAAAGAGTGTACAGCCAAGTCGTGTTGTCAATCATATTTATTCGAGTGATTTGAAGTATTCTGTATGGTGGCTGGTCTAAGCCCATTATGAACTGAGGATATGCTAAATGTTTGTTCCATCAATACCCTTTTAATTTAGTGATGAAGCTGGCGTCTTTTATGCACTGGATCTTGGTGGAACAAATTTTCGAGTATTGCGAGTGCAATTGGGTGGAAAAGATGGTGGTATTATTCATCAAGAATTTGCTGAGGCATCAATTCCTCCAAGTTTGATGGTTGGGACTTCAGATGTAAGTACTTGACCTGTTGAGATGTTATAGCCTGCCATATTCTTCTACTTTGTTTCTTTTGAACTCTAAAGTTGACATGATTTCAGGCACTTTTTGATTATATTGCGGCTGAGCTTGCAAAATTTGTTGCTGCGGAAGAGGAAAAATTTCATCAACCACCTGGTAAGCAGAGAGAACTAGGTTTCACCTTCTCATTCCCAGTAATGCAGACTTCAATCAACTCTGGGACTATTATGCGGTGGACAAAAGGCTTCTCTATTGATGATGCGGTATGCATAGTCATTGCTGCTTTGTGTTTACTGTTTATTGTAGTTCCTTGTAATTCTAGCCATCCACTCTCTGCAGCTTGTTTGTGTTCTTTCCAATTTGATTTCAGATTATTTTCTACTAGTTCTGAAGATAACATATAGAGTGAACAGTTTGGTCATACTGGTACTGAAACAGCCTGCTGATTTATATTTCAAAATGTGTTTGGCCTAGACGCTAAAATATGTTTGGCCTGAAAGAATACTTTGATAGTAGATATTTTAAGATTTCATCAGCATATATGGAAGCGGTGTTATTAAAGGTGCAGATAAATGCTAAATGTTAGGTGCAACCTAAATTTGGTGCTTCTCTTTGTAAATGGTTTCAATACAAGTACAATTAAGTTTTGTATAAGAAACTAGTAACTAAATCTAGATGAGAAGTAAAACTGCATCACTCCATCTGAATCAGAAAGTTCAAAACATATGGTTTTTCTCATTTCATGTTTCACTTGACTGCAATTTATCCAGTTCCATAGCATTATCTTTTGTGCTTATAGTTATTTTTTATTGTATTACTTAAACACAAACACACACACTAAATATATTTTATTTAATCATCTGTGCCTTTCTTTACTAAAATGGGAACTTGAAATGTCCTTTGCGTAAAAGTCCAATGGATCTAAGTTTGTGCTAGTTGCTTGGACATAGGTTGGCCAAGATGTTGTTGGAGAACTCACAAAAGCTATGAAAAGAAAAGGTGTCGATATGCGGGTCTCAGCTCTGGTGAGTTTATCTGGTGCTGCAGAATATTATTCCATTTAAGAGTGTATGAGGAAAAAAGATACCGATAGAAGTACTTAACAGAAAACATGTCAAGTACTGTTTAGTTGTAAAATATTGATTTTGGTTAATGTTTTAATGAAAGGTGAATGATACCGTTGGAACGTTAGCTGGTGGTAAATATACGCAAAAGGATGTAGCTGTTGCTGTTATCTTAGGTACAGGGACCAATGCAGCTTATGTGGAACGGGTGCAGGCAATTCCAAAGTGGCATGGTCCTGTGCCAAAATCTGGTGAAATGGTTGGGATCTTTCAGTAGCTTTTGATCTGCTTTTCTCTCTCACTCTCTGACACTGTTGATAGTTGCTAAATGCATCCTGTGTTTCCTTCTAGGTTATCAATATGGAATGGGGTAATTTTAGGTCATCCCATCTGCCCTTGACAGAGTATGATCATGCGTTGGATAATGAGAGTTTAAATCCTGGTGAACAGGTTCTTGTTTGTCTATTTTTATAACTTCTTGTTGTAGACTTGCTTCATGTTGTGATTACTTAGATGCACATGAGGAATATTTCCATTCATCCTAACAGATATTTGAGAAGATGACTTCTGGCATGTACTTGGGAGAAATTTTACGCAGAGTTCTACTCAGGGTGGCTGAAGAAGCTGGCGTTTTTGGTGATGAGGTCCCTCCAAAGCTCAAGGATTCATTTGTGTTAAGGTACTACTTTGTAACTTCAGAATTGCTGATGAATAATGTTATAATGCAAATTTGCTTTATTAACCACCTAAAAAGCGCATCTAAGTGTGGCTTAGTGGTCAATAAAGTGGGTTAAGGACCATGAAGTTTCAGGTTCAAATCCTAACAGAGTGAAAAACATTAGTTGATCCCTTCCATCTGTCCAAGCCTTTGTGGAATGCAGGTGGGAGGTAGCAAGTATCTTGTGGAATTAGTCGAGGTGCATGCTAGCCCAGATACCTCGATTATTAAAAAAAAAAAAAAAACCTGAAAAACAGATCTTCATTAATTCTATGCATAGAGCTGAAGGTCTAATATGATCAACAAGGGTTGGCAAATCCTTTTTCACCTCTCTAATGGGCTATTGGCTTAAGTGTTGAACTTGTATATTGATGTTATCTTTGCAATTAGATGAAAATCTCGCAAGTCAATAT
Organism: Solanum pinnatisectum; assembly: GCA_035578085.1. NCBI lineage: Eukaryota > Viridiplantae > Streptophyta > Magnoliopsida > Solanales > Solanaceae > Solanum > Solanum pinnatisectum. Next base: position 53,546,293 of record CM069078.1, on the reverse strand, counting down.
CAATTTCTCTCTGCAACATGTCTAGATAATAATGAGTAAAGAGTGGAACATTGGCAGATTTAAGTTTCGAGGAATCATATTTATTTACATCTGTTTCTGGATGATCAATCAGTACTAAATAATGAGATGGTATTTGCACTTGGAAATACTTCATGTAATTGAATTTTAGTTTCTAGTTCACTTGCATCACATGGTATTTGTCTTCTGTTGTCCATTTATCCACATTCAAACAGCACCTCTGATAAAAATGTTAACAATATGCAGGACACCTGATATGTCTGCTATGCATCATGACACATCCTCTGATCTGAAAGTGGTTGGTGAAAAGCTGAAGGATATTTTAGAGGTAAATATTGTTGCCTTTCTACTGTTACCAAGAAAAGAAATGTTGCTATTCATTTATGTCTTTACACTGTAGAAGATAAAACAAGGGCCTCTTTTTGGTTTCCTCATTGCCTATGGGTACAACATATGCCATCTTTCCTTGTAGAGTAACTTTCAGGAGAATAGATGGTGAACAATATTACCTCTTCAATTCTGTCACTCGTTAAAACAAAGACTGAAAAAGTTAGAACAACAACACAACGACATACATAGTGTATGCAGCCTTACCCTACCTTGTGAAGGTTGAGAGGCTGTTTCCGATGGACCCAAAAACTGGATAATTTTCTCTTGCTGTGAGCAAATCCTGAAGAAGTATCCCTGTATCAGATAGTGATGAATAAATGGAAAATTTTGCTGGCAGTACATTGCAAGGTTTTAGCCCCTAAGATGGCACCACACAATAAATCGATATACGTATACATCAAAATTATTCGACAAAAGTGCCTAAATGATAATCAAATAGAATAACTGCAGGAAAAAGTGATTGAAGTAGTTGATATTTTTTTCCCATCAACAGTAGTATCTTTACTTCTTGATAATTGATACACATCAACAAACATGAATTCACACTATTTTTTCTTCTGCCATTTAGATATCTAATACCTCCTTGAAGACAAGGAAATTAGTGGTTGAGCTGTGCAATATCGTTGCAACACGTGGGGCAAGACTTGCAGCTGCAGGGGTATTGGGCATCTTGAAAAAGATGGGAAGAGATACGCCTAAGCAGGGTGGTTCAGAAAGGACGGTTATAGCCATGGATGGCGGGTTGTATGAGCACTATACAGAATATAGAATGTGTTTAGAGAACTCTTTGAAGGATTTGCTCGGAGAGGAATTGGCAACGAGCATCGTTTTTGTGCACTCCAATGATGGTTCTGGCATTGGTGCTGCTCTTCTTGCTGCCTCTCATTCAATGTACCTTGAAGATCAAGCTTAGGAGAGTGTGATCAAATTCATATCTTGCTAGAGGGAACTACCTTTAGACTCTATATTTTGCTCTCAAGCGTTTTCGGTATTCTCCCCTTTATTGTACCATCAAATGAAATTAATAATATCCCCAGCAGATACTTTTTAACTTTTATCTCCAGGGGAGTTTTCCTAGAAGTGCCTTAAAGCACAAAATTTTCATGGATAAAGATCCTTTTACTACCTGACTGGATGATCTTCAATCATTTACTGAAAACATACAGAATTTTCATAGTTTAATTTTAGATTTCATCATTTTTCTTTGTAACAGTCCTTTTAAGTTGTGTGTACCTCAACTAATTCATCTGGCAAACATATACCCCCATAACTTTACCCACAAAACCAAGAAATTTGCTATTATAGACTATACTGAATTTGTTGTCATTATAATAGATGAAACTTGCAGTCTCAGCCTGGATTAATTGAAATGGTTTTGCATAATTGTGAAACTATGCTTCTACTCAACTGCTGATCCTCATGAGAGAACAGTTTAGGTCTTAATTTGTTACACTATTAGAAACTGTAGCACAAACAATCATAAGAAATCAATAATTATTTTGCCTTCCCAAAAACACAATATTAGCAGCAATATTCATAATTTACATCAATATTTTTTGCTTCTGCAACTACACTTGAACAATTAAAAAACTTCAAATTCCATACAAAACAAGTCACTCTCTTCTCTTAGATATGTTGACTCTACATCTCGTTAGCTCATTCATATCATTAGGTCAGCTGTTTAGCTGCACCTGAAACAAGCAAATCAAAGTACCAATTTTAGTTCCCAAGTTTCATTTGGAGCAGAAAAATTGTAGTATAAACAAAATTAAACAGTGTAACAACTTGGAACTCACGAGTAAGTGTCGAGAGGTCGGAGCTTTTCAACACACGCAGCCTTTTCACAGTAGACACAAACATGCTGAAAATGTCAAACGTTAAACCATTAGAACGAACTGATGAAAACTACTACAGGAATGAATATACAGAAATCGTGAAGGCCATTAATCTCCAAATAGTGTGTTGTAACCTTTATTGGTGCACTACGGCAACTCCTGCTACACACACATGCAATTTTTTTGACTTGTTTAGCTTATATGAATCTTATCTCAGGCTGACAAAAAACACTAAAACGTACACATAATGAAAAGATTGATTTTTTTGTCCTATGTACTACTTTAGTTAAGAGAATAAGAATTCTTTCTAAACTATTTCAGACAGAAAAATGTGATCCAAATATAAAGAGAGCATTAAGATATGCTAATAATGTGAGAATATTAAAATGGAAAACAATAATTTAAGTGAGAGTATCAGATCCATAGATATAGAGAGAGCTAAGATGCTTACTGCCAAGGGACATCCCCAACAAGCATCCTGTCACCTTCATTATCCTCATATACAAGAGTATATTCCCCACTTCCGTCCAATAAACCACTTATCGTTTTCTCCCCGTCTTCCTTCTTCTCATTCCCACCAGTAGATGGATCATTTTGAGCTAATTAACACAGCAGCAAAACAAGGTTAGAATTTTTAAGTTCAAGAACCCTTGTTAGGCTCCAGTCACATGTTTGAGCCTATTTATTATCCACGGAAAGAGTAGATGATAAGTAACTAACCAGCAAGAAGGCCTCTAAAAAGTTGATCAACAGCAGAAGAGAGTTTGTCATAGCTGTCATAAGCTTTGAGATCTACTTTCCTTCCAATAGGAATACCATCCATGTTGATCTTAACAAATAATCCTTTCTGACAAATTTCCATTGGTTTTTTGTTGGCACTCTTACTTGGGACCACATTTTGTGTCGTCTCAGTTGCAGATTTCACAGAGGAGCTGCTACTTGCAAGATTCTTCCTAAATGAACGAATTGGAGGCCAACCTACAACTGGTGCTGGTGCAGTCCTATTTTTTGAAAGAAGCAACAGCACAAGTTAGTTGAGAAAACAATATACAATATTAAATTTAAGACAGGGCATAACAAGTCATCTTTGTGTTTTGGTTCGAGGGATTAGGTGTATTATCCTATCCCGTGTTTTGTTAAATAAAATGGGCATAGGATAAAAGGATTAATCCTGATTTTTTACACCATCCAATTAAATTGACCAATAAACAACTAACTCTTCCTTGTAAAGTTGATATGCATACTTTGAGACGTAGAATGATAACTTGCTACAACCATAAATTTATTTATTTATTTTAATAATCGAGCAGTTAGCATACAACGGATAAATTCTAATACCCTTTCACGCAATCACTTGAATCCGTCAAAATATGCTGCTAAAATAAGGAACCAATTTCCTGAATTTAGGGTTAATCAAAAGTTGTTTACACGAAAAGGATATTGTAACAAACAAAAGAAACACGGCACTATTATGATTCAACAATTTTGCACAATATCACAAAAATAGCTAGGCACGGAATTAGATAAAAAGAACTACTATATGCTTGACTAATACAACAAAACAAAATATCATAACTGTAAATCTTATCAATAATAAGCTTAAAATATACAATAGAAAAATCATGCTTTGCAAAATCACATTACACTAAAAAATAGACAATATTATTATTACAAAGATGAAACAAAGCATTAGTTGAATGGACCACAGCAGTGAATATCCTCTGTCAAAAAAATAAAAAAGCAAATAAGAGGCAAAAAGCTGAGTGACCTTTTCTGAGCGCTGTTATGCACAGTAGCTGTCTGTGAAAATGCTTTTTTCTTCTCTGTGCTCTGCAAATCTGCTGTTTTGGTGCAAATTGTCTGTGATGATTCCTGTACCATCTGGCTTTGCTTCTGTGCCGTTGATTGAAGCTGAAGAAATGATGAAAATTTTTGGGCATGGTTATCTTTTGACATGTAACTAAAAGGGAAAAATGTTTCATCCTTTTCACTAGATGACCAATCTCCGTTTGGAGGACCAAGCCTTAACTCAAGCTTTTTTTCCTCAGAATTTCCATGGTTTATTTCTTCTCCTCTTTGCATAACCCATTTTCTTGAATAACCTTCCATTTTTTACTCAACCAACTGATAATTCCACCTTAAAAACTTCCTGCATAAAAACAAAAATCATCTCTCCTGGTCATGAAACTTCACATTAATAAACTTTGGGAAAAAAAGTTATGATAAACTTGTTGTACCTTGAATCCAGATTGTCTTGAAGAACCCAAAAATGGCTAATACTTTGTGACAAAGAAAAATTTGTATCTTGTTGGGTAAGAGAGAGTGAGTTTTATAAATTTTATGATTTTTAAGGGTAAGAGTAGTAAAGCATATGAGAGTTAATAATGGAGTAGATGTAAATAGAAAATAAGAGGGAGAGTTATGTATATATGTATATAGATTATAGGGGTAGAGATTCTCTGCAGTCCCTTAAAACAGCAAAACGGAATTGGAGCATAACGCACGCAACCACTAATATATTTATTTTTGTTGTTTTTTTTGGTTCAATAAGCAAAGCGTGCTGTGCTGACCACACCCTTTTTTCACCTTTTTCTACTTTTCTGACTCAATTCTACAGTAAACATCTAACATTATAGACTTATTAACACACTTCCCTAAACTTGCTTTTTTACTTAATAATGTATTTATAATGAGTAAAAGAATTTTGTAAACATGCACAAAGTCAAGAGAAGTGTGAATAGTGGTTGCTTCTAACAATGAAAATGTAAGTTTTAAAACGGTTAATAGTAATGTTTAAGTAAAGTAAATTAAGATTAGATGGTCACTTCATCCTTAGTTTATAATTTTTTTTTAATATAATACATATACACACTCTCGGTCCTTCTCCGATGAACTATGTGAATCTTTATTGTTCATATAAAAATAATAGAAGTGAAATAAGGTTTTGGTTATTCGAGTTTCCTTGGGTACGGAATCGTCTTTGTTAGAGAACGAGACTTTTCGAAAGCGAATCCAGAATTTAATGTGGTACAATGGATGATAAAAAAAATTAGATAATGTTTAAAGTGCTCCAAAAAACACAATAAGCTCAAAGTCAAACATGCTAACAAAATTCATCACAATAATTCTACCACAACAATCCTTCTTTATCGGTGTAATATTTCAGGTTGTAATTCCACTAAATATATTTTAGTATAAAACTTGAAATTGTAAATTAATTAATTAAACTCCTCGTGTATTGTTATTAGTAGAAGAGAAAGAGTTGGAGATGAAATAGAGAAAGAGACAGAAACAGAGGAGGATTTGCATGATCCGTGTTTTGGCAGTGTAATAGAAAAACATGCACATCCCATGATTTTGTCTACTTCCTTATTTGATTCTATTCTTACTGTACACACGCTACCTAAAGCCTTTTTGTTTTTTTAACCCTCCCAAGGACCACTCACTCTAAATAGCGTAACATTAACTTTAAACTCGATAATAAATTCAATGTAATTTCACAAGTAAACTTTAAAAAGGTAAGATATACACGGCCAATAAGATGACATAACCGTCCTTTTGTCTGTGCTTTGGGATTGGCAATGTGAATAAGCTCATGTAAGTTGAGTTATAATAAATGTAACTTCTATGATTATCACCATTAATTAAACCTACTTTTTCTTTTTTGATTTTGACAAATTACCGTATTTCGTGTACTGGAATAGCAAATTGTTTCTCAAAACTGTTGTTAGTCCAATTAGTAGGTAGTTTGTTTTTTTTTTTGTCTCTTTAAAAGTCAAGCATTTTAGCGTCCGTGTGTCAAATACTTGTTTACTTTCTTTAATTAATTTTAATTTCAGTTTAAATTTGTCATTAGTAGTAACTAAACAATGTGATAATAAAGCTCCACGTCACACCTTTGAATTTAGAGTAATTTTAGGTACCTCACGTGTGGGTATGGCCTGGCTTCTTAGTTCAATGGCAACAAGCCTACCTGCTTTGGTCTAAACATTTGAAAATGAAATGTATGTCTCTATATATTAATTAATTAATTTTATTTGTCAAGCATGGAATTGTAAACTTGTACCAATTGTTGGTGACATTTTGGTCGTGTTTTTCTTCATGAGCCTACATTTAATGTGTCTCATCATATCACACCTAAAGTCGAATGGTAAGTATACCAAATTGACATGACAAATTTTATAGCATAATCAAATTAGGATCACAACAAATGCAACAAAATAAAAAAATTAAGATATTTATAGGGAAGAACAAAGTTGAGATTAATTCATCATATAGGTCGAAAACTTTTTCTTTTGAAACTTAGAGGAAGTGGTATGAATATCACTCAAAAAGTGAAAAATGCACTAGTTTGATCATGTATTTATATTAAAACAAGTAATTTTAATTAACTTTAATAATTTAAATACATAAGAGAACATATCATATAAGATGTGGCATAATACATAAATATAGTCTTTAGTTTGGGTTTAGTTGACATCTATGTTATTCAAATTTGAGTATGTACAAATAGACATTTAAACTTGTATAGAATTGAACAAATAGACATATTCATCCCACGTGGCCTCATACATGACAATTTTATGTCCTATGTGGCATCCTACCTGTATTATGTCACGTAGGACGTGTGTGTCTACTTATTTAATTTTACACAAGTTTAAGTTTCTAGTTATGCGCGTCTTAAGTTGGAGCGCATAACTATTAGCTGATCAAGTCAAGTTACATGTATGTATTATGTCAAATATAAGTACAGTTGCAACATTTTATTTGAAATTAAGGTGTTCAATTGAAACATAACTAAATTCATGTGTAAATAAAATGTTGTGACAAATCTAAAAGGCACCTATAGTATGTATTGAATCATAAAATTTGATCATGCATGTGTTAGTGAGAGGAAGGTTAGGAAAGTGGAGAGGGATGTTGTTTTGGGGGATTTGTAAGAAAAGAGGATTCTATCTGATGTGTCTGTCGACTGCGCGCGCAGCTCAACTGTTGTGTGTGGTGTTTGGATACTGAACAACGCCATCTTTACTTTTCTCGTACTTCACATTCACAATTAAACTTAGTATCTTTTATTATTATTATTATTATTATTATTATTATTATTATTATTATTATTATTGTATGTTAGATCGAGTACTGCGTGGCATAACAATTTCGACGCTATCTTTGGTTGCTTCCGACCATGAAACACGCTTAACAACTTTTAATGCCTTTATCATATCTATCGCCTGAGTCAGCCTTATATAAATTAGCCCCCTCTCTCGTAGAAGTCGTCTCAAGGCAAAGAAATCTTATTTATCCACGACACTTGTTGATTGTATTCACAACACTATTCAGTTCGAAAACTTTAATTTGTAAAACTTGTGAGGCCTCATTTTAATTTGATTCTACCAATTTATGAAATAAAATAAAATCTCACAATAACTTATGGCATTTGTGTGAGACGCGATATAAAAAATTTCAAAATATATTATTCTTCTTAAAAATACGTCAATCTTTTTTCATAATAAGAAGAAGTAGTAATAATAACTAGTAATAAGATAATAGTTTCAAGGAGTATGAAGCTTTTTCCCTCTTGTAAATTACTTAATAATCTACAAGAGCTCTATTCTATATTACACTTTCCCTTTAAATTAATCTGACTTATTTTTATTTTGTTTTTTATAAAATATTATTATTTTAGTAATTTTTTAAATCTTTAATTTTTCACCTCACATGTTTAAAGAATATTTTAAAAATAACTTTAATTTAAAATCACAAAATTTTAAAAATAATCACATTTTTAAATTTTATATTAAATTAAAATCAGACAAATAAATTAAAAAGATACAAGTATATCAGTATTGAGAATATTATTAACTAATAAAAATGTGCTCTAATTTGCTCTCTCGATGAGATGATCACACACATCAAGATGTTAGCAGATCAAATAGAAATTTTGGGATTGAATCTCACCCATCACCTAAATCACAACATTAGATTTTTGAGAGGAGAAGTGTGAACGATTCAATGTGATGGGTTAAGTGGATAGGGGTGCAAGGCGTAGGCGTGATCTTAGGGTCAAATCATAGAAAGCATTAGAGGGAGGGCCCTGGAAAAGGTTGACGACCCTCTTTTTAGTCCTACATGTAATCATACTTATAGTTTGTTCCTCACAAATGGAATTTTTATTGCAAGTTAGACATAGCGCACTATAACAATTATATTTTAAATTAATTATTCATAAATTTCTACCATATTAATTATATTTTAATTTCACCAAATATATATTACCCTATCCACTAGTAACCATGATTAGCTTCTTCTTTTTTTGGTCGAAAAAGACTATGGTTCAATGTATACTGCCAATTACCTAATAATATTGTGACCTTCCTAAAAACAATAAAACCAAATAATTATTTCGTGCTTGATATATTGGTTTCTATTTTAAGTGAGTCATATTCGGTATGATTATACTTTAGGTAAAATATAGAAACAATGCCTTCTTTTATCCATAAATTCATCTGCAACAATTAAAGAACATTGTTTTTTTTGCTAAAATCAAAATATTTTTTATTATATAAAAATGCCACTTTTTTTTTCTTGTTGATAAGTTTTAAGGGAAGTCCTTTTTCTAATTAGAACGGAAAACATCTTTAGGAGAAATAACAATTTATTACTTAAAAATGGAAAGATATGACATATAATTGTTACACGTCAACATACCAAAGTAACAACTTTTATATATCCTTTAATTATACTTTAAAGTGGGTGGCCAATCATATCATAGCCTTTCATGCTTAAAGACTAATTGACCAATTATATAATACTTTCCTTACAAAGGTTAAATTAAACATATTATTATTAGAAGTGAGAAACATAATTAAGTCGCAAGATGACACATCAACCTAAGATCTTGTCTTAATTAATTTTTAAAATTAAATGGAATTAGATCAATTCAACATTTTCTAATTAAATTTTCAATATTTTAAAAATTTTAAAAATATTATAAATTATTATATTTTTATATTATTTTTTATAAAGATATATAACTTAAAATATTAATTAAATTTTATGTAATTTAATTATTGAAAAAAAAATGATAAAAACAGAGTACATTTGATAAGAATGCTGCTACCATCAAATAATGTGGTGCAGTGGATGAGATTGTTCCTCCTTTGATTCGAGATCTTGAGTTTGAGCCTTGAGTATGAAAACTTCTCCATAAGGAGTGCTTATCCTTGAACAGGACCCTATGCGATACAAATCTAAAATAGTTGGGCTTAAATATAATATCGGGCATCGGATGGAAAAAAAAAGATAAGGAGGCTGCTGGTGAGTTGCCGACTGTTGTTTCTTTAGTAGAAGCAAAAATATTTTGGCCACGTTTTCCAAATAATTAATGAGAGTATGCATTATATTTGGAGAATATGAAAAGAGGACCCCATAACTTTTGCAGCCACTTCATTCATAGTAATATAATTGCTGTGGGGAACACATTTGGCCCTTAATCTTATTCACCTCATTTCTTCATAAAAGTTTGTGGTAGACCCCATCTACTCTTTGATGTTTACATATGTGGATCTATCCACTTCACACTAGCAATATATTTACTATTTTGGATTTAATGCTCTTATTTTCCACTCATTTGAATCATATCAAGTCAGATATGGTGCAACATTTAGAGGTTTTCCTTAGATATTGTTAAATAATGATTTTAACTTTATAGTTTATAATTAACTATATACTTAATCTATAATCAATTCATTGTTACGTGTACTTTTGATTTCTTCAACCGTAAATATTCACAAATTTAATAAATTATTGATGTGTTAGGTATTATTTTTGTTGTTACTCCATTTAAAGGTAATATAACTCTAACATAGTTAAAAATATCATACATGTTTTCCTTATAAAGGTACTAAAAATATGGAGTAATATTTTATTAATTAAAGGTTAGACGTGATTACTTAAATATTATCAAGATCAAAATCAAAATTTGTCAATAATTAAATGATTAAAATTACAAGTATACCTTACAATAATGATATCCCTTTTAATAAAGAGGGTTAACGTTTTAGCTATGAACAAATCACGTGAATTCAAATTTATCGAGTCAATAAGTTAATCAAAATGATGTCATTCGGAGGGAAAGCCAAGTAGAATAATTTTTATGTATACATAATAGAGGTTGAAATTTATTATAATATTTTTATATATATTTTGAACTCTTTTAATAAAATTTTGATTCCGTCAATGATGTGGTTCGTTCACTCAACTAAAGCCTTAAGAGTCGGATGAACACTAATTACTTTTTTCTTCACTTCACTTATTGGCCTCTCAACACTCCATCACTATCCCTAAAAGATACTAATAGATGTAAAATAGTAATAATATTCGATATGTCCCTTCCCTTTCCTTTCTTTCTTTTTTCACGTTTTTATGTCATATGCTGCTCTCCATTTTTTATATATAAAATAAAAATCTACAGCGTTTTCCCACCACAAGCCTACTCGTTTCCCCTTTTCCAAGTGGCATATTGCTCTACTTCAAAAAAAAAAAAAAGTGTTCAATACATTTAATAAAGTCAGACTATTTTGAATTCACAATTATCAATTAATTTGTTGATATATATCCTTTGGTTACCTTATAAAAACATCATTAATAGCATAAGAGGTCATTATCAAGTATAGCTGTAACGTTTGTGTTGACCCGACCCACCTTATATACCTTTCTATCAACAATGGTCGGAAGTCGAAAGTGTAGTCTTCTTCAATTTACACTTTCCAAGTTAGCACACTATTTCTCTATGACAGCCACCTTTTTATTCATTCTTTTTTATAATTCATTTTTTGTAATTATTTCATGCTTATCTGGACGGAAACTACGCAGGAGGGCCATACTGTCATATTACAAAGGGTTCAATTTCACCACATGAAAATATATTCTGCTTAAATTTGAACGGATTAAAATGAAAAAATTATAATGCAAACAAATAGAAACAGGTGAAGTATCAATTAGGGACAAAACTAAATCATTGTAGAAAAATTGGACTGATTTAAGAGATATATAGTCCAAATATATATATTTATAAAGGTATTGTCAGTTGTTGTTTAATTTAAAACGTTAAGATTTATCCATTGAGATGTTGCTCAAATCATCTATTTAACGCCCCTAATCATATCTTTGAAGGGAGTGGACAGAGTTATGTATCAATTTGTTTATTATATGGAGTATTATTATGAAAAAGAAGCTTCATGACGTCGATTTTGATGATTAGAAGCATGCATGGGAATTTTGGGGGTTAGTATTAAGCCTATAATCTGTTATGTTAGTGAGAATTAGTCGATTAATTAATTGCTCTTAATAAATTAAAAAACAGAAGGAGATTCATTGTATATGCCAACGTCGGCCTTGAAAGAAATACTCCCTTTGTTCCTAATTACTTGTCCACTTTTGAATTGACACACCTATTAAGAAAATAATTATTGACATGGTGAGTTTATCATTTTACCCCTATTAATTATGAAGTGAATGAATTAAAAATTTAAAATTTTCAACAAGTTCAACCTTTTTCAAAGTAATTAATTGAGGGTATAGTAGGTAAAAATATTTTGTCCTTTCTTGATTTATCAAAATAGACAAGTAATTAGGAACAACTAAAAAAAGAAAAATGGATAAGTAATTAGGAACTGAGGGAGTAGTAAGGATAATCTTGGAGAAAGGATGAATGAATCAAATCTAATTTCTTCAACTGATTATTATTATAAAATAATTAATGGTGTTATTGGTTATGATTAGCAGAGTTAATGACGCATCTGTTCCTTTTATTCTGATGATGACTTGTGCTTTAGTGGCCCCTAATTAACAAATTTAAATCAAGATTACACTTAATTAAATCATCACGCCGTATCTAGCTTTTTAAACACCTAAGTCCCCTGCTATTATAGTACCACTTTCCACATCTCCATAATTTTGAAAGTTTTTCCATATTCTATTGCTAAGCTACATATACTAATAAGTATTATATGAGTGGAACATTATTATTATATGATAATTAAAAAAGATAAAAAAATTAATGATAGATAAGTATTGTATCTAACAGGAAAATTCATTGTTATCCTATTTAGAAACTGATTATAAAAAAAAACATTAACTACGAACAATTTAACAACATATTAATGACGAAGTTGTAATTACTTTTAATTTTTATTTTTTACAGGGTATTGATTGTGTGATAAATTTATTATTATTATTATTATTATTATTATTATTATTATTATATAACTGATTATTCCTTTTATTTTCCCTTGAGATCATCAAGTACTTTTTATAAGAACAATATCGTTTGGAAATTCGAATACTTAGCTAGAGGATCAGTAGCCATTATGAATTATTCGATTTCAAAAGAAGAAGATTTGTCGTTTAGCTCAATTAAATTAGAGAATAAATATGGTAAGAGTTGTTAATAAGAGTACGAATAACACCAGTGGCAGGACCACAGTTGATTCTTCTTCCGTCCTTAATTCCATTTTTTCTCAATCAAACCATATGGTTTAGTGAATCAGATATATTTCTCACATAATCAAATATCATGATTTTAATTTTTGAGTCTGGCTTATGAAAAAATCTCTGTTAAAATGTGTTTCTCCTGAATGAGCCCTAAGCATCGAAGGAAAACTAAAAAATAAAAAAATAAAATCAGTTTTTTTTTTCTAAATTTCATGTGAACTTATGCCAACTACCCACCAAGACAAGATATATCCTTTAATCAACAAGGCTCTTAATTACTTCATTATTTAATCATAATGATATATAGATAGAACAGAATATGTTGACTGATAGGTATAGAATAGAATAACAGTTGTAGTTTTCATTGAAATTTCCTATTACTCTTTATGGCAAAGGAAACAATAAATTAAAATGGAAAATTAAATGTGACACATGATGGGATTAATGGATAAGGTCTGATATACTCAAATTTGAAGTTTATGAATTCTTAATTTATTATTGAATTCGTTTATCATTTTTAGTTAATAAACTTAAAATTAAATATTTCTATATATACTTATTGTAAATAGAAAAAATTACTAAACTGGTTCAAACATTCACAAATAAGACGTGATTGCATATATTGATATATTTGAGATGAACAACTAAATTGGGTTTATATCAACTTCAGAGGCTCCCCACACCTACCCACCCACCAAACTAATCCATACGCACTTTGAGAGAAAATTGTAAGTCTTCCTTTTGCGTGCATAGTCGAATTTAAAATTTAAATTCTCACGACTTTAATCTTTAACTTCTTAATACAAATACACTCATATTTGTTAAAACTTTAGTGGTTATTCATGAGGCATATGTTCATGTTGACATTATTGAGTCTAGTTGAACCAATCATTCAAAGGTTATATTCATCCCCAATCAGATGTTTACATAAAATCACGTGAATATATGTTAACTAATCATAGTTAAGTATTAAAAATGTATGTACAAACATATTATATATATATATATATATATATATATATATATTAGCTTAGTATAAACATCGACTATGAGTAAGATCTTACCTCGGTCTCTCTTAAGGCATGCAAAACTATAGTATAGACCCCCAACCTTCCACCCCAAATACCCATATTCTCACAACTTGCACCAAATACCTTCAAGTTAGCTTCCCACATTCCCACCCAATTATGATGTTTTGATTTTTGTTTATGTAAACTTCTCTTCCAAAGTCATAAAAGACCATATTGCTGCTTCTTCCAGCCAAAGTGTAAAAATTTCAATGTTTTTTCTCTTTATAGGCACAAAGTTTCAAACCAAGCCCACTTGATAGAAAGGCTTTAAATGTTGGCTTTAATGCTCTAATACTAGACTTTGGTGAAAATGGAAAATTAGACACAAGAATTTTAGACGTTTCAAAATGTCTACTTGTGTTGGTTGGTTGATTGGGTAGCCACGTTTTGAACTCTTAAACTCTTCCATAATATTACTCCTTCTATTTCAATTTATTTGTCTGATTTTGACTTGATACAGAATTTAAGAAAGTTTTAAACATATCACGTACAAAGTTAGGATTAAAAAGTTAGACAGAAAAAGAAAAAAAAAATAGCCAAACAAACAAATTAAAATTGGAGAAATAAACAATATGATATATCATTTCTAACTAGACTTTACAAATATTATATAAATTACATGCATGTATAGTTTCAATTTTAACTTGCACGACTCTTTTAATAAGGCCTATGTTCCCCTAAGAAATTAAATTCAAAGTTAAATCATTTTTGCACATGAAATTTTTTTCCCACAAACTATCATAACACAAAATAACAATAGTAATTATTATTATTCAACACATGCGGCGGCCGGCCGCGGTGGTTGAACGTCAACCGGACATCATGCCCAGGTCATTGTAACTTCTAAAATGGGACTACCCAAGCCCAATGTGGAGCCCATATTGTGGCCCAATTGAAAAGTTGAATGTGGGCCTAAATAGTTGTAAGTCTAAGTTCATGGAATACTCAGCTTTGAATCTTTTTTACCAGCCTAACTAATTTGATTTTGATATGAAATTTGAGCAGCTTTTTTTTTTTATTTAAAAAAATCAATCAATGTCCAAGAAAAAAATATGCTATTTTTCTTTTGAAGGGAAATTCTTTGGAATAATCCAAGGGGTCGTTTAGTATCTAGGATAAGTAAGAATATCATATGAGTTGGAATAATACATGAAATTATATTGTTCTACGTTGTTTGGTTGCTGAAGATCTTGATTCTCCTGTAAAATAAATAACTATACTGAATTATACAAAATTTATGTTAGTAAAAAAGATGGGTTGATGTTTGTTGGATTTTGTCTCCTACAAACTTCAAACGCATAAAATGGGTCAAAAATATCAACATATAGCTTTTTTGATGAGCTTCAAATTTTAACAACTTCAAAATAACATCTCCAACAACCACAATTATCAATTTGAAAAGAAAAAAAATCAACAAATCATACATACCTATTTCGAGTTTCCAAGCTTTATAAAACCCCAATAATGAAGTTTTAATTTTTTTGAATTTTTACTCACTCAACAGTATTTAAATTTGTGATGATAAACATGAATATTACTCTAATTCAATTTCTAAGCATAAAAAATACAAATCATAATCACAAATTAAAAATCCCAAATCATGATATGGAATTCCCACATCATAATTTTTGAAGAATATGGTATTCCATCTCATGATATAGGCTAATTTTGATTATAAGGTTGGACAAGTGATTAGAACATAAATATCTCAAACTTAACTCATTATTCAATAGGTAAATCTCATGCCAAAAGTAAAATTGGATCAACAAAATTAGAGTAGTATAATACAGAGAGCCTATTGAAACAGTCATTCGTTGGGCTCAATTTTTTGGGCCTAAGATTAGCAAAATACTTCAATTAATACCAAAAACTATAAGGCAGAAGAAGCTCATCACACAAATATTATGGAAACTAAACTTGAAATTATGAATATCATCATATTGCAAGTTCTTCGTCCAACGAAATCTTCAAGAAAACTAAACTTTCAATATATAAAGATATTTTTGTTATAGATCGGGAGGTTTCATTTGGATTGATTTCATTGTATTCATATATTCGCGTATTGTATTCAATAAATCGACTATCATACTTTTTCCAGTTCCCATTCAACTCTCGTTAACACACATAATGTCACCTGAGCACGGAGTAATTCCTATCACTGAACCTAAAGTAGGAAACTTTGTGATGTAATGGATAATGTTAATACAATTTAAATCCTAATTCAACTCGATTTAGTTTACATATAATTATTATTATTTTTATATAAAAGAAATTGTCATTAAATGAAGAGCTGCGTGGGGGCCTAGTGCACAAGGAGACAACAATTTAAATCTGGGAACAAATGTGACTTTTTAAGGCATAGTTTTTTTTAAGACAAACTGCACTGTCTGAGTAATTTGATTGGACTTGTGATTATTTAAATTAAAGTTGAACTCCTTTATTAAACATAAACTTTATTTATCCCTTCTATTTGTATTAGCACATACAGCTAATAAAGCAGAATTCATTATTAATTAATCAATAGAAGTAATAATTTAATCATAGGTACATAGAGCATAATATAAATAATAAATGTTTTTATTTGTCTGTGGCCCACGTGTATGGAAATGGGCTTCCAGCAAATACTCACATGCACCAGACGTGGGCTTTATGGCCCACAATTATAGCCTTTCTCCGGACTACTTCCTCTTTCCAACGATAGTTATTTATTATTGACTTAGCAAATTATTTAAGAAATAATAAATAATAGAAATAATATTATTATATTATCCTTTGACTTTATTAAATTTAATATTTTAAAAAGTGTGTTAGATGATAAATTATATTTAATAGCAAGGGTAAAATAGACACAAAAGGTAAATTATCTCTTGATTTTCTAAATTGGAAAAGTATTGTTGGACAATTATTTTTAGTATAGCGGACAACTATTATTGGATGGAAGGAGTACTATATATACTCCCTCCGTCCATTTTTAGTTGTTATAATTTTTTTTCTTTAGAGTCAAACAATATGAATTTTGACTAATTTTTTGAGATGTATTTTTTTATTACATTAATATGAAAAATGTTAGTAATTTATAGTACTTTCCGTATAGTTTTTGAATATTTAAAATCTTATTTTAAAATATCAAATTAATGCAATTTAATTTAACTTTGAAAATTAATTAATCTGACTTTTGAAAAATGCAACATGTCAATTAAAAAGGGACGGGGGAGTATGTTTTTTGTTTATTTAAGTACTTGACAATTTGTATAATTAATTAAGAATAGAAAAATGAGATGGAAATTCTTGCTTAACTAACCTACCTACCTGCCTATTCTTTTTTAATTTGTAATATTTTATGTGGTAAAGTTACTATATGTGGAGCATGGACCATATCTCTTTCTCGTTTCTGATCAATCTTTTTCTCAACATTTATTATCTTCTTCTCTCTTTAGCTTTCCAATTTTCTCCATTTAACATGAATTGTAATGTTCTAGTCCAAGACAGTACCACAACATATTGAGATACAAATTGAAAGCTCTCTAATTGAAATATTTTATCAAGTAGGTATTTGAATATTTAATATTATCTATGATTTGAAATCAACGTCTCGATATTCAAATCGATGATTTTACATTTTTTAAATATAAAAATTGACTTACAAATTTATATTTTGTAAAAAAATAAATAAATTATATTTACATATTTTTTTTGCGAGAATATCAAAAGAGTGATAAAATATAATGTTAGTTTTGTATTGAACTAGATTAATAAATGTTGTATTTTTTTAGAATAACTTTGTGATTGTGTATTATACTTCTGTTATGAACGTTTGCTTTTTAGGTAAGATAGTATAAAGAATTTGAACAATTTTAATAATTTTCATTACTTACGAATTTTTATGTTTATGAACAAAAATATATCTTAAAAATGCAAATTGTATATCTAAGCAAAAGATTTAACTTCATCTTATATAATTTCATATAACGAGACCAAACGGATATATTCAATTAAATCATCACTTAGTTTGATCATTCGTGATCACTAATTTACAGTTACATTTTTTCTTTGTTTGACTAGACCTCTTGTCATGTGAAAATATTCTACTGTTGTCATAATATTTTTTGGAAAAAACAAGAAGCAATTATGTCAAAGTGGTTGATATTTAATTAGATGAAGAGTATTTAGTGGCGAAACTGAAGGAGGAATCCTAAGCTTTTAATTCATACATACTCCCCTGTCTCATTTTAATTGTCGTTTCAACTTAAATAAAAATTTATTAAAAATGTAATTGTTATATAGAAATTTAAGAATAAAATTGATGATTATTTTTAATAACATTAAAAAAATACGTACAATAATTAAAAGAAAAAACAAATTTTAAATAGAAGTAACTTAATAAACGTAAAAAAGAAAGAAGATAAAACTACGGAGGAAGTATATGCTAAAACAGCTTATTACATTTATTGTGACTTAAAATAAATGTACATCTAATTTTTTATTTAAAATTAATATATATTACTATTAAATCATGTGCTAGCTGATCTGACCTTTTGCGTTGCGGCAACGTTGTTTGTTTGCTAATTTTACAACTGCTCCATTATTTCGATTCGTCAAGCAAGCAGTCACGCAACAAATAATCTTAAGATATCATGTATAGAAGCGGAGTCAAAATTTAAAAAAAAAATTATAAGTCAACAGATAATTACTTGTTTTTAATTATTAAGTTCATAATTAATTATTAGAGTATAATTTTGCTCCTGATCATCATGTAAGGAGTATAAAAAGTAGAATTTTGAAATGAGCTGTTGCATGGTGAGTTACTTGAAAATTAACACATGCACATAATGATAAGTGAAAAGACAAATAGAAAGAACTTATTTACACACTCACTAGTCATTAAGTTGGGAAAAATCAAGGTATTATTATGTGTAGAGAGAACATAAAAGGTAAAGAGCAAAAGGGGAAAGTCATTATAAATAAATGAAGTGAAGTTGAAGAAAATAAAATATATGCCTTGCTAATTTTACAGTTGTATTTGACGTGTGGCCCTACCTTACTCTATTCCCCCTACCCTAGGTTATCAATTCAATTTTAATTTACGTGATATTATTATTATTTAAAACATAATATATTTTTATATTTAGTAATAATTTTATTTTATTTCTAACTTGTACTATATAAGATTTACTAAATTAAGCAGATAATTTTAATGGAGATTAGATAGATCATAACTCCTTAAGTGAAACGGATCAAAAATAATTTTGAAGTTGATAAATTTTATTCAAATAAAAACAATAGTTGAATACTGACAGCCTCACTAAAATTTAGTAATACTCAGCAGTTGACACACTTATTCATATTCTATTTGAAAACCCACAAAATTATTAAATTCTTAATATTTTTTAAAAGTTTTTTTTACTCGTCGCGGTGAAATTTTCAGTCTCGTCGGTCACCGGTCAGATGAAAAAAGTCAACGACTTATTTACTCTGACTAGCGCGGGTGAAGCCAGAATTTTGATCAAGGGTGTCAAGTAAAATTGTATAGAAGCCAAAGGGTGTCAACATGTAAGATATCTATACATCAAAAAATATATTTATATCTACCTACACAATGTAATTTTCCAACTAAGGAATGTCAGTTGATACCCCTCAAGTGTATTTGGCTTTGCCTTTGACGAGTTAGATGGTTGAGCCAGCGCGCAAAACCTTCTAGATCAGCTGCAAACGAACTAAATTATTCTGAAATTATAATTTTTATGCTAAATTATTTCTCAAATTTATGATTGTATATATAAATTTAATCCTAACTTATTTTTTTTTTTATCTTATTCCGTATATGAGAGGATATTTTAAGAGAGATTTTTTGGCGGCAAGGGAAGGCAACTATTGGGTGTAGTGGACCTCATATACAAACTATGCAGCTTTCGCAACTTGTGCTTTCCTTTTCCCAAAACAAGTCCTTTTTTTGTTTCTAATCTCCATTTGTGACCCTCTCAATTATCTCAAGAAAAGAGGTTAAATCTCTAATTTATTATAGTAATTAGTAAGCTTGTGGACATGGGATATAAAATTATAATTTTAAAAAGAAGGAGGAACAATTAAGATTTATGTAGTTGACTCAAACTAGTGATACTTCTAATTATTGTATCTTTAAAACAAGATTCTTGGTCATTTAAATGTGGGGTAACATGGACTATATTTAATGTTTGATTAGTCACTAACTCAATAGTGGTAGTTTAGTCTGTGTAAAAATGATATCTATTTCTCTGAAAAATCTCTGGGGTAATTTGTCTCTCTTTCCATATTTTCCCTTTTTGGTTGATTTTGCAGTCTCACAGAGTAATAGTTAGTAGTAATAAGTTTCACTAAAAGACCTTGTTTTCAGACATTACAGGACAACTAAAACCCCCGCACCCCACAAAATGTTCTGTTCTTGGTTCTCTGCTATTCCCATTTCCCTTTCTTTCTCTTGAGATTCAACTCTTTGCAAATTATTTTCATGTTTTTCTTTAAGTTTCCATGACCCGTTTCACTAAATCTATCAAAGATTCAATCTTTAATGCAATGGATCATATACAATCAACATTTCTTGCAATAATTTGTCTGTCAGCAATTTTCAAGATTATCCCTCTTTGTTCATCATACCCTACTCCATCAAACTGTACGGACACTGGTCGCTTGTGCACTTCCTTCTTGGCTTTTAAACCCAGCCCAGAACAGACCCTCCCAGTGATTCAAAGCATGTTTGATGTGTTACCTAATGACATAACTGTTGAAGGAAATGGTAAAGGTTATGTCTTTATCAGAAAGAACTGTTCTTGTGCTTATGGGATGAGAAAGTACTTGACAAACACTACATACACTGTCAGAAAGAACAATGGATCTGTGTATAATATGGTTGTTGATGCCTATGATGGGTTGGCTTATTTTCCAACTAATTTTACAAGGGAGGGGAAGAAAGGGGCAGTGGTTTCACTGAAGCTCATATGTGGATGCTCAAGTGGGCTGTGGAATTACCTCATGAGTTATGTGATGACTGAGGATGATACTGTTGGGTCTTTGTCCAGTAGGTTTGGGGTTAGTATGGATAATATTGAGAATGTTAATGGAATTGCCAATCCTGATAATTTCACAGCAGGATCTTTGTACTACGTGCCATTAAATTCAGGTATGAGTTTCCTTTCCCCTCTTATGATTTCTGATTGTGTTTTTTCCAATTCCAAATGTGTATCAGTATTTTGATTTAGGATGATTTAGGAGCTGTATGATTAATCAAATTGTGTTAGTTGTAGTAAGTAAGTGTGATTAAATGTTGGAACTTTTAGTTGCTGAGGAAGATTAGTCGGTTTTTTCTTTCTCCTTTTGTTTGTGTGAGTGAGGGGATGAACCTTTGTTCTAGAGGGGCACCCAATCCTCTGCAGGTTAAGATACCAACTAATCCCTTGGTTTCAATTTCTTTGTCTAGTTTTGACTTGACACGAGTTTAATAAAGCAAGTAAGACTTTTGAATCTTGGGGTCACAAACTAAAGATATGTATAATGTACCAAAATGTCTTTTAATGTTGTGGTCTTAAAGATCATGTGGAAAGTGGGAATTGAAGAGTTGCCAGAAAGAGAAAGAGACATTTTTTTTTAAACGAACTATAAAGGAAAGTAAGACAAACAAATTGAAACCTATTATTGTGGTTGGGAGAGGATCATGACTACCCAATGCTTTGTATCCAATAGTGAACATGAGAACAATGTTCGAAAACATCTAAAAATCTCTACATTTTTTGCACTAAATAGCGAAAAGTTGATTGAAGTGGATGTAATGGGAATTAGCTTGGCACCCTTGGGGCATGGCCAAAATCAGGTGCCTTCGATCAGTTAGAGAGTTGGATTGCATGTATGAAGGGAAATTCATATTTTGATGGATAACAGGCCCTGTAGAATACATCATATAATGTATTAGTTTCAACATCAGACTATATAGCACAATAATTATATCACACAACCTGTAAGTTTTAAAGAGGACCTGGTGTGAAGATGATCCTATGGGTACTATTATTGTGCTGTTTTATCTGAACAAGAGATCTCATGTATTCAACTAAATTATTGTATTAGCCAATCCTCAAAATTAAGTTTGCTAGGCTCAATAATTAGCAACTTTGCCATGCTCAATAATTATCTTCATTTACTCATAGTCAATAGCTTTTCTAATAAGCCTCTTTTGGTTAAAAGTACTCTACTTTAACGACTTTGTGTCCGTCCAGCTCCTGGCGAGCCTTATCCTGTAGAAAATCACACTGTTCCTGCTCCTGCTCCATCACCTTCTGTTGCTGATATTTCAGGTATTCTCAATTCTTAATAGCTTACATGCATTCTTACTTCCTGTTGGTGAGATATGTGTTTTTCTTTATTAATTTCACCCAAGGAAGACCAATAGATTTAACTTCTACTCATAGCTTGTCAAGTTTTTGTGTCCTCCTTTCTGTTAGTAGTTCCTTGCGAGGGCAGTGTCTCCATAAATTTCTCTCAGTGGAACGAGAGAACTTCCTTGACAAGCTAATCCAAGAGTTTGATTATCATTCTGCAAGTTATTCTCTATTATTGCAATGAAAAATACAGACCTCTATCTGAATATATGGTTTCGTCTTAGCAGTCAACTGAATTTAGCTCTATTCTATCACCAACTTTTGGCTGCGTTAAAAATCTATTTCTCATTCAGTTTTTTGCATACCCCTATGTTATATGGACAGTGCCAAGCTATAATATTTCTTTTATGAGAAAATTTGTCAGAAGAAAATGAACAATGTAAGGAGGACAAAGTTTCCCCTTAATTAGGTGTAACCTCAACTGTTTCTCTGATTTCCTCTTAATTAATAAGTTTTTATTCTTTCATGGCACTGAGCAGTTTTTTTTTTTTTTTTGAACTAGTAACATTTGTATTTCATTTAGTACTTAGGTAGTACTGAGAAACCATATTTACAAAAGCAGAAAGGAAGTATAATCTATCCAAAAACTGAACCAAATCTAAATGGATCCTAAAACATCTATGATTGACTCAGTTTCATTGGAGTAGACATTTGTACACCAAAAGCAGAACAACAAAATACACTTAAGCTTTACTTCCTGCAAGTTGTTGTTCCTATTCTCAAAACATCTCTCGTTTCTCTCCCTCCATATAGTCCACCAAATACTAGCAGGGATCATCCTCCATCTTTCTCTGTTTGTAGCCCCAACTCCAGCCATCTCCCAACTGAATAGAGTCTCATCAATCTTGCTAGGCATACACCAAGATATGCCTCTGAGATTAAGGAAAATCTGCCACAGCTGCTCAGTAAAGTTGCAATGTAAGAAGAGATGTCTCACTGTCTCATTAGCCTTACCACATCAGGAACATCTGTTGCATAGAGAGATTCCTCTCTTGGCCACATTATCCAATGTCAAAGCTGTTTCATTGGCTAGTAGCCATGTAAAGCATGCCACTTTGTGTGGCACTTTGATCCTCCAGATTTGCTTCCAAGGCCATTTGTAGTCTTGAATGCCACCAGGACTTAACTGTTTGTATTCTTCTTTCACCTTGTAACTACCTTTGTTGTGCCCCTGCCACCATAAGTAATCCTCGCCTGTTTGTATACCTCATGGCACTGAGCAGTTTATCTAACAAATCCACAATAAATTCATATATCCCTAACAGTCATATCCTCAATTCATCTATGCAGTAACCTTGTAATTCATTTAATAGTTCTCCTTTCAATGTTGGTTTGTTGTTGCTACTGCTCCTTTCCCCGTGAGTTCCATACCTGATTTGATATGCTTTACTTTAGCCAATGGCCTATCAGGAACAACCTTTCTACCTTCACAAGGTATAGGGGTAAGGGTGTGTGCACTCTACCCTCCCCAGACCCTACTTGTGGGATTGTATTGGGTATGTTGTTGTTGTTGTTGTCCTCCCAATGTTGGTTTTCTAAGTTTTTTCATCCTATGGTTGTTTTCTTAATTAAAGAAAGATAATCCTCAGAAGTATTTCAGGACTCCATTTCTTAATGGAATTTTTCCCCGCAGTAAATGTGTTTTAGATAGCTACCTTTCGGTTGAGGAGTAAAAAACCTCCAATTTTCGACTATATCTGCAGGAGTTGAGGAGAATCATAAGAGTCATGCTATTTACTGGTGGATAATTGGGGTTTTGGGTGCTGGTCTTCTCCTGATTGTCATCGTTCTTGCTTTTGTTACCTGGAGGTCGTCAAGTTGTTTTTCCAGAACTGAGAGAAGTCACACAGCAGGTTCAAATGAAAAGATTTCTCATAAGTTTCAGATACTTCGAAATACAAGTTTCTGTTGTGCATCAGGAAGGTTCATTTGCGGTAGCTCAGGGGACCGGCAAGAACCGAAAGGAGAATCTACTGACCAACAGATTAATATTCCAAAAGGTCAGAACATAGACATGCATGCTTTTTATTGATATTACTGAAGGTCCTTCCTGTTAATTTCCTCCAAACTATTATGCATGAGATCAAGTCATTTGCTTATATGTATTAAAATATGCGTGTGATCTAAAATCCATCAAAGCAAATCATAAGCCACACCTGTTATAGACTTATTGAACTCCTGCTAGAGAGGGGATGGGAAGTTAGGAAAAGCAAAAGGAGTTTGGTTCTATAATCATTATGTAAAAATATCCTTGAATGGAGTTTCAGATTGCTACATAAAACTAAAACTAAAACTAAAACAAAGTTATTCTATAATACTTCTGAAAATGACAGGCATGGTACTGATCAAGTTATCATAGTCAAATAGAAGCAAATCAGCCAAGATGTCAAATAAGCACTCAAAATTAAATACTCCCTCTGTTTCAAAAAGAATGTCCTAGTTTGACTTGTAACGGAGTTTAAGAAAAGAAAGAAGACTTTTAAATCTTGTGGATCAAAATTAAAGTTATGTCAAATGTACCAAAATGCCCTTTAATCTTGTGGCCTTAAACATGCTATGTGGAAAGTTGAAGTTTAAGTGTTGCCAAAAAAGGAAAGGGGTCATTCTTTTTAAAACAGACTAAAAAGGAAATGAGGCTATTCTTTTTGAAACGGAGGGAGTAATACTTCTTTTACCCATCTTGAGGTATACATGTCATAAGCAAACTGTTATGTGAAGGTTACACATCAGGAACATCCCACTAAATTTCAAGTTGTGCCCTTGAACTTGAGTTTCACGAGAATGGATGTCTAAACAGTAAACATGATGTAGTTATAGCCGTCCTATGTTGCTCGGACTCTCCAAAATGTTGCCGCACCCGTGTTGAATCCTCAAAAAACGAACTACTTTTGAAGGATGTGACACGCACCTGTCGACATTAATGAAGAGTCAGAACAGAATAATTAGCCGGGATTACTTGAAAGTGCCAAGCCTATGCTTGCCTTAGTCCTTTACTAGCTTCTAATGGTGTGCCACAATGGTAAAAGGAGTATTTGAAACTCTTTATAGAACTTTTTCTCCTGTGCTCATAATGGGGGAAAATGTAGTTTCACTATCATGCAGGATTTCTCAATATAATAATTGACTATTCCTTTTTTTTTTTTTTTTAAAAAAAACAAACAAAAACTGACTATTTTGGGCTTCCTTGCAGTTATAGGAACTGATGTCTTTGACATGGAAAAACCTCTTGTTTTCGCCTATGAAGACATTCTATCTTCTACCGATGGATTTTCTGACTCCAATCTTCTTGGTCATGGAACCTATGGTTCTGTCTATTACGCCATTCTCCGCAACCAGGTTACTTCTCTCTACTTTACCTATATTGATAGATTTCCTGTCAACATGGCGTATTAACTTGCTTATGTCTTTGGACCGTTAACCTTTCAGGAAGTTGCAATCAAAAGAATGACTGCTACTAAAACAAAAGAATTTACTGCTGAGATGAAAGTTCTATGTAAAGTTCATCATTTGAATTTGGTAATGAATACTGAATTTCGCTGCAGTATCCTGAGTTTTTATTTTTGGAGCTTGATGATAGTGCTACATCAATTCAAAGTTTTGACTCCTGTCTTGGTATTATTTTGTCAAGGTAGAATTGATCGGCTATGCAGTCAGTAATGATGAATTATTCCTCGTTTATGAATATGCCCAGAAGGGTTCTCTTAAGAGCCACTTGAATGATCCTCAGAACAAAGGTACACATCTTGAAGATAATCGTTAAGCTCAGAATTTTGGTGTACTGTATATATACATTTTTTCCAGTTGTTGATATGGAAATGACCTGTCACTGCTGTATTTTGGAGAAAAAGCTAGATGATCTGACCTCTTATTTTGGGTAGGCCACACACCACTCTCTTGGATCATGAGGGTCCAAATTGCACTTGATGCTGCTAGAGGCCTGGAATACATTCACGAGCACACCAAGCCGCATTATGTGCATCGAGATATAAAGACAAGTAACATCCTTCTTGATGATTCTTTTAGAGCAAAGGTCGTAGCTATTTTGGTGCCCAATTTTTCTCCTTTGTGGCTGTCATTTTTCAAACCCAAATTCTCATTGCCTATTTTTGCAACAGATTTCAGATTTTGGTTTGTCAAAACTTATGGGGATAACTAATGACGCAGAGGCCTCTGCAACACGAGTTGTTGGAACCTATGGCTATGTAGCTCCAGAGTAAGCAACATAACCAACAATAAGCAAGAACACAAACTGAAACATCTCTCTGATTTTGTTTGTTTCTCTTGTTCTTGCAGGTACTTGAGGGATGGCCTGGCAACTAAAAAGACTGATGTGTATGCATTTGGTGTTGTTCTTTTTGAGATGCTGACAGGAAAAGAGGCCATCACCCGGACTGAAGGCAATGTGATGAAAACTGCAGAAAGACGCTCCTTAGTGTCCATTGTAAGTCTTATTGCTCACAAACTGTTCAAAATTGAAGGCATGCTTCCTAATGGATTCTATTTGCCTGTGTTGCCACTTCTATCTGTTATGTGATTAAAAAAGATGAAAAACATCGATTTTATCATACAATTGAGTAAGATCAAATTCATGAAAGCTCTGAAAAATGTTTTTGCATTCATCAGACTTGGTCAATGTACGACTAGATTCCATTGCCTATCTGGCATCATCATCAAATTGCGAAGTTTACCGTTCTCAGGTTTAGGATTAGTTCATCAACTTCCTAAATGCTTTACTCAAAAAAAAAATTGAAATTCCCTTGCCTATTGTTATGTACATAGCTACAGTGTTGTGCTGTGGCTATGTATAGGTATACTTATGCATAACATATATATATATATATCTACACACTTACATACACACTATGAATCAATTCTTAGCAGTGCTTAATGCTACATAATTGCAGATGCTGGCAGCTCTGAGGAACTCACCAGACTCCACTAGTATGACAAGCTTGAAGGACCAGCTGGATCCCAGTTTGATGGATTTGTACCCTTCTGACTGTGTTGTCAAGGTAAGTTACAGCTTAACAGTTATGTTTGTCAACTTTGAATCAGTTCAAGTTGTGCCTCATCTATAATAACGGGCATTGAATTGGTAGGGAAACTAACTTCCTCAGCTGGTTTAGTTAAAATAATACACTGAACAGATAGTTTAAGATTGGAAGCTCTTAGTTATTATCAGCAGAGTGATATAGGTGGTTGGTTTTCTAATGAAATTTCACGACTCATTTCATTGTGTCCACCATCATTGATGTGTTTACTTTGGTAGGTGGCTATGCTGGCTAAGCAATGTGCGGATGATGATCCAATATTGAGACCGGACATGAAGCACGTGGTGATCACACTTTCACAGATAATGTTATCCTCTGTGGAGTGGGAAGCAACTCTTGCTGGGAACAGTCAAGTGTTCAGTGGCATTGTGCAGGGAAGATAGGTCCATATGCTAGGTGTTGCCTTGCATCCTCATATATAGTGTACATAGTACTCTTGTATTTTTGAAGCCAATCTTCTCCATTTTACCAGTCCAGTCACTTTTTTCCTATCATTCTTTATAATGTTATCTTTTTTATGCACCGAGTAATCTTCATATAGCGGATTTTTTTCCTCTTTCTTTTTTTTCTTTTTTGGGATACTGAGAGTTCAAGCTGCAGTTTTGCATTTAATATATTGTAATAGTTTTCAATTATTACCCAAAATGTTTGAGTTACTTCCATTCTATTGTCTGCAGATTGTATATTTCACAATGGTGTGTTCTTATTTAATATAATCATTGTAAGATCTAATGTAAAAGTTATAGGATTGGTTCATGAAACTTGTTTTTCCTATTATTTCCTAGTCTTTAAGAAAATTGTGTTACCATGGAAATTTATTTATAAAACATTGTGACCAACCCAACATGGGAAGATTGGAAAACATTTTCTGGAAATTGTTTTCCTCCATACCAAACACACCCAGATCTTTGCCAGTAGGGCCTTGGGATGTACTTTGTAGACTAATAGTGATTAGTTGGTGGTGTTCGCCATGCATACAAGATAACAGTACTATAAAAACTACCATCATGATTACCATAAAATGATAATATCAAAGGAGAGAGAACTAAGTTCTTCAAGTCTGCCATAGAGAGGACCAAATAGAAGGCAGACTACTACAAACTTAAAACAGGAAAATTCATCCCTATATTCTTTATCATTGCTTTTACTTGCAGAGTGAAGCTAACACACGACGAGGTGGGTTGAAAGATTTCCTGGAGTGAAGAACAGCCAAATTATCAATCAGCAAGATATCGCCTTTCTTCCATGGAATCGCAACACTTTCATCCTCAAGGATGCTTAAACAATCATGTACAACTTCAGCAGGCAAAGGCTGACCATCTCCGAAAGTGACTGCTTTCACAGGATCATTTCTAGCATCTTTCCATCCAGTATAAGCAGCTACCATGCTATTGAACCATATTTTCTGCTGCCTTTCTTGGTTGAATTTGATGCCTGGTATAGGTCCCATTACGGTTTTAACTCCATCTTCTAGCCATTCCAGCTTCATCCCTAACTTGGCAGCCCTGTTAAATGTCATGCAAGTCAATTAGTACTTACACAATTATCAGGCATTTGGTTTCATAACAACATTAGCTACCCATTAACCTTCATCCTAGTGAAGAAAATGTATTACAAACAACTGGGGCAATTATACTCCCATGTCTACGTAAAGGGTGGGAAAACAAAATGAAAACCATTAAGGTAGATTTTTGTAGGGGGGGGAAGTATAATGCAGGATAATCTTCCAGTTTTATTGTCCCAAAGCAAACTCATGAACAAATCAGTCTCTTATAGTGCAAGCAAGTAGGCAATTTTCTTGTCTGTCACAGAAATAGTACACCGTCTGCCTTGTCTACATTTTTCTACCACTGCAGTTACCAGAGTCTTATATTTCATGACCTTATGTTGTTCAAATGATGCAATGCCTAACAAATCTTGAAGCTTCCTCTTTTCCAAAACACTAGAATCAGATATCCTCATATGCAAGGTACAGTATGACTGCTTTAAGCATTGCACCATTTGAACAACCAAAGCCCTAAGGTCATGAAATCTGCAAGTCAGGTGATGGAAATAACATCAAGCACCAACTCCAAAAATAAACAATTCAACGTCGATGTCTGTTTCAGCAGCAAAAAGCAATTGTACTACAACAATCATCAATTCCTACTTCATTCCTTACCTTATTTGGTGCATTTCATATTCCCCGCACCATCTTTACCAATATCTGTTGTTAACTCATTACTTATAGCAGTTAGGGAAGTATTAAGGAAGAGGTTCAAAAGAACCCATCTTTACCACTTCTTTGATATTTTCTCTCTCCCTGCCCCCAAATATGAAAGAGTTAAACTTGTGCATCATTACTGCAGTATTTCAAGTCAATAAAGAATATAGATAGTGCAAGAGAGGTATCCGTTAACTCATCTAGCTGCTGCTACAGCAACATACCCAGTTGGATTTCACAAGTGGGATTTGGGGAGGGTGGAGTGTACGCAGCCTTAACCTATCTTATAAGGGGTAGAGAGGTTGTTTCCGATTAGACCCTCAACTTGAGTAAAGTAGATCAAACAAGTAGGAAAAAAATACAGTAAAGAATATCAGTAGCAACAACAATCAATATGTAAACCAAATAAAAGGAAACAACAGGTAACAGTAAAATCGAAGTCTAGGAAAGTGAGAAATTCATCTAGCTGCTAAATAGTGAAAAAAGATGTATTTCCTAGCAACTACAGAACAAGTTAAAAAGAAAACGAAGGAGCAAAGTACAAACCTTTCTTCGGCCACACCCTTGTCTTTGGTTAAAAATGTAGACTTCCAGCCTCGACCAATCGGGGAAGAAGGATCATCATCTTCTCCTAATACCCTTATATAGATTAAGCCATGCTCTTCCAATCGCTCAACAAACTCAGGATACTTATTCTTCATCTTCTCATATACAACATGACTTGGGACTATTGGAGTCTCTCCCCCACTTCCAGGTTCCACATCACAAAAGAAAAACAATTTTGATGGATAGTCGGGAACCTACTCCATGAAAATAATAATGCTAAAACTAATATCCAATACAATTAACTGAAGAAAAGAACAAAGTCTTGAATCTTATAACAGATAGAAAAGGGGTATTATTTTGCTGGTACAAAGAGTTGAAGTTATAATATATATACACCGATTAAGAAATTTTACACCAATTGTCTATATAACCCATTTTGGGGGGAAATGGGGTAGGATAGGATATTTTTCAGATATTACAAAGTGGGGAATCGAGTCTGCAGCCAACGAGCTACTAAAATTCCTCAATCGCCTATATTAACTTAAACTCTTGATAAACTAGTTGATTGATAAGGGATTTCTACCACTAGTACTTATTTTTACCGATTCTTGATCTTATAACCATCAATAATTGTATCAATACACCTCAAAGGGACGATTTTTTTTTATCCATTCCGCTCTGCAGAATTTCTACTTACTTATACATTAGTGATTTATACTCCCTCCATCCCAATTTAGATGAATTTCGAGAGTTAAACTAGTTTTTCTTATATGAAGCAACTTAATAGATGATATTATACCTGAGCCATTTCATGATGAAATGGAATTTTCTGATCAGGTGGGGATTCATTAGCAGTGAAGACACGACCAACAACACTAGTACGAGGAGCAGCACCGCCGACGTACGGCAGTTCCTCATAGCCGAAAGCTTCAACGACGTCGTTAAAGTCTGATGCTGAGTTCACCGGAAATCCCCTAAAAAGAACGGCCCCAGATTGATGGAGAAGAGACCCAATCCATGTTTTTTGTTCTTTGATTATCTGAGGAAGTTGGGATTTAGGTTGATTAGAGTTGGGAGTTAACACAGCTGGGAAAGGAACTCCATTGTAAAGCTTCTGCTGAGGTATTCCGACTTGGGTCAACAAATTTTCCGGCATCTTTTCTTCTGTTGTCAGTTTTCGCCATTATTGAACAATTGTTGAGTTATATATGGAAACAGTTGCAGCGTCACAGCTGTGCTAATCTTTTTGTCGATTTGGGGGCGGAGAGATTTCCTTGTTTATTTTACCACGAAATACGTCCATATTCATTGAAAGCACAATATAGAAATCTCAAATATCCTATGCTACGTACGATAAGAATAATTATTATTTTATAAAAAAATTAGGCGACTTGGTAAATATTAGATTAATTATATTTAAGATATGTAGTTACAATTTTAAAAATAATTCTCAAACATAGTTATGGTTTGAGTTTTATAGTAAATGCATACCTAATATATATATATATATATATATGCGTTGATACAATATACATTGATATAGCTTTTTCACATGTTTTTAGTTGATACTTATCATATGAATACAATTTTTCATTATTATAATTGATATTTGTCTTATACATAGCAACTATAGCTAAATTTTAATAAATATGCAATTGTAGCTACAATTCGCACATTATGCTCTAAATTATAACTATTTATGAATTTATTTGCTTCTGATTATAGGTATTATAAATTTAAAATTATTTTATATTATTTTTATATTAAAATTATGAAAATAGTTACATCAAATTATGAGACGGCAAATTTCATAAAACGTTCTATTTACCTAATTTCACCAACCAAATGACGAATTTTATCCAGTGATAAGGAGTAATTTATTATTATAAACAAAAGAAGAAATGGTATGGGCCAGAAATATATTTTTTCCAGGGCAGGGCGGTGCAATAATGGTGATTTCTTTTGTTTATTATTTTTCCCTTTTATGCCCAATAAATTTTTTTGTTAAAAATAATAATAATATATATATATATATATATATATATATATCATAATGACAGTTAACTAATATCAGATTCTTTGGAAAAAATAAATTTTGGATATCTAGACACAATTTATGCCATGATCAATATTTTTAAATTTTTTATTGGGAATCATCATATGCTTAATAATTGTCTATATCGCCGTGATTATTATGAACATAATTGTCTCTCTTATAATCAAAGTCTTTAGTTTAATCGTTATCACATCAGATAGGGTAAAAAGGAGGTAGAAATGGATGGACGAAAAAATGCACGATGAACTTAAAATTTATAAGAATAAATCATAAATTAAGATTCAAATTTA
Organism: Solanum pinnatisectum; assembly: GCA_035578085.1. NCBI lineage: Eukaryota > Viridiplantae > Streptophyta > Magnoliopsida > Solanales > Solanaceae > Solanum > Solanum pinnatisectum. Next base: position 53,513,938 of record CM069078.1, on the reverse strand, counting down.
TGATTTATTTTATTATTTAATTTTAAAACAAGTGTTTAGAAGTATTTTTTTAAATCTTACCCAAATATTATAAAAATGCCTAAAAACTATTTAAGCTTATAAATACCAAAAATAAGTTTAATCCAAATAGACTAAATGAGGTGAAATGAACTAATGAGCCAAACTACTAAACCATGTAATCAAACTGACCCAATAAAAAATTTAAGGTGAAAATAAGTAAAATTTTACATGCACCAACAATATATATTAAGTTATATCAATTTATTATAATTAAATGATAAAATTGTGTTATAGATTTAGATGTATTTCATGATAATGGTATGTATGAAATGTATTGTGTGTGATTTAATCCATAACTCGTGATGAATATTTCATATCACCTCATATTAATTTGATATTATAAATAAATTAGTCAAATAATTATAATTTTAAATTCATTCATAATTAATCCTAGATAATGTAGTCTAAATCAAACAATCATCTTTTAAATGTTATTCTAATAAAATTTTATAATGCACTACCTTGTTAAGACAATTATTACTTATTTTATTAGAACTAGCTAGAAATCAAATACCCTTTACACTCCAACCGAACATCCTCAAATTACAGTCTGCAAAGAAATCAGCCCAACCTAACGGTTCTACGATACACGACTCACAAGGCCCAATATTCACAGTTTAATCTTCACAATTCAACAATCAAATGAATCAATTACGTCAATCTCAAAGTCAAGTAGTTCAGTCACACGCAACAAGTACATAAATCTCAAGCATCAAGCAAGTCACGCATAAGCATCAAATGCATCAAGTCACAGTAATCAATCTCTTTCTGGAATCATTTTCCATCGGCACAATATCACTAGGTGGAACCATTTCTCATCGACTTTATATCACTAGCCGGAACCATTTCCCATTGGTTTTATATACACTTGCCAAAAATGACTTCAACATTACAATTCATCACATGTCTCATCCCGGTGTTCACAATCTATGCATACAAGCAATATCACACCACATGAAAGAGACAACAATTCATACAATTTAAGTCCACATTCACGCTTTCAATCATTTTATCAACCAATCAACAAGGGTCACAACAAAGAAATTCAGATCATCAAGTTCATCACATAGACTTTTTTCAATTGAACCCCCCTTTATTCATTTAGATGTAACAAGTGGACAATTAAACCATTCACCTCATCCCCATTACTCCCAAGTCCCAACACACAAGCAACGAAGTAAGTACATGAATTCTACTAGAATACGAGGGTTAGGAAGTCACTTGCCTTAAATCAATCAACAATCACTCCAAGAGTTGAATCTTCCCCTTCCGAATCACTTTCAAAGCCCCACAATCTATATTAATCAAGTATTCACAATAACTTATCGGAAACAACAATTCACACATCAATTATGTAGATAAATGGGTTAATCAACTCAAAAGTCAATTTCAAAAAGGAAGTTTGAAATGAAAAACAATACTTGAAAATGGTGTTCAACTCTTTAGGAACTCATTAGATAAAGTCATTTCGAAAAAGGAATCAAAATCAATTCAAATTACTATTTTACCAAGTTCTTGGGTTCTTGAAGATAACCCCAAATTCTTATTTCAAAAACTAATTTGAACACATAGATTCATAAATAATAATGGGTAATTGAAGATTTAGAGTTAAGAATCATTACCCAAAAGCTCCCAAAACTCAAAAATGGGGAAATGGGTCTTAAACCCTGAAAATGGCAGCCAAAAGATGTCGCAAAAGTAACCAGGGGTTCGAATAAACCCTAAAAATTGTGGGTCTCACTTAAGCGAAGCCTACTTAACTTTTGTGATGTTCGCTTAAGCGAAGAGGCTCTCGCTTTAGCGAAGCTCGCTTAAAGTGACCAGCCTTTGCAAAAGCGAGGCCCGTACCAGAAAAATACAACCAACTCTTAAGTCATCAAAAGGACCCTCAGGATTTAATTGAAATCCTGTGCACATTAACCACATATGCAACTCAATTATGCTCGACGTTTCGAACTCAATGGAACCATAAAAACACGAATTCAAGGTCTCTTTTATCCGACATCCGTAGATATCACAAGAATTTAACTCAACGCCTAAAAAGACTAAAATAAGCTCGGGACCTCTCAAAAATAAATCAAGACCTCACCTAGACCTAAAATCATCCCCCGAATCCAACATAACTCTCGAAATTCCGATCCAAGCATCTGAACCCCAAATATTGACCAAAGTGAACCCAAAGGCAAATATTCCATAATTTCACAACTTAGGACTTCAAATACTCAAAAAAACTTAGAATCTAAAATCGATAACTCTCATGAATCAACTTTTACCTTTGGGGACTGATGGAATCGATGGAATTCCATTCCGACACTCGAAACTCTAAAAGACATCGAAAACCACATCTTAACAACTTAGCCTTTCAAATCCAAAACTTACCAAAATCTCAAATTTTAACTCAAAGTTCAAAACCAACTTTTCAAACTCAAACATAGAAGACTTGGGGTCAAGCACGAGAGGGAAAAATGATAAATTCACAAATACATATCGTAACATCCCACCTTGGAAAAGGCTAAATTTAGAAAGAACTAATTTGGAAAGAGCATTTTGAGATTTGTTCAAGTTAAGCTTAAATTGTGAGTTTTAGGTCAACTTCAAACGATCATAACTTTCAGTACAAGATGAGTTAGGTGACTCATAATATATCAAATGAAAGGTCTTGGAATCATTTTTCCAAAGTCACCAAGTTTGCTAAGTTTTGAGTTCGGATGAGGGAGATATGCCCATTTGAAGTCAGCCAGTTAAGAAAAGTTACTTGAATTAATGAGGGGTATTTTGGTCTTTTCCTTACCATATAAGCTTAAAACATTTTTAGTAGTATTTTTGGGGTCAAATCTGATGTGGGTCAGTTTTACAATCCTAAATTATGCTTAGGTTTTAGAAGAGAGTTCAAAAGGAGAAAAAAGAAAAGGTTCAAGGTGTTCTTCTAGATCCGTGAGATTTGTTGATGAATTACGCCAAATTAAGGTACATAAGCTTTCATAGTGTTGGGTTCGTTCACCCACACGCCAATCATGTAAATTTCATCCGTAATTTCGTTCTTGAGGTTGAATGATTTGAATTCTTGATGGGTGTTATTGAGGTTTTGTTCTTCATGTTTGTTTATGAAGTTTGATGAATTTTGAGGTGAGGATTTCGATTGTTGAGAGTTGTTCTTGAGAAAAAATGAGTAGATTCTTGTGTACTTGTATTATGTAATTGAATCTAAGGAAAAATTAAGGAAAACAATCGATTCTAGGTGAGTTAGGGTCAGAAAATGAGAGAAAAAAATCCATCGGGAAGTTCTGGGGAGAGGCTGGGGGCGCGCCTCAGATGCGCCAGGAAGTCTGGGGCGGCGCGCGAGCAGTGCGCCAAAACCCAGTCTCTGAAGTTCAGGGGTTGACGCCTCCCGCCAGCAGTGCGCCAGGGGTCGCCTACCCCCATCATTTTTTCGTCCTTTGCTCTGTCTAAGTCCTCTTAAAGTGTACCTTCACTCTCTACTGATTATAACTACTCTAAACTACATTTAAACATCAAGAGATCCTTCATAACATGAATAATAACTCTTGAATTCATAATTCAAATTCAAGGTAGAGTTAAGAGTAAAGTCTTGAGAGTTCTTTCGAGTCATTTTGAGAAGTCTTTTACAATCTTTTAAAACTTGTTTTAAGACTTGAGTACTTGAGTTTGAGGATGAGGAGAGTAAAGTTCATTTGTTTCAAAATGATATATAAGAACTAAGTATTCCTAAGAGTAAATGCTTTTTACATTTAAGATTAAAGGAAACATCGATTTCTAAAAATGAGTGCATGAGGAGTTTTGAGTACTATCTCTTTTAAGAGAAACATTTTGAGTAATAATCTCAAAGTTTGAGGAAGAGGAAATGTTTTTAAACGTATGAGCCGAGTTATATTTTGGGAGTAGTATTGAGCACCGGTATGGGGATGAGTTCAGATAACTCAAGGTCCTGATAAATCATGTAGCCAACGTGGGTAGAAATGGTCATACTTTTTAGATGATTCCTTATTGCTTTTTAAGCATGGCTTAGTGGATCCACTTAGTTAAGGAGTTCTATACCCCAGCAAGGTATAGGACAATTCTGACAGCGTGGGCGAGACGTTATATCATCACATAGCTCATAGTGATGGTTGTCGGTTAGAGAATCTCCTAAATTTAGTTATTCTGTATTTTTACATACAAATTGAGTTATTATTGTATTTTTAAATACATTGAGTTGTTATCTACTGTTTTAAATGTTTTATATAAACTGCATCTTTATTGTTGTTTTATACTATATTGAGTTGAGTAAAGTTGAGGTGAGTATGCTTCATTCTTTCCAAGTTCAAGCTTTTTATGTTATGTTTAGGATTCCCCTTACATGCTCGTACATTCAATGTACTGATGTCATTTGGCCTGTATCGATTCATGGTGTAGATACATGAGATTAAAGTCATTAACAAGCGTTTCGTTGATACCATAACAGTTCCAGTTAGCTTTGGTGAGACTCCTTGCTTCCGGAGGGTCCCTCATTTACTTCTATTTATTTCAGTTTTGTTAGGATGATCGGGGGTCTTATCCCGATATACCTAATAGTATTTGAGGCTTCATAGGTAGATAAACAACAGTAGTTCATGAGTTTTTTTCATTTCTGCTGTTGATGTTTGAGACTCGAGTTGCCTTCTTTTGGCCAGTTGAATATTCTTATACATTTCTGAGTTTATTATTTTGAGACATTGAGTTTAAAGTTTTACTTTTAAAAGTTTTTTTAATGTTGAGTAAGTCTTTCGCTGAGTATTGAGCCAGATCAAGGGTTCGCTTGGGGCCAGTAGTGGTTCTCGAGTGCTGCCACGTCCAGGGTGTAGGCTCAGGGATTTGACACATATAAATTGTCAAATTACAGTTAGTTGTGAAGATTCAATAATGAAAAAATAATAATAAAGAATAAAACGATTAACTAGCTATATTTTAATATAAGTGGATGGCCATCTTTTGTAGATACTTCTTACTCAAATCAAATCTCTAAATTATCTTCCTAATATAAAAAATTTGACTCAAAAAATCTAGTCAGAACAAGATCAAAATCATAAACGGCATATATTTCAAGATGATAATATGCAACTTGGTATCTAATACACCCACATTTAGTTACATGCCAAAATAGCTACTACAGACAACTTAGTATTCTCTAATTCAAACTATTTAAAAATTTATAAAACTAAATTTTCCTTATAAATAGGAGTCAATCCTAGGCAAAGAAACACACAACAACAGAAACATAATTATTTGATCCCCTCCAAAACAAACTCATTTATCTTTCTCTTTTGTTATGAATAGAAAAAAAATGAAATTTGCTTTCGTTGAAAGTAAAACTCACAAGGAAGTCTCATACAAGAAAAGATAGAAAGAGTTCTTGAAAAAAGACTTATGAATTGCACATTTTATGGTATTGAAATGACTATAATCATCTATAGTTCATACCACAATGAACTTGTGGTGTTTTCAAATCATGAAATTACAATCAGTACTTCTACAAAATTTAGGGATCTTCCAATGTTAGTTTTTAATAAAAAAATATGGTGACGAAAGAAGAGTTTACCACACAAAATATTGAAACGATGGAGAAATAACTACATAAGGTGATGAAGGAAATCACGAGCACATTGTATAAAGTGTTGAAGGTATGAAATAGAATGTCTTTCCCTGCAACACTTCATGCATTATGTTTCTGCTTTCCTTTCTTACCTTTCGTAGTTATTCCTTCATCATTTTAATTCTTTGCTTGGTGAACTCCTCTTTTATCAACATATTTTTTTTATTGAACTATCATTTGAAGTTTCTAAACTTTGTAAAAATATTGATTGTAGTTGCATGATTTAGTTACATGACAATTTATTGTAATAAGGACTATATATGATTGTAGCTACTTCAACACCGCAAAATGTGTCGAGTTCATAAGCCTTTTTCAAGAATCCTTTTTGTCTTTTTTTGTATGAGACTTATTTGTCAGTTTTACTTGCAATAAAAGTAAGCTTCACTTTTGTCACCATCCAATTTGAGCATGTGACCAGTGCTAACTTGAAAGAATCTCAAAGCAAGCCTTAACATAAATCTACAGAAAATCGAAAAAAAATTTCTCTATTTTTGGGCCTATTCAATTTTTCTGTCTTAGAAATTAATAACACAACTAATAACATCTCTAACCGAGGACACAATATCCATCAACAATTCAATCGCCATGCAATAATATCAATTCTTCTCCAAATATGGAAAGAAATTTAAAACTAGTCTCTTGACTACAATATGAAGGAATAATCATGACTCTAATAAAAGGACTGGCAAATGAAGTAACTCTAAGAGTTTTAAAAGAACAAAACAAATCATAGCAATTCGATAAATCACTTGTCATGCGAAGCAATGCGAGGATCACTAATCAATCCATACTCTCTAATTAATGAAATCATCGCCAACACTACCTGAGTTTTCTGTAAAAGTATTTAGCGAGGAGTGAGACGCTAATTGAGTAATAACACTTAACCGCAATCATTTTTAATGAAGGACAAGTCAAAAAACATGCTAGTATGATAATCAAAATAATGAAATAAATGTCCTTTCAAAAACGATAACAATATTCAATCTTATTTGTCCTCATGGAAGCAAAATTCAATGTGAACATTTAGAAAAAAAACTCAAAGAAACACTTTCGTAACAAATCTTATATTTGGGAGGTTTCCAAGTTTGAATCATGTAATTAGTGCGGCCTTCTTCTTTAATAAATACCTAATAACAATGAACTCCTTCTAAATGAGTCAAATATTCATAGCAGTAGATTCCTACTTGAGGGATATCAATAACGGTATGCTAGTATTACCTTCCCACTAGCAAGGACTATATCATAACTATAAGGTCCACCAAATCTAACGAACCCTTCGTTAGCTACGGGATCCATCAAGGTCTGCTCTCATTTATAGTTTTTCATTTGAACAATAGGTATTTGTAGGAAAGTATTTTCAAAATCGAATAGAGCATTTAAGTATTATCAAATTATATTATGTCAAACTTCAAGAAAACACATGTCAAAATATTATTTCTCAAGCAAATATTAAAACTTTTCGACAACGATAATCATATCTCAAGTACTTATCAATAAACATGTCTTATAAAAGTGAGTTCATCTCAAATAACTATTTCGATATCATATCAAGTAAAAAACTTATTTCATATGCAAGTTCAAAACGTTCGATAAAGTATTTACTTTATAAATCATATTATAGGTGAAAACATTTTATTGTTCCCAATTTTAAAGAAACACGTTTACTGCCCGCGTACTTTATACGGTATATATATTTAACAGTTTTATAATTTATTTACTCAAAACTTCAAAAACCTCGCTGTACCTTAAACCCTCCGATTACCTTTTCTCCTTAAAAATCCTCTTCTCGTCCGTCACTCTACTGTTATGGGTGGCACTCCGACAATTCAGTATGTCATTCACATTGAGTCTTACGTTAGCTCTTCCAGCTCCGAGGCACAGCAGGTATTCTTTCATACAATTTCAAGAATTCAAGAAAAGTTTCATACAATTTCAAGAAGTCAAAGAAAATTTTCATACAGTTTCAAGTAGTCAAGAAAGGTTTACAAGTATCTAATTTCATTTCTTGATTTCGTGTTTTCAGGCGGCAAGCGTTGATGCGATTGCTGTTCTTCTGAAGAATGACTTGTTAAGTTTAGAAACTTTGGTGGGTGATCAGTAAAGATATGTTTTTTATGCAATTTGTCTATTTATTTGTTTTGTGAAGCTAAATTTGGGGTGAATACATATAGGTTAGGGAGATGGAGATGTATTTGACCACTACAGATAATAACATTCGTTCAAGAGGTACCCTTTCTTTTTTCTTTCATCTTTTGGTTATTGGTACTAATTTTGATAATTGAAATATTTGTCGGAAGGAAGACAAGGAAATTCATCCCCAATTCACAGTGCAATTGTTGGTATGGGACTGGGACTGGGACTGGGACTGATTCGAGTAATTTAGGATTTTTGTCTGTAATTCTACTCTCTTCCAATCAATTATTATTATGTTGCATTAGAGTTGGACAGGACTAAGAATGAAGTTGTCCAGGACAAGGTCGAAGTGACCCCGTTTGAGGATTTTAAAAGTAGACTAGTTGTTTATCTTCACATTATTCTGCACCTTTTTTTATTCCAGTGTTTGGATAGGGATTTTTAAGAGTGCTGTGTCCATATACTATTTTTGATATTTAGAGAAATTTTATTAGAAAGAGCAATTGAGGGAAGATGTACTGCCCTCTCCATAAGAGTATACATAGTCCAGGAAAGTGAGATGCTGAGAAAACCGATAAATCTGTTGGGAACTTATTGTGCATTGTCCTATTGATTTGTTATCTCCTGTTAAAAATCTGAAATCAGTGTTTAGGCAATTGGGGATTTAATTAGACAAACATTATGTGTTGATGTAACAAATTTGCGTTTGGGTAATTATGGAACTGAAGTTTTTGAAAATTTTCCGAGATGCCGATTAGCTATTCTCTTGAACCATAGTAAATATTCATTATTGGTTCCCAGAAACATTGTGTATGTAAATATGTCATGATTAGTAGTGCAGTAATGTGAGTAATTTTGCATGTCCATGGAGTTTTTCCCATTGTTGTCAGTGGCTTGCTTGAGGTGTGTTTAAACCTTATTACTAAGGTGCAAAACAGGATGACGGGTTTGTCTTGCTTAGCGGCATGAAGGTGTTCGTCTATCACCACAGGGCTTGTTTTGAAGAGAAGTACTGAACACAAACTATTTAACTTTGTTATAAATTTTCTCAATTTATTGTCCCCATGATTGTTGTTTCTGTTTACAGTTATTACTCTTGAATTTCATTTGCATTTTTTTGTTCTTTTCGTTTGTGCCCTTGCAATAAAGCCTCTTGCTTATTTGCGCTTTATGTTGAAAGCTACATTAGATCTATACACATTCTTGCTTTTTTCTTCTGATAATTCTATCTTTTTCTCTGTAATTTACATTTTACCCTTCCTTCTATTCCTGTATTTACTCTAAGCGTCATAACCTTTGATCTTCCAGGTATCCTCTTACTTGGAGAGCTATTGATGCGATTAATGTCGAAGCCATTGGATGATACTGCAATAAGCAGCTTGATAGAATTCTTCACAGAGCGGCTGGTGAGCAACCATTTTAGGATCAGGAGTTTGCCTTACAAAGACAACATGATGAAAACTAGATACGAGCTAGTGTCTTTATCTGCAAGTTCTTTAGTTTGTGCCTTGTATCTGTACCGAGTTAGTTCATTACTGGTGAACTACTGTTCTCAGAATAGGAACTTATGATGAAAAAGTTTATCTTATTGTGAACAAAAATTTTAAGGCTTAATCTTATGAAATGGGTTTGATTTTAAAAAATCTTAAAGCTCAACTACAAAGCGCACTCTTAAGCTTCTAATAGGAATATGTCGTATTGTTGTACTACTCCAGAAATTTGGAAAAAATTCAACCGCTGTGCACACCGTGTATCTTTACCTTTTTGTATATCTGTTTTTTTAATTTGGTTATCAACAATTATCTGAATAGATGACATTGTACTTGTACAGGCAGATTGGAAAGCATTGCATGGTGCCCTTGTCGGTTGTTTGGCTCTACTAAGGAGGAAAACTGGTACTGGTATGATCAATAGGAGTCAAGCAAAGGCTGTTGCAGAGTCTTATCTGAAAACCCTGCAGGTGCAGTCCTTGGGGCAGCAAGACAGGAAGGTATAGTGAATTAGCGATTGTACACAGAGTCACAGATAAATGAACTGTTCTTTCTATGCCTGTTGGAAGTATCTTCAGCTAGGTGAATTTACTATCTAATTCTTGCAGCTTTGCCTTCAAATATTGGAATGCCTATTAGATCGCTATCGGGATGCACTTTTTGCACTGGTAATAGCTTTTTATCCTTTTCAGTTAATTATATTTGATTTTTGTGGTAATTACAGCATGGTTTTGGTACTATCTTACTGATTTTGGGTAAGCAACAAAACAATATAATTTTGAACTATTAGCTCTCGGTGTACCTTTTTTTTTTGTTTTGTTATTAAAGCAAACGGGTACATTAATATACTATTCCAAGATGATATCCTCTTTAGTCGTAACTTGTAACAATAATTAAGCCTCCTAAGGAGCTGCACCAAGACAAGTTGGTGTGTTCTCTTTACACCAATACACACAAAAGAAAGTTATAACATTCCCCCCTTTGCCTAAGCCTTGGTGAATAAAGTTACTTACCCGGTGAAATAGTCAAGGTTGAGGGTAAGTTGGCCATCCATCATATTTTTATTTTTTTTGGACATTCAATGTCTTACACATCTAGCTGCTTCAATTTTCTGTTACCCTTTTAATAACAATTTCTTGAATTCATGATTAGACTAAGGGGCCTTATAACAGTATAATTTGAAGGGATTGCAGTTCTTCTTCACCTGAGAAACATGCAGTCCTGTAGATATGTGGTGCTAATATGCTACCAAACTTTTATAGCAGTCCCTCGACATCCCATTCTGTTGTCATTTTGAGTATGATATCTAGTTTCTGTTTTACAAGCCTATTACTCCCTTCCACCTATGTATTTGTTTGCTTTAGGGTCCTTTGCATGTTTAATATTAACCTTTGGATTGTGACCACATAGGGTGATGATCTCGTTTATGGAATCTGTGAAGCTATTGATGGTGAAAAGGATCCACAGTGCTTGATGCTCATATTTCATATAGTTGAACTACTGGCACAATTATTTCCCGAAGCTTCTGGCCCGTTGGAGAATTTTGCAGGGGATTTGTTTGAGATTTTGGAATGTTACTTTCCTATCCATTTAACCCATGTGAGATTATTGAATTATAATACCCATCTCTTTCTGCATTTTTTAATATAACTGTGGTGTTATTGTTCTCTCTCCCACCAACCTTTTCTGCACTTCACAATTTCATTTGTCTTATTCTGAATATCCAGCCTAAGAGTGATGATGTTGATATGAAGAGGGGGGAACTCTCAAGTGCCCTAATGGTATGCCAATTTTTTAGTAATATGACAAAACTCTTATATATGGACGATCCGATTGTCTTTTACATTAGAACTCTTTTTTGGAAAAGTTGTTCTAGCGTCGTGGACTTATTGTCTCTTGCTTTTGTTACTTTGCTCTTTATTGGCCCAGAGACTTCATTGATGTCAAGTTATGTTGCTTCTTACTAATACGACTACAATTTGGACCAATTCTTAGTATGTGTGAGGTTCTTGAAATCGAATGAGTGGTATAAGCTTTCCAAATGTTAAACTGAAGGGCCTATTCCCTTACATAAGAGATCTTAAACCATGAAATTAATGATGTAGTGCCATAATTTGATCTAGTGTGTTTGTCTAGAAAATGATAAAAATAACATGCTATTCGCGTACACATTTTAATTGTTGTCTTTTCGTTTTTCATATGGCGATTATATTCAATTAGTAATATCAGATACTCCATTGGAACTTTTTCCTTCCAGTTCCTTTACCTGGTTATTGGTTTTTAATTAGATTCTAACATCCTTTTGCTGTTTTCTAGCTGGCATTTGCTTCAACACCACTTTATGAACCCTCAGTCATTCCATTACTTCTTGACAAACTATCTTCTTCTCTGCCGTCAGCAAAGGTTAGTTCCAACTATTGCAGTTTGTTCTGTGTTATTAGTGTTTGGGTTTATAATGTCTTAGTTTTTTAATATTTTCATGGATTCTTGTGTGACAGGTGGAATCTTTGAAGTACCTTAGTTACTGCACATTGAAATATGGAGGAGATAGAATGGAAAAGTACACAAAATCCCTGTGGTCTGCATTAAAAGATGCACTGTTTACTTGTCCGCAGTCCACTTTGTCAGAGGATTCCGATCCAATAGATGGATTAGGTTTTCATGAGAGTGAAATTATGACACAGGCCCTTGAACTTCTTCAGGTGCTTGTTCGGCAGCATAATGATTCATTCTTGAGTTTGATTCTAGGTGATGGGGACATAAGCACATTTCTGAACTCCTTTTCCCAGTTCGACGATTTTAATAGTCTTTCTACCCAATACAAACAGAGATTACATGCAGTTGGGCATGTTCTTTCTGTTTGCATTAAAGCTTCTGGATCTTCCTGCAATAAAGTTTTTGAAAGTTTCTTTCCTCGGTTGGTGGATGCCTTAAGGCTCTCGGTTGAAAATTCCCATGGAATTGTTCATTCAGCTTTGGATGCAAACTTTAACTTTGGAGCCTTGTATCTATGTGTTGAACTCCTTGCTGCATGCAGACAGCTGGTAGTCAGCTCTGATGAAGTCGCTTCAGCTCATGATCTAGCACGTGACTCTTGGTGCCAGATACTTTGTAGTTTCTGCACATCATTATGTAATGTTTTCTTTTGTCTCATTCAAGCAAGTTGTGTTGAAAGCAGTTGGAATGCTTATGTTTATGCAGCAGGTAAGTACTTCTCTTTGACAAATGAATTTGTTCTGGAACTGAGCTGTTTTCTTCTTTACTCTAAAGTCATATGTGTAAAATGGTGGTCCTTGTCTTGTCAATTTTTCTATAAATCCACTCTTTGTTCTCCCATTTGCCCTTCCCTCTAAAAATGGAGCAAATAGAGTGGAGAAGGGTTATTGATGGCTGGTTACGAGGTATTGATAGTTCAAATAGATAAACACTTGTTGAGGGCTTTCTTTTGATGGTAAGAATGCAACTGAGTGATATGTGGATTAGGCGCATGGTTCAAACCTGTTGCAGACAAATGCCTAGTATTAGAGTGGAGAAGGGCAGAGAGGCGGACCCATAATCCGCCGAGTTCCGAACTGTGCTTCACTAGCGCTTGGGGATTTCTTGGTTTATAAAGAAAAATAGATGCATACAAACTTTGTATTGTTGGCATTAATTGAAATATGTAAACATAGTGGGCACTCCTCCTGATAGAAACTCAATGTTCCTTGTATCTGTAACATTAGTGCATCTATTTAATGCTGTCAGCACCAACATATCATTTTACTTATAAATAAGTGGACCTTATCAGATGTGTTTCTCTAGTTGTTGCACATGAATCCCTAAGTAATGTAGGGATTTACCTGTTAAAAAATGTTGATGGAGTAGGGAAAGAGACGATAGTCACCTGGTACGTAAAGTTAAAATTCTCTTTTTTCATTGTTGCAATATCAAAATAGATCATTGGGTAGTGATACAATCTGATGCTTTTAGTTCTTCCGCCTTGTAAGGAGTGCGCAGAACTTATTTTAGGTTTCTGTCCTCTTTTAGGGACGTGCCCACACTTTGTCTTATGATCAATTGAACCTGTTAAGCTCATAGTTAATGTGAGTTGCTTCTATGCTTATTGTGTTCTGCTAAGTGTAAGTTAATTGTTTTTGACTGAATTTGAGCTCAATTTGTAGTTAAAGGTTTGGAGATCTTGGCTACATTTCCGGGAAGCTTTATTTCTGTCTCAAAGCTCATGTATGAGAATATCTTGCTGACTTTGACGTCAATTATTGAATCTGATTTCAACAAGAAGTTTCTATGGAAGGCAGCACTGAAAGCATTAGTGGAGATTAGCTTGTTTGTCAATAAGTATCATGAGGACGAGAAGGCAGCTAGCTTTAACAGTATTGTCAAGCAAAAGATTGTTTCTCTGATTTCTTCTGATGACTTGAACATGCCTCAATCGCTCAAACTGGAGGCCATTTTTGATATCGGATTGACCGGGAAGAGTTTCATGCATAGTGTTGTAAGCGAATTGGAAAAGACTATATCAGCCAACTTATCTGAGATTCTTGTACGTGTACTAATTGAAACCTCGAGGCTGTTACTAACTTACCACATGCATCGTCTGTTTAATTTTGGGGCACTGTAAACCCTCCTGTTACAGGAAATGTCATGTGCTTCCTTTTGTCATTCTTAGGTCAAGTTCGCTAGTGTGCTTCTTCCAGTCATGTGCGTCCTACTTCAATACTTTGGCTTGTTTAGTATATATCTAGGTGTATGTTTCCATGAAATCCTGCTGCAACTGACTAAACTAGTGATAAAACACTTTCCTCTCTTTCTGGCATGTACATGTAGGTGTATGCTCCCGTGAATTCCTGCTGCAAATGACTAAATTAGAAATGGAAAATTCACTATTAATCTATCCCCCCTTTCAACTCTCTGTTTCCTTTCACTAACATCTTGACCTTATATTAACAGAACAGGTTCCTCTGGTTGCAGGTCCATGGAGATCGGCGGTTAGCTGGATTGACACCTGGGCTTTTGGAATGTTATTCCAATAAGGTACTTCCATGGTACGAACTCAGTCACTACAATCTCGCTTTTATTAGCTTTCCATTCTATTCCATTTTTGTTCAAGCTATTTCTCCTTATTGCATTCTCAATTATGATGCATCCTCAATCTCATCTGTCTGGCCAATGCTCTCTGTTGATTTTTCTTATGTGCGATATTTGATGCAACCCAGTTTCACATTGGTTCACTAGCTTGTTTGTCCACTTATGCCCCCAGAAACAAAAATATTTTTTAAAAATGGGTTAAGAACGAAGAACAAAGGGAAGTGTGAAAAGTACACAGTATTTAGTTGTTCTTTTCCTTTATTTCTGTAGTCACAGTTTCCTGCACCCCGGAAATGCTTGAGCAAGTCTCACACCTTAACAAAAGTATCTGCTATTTGATCCATTTGGCAGGTGGAGTCAGCCGATATGTAAGTAAGTCGACAAATAATTGGAATTTTTGTCTAGCAGTTGAACTTAATATTTCTGGGTTTTGCAATGTTCTTGAGCAAAGGTCTGACCTGTATTTTTTGGTTGCCTCTCAGGTTCCATGGCAATGGAGGTGCAGATGAAGTCTCTTTGAGTTTTGCGATTAATATTTTCACTAAAATGGAAAATAACTCATCTTTGAGTCTAGAAGCAAAGGGAAAGGTAAGCATAACATATTTTCGTCCCGTTCTCTTCAGGTGTTTTGTTCTATGTCAAGAAATATTTGGCTGTCATCTGATTTCCCCATAAGCTCGATGAGAAATGTGCTTTAAAACATACTATAATTTACCTTAGGAACTTCTGGGTGCAACAATGGCTGCAATGAAGCAAGCTATGACAGGCTGTTCAGTGGAAAGTCAGGAAAAGGTTCTTCAGAAAGCTATTGATCTGATGGAAACAAGCTCTTTTTTCTTGTCAAATGATCTGATTCTAGGAACCGATCTCTTTAACAAGAAAACTCAACTTGGTCAGACTTCTGAGGGTTTGTCATGTCGAGACGAATGGATTGCTTCACTCTTCGCGTCAGTTGTAATTGCATTGCGTCCTCAAACTCATATACCAAATATAAGACTCTTATTACAGTTGTTGGCGATGACTCTCCTTGAAGGCCATATTCCCTCAGCTCATGCCCTGGGTTCTTTGGTTAACAAACTTCCTCTGAATATATCAGAAGACTGCAGTCTCGAAGAACTTATTGATACGCTATTCAAGAATGTAATGTGGCGCAACATTAGTATTGGGAAAGAGGGCAATGATGGTGGTGCAGTTGCTATGAGTAACCCGAGACTAAATAGTCTAAATAGTCATGCTGTTATTGGATTAGCATGGATAGGGAAAGGTCTGCTTATGCGGGGTCATGAGAAGCTAAAAGATGTGACTATAACTTTCTTGAGTTGCTTAGTTTCAAATGAAGATCAGGGAAATTTTCTACCTTTCAATGATCAAATGAAAGATCCCACAGAGCACAAAGTGCTTTGTCTCAGAAAATCTGCTGCTGATGCATTTCATATTCTTATGAGTGATTCTGATGCTTGTTTGAACAGAAATTACCATGCAATCGTTCGCCCACTCTATAAACAACGATTTTTCAACATAATGATGCCTATGTTCTTATCTGCAATAGTAAAATGTGTTTCATCCACTTCAAGGTACGTATCAATATAGTCGAGAAATTTTCTTTTGTTTATATATGTGGAGCTTCACACGCTCATTTTCCATCTGGTTATGGTAGAAACTATGATCTGCTGGTTCTTGGTTTGATGATGAAACATTCAGAAAGCCTAAGACGTTAAGAATCTTTTGTTGTCTTGGTAAAAGGTTTCTTGATTAATTTCTATTGATTTGTTTAAACAAGTTCTTTTTTTGATAATCTTAATACGATTCTCCTTAATTGTACTGAAGACCACCTACTATCTTCTACAAAGTAGTGTACTAAGTTAAAAGCTAAGGTCTGCAGCAGGTTGTCAAATGCAGAATGCTCAGCTGAAAAGCAAAAAAGAAGCAGAATGAAAATACCAAGCTTGCTCGTCATGTCCCATTTTGTTTACCTATATACTCTTGTTCTACTCGTATATGGGTTGTTTCATTTGGATTTTCAAAGTATGCTAAGCCTTGTTGTATGTTGAACATATCTATATCAGTGCATACATGAATTCCCGGAACGTATGTTTCCAAAGTTTAGTTTGTTCCATGAATAAAACAGGATAATTTTTTGTTAGAATTTTCAGTAGCTACATCATTTCCTGATTAATGATTGAATAAGAGGACTTATGTCTTAAAAGAGCTCACTGTAATGAGTTGAATTGGACTGCTGTAGATCTGATCTAATATTAAGCTGGCTTGCTTGTTTCACATGCACGTTTTAAAGTTAAATCGTACCGCGATTTCAGGTGTTTTCTCTATCAAGCTTTTGCACACCTGGTATCTGAAACTCCTCTTGTTGCTGTTGTTGGTGATGCCAAAAAGGTGAGTGAGCAATGCAATGACACAACTAGTTATTTCTCATATTGTTGATGGTCGGGCCTGAGGTTGATTGCTTATGATATTTTTTCTTGTATACAGGTCCTTCCTGTGCTTATGGATTGCTTTCTTATATTGAGTAAGGATATCTCTCATAAGGAGATAATTTACAGTGTCTTAATAGTTCTCTCTGGAATATTAACGGATAAAAATGGTAAGAGTGTTTGCTCATTTCTCTGAGAATTTCTTTTAGTTCTGAAAAGTTCATTGCTGTAGCATGTGCAAACAATGTGCTTATTGACAGCTACGGATTTGCATATTTACTGTATCTTGCATATTTTTATGTGTTCATCTTCAAGGTTGCATTGCAAAGACGTAAGCAATTAGCTTTTGGTAGTTACTTGAATAATCTAGAAGAGCTTCACAGGCTGCCAACTTTTTACTTGCTGAAGATTTTTATCTGTGATGCTAGATGTAAGTGCTAAGTGGCATATCTGAATGCTAGAGGGAGGGCCCCAATAATTTAGACTCTCAAATTGCTCTCTTTTTCTTTAAATGTTTTTCTAGCACTAGCAAATTGGAAGTATGTATGATCACGACATGCCAGCCTACTGCTTTACTCTTTGAGTATGTTAAGATGATTTGGTTCCCGAAACAAGTTATAAACACGAATTATTATACAAATGATAATAAGGTGATTAATAATCATTGTACATTTTTATTTATTATCAGATGTTATTTTATTCATGTTAAAATTAAGAAATATGGTGCATAATCTTAAATTTATGTTTGGTTTTAAGTAATTGAAAATTAACATATAACTACTAACTTCTCATTATCTCAAATTAAGAACAAAACCAGCCGGAAGATTTTCAAACAGAAGCTATTAACCACACATCTATCTGCTACACCAAACAATTTCACTTATAGGAATTTAGCTATTGTAGCAGTAACATAAAGATAAGTAAAAGAAACAAATATGAAGATTAGTACCCTCTTGGCATTGAAGTGGTCATAATATATTTGGTCTGGAAGCCTGACAATTAGAATTCACGGATCATTTATTCGTGTCACCTTTCACTAAGGCGATGCTAATCTTTGTTGTATTTCCATGAATGTCTCTGATGGGACATCTTCATGGTAAACTTCATATTGCTAGACTTAAGCAAACCTTAGTTATAGTTTGTGCTTTTCTTATTTCAGTGTGTTGGCAAACATTTATAGGTTGTTAGTTGTACAAAAGAGAACGATTCTTATAAGCATTTATTATGCAAGACGTATAACTATGTTGTAGTTCTTTGATGTATACAATATTTTTTAGTTAAAAGACATTTCTAAAGAATAAGAATCAATTCACTGCAGGAAAGAATAGAAGTATTAGACTTCCCTTTTCAATTTAAAATACAAATTTCAATATATTTTTCTTGTATCAAGTGAAGACGAATATATATATTTGCTTTTATTTTGAAATTTGTGTTGTCTTTTTGTGTTACTTTGAATGTCTCATCTTCATTTGATATGCTACATTAGTTGTATTTATATAGCATTAATTTTAGTTTGGAAATTTGAAATTATGAATTTTAAGATTTACGCTCAAAATAATCAATTCATCTAAGAATACTAAACATAGTCTTTTACGCACTATCACATTTTATGCAAATAAATTGTTATGGAAATCCACACAACATATAAATTTGAGGTAGTAAATGTATTTAATCTTTTATCTTAAAAGATGAAATAGAATTTATTGGACTACAATTTTTACCTAAGCAAATTGTGTACTGAAAATCAAAATAAGGATGATCACTCATCTCGCTAGAGTGACTATTATCTTTTATCAATGTGTGACTATGTATGTGCAGTTATGCAAGCATGAGGTTAGATATTAAAAGGGTGAACCTGTGGGTCCTCTATTCCTGTAGATCTTACCCTAATGTATGTGTAGTATATAAGAAAGGGAGTTCAGAATTCAGGCCCTTACGTGTCAAAACTTGTATGTTGTCAGTGGTAAGAGGAAGACATTTGGCCCAGCAATTAAGAGGACGCGACAGGACATTCAATAAAAGCAGTTGCCTTTCCCGGAATTCATTCCAACCATTAAGCAACCACAACATAGAATACAACAGTATTAAGCAAGCTTTATATTAAATTTCAATAATGCCCCTGGATGGTGAGCATGTTGATGAAAAGCTGTGTGCTATTTGCTCTTATAAGTAGCAACTTACCAGGGAAAGTCATATTAGTTTCACTACAGAGTCTGGAGGACCTGTAGTCTAAAGCTTTCCGAAGTGCGAGAAAAAATATCTTTATTAAAGTTTGTAAAAAAACATGCAACTTTATCCAACTTAAGGTTAATCAGGTTATTTGGAGAAGTAGGGCTGGGGATGTTGCTCCTCTGCCATTTATGTTGGTCATTTGGAGAAAAAGAAATAGGGGGCTTTTTTTTTTATAACCGTGGTGTCCAGGCTAGCTTACCCGCACCTCGACTCCATGAGCACCAAGGCTAGGACAAATGGGAAGAAACCGTCTAGTATTTTGTCTGTAGTGAGATTTGGACCTGTGACCTCATGTTTCTCAACCCACTTCATTGACCACTAGACCACGCCCTTAGGTGTAATAGGGAGCTTTCATTTGCTTGATAATAACCCTCTTAGACTATCTTAAGTAGCGAAATTGGAGAGTTTTTGAAAGTGTATAGTTGAACCTGAACAATTGAGGAATAGTCTTGTATCTCTTATTTTTTTTTTTTGGTGCACTCGTTAGGTTCATTATTTATAGAAGATTGGATGTCTTTTGTCAAAAACCATATCTTTCTGTATGTTTTCTACTGTTTGGTGTACTACTTCTATACGTGTGGTTTTAAACATATCAATAAGATTGTTACTTTATACCAAAAAGGTTAATCAGGTTATGGTTTTCATGCTTTAATGTTAAATTTGGCATTCGATGGTTCTGTCATCCATTCTTTCGTTGTTGCAGGACAAGAAGCTATCATAGAAAATGCTCCCATGGTTATCCGCAGACTTATTGAGCTCACTTCCTATCCTTATGTGATGGTAAAAGTTTCTTTTCAGTTAGCATTCTTGGATGCCCCTTCCCTCCCCCACCTCCTCAATAAAAGAAAGAACAGGAAAAGAAAGTTGCATAAAATCCATGTGATGAGAAACTAGACATCAACTCATGGCACGTGACTTTTTTTGTTAAGTTAAATAATTATACTGGATATGGGAGGAAAAATAGCTCTCATATACAAGTGTTACACTAATAAGTAGAGAGCGTACAAAGTAATTTGATTCTATAAGAAAAATACTCTCTTTTTATTCAAATTGAGACCTCATGTGTGCACCAAGCAGAAACTAGGAACCAGAGGTTGTTGCCCATATGTCTAAAATTATTTTTTGTCCCTGCAAAAGATTTTATCATTTTTCTTTTCTTTGCACACAACATACGTGATTGCTAAAAGAGCAAACCTCTATCGCCCTTTGACTTGTTCTCCGTAATCTAAAGGTTCAGCAGAAGAGTGCTTGCCTATCACATTACATAACATTGCCTGTCTGAACCATCTAAGAAATGTCACACTGTCTACCTGACAATGCATAGGATATCAATGGTCCACATCTTTGTCCAAATTCGTACACACGAAATACCAAGTGGTATATGTAATTCTCTTTTTCTCAAGTTTTCATCTCTCAAAAGCTCCTTCATTGTCAACCAAGTGAAGAAACCTCCATTCTTAGTGACGTGAGGATAAAACAGATGAATGTTAAATGCCAATTCGTCACTAATTAAGAGCTTGTTATAGTAGGATTTCATTGAAAATAGCCCACTACTACCCATTTTGCACCTCCAAGGATCTTGGTTGTCATGTGAAGAACATTGTTTATGAAGTACTCAACTGTATTCTGGAATTCCGCTACCTTTCTGTACAAATGGTATCTTGGCCTTTTCGTAACCAATAACCATCGATTTCTGTTACTATTTGTTGTTTCCTGTACTTCGACTATCGTATTGTTTATTTGTAGTATTGTGTTACTATCTGTTGTTTCTCTTGTACTTTCATTATTTCTTTTTTCTGTAGATGTGCAGAAATGTGTATCTCAATGCATACTACTAGTGTCAAGAAAAAACTGCCGTACTTGCCACCAAATTTTTCCCATACTTCCATAAAAAAATGGAGTGATATTTTCTGACCTGCAGCTTTCTTCTGGAATCCTATATTTTCCGTAATTACCTTTTTCCATGGGGCCTGCTTCTTTATACCGAATCTCCATAAAAGTCTTTCACCCCAACTCCGGCTTGTGCTTGTAATGACATAAAGCTTATGGGAATGATCATAAGTGTACTCTCTTGATTGGTTCTTGCTTTCCTCCTTTTTTGACAAATACTTGTATGATCCGGTGAGTCTTGTACCCTTTCCATTCCTAAATTCCATTTTGCTTGGTCTTTGCTTTATGTCTATAGGGACAAGCCAGGATAGGTGGTGGGAACTGGGAAGAGCTCCTTGCAATTAATCACCATTTGCTTAGTAAAAATTAGTGTGGTCTTTCATGAAATCATCTTCAGTCGCGTTTCTTAATTTTGACATTTCTTAAAATTAGCAGGTGATTCGAGAGACTGCAATCCAGTGCCTTGGTGCCATGTCGGAGCTGGCGCATGCGAGGATATATCCCATGAGAACGCAGGTTAGTGTTTTGTAGTGTGAAATGCAATCATGATTTGATTGTATGTCATTTTATCAGATTGATCCTGAAACAATAATTGAGGGCCTAACAATGAATGCAATAGCTTGTGCTAAGTCTCTCACTGTTCCTCGAATTTTCTACATACGTAAGAAGCTCGACCACATGATTTTAATGGACCGACTTGAGTGAAGATTTACTGTCCCGCCCCATCCCCTGCCTCATTGCCATCCCTACTTAAGCTTACATGGCTTAAGTTACTTGTATGTTTTAGTTATCATCCTTGCCTTCAACGAGTTGCTGCTGTGTTCTGCATCTGCTTGTCCCTTCGTGAACATGTTGTAAGATAGCAGTGGTCCTAGTTTGCATCCCTGAGACCTGAGTTCTTTCATGTCCGTATAAATGTATTATATGTCATACATGATTTTCATGAATTCCTCTGTGGTAAGGTTGTAATAACAAATGGACCTAGAATGAGTAAGTATGGATTTGTTGATCATCTTCAAAAAAAATTTGGAAGTGGCATGTGTATCTTCTAGAAGGATGCCACCGCTTATTTATCATGAGTACGAAAGATTCCTCTCATCTTTTTCATGAAGCCTGTATTTTCACAATCTGTCTTTTCATATTTAGGTGTTGCAAGCTATAACCAAAGCTCTTGATGATCCAAAGAGGGTTGTTCGTCTAGAGGCAGTCAAATGTCGGCTAGCTTGGTAAGAGATTATAGATCTATCATTTCTTTACATTAATTATGTACACATTAAGAAGTTGAAACCTTAATATTTTCGGATTTTTATGTTAATTCTTAGGGCTTCAATTGCATCAAGGAGTATTCACTTCTAAAAGCACGCATCGCACCTACTTGCAAGCTTGGTTGGGTAATATCTTTATCATGTGTGTCATCAATATTTACCTCAACTTACCAATGTAGAGTAGTGGCCTATTGGGCACATATTATTGCATAATTATGGCATGTGGGAAAATTCGTTACTTCAGATGGTTATGACTTTTGATCTGCTTCTGTACATTTTCTAGCTTTGCAATGTACACATCCTCCTATCAATGATCTGATGTGTGCACTCGCCTCTTCACCGCCCAATTATTGGCTGCGGGTTTCACACACAGTTTTGCCGACCATGCTTGATTGCTTTTATGTTGACAGGATTGCGTGGATAAGCAGGCTTGCTACTACATTCATATGTTGCATCCTTGCAAATGCTATACCCCTCTTGCTTTTGCTTGTATAGTAGCTTACTGATAGGTCTGCAATCAGTCCTTGTTTTCTGTTTGTTTATTATTTTTAATTTGGCTAGGGGGTGTCAGACATGGTCTTTCAATTTCAATACGAGGAAGTGGTCTCCAGAGAAGGGGGGAAGGCCCAGGGTCTTTGGCAGCTGCTCTGCTATCAATGTTCTTGCTAATGGAACATCTACTCAGCCAATCAGTCACAGTAGACTTGTTTGACAAGGGATAATCCCCGGTCAGTGATCCAACTTTGGAAGGGGCAGCGGTTTTATTCCCCTGTGAGAGCAATGAACTGGTGATGCATCAACCTTAATGCTACAATGACATCCCACCTCCCCTCAGTTGGATGCAGAGGAGCAAACTGTAAATGAAAATTGTACCAGACATTTGTAAAGCTTGTAACTAGTTGCTAACATGAATGCCATCCACAACTGTGGAACCCTATTTAACAGTTGTGGGTGAAACTAAATGCTTCAAAAAAATGGTTCTACTACCATTCATCGTATCGTATTTATTCAATTTCCTTCAACCATTCTCTCTGGATATATCGTATTCATTCAGATTCAGGATTCAATTATACAAGTTTAAATCCTTGTGACATTTTAGTACGTGAGTACTGCATGATTTACAGTTGAATAATGTAAAATGTAATCATTCAAACACGCACTTATCAAACCTAAAATTTTGCTTCTACTACAAACTTTTCAGGCACCTCAGAAATACTAGCAATTTTTAAAAATGTCCATGAAAAGAAGAAAATACTATTTGCCGTTACCTCTATATTCTTTTGGGTAAAATGAAAACAGAGCTCCTCATAAAATGTTTTTCTATGCCTAAATACTCGTCACATCACAAATGAGGACTATTTGAGGAAGTGCAATGTGTACTTCCCTGTGATATTAGATTTTGCAAGAAGAACAAAGGCTTATAGCATATTTGGCCAAATTTTGAAAATCAGCATATTTGTACTACCACAACTTCTAGAAGAATCTTTGAGAAGCTTGGCCAGACATGCTTTTAATCTAAAGCACAAACAGACCTTATGTTAAGCCAGTATCCATCCCCTAGCCCGTTTCAAAACACTGCCACAACACGCATAAGTGCAGAATGAGCAATTTCGTGAAATCTGATACCGAGAATTACAGCACATATTGCCAAACCTAATGCGAGATCTGTGTACGGGGTAAGTGAGACCACACAAGAATGATGGTCAGCCCAGACAATCATTGCAGCATATGCAAATTACTTGAAAGTTAAATCTTTTCAAAGAGCAAAATTCCTATATGGTACAAAGCATTGCTTATTTATGCAACTTATCTCATGTACCTACCCTTTCTTTTTCTCTTTGCTGTTAAATTATCTGATCAGCTTAAATGAATGTGAAGGAATCAATCAGACATATAGTACTCGCCACCACTAGATTGATCTTGATCATCATCATGCATATTGTTATGTTGTTCACCAACATCATCTTCATGACTGATTCTTGTTCTCTTTGAACTTGAAACATTCCCCTTCAAAGCTGTTGTATAACCCTACGTGGATCCAACAATGTCATAATCAGTTCAGTTGCAAATACAAAAGGCCATGCAGGAAAAAAAAGAATGAAGCGAGAGTCAGGCTAGGCTTCATTACCCCTTCTTCTTTCAGTTCAATGGCAGCTGCAGTTGGTCTCTTCCTTACTGTGACTCTCGAGGGAACTGGGAAATGCTCGACTTCTTCATTTGATTTTCCCTCTCTAGCTCTCTTTTTTCTCAGAACAAGCTTTGTTGGAAGAGGCTGGATCACATCACATCCACAGTGAGTTTCAACTTACAGGGTTAAACCACATATAAAATTTTACAAGTAGAACACAGTTTTACCATGTAACGGGCCTCTGTTTCCCCAAACGCCACAACGTACGTATTAGGATCATCTGCATCATCACCTCGTACCTGCCAATGGGCACATGAGGGAAATATTAACACAACTAAGTAATTTATCAATGTACAAAATTGTAGCTAGGTTGACTTCAGCACTCAGAAAAGGTACATACATCCCAGTGATACTCCCGAACCCAAGAGTATGAGATATCCTCATTTTCATCATACATATCCTTTGACAGCTGTCACAATCCACGAAAAGCAACAGAATATCATTAAATAAGATTTATACCCGTGAACCAACCTTTCAATTTAAACAATATGAAATTTCACCTCATTCGGTGCAGGGACCATATATGCCAGAAATTTGTCAGGTTTAGTTGCATCTGAGCTTGTAGCCACAAAGCTTTTCATAACGGCCTGCAAGGTGTATTGCATTTGCTAAATTCATGTTCATTAAGATATAATCCAAACATCATAGTATCATGGAGGTCCGAGGGTAAATAGAAGATGATCCATGCCAGTGAGGCAGTGACAGACAAATAATTATGTCCGGGGACTAGAAGAATTTGTATATCAACACTCTGGCAAAGGCCCTCAACCCAATCAAAATTTGGATTGAAAATTCTCGCTTTGGTCAATGATGTTGGACAAGGAGCTGATTGCAAAATGATTCTAGATGTAAGTTTGGAGAAGATGAATATGGGGTTTTAGTTTTCATATGAAAAATCTGATTTTGCCAATCTTTCTTTAACTTAGCAATTGCTCCTTGACATCTACTGACTGAAGGAGTGTTTCCCTTATAGCTTATTAACCTGGAGAAAGCATTACAAATTTGGAGAGAGGCATCTAATCAATAATTTCACCTGTGATTCACATGCATCACGAACAGTTTTATCCAACTTGTTGTAGGTTTCTGAATCAGCAGTTGGAGCACTATCGTAATTCGCAAGCACAAACGGGTCCTTGTACCTGGCAAAGTAACATTATTTGTTCATGTATCTCCAGTACCAAGAGATTGCCATGATCTAATAACTCCATGAGTTTTATATAAAGAAAAGGAAAAAGTGCTGCAAGCAATTATTAATTTATTTCTAAAATCTTTTGCATATGGAAAAGTACATCCAACTTCTTCTGTTCTCTTTTGACAAGCAATCATTATTTCATTGAGTAGAAAGAGAGCAAATGATTCCAGTATATGAGATGCATAAGAAAAGATAGCAATCTGGTTATCTCCTGTACAATCCCATCCAATCATCCATACAAATGGGATTGTCTTGGGTACTCCAAGAAAATTTAAAAAGTAAACCAGAATCAATTGTGTACCTGCCATATATTTTAGAAAAAGTAAAGTAGAACGAGAGAGAATGAAGGATACAAAAGTGCCACAAATAGCAAGTGCCAAATCACATATATCAACAACCCAAAATAAATGGATAAAGGATTTGAATGCCTTTTGATTTCGAGTTTCTCATTATTAAGTGACAAGATTTTACATGTTCCCTCCGTCTTTTATGTGGAGGAGTTTGAATGAACATGGATTATAAGAAAGACAGAAACTTTTGAAACACGTGAGTTAAAACACATAAAAATGTCATTAAGGGTGAAATGGAAGCTTTCTAGATGTCCTTTTTGTGGTTTAGAAACAGAATCCAATAGCCATCTGTTTCTTCATTATTCTGTTACTAGTCTTCTGTGGCAATTTTTTCTGATCATTGTGGGCCTCCAATGGTGCATGCCTTCCAATACCAGTGATCTGCTAAAAAGTTATAATTGCAATGGGGGTGGAGATTGGTTCCTGCTTGTACATGGTGGACAGTTTGAAAAGAAAGAAAATAAGAATTTTTGAAGAAAGAACTAGTTCTTAACAGAATTTTAAGATGAAGTGCTTTCTTCATTTTCATCTTTGGTGTAAAGAACGTTTGTAGAGGAAGCAGCATCCTTAGTAGATCTGATAGGTGCCCTGTAATTGTTAGGATTTCATAGTTGGATCTGCTGTCCCTTCTCTCTGTATTTATGGTTTTGGCACTACCCTAGTGCCTTTTTCTTTAATACTCAAGTTACCATTCGCAAAAAAAAAAAAAAGGGGTGAAATGGAAGTTTAAGCTATATTGTTTCTAAATATAGAAAGGTGCCATTATATTCGACAAAACAAAAAAAAGAAAAAGAGTACCACATAAAAGGAATAGGGGGAGTACTAAATTTCTAACTACCTAATCCTTTTATTTTTTGAGAATATACAAAAAAAAAAAAAGGAAAACAAAATGTTCATTCTTAACATTAATTGTTAACTAACAATACTGAAGGCAGAATCCTTTCTGAGGCTGAAAATGCTCAAATGATTAACCTGCAGACACATTTACAACAATTAGCAAAGATTGAGGAGGTTTCATGGAGACAAAAGTCGAGATGTTTATGGCTTAAGGATGGGGATAGGAACACTAAATACTTTCAGAGCGTGGCAAATGCTAATAGAAGGTACAATTGTATTGATAAGCTAAAAATAGCGGAGCACATATTGAGGATAAAAGAGAGATCAAGGAGGAAATTTTGAGCTACTATCAGCATCTGTATACAGAAAATGAACCATGGAGACCATCGGCTAGAATTTAGCTAGAATCTCTGAAGCAGAAAATACTTGGCTGGAAAGGGAGTTTGAAGAGGAAGAGATCTTCTCAGTTATTAAAAGTTGTGCTCCTGATAAGGCTCCGGGGCCGGATGGTTTTACCATGGCATTTTTCCAACATGCCTGGGAGATTATCAAGTACGAGATCATCAAAGCTTTGAGACACTACCACCAACACTGCCACATGGTCAAATCTGTAAATGCCACTTTCATATCCCTGATTCCTAAAAAGAAAGGGGCAATAGAGCTTACAGACTATAGACCAATCAGCCTTATTAGCAGCATTTACAAGATAGCATCAAAGCTTCTGGCAAACAGGCTCAAAACAGTGATTGGAAAATTGGTGTCTGGAAGCCAAAATGCATTTGTCATTTGTTAGAGGAAGGCAAATATCAGATGCAGCCCTCATTGCTAATGAAGCTCTATATTGGAAAATGAAGAGTGGAGAACCAGCGTTACTAGTGAAGCTAGACATTGAGAAGGCTTTTGACAAAGTAAGCTGGTACTTACTTGCTATCTTGAGGCAAATGGGGTTTGGTGAAAGATGGATAAGATGGATGAAATTCAGTATCACAACAGTCAAGTATTCTATCTTGGTGAATAGGTCACCTGTGGGTTTCTTCCCTCCCCAAAGAGGGATTAGACAGGATGATCCAATTTCACCATTTTTATTCATCTTAGCAATGGAAGGCCTCAGCAAAATGATTCAGAAAGCAAGTTCTTTGCATTGGATTGAGCCATTTAAGATAGGAAGAGATCCGAGATCTCAAGCTAATATATCACATTTGCTCTATGCAGATGATACATTGATTTTCTGTGGTGCTGAAAGATCTCAAGTAATGCAGCTTAATCTAACTTTGTTTATTTTTTATGCTATTTCAGGTTTACACATGAATATGCAAAAGAGCACTATCTACCCAGCTAATGAAGTTTTAAATCTGGAGGAGCTGGCTGATATCATGGGCTGCAACATTGGTTCATTTCCTTCCACTTATTTGGGTCTTCCTTTGGGTGCTCAACATAAATCCACTGAAATTTGGACAGGGGTTATTGAAAAGTTTGAGAAGAGGTTGGCAACATGGCAAATGCAATATCTCTCCTTTGGTGGCAGAGTAACACTTATCAATAGTGTTCTAGACAGCTTACCTACTTATTACATGGCCTTGCTCCCAATGCCAACTGAGGTTATAGAACAGATTGACAAGATAAGAAGGGACTTCCTCTGGAAAGGCAACAGGGAGAAACACAAATTTCATCTCATCGAATGGGAGAAGGTCACACAACCAAAATACCAAGGAGGTCTTGGCATTAAGAACCTTGCAGTCCACAACAAAAGTATGATGATGAAGTGGCTTTGGAGATACAACTTGGAAGACGCAGGGCTCTGGAAAGATGTCATCATAGCTAAGCATGGAAGGCTGAATCAATGGTGCACAAATATTACTAAACTTCCTTATGGAGTGGGACTGTGGAAGAGTATTAGGATGTTGTGGGACACATTTGATCAGAACACTTACTTTGAATTGGGCAATGGTTTACTCCTAAAATTTTGGATAGACAAATGGCTTGGAAATAACACTCTTCAGGAGGATTTCCCAGATCTGTTTACAATTGCTCAAGATCCCAATTCTGTTATTGCTGCGAAGTGCTAATAGAGAAGGGATCAATTGGGATCTGAGATTTAGAAGGAATATGCACGATTGGGAAGTGAATGATCTGGTAGACCTTTTTGCTAGACTACAACACTGTCACATTAATCTCCAGGCAGCTGATAAGCTCAAGTGGGGACACCAGAAAGGAGCTTATACAGTCAAGGAAGGGTATCAACAATTGTGCTCTAGAAACTCTGTGATAGATAACTGGCCCTGGAAACTCATCTGGAGGACCAAGCTGCCACCTAAGGTAGTTTTTTTCACCTGGACAGCTCTATACGAGGCATGTCTCACCCAAGACAACATAAAGAGAAGAAAAATCCATTTCCCAAACAGATGCTATATGTGCAAAAAAGAGGCTGAAACCCCCAGACACCTTCTTCTTCATTGTGAGGTGGCCTCAGAATTATGGAGCATGTTTTTTGTCTCTCTGGCATCAATTGGACCACATCCCTCACAGTTAAGGACGCATATGAGAGTTGGAGCCTATGGAAAGTTGACAAAGCCATCAAGAAGATCTGGATTATGATACCTGCTTGTATTTTTTCGTGTATTTGGTTAGAGAGGAACAAGAGATGTTTTGATGGAGAGTCAACTGTTTTAGGCATTTTGAAGAGTAGATGCATTGCAAATTTGTTTAGTTGGGTCCAACTTGTATCCTGCTGTTAATGCAGAACAACTTCAGGATCTTACTAACTCATTAGTTCTGGCCTAGATAGTTTGTATAGTTAGCCAGAGATTTTTTTTGTAAGTTCAAATGCCATATCTTGTAAATCTTGCATCTTCTTGATGCTGTTATTAATACCACTTATCTTATCAAAAAAAAAAGATATATGATTTTTAACAATATTTAATATTTAGGGTCTCTCTTTAAGACAGAACCAACGGTAACAAAGTGTATGCCATATGGCCATAGTGCAAGGCACCACCCATGTATGTGTGTGTGGGGGGGGGGGGCACAAATTTGGCAATAAAAGTGAGCATTGTCCCTAAAAAATATAGCTTATTACTCCACTTAATATGAAATCCTCTTTCAATTCAAAAAATACAGCCAAACAAAAGGAAGCTTTTTGGCATTAATAATTGAGATAAACTTTTCCTCGTCCAGACAATCAAAAGGAGAAAAAAAAAAGACTCAAAGCAGCAATTATCACAAAATGATAAATCAACAATAAAAGATGAAACTAGGAAATGTCTGAGCCCTTTGAGCATGCATATTAGAAGACAATACAAAATACTTTTGGATGACGAGAAAATATAGAGGGAAAATGCAATAATTATACGAAATGTTATCTTCTTACATCCCTCCTCTTCAACATGTAGATATTTAACATAAAAGGGGGAAGGCCAAATGAGAGGAAGACTTACCGATCAAAGTCGGGGTAAAGTGGCTGGACTTTGACAGGTTGCAATCTGCGATTGGTTGCATGAATGGGCCGTGACTTGCATGCCTCAAAAGAAGCCTCAATCTCCTGGATTTGTCTATCTCTGAAAACAGGTTCGAGAAATACAAGATTCAGGTCTCAATCATGTCTCATTATCTTAGAAACGAATAGCATGGACACTGAAAGCAGATGTAACCTCTTGTTAAGATTCTCCAAGATGTTGCGTCCACCTTTTGTTTCTCGCAATTCTTTAGCTTGCTTTTCAGTAAGAGACTGCAAATGGCATAAACAATTAGTTAAATAACGATTTGCTACTCCTTCAAAAACATTATTTACACGCTATCATTAGCAAGAACCTGTTTTGCTGACTCCGTGCTAAGAGGAGAGATGTATTGTGTTTTGACCAGCCAAGAAACACCTTTGTCAGTTGGCCTTTCCTTCTTTTTTATGCCATCTTTCTTGATGGGGGTTATAGGATTGTCATCGCGCAACAACTCTTCATCTTCTGGAGCAAGTGGTATCTTTACGCCCTTGGGAGGACTAAGCAAGCCAGCAACAAGGTAAAAACATTAGATAATTTTTCCACTAAAATGTGCTACTTGAAGGAAAGGAGAGACAGCGCATAACATACTTGTATACGCTGAGATCAAGAAGGTCAAGTGGAATTCCAAGGTCTGGTTCGACATATAGTTGAGGCTTGTGCATTTTCTCCAATGAAGTAATTGAGTATTTTGTAAATCTGCAAATTTTAATGAATTGCTCTTAGAAAATATGATAACAGTAATGCTCTGCCGACAACCTGGAGTTTAATGTATCAAAAGCTACACGAAGTGTTTTGTGCTGAAGAAAGGTGGAAAAGATGTCAAGTACCATCACTTTCAAGCTACTCTCTGCCAGCAGTCTCTCCAGTACAATAATTCAATTCAGTATATATATATATATATATATATACATATATATATATATTGCTAACATATAGCCAAAATCCTTCCAAAAGAACTTCCATATGCTGCATCAAAATGCTTACGGAGAACCAATGCAGACTCTTACTCCAAGGATAAGTGGAGATTCAAATGCAAGAAAGACTCAGAAATGAAATCATGATTTACGAATACACAATATTTAAGCAACCTCAGATAAACTTTCTCAATCTATTAACTACGACCTGCACTTGCCTTGAACAAGAGTTGCTTCCCAAAAGAAAGGACATGGAAAGGGAAGAGAACCACAGGATGAGCTTAACACTTGCCTACTCTAGTGCAGATGAAGTTAGTAACTACTAAAACAAAAGGTCATTTGTTCCCCATAAGTGTTAGTCCTTGCACTCAAACTTTAAATGCTCAACAATGTAAATCA
Source organism: Solanum pinnatisectum (assembly GCA_035578085.1). Classification (NCBI taxonomy): domain Eukaryota; kingdom Viridiplantae; phylum Streptophyta; class Magnoliopsida; order Solanales; family Solanaceae; genus Solanum; species Solanum pinnatisectum. Next base: position 53,482,351 of record CM069078.1, on the reverse strand, counting down.
AATAACTGCAACAACTAACATCTAACATGAGAAATGTAGCAATAACCATAAAAGCAATAGTTGATTGGTTAATAGGTAGATAACAATATTATTATTCAAATATTAAAGGCCAAATTCTAGGCAAATTCATGCCTAGTGTGATTTATAGTGGGCACGGCAATGCTGTGCAACAACAACAACAACATACGCAGTGAAATCCCACAAGTGGGGTCTAAGGAGGGTAAAGTATATGCAAACTTTACCACTACCTTGTGGAGGGTAGAGAGGCTTTTCAACAACTAAAAATCAACAAATATACACTGCTTGATAAAAATGGTTTAAAAGAGAGAGGATATAGCTGTGTCCATGTCCCATTCTCACACCAACAGCGACAGCCTAACTACGTCTAGATCAGACTAACCAGATGTGATGGTTAAAGCACAATTCCAAATTAGGCATATGTAGCAAACCAGCAATCCACAATAAAAATGTTCAAGGGAAAAACACAAAAGGCTTGCGAGCAGTGCTTGGGAAAGAAGTCTCATTTAACCCTGACAACCTTTACAAAAGGTACACATTCTAGATGGAATATTTTGTCTACATATTTTTTGATAAGCCATTTTGTCTACATATGAAGAGCATGATTTGCTTAGTTTATTCTAGTTTTGTCAGAAGATACATTTGTAGTTGAATTGATCATCATAAATACAAGTGAGAGGACCAGCACAATGAAAAGCAGAATCACAAACCGATCTGGGTCTCTTCTTAAAGTCAAAAGCTTTGGTTGCGCTGTCGGATCTGGTAATTCATTTCTGAATCTGCAGAGTACACACAAAAATTACAGAATGTTCAGCAATATTTAATATGTAAAACGACTTGTTTGTCCCAAATGATAGCATACCATAGTCTTTTCACAAATAATCCTAACACAGAAAGGAACATTTTCAAAGACATGACATAATAGAAGAAAAGTCATTCAATAAATAACTAAATACACTTACCATTTGAATAAATGAGGTCCATTAAGTTTATCACCAACCTACCCTATGGAACAAACATCACATGTAAAGTTCACCCTTACCATGACCCAAACTAAAACCACACCGACAAGAACAAATTTGAACAGAACTAGAAGAAAGCACAAACTAAAAAGGATCTCAAAGCATCGCGACAAGATTTCATGTGCTATGGGGGTGAATGGCAAGATTATAGTTGCATGCTTAAAGGATGTTTATCGTCTCATTACAAGGAAAGTCAAAGCATATAGTGGTATGTAACATTCCCGAAGTATCCCAAACTAAACATTACTTTCGATCAACCAGTATGCTTGAAAACTCTAATCTCCAGCAGAGCGGATACTAGATAATATCAGGTAACTAATCCAACATAGAAATAGAACAATTGGAACATTTAAGGATCAAACAATTACTTGGCTGGTAGTAAATCCAGAATTAATGTCTTACTTTAACTTGCAAAGAAATGTTGTCGGCTTCTTCAACCGGTTTTCTGTCCTCTCGCCACTTAGCAAAGGGGCGGTTCTTCTGTCAGCCATATGTGATGCGCTAATTGACCCATGACCCTTCGTACCAGAAGTTAACATTTGGGTTTTCTGCAGAACCTTATTCTGTGATTCCTTTAAATGCTGTCTATTCTTCTCTTCATGCCTTTGCTTCTCTATCTCTCTCTTCTTCCTTAACCTCCTCTCTTCCTCAGTCTCAACCCTTCCTGAAGGAGCATTGGATTTTTTCACTGGCAATGGAGGAACAGAATGGCCTGGCTGTTTAGAATGAGCAGCGTGGTTACCATGCCCTAATTCACGCCAGCCAGATTCTCGCCTTTTCTCTGCACTAGGCCTGCTTTCATTACGTTGGTTCTGAGGGGGAACTGATGAAGGAGGTGGCGGAGGGGACGGTGGCTGAGAAGGTGGGGGAGGAGGAGGAATAGCAGAACTTGGAGGAGACGAAGGTGGAGGGGGTGGAGGTGGGGGCTCCAAGGGCTGGTTTTGGCTATACTGGGAGTACTGAGAAGATGGATAATACATTGGAGCAGGAGGAGGAGGAGGCTGCCCAGAAGGTGGTGGCGGAGGTGGATAGGAAGAATCCGCAGGAGGAGGAGGCGGAGGTGGATACTGATTTCTCGACGAAGGAGGTGGAGGAACATAACCAGGATGCTGATAATTTGAACTCTGGTGCACCTGAGAGTAATTCTGCTGGGTATACGAAGATCCATCATTCACCCCGTAACCCCCCCAATTCTGCGAGTACTGACTTCCCCTGGATTGAGACGGTGGTGGCGGAGGGTTCTGATTCTGCGGAGGCGGTGGCGGAGGAACAAAACTCGACTGCGACGGTGGAGGAAATGGCCTATACGAAGCCATGACACACTCAACAACAAAACACAACTCCTCCGAATGCAAACTAAAACCCTAGAACAAAACAGAACCACCAAATATAACCTCTACAATTCACAAATCCTCTTTCTCACCTCTTCAGATTTACCTATAGCACACACAATCAAACCAAAAGAACCCTAATGAAACAAATATCGCTAAAATAATTTATTGATTTCAGCATTCTCAAAATCCAAAAACTGGCTAACCTAACCCAATACAAAATTGAGCCCTTCTCAATTCTAGAATTCAAATTGGAGGGGAAAAAAAACGAGAATGGAATTCGAATCAATAAAATGAAGTAGAAATCCACAAACACTTTTCAATTCTGAGAAGATTAAAGCATAACGAACTGCACAAGGAATCAAGTGGAAGATGAAGTATTCTCTGAAAATTGAAAGGGGAATTGGGGAGCAAGAATTTGAGCAGGAGAGAAAGTGTTTATGTTTGTTTAACTCAGCAAATTTGCCAGTTGAGTAGCATCACCAATCTATAGTCGTCGCTTATGTTTTTGCAACTCTGGAAAACTTTCCCAAAAAAATGACTCCTTTCACCTTCCTTTGACCAAATATTTTTGACAAAAATAAAAAATTACACTATACTTCTAATGTTCCTCGTTCATTTTTACTTAAATTTTGCACGTCATTTTAAAAATTAAAAAATTATAATTGATATTAATAGTTTACACTATAATATTCATTTAGGTCTTGAAAAATAATTTAAAAAATAAATAATTAATATATTAAAAGCGACAAGTAAAAGTCACAATCTAATTTTGGAATAGTCGCAAATTAAAGTAAATAAATTTAAGAGAGTAACATCAAATTCCAACGAGACAGGAAATTTACATATTTATTTATTCACAGAGGAGTATCTAGGATTTCGAGATAATAGGTTCACTATTGTGAAAAGGTGGATCTAATAGATTTGACATTTAGATTCTTATTATTGAAAACAGTTAAAATTTTAAATTATAATTGCAAAATTGAAATGCTTAATAAATTAAAACGTCAAAAATGCTATCAATAACCACTTAGAGAGATGTTACCAAATTTTAGAAGAAACAAGTTAGATATAAAAGTCAAATTTCTAATCTCATTTGAGAGGAGCACCCAATCATCGTCGCATTATATAATATTTCAAGTGTGAGTTCACACATTTATATTTAACAAAAAAAAAAAAAAATATAACACTACTATGTTTGATTTCAGAAGTGAGCATGGGTTCACGTCAACCCAGTGACTTCCTCCTGCATACGACTCTGTTTATTCATAATACTAATTACTTGTGCATTTTAGAAATTAAAAGATATTTTATCACTTAGTTCCTAATTTATCTTAATTATTGATTATAATCTTTTTTCTAATGCATTTATGAGAATATTAAATTTATTATATTCATTAGGTGATATTAATAAATTAAGAGATATTTTATCACTTTTTAAAAAGTTTAATGATTTGAGAAACATCGATTTCATGAGATCAAGCATTAATACAACTACAGTAAAACCTCTATAAATGCATATTCTTGGGACTGAAAAAAAATATTCATTTATTGAGATTATTAGTTTATCGATAAATGCATAAAATATTTATTTATCGATAAATAAATATTTATTATTTTAGAGAGTATTTTGCAGTATGTGCCATAAGAAAGAATTGTTTTCGGCATTGCAAGATCCGGTCGAAAGAAAACAATGTTCCCGAACCACAAGTTGGTGAATTAAATGAAGGTATCCAAGAAGTTGGTGAATTAGATGAAGGTATCCAAGAATTAAATGATGTCATCTCTAATTTAGCCTACAGATATGTGATGGATGTTGAACATCTTTTGAACTACCCTAACGAGAATGATACAATTATGGAATCACCTACAGAGGAAGAGATTATTCAATCTATAATGAATAATGATGATGAGAATGATGCTGAACAAAATGATAGTAGCATTGTCTCACATGTATTGTCAAAGGAGACATTTCAAGCAATGACTACATTGTGAAACTATTTGGTACAACAGACAAAATATTAGAAAATTGTGTTATTTCTTCAAAAGTTAAGGATGAGATTAATCTTGGTTTTGGTGGGAAGAAAAAACAATCAACTATAAAATCATATTTTAAAAAGAAATAGTTATTGGTCTAATATTATTGACTGATTAAATATATATAAATTCTTGATGTATTCTAATAATTATTACTTTATATTTTTTCTGAGCCTTTAATACTTTATTTTTAATTATTATCTAATGCATTTAGCGAGAATATTACTTTAATATAACTGGCCCAAGTCAGGACCGGAGAAAAATATTCATTTAGCGAGATTATTACTTTATCAAATATTACTTTATTGAGGTTTTACTGTATGTTTAAAGTTTAAATCATCACTATAAGAGAAAATTAAAAAGCTAAAGTTTGCTTTGTTACATAATTATCCCAAACATATAACTCAGGCTAGTTAGCGTTAGGTGACTGAATATTAATCCCCGAGTTTGTTGGGCTAACCGTTTGTGCTAGAAATAGATTTGTTACATTTTGCCAACACGGCCCAGTTTGTGACTTTCAACTATTTTCTGTGCCTATTTGCTTTTCTTCACCCTTGTAGTGATAGCGCGCACTGATCGCTTCTCAATTATGTAATTGAAATATAATTATTGTCCCAAAGTTTCACATGTGGAATTTCAAACTCCATGAAAATAACGTATGTAAGAGCATTTTACTTCAATATGGTTCTTTGGTAACATGTACGAGCATACGTTCCAGAGGATTAATATCTAGGTATAAATAATACTCCCTCCGTTCCATTTTACGCAAGACCATTTCTTATACATGATAAATATTTAAAGGTAATTATCCTTTTTATCCTCATTGACTTAATCTTAAAGAGATAGATTTAATACATTTATGAGGAGAGAGAAAAATGAGTCTATTTTTTTTAGGGCAATTTGATAAACATTTCAAAGTCTTTATTTATTTTTAAACTCCATGCCCGATCAAATATTGCCACATAAAATGGGACAGAGGAAGTACTACTATAAAAGAGTAAGAATATGCAACGGAGACTAAATAGACTAAACAATGCGTCATGTTTCGTTCCATAAACCCATAAAATCCAAAATGGAAAAGATATTTTACACTATCATATCATAACTCACAAGTACCCATTATAAAGGGATTAGTAATTCAAAAAAGAAAGGCAACGAACCTACATTATGTTAATTCCTGTAAAAATTCTTTAGGATGTATATAAAATAAATCCAATTAAATTAGTAATGCCCTTGTACATTTTCTGCTAGGCAGTATTCCATGAACTGTGTACATTCAGTTTTGACCTTCTTCGCTCCAATGCTCCACCAGACGACAACATAACGTTCACAGTGTAATAACCTTATCCTTACCTTTGTGGGGTAGAGAGGTTGTTTTCGATAGATACAATACCAATTACTATATTGCATGGCTTAACTATGCAGTATTATTTCAACTAACTACTTTAATAATTCGTTGTTACTGCCCTTGAACTGGTGCATATAGTTATCAAGCTTGGATTAAGAAAATTAGTAAAGAACACTAGAACAGGAGAAAGATACTCACAGTGAGTGGTCAATGTCATGGATCAACTGAACAGAATCTTTATAAAACAAAGTTATAACTTTCTCTACGAAGTTAGGAGTAGCATCATTTTGTAGCTCTTCTAACTCAATCAATTGTACATCAACATATCCCTGCACCCACCACACACGAAACATAATATGGATGAAGTAACATTATGCAGAACTTACAGGCTAGCTACCGGGAGCATATCATCATGAACGCAAATTGCACCAAATACCCAACCCAAGGAAGATGTATGCATTATTAGCCTAGATAATAAAAGAGAGAAATTTAGTACTGATGTTATATAGGAAATTAGAATGTATTTAGAGAATGTAAGGCCATATGTTTTGGCATTTCGGACCTGACCAGACATGAAGACTTTCCCCTTGTACTCAACTGAATCAATCAGAGCAAAAATCCCCTGCGCTACTGTCCAATAACTTACCTCACTCCATGTATAAGCCTCTTCAGCAGACCTTCAGACTTTGATGTTAGGTTGCTCAAGTCTTTTACCCAGACTGGGTGGACGGCAAAATGCAGCTTTACTCCAAGAAAGATTTCAAGGAACAAGGGATAGTACCTTATTGAAGGTTGCCATAGCTTGTACGACTTCTTTAGTTAAACGGTGATAGATTTGTACCTTCACAGCATTCACTGGGGCCTCTTAAAAAGTTGAAGCGACTCCGTAGGAGACTTGACAATCAACCTTAGAGGAAGAATGATGTTTAGAATAACAACGAGCTACTGGTAGGCTGATAGAAAGAATAAAATCTCTAATACAGCCGAATTCAAATACCTTAAAAGCCATCATCCAATAGGTCTTGTGTCTCTCTTCTAGAGGCGCTCCAATCTACACAAGGAAGACTAATTCATAAATCACTTGCATGTTTAGTTGGTGATTGAAACTTTTGACACAACAACACTAATCAAAACAAAGAGAAATTGTTTCCTTCAAGGCCAAACCTGCATAACCATCTCACTGCTATCCCATGCATTATCAATAAGTGATTGTAAGGGACATAACAGATATCTACAAAGACAGAATGGAGGATAACAAAAAATAACAATCAAATCCCGCTATGACACTGCAAAAAGGGCTTAAAGGAGGAAGACGTTGAGAAATTCCAAGTACCACTTTGGAGCTTTCTACATTGAACAAATACACCTAAAGTCTTAAACAATGTGAAAACAAAACTTTATTTCGCTAAATCAGCAAAGCCGTTAGTTAATATACGGACAAACAAAAACAACATACCCAACGCAATCCCACAAGTGGGGCCTGGGGAGGGTGGTGTGTACGCAACCTTGTCCAACCTTGCAAAGGTAGAGAGGCTATTTCCAATAGACCATCGATTCAAGTAAAGAATATCATAAACAAGTATAGAAAAGAAACACAGTAGTAAAGAAGTCATGTTAAAAATAAAGGAGAAGAGAACAGTAGCAACATCGGATAATATTATAACTGAACCAAAAGTGTTAAAGAACGACAAAAGTTCCACATTGGTGGTTAGCAAGATGTGTGACCTCCTTAAAAGGCTTGGCAATCCTTCTCCCTTTGAGCTAGCTTTTGAGGTGAAAGATGATATAGACCAGGATCATGTTAAACACGGGGTGTGAGGTGGAGTGTTAAAGAATGACAAAGGTCCCACATTGGTGGTTAATGAGATAGGTGGACTTCTTACTTGATCTTTTTTCATGGACCAAGCACGTGGAAATTCTTTTTAGTTTGGGAGGCGGTGAGATTCGATCCCGGGACCTCTGTCTGCTCTGATACCATGTTTAAATGTGTAATCATCTCATCTAAAAGTTTAAGTTGTTAGAGAGAGCACACTTTTATTAGTTAATGATATTTTTCAACAAATAGAAATAAATAATAATAAAATTGAAGGACAAGACAATATGAGAGTAATAAGAACAATACAGAAAAGGGAAACTAGATGACCCTTGATTACTTACCAGCCTTCTACCCTAATCTTTGACTTCATATCCTCATATCTAGGAGTATGTCCTCAGCAAGCTACATATGTATCATATCGTGTCTATCACATCTCCTCAATACTTCTTCGACGTACCTTTACATCCCCTCATACCCACCAAAGCCAACCTTCCACACCTACTCACTGAAGCATATGTGTTTCTCTTCTTTATGTGTCCGAACTATCTCAGTCTCACTTCCCTCATAGTGTGCCAAATATCCTCGTATGTAATCCTATCTCTTAAGGGTCATTTGATAGAGTGTATCAGCAAAAATAATGCATGCATTAGCTCTGTATTATGTTATGTATAATTAATGCTTGCATTAGTTATACACTCTATGGTGTATTAAGGTATGTATTACTAATACTATGAATTTTAAGGTATTAGTAATGCAAGGAGATTTAATGCATGCATTAGCATGATTAAACACCTAATTACCCCTCAAAATTATTTTTACATCTTTTCCAATATAATTGTGGAAGATATCTTTGTACAAAAATATTGTTATGCCATGCATGCTATTTTTAATACACCAAACCAAACATGCATAAAAAATAATCTATGTATAATTAATGCAAGCATAACTAATACAAGCATTACCAATACACTCTGTTTAGCATGATTTTTATACTCTACCAAACGACCCCTTCTAGTATGATCACGCTTCCATCTCAATATCCTTTATTTTCACTACTTTATCTTCTAGATATGCGAGTACTTGATTGCCAACATTCCACCCCATACAACATAGTTGATTTGATAAGTACTTTATAAAACTTAACTTGAAGTTTTTGTGGGACATTCTTATCACACATGACACTGGATGTGAGCCTTTATTTTATCCACCTCGCTCCAATACAATGTGTAACATCATCGTCAATCTCCCAATTTCCTTAGATTATTGACCCAAGATAGTTGAAATTGTCTCTATTAGATATGACTTGTGTGTCAATCCTCACCACCACTATATCCGCCATGCGAGTTGCGTCACTAACTTACACTCTAAGCACTTTGTCTAAGTCCAGCTCTATAATATCTTGTACCTTCAGGCTATGATTGAACTGTTCTACGCGTGGGATTAGACCTGAAACCGATGTATTTGGTTGTACCTAGGTGAAAAAGGTCAAGTCTCAAGTGTGGGGAAATGTGTTGGATGATAGCTAGGGGTCATTTGGTTTGAATACAAGTTATGATGAAATTAGTTATGATAGGATAAGTTATGTTGGGATTAATTATGCTGAGATTATTTCTTATTAAGTGTTTGATTTGTTGTATTCAAAATAATATGCATTGCATAAATTTTAAAAACAAGTTGTTTGTTTACAAAAATACTCTTCACTTTATTTAGTTTTTTTTATGTTTTCTTTGTAGGTTTTAGTTATTCATTCTTTAAGAAAATCATCTTAGTTTAAATATTTTTGTCTGCGCAGTCTCATGATGGTACCGTGTATTTTAAAATAAAATTTTCTTCTTATTTAGCTTAAAAATAGAATTTTCATCTTAAATTTGTTAAAGTACAAGAGAATTTATGAGAAATCAAAATATAAATAAACATAAGAATTAGTTAAATAAATTCAAAAATTATATTTATATAGTGTAATTTTTAATAGAAAAATATGAAGCATTATCATAAAAATAAGGAATTGCGGAGGTTGTGAATGTTATTCAAAAATAAAAATTATATTTATATAGTGTAATTTTTAATAGAAAAATATGAAGAATTATCATAAAAATAAGGAATAGTAGAGGTTGTGAATGTTATTATATATGATGTTAAAAATAATGTAAATATACATGAAGGTGAAAAGTGATGTATAAAAAGGGTTTAAAGGGATATCTTTGTCATTTACCTATTTTATCTCGGGATAAGTTATCCCAGGATTACCATGCCACCCAAGGGGAGGGATAACTTATCTAGTTATTAATTATTAATCCCGGAATAAATTATCCCGAACTTGCCAACAAAATAACAAATTAAATGGCACTATAATTAATCTCAAGATTACTTGGTGTTATCCTTCACACTAGTGCTGGCAAAACGAGCCCATATTTTGATAACCCGACCATATTTTAATGGGTTGGGTGAGTGATTTTTTATATTGGTAAAATATGGGTTGATACCCATACTCAACCCATAAAAATATGGGTAAATTATGGATAAACTATGAAATAGCCAAATGGGTTAAAGCTTCCCAACTTCTATTCACTTAAAATTCATGACATCACTAAAATAATTGCAACTTCTCTTCCTTTTTTATGTTCTTCTATAAAATTAATTATTCTTCTCTATAATTGAAAAGGTGAAGCTTTTAGCCCTCCAAAAAATATATATTTTAAATGTATATTTCTTTTGTTAATTATAATTATATTTTTTATTTGTTTAATTTTATATTGGATATCAAATAATAGTGAAAAATAAACAATCATGTATAAGAATTGATATTGCTTAGAGTGCAATAAACATGTTTTAGTCCTAAAATGCAAATATTCATTTACTTTGAAATTTAAAATATTTCCCCTTGTTATTATATAAATTTATTTTATATTGAAAAGTTATAGGATTTTTTTACTTTCATGATACAATAAAACTAAATAAAGTATTTTCAACACTTCTCATCCAAAGAAAATATTTCTCCATGTTGAATTCTTAAGTAGAGTACTATATATTCATGATAATATGGGTAAATATGAGTAAACTTGTATTTTACCCAACTCATTTGTTACGCAATCCAATTGTACCCATATCAAATATGGGCGGGTTGAATTATTACCCATTTTCAACCCACCAAAATTTGACCCAACTCGCCCATTTGCCACCACTACTTCACACCAAACAACCCCTTAATATCCTAAAGAAACTCTAGCTCAAAGTTGAAAGTAAAAAAGTTTCCTTAAATTTTTTTTTTTTTCAAAAAGAGCAAAAAAAAAAACAAAAAAACAATATATATAATATAATAAGAGAGTTTAAGCCCACCCTATCAAATTGAAGGCATTTGAGTCTAGTTTCCAATGCAACAAATTGTTCGTACTTTGGTATTTGTGCCATATTTTATGCCCATTTTACTACTAGACACTACCTTGTTGTACGCCTAAGTTGTCAGCAGTGCAATTGCGCACTGAAAGCAATGCAGTAACCTTATTGCGCAAGACGTCAATTGCGTGATAGCACACATGAAAAAACATTATAATAGCACCCCATGGTCGTGGTTCATCCCCCAAGACCAAAAATTTCCCTAGAAAGAAAAGTTCTCAAGAATCCAACTTCTTTCAAGGTTCATCCATCATCCAAGTTAAGATTTGGCCATAGAATATTGATGATTTCTTCATCTTAACACAAATAATACCTCATATTCGTGCAATCCATAGATTTACAAGAAACTTCTTAAGAACTCAAGTGAAGGATTTTGCAAAGGTCTCTTTCTAGAGGTAAGACATTAGAAACGAACTCCCAAGTAAACTTTAGCATTTCTAACATAAAATTATGAAATTTTAACAAGTCCAAGAACAAGTTCTTGATATTTTTCCACCAAAAACCAGGCACTAATAAAAAATTTAGAGCATTTAAGGTATGTAAGACTATCTCTACGTGTGGGAACGTTATTGTTCTTCCCCCGTGCTACATATCTATGTTAGCAAGTTTTCCCCTATGTAAGTTAGGGTTTATGATGAAAACCTCATGTTTTAATCTTCTTAATATCCTTATGAACTCCAAGGACATCCTATGATATTGTCCATTCTAGACTCCCATGAGTTCTATGAGTTTTACCATGAAATCACAACAATATGAAAAACATGATTTTCTTTCCAAAATATGGTACGATTAGATAGTGTATACATGAGAATATTCTCTAATCCCTTTGATTAGGCAGATAGGAGATTGAGTAATATTTTATTAGTTTCTTTTTTTTCTTTTTTTTATGACAAGGGAAACCCGCAGCCACTACCCTGTGAGTGCGAACAGGGTAAAACCCCCGCTCCTATGCAATAGCTCGCAAACCACATAGGAGAGGTAACCCGCACTAGGCAAGCCCGGTGCGACAAGCTCGACCCAGAAGGCAAACCCCTTGCTTTCGCTGGCAAGGGGTTTCGAACTTGAGACCTTCAACATGGAAGTCCCAAGCCCAAACCACTGGGCCACCCCAAAGGGTATTTATTAGTTTCTTTGCTTATTTACATTATCTATAACAACTATTTAATCCCATCAACTTGAGGGAATAATTAATCAATTCAATTCCCAATATCTTTTCTTCTTCTATTTTCTCAAAACACAAATTGCCAAACCTAATGTGAGAACTGTGAAGAGGGTACGGGGTAGGAGAGACCACAGAAGAATTCTAGTCAGTCCAAACAATCATTCGCATATGCAAATTACGTCCAAACAATCATTTGCATATGCAAATTACTTGAAAGTTCAGTCTCTCCAAAGAGCAAAATGCTCATATGGTACAATGCATTGTTTATTTATGCAATTTCTCTCATGTACCTACCCTTGCTCTTTTTATATTTTCTTGCTGAAAATTATCTGATCAGCATAAATAACTGTGAAGGAATCAATCATGCATACTGTTCGATTGTTTGCCAACAACGTCTTCATGACTGATTTTGTTCTCCTCCGACTTCAACCACTGCCCCTTCAAAGCTGTTGTATAACCCCCTAAAAGATTCCACCAATGTCATAATCAGTTTAGTTGCAAAAATAAAGGCATGCAGGAAAAAAAAATGAAGCAAGAGGCAGGCTTGGCTTCATTACCCCTTCTTTTTCAATGGCAATTACTGTTGGTCTCTTCCTTACTGTAACTCTCGAAACATCTGGGAAATGTTCGACTTCATTATTTGATTTTTCCTCTCTAGCTATCTTTTTTTGCAAAACAAGCTTTGCTGGAACAGGCTGGATCACATCACATCCACAGTGGGTGTTAAGTTTCAAGCTAAACCACATATAAAGTTAAACAAGTTAACAGAGTTTTACCATGTAATGGGCCACTGTTCCACCAAATGCCGCAACGTATGTAGTAGGATCATCTGCATCATCACCTCGTACCTGCAAATGGGCACATGAGGGAAATATTAATATAACTAAATAATTTACCAAATTATAGAATTGTAGCTAGGCTGAGTTCAACACTCAGAAAAGGTACATATCATTGGGGGTAGGGGTTGGGTGAGATAAAAAAATTTAAAATTTGAAACATTTTTCAAAAATAATTTTAAATTTTTTTGTTTGAGGGTGGGGGGGGGGGGGGACTGGTTTGGGGTAGGGATAAAAATATATTTGAAATTTAAAAAATTTTAAAAATTTTTTGATGGGAAGGGTCGGCTACGGGATATGGTTAAGTTAAGAAAAAAAAATTAAAGGATGAAGTAGAGTTTAGGAAAATGTTTTCCATAATTTTGGAAGGGAAGTCATTTTCCTTAAATTTGAGGAAAATGAGTTGATCTAGAAAACATTTTCCAAACATTTAAGTCAACCAAACATGGGAAAATTGAACATTTTCCAGAAAATGTTTTCCTCCATACCAAGCACACCCATAAGTTTGGAGAAGATGAATATATGAGGTCTCAATTTTCATATGGAGAAGTTAACTTTGCCAATCTCTCTTTCAATTAGCAATTGCACCAAAGGAGTCTTTCCTTTGGCTTATTAACCTGGAGAAAGCATTACAAACTTGGAAAAAGGCATTTAACCAATAATTTCACCTGTGATTTATATGCATCACGAACAGTTTTATCCAACTTCTTGTAGGTTTCTGAACCAGCAGTTGGAGCACCATCGAAATTTGCAAGCACAACCTGGTCTTTATACCTGGCAACATAGCATTACTTGTCATGTTATCTCCAGCACCAAGAGATTGCTATGATCTAATGACTACATGAGTTTTTTATAAAAGAAAAGGGAAAAGTGTCGCAAGAATTACTAATTTATTACCACACCTCCTTTTGTTGTCTTCTTTTGGTAAGGAACGTTATTTCATTGACTAGAAACAGAGCAAGAGAATTCATGTATACAAGAGATGGTATGAACAGATAGCAATCCCAGATGAGTACCAGATTGCTATCTTCTCTTACCATCTCGTATACATGAAGTCTCTTGCTCTCTTTCTAGTCAATGAAATGACATTTCTTTTCAAAAGAAGATAGCAGAAGCAGGAGTGGTAATAAATTAGTGATTGCTAGTGACACTTTTTCAGAAGATGCATTGGTGGTTGAATTGATTATCTTAAGTACAAGTGAGAGAGGACTAGCACTATGAAAAAAAAAAGGCAGAATCACATAGCAATCTTGGTCTGTTCTTGATTTCAAAATCTTTAGCTGCGCTGACGGATCTGGTAATTCATTTCTGAATCAGCAGAGTACACATAAATTACAGAACGTTTAGCAATCTCTAATATGTAAAACGAATAGTCTTAATGGACATCAGTAATTCAGATGGTTGGTGTATTTAGTTGTTTGTTGAACAACATGATAGAAAAAAGTCATTCAGAAAATTAAGTAAATACACCAACCATCTAAATTACTGATGTCCATTAAGTTTATCACCAACCCACCCTATGGAATGACCATCTGCATTACGTCTGAAGTTCACCCTTAGATCTATGCTTATCATCTAATTGCAAAGTAAATCAAAGCATACAGTGGTCTGTAACATTGTAGATGTATTCTATTCTAAATTAAAGATTACTTACGACCAACTAGTATGCTTGAAAACTCAAATCTCGAACAAATAATAGATAATAGATAGAGCAATTGGAACATATAATATGGCTGGAAATAAATACAGAATTAACGTCTTACTTCAGCTGCTGCTTCTTCAACCGGTTGTCTGTCATGTCACCACTTAGCAAAGGGGCAATACTTCTGTCGGATCTAATTGACGCATGACCCTTCCTACCAGAAAATATTTTTTTTTTTTTTTTTTTCCTAATCCTATTCTCTTTTTTCTCGCTTATTATGCTATATTTTTAATTCTTCTTCTCTCTTCTTCTCCTCCTCTCCTCCTCTCTCTCTCATTTTTTTTCACTGGCAATGGAGCTGGCTGTTTAAATCGAACAGTCTGAGAAGGTGGGAGAGGACACGAAGAAGGAGGAAGCAGATGGAATCGTGGCTGAGAAGGTGGAGGAGGACAAGAAGGAGAAGGGAACGGAGGTGGATACCGATTTCTCAGCGGAGAGAACGGTGGGGGAAAAGACGAAGGAGGAGAGGGTGGAGGTGGGCACGGTGTCGGAGAAGGTGGAGGAGGAGGCGGATGTGGATACAAAGAATCCGGCGGAGGTGGAGGCGGCGATGGATATGGATTTCTCGGCAGGGGAGGAAGAGGAACGTACTGATATGAAAATGACGATTTTTCTTTCACCCGATAATCCCGATTCTGCCTGAATTGGGACATCGATGATGGCGGCGGCGGCGGCGGAATCAACGCCGAGTGATACGGTGGAGGTTTTGTCTTAGATGTAGAAGTCTAGATGCCGACACTTTTTGTTTGTTATAGTGTTCTTGGAAGCTGAGCCCTTATAAGTGTCTATGGCTTCCTACTATATCCGACAAAAAGTGTCAGGGTTTGTGGACTTCTACATTTAGGCCAATCCCTTTACCGAATCACTCGATCGCAGTATAATTTTTCGCCACCATCATCAATGTCTCAATTCAGACAGAATTGGGGTTATGGGTGAATAATGGGTAGTCATATTCATATCAATACATTCCTTCTCCTCCACTGTCGAGAAATTCATATTCACCCCTTCATCTGAATTGAAAGGTGTTTGAAAATTTCCTACTCTATTTTTTTTTCGCTGAATTTTGAGTTTGGGATACCCAATTCTTGATTTTGGGAATGCCGATGTACCGTTCTTGGTTCGATTCCAACAATGGAAAACAATTAGACTAATTTCAATCTCATTTATAGTTGATTAATGAATAATTTCACCTAATAACTCGGAAATCTATTTGATATTTTTTTTTTATTTTAGAAAAAAGAGTTTTAATGGCGATCAAATTTAAACCCTAATAATTTTGAAAAATATTGATTTGTGAAATCAAATAGTACTATTTATTTTTCTTTTGTCATCGTTGTTCCTGTTTTTTTATCTTTTGTTTTGTTTGAGGTTCATGGTAAGTGCAAAATATCCATCAATCAATTAATAAAATGAATATGTGCCACCGATACTTATTGGAATCGCCGGAAAAAAGAATCACTGTCCATTTCTCAGATAAAAGAGTCAACAAAATCCTCCGTTTCTGTTTCTCCTGCACTCAAGAATCACAAGAATGTTAAATTAGAATGAGATTCCAACTTTGGCTAGAAAAATATCGATCAATTAATAAAATAGATCTGTACTACTAACCTTACCGAAATCGCTGTCTATTTCTAAGGTCAAAGAGTTGGCAAAACCCTCCGTTTCTATTTCTCCAACACTCAACAACCACAAGAATCTTAAGTTAGAATAAGATTTCAACTCTGGCAAAAAAATATCAATCAAATCAATTAATAAAATGAATTTGTACCGCTGATACTTACTGAAATTGCCGGATAAAAATCACCGTTCATTTCTAAGATCAAAGAGTCAGCAAAAACTTTCCGTTTATGATTCTCCTGCACTCAAGAACCACAAGAATCTTAAGTTAGAATGGGATTTCAACTCTTGGCTATTAGGGTTACGATAGAATAAATCGGAGAACTTACGAAACGGGTAGATATGTCATTGAAATAAAATAATTTTGTTGTGTCTTTCTTTTTCTTGAATTCTAAGAATGAGCCGGCTGATCCTAACATTATTTATAAGGAGCCAAACGGTGATTTACCTGATGAGGCCCATCAAAAAACGCAAGTTGAGCGAGAACTAAAGGGAAAATACGAAAAAAGTGGTTCGTGAAAATATATGACTCAATAATGATAATATGTGAAGAAAAACTTATATTTAAACACCAAAAGATTAGCCAAGAATAAGAGATAATAGCGAATAAATTTATAATCATTATATAAAATATAACTTCTTAATATTTTATTATTTTTAATTTTAAATTAAGTAACTTTAACTTCATTATTTTCTTTTAAAAAAATCATAAAAAGGATCTACTCAAAATTTAAATATTCAAAAAAAATATAATTTACTTTTGATTTATTGCTTTATATAGAAAACAAATAGATAAATGAAATTGTATTGTTGTCATTTTATCTTTTATAAGTGTTTCCTTACTTGCTTGAACTTATTTTTACTTGCGACAATTCTTAATATTTTAGTATTTTCTTCTTAAATTTTAATAGTTTTTACTTTAATTTTTTTTAAATCATAAAAATGATCAATTCAGAATCTGAATATTTAAAACATGATATTTTACTTTGGATTTATGCCATTTTTAGAAAATAAACAAATAAATAAAATTGTCATATATGTTAACATTCACTTGTTCTAAGTATTTTTCTTATTTGCATATAAATACATTTTTTGTATTTCCTTTTATAAAATTTAGTCAGCTCTAACTTTATTTTTAATAAAAATTATAAAAAGAATCAACTCAAAATATGATGTTTTACTTTTGATTTGTGACTTTTTTTTAGAAAATAAGTAAATAAATGAAATTGTCATATTTGTTAACATTCACTTGTTGTAAGTATTTCTTTATTTGCATAAATACATTTCTTATATTTCCTTTTAAAAAAAATATTTAAGTAGAATTAACTTCATTTTCTTATAAAATCATAAAAAGAATCAACTCAATATATTATGCTTTACTTTTAATTTATGACTTATTTAAGAAAATAAACAAATAAATAAAATTGTCATATCTATTGGTATTTATCAGTTATAAGTAGAAAATAAATAATATTGTTATATTTATCCACATTTATTTGTTACAAGTTTTTCTTTGCTGGCGTAAATTATATTTACTTATAAAAAATCTTAATATTTTGTTAGTTTTTAAAAAAAAATTAAGTAACTTTAAAGATCATAAAAAGGTTCAACTTTAAAAATAAAGTATTCAAACATGATATTTTATTTTTGACTTATGGCTTTTTTTTAAAAAATTGTCATATTTATCAATAATTATCTGTCACAGGTATTTCTTTACTTGCATAAATTATTTTTACTTAAAATATTTTTTAATATTTTATTTTTTTCTTTTTTAATGTAAGTAAATTTACATTTATTTTTTAAAAAATCATAAAAAAGACCAACTCAAAACATGAATATTCAAAACATGATATTTTACTCTTGACTTATGATTTATTTTAGAAATTAAATAAATAATTGATGGATCAGATTAAATAAAGATGATATTGTCAAATTAGACTTTTAATTTTGCAACACTTGAATTATTAGTAGTGTCCATCATTGATTATAAAATTGACAAATAAATTAATATACTAATAGTCAAAGATTTTATTATTATAAATCTGTTGACTAGATTATATAATTAATGATCAATTAAATTAGATTTTAAATTTTCAACACTTTAATTACTCCCTAAGCTGCATTTGGATTTTCAAATTTGCAACGCTTTAATTGTTTCGGAGTTAAATAAGTGAATGATGTAATAAACATCATATCATATTTGTATTCATAGAACTTACCTCCCTTGAGGTTTTAAATATTATATTTACATGTTTTATTTTGATACTTATTTGACTAAGTTAAATTACTCTGAAGTATAAACGTTTTGTTTAGTGTAAGGTTACCCCTTTATAGTTTAATTATTAGTTGCAAGTTTTTCAACTGCTAAGATAATTTGGATAAAATGTGAAGAATTGATAATTACATTTATATTGTTGTAATATTAATTTTTAAAATTTTTTGTGTAACTAAATTTTACGTTAAAAAATATGTTTTAACAAGTGTTGAGTTACGTGCTTATTTTTGCTTATAATGATACACTTAAAACGAGAACTATAGTGTGTCATCCTATTTTTTATTTTGTTTTTTCCACTGCTAAGATTGGGTAAAATGGAAAGAATTGATAATCACTACTATATTGATGTAAAATTATTTTTATTTTTGTGTAACTAAGTTTTAGGGAAAAGGGTCTGAAAAATACTTTAATTTTGGCCGAAATTGTTGTTACGATTATGGAGGACCTCTTACTCCCTACACTATCTAATAGTGTATTTTAAAGGTATATATGTGCCCACGTGGACACATTACTATTTAAAATGATGCAATATTTATGATGTCCACGTAGACACATATATACCTTTAAAACACACTATTAAATAGTATAGGGGTAAAAGGTCCTTTCCAAAGTTTGGTATCGTAATAGCAATTTCGACCAAAATTGAAGTACTTTTCAGACCCTTTTCCTTAAGTTTTACGTTACAAAATATGCTTTAACAAATGTTGAGTTGTGTGTTTTTTGTTTGTAATGATACACTTAAAACATGAACCATGAGTCATCCTCTTTTTTATTTTTATTTTTTTACTGCTAAGATAATTTGGATAAAATGGAAAGAATTGATAATCACGACTATATTGGTGTAATATTAATTTTTTAGAATTTTTTGTGTAGCTAATTTTAATGTTCAAAATATGTTTTAACTAGTGTTTTTTTTTTTTTTTTTTGTAGTGATACACTTAAAACGTGAACCGTGGTGAGTCATCCTATTTTTTATTTTACTTTTTCCACCGCTAAGATAATTTGGGTAAAATTGGAAGAATTGATAACCATAGCTATATTGTTGTGATATTTAAAAAAAAAAAATTGTGTAACTAACTTTTACGTTATAAAATATATTTTAACAAGTGTTGAATTACGTGTTTATTTTTGTTTGTAATGATACACTTAAAACGTGAACCATGGTGAGTCATCCTCTTTTTAATTTTATTTTTTTCACTGCTTAGATAACTTGGATTAAATGAAATGAATTAAAAATCACGACTATATTGCATCTTCTTTTTTATTTTGTTTTTCACTACTAAGATAATTTGGGTAAAAAAAGAATTGATAATCACGATTATATTGTTGCAATATTATTATTTTAAATTTTTGTGTAACTAATTTTTACGTTACAAAATATATTTTAAAATAAGCATTGAGTTATATGTTTATTTTTGTTTGTAATGATACGCTTAAAACGTGAACCATGAAAAGTTATCCTCTTTTTTATTTTATTTTTCAACTACTAATATAACTTGAATAAAACGGAAAGAATTGATAATCATGGCAATATTGCTGTGTTGTTGTTGTGGTTGTTGTTGTTATATTGTGGTTGAAGATGTATCAAATCGATTTTAATTTATTTTAAAAAGTCTTGAATATTCAATTTTTTTTATTATGACGTTATAATATATGAATATCAAATAAGAACACAATATTTCAACAAAGTTTTGCATAATTAAAATTGGGTTATATTAAACCAATTAAATGGATTAAATGTCTTCTTATTTTTGATACCACACCTTTTGGAATCGAATCAATTGGGAAAAAATTTATCCGCATCGGGTGTTTACACCAAATTAATGCAATTTTCATTATTACATGATTTAATAAAGTAAAAGGTTAACTAATTATGGTTAAGTAAAATGAACTATAAATTTAAACACATGGCATGTATGTATTGACTTGGTGTAAACACCCGATACAGGTAAGTTAACGTCATTCAATTAAGACAAAGACAAAGACAAAGTAAAGCATTGTATCATTTTTCGAGGAATGATTGATTTATATAAATATCCTTCTCTAAGTTCATTATTTAAATTATACTATTATTATTTTTAAAAGTTGTGCAGATATATAGACTTTGAAAAATCATCCTTCAAATAACATTAGACCCAAAGTTAATGTTTGCTCATATGTTTCTCAATCTTACTTACAAAATGTTAGACTGTCGTCCAAAATTCGAACAACTTATAAAATTTCAGATCATAATCTAATGTTTTGTCATACAATTTTCAATTCACTCATAAGAAGTCTTTAGATTAGAATCTAAATATTCATAAACGGTATGAAAATATAATAATTATTTACTAAATAACTGTCCAAAAAAGAATAACCAATTTGTCTTGTAAATACCCTAAATACAGTCATTTTGGGGTACACAATAGTTACTGTTTTTTCTTTCGAGCTATTGTTTGAAGTTTGAACTCTTTCGGATTATAGACATGAATAAATGGACCATGAGTCCAAACATGAATAAATGGACCATGAGTCCAAATTTTAATAATAAAAAAAAGAGTCAAACTCTTCGTGCTAGAAGAGACAATCAAAAGAAATACATGAGCCTAGCTTTTCAAATGTCAAACTCATGGATTTCAGATTGAGACATTTAGTCACTTTTTAGCTTACTATATTTAAGAAATTTCAGGTTGGGATATTTAGTCACTTAATCAGATCATCATTATATTAATTAATCAGTGTATTATATATGTTTAGGAGAAAAAAAACTCATAATGTTTGGTCAATGTTATGAATTAAACAAGCAGAATCATTACAAAACAAAATAACAAAACATATATTGATCTGTAATATTGTAGAAGTATTCTAAACAAAATATTAATTTCGACTAACTAGTATGCTTGAAAATTCAAATCTCCAGCGGATAAAATAATAGATAACTAATCCAACATAAAACAATTGTAACATATAATAATCAAACAACGACTTGGCTGGAAATAAATATAGAATTAAACTGATTTTCTTTCATGTCGCCACTTTTTCAACCTCAGCAAAGAAATGATGACGGCTTCTTCAACATGTCACGACTTAGCAAAGGGGCAATTCTTTTGTCAGACATATGTGATGTGCTAATTGACCCATGACTCTTCATACGAGAAGCTAATTTTTTAGTTTTCTCCAAAATCCTATTATGTGATTTCCTTTATCGCTGCTTTTGCCTTTGATTTTCTAATTATCTCTTCCTCACGATTCTCAACTTTCAATGAAAGAGCATTGAAAATTTTCACTGACAATAGAGGATTAGAATGACTTGGTTGTTTACCGTGATTACCATGCAAGGAATCACGCCAGCCAAATTTTGGTCTTTTTTTTTCACTAATACTGCTTTTATAGCGTTGGTTCAGAGGGGGAACTAATGAATAAGGTGTCGAAGGGAACCTTGGCTAAGAAGGTGGGGGAGGAGACAAAGAAAACCATGGCTGAGATGGTGGGGAACGAGATGAAGGGAGAGGAGACACAAGTGGATGCCAAGAATCCGCAGAAGGCGGATGCAGATATCAATTTTTCATCGGCAGAGGGCAAGGTAGGGGAAGAGACGATAAAGGAGAGGGCAAAGGTGTACATCGATTTCTCATCGGCGAAGGACACAATGGCGGAGAAGATAGAGTGGAGACAAAGGAGAAGATTGCGGATGTGGATTCAAATAATCCGATCGAGGTGGTGGCGAGGAACACTTTAGTACGTATATAACGATCCATCATTCACCACCGTCGTCCCAATTCAAGCATAATTGGAGTTACAGGGTGAATATTTACCAAAGCGTTCGTCCTCTGCCAGATTATTTGTATCCACATCCGCCCCCTCCTCCTTAATCTCCCAATCCACCTTCTATGTCACCATGCCCTTCACAATAAGAAATAAATATCCACTTCGCCCCATCCTCCTTTGTCTCTTCCCCATTGTGCCCTCCACCTATGAGAAATCGATACCCACCTCCGCCATCTGCAGATTCTTAGTATCCACTTGTGTCCCCTCCTCTTTCATCACTTCCCCCACCGTCTCAGCCATGGTTCTCTCTACCTCCTCCCCTATCTTCTCAACCAAGGTTCTCTCGGACATCTACTTCATTAGTTCCCCTCTGAACCAATGCTATGAAAACAATCCTACTGCAAAGAAAAGGCCAGAATCTGGTTGGCGTGAGTCCTTGCATGGTAACCAAGATGTTCACTTTAAACAACCAGGTCATTTTAAACAATCCTACTGCCTTTTACGGATTCTTTGTATTCATCTTTGCCCTCTCCTCTTTCATCTCTTCCCCCATTGTCTCAGCCACTAGTGTCTCCGCCGACGAGAAATTGTTATCCATTTCTAAGATCAAAGAGTGAGCAGAAATCGTCCGTTTCTGATTTTCCTACACTGAAGAATCACAAGAATCTTAACTTAGAATGAAATTTCAATTTCGGCTAAAAATATCAATCAATTAATTAATAAAATGGATATGTACCTCTAATACTTACTAAAATCATTGGAAAAGAAAACCACCGTCCATTTTTACGATCAATGAATCGACGAAGACCTTCTGTTATTGTTTCTCCTGCGCTCAAGAACCACAAGAATCTTAGGTTAGAATGGGATTTTAACTCTGGCTAAAAATATCAATAAATCAATTAATAAAATAGATTTGTACCAATGATACTTACCGAAATCGCTGGAAAAGAAAATCACTATTCTTTTCTAAGATCAAAGAGTCAGACAAAAATCCTCAATTCATGAATCCCCTGCACTCCAGAACCATAAGAATCTTAAGTTAGAAATGAGCTTTCAACTCTTGGCTGCTAAGGTTGTGATAGAATTAATCGGAGAACTTACAAGTCGAGTAGATGTGTCACAGAAATAAAATGACTTTGTTCTGTCTTTTTTCTTTTTTTGAATTCTGAGGATGAGCCGACCCATCCTAACATTATTTATAAGAAGCTAAATGATGATTTACCATAAGTTGCCCGTCAAAAATGCAAGTTGAGTGAGAACTGGAGAGAGAAGAAACAAAATAATTCGTAAAAATATACGACTCTAATACTGATAATATGTAAAGAAAAACTTATATTTAAACACCAAAAGGTTAGCCGAGAATTAAAGATAATAACAAACAAATTTAAGAGCATAAGTTTATTATCATGATATGAAATATAACTTCTTAATATTTTATTATTTTTATTTTAAATTTAAGTAACTCTAACTTCATTATTTTTTAAAAAAAAATCATAAAAAGATCAACTCAAAATTTAAATATTCAAAAAAACAATATTTTACTTTTAATTTATAACTTTTTTTAGAAAACAAATAGACAAATGAAATTCAACTTAATTTTTTTAAAATTATAAAATGATAAACTCAACATGATATTTACTTTGGATGTATGCCATTTTTAGAAAATAAATAAATAAATGAAATTGTCATATATGTTGATATTCACCGGCTATAAGTATTTCCTTATTTGCATAAATACATTTTTTATATTTCCTTTTTTCCTTTTTTAAAATTAAGTAGCTTTAACTTCATTCTTTTAAAAAATCACGACAAGAATCAACTCAAAATATAATGTTTTAGTTTTGATTTATGACTTTTTTTAGAAAATAAATAAATTGATGAAATTGTCATATCCGTTAGTATTCATCAGTTAGAGGTAGAAAATAAATAAAATTGTCATTTTATCAAACATTTATCTATTACGTGTGTTTCTTTTGTTTTCGTAAATTATATTTACTAATAACGATCCTTAATATTTTGTTAGTTCTTTTTTTAAAAAATAAAATAAAATTACGTAACTTTAACTTCATTTTGTAAAAAATCATAAAAAGGTTCAACTCAAAAAACATGTATTCAAACATGATATTTTATTCTTGACTTATGATTTATTTTAGAAAAATAAATAAATAAAATCGTCATAGTTATTAATATTTATCTGTCACAAGTATTTCTCTACTTGCATAAATTATTTTTACTTATTACAATTTTTACTTTTTTTCTTTTTAATGTAAGTAACTTTATCTTTACTTTTAAAAAAATCATAAAAAGAATCAACTCAAAACATGAATATTCAAAAAAATGATAATTTACTTTTGACTTATAATTTATTTTAGAAAATTAATAAATAAATGATGAATTAAATAAAATAAAATAAACATAATTATTGTCAATTATATTTTTAATTTTGCAACAATTTAATAATTACTAATCAATCATTGATTATGAAATTTTCAAATACATTAATATATGAAATAGTCAAAGATTCTTTTTTATTAATTTAATAATGACTAGATTACACAATTAATGTCATCAACACCCTTCCATATTTGTATTCATAGAACTTACCTCCCTTGAGGTTTAAATATTATATTTATATGCTTTATTTTGATACTTTTTCGACGAAATTAAATTATTTGTATAAACATTTTGTCTAGTGCAATCTTATCCCTTTAAAGATTAATTATTAGTTGTAATTTTTTTAAAAATATTTACCTTCCTTGTGAAACTGTTGATATATTGTGATATTAGGAATAAAGTTTGTTAAAAAAACCGAAACTAATTGAAATAAAAACAAAAATACGGTGTATTAGCGTTAGCATAATTGAGTCTATTTAAGAATACAACATTCATGCTTAAATACGTATAAATAAATAAATATTATTTTATCTTTTTTAGAACTTTTGTGTAACATATTTTTACATTACAAAATAATGTTTTAACAAATGTTTCCTTGTTATGTGTTTTTATTGCATGTTTGTATTTTTATTTGTAATAAAAAATAACGCATAAAATATGAATAATCTTTGGTTTGTCATTTTTTATGCTCTTCTTTGTTTTTCTTCTTCCGTATAAGTGTTTTCGTTTTCAACAGACCTTTAAGTTACGGAAATGTTTTAGTAAGTGTTTTTATTATATATTTTATTTAAATGAATATTTATATTTTCACTTGTAATAATAACACATAACACGTGAACAATCTTTAATTTGTCCTCTTTCCATTTTAGCTTTTCTTCTTTTTCTTTCTTTCACATGGGCTACTTACTTTTTTTTTTTTTTTAATTTTAGTGTAACTGATGTTTTACGTTACAAAATATGTTTTAACAAGTGTTGAGTTGCGTGTCTATTTTTGTTTGTAATGATGCACTTATAACGTGAATCATGGTGAGTCATTCTCTTTTTTTATTTAGTTTTTTTCATAGCTAAGACAATTTGGATAAAATGTGAAGAATTGATACTTACAGATATATTGCTTTAATTTTTTTTATACTGTAGTTGAAGATGTATCAAATGACTTTTAATTTATTATATAATGTTTTGAGTATTTAATTTTTTTATTATGACGTTATATAATATCAATATCAAATAAAAATAAAATATTTCAACAAAGTTTTGTATAATTAAATTTGGGTTATATTAGCCTATTTTTAAATGGATTAAGTGTCTTCTAATTTTTAAAAGGGAAAATTGTATAAAATAACAAACTATTAATTCAAACTAAATGCTATAACCATAGTTTCATTTAATTCTAATATGTAGCAAATAGTTTGCCACTCGCCTCTCTCCCCAGCGAATCTCGCTCGCCACTCTCCCTCGCCTCTCTCACTTTATACAAACACAAATGTATAAATTGCGTTTCTGTTTGTATAAAGTGTGAGAAAACTGTATATACACGTGTAAATACATATATTTTCGTCCTATACACTTATAATTATACAATACAAATCTTCCCCTGCCCAGTTCTCTTTTGCCTTTCTCTCTTTTTCGCTTTATACTAACACATATTATACAAAATACAATGTATAATTTGTGTTTGTATAAAGCGAGAGATATATACGAAAATATAGTTACATATACAAATTTATATTTAAATACATATAATACACATATACATATATGACTGCAATCACAACAAAAAAACATATATACAAAATTATAGTTACGTACTTGTACATATACAGATTTTTATGTATAAGTATATCGAAATATACAAATACAGACTTTTAGATATATATATACCGAAATATACAGATTAATAGCCATAGACATAGCAAACATAAAGCTTGCTATGAAGCGCAATTATGCAAACTATAAACATAACATACAAATATGTTTTTTATGTTTGCTAAACCTAAAGTTTACTCGTTTTAAAATAACACTTTTAAAATCGAACCGATCATACTAGAGCATCACTCATTTAAGCCCAAATGTAGTTTTTTGGGCCAATCTTTTCGTGCTATAAAAGGAAAAAAATCAGTCAAAAGTAATATATGGGCCTTACTTTTCGAATGTTAAACTCACGGATTCTGTATATATATTTGATGCATCCACAACATATTATAAGGTGTAACTCTAATTAATAAACTCTAATTAATGCTAATACAAATCCTTCCCTTTATTATTACATTTAACAAGGAATTGTGCATTTTTAACTTGCATTAGGAGTCACTTAGATTATATCCCTAACAGAGTTAATTTGGGCGATACGACGCCGTGTCAGTTGGTCCAGCTTGTCTTGCATACTGCATATATACAATAACAAATTTCATCACACTCATTTTAATTAATTAATTAGCAGAAATAATTCGAGTATATTTGTTGCTACCTGAAAATAAACTTCTAGCTTCTTTCTGAGTACCACATATTCTCTCTTTAATTGCTGAAAAGTTCTCTTGCATCTGCTTCAATTTACGAAGAAATTAAAATAAAGGAAAAAATTAATCACATAATCTCACGATGAGGTCTGAAAAGAGTGGAATATATGCCTCGACAAAACATGATTAGTGTACAATTTTGTGATGCGTGAATAGTTTATGATATATTCTTTGTCTCGACAAAAATATCAACTAGTAAAAAACCATATTTAAGTAAATTCTAGATAAGTGAATAGTTTATGATATATTCTTTGTCTCGACAAAAATGTCAACTAGTAAAGAACCATATTTAATTAAATTCTAGATAAGCCAGTAGGCATGTAAGAGTATCCTGCAGGCCATCAATTACAAGAAGTAAGTTCTAGAGGATTAATATTTGAGTATAAATAATACTATAAATGAGTAAGAATATGCAATAGATATTAGATATGCATCGACATTTAACCTTGAAGTTTTGTTCATGGCCAGAAAGCGACAGTTAAAAATTCAAGACTTTTCATTTTCAAGGTTATTAGGTACATAGGTTAAAAATACCTTTAACCTTTTTTCCCTACGAACTTTCTCCCTTTTGTAATAATACTACAAGCTAGTCACTTATAATAATGTCTTGGAGTAAATATATATAATTGATATTAAATTTTTTTAATTTATCTGATCGTAACATGTTATAACATATTAAATTATGTTGATAGTGTAAAAATTCTTTATATTAATGACGATTAATTACCCTTCCACATTTCCAGCTCGACAGTATTCCATGAACTGTGTACATTCAATTTTAACTTTCTTGGCTCCAATGCTGCATACAATTAGTCATGAAAAAAAGTTGTTATAATAAGTTTGATGGATAAATTAAAGGGGATTATCATTTACACTAATTATTATAAGTATCTAGTTTATCATATAACCATCTTGTTAATTTCTAACCTTGAACAACTGCCCTTAAACTGGTGCATAAAGTTGTCAAGCTTTGCAAAATCAAGAGGATGTTCTTCCCTAAAATAATTAAACATTCAACAAATTAAATAATTATATTAATAAATCAGTGTATTATATATGTCTAAGAGGAAAAAAAACTCACAATGATTGGTCAATATTATGGATTAACCTAGCAGAATCATTATAAAACAAAGTAACAACTTCTTCCACAAAGTTAGGAGTGGCATCATCTTGTAGCTCTTCCAACTCAATAAATTGCTCATCAACATATCCCTGCACCCATGCAAGTGACTCAAACCAATTAAAACCTACTATAGTACAATCTAATTAAAATTGTCCCATTTCGAATAGTTGTTTTGGAGCAACGGTTAGTAGAAAGGATAACTTTGAGCTATTTAACTAGTTGTAGGACATTTTGCGATATCTGATACTATATCAATGCCCCTAATAATAAACGCAAAAAAGAAGAAGAGAGGAACCTGATCGAAAAGGGACTGCCTAAGGCTAGCAACTTGACGATGCAAGTTATTATTTCTTTCCATACGAGGAGCGATGAATTATAGACACACAAGTAGAGTAATTGAAAGATAATAATAATAATGCTAATACTTAGAAATTGTATGTTGAATATGGAGAAGGGAATGGGAAATGGAACAAGGGTAAGGTGGTTTATATAGGAGCAAAAAAGGGACTTCCTAGCTTAGAAGATACGGGTTCAAGGTTCATCTGAATCAATTTTTTTTTTTCTTCCAAATTTATATAATAAACTTTTTTTCCTGTTTCCCACGTGATGTCTGGTATATGTATTATTGAAGTCCGACTAAATATGAATTTGTAGGTTGTAGAACTCATTCTCTAGGGACGTCGTGCATTGCAGACCCATTTATAGGAAGGACCCTCTCAACATCATTCTTTTCGTTCTCAAGCTCACAGGGTAGTATGACACTTGTTGTGCTTGGATGAGTTGGTTACATTGATGTAACTCATGACTTAAGAGTCCAATACGGAAGTGGAGTGGGGAACAGTATCATTCCGTAAAGTGACTTAATAAGGAAAATTGAATTTATAAATGAGAGCCCAAATTGGAATAATTGAGAATGAAGTATTGGAGAAGAGATCATATATCATTATAGCTGTATTCCCTAAATTCTTTTCTTTGGAAAATAATTTGGAGATTTATCATATCATCACATTTCATATTTGTAGGAACGTCCTTTACTTTTAAAATTGGTTTTCTTTTTATAAGAGTGGTGTTTGGATCAACTTGTACGCATCTCAATTAATTATACAAGATATCTATTACCTCCCATTATTATACGTATCGAATAACTTTTATCTAACAAAGGCTGAAACAAATCAAAAAAAAAAATCTGATAATGCTCATGGTTCTTAGCTATTTTATTTACCATAATCTTAAGCTCTAATATGAATAAATCGAATCAGAATGGAGAACAAAAAAAGGGAGTAGTTGTGTTATTGGTTTTACTTTTTCCCAAAAAGGATAAAAAGGAATACTTCTATATATAATATATTAAATAAACTTTCGATTCCCTTATCATGAGACAATGTTGATAAGAATAGTAAGCCTTTGTCCAAATTAAATACATTATTGGCACCTTTTTCTTTTCCCTTTATAGTACTTTACATCATGGCTCATGCAATATTATTGCTCTTTCATAAATTGCACTATATGTGTCTATCTCTGGAGAATTATCCCCTCTTTACTCAATGATACAACTTGGGATATTTCATATTTTATTTTAGCGTAAATGCAACCATTCAAAAGTTAGCTTTTAGTAAGGGTCACTTTTTATTATTTTTATATATACATAAATAAATATTCTTCCACACTATTCTGTTCTGCTCACCCTATCCAACAAATTCTTTTTTAGTTGGTAGGCGTACAAAAAGGACTTACATAAATATTACTCCAATAAATAGAAATAAATTGTTTAGTTTTGATAAATAAATAAAATGAAACACAACAAAAAAAGAAACGCCGCTGCCGGGGATCTAACCCGGGTCACCCGCGTGACAGGCGGGAACACTTACCACTATACTACAACGACCTTGTTGAGATATTTATATTTAAATAACAATAATAATACATTCTCAACAGACAACTTATTTACTGAAGCTGGTTCACCTTGCTCTGATATGAATCGGTTTAGTTGGATGACCTTTCTGGATGCTATTTTGGTCAGAGATTGAGTTTGAGAGCCATTCCGACCCGTGGAGGCATGTCGGGAGACCGAGATGCGAGAGCTGTTTCTCCACCAAAATGCATATTAGCTGCTTCTTGCTTATAATTTTGTGCATTAACAACGTTTTATACGCTACGATTTGCTCCACATTTTTTTTGGTTAGAAAGATACGTAAAATTTATTTATTTTATATTAGCTAAACATCAGTACAAGGAGTGAGACCCAATGGGTCAGAATTACACAAAACATGTTAAGTGGCCAATACAAAACTAAAAATTGTCTATATATTCCTAAATTAGTACCATCTCCATGAGTACACTAATCTTCAAAGCTATGAAAATGAATGACTACTAATTTTATGCATCTTCCTTGACTTAGCGATAGCAACGATAACTTGGACTGTACATGCAACTCTCAGCATATGTCACTAGGTTCTCCGGTTGAGGTAGACGAGTGGCCAAGCCTGTTGAGCAGAAGGAAATGAACATCAATACTACATTTGATAGATACGTGTCGAAAAAAAAGTGTTAAAGTTCTACAGTGACAGGATTGTAGAGGCGAAAATTACCAAGTTCATATGCTTTGGCTGCCACTTTGGCAGCAATGTGAGCTGAAATTTTCCTTATGTTGGCAAATGGTGGGTATATTAGTCCCTTCTCCAAGTTCTCTTGACTTACTTCTGCTGCTAAAGCTTCCGCTGTTCAGATGAAAGAATTCGGAGATAGAAATGTAAGATTTTATGAGGATGAAAGGCACCACCTTAGTGTTAAGGTATCAAAGATTCCAATTCCAGGAAAAATTTACAGTAGCATATGCACAGAAGTTATAATCCAGAAAAAAATCGAGAGGTAGAAGTCGATCAGAACGTGAATTGCACCAGACATTATCTTAAATAGTAGAGTAACATTTTGCAGAACTTACAGGCTGCCAGGAGCATGTCATCATGAACGCGAATAGCACCAGATATTATCAGTCCCAGACCCAAACCAGGGAAGATGTATGCATTATTTCCCTAGAGAGAAATTGAGTACCTAATGTTATGAAATTTCAATGTATTTAGGAAAAATGTAAAAACCATATGTTTTGACATTTCAGACCTGACCAGACACGAACACTTTCCCCTTGTACTCAACTGGAGCAAATGGACTCCCGCTAGCAAAAATGGCCCGCCCCTGTATGGATATGGGAAAATGTTAGAACTGCAAGAAAACAGAACATCTGCGAAGACGAACATTGACAGAGTAATACCAACTTCACACGTAAAAAATGGACTGTCCAATAACTTACTTCACTCCATGTATAAGCCTCTTCAGCAGTACATTCAGACTGTGATGTTGGGTTGGAGAGAGCAAAAATAACTGGTTTCTGCATTACAAACCATTTAGAACAATAAGTTACTCTTGCTTAAGTCTTTTACCCAAACTAGGTGGACTTACAGAATGCAGCTTTTCTCCGAGAAGGATTTCAAGGAACAAGGAATAGTACCTTATTGAAGGTTGCCATAGCTTGTACCACTTCTTTAGTAAACATCTTCCCAGTGCCAGAAGACCCAATCAAGACAGTTGGCTTAATTAACTGGTACACAATAATATGAGTTAAGGATGAGACTTCGAGGGGGAGGATAACGAAACTGGGAGGAGGTGATATATTTGTACCTTCACAGCATTCACCAGTTCTTTTACTGGCTCGTGGTCATGAGCCCAGGGCCTCTTAAAATGTTGAAGCGACTCCATACGAGACCTTACTATCAACCCCTAGAGGAAGAATGATGTGTGGATGTTTAGTATATCAATTAGTTGCTGGAAGACCGATGGAAAGAATAAAATATCTAATACAGACAATTTCAGATACCTTAGAATCCACCATCCAAGTTTTCTTGCGTGTCTCTTCTAGAGGGGCACCAGTCTACACAAAGAACACTATTGCATAAATCACTTGACATATTTCGTTTTTATAAAGGTGGTAGAAACTTTTGACACAAGATCTTTAATCAAAAGTCAAAATAAAGAGAAATTGTTTCCTTCAAAGCCAAACCTGCTTTGACATCTCAAGAGCTATGAGTTCTGCTATCCCAGTACCAGCCTGCATTGTCAGTAAGTGATTTAAGGGGCATAACGGAAATCTACAGAGATATACAATGGAAGGGAAACTAATATATGATCAAATCCAGCTCTTAAACTGCTAAGGCCTTAAAGGAGGAAGGCGTTGAGAAATTCCAAGTATAACTTTGGAGCTTTCAATACTGAAAAAATCCACCTCTGGTCTTAAACATTAAACATAATGAAAATCAAACTTCATTTTGCTAACCGAGCAAGGTTGTTAGCTAATATGAAGGCAAAACCAAAAGCTGCATGTCAAAACATCATGTACCTCTCCAGCTCCCAGGAATAAAAATTTATGCTGTGCCAAGTTTCCCCCCACTAAGTTTAGTGCTGCCATGATCCCTGCTAGGATCACAGATGCAGTCCCCTGGAGGATAGCACAGAACAGGAAGATGTTAGTGACAGAATGCGTGTATCAGTCATACAAACACCACTTCTATGACAGCATTACAATATTTGAGTCCTTATCTTACCTGAATGTCATCATTGAAAACAAGGTGGCTAGTTCCATACTTCGCAAGAAGGTCAAATGCGTTATGATTCGCAAAGTCTTCAAACTATTGATGTATGTCATGAAGTTAGAGCACAGAGTAAAGTTCAATTTACATATGTACAACTTCATCAGAAGACAACCAACCTGAATGAGCACTTTCTCTCCGTAAGTCTGCTTGACAGCAGACATAAATTCATCCAAGAGTTCAGCATATTCCTGAATGTGGACGACCATCAAAAGAAGAAAGTTAAAAACAAATACAACCTTCTATGAAATGTACTCTATGACCTAGCATTGTAGGAAATAAAAATTTTGAACTTGTCCTCTAGCTCTTCTTTGTCTGAGCCCGATGTAAAATTCATCTTTTAACAATTTCTCATTGTTTGTACCCACATCAATGGTTACTGGCAAGCACTGCAAAGGAAGAAAGGATAATTAATCTGCCGATTGGTTAGGTGAAGTTAAAACCAAGCAGATAAGGCTCTGCCTGACTGATAACGCTAACTAATGCTTTTCAAGTGCCAAGTAGCTGGGCAACTATAAAGTAACATGTTCTATTTGCAGGTTTCTATGCAAAACGATGTGCAGAGAACAGTCAGATAACACAGTCTCAGACCATATAATTATTTAACATTTTGGCAGATGTAAGATTTGATTGAGTTCACCGAACTTTAATGAGACACGATACTATTTGTGAAAGAAAGGCATCATGTCCATTTCTAACAACTGTTACATTTTCCCTACAGAAACTTACAGATGACGGTCGAATGCCTCCAAGAGCGGTGTATAAAGAGAGTTTCCCTACTGGTATCCCCATTCCCTGTCAAGATGAATTGATTGTCATTAATATGTCTTTAGATACCTAAGAGAAATATGTGGGCAGATATGTCATATATCTGTTTTAAAACATACATTGGTGCATAGAGAAACAGGGAACATCAGTTAAACAAACAGATAATTAGTTATCTGTTTTTCCTTGGAACTCACCTAATATGATTCTAAAAATTAGTGTGAAGTCCATATACAACATACCTGGCAACCTAGGTCTCCAAGGCCTAATATTCGTTCTCCATCAGTTACAACAATAACTTGAATTTTCTTCTCAGGCCAATTCTTTAATACCTCAAGAATTTTGCCTCTGCAAATGGCTATAACAAATCAGATCTAAATGTAATAAAAAAAAACCTTGGGCCACTAATTTGAAAATTATCTGTTGAATTCCAAACACATACTTTTCTTTCAAGCTGATAAAAAGGCCTTGAGGTCGTCTGAAGATGCTACCATACTTCTGGCATGCTTCACCTACTGTTGGAGTATAAACTACCGGGAGAAGCTCTTCCACGTTTTCCATAAGAAGCTTGTAGAATAGCCTCTCATTTCTCTCCTGCACCAAGATGCAAGAATTTGTATATTATGATGCCAATAAATTGGGCATAAAAATGTAGAAGGACTTGATCCAAGCAAGATATATTTGTTTGGGACATCTTAGATGTAATCAGACTCCAACTATTATTATGTCATTGTTTCTTTAATACTAAAGTATAACTTAACAGAAAGCAGCAACTAATCACGAGCATTACATAGATATATTATGTGCTACTACCTGAAGATCCATCATGGCCACGTATCTTTGCAGTGGTACATCATACTGACGCAGATTGTTCAGCAATTTCTTAACCTGACAGAATAAGTGACACAACAATGCAGTTAAATAGAGAGCTTACATTTGGTCAGGAAGAGGAAGACTGGGAGAGACATAATTAAGGCTATGCAAAACACAACATGGACAACCTGAAGCTCGTGATTAAAAACCACAGGAGGAAGAAGACCACGTAAATAGTGTGAATCCCTTTCTTTCTCGCTGAAAGCTAACCCTTTGTTGTAGTGAGGATTACGCAACAATGAGTATCCGCTGCTCACCAAAGAACAGAATCATGTTCATAATGGATACAAATGAAGAAGCACTTCTCAGGTTCACCAATGATGTTCATTTTCTTTAACATCAAAAAATTAAGGAGATCAACAAGTAGCCCATTCTATTACATCATTTTCAGGTGAGCTTAAATGGAAAGATACAATTTTAAACTAACATATAAAGACACCAGGAGAAAAACAATCAATCAAGTGGCATTATAAGAACCGACCAGAACAAAAAAAATCATTTTTTAACAAATTCAAATAATTAATGACAAAAAGCAACACAGATTGAAAAACCAAATTTCAGAAACCAGGGTGTGTCAGTATAAAAGCTTTCCAATTTTCTCAAGTTCGGTTGGTCATATATTTTGAAAAACATTTTCTCGAAAATAAATTACTATTGATTTGTGTCCACTCCGCACTAGACAAGATGATGTGGAATTTTAATAGAGAGCATAGAAAATATCGAAACAAAACGTAAAAATCGAATCTTTTCACCTAGCAACAGAGAAGTTCCAAGGAGTAATAGTTTGAACTTCAGTGGCACTATCCTCGCCGTACACATCGCCGACTCCACCAGTGACCGTCGATTTAGAATCTTTCTCTATAACTGGAGAATTTTCCTTCATCTCCTTCAAAGTATTCTCCATTAAAACACTCACATTCCGGTCTGCCGGTCTTCCATTTGGGCTCACAGAGGCCACCACCATAGGAAAATACACCTTTTTCCGGGACTGAATCAAACATCTTGAAACCCCAGATAGCGAATCGCTCTGCAAAAACAAAAATCTGATCAGACAAACATTTGCAAGAGTAATCTGGAAAATGGAAGATTCAAAGAAATTCATCATAAAATTTGATCAAGAATTCCATGATTTAAGAGCTAACAAGAAATGGGGTTTGGGCTAAGAATGTTATTTACCGGAAAATTGGTTCCATTCAATGAGAACATTGTGATTTGTGAGAGAAAAAGAAGAAATACAGAGTATTTTGTTTTTGTTGAGAAAAGGGAAAAGAGAGAAAGAGTGTTAAATACTAGAAAAATCTGCTTATGAGGGCTTATTCTAAGAAAATGCGGCGACAAGACCGTGTAAATTTTATAAGAAAAATGACAAAAATTATTCCCACGTTTGAGTAGCTTCAAAGTGACTGTACAGTACTCTATCCGTTTTAATTTATTTGTCCTGCCACATATTATTTTATCTTTTTTTTTTTAATAAAAAGTATGAATAATCTTTTACTTGACATATTTAAAATTATGAAATTAAAAAACATTTTAATACATTTTTCATATTTTTAATTTAAAACACAAAATTTAATTTTTTAAGATTCATGATAAAACAAAATTAGATAAATAAATTAAAATAAAGGGAGTATATTTTTGATCAATTTTAATTTTTAAAGTTTGTCAAAAATAAGTATATTTTGTTGGCTTCAATTTTTGTTATATTTAATGTGGATTATGAACAAAAAAATTTAACATGACCTTGAATAGATAAGTTAATTTTTTAAAATATATCACATTATTTAAGTGTTTAATCAAAATATAATTAAAATGTCTAAATAAAATTTAATCGAACAAATTTAAAGGGGAATAAATTAGGCAATGGAAATTGAATGGTGACGTGTGAACTGTGACGCATCTAAAGTGATTTATGGAAAGAAGGAAATTCCGCTGGCAGAATCTTCATGGTAATACAAGGAACCTGTCTTTATCTTTGGACCCTAATATTTCGCATTATGGTAAGATGCTTTTGTGATATAGGCGAATTCATAATTTAACAGTTTATGAATTTCTATAAATCTAAAATTATAAAAAAATATTTGTTACAAGTGCTAAGTATTTGAACCCTTGTCAAGGGGACAACAAAGTTTAAGTGGTTAAATACTTCATTCTGTCACTTTTACTTGTTTCATTTTGACTTGGCACAGTCATTAAAAAAAAGAGTATTGATATGTATTTTATCAAACTATCCCTATTAAATGATATTTCGTATTAAGTCTTGAAAAATGATTTGAAGAAAGAGTATTTACTGATGAGGGTAAACATGGAAAAATATCATTGTTTTTTCTTGATATGTCAAAAGTGACAAGTAAAAGTGAACGGAGAGAATAGTAAATTTCTCAAAAAAAACATCGAAATTTTTTACTCAATTTGTCAAGGATCGTAATTCTCCAAAATGCTAGGTTGATTTGTCTCATTTAATAGGTTATTATTTCACATAGTTATCTTTTCTTGATTTTAATTTTTGTCAATAAAAAAAAGTAATTTTCTGAGATAATAATTACTCCTAATTGAGTGATCATCCTATAAATCAACTACCGAAATGCTGGCAAGTAGAGCACCTCAACAATAAGGAAAAAGAAAGGATTGTGCATGTCTGTTTGGGTGTGGATTAGTAATTATATTATCAAAATACCAACTTTGTGGATGCTGATTTTTCCTGTGAACATTATGTATTACACACTCCATGAAGTAGAGAAAAAATAATCTTAATTGCATATAAGCATCAGTAATTTACAATTACATTTTGCCCTGTGGAAGCAGAGTCATTGCTTACATTTTTGTGCTATTCTGAGGAGACTACACTTGAATCTTCCAAGAATGAATATTCCTCAGTGCTATAGAAATAGTTATCTGCAAAACTCCTAAATACAAACACATACTAAAGATCCTAGACCTAGAGGTGTATGACCTTTTTTATGTCTCTTAAAGATAATATATAACAATTGCCACATTCTTTTGTGAAGAAAAGAGGTGGCTTCAGGCAATATGTACAAGCTTTTGTAACTATCCATATCTACCTATCTTGTTTGGAAGTTCAATGTCTTAATAGCATAAGAGTACATAAAGGCGAAAAAGACTGCAAAACCAACCAAAACCACAGCAACTGGTGCCATGAAGTCTGGATTGTATCCGAAATGATCTTTAATGTAGTCTTTAATCATAGGGTTTGGAGACATATTTGGGACTTTGATAGTAGCCTCCACATCACCATACTGTGATACAATGCAACCATAAACAGTCCATGCAACTGGACAGATCCAGTAATACCATATCCACCACTTGGGAATTCTCTGAGATTTTAATGAGAAATATTAGTATCGTTGTTATGTGCAAGATTATTTATATGTTTGAATGCCTGTAAAGAACATTTGACTTACCGGTCTGGGAATGAAGAAACCGGAGAAAAGATTGAAGAGAGCATAGAATGCTGCAGCAAAGATCGCAGCAACTTGGTGGTTCGGTGTGATGGAAACAGTCATCATTCCATAGTATGTCCAGTATAGGAAGGAGAAGAAGGTTACAAAAAAGAACCAGAAGAATTTAGCCGCCGTCCACTCAAAGCCAATCATAGCATACACTATAAGAGTATAGTATGTTGTTTGGACGAGTATGTATGGTATTTCTGCAATTACCTGCAAGCCAAATGTATTACATCAATTAATGAGAATGAATAAGAAAATGTCCTGTAAAAAAGATAGGACTGCTTAATATGTTGTTATAACTTAGTTGGATGATGCTTACCTGTGCCATAGCATATGGTAATGCTGAATACATCCCAGCAGCCCTTTCTCTATAAAAGACGGTTCTTTCAACGGCTACAATTGGCTGTACAGTTGAACAATTATTGATTCCAACAAACAGTACAGCTGCATACATTGCCCCGATGACTATCATTAGATCACTGCTAGTTTCTCTGTAACACAGAAAAAAACAGACTTATGGAGTTAGTAATCGACCTTTTAGATTGTCTGGTTTAAAAAAAACCCGTGAAATCTGTGGGTTAATTTTAGATAAGAGGTAGATACATTTTACTGCCAACATTCCAGAAAATTGTCCCTATCATTAGTGCTGCAGCCAGACTAAAGAAGAATCTGACAAGGTTATAGTCTGGACTTCTCCAGTAAGTCCACCATTGTTTCCATAAGCAGGACTTGAACTGGCCCCATGTGGGCTGGGAATATTGTGTGGTAAAGTTGAGGTCTTTGGCTCCAGGAGGAGGTGTGCTCAAATCATTGACAAGAGCCTTGTTTCGTCTGCATGAAGCAACATACTTCATTAGTTTTTTTTCGAATGTGCCAAAGACATTTTGCAGTTCACTCATTTTGACTTACTGATGCAAAGCTGATGATCTGTAGTATTCAGCAAAATCCATTCCTAGTCGAGTTTCTGTGGAAATTGAACTTGCCTCTAGCATCCAGGTAGCTGGATTATACTTCTCTTTAATTTTTTGAACTCCTGGAATTGCCTGCATCAGATAGTTGAATTAGTACACTTTCCTTTTGACACTCATAAGCAAAAAATGAGGTGGTTCTTAGTTATTTGAATGTATAGTTCAAGAATCAGTAAGTACCTCGAAATACTCAATAATTTTCTGAGAATGTCGACCTAATGGGCCTGCATAGATTACTTGCCCGCCTCTTTTCATAAGAAGCAGCTGATGTGCAGAAGAAAACACATATTTAGAGAAAGGGGACTTAGAGAGCTAAGAGACATTTCTTTTTCAGACTGGATGGTGTGGAAGTTATAAAATCTCTTATTTTACCTCATCAAATGCTTCAAATATATCGATACTTGGTTGATGTATTGTGCAGACAACAGTTCTCCCTGTGTCTACTGTGTTTCTCACAGTTCTCATAACAATAGCTGCTGCTCTTGCATCAAGACCAGAAGTCGGTTCATCCATGAATATAATTGAAGGATTTGCAACAAGCTCTACTGCAATAGTCAATCTTTTTCTTTGTTCTGTTGACAAACCAGTAACTCCTGGTAGACCTACAATTGCATCCTTGAGATTGTCTAGCTCAACCAGATCCATTACTTCATCCACAAAAACCTGGAAAAAGGTTTTCAAAGAAAAACTCAGTATTTTTCCTGTAAAATTGTTACATTATAACATAAGGAGGAGTTACTCCATACCATCTTATCTTCATTTGTGACTTCTTTTGGGAGCCTGAGGAAAGCCGAAAATAACAAAGATTCATGGATAGTTACTTGCGGTGAGTGTATATCAGTTTGTTCACAATATCCTGAAACTCTGGCAAATGTTTCTTGATTCTTTGGAAATCCGGATATTCTTACATCACCTTCAATGTAGCCTCCAGTCTTACGTCCAGCTAGAACATCCATGAGTGTAGTCTTTCCTGCTCCACTGACTCCCATCAATGCTGTCAATACGCCTGGCCTAAATGCACCAGTTACTTCGCGAAGCAATTGAAGTCTGTCCTCTGTTACTCCTTGGTCCCTCATTTCCTGAAAAAATCATTAAGTAGGTTCAAGTTCAATCATAGAAAACTCCCTGATAAGGAGATTGAAGAGCTACAATGGTGATAAATTATCAAACTAATTAGGTGAAAATGAGTGGAAGGATATGAATCTTACTGGTGGCATGTCAACAAAGTAGCTCACACCCTCGAAGGACATTGCCAGTGGGGTAAATGGCAGAATCATTCCTTTCTTTGCTGCAACACCATTTGCAGCCTCAAGATTTGCATCTTCATTTCTATGGAGAACAGTAGAGCCGGTACGACTGCTCATTCGTCGGATTTCCATTTCTCCTGCAAGAGAATAATTTTATTGTAAGCATTACTTGTATTTCCTAAACGTATTCTGTGATTGATGGGCTAAAGATCATACTTGTTCTGTTTCCATCTGCTGCAGATAAGGATCGAGGGAGATCATCTCTCTTCGACCTGTTGACTCTAAGTCTAGGGGGGTCCCTACTTTCTTCTTGATCAGCTTCCATATCCCTGGCCTGCTCTTTGGATAATATAGCTTGTGGCTTGTTTAGAGCTGATAGGGTGACAAAAGATCTAATAAGTTTAGAGAATGCACTGAATAGCAAATCCCATTATACATTTTGAGGAGTGAATACTTACGGCTGAGATACATAAGAACAAAGGTAAAAAGAACGTTGAAGAGAATTGTGAACCCCAGAAGAGCAGCAGCACCAATCCAAAACCATCTTTTTTCAGCAAAAACGTCAAAGTTTCTCATCACTTGCACACCCAATCTAGTAATTCCATCTGAGGCCTGTGAATGGATTATATATGGTTATGAACTTCGATAAATCACATTGCTTCTTTCTGGAGTACTGTCATGTTTCACTTGATAATATGGTCAAGAGAGGTGGTAAAGGACAAGGAGAAGGTGGAAGCGAACTTACAGGTCTGTTCATCCACCTTGGAGCAAACATTTCATTTACAGTGAAGGCGTTGAATCCGTAGGATAGAGGTGAAACCCAAAATCCCCATCGCCACCAGTCTGGAATTGAACCTGTTACAATTAAGCCAGAATTTTGTCAGTGATTGAAACTTGTAAACAATCCCCTAAAAAGAATTAAGCATTTATATTGCTATTTTCTGGCTGCAATTTTTTTTATAGGTAACAAATAGAAAACAAATGGTATTTTATTTTCTACATGTTAATGTTTTTGAACTAACCTCTAGGCAG
The DNA here is from genome assembly GCA_035578085.1 of Solanum pinnatisectum. Lineage (NCBI taxonomy): Eukaryota > Viridiplantae > Streptophyta > Magnoliopsida > Solanales > Solanaceae > Solanum > Solanum pinnatisectum. Next base: position 53,441,025 of record CM069078.1, on the reverse strand, counting down.
GATGAAACCACCCAATAGGAACACAAGAAGGAGCGTGAGTGCTCCACCAGTATTTGCAATAATCATAGTCCTACAAACTCCTGCAGTGAGCCTAAATAATCCAGCAGCCATTTGTTGGATCAGAAAAACCAACAGTGATTGCTTGAAGAACCTGGGCAAGGGATAACGCAGTAAAGTCAAATTCAATACTCCGCCAAGGTACGCAAATTTCTCATGTCAAACTACCAAAGCATCTATTTAACTATTTTGTAGTGTTGCGCTTGTCTTGTCCTTTAAGATAAGTTGTACATTTGACATCTTTTTCTGAGATTCAAATATACAAATTGAAATGTACTTTGAAAATGATTATTGAATTACCTGCTAGCTTCAGGGGCAAAACCAATGGTATAATATGTCATGACCATCCACACAATAGTCTCAAACACAGAAATTGGAACCTTTAGGAGCACAGTTGGTAAAGTGAAAGTCCAAGGTGGATGAAAAAGAAGGTCCCTATGCTTGTAAAAAACAGGAAGCCTTTGTATGATGAGTGAGAGTTCAGAGAAACCATTGAACATATTGATGACCATTCCAAATAGGAGGGCACCAACATAGACACCACCGTCATCTTCAGTTTGGTGGTGCATTTTGGTCCTCAAGAACACAGTTGATGCAATGAGTGCGACAATAACTATTTGAACAGTCTTGAAAATGTAAACAAAAGAGTTCCTCTTGATCAAAAGCCATTCTCTTTCAAAGTTTGTCTTAAGAAGCTCTAATGTAGGGACAGTGTACTTGTTGAATATTAAAGCAGCTGGGTGACTTCTTGTTTTGTCATAAGGAACTGATAGCTCATTTTCTATACGTAAGCCAACATGGAAGCGCTTGAATCTCTTTGCAAATTCAGTTACTGATATGTACTGGTATGGCTTATGTTTATTCACCCAGTACTGCTCTTGATCCTTCTTTGATGTAACCTATGCAACAAATTACATGTCAGATTATGTTGCAAATACAAAATGGGATTCAAATATGCACTACAATGTAATTTGTTATAGAAGATTGTCTGTTTTATTTTTCAAGTTTACAATTCCTTTTATTATGAGCTATGTTGCTCGAAACCTTCAAAAATGTTGTTGCACCCATGTGGCATAATTCAAAAAGACATATCTTTTGGATGATCCGACATATACCCAAAGTCATTTGATGATTACCTCTTGCAAGAAATCAGCAGTGCCTTTTCTTTCTGGACATTTAAAACCACATGTTTCGAAGAATTCGAGTACATGTTCACGTGGGCCTTGGTAAACAATCTGACCTTCAGATAAGAGAATGATATCGTCAAAAAGATCGAATGTCTCAGGAGCAGGCTGGAGGAGAGACATCAAAATGGTGGCCTCTGTAAGATGTACAATCTGCTGTAAACATTTCACTATCTGAAATGTGGTGGAGCTGTCCAGTCCAGTAGATATCTCGTCCATAAATAGTGTTTTTGTTGGCCCAACAATCATCTCCCCTGCATCATCAAGCCCATTATTCTTCTTCATCCGAGTTTATGTTACGAGACAACAATTAATCAAAGCAATAATAAAATAAGATTGTTGATAAATGTGTTGGTGAGATTAAAAGTGACATTATAAACAAGTTTATTTTGTTTTAAAAGAAAAATGATAAAAACTTTTGATACTTAAAAGAAACTTTCGACCGCACCAAGCAGCCTTGGTTTTTTTTTTTTCTTGTAATAACATATTAAGATTCTTTTAATTTATTTATCTTATTAAACACGTTTTATTAGCGTATATCACTCTATGCTACGCCTATGGGAAGCAATACTTACGCTTTGTATATAGACAAAGTTGTCTTAATTACTCTCCGTCCTATTTTAGTTATCATTTTAGTTCTTTGTGCATCCATGAAAGAATAATCAAATAAAGTATAAAAAGATCACTATCTTAATGTTAAGGATATAGAGTAATTGATTTTATTTTTTTAAAGTATATAGAGTAATTGAAAAGAATTATCAATTTTAATCTTAAATTCCTAAAACGACAACTAATTTGAAATAACTTTCTAAAGCCAAACAACAATGAAAATAAGGCCACGGGAGTAAGACACTATTTTTATTTTAGAAGGTAATATAGTCAAATGAAGTTAGGAAAAGTAGCCATTTTGGTGGTCACCCAACGAAAAATTAAAGTGCGTTAAAATTAAAAAGTAGCACAGAGCTGTGTGAGAGGTGTGGTTGGTAGTATAACTCCTTTCAAATTATTAAGTCAACAGTAGCATTATTTGGTTAAAGTAAGCCTTATGAAAAATAAGCACATTAGAAAAATGATAATTTTAAATTGTTATTGCAACATATTTAATATTTAGAATTTAAAAATCACGGAAGGACATTTGCTATAGTTGCGATCGATATAATTTAATTTGTTATAACAAAGTTATTAACATATATTTTCCAGATGACGTTTTTTTATTTGTTATTGCAGATAGTTAGATAATTTAAGGTAGTTTAGAATTGAACCTGTAGTGACACGCTTCTTCTGGCCACCAGAAATGCCACGTATCATTTCATCACCAACAATTGTGTCCCGACACACATCAAGCCCCAAAATCTGCACATTTTTTCTTTTAGTTCAGCAACTAATGTTACGTTGTGTTTGTTTACCTAACAAATTAAAATTTCTACTACACCACAAATAATAAGTTCCTAAAAATTTAATAAATATTCATTTCTTTTCAAATAAAAAAAAAAAACAAATCTCAAAGGAATATATACATCCGAACAAAAGAGTCGGTGAGTAGAGAAATTTGACCTACAGAAAATGATTTTAGTTATAGAAAAAGGAAAGTGGTTAGTTCAGACACATCAATACCTAATATTTTCAAAAGTCAATTATAAGTTGCAAGTAAATACCCACTTCCTATAAAGAAATCAATTAGTGGCTGGGCCTTGTAGGGTCTCAGTCTCACTTACCCTGAGTGTATAATCAGTGATAAGGCTGCTTTCAAGTCCCTCCACAGCAGTTGCCTAAATTAAACATTAAAGGAAAATCACAATGTTAGTAAATATTAAAAAGCAGTTTATTAAAACAAGAAAATGTATCATAGTTACTAAGCAGCTAATAAGAGGTTAATTACAATGTTAGTAAATATTAAAAAGCAGTTTATTAAAACAAGAAAATGTATCATAGTTACTAAGCAGCTAATAAGAGGTTAATTACCTTCATGAAAAGATCAATTTCAGCCTCCGGGAAGATTCCAGCATCCCTTTCTCTCCTTGCAAGCTCCGTTAGAAGTTCTACGAATTTAAATATAAAAATTATTATAAATAATTATAAAAACAATTAATCGAAAGTAAAAAATTAAAGTACCATAACGAGAGCCAACTCCTTGGCATCTAGCAGAAAAATCAAGAGTTTCTTTAACAGTCATTTCAGCAACATGAACATCATTTTGACTAATGTATGCCGATGTTTTTTGGGGTACAAATTCCTTTAGCCCGTGCCCATTGTATGTGATTTCTCCTTTAACCTGTTCCATAATTAACATGCTCGTATAACGTTATGTTGCACTGAGTATGTTATCGTTGTTATTGTAACATGTGAATTAGTATGAGAAGTATAACTAACCTTTAAGCTAGGGTCTAATTTTCCAGCCAAAGCCAAGAGAAGGGTGGTTTTCCCAGAAGATGGTGGACCTAATAGAAGGGTCATCCTAGAGGGTTTGATAATTCCAGAAGCATCTTTAAGAATAGTAAGTTTAGTTTTCTCAGCCAAATTAATTCCAACGCAACTCAAAGCTGATTCTGCAATGTTTCTGGCAGCATTAGGCAGCGAGGGAATTGCTCTGTCGCCGATATAGCAATCAGCTTCTATTGTTAAATGTTCGTAACGAACTTCTACTGTAGGAAGGGTAATTCCAACTCTGCAACCATATAATATAAGATAAGTTACCTGCTATAACAGATTAATTGAATTACAGATAACAATGGATATAAGTTAATTTTATATTATTATATAAGTGGACCTGTTCTAAAATTAGTTCATAAAGTAGTTTGAACGAAGTTTTTGGTTTCGAATGTTTGTCACATAATACACGTAGGGTGGAGAGAACGTTTTGGGCATTAAATAGTTTTGACTTTTGCTATGGATTTATGTGATTAACTTTTATTTTTAAAATGGTTTATTCTTACCTGTCCTCTTTGATTCCTAAAATGAAAAGCTGCACGACAAGGTCGGCCGTTTCTACTTTAACTTTTCCTTTGTTTTCACTTCAACATAAAATCCAACCTTTTTTTATTATTTATTATTATATTAGAGTCGGCAAGAAATCAAAATTCATGAAAGTTCAGATAGTCAATCAACTAAGTTATTAAGATTTTCTAGATAAAATCGAACTAATTCCCTATAATTTAACATGGATTGAATTTGTTGGTGGATATAGCGGTTCAACTAAACTGTTTTGGATTTGTTGAGTTCTAAATAATAGTAAAGCATTTTGGCTTTACATGAGTTTAAAAGACAAAAAGAAAAAGAAAGTGTTTGGTAAGAGCAAGTTGCATATTGTGAATTTGTGATGCATACGCACATGTATATGATTTGAAATGGTGCTCACGATAAGATATTGAAGAATAAAATGTGTACATGATCATTTGTAGTCGTTGTATACTTGACTTATTCTTATAATAATTACACCTAAGACACTTCTCAATAACATAAATGTTTACACCAAGTCATCCCACCCACGTAAGAAACACTAGAACTTCTTTTTTACCCAACATAAAACTCTCTTGCTACAATTACAAATTTATAATCATGATCCGTACACCTACATATATAGCACACGCAATGATGGGGTTTAATTAAATTCCTAACATAAAAAAATCATGTTATGAATAATAAGTTGAAAACAAAATCCGCTATAAATTTATAAGTTTGAGATTAAATTTATATAATGAAAACTTATCCAACTTGATATTATTTTATCTCCCCTTCCAAATAGAATAAATTAGTAAGATCTCAGGACTACAATCCTGAAATAATTTGGTCCACGAACTAAACGATACCTTAGTATAGTGATTAGAAACGTTATTCAAAAAGTATGAATTCATTAGAATTTTTGGCCCTGCAAGTAAAATTTCAGTAATACTATTAACTTACTTGTCGATTCGATTTCTGAACTTTCTGAGAAACTTTTCATTATCTTCCTCTGCAACTCTGAAAAAGCGATCAATAAACTCTTGGCGTTCATTGATTCCCAGATTCCGAACATCAACCTCCTTATGAACAACTTTTCTATTCCCTTGATTCTCACTCTCCGCGAACGATTTAAGCACCGTCTTTCTCAATCGATCGTAAGTCGGCAATCTCTCTAACGCAGCCCACGTGAGTGCTTCTTCATCTTCTTCTCCACGAGTACTTCTTCTACTCGGCATTGGATTGAACACATCTTCTACCATCCAACTTGCTCTGCTTCTGCTTCTACTCATCGTTCTGCTCAAACTACTCCTACTACTCCCCAACCTCCTCGGTCCCCCATTAATTTTCTCACCTTCCATTTTCGCCTTATTTAACAGTAATTTAACGCTCGATTCGAGAAATTAAATGAATACACAAAAACAGAGCAGAGAAACGATATTTTTCATACGGAAATGAATTCCGAGCTCCTATTGATGGAGAGGATTTTCTGTTTTCCAACGAGTTTTTTTGGTAACAGAAAGGGTCTCACGCTCTGGTTGTGAAGAGGGAGTATGGAGAATGGGCGTATGAGTCCAGAAAAGTTAGTGGATATTTATATTAAAATAGGGGGACAGGTGACAAAAGTTGGGTAGCTATATATTTCTGCTATTTCATATTACTGAATTTTTATTTTATATTAACTGAATTTTTAAATTAATGTATATTACCTATTAAGAGATACTCTTAAGTAAATTTATGAATCAATGCATACCTATTAACGGATTTTAGGTGAACTTGTGAGCCAATTTATATATATCAAGGAATATTAATTAAATTTGTGAGTCGATACATATTACTGAATTTGTGAGTCAATGCATATCTATTAAGGAATATTAAGTGGCTTTGTGAGTCAATGTATGCCTACTAAGAAAGAAAGGACACAATTTAAATCATAGTTTCCACTATTATTTTTTGTTTATTATCAAGTTATTCTAATTAAAAGTAGTAGTACAATTTATCTCTCATATCTATTAAGAAAATAATGACACAATTTAAATCATATTTTCCTCTATTGTTCTTTTATTTATTCTCAAGTTATTTTAATTAAAAGTAATACAATTTATCACTTTAAAAAAAATGTAAAACTTCATTAAAGAAAAGGATAAATATATTAAAAAAAAAAGTTCAAACATTCATCCTGAACTTTAATTAATTCAATTCTTTTGAACAAAAGAAGCCTAAAAATTCACTTAAATATTTTTTTTAGAAAAACAATCACTTAATATGAAATAAAGGGAGTACTTTATTATTGTATTTATTTTTCTTTTGATATTTTATTTCTCCATTTCTTAATTTTATTGATTATGTCTTTCCACTTGCTAATGTTGAAATTATACGTAGATTATATCAGAGGATAAAATGGATGAGTTGGATTGACTTTGGACAAGTTAAAATGTATGGGTTAAAATTACTTGTGCATAAAGGAAGTTATTGTTGATTACTAACATATTGAACTTTAAAATACAATGAATAAAGCAAAGAAGAAAAGCGAATAATAATTTATAAGTATGAGCATGAGGATACACAAATTTTAATCTACATTATATTGTTATCACAAAATACCAAACAAAAAATGTATTTGAGCTATTAGATACCTAAAAATAAAATACGAGCTTTGCAAAATTTTAGGCCGAGTTATAATGGTAAATTAAAATTTTAAAAAAATTTCTACCTTTGATGTTGGTTTTTCCAAATTCAAATCTTGATCCACCACTGAATATAACTCACTATATAATTAAATTTGGGGGGGGGGGAGGGGGGGGGGGACGGGGATGACACATCATTGTCACATCAGTTCAACTATCACAAATATCTAGTTTGTCATAACTATAATTTTAAACTAGAGATAATTACAAATAAACTAAAATTATGTTACATTTAAAATGGCAATCCGGCAACAATCAATTAGGTAATAAGTACTAATTACTATCTATATATACCTCAATAATATACTTCCTCCGTTTCAAAAAGAATGACTTCATTTTATTTTTAGTCTGTTTCAAAAAGAATGACCTCTTTCATTTTTTGGTAACATTTTAATTTCAGTTTTTCACATGGCGTGTTTAAGACCACAAGATTAAAGGACAATTTTGTACATTTGACATAACTTTAATTTAGGACCACAAGATTCAAAAGTCTTCTTTACTTTCTTAAATTCCGTGTCAAATCAAATTAGGTCACTCTTTTTTAAACGGAGGGAGTATTTTTTATGACACTATCTTTCATGATTCATTTTTTTTTATAGAATACTCGTTATTTAATGGATGTCAATTTGATGATCTTGAAATTATTATTAATAATAATATTATTAGAATATAGTACAACTAGCAATTTTTAAGAGCAAAATTGCCCTAATTTTTGAATTCAAACATGAAGGCTTCGTCAGCTTGTAAAAACATGCTTCACTGTACTGGGCTTTTGGGTTGGTGATGGTCAAATTAAAATATATAATTCTATACCTTCTTCCTCGAAATTAGGTAATACTAATTCCATGTCACGATTCTACTATATAGACATTAGCTACTACTCCAATTATTGTTTTTTTTACGTGCATGCATGTTTGTAATTATGTGCATGCTTGTATTATTGTATTTTTTAAAGTATACCTGATTTCGGGATGGATCTAGAGGTTTGACTACAGGTTCGTGTAAATTTAGTAACTTGGTCCAAATGTTATATAAAGTGACTTATTAAATATGAATTATTAATATTAATAATAATTTGAGGTGCTTGTAGGAATTGATAATTTTTTAAATAATTAGAGAAAAAACATTTAGAAATTGAAAAAGGACAAGATACAGGTTGCATGCGGTTTTCCGGTTCAAATATTAATCTCAGTTGTGAATTACTTACTTTGTTCAGAAAGAAAAAAGATGAATACTTAATTATATATATGGAGATTAGTAGAATCCAGAAGGTGAAAGTTATTTGGGGAACCCACCAAGTTTAGCTACCCTAATTTAATTTTCAGAAATGCAATATTGACTGCTTCAAGGAAAAATAAAAAGATTGATGTTGTTTGGTATAACAAATCACCAAATTAAATTATTAAAATAAAATGATTTGACAGAGCAAGTTGCTTGAACATATAGTATTAATTACGTACGTCAAATGGTATGTTGGCTAAAGCATACTAAGCTAAAAATAGGAAACTTCTAAGTACGTATCATTTACGAGGAATTTCTAATTTGCATTTAGGGAAGCTAATCAATATACTTTATGATTAATTAGTCGGATAATTTTTATAGTTTTAAAAATAAATAAAAAATGGGAATAGAGGAAGGGGAAATGGAGAGGGAATTACAATGTGGAGAATCGAACGTTTACCAACAAAATAGGAATTCAAGTTGTCAACCAACTGAACAACTAAGATTTCCCAAATCCCGTTGATATATATATATGAAGTAATTTAAATTAATTTTCTTTTTATGAATCAAAGGTCATGATAATTAAAACTTAATTTCCAAATTATGTCTATATATATATAATATTGGAAATATCTATTGGGTCGGATTCATCCATAACGAATACTAGCCTAAAATATAAAATGCACCATTATGAATGCTGGAATAAAAGTTTCCACATTAATATGATAGCTAGGATCAACTATCCAAAAGACAAAAACATATATAAGAAAATGGTATGCATCTATTGATGATATTTAAGTTATAATCAAAGGGAGTTCATTTACTTTGTGTGAGGATTTCTCACAATCGATAGTATAAATCATGATTGTTGCAGTTCCTCTTCAATTAAGGAGAAATTCGTAAATCTCTTCACCAGTAAATATATTAATTGAAATAATTAAATACTATATATATAAACCACACACACACACATATATATTCACGTTGCATTATTTTGGCGACTGGATTCCCCTTCCACAACAACCATATGATGACATGCAAACTGCGAATCTAACGGTTGATACATTAATAATTTATAGAAAGTTTTTGTTGCATCTTCAATTGTTAGTTGAAGAGAGAATTATAATACTAAGTTTGGATAGATAAAAAAAGAGCTAGCTATCACAATGAAGGGTAACAGTAAAAGAAACGTTACGACTTACGATGAATAAACAAAACATAATAATATATTAAGTGTAATTTCACGTAGTCATGAGATTTAATTAATGAGAATAAATATATATAGACCTTATCCTTATCTAGAAGGTTTACTGGCAAAAAGGTTGTTTTCGATAAACATTAGCTCAAGAAAAATCATTTAAAGTTTGGGGAAAAAATTAACGACAATGAAGAAATCATAAAGCCATGCTATATGAAATCATAATATGAAATCATGAGATAAAATTGAAGTTTTGTTTGAACATACTATTTGGAGTTTTTGTGTTGTATATTTTCTTATAAACATAAGAATTTCATAAGTTGTAAAACTATTAAAATAGTCCAAATTATTTATTCAATCTTACTAAATAAACAAAAAATTATAAAATTGAATAATAAATTATTACAAAGTCATTGTGATCAGTCTTGTTCACTCAATGTAGATGAAAAACTATTTTTTTATTAAATATTAAAGTGGTTAAAAAATAATGAATTTGATGAATATAAATGATAAGTAGGAATTGATTTAAAGTAATAACAAATTTTATGTTGGTGAGAATAATAAATTTTAAAAAGTAATGATATGATATTAAATTTTATTTACATATGAAATAAATGACTAGTAGATATAAATGTGAAGTTGTTTTAATAAAATATAAACTTGTGGGTCAATTTTTGTATTTGAAAAATCTCAAATCATGATATGAAATTTTCAAGAGCAACTTTCACATATAACAAACATAAAAATCATATTTGTATGTTATAGTTATAGTTTGCATAATTGCGCTCCATAACAAATTTTATGTTTGCTATGGAGCTTTTGATTTGTATAATTCGCTAGATACATCCAATTTTATACAAATTGTTTAGTTTTGTATAAATTCATTTATACATTGTAATTTGTATAATAAGATCTGTATTTGTATAATTATAAGTGTATTAGGACGAAAATATATGTATTTGTATTTGTATATACATTTTTCTCTCGCTTTATACAAACACAAACGCATTTTATACCGAAATGTAAATGGCTAATTATATACCGAATCAGATGGCAAAAAAATGGGATGTTTGCTGCGAATTACAAATAAAATAAACTATGACTATAACATTTAATTTGAATTAATAGTTTGTTATTTCATACAATTTTCCCAATTTTGAAATCATGATTTTTGGAGAATATGGATTCCATCTCATGATATAAAATCATGAGATGAAATCACATGTCCAAACGTTAATTTCATATCGTAATATGATATCGCATGACCAAACGCCTAATGTTCTGAATAATAACTATATAAAAAAAAAATGTTGCGTCTGAATTCTAATAAATAAATAACTAAATTAAAAAATGCATTCAAATTTACCTACTTTTGGACTTAATGGTCACATTAGTTTATTGGTTGTTACGTTACGATAGCACCTGCTATACAATTTGGAAACATCTATTTTGGGCTCTAATGGTCACATTAACTTAAATTTTTCTTAATAGGGAGATTAGAAAGAAGTATAAAGGCGAAAAAACAAACACTTGAAAACGTTCTGTATAATAAAATACCTCAATAAGCGATTTAAATAATGAAATCTAAATAGTTTAGTTGATTAATCATCTAAATTTTTATCTTGTCATTAAAGATTCAATATTTTCCAATTTCCACCTTATATTTCACTTTCCCCTACCCCAATTTTTGAAGAAAACATTTCAATAATTTAATAATGAGTCACAGTAAGATGATACATACTAGAAGATAATATTCTAACTAATTAATACAGAGAGATTTAAGGTCCCGTAACCCTTTCAGCACCAATTTGGATATATTAATAAATATTATTAATTCAATCCATTTTAATTCACTATGTATCATTTCATTTAAATTGGTCTGATAGGTAACTCAATTAATTTATAAAATTTATTATTAAAATATTTTCACAAGACGACTTAAGACTACATTTTTATTTGAAATGTTATATATTATTATAATAAAAAATTATTAAGTACTTAAAAAGTATAAAAAAAAATAAGAGAAAATTAAAACTTAGTAAGAATAAAATAAATTGAATTATGACATGCTCTTTATGTTTTCCAATAATCATATTATATGTTGTTTGAACTTCAATTCAACCACAAAAAGTAAGTGGACGGAACTTTGACTATCATGAGAAAAATGCAAATTCTCTCTTTTGTTTTATTAATTATTAGTGCAAAATATCAATTTGTTCACACTTACTGTAGAGAAATAGTCAAATGGGGAAGATACAATTAACCATATAGTAAGTAGCTGGCATGATTTAGGTATGCTTGGTCTTTTTCAATATTTAATCCTTCTTATACTTTTCCATAAGCTTTTCATGGGCCGGATGATAAGAAATTATATGATAATTGCTTTATTGACATTTTCTTTAAAATAATAATATATTTTATATTTTAAAAATAATTTAAAATTTTCATTTTCTTTTTAATGTCATTATTTTATTGCTACAAAGACATATTGAATTGTTTAAGATCGCAAATTTCAAATATTTTCTTTCTAATTTAAAATTTTGAGTCCACTCAAATCAATTCAGATATATATTTTTTTTAAAATGAGGTACCACACACAAAAAATTGCATATAACAAAATTGGACGTGTACTTTTCACCTTATTCCTTCCCTATCAATTTATGTGACATATAATATGAAATTTATGAAAATTTGTGATTTAAAACAAGTTATGTACATTTATTTGGTCAGAAATCATTTCAAAAAGTTAAAATGAGAACTTTAAAATTAAACTTACATATAAAAAGATATCATATCTTCTTTTGAAATACACTAAAAAGAAAAATGTGTTACAGGTAATTCAAGTTAGTGTTTGATCATATATCTTATTGAAACCTGAAAAAAAAAATGAGTTTCTAAAGTTGTGTTGCAAAATATTTTTTGAACTTGAAGTTGTGTTTGGACAGATATTTATTTTATTTTATTTTTTAAAAAGTTTTGTGAATGATAGTGAAATTCTAAAAAAATAAAATAAAATAAAATAAATAAATGTTCAGGATCAATTTTCTTGAAATTCTTTTGAAGATAAATTTTCAAAAATAAAACATTTTTAAAAGCTTATCCAATTTCATAAACAAATAATATATTTATTTTTTTTTAAATCTGCTTTCAAAATCTATGACCAAAGGGTAGCTAAGAAAGTGTTAGATATATTAATTCCAATTTGTATCCTATACACTCCTCTTAATAATAATTCTCATAAGATAGGTATTATAGGTCCTTCAATGTTCTTAGTGACTCCCATTTTAAGTGGAACATCTATTTAAAAGGAATGTAGGGTTAAAATTGGAGAGTATATTAACTACTATGTTGGAAAATTATTTTATTTTGTTATATTTTTCCTGATTTAGTCATGAATATTTTGTTTGACAAAATCTCATATAGTTTCTATGTTGCCAACTTAAGAAGTTTTTACTAAATCCACTTTAATTTCCAAGAAAAAGGAAAGAAAAGAAGACAAATTACAAAGCTTCACCCTTTTCTCTTTGAACACGTTTTAATCTCATTTATTGTCGTGTCATTGTCTCTCTGTGGAAAATACACTTCAGCTGTTGAGTTTATTGAAAAAATCACAATAATTCTTAGAATTTTTTTTACTGTAGATGTAGGTGTATATCAAAATTCAACAATTTTTTAATATAAATTAGGAACATAAATAATAAAAACCAATAAGAAAAAGAAATCCAGCATACCAATAAAAAGAAACAATAGTTTTTTCTGTCTTGTTTAAAATTATTCAAACATTAGTTCTTAGGATATATTCTTTCAAACAATGTTAGACTTGTTCTAATTATATTTGCTCAGATTTTTAAACCTTATATATAATAATAAAAAATATTAAAATGTCGTCTTAACATTTAAAATAATTTATAAAATTGTAGATCATGAATTAATTTTTTTTAATACTACCTCTGTCCACTTTTAAATGTCATGTTGTGCTTTTCGAAAGTCAATTTAACTAATTTTCATACATTAATTCAATACTTTAAATAAAAGAATTTAGATATTCAAAAACTATACGAAAAGTACTATAAATTACATTTTCTTGCATATCAATATGATGAAAAAAATACGTCTTAAAATGTTAGTCAAAGTTCGTATAGTTTGACTCTAAAAAAAGAAATTATGACAAATAAAAGTGGACGGATGGAGTAATATTTTTATAAGATGCGATAATATATTTCCTCTTATAGCAAGGAAAGCATTTAAACAAGGGACAAATGTATGCTCGGCAACTCTACATTGTCAAGTAATTAAGGTGTACGAAGTTGGATAAGGTACGATAACCACATGATTTAATTAGAAAAATATTGTTCACCTACCAAATCATATAAAAATTAGTGTGAAAAGACATAAATATGAAGATCCTTTCAACTATATTTTCCAAGTCTCTGTCAAAGGTAGGTAAGTTTGTTTTTTTTAATCATCTTTTTCTTAAATTTATACAAATACTGTGCACTTTGACACTTAGCCATCTCATTAACGAGGACCCAATCTTTAGACTAATTTGGATTTTTGTTGGTTGAATTATTGCCAAAAATGTGCTGTTAGTAATAAATATAATCTCTCCCTGGATATTCACTCATTCATGAGGAATTTAAAGAGATTGAATATATATGTATAAATTTACTTATTTAAGTAGTGTAATTTTTTCGAGAAAGATGTCAATTGTTAATAATGATTGTTCTGAATTAGGTTAACTTCGTCATTCTAGAGTAAGCTTTACTCTAATTTCTAAGATTACTGTAATTTTCAGGATTAATGAAAATGTTGAAAGCTATGACTTCGTTAAATTTTTCAACAGCAAAACTGATTTTACTTATATAGTTGTCCTATAGTTTTTGTTGGCCTTTTGGTCTCAGTTTTTTCTCATTTTTCCTTACAAAGTCGCAACTTGTCATGTTTCTGTTACAACGTCTGTGACTAAGGGTGTGTTCCTTATCGAGGAATTTTTCAATTTTTTCATGTTCATTGTATAAATATTTTGAATAATATTTTCTCTAGGCAAATAAGTTATTTTAAAATATGAAATTTCACAAACGACATTTCATATTGTGTTTTCTCACCCTTTAACTCACCCCATTTTCATCCTCACATTCGTATTCCCTACCCCTTTACCGTATCCACACTCTACCTTCCATAATATTTATCTAAATTATATCTAAATATTTTAGAATTTGTAATTTTGCTTACCAAACATGAAAAAACAATTAAAAAATCACTATCTAAAAATACGTTTTTTTAAATACCGAACACACTCTAATTTAGTCAAAGGGGTCCCAATGAAGAAACCTATGATTCGTTGAGCATTGTAGGGTTTTATTTTCTTAAAAACTAATAATTAGTACTCTCATTGTTTCAATTAGTGTAAATGTCTTTAATTGGGCACAAAATTAAAGTGAGAGAAAATAATTTTTAGATATTTATGATCTAAACTAAGTTTGAATTTATTGATTATTATAAATTATATATTTATCTTATTAAATAATGCTAGATAAATTGTAAGGGAGGAAGGAATCTACTAGTGTTCAATCAATGTTTTCAAAGTAACTACCAAAAGATACACAACAGTGAAGGAAGTTGTTCCTCGCTTAATCGAAGATTTTAAATTTCTGTGTATATAAAAAAAATCCTCATGTTCAACATTGGACGGAAAAATAAGAAGTTTTCAAAGGTTGGGAGAAGTTGGTGGATATGCTTGGAGGATTGAGGCATCAAGTTGGTTGAGATATTTTGACTTTTTGTTTACCTACAACAATAATTGTTGCATGACTCCAAGAGATAGTTGTGGGCCATTGGGCTCTCGTTTGCTGTCTACTTTTGGCCCATTATACCAGACACGTCACATCATTCACTTTTTTTTTTTTTTTTTTAAATTCTCAATATTTTTGGGAACATACCGTCACCATTCTTACATTATTACGTAATTTTTAATTTTTGCAATTATGTCTTATTATCAAATATTTTCTCTATCGCGCAGTGCATGACTCATTCGGGGTGACACTCTCAACACGATTTTTTTTCATATTCAGGATTCGAATTTGAAACCTCTAATTAAAGGTGAACCAATTTCACAACTACACCACAACCCATGTTGAAAAAATAGTACTCATAATACATAAATAGGAGCAACTTAGTTAATTTATACAAGTGGAAAGGGAAAACATATATAAAATGTGACATATGCATAATTCAATGATTCAATGCAAGTTGAAAGAGAAAACATATATAAAATGTGAAAACAAGGTGGCAACTTTCAATATTGAGGTAGCCGAAACCAAATAATGAGCTGATTTCATGTATGATGTAATATCAGTTTTAAACACATATAGAGTATGAAATTGAAAATAATGCATTTTTCCTGTGGGAGTCATTAGTCAAGTGTGTAATTGATGTTAACGTCCTTGTAAATGTGATATCAAATCCGGGAAAAAGATTCTTCAACTATGTCAACAAACGTTGGAGTGTTTAACCATAATAATTCATTAAAAGATGTTCATTTTTTTTGGCTCAGAATTACTCACAACAAGTTAAAATAACTTCAATTTGTATTCATGGCCAAAAATTACTTTTTTTTCTTCAAATTTTACAATAAAATATGACCAAACGTCTAATTTTAATTTGCACATACTGTCATTAGTGAGGAGTATTGAAAACACCCCTAAACTAGGCGTGCATTATTAGTTTTATCCTCGAACTATTGATAGCCTTAAAAACACTCATTTACTTGATTAACTGAACTTAAATACACCTCCAATCTTGCAACATAAGTAAAATACATCCCTAAATTCTCGTCAAGTTTAGGGGTGTTTTCAACACTTTTCTCGGCTTTTTATTAAGAGTCACATGCAATACAAGAGTTTGAGACCACTTGCTATATCATGTGGCAGATCGGGGTCTATCTATGTTTAGTTAGTCAAGTAGAGAGATGTTTTTAAGGTTGTCAATAGTTCGAAGATGAAACTTAATGTGTTTTCAAATATTTTTCATAAATTAAGAAAGATTTATAAAACTCATTGTTTTAAAAAGTCCATAATGTAAAGCTACAAAATTTATGACGTTAAAAGTGAAATTCATAATGTATCAAATCAAACTGAACATCTAGGAGTAATTATGAATTTGATGATAGGAAATTCATCTTTTGGAATGGTGCTTGAGAATTTTGAAAGTCTAGGCTTTTTATTTGGGCCATTCCTTATTTGGCCCAGAGTGACGTTACAAGAAGACCTAGGGTCTAGGGATGACAAATTAAGTCCATATAAACATGATCTGTCTGCTTAAGTTTAGGTTGGTCATTGGCCAACACATTTATTATTCAGCCCAACATATTTTAGATAATTTAAAATTTAAGCTGACATGTGATTAAAAATGACATGACATGAGTTCAACCTAATCGAGGACATGATCTTAGATGAGATCATATGGAGGACACGTATCATGGTAGATGATTGGTTGGATAGTTGAGAACTATCTTGCTTATTCTTCCATGCTAGTAGTCGTATTATTACACCAAAAATTTCTTATTATTCATGTTACTATTAGAACTATTTAATGCATCTTGCACTTCGAGTATGAAATTATTTTGTTATAGTTATCGTTTTATTTTAGTAAGTCATGTCATGCTTTAGTATTTTGTTTTTTACTTGTCAACCACCAGCAACAAGCAAAATGATTTTGAACTGTTCAATTGGAATCATCATACTTATTTTTAACAAATCCATCTATTTGCTGTTACAAAGCAAATCTATAATTTCCATGAAGAAAGACGCTTGGACTAGATGTTCATGTCTATGAATTAACAATATCAACTGAATTTCTTTATTACTACTGTATCTAAATCCCAAGTATGAAAGACTCATGAAAAGGACACTCAACGAACAAAGTCAGTCCAGTTAATTTACAGCCCATAATGAAGAAAATTAGCAAAAGGCAATAGTAATATTAAGGAAGAAGAGAAAGTATCATACCTGTAAAGCAAAGCTAATATATGAAAAAGCAGAGCATATTAAAAGCGAAGGGACATGCCGATTCTCCAATTGTATACGACTTTTCGAACATTCTCATCATTGCTGCTTCCTCCTCATTTGTTCCCTTTTTTATAATTCTACTAGTCTTTTCGCCAATATAACCAATCTGTTTAGATTCTAAAACATATGGCAGTTTCGCCGGAAACAATGCCGGATAATTCCTTCATCGATTTCCGTGCGCCGCCGCCATCTCCGATCGCCTCAGGACGCCGATCCTGCGTTAGGAACGATGAAGTCCTCACGGAATTTCTGCAAAATTCGTTAAGAGTTCCAGACCTCGTGCTACCTGATCGAGTATTCCCGAGGCAAAAATCAATTCACAATCCGTCGAAACTCGACTTTCAGTCATTAGCATCCTTGAACAATGACGCAATCGCCAAAATTCTGGATTCAGTTGCGACGATTGGATGCTTTGAGGTTGTTAACCATGGAGTTTCAGGGGATCTGATCAAATTAGTTTTGTCTGCCGGGGACGGAATCTTCGGGATTTCGCCGGAGAGAAAGGAAACATTGACAAGGTCATCGGAAAAGGCATATGGATTTGAGGAATTTCACGGAGAGGAGGAAAGAGAGACGAGTGAAGAGTTTGTTTGGTGCAGAGGAGATCAAAATTTCAACAAAGAAATGGAGGGAATTTGGCCTCTTGGATTTTCGAATTTCAGGTAATTAAATTCATTAATTTTGTCCCCTCTTTTAATTTGTTCCTAATTAATCAGCCCTTTGTAGTAAAGATTGATAATGTGAAATTTTATATTTCATATTTAGCGGTAATGTGTGTTAATTCTAGGATCCAATGATCAACCTCTAATGACCATATTGTTTCGATTCAATGGTTAATCCTTGCGTTTTGATCAATTTGATGTGATTTAATTATACTCTAATCAAATTGAATTTATTTATGTAATTTTTTTTGCATGTAATCAATGATTAAACCTTTAACTATATGGTGACACAATGATAATTCTTATATTTATGCCAAATTCTTTGCCATGACTCGTGAAGACGAGTTGAGAGAAAATAAAATGTAAACAAAACTGTTGGTTTGAGAGGGACTATGGGGTCGTTTGGTTGCTGGTTAGGAAAGTGCATATAAGCTCGCTCATAAGTCATATCTAATTTGACTCGCTCATTTGCCAACATTATTAACATGTTTACTTTTATGAAAATTTTGGCTCTGTCACTAGCTACATAACTTATAATCTCAAACTGAAATCATTGCAATCACATGCTAGCTATTTTTTTTTTTTGCTCTTTCATATAATTATTGCTCTTCATGATTCGCATGCGTGCTAAATGATGATGACTTTCAACGTGAGATATTCTAAATCATATAAGCTGATAATTCACCTTGTCGATTGAATTCGTACTAATAAAATTATCAATTTTAATGACAGTGAAAAGATAGAAAAACTTTTGGATGGCATGGAAGACATAGCTGGAAGGATCCTACAATTCCTACAGCAGAATACTCCTAAAAAATTAATCACTGAAAATATCGATGAATTGCAGGATGAAAATGGGGATTTGCCAGCAACCTCCATCTGTTATCTACACAAGCATAAAGGAAGTTTAAAAGGAGATGAAGAGTACATGATGAACACCTTGAAATACGATGTGATTCGAATGTTGATAAGAGGATCTGAGTTTCCTCATGCATTGTGTTTACATGTTAGCAATGGATGCTCAGAGTTTCATGTTTATTCTAAGAAAGGTTGGGTCTCTTTTCAGCCTGGTAAAGATTCACTTATCGTCACCATAGGAGATCTCTTACAGGTAATAAATTTCAATGTCTATGAGTATATATATCCTTCGAACTTGTTGTCACAATCCACTGAGATTCAACTTTTATTGCTCCAATTTATCCTTCAAACAACTAATAAAATGTCGCATAATGATCCATTATGACGGCCATCATTGTGTTTAACTTTAGGCCTTTTGCTTTTAGTAGTATCTTTCTTTTCATATTTTAGGAACATCTGAAGGCCCCTTAATTAACCACTCTGTTCTACCATCATTTTAGATTTAAAAAAATGGAAAAAATTTAATGATAACAATCATTCTTGGATTTGTAATATTTTACGTGAAGTCTTTAAGATTTACTTATGTTTTTATTTTCTTTTCATTTTTTAAAATTTTAATATATTGAATTGTTTTAGAGATGGAGTGGTGGACAATACAAGCATGTGATAGGAAGGCCTGTTTATCAAGGTAAAACAGAGGATTGCGTATCCATGGCTTTACTAATTTCTCCTCCTAAGATCGTCGAAGATGACTCTAATAAGCATGAACAAGAGAAGACTATTTCAATTGAACAACAAATTATTATCACGATAGCATTTATTCTTATTTATAATTTCTTCATTTATATCTATAAGAAGCTTTGAAGAGTTGAAGATTTTCTATAATGTGTCTGATACAGAGCATTTCAGTTTGCCTTTTAATTTCCTTCTCTTTATTCTTGTTGTTGTTAGATTGTACATGGTTTTCGGATATGTTTGTCAAATATATGAGATTTAAGATTTTGATCATGCTTTATCTTTATTTAAATTTCTCTCGTATAGATGTAACCAACTAGAAAATTAGTTATCTAACTAGAAAACTCGAACAAGACGTAACATTTCACCCAGGGGATAGGGGAATTGGTTATTGCTACAGATAGAGAAATACACTTAAACTTAATTAGGCATTGACACAAAGGCCAAATGAACAGTTCTGACCAGGAGAGCATACATTATAACACTTGCCACAATTTCCGTTGTCTTTCTTGATGTTCACACAGATCCCACTGCAGCATCTTGTTCCAACGATACAGACGAGGCCACAGGAGCCACAGTTGAACCTGTTGGTGAACAAATCAACACAAAAGTAGTTGAAACAACATGTACGATGTTCTGATAGTCTCTTGCAAGTTTTGCAGATCAAGTCATCGTCATTAGAATTATCTGTGCTCGTGTATTTTCCTAGCTGTCTGGGAGGAGGAAATACAACTTTTCGTGCAGAAAGAGCAACGTTGGTGGAAGAGTTTGTAGTTGAATATCTATGGTTTGTCACAGATCCGGATATTATGGTAATTGGTGTGCTAGAAAGAGCAAGGATGACAATGAGAAGGATGACAAAATCCATTATTGACACTTGTGGTTTCTGCTGAACTGCTATACAAGGTTTTATAAAAATAATAGAGTATGGCATGAGAACATAATGTCAAATACAAAAATCTAGGGTCCATGCACAAGAATCTGAAATAACATGGCTTGCTATGCGATAAGTCAAAGTTGCATAATGCACAAATATAAGCCCCTTAGTAGGTGAAGAACATACGTGGAGCTAGTTGATAAATGTCAAAACCTATGCAGTTCACTTTTTGAACTTGTTCGCACCAGGAGCTAGTGACAGATCCTGGAGCCCAAATTATAAGGAATTACTTGGAAGGTTGAACTTAAATCAAATGTGGACATCCATACAAGTTACAGTAGGGAAATGTTGATTTCTCAAGTCTACGTTGCTTTAACTAACCATCTGCTACACAACTAAATTTGCACAATACTTTTTGATTGTTAATTGAAAAGATCACACCAAAACTGGAAAGTGAAAAGAAGAAAATGAAAGACACATACGTCTTTATAGTTTAGTAGAACATGTTTGTGACGAAATGAATTTTGCATCATTCTTACTTTATGAACATGCAGAATCAGTTATACCAAGTGTAAAATCCTAATTGATTTAAAATAGCAATATGGATTGTTTGAACTGATATCAGGAGATGGGATGATCTTATAAAGAATCTCAAGACATAATAACATTTTGAAGCATCAATCCTTCCCATGTTTGACTACTCAGAATACATGATCGGGGTTAAAGGCTTCACAACTCCAGTCCTTCATAAGTTTTCGGAGTTGTTCTCACTGCTAGAGGACTCTTCCCATGTTTGAGCTGGCCATCAGACATGATAAATTCATGTTGCATCACGAAAAATGGCAGACAGCCTCGTAATTCTTGATAAGATTGTGCTACTGAAATATCTCTACTACTTGCTATAGCATACTATTGTATAAGCCTCTAGCTAGGTGAATCCAGCTGCTATCCCCTAATATGGGGATCATCATTTTCCTCGTCCGTCTTTGGCTTCTCTCCACACAAAATTCACCTATATTACCATAACTTTCCTTTTGAGCATATGGAAACATGCTCAACTTGGGGTTTAGATACATTAATTCTACCGGAGGATGAAATTTCACCAACATTATGTTCTACAACATAGACCAACTTGATTAATACTGTGATTCAGCAATTCTTATTCTTTTATCAAAATTACACAAACATACAAGTTAAAGAATGAAATAACACGATTACACACTACAAATCAAAAGCAGCAGCTTGACAAGGAAAAATAAACAAATAAAGAATGTAGTTACTATTTCTTAACATAGATAGATGGAAGAATACAGTGTAGTCAAGGTTAGTAAAAAGCCAACCTTGTTTTAACAAATCTTTACCTAATACTCTGTATCACTTATTAGACGCCTATGCCGATTGTAATGCTTCTCAATGAAGACCTTTGAAGCCCCTTGTACAGTTCTGCGCCAAGTCTATGTATAAGAAGAAAAAAAAAGACAAGTGATTTAGAACAAATTTATCAGTATATCATAACAATTGCAGATTTGAAGCTATCTGATACAATCTAGAGATAACTAATCCCACCATAAGTTATCCCGCGATTTTATCTCAACCAAACTTGGAATAAACTCATCCTAAAATTATCTCTTATCCTCGATAAATATTTGAAGCTACACTGACGAATTAATCTTTATTATAGGCGTATTTGATAATTAAATCGATCAATCTGCTCTGAAATTAGCGGATCAAAAATAGCAAGTGATGAAGAAAGAATTACTCTAACCTTCTCAATAGTACCAAAAAAGGATCTGTTGTTGAGATTCCTAGCCCTAAGCTTTGCTTTTACAATCAACGCCACGGATCTTTGAGAAACTGCGGGAGGTAACAGGGATTTCCTTTCGCCGAAAATATGATTAGTAGTATCAACTTTGGTTTGTAGTGTTCTTTTCCTTCTTTTAGCTAATCTGAGCTCCTTTTTAACTTCTAATTCAGAATCCATCTCAGCAAACTTCCTCAGTAGCTGATCTGATGATGCCTTTGTAACATGCTGAACTTTACCACCATTTTCTTTTGCACCTTCCATTGATGATTATGTGAATTGTGAAGAATAGAGGAAGAAATTAATAATAACTCAAAAAACAAAGAGAGCTATATGTTAATTGTGAATTGTGGAAGACGACGAGTTTGTCTCAACAACGGTTACTATGTGCCTTAATATGCTCCAAGAGTCGACCGTTGGACAATAATTTACCATCTCTATTAAAATTAAAAGTATAGTTTTTCTTCCTAACATTGAAGAAAAAAACCTCTAGTTATTTAAAAGTGTCAAAAACAGCTCATTAATTATACTATAGAGTCACATATGCTCCAACAGTTATTAAAGTGCCCATGTTTTGAAAGGAATCTCAAAATCAAATAAAAATGCATTAGGATATTTATAATTGAGATTAATTTGATATGTATTATTGAGTTTAGTGGGTTGGGTTGAGTCCGATTTAAAAAATAGAGGCATATTTGACCTTATAGTATATACTTAGGATAAACTTAGCTAATACACGAAATAAAGACATATATTTATGACATTTTTCCCTGTTTCATACCAAAAAATGTCTATATAAAATGAGTAAGTAAATTTAATTGGGAAAAAAATGTGTCACCTAGACATATATAGGAAAATTTAGGTGGAATATGAGAAATTAACATTGTAGGATAATTATGATCTTTTTAAAAGTACAATGACATATTTAATCCTAAAATTTGATTAAAAACAAATATATTTAAAAAGTAAATACTATGATTTATTTGTTAGAGAATATAATCCTTTCCCCCATTATATGATGTTATTTATTAAGTAGAATTTTCTTAAGAGATCTCTTTTCTTAAATCATAATCTTTTGGCCATCTATTTCTTCCAATTTAGAGACCATTTTGCCCATCTTTTTAAAAAGTTCAATAAATAATAATAATAAAAAATATAAGTAAATATAATATTTTAAAATTAAGAAGTGATTTTCAATTTTAAAAGGGATCTCGAAATTTATTTGTTACCCAATTTTTGGCCCATTTCAGTTGAGTTTCGTTTGGAGTACTTGTGTTACATGACTCTCTCCAGTCTCCACCAATAATCGTCATCCTAGACACACGTGTCAACTATCTATTGGATTACCACGTACACTAAACACTCACCTCGACTCAGAGGATCTAACTTTTTTTCCCAAATAAAACACTTAACAAAGTCGCAACTCTGCTTCTCTCTCAGGCAGACAGCAGCACAAAATCCCACAAAAACACTCTCTCTCTCTCTCTCTTCTCTTATTCTGTGTTTGGTTTACACAAAAAAAAAAAAATGGATGACTTGATGGAAACAGATGAAGAATTAATGGATTTCACCTTAGCTGAGGTAAATTTCAATTCACTTTCTAGATTAAATTATTGCATGTCTTTTGGATTAAATTAAATTACCAAATGTGGATTAATTTTCTGAGGACTTTCAGTTTTGTGTCAACAGGCTATGGAGATGACCACTTTCTTTAAAGGATTGAAAGGAAAATCAATCAGTCAAGAGTTGTGTCAAGAATTTGCTACCAAGTTTAGGTAAGAAAATAATTGGATTAAATTGTCTTTTATTTCTTGTTGCTAATTGTTAATTCTTGCAGTTCTTCGCCATTTCGTACTGGAAAATCTTTAATAAAAGGGGAACAGGTTTATCTCTAAACTTTGTAAATATTTTCTGTTTTTATTGCATTCTTTGGTAGTCCCTCCGTTTCAATTTGTTTGTCTGGTTTTGAATTGGCATTAAGTATAGAAAGTATAGGATATTTTTTGAATCGTGTGATTTTAAAGTTGAAATTAAAGAGTTGTCAAGAAAAAAAGAGAGAGGCATTCTTTTTTAGACAGACTAACTGAAATGGAGGGAGTATATGAATCCTTACAAATTTTCATTATGTTTTTGTTATGTCAAAGGTGCAAAGTTGGTTTCTTGATAAGAAAAAAACAAAAGCAGCTGAAGTCCCTGCTGATGATTATGTAGAACATGTTGATGATTATGAAGAACCTGTTGTTCCTAAACGACGAGGAAGAAAACCAAAATCTAAAAACACAAGTTCATCTCTGGTGGTCTACAAAAAATACGATGCTTGTGGTTACACAAGACTCCCAGAATGTGCATATGACATGCCTCAGAGGCCCAGAGGTGACTAATTTCTCACTGGACTGTATTTGTCTAATGAATTGAGACTGCATTTTTGAGCTATGGTTATTCATGGTCCACATGTTTGATTTTGTCCTCACTAAGGGATTAGACGTAGTTTATTCGTATCGATGTATGAATCACATGAATTTTCTTTTGAGTTGCTGAAATATAGATAACTATGAAAAAAGAAGAATTAGATATAAAGAACCTTTATGTAACTAACACACATAATCACCAGTTTATAGTGAAGGGGAGCCACCGGTATCTTCTTTTCCTGTTAATCTGTTTTAACCTGCTATTTCATTGAAATTTTCTCTTCTTATGAGTTTGACAAAAAGTTTCATTCAAATGTGCCGACATGAAATACTTTGCTGGTGCCTGTAGTGTTACAAATTTAGTCTCATCAAATTGCTTTTGTTCCCAAGATACACCAGTTTAATTTAAACAGTTGCAGCATCTTGGTGAAACCAGGAGACAATTTACGTAATGCATATCCTGTGGTTTTAAGACATTTTTCTTGATTTTATCTGTTTTCTCTGTGTTTTCTCACTTATCATGGTTGAACATAGAGACTACGTGCCTACAGTATCGTATTATGATATGCATGAGTGCAATGTCATAAGAAAAATGATGTATTGTATTAATAATAAAAAGACTCGTATTTTAAATAGAGTGCCTTGAACTTTTTAACTACTTGGTTGCTGTTACTGGCAATCTCAGACCAATGTGCATTCTATTGTAGTTTCTGCAGCAGAGATGGCCAAAGAACTCACAGGGTTGGCTTTTGAAGCTCTGTCAGCAAAGGATTTAGCTTGGTGAGTATTTGATATGTAGCTATAGCGTTCTCTATACAACAGATAGTGCTTTATTTTGCTGAGATTCCACGTGTTTAGACCTAATCTATTTCTCCTCATAGATCACAGCCTTGTAGTTTCTGATTTTGTCTCAATACTATTGGTCTTCAGTTTTGTTACCAGATATGGAAGAAGAATCGCTGCTAGTGGCCCTTTAGGTTGGAAAAATAATAATTAACGAATGACATAATTTGCATTTCTTATATACTTTGCAAACCTGCATCTTAGATTGCCAGAGGTGATAAAATGTCATGATGAAACATCAGATCTCTTGTAGTTAATTTGTGCTGGTAAAAGCAACTTATGGATATCCGATTTCAGCAGCTTGGGAGTGGAGTTTAAGAAGTTGAAGCTAGTAAAGATGTATTAAGGCATTCTCAGGAACATAACAATGATAGGAAGCATATGAAGCTACTAATAAGTGAAAAACTATCACCTCATCAGGGAACTGATCTATCATTTTCTGTCAACTTCTACCATGAAATGTCGAAGAAAAATGAACATACCATACCGTAGAGGCAAGTCTTTCATACCTCGGATTGAAAGGCAAAAGTTGGCAATATTCAGTGGCTGAATGGTTCAGGCATTAACAGGATAAGTTGGTGCTAGTCATAGCAACTCTTTGTCCTGAGCATAGAATTCTACTGAAAATATGAATGTCGTAAAGGACTAAATTTCAACGGAATCCTGTGTGACAAAACTCCTTTCTCGATAGTAATACTAGATTTTTATATCCAATGCTTCCTTGTTTAGGCAAAAGGAACCAGCTTGAGTTGCTTGTATGCTTTCTGAACTCTACTCACCAAGAATTGTGTTCCCATATCTATGTATGAATTCGATAAGATACTAGCTCATCCTCAAAAAACTATGCTGCAGATCTAGAATTATATACTGAGATGTTATAAAGAGAGATCACTCTGTTGCTTAAAGTCATGAAGCACTTCGGAAGCAAGCGTTCATTGCTTCTCATCAGTGAAGCGAAGCAACTTCAAAGAAGTTTGCGCTTCAGACATTGAGGCACAAAACATTCCTCTCTCAATACTCTTCAGCCTTTTCTTACTTTCTTCTTTCTGTTCTTTCATTTGCAAAAACTCTTCGTATATGACTTCTGTTTCGCTGCTTCTTTGTTGGTCTCTTTTGTTCAAAATGACTTTTGCTTCTCCTTATCTCTGTGCAAGCCTTGTCTGCTTTTGAACTTTTTTCTGCGACTATCATTTGCTGTCAACTATTCTTTTTCTCCCTCTCTTGTCTGTTTCTATCTCATCCCGATTCTCCTACTCTAGATTATGGACTGACTTTTAGGAAAACAAAGAACCACTCTTGCGAATAAAGCTAAGTTTTCATGAAGTCCTAACGTAATTAATATGAAATTAAATGTTGCAAAGTGTGTTATGCTCTGTCAGGCTCTTACTGCTGCGGCAAAATTGATATTGACCCTGTCTGACCAAGTAGCCGTTTCTCTGGCTTTTGCAGGTATGATGTGGCCTCATTTCTCAACTTCAGAGTTCTTTACACGGGCGAGCTTGTAAGATGTTTGTATTGACCCTGATCCTCTATCTGGTTTTCCTATTTGTATTGACATTTTAAACTAGAATATGCCCTTTGGTTCTTGTTTACCTAGAAGTCATAGGCGGAGCTAGGTAAGGTCAAGGGGGTTTATCGATGAAACTTTATACTGGTTATACATGGTTAAAATGATTTTTTTTATGTATATATAGTAGATGTTGAACTTTCTTTGGCTTCTTCGCGTGTTTACTTTTCATATTTTCAACCCTGGAAGTAAAAAACCTTGCTCCGGCTCTGCTGGAAGTTATTGTAATCTAGTGATCACGGTGTATGTGAGAGATTTAAGATATATCCTTGACCCCAGGAATCCTCCCCTAGGTTTTATATGATAGAAATGCATTGATAACTGATTTTGAAACGTAGATGATGGACTCACTTGTCACTCTTTTAAGTCGAAATGCATTTTACTTGAACAGTATATGTGGTTGAATGAGCTCCATATTATGGTGCAGCAATCAGCGTCATATCCGCTGAACTTTACGTTGGACAAAGCTTTGTTCTGAAATATATGAAGTATTTCGTTTTGCAGGAAGTTCGTGTAAGATTTGCTGGCTTTGGTAATGAAGAAGATGAATGGGTGAATGTTAAACGGGGAGTACGTGAACGTTCTGTTCCCTTAGAGCCCTCAGAATGTGTCAAGCTGAGCGTTGGAGATCCTGTGATGTGCTTCAGGGTATCATTTCATTTTGCCAACTTTTGTTAAGAATAATACTCCTCGGTTCTTAAAAACCACCATAGATGTCACGAAATATGTCCTTTCATTTCTCCAAGTCTTGTTATGCTCATTTTGTAATTGTATGTTCCAAATTCACAGGTAGATGAATATCTCGCAGTATATGGTGACGCAGAGGTTGTGGAGATCCAAAGGAATCTACATGATAATACAAGATGCACGTGCATCTTTGTCGTCCGCTATGACTTAGATAAGGCTGAGGTAAATCATTGAAACATGGCATGTAGTGGTAGTATATTGATGTCAATACTCAATACTAATAATTTCATTGTTATTGTTCTGATGCAGGAGAAAATTACACTCGACAAGATATGTTGCAGACCAAACTTCACCTATAACAAGAACAACAACAACGACAACACCCCCAGTGAAATTCCACTAGTGGAGTCTGAGGAGGATAGGATGTAGTAAACTCGTGTCAATGAGCTTCAGATGCCAGATGGTTTAACAAAGAAAGTACACCTTAGTCACTAAGCATCCAAACTTGGGATAGCAGGATAAAGTGTTCAAAACTCTACTCGTGTATTACGCTGAATTGTGTGTCTTGTACAAGTTTCATGAATACAATGGTGAATAACTGTCACTCGATGGTCGGTAGAATCTTGAACAGTGATAAACTCACCGGGCCAGAGCATCCGGGGCGTTGTGCTGGAATTTTGGATGTTGGAAGCAATGTAATATTTATCATTCCCTTTCCTTGTTCTTATTTTCTGCCCACTTTTCTATCTTGCCTTTGTCTGTCGGAAACAACCTCTCTACCTCACAAAGGTAGGGGTAAGGTGTACGTATATGATATATCCCACCCTTTCCACACCTCACTTGTGAATTGCACTAGGTATGTTGTTGTTCTATATTGCCTCTTTGCTGATTACAGATTGAATGGGTTATTAGACCACAATCATAACAAGAGCTGTAATCTTAAAATTGGCCTTAAAGATGATTTTGAATGGTATTTGATATGTGAGGATTTATGTAGTCCATCCCAACTTACTTGATATTGAAGCATAGTTTGTTGTTGTAGAATCACTGAACTTATGGCTGGATACCAGAAAATAAATGGCTTATCACTTGAAAATGATTAGAGTAATGCTTAAAGCAAGTTAAATCAAAAGATTAAAAGTGATTTGAGTAGTATTTAGAACATTTCATCGAGCAAATACCAGTCCCACTCGCAGCTTGTTGAATATAAATAGATGCTGATAAATAAATAAATAGAGAATGATACTTGTGTCTCACAAGCTTGATAGATTGGGTAAATAAATAATTTTAACAAACTTACACAACAAGCCCGTCTAGCTCAGTTGGTAGAGCGCAAGGCTCTCAACCTTGTGGTCGTGGGTTCGAACCCCACGGTGGGCGTTTCGTTTTTTATTTTATTTTTTAATCACTTTTGGCTGTTTCATTTTATTTTTTATCAATTTTAAGATTGCACTAGGTATTTATCAATTAATGAGATTCAAATCTTTATAAGTTGTTGTGTAAAGATATTTTTGTTCAAATTTTATTTTCATAAGGAATGGACAATGAAGTTAAATGCATAAATAACATTTAAATTCGTATCAAACTGAACAAATAAAGACACGTGTTTTACGTGGCATAATACACGTAGGACTTTATTTAGAATGCAAAGTGTCACGTAGAACACATATGTGTACTTGTTCAATTTTATAAAAGTTTAATTAGCTACTTATGACATCCAAAATTAATGAATATAAATGTGAGGCAAGTTAGAGGGTATAATGTCTAAAAGCTCAGGCTCGAAAACTGGATTCCACCTAATTTTTGCTCAAAGGTGAAAGGACTGCTAAATGGTTTAGCAGAATCTTGTGAATCCGACATCAATTATCATTGTTGTTTCATTTCTAGTTTAACTTTACCTATATTTAGAAATTGGCACTACATTTTTGGCTCTCAAATTTTAATATAATGTTGGCTTCCATCTATTTTTTATGTGCAACTAAAACTGTTTATGAGAAAAAAGGAAAAATCATCAAACAAAAAGATTCATATTTGATAAAAGAAAAGTGATTGGGGACCTATTACAGCTCTCCTTAGCTAAGAGCGCGCCCAAATCATAGAGGAGGAATTCGACTTCATAAAAATAAGTAAAACAGAAAAAGACAACAACAATAACTTCACTTGTGGTGAGCAATGAGCAGAGCCATCTTAGGTGAAGGGTGGTTAGGTACTTAATATTCGCCGAAAATTATGTAAGGTATTAGGTATAGAGGTTAAATATGTTATTATGATGACTGTATATTGAATTTTACACATTTTAACATAACTAAGAAGAAAATTTACACATTCTTAACCAAATTTCTGATCCATGAAAGTGGGCTATACAAATTTGCATTGACCATGTTTCTTCGTAATTAAGCTCAACTGGTGTCATCAATATCATTCATCATACAAACTAATTAAAAATTGGGTGAAAATTATTTCAATCCCAACTTATATCAATTAATATTTTAAAATAATATTTATTTTACTCTTATATTATCAGCCTTTATTCTGATATAGTTCTTTAAAAAAATAACTATGTAACGTACAAATTTAGAATAAAGTAAAAAAAGCATATCTAAAACAGCAATAGATTCAAAGCAGGAAGAAAAAACAAAATGAGAAATTGCATATTCAATTGTGCAAAAGGATATAACGATTCCTTAATACATTATACATTATCTAAGTTGGATAATAACTGTATAAGAAGATAAGGATGAAGACATGTATAAATTTTCATTCATATAATTAAAAGGTATGGTCCTTTTTAGATTTACTATCATCTTCATATTCATATATCCTAAGAGTTCATAATGCATTGCTAAATAATTATTGAGTGACACGTCCCTTTAGCTAGCTCACTTTATATAAAAGGTGCTCTAATTATGTTGATGTTTCAGCTTTATTGAATTGCTATACTTCTTTTTCCTTATATATAGGCATCAATATATGGCATAATACTATTTAGTATATACCTTCCTTAACAATGGTGTTAGTGGCCGTTTGGTTGGTGGAATATGAGATTTAGTCACCACATAAAACTCCTTAATATAATATCATATGGTTGATGTTTTTGAATATTCTTTCTGTTTTAATTTATGTGGTATCGTTTGACTTGACTTAATTTAGAAAAGAAAAGGATACTTTTGAAATTTATGGTATTAAACAAATCATGAATATTTGTGTGCTTATAAATCATTCATCATTTTATTAAGGCTGAGGGGGAATTTCCAAGTGATGTTTTTTTAGTTATAGAAAGGTAAAAATTAGTCTTTCTTTTTGAGACAGATTAAAAAAAAAGTGTTAGAATTGAGACATATAGAGTAATGTATATACATAAGTATAAAAAGGAAAGAGTGTCACCTAAAAGACTCCCTCGTGCTCTTCAAATTTATTTTATCTGTCTTAAAAATATCATATAAAACTTAATTCTACATTATAATTATCACATAATTTGTCTTCCAACCAAATAGGCTCACTACTTCTTTTCTTCTTCTTTTTTTTAACTCCTCCAGGAGTTTCCCATCATTTTTGCTCTCTTGGTGACTCGAACTCACAACTTTCAGATTGAAAGTGAAGGTGCTTATGATCCGAGCAACTCCGTCACATCACGTCAGAGGGGTATTACTTTTAGATTGAAAGTGAGGAGTGTTACTAATAGTATTTTATTTTTATGCCCCCACAACAACAAAAACAATATGATCTTATTTTAGTAAATACTTAATGCTACATTTTTTTATGTTTTTAAATTTGAGAAATGGATAAATTAGTAAATAGAGGGGTTGCTTTTTGTTTTTGTTTTTGTTTTTTTGTATGTACGGAAACATGAGTTGTAAAAAAAAAGGAAGAGATTTGATTAGTGCAATATGAGGAGTTCAATAATTGAGCACCACTTCGCAGTCTGCCCTTCCACACTCAAATTTTCTTTCTTTCTGGAATTTGCTTTTAGGTTTTAATATTTTCCTATTACAATGTCTGAGATATTTTATTATTTTAAAAAAAAAAAAAAAACTATTCTAATACCCAAACAAAAACTTTGTACGCCACAATCCACACAAATGAGCAAACGTGCGGAAAATATAATAAACTAAGCTACCCATTTATTAACGGAAGAGGGTAAAAAAAATCTTCTTCAACGTACTAAAATGATTTTTAATTTAAGATTTCAGATACGAGCCATGAATATGAAATTGTTTTGGTACAGAGCATTTGATTATGAAACAAGGATTTGAAATTAGACAGCCTCAATATAAATATATCCGATGAAAAACAAAAAAAAATGTTGAGAAAGCTATTAATTGAGTTATTTCTACCCAATTGATCACGAAAAGATGTAAAATAGATTATTCAATGCAATTATTGGCAACATGTATTCAGGTAATTAATGTGTTCTTCAATTATCAAATCCCTTTTTGGAAGTTGATATAATTAGACTGTTGATTGTAAATTCAATTTTTTTTTTCTTTTGACTTTGGTGTTTTGTCATGTAAAAACATAAATTGAGTGGGTCACAATAGAAAACCTAGTTTGTTTGTTTTTGTTTTAAGACCACAACTTGTCAACTTTATTAAAGGTGGTGGGTAGTTGTGGGCAAGTCTTAGCAATAAAATTAAAAAGCTTTTGGTAGTGTAACTTTCACTAAAGCCACCTTCCCTACCTTGATCGTATAATTATATTCACTCTTTTATGAAAATTTTAATTTTAGTTTTATATCCTCCGTTCACTTTTAATTGCCATAATTTTCTTTTTTAGAGTCAAACTGTAAGAATTTTTACTAACATTTTACGATATATTTTTTCATCATATTGATATGCAAAAAATTACAATTTATAGTATATTTCGTATAGTTTTTGAATATCTAATATTTTGTTTAAAATATCAAATAAATGTAATCTAATTTAACTTTGAAAATTAGTCAAACTGATTTTCGAAAAGCACAACATGACAAATAAAAGTGGACAGAGGGAGTATGTCTTTTTCCGAAAAAAAAGTTTTTTTTTACATATTAAACATCTGAAAATAACACGCAAGATATTTGAAAGACATAATACATAAACATGACCCTTAAGTTGGCGTTCGCTGACTACTATGATCTTTAACTTTGGGTGTGCATAAGTAGACACTTAAAATTGTATAAAATTGAACAAATAGATACATTCGTCCTACATGGCACCCTACATGACAATTTCTTGTCCTACGTAGCATCCTACATTTATTATGTCATGTAGGACACATGTGTCTACTTATTCAATTTTATACAAGTTAAGTATTTTGTGCATACTCAAAGTTGAATGACATAATTATATGTTAAGAGTCATGTTTATGTATTATACATATTTGAAAATATCATTTTCTTTTGCTCAAAAACCATTTCATTTGTGTAGCAGTGTAGGTTTGATAATACACATTTATAAAAAAAAAAAAAAAATCAATTAATTACTCACATATATACCAGCTGAAATTAGTGGGCACATCTGCACCTGCCCTTAAATATTGTTTTTTGTCCTTGAATGTTTGTTTTTTCAATTTGGGGAAAATTGAAAAAAAAGTCAATATCATGCACCTTGTTTTCTTGAAAAAAATAGCATGCATGCCATGCATTGTCTTTTACTTCACTATCATGCCCATCTCAATTGGTGTTCCGCTTTTTATATTTATAGGAGGAATAAATATCTCTATTCGGAAATAGATTTTTTTTTTTCTGTTTTATTTTACTTGGTCTGATTTAATATATTAATCCTTAAAAACTTTTATTCAAATTGTATATGTAACTAAATTAACTTTATCGGTGATATTTTGAACTCTAAATTTGATTATTACTCTTTCATATAGTTATTTAATACTAAGGTTAGCTAATGTGTGGAAAAAAATCTATTTACTAATTAAAATAGAAAAGTAAATATAAAAATTCATTTTAGTATAAATTAAAGATGAAGTAAAATGAAATAGAGAAAATGCTATATTGTTTATTATTTTGGCCAATTAGCTATTCCTTTATTGGATGCCATCACAGTAAGTATTAATTTCTAGTGTTACTTTAAAGAGAAAAACATAAAGTCACCATTGAAATTGTCCCAAATTTTCAAAAAGATATCTTAGTGGGTGTCCTATTACCTTATTGAACAACTTTACAATAGTATGTATACCCCATTTTTCACCAAATACCACTTAGACAAAAATATTTGTAAGTCACGCACTAATAGTCACTTGACACGTGTTAACAGTAATTTTTAGTTATTTTTATTTGATTTCTTTGCTTTTCTTCTTCGCCTCAACCTCTTATTCTGCCATTCCTTTCATGGTGATGAAGAGTTGCCAAATTTGCTGTGGCGGGACGGAATTTTCCGACAGCATTACTAATTATTTGTCAAACTATCACAAATTAATTTATTTATGAAAATAAATATCGTCAAATAATCAAAATTTAAATACTCAAAATATCACCAAATCAAAATCTGACATTTAAATCACCTCCTTCTCCAACTTCTTACTCCCAAATAGAGTTTCCCATAGTTTCACTATTCCCAAATCCCAAACTTGATTTGTAGGAGGAATAAAATCACTAAACCAATTTGTTATTCAAAAATAAAATAAAAAATAAGAATGAACACAATAACATTAGTTTTAAAAGTATAATGACCAGAAAGGAAAAAGATCAAAAGAAATTTTTTTGAAGGAAGACATAGATGCCCAAGAAATATGGGTAAGCTAATGATGATAGGGAAGATGAGAAAAAAGATTTGAAAATTAAAAGCTATTCCTAATAAAGCTTAAAAAAATTAATACATGGGTTTTTATATTTTTTTTCAAACTAAATCAAATTGGGAGTGCCACATGGCAATTTTACGTTGGTCTGAAGCTGTATGAACAGTCCTTCACGCGCCCATATTTTGTGACAACACGAGTGGTGTTAAAATTAGTCAAATGGATATATTTATTGTGGATTTAGATGGTTTCGTGGGGTAATAGGACACCCACAAAGTTAAAGTGACTTTTTGAAAATTCAAAACAACTTCAGTAGTGACTTTATGTCTTTTCTCTACTTTAAAAGTTATACTCTTTGTTTAAAAAAGAATGACCTACTTTTTTAAAAAAAATATTTTAAAATGAATATGTCATTTTCTTTTTTGAAAACACTTTAATTTTAACTTTTCACTTGACATGTTTAAGACCAAACAAGTTTAAAAGGTATTTTGATACATTTGACATAACTTTAATTTAGGGTTACAAGATTGAAAAAAATCTTAAACTCCGTATTAAGTTAAAGTAGGTCATTTTTCTTTTATACAGAGGGTGTAGTTTACTTTATTTGTTAAACTTTGATTACTAATTTTGCTTAATTAGTCTCACAGTGAAAAGTTGAAGAATGACAAAAGCGTACCCTAATCATTACGTTAACAAATTTTGCACATTCAATATGAATTTCTTTGTTTTAAATAAGTTAGATACTATATATATTTTATCTGGAGGTTATCATTGGTTTTTTGGCCTTATTTGATAACTTCGCCTTTAAGATATAAATTTAAAATATAAAAATGTGTTGCTGGTTTTGAATTATTTTCAGAGAATTCCAATAATTAACACGACAACAAATGTCAAAGTTTTGAGTGAGTAAACGAAACGTATTAAAACTTTAATTTATAAAGTCACTAAATTGACATAACACAAAGAAATTTAATACTATAGGATGTCCACTTGCCTTTATACTAGCTATATAGCTTCATACCATAATTTTTTTTTAAAAAATTAACCATGGGGTCAATGATTAAAACCCTTTCGACATGATTGAATATGTTGTTGAGTTTATCCAATTTGACTACTCTGTCATTCTCTTTATAAATCGTAGTGTTTTAAGGAACATTATTCTTAGACAAGTGTCCACGTAAAGTAATAAATCAAAATTTCTGACTTTATACTTGGTTATTTAGCATTTTTCATGATAAATAGAATGCGATAAGTATTCTGAAATAAAAAAAAATCTGTAAGGTTTACACGTGGATCCTTCAAAAGATGAAAAATGTTAAAGCTTGTATTTCTTCTATCTTTTCAAAATTCCGTTCCGGCCACATAAACTTCTGTTTTTTTTTCGTTTCTTGAACACTTTTTCCAAATTCAACCAAAAACTAAAAATATTTTCGTCAATTCAAATATTAATCTTTTGACTTATCACAATTGATGATGTCATTATGAACAAATTTACTGTGGAATATATAAAATGATGATTGAAGAGTAGGTGCATTAACGTGTCAAATGCACAAATTGATCAATATAACAATCGCAAAAATGATTTACTATACTCACTTATAAATTAACATATTAATTTCCAAATTAAAAGTGAATATATTTTATAAAGAAAAACATAAAATTGAAAAAATATATATTTATAAAGAATCACCAAAATCAATTAACTCTATAACTGCCAACTAAGAACATAACAATCGCCAACGTACCATTAGTTAAATACTCAAATTAATTAAAAGAATAAGTCAATTTGTGACAATCAATTATTATTTGGGCATACTACCAATAACACAAATGCAAGTACACTTAAAGTTGCACTGGTGGAAAATAGTCCATGTGATTAATGAAGCTTATTAATTACATAATCAAGGAATAATTCTAAAGATCATACAAGTTTAAAGTTCAGACTTCTAATTAATGATAAAAAAAATTAAGAACTTTTACAATCAACATACCATATCTTACCTACAATATTTAGTAATTTAGCTAGAACTGGCAAAAGATCATGGAGATCACAATCTAATTAATTAATTGCGACTTGTTTTATCTTTACCATAAAAATCATAACGATTAGAATGTTTTCATTATATTACTCATATAACTGATACTAATTTTGTGAGACTTTTTTTTTACCTCATAAAAAAATAACCCAAGTTTTCGTATAGAAGTGTCACTAAAGCTTGATTAGACAATCTTAATTGTTCAATCCAAATGTATTGATAGATTTACCTTGGTAATTAGAAGGGGTACCAATTTTATGACCTACAAATACTTTTTAAGTCATATAATTTTTCTTTTTGGCTATCGATAAATTAAAATATAACTTAAGAAATCCTTGCAACGTTAAATTATTTTATTTTATTCAAAATATAATCAATCATAACATAATTTATTTTTTAGGAAGCACATCATCATCATTTTTTTTTTCAATTTTTTAAAGAGGAACAATTTTGGAGACCTTCTTTTATGTTTAGCTTCATAAACAAATCTCCCTTGTAATTTGTTATATATATGCGCTTACTTTCTTTATTTTATTTTATTTGTAACAGTTACTTTAATTTATTTATCATTAATGCAAAGTGGAACCAAATTAAAGTTGTTTTTTCACTAATTAAAGCAACGGTATTGAAAGGAAATATAGTGAAGTGACATGTTAAGCATGTAATAAAAGATTTTACAAGCACGTTTAATATTTGACAAGTGTTTCTCAATATTAATTATTGATCTACTTTCACCATTAACACTTAGAGTTGAGGTTTTTAATTAATGACAAAAAGTTCTAACTTTAACGAACAATATATCTTGCCCACAACATTTAGCCAGAACTGACAGAAGATCATATCCACGAGAGATCACAATTCATTTAATTATTAGTAATTCATCATTAAGTTAAAATGCCATTGTAAAGCCTGATTATACCAATTACCTCAAAAATAATCTTTAACGGCAACAACTCAATTGCCACTAAATATGTATTTTTAGCGGTAATTAGCACTCTTTGTATATGTCCCTAAAACCTTTAGCGACATTGGATCTAATGGCACTTAACTAATGCTGGTAACGGCTTTAGCACTCTTTATTAATGTGTCTATTTATTACCGCTAAAAGTTGTCTTTGTTGTAGTGACCGTATTCGCTCTTATTTAATTTGTTTATCTAATTTTAGTTTGATATGAAATTTGAAGAAGGAAGAAAGAAGTTTTGAATATTATGGTTTTAAATTAAAGTATATAAAAAGAAAATCAAAATGTCATTTAATTTTGTGATTTTAAAAATGTCATGTCACATGAAAAGATAATTTTTTTTAAATATACTGAGAGGAAAAAAAGTAAGACAAACAAATTAAAACAACGAAAAAAATTGCTATTCAACCCAAATATATTGATAGATATTTATCTTAGTAAACACGGGAATATCAATTTTATGATTTATTACGAATTAAATAAAAAGAACATTTGTTATTCAACCAAAATATATTGATAGATAGTTACCTTAGTAAACACGAGAATATCAATTTTATGATTCATTACAATATTCTTTTCTTTTAGTTATATAATTATTCTCATAGGATTAATCGTTAAATATTATTTAAGAAATCTTTGTAAAATTGTTTTTTTATTCAAATTGCAATAAGTCATAAAAAAAATATTTTCTATATCGCACTTTCTTTCGATATATATTTTATTTTTTGGTCTAAAAAGAAGCAATTACCACTATTGAAATCAACATCCCTTTAGATGTGTTTGCCAAAGAAAACTTCCAGGTAAACACCCACCTTAAAAAGCAAGAAGTTACATAAACAAAATAAAGTAAAAAATAAATAAAGTGGCATTATTAGTTTAACATGTTTATAGGAAATTTGCTTTTGTAGTTAGTGGAATCACATCGGTAAATTCCGCTCCATATTGTCTCCGTTGGGGACATTAATTCCCGTTGACATAATACCATAACTGGATGTTTCGGATTTACATTTTATCTATGGAGAAAAATTTGTTGATAATTTTATAGTGTGCGATTTAAACTTAAGCGATTTCAGACACTGTGTGGGAAATCAAAAATAAAATAATACCTCAACATTCTCCTCAAGTTACAATTCAGGTTTTGCCTCAGAAATAATGAACTACTCTATTAGAGTTGCGTTCTCCACGATAATATTTACATCAAGTTAATAAATCACATGACGTAGCACGTTATACATAGTTTTTCAATAATTAATGTTGATATAAACACCGGCAGATTAAAAAAAACAGTACGAAGTCACGAAACAAAGCAAAGAAAGATCGAACTACAGAAAATTATTGTATTCAAACTTTCAGGACTTTAAAACATCTGAACATTTATATTTCATTGCATTACAATTTTATAAAATAATGGCAAAATTTCATCACAGCTATATACTAAAGTAGGGGCTTAAGTCATCTGCGCCTCCTAAAGTTGTCCTCATAATTTACTTAAATACTTTAATTATGACTTGTAGCTATTAAACACTTAAATTATTCAAAATATGTGTCTATTAATCACAAAATACTGATGTGGCAAAATAAGTGCATCTATCTTACTGCATTGAAGCACGTGAACAGATCCCAATCTTTTTTTTATATTTTTTTATTAATAATAAACTTGTACCTTTTTTCCTTCTTATGACACTTGGCATTGCATTAATTAAAATAACTAAAAATAAACTTTTATTAAAAATGATGTCTTATAATATTCAAAAAGAAAACAAATCCACCTCCACCCCCACTCCTGTAGGCTATACCAGCAGCTGTCTTCTTCTTCGCCCCCGTTTTAATCATTTTAAACTTTGTTTTGGTTCTTCATTTTTATTTTTCGCTTTTTATATAAAAAAAATAAAACTGAATCTGCCAAGTGCTAATCAAATTTGCAAGAATGAAAAAAATAATCGGACATCAGAGTTATAAAGGCAACTTCCGTCCATTTCTATTTCCGGTCACTTCGATCAACAAACATCACCAGCCATAAAAGTTATAAAATAATATCAGAAAATTTGATATAATTCATTTGAATCCTCAGATTTCTCTTCGTCATCAATTTCAAAAAAATTTATCAAGTCCACTTATTTTTCACAATAATCACTCCATTAATCTATCATGCTTCATAATTTATTTCATTATTTGTATTTGACTTAATTTCCATAGCTCATAATTTATTATAAGAAGAAAAACAAAAGTTAATCTCTTCAGAGGAATAGAAAATAGGGGACAACAACATGAAGAAGAAGAAAGGGCAAATTATTAGATGGGTGGGGAGAGATTTGCTTTTTTCTTTCTTTTTTGTTGTTGTTGCCGCAGGAGGTGCCGACATTAGTGGGAAGAAGAAGAAAGGTGGGTGGGTTCCTGTGGGGAGTGGGAGGAGGAAACTTTTTTTCTTTCTTTTGTTGATCAATTTTTTGAATTATTAAAGATTGGAATTAAAAATAAATGAAAATTTATTAGATTGGGCACATGTGCCACATACTGAAGTTTTATTGATTACTTTTTCAAGATAATGTGCGTAAATTACATACACTACATTGTAAAAGTTTTATTATCATTTTGTGTTCAATAGATACATATTTTTTAATATTAGAGTGTCTAATAGATATTAGTCATAAATAAGGTATTTAAGTGAATTATGCGGACAACTTTAGAAGACCGCAAATGACTTAAGCCCTAAAGCAGGACTACACTTTTTTATTTTTTGAATAATCCCAAAATGCCCCCAAAAGGGAAAAAAAACAAAACCAAAAACTCCCATGAAAGCAGAAATTTATACATGCAATAAAAGCATATACACTCTTCATAGCTCCCAATCTTCTTCATTCAATTTACAACACTGAAACTTCTAGCTGATAGTTCCTGCGTCGTTGTTTGTTATTGCATTGGCCACCATCTCCGCCACATGCATGAAATTCCCAATAGAAATATATATATATTTATATACTAGCAACAAGAGATCAGAGAGAGCTCGCGCTTAAGCACCAGCAGGTGAAGATTGCCTCATCAAATCCCTGTAGAATTTCGAAATAAATTTCTCAGCAGCTTCATCAACTTGACTATCTTCTTCAACATCTTTCAGCGGAAACGGAGAGTCGGTAATCCTCAACTGCCTCACCGTCGGAGTCCTTCCAAATCCAGGCAGATTATTTGCCGGCGATGCATTAGCACTCTGAATCATTTCCAAAGCCTTCATCACAGCAGCATTCATCACAACAACATCGTCGTCTGCGGTAGCCGGAGCGTGTGCACACGAAAAGAGATGAGCGTGGTGTTTGCCGCGCTTGTTGAAGTTGAACGGAAGGTGAAAAGCTGGGTACGCTGGGCTGTTACTGCAACTGAATTCGTACTCGCTGGATGGAGCGCGTGCACACACGGATTCAGGAGTTGAAGAAGAAGCTGATGATGAAGACGA
Organism: Solanum pinnatisectum; assembly: GCA_035578085.1. Classification (NCBI taxonomy): domain Eukaryota; kingdom Viridiplantae; phylum Streptophyta; class Magnoliopsida; order Solanales; family Solanaceae; genus Solanum; species Solanum pinnatisectum. Next base: position 53,400,065 of record CM069078.1, on the reverse strand, counting down.
TGAAGAAAGTTGGTGCGCGTGGTGAAACATGAGATTATGAAATGCCGCTTTGCTAGCGATTTTTCCACGCTTCATGAGTAAGTTGAAATCGAGCATGAATTTTCTCTTTGAGATTCCTTTTCCCAGCATGATGAAAGCTATTCGCACTATGTTCCAGAATTTCTTTGCTATAACTGGCAAATTTTGCTCCATTTTTTTTTCTTCAACTAAATTCTTATATATTCGAGAGTTGTTTGATTTGGTTTCTGATTGAGAAAGATGGAATTTGTGATTAAATTTGAAAGAGAGGGAGATTATATGAGAGAAGAAATGTTTTTTGATTTGTTGGAATGGAAAAAAGTGTGAACGTATGAAGGCTTATTTATAGTGCTTCCGTAGAGGAACACGACCCACTGAAGTACTTGAATTTCTCTTGCTCCTTTTTATTTATTTATTTATAAATAGTTATCTCATATTATTTTATAATTATTTTCTTCGTTCACTTTTTACTTGTCTTTTGATATATCAAAAAAAGATAAATTTTTTTTTATGTTTCACCTCAGCATTAAATACTTATTTTTCAAATCATTTTTCAAAACATCATTTAATAGGAGATAGTTTAGTAAAATATCTATATCAATAATTATTTTATAATGTGTGTGTCAAATTAAATTGTGACAAGTAAAAAGTGAGCGGAGGGAAGTACAAAATTAAGATAAATACAATAATGTTTTTATCATTTTAACCTTGTAATTCATTTTTTTTAAACCTCGACAAATTTGTAAAAACAATTAAAAATTAACTCCAATTTAGATAATACATTTTGAATTTTAAGATTCAAATAAATTTATATCATTTAAGTATTTTAAACGGTCTATATAGTCTTTTTTTTTTTTTTACGTAATTTACAAACACAAACACATGACACATTGAGGTGATATGAGACGAGAGAGTACTAATTTTGTGACAGGAATTCTATGTGCTTTACTGTTAAGTTAAAGTGACACATTGAGGCGGTCTACAATATATAATTCAATATTTAATTAGCTCAATTATTAGTATTGGAAGTGGTGATTGCTCATGGACTTGTTTAAGAAGAGTTTTAAGTTGTTAAGTACGTTAATTAATAATTAAGTCCAATTATAATTGTCACACTTTCTATACCTTTGAATAGAAAAATGTTATCGTTCCTTCTTAATTTAACCGACTTCTTTTGTTTATAACAAGATTTTCTAAGTAGTAATTGTACTAGTATTGTATTAAGGTGAAATTGGAAAATGGTTGATTTCTTTTTGAACATATTAATTTTGGTATGGGGAAATATCATTAAAATTTTAAAATTATGAAGCTACTAAAATATATGATAGCTTTTTATTACTATCTAATCAAAAGGGAAATAGAGGAGCGTCGAGTTAAGAGGGCATTTTCGGGTTTTAGCTGAGAGGAACTTGGGTTTGACGTAGCTACTTTGATGTAGCTTCCCATACATGATATAACTTAATAGTGTGTTGACCAATTTGCCCTTTAGCCTAATTTTTTGTAGGTTACTTAAGGGGTATCATGTTTTCTTTTCAAAGTTATAATTTACCCATACTTTCTTTATGTTTTTATATTTTATATTTTTTTTTATAATCGGGCAGCTTAAAGCTAGTTGGTCAATTAACTTATTTACCCTTATGCTTCAATTTCCTTCTATTTATATTTAGTGTTTTTTATTTCAATTTATTTCCCTTATTTTTCGTTTTAATATGTGATGTATCTGAAAATTATGAAGCGCGTGATATTATAAAATATAAATCACAATAATTAATAACTTTAAATATTTATAAAAAAACATATTAAATTATTGGTTGACTCTCAAAATTTCACCTATGTCACATAAAGTGAGACAGAGAAAGTAACATATATTATGTTAAAGTACTATAAATTATAATACTTAACAACTTAAAATGTTTATAACACATACTACAAATTTGATTGACTTTCAAATTTCATGTGTCAAAGGCTTATGCTTTTGAGTACTTTACATAATATGAAATGAGGGAACTCCTAATGTAAAGGTAGATTCAGATCTTCTTATTCAAGTTGTTAACATTTCTGTTTGATAAGTATTCTTTGGGCAATGAGGGGATTTACACATCTAACGATGAGATAAATGACCATCCTTGCCTTTTATGATCTGTCAAATGCAATACATGAAAAAATTGTGCATGAATTGGAGTGACATAAATTACTATACATCACAATGATTAACAAGTTAAAATACTTACATAAAAATTTAGTTTACTCTCCTAGTTTTAATCATGCAACATAAGTTTTTGATTTATAAATGTTCACATTATTATTTAATAGATCAAAAAACATTTCTATCCTAATAAATATATTAGTACTTCTTGAAGACCAATATAATTAATAGTTATTTTATAACATGCTTCCATATTTTCGGATTACAAATCTGGTTTTATTAAGTATCATCACGTATTATATCTCAAGTTAATTAAATTACCCGTACAGTTGGTACAAGTTGGATATTTTCCGTATGATATTTATTTAAAATAAATAAGTACACATTAAAAAGGTATCTCAAATGATTTTCTTGAAGCAGAAAAGAGAATAAAGAATTTAAATATAGTATTTGAATAAACTTGTCTTTTCTCATTGTCGTCTAGTTTCCAAAACCTAAAAAATTGTTAGTATAATAATAACTTTGAGCCGTTTGAGGAAAAAAAAATGATTTCTTAGGAAGAGAGGTTTTCCCAAAACACGTGGACTTTCCTGTCAAAGAAAGGAAAGAACCGTTCGTAATTTACCTAACCCAAGAAACCCCCTTTTTTTGTCCAAATTATCTTTTTGTGAAGGAAATAATGATGATGATTTCTAAAAGCCCGAATTATGCCGAACAGTAAATATTTAGCCTATATAAGATATTATAGCTATAATTTAAAAAATTTGTAATTCGTGATTTTAGATTTATTCAATTTTTCCTATTCGTCTAATTTATATAATTCGTATGATTTGTATAATTCGGTTTCTGACTGAATAAATTCAGAACTTTGTAAATGTTTATCCTACTTATTTGTATACGATTTATGAAAAAATCATAATAAATTACTCTGTTGGTATATTGGCAAGCATAAAAATGAAGTTCTAAAAAAACTGTAAATGTATAAATACATAATTTATATATACTTATCCTATTTATATATTCGCAAATGAAAAATAAAAACCAGGTGAAATATACAAACCGCACCTTCCATAGCAAACATAATTATACCTATAGAGTGTAATTATCAAAATTATAATTATAGTGCTTTCTTATGTCTAATTGTCTATTATATTTGCTATTTCTAAAATTTTCTCTTTCTTAAATTATGTTTAATTCTTTAATATTTTTTTTCTTTTTTTGTTTCATTTTATTGTTTTGACCCGTTCAGATTAAATATGAAAATTTCAATGTTTTACTCTAAAATTACAACTTAAATTCAATATAATTTTTTTTTACTTAAATTCAATATAAATAATATCAATTGGATGATTTTTTTCAAGATCAATTTTAGATAAATGATTTTGACTTTTGAGCTGTTAAGACAAGTCTTAACAATTTTAATGCACCTAATAATCTGCTCTTTAAATTATATATAACTTTCTAAAATTAATATGAATTGATGTCATCTTACCGTCTATGCCGTGTATTAAGTTTTACACTCATGGAACATTTTTCATTTTTATTTAGATTCATAATAAAAAAAAATACATGATATTAGAGATTGATAATTAAAATATTTTACGTTAATCAATGAAACTATATGTTGTAGCATAAAATTCATCACGAGGAACTCATGTAGTTAATTAGGCAAATATTACATCGACAGCAAAGTGTGATGTTTCGTTCAGGACGAACACCTTGTTTGGATGGTTGTTAGCCGTTGAATTGTATTGTATTGTATCGTTTGAATTCATTGTTAGGTAACAACGAAAATACTCATTTTATGTAAATTTGGTATGATCGCGTCGTTACCTTACCTTAACATTTTCTTCCAGATTGTCTTTATTTATTATTTAATAATAATATTTCATCTTTTTATCTATCTTTGCATTGTAGTTCTACCGTGTACCCTACTTTTCTTGTACGTTTATCATTTAAATTATTGATGTGTGATATTATGTAACGACGGAAAACAATACAATCTATCAAAACACTGTATTTATTAAAACAAAACAGTATGATATGATACAACACAATATATTACAATACAATACATCATGAAACAATACATAACAACCGTTCATACAAAGTGTAAGGGATATGATAAGTCATGAGACGCACATGCATGTAAATATATCATATTTGTGCTCAGTGTATTAATTTGTTTTTTTCCCTCGTAATTTACAAGTCAAAAACTTCTAAAGTAACATTTAATAATAAGAAGTGTATTTGAAATCTTAATATAACAATTGTTTTATATTATCCTTTATTGTTGTTTTTCGTTAAAGGAAAATATGAGAAACTTCTAATCTTTCACCTTTGTTGGTGGGAAGTCGATTTTCTATTTTATAGTTTCTTTTACACCCCCAAATTTAAAAACTACTGTATGTAGTACACGTTCGTCCCAAAAATATGTTTGTCAAGTTGTCAATGTAATTAATTGTTTTTTCTCGTCACATTGACAGGAGTAGAATAATCACATAATCAATTTAAATTTTAAAGTGTCAAAATAAGTTACAAGTTACAACAATAATACTAACAATATAGACAATGTAATTGATAAGTGGAAAAGATAAAATGTATGTAAATATTATTATTACCTCATTATAATAGAAAAATGTTTATGATAGACAATTGACTAAAAATAAAACAAAACACATTTCATAACTGTTTGAAAGAGAAAAATTTAAAGTATTAAATAATCACATTGAATGTTCTAAAGATAATCAAATGATTTTTTTGAAAAATAAAATATAACTAGTGTAACTCATATAGTTTAAATTTTGAAACGTGAAATTGGGATCATGTATAATTGGGTATAAAGTTTTCCCATCTGAAATAATTAAAGTGTATTTTGAGTGTCTAAAATGTACTACAAAGCTTTTGAAATACACAAAATCGAGAGCGTTTGAACTTTGAAAAATCAAAATCTTCATGACTTTTTCAACTCTCTACTTTTTACTTTTTTCCAGTTTCACTGGGGTTAATTTATTCCTTTCTCTTAATTAATTAAAAAACACAGCTGTTTACAACTAACTAAATATTTGAAAAATTCATAACACAACAAAAAATATCTTCTAAAGCTGAGCATGCGCTTAATATTTAATTTTCATTTGCTTATTTTATACTTTAGGGAGTTTCCCTTCTCATGCTTTTGTTTACACTTTTTGAAGCTCTATACACTTTTAAAACTTTTCAAAGTGATTAAATTACTAAATATAGTAGCAATAATTAAGTCGTATTAGTGAAAAAATCAAAAAGGATTTTGCAACTGGGCCTTTTATTTGATCAATTAAGTTACCTAATTAGAGGTACTTTGCATTTGGACTGTACTTGTTATGTAACTTTAATTTGTACTAAATGACTCACTTTTTTTCTGCTATAATTCAAAAGAGAAACCCACTACTTAAGATTTTTTTTCTTTCAAATTTCACGTGTTCTCTGACTCAATAGCTGTGTAGCACAAATGTTCATATTCGTACTCTGTATTTTGTTTTTATTTTTTCGTCTCAATTTATGTTTTACTGTTTGACTTGATCGACACAATATTTTCTAAGAAAGATACTTCACATGTTTTTAATCGCATCATTTAATTAAAAGTAAAAGAGAAATTTTAGAGTTAAGTTTTTTTGAATTATAAAAATGTGAAGTTTTTTGTATAGATGAAAAAAAAAGTGTGTCACGTAAATTTGAGAAGGAGGGAAAAGATAACTGCAAGAAGATTACCCTCTTGCGGATGAGATTTTTCTGTAGTAATCTAGATTATCCCATTAAAGATTCTTGTACGGTTGTACTTGTGGATGTAAGTTTATCTTAACATTTTTTTCTTTTAATAGTTTATAAAAAAGTTATGCTAATTATGTTCCTAAAGGTGTAATTTTCTCCTACTATTATAGACATTTAAGACAAAGGCCCAATTCCATATTACGGGCCCTAAATCTTAATGGGCTTGCTGAAACTTCCTCTCACCTTTGATTAAGATATGTTACTTTTAGGATGCGAAAATTAGCACATTAAAATATGTGATTCCGTTAACATGAGCAAATTTTGATTGATTTAGCCATTTCAACTCACTTAATTCAATCATATGTTAACCTAAATTAATTCATGAGAAATCCAAATAAGATGATTTCATGACATTTTTACTACTTGATCTTCAAATGCTATCAATAGATAATATTTCTCTCTACTCACTTTTACTTGTACACTATTCCAAAATAGATTTTTACTTTTACTTATCACTATTAATATATTAAAAAAGGAAAAAAAAATCATATATTACCCTTAGTATTAATTACCTATTCCCCAAAATCATTTTTAAAACTCGAAACTAAACATCAATTAACAAGAATAATATAATAAAATAAACTTGTCGATCATTATTTTCTTAACGGATGTGTTCAGTAGATATGATAAAGTAAAAGTTACCGGAGGGAGTAATGTTTACAAGCCTCTTTCTTGCATTCACCTCCACATGAATAGAAGGAAACCAAATGATCATAGATATTTTTCAACTTTGGACATATATCAACCATGAGAAATTCCAAGTGTATGTATACTTAATAAACATCAATATTTAAGTCCAGCCACAACCAAAATCTACCACCTTTTGCTTTAACCAAAAAAAAAAAGTAGAGGTAGAGGTTTAAATACATGTTAGTTTCAATTTTCACCAGCATTAATTGATAGGATATAAGTACGTATATGTATAACATGATAACTACAGTATCACGAGAATATTAGGGTGACATTGATAGTTCAATAATATTGTATACGTATTATTTCTAGTGGAAGAAAAAAAATGTAGGTAAAAAATAATACGAACTTGTATTGAATGGTCGAAATAAGCAAACTTGTGATCATGTCAACCAAGTTGATCTTCTTCTTCTATTGGCTAATGATAGACTCCATAACTTTTTAGTTTATACAGTTACAAAGACATACTTTCTGAATTGATTTTTATTCTCGTATGGTCATTCAACTGATAGTTATTATATGAGAAAGTCATTTTTTTTATTTTGAAGAAAACTAGAATTAAGAAGTATGGAACTTACAAATATAATTATCGAACACATGTACTTAAAGTTACAAGGAAAGTGAGTGTCATAAGACTAAATTTGAGAGGGGGTCTCCTATATTATTGATACTCTTGACTTCTTCGTAGATTTACTTCTTTTATAATTTGACTCTTTTAAGTAAAAAACTATTTCCGTCCTGGAACGTACACTTACAAACCATAGAAAAAAGGTTTTAATTTTCATAAGTTTTTAAATAATGAAGTCGTAGAATTCATTTCTACTTGTTATATAAAAACGAGATAATAAAATAGAGTATCTAGTAAACATGATGTAAATCATGAATATTTATGCATTTAGAACTTTTAATCCACATCGGAATGAGGACAAGTATTAATTCATCATTTCTTTCTTAGTTTGTAAGGTATGTAATGTACGTCTAGTTGATCGACAACATATCCAGTAAAATCTCATAAATAGGTTCTACGTCTAGTTGATCAAAAATTCAAAATAATAAAAATTTACTCTATGAAAATTTAAACTTCATGAAAAATCTAGCACATTCAAGACTGTCCATACAAAAATAGAAATAAAAAGTGACATGTAAGTTCCTATGGTCCACAACTTTGTAACTTTCCAGCTCCAAAACAGTAGCCAACAACTATAAATACCAACCTATTATCTTCATCATTTTACATCCTTAGCCAACATTACATATCTCAATAACACTCCAAATCATTTGCATGTCTTAGCAACATATAATTTTTCACAATATTCATCTCAAAATGGCACCTCATGGAGAGACAATTGTAACGTCCAACGTTCGAAATCTTAGCAAACCACCTCCACTCTCCAACAACAGCTTAAAAAGGACAATGTCTGAAATTACATATGAGTGGATGAACAATGATGCAATTATCGATGCAGATCTCCCTCCAGTCTCCGAGGTAGAAAGCGCGAAATGTGAGTGTTGTGGCATGAGTGATGACTACACATCCGAATACATCGATCAAATTCGAAAAAAATATTTAGGTAAGTGGATATGTGGGCTTTGTGCTGATGCAGTAAAAGAAGAGGCCCAAAAAAATGGAGGACAAAATGAAGAAGCATTAACTACTCATATGAGTGCTTGTAGCAAATTTAACAAATTTGGTAGGGCTTATCCAGTACTTAATCAAGCTGAGGCTATGAGACAAATGTTGAAGAAAAATACAAAGGGAATTATGAGGGCAAAATCAATTAGTCCAAGGGAAAGAATTATGCAAAAGAAGAGTGGTGGAATTGCTAGAACTAATAGTTGCATCCCTGCCATTACTAAAGAAATGAGTGACCTTAATATAGTAACCTGATCGATAAAACGTGCTTCCTTGAGTTGTACCTTCTGCAATAACGTATGTACTATAGTTGTCTTAATTTTCTGTTTATGGCTAAACTTTGGTGCAACTTCTTTTACCCTTGCAGGGATTTTGAAGTTTTCTTACTTTATAAATCATGTATATGATTCAAGCTACTTTATCAATATATGTCCATATGTTTAGTAGCTTTATAATGTTATTAAATCTTGTTTAATGTACAGTTATTGATCTCAAACCTTATTTTAAAGTGTTCAATTTGCTAATACACTACACGAGAGTAGTTAGAGGCCCTGTCTAAGTGAAATAACCATCCCTCTTCTTTTTCGCGGACTCTGCTACTGAGAAGGATGTTCACTTCTTCAAATATCCTATATAAGTAGGCACGAACAGGACACGGGTCAGATTTGTCCAATGGGAGCAAGAGTAACAATATATGATAATTTATAGCAGCATAAGCTTTCAAAAGACACAGCATAAAGTTGCTGAGTAGCATAAGTTTTAACAATAAACAAGTTTTCAACAAACACAACTAGTTCAAAATGATTCTAAACGGAGAATATTTAAGGGTTCTTAGGTATAGTTTACTGATCCCTTTAAAACAGATCTAAAGAAAAGTAACTTAGACAAATGACCAGTTGACAAACATGAAACAGATACAATGAGCAATATCTTCTTCATTCATAACTTTCCACGCCACTGCTCTCTCATAAGAAATAGGTCTGCTCATGCTTGACAAGCAAATTCCCCCTTGTAGACATGCAAAACCCTGTCAATCAATAAATTACAATTAGAAACTGCAGTGGTCATGATAATATGTCTTCAAGCAAATCTAAATATCACCAAGGACTGAACTAATCAATTTATTATATAAAAGGGGCATGCAACTCGGCGCAATAAGATTCGGGAAATCATTACTTGCTACATTCAATACTTTCGATATAAAAGGAGTACCAACCTGTTGCATTATCTGTGGGAACTCAGTGCAGAGGTTCTTCTTTCCATGATCATCAAATATTTTCTCCAAGGTAATATCTTGAAGTGCAACCAAGGTTGTCTCGAGCATGTCAAGACCAGCCTGATTTGCAAATGTGAAAACTGGCAAAGCCTGCAGAAATATTGAACTCAAAATTTCATGTACTCGAAGGACTAAAAGGTAAGAGTGCTGCAATTAGACTGTTTTGAACAAGCAAAAGAATATCAAAAGAGGATTTGGGAACAAACCTTAGCAGAGCAGCAGATAATAGCATCTGAGTGATGCCATAGGCTTTTGAGGATTGATTCACTTCCTTCATCAGAATTCGATTTGAGAAGCTCCATGCCCAAAAAGCACCTTAAGAGAACAAAAAATTAACCACAACAGAGACTGATGTTAAACTCAGAACATAATTACATGCAGATAAACACCCATTGATTTCCCTCCTAGTATCGTCCCATGTAAAAAATTGCTTACGAAAAAAAGAGGATTGAGCTATTTCTAGTTCAGAGTGTCAATCATTTCTTATGATGAACCAATTTCTGGAAAATTACACTCTGTGTTAGTCTAAACATTATACATTTAGATCAACTTATGTAGCCAATATGTATTTCATTAAGAACTTGGTATTGGAAAAGCACAACAGTTGACTGGGTGAAAAACTGAATATAATTACTTAGTGTGCTCCTATGTTAGGCCCACATGCAAGTATATACCACATACCTGTAACTTTGGCAGATCCAACGAGCTAATGTATGTGCTTCAGGAGTCCCCAATGGCAAATGAAGACCTCCATGAGAACCCAAGTGAGATGGTGAAAGTGCTAATGCAACTCTTTGAACAGATGAAATAATGCTTCGGACATACTGTCGAGCCATTGAAGCAACACTCTCTTGCATGTGGCTTTCAAAAGCAAATTGAAAAGCAATTGTCATGACAGATCTTGATGAGCCACCACTAGTGTGAAGGTCATTGGCTGCTTTGTTTTCCACTGGGCCAGTCTCAAGAGCAGAAGTAAGATCAAGGGTACGATTTGGACTGGACGCTTCCTGCACAAACAAAGCATATTGGTAAAAACATCGAGGATAACAAACCAAATGAACAAATACCTAAAAGAATAAGCACTAATAGGTGGATACAAACCCTAACCTTTCCAGACTCAAGTGAAATAATGCGAAACCCAGACGGAAGCAATGGTGCATCATCAGCAAACGAGGCATCAATAGGAGCAAACACGAGTTCGGCGCAAGTTCCAACAGCATTTTCATCCATTCCACTGCATAGCTGCATAATTTACTCGGATTAGAAATTCTTTCAATTCAAAGAAAGATATTCTAAAAATCTACAAGCGAGGGATTGCGAGACATTGAGAATGGCCAAGGTGACAAGAGGGAGTTGCTTTGATGGTAAGCACCCCTCGCTTCCAAGCTTAAGGTTGCGAGTTCGAGTCACCAAGGGAGCAAAAGGGTGAGAGCTTCTGGTGGAGGGGTAAAAAAAAAAGGGAGAATGGCCAAGCTGAAAATATGGACAGCAAAAACACTCAACTTACACATGTGCAGAAATAAAACTTACTTGCAATAGAAACATATCTCGTGGCATTATCGCATCCTCAGGAGAATGACCTTCCAACTTGATGACCTCCAGCAACTATAAGCAAAAAAGAGCACATTATCAGCAAATAGGATGAGAAACCACAAAAAAAATTATTCAAACAAGGCCAACTGGAACAGTTCAAATAAACTAGGAATGCCAACAGTGCAGATTAAATAGAACTACTAAGCTTGCCTCTTCATGCTCAACAGTGTGAGCGAGTGGAAGTATCACTTGACCCCCGAAGTTACCAACTCGAGCCCCAGGTAAGCTGCAGGGACCAACTTTAATGGCTGCAGCAGCATAAGCATCTATATTGTTGTCTGCCCATTCAGATCGATGTTCACGAAGGAACCTGAGAAGTATAGCAGGAGGCACATTCTGGACAATAAAAACAAGACAACTGTGTTAAAAAGAAAAAAACAACATGGTCAGCAGCCAACCCTCATCCCCAATCACATTTATCCAATTATAACACAAACAGGAAACATTTACTTATCCACTTAAAACAAGTAAATCAGCAATTTAATTTTACAGTTTCAGCATCAACATATTGAATAAGCAGACCTGTAGAAGCATTGATGCTTTTGCACACATAACCGCATTGCTCATCGGTGAAAATCCATTTGCAAAGGGAAGGTTTAAGCCCATCAACTTGTCAGGAGAAGTGTTCACAAGGATGGTAACATCATCCATTCCATCGCTATCGAGCATTGACCAGCCCTCATCAGCTATACCATTAAGAGCCTCATTGAAGCCTCTGCCAAAATAATTTCATAGTTTGAATGACAGAAAGAGTAGAAAACATTGAAAGAGAATCCATCAAAAAGTAGGTCATTCAAACCTGCTCAGCCTCTGGCTTAATGCACGTAGAGCTGCGGGTCGTCTTCCCCAGTTAGTAACATTAGTCTGTGAAACCTCCTGTGCAATCTGCCTGAGGTAGCGTAGTGCCTGCAAGGAGGGTGTATAGAGTCACCAGAATGCCAATAGTATTCTCGAACCTTGCACACGGTATTGAATCAATTTGAGTATAAGTTCTTACAGCCACTGTTGTCTTCTGAGCTAGCACTGCTGATGACTCATAAAGTGGGCGTAAGACTTCAGGCACACTCCATGCCTAACAATCATCACAGTGTCAACCATACCACTGCATTACTAGGCACAATGAAGGAGAACAGGAAATATGGACAATAACTTTACCTCTAAATTCATATGATCAACAATGTGGATAATTGAACCACCCCCCTCACAAGGTCTAATCAGGTATCCACTAGGTAGGATTTCTGCTCTCACAAAATTCTGAACAGGTGGCATACTTGGACCATTTTGAGTATTTCCAAGTGACCTTTCACACACCTGGGTGTTTTATAAAATTTGACATGTTAGTTCATGAAGCATGTAAATGCACAAACCTAAAATATGTGAAGTTGCAATTGGCGAAAATACGCCATTTGGCTTAAAGAGTAGTTATTCTCAAGCATCCTGTTATATACAAAAGCCACTAATTTATACCAGGACAGATTGCTATTTATGCTGGCACAATCAAGTGACACTTGACCAACATAAGAAGAAGAAATTTACATTTTGTGTAGGACTTGGCAGAATATAATTTTTATATTAGAAAAATGACTAGACATAATGAAGCCATACCACGAGACTGCCATCATCCATAACAGTTGTATACCGTAAGAGCCAGAAATCACGGGCAGGTGCCAATGTTGTTGGTGCATAAAGCTAAAAACAAAAAAGTTTAAAGTTCATCAAGAAGGTATAAAAGGACTGAATGCACAAGCACGAGAAGCAACAGTACAGTAACCTACCTGCATGTAAAGGAGTTCAATGGTTCCACCATTGGCAGTAGGCAGCACATTGAGAACTTCAACAACCCGGCAGTCACGATACCAAGAAGGTCGATCCTTAAGGATTTCGGAGACCTAGAGGGATCTCAGACAATTAATTTCATACTACAGTGCCAGAAACATAAATTTCAAAACAGATAATTAGCTTACCCTCGTTGGCTCTAGACCAACCAGGCCACAAGCTCTTGCTGCCACGCCAGTGCAACCATGAGAAATAGCAATGATTCCAATGGAATCCGGACCAGGCTATGCATTTCAAGAGAGAGATGATTAGAAAGAGTTAAACCAGTACTGAGTATCTGTAACAGAAATAATATAGCTACAGAAAAAGGAGACTGGAAAATGTGTTGTGATATATAAATGCCCTCATGGTAAGTGGAGTACTGTACCACCATTTTGCCATCATAACTCACAAGCAAAAGCCTGAATGATGACAACTTTTACCATAAATATGAACCTGAGAAAGAACACTGATGCACTATATAGAAATCCCAAAACTGTTGTAACGCAATTTTGCAATATTTTTATACGATAATTATAACTGACAACTTCAAAAGAAGCAAACGGCCCGTATATTCTCTTCCGTGGACCTACCAAATTGGGCTATAAGATAAGATACAATTTTATACTAATTGATGGACTAGTAAGAAGAGCTTCCACGGGAACTAAAAAAAATATTGTATTTATATCTTTGATGGATATAGTTGACCAAAGGAATTGTCTGATGTTTGGTAATTTATTGACATCATTTATTTATGAAGAAAGGTGAAGCAGCCAATTTCATGCATTCGGCTCTAACACTCGGTAGTTTGCTAATACGGCTACATAGTACAGACATGAATGTATTTGCTAGTTTAACCCTTTAATTACATATGAGTTCATTAGATTGATATTTAACTAATAGAAGAATTCCAAGACATAATTTAATAATGAGCATTTGTCATTGCATATCTGATTAATTGTGCTAAAAGCTAAATCAATCAATCAATAAACTTACCCCTATTCCAAAGGAATTTCTGTCAACCATATGAATCTCTGCTATACACATTCCAGACATTTGGACTCATATTGGTCGAATACGGAATAAATTGTCTTTTTGTACAAATCTGGTCATCTTATCTTTAATATTAGAGTTTCTTTACACAGCATAACATTAATGTATGCTTGGTTTTAAATTGCATAAGGATTTGTTGCAATAATACCCTTGGCCTATTTACAATACTTTCTCCAATTTAAAAAACAGTTCTATACTACTACCTCCATGTTAGTTTTCTGTGACACTATTTCCTAATTAGTCCATTCTAAAAAATGACACAATTATTTGGAAACATCTATCTATAAACTTCAGATTTTACCCTCAAAGAGAAAGCTTTTTTAGTAACACGACTTAAATGCCATGATTAATACCACAAGTTCCAAAAATGTTACAGACACAGAAAATGTTATGGCATAATGAAAGAAAACAAATTTTGAAAGTTCCCCGTTTTTACTTAAACTGCAGGACGACTCAAAGTCTCAAACTATGTCACATAAATTGAAACGGAATAAGTAATTAATTTATTTTTTACAGTAAATAGGCATTACTTTAAATTAAAAATACCTTCATTCCAGGCATTTGGACCCACTCAACAGCAGTTCCAGTAGCCTTTGAAAGAAACTCTGTTAAAGTTTCTTCTGCAATGGACAAAAGTCTGGAACAAAGCACAAATACATTGCCATAAGCCACAAACACAAAAAACAAGAGAAATGGTTACAAAGCACTATGTTTAAAGAAGAAAAGGACCCAACAACTGCAATCCCACTCACTCACCCTGCAGGACTAGCATCCCTCGGCGGATGCTGAGATGTCAAGTGGTGCTGACCACTCGTCACCACTGAATCACAACTGGTATCTTTCGTTGCAAGCGGAGTCTGCATTTCAGTAGAGAAATTATGAAACTTACAGTTCAAATTAAGCCACATTAGTTTGAAGGAAAAGAGCAAAAATGGTCTTAAATTCTTACACTGTGACTTTGCCTGCGAAAGTAGCCATTTTCATACACCAGTTGAGAAACTTGCTTCTGTAATCTGTCATTCTCTTCCATTAATAGCTTGTTCATTGCCGTCAGCTTCCTATTCACAGACTGAAGCCTTGACGCCTCTTTCCTCTGTTTCTCTCTGCATCTATATTTAACCAAAAAATGGAAAGAAAAAACAAACAGAATTTAGCAAATGTATGGCTATAGATTTAGTTGAAACTAAAAAAAATGTGTTTTTGAAGACTGTTGAGAAATGGTTTTTGGAATTTAAAGTTGTGTTTAGACATGCATTTTAGTTGAAATTTTTTGAAGTTCTACTAGGGGAACCCAAAAGCTTGGACCTTAGAAAAAAAATTGAAGACAAATGTTCAAAAAACTGACCAAATATCATGAAGGACCTTGTCTTTCACACATAACTAGAAAGAACACGAAAAAAGTGAGAACAAAATGAAAAAAGAAATGCAGATTGCAGAACAAAGAATAAATAATCAAGAGCAATTTTGTTCAGGTAACCAACCCCAAGAATGGAGCTTTTTTGTCAGTAACTAAGATTTAGCAAGAAAAATTGTTAAAATGGAGAAAAAAGGGAATCCAAGATTGGATTTTTAAGTAACAAAGCTAGCTTTGAAGTGCAGTTTTGCATACTAGTAAGATTTAACAAGAGAATAGAAGACATTAATAGTACCTTCGATTCTGGAACCAAACTTTGATTTGCTTAGGTTCAATGTTAGAGAGGATAGGACATTCTCTGATAAGCTGCTGACGGCGCATTGAACTTGGTTTAGGACAATCATGATAAAGCCTCTCGAGGGCTTCAACCTGCTCAGGTGTATACCGGACATACTTTCCGTTATCCAACACCGACTTACCATCCTTGCAGGAAGCCATTTTTCTTAAATCTTACAAACTGAAATGCCTTTGCCCTTTATGAAAGAAAACAAACAAGCTCTGTTACTTTTGTCTTCACAACAATTCAACTTTCTTTAGCATTATTCTTCTTGGGAGCTCTGAACTAAATGAGAATGTCTGGAAGTGACCTTTTCTTGGTAATACTAAAAGAGAACCAATTTACCAAACTGAAACGGCACTAGACAACTTGTATCTTTCGATTTCAGAGCTTCCAATAAACTACTAAAAATACACACTTTCCTTACTTATCTTTCACCATTACCAAAAAAAAAAAACAGAAGAATCCAAGTATTCCTCAAGAACTGAAAAACAATATCTTTAACAACATGCCATACATTTCCTTTGAATCTTGAAAAAAGATAAAAAGTGTGAAAAACACTAAAAGATCCAAGCTTTAGACTTCAGAAGATAAAAACAAAAGAAACCCAGAAACAGATCTTCATGTACCCAAAAATTGAAGCATCTTTAAGAGTTTCAACAAAAAGTAAACCAACCCCATGAACCACCTACAAAATTTTCAAAGACTACAGAGGAAGATCTTGTAGGCATGATGAGATATTATCAGAAGACGGATCTTGGACTGGTTAACAATGAATGAAATTGAGTTGAAAGGGGGTGTAAATGCAAGAGGAAAAAAGAGATATAAACCCCGGATTTGAGAGCGACCCAGAGAGAGAAAATAAGTCTTTTTATTTGGATTTGGGAAAGTGGGTATCTTCACAAGTGAGTAGCCATTGTATATCAATGGTCCCTCTGTCAACTTCTTTCGGCTTTAGGTACAGCGGGGGGTGGGGTAGGGTGTAGGGGTGGGGGAGGATATTCTCACTTCTTTTTACTGTACTCTTTTAGGCCAATCACCTACTACACTACTGCTACTAATACTACTCTGCTGACCTCTGTTCGTCGCACCAGATTTAGAATACTTTTGATTAAGACATTTTTATGACCAATATAGCCTTGTGATTTTTTTTAAAAAAAAAGTTGTTATTTTTATTTTAAGTTATTTTAGGTTGTTGAATTTTTTACTCCCTCCATTTAATGGTCTTCCGTTTCATTTTGCGTATATTTAGTAAGTTTTAAAATTTCATCATTCTATATGGCAAGTTTAAGATTACTGTATTTAAAAGAGATTATACATATCTTTAATTTAATATTATAAAATTTAAAATTCTTTTTTTTATTTCTTCAAATTTGTATTAAGTTAAATCAAGACGTTTTAAATTAGAACAAAAAAATATTTTTTTTCACTTATGCAAGTTAGATTAATGAGATTGATGGTTCAATTTATCGAAAACTGTTTTTCTACCACTATGCAAGATGTGATGAGATTTTGTGTTGAGACTTCACTTCTCAAACCCTATTTGTGAAAATACAAAGAACATGTTGTTGTCGTTGTTATAGACCGACCAATAATGTTTAAGCTTTTATGGTAAGATATTTTTATTTTTATTTTTATGTCAATACACGTGAAGTTTTTCTCATCATATGGTAAGTTTCGTTTTGAAATAGCTAATGATGTCTGTGTCAGAGTAGCTCACGTCTTTGACATGCGGTGTTCTCCTGATCTTGCATGAACGTAGGATGTTTCGTGTGTCGTATCTCCCTTTATCAGACGTTTTTGTCTGTCATCATTTATACGTGTTTTTATTGAGTTTTTTTTATCGTGATCTATATAAAATTATTATTATGATATTGAATTATTCGAGCATTCTTTAAGTTTCATATTTACAAATTACTTACAGAAAATTCTACATATTTTACTGTTCACAAGTCATATTTGTCAAACAAAGAAAATATTGTTACAGCAAAATCACATTAAACTTAGCATTTTGTTTCAAATAGGAAGAGACCTCTCCCTATCTCATGTTAATTAAAGACATCGAGTTTTGAATTTTAAAAAAAAAAAAAATTAACATAGTATTTTTCATTTTAATGAATCTCACGTGATATAAATATAAAGGAAAGGAAATGTGAAAATATATAATTATTAAAAAAAAAAAGAATAAAAGAGGGGCAATAGAGGAAAAAGGGAGTAAGATATCGAAAGGAAAGCAAAGAAAAGGAGAGGCATGGGAAGTATGCGTGGGGCAGAGAGGACAAAATGATGAGAATTTTTGCATGCGCCTCGATACTCTCATTCTCTCTTTATTTCTTTCTATTTGTTGCTACGCATAGCCACTACTTTACGTATTACCCTTTTATTTTTTTCGATAAATTATTATACACTTCTACCTTGTACTTGTACAAAACCAACTTTTCTACTCAAGTGCTCCTATGTTACAAAGTTTATAATTAGGTGTTGAATTAAAAAAAAAAAATGAAATTTTAAATTTTTATGATTTCAAATTAAAGATATACAGACCTTGTGATTATAAATAAGTTAAGTGGAAAATTAAAATTATCAAAAGAGGTACACACTTTACTAAACGAAGAAAAAAATTAAAACAAAATGAATTGAAATGAAAAAAAAAGGTTATAATAATATATGAATTTAGTAATGCTGGGCTATACATGAACAAACGTAGAGTTGCGAGGATATAAAACTCTTGGTCACCTAAAAAAATAAATAGAAGAAAATGTCATTTTCAAGTATTTTATGTGTATAAATGACAGATTTATCTAATGAACTCACTATTTGAATTTAAGGAAAAGTCAGAGCATCATTGTAATTATTTTATTTTTTTCTTGAAATATAAATGTTTTTAATAAGTATTTTTTTGGTTTCTGTATTTAGTTATTATCTGTCTAGATATCTATAAATTGAAGACCCATTATCCACACGTACAACACACTAAAATCCATAATTTAATTATTAAAAAGAAATTCATTTAAAGAAGAATTATTATGTTTATTACATATTTTTTCTAATACCTAAATCATTTATTCAAATTATAATAAATATTATTTCTTTTTTCAATATATTGCCTTATTATTTCGATCCCAAATGGACATGCAAGTTACGACATAAAAGTGACAGAAGTAAGATTGACATCGACAAGAATCATGTCACTCACTAAACAACACATATGTATGACAATAACGACAAATATTAGATAGAGACCAGTTGGTGGATCCGACTTGTACCTCCTCCTAACATGATGCATAAATTTCTGTTTTTCATATCATACTTATCTTCATTAATTAATCCTATCTTATATCTTAACATTATAAATATAACAAAGTTAGGGGTAATAGTTTAGTTATAAGTATAATTATAACGCAAGAGTACTATAAGCAGAAGAATTAAATAAGGGAAAAAGGACAAATATACCGTCGAACTATCGTAAATGGTATGCAAATACCTTCCGTCATACTTTTGGGGTATTGGTGCCCTAGCCGCCAAAAAACTAGAGCATATATACCCTTCATACTAACGGACACACACGTGTCATAATCTTATCCACCAACCCGACATTTAGTGAATATCGGATCAACGGATAAGATTGCGCCACATGTCCCTATTTAGTCTTCCGTTAGAGTGAAGGGCATATATGCTCTAATTTTTGGACGGCAAGGGCATCAATATCCCAAAAATATGACGGAGGGTATCTGCATACCATTTACGATAGTTCAGGGATATATTTGTCCTTTTTCCCATTAAATAATGATGAGATTATTTAAATTATGTAACATGAACATTAATTGAGAATTGTTTATTTTAGTGGTTAACTCAAGATTTTAAAATCACGTGTGATTAAGTAATATTAAGATTGGGTGCTTAGTTAGTATATTAGTGTGAGTTAATAATTTTGTTTAGGCTTAATACATATTTAGTGTATTTGTTATAATATTTCATTGATCATATACCTTAATCTTTAATTATGAAAATAATTTAAAGAACAACTAACACTGTTTGGGAACTTTTGATTCATTTTATGTGACCATAGTGAGGAAAAAAAGTCTATTTTTACCGATGATGTTTCAATCTCTTGTTATTATTTTATATGGTTGTTCATAGATAATTGAAATGAAGTGAAGTCTTTATTTGCTATGTTTTAGGTTGTCTACTGATATCTCTTGTTTGTGTTATTTCAATATATTTTCTCATTATTGGATGGTTGCTTGGGTATTGTCTCCATGCAAAGATAAGTGTGACAATACTCAATTATCAATTAATTTAAGGTCATATTATCTGTCATCTCCTGCATAATCACATATCATTCATAACTATATCATCACGTTCATATTTCATTAATATTTTCTCACTTCTTTGACATTCTCGCAAACAATTATGAAGATATAAGGTGTGTTTTTTTCCCCGCAAAATATGAACTTGTGAGTCAATTTTGTAATTTGAAAAATGTGAAATCATCATATGAAAATGTTCAATTATGCTTTTTAAGAAATTTAAAATTGTCTCATGAAATAAAATTACGTGTCTAAATACTAATTTTATCTTAGTATTCAATATCACGAGATAAAATCATGTCCAAACACCTAGTTTATAAGTGTGTTTGAGTGGAACTGATCATGTTTGTTGGACCATCTAGGTTCATTAGGATTACATATATCTGGGGTTTTGGGTAACATTTATTAGCCCAATAAAGCTCCTTATTGGATCATTTTGGAACGATCTAGAATGTTACTGAATTATACTCCGTATTTATCAGCCCAATAAGATTTTTTTACCTGAACTCCAATAATAAGGCATAATACATAAACATGACCCTTAACTTGACATCAATTGTCAATTATGATCATTAACTTTGGATGTGCACAAGTAGATACTTAAACTTGTATAAAATTGAGTAAATGGACACATTCATCCTACATGACAATTTTGTGTCCTACGTGGCATCATGTGTATTGTGCCATGTAGGACAAGTGTGTCTACTTGTTTAATTTTATATGAATTTAAATGTCTACTTGTGCACACTCAAAGTTGGAGGGCATAATTATTCGTTGAAGCCAAGTTAAGGGTCATATTTATGTATTACGCCCAATAATAATGTTCATCTTGGATTACTTGGACGATTTTTAGGCGGTTATGGAGATCATGTTTATGTTTTAAAAATACTCTATCCGTTCACTTTTACTTGTCATTTATTATTAAAATAGATTTTCATTTTTACTAGTCATTTTTGACATATCAAGATAAGAACAATTATTTTTTTCTCATGTTTTACCCTCAACATTAAATAATTATTCTCCAAATAATTTTTTAAGACCTAATACTAAACATCATTTAATAGGGATAGTGTGATAAAATACATATATCAATAATTATTTTCTTAATTGGTGTGTCAAGTTAAACAAGGACAAGTAGGGGTGTGCAAAAACCAAACCGAAAAAAGTGTTATTGGGTAACAGTTATTTAATGGTTTTGTAAAAAAAAAAAATTATAGGGTTATCAGTTTGATATTGGTTTTTTAATATTGGGTTATTGGGTTAACTGATAACCCATTCAAAATATAATAATTTACTATTTTAATTTTGGTCATACATAAATATCAAACAAACAATATTAGTATAATCACTATGTTAGACTATAACCATAAGGACCCTAGACAATTAACATTACTTAATTAACTTGTTCTCTGCATTTACCCTTTAGGTTTTAGTGTATTACTTTAGTCTTTAGGTTCACAACGTCAAAAACCTAAAGAACTAAGAACGACGCCGTGTTTGCAACGACGATAATAAGGGTTAGACAATGACTAGAGTTGTGAATTGTGAGTATTTGTTATACTTTTACTACACTAAGAAGATTTTTTGCACTCAATGAGTAATTAGATTTCTCTCTTTTTTATTTCGCGTTAAATTGTTGGACAAGTCATATATTTATTTTGAAAGCATTTTCTTATTGGTTAAATTGGAAATCGAATCGTTAAAGACCAAAACTGATAACAAATATCTTATTGATTTGATTATCGATTTAGTATATTTTAAAACCAAAAATTGATAAACCGAACCGATCGATACACACCATAGTGGCAAGTAAAGTGACAAGTAAAAATGAAAGGAGAAAATATTTTAGAAAGGAAGTGCACAAATAATTGTTTGTTGCGTCCATTGGTGTCGCTAGGTACATCAAATGTGATAAATAAAAATGTTTTATATATCGATATATTCTATGTGTTATAAAATCAAGCTCAAAGCAATACAAGTATAAAGAGAAAAAGACAAGAAATGTAGATGAAGAAGAAAACTTTTCTTCTATTCAAGTGTGTCTTCCAAATGATAAATGATATCTCTATTTATAGTGTTGAGATATCACTCCCAAAGGTCACCTTGTTAAAAGCCAAATAAGTAGATAGACCAACTTCTCAAATATTGTCAATGTCTTTGTGATCAAATCACATTCACAAAGATGTTGCATGATTGAACTCATTCAGATATATCATTTTCTGGTTTCATGGATATTATGAGGTTTTGAACTTAGCCGAATACATTCTTGAAAATCACTCTATTCGTGACCTCGTTGTTACGAGTAAATTGCTCATTCAACTTGTTCATAGTAACAATCATCTTGTGGACACTTTCATTTGCAGTTGATTATCTTGTAGGATAATTTCAAATAAATGTCTTTGATGCCATTTCAACATCTTCTCGTTGGGGAGGAGCAGAATCTTGTCAATAAACTCACTGCAAAATATTTGATCGCATATAACAAGGTTCATTAGTGCCTCCAATTGACTGATATATGGAGTTTCATCACCAAGAAGTTTTTTTTTCTTCTCTTGAGATCGAAATGAATTCTTATTTATGTCAAGCGATCTCATAATCATTGGGATACTTAAAGAATGTGATTTATCCATATAAAATCGCATCAAAACTTTTCTTTGTATGTTGATTGATGGACAAATATTTCATTCGTCAAATTCTCAATCTGTAGGTCAAGACAAATTTTTTCTTTCCATGATCTTTCTATTTTAGATTTCCTTCTCAAACACTCAATAGCTTTTGAAAGCTCTTTAAGAGTGTTTATAATGTTCAAATCATCAACATACACAACTATTATAACAAATTCATATCATGACCTTTTCATAAAAATATAAGGACAATTAGGGTCATTCTTTTTGTACTATTTTCTTCCTTGATTATTTCAATCCATATAAGGATTCTTGAAGCTTTATTGAAAAAGTTTCTTTCAAACTTTTATGTGTGTCAGACACCTTGATTGCTTCAACCTTCAGTATTGTCTAGCTAGACATGATAATTATTCATTATATGCATTCAAGTTTTCATATATTGCTAGATCAAAACAAATCTCATTGCATCCACCATAGGAGAAAACATCTCCAATAATATTAGGATTTTTTTTGCAACAAACCTTTATGCCGCAAAGCACAAGCCATACTTGATATCTTACGATTATACCATCGCATAATAATTTATTTGCACCCTACTGACATTATACCTTGATTTATGGACTATCAATCTGAAACATCACTTTTCTAAGTGAAACAAAATATACTTGAATTATGCATTTTACTTGGCCAATCATTTATCTGTTCACATTATATGACAGATTTGAATTCAAGATCCTCGTCACGATTTATATCATGAAGCGCTACTTCATATCAAAGATACCGTCGACGGTTATTTGATATCGATTCCAATATGACATAACTTATCGAGATCTCTTTATTTTTCATTATTTTTCAGGTACCTGAACCTTTCCCAAGGTTTTATGAAGTGTTATGTCATCGTGCTCCTGCACCTACCTCATTATCATGACCATCTTGATTATTTGCTCCTCTCCTTCCTTAAGAAGTTTTTCATTTGGAATCGGTCTATCATGCTTCATGCGTACCATATATTTTGTCCCTTATAGACTTCTTATTGGAGCATTTGCAGCTGAATTATAACATAGGGTCAACAAATTCATCTGGCAATTACTTTGTAACATTATGCAAATGAATTATCTCTTGAACTTTAAGTTCACATTTTCTTCTACGAGGATCTAGATAATTCATCTCATTTCAGCTGTCAATCATCTCTCCCCCTAATGTTAGAAAATCTAACAGTCACCCAATCTCACTTGGGGATCCATCTTTGTGTGTGGTGGAGCAATTGAATCAAATATCGCACATTCAAACTTTAGATGGAAATTATTTGGTTCTGACCCTGAACCAATTATGATGGGGAAGCCTTGTTGGCTTGATGCATACATGTGTTGCTACATGTTAAATAAACTCATCTCATACTAAATCTTATTTGGGAGTTTTGTTCTCATACCCATTGTTTAGCTCTAATTGGAGGCATACAATTTCTACTAAACCAACCAGCATTATCAATATAATTTCATAGTTCAGAACTGTGCTCTAATTTAACAATTTGAGCAAACAACCTTACAAACACCAATTTGTAAGTTGATAACAAAGTAGATGTTACCATCGCATAGATGCATCTATCATGTAGTTGCAAATGATCCACATGGCAGGTGAATAAGCCTATATTCACCTTTTTATATGTTCCAAATAATTTTAGGGTATACAATCTAAACCTTACTTGGTACAATAATAATTTATTATGAGAATAAGCAACTCAAGAGAATTCTTGAAGAATATTTTATTTCTTCAGTATATAACTATGTGAATTCTCAATTATTTTTGCATCATATTTTAATTGGTATGGCGAACCGATTATGCCAACTGATCTTTATTCCAGTACACTTATAGTTTAGTTTTGCATGTGATTTCATCAGCATGTCCATGTTTGTGTGCAACATACAATAGAAAAAATGGGTAATCTCTTACATAAATATTTATTACCCACTTCGGTTGTAGTAATCTAAAGATGTTAAGTCTTTTCATAATTTATAGTCTCAATATTTCTTTTCAATTCATCCGAAACTTAAAAAGTTTTATTTTGAGACTTACTACAACCTCAATATTATTCCTCTGATAATAACACAGCTCGTTAGAGCTTGCAATTAATTTTGTGTACTATCAAATATTCCATGACACCATCCATATGGTGAGCATCCCCTTCAAGAAGAAAAATATAATATTATTGTCATGGTCAAAATTATTACGAGCAAGACATGCTTCTTGCTTTACTTTTGTTGTACCATAGGTACACAACTAATGTCAAATTTGTATTTCCACACAATGATATTATTTTGATCATGGCCACAACCTTTATATGCAAGAATTATACCCTTTCGGTAGTTCATAATAAACATACCATAATATTTATGACGTATAAACGTTCACAACCATTGGCCATTTTTGCCAACTAAATTTATTTATTTCTCTCAAACCTCCCGTAGAGGTGAGTTGTGGCATATTTTCAACCATACGTGAATATGTTCTTATTCACAGTTTTCTTCATATTTTGACACATTCACTTTAAAGAATGAATAAACATTCATGATGCTTATTACAAGTCACAATCTCTTCATGAGTTAACCATAAACATTTATATATGTCATATCTTTATATTTGACATATTTGCATGATCCATCTCAACATCACTTTGAAAGATAAAGTGCACCACCATTTTATATTCTTTTATTTTGATGGAGGATTAATAAAACTTATCAAATACGGTTGCATGACAACCGCGTGTCCAATTACAGTTTTGATGATAAAATTATTTTCACAGTTTGAAGGACTATTTGAAGAACTCATATTATTCTTCCTTTTATAATTACCACAATATTATAATTATGTCCCTCCACGCCCTTATACATATAATCATTTATCGTCTTTTAGACTTATTATTCACTTCTACCACATTCATATGATATAATGGAGCAAATCAACATGCGCGTTTCAAAGTTATCATACATTGCTACCACATTCTTTTCAAGGAATGGAGCAAATTCGATGGGACGAATTTCATGACTTTTCATCAAAGCCTTAGTCATCATTTTATCATCACTACGGTGCATTGAGACTCAAACTCAATGTCTTATCCATATAAGGCGCGTTAGGCCATAATTCTATGATATCGAACTCAATACATTATCATCATGGTGCATCAAAACTCAAATTGATGTCTAACCCTTTTGGTGCGATAAAACTTGAATCTACCGGCTTATCCTTAAATATTTTTCATTAAGATGCATCTTGTCTTTAACCAGATGTCTTTTCCTTTTAGTGCGATAAAACTTGAATCCACCGTCTTACCTTCAATCATTGACATTATAAGCTAAAGTGCAACAAACACACCCTTAAGCCTTTAAAATATCATCCCTTAGTAATTAATTGCATAAGAGAATTTCAACAACATATGAAATATAATAAAGAAATCAAAGAGCAACAAGCGATAGAATATCATATATGCATATCACTCTGTCTTACTAGTTTTTGAATCTTCAACACCAAATAAGGTAAAGAACTACCCATTCTTGTCCCATGACATATTTTATTTTGGAATCCAAATTTATAGTTACTAATGACAACAAATAGTCATATTATTATTTGAAAGTTATAATTTACCCGAAAATCTCAACTTGAAACAAAGAATAACCAAACCATACATAAATCAACAAGAGAATGGAACAAAATTGAAACATACAATCTGATTTATGTATTATATGGTTAAGTTATGAGAAATAATAAAAGACAAATTTAAGATATATTTAGAAGATTTTGTGACATTACCTTGTGCCACAACCTTGTTCTTACCAAATGCACTTCTCCCGTATGGCATATGAGAAGCACCAACCAACCGACAACAAAATGATTCTAATTTAAAGAAAACATACCGAATGACAAATTGATAATATTGACAGCTTAAATTGTTCTACAAACCTCCAGTTCATTTCATTGATCCAGATTCCAAAGTAAACCGTGAGTAGTGAAAAATTTTCATAAACAATCTCTTGGTCTACTTTACCTTAAGATTAATTCTCCATCGTAGAACATTCGTGCTGATAACGTGTCATAAAATCAAGCTCAAAGAAATATAAGTATAAAGAGAAGAAGACAAGAAATGTAGATGAAGAAGAGAACTTTTCTTCTATTCAAGTGTGTCTTTCAAATGGTGAATGACATCTCTATTTATAGTGTTGAGATATCACTCCCAAAGCTCACCTTGTTAAAAGCCAAATAAGTAGATACATAGTTATCCACCAAGGTTCATATCACCTTGGAATTATACATACATGAATCCAATTAATTCTTTAAGAAATCAAATGGACAATCCACTATTCAATGGATTTATAACACTATGAGATTTTTCAGTTTTTGTCATCTTTTTTTTATGGAATAATGGTTTTATTATTTAAATATAAATGATAAGATAAAATAATTCTAAAATTAGCTATGATATTTCAAATCAAATATGACATAAAATTAATTTCAAATCCCCTAATAAACAACCTAAGTTTTAATTTCTTGTAATATTAGTCGCATTCAAATAATTTTAGAGTCACTTGTCTGAAGTTTGGCTTGTTAAAGCTTAATTTCAAGAAAATATGAAAGTAATTGAACTTAAAGTAATTGATCTAACTAAAATTTAAATATTTTTATATGAAATAGTGTGTGATTATGTAATTATTTGAAGCAACTATTTTAAAGTAACATGAAATTTAATAGTTATATTAGGAATATTTGTTTATTTATATAGCTTTCCCGTTTTCTTAACATCCATTTTATTTTAAAAGTTCACATTTTTTGTTCAATTTATGGGGCAAAAAGAATTCGAAGGAAGTCAATGGCGAGAGCTGGTGTCGTTTCACCGCGTTTGACAGGGTGGACAAGTTTAGTGGGGCCCTTGATGACGCGTCATGTTTTTATTAGTCAATATTGCGTCACCAGTAGGTCCCAGCAAATAAATATATTGTGAGGAAGACCCACTTTCGGATTTACTGGGCCTGCAGTGTTTTTGATCCGTCAAGTTGACTTAGAATTGATTCATCTCTTTCTTCGGCGACTCTTCGCCGATCACCGGCGAATTTTAAGGCGTAAGTTATCGTCCATACAGTGATCCTTTTATTTATTTTTTTGTATATATATATATATATCAATTAATTAATTCTTTGTTGTTTGCTGTTTTTGCTCGCATAAAAGTTGTGTTATCGAAAAGGAACAATAGAATAAACCCTGTTTGAATGTGCAGTTGCTGTTGTTCTTAAATTTACAATTCTCTTCGATTAGTGTTTGTCTGTTTATGTAACTTTGCTGTTCAATTTTAGAAAAATCAATCACTATAGTTTTATTTTGCTTCCGCAGGAGTCGCAGGAAAAACGTATTTGACTAAAATTTTCGAATATATTTCTCGCCATTTTCGGAAGAAAATTTTATAACATAGAAAATACCTATTTATTCCAAAATGGTCTTAATTATAAGATAAAGAAGAAATTAGGTCAAATTGTCCTTCGAAAATTAGAAGGGGAATTATTTGAACTGTGAAGATCACAATGATTGCATTACATAAGTTTATAGTTCAGTTTAAGTGATAAACAAATGCTAAATGTTTAAATAAGAACGTATGAAATTGTTCTTGTTTTAAAACTTACTGTAGGATCAACAAAATCAAAATTATTGTGCACGTTAATTAAAGAGAAGAAAATGAGAAGAAATTTGTGGAAATATATGTTAGTGAGATGCTAAGATCAATAGCTCTTTCTGTCCCCAGTAGTGTGAGATAGTTTTACTTGACAAATTAGTTTCACGTATGAATGTTCCTCGAAATGTAAGGGTAACTTTGGTAATGTTAATGATTTTTTTGTTCAAAAATCTGATATATGAATTAGCAATGAGCCAATGGTTTATTGGAAACAGACTC
Source organism: Solanum pinnatisectum (assembly GCA_035578085.1). Classification (NCBI taxonomy): domain Eukaryota; kingdom Viridiplantae; phylum Streptophyta; class Magnoliopsida; order Solanales; family Solanaceae; genus Solanum; species Solanum pinnatisectum. The sequence goes on along the minus strand of CM069078.1, from coordinate 53,371,477 downwards.
TCTATCTTCACAAGGTAGGGGTAAGACCGTGTACACACCACCCTCCCAGACCCCACTTGTGGGATGACACGGGGTATGTTGTTGTTGCTGTTGAACTAGCAATGAGGTGTTTGTATAATTTGGTCTTGTTTTTCCATGTCTAAGAAAGTTATAAAGCAGTTAGCTGATTTTGGAACACAACTCTTGTCATCTTTACTAGAGTGAATGAGATCAGGCTTCAGCTTCTTATCTCTTTTGAATGATACATCACACTTTCTGTAGCATCTATCCTGTTTCTTAGTGTTCTTTTTCCTTACACAGATAGCATAGAGAAAAAGTTCAAACAATTGACACTGTTCTTTTTGAATTCTTAAGAAGTCTGAACAGTGCAAGAACGTTGTTTGTTGATTTGTTTAATATAAAGATGATGCAATTAATCTGAATCTGCATCATTAAATAGGATCAAAGGAGCTGCTGGCAACCTAAAATTATCAAATCATGAATGTGAAACTATTTCAGCAAGAGTTTCTTCTCTGATTCTTCAGTATTGGTTAGGCAATTCGAACTTTAGCATAAATAGGTGAATCTATCCATTGCATTTAACTTTATCACCAAGTTTTAACATCTCCATCTTGTCTATGTCGTCTCACATTTTTTTGGTTGACACAGTCGGATGTCCATTTGCAGCACGTCTTCTAAAATGTTTTTTCTTTGATGGATGTCACTGTTAGATCTGTTTATAATTTATTTACTAAAGCTTGGAATATTATATCATACTGTATTTCATGAAGCTTAAGTGATTCTAATTTATGCCATTTGTTCTTTTTTTCTGCGCCTTCAATTATTTCATAAGTAGGATGTCATCTAGTGATGTAGTTTGTTTTGCAAGTTGAAATTGAACATGCCTAGTTCTCAGAATTATTTTTTCTTCCATCTTCTGTTTGAATTCATAATCAACTAGCTATGTTTGGATATCTTTCAGGATTTTTGCCAGAGAGAGAAGATTTGAAACATCCAGTAGAGAGAGAAAAAAATGCCTTCACAGAAGATTGAAAGTGGGCATACTGACACTGTCCATGATGTGGCAATGGATTACTATGGTAAGCGTCTGGCAACAGCTTCTTCAGACTGCACCATTAAGATAACAGGGGTCAGCAATTCGTCTTCGCAGCTACTGGCTACTATAAGTGGCCACCAAGGACCAGTGTGGCAAGTAGCTTGGGCTCACCCTAAGTTTGGTTCCCTCCTTGCTTCTTGTTCTTCTGATGGAAAGGTAATTATCTGGAAGGAAGGTACTCAAAATGAGTGGAGCTTAGCACGTGTTTTCGATGACCATAAAGCTTCAGTCAATGCAATAGCTTGGGCTCCTCATGAATTGGGCCTCTGTTTGGCTTGTGGATCTTCTGATGGGAACATTTCCATTTTAACTGCAAAATCAGAAGATGTTTGGGAGACATCGCGGATTGATCAGGCTCATCCAGTAGGTGTTACATCTGTTTCGTGGGCGCCATCAACAGCTCCTGGCTCTCTTGTAGGCTCTGATCTGCTTAATCCTGTTCCGAAGCTTGCATCTGGTGGCTGTGACAATACAGTTAAAGTGTGGAATCTGTTTGATGGAACTTGGAAGTTGGATTGCTTCCCAGTTCTTCAAATGCACACTGATTGGGTCAGGGATGTTGCTTGGGCCCCTAACTTGGGGCTACCAAAGTCAACTATCGCGAGTGCTTCTGAAGATGGAAGAGTGATTATATGGACAATTGGTAAAGAAGGTGATCAATGGGTGGGTAAAGTGTTGAAGGATTTTGGTGCCCCCGTTTGGAGAGTTTCGTGGTCACTAACAGGAAACATATTGGCTGTGGCTGATGGGAATAACAATGTGACATTGTGGAACGAAGCAGTAGATGGTGAATGGCAACCAGTGACAACAGTAGATACATAAAGTTAAGACACATTTATAACCCTTGAGTCCAGAATGTTGCATCATATTAACAAAACTCTAGCTATTTTGCTATGCATAAAGGAATAAGGAAGCTTGAAGTTGATCATGAACTATCAATTATCTTAGTAGATAGATTTTGCTTCATCATATCAATATTTATTTTCACCTAGTCAAATCCTTAATTGAGGACTGCTTGGCTGCTTGCCCCCATGTCTTTCCCTAATGGACTACAATTTACTACAAATTAATGGTCCATTAGGCCCAATAGAAGTAATTTGATGTCTCAAATGTTTTCTGGGCCTCATTGGGCTAACTATATGTAGGCCTAAACAAGAGAGAATATTGTTACTTAGCACATTTTGCCTTGACCCTACTATAATGTTACAAGTATAGTTAAGCAGGAATCTAGATCTATGATACTTGTAAAGGAAACTTATGTAAGCATACCCTTCGGACAACTAGTTTACTAACATTGCCGAAGTATACATATTCTATATTCTTCCTCTATATATGTTTTGTATATATTGTGTATATTATATATGTATATTGGTATAAAGTAAACATTACTTTAACACTGTATACATATTTTATAAACTAAATAGCGAAATGGTATTTGACTATAGTTTTCCCTACTTGTAGATGATTAATTTACTTAGTTAATGATCTCTCAAACTATTTCTTTGAGAAACTCATAATTATTCTAAATTCCAAACTAAACAAAAAAGGAAAGGGCATATAATAACATGAAGAAACAATAATTGAGGAAGCATTGTAGTAATAGATTAATGAACACCAAAGACAATATTCAAGCCAATTGTCAAGGAGAAGGCACGTGCATTGTTAAGCAACCACGTGATGACCTTACACGTGCAACCATGTTAGCACTCTTAACGCACGTGTGAGAAGCATCAAAGAAAAGAAGACACTTATATTAGTTAAAGAGTTCATGAGAAACCTAAGGCAATAAGACCACAAACAATGGGTTTTCTATCAAATATATATCCAGCTATACATTTAAGCAAAGTTTAAGTTTGTATATATTAAAATAAAGGTATAAGTATATAGTATACAATAAAAGAAGGTTCGTTCGAGATAATTTAAACTCGTCTTGTTCGATTTATAATTTTATTAGTTCGTTGGTGTGAAAATATTATTACTGAAGTAATTAAGAAGGGACGAGATATACCTAAAATTACATGCAAGAAAATTGCTCAAAAGACTTTTAAAATATTTTTGAATTAATGTAGAAAGAAAAGATTCACAGGACAGGCATTTATAGTTGGTTAGCAGGAGCAAAGTTAGCTTTTTGTTACGGGTTCGGTCAAACTCTAATAACTTTGTCCTAAATCTTGTAATTGTAAAGGGTAGTCGGTTCATAAGGCATTCCTTGTTGACAAGGTTCGGGGAAAGATCGCACCCAAAAGAGTATGAAGAAGTTATTAAATATATATATATAATTATTAATATAAGTAGCCAGTAACTTTAAAAGACTGAAATTTCAAATTTATAAACTTTAAATTCTGACTCTAACTTTTAATAATTAATATTATTATTAATAATTTTCACTTCTATTTTTTTATTGGTGTAATATTGATATTACTTGAATTTTTTTTAAAAAAATATGTTTTTTCTTTATAAAACTTACTTCCTCTGTCCCATTTTAGGTGAGGTAATTTGACTCGGCATGAAATTTAAGAAAGAAAGAAAGACTTTTAAACTTATGGTCCAAAATAAATGATAAAAATTTGTGTAGTTGTAAATTATTTTTAAGGATAAAATAGCCTTTTTTTTAGTTAAATTGTTACTTAATATAGAATTGTGTCATTCTTTTTTACACATGCTAAAAAGGAAAGTAAATCTGTGAGAGAGAGTATATGATATGAATCTTAATTTGTTGGAGTCAATAATTCTAATTTCATATTGTCAACTAACTATAAAAGAGCAATTGTGCCTTGGCCTTATGAATGAAGAATTGAACATGTAGCCTATTTTCTTTAGTTTAAAAGTCAGTCACATGATAACTGACAATATCCCTATCCTTTGTCACGTGCTTAGTCGGACCCCACGAACCCACTCAATGCCCCCACACATCTTAACTTATATATATATATATATATTTTTTTTTTATATGATAAATCTTAACTTATATATACTTCATCTGTTCCGTATTTTTCTTTTTTAGTCAATCTCCTAAAAAAATACATTTATAATATTATACTTCATCAATTAGTATATTAATTTTAGAACGTTATAAACTCCTTTCATATTTATTAAAGTTTGTACCGAATAAATTATATTATTTTAAATTCAATTAATAACAATATTAATATTTGAAGTTGATAAATTATTCCCTCTATCTCGTCCCGTATTAATTGATTGTTTTTCTTTTTACACGCATATTAAGCGATCATAAATAATAAAATAATTTTATTAATTCATCCCTTAATTTTATTTTATTTTTGAAAATTTTACAAATAAATGATACTCCCTCTATTTCAAAAAGAATCTCCTCATTTTCTTTTTAGTTTGTTTAAAAAAAGAATGACCCTTTCCTTTTTTGGAAACACTTTAACTTCAACTTCCACATGGCATATTTAAGACCACAAGATTAAAAGTTTTCTTTCTTTTCTTAAACTCCGTTCCAAGTCAAATTAGGATATTCTTTTTGAAACGGAGGGAGTAATACTTTAAAAAAATATTAATTGTAAAAATAATATATAAAAATCTAAATAACATTTTTTTGATTTAGTAAGGTAGACAATTAATATAAAACAATTATATTTAATAAGATAACTAACTATTATAAAATAAAGAGAATTTAAATTAATAATTTAAGTACTTATTATATTTTAAAATTACTAAAAAATCTAAACTAAATGTAATCGAATCCGTAACATTATAGTAGAAAAAGAGAATACTCTTGAAGAAAATAAAAGACAAAAAAAAGTAAAAGAGGAAAGCTGGTAGAAAAGTTGGGCGAATGATTGGTTGTTAATGTAAACTAACTTTATCTGTTTTTAACTGCGTTTTCACCTTGGGATTTGTAATATTATCCCGCCCTATAAATAATTCTTATTACAAATCTCCATCACCCATCCAAAAGAACACAAAAGAAGAAAAGCAAAAGATTATGCTACACAAATTGCACCAAGTCACTGATACATCTTTTAAGAATTTCACGTCTTTCAACTTGCATCAACTTTTAGGATTTAACGTTTATGACTTCTCTAAATTATCACTATAATTATAACTCGTTCATGTTTATAACTATTAAACCGCGATTTAAAGTGAAATTGAAAGTGTTTATCCAAAATGTAAATGAAACTTCCTATACAGAAACGTGGATAATCATGATGACTGAGCAATTTGAACCAGTTTGAGCTGTAATGTTCGTGCTTAAACGTGGGTTAAGGAATATATTAACATGAGAGTTAACAAGGTAAACAAAGTACTAATAATGGAGTTAAAAAATAGCAGTACCCAGGAAACAGCTTAAACTTTTTTTTTATTAAAAAAAAAAATACAGGGGACAAAGCGCAATTCCCGATGGATTAAGGCAAAGTTAATACTAGTAATAATAATAATAATAATAATAATACATAGAAAAAGAAAAAAACAGAGGAATCCGGCTGTAAACTTGGACTCTAATGGTAGCTTCACGGCGACAAAACCTGCTGGATCGATTCTTAAGGGTAAAGGGGTGTATATCATTTTATCGATTTTAATCCACTTCACTAATTTTTTTAATTAATTAATTACAGTAAGTACTAATTAACTTTACTTGTACAAAAAAGAAGAAGATAAATACATACAGATGCTTCATTTAAATTATTCGAACAGCACATGACAGCCGTGATATCCAATTTAAATTAGCACCTTTAGTATTCAATTTTTGACCTTTAAAACAAAGTTTCAAACTCTAAAAAAGTCTAAAGTAATCCTTTACTTACCACAAAGATAAAGTAAAATTTGAAATCATTATTAAAACATCTAGTGATAATACAAACTTTCAAATTTGCTAAACAATTCATTTTATTTTTACACTATAATAAAAAGTAGTAGTAGTACTTAAAATAGAAGCATGTTAAGGGGAAAACGAAACAACTTTACAGATTTAGCAAGTGATGTGTAATTTTTATTACACAATTTTTAAATTGTGCTATAAAAAAGGGAGAGGTAATAATAGATGCTTTTAAAATAAAAATAAAAATGGTGAGGTGTAATTACGAGAAAGACCTTCATTACACTTATGAAAAGGCCTCTGACCCGGACCCCTTACTTTCAGCTCTTGAGCACTTGTCTGTCCTCTTCACACTCAATTCCTTCATTCTCTCTTCCTTTTTCTCAGCTTCCGATTCTCCATATAAAGAATTAGTCTCAAACCTACCGTTACTTTGCGTTTTACACTCAACCATTCTTACACTACACACCAACAACTTCTTCTTCTTTTTTCTAACAATGGAAGCATCGGATTTATTTACCAGCGGCTTTTTCTCACATGCCGGAGACGAACAAATTCCGAATATAATCAACGACAACATCAATAATAATAATAATAACTCTAACAATTTTTCTGTGGATGATCTTTTGGTTATCCCTAAGGAAGATGAAGTTATGGCCGACGCATTTTTCAACAGTATTACAGGAAATTCTGCTGATTCTTCCACTGTTACCGTCGTTGACAGCTGTAATTCCTCTGTTTCTGGTGGAGATGGACAATTTAATGGCAACCTGAGCGGCCGCAGCTTCACCGATGCTCCCTTCCCTAACAGCGAACTCTGCGTTCCGGTAATTACACGACAATATTGTTTTGTTTCATTTTTTCCGTCAATTTCGGAATCAAATTTTGTCTGAGAAATTGTAAATCAAACACGTGTAAAATGTGAACAATTCATGTATCGTTTTACAATTGTATTGAAATATAGAGTCCAAATTTGGTTGAAATTCTGAAAATTCAGTGAATTTAACTTGTTTATTTGTTTGTAACAGTTTGATGACTTGGCTGAGCTTGAATGGCTCTCAAATTTTGTGGAGGAATCATTCTCAAGTGACGACGTTCAAAACCTGCACTTCATCCCTGTAGCAAACATTAATTCCTCCACCATCACCACCGACAGTTCCTCCTCCGCAACCACATTTTCCACCGGACCTAACTCGCCACCTGCGTTCCCCGCCGACACATCTGTTCCTGGCAAAGCTCGCAGCAAGCGCTCACGCGCCGCTCCCTGTGACTGGTCCTCACGCCTCCAGCTGCTCTTATCCCCTGCCACATCATCATCAGAGAGCAACAACATCTCGCCTCCATCTGCTAATAACACTACTTTCGCCACGGCCAAAGCCACCAAAGCGCCGTCGAAGAAGCGAGAGAGCGTGGAAACGCCGGGACGGAAATGCCTGCACTGTGCTTCTGATAAGACACCACAGTGGCGCACAGGGCCATTAGGTCCAAAAACTCTGTGCAATGCATGTGGAGTTAGGTACAAGTCTGGTAGGCTTGTGCCGGAGTATCGACCGGCGTCTAGCCCGACTTTTATCTCAGCGAGGCACTCAAATTCTCATCGGAAAGTTCTGGAGCTCCGGAGGCAAAAGGATCTCCAGAGACACCAAGCACATCACCACCAGCATCATTTGCTTAGTCAACCCACAATTTTCGGTGTATCAAACGGTGGTGATGAATTCCTGCTTCATCATCACCAAAATTGTGGTCCAAATTTCAGGCACCTCATCTAGTATCAGTTACCTAGTGTAGGGGATAACTACTTTGCACTTTTCTCGTTTTAAAACAAGTTTGAATTAACATACCATTTTCCTAATTCCACCTAGTTTTAGAAACTTGAAAATATCAGGATATCAAGAGATAGGAGCAAAAAATAAAATGTTCCTAGCAATCCTAGAAGGAAAAAAAAAGAGAAGAAGATTAAATGCGAAATAGAAATTAGAATTTTGTAACGTTTCTCTTAATTTTGGTATTAATTAATTTAGAGATTCATTTTAAGACTTGTTAAGTCAAATATTTTTCCGTAATTATATCTTGTTTCGTTTGTATTTGTCAAATCATTTCATGACTATATCGTTATGCGTTTAACTTCCATATATCACCAAGATAAAAATAAGAGCAGTATACTTTACGTCACAAGAAAGGAAACTACAAATTCAACTAATCATCTCTTAATATTTATATCATGCTATCGATTCAGGGATCGTTTGGTTAGTGAGCTAGAGTCTATAGAAAAGTGCTAATTAGTACCTTCTAAAAGCAAGAGAGTTGCAAGTAATGGTGGAAACAAAATTTGTATTAAGAAACGTCAAAATATAAGCAAGAAAATACACAATTATAAGCTAAATAAAACCCATTTATTATATAGAATTCTGCATTTAAAAGGTGTCAATTGTCATTCTTGAATACAACTTGAACGGTATAAATAGTGTATACTTAAATGATATTGATAAACTAGATGACGGAAGGGTGAGTAAGTTTCCCTACATATTGGTTAATTCTAGTATCAATTTGGACCAGGTTGAAGGAAATTAGATTTTATTCGTTTGTTGACAAATGAAGTAAAGAGATAAAAAAATACTGTGTATATTTAATAAGGTGGAAAGTGGGTGTGGGGGAATGATAGATGGAAGCAAATTGTATGTGCATATTGCGCCTTTGTCAATGACATGGGCCATTGTGCCATAACTTGAAAACTTGAAAGGTGAGAAATTTGCACATGGAGGGCTCACAGGCTCAACTAATTAATTTCCTGTCTCAACTTCCATTACTATTTTCAAAAGCTACCACCTTTTTTTTTTTTTTTGGAAAATAGTAAAAACAAAAATAGAAGTTGGTATTATATCTTTTCATTGGGTATCTACATAGATAGCTTGCTAGAAAAAATGAGTATAATTGGTGTACCAAGAGGTCCCAATTTAAAGAAATAGTACTAGAAAGAAAAAAGTAGAAAGTCTACTCTCAATATTCCATTTTTATAAAGAAATGGCTTTGGACGGAGTTAACTTGATTCCAAAAGCTAGTTCATGAAATAAAATTATTTACAGCTATATAAAAAGAGAGTTATTGTCGGACTCTAACACTCTCATGTCCATGACAAACCATAATCATCAGACTATTAGAAAAAGAATGAATCAAGACGGACAACAAAATTGTCATTTTACACAAGCCTGCTATCAATAGCAAGAGCAAAAAAAAAAGGATTATGTTGAATTAGGACATAAAACCAGTATAAGCCAGCCGACAAGCAAAATGAGTTTTCATACACAGATAACTAAGTTTTTAAACAAATAAGAGGGGGACCCTTCTTATATCCGCCTCTATTGGAGCCTATCTGAGAAAAGATAGGCTGTGACGAGCCTAGCTCCAATTCAATGAAAATTAAATAAACGATCATAGGCCTAACTTAACTCAAAAAAACTAGCTAACTAACTCATGAAGGAATAGATGATTGTTCAAAACTGTATAAATTAAAAAGATCTCCCAATCCATAGAGCTAGTCAATACGATAAAAAAAAAAATTTAAAAATATCATTGTTTGATTCTATATGCAGAAGTACAACTATGCCTATATATTATTGACCCATAGTTTCCCTATTAGTATTAAAATTAAATGAATTGAATAAACAAAATATAACATAGATTTCAGTGACCATATTATATATATTGGCCTATGAAATTAAGTATGGGGAGAAAAAAAAAAGATAAAGATGAAGAAGAATATCGTGCAGTGTACGAAGTATAGCTGCATGGAATTGCGTTGAGAATCAATGTAGGAAAAGAACGAGGAACAATTTGATTATAACAAGTAGCAAAATTTTAAAAGATTAATAAATTGATTAATATTATATAAAATTAAAGTTATAGTACTACGTTAATTATGTATTTGGGATAGCCTAGGTCAAAGGACGAGCTATATTGGATTAAAATAATTATACTCCATTGTTTGGCCCCTATATAATTGTCTACCCTATCTTAGACATTTTGCACTTCTGAAGGGGGCCACTACGTTACCTTTACCCAATCTCTCTATTATTTGCTCCAAGGTTACTCCAATTATTTTAGTGATATAATCAAAATTTTCATTCAGAAGATTTCAAATATATATGATTTTGATCTTACATATATGCGATCCAAACTTTGATGAAACACGTTATCTGCCTACGACTCTATAATTTATGTAGTGTTGTTAGATCGGATATAGCAAAGGATTTTTTTAAAAAAAAAAAATTGGAAATTTAGAAACTTATGATTTAAAGCAAGTCTTACATGTATAGAATATGCAGCTATAGATTATCTCATTAAGGACTAAAAAGAATCTTAAAGTTGAGTTAATGTTTTTTTTAAATAAATGTGCTAACATTCTTGTTGGAAAATTTTATTTTAAAAAAGATAATGTATCCATAAAATGAAATAGGGGGGGTATTATACATGATACTCTCCAAAAAGCAGAGTTGAAGGCATGTCAAGTTTAAAATATATTATGCACCTTTTCAATGTAACACGATTATATTAAAAAGAAAATACTTTAAACTTTGTGTTGAGTAAACTAAAATATGTAAAATAAAACAGAAGGTAAGAAAACTTTAAAGGGATTAAATATACGTATGGTTCAAGAATGTAGGTTAGGAGATGCATGCATCATGCAATTCTTCTTTGATTTGACTCCTTTTAGATGAAAACGATAGTAAAAAAAAGCCACTTTTTTAAACATATATAATTGTATTGGGTCTTCCGTGCTTACGCACATCTCGACTAATAATCATAAGTATTTTTTCCTTGAAATTCTCTTATGTTTAAAAGTGATCTGTAAGGTCATTGAATCGTGTATAGCAAAATGAATGGAGACATCTAAATATGGTAAATTATTAATATAGATAAAATTCTCTTATATATCTTTATCTATAATTCCATTTATTATATATTATTGGTACGGTGCTTAAATAAAATAAAATAATAGCCCCCCCCCCCTTCCTCTCAAATATAATGTATGTATACGAACTACTAGATTGTGATCAAGAAAAATGAAATGAAAGAGACAAGTATGGGAGCCAACTGTTCCTGCATGGGTCTCTAACTAATATGAACCCACACAAATAAATAGTACTTGAAGGTACAATGTATGTACACACACAATCGTCCACCAAAAATACTGTATACTTAGGGATACACTCATTCAGAGGCGGAGCTACACACATCGAAGGATGACTCATGTGAATGTAACTCATCATATATATATTGGATCTTTTACTTTCAAATATGAATAAATTAAACTTTTATATACTAATAATTTAAACAAATTACTTGCTATAACATGTTGAAATACACGTAAAGAAATCTTCCTATGACATATTAAAATACACATAAAGAATTCTTTCAATTGTACAGTGTATATCGTACGTATAAGATAGAATTATATTTTTTTTTTGGGGGGGTGAGGGGGGGGGGGGGGGGAGAAGACATGCATGTGGAGGAGGAAAGAAGAAGCACATGGAAATAAGTGAAATGTACTGTGTGGATAATATATCCAAAGGTGTTCATGTCGTCTCTAGGGATCTTTCCATGTTATTTGATAATACGTTTCAATTATTCTTGTCTCCCTATACCTCTTTTGTGACATTGACTCTTTACGATATTTACATATCACAAATATTATTTATTAATTTAATTTCTTCAATATATAAAACCTTCCACATATTTTTTATAAGTTAATTTTCATATAGAGTTAAGTATTTTTCTTATATATATACAATTATTTTTTAATAATATTAATTAAGCTAAAATTCAGGATTTTAGTTTTATGTGTTTTAGATCATCAAGTCGTCCAAAATATATCCATAAGTAACTTTTATAAAAAGTAAATTTATAATCTTGAATATAAAACAAATTATTTACTGCAAGTAAATTGACATGATAATAAAATTAACCGCGTTTTTTTTAAAGAAAAATTAGTGGAGAAAAGGATGAGAGAGCAAGCAGGAGTCAAATCAAAATCATTAATTTGGTGGAAACTTAATAGCTACACATCATTAAGAAGGTAGTGAATTAGTGGTAAACTATAAGCTGTGTTTATGCCAAATAATTAAAAGCTGATATATATAATTGCCATTGCTAAATTACTTTCTTCATTGCAAAAGTTTGGTGAGAAATCTTCTTTCATGTAATGAGTGACATGTTGATATTGCTCCAACCAGTCTAACCAATTAAAAAAGGAGCAGTGAATAAACTATAATGATCAAATTAAACATGTCCATATGAAGGATTCACCTAAGGAAAAAAACAATAATCAAAAATAACCCACAAAATAAATAATGAGAAGTGATTTCAGTATTCTATTCTCATTTATTTTGGCAATATTCTATTAAAAATTACCTCTCTACTTGTGCAATATAGAATAAACCTTAATTGTGGTTTATACCGAATATATTACTATTGTTATGGTAAGGGTTATACATGGAGAAGAAGAAAGGACCAAATAATTAAGAAAGATGGGAGTCACATGACCTGTTTAATTACACATTATTATAATTTATAACATCAAATCTGTAGACAAGCTTAATTATGTTTACAAAATCAAATACAGAATCATTTACTCTTATAATATTCTAACAAAAAATCTTAATTAATTTGACCAGACACGCGCTGAAGGAACATATCACAATTTCTGTACTCATAACACCTTCATAATACTAAAAAAATTAAAATTAAAATTCTTACAATTATACTGTATATAGTTATGATTAACCATATACATTTCGAGTAACAAAATAATACTAAAAGTTTAATTGAATCGGTTGAATTTATATTAATTGTATATGCTTATATGCTCGATATATTGAAAATCCTCCAAATTAAATGAGAACAAATTAAAAGTGGAAAGGCCATGCACCCTTAAAATCAGCAGAACTAATCATGTTATAGTTGATTATTTGCGCACCATAATAACCATATTAAATTAAATTAACTAAAAAGTGGCATAGATATATAGGTATAATAATTTCATTTGCATATTTGAAGCAATTCAAATGATTATAAAGAGCTTTCGTGATACTTATCGGCATTGAGTGTTTATATATCATGATCAGTTAAACATCATTACATGATAAATGTGAAAGACATGTGTACATTGAGCAAGAGTAAATTTTTTGTTTTGACCATAATTTTTTTTTATCATTTAGATTTTGTTTTTGGCAATAAACGTAGCTAAAAATATTATCACTTTGGCCATAACTATATATGGACTGCATCTCTTGATCATCATTTAAAGGCAATTTCATCTGGCGATCCTATTTTTTGTTGTTGTAAGCTTAATATATAATTTTGACTAACTTCCAAGTTGCAGGATGTGAAATTAAATTAATTAGAAAAAAAAAAATTCTTACCTAAATTGGGACTATAGACTGATCCAGTCTGTCACACTACAATCACGTGTATGGACATATTATATTAGTGATTAATAAGCTAATAGTGATTAGGTTCTCTAAGTTGAAGATTAGTTGAATAAATTTCAGGCTTACCAAATGGAAACAAGTCAAAGAAATTAGGTGGAAAATCCAATTTTACAGCTAAAAATAAAAAAAGATGGGGCACATGCTTCTGAAAATTGCTTGCATGTGCAGAAAAGACTACATGGGTTAGAGTAGTAATTATGTAAAAGTGGTCCGGTTAATGTAAATTAAAATTGTGATAGTTTAATCCAGTATATAAGTTTGCTTAGTTAATGGCTTAATCAAATTAAACTAATTAAGTTAATCTTTTTCCTTCTATTTCCGTGGTGCTTTGTGCGTCAGATTATGGAATGTATTCAACCGAAGCTTCTGCTACATTAAGGGCAGGCCCAAGGGCACCACACCTCCTATTGATGTACAATCGAACTGAACTGCTTGGTTTTAAAGTGAGTGATAAGTACATGTTTTTGTATTCTAATTTTAGGATAACATTTATCCATAGGCTTACTAATACTAATAATCAAACGCGAGACAAATGAATCTTATATTTTATTTCAAAATTATTATTTCTTATTCTACCAATTAAACAATACTCGCGAGTGAATTTGGAGTGAAAAATCTCAAAATTGATATGCAAACTAGAGAATTATATTGCGGGCTCGAAATGTAAGAGGCCCAATATTCTCTGTAGCCCATCAAACCTGATTCAGGAGAAACCGTGAGACCAAATAGGAGAAAATTGTGTGGAATAACCACTTTTAAGGTCGGTATACAAACATTAGTCTTATTTGAAATGTAACTGAAAAATAGTCACATTTAATATGAAAATAAAATTTGGATCAAAATACTCCCTAGCTAAAATACGAAAAACCCTAGCACATTGAAACTTCACTACATAGAATAAAAGTTCGAATACTTAATTTTGTCTTAATTATTTCAGCCGAGTTGTACTATTTTAGTGACATATAGTTTAAGAGTCATTTCGAATTTAACCAGCATGTCAAGTCAATAAATAGGTCATAAAACATAACTAGTCAATTGTAACATAATCCAAGAAAAGAAGATCTCTTTTTTGAATATTTATGTGTGAACATATATGTGTGAAGTGTGATAATTCGTTTTGCTCAATAACACCAATAACATACTCGGTGAAATTTCGCAAATGGAGTCTGTTTTTGAAAGACCCTTGTTTCAAGTATATCAAAACAAGGGTAATTTGTTTTTTCCAATATATATATTTACTCCTCAACTAACCAATTAAAAGGAGATGACATTGAACTCGTGAAGGCCTTGTTCATCAAACAAGTCCATCATCTCATTTTCAATATCCAGTTCATCCTCACGAGGTGTACATGCATTACAAAACTTTTTGCCTCAATTTTCACCAATAAAAAGACTCCGTGAACTTCCCAAGCAATATAGCATATAATTAATAGTACTAATTAAGAGTCACGAGAACACGTTCATCTTAAGTAGTAATTATTTTGTGATGGGCAGTGGCCTATTACTAGTATTACCTTTGCATGCCGTTGTTGAGTTTTTATCCATTTATTCTTCATGGCTAACTTTTGCTGTTCCATTGAGATGGAGCCTAAGACATTGAGCCAAGGCCAACTCAACCTTGCCCGAGTAATGCTTCTGCCTCACTCTCTACTTCAAATTTTTTATTTTACTACTTATCATTTGTAATTGTTTTAATTTATTTTATGATAATGATAATGATGCAGGAAGTTGCTGTTGAAATAATACAAAATACACAATCGGACGAAGCATCAAATCTATTTCTAGAGGTATGCAACCATCACATTTATTTACTTTGCTAATTTAGACAGTGAAAATGTTATGGAATTTCAAAAATCAGGTGAAATTCTATGATAATGTCCTGGAGTTTCACCTGTAAGATTTGAAACTCAATAACGTTTATTATTTACTCAACCAAAGCCCCACGCTAGGACAGCCTAGAGGAGCAAGCTAGTACTAGTAACTTTAGACCAGATATTATATTTGTCTTAAGAAATTCATTAAACATGTAGACATTATTCAGTCTAGATTCATAAATTTCAAATTCTGACTCCGCCTCTTAATAACAGGCATACTCAACATTGGTTGAGCCAAGAATAGTCAAAAGTCTAACTCTTATAAGACCTCAAGCATAACTCAATTTAAGAATCTAGCTCATGAGCGAAAGATTGATCATGCATAAGGAGATGCCAATCTATTCGTAATCGGACAATATGACAAAACCATTGACTCAACTCAAGCTATATATGTATAAAGTAGTACTAGTGTTAATTAAAGTTATACATGTAATGCTAATTTTAGTGAGTGATTTTCTTTTTTTCTTTGAATGCGTGACCACATCTGAAAATGCAAATGGTACTACCATTTATATATAGGGAGGAAAGGCAGTTGTTCAAATAAAGGAAGCTTTAGTGCTAATTGAAGAAGCAGAATCAGCTGTAGAAGAAGATTGCATTGGGAAAGCAGTGAAAACAAACGTGGTGATCGAGGCATCCTGTCAATGCGCGTACCCGTCGGCGATAACTGACGACTCGCCTGACCAATCTAAGTTCAAGGAACCACTCTCTGCTCCCTTTTGATTTCTAACTTCCTCCATCATATCCAAATAAACAGATGCAACAGATCATCTTCTCCTTGTTTAGTTATTTACCTATGTAATTTTATTTTATTTGTTTTGGAGTCTAACTAATTCAGATTTACATCGTGTAACCGCTTAAGACGTCTAATGAAATAGAAAGTGCTACTATTAGGATTTTTTTTTTTCATTTCAACTGCTCGAATATGACATTTCTTCGTCCCACTATAACTCTGATGGTAGTGTAACGTTATATGATTCATCGGCATTCAAGTGTAAAGGGGTCATAGTATTTCGGTGTAGTATTTCAAATCGTGAATTTTCTGAGTTAGATATATAGTTTCCATTGCCCCAATTGCAGACTTCCAGTAGTAGTAGTTTTTTTTTTTTCTTTTTTTAAGAACGTAGCATGTTCCCACTAGTAACCATCTTTTTTTAGAATGTAGCATTTTTCCACTAGTAGCTTAACCACACCAAAGATTGTGGTGCTGTGATAATGATGACGCTATGATTTTTATTATAACCTCACACGAATAAATCAAAAGGAATTGAATATATACTTATATATTTATAAGAATAATTTAGCCAAATTTAAGAAGTACTAGCTAATCTTTTAATTTGGTCCTATTTGGCTCCGCCTTATATAGTGGTAAGTACTCTTTCTTAGTTAAAGATTTCAGGTTCAAATAGTACTTTGATAAAAATTATTTTATCCCAAAATTAAAACTTTTTTATGCGAGTTCGAATTGATGGTTGCCCAACGGGGATAATGTTGTGGGAGTATTTTGGAGAAATGGATTATTTGATGGCTTTAGGGCTTTAAGGATGTTGTCCCAAATTGCTTGATAGACGTACGCATTGTTGTAAAAGGCGGGGGTGTGAGGCGAGGCGTAAGCCTTGAGACGTGGGGCGTAAGCCCTACGGATCTTTAAATTTTTAATTTACAATCTAGTATAATAATATAATAACACAAAATTATAAAAATACATCAATAGCTTGAGATAATTACAAACATAATTAAGGAAATTCATAGAAAATAAAACTTCTAACATGATTATACTAATATAAATAATTTAATATCTTAACTTTTTAATAATAAAAGAATCATTATTTCTAAAAATATTTTTTTTATTATACTACACAATTTACCCCCTAAAAGAAAATAATCAATAAAACTTACTACTATTATAATAAAACATCACTCTATCATGAATTAATAAAAATCAAATTAATTTCAAATAGCTAAATAAAATGTGATAATTTTGAGACATATGACAAAACTATGAAGACCAGTGATAAGTGAAAAAGTAAAATTTTGCTACGTATTTGTAAAAGAAATGTTATGTACTAAATAATTATCTGCACAATGTTATCTAATAGTAAAGATACGCTACTACAACTTGTTATTTGAGTTACTCACAATCTTCTTATCTCTATAGATTAAAAAAATATTAAGTATCATTCAATTATTCAAAAATTACGAGGATCAACAATGTTAACTAAAGATTTTAACACATAATTTGTGTAAGATCTATTAGGCGAGCCCCGAGCATTGGGCGTTGGACGTGCTTAGGGCGTACAATCGGGCGAGCCTCGAGGTGAGTCCCAACAGAGTTTTTTAAAACACCGGACGTACATATCTACAAGAAGACAAAGAAAAGGCTTAATTACCTCTGTATTAATACTGGACCAAAAAGCCCGGGCACAATTTAGTTTGGTGTTCAACCACAAGGACAGTAAGAGTCATTTGGTTGAAAGCCACCGCTGGCGTTGAGTTAACGCCTTTATTTGAATTCACAGAGTGTTATAATTCTAGGGTTTTCCGTTCTCGCGCTCTGCAACCTAAAACCCCCCCATTTTCAAATCTCAGTTCTTCGTCTTCCAATACATCCAGGTATTCTTCTTTCTCTATGCGTAATCAATCTATTGGCAATTTTGAGTTCTGTTTAAATAATCGAATTTTGAATGCGAGTTTTGCAAATTGTATAAGTTCCATACAACAAATTGAATGTATTTCGTTTTTTCTCAGATAGGTTATTTATACGCACCAGCATATCCTGTAGTTTCGTTAGTTAATGTTCAATCTCTGAGAATTTGATTATATCTTTAGGACTGAGAGAGAATGAGTACAGCAGTGCGAACCCCGAAAACTGGAAGACAATCATTGTTCTTCCAGGATTTAGCTACGCCTATTTCTTCCCGGAAATCTGGGTCGAAATTTAATACACCAGGTCAGGCAGCAGCTGTTTCTGCTTTATGGCGTGAGAATTTTGCCAGTTCAGATCTGCCACCACCGCCTGTATTTACCCTTGAAGATCGATCGGATGTCTCTCCGGAATCGGGGATTCCTGACTATATTACTTCGCCAGAAATCAAGTCGGACCCTAGAACGCCGGTCCTAAATTCAGGAAGGGAATTTTCAACACCTAAGAGTAAGTCTGAGGCAAGTACTTCATATGCACTGATGGGTAAGCAGCAACAACAGAGTCAGCAAAGCCCCTTGCCGAGTTTGACATGGTGGTCACCCACAAAGGGTAGTGGTAGTGCTGAGCAGGATGACAAGGGCAAAGGTTCACCAGTAGAAGGCGTCGTTCATCCTGGTGCGTTGATAACCTTACCTCCACCAAGGGAAGTTGCAAGGCCAGAGATCAGGAAGAACTCAATCCCTGTGGGAAACCTCAATGAGGAAGAATGGGTCACAGTTTATGGGTATGCCTATATCTTTCATACTTTATTCTATGGCCTTCCACTTATGTTCCTGATAGTTCAAGCTGTTGCATTGTAAAGTATGGGTCACACGATATTCATTTTTTGCTGGTAGCTTCATTAGGGTAACTTCTAGTTCAAGCTGTTGCATTGTAAAGTATGTTGCTAACCACCCATTGTTATTATGTCTTCCTGTTCCTTTTCCTTTACTTTTTGTTTCCCTCCTTCACTAGAGTTGTCATTACTTTCTACTAGAATCAGATGGTATCTGTGTTATTTTTCATGGCAGGGTCTTGAGGATATCCTTTGAGGTTAGCCAAGTCATTATCTAAGGTTCCCTCTGGATGGAGAAATTTGGATTTTTAGGGGGTCCAAATTCATAAATATTATAAATTTGAAGGTTTGAATTTAGAATACGTGCTATCAAATGTTTTTTGGCTCATTTGATATGAATCTAAGTGAAGGCTTACAAGGCATGCGATTTGTGTTTCTATTTCAGATCTATTTTTTTCTGAAGTATATCTGAACAAGTGAAAATGATATGAATTTGGAAGACCTGATCATATTGCTCCATCCAAAATTGGCCTTAAAAGACAAAGAAACATTGATGTGAAAGCACATGGAGACTAAAGTGGAACATTATTTTTATGCAATAACTTGCTTTCTTCATCCTTCCATGTGATAGCTGCGCTTGAATAATAAGAGGAGCATTGATACATTCTTGCTTGTGTTTCGAGTCCTGCTTGATGTGTTGAGGTTATTATAGAAATGAGCAAAGGGCCCTTATTGGAATACCTTTTCCTGGTGATATTGGGAAGGGTGGATTCTTTAACGATGTAGCTGCAATTGATTCTTTAATTCCTTCTTATGAATAATCCTCTTCTCCTCACGCCTACCCAGAAATTAAGAGCAAAGGATATAAGTATATAGTTTTGGAGGGAAAACCAGCTCTACTCCTCTAGAATCCACTTCTGTTTATTTTGCAACACAGAATATTCATGAAGGGGATCGACTTTAGTTGTCTAAGCTAAGGTTAACTGCCTACAGAGTTTCAGGGTAGATATATGGATACAACTTTTATGATCTATGTGTTCCTTTCAGTCTCTTTGAGTTATTCTATAGGGACCCTAATTTCTGTACTTCGCACGTTTTCCTGGCCATTTTTCTTTATTTTTGGTCTTCCACTTATCATTTACCTTTTGATTGTTACGTGCAGGTTTTCCCCAATTGACACCAATTCAGTTTTACGGGAATTTGAGAAATGCGGTGTCATTTTGAAACACATTCTGGGCCCCCGAGATGCTAACTGGATGCACATTCTCTATCAGGTATTTCATATACCTATAAAGTTGTCATCATGTTCAGATTCTGTTGTACATGCTTGTATATTCATACTGTCTTAAGGGCCTATTTGGTATTTGTATTGCCCTTGGTGGTTATGTGGTGTGGGTACCGTAATGTTTAGTGCCAGTTAACACTTACTTGCCACCACTAAAGTGTAAGAGGACAAGGTCTCCGTTTCTTCTTCATTATTTTGCTTCCCTCACCCCTCATAGAATTTATTCTGTATTTTTTAACCCTTTTGTCCTGTTCTCTTATCTTCCTCTCCAACCGACTTATCCTTCCTATGAGCTTAGTTTTAACCCCTTTTTAGAAGTCTGCTATCCCTGTGTTTGTCTCTGTAGCTGGGACTGCTGGTGTGACCTGACCTTACCAAGTGTCTTTTTTTTGGATTGATTTCTACCTGTGCTGTGAAGCCAACAAATAGTGTGGCCACTTGCAATGCCCCTGATATGTAATATCTCTTTGCAGGATATTGTCCACTGTATTAAAAGAAAAAAAAATTGTCCACTGTATTTATTTTTCTCTGTGCGATCTTTTTTGCTGTCAATGACCCTAGTCTCCTGGAAGGTAAAAACATTTCATGACCATAAAGCCGTGGCTTATTTTCTCTTTTATGGTGTAGAATCGTGCTGATGCTCAGAAAGCTCTTAACAAGAACGGTATGCAGATAAATGGAGTTCTTATGATTGGGGTGAAACCAGTGGATCCAGCACAACGTCAGGCACTGGATGATAGGCTCAACAAGCAGGGATTTATACCTTTACCGCATGCTCCAACCAGTAAAAGCAATGATCCGACTCCGTTTAGAACCTCCTCTCAACCTTATTATTTCCAAAATGGCAGCAATAGTGCAAAAGAATCATCTGGATCTGTTGCCACCCCAGCGAGATCCGTTGTGTCTAAAATTGTGGACTTAATGTTTGGTGTCTAATCTTCCACGCTTCTTGTTGTTCTTCCTCCCATGCTTTTGTGTTATTTCTACTCAATGATGTGAAATATCGAAGTTGATTCATCCGGAATGCATATTGACTCCAAATAACAGTTGAGTCGTGAGTCTATGATTCGTACTCCCTTCTCCTCCATTGTCTTCTCTGTTTCTCCTCCAAATACTTGTTCATGATGTATTTGTATCGATGTGAGCAAAGACTGATCCTTTCATATTTTGGGGAAAAAGCGGTGTTGTAATGCAGATATAGAGAAATTTACCTCTCCTTTGCATCTTTCTGTCAGTTTTGATGAGTGTGGATTTTGGGAGCGGTAAATGCTTGGTATGAAATCAAGGCCTTGCATAGCTGCATGTTCTAAAATTTTGGGCTGGTAATGTCTTGGCCAAGTAATTTGGTGGGTTCTCTCGTATTTTAGTTATTCATTACTAGCAGTGTTTAATAGTTAATGATGACTTTTTATTGCCAACGGGATGATGGACATAATTGTTACACAGTGGTTTAAAAACATGCTTTGAATTCATGTATTTATTGGTTTATGGGACATGAGAAAAAAAATGAAAACATAGGTGTATTTTCAAAGTGAACAACTAATTTGGGACGGATGAGTATTATCGTATTGCGTTCGCAATCAAATTAAGTAATGCCTCTCTTGCTCCCGTGACTTGGAGTGTAGAGCCAGCCCTCTTGTAGCTTTTTTATTGTATGACCAAAGAGCAATTATCACTGTTCATTCACGGACACCTCCTTACCTATACTCGCCACGTGTTAATTTCTCACGTTCTCTGACCCCACTGCCCGCTTTCTTACAATTCAAAAAGAACCTCTTGCTACAACTCTCTAAACAGAGGAAATTGAACAATTAGAACAAAAGTGAATACTAGTGTAGTGAGGAGATGATCAACGGCATGAATCCACCGGATGTCGGAATTCAGCTGCCGGAGGCAAAGATGGGGATGGATACTGTCACGGATAGTCCACTGGACGGAAATGTTAACTGGATAGCTGAATTGATGCAAGTAGTCCTACGGGCATTGTGTCTTGTGACTTCAGTCACAGCTCTATCACTTATGGTGACTGCCGAACAAGCTTCTACCATCACTGTCTTGGGCTTTAATATACCCTTGCACTCCAAGTGGTCATTCTCTCACTCCTTCGAGTAAGCATCTCTTACCATATTATATTGTTTCCTATTTTATATCATCCAATTTGAAGTCACTTAAAAATTCAGTAAGTTATGTTACTGTGAATCTAATTATTAATGAATACTAACTTGACGGTGTTGCAGAAATTCATTAACTTCAAATTTTCAAATCACATCAACTTTAGGGAGTTAATATTTGAGATGGTCACTCAACTATGGATTCTTTTCTCAGAAAGTCACTCAACTATAGATTTTTTTTTTCCTCAAAAAGTCACTACTTTAAATTTTAATTCAAAAGTCAATTCAATTATAAGTGTTTTACTTACAAAGTTACTCAACCACCATGAGTACTTTACTTACAAAGCCACTCAACCTATTCAATTAATTTTTTTAATTAAAATTTACTTTAAAGAAATTTTTATTCCTAAGCAAAAAAAAGTAAAAAAATAAATATCCATTTGTACTGCCAATTATACTATGCTTTTAAAATATCCAATTTCACCGTCAATATACTATACTTCATTTTTTTTTCAAACTGGAACGATGTTCCTATAAATACGTATTAAACATAGTGTAGAAAATAATCATAAAACTCATGGAATTTAAAGGTTCTTAAAAGGTAAAATAAAAAGATCACTATTATATTTTTAGTGGATCGAGTCAAGTAGGTGGGTCATCTTTTTACAATTTTAGTTAGAAATAAAAATTTCATGTAAGTAAATTTTAATTAAAAAAAAAAATTAAATAGGTTGAGTGACTTTTTGAAAAAATAACTCATAGTTGAGTGACTTTCTGAGAAAAAAAATCTTAGTTGAAGTGACTTTTGAATTAAAAACCAAAGTTGAGTGACTTTCTGTAAAAAAAAATAAAATAATTGAGTGACTTTCTATGAAAAGAATCAATAGTTGAGTGACCATATGACATATTACCTCGAACTTTAAGGCATTGTCTTGTTGACACTTTCTCCTAACCTTTTGAGTAGATGACTTGTTTTGATATTGTTGTTGTTATTCATTTTATTTTTTTTTTATGAATTTTCAAATGTCACTTCCAGTCCTGAAAATTAGTAGTACTTGCAATATCAGGTAATGTACATATATCTTGTTTTTGTTTGCAATAGCAGGTAATGAACAAATCACAAGAAAAGGCCCGTGAGTAGAATTTTAATATTCTGTTTTCTGACACTAATCCAAACTAGTACAGAGAATCTTCTTCCTTTTTAGTTCTTGCAATTATTTCTTGGGCTTGCTTATTTTATTTTTTAAGGGGTAATTGGGGGTAGGCAAAGGGAGAATGGGAGAGGATTACGAGTGGCCAACCAACTGAGCCACTTAGATTTCCCTGGGCTTACTTAGTTTATTCTCCTCTCAAACATTTATTGTCTTCAATTATAGATGCTTATATATGTATCCCGTAAAATTCATATAATTTTAAGGGGAAATGGGGAGGGGATTACAATGCAACTGAGCTACTGAGATCCCCCTTAAATTCATATAATCAGAGTGAGGATGTGATTCAATATTCTCTATAGTATAAAGTGCACATCTTGGATGATCAGAGATGTTCTAAGTTGTTTGAAATTTACTGATCAGGTACCTGGTTGGCATCTCAGCTGCTGTTGCACTTCATTTAATACTTCAGCTACTTATCAGTGGATCAAGACTTGTACGAGGATCACCTACTATTTGTTCGCGAAATCACGGATGGCTTATTTTTGCTGGAGATCAGGTACAGATTTGATGTTTAAGCGTTCACTGTAGAAGGATATAATTAGCACCTCTTTAGTTGCACTTGTTCGGTTGCCAATCACTGCTTATAACAGTAACACTATCTGATTGTTTTTGTTACTATAGGTATTTGCATTGGCGCTGATGAGTGCTGGATCGTCTGCATCAAGTGTTTCCAGTTTAAATCACACAGGGATTCGACATACAGCTCTGCCAAATTTCTGCAAACCCCTGCATCATTTTTGTGACCGTGTATCCACTTCAATAGTCTTCACTTTTTTCAGCTGCTTTCTGCTTGCCATTTTAGTTGTTCTTGATGTACTTTGGCTGTCGTCTAAGCACTAGACTTATTTGCTTTGCTTAATCTCAATGCAAGTGATTTGTGTTGTAAACCTTATTAGGTGAATTTGTGGTCATTGCAATGGCCCTTGATTTCTTGATTCATAACATAAATGTGGCCACTAGAAACTCACCGCAGCTCAACGTTTTAGATCAAGATTTTTTGGTGAATTGTATTTTTAAAAGAAATGTTAATGTGAGTAATGTTTTAGGCGTAATACCTTAGCAACGTATTAGGCAAAAATATGTTACACTATTTCACACAACTGTTGTTTTTTTAATAAAATATGCCCTAAACCGTTACTATGAAGTAAGTTTATACTAGTTTTGTAAAAGAATTAAAAATGTATTATTTTGGTGAATTGGTTTAAATAATGACTCATTTTGATAAAAAATTCATTATATACATTATGCTTATTTCGTTCATTGCTTCTTGTTGAAGTGTGTTTATTATCATAATAATTTTGTATTTGAATACATAAAGAAACGAAGCTCTAATCATATCAAGATATTATTTATGGCCAACTATATACTAATAAGTATTTCAAAAAATTTAAGGTTTTTATATTCGAGTTCACATTAAAATTGAAAACTTTGACTTGATAGAAGACTAGACTTTTATGAAATTATGTTGAATTCGTCCGATCCATTTTAACTGTCGTTTTAACTTTTTTTTCAAAAAAAATAAAAATACAAGATAAAGTATATGTTACACCTATTTATCAATAAATGCTTTTTTGAAAGTTTTGCCCATTTTGGACTTAAATTTCTAAAGTGAAACTTGTTTTGAGATATTTTTTTCAAGCTAAAAGGGATAATTAAAATAAGATGGAAGGAGTAGAAAATTACAAAGTTTTTCTCCTTTAAAATACGACTCAACGGAACTATGAATGTTCAAATTTGTGCTCAACACTTGTTAAAGATAAATGATTTGAACAGATGAAATTTGAAAACTAATTAAGGCCCTAAAAAAGATGGGAACAATTGAAACAAGGTCGAAAAAAAAAAGAAACAACACTTACACTTTTTTTTACGTTTTTATTCATCAATTAACAGTTACAAAACATGACCAAGTCAACAAGAAAACCTTAGTGGACCTCCCACGACCCCTCTCCTCTAAACACTATAACTTCCACGTTCACCACGTTGCTGCATCCTTTGCTATCAATTTTTTTTCTTAAATAGCTTCATTATTGCACAGAGTTAAACCACATAGCAAAGTGAGAAATTTTCTAAAGCTCTCAAATTTCCACATTGCATCACTGCGTTACATACACTAATAACAATTAGCAATATCAGTTCACTCTTGAGGAAGACAAACAATGGGTTCAACTTTCTTCTACACTACTCTTTGTTTCATCGCGCTTACCATTGTTGCTTCCTCCGCCGAGGAATTCAAAGTTGGTGATGCTGTGGGTTGGCGTCAGCCAAGCCAGAATGAAACGGATCTCTATAATCATTGGGCTTCAAACAAGAAATTTCATATCGGTGATTCACTTCGTAAGTCATTAATATTCACTCAATTAATTATTACTATGTAATTATTCCGTTTCCTCTTCGACGTACGTAGCATGCATAGTAAATCAGTCTCAAATTTGAGACTTCGGATTAAGTTCATGGTTTCGTTATGCACCACACTCCTGGGTAATGGTAAGTAGTTCCACAAAATATGGTAAAAATTTATTTGAGTAGTTACTCCAATCAGTAATTTCGTGTTACACGTTCCAATTACTCTCTTATTTCAATAATAATAAACAAACATTTTTTTATGTAAATATCGAGCACTGATAAAATTTAGTGAACAGAAAGTAAAATATGTGACATGATTTATCTCGGTACAGGTTTCGAGTACAGGAATGACTCGGTTATCAAAGTGGGCAAATGGGAATTTTATCATTGCAACAGAACTCATCTAGCTTCGGCCGGTAAAGACGGCACTAGAACAGTGAATCTCAACAGGGCCGGCACGTTCTACTTCGTGAGCGGCGATCCGGAACATTGCAAAAACGGCCAGCGTTTAGCCGTTGAAGTTCTCCCACTACATCCAATTTCGGAATCTCCACCGCAACCATTTTCTCAGGCGCCGGCGCCATCGCCGCTCTCAATCTCGGCGTCGGTTTCTTCAGCAGTTCCGTTGGCGTTCATTTCGGCGTTGTTGATTTCTGTTTTTGTTGTAGCGATTGCTGGGTTAGCATGAGCCCCTGTTATTGTGGTTTTCATTTTTCTACTTACTAAGAATATTTAGGTTAGTTATTTAGCTTGTTTAATTTCATGCATTATGATTTGGCTTAGTTTAATTAGAATGTTCTATTGATTTCAATTTTTCACATTGGATTTATGGCTCATTTTGAATTTATTATGTATGGAAACACATCAATTCTTAATGGGAATTTATATACTAATGTCTATTTTAGTAATATTTTTTTAAGTGCGTCTTCATTTTGAGTTGGGTAAATAATTTTTTTTCGCTATTGAATATGACTACATAATATTAATTTATAGCATAGCCAAAAAATTATGTATGGTAAGTCAATCTCTTCATATTTCATTAATTTCTGTCCATTCAACTTTTAAGAATACAATTTTTTTGCATAGATAGATTATGTATTTGACTAAAATATGTATTTCTTTATTATAATGAAATTAATTTTTTTGTTAAAAATATTCAAAAATTATTAAATACACATGTGTTTAAATAAGCGGATGTTCATAGAGATCCTTATTGATTGTAGCATGGTAACATTTCTAAGTAAACTTCACCCCCTATAAAGGGACATTACGTAATAGAAGGACACAATGAAAGAAAATTACTTTTCTCCTCTTACTTATACTATTACTTTTCTCTTTTTTTTCTTTTTAACTTTTAATATTTTATTTAGAGAAAATAGCCAAATCACCCTCAATCTATAATCAGGTTACCAACTACGTACCTATACTTTACGAGAGTCTTATTACCCCTGGATATTTTCAAAATGAAATATATATACCCTTAAAATCGAACACTTAGATTCGCACTAAATAGTGATCTGCACGCGCCCTGCCACGTAATATTACGTTTTTTTATATATTAAAAATAATTCTTTTTCTCTATTATGCTTTTTCCTTTCATATTTTCCTTTTCTACTTTTCTTTTTCATTTTCCATTCCTCTTTTTCTTTGACTTCAACAATGCTTTTCCGATTTTAAAAAATGTCTTTTTAGATAGGATACATTCCATGACTACTACATATGCTTAGACCTTTAGAGGAGATTTGATATTAACAAAATCTCAATGTTCTTTATTGAAGCTTTAGGAGAGTGGGAAACTCCATCGTCGGAATCACTTTTGCTTCCATTGCTAGTATTGAACTTAAAACAATGCTTTGAAAAATTACTAGTAAGCAACACTAGTTAGCTGAAATGACGATACCGGTGTTGGCTAGCGGAGAGACTAGTGTTGATGTTGATTTAACAATGTTAACCTAAGAAGTTTGATGAATTCTTGCAACCATTTCAATAAATGGGTTTTTCTCCATTAATTAGTTTGTCACCCAATGATTTTGTTATTAAATTCTTCTAAGTTAATGGGTTTGTTACCAATGAATTTTTCTCCATTTTTACACTAAAGTTCAATCCTCTTTGACCTTCGATTTTAATTTTGAGTTACCGCTAAATTTTTAAATCGGTGAGAAGTGAAGCTACAGTAACAAGTATGTGATTTGAAGATGAGAGTTGGCTCAGTGATAAATGGATGATGCGGGCGTGGTGGTGGAGGTGAGCTGAAGTTGTCCTGTTAAATAGGAAAAGAAAGAAGAGGAAGAAGGTAAAAATGGAAAAATAAATAAGAATAAAAGTAAACATAAAATTCAAAAAAAATTAATATGAAATAAAAGAAATACTTATAAATTAAAGTTTTAATTATTTTTGTTGCCTCTCACACTCTCTTTGAGAGAGTGAACTCACCTTTTTTACCATCTCAGCATTCAGGGAGCAAATAATCATATTTTAAAATAGTTCAGGGAGGTAATAAGTTTTTCGTGAAGTATAATGTGTAGCTGATAATTTGATAATAGATTAAGAAGGTATTTGGCTATTTTCTTTTTTATTTATAACAACATGAAAATAAATAAATTATGACTCATTTATTTTTTAGACTGAACTCGCATTAGTGTGCTACTCAAAAAGTTGGACAATATGAAGTATAAACGGACGGAGATGAAAATTTGAAGAAACATAAGGGACAATTTGCAAAGCACGATAACTACAAGGTACTATAATGCAAGTTTTCTTTTAAACTTTTAAGTTTGCGGTTTAAATATTGGAACTTCTAGAAAATTCCTTTTCAACGAAGCCTTATCTTCTCCCCTTGTGCTCTACCATTTCCACATTCACCCCACTTTACGAGTGAGCTCAGGTACTCTTCCTCATTCTTCATCCTCTTTTGCCTTTTGTAATCCTATTTTCTGATTCTTATGCAAAAACATTAATGGAAAATGCATTCCTTTCTGTTTGAATCTCTACTGCTCCATTGATTGCCTTTAATTGGAACTCCGATTCTGCTACTGAATAGATTTATCCATTATTGTTTTGAACTGAGATTCTGCATTTTGCTGTGTTATTTCTGAAAACGAAATCTCGAGCTTTATTGTGCCTGTTCCATTTTAATACTCAATAATTTGTCAAGGCAATTCGCTATCTAATAGCACTTCAACTAATAACTGAAAAATATTGATTACTAATGTTTTTCTCAATCGTTTTAATTAAGACTGTAATTAACAATAAGCTTGAGAAACCAGCATGATTTGTGATAACTTTTAGGATTTAAAAAGTCCGTAACTTTAGTTTGTTAGCTCTCCTTATATAGGTAGGAACTCCTTGAAGTGTAACACTTATTGAACCTGTAATGATAATTTTGTGTGCGTGTTACCGAGAAAGTTTTGCTCTTGGATTGAGCATTTCGATGAGCACTTATGCACGCCATTAGTTGTTTTTTTCATTCAGAAATTTCATTGAAGGTTGTGATATATTCTTTTAAAGGTCTGCCACACAATTTTTTCTTGAGCTTGTCTTGCTTTCAAAGGCTCTTCTGCAGTACACCCTGATGGATTCCAAAAGACTGTAGGTTGAATCTAGATGCCGATAAGCCCAACAATCCATGCGCCGTGCCTTAGATTTTTAAGTCGAAGCCTGTCTGCTTGCATCTCTTTATTTGTCCATAATCTATGCACTTGTTTCTACCAATTCCTGTTGTCAAGCATACCAAATATGACCTACCGATACATGAAGTCACGCTATCAGTAGTACCTTCTTGGTAATCCAAGAATGTGCTTGTGTTTGAACAATCAGACCTTCAGTGTGTTTGATTTCAACGAATTGGACTCTTTTTTATATACTTTTCTGAGGCAATGATGCCCTATGCTGCAGGTCTTTTGTGGAGCATGGCTGCTACGTTTACCTCAGTGTGTTCAATTGCTTCCACAAACCAGACAATAGATAAAAAATTCATCAATTCTTCTGAAACGTTATCTTCATTCTCTGGGATATCTTTGACTTCATTAGGGGGCAGGAGAAAGAATAATGTTTTAAAGAAGAGAAATGATTCCAAGATCCAGGCTACGGCCAAGAAGTTACACTTCAATCAGGATGGTTCTGCCATCAAGAAGTTGCAAGTAAGCTTGATAGGAATTTTTAATTGATTTCTCTTGTATGGACACCTCATCCTTTTGTACTTATTTAATTCTCGTCATTCCTTGGCCTTCAAAATTCAGGCAGGTGTTAACAAGCTTGCAGATCTAGTAGGTGTAACTCTTGGTCCAAAAGGAAGAAATGTAGTTCTTGAGAGCAAATATGGCTCTCCGAAAATTGTAAATGATGGTGTTACTGTGGCCAGGGAGGTAAACTTCCGAAAACTCCGTATCTGATTTTCTTCTGGCACTCAACTGTCAAATGCTATGCGTTTGTTGTGACTTGTCGAAGAGAATATGTTGTACTTACCATGGTCAGCGCTGGAATTGGTCTTTGTTATTTCTTCTGTATATTATTCACAAATTCATTTTTAAATGGTGTACTTCTTTAGTAGATATTGTTATTAAACTTAAAATGCTGTATTTCAGTCCTATTGATATGGTTGAACTATGCAGAAATAAATATGTTGTAATGTATTGTCACGCCCCCGAGCCTATACCCTGGATGTGGCCGGCACCCGAAGACCATTGATGGCCTCAAGCGAACCCTTGGCTTGGCTTACTGACTCAGCGGAAGACTTTAAACATGCTTACTATGATCAAAGTGAACTTACTCAAATAATTTTAGTGAAATAACTCAGAATGTTTAATAGTCAACATTCAACTTGGCCAAAATGGCAACTCAAGCCTCAACATATGAAATGATAATGTAAAAACATTTGACTACTAACTGTCTATGAAGCCTCTAAAACAAAGAGGGATGTCGGGACAGGACCCCCGATCATCCTAACATCTCAAAGACTAGAAATCAAATAAAGGAGTCCTCCGGAATGCAAGGAGGCTCACCAACAGACTCTGAATGCTCAAGTTGGATCAACGAGGTGCTGGATGCTGATCCTGATTACCTGCGTCTGCATCATAATAAGATGCAGGCCAACTGGCATCAATGCATTGAATGTACGAGCATATGAGTTGGAATGCTAAATAATACAAAGACTTGAAAAGATTCTGAAATAAACACTTGCCTTGGCTCTTCTCAACTTCTGAATAACTTAACTCAAATATAAAGCAATATAGCACATGCAGTATATAAGGCATATAAAACAGTTGAAAACATATAAGTTCGTTAAAGAAAAATGCAATAGCAAACTCAACTTTACTCATATAAGAAAATAATGTAATCTCTGTGGAAGTTTCTCTAACCGACAACCACCACTATGAGCCTGAGTGGTGATACAACGTTCGTACCATCACGCTGTCGGACTGTCCTATAGAACTACTTAACTTAGTGGATCCACTAGCTTAACTTATGTGATCATCTAAAAAGTATGATCCATTAATACTCATGATGGCTACATGGTTTATGGAAACTTGAGTTAATATGAACTCGCATCCCCATATCGGTGCTCAATATTACTCCTAAAAATATACTTAGCTCATATGTTTTTAAAACAACTTCTTTCTTTGGTTTGAGATAATTACTCAAAACTTAGCTTAAAAGCTCTCTCGGAATCGATGTTCCCTTTTCTTGCTCAAATGTGAAAACATTTATAAACTCTTTGGGGAATACTTAGTTCCCTTATAGCTTTTTGAGAAATGAACTCAACTCTTCACTCTTTGCTTAACTTGAAACTTAAGTCTTAAAACAAAGTTAAAAAGTTTGCTGAAGACTTTTGAAAACTTTAAAAACTTTGCTTGACTTGCTTCTTAACTTCTCTCGACTTTGATCCTAACTTTCCTTTAATTGGATTTTGTATTCAAGGTTCATGATCTCATGTTTATGGATGATTTCATGAACAAGTAACAAGTACGAAAGGATGGGGGAAGAATGGGAAGAGCTGGCGTCCCTGGCGCTCTGTGAGGCGCGGGGCGCCAGCCCTTGAGATTCAGGGACCAAGTTGGGGCGCTCTAGCTGGCGTATCACCCCAGAGCCCCATATTCAGGGACTCTGCTTTGGGGCGTGCTGGCTGGCGCGACGCCCCACCCCTTCCCCAGGTGTTTGACGATTTTTCTTCTCTGTTTTTCAACTCTAAACTCTCCAAACTTCAATGGTTCTTTCCCCAAACACTTAGGATCATTTATACCCTCAATATATGATAGATTCAAACCGTAATTACACCCAGAAACATGAATGAAAGCGCAAGAAACTTCAACAACATAACCCATAAGAATTCAAACGAAACCTTCAACAATGTTCATCAAAACCTCAATTTCTTAACTGTCAAAAGACTTAAATTTGCTGAATTGAATCATGGTTGGCGTGTGGGTGAACTAACCCAACGCTATGTGATCTTACATACCTGGTAGGAATAAATCCTTGGCGAAAACCACAACTAAATGGATCGATCTTGATGAATTCTTGCCCTTGCTTCTTCTTTCTCCTCTTTTCTCCTTTCTCCAAGCCCTAGCGTAAAATTCCAATTTCTAAAACTGACTAAAATCTGATTTGACCCATATTAAACTCCTAAAAACGGATTAAAATAATTGGGCAAGACTAAAGAACGCTTAAAAATCCACTAAAATCTGATTTGACCCATATTAAACTCCTAAAAACGGATTAAAATAATTGGGCAAGACTAAAGAACGCTTAAAAATCCGGATTAGACATTTTCTTATTTGAACAGCCCAACTTCCAAAGGGCATATCTCACTCATACGAACTCGGAATTTCGCAAATTTGGCGGCGTTGGAAAGATCATTCCAAGAGTTTTCCAACCATATCTAGAAGTACACCTAACTCATCCTGAGCTAGGAGTTATGGCCGTGTGAAGTTGACCAAAACTCACTTTTCCTAACTTGAACAATTTCCAGATTTGTCACTATTTCCAAAAACGATTATTTCAAGTTCTTAGCTTCTTCCTAACTATTTCAATTCGCGAGATGTTACATGTATGCTCTGAATTGCTCAATAGGTTGAACTAGAAGACCCTGTTGAGAATATTGGTGCAAGTTTGGTGAGACAAGCTGCATCAAAGACAAATGACTTGGCTGGGGATGGAACAACTACATCCGTTGTTTTGGCACAGGGGCTCATAACTGAGGGTGTTAAGGTTTGTAAGAAGTTGCTTTCAATTTTGCAAGCTATTTCAAGATTTTGATGGTGTTAGGGATTTGATAATAGCTTCCTTAATGCTGGTTATTCAGGTTGTTGCAGCTGGTGCGAACCCTATTCAGATTGCCAGGGGCATCGACAGGACCACCAAAGCCCTGGTTTCTGAGCTAAAAAATATGTCAAAAGAGGTGAAAATTACAAAATTATATGTTAAATTTTACTTATGATTCAGTACAGCTGCATCAATTTTTCGTAACTTTACTTCGTTTGGAACAACTATTATTATTTTTGAAAGTTGCTGATAACTTTTTAGGTCGAGGACAGTGAACTAGCAGATGTAGCTGCGGTTAGTGCAGGAAACAACTATGAAGTAGGAAATATGATAGCAGAAGCCTTGAGTAAAGTGGGTAGGAAAGGTGTAGTGACTCTTGAGGAAGGGCGGGGTTCTGAAAACAACTTATTTGTTGTGGAAGGCATGCAATTTGACCGTGGCTATATCTCTCCATACTTTGTTACAGACAATGAGAAGATGGTAGCTGAATATGAAAACTGCAAGGTATGATGTACCATGACATTTTGTCTTGCATTCTATCTTTAAAAAAACTCTTCCTGGATATGCTAAAGAATGTGTTGCTGACAACTAGTTTTAAAAAAAATCAGCTGCTTCTGGTAGACAAAAAGATAACAAATGCAAGGGATTTAGTCAATGTTTTGGAAGAAGCAATCAAGAACGGATACCCAATATTGGTAATCGCTGAAGACATAGAGCAGGAAGCTCTAGCCACACTGGTTGTGAACAAATTAAGAGGAGCATTGAAAATTGCTGCTCTCAAAGCTCCTGGTTTTGGAGATCGAAAAAGCCAATATCTTGATGACATTGCTATCCTTACTGGAGGTCTGTCCATAATGAAGTGATCTCACTGTTCAACAAAAGCTATGTTTACATATAAAGTAAATTTAATTATGCAATATGCACTCAGGTACTGTCATTCGAGAGGAGGTTGGTTTATACCTAGACCAGGCTGGAAGTGAGGTCTTAGGGAATTCTGCCAAGGTGGTTTTATCAAAGGATTCGACGACAATTGTTGGTGATGGTAGTACACAGGATGCAGTGAGCAAAAGAGTTGCGCAAATTAAAAGACTTCTTGAGGTAGAACTTGGACTTATATTTTCTGATGCCGGTCAATTAATTGCCCTTTTCACAAAACAATGTTGGGCTGTCCATGCAG
This sequence comes from Solanum pinnatisectum, assembly GCA_035578085.1. Lineage (NCBI taxonomy): Eukaryota > Viridiplantae > Streptophyta > Magnoliopsida > Solanales > Solanaceae > Solanum > Solanum pinnatisectum. The sequence continues at coordinate 53,337,371 of CM069078.1, read as the reverse complement.
GCAGCTGAACAAGACTACGAAAAGGAAAAATTGAATGAGAGAATTGCAAAACTCTCTGGGGGTGTTGCCGTTATTCAGGTCAGTTGATGATTCACTTATTTTAGGATGATATCTTTTTCGTTGTCGTAATTCAAAGTGTACTCTTCTTGCCGTGATTTGGGATTATGAAATATCAGGTTGGTGCACAAACTGAAACAGAACTCAAAGAAAAGAAATTGAGAGTAGAGGATGCTCTCAATGCGACAAAGGTTTGTTCAAGTGTCTAAGCAATTATGGCCATTCTTTCAATTTGAATTTGCCAACCACTATAATCTTACAGTGGTAATGAAATTGATCTTTGGTAACCATAGGCAGCTGTTGACGAAGGCATTGTAGTTGGCGGTGGATGCACCTTATTGCGGCTTGCTGCCAAAGTTGAAGACATTAAAGGAACTCTTGTTAATGATGAACAAAAGGTATTACTTTTATTTAGTTCATTGAGGAAGATTCCTTTTACAGTTGTACCAAGATTATTTGCATATCTTAATGTTAATTTTCTGAAGGCGGGGATGGCACTAATTCAGTTTTCAATACTGCAGATTGGAGCTGATATTGTCAAGAGAGCTTTGCGCTACCCTATGAAGTTAATAGCCAAGAATGCTGGTGTTAATGGAAGTGTTGTGATTGAGAAGGTATAACAATATTGAAATGGGCTTACTGTTTATGTTGCATTGTATGAGAGTTCAAAGATACATTGACTGGTTTTACTATCATTCTCAGGTGTTGTCCAATGACAATCCAAACTATGGTTATAACGCGGCCACCGGAAACTATGAAGATTTAATGGCTGCTGGTATAATTGATCCTACAAAAGTAAGTATCTTGAAGTCTCAAGGGAAACAAATGCTGAAGAGATGTGTAGATAGTTTCAACAATATGCATGTTAGAGTGGGTTAGAGACTTCGAGTCCCACATTGGTTGGGGAATGGACAAATGATTTTCTTATATGGATTTGGGTATTCCTCCCCTCATGAGCTAGCTTTTGGGGTTGAGTTAGGCCCATGTGTTATATCTTTTGTGCTATGTATTCTCAAAGTCATGTCTGTAAACATTTCATCCTATGTTCTTAGTAATCGTAGAACTGAACATGTCGTAATTCTCTGCCAATAAGGTCTCCTTCCAGTCTTCTTAGAAATTGATCTCTAATTTATGAAGTGATTAAAGGATGACCCTTGTTGTCAAAATCAATATTTGTTACTTTAAACTATACATATCTGATATTTTATTGTTAGGCACATACCTGTCAAATCTGATTTGTATCAACTGTGTGTTACAATTATAACACATCAAAAGTTTTGACATTTCATTTTTCATTTCTTTGTATTTGGACATCTACCAAGAGTTAGTTGGCGACCAGTGATCGGCAATTAAATATTTACTCTTTTTCCTTCTTGTTTTTGTAATTAGGCATAAATAGCATCTAGGAGATTCTTTGTCTATGTTGAAAAAATTAATACAATGGGTGGCTTGTGTTGTGAGAATTCAAGTATCTGTTCTTTTTCTCCTTGTTTTTGTGATTCATCGATAAATGACTTCCAGGGAATACTTATTTTCAATCCTAAAGGTTTCGCTCTCGATGTTTTCATGTTGCTTCTCATTGTTTACGGAAGCTAAGGGTTGCATGTTGTGGAAATTAGGTGGTAAGATGTTGCTTGGAGCATGCAGCTTCAGTTGCAAGGACCTTTTTGACATCAGATGCTGTGGTCACTGAGATCAAGGTGCCTGAACCTGCAGTTGCTGGGAACCCAATGGACAATTCAGGTATTAACCATAGAGGCCAACCATAACCCCCCCCCCCCCCTCTCCTTCCTTTCTGATTCTACCATAGAGGCCAACGATAGACAACCTTAGATGCATTTGAATGAGCAAGTTTTTTGAACTAATACTTTGTTTTATTTTGATGTTAAATAGGCTATGGACCCTAGATTGTTTAAGAAGGGCTTGAGGACATGCTGAGAACTGGTATGCTGAAGCGCAATGCCGGTAAATTACGAATAATATGAATTAATTAGCAACATAGAGTTAACTAGTTGATGAGTTCACATTTACGAATAGCCAGTGTTTTTTATTATTCCAAGTTGAAATTTTATGAGCGTAGGCTTTGCATGAGTGATCCCAAATGGTGTAGTTTGCATTTTTGCAGTGATAGAAATGGTAAAATTGAAGTAACAATATTGTTCAAATTTATTCCTCTTGTTTTTTTTCTAGTGAAAATTACTACTTGATAAAAGATAAAAAAAAATGCCCCTTTTACGCTGGTGACGGTCCAAGTAGTCAATATTACTAAACGTTACCAGCAAAAAATTCTAATCCAATGTTACTGCTTTCACGTTGTAAGGGTAAAGACCATGTTCAATAAATCAATTATAATGTAGCATATACCATATATTGAGAAAATAACATAGTACTAGTTACAACATCACACCATTACAAAATATACCCGGCACAGTGTAGTCACATAGGTGGGGCCTGGTGGAATGGTGTGTGCGCAGTCTTATTCCTACCTCGTGAAGGTAAGAGAAGTTGGTTATGATACTCTAGTAATATCTTTCTATTTAGGGTCATGTCTTTGGTGTACTATAGGAGAGTCATGCATAACTTATTCATCACCTCTCCCCCACACTTTTCTAGTCTACTTTTACCTCTCATACCCATAATAATCATATTCTTTCACACCTCCTCATTGAGGCATCTATGCATTTCGTCTTCACATATTTGAACCGTTCTCGTCTCCCTTATCATGAAACTACTTTGACCTTGTTTCAAATACCTTCATTCTTAATATTTTCTCTAGTTTGATCACACATCTATCTCGATCAACTAACACTTCGTCACAAATAAAAAAATTGAAGAGGATAGTTACCCCTACCTGACTTAAGTTTCCTTTTATGTTATATAGTAAAGTACCGTGGACAAGAAATCATATCCATGTCTCACAAGCAAATTGTCCGTGGTGTTGTGCAGGCGATCTGTAGAATATGTCATAATTTGTGTAAATTAATAAATACCAAAAGAAGAAAAGAAAGGCACCAATCTTTGGTATGATGATAACAGCTCACCAATAGTTGGTGTAAACAGGGATACATAGAACTTTGGATAAAACGATGTTCTGCCGCACAGTTGGCTCTTGTCTGTTTTGTCCTCTGTTGTGATTTGACTAGCCTATCTTACAATTCGACCTTTAATTTTACTGGGATTACGACAAATCGAAGGGAGTACTATTACCACCAACATGGATTGCGCAGACGCGTTTTTCGAGCCTGCTCTGACTATGGAGAAAAATCTGTTAGGAGGGCCACCTCCGAATAGATCCTGCAGTGCACGATACGCATTTAATTGGGATTTCAATGTGGGCTTTGGACACGGGTGGAAAACCAAAAGAGAAGGGAGTACTGTTACCTATTCAGATAAGGTTGCATCTGCCGTTCCCTTATGACGTTTCTCAGTTAATTGAATTGGCTGTCTTCATTTTGAATGGTCGTATTATTTGATAAATTGCTTCTTTCTTTTATAAATGTCGTAAAAAAACAGTGACTTTCTTGTTATGCACCCATATACCAAAGTTAGCGCCTTTATAGATAAGGACAAGGATGGTGGGACAACCTCTGAATTTCTCGTTGTAATATCAAAAATAATTTGTATTTGTCTTTCGTTATACTTATCATACTAAAATATCCCGGACATTAGTCCCCTGTTCAATGCGATGATGTGGCATTAAGAACAACGAAATTGAAGACTAGTAAGCCAAAGAAAATAAAAAACCAACTCCAAGGCTTCATCTTGAGAACCATCTCACCAAGGACTACATTTTTCTTCCCTAAAACCCTTTCACTGTAAAAACTTCATTACTGCAGGCAAGTCTACTGCTACGTGTTGTGCTCTTACCACTACATCAAAGCTCGGGGAGAAAATATAGGAATATAAACTACTTTAGATGATACAGGGTCAAATTTTGACTATTTCCCCCTATGTTCATACTATGAGGATAACATCAAGTGCCAGAAGAGTTCAAGAATACCATAAAAAGAAAAATGAAACATTGAGAGTGCATAATTTGTTATCAACTGTTTTTTGTCCTTTCTTTTATTTTGCATTTTGTTTCAGTATCTTTTTGGCTTAAAATTGAGGCGGTCTTGTGATTAGTACGACCAGTATTTTGGCCTAAAATACTTCATATTCTTTCCACTATAATCGTATATTCTCCTCTGACATGATAGAAACTAAAAAAAGGAGCTGAAAAAAAATATACTATAAACAACATGCTGCTAATTATAAAATTCATTTTTTCTTATTTCTATAGTTTTATGCAGAAAGTAACTTTCCTAAAAAAAAATATATACTATAAACTATATATGTTTTTTCAAAAATTTGACCAATGGAACATGAGGAAATAAAAAAAGTTTAGTTGAAAAAAATTTAACGTATCAAAATGTGAAATGAGAATTAAAACGTGATCAGATTTGCTTTTGATAATTATTCTTTTGTTTTTGTTTAACCAAAGAAAAAAAAAGTCTACGTATGACTTCCGATTAGGAAACTTACATCTATGGCCAAGTCACAAAATCTTCTTGTAATATGATGATGAAAAATGAAAAAAAGTCTACGTAAAGGTGGTTGAATTGGTGTATCAGATGATATATCTCATAAGGTATATTAGGGATTGATTCCCCGTCCACACTTTCTCAAGAGAAGTGCATTCGTTCATGGATTTCCCAGTGTACACCCAAAGAGTAGGGATTCCGAATTTTTCTGGGCCAAAAATAATAATCTCACCAATGTAACTGAATTTTTTTCAAAAGAATACTAAATCATAATTATTTAGAGATCAATTATCAATTGGTACTCTCTTCATCTACTTTTAATTGTCATGATTTTCTTTTTTAGAGTCAAATTATAAAAACTCTGACTAATATTTTACAATGTATTTTTTATGTAGTTTTTGAATATATAATTTTTTTTGTTTAAAATATTAAATTAATGTAATCTAATTTAATTTTAAAAATTAGTCAAATAGACTTTTGAAAAGTGTAATATAACAAATAAAAGTAGACGAAGGAGTAGTAGGTAATCAGTGGACGACTCTTACGACACAAAGCAAGTGGACAAAAGTTTTAAAGAATTAATAAAAACGGACTGTTGGAATATATACAATTTTATGGAATTAATAGAAACGTGTCATGTTAGAGAGAAAGATTCTGAATTAGCATTAAATAAATAAATACAAAATATAAGTAAATAAATAAATAAGATTAGGAATTGATTAATTATGGCGTAAGATTGACAGCGGTGTTATATAATCCATTGGTCAAGGATATAGCTACGTTTATGGCATCTTCATCAAGTTCTTTTAAAAACAAAATATCCAAAGGAAAATAAAGTAGTCAAGATCAGAAGATTTATCGAAAACAATCTCTTTATTTCAAGAAGTTAGAGATAAGGTTAGTTGAGATTTGAAGATTTATAAATAATAATCTCTATATTTCAAGAAGTTAGAGATAAGGTTTGTGTACACACATCTTATCTTCTTATCTTCTGCAGATTATATTTATAGGATTATACGAGATATATTTTCGTTATATTCAAAGGAAATTAAATAATAATTGTGAGGAATTAGATAGATTGTCATTTTCGGAAGGACTTCTGATAATTCTTGATTATCCCTAATTCCCTTTCCCTAAATGTTTAATCAATCTTTTAATTTGGCAGACTGCATGCAATTCGTTGGATAATGACTAATTGATTGAAAATTGAATGAACTAATAAAGAGAATAAGTCTTATATTATATGATTTTCTATATTTATTTTACTTGCATCTCTTTGCCTAACTTATTTCTCTTAAGGCTAATCTCATCATTAACGGCTATAATACCATAGCACTTATCGTCTTAGACTTTTTTGTTTTTGAAAACTAACACGTCAACATTATTATTATTATTATTATTTTGAATGACATTAAAGGCTTCCATATTCACGCACTAAATAATAACGGTATAAAATGAAGATGTCCAAAATATCATGCATCCATTTTGAAAAATAGAAATTTATCCATTCACTTTATCGTTAGTATATCGTCACATATTTTCCCTTGACATCATGTTACCAATTTTTTTTAAAAAAAAACATATTTTTCCTTGTCATTAACAAAATTTTAAGATCAATTAGTAGACTTCATGCGTATCCATATTTTTCAAAAAAAAAAAAAAAGTCACAAAGTTATTACTCAACTTTCTAATATAATTTTATAAATATCTTTAGATTAAGCTCCGTTCAACCGTCAAAAGTAAAGGACAAAAACAAGGCTTTTTCTTCACAATGGGGATAATATTAAAGCATCCTAGATAATCTTTATTTACTTAGAGGTCGTTTGGTGTGATGGATAAAAGAAATTTATCCTGGGATAAAAATTTAGTGTCTCTTAATCCGTTGTTTGGTTAGACAGGATGGGATAATTTGTCCCAGGATTAACAAATAGTACTGGGATAAGTTATCCCTCCCTAAGGGTGGAATAATAATCCCAGGATAACTTATCCTGGGATAAAGTATGTAAATTAACAAAATTACCCCCTTAAACTCTCTTTTATACATCACTTATATATTCACGTATATTAATATAATTTTAAACAACCATAATAACATTCACAACCTTACTTAATCGTTGTTTTTATCATAATATATTTTTCTATTAAAAAATTACATTTTATAAATACAATTTTTATTTATGAATATATATAAGTTGATTATTTTGCCTAATTTTATGTTTATTTATATTTTGATTTCTCTTAAAATATTCACTCCACTACTAAATTACGTATTTTGAATTACATAGTTTATTACTCAACTAAAAATTATATTCTATGTATCCATTAAAATGTAGATAACTTTAATGATAAAATTTCTTTTACTTTGATAAACTTAAAACGAAAATTTTATTTTTAAGCTAAATAAGATGAAACTTTAAATTTTAAGCTAAATAAGATGAAACTTTAATTTTTAAGCTAAATAAGATGAAAGTTTAATTTTTAAGTTAAATAAGATGAAAGTTTTATTTTTAAGCTAAATAAGATGAAAATTTTATTTTTAAGTTAAATAAGATGGAAGTTTTATTTTTAAGTTAAATAAGATGAAAGTTTAATTTTAAAATCATGCAGCACAATCATGGAAATGCACATATAAAAATATTTAAGCTAAATAACATGAAAGTTTGATTTTTGAGAATGAATAACTAAAGTTTGCACAGAAAATGAAAAAAAAAAAAAAAAAAAACTAAATAAGGTGGAAGGTATTTTTATAAACAAACAACTTATTATTAAAAATTATACAATGGATATAAGTTTGAATATGACAAACCAAACAAGCAATAAAAAATACTCCCAGCATAACTAATCACAATATAATTTATCCTAGCATAACTTATCCCACATAACTAATTCCAGGATAACTTGTATTCAAACCAAACGACCCCTTAGAGTAGTAGATTTAGAATTTTCACTAAAAAAGTTTGAAAAATAAATATAAAAATAAAAATGTAAAATGTAATGGTTAGGATTTGAATTTGAAATTTTAAGGTGAATTTGATCTCTTTAATCACTAAATAAACCTCTAGTCTCTTATTTAGAGTATTCAAGTTTATTAAAAAAAAATCCCCCTACAATATAGATTTATTTGACGATGAGGTTCGAATGAATCCCCACCTAGCTAGATCCGCTCCTGACTTAGAGTTATTTATCTCAACTGATCGGACAATTTGAATAATTTAAGGCCCGTACAAAACATAATTACAAAGTGGAAGAAATAAATTTGGAGATTAACGGATGTTAGCATTATAGAAATTTAATTTATTAAAGTATCGACAAGACAAAAATGAAGAAAATGCACGAATTAGGAAGAAGCATGTATAATCCTAATAACTAAATTTGAAAATGTCGACTTCAATCAAATACTAGTAATTTGAGAAGAAAACATAATTGTAATCAAATACGTGGATGAAACTATTAAAGGCCAAGGGTACATAATGATTGCCCACTTAAAGAACTTTTTTTTTATCATCATCATCTCATCAAGTCATTGAAAATTTTGAACTACCACCAAATCACACTATTTGTTTAAAACAAAACCTAGAAGCATAAGTTATATTAAAAAGTTCTCCATAAGTGATTAAATTAAAATAGAAAAGTTGTCATCCATTTTGTCCATCTATGGGCAATGGTGCCCAAAGGATAAAAACAAGAAAATGACTTGCAATTTGAACTTCGAAAGTGACTTTTGACCATCTATGTTTTTCTATCTCAATTATATTATAAACAAGGTCCTAGAATTTTCTCTAAATATATCTTTCATGGTCTTATTGACTTATTGTTTGGAGGCCCTATACACTTTTTAAAAAAAGTATTATTCAAGTTAATTTGCATGTATATCAATTATTTATCAAATAAATAGCTCTGTCAAAAGAGCAAGTCTTGATAATTTTACCCAAGAAAACATAGACAAGAAGGAAGAAGTATATTTTTGTCTTTGATAGAATTTGCTGGCCCTATCTATCCGATATGGTTTGTAGCTCTATTATTATAGTTGTTAAAGATAAAAGTTGAATTCTAAGTTTAATTAGGCAAAATAAAAACGACACATCCATTAAAATTCAATAAATGAGGAGGAACGACATATCTATTATAATTCTACAAATAAGGAGGATAGCAATAACATATCCATTATAATTCAACAAATAAGGAGGATGGAGGGTGCGGAGACTTTAGTTAATAAAAATAGCCTTGTGAGGCCTTGTCTTTAAAAAAAAAAAAAAAAAGACCTTAGGCAAAATAATAAAAGAAAAATGAAATAACCACATTAAATCAGTGAAGGCTAAATTATTAATAGTCCTTATCCAATTTTGTCACAATGAGCTTGCATGTCCTAACTCATAATCATCATATTTTGATTTACAGGATCCTTGATTATATGATGTGCTTATTGTCTTTTTTTTAACTTTACATCTGCCAAATTACGTAATTTAGTCAATTTCGTCTTAGTAAAATTTAGTTCATTTATGTCAAATCATATAATTCAAAGTAAAAAGCCAAAAATTTCTTGGAAAAAAAGAACCCTTTGGCCAGAACACCTGGCCCTTAAAGTATTCTCAATTTCAATTTACGTAACAGTTTTTATTTTCTGAGAATCAAACATTATAATTTTGATCATAAATGCAAGTATAAATTCTTTAAATCTTTTAAAAAATAAAATTATACATTCGAAAACAAAGTAAAAAGTAATATTATAAGTTACCATAATTGTCAATCAATTTAAAATATTTAAAAAATACATGACAAAATTATACACTTATTTGAATATCAAAATTTAAAAGGTGTCACATAAATTTCATCAGGAGAGAGTAATAATTATATATATTACACATATTTCTTCTGTATTCAAATGTATAAGAAACCGTAAATAAATTTTATGATTATGCACAACTAAACTGATACTTAAGTATATTTACTAAAACAGTAACTACTATTCGACAGATATTCAAAAATATCCATAGAAAAACAAAAAAAATAAAGCAAAGCCCAGAGCTCTGAGTCCTAAAAGCTCCATTATGATCAGCTTTTAGCAAGCCCATTTCAGTGTCTCAAAGCTGCAAGAAATTAAACTTTCCCCAGCGCCAGCTGCAGACTGCTCCAGAAAATAACCACAAAAATCTGTACTGTGATCTGCCCACCACGGCGAGTACAGCAGTCCTTCAACTGAGTCACTCAGCCTCAACTCAGTTTTTGAATCGTCACTTTCCTCTAAATTAGGCAGTTCAATAATCTCACAAAGCTCTTCAGATCCCGTTGATATTGTTGTTGTTGAGGACGAGGACGATGAGGATGGGTTCCTCATTGAAGCTGCTTTAGCAGCAGCAGCTTGAACATCTCTAGGTGAATTTGACAAAGGACGAGGCAACGAGTCGATTAGATGAGGGAAATTGAGAATGGCGGAATTTCCTTTTATACTCACTGCTGCAACATCATGTGCCCTAGCGGCCATTTCTGCTGTAGGATAAGTACCAAGCCAAATACGTGATTTCTTCCTCGGTTCACGAATTTCAGATACCCATTTTCCCCAACTTCTCATCCTAACTCCTCTGTAAATTTGATGTCTACTCTCACTATTAGTAATAGCCTTCTGTTTCTTCGTTCTCTTCGTCGGCCGTTTCTTCTCTTTCGGTAATTTGTTTGACGAATCAAAAACCGATTTGTGCATGGAATCAGCGGACAACGAAGACGAAGAAGAAACAGAGGAAGTAGTATTAGAGCTCTCTGTTTCTGAAATTTGTACTTCAACTTTCGCCATTAATGAAAATACAGAAACAGGTATCCCGTGAAGCTCTTAATACAAGTCGGTCAATGCAATGAATAGAGTTTTTTGTGGTACTAATATTTTTTTTCCTTTTTGGATGGGGAAGAGTTCTATATATTGAATGACAAAAAAGAGTTCATATTTTATAGTGTTGAATGAGAGTATGAAAAATGCTACAAAAAGATGAAAAATGAAAGATAAAGAAAAGTCAAAATTTTGTAAGTGGCCGTTGGTTATTGATAGGAGTGGGAGCGGGTTTTTATAACCAAAACAGACTAATTGAAAAAAAAAAATAGGTTTGAGTTGCTACAAATGAAAATTAAAATATTGAGAATCCGCCTTTAAAAATGAATTTTGTAATATGTAAATTTAAATTTAATTTGACTCAAATATTGTTATATGGGAAATAAAATTAAAAAAATATTGGGTTCGTATTTATTGAAAATGGATAAACTTTTAATGGAGAAGCCTCCCAATTCAATGGGTGTTCCTCCCAATTCAATGGGTGTAAACATGTGCAGCTACCAATTTCACAAATCAACAATCCATATGGTCACTAGATTTTATCCACTTTAATAGAGTGGTAAAAGGACTACATTTTAGGTAAGTTTAATTACTTTTATATATTTTATGTTCAACTATATAGGTTCATTATTTACTTGACACGTTCTTTAAAGAAATAATAAATAATAAGAGTAATATTATTATTTTATTTTTTGACTTTATTAAATTTAATGTTTTAAAAAATGTGTTATGTGATAAATATCCCCTCTATCCCTAATTACTTGTCCATTTTTCTTTTTGGAAAAATCTTTTTGATCAGAAACTTTGGCCAGAATTTGGTCAGAATAATATTTTGTTTATGTTATTTTACTTTTTAAAACATTTTTACCCTTTTAACTTTAATATCTTTTAACTAAAAAATGAAAAAAAATTAATTTATTTTAAAATAAAAAAATATTATAGTTTTTTTAATTTTCTGGTCATTTAGCACTTTTCTTTCCTTTTTTAGTTATTCCAGTGTTTTAAAAGGCGAGAGCGTGAGATGAGGCATTTTACTTAGTATAGGTCGAAGCGTAATCCTCGAGACGTGGGGCGTAAGCCCTACGGATCTTTAAATTTTTAATTTACAATATAGTATAATAATACAATAACACAAAATTATAAAAATACATCAATAGTTTGAGATTACAAACATAATTAAGGAAACTCATAGAAAATAAAACTTCTAATAGCTGAACTTTCTAATAATAAAAGAATCATTATTTCTAAAAAAAAAAAATTACTATACTATACAATTTACCCCCCTAAAAGAAAATAATCAATAAAATTTACTACTATTATAATAACAACATCACTCTATCGTGAATAAAAATCAAATTAGTTTCAAATAGCTAAATAAAATGTGATAATTTTGAGACATATGACAAAACTATGAAAAACAATAATAAGTGAAAAACTAAAATTTCGCTTTATATTTTTAAAAGAAATGTTACGTACTAAATAATTACATGCACAATGTTATCAAATAGTAAAGATACGATTCTACAACTTGTTATTTGAGTTACTCAGAATCTTCTTATCTCTATAGATTAAAAAATTATTAAGTATCATTCAATTATTCAAAAATTACGAGCGTCAATAATGTTAACTAAAGATTTTAACACATAATTTATGCAAGATCTATTAGGCGAGCCCCGCGTGTTGGGCGTTGGACGTGCTTAGGGCGTACAATCGGGCGTTTAGAGCGTAAGTCTTACAGAACTAAGTCTCACAGTTGAGTTTCACGGCGTTTTGCTAGAGTCCCGCCCCAGGGCGAGTCCCAACATAATTTTTTAAAACATTGGTTATCCCTAATTACTTGTTCATTTTCACAAATCAAGAAAGGATAAATTTTGTTTACCTATTATACTCCCAATTAATTATTTTTGAATATGGTAGAATTTCTTGAAAATCTTAAATTTTTAATTTATCCACTTCATAATTAATAAGGGTAAAATAGTAAACTACTATGTCAATAATTATTTTCTTAATATGTGTCAATTCAAAAATAGACAAGTAATTTGAGACAAAGGGAGTAGTATTTAATAGCATGAGTACAATAGACACAAAAGACAAATTATCTCTTGATTTTCTAAACTGAACAAGTATTGTTGGACAACTATTTATAGGATCTGTTTGGTCATAGATTTCCCAAGTAAAATTTGGGGGATTTTTTTGGCAAATAGTGTTTGTCCATACAATTTGTCATTATTTGGCAAATATTTTTGGAAAATAACCCAAATTTCCAAATACTAGAAAAAAAAATTAGTATATGAGCCAAATATCATTATTTGGGAGCTTTTAAAAATTTAAATTTTACATTAAACTTTTATTTTTTTACTTTACATCCTCTATAGTAATTGTTTGTGTTGTATTACATTATTTTTTTACGGAATGTCAAAGCAGTGATGAAATATTTGGTGAATATGAAAGTGATGATATGGTTGTTGATGAAAATGACAAGCAATCAATTTGGGGTAATAAAGTCATGTGATTCATCTACTTCGCGATGTATGGAATGATGTTTGTTGCACTCACTCCGAACTACCACATTGCTCCAATTTTGTGACACTACTTGTTATTTGTTGCAACGTAGATCTAATTGATTTGTTGCGGAAGTCATGAATCTTGTTACGTCGATGTTTCTATCTTGCTATATAATATAAACCTATGATTAATTTGATAGTTTTTTAAACTTATTGCTATAAATTAAATTTCTTAAAAAAATAAAATTTGTTTCCCAAATATTATGACCAATTCTTATTGAACGGAGGGAGTAATAAAATAATTTGTTCCTCTTAGTACCTCATATGAGAAGGAACTGACAAAATATAATGACTTTATTAGCCTTAACCTTGAGTAGGAGCAAGTGATAAGTGGACCCTCAACTCTCAAGAAGAATGGGTCAGCTAGCTATTGAACAAAAAGGTTCCCAACAATATATTCTGTGTACCAAAAGCCAAAAGAAAAAATGTCCCACGACCAATAGATTTTTTGTTCTTCTTTTTCCAAGCATATACGTTACAAGTAAATTTACTTTTAATTTCCTTTTGGTAAAACAAATACTTCATTCATAGTCATAAACGTATCTTTCATTCATGTGTCCGTTGGAGTTTGTACAAATATTTTTTTAAAATTTGTCCGTTACTATACGAGTTCAAACTTCAAAAAAATATTATTAAAAAAAAAGATAATGCTAAATGGCCAGAAATTTTTAAGAACTATAATATTTTTTAATTTTAAAATAAATTGATCTTTTTTTTTAAATTAAAATATATTAAAGTTAAATGAGTAAAATTATTTAAAAAGTTTAATCAACATAGATAAAATATCATTCTAGCTAAATACTAAACAAATTTTCTGTCTAAAGGATTTTTCCAAAAAAAAAATTCTGACCATATCTACAATCTCCATATTTCTAGCTCGTGATATGTTTTCCTTCTCTCCTGAAACAGAGAATAAAATCAGTACAGATAGCGGCAAAGTTGGCACCCTTTTTGACCATTTTCTGAACAAAGAAAGAAAATAATTACTACTTCCTTTTGTTCTATAATAAAAAAAAAAACTAAAAAGGATAAATATACCTCAAATTATCGTAAATAATATGTAAATAGCCTCTGTCATATTCTTGGGACATTGGTGCCTTTGCAGTCTAAAAACTAAAGCATATATACCCTTTATACTAACGGATATACATGTGTCATAATATTATCCACTGATTCGATATTTATTAAATATCGGATCGACGGATAAGATTGTGCCACGTGTCCCTATTTAGTCTTCCGTTAGAGTGAAGGACATATATGCTCTAATTTTTGAACGGCAGAGGCACCAATGTCGGAGGGTATATTTGTCGGAGGTTATTTGTTTGTGGTATATTATAAAACTATCTGCATACAATTTATGATAGTTCGGTTTTTATATTTGTCATTTTTCCAAAAAAAAAATGAAGCCAAAAATTTAGACTTCATATGAATTTTATGAACATTTGAAGATACCTCTATTTTTTAATCATATTGATATGTGAAGAATATCAATTTATGGTATTTTTTTAGTATAAGTTTGAAGTCTGTTTTGAGTCTATTGACTTTCACAAGAATAGAGGATGCAAATAACTTATAACTACTATATACATGAATTGTGTGTTTTGGTGTGTGAGTGTGAGTGTGACTATTTCTAAAGATTCAAGAATGATGAAGATACTAAAATAATATCACAAGATATTAACAAGGCTTGTATACTAGGACTTTCAAACAAGTCGCATTTTTAATAAATTAAAATTAAAATTGTAAGTCTAACTATATGCGTAATGAACATTATAAGGACAATGTTTATCGTCATGCTATTGAAATTCATTCCCAAGTTACTAAAAGAGAAGAAAATATATCTAAATATTGTGGAGATCTTCCCGGCTTGTTCTAATAACATGGACTCATTCGATCGAAAGAAAATACTTGAGACTAGACTTTTTTTTTTTTATCTTCCCTAGGAGCTCCCACCCCTTTTGCTCCCTTGATGACTCGAACTCGCAACCTTCAGATTGAAAGCTTGCCATCCGAGCAACTCCATCTCGTTGAGACTAGACATTAGGTCAAGTAACAAAGAGAATTGACATAATATCTTTGCATGAAACCATTTTCTATTCTTTTTTTTCATTTACATGATACCATTTTTATATAGCTCAAGAATACATATTCAATATGTATGCCAAATTAATGTATATCATACACCCACTGGACCATCAATTAGAAAATAAACTCACGAGTCCTTAACATACGCTGACCTATAAACTGACTCCCATTCCAAATCCATAAAAATCTCAATGTCCTCATTTGTTGCTCCCCTATTTCTCCATTCAGTTTCGTTCTTGTTAGAGTGGATAAAAGTCTTACATTTGTTGGAGAATGAATTGGTGATCTCCGGACTTGGGCAATCCTATTCTCATGTGTCATGTATTTACATAGTATCATAGTCAGGTTCATCCCCGTTTGGACTCCGATCCACGCTCCAATTTACCTACTTTTTCCATTTAAAAAAATATGACCTAATTTGACTTGGAATGAAGTTTCAAAAAAGAAATAAACTTTTTAATCTTGTGCTTCTAAACTAAATATATCAAATGTATCAAAATATCATTTAATCGTGTGATCTTAAACATGCCACGTGAAAAATTAAAATTAAAGTGTTGCCAAAAAGAAAATGGGTCATTTTTTTTAAACAGATTAAAAAAGAAATTATGTCATTTTTTTTTAAACCGATGAGTAATTAATTTTTGTTCAAATGCCAATTCACCATAAAACGACAAATTTGCCTCGAGTGTACTAATTCTATTTGCCGTACACTACAACTGGCCTCGATATCCCTAATGCCTGTCAAAAATATTACTTCTATTAAATCCTTATGGCTACAGTCACCTGTCCTGTCCTGTCCATTCTTCGAATAATGTGAAAGATAAAAAAGATTGGAACAAGTGGATCGATTCTAAAATTGCGAATTTTAGTCACCAAAGAAACGAGTAAGAGGTTTCAAAATTTGATAAAATTGAAAATTAATTTCATCGTTGAATTTTATGTGAACAAAAAAAAAATCTAATCTTCCCAATCCAACATAAGTTATACTAACAATTTAAAATTAGAAGTTATAAGTAGATAAAGTCGATTATACGTACAAAAAAATGTTTACTAGACAATACACGGCCACAAGACACTTTTGCTTGTTTCCTTGCTAGAGGCTGATTAGAATTGGGCCGAGGCAAATAGGCCTATAAAATACATAATTTTCTAGGGCCATAGGTTTACTAATCCATATATATCCCCTTTTATAGTTACATAATTAATAGGGAAAATTGTATGAAATAACAGCAAACATTTCATGTTTTTTTATCATCCTATTTGTATATCGAAATATACAAATAGACCCATTCGGTATATATATGTGTTATATAAAAGTTAATTGCAGGATCCATTTGTATATCGAAATATACAAATAGATCCATTCGGTATATATATGTGTTGTATAAAAATTAATTGCAGGATCCATTTGTATACCGAAATATACAAATAGACTCATTTGATATACATATGTGTTGTATATATGTAGTAATTTTGTTTATATACAATTACTATGTTTTAGTTTTTATACCGAAATATACAAATATAGATTTTTATGTATATGTATATCGAAATACATAGATTAATAGCCATAGCAAACATAAAGTTTGCTATAGAGCGCAATTATACAAACTATAATTATAGCATACAAATATGATTTTAATGTTTGCTAAACCTAAAATTTACTCTAATTAATAATCTCTCATTTTTTTTTAATTATTCAATCAAATATGAAGCACGTGAAAGAATATGCTAAGCTTCTAATGGTCCCAATAGATGAAAAAAGAGGCATGTCACAGTTCAATTTCACTCGATCTTGAGTTGCTACATTGAAGAATATTATCGACGAATTGATGGATTCAGGCTACGATTTTGCTATTTACAACAAATTTACCAAACAAATTATGCTTAACAAGTACAAAATTGATAGTCATGATTTCAATAGTTATCACTTGCGATGTGTAAAGAAGCTCGATGAATTTAAAAGGAATGGTAATAATTCTATGGTTATTTACATGTTTCAAGCTTCACAACGACGTGCATTTGTTTATCAAACAAGTGTCTTGAATGATTTGGATCAGTATTGATTGTTTTTTGACAAATCGGATTGCTTCCCTACACAAGGTTATGAGACCGTTTTCGATTAGCTGATTAAAAGTGTTTCGCGATTGATAACATTATAATTTTAGATATTGAAGTTTGTTTATAATAGTCACCTTCTTTTTGCTTGTCTTTTTTGCGCATAGTTTAGAGTTTAATTTGCACGAAAAAGAACTTGATGGAATCTTTCATCAATTTATTCTGTTCTCAATTTTCTTCATCGCAGGATTTTGTGACTTAATTTCCTTAAGGTCGTTCATCGTTTCACGTGAAAAGTTTTATCGTAGGAGCACATTATTTGTTTTTGAATACCAAATTTAATTTGAGACAATATTTGATATCCAAAAGATATTTACATGTAATCTTTCGTAGAAAGTGAGATTTGTATTCTTGAAATAAGGCATGTTATTTGTTATAATAAATAAATATAATCTGACATCTAGAATTCAATATATTGTCAATTTGAATATATTAGCAATATCCAAGGTAAATATGTATATCCAGAAGTCCTCAAGGAAAAACTATGGGAACTTGAGTAAATTATTATCAAAGATAATATTATTAAGTACTCAAACAAATTATTAGAAAACAAACAAAAAATTTAATTTAGTATGAATTAGATGGGTTGGATTATGACCCAGCTTTAGCCATTTCAATCCAAGTTATTTCAACTCAAGTAACTTTTGAACGGGTCAATTATCGCTTATATATTAACTTAATCCCCATCCATTTAACGCCTTAATTAAAAACATTTGAAAGTTCTCTTTCCCTTAATTTTCGATTTTTATTAACCTCTGCAACATATGGTAATGGAGTGGGATGGACTAAAGTGAGTTTGTTCAACTAATATAGTTGAGATCATTTTGCTGCATAACTACGTAAGTTAAACCTTTAATTAAATTTTGAAGGAGTTGCTTAGTCGCCCCTTAATTTCCTCAAAAGTATGCAAGTTGTTGATCAATTGATATCTTCCTCACTATCCACATACCCCTAATTAAATTCTCTAACCATAATTTATTAAAAATTCATTAATAAATTATAATATCATAAAAGGCATTTTATAATAAAAGAACTAAAAATATATTTCATGAGGAATATAAGCTTTAATTAATTAATTAATTAGAATAAACATTGTTATAGTGGTTGATCAATATTTTCTGTTTTTTTCTTTGGGTGTTTATGAATGCGTGTCACATACATATATTCTGTTTGAATGTTTCGGTTAGATAATAGCACGAAGTTTCAGCAGCTTAGCACGTCTGTTTTATAAGGAGAAAAATGGTTTCGTTGCATCACAACATCAGCATGCACTTTCAACTACTTTATTCCACCTATTAATTTTCTCTTTACTAATGTAGCCATCTCATGATTTTTGTATAGTTTGACCAACATTTAAAAAAAGAGTTTCAAATAGTAATTGTTTTATTAAGATATTTGGTTTTCAAATATATGACGTTTTAGAAAAATAAGAAATGGGCGGATCCCCCCTTTTTGCTCCTCAGATTATAGGGTATTAGCAGTCATTTTTAGTTGTTTTCCTGTTTTTACGCGTTACTCACTCGTTTGCCTTTGAAAACACTATTTTTCTGGATTTTTTTTTTTCAAGTTGTGAAGTTAATTAAGAGATAAAAGAAATATTTAGACAAATATTAAAGACGTTTCACTTTTTTTTTTCAAAAGGCGTGCAAAAATATAAAATAGCAAATAATATGAAATTAGAGAAGTCGCTCTCTACAGTAAAACCTCTATAAATTAATAATCTCTCTTAAATAATATTTTCTTACGGTCCCGACTTGGGCCAATGGGAAAAATCACCAATTTCGATAAGATAATAAGATAATATATTTTCAGAAGACCCCTATATAAATATATAGTCTCATTAATATCATAAATTAATAATTCTTTAAAAGTACAAATATATCTAAGACAATTTAGTGAAATAGGAATCTATTGTGTTCTTTTTTTTCTTAAAATTTAAATCTAGTTGAAACTCATCTCTAACTTTTCTTATTGCATCCAAGAGCTCGATGTTGTCTTTTCGAATTGCACCATAAAATTGTGAAGAGTTTTAGATGTGATAAGTGTTTTCTACACGTAACTAGTTCCAAATGTATATTACCATCTTCAACTTCATCATCAATATTGTTTTTGCCGATGGTATCCACAATTTCATTTAAGCTCTAAACCACTAAACATTTATCACTTTCACCTGGATAATCCAACAGACTATTGACATCCATTTTATTGTGATAACCGAGATCATTAATCGTGACCTTAAGTTCATGAATAACGTTTTTAGAAGTGGGTTCATTCAAATTCTCTGAGATTACATCCTCTAAACGAATTTTACAGTATTGAAAACAATTTTCTATCGTCACTTGACGAACATTTGTTGTCTAAGTAGGAATTGCAAAATTGATAGCATCCAAAAATATTAATCTTTGCTGGATCAGTTTGTCCCACTTCGTAGCTTTCTGATATCCTACGATAAAATTTGTTACGATAATACATCTTGAGAGCACTTATACTCCCATCATCAAAAGGTTGAAATTAGTAAAATATAATGATTTTGATGTATTCGTTGTACTTTATGTATAATATTTTCTTATGTGAAATAAATAAACATGATACATAAATTAGTAAGATACAATAATTTTGATATAATTAAAATTAACCTTCATTAAATCTCAAACCATTCTTTAAATTAATAAATATTAATTTATCGATTAAATAATATCTCTATAAAATAATAAAATTTTATGATCCTACCTATATTAATTTAGAGAGATTTTACAATATCTATATTCTATTGCAAAGTAGTATAAGTTATAAAATGTTGGACAAGTTACTAGACTTTGAATTGAATAAATCAATCTCTAGTGCTTAATACTAGAGCAATAATCCATATTGGGGGAATTCAATGTATCTAATTCTTATTAGTTTTTATATATGATAATTTAATAAAAAAAAATTTAAAATTTTTTTGATATGATTTTTTATTGAGCAATTTGAATTACATATTAGTCTAAATATTCACGGATGAAATAACTAATAAATGTGCAGGTCAATAATCATTTCAAAATTGGGGGAATTATTGCTAATTTTACCACCTGAATGGTAGTTGATTTTTAATTTTTTTTTAAAAAGAGAAAAGATAAAGAAGAAGAAAATTAAAATGGAGAACGTGCGTGCTGCTTGCGTATAAATAGAAAAGCCATTGCCTGGAGTTGAGAACGAAAATTAGCTGAGAGAACACAATGGAAATTTCATCTGATTCCAGTAGAATAGAGGAAGAGTATCGGTCGCTTCCTCCTCTCTATTTCATTTTGACGCTAATTTGGTTCATCTCCGTCTGTTCCTGGACTTTCAACACTTGCAAAAATCGCCATTTTCAGGTCTATTTCATTTTCTCTTTCTGCTCCTTTTTTCCCCTCTTTCTAGTATCGCTTTTATGGAGAACGAGTAATTTGATGCATCTGATAGCTGAAAACACATTTACTGATCAATAGTTTTTTTCTTAATTTTGCGCTGTGTTATTATGAACTTTTTGTGTTATAATTCCTTCGCTATTCATACATGAATAAGCTGCTCGAATTGATTCGCTGCCTATACGGTTCATCGAGGTTTTATGTAACGTTGTTAATCAATTTATCTGAGTTATGCGCTTGGAAGTTTTCATTGTGCAAATAATTTAGCAGTTTTTTAAAATTCTGTATCGTATTCCTGATTTATCCTTTACTGTCGAACTGTTAAACTAATTTGTTTAATTTTGGTTGTTTATGTGCACTAGAACAGACGAACAGATTGCAATGGACGCTGGCTACTGTTCCACTGATCAAAACTCTGCAACTTACCCTATCTTTCCTCTTTTGGTAAGGCCTTTTGTCATTTTTATTATTTTAGGTATAAAGTGAAGCTTTCCTCCAAATTTGACTGCAAATTTATGAAAATTCGATTTCCATTTCAATTTGATTACCTAACCATGGCCTGCTCAATAGTTCTGTGCTCTATTTTTCGAACGAAACAACTACAGTGTATAAAGTCACTGTTAAGTTAAACTTGCTCATTGGAAGTTTTGTTTTTTCTTATTGTTCTTCGATTTGATGTTGCCTTGCAGGTATTCATGCTTTTATGATCATGTATGCTCTCTGTGGATATCATTTGGTGTCTATGTTACTGGAATTCTGTTTCAAACAGTAACTTTTGTTTCGTTCTTGCTCATTTCTAATGGATATTGCATCACATGTGAGCGTCTTTCAATACAAGAGCGCCGCATCACAGCTGCTCTTGGATGTATTTTCTACTTGACTCATGTCGGCTACAGAGCTTCTGTACCTTATTTCTCTGTGAGTCTACTAGGTTCTTCTGACTTTGAAAGAGTGCTGCATTGCATCCTGCATTATTGTTATATTTCTTTTTCACACTGTGAATTAGTTGTGCAGCATTGCCTTCCGTATTAGTGTTTTGTTTTAATTTCTTTGTCAGACTGTGAATTAGTTGTGCAGTATTGCCAACTGCATTGTTGTTTCATTTTAATTTCTTTTTCACACTACGAATTAGTTGTGTAGCATTGCCAACTTCTTTATTGTTTTCACACATGATATTAATTTTCTGTTACGTATGTAATACAGGTACTCCTCACAGTTGGCTATTTCATTTCATTTTATGTAATATTTAAGCACATATCGCAGAACTTAATAGTTCTGCAAGAACAGTTGACATTTATAGAGGATGAGGAAATCCCTGCAATGCATGAAGCAATCTACACAAAGTATACAATGCTCAAGTATGAAATATTCACTAATTTTAATATTGTATCCTATACTTCTGGACTCAGTGTTTCATGAATTATTGGGTTTTAATTCTTCATCTATGTGATTATCCAGAAAATTTCAAAATGCAATGCATTTGATGGCTGTGGCAGAACTGGCGGTATTGACACCCACCTTTATTTGTTCTTAGTAGTCAGTTTTACTGTAAAATCTTGTGATAATCAGGTATTTTAATTTTCAGATTCTTATAAACGTCGACAATTCAATAGGTAACTACTGGCTCAGATTGTTGGTTCGAGAATGGGCACAGTTTTGTACACTCTCTTACATTGGGTAAGTGAAAATTTCAGCCAGTTCTCGTGTTTATTTTAGTAGAAAGAATTCCTTATCAAGTTGTAATCTGAGTATATCATTAATCTTTTATTTACCTCAGGTGGACCTTCAGGTCAAAAGACTTAGCACCACGCTTCTCTGTTATGCCTGTACTAAAATCTATCGGGGAGAGAGTGGTTCCTCCTATTTATAGCATTGTAAGTGTCCTTTGATACCAGAATTTTAGTTCGCTTGCTTAGAGTTGACTGATCTTGGTGAAAATTGTCTATCCTTTTTATAGCATTGTAAGTGTCCTTTGATACCAGAATTCTAAATTCCTTGCTTAGAGTTGACTGATCTTGATGAATATTGTCTATCTTTTGTCTAAGGTTTGATATTAGCAAAACAACGGAAGTGGGATGAGATGATCATCTCCCTGTTTGATGGAGATACTAAACATTAACAAGAGCAAGGGAGATAAAAGAGAAACTTGATCAGTACATAATGATTTCTAAATAGTTAGATGATAAAGAAGAAACTTTTAATTGATGTCCTTTCTATTTCCCGATTCCTCGAACCTTCTCCCCACGTATTTGGAAGTCCTTAGCCAGATCTTTATTTGAAACCTTACCCCTAACAACTACCACCAGCAACAAATAGCTACATATAGAATAAACATATAGTCCCCCTCTCCTTTTTTCAATATAAATTCTTATTTGTAATTCAGTGCAGCCTCTCCTGAACATTTAACATTTTGTAATTTCCATAGCTGCTTGTAATTGACTATTTGATTTTAATTAGTAGCATCATGAATTAAAGACACTTTAAGGTAGTCTATGGTTTGTATTGGAGCTGGATTCAGGAGTATAACTCATAGTATCTACTTGTACTGTTTGTATGAATCCCCAAACCTCTAATCTTCAGTTGTGTGATACTGCAGGAAATGGATGCAGCTACTTTTAAAGACTTCAGTAGTCCTGGATGGCATATAGGGGTGGTGAGTAATCATTCACTAGAGTTGTTCTCGAGTTTCCCCCTCCTCACATCAGTTTTCATAACTTCTTCTTGGTGTTATTGTTTTTAACTAACTGCCAATTAGAACTTGATTCTAGTTTCTGCAATTTCGACTAGCCAATTTGTTTCCTACACATGTTTCTTGGCTGAATGGTTTATAATCTTCATATTTTTCACTATTATTTTTGTTCAACGGATGATATTTGGTATCTGAATTGAAATTGAATTCTAATCTTGCAGCCAACCTCACCCAAGAAAGGAACTTTAAAGAATTCAGTCTTAGTGGTAGTTCAACACCCCCATGTGTGTAGATTGACACCACCTGACACTCATTCTCAGACTGTAGCTTAGCTACTTTTGCTGCAGATGTATATTATTCATTTGTTACCAATCGTAACAGAAGCCAGCAGATCAAACATCCATCTACTTATAGGAAAAGCGGATTATAACCAGTATTTTCTGTAAATCTTTGTACACATCTCTACCGAGGAAACCTCAGAGGTTTCGGCTGTAAACTGTATATTGTTCCCTCGATATTGACTGCTTCAGGTGTCCATATTTCGATGGTACAAAACTTTCACTTTCCTGCAAATACACCGTGCCGGTGTTCCTCTAGTTTACAGCTTAATAGTTCCTTATTTTCACTACTGATATTGTAGTTTCTATGAACAAAAAAAATTGTCTGATTCAAATACTGAATATTCCTCAAGGATGTATTCCCAATGATTAAAACATCAGGCAAGATTCTGCAGTGGACGTTGGAAACATCTTAATGCAAGAGCATGCCTTTATTTCATGGAACTGATTCAAGTGCCTGGCAATGCTAAAAATTTCAAAGCAAAAGGACGTCAAATTTGCAATAATGCATTTGTACGTAATTGCACGTGTGTTTGTCTCCCGGGAAATATTGGACAACGTTGTGGAATTTGGTATGAGATTCCGAAATGTTTGTTTGAGTTTTTAATGTCTTTGAAAGATTTGAAAAACTGGGTTTGGAGTTTCTTTTCTTTAAGATAAAAGTTAAGGAGTACTTATTTTATAAAAAAATTCAAACAAACAAAACATAACAGAACTCGCAGAGACTATCTTTGAAAAAAAAAAAAACGAATGACACCTGGTGTTCCTTTATATCTTTCTTTTTATGAGGGTGCTAGATGGGGGAATTCGCGGGATAATTAATTTTATTGGATATTTTTATTTATCCCATCCCGCTTATCAAAAGATTTCAAGAATCTTTGAAGAACTTTAAGTTACTTATAAGACTTAATTACCATTAAACCATGTAAAACGAAAAAAAGGAGAAACTTACCTAATTACACAAATATTGCTATCATATTTATTAATTTTTTCTATAATTTAAAATAATTACATTTTATCTCACTAATTAAGAATTTCATACCACATTTCAAGTCATAGACATCTAGATACATGTGTTTAGCTACCATATACACTGAAATAGGGAAAGAGGCGAGCGAGAACATGAGAAAAGCAAACGAAATTTGTATATGTATCTTAGATACATATGAATCAAACAAGATACATGTATCTAGTGGATATAGTGTATCTAAAACAAATTAGATAGAGTATAATTTTGACCCTATGTATTTTGAGATACATGTATCTGAACTTAGTTTGTAAAAGAGTGGGAGTTCATAAGTTGTCCGTGGAAAAATCCCTATAAAAACGAGCCCATCTCGTTTTTCAGAAGGATTGGGCCTCCGATCGAAGCCCAATTAAGAACTGCTTCTTTGCCTCGTTGGTTTTAGAAGGCCAGCCTGTAATGCTTCTCTGCTCCGTCGCTATCAGACTTCCGGGCGAAATCACGACGACTACTGCAAGATACAACAAATCAACATCTCCCGAATGAGTGCAGGTGAATTTACCCTCTTGATTCCCACCAATTGTATGCCAATTTCCCACGACTATGTAGTTCTCAGTGAAAATATATCTTAAATAAGCACAAATTTAGCTTAAACGGAGTCACTGAGAAGTTTAGTTGGATTCTGTTTCAATTTTGCTTGTGTTCCTCATATGTCCTTTTTATTCGCTAATATTATAGGTAAATTTGATTTATATAACTTATCTGTAAAATGTTGATATGTATACATGTGTGTATGACTGTTATTTACTATTGAGTTTGTTATTTACTGAGTTTAGGGGGACTTTATGTCTTTTCTGTTAACATTATGATTTTGTTATTTACTGAAACATCAACCTCTCAACAGTACAAACAATTTATCCAAGGTTATCAATTACTCAGTATGAATATCTATTAGATTGCCAATTAGTTAAGGAAAGAGCAAAATATTTTTCTGAAAGTAAATTGCTATGAGTTTCAGCATCATATTTTATTATTTTCAGGTGAAAAGCATGTTATACCTTTGGTTTTGATTGGTGCATGTTTCCTCAATGTGGTCTTGATATGACTATGAACCGTCCTGGAACCAATTCTAAAGAAAAGTTGCATAAGTTGATCTCTGAAGTTTATATGATATTCAGTTTCTTACAAACAAACAGATATAATATGGCATACATTAAATAAATTCTCTTTTCCTTTTTTTCCATTGTCATTTGCAATATTGTGGCGTAGCCGCTAACAAAGTTGGAACTGATCATGAAAGACTAGGGTTCATCTGAGTAAAAACAAAAAAATTAGGTACTTTCTCTCCATTTGTGGAAGCTAGTAGAGAGTTGCCCGGAATGTGTGTGGTGGGAGGTAACAAGTACCTAGTGGATTAGTCACGGTGTGTGCAAAATGGTCCAAACGCCATCTTTATAGAATCAAGCCCATGAAGCTTTTATTTTTAAAATCACTCCTCACTGTGAAACTTCCGACTTTTCAATTATTAATTAAGGAAAGTAGAAGCCAAGAGGATGAAATATTGATTGGAAATTGGAATTGACACAACAGACTTTTTTTTTACTTTTCTGGAAAGCAAAAGGTATTTCAATGCCTTATCATGATGAAAGACACAATGCAAAGCCATTTTTGATTTTTCAAGACATTCTGGAAGGACAAACTTAAATAAGCCATTCAAACTAATCAAGTGGTAGTATAAAAGCATTATTTTTTTGTTTCTTTTAGAAGCACAAGGGATTACGCATATTTCAAAGCCACGGTTGATGTGCAGCAACCTAAACCAGAGGGAGAATCTTTGTAGTCCTATTTGTATTTGTTTACTTATTCTTTACTCTTGTGTTTCAAATATTTATTTCAATTCTTTGAAGGGGGAGCATTTGGTGGAAATAGAGGACTGAGACCCGTTCCACCAGAGAAAGGAGTTTTCCCGTTGGATCACATGCATTTATGTGACCTGGTAGAGTGCTTTCAAAATTCTCATAATTTATTTGTTTTGTGATGCCTTCTGTGTGTCGCTTCCTATTTTAATTAAGAAAAATGATTTTTTTTTGTGATAGAGCATAGGTTTTCCGTGGTACATTTAGTTTCTTTTCTTATTTGTTTTCTCTTTGATTCATTTTAGGAGAAGAAGGAATACCTCAGTTGTCTTAAATCCACTGGGCATAAATCCGAGGAGTGTAGACATCTCTCTAGAAAGTACCTGGAGTGCCGAATGGAGAAGTAAGTTCATTTGATTGGTTCGGAAAACTTGCTACACTACTTAAGTCTTAAAAGTATACTTTAGCACACAGCTTAATGTAGTCATCAAAGGTCTTTACTTGCTTTGGTCGCTGCACTACAAAATGTTCCAGTTTGTATAAATTCTATATAGCAAGTTTATAAATTCATCTTCTATATTCACAAATATGTGCAAATTATGCCTCGTAATGTATCTGAAAGAGTGCTTCCCCTAAATTTTGTCCACTGGAGGAAAAGGTGAAAAGTTTCCTAACGTAAAACATGATCAATTATATGAGGTGGTTGTGTCTCAACAGTTAATTGATATGGTTATGCTCCAAGCAGAGGATGATGATTGATGACAGCATTAGTTGGAATCAGGCTCTTGTTTTCTCTCATATTACTTCATAGTGCAACTTCAATTTTTTTCTATCAGACCTTACCGGTAAAAAATCTTCCA
Organism: Solanum pinnatisectum; assembly: GCA_035578085.1. Classification (NCBI taxonomy): domain Eukaryota; kingdom Viridiplantae; phylum Streptophyta; class Magnoliopsida; order Solanales; family Solanaceae; genus Solanum; species Solanum pinnatisectum. The sequence continues at coordinate 53,310,110 of CM069078.1, read as the reverse complement.
TTTGGTGTTTTTTTTATGAGTTATGCGATGCACATCTTCATAGTATAGGTGCTCGTTGATTTTGAATTTGTTGCAAGTCATCTGCTGCATATGAGAGTTTAATTTGGACCTTTTGCACTTTACATAAGTAGCAGTATTCTGAATATTGTTTTCAATGTATTCCAGCAGTAGATGCGCAATTTGAAGGGAAGAATTCCTCCTTAAACTATAGGAATAGAGAAAGAATTCTAGGATAATTCCCCATATAGTTGAATAGAAGATCTCAGGAAGTACAAAACCTTGATATTCTGAACACGCCAAAGTCTGAAATACCTTCTCTTTTTCCTTTGAAACAACACGAGGCTTTGTTACAACTTTTAAACACACATTGGTGGTTTTTAGTGAGATGGTTTGACTAATATGTGCTGTTTTACTTTTCTGTTATGTAATCTATCTCTATGTTAGTAAACAACAATTATTCGTCATAGTATAGGAATTTAGACAGCAAACAAATGATTGTTTCATTAGCGCAATTGCAGAAATTTGATGGCGAAGCAAGACATGTCAGAACTTGGCTTTGGCAAAAGTGTTGATGCCGAAACTAAATCAGAGGAAAAGACAGAGCAAACGAAAGAAAAATGAAGAGTGAATTGCTTGCTGTGTACTTTTGAATAGTCTGGCTGTGAAACTCCACGGCGACAATAGTCGTATCTCCACAATTTCTCTCAGTTCTATGTGGAGGTGCACATTTTTCCTCTCAACCTTTTCTAACGTTTTTATTTCTTTCTTCTCCTGGATCCTCTCTGAACTGTAGTAAAAAATGTATAGCGAGAGGGGAGAGAACGCGAAAGGGAACTGAGTTTACAATGTTATAAATGAGAGAATAATCTTGTTTGGAAATTGATATTATTCAGAGCAATGTGTAAATGTCATTATTTTCCTTTTACACAAATTAGAGAAAATGAATGCAATTTACTATATATATGACAGCTTAATCACCCTTCAAAGAATGTCAATCTTTATAATAAGTTTGCTATTTGTAACAGTCTGTATTGGTGACGAAAAATAAAAATCAGTTTGGTGTAATTTTGAATTTCTTTTCAAGTTAGTTGAAAAGACTGGATATAGAGATAGAGACGCCTTGTCGGTATAAGACCAAATTCCGCGCCTTTCAGATTTGTATTTCAAAAACATTATGATACTCGATTGTGACTGATGTTATGGAATTCGCATATTAACGTTATGATTGAGCTAACATCTTCTGAATTATTTTATTTTGTATGGAAAGTTAATTTGCACAAATTAAATTGTGACCGAATCTTTTAATTAATGTTGACACAATGCTTACTTTTTGTCCTTCCTCTTAAGTTAAAAGAGTTAGGAACAACAAAACTCATATTTTCATCTTTTTCACATTCTCTACTACTCAAAGTTTCTCTTATAAAATTCACATATTAACTTTATAATAGAGCTAATATCTTCTGAATTGTTTTATTTCATATGGAGAGTAGATTTGTGCAAATTAAATTGTGACCTCATCTTTTAGTTAATGTTGACGCAATACTAGTTACTTTTTTTCCTTCCTCTTTAAGTTAAAAGGGTTGGGAACAACATAACTCATATTTTTAATCTTTTCCATCTTTTCTACTACTCAAAGTTTCTCTAATAGAATTCACATATTAACTTTATAATAGAGTTAACATCTTCTAAAGGATTTTATTTCATATGGAGAGTGGATTTGTGCAAATTAAATTGTGACCTCATCTTTTAGTTAATGCTGACACAAATGCTAGTTACTTTTTTGTCCTTCCTCTTAAGTTAAAAGGGCTGCAAACAACAAAGCTCATAATTTTCATTTTTTTCCACCTTTTCTACTACTCAAAATTTCTCTTATGGAATTCGCATATTACCTTTATACTAGAACTAACATCTTCAGAGTGATATTATCTCATATGGAGAGTAGATTTGTGCAAATTAAATTGTGACTCCATCAATTAGTTAATGCTGACACAATGCAAAATTACTTGTTTGTCCTTCCTCTTAAATTAAAAGATTTGGAGATAACAAAGCTCATATTTTTCATCTTTTCCACCTTTTCTACTACTCAAAGTTTCTCTAATTAATTACTCCCTCCATTTTAATTTTTTCATCTTATTTGACAATTGAATTTTATGAATTTAAATTAAAGTTCAAAGGAGAAGAGGCTAACTCACGATTAACCTGTCAGTGACTTGCCCTCTAAAGTCTAAACATAATGGTCCTCTTCTAAGTTACCATGAACACGCCTGATTTTTCAAATAGCTTTTTTCTTTGGTTATTGCCCTCTAAATTTATTCATAGGTAAGTTCAATTTTTAGACCTTAATTTAAAAGTTTAATTGAATTTGTGTGATACCTTCACGACAAACTTTTGACCATATAGGCCGTGACGAAGTCACCTTAGGCCAAGTAGGATTGAAAAAAATATTCGGAGTACTAAATACAATAAGTTTGAAAAAACAAACAAATTATATATTGTGCAATTTTTAATTCAAAACTAGTCAAACACATCGTTTGTTGAATAACGGCAAGGGGAAGTATCATGTATAGACCTAATTTTGTGAACCCTCAATGTTAAGAAAATTATTATCGCAAGGAATCAAACCCTAATCTTTTTACAATCGATCAAAACACTATGCTAAAGTTCGTTTTGGTATCTCAAAATTAAAAGAGACTTATTTAAAAGTATTATTATGAATACAAGTTAGAAAAGAGAAAGAAAATTCATTGGAAAGGATATATGGAAAAACTGTGTTTTAGAACCAATGTATTTGAATTGAGATACTTTCGGAAATAGTCATTTTTGTACAACTCTACCTTGGTGATTAAATTCCACTTTAGTTAGTGAGAAATGAATGTACTCTAGGAGGTTTTGTTGTTATTGTCTATCCTATAGCCGATTATCTCTAATGTTATCATTTTAATACGTAGATCAAATAATGCAATGCAAGTAAAAATTATATAGGACAACATAAACAGTCTTCACAAGGTAGAGATATGGTCTGCACACACCCTATTCTTTTCAAATCTACTTGTAGGATTATATCGTCGTGTATGTTGTTATTGTTGTGTTTTCAATACCAAAAAAAAAAACATTTTGATGCATTCCACATATTTTTAGCTTATGACTATTAAGATTCATAAGTTCTTCACTTTTAAAACTTATATATACATCAAGTCAAAATTAGACAAACAAATTAAAACGAAAATAGTATATATATATTTTTGAAAAAAATGAAACAGGACATAAACGGTGACCTAGAAAAAGGGATATCTAATTAAATTTTGTGGCATGGAACATTCCACTATATACTAAATCCATCTATTAAAAGTGCATCTAAACGGGTCCATCCAAAAGTTGGACACACTCACCGGCCATTTTGATTTTAATTACTTCCAACCACGATATTCGCACGTTCAAATATTCAAAATCCACCGTTGATCTTATACACGTGTCACCATCTAATCACCACTCCAAACATGTACGAAAATTTGAATACAAGTCAAAGGCGGGTTCAGAATTAGTCAAAATTTAACTTATAATTAATTAAGTTTAATCACATATATTACTAAATAAACTGTTTGGCCAATGAATGCATAAAACGACGTAGCCCCACCATGTGAGCCTGTTTCGCTATCTTCAAATTCAAAAATTAGTGGGCCCCACCAAAACCCCTCACACGTGCCTAACCCTCCCTCACACGTGCCAAATTCAAAAATGGTATTTTGAACATTTCTAATTAATCGTGTCCGTTCTGGTTGGTTAAAAATAAATACTTAAATATTTTTCTGTATCCCATCCGCTCTTCGTCTTCGTTCTCTCCTTTTATCGCACTGAAAATACATTCAGATTTACTTTTTACTCTTTGTGACGGTGAAATGAATCAGAACCGTTTAACTTTTTAGATGCTTTTGAAAGCCCACCGAGTCTTTCATCTTCTATTTCTCTCTTTCTGATACCCACTGGGCACTGTGAAACTAATCTGTTCATCGAATCGTTGATTTATAGAGACGGAGAGAGAGGTTTCAGCTGATTGATTGTGCTTTGGAGGTGTGGAAATTTGTTGTTTGTGGAAGAAGAGGAGGTTGGATTTAATCGGAGATTGAAGTAGTGAAAAAACATGAATGCAGTTGGAAGGCAAAGATCTGGAACATCGACGGCGCATCACCAGAGGCAATACTCTGATAACTTCCTGGAGACTTCATCTAATGGAAGATGGCTTCAATCAGCTGGTCTTCAACATCTTCAAACTTCAAATAATAATGTTCCTCAGGCTCCACAGGTTTTGGATTTTCTCTACTTTTTTTTTTCTGAGCTTACTGTTGCCCTAGCTCATAGATCTGATTGTACAGTGGTTTTGTTCATTGTGTTTATTTGATTTTGATGTCGGTGAAGGGACAGGAATATGGATACTATGGTGGAGCTCAAGGGTCGAGAATGCTTAGAGCTGCACAGAGGACATATAGTGGAGGAAGCGATCTCTTTGCGGAGCCTTTGACGCCGCCGGGAAATCATCGACAGTCAAGCCAGAGAAGGAATGGTGACGAAGAAGCCTATCCCAATGAGTTCAGTCCTGGACTCTTAGATCTACACTCATTGGATACTGAGCTTTTACCAGAGGTTTGGTTTCTCATCTGGACAAATTCTGCATTCGTATTTTTAAGGGGATTTTTAGTTATGCGATTGGACATCACCCTTGTTATGTCAGTGCAAGATGTTCAATTGGATTAGAGCTTCTCATTTTACAGTGCCATGGAATTGTTGTCCGCTTTTAATAAGTTTCACATGATTAGAGCTTCTTACTTTTCCAATGCCACGAAAGCTCTAGCCATTTTGCCTGTTGATTTTTCTGTTACTACAGTGCAAACTCGCTTTACGATTGAACCATTAGTTTATTTCTTCTCTATTTCTTTGCCTGCTGTGCCTACTCTTGCATTCTCTATTTCTTCTCTTAAATGATGGACAGTGGCAGTTAGATGTTAGAATCTCCAGGTTGACACACTTTGGCTCTTTGAGTGACATTTTATTGTAGCATCATTTGGTCAAACACTACAACACCTTATATTTGGCTATCAACAATTTGATATACCTCAATTTGGTCCTTGTCTCTGCCATGATAATTCATATAATATCATACTAGTTTGACTGATATTTTGTAGTTCTACCTTTATAATTCCTGTAGTTTAGTTTTCAAGTTCTCTTATGTGGAGTTTCTATATATAGATGCCTGTTGCTGGTTTGTATGATGCTTCTTCCATGCATCACTTTGCTCGAGCAAAAAGCTTTGATGACTCGGAGCAATTCCTTGCAAACAACAAGCAAACTGGTCGAGTTCGGGGCTTGCCAGAGAGTAACGTCTCTAAGAGTTTTGCTGTTGATAAAGACAAGGCCAGCAATGTCGCAAAGATCAAAGTGGTGGTATGTTTTACTCAACTTCATTGCTTCTAGTTCTGGAGTCTAAGTATTCTACTTATCAGTTTGTATAGCGCAGAATCATTCTCATTTTCTTAACAATATCCAGCATGCAATCCCTGTTATGCGATTTCTTTATTTTTTCTCTTGCACAAGAGTAGTCTACCTTTTTTCATGTGTATTTGCACGTGAATGAAGTTGTTAGTACTTGTTCAAGTTGTTTCTAATGATTATCTACTTCCAGGTGCGTAAGCGACCACTAAACAAAAAGGAATTAACGAAGAATGAAGAAGACATCGTTGAAACACGTTTCAACTCTCTAGTAGTCCATGAAACTAAACTAAAGGTTTGTGGAAATGCAGTTGTTTTTATCCTGTATTGGCAGTTGAATATGCATGTCTATCCCTTCAATTTCAATCTCGTGACTAGAATGAATATTCTAGTAATTGACAACCTGATAATCACTGTTATCAAACATTTACCCATTATTTGCCGGATGGAAATCATTTTGCTAACAAAGATATCTCTTCTTGAATGCCAAAAACTTATGCAATAAAACAAATGTGGAAATATCATTATTTGACATGACCATTGATCTCTTTGTGTTTTGTAAATCTCCCTCCTATGTCTTGTTGCTTTGTTTTGCCCAAGTTTGCCCTAAAACCTTTTTCTTTGAGTTTGAAGTTCTTATATACGACTATAATACAGGTTGATCTGACTCAATATGTTGAGAAGCATGAATTTGTCTTTGATGCTGTGCTAAATGAGGAGGTTTCGAATGATGAGGTGATTATAAAATACATGATTCTACATCAGGTTCCAAAACTCCTAACTGCATTCAGATCATTGTTAACTTTGGTCTGCCACATGTCTTCTTAGGTATACCATGAAACAGTGGAGCCCATTGTCCCAATAATTTTCCAACGCACAAAAGCTACTTGCTTTGCATATGGACAAACAGGTATGCTACCTAGCTTAATCAGTACTTTTTTTTTATCAATGTCACCATTATTTCTCTTGGCACAAGTTGTTTTGACTTCATCCACTTACTTATCCTTTTACTTGTTCGAACTGTGAAGAATAATGGTCTGAATGCACTCACACATTGTTACTATTTGCTCGATTTATAAGTGTTCTCCAATATCTAGTAATGCACTTATCATGTGGGGTGAGTTTTTACAAAACACTTTTATTAATATTGCTTTTAGACCCTCTGCTTATTGATGCTAAGGGATATATTCTACACCTGTAATCATTTGTGGTTTTTCTTTGTTATTGCTATGTTCAAACTCCTTTATCAATTGGTTGAAGATCAAGATTTAAAACATCAAACACTGTCTAGTGCTGCCCATTCAGGGAGTAGGGGGATTTGGTGTACTATGAAGCTTTTGTACTCAAATTCTCTTATTGCAACAATTCCTGAAGTCCCAGGTCTTTATAAATATAATACAATCAGAGGCTTTTAATCTCACAGCCCTGCAGAATGTGCAAACATTAGCTTAGAAATGAGAAAAGATCATTCTACGTTCAATGGTAAATGCTCATACTCCAGGGATCTAGGTCATGGCAAGTTCTAGTGTATTTCATTCATACAAGTTCAACTATTTTAGGAACCATTACAAAAATATTAATCAGCTGATGATGCAAATTGCTGATAAAAATAGCCTAAAGTTTTCAAATTTTCTTCTTGCATTATCTTCAAAATTTGTCTTCCAGTGATTTCATATGCAGTAATTTCAGTCCACTGTTTCAAATGCAAGGCATATGAAACAACCAATGCCCAGTCAATTTATTCTATCATATGCCAATTTTACAGCTTCCTTGAGAGGTCTTTGACTGTGCTTCCAAGTTTGTTTTCATAATCAATCTGGTGTCAACTATCTGTGATGATCGTGCAAAGAGGCTTGGTTTACTTACTTTTTCTATAACTTCCTCTAAAATTCTTTTCATCTTTGGCTTATTCAGGAAGTGGCAAAACGTATACCATGAAACCACTACCTCTGAGGGCATCTAGGGATCTTTTGAGGCTCATTCATCATACATACCGAAACCAGGGCTTTCAATTGTTTTTCAGTTTTTTTGAGATATATGGTGGAAAGCTCTATGACTTGCTTAATGATCGGAAGTAAGTGTTTCTGCATTTTGCAACATTAAAGTGTTGTAGCTTTCTGAGGATAACTGAAACTAATTCTTTGCAGGAAACTTTGCATGAGAGAGGATGGTAAACAACAAGTATGTATAGTTGGATTGCAAGAATACAGGGTCTCTGATGTGGAGATGATTAAGGAGCTCATTGACAGAGGAAATGCAACTAGAAGTACTGGCACCACTGGTGCCAATGAGGAATCATCTAGGTCACATGCTATTCTCCAGCTTTCTGTTAAGAGGTCAGCTGACGGTAGCGAATCTAAACCTCCCCGTGTTATTGGGAAGCTCTCCTTCATAGACCTTGCAGGAAGTGAACGTGGTGCAGACACAACTGATAATGATAAGCAAACCAGGTGTTTATCTACTAAATTACTGCTTTTCTTCGTCTTTTAATAATATTGTATCGCTAAATTCTTTTCTTACTACCATATTTACCTTGTCTTCTGTTATGCAGAATTGAAGGAGCAGAGATTAATAAAAGTTTGCTGGCACTAAAAGAATGCATTAGAGCCCTTGACAATGATCAAAACCATATTCCTTTTAGAGGCAGTAAATTAACTGAAGTGCTGAGGGACTCTTTTGTTGGAAATAGTCGTACTGTTATGATATCTTGCATTTCCCCAAATGCAGGATCTTGTGAGCATACTCTAAATACTTTAAGATATGCTGACAGGTAATCATTTCTTGAAGAAGATTTTGTTTCCACGGCTGCTATTTTCTGTGTTCATAGTCTTAGCTTTGCACTTTGCTGTAAATTTCAGGGTGAAGAGTCTTTCAAAAGGGAACAACTCAAAGAAGGACGTCTCATCCTCAACATTGAATCTGAAGGAGTCGACAACATTATCTTTTTCTGCAGTTGTACCTTCTACATCAACATTTGAAGATGATACCGGTGATTCATGGCCTGAACAAACTGACAAAGATGAATATGATGAAGATTTCTATGAACAAGAGAAGCCAATGTTGAAGAAGAATGAGAAGCTTGATGGTTACACTATCTCCAATTCAGAAGATAAAATGAAGAGAGCAAATGCTCAGACAAAGTGGAAGGAGCCACCTAGAACAGAGGCAAAGTATTCAAACTCGGATGATGATCTGAATGCTCTCTTAAAGGTGAATCTATTTTGTGGAAAATTGAGGAATTTCACTTAGCCTGAGTGTGCCTCTGAATGCTTTATGTTTAATTTTTCAGGATGAGGAAGATCTTGTGAATGCGCATCGGAAACAAGTGGAGGAAACAATGGACATTGTTCGAGAGGTATGTAACAAACATGAATTTTGTGGAACAATGCTTTACGCCTTCAGCATAGGGAGTTGAAGTAGATATATATTCTCAAAAAATGGTGATGTTATTGATTATACCTGATGTTTGTAGTTGGAAAAGTCTTTCTATAATTACTTTATGTCAGTCTTGTAATCCCGCAAGGATGTTAGCAAGTACTTTTTTCCGTGGTTGTGTATCTGCTTGTCACTTTGTAGACAAGTTAATTTTGCTTGGCTCGCTGGATATTCATGGGAATTGAGAATCCTGTTTCACAATTTCAGGAGATGAATCTATTAGTTGAGGCAGATCAACCAGGGAACCAGCTGGACAATTATATTTCTCGATTAAATGCAATCCTTTCACAAAAGGCTGCTGGCATCCTAGAGTTGCAGAACCAGTTAGCTCATTTTCAAAAACGTCTAAAGGAGCACAATGTTCTTGTATCTTCTGGCAACTGAAGCTCTAATTCAGTATGCATACAAAATTCAGATGTTGTGCACATTTGCTTTGGGACGACGTGTTGTTGTAGATCCACTAATGGACCAATAGGTGTTGGTGTAGAAAACATGTGGCTTGCAAAAGTTGGAGTGGCAACATTTCACATGCTGGTTTCTTCAGAAGAGTTTTTGAAGCCTTCTGTTAAGTTACACAAGAATCTTGTCATTGTTTATTCATTTTCTCATTTGAAAAGAAAAAAATACGATAGATGCTTTGGCATGGCTTTAAGGCTTTCTGTTGCTAAGATTATTATTTGATGACTGGTCTGCCGAGTGGAAGAGGCATTTGCTATGTTTTGGGGGCTCAAATTTGTTTAATCTGGTCCTGCCTACAAAGTCTATCATAGATGACTGGTGGAGGCTCTGGCCAAGTCTGGTGTAATTGATTGTACAATTGCTATATTTTCATTGTAGCTGTGTGCCATGAGCCACATGCATCAACATATTGCTACGAAATGAGCTCTTGGAATCTACTCAATTACTAGAGACAATCTGCTATTGTGACTTTTTGTATGTTGCTATTTTGTGTGGAACTTCGGAACTTATGCCAACCGTCAAATTGTGCCTCTTTTCTTGATCCTCCTAATGTAACAGAAAATTTTCAAGTCATTCTTGCAACTGTATTATGAAATTTTTGTTCCTTTGGGGACATTTGATAAAATTGGAATGATATAGAGAAGAGAAGATTAGCTTGATCCCTGAGCAAGGATGACATGCACGAGAAATGTTATGAAATTTCTTGACGGGAATGTTTGATATAAGCCTTTCTCAAAACGCCTATGCATGTGATTCATAGTCAAAAATACTCGAAGAGGATATTTATCAACATTGCCAGGCTGAGTTCCAATAGAGTACTAGACACTGAGATGCTCCAGTGTAGCTTAGGCATTGAGTATGGAATTTTTTGATATATTTACAAACTTGACTATACAAAATCACAATTTTGTTGCTGAAATATTTTAAAATGGTATAAGAAGTTGATTGAGCACCTTATATAATATGAATGTTCTCCTTTTGGAGACTCAAAGTATTAATTACTCCTTTGGTTTCTTTCACTAATGAAGCAATGGCAGAAATGAAAATTGGGGAAAGATAGAGGGTATACTTGTTAACACAGAGGATAAGAGTTGGTTACGGTGCTTAGCAAGCTAGCCAGCTTCACTGACAAGTAACGAACGTACACTTCCATAATCGATATCATTCCATTACCGCCTTCTTCCTCTCAAAAATTCCTCTCCAAGTTTCAGATTCCCATGGATTTTACACGGAAATTGAGCTTTCTAGTGTTTTTGTTATGCATTCTCATCTCCTTGCAGAACCAAGACGTTGATGATATCAATGTGAAGTTGGAATTCTCTTCACGCACTGACAAATATTGCTCTCGTGATTCTCAGTACTCAATCTTCGATGATCACTCGTTTCCGCCACTTCCAATGTTCGCTACCACTTCTGTAGAGGGGAGGAAGCTCCAACAACAAACTGCGTCTGTTGGTTTTCTCATATACGATTACTACCAACAAACTTGCCCTCAAGCTGAGCGAATAATCCGATCAAGTGTTCGGAGTCTTTTCAGAAAACAACCACAGATTGCTCCTGCATTGTTGAGGCTTGCTTTCCACGACTGCTTTGTTGAGGTCATTTTCCTAAACACCTAATTGTATCTGCTCGTGTTCTTATACGTCAGTACATTTTTCGTTTTTTGGTTATATATACATGAAGTTAGGATTATCAATGACAAAGCATGAGTTTTAAGTATATTGATCCGTCTTCGTAACATTGTTTGATTGTTATCGAGAAATTTTATTAAATTGGACTTTGGTACGTAATTCTCTCTTGTCGTTGATAAAACAGAGGCCTATGAGTCCGCTTCATATAACCTGGTGTTTCTACTTCTGTTTTGCGATGTAACTCCATTTTTTGGTTTTTGGTTAAAGCTAGTTTGTTAGTTCTCAGCATGAACGCTTCTTTTCTCGTGTATATTTGTTATTGACTGTGCTCATAAATGATCTCTGTATCGTGAGAAATCAATTTGTTTCTCTTTTTTCCCAACTCAAATAGTCTAGTGAATGGCTCAAGGGAGAATCATGAATTTTTAAAGCGTGTTGTCTTGTGAAGTTCTCGTTAATGAAAACTCGGTTGATGACTCGTTGCTTTTGAATGGATAATTGCTAAATAACAGGGGTGCGATGCCTCAGTTTTACTGGACTCTGTTGAAGGAATGCATAGCGAGAAAGAATCTCCTCCCAACGAATCATTGAAGGGCTTCGACGTAATAGATATCCTTAAATTAGAGCTCGAAGAAGCTTGTCCTGGAGTTGTTTCCTGTGCTGATGCTGTTGTTTTGGCTGCTAGAGAAAGCATTGTTTTGGTAATCTCCTTTCCTTCCCTCTCTCTCACACACTCTCAACTCTCATACAAACAGACTACCCACAACTGAAAGAATCTTCCATTAATTTCAGTCTGGTGGCCCTTTCTACCCACTGAAAACGGGAAGGAGAGACAGTGAGTCTTCTTTCGCAGAAGATGCAACTTTTGAGCTTCCTAGTCCTCAGGATGATCTTTCCAAGATCATTGAGTCATTCTCATCTAAAGGTTTCGATGAAAGGGAGACTGTCAGCCTCTTAGGTATTGTTTTTACCATAGGATTCTTTGTTTCAATTGCTTTCACACAAATGAAATCTGGTTTGTTTTGATTGGAATTGCTTCCAACAGGGGCTCACAGCACTGGGGTGATCCATTGCAAATTCTTCGTCAACAGGCTCTTCAACTTCAGCGGGACTAACAGCTCCGACCCTACTATGGACTCAGAATTTTTGAGTTTCTTGAGGTCAAAATGCAACACCAATCAGGCCACTTTGATGTCACCAATATCAAAATCTCTATCCCCTTCCCAACTAATTTCAACATCTCTTTCACCATCATCTATTATCCATAAATTGTCTTCTTCCCTGGTGGAGGAGCCAGCAATACCGATGGACTTTGAGGGACCAGGAGAAAGTTTTGGTACACTGTATTACCGCAGTCTTCTACAAGGCAGGGGAATACTGTACGTCGATCAGCAGCTGACAGCAGGGGAAGAAACTAAAACCTGGGTCCAAGCTTATGCTTCAGATGTGTCATTGTTTCACAAGGATTTTGGTACGACAATGATGAAGCTTTCCAACTTGGGAGTCCTGACTGCACCAATGGGACAGATCCGCAAAGATTGCCGGAAAGTTTCCTGATAAAAGCTCAATGGTTTGGTCACTTGCTTAGCCTATTGCTATTTTGGTCCCTTAGCTCCACTTTCTCATTTCTTGAAATTCTGTGTACTCATTGTGCTTGGTAGTACAAGTGTTCTGGTTTTGTTTGTAAGAAATAGGCCTAAAAGACATAAATCTAGTAAAATTATTTCTCTTATGACACTTTTAAACAGTTGGTCAGGTTGACTCTTAAAGTAATCACAATCCAGCCAAAATATATATCTCCTGAGTAGATGATACTCTGAATCTCAGTATTACACAACCAAAATAGTAAAGAAATACACACAATCCTTGATCTTTTTAATTGATATTAACTGAAAAACAATGAGCAAACAGGAACAGAAGTAAAAGAGATGGGAATTGCACCACTACTCACAATCTTAGAGGCACACGCAAACCATACTTGTTTGTTTCGATAGCTTGAGAGGACCAAGTCTTCGCATTGAACTGTTGACACTACCTGATGGTTTTCGAATCGAGAACTCAGTGTACATGTCCATGAAGAATCTGTCAACAATGTCAACATAAACTGGGCTGTTTAGCAGAGTGTAGCATTGAAGCACTTCTTCTATATCTAGCACATGATCCATACCTTCTCCTTCCACCATTTCCAATTCCTCCATCTTCTTCAGTAAAGTGAGACTCCCTTTACTTGTGCTTCGTGTTAGGACTTCTCGCCCATTCTTCTCATCTTCCTTTCTCCTTTCACTTTCTATGTCTTCCATACCAAACCGCACTGCAAGTTCCCTCTGGCTTTCGCTATAATCTCCTTCAGCCATACCTTGAAATTTCGTAGCATTTTTGGAAGTTATCTTTCTCTCCTGAATCTTATTGTGATCAGGTTGATGCCATTGTTGATAGTAGTCCCTGTACAAGTCATCCAACTCCTTAACAGTAGTCTTTGGGATTCTTTTGCTGCTTGAGAATCGTTTGCTGACTGATAAAAAGGGATTGAAGTGACGAGCAGTTTTAGGTAGCTTGTGGTGACGTCCAAATAGAAGTGACTTGAGATTATGAGGAGTTTTGTAGAGGAAATTCTTAGTCTTTTGGATAGTTTTCTTAAGCAGCATTTGTGGCTCTATCTTGTTGTACGACTCCTCCATCTGATTTCTCTATCTGTGCAGCAAAAGATACTGCTATTAGCTTGGCTCCTTTGAAGTTATAATTTCAAGAAGTTTAATATAGGGACAGACAGAGCTGATTTGCTCCTTTTTAGTTGAAGACAAAAAGCAAAAAGGGAATGAAATTCAAGGGACACTTCCTTGCATTAGTTGTTCCTCCAGATATATTTTTCCATTTCCATTATATTCGTTATTCTGACCCTACCCTCTGTGCAGAAAATTTGCAAGTAAGGAGGGTATAAACAATAGAAAAGTAAAAAGCTAATTGTAGTTTTGAGGGAATCAATGATCAAAAGGTTCTGAGGGCTCAGAATTTATGGTTCTATCCACCACCTAGCAGAAGGAGGATATTTAAAGCTTAGGCTGAAGTTGAGTACTCACTCCGTTTCGTATTACATTTGTCCTGGTTGACTTGACGCACCTCGAATAGACGTTAACTAGAGACATATTTTCCTAAACTAACTTTAATTAATGATGTTTTGAAATTCTAAATTTTGTTACTATTACTTTATATAGGATTAGTATGTAATGAAGCCAAGTAAACTAAAATAGAGGGAGTAGCGTTCTTATGAATAATTAAACAACGTAATTAGGGAATGGAATTTCAACAATGATCATTGTTAAGAGAATGTTGAAGAGTGAGTTGGGTTGATATTTGATGTGAGTAGTACATATAACTAAAGAACACCTAATTTTATGTCAATGGGACCTCAAGTAATAATGAGAAATGCTTTAATTAGCCACTAATCTAAGAGCTGATTTTGGACCCCAAATCATTAATGATTGGTAAATTGTTGGTTGAAGAAGATAAGGGGCATAAACAGAGGAGATGAGGGCTCATTACATCAGTCTCTTTCCTACGGTTTGAACACTTGAATTCTTCAACATGCTACAATAGGCAGTGTCCACCTCAACAATAAATTCCTATAATCTGCTCGCTCTTGATACATTTTCCCCCAATGCTCTTATAGTTTATACGCTTTGAGGTAGAGGTAAGTTCTACATACACTTTATACTCTTCAGACCTCGCTCTGTGGCGGGAATACACCCGGTATATTGTTGCTCTTATTACTTTATATATATATACACTACTGAACAGTCAGCTCTCAATATGCAGTATTAGATCAGATAAATAAGTAGGTGTTACCAAAAGCCTAGCTAATGCAAACTCGAAGAAATGACGAAATAGATTTGCTTAATCATATTTTTCTCTGTACTACACCTAACAAGTTGAATTGCAGTGTTGATGGCATGTATTTTTGCTATATCCCGGTTGGAATCAACATTTATAGATATTTTAAATAATAATAATAATAAAAAATAAATTCCGAAATCATAAATTTCAAGGGATAATCTATACGGAATCACCTCAATTAATCATCTTTCTCCTTTTCCAGTTCCATGTTTTGAGTTGGTACTTTGTAGTGGTCCTACTATCTCTTTTTGAAGTGCCATTAATACAATATTTTGCGCCCACATGGTATGGGAGGTGTTTTTAACACTCAATAGCACGTGAGTATCAAAATATATCTTTTTCTTTATCTGAAAATTACAATGTAGGAATCAAAATGATTAAGATACTAAGATTTTAAGAATGTCCAAATTAGTCCAATTTTTAATTCACAATTTTTTTTGATTATTAGTTAAACGTATTTATCATTATCCATTACTCTATAAAAAATAAAATAAAAATGGACCTTATTATTCTTATACGTATATACGTTTCACGGGCCAAGTAATAGAATAAATGGGCTCGGTAAGATATTAGGCCCAACACTTGGCCCACTTTAAGAACCCTAAAGCCCTTTCCAACCACGACGTATAAACTCTCTTACTATCGCAGGAAGACGCTAGGGTTTCTGCAACTGCACAGCAATGGTAAGTGTAACTCCATTACTCTTTCTTCCCCCACTTTTTATGCGTGTTGATGTGCTAACCAATGTGGATTTTGTATTGTTATTATTATAGGGTAAGGGAACAGGAAGCTTTGGTAAGAGGAGGAACAAGACCCACACACTGTGTGTGAGGTGCGGTCGCCGCAGTTTCCATCTCCAGAAGAGTCGATGTTCTGCTTGTGCTTATCCTGCTGCTAGGAAGAGATCATGTAAATTGCTTTCTCTGACCGTATAATTTGTATTGTATTTGACGCCATGAAAGCTTTCTTCTTAGTCCGATGTATAATTTACTGTTATGTTGAATGAAATGGATTTCAGACAACTGGAGTGTGAAGGCAATCCGCCGAAAGACAACTGGTACTGGGCGCATGAGGTACCTCCGCAATGTCCCTCGCAGATTCAAGACCAATTTCAGAGAAGGTACACGTCGTACTATGGCTTGCTGTTATTTGTGATCTTTAGTTTCTGATTAAACAATGATCCACATTTGTCAAATCCACTACGCTAGTTGAGCTATTTTTGTATTTGAAGTAAAAAAAAGTTCGTGTAGTCTTTGCTAATTGAGCAAGAAGTATGTTCCCGCTTCTATTTTTGTAATTGAGTTTTAGAAAAAAGTTTGTGTAGTCTTTGCTAATTGAGCTATGGAAAATCTGTTCTCCAAATATTCGTGTATCGGATTTGTTGATTTTCCATGTCAGTGTCTTAATATTTTGTGTAGTCAATGAGCTCTGAACTGTCTATATTAATGAACTTCAAATTGCAATATTTGTTCAGGGACTGAAGCAGCTCCTAGGAAGAAGGGAACAGCAGCTTCTGCTTGAGGAGGGTACTTTTTTAATGGTAGTTTCATTTCGAAAGTATTTTCAAGTATTAGAGGGCAAGGAAATTTGGGAAAGCTTATTTTTGTTGTTGAGTACTTACATTTTTAAAATGTGTTGGTCAAATTGGCATTCTGATACAGAGTTTTGATTTTATTTATAGGCTGCTTTCTATTTTTTGTTGCTGAATCTAAGTTTTTGAGTTTGTACCCACCCGTATCTGTTTTTTTATTGCTCGTTGCAACTTACCCAATGCGTTGATGTTTTTCTTCGTGCATCTATTCTAGCTGATCACCCGCCTTTGTCCTTGGTACAGCTTTATGCTGGATTATCCATCCTATTGTTTGAAGATTGCATTTGAGATGTTCTTTTTCATTCAGCATGTCAATACCATTTTTTTCATGAGCGCTTGTGAAGCCATGAATCTTAATGCGTACTGGGGAATATATGTGTGGAGATAATAACCCTGGTGATTTCATCCATCTGCCTATGTTTTGGAAAGGAGAGTTAGTTCAAGCCCTGGTTGGCAGAATTTCTGTGTTCTCTTTCAGTCTCATTCTCACCTTTTGTAGCTACGTGCACTTTTAGCACGATCTCCCTTTGGGTTTTGTGAACTCCGACCTTAAAACATATTCATATTTTAGTTGGAATTTTTTTAATCTTTTCTTTAATTAATTAAATTAGCTATATGAATTTACATAAGTTGAAAAGTAACCATGGGGTTATTTGGGGCGAGGGATAAAAATAAATAGTTCTGGGATAATATAGTCTACGGATAAAATTTGGTGTCTCGGTTGTCAAAACTTATCCCATCAGGGATGGAGTAAGTCATCATATATATACATGGTGGGATATAGCTAATTCTAGTATAATTAAACCATGGGATAACGTGTTTCCAACCAAAACACTGCACAGCTGACTGTTACCATGCCTTGCTATCTGAGGTAGTGCTTAAGGGTATTGTTTTCGACTTAGTTAACTGAGGTCTGTTTGGTATTAAAAAATTTAGGTTTTAAACAATGATTTAAGTATTTCAAATGAAACAATAGTGGTTTTCCGCACAAATCTTCAATCATGAAATAAACTTTATGCACAATACATCTGAATTTCAAATACTCTTTTCCAACTTAAATTGTGGACATACTTGTTTTTCAATTGCAATCCAAATGTTGCCCAAAGGCTTACTAAATTTATACGTTTTGGCCTTCAATCCAGTCATTCACAATGTTTTTCAATTGTTAGCTTGTATGTGTAAATGGCAAAGACGTTATAAATAATGCGTACATGAAACCATTCATTTTCTTACAACATACCAGTGAAATCTCACATGGTAGTAGAGTTTGGGGAGGTTACCTATTTATCTTCTATCCTAATTTACGACTTTCATACCCTCATATCTTAATATCATACCGTTGGTTAGCTTAAGCTGCGCATACCTTTGATCTTCTATCAAGGGAACTTCGCAATAAACTATGACACTCTGATTGTATGGCAGGACATATAATCAGAAAAATACAATGTTGCTGAAGAATGTATGTATGCTATACTGATATTTACAAGGGTATTGGTCAAAATATAGTTTACAATCTTCCCCCCAAAAAAATCTAATTTACATGTCCTCAAGGAAAATGATTCCAACTCAACTTTAACAATTTGTGTTTCTAAAGAAAATTTTTCCACAAAACAAAATTTTCCACGCCAGTTAACAAGTACAAGACATGTATGCGAAAAGTCAATTCCCGGGGAGTGCCAAAGGGAAAGAAAAATGTATGCAGAAATCAGTTCCCAGGAGGGACACGACGCCGAAAGAAAATAGAATAGAAAAAACTTTTTGATTTTTTTTTGATATAATTTTCTCTAAAAGATGGACTGACTGTCTCGAAATTGGCGCACACTAATCTATTTTGAGCTCTCCAAACTTCCCCTTCTCTTGATGCAATGTGTTGAATACGCCATCCAGCTCCGGGAAAGCGGACAGCAGTATCAGCTCAACAAGATCAAGGACTAACAGCTTTAGACACACAGATGACTGTAAAAGAAACAGTGACTCAATTAGTAGAACAAGTTGGAGATTTGAAAGGTTGTTATATTTAAAGCAGATTCTAAAGGCACTGACTATATTACCTGGATGAAGTAATAAAGATCCTTTGCACATTGTTCATATTCCTTGTGACCAACTAGTCCGACAACAGCAGCAGGCGCTTTTTCTGTAAAAGGTTATCAGAGCAAATAATTGCAAACTATTATGGATGATGAATGTTGAAATGGTCAATAGCCAATGGGAAATGTTTTTTGGGTGACCTACCAATCATCAGCTCATATACCAGGTTAGCACGCCGTTCAGCTTCCTTCTGTTGCATCTCATCCAGTTTCTGGATATCCTCTACCGTTGGTGATGATGATGGAGTAGGTCGGTTTTGTGGAGAACCAACCGCTGGACTGGCAGATGGAGTAGAAGGTTGGTTTGATGGAGAACCAACAGATTGACTGGCAGATGGTGTAGGACGTTGTCGACTTGGATGCTTTGTTATGAATATTCCATCAGGCCATAGAATCTACATGGAGCACAAAGAATGAGAACACTCAACACAGTATCTATAAGAACAACCAATACAGTATCAATAAAATGTTAAGCACAGAATCTTGGGTATCATGAGTTATCCGAAACTACTTTTACAGGCTTCTAAGAAAAAGCATACACCACCACCTCTGTCATCTATAAAATGCACATATTTTATGAACACAGCATGCTTACTACAATAGCTTTTTCTCATAAAGCAAGCTTACAAAATAAGCCTCCCACCCCCACCCCACCCAAAACAAACGGAGAACATACGTAAGAACCAAAACGAAGAACATACATAAGAACCAAAAGATATCAATAGGAGGACAGCAAATTGTTTGATTTAGCAAATCCTGGAAAATTAAAAACTATTATTTGGGATGGTATTAATTGATTAAATCACAACAACTAGGAATTCAAGTTGATTTGTTCTTATCAGCTTGAGAAGGAAAAGCTACCAAATTGTGACACTTGCCTGCTCAATACGTCTAATGCCTGCAGCAACTACTGAACCCCTGTGCAGACGCTGGATTTTCCCAATCAGCCAGTCATCAAATGCATCACCCATTCCCAATTGTAAAACCTGTTTCGCCACCCAGAATGCCTTTCTCCTGGTAGACACCCCAAGAAGTTATAACAGAAATGAGTAATCAATGAGGTCCAAGTGCATAATATTTTGACAAGAATAATACCTGATCCATCCACCATCTTGGAGCTGAAAAATGACGTCAACCAGGTCTAGAACTGGTGCACTTAGCTGTGGAGGCACCCACTACAGTAAAACAAAAAAAGAGGTTCAAAAACATCTCAAAAGGCTAAAACTACATGTGATTCTTTTTTTAAAAAAATGGTAAACTACATGTAATTCTTACTAGAGAAACCAAAGGAAAAGGCATCATAAAAAAGAGGTAACTTGCATATCTTTCAATCTCACTAACTCAAGTCAGTAGCAGCTACCTCTACGGGAAGGGAGGAATCAACATCAACAAAGGAATCGGATGATCCATGCGAGGCAAGTGAATTAGTTTCAATTGATTTTAGCGTCGTTCCTGTGGCTGGGATTGGAACTTTATTTGTTTGTACATTGTCGGAGCCACTACTTGAATCCTCAAAAGCTCCTTTGGTGGGTCTTTTTGGAGGGGACAGTGTGACATTTTTTTTGCCATATCTTGATTCATCCACAACAGGATGATGCATCAAGACTCGCTCCTTCCTTTCAGCATAATGCTCTGCCGTGGAGAATATGATATCAGTTCTTGGGCCAATCTTGGGCAGAGGTTTTTTATTTACTTTGTGTACTGTATCATCCAGGTTAACTGAAAGCCAATAACAAGAACCATTTACAATTAACATAAAAATTGAAATGCAACTTTCTGGCCCCTAGCTATGCCAACTAACTTACTTACCTGGTAATGTATCGATTATGGAAAGGGAATTCGAAAAGCTATATGTCTGCACGACAATTTACAAGATCAATGCTCTGTGTTCAAAGAATGTATCCAAAGCTAAAAGAATAGAAAATCAATAATCTTTTAACCTGTGAATCAACACTGAGGAAGTCCCAAACCTCAATGGAGTTGGAAACACTTGGGAGCTGCAGCAGTTTCTGTGACAAAACCAGAAAAACCGAATCAAATGAAAATTAAAGATAACACCTAGGGGAAAAAAGGAAATAAATTTAACTGCAAGGAGAAAAAGTGAACACAATAGTTTAGAGAGAATAATAAAGGTCCAATTTCACGATATTCTTGCTTTTTGAAGCTTCCCATGACATCATCTATCACCGTAACTAGTCATATTTCATCAACTTCAGGAAGAGAAGAAATTATTTTCAGGGAACATGGAAGTCAAATACAATCAAATCAAAGACCAAGATAAGTATACAACAATGAGAAGAGAAACAGTATGAGGTAAGAACACAAGTACAATACTGTGATATCAAAGAGAACTCTAATAAATAACAGGACTCTGTTATAGATCAGAAAGTAAGTCAAAAAACATTTCTAGATGCCATCTGCTAGAGCATCACCTTCATATATTCTTTAAGAAATTTGCATCGTTCTCGAATGACTTGAACATCCAGACCTGTGGAGAGAAAATGTTTGGGTGGCAAATGAAGATTGTACTCAGGATACTCCTTAAGACGTCTGTGTAGCTCTTCAAAATGACGAAACCTGTCACAAACAACAGCAGAAGTAAATTACACACGGGATAGTAGGACATGTTGAGATAATATTCGGGATAAGGAGGTGTTTTGACATTCACAATAATGATAAAAGCAAAAGGTTACATAACGAGACCTTCTTTTGATGGACCAGCTATGATTGTTCACGTCTGTAACAGATAAGGAATAAACGGCAAAAGTTTTTGAGCCACTCTTTACAATATTGGCACTCAAGACCTGCAACACAGGAAGGGAAACATCTGTGGATGTCCAAAGCTGCGAAAGTAATTCATAAAGGTACGAAAGAAAATATTTCCCACAGAAAATGCTTTTCAGGAAAATAAGTGGTTCTCTAATTTTATTTTCAAGTGTTCGGTTGGTAAATGGAAATCATTTTTCAGAAAATATTTCAAATGTTTGGTTGACCGTTGAAGAGGAAGATACTTTCCACTCTTTTGGTTGTAAGGAGTAAAAGAGTTCCTATTTAGTTTTTATTTAAAAATGTCTATATAAAAATTTAAAGAGAGATTAATTAGTAATCTATTAAAACTGTGTATATAAAGTAAATTAATAAAATTATATTGGAGGAGCACTAATAATTATAAACCTCAATTTCGTTTTTATAAGAAACTATGGAATTTTATTTTCAAATATGGACTTGCATTCAAACAGCCAAAAATAAAAAAATAATTGGAAAACAATAAGGAATATGAGTTACTGTTAAGTGTACCAAGACAATATAATCAAAAGCATCAAATAGCTGTATGATATAATGGAAACAAGACCTGTTATCATCGACTTTGTAACCTTCTCTGGATTTTTTCTATCAGAGAAATTGGGGTGGAGGAGGGGAAAGAATTCGGGAGTGTACCGCCAGAAAATCCGGTATGCCAGGGAAGTTATTTTCAATTTTTTGAGGAAAATGTGATCTTGGGAAATATATTTCTGAAGCATTTACCAACCAAACATGGAAAAATTGGGGAAAAGAAATTCTGAAAAATGTTTTCCTCCCTACCAAACACACACAAAGTGAAGTTTATGTAAAAAGGATGGCAATCACTTTGTACCTCACATGTTAACTTCAAAAAGGAATCAGCAATTATAGAACTTTTAACAGAATTAGCACCCATTTTCTGATTAGCGAGAACGCTGCTTGACAAAGAAGATGCTGATGCATTGGTGCCACTTGAAATTCTACCAGGCATTTCTGAATCAGAGTGATCGCTCAGAACATCTGGTTTCTCATTATCTTTAGAGTTTAATATATCATGTCCATCCCCTAATAAGAGGCTCGATCTTTGAATCTCTTGCCATACATGTTCTGTTTGGCTACTTGCTCTGGATTTTTTCCTCGCAGATGGTACTTTATTTAAGTGCTTAGAGCGAATATGACCTTTGCTAGCTTTTCCCTTTCTTGTCTTATGACCAGCATTACTTTCAAGTGGATGATGAATGTGACTGATATTACTTCTATTTTTTGCATCCCACACTTTATTACCAGGAGAATCAAGACCTGTCACACTAATAGGTTCCTCATCATCAGTAGTGTAAGAACTAGTGCTCTCTGATTCGACCTCATCTGAGTTGTGCTCATCTTCCTCTTGATATTGAAAAGGTTGGGTATTAGCTTTCAAATAATGGTTCACGTTAACCTTATTTTCCCTCTCACTCTCTTTCTGTCTTAGCATTCCCTTCAAGTGCTCCTGTGATTTAGGTGCCCCTAGCAAAGAATTCTGTTGGAGTGAATCTGATGCTAGATTGCCCTCTTCTTTCCTCTTATAGTTTCTTCCTTTTGTCCACATGTTGTCTAAGTTCTCTGGAGCCAGGGTTTCAGTCTTTCGACGTGACACCAAATCTAGCATTTCACCCCACTCTCCTCCAGAGCGGTGTTTCTGGAGACCTCTCCCATCATCTGTGTTGGTTTGTGACGGCAAAGAACTCCAAGAACGAGTAGACCGTGTATCAATCGAAAGCAAAGGATCCTTTGACAAATCTGATCCATTCCCATTGTTCATCATATTATTCTCAATAGTATCATTAGTTTGGTCCCTTCTAAACTGAACAAGTTCGAGACCCTTTGCAGAAGAATCCAACACCCCAGAAAAATGATCTGCTGATTCCTTTTCAGATACACTTGGACTTGATTGCTGTTCTGTTTGAGCTGCAGTAGGTTCTTTATCAGCCTTCTTTAAGGAAATAGCTAGAGATTCAATCCTCTCGTTAATGAACCTGACAATATTTTGGTGATAAAATAAAGTACAGAAACAAGGGTTATGAGGCTACAGGAACCAAGACGCAAAGGAATAGTTACCTAGGGTTAACTAAATTCAGTACTGGTCGTATCACAACGCAAGCAAGAAGCTCCCTCACAATGTATCGAAATAAAGAGCATTGCAAGTCCTCTGGTCTGAACGTGAACGAAATGAGACCATCCATAAGATGCTGGAGAACCTGCAGATAGAGAAGAAAATGGTGTAAATGAGATGAGACAATCCTAAATTAAAAGTACTATAGAACAATTGATTATTGATTTTGTTAAGATAAAAGAATGAGATTACCTTGTGTTCAGCTTCTGGAGAAAACAAAGCCGGATGTAACTTGTCATCTGCAGCCAGCGTCAGTTTAAGTTCCAGATCTCGCTCTTCTATAGTCAAGGATCTCGAATTCTTTTTCTCAATCCTCAATTTGCATGTACGGAACAGTTCCAAATGAGTGCATATTAGACTGACAATATCCCTGCATGATCCCAATGAATGACTTCCTTAAGGATATAATATAACATAAGCTAAAGAGGAAATATGTCAGTAGCATCCTGTAACAACAATTTTGAAACCTTGTTAAAAGATCTATAAGATTGATGGATCTCATCCGACATGAAATTTCCCCTAGCATGCCATTCATGATCTGCACAAGTTCCTCTGGACCCTGTCTATCAGAAGTAATACGGCAGTACCAGAGATCTGTCACCCACTCAGAGACTATGTGTCTGGTGAAGTGGTCAATTGCATCTTCCACAACAGGTGAATCTACTTTTTTCCTCCAATCAGACTTCTCATTTACTGTTCTTGGACCATCTAACTGTTTCTTCTGAATAGTACTATTTAATGAGGATGGCTTGCTTTTATATGTAGCAGCTTTTATTCGTGCATCAAAGTCCAGAGATAGATAGCGAAGCATAACAATTAGGAGAGCAGCAGCAGGCAAGTTGATAAAAACTGAAGAGCTTGTTACTGCAAGTGGAAAGTACAGCAAAAATGTCAAAGGTGAGAATAGAAACATAAAAGACATATCGACATTCACCCAAGATATAAGATCCAAAAGGAATGTCAAAAACAATAAAGTTGAAGTGTGCAATTAATGAAAAAATGACGATCAACAGATACTGCAAAAACCCAGGCTCCCAGCCAAGCTGAATACTCTTATAACAATAAATTCTGAATAGAGTATCTCTGTCGAGATACATGCAAGATTAATAACAACAATAACCACCTGATTATGTTTACGGAACATCACATGCAGAGTCTTTTCGGGGGAAAATCACTTCGTGTGGGCCTCCCATGTGAGGTCTCCTAAATCTTTCATATAAAACTAGGTTCTTCATCTTCTCTTAAGCTCATTTATTGAACCTACATCATTACTCATCCACATATAGCAGAAGAAGGACAAAAAGATTTTTTTTTTATCAGGGACTCATTGCAATAGATTTGTGCAAACCAAAAGGCTTTGCTATGATAGTTATGCAAAGGGCAGACTGTACGACTTGACACCTACATAGAGTTGAAAGCTTCTAAGGAAGCAAATATTGCCATAACTAAGAATCAAGAAATTTAATAATGGGACTTTGCTATTTTACATGGCACACCTTAAGCTTATCGAGGACATGACCTCAGATAGGGCGTTTTGGAGGTCGAAGATTAGTAGGTAGTCCAGTGTTATCTCCGTGCATTCCAGTAGATTAGTACTAATCTCGTAATTTCTGCCCTTCGATTTCTGTTTAATACCTATTGTTCTTTGTTTTGGTTATCACATTATTTTGATGTTGTAACTAATGCCATGTAATAATTTTGTTAGTATTTGTTATGTCTGCTTTGTGACTGTGTGTTATTTTTAACATTGTTGAGTTACTTGAGCCGAGGGTCATTCGGAAACAACCTCTCTAAATCTTCATGAGGTAGTGGTAAGGTCTACGTATACCCTACCCTCCTCACACCCTATCCTGTGGGATTACACAGGGTATGTTGTTGTTGTTGACTTTGCTATGTATGTGAACTTCTATGTTTCGTAGGGAGTCTTAGTCTTGCATTAGCTCGACTAGAATTAGATGTAACAATATGACAAGATTGTGTTATTTTTATATATAACAGGGGTCTTTGGACAACTTCCGTGCATTTCGATTGTTCTGCCTGAGTATTTGCATTTTCTCACCAACATAGGTATGGTAACTTTTCCCAACAAGACTTAGATAGATGGAAGGAAATTAATTAAAGACCAATATTAATCACCAACCAACTTGTATGGAACAAAAGCGTAGTTATTATTATAGTTGAGTAGTAGTGGATCCAAACCCTAATATCTCAAGATCTCCACTACAATTTTATCGACGACTACGAAGGTGCAAGTCATATACTTTTGGAAGTTGTATTAATAACTATTCTACAACACCAAAGAAGTAGAAGATCACATCGCCAAGATCTCCTATCCCCTCCCGCATGTTGATTGTAACAAGGGAAATGCTTGAGCAACATTAAAAAGATTATAGTTTCTCTGGATACATTTAAAGGATATTCCACTTGTAGACATCCAATAATAGCCTTTGATTAACTCCCATTCAAATAGATTGCTTCCGTATTCATATTGAGGACATGTTTAATGAGAGAAAAAAAATCCATGTGTGACACAAACATACCATAACATGGTGTAGAAAGAGTTATTCACATCCCTAATCACGTAATTTTGAGTAACTCGCAAATCGAGAAGAAAAAATGTAGTTTCCTTTAATCTCTTTTAGTTCCATGTTCATGATTGTCAACTTGTATCTTTTTAAGAATTGTCTTTCAAAACGTCGCAAAGACAATTTCTTATGTAGTCTCACGAAGCATCTGACTTCTCTTGTTGGTTCTATTTGTAACAACTCAATTGTAAGATTTCATATCCATTGAATAAATCTTTAAGGGCCTTGAACAGTTAATCAACCACATAAACTATACAAGAATTGGCGAAAAAAATTGTATGTATCATAATAAAAACAACACTAGTAATGCAATTGATTTTCGGTCATCAAGAATTTCTTTCTGATAGTGTAATTGTCTCCACTTCTTTTGTTTACCTGTGTGGAATTTCGTCTAGAACATGCACCCGCTAATGTTGCACTCTAGAAAGTATTTTCAATGTAGTCCAATGTCATGAACTTTCACCCTCTTTATCTCCGGCCTCTTAAGCCGATGGATGCACTCTTCTGGAGAAATTCATCGTAAAGTGGCATATTGAATAATGTGAAAAATGCAAGGACATTTTCATATTCCCTCAAACTCACTAATCTTCGTTATTCATGAAGAAGATATAGCAATCCAACATTAAGTTTCTAAACTCTTATACAGGTCATGAGTTTGGTAGTTTAAAGCTTTATTGGGCAAAATTTGAAAGCGCTTTCAGTAACTTAATGAGCTTTTAAAGTGTCACGATCCAAGCCCATGACACATATTGTCTGCTTTGGCAGCAGACCTTACAGATTTGCCTCTTCGACTACGCTATCATCAAGCCTAAACGCACACACACTATGTGAACGTTGACCCACTCTCATCGACCTATCCTCCATCATGGGCATCACATAAAACCCACCTTACGAACTCAGTGAGAACACTGAGGTTTGCCCCACCATTGTACTGAGGAAGTGCCAGGCTCTGATCCCATATTTGTCATGACTCAAGCCCATGGTACATGTTGTCCACTTTGGTCCAACAGACCTCAAGGATTTGTCCTTCAGACTACATCATAATCGAACCAAAACATAAAATCTGAACTTGTACTATGCCTTACGATGCTCGTCAGTTTCCTCTCCCATTCTGATGTGGTAATTTCCTAAGGTGTCATGTGCAATTCTTCTTCAGAAGCTTGCCACCCTTGAAGCATGTCAATCCTTTTCTTGACCCTCCTTCTTATCGGCCCACCCTCCATCATGGGCGTCACATAAGTTTGAAAAACAAGCTTACAACATTTCTCAAATTCGTTGAGAACTTAATTAGCTAGTCTTCCAGCTTCCTTGTGAAGTCTTATTTGCAAGTTTTTTAAAATCAGTTATCTATTTCATTCATGAGACCGAGATCTAAATTCTCAAGTCAAATCCTGACCAGATAATCTCTATTTCTTTTTTTTCTTTCATTTTTTCTATTTTTATACAAGTAATGAACGGACAACTTTCCTTTAAAGTTGTTCCAAGTGTTTGCCAACTAGCATTTGGTTATCTAATTGTGTGTGTCAACAATGCACAGCAATTACAGATATAGAATAATGAATGATATTTTAGATGAGTAAATATGTGTGATATGCAGGTAGCAAATCAATCCACTCACATACAACTTGTAAATAGTTACCTCTAGTAAGCAGTAACATACTCACATCTATTACCATTCCGGTACATCTCGTGCCCTTCAAAGATTTATTCCTGAACCATATTTATTTAAAATCCTAAATTCCTGAACTAGAAATGGTTGTTAGCTAGTATTAATTTCTTTCTAGGCTGCAATAAAAAAGACACTACACACAGCACAAAAACACTGTTCACAAGTCAATTTATAACTTTAATTGATAGCTCATCCAAACAAGTAGGAGGAAAATTATATTCAATCATCATCAGCAAAAACTGGAAAAAAAAATAATTAAAGTACACTCACGAGACATGATATACGAAAGTCCAATGACACATAGGAGCAAGATTACAATCCGCTTTTTAGCTTCTTCAATGAGGTCCCGAACCGTCACGGCCTGCCCTTGGGTAGTGCTCATGTCGGACCTCCCCTGATCAAATCCTTCACACCACCACAACAACCTTCAATCCAATTCACAATAAACAGAAACAGAACTCAACCAATTCAACTTCCGAATTTCCCAATTCTCATCAATTGAAACAGCAACAAATCGGCGCACATTCTCATACGCATAAGATCACGCTGTAGAATAAAAAAAAAAAACACAATCCCCAATGTAATGAAAATGAATAAACGAAGATTGATAGGTTTTGGAGGTACCAGTGATGTTTTCTCTCTCTAGAAAAAAAACTTTTTTCTCGCTCTAACTTCTCTGTAAGCGAAATGTTCAACTGAATGGGAGTGGTGCAAGTTTAACTAGTTGCTTCAGAGTTTTTGATTGACGGCTTGAAGAAGAGGAGGGAACGCCGCGTGGGGAATGGGGGGGAGTAACGGGATCGTCCGGTTTGATTGATTCGAAACTTGAAAAGGGGAAATAAACATGTCATGTGTCTATTTTCGTCATTTCACACCTTGAATTCTGTTGGGCAATAACTCATGCTGATTTGTCCCAGAGAGAAATGCTCATCCTCGCTTAGATGCATGTAATCTAATGGTAAACTTCTAGTGACAAATTTATTGGAAATTACGATCTGGACCTTTTTCCCTCTGATTTGGGTGCGCCAAAGTAGAGAAGAGCAACAATTGTGGCAGATCCGAATTTTGAATTTTATAAATTCTAATTTTTTTAAGATTTTCCAAAATTCAAAGTAATTTCATTTTATGTAATTTTAGATTTATATTATACTTTTTGTCGATTCACTCACAATGATTAAATATCTATAATTCCGTTTTGTAGGTTGAGCTAAACATTTTGAACAACCTTCTCGTATTTTATTTTTGATATATACTATTTTACATATTCATTATAAAATATTGTGAACTATTGCCTTTTGTGCTATTTGTTATGGAGCTAAGTAGCACAGATACTACTTGAAATAGAAAGGACCATCTTTATTTGTCCATTTACCTAAACAAAACAATACACGCTAAGTAATAATCACATGTGTATATTAATATTAATACTACTTATTGATAGAGTAGATGTGATCCTAATTTGTATGACAGTGCTCAAAATTGATGATCACTTTCCTTTTGGAGGAAGTTGCTCCAGTTAGGGCCTATTTAGTCATTCGATATGAAATTATGAGATAAAGTTAAAGTTTTGTTTGGACATGTAATTTAGAGTTTTTGTGTTGTATACTTTTTTATAAACATAAGAATCTCATAAGTTGTAAAACTATTAAAATAGTCTCAATTATTTATTTAATCTTACCAAATAAACAAAAAATTATAAAATCGCATAATAAATTATTACAAAGTCATTATGGTCTGAAAAATTATTATTTTTTATTAAACATTAAAGTAGTAGTAATAAATTTGATAAAAAATAATGAATTTGATGAATATAAA
The DNA here is from genome assembly GCA_035578085.1 of Solanum pinnatisectum. Taxonomy (NCBI): domain Eukaryota; kingdom Viridiplantae; phylum Streptophyta; class Magnoliopsida; order Solanales; family Solanaceae; genus Solanum; species Solanum pinnatisectum. The sequence continues at coordinate 53,280,533 of CM069078.1, read as the reverse complement.
TGATAAAGTAGGAATTGATTTAAAGTAATAATAAATTTTATGTTGGTGAGAATAATAAATTTTTAAAATTAATGATATGATTATAAATTTTATTTACATGTGAAATAAATGACTAGTAGATATAAGTGTGGGATTGTTTTAACAAAATATAAATTTGTAGGTGAAATTTTTGTATTTAAAAAAAAATCCCAAATCATGACTTATTTTGAAAAATATGGAATTTCATTTCATGAGATGAAATTTCAAGCTCTCAAAAGTCATACTTTAAACAGGATGCAACTGGTTTTAAGATCATTAAAATCAGTTTACACTTCAAAAGCACTTCCTAAACGTGCACTTATATATTTTTCTTCGTCTTAATTTATATGATATAATTCAAAATTTTACATTCAAATTTTCTTTTTTTGAATTGTGCATTCTGACATACAATAATATTTGTTAAAAATAATTTAGACAATTAGAAAGTAACTTGCAAGTAATATATATAGACCATAAGAATTAATAATTTAAAATATATAAAAGACATACAAATAAATAATTGTTTGCCCCCAAAAATGTACAATTTTTTTTTTTTGGTAATAAAAGATATTATATATATATATATATATATATATATATATATATATATATATATATATATATATATATATATAGCCCTAGTTAGCTATTCCCTCCGTTTAAAAAATAATGACCTCCTTTCCTTTTTAGTTTGTTTAAAAAAAATGACTTCTTTCTTTTTTTTGGTAACATTTTAATTTCAGATTTCTACGTGGTATGTTTAAACTTTAAAGCCACAAGATTGAAGAGCAATTTAGTACATTTGACATAACTTTAATTTAGGACCACAAGATTCAAAAGTCTTTTTTATTTTTAAAAATTTTGTGTCAAGTCAAACCAGGTCACTCTTTGTGAAACGGAGGAGTATTACATTAGGGATATTAGAGTTCCCAAACTTAGGTAGATTAATACAAGTTGCTAAGGACACTTGTTTAGTAGTATTGTGTCCTGCTAAATCCACCGCTAGACAGTGTGTCACCATAGTAGGAGGAGTTACAAAAACTACACAACTTTCATTAGTATTACTAGTTCTTGCTTGACTTGCCAAAACATGGGCTACCTTATTGCCCTCCCTGAAGTTATGCTGGATTACCGGATTCTGCAGTTTCCTCAGCCAGTACCTGCAATGGGAAATTAAAGAGGTGAATATTGAGTCTTGATTGTCCATGAGTAGGTTAATTACCTCTGTGGAGTCGGTATCAATAATGACTGAAAAGAGCTTGTGTTGGAAAGCAATTTCCATCCCCGTAAGCAACGAGAGAATTTCCATAGAGGTAGCGTTCATTCCACAAAGCTTTTGATTGTAACCCACTTTCCAAGTGCCAGTGTTATCTCGGGTGACTCCTCCTATGCCTCTGACTCTTGTTGAAATGGAAAAGGAGCCATCTATATTGAGTTTGTAGAGGTGTTGTGGAGGGGGTTTTCAGGTAATTTGAATGGGGATCCTTCCAGTGGGGCAAGAAGATACGGACTTAGTAGTATACATATATTCAATAGTATGAGCAATAACTAGGGAGGTCGAGGGTCGGATTGGAGAAGTTGTTAAAGACATTACTATTTCTGTTAAGCCAAAGATGCCAAATAGCAAAAGGGTACAGGACTTCCCAATCAATTAGATGATTACTAGGCATATGATTAAGGTTTTTGAGGTTTAGAAGCCAGTCGATACTCTTACTTGCATAATTAATAGTAGAGTGAGTGAGACCTAACTGATTCCAGAAAGCTAGGGCAATAGGGCACTCTAAAAAGATATGCTTGGTTGTAAAAATGTACAATTGAATTTGTATGTAAGATATAAAAGACGTGGGAATTCAATTGATCAAGATAACGAATTGAATAAGTAAAGTTGTAAAAAAGAAATAAGGTGAAGACTAAGGGTGCGTTTGGTACGAAGGAAAATGTTTTCCTCAAAAACAAGTAGATTTTTAACTTATTTTCTCATGTTTGATTGGTGACTAGAGAGTAGAAAATATTTTCTGAAAAATAATTTTTAGTGTTTAATTTATAAATAATGTTTTTTCAGAAAATATCTTTTATTTTTACTAGAGAGTTAGAAAATAATTATTGAAACTGAAAATATTTTTTTAAAAAAACTTTTAAATATTTTTTTTGGAGGGAGGAGGGGGTCGCGGGCAGGAGTGGTGTGGTGTGAAAAATAAAAATTTGAAATTGAAAATATTTGTTAAAGGCAAACTTTTGAAATTGGAAATATTTTTTTCAAAACAAACTTCAATTTTTTTTTTGGAGGGGGGGGGTAGGGATGAGGGTGGGGTAAACAAATAAAAAATTGAAGTTGAAAATATTTTTTAAAAATGAACTTAAATTATTTTTTTGGGGATAGGGGTGGGTGAAGAAATAAAAAATTGAAATACTTTTTGAAAATAATAATTTATTTATTTTTTTGGGGGGGGGGGGGGCGTAGGGATGGGGTAAAAAATAAAAAAATTGAAGTTAAAAATATTTTTTAAACAACAAAAAAATTGTAATATGAAGTTGAAGGAGAATTTTGGAAAATATTTTCCTTGATTTTGGAAAGGAAGTAATTTTCCTTAAATTTGAAGAAAATGAGTTGATTTAGAAAACATTTTACCCAAACAAGCATGAGAAAATTGAAATTCCTTCATACCAAACACACCCTAAATGAATAAATTTTCAAAAACCAATCAATTATAACATGTATTGGCTTAATTTCAATGATATATATTTGATGAAGCCAATCCTGAACAAGCGTAATGAATATCAAAATTGACAAATATATAAAGACATTAATAAGTGACCGTCTTCTCATAAATATAACAACACGGCACACACTAAATCTTTTGATCCTATCACAAAATATAAGCACAACACCCAAAAGCCACAATGGTTTATAGTGATTGACGATAGTGATTATAGTGATTGACGGTTATTGTATTGCGACAGCTGGTGATAATGATTGTAAATGAAGGCTAGTAATAATAATGATTGATTGTATATAGAGATTGATTACGATGAAAATTATAACTGAAAATAATGGTTATGGTTAATGATGAACCACGACGAAGATGGTACATTAATTGATAATGATGAGTGTTAGTATCAGTGAAATTAACAATCCTCCATCCACCCCTAATTAATTGTTCACTTTTGAATTGGTATACCTATTAAAAAAAATAATTGACATGTTGAGTTTACCATTTTACCCCTATTAATTATGAAGTGAATGAATTAAAAACTTAAGATTTTGAAGAAGTTATATATTTTTCAAAATAATTAATTGAGAGTATAACAGGTAAAAATTTTTGTCCTTTCTTGATTTGTCAAAATGGACAGCAAGTAATTATGGACACTTAAAAAAGGAAATATGAACAAATAATTAGGAACATATAGAGTATTAAATAAACATCTCAATGATATTAATAGTTTTTATTACATAGTAACTATTTAGACTCATTATAAATGGTTGTAGCTATGCTTGATAATTGAAATTTGTACTATAAATATTCAGATATAAAAAAATAAACTAACTTAATAAAGAACAACTAAATAATTAAAATTAAAATATTTATTAAATGAAACATATACATGGGAAAATGACAAAAAAGAAGTTGCACCCTGCAAAATTAGAAGAGAATACAAGGCTACATATATCTTCTTGGCGAAGGTTCATGGTCGTTCACCAACTCGACAGAAGCCAAGAAGCCTTCTACAGGGCAGCTGTAATCTACTAATATAAAAAAAACTGAATTTGTTAGGAATAAAGAGATTTAGTGTATACTATTGTAAATCATTTTCATATTGTTAATTTTTTAAACTTGTTATTACCAAGATTATGTTTTATAATAACAATAAATTATAACATGTTTAGTGTAACTTAATAAGTAAGGATCTAGAGAGATGGTATGTTTATAATCTTATTCTTATATTCAGAACAAATGGTATGTACACAATCTTATTCTTATCTTCGGAACAAAAGTAGAGGGATCGTTTTTCTAAGACACACTCGATTCAAATAAAACATATTAAAAATCAAGTATATAAAAATAAATGTTAAGGGATCTCCTCCACCTGATCCTTTCTAATCGAGCTCGTCGCACATGATTTGCCTAGTTCAATTTACATCTTTTGTATCATTTGTGAGTATTGTGCATAACACCTATGAATCTTTATAGGATATCCAAAAAAAAAAAACACACAAAAAACAACGAAGAATAAAACAAATATCAATAAGGAGACAACATGTATGATGCAACACTAAAACTAAAAGAATAAAACTGTATAATAATAATAATTATTATAAAAAATTAGATAAACAAGTATAATGTGTTTATTTTAAAATCTTAAAACTTATTATAATTATCTCATAGGAGTAGTGTAAAAGCCGTATAAAACTAATGTGAAAACTAAACAAAAATGGAAGCTCCAACCTTGGGAAAAGAAAAACAAAAGCTCTAATCACATGCCATAATCACGCGCGGGATCTATTTTCCTATTTGAATATTTTTTTCTTCATTCTCCTTTTTCTATTTTCTGTTTCAGCGATAATTCTCGCATCGTCATTTTCTCTAAGACCCCGAACTACACGCTTCAAAGTATGTTGTTATTAAGACAAGTCATATGTGGCTTTAAAAAATGTCTAAATAAAATATGCGGACAACTTAAAAATATAATCGACTTAAGCCTAAAAACAATCGCAATTCGCCCACGTATATGAAAAAAGGCAGGTGCTCTATATTTTGCAAGTTGGCTAAAGGTCATCAAAACGACATCGATTCATTCAACATTTTCCTTTTTCTGCATCTTCTTCACTGTTTCACGTTTCTCCGTAATGTCTTAAACCTGTTTGTCTTGGTGCTCTTTCAACTGTCCACTCTAATTCTTCACGCCACTCGAAAATACCTAGAGAATCTCAAGATCTTGGTTTCAAAGTGCTGAAAAACATTAGTCTTAAAGAAAAAAGTGAACTCCGGTAATGTCTACTGGGCTCCCCGGAGTGCCGTTGGGTCCGCCGTCGCCGTCTATTCCGGCGGATAATGCAACTACTCCAACATCTCCGGTGAACCCAAGTACTACTCCTCCGTCTCCAGATGTTGCTAGTCAGCCTTCTCCGGCGACCTTGGTAAATCCGCCGCCCTCATCGATTAATGGAGGCTCTCCAACGAGTGCTCCGCCGAAGGGGTCGGCGAATAAAACTACTTTAGTAGCACTTGGAGTTGGAATTGGGATTGGAGGAGCACTTGTGCTTATATGCGTGTGCATTTTTGCCCTTTGGTATAAGAGGAGAAAAAGGCGTCTTGGGTTAAATGGTTTTGGTCATGATCCATCTTCACAAGGTCCTAAAGGTGAAATCTTTGTGACTATTTCTTCTTATATTGGATTTGGTGACCATTTTGGGCTTCGTTTATTTTTTTTTTCCTTTTGTTGCAATTTAATTAGTTGAGTTGGTGGTCAAAACAAATTTAATGAAGTATTCTTGCATTCTCACTGTTTCTTAATTCTACTTATCATTTATTGGGGTCATTTGGGTAGGAAGTCATATTGAATAATTTAATTCTAGTCTGATTGTAAGCAAGTATTTTTTTAATGATTTGTTTGCTGAATTGAATATAAATTTGGACTTTAGTTGTTGGCACCTTTGAGTATTTGTTCCCTAGTGTCTATTTTAAAACAGAGATTTTGTTTCATATGATTTTAAAATTTTGAATTTGTAGTCATACTTAAAACACATTATGTTGCTATGCACCTTGCAGACCTCACTAATATGATATTGTCATGTTCTTCGGTGGATCAGTGACCCCAATGGAGCTCCTTGTTTTATTACTTATTACAGTTAGTGTTTTAATTTTTCAGCCATGTCCTTGGTTATGGTTAATGATAATGAGATCTTTTGAATTCTGTCCTTGTTATCCAAGGAACTATCAATTTAGTGAAGTAGCTTTGTGTTTTAGTTGTTGAGTTGATAACTATTAAGAATAAAATGAAGATTCAAGCGTCAGTCCATCAAATTTCTGACTCTTTTGGGAAAATTAGTAGTAGTGGTGGTGAGGGGGATATTTTGTGTTCCTATGGCCTCAGAAGAAGCATTTAAGATTTAAAATTATTGCATTTCAGCTATACCACATTATTTTGCTGTTAAATAGTACTCTTTAATGAATTAGTATATCCAGAAGTAACAGTGTGGAGGTAAGTAATTGAAGCTAAAAAACTAAAAGTGCTAAATTGCTTGGTGGCATTGTTCCCTTATTTGCAATATCAATTGCAGTTGAAACTGATGTACTTCCTTTGGGGATTGTTTGTGTATAATTGCCTTTTCCTTGGGGGAGGAGGAGCCACATTAATTTTTGTTTAAAAATCCATGATATACACACACACACACACACATACATATATATAATACACACACACACACACATATATATAATACACACACATATATATGTATATATATTTATGTGTATTATATACATATGTGTATTATATATAATACAGACATACACACACACACACACACACACAGATATGATGACCTACTACTGGTATTATTATTATTATTAGATCATCATTATAAACATCATCATTTACGTAATATGGTTTTGTTTCTGCTTGTTTCATGCTCAGATAATTTGTTTGGTGGTCAACATCATCACTGGCAACAAAATGCTCCTCCCTCGGCAGAAAACATGGTGAGGATTCCAATAAATCCCTCCCCTCCACCATCCATTACATCAGTTTCACAAGTATCTGCAGCATATGGATGTACTCCTCCACTGCCACCTTCCACTGGCAGTAACTTGAGTACTGACAAACCTTTTCAACAAACAAATCCTGATTCCAACTTGAGTTTCTCGAGAACTACATTCACCTATCAAGAATTAGCATTTGCTACCGATAATTTCTCTGTCGCCAACCTCCTTGGTCAAGGTGGTTTTGGATATGTATACAAGGGAGTATTCCGTGATGGGAAGGAGGTTGCAATTAAACAATTAAAAGCTGGAAGTGGGCAGGGGGAGCGTGAATTTCAAGCAGAGGTGGAGATTATTAGTCACGTTCATCACAAGCATCTTGTTTCATTGGTTGGACACTGCATTTCAGGGGTGCAACGGTTGTTAGTTTATGAATTTGTCCCAAACAAAACCTTGGAGTTCCACTTGCATGGTAAGTTCTCAGAATATCTGGATAGTTTGTCTTCTGCAATTTAGCATATACTGCTGTCAATTGCCATACTTGCTTTTATTAGAGGTTCTCTGTAATCATTTAATGGTGCAGAAGTTGTCTTCACCATATGATCTAAATTTAAGCTTAATTGGAAGCACCAATTATTTAGTGTGGTTCAAAGAGAGGGATTTAAAGGGTAAGGAGATTGGGTGTCCATATTCACTTATTTTCTTGTCTTATTCGGTATTCAAAGATTTTCTTGCTTTTATTTAGTATTTTAAACTTTTTTCCTGAAGCAGAAGAGTTGTGTACCACACGATCTAAAATTGAACTTACAAAAAAGACAAAACTTTCTTGCAGATGTTCAGGTGTTACAAATGACCAAATTTTGATGTGTGTAAAAGAGCACTAATCATTTAGTTTTGTTCAAAGAGAGGGAGTTGAAGGGTAAGGGGTACATGCTCTTTCTCCATTTTCAATGAGGTTGTGTGCCCCTTTTTTTAGATTACCAGGGAGATGCATTGATTTCCTTGAGGGAAATTTTGTGCGGTGCACTTCTTGTTGCCCTTTTACCCAAACCATGTTTTCTAAAGGAGAAAGAGAAGAATGGAAAAATGTTGTTTTTTAATGTTCTTCAAATTGACATGTGAGTTGAAGAAGAAATTGGCATATTCACACTAACAGTCCAGTTCCCAAGCTACAACAAACAAGTCTAACTTTGTGATACCAATTCCTTTGAGTTTTAGCCTTTTGTTAAATCTATTTCGTTATTTTTAGAATGAGACTTGTGAGGTATATATTCCAAGTTAATCTGTTTCTTTCCTTCCCAAATCCTTGTTTTCCTCTATTATGTTTTGGACACAGTTCCTGGAGAGGTATCTCTCATTGTTGAACTTAATTGTCATTTGATCTTTTTAGGTATCCCTAGAAAAGTCGGAGAGAAACTGCGATTTTCTTGTTCTTTTCAAGTGTTAGTTCTAAGTAACTAGTAATCTTGATGCATTATTATACCCTTGGTTGTCTATCTTGCCATGGCTGTCGCCCAAGAGTTGAATGCTTTCTTTATCACGAATGGTTGAATATGTTATTTTTACCTTTTTAATATTCCGATATTGATACTTCTTTTACCTGTTATTATAATACAAATAAAAAGGAGATATAACTGCAGGCAAGGAACATCCCCCACTAAGCTGGGAAACTAGGATGAGAGTTACTTTATGCTCTGCGAGAGGATTGGCATATCTGCACGAAGAATGTATGTTCATGAGTTGCAGAATTCTACTAATTAGTATCACCTTTCTTGTTTTAGTCGGCAGAATACATGATTTTGCATTTGAATATGTTGAAATTCGTCTGTCTTGGCAGGTCATCCCAAGATCATACATCGCGATATCAAGGCCTCCAATATTCTTCTTGATGACAATTTTGATGCAAAGGTGAAATGGACAATTCTGCATCTCTGTGTGTATAGTGTGTGCATCAATCTGCAGTTGTTTTTTTAGCGTTTCTGGTAAAACATGCCCTTTTCATTTTCCACCATCATCTACTTTAGAAAGCAAGAGCTTTATTCATGTGGAGAATGACCGGGCTACTTATAAGAGACACCCCTACAATAATAGAAGATACAATTTTGAGGTTTTGTGACGATTATTCCTTTTCTAACTGCATGAATGCCCAAGGCAACTGTGCCCTTAAATCCTTAATGCAATTTTATCCTGCCAGGGGGCAATCAAGGCTGAGCTTTTTCTCTCCTTCGTTTACCTTGGAACTTCGATTGACAACAGTGAAATAAGTCAATAACTGCCAAAGTTACCAAGTTAAAAAAAGCACAGTCAAATAACTGCCACCAAGCTCTGTTATTACAGTAAGATGATATTATTAATGATAGACTGATGGACATCATATGTGAGTTGACAGCTTCAAAAATCTGGCATATGGTTCTCTTTTTGAAACCTCAACGTTTTAATTGGGTGCATTATTAAAGTAAGAATTACGGCATTTGACACAAAAAGTTGGTGGGACCTGATATGAAGTGGAAAGTATCTGACTATCTTCTATGGATTTGTTTTCTCAATCTGAAGTAAGAAACAGAAACAAGCGTGCTTGCTCTTTTTACCTTCAAATATTTTCTTTGGACTTATATTCTCTGAATTTATTTTTAGTAAGTTGTAATGATTTTCAAAAACCCAGGCCATCAAATATGATCTGAATTTCATTACTACTGTGGTTTAGTGCTGACTGAATGAACACCTCTTTTTTTTTTCTTTTACATATAAGTTGATTGCTAGATGCATTTGTTATATGTGATCCAGGTTGCTGATTTTGGGCTTGCGAGGTTGAATTATGACTCTGATACTCACGTCTCGACACGAGTAATGGGAACTTTTGGGTAATACTCTTTTTATCATCTATTAAAGACGTTTCTGTTTCCATCCTTATGCAGTATTATTCTGCAGCTGCTATAGCACATTGAATCAAGATTTAATCCCTATACATTTACGGTTTATGTTTATCTTTGAGCTCTCCATATCTTTTCTTTCACTAACTTCTTACCTTTTGCAGGTACTTAGCTCCTGAGTATGCTCTTACTGGGAAGCTGACTGAAAAGTCTGATGTCTTCTCTTTTGGAGTCATGCTTTTGGAGATTATAACTGGTAGACGGCCAATTGATAAAGCTCAAAACTACCTTGACGATAACATTGTTGATTGGGTAAGTTTTTTCTGTAAGTGGTGCAATAATCTGGGACAACTAGATGTGGTTCAGATTTTCATGTGCATGTGTGTAGCATTATTATCATTTTCCAAATACTCATGACTAAGGACAGGAGGTTAATACACTATGTGGTTTCCAAGTTGTGAGTTTATGCATTCTTTCTTCTATTATTTGTATGTAATTGCTAAGCTTCTGAGATGATCTAGAGCATCCATCTTCTTCTACTCCCCCCCCCCCCCACCCCCCCAGTTAAATATAAAAGCAAAATAACATATCCCCCGAAAAAACTAACACTTCTCTCATGAAATTAGGCGAGGCCTTTGCTTACCCAGGCTCTGGATGATGGCAACTTTGATACTCTGGCTGATCCAAGATTGGACAAGAATTATGACTTGACTGAAATGACCAGAATGGTCACTTGTGCTGCTGTGTGTGTGCGCCATCTAGCACGTCGCAGGCCTCGTATGAGTCAGGTACCTTCTACTTGTGAAAGCTCTATTTTATACATACACTGTAGCTGCATGATTACCTTTAGATTTGCATGTGGAAAGGAACTGTCTGAACTTAGAAAGTAAGGTTAAATTCCTCTTGTGACAAAAGGTTGTAATGATTTATATTTGAGTCTTTTTGCTTCTTTTCTGCCCGAAATAGTTATTAGTTGTACCCCTCTGACACCTAAACTGGTGTCTGATACTTGTCACCTAAAGATCATTTTTTGTCCTATTAAATGTATACTCACCAGTTCCTACTACGTGTTCCAGGTGCCAATATTTGTTTCCTTGCACAATTAGCATCTCAAAATGTAGATTACTTATTACAAGGAGTTTATAGTGCATATTTGTAGTTTTACCTTCTTTTTTTTCTAGTCTAGGTCCTTTAGGAATATTCCTCAAATTCCCCAAACCTTGTTCTTTATAAATTCTCGGGACAACACTCTGTCACATTGTGTTCTTTATGGGTACTAACAATTTCAGCATGTCTACAAGAGATTTCCTGAGAATGTCTCCTTGAGTTTCAGATGTTAAAATAAGAAAGCAATTTATCATTTCTCTTGTAACTACTTGGAAAGAAAGCAAAATACCCCCTTTTAGTAGCATACTCACCTTTTAACTGTCCTTACAAATGGAATAGAACAACTTGTTGAGTGCTGCTTCATCTTGCGTTAGCTCAGCAGAAGCTGGACTATACAATTGAAAATTTGAAATAACTTGGATCTATAATCACCTTTCTCAACCTCTAGATGGTTACACTATATTTGAGGATTTAGGAAGCATCTGAAATATACCAATTCTTCTTGTTTGTTCTAGAAATACACATCATCTATCTAAATAAAGCCAAAGTAAATCTCGCTTTGTTTTTTGAGATCTCAAGTTGGAAACTTAGTCTCCCTCTCTCTAATCTCTCTTTTCTTCTTGAATGGCTTTTGCCTTTTAAATTTCATGCTTACCACTTTTTATTCTTTGCCCCAGAATTCTGTTACTGTCAAAGAAGACTTGTCTTGGCTTAATATTCAGTGTTGGAACTTTTCTTATGCAGATTGTCAGAGCTTTAGAAGGAAATTTGCGGTTGGATGAGTTAAATGATGGACTTAGACCTGGACATAGTGGTATACATGAATCTTACGGGAGCTCGGATTTCGATGCTGTTCAGTACAAAGAAGACCTTAAGAAATTTAGAAAGATGGCACTGGAAAGCCAGGCACATAATTCTAGTGAATGCAGCGGGCCTACCAGCGAATTTGGCCCCCATCCTTCCGGCTCAAGTAGTGAAGGCTTAAGAACAACTCAAGGTACACGCTCTAGTATTGAAGGTCATCAAGAAATTAGAATAGACTAGAAGGCAGTTAGGAAGCAGAAAAGAGTGAATTTTTCGAATGAAAGGGAGCAATGTAATGAACTCTTCTCAGAAATTGTTGGATTTGGTAGTGTGTTTAGAGAATTGTTAAATTTGGCATACCTTTCATATGCCACTCATCTTTGTAATTATCAATTGATCTAGGTTCTGTTGCAGATTTTGTAGTGTTCCCATATCTAGTTCCTCAAAAGTTACATGTAAAGAAAGGATTATCAAAAACATTGTATGAAAGCCATGAAGTTTGCTGTATTTTTTTTGTATCCTTGAAACTGGTTAATACTTACCCACACCGCGTGGACGTGTCATGTGAAGATACATGTCTTGCATCTATTGATTTGATTTGATGTAAATACATTTTTACTCTGTTTGCGGTTGCTCCGGGCTCTGAGCCAATTAGAGCACAGTGATCTCAGCTTTTACAATATTTCATGGGGAAATATAAAATGAAACAGTTAGCTTGGTTTCATGTTGTTTTGACCGAATCTTGGTTGTTGTATGTATTATTGTCCGAATAGTAATATTTGGACTTCAAATTCATGCCTAGAGTGACAGTGGAATACAGGTAATCAAATTTCAAATAACGTGATTGTTATCATCATTGTCGATATCTTGTTGACACAATGATGTCACCCAGTTCTTTTTTGGAATTAACAATATATATCGTTCGGCAAAGGAAAAGTTTTGGGGTTTAATTAGCCTTGGGTGGAAGTTTTGGGTAAGCACAAAATACGAATAAAGAGGAATATCCTATTTACAAGCACAATCCTTGCTGTAATAAAGATGTGATGATTGAGTTTTTGAATTATAATCCCTCCGTCCATTTTTACTTATCTACGACTACTATTACTTATCCAATTTTGAAACTCAAAAAATAATTTATTAGTTAGATATCATTAGGTATATAGCATTATATTAGTCTTCTTAAAATTATAATATTCACTAATTTCAAAATTATTTATCCATCATTTGTATAAACAAATTATCGATAAGATAGCTAATCTCAATCCATGGAATAATTTTTGTGCATCTCATTTCCATATCGAACAATTCTCTAGTTTCTTACTTGTACTTATTATTAATTATAATTAATTTTTAATATATTTTTAAAATATAAAATTAATTATTAAGGTGGCCATTTTAGCACTGGTAAAATTTGCATTTTTTTCTTAACTAATTACGCAAGCAAAAGAATTTGTGTCCACCCAACCCCACCCCACGCCACCTCTCCCTCTCACTTTCTCGAAAGTTGATCGTACCAAAACGAAATTCAATTCAATATCACTGCTCTTTGAATTTTTAAGCTTTTTTGGTTTCAAAAAAAAATTATGGCTTCTCGAAGGCGGATGCTTCTCAAGGTCATAATCCTCGGCGATAGTGGGTTAGTGTTTCCTAAATTCTCATCCAGTTATTCCGATCTCATCGGTTTCTTTACCAATGTAATGGTTGTTTCATGCAATTTTGTTGTTTTGGTTTCCGTAATCTAAGTTATATCGTTTGATTCGGTTTCATTCAATTTCGTCCCAAATCTGAGAGCTTCAGATTGCTGTTAACGTTGTATAGCAGCTGAATTTGCTTTTTTAGTCTTTCTATTCCCTATTGATTCTTTGACCGATGAGAAATTGAAACGAATTGACTGTAGTATGAGCGTCAAGGTGAATCTAAGGAAAATATATTGTGAAGTAGTGATTCATTTTGGTTTCATGTATAGATAGGGTGTAGGTTGAAAATTGTTTATTTGAAGTTGTAATTTTATATTAAAAAGAACAATTTTGATATAATGGCATTTTGCATTCGTAAGTTTCTTTAATTTTTATTCCTGTTTGAACTTTCTTAGCAGACCTTTTGATGGTGCCTTAAATTACTTGTGTGCTGTGAATTCATGAGTTGATTATGATGGATCCTGTGGCTTAATTTTTAAATGTCTTCGTGTTGTTTGTACACCGCTTTATCGTGTAATGTGTGTTACTAACTCACCTTTTGATCTGTTTGTAGGGTGGGGAAGACATCTCTGATGAACCAGTACTTTCAGATTCCTCTCTGTTAAATTTAAAGTAGATATTTTTCTTCTCCATTTTGGGTCCCTTCTTACTGTATAATCTTCTTCCATACTTACTTTAGGTATGTGAATCGCAAGTTTAGCAACCAATACAAGGCCACAATTGGAGCTGATTTCTTGACAAAAGAAGTTCAGTTTGAGGATAGGTTGTACACATTACAGGTTAGTTTCAAGACTCAAGCATACGACGAAAGTTATTCTCAGCCCTCTTTTATTCCGTGAAATGGCTCTGTCCATTGTTACTTGCCCCTTAACACTTGTTTCAGATAACAAATGTAATTAACACGACTTTGATTTCTAACATCAATCATGTGTCAAGATGTAATGACATTGCAGTAGAGTAGTGCCTATGAGAAGTTTCTGTAGGGTCTATTGCAGAAAGCTTTCTCCAAAATAGACATGGTTTTTACATGTCCAGTCACATACTTTCTCTTGCCCCCCCTCTAGACTGACCATTTCTTCTGCAATTTACTATTTTTGCTATCAAGCAATAGTAAGTTACTTCTAAGAAGTAGTTTGCAACAGAGTGTCTTTTTGCTTGTCAGTTAAATATCCGTTTTGTGTAAGAAAAAGAAGACAAGTATGCTTAAATCCAAGAAAGTTGTGGTCGGCTATATGAATCCTCATTGACCATGTTGCTCCATTTAAGCCCACCTTAGACTTTTCTGTAATAATTGATTACATGATCTTTGCTCATAGGATACTGTTATTGTGGATGAAATGAGAGAGCTTTGCTTGAGATGGTTTGATCATGCCATGCATTGACCTAACAGGTGCATCAGTCTGTAGATGTAAAACTGTGGTGAGTGAAGGTATTAGAAAGGGGAGGAGGTAGACCTAAAATCGCATGTAAGGCAATTATCTCGATAGACCTACAATTTCTTGGAACCAATACTCAAGTCTAAAGATAAGGCATAATGGACGTAAAAGATTCATATAGATAGTTTGGGATAGGTTTGTCTTGCTAATACGTGGATTCTGCACCTATTGCTTTTCTAGTCATAAATTTATATGCCAGTAAAATATATGGATCTTTTAATATTATCATTAAATTATTTGTATATTTAACTTATGCTTCACTTTCATTTTTAAGTATTTGGTATGATGATAACATGAATTGAGCTTAAACGTGGAAACATGGTCAGTAAGGATTCATATAGCCGACCCCAACTTGTTTGAGATTTGGGGGTAGTTATTATTGTTATAGGATATTGTTGTTTGCATATGCGATGTCCACTAATTTTATTCGACGAGTTTGATTCGATATCCTTAAATGTTCTTGCCACATTTTCAGTAGCTTCATACTTCTAAATGAGCTGTAGTTATTATTGTTATAGGATATTGTTGTTTGCATACACGATGTTCGATAATTTTATTTTACGGGTTTGATTCAATATCCTTGAATGTTCTTGCCACATTTTCCTGTCCAAATTCTACGTTTTGCCTTTCTTAGTTTCATATTTCAGGACTTGTAAACTGTTTCCAGGGGATGGTAAAAGGTCTTCTATCTTATCCTCATCCTGAATTGGGGAGTTTTAGACTCAGAATGAAATGCCTCTCAAAATTGAGCAAAACTTTTAATCTCATAAGTCATAACATGATTTTGGAGGCTGTTGGCTAGCTAATGTGCTAGTAAACTGGCAATGAATTGCTGGGGTTCTTACAACATTCTTTCTTTGACACCACCATCAGATACAGTGTAAACTACTCTTGAGTTCTTTTATTTATTTTATCCCACCTTTCTCTTCACACACATATTACACCAGTTGCAGAGACTTTGCTGTAAAATCATTGAGTCGAGATAGATGCATTAGTTCAAAAATAAAACCAACCTTCTGTTCTTGGTGCACCTATTTGTCTTTTTACCGCATCCAATGTCATAGGTGAGTCTGAAATCTAGCTGTGTATTTGATCTGCAAGCTGCAATCGTAGACAAGTTTAATGCACATATTCGTCAAAGCCGATATAATTTTCTTGCAGTCCTATACTCCTTTTAGCTTTCTCAAAAAAATGTTTCTTTTTCTCTTGTAGTCTAGTGGAAATTATAGCTGTCTCCAATTAATGATTTCTTCAAGTATAATGGAAATTAGCATTCTAACTTCATGGTTTTTATGTTAATTTGAATTTATGGCCTGTAAGATATTGAAATATGGTGCTTTAGGATATGGCTAGAAATCCTGGATACTTTTCCAGAGTTGCTGACCTAATTACTTCTAATCTACTGGACTTATTGTGTTTGCCTTAGATATGGGATACAGCTGGGCAGGAAAGGTTCCAAAGCCTTGGCGTGGCTTTCTACCGTGGAGCAGATTGTTGTGTTCTAGTGTATGATGTGAATGTCATGAAGTCATTTGAGAACCTTAACAACTGGAGAGAAGAATTTCTGATCCAGGTAGTATAGAGTTATAGATTAGTAATTTTCTTGCAAGCTTTGACGTGTAGAAGTGATTTCTGAGAATTTTTTCCTTAATGTTCAGGCCAGCCCATCTGATCCTGAGAACTTTCCATTTGTTGTATTGGGGAATAAGATAGATGTTGATGGTGGCAATAGTCGAGTGGTAAATTAATATCTCTTGATTATTCTTCCTCACATGAGTGATGCTCCTACTGAATTTGGTATCTTTGGATGGATGTAAATGAGATCATTGGTTTCATAAGATTGGTTTCTGTGGATTGCAGGTGTCTGAGAAGAAAGCCAAGGCATGGTGTGCCTCCAAGGGGATACCTTACTTTGAGACCTCCGCAAAAGAGGGATTCAATGTGGATGCAGCTTTCCAGTGTATAGCTAAAAATGCTCTGAAAAATGAACCTGAAGAAGAAATGTGAGTACCTCTTCCAAACAGGATAGTATCTATATTTTGAACCTTAGTTGGTTCCTAAAGGCCTGTGCTTATGACTGGGAAAAAGAGAAATAGCTTGTTGTTTTAGAAGTAGAAGTGTCTGAAGAACTTTTTTGAAGGAGTCAGTCAATGTCTTAGTCATGAAAAAACTGTCTTCTAGGCGAGGGATGATCTCAGAAAACTGATTAGCCTTGATCTTGATAGGTATATTTTGATGAAGATAAGTTAAATCAAGAACCTTGAAAATTATTTCTTCTGTTCTGATTTGATTGTTCTATTTCACATCTAGAGGGTAATTTGACGAAATTAGTTGTGAAGTTTGAAATACCTTAACATGCCTTTAGAATTTAACTAAAAAGTTTGAAAATCATTTGAGAGGCACAATGAAATTGCCAATTTTTTTTATGTCAAAACATTTAGGATCCCCTTGAAGATTTTTGTTGATGTTAATTGCTCTTTTCATCTTAAACTTGTAGATACCTTCCCGATACTATTGATGTTGCTGGAGGAAATCAACCAAGATCAACAGGATGTGAATGTTGAAGATTTCCTTTGGTTGCATTATTCCATAGACTGCTAGTGCAAGTAACCTTGATCTAATGATTTATTTACTACAAGACAGTTAAAATCTCTGTATTTGATTTTTGATTCCGGATTCCTCTCTTCGGAAGTGTAATTATGATGTTGCAGCTTAATTTTTTTCCTCCTTGGATACTTATTGATGTTTCAGACTCTATAATGATACATGCTAATGTACTATTCATGTTCGATACACTTGACTACATGTTTGACCTGTTTTCACCTGGCTCATTTTTTACTCGCTCATTTCAGACTCTAAGCTGTATGAATGGGCTTGTAGATTAACGTTTGAACACGGACGTATTGTCCTTTAGTCTTCCTGGCTACTTAAACGAACACTAGTAGCTTCCAAAGTCATGAAGCTTACCCAACTTTATTAATTTTTGCTTATATTGAGAAATGATTAGTCTAGTATTATTTTAAAAATTTCTTTTTGGAGTGATGTGTTAGTTTTATAAGTGTCTTACATAATTTACCTTGTCTAAAAAAGTTGTTTAGGAAACTATTGATGATAAGCATATACGTATTATTTAAAACTGATTTGTTATGAGAAGTGCAAAAAGTGACTTCCATATTTGTTTAATCAATAATCCTGTTCCCAACCAATAATTTTGCAAAACGTTATCCATGAACTTTCTAGAAACAAACTATTCTTCACCAAAAATTAAAAAATGGAATTGCCAAAGGCCCTAAAACTAATCATTTTAGACAAATGTTAGACCCTCTTAAGTTATTTCCTAAAAATCACAAATAAGCACACGATCGATATAATGAACAATCATGTGAAAAGCTAATAATTATATGGTGATAAATCAAACTCGGTCCCCAATATCTTCTCTCGAAATATTACTTCTATTCAGGCTGCGGGTTTCACGAGATATTCGGGTCCTTCTCGGACTTTAAACCGACAAATTATGTCGGTTTGAAAGTGGTGCCACGTACCGAATCGCTATCTACAAATCAGAAAGTGGTCCACATTTCTTTTGCCTCATAAATCACAATCAAAGAGCTTTAGGGTTCCCAATTCAAGTAAATTAGGGCTTTTTCCTCTAGTGAATTGTTATTACCAGCTGAAACAATGGAGTTAACAAAGGAATCGGAAAGTTTGCTCGACAAAATCCGGCCACCACTTCTCGAAGATGCAGGCCTCGAAGATTGTGCTCTACCACCGGAATTAATCAAAGAGGCATTTTTCAAAGCCGCCACCGCCGTACGATCTATGATTTCTCTATCAGACGACGAAGACGAATCCGAATTCGAAGGTCAGTGTGTTAAAACTCCATCGCCAATCGAGGATTCTACTAAGGATGCTCTTGTAGGAATCACGGAGGGTATTGACAACATTCCCGGAAAATGTATTACGGAGAAGGGCAGCGGCGGTGAAGTGCCGGAAGTAACGAGCGACGTGGTGGCTGGCAATAAGGATCCGGAAGAGGGCGGTGACTTGGTGGGTGGATCATATCTTCCGGAAGGACGTCAATCTTGTGTGGATGGGCTGCAGGATTTGGAGATAGGAGACAAAAGGGGAAAAATTAAGAAAAAGGAAGAGGAAGAAAGTGAGAAGCCAACTCTAGTTGAAGGTTTTGTATGAGCATATAATCAGTCTAATTTTGCTGGATATCTTGTAAATTTCTTTGAATAATTGTTGTACTAGTATTAGACATGTACTAAAACATTTTCTATTTGAAGTTTAATTGATGGATTGATGTAATCATATTTTTAGTTGTATGTTCTTTTTTCAAGATATTTTGATTTTTACACCTAAATTATTTAGAAATATCATTTTTTTTTTCTGTTCAATTTGCAGATCATCGAATTTATTTCCACTAAAATGTGGTAGCTGAGACATTAAAATAAATGAACTGGTTTCTTTAAATTGAATTTGGAGTTAAGGTCGTGCAGATGCCATGATTCAGTTTGTTGGGCTTGGTTTAGGTGCTAGATGTTGATGCCTTTTTAATGTTTACTAGTACCAACAATGAGGCAAAACTATCACACCACACCAAATATAAATGAGACTTCGATAGTATATTCAAACGAACATCCAAAAAAAAATAGTTGTCATAGCCATTCGTACCAGGAATATTTACTTCATTTTGATCTAAAATATGAATACCGTATTATCTATGCTTAAATTGGCCCCAACGGGGATAAGATGAACAACTTTATTAATGTTGTGGGGTGCAGGAATTTTGCTTTCTGCCCGAGGGTATAAATATAATGATCAGTTGAAAAGTATAGTATTTTGAAAAAATAAAGCACAATTTCAACTATTGTAACACCCACATGCATCTGTTCAATAACAATAACTTAAGCTAAGGTTACTCTGATTATTAAATTTAATCTACGATAGTCATGTAATAGAGTGTCAATTCTTGTTTGTCCAATGAAGTAGGAAAATGATGGAACACGTTTACGATACATAGTCTTTTTTATTTTATTCAATTATTATAGTGATATGTCTTGCAACCAAACAAGTCATAGCAGTTCAGTAAGATATCAACTCACACATGGAAATTAAATACTAGTGAAGATGGGCCATGATGTGTTGGATTTAGCTGATAGAAATTGTTGACTTTGTATCACCACTTAAACGTACAACAGGGACCGTAGGGGCCTATGCCCCAATTCTCAACTTTATAAATTCTATGCATCTTATTTAATACTGTATCTAATGTACTGTTGAATTTTTTAATTTTATTTTTTCTCCAATGAGCAACATTACATTACAGATACAAATAAATCTTCGTTAATGGTAGTAATTAGTGATGACATTACATAAATATACGAGGAAGGACCTTTTATTGCTACACTATGTCCCATCTTCTTATCTAACATATACCTAAATCATTGCTAAGCCAACCCTACATTTATGTTCAAAATTATTAGAGTACTATTACTTTGAAATTGACGACTTCTCTATGTGAGGAGATGCTTATTGGTTGGTCAAGTGCCAAATGATAATTAAGAATAAACTCAATAATTTCAGTACCACGAGTTTCTATATCTTAGTTTACATCTGTAGGCTGTAGCAATGAAAAGACTATTAACAACTTTTGAGGAAAACGAAGAGAGAGAGGAGGTTGAAGGTAGGACGTAAGAAGTTTATCCAAATTTTAAAAAGTAATTTCTTTTAATATTGATATAAGACTAAAATTAATAATTTTATAATATTTATAAGTAGATATTGAATTTCATTAGCTTTTTCTTTACCTAGAATTCTCACAAGTGTCATTTATTAATACATCCAGCATTTGTACTATCTTTGTGCATCATACTAAACATTCTTAATAAATTGGCGTGACAGTATTACCAGCTGTTAACAAAGAAAGACAACTATGGCCAAGTGCGAGAAAAATAATGAAAGGCAGAGTCAAAAATTGTCATTAAAATGCTGAAGCAAGCTGATTTCAAACGTTGTCAAAAAGCAAAAGTGTACCTTCATTTGTTGTGCGACTTGCGAGTACCTGTCTCCTCTGTATTAATACTGGTTAAGTTCAACTCTCAACTCATAAAGTTGCCTTCCTTTTTTCTACTTTTATTCC
Source organism: Solanum pinnatisectum (assembly GCA_035578085.1). Lineage (NCBI taxonomy): Eukaryota > Viridiplantae > Streptophyta > Magnoliopsida > Solanales > Solanaceae > Solanum > Solanum pinnatisectum. Next base: position 53,259,755 of record CM069078.1, on the reverse strand, counting down.
AAAGTTGCTATTTTTCTTGTATTTACTTTTGTAATTCTTGATTTTTCTTGTTTCTAATTTGAGCTTATTTTCCAGGTTTCTGACTTGGTCAATATTTATCCTCGTCTATCTTAGAAGAGTGAAAAGGTGGGGACTCAGAAATTGATGGCTAAAACTGAATTTAAATTGAAGGGTTTGAGAAAATATGGAGTTGCTGTGAGTGGTTTGCTTGTTCTAGCTTTAGCTGTTGTTGCTTGTGGAGAGCAAATTCCATATGAGACCACTTTGAGCAACAATGGAACAACTCATAGCTATGAGTCAAGTTACTTATTTGATCTATTCAATCTTTTTCGGAAAAAGAGTGAGATTCATTACCACCATGTTTGGCCTGTAAGTTCAAGTTCTTACCTATAACAGTTTTTACTTTTTATGGCATATTTACGATATCAAATGATAGATGATATGATGATTCATAGATGGATCCAGAGTTTAAACATGAAAAGTTCAAATCTTTTAAGTTTTTTAGCACCTTACTTATTGTAGGTCTCAAATTCTGGATTCAATTTCTTTTTTTACCTTGATTAATTCCACGGGATAACTGACAACTCCCACAAGCATCATGTTCCTCTATCCACCAAGGCTAGTTTGAACCAGAGACCTCATTATTCTCGACACACCTCAGTGACCACTAGACCTACACCATTGGGTGCAATTCAAAACTTAATGGAGTACTTGTTAAAATCTACGAGATTTTTTGCATATATATCCAAGTTTTGTGTCTAAAATTGGTTTAGTTGAATCAATAATGCATAAGCGGCACCCACCTCTGTGACGATTGACTAGCTCTAAAGTTATTATTATTATTTTTTTTTTGGCTGTTTGAGTTTTGGGCAAGATTATTGATGTAATGAAGTGGATGTTGTCAATGAATGGTTGTATGCAATGCAGGAACTGGAATTTGGGTGGAGGCTGATTGTTGGTTCAGTAATTGGATTCTTTGGTGCTGCTTTTGGGAGTGTAGGAGGTGTCGGGGGAGGGGGTATCTTTGTCCCCGTGCTTACTTTGATCATTGGATTTGATCCAAAAACATCAACTGCAATATCAAAATGTAAGAGTTCATTTATAATCTTACTAGTTTCACACACATTTGTAATTGAAACTTGATTTTAAGAGGTCAAACTTCTTGTTTGATATTACTCCAAAGTGCTTGCAAATACTTTGCGTCTTTTAGTAGCTCAAGTCTTTGTTGTGGCCTTCTGAGAGGAGTCCCAAAATTTCCTTTATCCTTTTGTATTTCCTAGATTAAACACATTTTGCAACATCATTATCTCGATGCTTTACGCCCTTTTTTGCTTTTCTCGACAGGTATGATCACTGGTGCAGCGTGTGCAACTGTCTACTACTGTCTTAAGCTGAGGCATCCATCACTTGACCTGCCCATCATTGATTATGATCTAGCTCTTCTTTTCCAACCAATGTTGTTATTGGGGATCAGTATTGGTGTTGTACTAAATGTACTTTTTGCCGAATGGATGGTTACAATCTTATTGATCATTCTTTTCTTAGGTAACTGCTATTTTCAGCTGCAATTTTGTCTGTTTTGTCAGTATGTATTCTGATTGGTTGTGGGACTCTTAGCTGCATCAACCAAGGCATTCTTCAAGGGCATTGAGACATGGAGGAAAGAAACTATTATTAAAAAGGTTGTCTCTTGGTCCTTTTTGTAATTGCAGAGTACAAGACAAGAATGTCTGTTGCTATATATATTCATAATACATCTATATTTCTTTCGCGTTCAGGAAGCAGCTAGGCGCTTGACATCTAATGGTGGGTGCCGATCTTCTCTATCTTCTACACCTCAACAGGGATATTTGAAAATCTGTGTAATATTCTAAAACTGAAATCAGATGCTGGTGTTGAAGTTGCATACAAGCTTATACCTGGAGGTCCGAAAAATGATTCTACTTTTTCAAAGGAAGTTTATAAAGCAAAGGAGGTAATTAATACTCTCTGTGACACAAATTCTTTCACACACTAAAGTTTTCTGTACATCACAATCTAATCGACTCCTTATAAACAATTTCCTAGTTTATATTTTTTCCTGAATTTAAATGTGACATTTCTTCAATGCTGATTTCTTGAACTACTCCAGGTCTCAATTTTTGACAATATGTACTGGAAGGATACCGCCAGACTTATTGCGGTCTGGATCATAATCCTCTTTCTGCATGTCTCCAAGGTTCCTGCTTTTGTTACTTTTCAAGAGCTTTTACATGTTGATGATTTCATTCTGTGCTTTCATGCAATATTGCCTTGCTGATTTGGAGCGCCTTTTTTATATACAGAATTATGCCCCAACATGTTCCACGACATATTGGACCTTAAGCCTTTTGCAGGTAGTTAACTGTTATTTAGATGTAAACGGAACTGTTTCTCAGAGCAAGTAATTCGCCCCTCCTTCTCATTCACATGTAAATCCCATCAATCTTATCAATGTCATTCGACAGAGAAGAATTAAATTATAAGTTGTGTGATCTAAGCTTGTGATATTAAATTGATAATTTGTATCTTTCCCCTGCTTTCTGGTCATGTCGAATGAGCCAAATGAGCTTCTCCTCCACTTAAAAAGAGAATTTTGACTAAGAAAGTTAAAATTTCTATTTATCCTACTTTTCAGCTCCCCATCGCTGTTGGAGCTTCTGCATATGAAGCTGTTTGCTTGTACAAGGGATCGAGGGTGATTCTTTCAAGTGGAGAAGCAGTAATAACATGGAAAGTTCATCAGTTGATTTTTTACTGTTGCTGCGGCATTTTGGCTGGTATCGTTGGTGGTCTGCTAGGTCTTGGTGGTGGATTCATTTTGGGTCCATTGTTTCTGGAGCTAGGGATTCCTCCTCAGGTGCATTTCATCTCTTTTAATACCTCTTGTTTGGAACGTCCCTCTACTGAAAGAGAATATAGTATCTTGGACTTCCTAAATTAAACAGTTGTAGTAATTTCTCAAAGAGGCGCTCACACAGCTAGTAATTTTATAAATGTAGGTATCAAGTGCTACTGCTGCTTTTGTGATGATATTTTCCTCCTCCATGTCCGTCATACAATATTACTTGCTAGGACGTTTTCCAGTTCCATATGGTAAGAACGATGCTTTGAAGCCTAAAATAAATTACCTCCTCAGATAAGTGGTATTCGAGCAATTACATTGATAATGAAGAACATGGGATTCCGTTTACTTGTTTACTAACATGTTTTTTTATCTGGACTTGTTTCAGCACTGTATGTTATTGCTGTGGCCAGTATTGCAGCTTTAGTAGGACAGCATGTCGTACGAAGAATAATTAGCATAGTTGGTAGAGCATCTGTGATTATCTTCATTTTGGCCCTCACAATCTTTGTGAGCGCAATATCACTAGGCAAGTATCTTCATATTTTCACTCGATTTTTTTTTTTTTGGTGCAAGTGGACGCATTCACCACTTTTGATCATTTGCTCATTCATCTGCTAATGTCTGCAGGTGGATTTGGCATAGCAGACACGATTAAAAGGATCAACGAAGGACAACATATGGGCTTTGATAATATATGTGCATATAATCCTTAGGCAAAAAATTGAATTCATTTCATGTATTTGGTCATTATGGTTGTCAGCATCAGGAAATCAACTTAGGCATTATAAATGTAAATTGTATTTGATGTGTACACAACTTAAAATCGATTGTTCACCTTGACGGAGCCAATTTGCAGTATTTGTAAATGCTTGTCTATGATTGATAAGGCTCTCAACTGTTAAACAAATATCTCGATTTCTTGACACACAGCTTCCCTATTTATTGGCTCTATGCAATGTGAGTTTGGATTAGTTAGGTAAGTGGGTTACAAAGGAAACAATCAAGTGGAACTACCCCAAACATGCGCGATGAATTGATTGGCTTGTTATCTTTAATTCCAAAACACATGCAAACTTGACTTGTTATTCAACTCAAAGTTGATTGAGCAATAGATAAAAGCATCAACATGTGATGTAATCCCAACATTTTAAATCATATAATATGCTCCAAATACATGTAGTAGTATACTATGTATTTATATTCAGGTTTTGGATGGGGTTACAGAAATGTTCACGTCAATACAGTTAATTTGCTACTACTAGTTTACTGAACTGTGGACCTCTGTCTCCACTCTCTGAAATATCTACTCATATAACCGGCAGGTATCATATATATGATGTATAATTCTCCTCGTCTTCAAACAATTAGCTTGTCCCTGCATGAAACTGTTTCCTATAGTTCATCTCTAATTTCACGATTGTGTTCTTTCAAATTATTGTTGATGAGAGCAGCCAATTCTTTTGTGCTTGATTTTGTAGGAAGTGGTATCTACACAAGGATATTCAACAGGGAAACTCATTAAAGGCGAGCAAGAAAAATAGAAATGATCAAATTGTATTATCATAAAAACTTACTGGATTTGTCTTTTCATCAGCTAAGTAGAAGAGAAGCGTTGGATAGTCATCAACCTGCTTGTTGGTAAGAGCAAATTCAATATTAATAGCTAATCAGAATCTTAAGATACTATCCATCTCCCTGCCATTTGACAGTACTTGTTTAATTTTGTTTTATTCCTTCTTGTGATGCATTTCACTAAGATACTTTTTCTGGCCAAATTCATTAGCATAAAAATGGGATACTCTCTTGGCAGTTTATGCTAGACAAGATATAATTCAACTGTTTCTCAAGCAGAAATAAAAAATGATAGAACTGGCGCGAGACTATTTCAAGGTACAAATATTGTAACAATTAGGCATATCTGTTGTTGGCTACCAGAAGAATCCATGCAGTGGACACAAAGAGTCGAGAAGAGTTTGATGTCAGAATCCTCTGAACTGATGGAAAGGAAGGAACTCTAATAAAGGAGACGTGTGCCTGCCCTTATCTGGATCTCTAAGGTGAATTTCTAAAGATGAAATTGTGTGTCAATAACATAATCCACAGTCAAATATTCTGAAGATATTGATATCAGGTTTTTCATGAAAGCAAATATCTGACGAAAACATCTCATTACCAGCATTGTGTATCACAGAACATCTTTAGAGTTTTTTTGTCAATGGTGGATAGTAATTTAGGGTGGATTCTGGGGAAAAGGTTTGTAATTTAACATCCTTTTTCAAGAATTTTCTATTGATTCCTTTCTCTAAACTCAATCCACTTCTCCAAGGAGGAAAACTCGACCTTCTGTCATATATCTAGGGATGCTAAACGGAGTCATAACTTAATGCATATTCTGCATAATGTTGGTTTGAGATGAATTTAAATGGAGAATTATGAATAGTGAAGATTCATATAGCCGACCCCAGTCCCCAACTTGTTTGGGACCGAGGCCTAGTTGTTGGTAACTTAATGTCTGGACAAAATATTCAGACAGGAATTTTTTCATCAAAAGCATTAAGGATCTGAGCACTGTATCAATTTAAATCAGACGAGTAAAGTTTTTTGTATTCTCACCTGTAATTTCGGATGTTCATTTAGGGAAGCATCTATCCTTGCAAAGATCAAGTTGTCCAAACCTTTGAAATGCTTGGCCAACTTCTCCATTTGCTTGCTTGTGGTTTCACAAGTTATGCACCATGGTGTGTATATCTTCAGTACATGAGTAGAGATACATCATTATGAAGGTATGAGATTATGCAGAACATCTTTAATGTGAGTTTCCTCAACAAAGGAAAAAGTATGTCATTTTTCCTCTGCAGTTAATTCATATACCAAATGCTCAAGAACTCTAACAAACACTTGAGAAAATGAGACTGAAGTTTCAACAAGTGTCTGATCTGTGTAAAACAATACAAACCTCTAGAAGAATGTTTTCTGGACTGTTCAGGATCAATTCATCAAAGGTCTTACCAACAACTGTCAGAATGCTCATGTTCTTCTGCAATTATGGAGCAAAGGTTTTTAGAGTTAATACAACTTTCTTTTATAAACATAACTATATCAAATTTTCCTCAGCTAATGTCAAGCAAAAAGGATCAGATAAAAAAACATAAGCTGCATCTGTAATAGAAATTATGATTTAAAACAATTTCGGCCAGCACAGAACTTGATCAATCAACATAACAAAATCTGGCGCAGAGATGAGGCAGACCACAAAGTATGTTATGGCACTAGAGCAAGCTCCAGAACATGTGGATAAATTGATGCAAAACAGAAATTCTGATCAAAACTAGTAAAGTTTATGCTCAAACAACTGATATGGTGTAACCGAAGAAAGCTTGTTGCGCTATTATTACGAGTATGATGTGATATGTTCTCTATAATCCAGAGAATCTTTCAGTCAGTTATTAGGGAATTTACCAGACCATTATGCCAGATACAAGCTATACTACTAACATAACTTGAATTAGGCAAGCTAAAGCACTGCAAATTATGTTTTCCTAATTGCCAAAACATAAACAGACATCATAAGAATTATTGTTAAAAGAACTTACGTTATCAGGAATTGGTTGTGATTTGTAGTATGGTGACACGGTTCCACTCACAAGACCTGAACAAAAGTCCTGCAAAAATCAATCAGCAATGTGAATTTCAAATCATAATTTGAAGAAACCTAGAAAGAGAAAGCAATTAGAGAGATATTGATACTTCTATGCTTGTTGGTGTGGTATCTGACTCCAACAAATATTTCAAGCTGCTACTGTAGTTGAAAGATACTACCTGTGCATCCACACAAAGGTTGTCTGAGCAAACTTAATAAATAGCTAGTACAGAGAAGTTGAAAAATACTTCATGAAAAACTAACCACAGAGTCTTTTGATTCTTCTAGACCAACCATACTTAGGAAGGGCTTTGCAAGATTTTCCTCTCTAATATCTACAAATATGAACATTATCTGCAATCGAAAGGCAGATGTCAATCACACAAATCCAGTAAGGAAGAAAAATCTGCTTCACTAGATCCTGACAAGAGAGAAACCTTTGATTTGAACTTTCTTGCAATGTCTTGCAAGGGTTCCACAAGTTTCTTGAAGTCATCAGGCTCAGCAATTATCAACACCTATATGCCATTGAAACATAGGTAAAAATCCAACAATTATCACAAATTAGTGCCTGATTACAGTATGCTTATAAAATGCCAGAACTAGATATACATTGTACAGTGTGTTGGCTGGAGAGATGAGATTTTCCTCATCTAAGTGTTTGTTACAACCTTTATAACCAACAGCAAAGCTAAGTCCAGCCTGGCTTAATCAACTATAGATGCTCAGAACTGTAATGAACTTTGTTAGTAGTCTCCTTTTCTTATTATAGGTGTTTTAACATATATTTGTGAAAGTAAAATGTCCACGCAAGAAAAAAACGAAGAAATTATTGGTGTTACAGCTGACCTTCTGCTTCTCATGGATAAAATTGTTGACTCTATACAAGCCCAAAGATGATTTAGATAAAATCAACACTTGGATATACAAGTGTTTCCACAAATATCAAAGACTAACATTGTTTCAACAATACAGGAGAACAGCCTTTGTCTTCTACACCTTTCTTTCATAGAGAAATGCAAGTCGTTGTATAATGAAATACTAACAAGTGCATGAGCATATGAATTACATGAATGGAGATGTCAAATGCTTTGCGAAACGGAAGATATAAAGTACAATGAGTCAGGTGCAATAGTTACCTGAAGTTTGTTTGTGTTGGAGTAAACTCTAGCAGCGTTAAGTTCTGTAAGTACTGTAGTTAAGGGGAACTTGTTATCATCCAAAAACTGCAAGATTCCATCTGTACTGAAGCTTCCTTCTGCAAACCACATCAATGATGTGAATACTGATATGCTATTAAGCAACGCAATGCTACTGAGAAAATCAAGTCTAGATTCAAAAATAACAGCAATGTTCCTAGAGATCATGGAATGATATATCCATTTAATCTTTACAAACTTTTAGCCATCCAATGAATAAGCAGTTGTAGATTTAACTGCTCAGCTGCAGGCATAGTCAGGAACAACCATCTATCGTGAGAGAATAGTAATGCTTGAGCAAGGAAGTGGTGTAAAATGTAACTCTAGAATCTAATAATAGGAAACCTACCATATTCCGTGTATTTCTCTGGCTCACTTTTAACTAGACCAAGGAAAACACTGGTTGGCTTAAAATCAGGGAAGAGGTGCTTGGCAATTTCTGCATTGTTAGTTTCCACAAACTGAATTTCACTGTCCATTTCGGCTGCTTTTGTAAATTCATCATAATCAGATCCCTGTGATTTTACATGCATGTTAGAAGCAAATTCCATAAACTATTTTGTTCGGTAGACTATTTATATTTTGGTGAGATGAGGGAAATTCGACTAAAACAGGAAGGTAAACACCAAAAATGCCCTTATTATGTTGTATGCATTATAAAGCAGAAAACTAAATGTACGGAATGAATTCCATCATTAACCAAACCATGGGTGGATAAAGTTGAGTTGAACAAACAAATAACACTAAACTTCATTAGATGTTGTCCCCTGGTGCATCATAGGCAGTTATAAGACAAGAAATAAAACACGTAAAGGTGAAAACTAAAGCAACACTATTTACTAACTTCTATCAGAAGAAATGAAGTAGCAAAGATACTCTAAGAGATGAAGGATACATAAACAAATCAACTTTTAGGTGAAAAAATAAACAGCATATAGCAATAGCTACAAGGAAAAAGCAGCTAGAAATGTTTTTCCTAATCAACCATACTACTGTTAAGCCTTTATTTCTGTTTCAGATCAAAGAGAACTTACTTGGTACCAGTTTAAAAACTTATATGTCAAAAGTAAGAGTAACTGTGACATTTTGATAATATGCAGTCTTAGAGAACCCCTAATTTGCTTTGATTAAAATTTATTTGATTTTGGAATGAATTTTGATCCTGTATATAGAGGTACGAAACAGATGATTCATATGGCTGAACCCAACTAACCTGGGATTGAGGCAAAATTAATTGATTGATCAGACCTAGTGCTCACTTCAAGATTAGAAGTCCCTAGTATGTTAAGATACTTCTTTTAACTTAGAAGATATGACACATTCTTGATTTCAACTTTGTACGAATAAACAAATTACACAAGTTTTCCAATTCCTGAACTGATAAAAGAAAATTATACATGTCAACTAAATGCCAAAAGAGACGAAAAGGTAATACCTCAAATTTCTCAAACAGACCAACCACAAACATGGAATGCTTCTTGAGAAAGTGTCTTGCCTCAGCATCTGAGCTAATTCTAATAATAGGTACACCTGTCTTCTTCCTTGCCCAGATAACAAGTTCTTCCCTGATCGATATGCAGACCACAGATGTAAATCAACAAATCCGATGCACATATGAAAGCACAACATAAAGAGCTACACAAGTCTGTCCTCCTAATTTTACTACTGTACTAGCTTACTACTCCCTCCTTTCCTATTTATGTGACATTTTTAGTTTAACTAGAGTCAATTTGACTAATCTTTGAAACGAAATTGGATAAGATCAAATCAAAATTTAGATATTCAAAAATTGCTTACGCGGAGAATCCACCAGTGTAAGGTTGAGAAGTGCCATTGACAAACAGAAGCAAAGTCGGGAACCCTTTGATCTCGAGAGTAGAAGCAACTTTAGGGTATCGTTCAGCATCAATCTTCGCCATCAAAAGCGGACTCCCCAATTCTTTGAGAGCAGTAGCAGCCTCAGCAAATTTCGGCATTAACTCCGCACTCCTGGCGCACCACGGGGTGTAACCCAGAACCAAAACATACTCATTTCCATCAATTGCCCTCTTAGTATTGTCATTATTAAGCTCAAGTACTATTCTTTGTGCCTTACTTACAAACTCAGCTTCAGATTGTTTCTCATGATGCGCCCCTTCCGGTTTTTGCTGCAAATCTTCTTCTTCATCCAATGCTATGAGTTCTTCCAAACCTTCCATGTCATCACCATCTTCATCATCTAAGTCAAGCTCAGAAGAAATTGATGGAGTCAAAAAGCTGAGCAAGAGAAGAAGGATTAAGGTAAAAAGGATAAATCTTGAAGAGGGTTTTGGAGTATACATGATAACTATTGAATGTAAAGATCAATTCTTGTTGGGATTTCTAGTTTTAATACTGAAAATGGGTGCAAATTTGATTGGGATCTATGAAGATGTAAAGTGAAGTGAAAAGGGTGAGGGTAGAGTCACGGAAGAAGTGGGGGGCACATCGCTGAAGAAGGCTGACCAGAGTCTATATTTAAGTAACGTTAAGTTGAACGTCAATCGCGCCACATTTTAATGCTATCATATTTTTTTTTAGCCCAATGTCGGTTCTCGCATTAGGAGGACTAATTTAGATTTTTTTGGCCTAAGAGATTCATTTAAGGGATATTTCTTTATATAACGTAAATTGACTTTGATTCAGGAATTATCTACCTTTTTTTGTTTTGGTTAAATAGTCAAATACACACATACTCGTTTGGTTTCTTTTTAATTTTGAAAGTCATTCGATATAAATTTTAACTAAAATTTGATATGAAAAAAGTTGCAGTTTATAGTATTTTGAATATGTAAAATTTTATTTTTAAATATAGAATGAATGCAATCTAATTTCACTTTAAAAGTTGTCAAATTGACTTTCAAAAAACGAAATATAACAATTAAAAAGGAATGGAGGAAGTACTTTCTTTTTGGAGTTTCATAGATTTTTTATTTTTTGGTTTCCTACTTGGTGTTCGGAGTTGGCGTTTTATAGATAAATTATCATGGATGAATTTTCTTACTGAACTATTACTAAATGTTTATAGAAACAAACTTTAACTATAGTTTTTTCATTTTTCTTATCTGAAATATCATTATTGTTTAGGTGGAAAAAGTGACAATAGATAATTGAAATGTGTTTTTAACAAACATTTGATGATAGTTTAGGTAAAAAAACTCAAAAAAATCAAGCTATATTAAGTGCTTTAATTGGAAAACAAGGTTCCACTATTAGACACGTTTTCTATTGAAACCTTTTATATATTTAAGCCTCAAAATCAATGCTTTTTTAGTTAATGCTGAATAAATTCAATCCATTCAACCATACTTTAATAGGAGTTTAATGTTATCATTTGACTAACGGTTTCAGTCGGCAACGTAACGGTTGAAGAACTGTAACTATTGGAAATTTAAGCTTTACATTATGGTTATCGGCATTAGGAATTAGGAAATATTGTAACTAAGTAAAATATGACAATAATAACACATAAAAAAAAAGTTCTTTTTGTAGTTGCACATAAAGTTTGACCTATAAAATGCTAATTCCATTTTCAATTCCTTAATTAGTACATTTTCCATTAATTAGTACATTTCTGATTTAAGTCTAATAGAATGTCTTAAAATCCCGTTTTCGTTTACAATTTTTTATGCTATTGTTGATCAATCTATCTAAAAGTAAAACAATAGAAACTTGAAATTGGAACTCTTTTTTTGGTCACTAATGACGCCATAGACAAAAAATGATGAAAATCCTATTGATAAAGGAGAGGCATGATCATTGTCTCTCGATCCAATCCATCCTTCCTGGCCTCCCCAACACACTCTTGATACGAAGGAGGACGCTCCCTTCCTCCCACGCTCTTATATAGACGGTAGGTAAATAGATCTTCATAATACAATTATCATTCATGAACCCAAACTTACATATGTACACCAATTCAACTTACAGCCAACAATGTTCTTTTGGGGGAAATGCTATTTTATTCGAATGATATATAGTGTACTCAAAATTGGACTTACTTTGCTAATAAAAAGAGAAATTTTACATAAGCTTGTCACACCCAAAGTGAAAAATGAACTTTGCTAAGAAGAGAATTTTACAGAAAGTTGTCTGCACACAAACTGAAAATGAAGCAAACGATCATATTTCTTCAGCTGTAAACACAAGAATTCTTCTTGAACTTGATGGGTTTTGTGCTAGTTGAGTCAATAACTAAATCACATGAGATTTCCTTTTTGTGCTTTGTTCTGACTAATTTCCCCACCACATCTCCGCGCGACTTGATTTCAAACTCCAACTTTAATGGAACTTTAAAACCGCCGTTGGTTGCTGCATCAAGACTTGATCCAGCTCCATACAAGGGAACCTTTGTTGCTTCTATGCTCACTAACACGGTCCGCCTACTCTTCCTCGGTTGAAAATATTTTTTTAGCTGCAAAACCAAAGAAAATTAAGAATATGATGTTAGCAAGACGTGCAATAGGTCAAGTTTTACTAATCGATGTTGTTTCTCCGTTTTCTCAACATTGGTGACATTTCCCGTCATGAATTTGGCAGCTCGTACAGAGAAGGTGTCGCATTGAGCCCTTTAAAAAATAAGTTTTTGTGTTTGTTTATGATTAAAAAAATAACTTTTATTAGTTTGGTAATTAGACAAAATTATAAAAGAACAAACACCTAAATGAAAATGATTTTGAGTTGGGTTGCGATCCTTTGTTCAGCCCAATTTGACCCGTCCATTCTTTATCCAGCCAAATACTGGGGAGTCTTATTCACTCGATCTGTTTAACCTTGCCTAAATTAGTCCAAACCGTGTGAGACAATGCTTGCTAATTGAAAAGGCAGAACAACAAGAGAGACATCCTTCCCAAGAAATGAAAGAAACGTGTAATGAGATTACCTGCCCACTAGCAACAACGATGTCAGAATAGATGAGATTGATGGGGGTGGAGGTAACATGAATGCCATAGAACGTAGCTGGATTGTACACGCTTATTCTCAACGACGCATTCACTGTCATCATCTTAGTTACAACTCCTGTGAAGTCTGAACCTTCACCGACGTAGAAGTTATTCACAACCATACTCTGAAAAGAACCACAAAGAAAAAGTTGGTCAACTTGCTATAACTATGAACCAAGGGCTTTCTGGCTTTTAAGTCTTCTTTCCTAGTCCCCACTTGCAGCTCTTGACCAGAAATTAACATCATGAGGAGAAAGAGTGCTTATCAGTGACTTGCTATTGAAATATAACCATGTCAATTTTGGATTTCGCTGCTACTAATTTATGATGAAGTAGAACTTGATAGACCCACTAGACCCATTCTCTATACTATCAATAGGATCAAAATATAACAAGTCACGCACGCATACTACGTTCGATAAAGAAAGGTCATGATAGATGGAATTGGATGTTGTATCATTAGAAGCATGAAATCACACAGGAATTTCACACAATAATTTCAATATTGTAACTCCACCCCGTGTGAACTTCCTTTGTTCTAACTTACGTGACACAGTTGAAATTTCAAGATACAAACTTCTAAACTCTGACCATGAATTCAAACAGAAACTTGCAGTTTTTTGGAATAAAATGTATATATTTGAAAACTACGTATCAAAGAAAAACACTGCCTCTCGAATTCAAAATTCCAACAGTTCCACCTAATTGAAACGGAAGGGGTAGTTGTTTATTTCAATAAAGTTAGCACCATTTTGTTTAGTGCTGAAAACAGTCATATCTATTACCAATGCGCAACAAAAGCCAAAACACCATCAAAACTGCAGACAGTTTAACCTCTTGCCCAGAAGCTGACATGCCAAAATCCTATAACCAAATTTTTAGAATCAATAAATTCAAAATTCTGAATTCGCTTTTCTACGGGAGCAATGAAACATACCCTGACAGTAATCTCAGCTTTGAAAGGACGTCCAGCGCCCCATATGATGAGGCAAAAGATAGTGAACAAAACAACAAACCCCAAAAGAGCAAGCAAAGCCTGACACCGCCGAGTTAATCCCTTCTCCTCATCGAATTCATCATACTTACCTTCTTCCAAAATTACATTACATTCCGGCCACCCTTTATCGTTCCTTTTCCGGCCATTTTTCCTGCCGGACGACGACCTAAATATCCCGGAAAATCGACTGGCCGACGAATTCCTCGAGTGCCGCCCAAATGAAGGATGCGAAGGAGATTCCATTGGACTATTGAAACTCGGCGTCGGCTGCATAGATGCTGATTTATCCCCATCCTGTGAGTCCCTTGAAGGACTCTGTACATAGTAAACTGGCCGTTTTGGTGACCTCGACGGCGACGACGGAGCTAAACTTGTTATATCTGACTCTGATTTTGCGTGCAACATTTTTTCAAAAAATATTCTACAACTGAATTACAGTAGAATTCAGAACAGTCTGACACAAAACTACCCAGAAAAAATCTTTGAATATTGAATGGAATTGTTCATAAATTCAAAAATCCCATGAACTGTGTGTTTTGTATGAACTGCATGGGATATCTATTTTATTAATTTGCAGAATTTTTGTAGAGAAACAGAGAAGTTGTATGAGGAAGCAGAGTGAATGAAGCATATAAGAGACAAGTAGAAGGAGGAGGTCCGGAAAGTGGCTGAAGCTGAACCTGATTCCGAGCCTAATCAACAAGGTTGGTTCGGAAATGAGTGTCGGCAGACACTTGTCACTGTCGAACAAAATGGACTAATTTTGGTAATAATACTCATTAAAACTCGTTTTTTTTTAAAAAAAATATATAAAAAAAAGATTATGGTGTTGATTAATTAGAGTACAATTTAAATAGTTGAAAAATGGCTTTATGAAATTCTTGTATGCTTTACTTATTGATTGTCGGTTAAACAAGTTGTATAACTAAACAATAACAATAATTACATATTTCAATGAAATTTCATGAGGTTCGGGAAGAGTAGAATGTATGCAGATTTTATTACTATCTTACCAAGATAGAAAGGTTATTTTCGAAGGACCATTGACTCAAATACAACAAATTTTAATATAAAAAAGAAGACAATAAAAAAAAAATTGAAACAATATCGTATAACTAAAATAACATTTATAAAATAATTAACTTTTCCTAACTTTACACACCTTAATTATTTCCTCAAATCCCAACTACCTCTCACTAAATATTAGACGGATACTAAAACAAAACATTAAAAGGGGTCGTTTGGTACAAAGTATTATAACGCAGGGATTAGTAATGCATGGATTAGTAATACAGGGATTATTTTTATCAAGTGTTTGGTTCATTGCTTCCCACCTAATTTTGGGTTTGGATTAAAAAAATTTACAAAAGTTTCTTACCAATTATACCCTTGAATTGTTATAGAATTTTCTATTTTATTTAATTGGGCCGAGATAGATAACTATTGGACAATATTATTTTTATAATTGAGAGTCTTATTACTAAATTTTTAGAGCTCGAATTATCAAAATTCAATTGCTTTGAAATTAAATAAGGTTATTACTTTGTTTTTTTTTTCTTTTCATAAATGGCGTGTTGCTATAATTACAGTGCCGTTCGAAAAAAATTAGGAACACTGAGGACGTTTTCTGTTTTGGTTCGTTTTATGATAGATGTTATAGTGTGTTATGGACAATTCATTATTTTATTTCTCAGCTTATCCTATTTACAACCCTAGTTATAAAAAAATTTAAAAAGAATAGATAGAATTCCGAATTAGTTAGAAATTCCACTTTAACATTTGAGTGCTTTTTAATCTAAATAATTAATTTCTTCGTTGGGTCCATAATTTTATTACATACAAAATAATTTCTTCTGCCTTATTATCCTATATTTGAAAAGTTAAATTTAATTGAGTGATTTATTGATAGAAATATCTAAGTTGAGTGAGTTTATCGACACAAAACAAAGTTCAATGTGACTTTACTTGATAAATTCTCAAAGTTGAGTAATCTTTTGAGCAACAAACAACTCTTTTAAAATAATAAAATTTGTAAGCTAAATTATTTAAATAAATTTACTAATATAAATATAAAATATAAAATCAAGAAAATAAATAAAATGATTAAAAGAATTTGAGGGATATTTTTGTTTTTACATAGATAATCCCATGATATTAAAACCTATGTATTACTAATACCACCAAATGAGAGGTATTAGCAATACATCATATAATACCATGTATGTTGTATAACTAATCCATACATGGACCAAAAATCATACCAAACATAGTACTAAATAATACCATACATAATACATGGACTATTTCTTCTAATACTCCCTACCAAACGGCCCCCAAAAGCTTAATTGTGTAGCATGTTTCTCTCTTCTGAGAATCATTTTTTAGTCTCTAATAATTGTTATCTCATTTCATTAATCACTATACTTCACTATGACACTATACCTTCTTTTGGTGCAACGAATTCATTAAAAAGATGGGGTTTTGCTTAATACTTTTGGATTTTAGACAAGCTACCTAATTTAGATTCTTTAATTTATTAGACTTTCTTCACTAACTGCTGCCCTACTCTGATAGTTCTCTAATTAATTTTTTTTTAAAAAAAATCAAATTAGAAAAGCAAGAAAATGCCAACTATTTTACGACTGTCATTTGATTTATTTGCATTCCCGTAGAGATAATGTTGTGTGTTTAATTTCTTCTTTGGATAGAATAAGTACAATGCTACTCAAACAGTATCTTTTTTGTTCGGTTAGTGGTAGGGTCTGAGTGAATAAGAAATATTAATATAATAGAATAACTTTATTTTGTATTTTTTCGGCCGCATTCGATATTCAATATTCGCGTTGAGTTATTAATTTAAATTAATATTGTGTAAGGCCTATTATTAAATAAAGTAATGCTTTTTCTTTTTAATTTTTCAAAGTTTAAATCTTAGACTTCTATTATGATAAACAAATTATATTCATCCCAAATCAATCATGGCAGAGCCACTTTTGATAGTTGTATTGTTTATAATATCTAAATTTAATAAGATACAGTAATGTCCCAATTCTTAGGTAGTTACACCAAGCAGTGTAACTTATAACTTGTAGCATAACAAAATATTGAAATTCTTTCATATGAAATATAATATTTTCGATTGCAATGTCAAGTGGCATGGAGAATATTTATAAAGGTACTAACTCTTCTTCTTATTAACCCTTATTATTATAGTAGAATTAGAACCAAAAGAATAAAACTACGCACTAATGAAGAATCATAAGATCAGTCCACTGTCAACGTATGAGCATAAATAATGCATACATATCGTTTTCAAATTATTATTACATGTAAATTCATATATTTGAGCCTATTCACCTACTTATTCAACCATTGCTCAACTTGAATAGTGGAATGATTAGGGATTAACTCCACAATGAAAATCACACAAAAAATTTCAAGGATAAAGACTGTCATGTTTATTTATTTTGATGATGAGTGACAACAAAAAATTTCAAGGATAAAGACTGTCATGTTTATTTATTTTGATGATGAGTGACAGAGAATTGGACAATAACAGGACAGGGCCGTCTCAACGAGTTTGGGGGCCTAAAGCAAAATTTGATAGAGAGGCTCTTATAACATACCCAGTGTAATTTAGTAAATGAGGTCTGGAGAAGTAGGATATATGCAGATATTATGAAGTAAGAACGTAAACAATGTAAATTTTCAAATACAAAATATATAATAAGGTAAGAACAATAAAATCTGACACAAAATTTTGAAAAATTTATAATGATATCAAAATAGTATTGCGCTGAATTTGATAGGTTGATATCATGATATTAATATAGAGTTGATTAATTTTAGTGCTTGAAATTTGAAGAAGACACCAAAAAATAAATTTGATTTTTTTATGAACACACAACCAAAATTTTTGCATAATGTAAGGTTTGATTGTTTGAAAGGCTTTAAAATATTCAATTACGAGAGACTAAAAATAGTGAAAGGAGAATAAGAAAATTAAATATTTGAATAATAATATTGTTCGTGATAATCATCATATATATGAGGCAACAATATAGATAACCACATAGAAAATATGCTACAATTAACTAAACCCTATTCAATTTCTCAATTATTGATCCCTATATTGAATGAGGTAAATGCTTTTTTTTTTCTTTTCAAAAAATGCTTTTCAAATTTATCAATGGATAAGATTTTTTTAAAACAATATATATATAACTTTGGGAGAAATTAGGGGCCCAAAAAATGGGGACCCTAAGCGATTGCTTTAGTGTCCTGGTTGAGACAGCCCTGAACAGCGAAAAAGCAGTTGGTTGATGGAAAATGTGGATCATTAATTTGTTATTGAACTGCTGTGTGTGGGGATACAATTCAAATTTGACATTGCCATGGTAGGGTTATACATAGGTCGGTTTAGTTTGGTTTTTCATTAAAAAAAATCTAAATCAATTATGTCAGTTTATTAAATCTTAAAACTAAATCAAACCACATAGAGTCGGTTTTTTCGGTTTCGGCTTTAGTCGGTTCTTTCAGGGTTTTTTCGGTTTTTTACAACTATACGGTATTTGAAAAAGAGATCAAATATATTTTCACTTACCTGTGTGATAAGCTAAACTTAAAAAATGTTAAATAAATAGAAATTTTCGAAAAGCCAGTAACTTTCACATGGGTACAATTATTTTTTTTTGAAATATCAACGTTCATTATGTTAAATTAATAAAATTAAAGGCTAGAAGCAAACTAAATACAAAACAAAATATTTACAGAGTAAATTGTTAATTTCGAATTTGAAAAATTATAACAATATAATTGTAACTTCGGATCTTAATACAAAATAAAATATTTACAAATTTTACAAGCCCAAATTTGAAATAAAATATATAAACATTGAAAACTATAAACTAACTAAAATATATTAACAAAGTAGATTATAAATAATATTTTTTATCTATAAATAAAATTTTATATATATATATATATATATATATATATATATATATGTATATATAATATTTACAAAATTTTACAAGCCCAAATTTGAAATAAAATATATAAACATTGAAAACTATAAACTAACTAAAAATATATTAACAAAATAGATTATAAATAATATTTTTTATCTATAAATAAAATAAAATTGTATATATATTATGTCGGTTTGGTTTGGATTTGATTTGACTTTTTTTCTTTTAATACCAAACCAAACCAAGAGTGGTCAGTTTTTTTTTTTCAACCGCCAAACCAACCAAACCAAAACACAAATCGGTTTCTTTTTAGGTTTCATTTGATTCGTCGGTTCGATTTGACTTTACGGTTTAACTTGTACACCCCTAGCCATGGGCCGCTTATTGAATCACATTTAGCCGACTGAATTATACATTCCAACACAACAAAAAAAAACAAACAATACTACTAACCTGCATCACATATCTTTTACAGAAAAAAAAACCTGCATCACATATATTCATATACTTATTGTGCCTTGTACTTTCACCTACTTCAACACAACTAATTGTACAAGTAGATGGGAAATGTAATTAAAAGAAAAACATCATTTTACACATTACTGAAACATCTTTTCGTTTATCCTCTTTTGTACAAGCAGATTAAGCTCATCGACTGCTAGTTCCAATCAATATCATAAATTACAGAGTAAAATTCCCTTATCCGTGACTGCAAAAATACGATAAGTAATGATACTTTCCTCGCAAAAATGAATATCCATCTCCTAATGTTCAACATCCCTACATTCTTGATTTTTACTAAATTACTCTTTCTGTTTCTGGCAAAAGCAACTATGTCAACTTCAACGTTGTTGTTTTGAATAAAGCTCGTCAAAAGTTTCTCAACAGTTACTCTGATCTGGCAGTTGTGAAGAAGGAATGGAAACCTGAAGCTTGAACGGGTAATATGTCACCAAACCTGCCCACTTGCCCATCAGTTAGTATTGATCCCAGTTTCAGCGTGCTCTCACCAAATTTGCTGCCAACCTGGATATTGTAGGTAACAAAAATCAGGCTTACACGAAGAAAACATCTTATTTATTCAAATCAATAATTCAGTCCATGATTCACAGTTTAAAATGACAGCTCCAGCAACTGAAAGTGCACACTCTGAATGTTTGTGATAAGGAGCTACAATATCAGACTCACCTCATCTGAAGTAGCCTTTACATTCTCATCATAAACTAGAAGATGCTTTGGTAGCAAAGAGTGTTGAAAATGAGGAAAAGCAAACAAGACATGTCTAGGCTCTAGCCTTTAAGAATCATGGAGAAATTGTTTCAAAAAGACCAAAAAGAGGCAAAACAACTCTCGAATCAATTTCTCCCTATTTTTATATATTCCTTTTTAGTAAGAAAGTGGACAGTTTAAAACAAGCAGACTGGTTGATCATTCTATAATGCATCTTTTACGAAGCTATGTCCTCTCTTTCGAATCGTTTAATAAGAAAAATACCTTTATGAGAACAGGATTATAAGTTGGAAGATGTAAGAGAGAGAGGAAAAAAAGGGTGGAGGTGGGGTGGGGCGAACACTGGTAATTTAATCTCGTTGATTGTATTTACAAAATGAATATTCTGTTGATATAGAATTCGAAGAAAAAAGGTAACATTCTTTTGTAATTAATGGGTCGTAGTTCCTCTTTTTAGTTTGTTGGGAGTTCTTCAGGACCCCAACTTGAAGGACAAACAGAACGCAAACTATTTTACATGTCGTTTGTTACCACATGAAAGTAGACGTTCTTCCAGTACAAAAAATTACATCATCAATTTAATGGAAGTTTGTTATTCACCTAATTTGCCAACGTTACGAAGTAAAATAATAAGAAAACATAAAACGCATATTATGAAATTCGAAAAACTGAGGTGTGAGACAAGCTTCACGTCTATTCATAAGATTATCAAAAGGAACAGGTCAATATGCAATTTTGAGCGGAAACATATCGTACATAAAACTAAAGGACAGTTAACAAATCAAGATCCACAAAATAAGATGAAAAATATATTTTTCTTTTTCTGCACAGTTTTGTTTATTCCTATATATCTTAAGCTCTCAAAAATATTATGGAAAAGTCACCTCTTTTGGTTAATAGAAGGAAAAAAAAAAATATGCATGGAACTGCAGGCATAAAATAGGATTACAAAGAAGGAAGGTTCTACAGAGACTAGGCAAAGAGGAATTTACCTGCATAAATGATTTCAAAAACGGCGATGTAATCCCGGAACTAGAATTTTCATCAATATCAACCTTTCGAGACAGTTCGTCATTTGTGTAACTTTTCCAGGGACTTCTTGATGAAACATCATCAATAGATGCTGAGATTGATGCCTTGGTTGGCCCTCTTGAAGACAATGCTGGGGCACTGAATTACAAATATAAAAAATTACACATTGCATCAAAGGATTCATGACAAATGGTAGTAACCCATTACACATAGGGAACATTAAAGAAGATCACTTTAGAGAACAAAATGTAATATCCAACATAAGGAATGCAATGTGATTTCTACATGTGTGTGAAATGTCATCCCTTTATCTTGATAATCAAGGAGGGAAAATCCTGGTACAAGGGAAAGAGTACCACAAACTGAACAGAAAATGAATTGAACAGTGTAATTTATAAAATTTAAATAAAATATCAACCTGATGGGGAGATATTTGAAGCGAGGTACTGCAGAGCAACTCATGATGTTAGATTCTGAATTGGTTGGCAGTTTCTGTGCAGTATCTGTATACATCCGATTAAGCTGTACAAAGAACCCAAGGAGGACAGCATGCCTCAGGTATGACTGCCTCTCATTCTCCCAAAGATATGGCTCATAGCTGGAAATAAATCAGCCAAAGTGTCAACCAACTAGATTAAGAAGGCACAATACATCAATATACTATTCACCCAATGGCACTCCACCTCCACCAAAAGAGGCAACAGAATCCGAGTAAAACCAATATAATGTAATTTCATATATCCTTAGCAACAAAGTGTGTAGCTAAAGATGCAAAGGCAGACGAAGCAGTTGATAAATGACATTCTAATAATATGATCCTTCAGCCATTTTGCTGCCCAACATGATAAATAAAAATTAGAAAACTATTCACACCAGTCCCATGAATTTTGCAACAATTACTACTCAAGGGTATGGACCTACAGTATGAAGTAGACAGTTCTCAGCCAACAAACCATCTTTACATGGCAACCAAAGAAGTTCCATTGTAACAGCACAAGCTTTTTTAAAATCCTGTTGCATCAGAAACGTTCCAGCTATAACTGGATGCAAGCAATGCATGTGAAATTTTTGTAGAGTGATCATATTTGGTAGAACTTTTAATTTGGGATTAGCAGTCCGGAATTTTTTACACCACAATTCTGGTATTATTTTTGTACCATTCGCTCTGTGGATAACAATCCTGAGAATACAAACCCAGAATAAAACAACAAAATGACATTTGCCTTTCTCCAAAGTCTTTTTGTAAAGCAAGATTAAAATTAGAAATCAAAGTTTGTCCAAGTTTATTTTCTTTCTTTTTTTAAGAAGAAAGTGATTTTTATCTATGTTTATCTACTTTAAGCCAACCACGTGTTTCTTATTATACCCGGTATAATATCACATTTTTTATCCAATAAACTTATACCCACTAAATAACCCCGTCATTATTTAATCCTTGTATTCTACTTTGATCTTATCAAAAATACTTCATCATTTCTTTTTGTGTAGAATGAATCAACCTACTAATATTCATGCCTAATCAAAAAAGTCTCATTAAATGGAAAACAGGGAATAGCATTTTGAAGATGCAGTACAAAAGAAAATTTATATAGCGGCATGACTATTTTCATCAAGTTTATCTGGTTTGGAAAAGCTTACGTGAGCCAATCAATAGGATCCAGTCCTTGTGCAAAGCTACTTATCAACCCATTGACACGCTCTTCGGAGACTGACTTGTTTAGTTGTACATCCTGCTTTCTTCTAAAAGGATGCTTTACCTTAGGCATTTTCAATGACTCTTCATTTGCACTACAATCACCACCAGAGAGGATATCTGAAGCAAATCTTAGATCCAATAGAACTTGCAACACCCCTTTCTCTGAAACTCGAGATCGTTGGGTTTCTTGACTGGAAAGGAAGTCTCCATAAATATGAATCATCTATCAATATTTGACAGTCATCAGAATACAGAAGCATCAATTGTTATAAAGCGTAAGAACAATAAATTAGCTCTCTCAAAGCAAATCAAATACAAGTACCTTCTAAAAGGAAAAAGACAAACCAAATAGAAATTGTAGCTGAGAATGAGAACGTTTTTGATGAATTGTTAAAAGAACTTTACAGACTTGTTTAGCAAACAGTAGGCAACACAGTTATCAGCTAACCAGGATTCATGTCATTTGAATGGTTTTGACAATTGAGAAATAACCAAGTGGTAAGATCCCCCCAATTCTAATCATAATATTGGGAAATCTCAGTCACCAGGGGATTAAAGTTGGAAAACCACTGTTAAGCTCCTGGATAGCAATTTTTAGGTGGATTCTACCTTATTAGAGAACTGTCTTTGGTCTCTATGACAGAATTACTGGAGTGGTCAGTGGAGCAGTTTGAGGTTCTTATCGCAAAAGGTCTACACTACACATACTGAGGTAAAACAACAGCAAAGTTGACACAATCTATGTGCAAACATAGAAGAAACTTCTCATTGACTTTAGTTTACAATGTGTATAAGATGAATCTTGGGCTATTTATAATATGAAAAGCAATCAATCCTATTCTTATAAGGTAAGTGAATATTCTATAATTAAATACAGACTACCCTAGAGTATCCTAAAGAATAATATATAAGATTTTCTTTGTTCAATTAAAAAGAATTAAATCTAAAATGTATATGAATCTGGACACATATACACTTCACATTCTAACATAGCCTCTCAAACTCAAAGTGGGGAAACCAGCTTGTATTCACTTATTTTAAAAACTCAGACCACAAAATCTCGTTGGTATAATGCAGAATCACCAAAAAAGATGATGTTTCTTCCTCCAGATAGTCACTAATAACTACTCTCTTTTTCATTTATATGCATATCTTTCTTCTTTTTTCTTTTATTTTTTTATAATTGTGGTGTCCGGGCCAGCTTGATTGATTCCACGTGATACCTCCCACCTCCCATAGCAACATATATGAGGTAACTCTTCTACCAAGAAGAGAACAAATGGAAAGAAATCACTGTCTCTGCTGGCCAGCAATTGAACCTAAGACCTCATGGACTCAACCCAAGTCAATGACCACTAGGCCACGCCCTTGGGTATCTGCATATCTTTCTTTTTACCATATATTTATTTATTAATTTTTCAGCACACCTCATATTCTTCAAAACTAGTGAAAACCTTGATTTCTAACTACAGAACTGTGTAAAGCCTTTTAGCTGATCTACAAAAAAGTCTTACAGATCAATAACTGTTCAACCATATTTCTAAGAGACGACCAAAAGACTGAGTTGTTAGATTGCCCAACTTTTTTTTTTTTGATAAGGTGATGTGTGCAACTTTAAATGATATATCTTTAAATAATAAATCCTGTTCCTTACTGCTTGATAGGGTAATATGGCTATAACAATCCAACTTTATAACTAGCTCAAGCTTTGAAGACCAGATATTTAGTAAATTCATCAGGAAAAGAATCAGATATGCAAGAAAAACTTGAGTATACATATTGGTTTCTTCCCTTTTTTTAAAAAGGCTCTAGAGAGCAATGTCAAAACAGGTAACATTATGAGGTCAGCAACTAAAATAATTTAGTAGAAATTCAAAAAAGCTGAAGATTAAAATAAAATAGCACACATCTTTTCCAAAACTATAGAGACGTAAACAAAATCTTTACAAATTGAACAAGATCACCAATGCTGGTGATTCATACTTCCAGGTTTTTATTAAAAAGAGATGAATGTATCATGAGCCAAATTCAAATATTAACAATAACAATCTCTAAGAAGATTTAGCAAAGCACAGAGAAATCAGTAACAGGAAATGAAGAATGATTAGTAAGAAATTGGCCTTAGCATAAGACAAGCAAGAAATCAAATTCACGGGAAGTTTCAGACAAACAGTGTGGTCATTTCAACGAGGGACCTTTTGGGGTCCATTAGATTCCAGCAGAAACTAACTCTGGAAATGGCATCATACTTTCTTGCTTTTCATACCTTCCCACAACTATGGAAAATAATCCATGATAAGATGACAAGTAATATTTCTCAAAAACATTGAAAATTGAAGAAAAGAAACGCATACTCTTTCAATACCTTATCTAACAGTCTTGAGGCAAAGTTTTTCAGAATAGGCTTATCAAGCACATGTCCACCTACTCGCTGAATTTCTTCACAGGCTTGGAATAGAAAAGAGGTTATGTACAAAGAAGGCATAGAAGGAAGCAATATCTTCATCTCTGACTCGCCTTCATTCGACTGATCTTGCTTAACAACAGTCTCCTCCCAGCCCTGCCGACAAGTTAAGATGAAGAAGCTTGATTAAATCAACTTATAGCAATCAATTATCAATTAAGAGGAGATACAAACTTGATAAACTAATTTAGAGTAACTAAAGAAGAAGGGGATGAAGCTTGTATTGCATATTATCTGAGCATGAATGACTTGTAATGGTTCACTTTCCAATAAGCAGTATAATTTTTATTCATGGCGTAAAAGCATGCTGAAAGAGGACTATGTAAACCAGAAAAAAAGATATGTATACAGACAACATTACATTCCCATCAAGGATAAGCATGAAAAAGACCTGGTGCCTTACATCCCTGTGCATGACAAGGAACCCGCTCTACCCAAAACCTGTAGAAAAATCAAAGCCTTGTTTTTGTTTTTTGGAATAGGCGTGCTTTCTTTTCTTTTTTCCTTTTCCTATAAGGATAGTGCCTGTGACAACTTGCCTGCACCTTTGACCAATCCATCGGCTACCTTTCAGCCAATACAAATATCATGTTCTTCTACCCACCAAGACTTGGAGATGGAAAGAAATCACCTAATCTATTTTTGTTTTTGTGTAGGCAAGTTCAGAGTTAGGAATCTTCTAATGTTACTTTATAGCCAAGTACTAGACAACAACAAGCAAAAAAACTGTCATTCTCTCTTGGAGATAAATTTGATGTCAAATCAATCCAAACAATTAAACTGAATTTACAAACAGCAGTACACGTGACAGTAGGATTGGGTGTCTTTTGTAGAGAATCATGTTTTGATGTAGATTCTCTACTTTTTGGTATTCATATTGTATATGGGAGCTTTCATTCCCATTGTTAATGATATCATTTACCTTATCACACAAAAAAGGTAGTGACCACTCCCTGACTTTGTGAAAGTTGATGTTTTTTTTTTCTTTCCCTGATAAATTTGTGAGACATAACTTTATATGCAGCATTATAAGTCATACAAAATTAATTGAGAATCGCCTATTGTTTTTAAAGGAAATCAAAAATTGCATCAGTAGATGTATAGGGCATGCTTGTTTATATAACTTTTGTGATATCCTGACTAGATTAAAAAAAAACAACTTTTTTACCAAACTATAAACTAAGTAACCTCCTATGAAGAAAACACCAAACAAGTGTTCCTATACCATAACTAGCAGGAACCTAAGGCCTGTCTTTTTCTTGCATTGCCCTCAAAAATAGGCGCACCCAAAGGGTAGTGGCTGCGGGTTTCCCTTGTCATAAAAAAAAATAAAAAATAGAGAGGGTCCTCGCAAAAATTTAAGAGGATGCTAAACTATGGGGATGCTCTCTATTTAACATTTCCTAATCTAAAATTTAATGAATCAACTACCCCTGGTATTAAACTATGGGGTCTCAGCTATACTAATCCTCTATATCCATTCCAGTCTATTTGGGCCCATTGATTCATAATAAAACTTATCAGCAGAAAATTATATAAAATTCAGGATCAGAAGATGTGATTTTCAAGTTACTTTGATAACAAGTGCTGCAAAGTAATTACCAGGACCACTGACAGAAGTGACTTATATAATACAGGTATGATTAACAAACATCTAAAGGAAGCATAAGAATAAAAATGACATGTAAAGTCCTTTAGGAAAACCCAGCCAGAACAGTTTTAAGAATAGCACTTACTCTCAAGGTTGTTGTTGCCAACAATGCATCATCCTGTTTGAGATTTTGGGATAAGATAACTGAAAGTTCATCAGAAACCCAAGATATCCACATATTATAAGCTCTGATGCAAAGATCTTGCGTCATTTTACTTAGCTCTTCAAGCTGTGGGCTTGAACTGTCATCCACTCCGAACAAAGCAGCAGAAGCCAATGAACTTTGTCTTCTGGGAGAATCAAACATTGTATTTCCAGGACCATCAGAGGTTGGGGAGTCAACAGATGGCATAGAGTACCTTAAAAGAGTTGGGGTCTTAAGCGAGCCAGCCCCTCTAGTTTCACTCAACCATGACCTTGGTGACCCGAGTATGACAGGAATGTGTCTGGAATGCTTCTGGAATGCAAACAAAAGTCGCCCTATAAATATTGACCGCTCAACAAGTATAGCAGGTGATGGCACTGACTCGTCCATTGAGTTTTTGTTTTGAAGGTTATCAGACAAAGCATCCAACTCACTCTTCAGTTCCATTAGTATAGCTGACATACTTTGGTAACATTTATTTTGTAAATATGGGGCCAGATCTTTCAGTCTCAAGGATGCCTTGGGAGACTCCAGGAAGCTTAGCAGGTCATTTAGAACACTCTCACAGCAGCTGTCCACAGCATCTCTAATCCTGCTGACTTCATCCCCGAAGTAAGCATTGAGACAACTTCGAAAATCATTCTCCTCGTGCTGCTGTGACTTGGCACCAGGAATGGTGGTAACTTTTTTACCATTTGGTTCCATGAACCAAACACCTCCACCATTTAAAGATCTATTCAAGTATGCCTGAAAACTGACCTGCTCACCAGGAGTTCCTGAGATGGCCCGCGCTGACGCTACAACATCAACCAATCCACTCAACTCATCAAATCCTTTATCAATAATTGCTTTCATCCTTCTAACAAAAGCATCTTCAAATATCTCGTCCCACAGGTCTGAATCACCTCCCAAGACAAGCTCACGTGTTCTCTTCCATGGCAACTCAATTTCAGACCCAAAAACACTCTTAAGCCACTCCAAACTCCCTTCTAAGACCTTCTTATTTTCCATAGTTTCCCGTACCAATGTCTCAGCAGATGCAAGCTCTTTTCCACAGCTGATAACATCGATCAAGTATTTGCCATTGATCTTGTTCATTATTTCCTTGCCACAATTCCTCAACCAATCAGAACATGCCTTCGAAACGAAATCCCTATCCAACATTACCATTTGTGATTCCAGATCATCTCTAAATGAGTTCCACAACCTCACTTCCTCATCCGGATTAGGTATTCCACCAAACAATTGAGAGGCAGGAGGTGAACCCAATACAGTCTTATAAAACAAAGGCATATCATTTAGCACTTGTAAGAATAATTCTCCTATTTGACCCACAGTAACTTGAATAATCTTTAATGCCTCACAATAAACTAAAATCACATCGGAGCTAGTAGCATTACCACTGGAACATGCATTTAGTTTCTGAGAAATACACAATTTACGCGAATCAAGGAACAATGTCAGAACCTGTTTGGGATCAAGCTCATCAATGACAGCAACTGCAGCTAAAGCATCCGCATAAGCTTTTATCCCGAGGCCAAGTGCTTGATCCAACAATCTCTCTCTGCTTCTCTGCGAGATCTGAAATTTAAAACTCTCCACAATTTGCCATTGATGCTGAAGCAACGGAAATTTGGACAGTACACTTTTGTAATCCTTATTTCTATGCAAACTATGGTGAACGTGTTTAGCACGGGCGTAACGGGCAGAAGATTGTAAAAACATTGATTCATCGAGACAACCCCAGATATTCTCCGGTGTATCAACAAGATACTTAACCCTACAGGCAATTCCGTAAATCCGAGCTTTTGCAGGGTCAGAAGAAACAACGGACTTAGGGGATTCAGCGACGGTGGAAGAGAGAGAATGAATAATGCCGTGGTGTATCGCGGCTATATTGGCAGAAATTGACTCACATGAGGATTTCATTAGAACAATGGAATCAGCGGAATCAATAAGATCTCGATAACGATTGCCGACGAGTTGCCGAAGCTCTTCGCTCTTGTCCTGGATCTGTTTCCTGGTGGCCGCTTCCACATTTCGGATTTCAGCAATTGGTTTTGTACGGAAGAGTAATTCAGCATCTTGGTTTCTTACGCCGCCGGCGGATACTGCTACGGGGGTAGAGCTAAGGCGGTTATGATCGGCGGGTAGTGTCGGTGATGGGGATTTCGGTGTCACTACCCTCATTTTGTCGCCGGCAACAGAGAGGGGATTTTACAGTTGAGATGACAGTATAGATACTAGAGATGAAAGGATATTTTCATGGAAGAAATTGTAAAGCACTGAATAACTTCCATTTTTCGTCAAGGATGGTGTAGTATGACTTGAGTAGCGGGTACGTACCAGCTATACGGAGTTCAGCGAAAACGCGGGGCGGGTCAATCCTAATTCACAAAGCGGGGCGGGTCAATTTTTTAGTGGGTTGCGTTGTATGGGTTGATTAAATGAGTTTAAATGGATACTAATAAAAACAAAAAGAGTGTAAATTGATGAATATAATTAATTGGAATATTAATAGTTTGGATAGTTGACTATTCATATTTTGTTTCACTTTATCCGTGACGATTTGATTTCTCATCCTGTAATCTTATTTTTCATTTGCTCTTTTCTTAATGTCAATTTTGAAAAAAATAAATGAAGAAACAATAAACAGTAGGGAAAAAAAATTCGTCTTTGGTATAAATTGAGATACAACGCACTTGGAATTTGCTGGCATTTGACAGATTGGGTTCTCTTAACTTTTTTCTTTTATTGGTAAATTAGGATTAGCATTGAAACAAATTGAATACTTCTTGCAATATTTGCCTAATTTAAAATAGAGTTAACATACGCATAAGGACAAATTAAAAAGTTCTCTTAACAGAAGAAGGTGACTAAAATTAGCAAAAAAAAAATAAAGTTATTGAGTGTGGGAATATTGTTCTGTGGAAGAGAGAAAATTGGAAAATTTGAAGGGATAAGTTTTAGCAAAGTTGAAACTTAAAATTAAGGAATTACAATGATTGGTTTAAATTGCTATAAAACAAAAAGTATTATTAAGTTGTATAACTATCTCAAGTGTCTTAAAATAAAATTAACGCTTATAAATCACGGTATAATTTTTTTTTTAAAAAAAGAGATACTTCTATTATTTAAATTAAAACTCCAGTGTTTTTATTTGATCACAATCATATTTTAAAATCTTGTAACCGCATAATATACTATCTTATTTTAAGCGTAATCCTTATTATCAATATGGATTGTGGTACAGTGATATATTATTTCATTCTTAATTAAAGTTTCAGGTTCAAGCTGTGAATGTAAAAAAATTAATTTTGGTTGCACCACACCTAATGAACCCTGCAGTGTGTGTGATTTAAATTTAATCGAGGCTCCAATAAGAGCTTCGGAGACTGTGTTTATCCTTATCAGCTTTTATCATTATCCAACTAGGGCATGACAAAGAGAGAGACGATTCAAAAAATAGAACAACGTTAAAATGTGCTTTAGGTAAGGAAGAAGACACGGTGGTGTGTGTCAGCACCAAGATGCTTATAAAATATAGTCACCATTACAAACATTTGCTGAAAAAAGGGGATTTGGAGAATCTATTCTAGTGTTCCAGTCGCTCGACTTTTCTTATTCTTGCTTAGAGAAAGAGAAAGGGGAAGATTCATTCTTTCATATCTTAATTTTGAACTTTTAAACAACAAAAATAGTGTATAAATTGGGATCTTCTACTTCAGATCAATAGACAAAATGTTAGAAGGAAAAGGTGTGATTGAAGATACAGATATGCCAGTGAAGATGCAGATCCAGGGTATGCGTTGGGCTTCTCAAGCTTTGGATGTTTATGATGTTTTGGACTACAGATCCATTGCTGCTCATATTAAGAAGGTGAATCTGTGTGTCTTTGAATTGAATTGTGTGATCAATCTAAAAGTTTAAACTGTTAAAGGGAATGTTATTTGTTTAAATTATAATATTCATACACCTTCCAGTCCAATCCTGGAAGTGCAGGGTGTTGATTGTTCTACATTCATTGAGAGAATGAGTTGTTCTCATCATGAGCTAGTGGTAAGGTCTGCGTACCCTCTACCTTGTCCAGACCACGGGGATTTCACCGGATTTGTTGTTGTTACCATTTTATCATGAGTTAGTTTATAGAATTGAATTAGGTCAAAGGTACATTTTCTTAGTATGCAATTGTTTTGACTGCAATTCATTAATCCATTTGTTATCAAAAAGAATTTTTACGTGCTTGATTCTTCACACGTGAGGGAAAAAAAAGACATAATTAAGAGGGACAGTCACACAGATTGAGACGTGAATGTAAAACAATGTGTGGAAAATGGTTGAAACTTGAAAGATATAATAAAAAGTGCTCCCGCCGTTTCAGAAAGAGTGATTTGGTTTGACTTGGCACGGAGTTTAGAAAATAAAAAAGACTTTTGAATCTTGTGGTCCTAAATTAAAGTTATGTCAAATGTACTAAATTGCCCTTCAATTTTGTGGCTTTAAACATGCCACGTGGAAAGCTGAAATTAAAATATTACCAAAAAAGGAAAAAGGTCATTCTTTTTTAAACAGACTAAAAAGGAACGGAGGTCATTCTTTTTGAAACAGAGAGTAGTAAATTTTTCAGAGTTTTCATTCAATTTTTATGAAAGTTTATGGTTGTATATATGTAGGAGTTTGACAAGAAATATGGGGGTGGCTGGCAGTGTGTGGTGGGATCAAATTTGGATGTTTCTTCACTCATACTAAAGGAACATTTATCTATTTCACCTTGGAGACTCTTAACTTCCTCATCTTCAAAGGAGCCACTTCTACTTAATGAGCTTTTGATTGTGAAAACAGGACTTGTAATTACTCTTTAGCTTAAAATTTTCATTGTTATGACTTGTGGAAATATGTAATTTTTTTAGCCAATTTCCGCATGCACCAGATGCAAGCTAGTAGTTTATATTGCACAAGTTAAATGAGATTAATATGGGCAGATCTTGTTTCCTTTATTAAACTCATGCCCATTGTATCAAAGAGCTTTCCCAATACATATCAAGGAGAAATTTTTGAATCCTTAAAGAGGACAGAATGTCACTTTTTGGAGTGAAAAGTTAGATTTCTGAAATATGAATTGCACTGATTATATTATACTTTTAATAACGATGGTGTCTAGACCAACTTGCGCATGGAACCAATTGGCATGGTTCAGGTTCATTTATATTTTCCTCTTGAGGTGTTAGCAAGCACATCCATCCAAACCTGCTCTTTCTGAGAAACTGAAAACAACAGGTACAAGGGCTCAAGTTTTACATTACCTTGAACCAGTATGAGTACAAAATCATCTAATACAAATCATCCTTGTCATTGGCATTTAGCAACAATAGACTCTTCAAACTATTGTTGGTTGTGTGTCAGATTCTCCAAAAGTCATCTGACACGAGTGTGACAACATTTTTGGATGTTCCAAGCAACATAGATTCATCACATACTTAGCATGTTACAAAACGACATATGAAAGTAGAAGAATCAATGATGACCAAGTCTGAGATCATCAGATTTTTTCTTTATAACCAAAATTAACCAAGTCTTTGCATGAATAGGATCCAAAACTCAAAAGGAGGGAGGCGACACGACTACATGAGGATTTCCAGGGGATCACCCATCCTAGTACTTCCACGATCATCAGACCTTTTACCAGAAAGTCTCAAAGAACAGGAGTTAGTAATGGCTTGTTCGAAAAGTATGCCTCCAAGTTTGCAATGACAAGATCAGCCATTTCCTTACGGGTCTCCACAGTACCTGCTGCAGTATGAGGTGATAGTACAACATTATCAAGTCTAGCTAGTTGCATAGGCACTTCTGGTTCGTGTTCAAGACCATCAAGCCCTGCTCCTCCCAACCTGCCTTCTGCAAGAGCAGACACCAGCTCAGGTTCATCAATATGAGAACCCCTTGCAATGTTGATGACAACTCCAGTTGGACCCAATGCATCTATAACTTCACGGTTGATGATGTGGTGAGTTTCATCAGTTAAGGCACAAGCAACGACAAGGATCTGGCAATTGGAGGCCAAGTCGATAACACATGAATAATAAGTGTACGTTGACTCTGATTTTTGTGAACGTGAATGGTAACTGATTGAACATCCAAAAGCTTCAGCTCTCTTGGCAATTGCTGAACCAATTCTCCCTAAGCCTAAATGCCTACTGATTTGCCGCTAAACTGAAAGGAAAATAAAGAGCAAACTAAGATAAGATGGGTTCAAAATACACAAGATCATCATGAGAAGCAGGTAATGTTCCTTGGGCTCAATATATAGCATCAAGAACACCTCTGTATACGAAATATCCAAATTTTATCTGCACATAACACTTCGGGGTCATTCATATCTTTGTCGTTAGCAAATAGTCTCTTAACCCTAATGGAAACAGCCAACATGGAGTATAATGGAGGATAATTTTGAATTACAATCAGAAGTAGAGAGGTAAAGTTGGACCTAAAGGCCAAAAAATGTACCTTAGCGGTCAAATTGAAATCCTTTTCCTTCCAAATCCCACTCCTGACGAAGCGATCAGCTACACAAATCCTCCTCAAAGTTGCGATTGTGAGTAAAATGGCCGTGTCTGCAACATCGTCAGTGGGACCATCGGGTGCGGAAGTGACCCTAATCCCTCTCTCTTTGCACTTCACCAAATCAATCTTGTCAAGCCCAGAACTGTGACTCGATACAATTTCCAATCTAGGCAGCGAATCAATTAAAGCAGAGTTGGCTCCCTGAACTCCATTCCCCACCACTGCTCGGATAACGTCGGAGTGCAGTTTGAGAGATTCAGATGGAATTTCCCAGTATTTGAAGAGGGTGAAACGTTTCGCTAGCTCTTGTTGGATGTAATTGGATAATGGACGCATCAATAATACCCCTATCTCATCCATTTCTGATTACCACCACAAAAGGAGTCAGCTCTCTTTGTTGGAGAAAAATTGTAAAGGTAGTCCGACCAAAAGAGCTCTCTTTGAAAAATTTTAATGTCGATTTTTTGGAATATCATAGGTTTTTCCTTAGACAAGTATAAATGAGGGTGTTGTTGTTCATTTGATTTAAAATATTCCTTCTCAGCTGAATCTTCCGATAACGATTTTAGACTAGCCAAAAGTCCCCCCAGAGAAGAATGGGAGGTTGTGCACTAAATTTGAAGTTCGCAACTAAGTTCTAGTCTGTTGTTTCCATTTCCAAACAATTTGATGACTCCCAGAAAATTTGACTGATAAAACTGAAATATTCAGAGCAAGCGTCAATCTTCCAAGATTGGATCGACAATCTGAATTAGTAAAAATATTTTCCCCGCATCATTGTAAAACTATCACAGGAATTCTCTACTGAGCTCTCCCATTAAACCGTCACTGTTGTTATTGTTAAAGTATTAATTACGTTAAGGAGACATAAGATGGAAAATAGTCAGATACAAGCAGTGACAGCAAGTTGAAACACTCGAACAATCATGAAATATTTGGTCGAAAGTTCAGGAGACAATGTGCTCCTACGTGAAGTGAGAACCTAGTTGCTGCAGCAAATGTAAGGTCTAAACAATAATTATTTGCAGCCATTCATATACTTAAACCACTGGAGTTAACAGCGGTTTGTTCAGAAAGTGAGCTTCTAAGTTCCCAAGGACAAGGTCGGCCATGGCCTTGCGTGTTTCCTCTGTGCCACTGCCTACATGAGGCAATAAGACCACATTCTCCAGGCTAAAAAGCTGCTCTGGTACTTCAGGCTCATTCTCAAACACATCAAGGCCAGCACCCCCTAATCGGCCTTCAAGAAGAGCAGATACAAGCTCCTTTTCATCAACATGAGGACCACGGCCAATGTTAATCAGAATCCCCTTTGATCCCAAAGCTTCCATGACTTCACGGTTGACAATATGACGAGTCTCAGGAGTCAGTGCACATGCCACAACCAGAATCTGGCAATTGGAAGCCAACTCAACTACACTTGGATAATACTTATAATTTGTATTTGGCTTTTCTGATCTCGTGTAGTAACTAATTGGACAGCCAAAAGCCTCGGCTCTCTTAGCAATTGCTAAGCCAATCCTTCCCAATCCTATAATACCCACTGATTTGCCACTAAACTGCAAAAGAGATAGAAGGCAGTCAGGTAAAGATTAAAATACATCCCAATGGTCAAAAGTTCATACAATTTAGCCAAATACAACAACAAACCCAATGTAATCCCACAATGTGGGGTCTGGGGAAAATAATAACTTAGAAATTTATGGGTTCAACATTAAGAATATGAATGAATCTCTGTTAAATACATCATTGGATGAACAATATGGTCGCATTTCTCTCAGTTCATTTACCAGACTAGAGTGTTACTGCAGAAAAAGGCTCCAAAAAGTTCTATTAAGAACAACCACCAATTTCTAGTATGGTGGCCATAGCTTCTCACAATTAATGTGTAACCACCTCCAAGATAATTACTTACAAGTTACAACTAAGATGGTTATATAAGATGATTTGTAGTTTCATCCTAAGGAAACTGAAGTTATCCGCTAGCCAAAGACTTACTGGTATTATTATCAATTTTCCAAATGAAAAAGTGCATTATTTTGCTGCATGTAATCACAGCAATACAATTATTAGAACTCATCAAGCTGAAACATAATATGCAAAACAATAAAAGGCTATTATGGAATAGCTCCTCTAAAATGACCACAAGTTATGGACAACTGTTGAGCTCATCTAAAATATCGAGCAACTCAAGGATGTACACATTACCACAGATGTGTTATTGAAGCAGAGAAGCTTTTTAGACATAGCAGTGAATGATCAAATAGTTAAAAAGGACAAAGGTCAATATTAAACGATAGGCTCCTGAGATAAAACAAGAAAGACCAGATAATGAGAGAATTTACAGCAAAGACTCAACAACCTATCTTTTACACAGGATCCGTTAGCATTCTTAATATTTTTCATGTCAAGAACAAAGTGACAACTGACAATACAAAAGCTATGAAATCCAGATAACCACTAGATACTTCATTGGCCTCAAGCACATTAATATCAATTAATACAAAGAATAAGATGCCTTGTCTGTAACCATACTTGGCACAATTCAATCCTACATAGGAACCAATACTGTTGAATTTACATCTACGGTAAAGATAACTTCATCTCTTATATATAAGAGGATAGGAAAAGTAGAAGAACTTGATTTCCAAGACACAAGCATATATTTCTAGCACCCCAGTAAAGCCAAGAATTCGCAGATAGTAATATTTTGGTCGCTTTATAGCTAAATTTCCCATCTTTTTGCTTCAAACAGCAAAACATCAAATTTTCAATTATATGTGCCTTTTCTCACAGGCATCAGACTATGGGATACTGACATAATATAGGAAATATAAAAGCGGCAGAAAATGAACAACAAAAAAATGGATTGAAACTTGACGAACCTTAGAAGTCAACTTGAAATCACCGCCCTTCCACAACCCTTTCCTAACGTAGCGATCGCATTCGCAAATCCTCCTGAGGACGGCCAGCATCAACCCTATAGCCAAATCAGCCACGTCCTCAGTCAAAACATCGGGAGTATTAGTAACCCTAATCCCCTTCTCTTTACACTTGTTCAAATCAATCTTATCTAAACCAACACTGAAACTCGAAACGATTTCGAGCTTAGGGAGGGAATTGATGAGCTCAGCGTCAGCGCCGGCGAATGCGTTGCCGACGACAGCACGGATGGAATCAGCGTGCTGAATGAGGAATTCATTCTTCTGCGGAAGATTCCAGAATCGGAAGAGCTTGAATCGCTTATCTAGCTCTTGTTCAAGGTAAAATGACATTGGACAGGCCATCAACACTCCGATGTTTTCCATTTTTCTTCTTGTTCTTGTGTGTGGAGTGATACTAGTGGACTCGTTTATTTTGCTACGAGGAGTTGATCACTTGCGCAAGATGTGTGGTGCCAACTATATATCAAATTAATATAGTTGTACCTACTTGGAACATCGAATCTTCAGGATTTTTTTAAAAACTTTTTTTACTATATGATATTTATTCGAGTCCAAAAATGTGGTCCAATGATTAATAAGGTGAAAGGTGAATTCAAATTGAGAATTATGAGTTCTTAAGTTTAAATTTCATTATCCATGCTAATGATTGTGCCAAAATTAGAAATGTGATTACGGATATTTAAAAATTTAATACATATCTTAATATCACACTAGGGTTGTGTATCGGTCGGTTCGGTTCGATTTTGAAGTTTATTGGTTTGGTTTATTAGTTATCGATTTGTAGAAATGTTAAACTGTTATAGAATCATTAAGAAATTGGCTTATCAATTATTGGTTTATCGGTTATTAATTGTTATTGATTAGGTTATCAGTTTAATCGTTAAGATTTGACACAAAAAAAACATTGAAAATCACTTAGAGACAAGGTGACAAACCAAATGAATCATGCACATGAGTTCACAAGTTACATTTTACTCAAAAGGAAACACTTTTACATTGTAGAATAACCAAGTGTTTGAGACAATCAGAAATAAAAGTAGGAAACCAACCTCTAAGTTAAGGACTCCATATACAAAATGGTATAAATATAATTATTTAATTTACTATCGGTAAGGGTGTGTATCGATCGGTTGGGTTTATCGATTTTTGATTTTTAAATATGCTAAACCGATAACCAAATCAATAAGATATTTTTTATCAGTTTTCGGTTTATCGAATTTTTGTCTTTAACGATTCGATTTTTTGTTTAACCAATAAAAAAATGCTTTCAAAATAAATATATGACTTGTCCAATAATTTAACGCGAAATAAAAAAGAGAGAAATCTAATTATTCATTGAGTGCAAAAATTCTTCTTAGTGTAGTAAAAGTATAGCAAATATTTACAATTCACAACCCTAGTCATTGCCTAACCCTTGCCGTCGTTGTTGCAAACCCTAGACGTCATCATCCTTAGTTCTTTAGGTTTTTGACGTTGTGAACCTAAAGACTAAAGTAACACTAAAACCTAAAGGGTAAATGCAGAAAGCAAGTTAATTAAGTAATGTTAATTGTGTAGGATCCTTATAATTATAGTCTAATATATTGATTATACTAATATTGTTTGTTTGATATTTATGTATGACTAAAAATTAAAATCGTAAATTATTATATTCTTAATGGATTATTGGTTAACCCAATAACCCAATATTAAAAAATCAATATCAAATCGATAACCCAATAATTTTTTTTTATAAAACCATTAAATAACAAACCAATTACACTTTTTTCGATTTGGTTTATATATCGGTTCGATTTTTGCACACCCCTAACTATCGGGTTATCGGTTAACCCGTTAAGAAAAACCCACAAACCGTTAAGAACCGACCAATAACAAAAAAATTAAAATCGTTATCAAAACTGCTAAAGCAATAACTCATTACTAATAAACCAATAAAAAAATTTCCGTTTGAATTACCGGTTTCGATTCGGTTTTGAACCGCCTACATCACACACTAAATATACTTTATTGCTGATTAAATAATAAAATTAAGTAAAATAGAATGACAAAAATGTCAGAGCATAAATGTATGGTAGGCCAGTCACCGGTGCACTGTTAGGCCCATATTTCAGAGTCTAAAAATGGTCCAACATATATACGTACGTTAGGGCTGGACCAGATCGAAACTTGGCCCAAAAATCTAAAAAGAAAAAGACAGAAGAGACTGACCTTGGACGTCAACAGGAAATCACCGTTCTTCTTCCAAAGGCCATTCTTAACATAGCTATCACAGTTGCAAATCCTCCTCAGAACTGCCAAAATCAAAGCAATTCCAGTATCTGCAGCGTCATCTGTGATCAAATCTGGGCAATAAGTGACTTTGATTCCCTTTTCCTTGCAAAGCTCCAAATCGATCTTGTCCAGTCCCACACTGTAACTTGATACGATTTCAAGCTTCGGTAATGCTCCGATTAACTCCGCGTTAGCTCCGATTGTTGCGTTTCCGACGACTCCTCTGATGGAATCTGAATGCAACTTAAAAAAGTGGCTTTTTTGGTTTTCGGGGAATTTCCAGAGCCGGAGAAAGTTGAAGCGCTTGTCTAGCTCTTGTTCAAGGTATGGTGACATTGGGCATGTCATTAACACTCCTATAGATTCCATTTCTCGTGCTTGTGTTTGGAAGTAGGCGAATTTGCAGAGAGTGTATGAATCTCACTACTTGTGTTGGTAGCTGAGAGTTCATAAAGAATACTTTTAAAAAATTGTAATATTAAATTAAAAATATGTAAAATATATCAAAATATCTTAAATATGTCATAGAAAAACCTACACACTATCAAAATATCCAGGACTTAGATAGAGAAGATTGTCACGATTTTGACAGTGGCAGAGCCCAGGATTTTTAATAAGGGGTTCAAAATCTGAAAAGTAAATACACGAACTAGTGAAAAAGGGTTCGACATCTATTATACATATCTAAAAAATAATTTTAATCATATATAAATAAAAATATTTTCTACCGAGGGATTCGAATACCCTAAGTATATGCTGCCTCCGCCACTGAATTTCGCTTTTTTGAAAGGAACTAAAAAAAATACAACTAGAGTGTTGCTTGCAAATTACATAATATTGCTTGCGATAAGAAGTTTTAGGTAGCTTTTAAATAATCTAATAATTTAAACTTTTGCATTATTAGTGAATATAAGTTAAAACACTTTAATCATCCTTCATAAGATTGAGCTATTGTTTCCCCAGAAGCAAGTCGTGCGAAGCAGTTATGTTGGGTAAAGTAAAAGGCCATTCACAACCTTGGAGAGAACCACTTTTTAAATTATTTTTTTTATCAACTTCCTATTTGAATTGATGAGGAAAAAGAAGTCATTTTTAAATTAAAAAATACAGATAATATACAAGTACACATTTTTTTTTTTTTTTTTTAATTTAGCAGCAGATTTGCCAATATTTGACCTTATCGTGATTCTTATTTTTGGGAATGGAAGGCCTCCCACTAATATTCACCCATCCTTTGGTATTTTAACTTTAGTCACTATAATATCTAATTAAGCATATTTATTAAAATGTGTATTTTTTATGCTTTTGCTTATAAATATTTAAAATCATTAACCGTTTCATGGTTTAATACTATGCATTATGTTAAAAACTCATACCGTTGTTCCATATTTGAGTTAATATACTTCTAAAAAATAGTCTCGATACCAAAATTACACATTCTAAAAACAGTCTGAAGAAGAAAATTACTCATTCTATTTAATTGAAAGTTAAATGTAGGGAAAATTTTAAAAATTTAGCCAAACAAAACCAGAGAAGTGAGCTGTCTTCATCCTTCATTATAGAAAAACATGCACCCCACGTTTTCTCAACCATTCACAAAAACAGAGAGCCTAACATCAAAGACTCCTCTTCATTCTCCATCAACAAAAACAACAAAAAAAACTTGTGTTTCTTTTTTTTCTTCCCATATGCACCTGCTGAACCCCTTTTTCCTTCTCTAAAAAAGTTCCATTTTGTTCATCATCTCCATATCATATTTCCTGTTTTATGGTCTCGAAGTTCGTCGTGTAATACACATTATATTAATTATTTATTTTGCTTGAATCAGAAAATATGGTTCGAGCAGTAGAGGAAGAGAAATTAGAGGTTCCTGCTGTTGAATCTCAAAATATTAATGGGTGGAAACTTACCCGTAAAGAGACCATCAAGGCACGTAATATTAATAAAGCAGACGATTCAGCCTCTGCTATAGTCAAAGAGAGCAGCCCGCCTTCAGGCAAGTCATGATCTTCTTTTCTTTGAAAATGAATTTGTATAATATCGTTTGTCCCCTTTTAGGCTTCAACTTGAAGAAAAAAAAGTTAAAGAGGATTGAAATTTTGGAAATTGGCAAAAATATTTCACTTTATCTATCCATGACAAAAAGAAATGGTTCTGTTTCTCTTAGATTTTTGCTTTTGTTTCTTCCCGCCCTATGCCCTCCCTTATGTGCATTCTACAATTTTTGCCGGTAATTACATAGTCAGAATTTTTTTTCACTACGATGATTCAAAGTATAAAGAAACAAACACACTAACAAGCCTAGGAAATTCAACATATGTTATATGAAAAAAAAGAATTTGACATTGTATATACAATGTAATTTTTTAGTGAAGGATGTTTAGATAGACCCCTTGCTCCCCTTAGGTCCACCTATGCTTGCAAGGATATAAAGACATGCCAGAATATATTGCCAGATTTGGGGTTTATTGGTGTTCTGTTTCTTATTTTTTTGGCTGAAATGATTATGAATGTATTTCTATAATCAAAATTTGTTGTTGGTTGGTCTGGTCATATTTTTGACGAACATACTCTTGTAATTCATACTCAGATATGGACCTGATGAAGGAAAAATTTGCCAAGTTGCTCCTTGGTGAGGATATGTCTGGCGGAGGAAAGGGTGTTTCATCAGCATTGGCGCTGTCAAATGCAATTACAAACCTTGCAGGTATCTGAATTTTTTTCTACAGAGATCATTTGAAGGTTTAGTTACCTTATTTTTCATGTTTTGTTTCTTTTCACAAAACACAGCTTCGGCGTTTGGGGAACAGAAGAGATTAGAACCCATGCAACTAGAGACAAAAGCCAAGTGGAGAAAAGAAATTGATTGGCTTTTATCTGTTACGGATTATATTGTTGAATTTGTTGCTTCTAAACAAAAATCAAAAGACGGAACAATTATGGAGGTACACATCTGTCTCTCCTCGAAAATTCGTCTTCACGTCTGTCACCTATGTTAATAGCAAACTAACAAGAGCATCAAATGCTTGCCTTTTCAGATTATGGTGACAAAGCAGAGAACCGATCTCCAAATGAACATTCCAGCATTGCGTAAGCTAGATACAATGCTTCTGGTTAGGAGAAAACTTCTCTTTCTTTGCTTTCCTTTTTCCTTTTCATTTCTGTTTTTTGGGTTCCTTTATGTCATTTTAAATAATGTTGTTTCGCTTAGTTATGCTTATCTTTGGTTTAAAACAAACAGGATTGCTTAGACAGTTTTAAAGACCAAAGTGAAATCTGTTATACATCCAAAGATGATGAAGGTCAAACCGCCAGGAAAGATGATAAATGGTGGATACCTACCCCTAAGATTCCTCCTAATGGTTTGTCGGATACTACTAGGAAATGGCTACAATTTCAGAAAGATTCGGTGAACCAAGTTCATAAAGCAGCCCTCGCCATAAATGCTCAAGTTCTTACAGAGATGGAGGTTCCTGAAAACTATATAGAATCCTTACCCAAGGTACAAGAAAGTTTTGAAATCTAGAATCTCATCAGTTTAGCTAACCGGAAGCTTATGATCTTGATTTAATATTTACTCGTTTATGTGTGTGTGTTCAGAATGGGAGAGCGAGCCTTGGAGACTCAATATACAGGAGCATCACGGATGAATACTTTGATCCGGACTACTTCCTTTCAACTATGGACTTGTCCTCCGAACATAAAATTCTAGACCTCAAGAACAGGATTGAGGCTTCCGTAATTATTTGGAGAAGAAAGATGACTGCAAAAGATGGGAAGTCTGCCTGGAGTTCAGCTGTTAGTATGGAGAAAAGAGAATTATTTGAAGACAGAGCAGAAACTATCCTTCTTATTCTTAAGCATCGGTTCCCTGGAATTCCCCAATCATCACTAGACATAAGCAAAATTCAGTACAACAGAGTAAGAAGGCCCCGTGTTGATTATCTTTCCATTTTACTGATGTAAATTTACAAAATGTACAAAATGCTTCAGAACATCCATCTGCTTTTTCTTGGTTCTCAACATTGTTCATTGTTTCTTCTATGATTACGTAAAGACTTCATGGAAGGATTCAACCTTATAGAAAATCCAGTTCGTGGACTTCAAAAGATTATAACATATTATCTTTTTTATCTTACAGGATATCGGGCAAGCCATTTTAGAAAGCTATTCAAGAATAATTGAAAGTAGGGCATTCACAGTCATGTCGCGAATTGAAGATGTAATGCAGGCAGATGATCTGGCCCATGATCCTTCAAATGGAGAAGTAAAGAGGTTTCCAATGGGAGATTCGTTGGGAGTATCAGATG
Source organism: Solanum pinnatisectum (assembly GCA_035578085.1). Taxonomy (NCBI): domain Eukaryota; kingdom Viridiplantae; phylum Streptophyta; class Magnoliopsida; order Solanales; family Solanaceae; genus Solanum; species Solanum pinnatisectum. The sequence continues at coordinate 53,216,817 of CM069078.1, read as the reverse complement.
GAACATTTAATGATAAGGAAGAAGTAGAGAAGCTTAGTTCTGCAGAAACACCCAATTCAATGACACTGCTGGATTTCATGGGTTGGGGAGAAGGAGATGAAGACACGGAGAAAGATACGAAGGAAGAAATCCGATCAAAAGAAAGTGATGCAAAGCCCCTAAGCAAACCTCCAAATATAGTTACTAACAAGAGAGTTTCTTACCTAGAGAATTTAACTGGTTCCAGAAGTCCAACAGCACGCCACTAAATGACTTCGCAGCAGAATATACTGATTGAATCATCAGAGGCAAGGACTGATGGACAGAGTTTCATCAGATTAAGAAAGCTCGGCGTCAAGTGTACATATCGAGATGAATCAAACCAATCTAGGATTTCACTTAAGTCATTCCTTTTGTAAGTAGGGATAAGTTAGTAGACCTAATGGGTCTGTGGCAGTTCTTGAAACTGTTTACTCAGTACACGTCACTTTGTTGTTGAAAAACAATGAGAATTGCTGACCTTTTACCTTTAATAACCTCTGATTTTCAGATCTATTAATAAATATGATCTGTAGTTTATAAGTTTAAATCTATCTGGTTTGCAATTTAGTAGTTCAGTTGGTTGACTACACGAGCTTCCCACCTTGCTAGTAAGGTTCAATTCCCCATCTTGTAAATTGTAATCCCCTACCCCATTTCCCCTTCAAATTAAATATTATCTTAATTCCCTTTAATTCAACTAAAGAAAGTATAGGTGAGAACATATAAACAAATAATAGTTATCTCAATTATCTGAGTAGAGTGTAGACTATCAGAAGCCATCAACCAAGTAAGAAAGCAAATGCTTCAAATTCACCATAAGATATAAAATTGTAGTAATGGAAAGTCTTCAATTATACTTACACAAACTGGGGGCACATACATCAATTGCAAATTGAAAGTTGAGAATTGGGTCGAAAAGCAATTAGATCTTGCCACGTGGCCCGAGCTTAGGTGGAAGTTGTGGGCCTTTCTTGATTGGTAGGATATCCCCTGATGCTGTGGAACTGAAGTAGGCGAGGGTAGAGCCACCTCCCAATATCAAGAATTTGAGCAACAGACCTCTCTTGGTGAATGGAGCAGCAAATGTCTCAAAGAACTTGCTCTACAAAACACAAAACAGCAGGCAACACAGTTACTACTCAGCATGTGCTGCCTCAGTAGAACAGTACACTTGATAGTTTCACATTCATAAGATCATAATTTTGAAGTGTACTATTCCCAAAGGTTATGGAAAACGACAATATTAGTATGTTATACTATTGCACTCCAATTGCTTTTCCAAACAGGTCATGTAAAATGTTAACTGAAGTACCAAACACTGATACAAACTTACAAAACAGATCAAATTCCATTGAACTACATGATTTATTCATCAACGATACAGACGAAAATAAAGTACCTGAAGAGAGTTGTATGGTGAAGGTGCATCTGATCCATACAAGTCCCACTGGCCAGTTGTGTTGCCCAAATCCTCCAAATCAAAGTATACACTCTTGTCACCATATTTGGCAACTACAGAACCAGCCCTATTATACAAACATGTAATTAGTCTCATCACTATTTATGCTTATAGCAATAAATACATCCAGTATCATTTCAACCCCCTTTTCAGTGCCTATATGAACAGAGTAACTTAAATCTTTTTTAACTTCTTCTTTTGTTAGATCAACTAAATTGAACTTCCAACCAACATAACTAACAAAGACATTCACTCTGAATTTCTTACTTTATGTAGATTCTACCATGATTGTGTTTTACTTCGAAAAAGTTTTCTTGATGGGAAATGCTCTGTTTTTATCTAATGGTCATGGCATAAATGAGCCAAACTTTTAACATATGACGAGTCATTTCTAATAGTTTGATAGCATATTTGAGCCCTTTTTTCCCTTCATTAAAACTTATGTTTTCACTAATGGCTTGAGCTTTTAGACGAAGAAAGGATAGAACCAGGTTTAAAGCTATGAATGAGCGAAAACTAAAAATCCTGGCTCCGCCTCTAGTCATCCAGTGAGTTCAAGTCAACCATCATCCACTATGAAATACTACTATATTCGGCTTAGGAAAAAGAGATAAACCACATACGAGTAGCCGTATTGGAGATATAATTAAGTAAATTAAAGTGTAATTAACGATTGGAAATCACAAAAAAGTACAGAAGGGATCACTTAATTACCGGGATTTAGTGCGGTTAAAATTGAGACGAGATGATTTGAGATGAAGCTTAGTTCCAGTGATTGAACTTCCAGCTAGGCCCTTAATGTTGGTAGTTGGCTGCACTGCAGCAAGGGTTGCCAAAGATGCCATTCTTCTTCACTTCAACAAACTAACAAAACTACTACTTTCAGAATTCAAATTTTGGGCTGGCAATTGGCACAAAGGTCGATACGTTTCGGTTTTTTATCTTTTTGGGTGGATCCAAACAGGACATATGGCAAATTGGGTATCTTTCTAGAGATCTAAATTCCACTCGTATGGGGACACGTGTCATAGACTGGATAAGCCTATCCCTTGTGATTTTTTTAAAAAAGTTCAGCAAGTTATTTCCATTAAAGAGATATTGATGCGATGGTATTTGACCGGATACAAAGTTTAAATTAAGAAAATACGGGGTTAGAAACAACTTAAGCATCAGAAAGCTATATATATTCATGCTTCTCTATAACTGAAATATGTCTCAAACAAAAGTATGTTAGATAGGAAACTCAAAAAAGGCGCTCTTAGTAAAATTTCACTGGATATCTTTAAGACATGATAGGCAATGATTTTAGTCTCTTGAGACTTGATTATTCCCTGATAGAGATACGATTTATTTAACCTTTTTCAAATCCTACTTATAAAATTTTTTTATTTGTTGTTGTTAATATAAAATGATTTTGAACGTTCTTGCTGCTTTAGTATAATCTTCCTTGTACAAACGAAATTCAACAAGTTGTATAGAGACTACTCACTAGAGTCTTGTTGAATACTTAGCAAGATCACTGAGAGGATCGACTCACATACTCTCTACATCAATATGCTTATAAACATCACTTGAATAGACTTCATATATGTCATACGAATTACGATCCACCACACTTGGAAGTAAACTTGGTTCTAGGAATTAAATTCAACAATTTAAATATAACAAAACAAAAAAAAAAGAAATCTTATACCAGGAAAATCCAATAGTTCAAATGTAACAAAATAAAAGAAAATCTTATAAAAAGGGAATTCAACTACATATTTGAATTGGTCTTTTTAATAACTGTAGTCTTCGTCTCAATTTACGTGACACTATTTGATCAAACACAAAGTTTAAAAAATCATAAAAGACTTTATTATGTTTATCAAATTGTATTCATTAAAGTCACTTTAGTACTTATTTTTAGTTGATCTTTCTTCAAAATAATATGTTAAGTAAACCCAATGAAAATACAATGAAGATGATGTTATTAAAATAAGAAAATATATCTCATAGAGGGGGTAAGCATGAGATTTTCATAATATGTGAGGGTGCAAGTGTTTGATTTTATAATATAGAGGATGTATTTGAAATTGAATCAAACTATAGGGGTATCAAATGTAATTAACCTTAAGTTTTAAAGGCAATTAAAAAAAATAACAAGAAGGGTATATCTATGTCCTTCCTCTTTCCCTCATCTCTTTTGTGTTATCCTCACACAATGTCTGTAACTTCTCCTCTCCTTTCCCAATTCAAATCCCTCACCATTTCCACCCCTTTCCTCCATGGCTCCTCTTCTCTTTCTCGTCTCTCCACACCCTCTTCCTCTATCACTTCCCAAAAACCTTCTCCCCCTGCTTTCCTGCCTCCAATTCGAGCCATGAGATCAATGCAAGGCAGAGTCGTCTGCTCCACAAACGACAAAACCGTTTCTGTTGAAGTTACTCGTCTTGCTCCTCACCCAAAGTACAAACGTAGGGTTAGGAAGAAGAAGAAGTACCAAGCTCATGACCCATTGAACCAATTTCAAGTTGGGGATTATGTTCAGCTTGAAAAGAGTAGGCCCATTAGTAAGACCAAGACCTTCGTTGCTGTACCTGTACCTCCGAGGAACCAGCCTAAGGTTAAGGAGGAAGAGAATCAGGAACTTGGGCTTCCGCTTGAATCTCTGCAGACGAGTTAGAGTGAGAGCTTTCTTTTGGGCACTTTATAATCTTGTACTGTTCAGTTTCTTTTTTGTTTGACTGTTGGTTTCTGTTGTGTTTTCGTGATAATCATGTATTTTAATTGAGTGGTTTTTAGATGATAATGAGTTTATTAGATTTCAATTGTGATTGATGTTTTTGTAGTTGTTGCTGATTTTATCCTCTTTATCTGTGAACCTCGAATTTCGACTTCATTAGACCTGACCCGGAATTGAACGGTATCTAGTGAGTTATTAATGTAGCTGAAGTGTTCTTTGCGGATTTCAAATTACAGAGATTGTTAATCTGCAAAGACAAAAACTTTGAATTAGCTTCACTTGGGAAACTTTAGTATTTTGCTTTACGGGCAGTGTATTGGAGTTCTAACTAAATAGTTAAATGCATAATTCTTCTGATTCATATGGATTAGTGAACAAGATCAATTGAGGAAATTAGTGATTTTATGATGGTGCAAGAATTTCAGAACTTGATGGCCATGTACTAGTCCAGTTTTTGTTATAACGGAAGTTCAACTTTGATCTGTTATCTTGCAATGTCATTTTTGCTTCTGTATTGATTGGGATTTGGGACTTTAAAAATGTACAACCAATGAATTTCTTGACCAACGTCGTTAACACATATCATGCCACTAAGAGATAATATTAGTGATAATTATCTGAAAATGTGTCTTCTGAAGGTTGCTTTCTCCTTCTCATTTTTCCCTGACTGCAAGAATGAACCATATGAAACCTAAGATGTATAACCTATGATAACACTTTCATATTTTCTTCTTGTAATTGGAAAATATTATTCATAGATGAGGTGGTTGCCTTTATCTTGGTGGAGAGACTGGTATTGAAAAATTGTCTTTGTTTTGCCAAGAAAACTGTATTAATGGTATGCTATGTGTTTTACTTGAGTATAATTATCTATCAAACATTAATTTTCCAGCTCTTGGATAGAAGGATTAGTCTATGATCGTTAAATGCAATATGCTCTAGGCAACAATTTATCATAATGATTGATTTATGTAGATTAGGATAGTTTGATCAAGTTTTTGCTCTAGCACAGTCAATTTTTTCCTCTTTTCACCATCAATGCCTTAGCAACAGGCGAAAGAGGAAGCTGCATCAATGGGCATATCATCATTTGACTCTCATATTCTGAACCTGGATAAGGGGATGCATAATACACACTATCTGCATATATCATTTAAGAGGCAACAAACATTCGATGAAGCTTAACTTACTCCTGTGTACTTAACATCTTCTTTCCAAAAGAACTTGACATGCCTGAGATTTATTTGAAAGAACTGAACTCTAATGATGAAAAAAACAACCATTCCTTAAGAATGCACCTCAAAAATCCTTTTTTGGGTCCAGTTTTAAAGCCCAAACCTGGTATTCCATATTTTGAATTACAGAAAATGGGTAAATCTGTCCCTTTTTGTCCACCTTGTAGCTTCACTGCCTGATTTAGCATAAAAGTTGTTTGTTTATAATTTGTTGACGTTTTAATACTTTCTCGATATGCTTTATTTGGCAAAATGGTGTAGGTGCTCTTCATTTCTTATATCCAGTTTAATATAGCTTGGCTTAGAATCTAAGCGGAGCCTCTCTACCCCACAAAGGTAGGGGTAAGGTCTGCATACATCCTACCCTCCCTAGACCCCACTAGTGGTATTGCATTGGGTACATTATTGTTGACTGATTCTAAGCCATTACAAAAAAAGGAGGGGGTGAGGGTTGTTAAAATGTTAATCTTTAAATCCACTGCACAGAGAACATAAAGCATGAAGAAGAGAAGGAAAGAAAATTACACATGAGATGCAAGAAAATTCTTATAGTATGTAAACTTTTGTGTTTGAACAAGTTTCCTTTACTATCTGGATGAGAGGGGAATTACAATAACGGGGTAAGAACGCATTGTTCCTGAATCCTTTTCATCAGTCTATTTAGATGAAAAGGATGGAGGAGAACTATATCATCTGTATAATGAAATTAGTAACTCTCTACCTAGAAGAACTAATATCCATTGTCACATTGGAATCTTGTCTTGATCTTGTGCAACGTACACAACAAAAGGTTGTTGATGGATTCAACAGACTCCTTAGAAAGTTTTGCTGTTGTAGAATTGCTAGTTAGAATCTGAAAAGCAACTGTTAGCAAGGATCCTCCTTCTGAACTTCTGTCCTCTGGTCTAGAAGTGATAACAAAAGGCGTGGACTCTAGGCCATCAGGGAGGATTGAGAATCCCGAAGGTAACACAGCAATATTGCTTGAGTCACAGCCTGTTATAACAGATTGCATGCCTGCAATGTCCACTGGGGCATAGACCACTGCGGATTCATAAGCATTGGCGCAAGTATCTTGGAGGATCCACATGTTGTTTTCTCTTAATTTCACTGCCTGAATAGAATTCATAGTTCCAACCATTCAATTAGAAAGAAGTATTGAGAGGTAAACCAAAACGTCTTCTCTGAGAGGTACTTACTTGGATTGAGACTGCATTTCCTTTGTCTTGACCTTTTGCTAAATTTGCAACGGATTGCACTGGACCTCCATTTGACATGACATCCCACTTTGATAAGAAAACATTAAGAATGTCAAAATCTCAAAGGTTTGTCAGATGGTGGAGCTAAATATGTAATTAAAGAGCTAATTGAACTTACTAACCTCATGGCGATGGTTTTCATCTTTCAAGAAATCAAATAAGATGTCGCGAGAGACAGGCAACCAAATGGAAGAAACAGCACAGAGAATAAGGCCTTGGGGTTCACCAGGATCAGTTAAGTTCCTCCTAGAGGTCACTCTAATATCCTCTTGGCCAGTTTTGCTAGGGATCTTGTTCCATGCATTATAACTAGAAGCTCCAAGTATGCGGTAGAAACCCCAAGTCATTCTTTGTGCCAATGTTAGTATACTTTTTCTACCAGCAAGCGTGGCAACACCTGATTCATTTACACAGTTTCCAAAGTTCGTCATGAAAATCGAGCTAATATTCAACGTGGAAAAGAAAAGTTTGTTGATAAATTACCAGTAGTGTCCTTGGTAGGAATGTTGGTTGCCATGAAGAAGAGGAGGCGCTCACATTGCTGCTGAAGAGTAGCCATCCAGCGCCTTGCGCCAAAAGCTTGGCCGCTGTTGACAGTTACACGGTACAGAGAGTCCACTATGCTTTTTTGGCACTCCAAGTGTTCCACCCACGTCACCTGAACATGACAACGTTCAACTTCTATACTCTGATAGTGTAAAAACTAATAACTAGAGGTAATAGCAGTCATCCTTATAACATGTTAAAACACCGTAAATTAATATTAGCATCTACATTCTACACTGTCCTTACTGTTATATTTATGCATAGCACAGCCCAACTATTTTCTCATTTTTTGGGGGCAAATTCATTAATGTTTTATGTTCATCCAATATGCCAAAATGGTTATATTAAAGTTTCAATGAATTACCTGCAGTGCTTTCAGGAATTCTTTAGAATTTAGTATGTCCATAAGAACTTTAGAACATTGTGTACAGAAATCTAGAATATACTTCAAACACCAAGTATAATACATCTGTTAGTATAATTTATGTGTCTTTTTTTCTTTTTCACATTTTATATTTAATTTCAATATCGTATGTGATATGTTTAAGAATTAAGACCACAAGATTTAAAGATTTTTGGATATTTTATACTAACGTTAGTTTAGATTTACAAAACTCAAAAAAGTTCTTCTTTTTATATACTTCATACTTAATCAAATTAAGACACATAAAATAAAATAAAAATCATGTTGGAATAACATGAGAATATATAAGTTGTGAAAATCACCAACTTAAGATCCAAAGTCGATGCCACTACAGCACTACTAGTATTGCATTTCTTGAGAATTGAACACTATAGAAAAAAAAGGATTTTTAATATAAGAATGTAGTTAGAAATAAGTACCAACTTTTGTCATGAATTTCTAAAGCTATACTTATTTTGGAACAAATTTTATTTGCTAAAACGACATTTATTTTTGGACCGAGGGAGAAAATAACTAATTAGGGTTTAGAAAGAAAGAGACCTTGCAATGTGCATTGGATTGTTCTTGTAGAATGCATCCTGAGGGTAATTTTCTGCATCTGAGGAGAGAAGCATCAATGCTGCCTTCAACTTTGTCGACAGAAACGTCCACAATCCCCCATTGTGCTGCACTCATTTGTTTGCAATATCTCACAAAATACACTTCTCTCGTCCCCACTACTGGCGTTAACATTTGCACCTCTGCAAACATCTTTACCCCAAAAAATATATGTCATTTAAGAACAAACTGACAAAATCCTTTATTATCTTCCTTCCACAAACTCTTTTTCTTTAATAGAAGCAGATTCAAAATTTTGAATTCCAAAGAAAAAAATTGAAATATTGTTCAGTCAAGGTTCCGACTGATATCTAACCCCAAAATTGTAACATGAAGAATCTTGTCCAAATATTTTTGAGAAGATATTTTTTTATTTGATTATATAGTCATAATAAAAAAAAATTTACTTACTAGCTGAACTGCGCCATCCCAGCTGTTAGCACCTTCAGTACCATTGCAGATCACGTCTACTGTTGCTGCCTTTGAAATCATCGATGGGAACATTTCTCTCCATTGATTCTGAAGCAATAATAAAATAAATTTAACATAAACAAGATCTATATTGTAGCTTGTATTCAAAACCAAAGTTTTGGGTTTCAAGCGTTTACCAAATTTAAAACCTTTTTATTAATCTATATTTTATATGTTAAGTGCTAACCCTAGAATTAGAAGAAGGCGATATAATGATCAGAATTTAAAAAATATATTGTTCATACTTAGTGTAAAATAATTTTTATAGGGGTGGATGTGTGGGTTTATTTAGATTTATAACTTTTCGATTCGTATAAATATATATACATGTAAAAACTTACTATTAAAAATTTAACAAATATTAAAACTGAATTCATAATTTTAATATTATAATGAATTCAACCCTAAAAATCTTCAAAATTGAACCCACTAAATTTAAATTGTAAATCCATATTTGTCGATAATATGTATTATTGTTAACATTACATATCCTGCCATTTTTTATGGGGAGTTACTCAGACAATTTTCAGGTGACGTTGATAGTTTAAATTTCTTTTACATTGTTGGTTTATATAAGTTATACCCATTCTTTATTTACAAAAAGAATTGAATTATATTTAATCTTGTTAATTTCCACTTTTAGGAGTTTCTTACATTTGTTTCGATGTAAGCCTCAACAGTTCTAAAAGCATGTCGATAGTTTGATTTTCTTTTAGACACTATCAATATGTAAAAATTAAACTCGCGGTCATGAAATAAGGATAATTGGATAACTTACTACGTCCATGAAAGTCTGAACGAGTCGAGGGAGCTCCATGAATACAATTCCTGTGTCTCTGGAAGCTTCAATACACATTCTTTTAGATTTTATGTCCCCAGGAGGAAACTCCTTCATGTATTCGTCATAATTAAGTATTTCTCTTCCAGTTTCAAAGCTTCTAATCCACAGTGGTTCACCACTAGTAGCCATCATTGTAAGTTGTTCCATTGCTTGATTAACGATGTGCATAATTCTTGGTTTTTCAAGCCCGAAAATGCCGGTGTAAAAATCTAAAGCGCTTTTATTTTCTTCATCATTTCCTCCTGAACATGAAGATGAACTATTTGGTGATGTCCCTAATGGGTATTTTCCCAATGCTGCCCTAAGCATTTCAACCTGCATTTACAAAATTACAACCATTATATGTTGAATTTATTTGTTTGATTTTGACTTTAAGTGAAGCGTAAAAAAATAATTAAAACTTTTGATTTAAAGAGTTGTAATTTGTCTGGTATTGGCTTGACCAGAAAGCTAGCTTTCAATCTTATGATTTTAAACATGTGTCACGTGAAAATTCAGAATTAAAGAGTTCTCAAACAATGAAAGAAATATTCTTTTTAAAACGAACTAAAAAGAAAAGTAATGCAAGAAAATTAAAAGGATTTTCATACATGTTTGAACTATTGAAATGTGTAACTATCTCATGCAAGTTATTATGGCATCAAAGACGCCAAAAAAAATTAAATTCAAATCTCATTGTCACTCGAAAATCCAAATAAGAACTTGGCCAAATTTCATGTCCCTCGCAATTATTTTGGAGATATATATAGGTTTGTTAATAATTTTTAGTACATACTTTTTAAATAAATAAATAATAGATTTGACCCTTTTTTATAGTTAAAATAAGCTAGATCTCTTTAACACGTTAAACTTGTTGATGAAGTGGAAATTGATTGACACAATTTAACATAAATATGTCAATTAAATAAATACTCTATATGTCTCAATTTATGTGATATAGTTAAAATTTCAAAAGTAAAATATTTTAATTTTGATCGAAAATTCAAACATAAAATTTTTAAATGTTAAAATTACCTCAGCTCTAAGTCTGGCGTTTTCGATTCGCAATTGTTGTTCTTCAGCAGGAAGAGTAGGAGTATTATTGCTAGAGCTAGCAAATCCACAATTAGGACAAGAAGGATTCTTTGAAGTTCCCCTTAATCCCTTATTTTCTTCACGAAGCTTTTCAATTTCAGCTTTTAACAATGAATTTTCATGGCGTTCCTGTATTGCCTGCAAAATTAATTAAACATTTTAAACAATTAATAACAAGACCTGACAAGACTTGACTCGGGACAAAAACTACATTGTCCCTGGGGTATACGTACGATCTGTGAGCATTAATAATCATATCCTATAAAGATTCACTACTTCGATCCTCACTATTCCAGTATTTATTTTTATAAAGACGTATTACGCACTCTCTAGTTAAATATTATTTGACCTATATTGACCTATACATCCTTCAAAAGTTTACATTAATTAGAGGTAAAATGAAATATTTTATTTATACGAGGCAAGTAAAATAAAACAGAGGAATATATATATATATATATAGAACTACTTGATTTTTTTTAATCGTAAAAATTATGAATAGTATAGTGATTGTCGACAATTTTACAGTATTTTTTTGACAAAATACTTTTTTTTAATAACTAATAAGTCAGAATATTTAAAATCGCATTAAGAAAATTGCTGTAAAAAAATAATCTGTTTGACTCTCAAAAACTATAACATAAATCAAAATAGAGAGAAAATAAGAATTACTGTAGTACCTTTATTTGGGTTCGCCGATTTTGAAACCAGAACTTGACTTGCCTTGGATGAAGACCTAATTGCTTGCTGAGCTGCTGCCTTTGCTTCTCATCTGGATGTGGTGACTCTTTGAATAAACTGTCAAATAAAATTCATTTTAAATTATCTCAAAATAAAGTTAAAATTTTAAATTTATAGATTCTAATTCTCGAAAATATAGTTTATTAAGTTCTGATTAAATCATTTATATAAAAATTCTTAACTTTTTTGTAAATGAAAAATTTAAATCAAAAGTTATTGAATTTCCAACATGTAAGTAAAACTAAAGCTCCGCACCTCCAGTTTATCCATATATCTAATTTTAAGAGAAAAATTGTTCTCGAAAGAAAATAAATTAAGAACTCTATCACTAATTTATACCGTGCATGTTTAAATTCATTAATTCATTGCATAATCCCCTATGCATGCATCTAGGTTGATCTAACAATTTTTTCTCAAACCTTACTTTCATATTTTCAGACAACTTTTAAAAAAAATAATTAAAAAGACAATTGATTCCAACTAACAGCTGATCATTCATTAATTTGTATTTGACTGTTAATCTAATTATAGATAAATTGTAGTGAAGCGTTATATTAGAAATTAGCGATTTTGTAGCGGTGAATTAAGACAAAAAAGAGATCATGAAAAGAGTTGTATGGAAATTTACGCTTCCATTTCTCTGATTTGTTGAACAGTGTGTCTGTGATATTTTTTCCTTTTCTTCTTCTTACTGTTGTTGTTTGGATCTTCTTCGTCTTCGTTGCCAGTATCATCATGCTCCAAATCATCATCTGAACCGCGTGATCTCATTGGTTCCGAATTCTCACTGCTAATCTCAACCGTCGACGTTTCTTCCCTCGGCCGACCTCCTCTGCTCGCCGCCGCACTTCCTTCGTCAACTTCCTCCGTCGTTTCCATATTTCCGGCACTACTCCCCGCTCCGCCGCCATCTCGGAAAATTCCGGCCTTCAAAAATTCAAATTCAAAAAAATCAATGGATAAAACAAAATCGAAAACACATGTACTCAGGACCGAGCTAGAAAAAACGGAACGATTTGAAAATTGAAATTACACTTTATATATATATAAGATCAGTTTTGATGAATCTCTTCGTAAAAATTCTACCTCTACTGCTACACATTCTAATTCGATTAAAACTTGACGAGCGATTTTATGAACAAAACGGAAATTAAAACTTACGAGACTCAGAGAGAGTGCGGGAGAGGGGAAAAAATCTTTGGTTTCATGAGAAGGAGGATGATTATTCGACATGTCAACAACGCCCATGACGGTACTGTTTTTGCTGAGAAATTGGATTATGGTGAAAAGAGATTCATGAGAGATAAATATATAATGGATGTTGATTTTTTTTTTCTTTCTCTCTGTGAGTTTATTGAGTGTAGGACTGTGTGTGTATTGGAGAAGAAAGAGAGATAAAGAGTGGGGTGTAGATGAATTAAAGGATGTAAAACAAACAAAGAGGGGGAGGGGGTAGAATACGAGGGGGCGGGGGGGCTGGTAGGAGTTGACTGTTAGATACGTGATTTTGGTCTTCAACTACTAGTTACTTTTTATTATTGAACGACTAGTTATTTATATGAAATTTGATTAATTTAAATTTATATTTTAAAAAATATATATTTATATACTGATCTTGATTAAAAATAAAAGAATATTATCTATTTGTCCCAAATTAAAATTGGTTATTGGTTTAAACATACTTAATGCTTCCCAACAATTAGTGTGAACTGTAACACATAAACTTCAACAGTATTATCTGCTAGTTTAATTGAATTGTCTTTACGCAGAAAATGGGTATCATAACATCAATGTAAAGGATTGTTGGTCATAAATCATAATGATGGATATGAATGGTAGTTTACTCTTAACTATTTTACATTCCTTACTTCAGTGTTTATTTACTTGTGAAATATTTTTTAATTTAATTTTTTTTTTATTTATTATTTTTGACTAATTTAATTTTTTTTATTATATTCTTAATTTATTAACATTGAGTTTATTAATAAAATATGTAGTTAGTAAATATGTTTAAAATTCTATCAATTAATAGAGGTAAAATGATAAACTCATTATACCAATCATTGATAAGTAACAGAGAGAAAATTACTTTAATTGTCATAGTTTTATTTTTTAGAGTCAAACTATGAAGACTTTGATTAATATTTTACGATTTAATGTTTCATCATATTGATATGCAAAAAATTGAAATTTATAATACTTTATATATAATTTTTAAATATCTAAATTTTTATTTAAAATATCAAATTAATGTAATCTAATTTAATTTTAAAATTAGTTGAATTGACTTTTAAAGAGTAAAAAATATAATATACTCCCTCCGTCCCATTTTATATGTCACATTTTTACTTTGCAATTGCATTAAGAAATAATGTAATTTTACCCTTCTATCCTTATTTAATGTTTTTTTAAGTCAACTTTATAATAAATGATGAATACATTTTTAAGATTAATTAACTATTCTATCGGGGGTATAATAGGCAAAATATTGTCATTTATGCATATATTTTATAAAATAATAAATATTATGGTTCAGATATTTATAAAAAAAAAAAAATATATAAAATAAAACGGAGGGAGTAACAAATAAAAATGAACGGAGGAGTACAAAGTTTGTTTTCATCTGCACTAAAACCATAATCCTGTTCATGATTGTCCGCTTCTAATTAATTCAAATGTTAATGCGGTGCTAGCTAGGTGGGAGTAGGGGTGTTCAGAAAATGTAATTAATTGTAATTTGTGAATCTCCCATTAATGTAACATAGCAAATTGAGACTTGTAATAGAACTCCACGTGGGAGACTGCTAATTTTTTTAAAAAACAATTTTTACATATATCATACATAAAAATTATATTTATATATTATAATTATAATTTGCATAATTGTGTTTCATAGAAAATTTTATGTTTGCTATGAAGCTTTTGATTTGTATAATTTCATTAGATACATCTAAATTTGTACAAATTGTTCAGTTTTGTATAAACTCATCTATTCATTGTAATTTGTATAATTATAAGTGTATAGGACGAAAATATATGTATTTGTATTTGTATATACACTTTTCTCTCACTTTATACAAACACAAATACATTTTATACAGTTTATACCGAAATGTATAAAATAGCTAATTATATACAAAAAATGGCTAATTGTATACCAAATCATATGACAAAAAAATGGAATGTTTGCTGCGAATTACAAATAAAATAAACTATGACTATAGCATTTAATTTGAACTAATAATTTACTATTTCATACCATTTTCCCCTTTTTAAAATTGTTTTGGTTCCAAAAATCCAAATTATTTGTCGTGATATTCTATCTGTTCAAATTATCTCTTCAAATTATTTATTGTGATTCTCTTTTACATGCCTTTTAAAAAATTATTAATTTATTGATATTTGAATTATCATAACATTACTCTATAGATTGAGTTGTTTGTAGTTTTTACAAACAATAATACTGAGGTAAACTGAAAAAGCAATACTCACTTCGTTTTGATACAAAGTTCATCTTAATCTTTTAAAACAACGAATAATTTAAGATACGTATGTTTAAAAATTATGACAGATAATTTGAGAAGGAACAAAAAGTATTTTAAACTAGGTTTCTTTATATTTACAATAGTACTCCCCCGCACGTGACATTATAAGGGCCATAGATCAAACGTCACGTATAGAGTATATAACGAATTTCTTAAAATAATTTTGCAAATCATACCAGGAGAGGGGAGAAATTATTTATTTCTAAGAATAACTACTCCAATGAAGTGAATTCTTATTAATTAAGCTATAATTATATGTAGCCTCATAAGGCAGAAGAAACCATGTTATTAGGAGTAGTCAGGGATTAGTCAATTGAACTCATAATTTTTAAGTAAATACTTATTTATACAGGGTGTTAAGGGGCGTACAAAATCAAATAAAAAAATCGTATCAAATCGCAAATCAAGTCAAATTAGGAATTTTTTTTAACTAATGTTTGGTATTGGAAAATAAATTCGTTAATATTTGGATTGATTTAGTTTTAATTAAAAAAAGTTAATCTGAGATCAAACTAATCCGATATTTTATATATAATTTTTAAAATTTATTTTATACATTGAAGTATTTGTTTGATATAATTTCTAAATATTTCTTACACTTTTTCATAATTTTTAGTATCTTTTAACATATTATTACAAGTTTTTGAAACTTAGAATTTTGCATAGTCCAAAAAAAAATTATTGTCCCATAGATATTAGTAACTCTAATAAAACTCAAATCAATACCGATGCAGATGCTAACAAAAAAAAATTAATTCAACACTAAGAATGACAATAATGTTGAATATTTGTTCTTTAGTTTTACATTGATTTAGACATTCAAAGTACATAACCTAATTTTAATTTTTCTATAATGTTTAATCACGTAATTAATACTTATTAGACTTATTTTAACATGATTTAGTACTTTTAAATTATGATCATTTTCATTATGACTTATTAATTGCAATATTTATTTTATGTGATTTTATTGTTTTTTTTTGTTGAATATTTTAGTGTCCTCACTCATCTCATATTTTGTGTTATTTTCTTAAAAAAACACCTTAGATAGTTGTATTTTGATAGGACCAAAGAAGTATTTAGAGCACGAGTTAATTATATGTTTGTACGAATAATTTATTTGGTTTATAAATTTAAAAATTCGATATAAATAATTTGATTTAATATTTAAAAAATCGAACCAACCAGGCTATATACATGCACGAACAATACACCCCTAAGGGCTGTTTAGATCAAACTGTTAGTAATTAACTATAACTAAACAATTTAATAAAGTGAAAATATACCTTAACTAATTAACTGTGGTCAAGTGTGTATGTTTTAATGCACATGTCTACATTGATTTAATTTAAACACTTGATCGATGCAGTTAAGTTTTTAACCACCATGAGTTATTGAGTTGTGGCCTACGCTGCAAATTTTAACCTGAAAACATGAACAAGAAAGTGGCTACTAGCTCAAGAAGTAATGTATGTACGTATGCAAGTTCCAATCAATGGGTCCTCACTCATCAATCACATTAATGGACACGTGACCTAGCTAGGAGATCACTTGTTTGTTGTCTTTCATAATTTCTCACCAAAGTCATATGGATATATATTATTAGTAAGTTTTACTATTCTGAATCATGGCGAGATAAATAAGATCTTTTATTTTTAATTTTAAATTTTAGGTTCGCATCTTGAAATAGAGAGATCTTGATAGTGAATTCTTCTCCCATTAATAACACAATACGAAATAAGACATTTGAAAAGTAGGTTAAATTATTTTTTAATTGTCATTGCTATTGGGAATTTATTTACAGAGTAATATAGAATTGAATCTGAATTTCTTTTATGTATATAAAAAAGGAATTTATTTCATATCACCATTATCGATTGGCATTTATATGGTTGATAAATTGTTATCCGTGCCCTAATTATTTGTACAATCAAACCGACATTGGTATTTAGTTGTACTCTTTTGTCGCCTTTTAACAACCTATATAAAAAACTGGGGTACAAAATCAATTTTTGAAATTTCTAAGTCAAAAGCTAAAATTATTGTAGTACAGTTTTAAAATTCGTTTCAACTTGCTTTGATTAATTAGTCCTATGCGTACCTTAAGAAATGTATTTAAATCCCAAATCATTTAAATGTAGGCCTTAAGTTTATTTGGTTGAAATAATCAACACTTAAATTCTTAAAGAAAAAAAGCATCGTGGTTGAACTCAAATTTGAAGAATAACAATATATTGAAAGTAATTTCATAAATGGATCAGGAGAAGGTAAAGGTATCAAAACCTTATGTAAAGGTAACGATCGGGGAGGAGCTTGAAGAGTGAAGTAAGCCGCGCTAGCCTAGCAACGTTTTTAGGCAGCAAGCTACGATCTAATAACTCCTTAACCTAGGTTGGGGAGGGAACTCGAAAATCCAAAACGTTGATTAAGGTTCCTCTCCTTTTAGGCAAGCTACTTCGTTCCAAACCTTTCTCTAATAATAAGGTAAATTTGACAACAATAATATATTGAAAGTAATTTCATAAGTGAGATTTGGAGATGATTGTATCAAAACCTTATGTTAAAGAGGCTTACGATAGGACTTGTGTCCAAAATAAGTGTAATGAGAACAGAATTGAAAGAAAAATATCAATAATAAAATAGCAAAATGAACAAGGCAAATAAATCCACATAATAGTAAAAATTAAAGAATAATATCAACTAAAATTGATATTGAGGAAAAAAAAACAAGATTCTCTTTGATATGTCGGCACAACTACCTTTGCATGTTAGTAATAGATTAATGTGCATGATTTTTTTTTAACTGACGTTGCTGGTGGTACGTTATAACCAACTTTGTCATTGTCTAAAGATTCAATTCAATGTCATATCCAGAGTTTTCTAATAATCTTTCAAGATTTCTTAATTTTTCAAGATTTTCTTAAAACTTTATTTCCAATTTTGACCGTGTGATATATACAAGTAATAGATAATTGTAGTGGACGGAGCTATAACGTTATCTCGACTTCGACAGTAGAATTGATAATTTTTGTTCCTTAATATGATTTTTAAAATCCATAAACTCATAGCTCCACGTCTAATTATGATTTTTAGGCCAACTTCAATATACCTCAACCAATTCCACGAAATATTTGTTACCTCTTATCAACACATTTACGACCCACGGTACCTAAAGAGTTAGGTAAATATTTTGTCCAATGTAGAAAGTTAATTTTTCACCGACCTAAAAGTTTAAGTATAGCATGAAAATGATTGCAATGAAGAATATGAGAATGAAAATTATTAAACCTTGTAATTAGGTGCTTAAATTAACTTTATGTTTTTGTTCCTTTGTGTTTTATGGGACTAAGTCGGTTTATGTACGTTTGATGGTTTGTTTGCTTTAGTTTCAAGTGTCAATCCAAGTATCATGGTTTTTTACTTTCTTGTGAATCAAGGTCTTGGAGTCTTTTGGAGCCTTTTCTAAGAGTAAATGATCAATAAAGGTGGAAATCCAACATTGGGGGATAAAACATTCCCTAACGAAGGCACTCCGTGCCCAAGAAGACTCGAACCCAAAATCTTTAATTAAAGATAAATGAGTACTTACCACTTAACCAGTTGTTAGTGGTGTTATTTTTTTCAGTTAAAGCCAGAGACATCATAAATTTGTAGAAATAATGATGATACCAAGAAATTGGAAAGGAAAATCTTTCTATATACCTTATCATGGATTGCAAATCATTATTCTCTTTGCTTTGAGTAAGGATTAAATGCTACCAAATTGCATCAAACTAACATCTCCTGTCCCAGACACATAAAGATGTATACATTTCTTTTCATGATGATAAATGGAGTACAAATATTAATTAATTTTTTTAAAAAAGTATTCTAATGAAAATGTCCATTTGGTAATACCTAAAGGTTATGTTTTCATTCCCTAACTAGAATTTTCGGCTTTGAGTCCTAGAAATGATTTTTTTTATTGGAAGCATTTCTCTTTTTAATGTGTGAATCAAATTATCCTAATATGTCTATTACGCATGACACGTGTGATTTTTTCTATTTAATTATCTGATATGCGAAAAGTCTTTAATCTACGTATGCTAGGTGAGCCTGTTAGGAGAATCATTCTTTTTATAAGCCTTTTCGTATTTTATGCTATGCAATTATTATTTAGAGAATTATTGATTTCCCAACTTGAACTCTGAATAATTTGATTAAGAATGGAGAAATTTCAATTATATTATCACGAGTTTCAATGGTATGTGTGTGTGACTCATTCATACATCATATATAGTACTTTCAATTATTCTTCTTGCTTATAGTTGGTTTCTAAAAAATTATGTGCACATGTTAAATGAATGAATACAAAGTTTAAGTTAAAATTACTGAATTCTGCTAAATTCGTAGCTACTGCGCTACAACTCCACCATTTGTTTACCACACACATCGTTTGGTGAAAAAAATAAGAAAAGATAAAAGACGTGCATTTATGAAGAACGTATATACATGCAATATATATGGATTATTGACTTAGGGAAGAAGGTTCGTTGAGGGAAAAAAGTAGATGGGGAAAAAGAGTGGGAAATGTTAGTTTTGGAAGACAGGTGAAAAGTAACTATCAAAAAAATAATAATGTTGAAGAGAAATAAAGGCACTAAAGTTGATAATAATGAAACAAAAATAAAGTGTAAGAAAACAAAAGGTCTCATGATATTGTTGGTTTGTGGAGTCTAAGACAAGAGAGATATTAAAGATAATAGCTAGGGCCCCAAAGGCCAAAACACACACACACACACACACTATATATATAAAGAGACTTTCTTTTAATGTGGCCATTGCTTGTTATATCACCTTATTGTGTTTTGACAAATTCAATGCCTATTTTAATTTATAGATTTTCCCACCTCTATTTGTCTCTTCTCCCTTATTGAACTAAGCCCAAAAACTTTTCAAACTTTTTTTTTTGGCATATATTCGATGTTCGATATTTATATTATAGGATCTGATTAAATTTGATTCATATGAAAGATAAAACGCTTATTAACAAAGTTGTTTTCATACCCTAAAGCTAGAGCACAAAGCTTTTAATGAAAAATGAAAAAATATTTATCATTTTAGAACGATTTTTATTGGTTACGTATGACATATATGGAGTACTTTCTCCCTCTTCTTGGTACATAGGACTAGTTTATTTCAGGATGAAAACGTGTCCCAAAATCTAGACTTAAATACAGTAATTGAATTTATTATGAATGGTCATATTCCACGTACCAAAATTGGACAAGCTATTGAAAAAGAAATTAAGAAGAGAAGGATAATTTTAATTGGTATAAAAGATAAATACTAGTTTCGCTCCATAGAATAAACATTTTAAATAGAGCTGTCAATATGGGTTGGTCGTCCTATTCGAGCTAATCCCATATTGAAATGGGAAAATTACGTGATTAAGTAAATTTATACTACTTAATTACTCATCATAGCTATAGTTTGCTATAATTACCACTTGCGACTAACATTATACATTAATTAAGTGGGATGACTTCCAATTTGTATATTAGCCACATTTGTATATGTATAATTCGTCATATTTGTATAATTCGCAGCTAACAATTCTTTGTTTGATTTGTATTTGTATATGATTGTTTATATTTGTATATGATGATGATTTCCTTTAGTTTTTCAGTTTTGTCATCATATACATTCAATCTTTTTGTGTATAACTTTTTAAAGTTTGTATAAATGTGTAGTTTTTGGATTTTTTATAATATAATTTATAGAAAAAAGGGCCTGATATACCCCTCAACTTTGCCATTTGGAATTGATATGCCCCTCGTTATGAAAGTGTCTCATATATACCCTTACCGTTATACAAACAACTCACATATACCCCTACCGTTACAAAATGAGCTCACATATACCCTTCATTTAACGGAAGTGAAAGAGTTAGTTTTAAATTTATATTTTTGACTTTTAATTTTCTTAAAAATTATTTAGGGGTATATATGATTCTTCTAACAAAGTTTAAGGTATATTTTAATCTTTTTCATACATAAATTATTTTTTGACTTCTTTTATTATAATTACTTGAGTTTCTTATTCTTATTTTATTTTTTTCTTTCATTCCTTAGTGTAAAGAAAAAAAATTAAAAATATTTTTTTGAGCCTATATTATAATTTAAATTGTTTTTTGTCTATATTGTAATTTAATTTTTGTATTTGAAGAAAAAAATTTGGTCATCTATAATAAGTTTTACAAGAATATTAGTGAAACATAAATAAATTTGACCATCAAAATAATAAATCTAAATTAGTCATTGAAAAAAAAATTTAAAAATAAATATATGTTTGAGGAGGATTAAATATACTCATACGGGATTATATTTTTTTTCAAAAAAAATAATAAAAAATTATCCTGAAATTATTTTTTTTTCATTTCCGTTAGAGGAAAAGGGTATATGTGAGCCATTTATATATAAGTAGGGGTATATATGAGCCACTTTCATAACGAGAGTTATATCAGCTCTAAATGACAAAGTTGAGGGGTATATTAGACCCTTTCCCCAAATTTATATAATGTAATTTGTATAATTGTTTAAAGTTCATATGTTTATGTTTGTATCAATTCGTTATTTCGAGTTTTATTATATTTGTATAATTTCAGACTTTATATTACTTAATTATACAAAAATACGTGAATTATACAAACGTACTTGCGAATTATACAAACGAGATGCGAATTATACAAATTATTGTCCAATCTCGCTCGCCTCTTTCCTCCCTCTCCCAATCTTGCTCACCTCTTCTCCCTTTCTCAATCTCTCTCGCCAGAATATACAAATACATATGTATAATATACAATTATCTACCTGATATACATATACAATTCACCTCTCTCCCACTCTCTGTCCTCTCTCGCTCGCCTCTCTCCTCCCTCTTATAGTCTCACTCTCCACTCTCCTCCCTATAACATGTAGCTATGAATCATAATTAACAAACTATAGCTATGGAGCGTAATTAGACTATTTTTGAGTGGCTATATGCGAAAGTTCATTGACGGATAGTCTCGATTGACTCATTTTTTTTTGGGCTAGTAAACATTTAGCCCAACCAACCAGTACGTGGGCTTCGGACTGTGCCGGGTCATCTCACTTTTAAAAAAGTATATTTTTAATATTTTTTTAATTAAATTATAATTTTAAAATATTAACATAAATATCAACATGATATCTTCATTTTCATCTACAGTTTATATGCAATATCAATTAGCTAAATATTAAAAAATAACTAAATTTAAGAACTATATATAGTATTTAAATGAACACAGAAAAAATGTTATCAGTTTGAGAAAAATCATACAACTGATTTTGAGTAGCTAAAAGTGTTTGAATATTTTCATGATGGATGCAACTTCTATACTGAGAACATGTCTATCAATATTGAATGAGGATTAGTAGTAATAGGAATATTGAGTACATCACATTTGATGATTTTAAATTTTAATATTTCAAACTTTAAATAGTTTGTAATTTTTAAATGTTAAAATTTGAAACATAAAGAATAATGTCATAACTAGTCTTATACATGTTAGTTATAAAATTTTATCTTTTTAATATTCCATTTTATTGATAATTCTTAATTATTTTTTATTTAGCCCACGGGCCGGCTAAAACCATATTGCACAAGCCCACAAACCAACAGGCTTATCCGAGGAGCTGATATATTAGTATATACTTTAAATTAGGGCAAGTTACAGAAATCACATACTTTTAAGGCAAAATTACAATCTATCCCTTAAAAGTTTATAATTACAGAAATCCCTCAAACGGATACAATAATATAAGCTCTGATACATTAATCTGATGCACGAGATACATTAATCGTTAAGTAAGATACATTACATTTTATATATGATACACTAATCTGATGTACATTTTATACATGATACACTAATCTGATGCGCGAGATACACTAATCTGATATGCAAAAATGAGGGATTTTGGAGATTTGTAAAACATATAGGGGATAATGGTAATAAGTAAATCAAAAGGTGAGATTTCTGTAATTTTTCCTTTAAATTATCAGCTCATTAAATTCTTAACCATGGTTAGTTGGTGTGATTAGGTATAAACACCCTATATGCATAAATTATTATCCCTTTCATCCCATATTAGATGAGCATTTTACTAAAAATAGGTGTCCCATTTTACTTGATCACTTACTACATTGTGATAAAATTAATTATTTTTTTCCCATTTCACCCTTACGATTAATATGACCTTTGAAAGTTTAAACAATTATTAATACTAGTTATTCCTATAGTATATTTTATCTAACTTATTTATGAACATTGATATGAACAAAAGTCAAAATAGTAAAGTCGATCAATCTATTACTAATTTTAATCATCCTGTAAAATAAAATGTGTTCATCTAATTTAGCCGCCGCCAGTGTAATTCCAGTCTTTCGGTTTTTCCGGACTAAAATGTTGGGCTGGGTGATTTATTTGGTTCAGAATCATTTTAGGCCCATATACTATCATTATAGGCCCATGGCCCATAATCACTAGACACAAATTTGACCCAAACATTAATGGCCCGTCTAACCCGCCCCGTTATTTCCAGCTTCGCCATTGCTCCTCCCATCACAGGTATCTACTGGTTCTTTTTTTTCTTGAAGAAAAGATTCAAACTTGGTGGGTTTTTCAATTTATTTCTATATTTTTCTTCCCCTTTTTGATATTTTTGTAAAGTTTATGTTGCTGTTTTTTTTTTTTTTTTGCCATGCTAAGTTACATAATCCATATATAGAGGTCCGAAAATGTTCTTGACTGAAATATAGTGAAATCCGATGGTTGTTAAAGTTCAATCGCTACTTTTTCTACTGCATACTTGCTTGCTACCCTAAATATACTATTTGTGCGTAGTTGTGTTGTTTAGGTGTAGTTGGGTATTGTGCATGTGAGGTGTTTGATAAAATGCGTAGCTGAAAATTTGGATTTTCTTGATTAAGTTCTTATTTGGTTACTCTATCACTTGTTTACAGCTTGTTTGGAAACTTTTGTTATTGAGCAGAAAGCTTGATTATATATTTCTATGGAGGGGGAAGAGGATCAGGTGACGAAAGAGAGGTTAGTAGAGGCGAGAGCAAGAAATATCAGCCACAATGTTAGGTGTACAGAATGTGGCAGTCAGTCCATTGAAGATTCTCAAGCTGACATTGCCATTCTCCTCAGGAAGGTATGCCTTATTATTACATTTCTCGCATTTGCATCACTAGTTTCTCTTGATGGAGAAGACATTTAATGCAAAAAGAAGAAAAACATAAGGAAACTGCTAAAGTTGTGTTTTGACCATTGACACTCCATGCCTTCTTTTTATGGTAATATAAGGCCCATAAAAAAACAGCTGTGAGGGAACTTGTAGTAGATTCCATGTAAAGCCTAGGATGTGTCTCTAAGCATAATTTGGGCTCATTGAAATTAATGGAGTTTGGAAGAGGGACAAGGTCAGTACATGGACGAGGCCTTCCAGGCTCTTCTTCCCACGAAATTGGAATTGAAGCTGAAGTGTGAAGAGAGGTTAACACCCCCAAATCCTCAGCTGAATTTACTGAAAACAGAGGAAGTTTTAATGTTGAACTTGTTTCTGTCCCCATGGCTCTGTTTTTTTTTTTTGTTTTTTTTTTTTGGCTGCTTTGGTGGTTTGGTTTGTAGGTACAGAGGAGAGTAACATCAGTTATGGCCAATATTTTTGTACAGAGGAAAAGGCCAATGACTATAAAGTATTCATTTTCCCCGCGTAGCATTCACACTTTCAACATGTGTTTTATAAATTGCCTTGGCACAAAATAAGAATTGATCTCACGACCACATAAATGGTTGTGTGTTTACATTGTTATGCAAGCTTAAATAAGCTGAGGTAAAGTGAGTAAACAAACAAGTTGCCCATGATATTACCTTTTTGAAGGCATTGAGTAATCCTTTTACATTTAAGACAATAATAATTGTCCCCATATCGCTGGCATTTATTTTCCCCGCTTCAAGTAGTACTGAACACTTACAGTCGGTTTTTTCCTGTTATATGGTCTGGTTTCTTGAACCAACTGAATATGCTATTTCTGGATTGTCAATCCTTTTTTGAATAAAAAAGGAACTGTATTCTGAGCTACCAAGGAACTATTTTGTTTGTGTGCACAGGCAACGGCTTAATCTTCTTTGTTTGTGAGACTTGCTTTTGATTGATGAAGAGTTAATCCCAGCGCATAAACCAAGACTTCCTGAATTTGTGGTTGATATTTCGTTTTTTTATTAGGTTTGCTCCTATGAGAGTGTAATGTCATAATTCTACTTAAGTAGAATGGTTTTCACTTTTCACACAGAAGTGCGTTTTTCATTTAGGACAAGTGCTCTTTGCTTTGCATCATGTGGATTTAGGTATTTTCATTTATCTAATCAGATACTCTTTTTGTCAACTAATTGTATGTTTGTTCTAGCTATTAAACGTTTTTCAAAAATGAAACAAATGGAGTAGCTGCATATAAGTCCTTGTATCCATGCCTAAGTTTTTCCTACTTTTGGGAGTGCTTTTTGACTTGGGTCATCTTTTTAGCTAATTCGAGATGAAATTAAAGCTGGGAAGTCTGACAAGGAGATCTATACAAAGCTTGAAGATGATTTTGGCGAAACCGTACTTTATGCCCCAAAATTTGATATGCAGACGGCTGCTTTATGGCTCTCTCCGGTTAGTTGAAGTTTTTATCCACCTCTGCCTTGATATTTCAAGGATTATATGAATAGACAGAAATTCTGAAGTTGTTTGATATTGTCTTGATGCAGCTACTAGTTGCTGGTGCTGCTGGAGGTTTGTGGGCTTACAAGAAGCACAGACAGAAGACCAATGTGCACATTATGGCTTTGAATCTCGTTCGAGGAATTCCATTAACCCCAAAGGAGAAAGAAACCATGCTCGATGTCCTCACGCCACCTCCTGGAGGAACGTCTTCCTTGAGTTGGTGGAGAAGATTGCTTCAGCAATGAAAACTCTTTAACCCGTCATCACTTCCCTTGTATTCTATTTTTTTGCTAGAATATCTCAAATTGCCAGCTAGTCAAGAAACCACCCTATCCATGTCATTTTGCATTGGCGTGTTTGAATTGGTCATCCGTCATCCTGATTATACATTTTTCTAAGGGGTATTCCCTGATATAAGTTATCGATATCTTACTATACAAAAGGGTACAATTTGGTTATGAGTTAACTTCAATGTAATAATAATGCGTACATAGTTTTGTGATAGAGCATCTTTGTATATATTATACAGTTAGTTTTTCATTCCTATCCTCTTATCAAAAGTTGACTTTTGCATAACTAGCTTTTAGTCACAACCTCTCGATAGAGGTGAGACTTTCAACTATCACATTCACACTATGAGTGTTACAAAGAAGTTGGAAAAAGAAGAAGCTGCTTCAAATTTACAGGCTGGGAACATTTCCAGTGTGCAATTTGCCACAATTATCGGCCACTGACATGTGAACACCTTAGCCAACTTGGCTTGGAATCAAACTTATAATACTAAAGTTTTGAATTGAAATCCCCCTTTTTCCAATTCTGTGATTAAGTAAACGTCTAAACTCAAAACGAACAGTTGACTCCAGCAAATTTGAAATGTGTTAATTGATTAGTTATTCAAAGTAAACACATACTCCTTTCTTATCAAGTACTATATGACCAGATCTTTCAAATAGCATAAGAAAGTATCTCATTTATCTTCTTCCTACTCAGACTCCAAAGCTTTAGATACAATGGGAAGAGTTGATTCCTCTAATGAAACTGAAAATCCTCGGCCAGTCGGCGGTGTGCCAGGAACTCCATGGAGCACTGGCTTATTTGATTGCCATTTGGACCAAACTAATGGTATGTATACAATTATAATCTCAGTATCAATTATTGTCTTATCATGAGGTGAAGGATTCATCATAAATTGACTAGTTGTACGCTGGTTGTCAGCCTACTGCAACTCTCCTCCTTTAAGATACTGTAGCTATTATGTAGCAATGATATTAATATTAAACATTGTGGTTTGTGCAGCTACCATGACAGCGTTTTTACCTTGTGTGACGTTTGGACAGATAGCTGAAGTTCAAGATGCAGGAGAAATGAGTAAGTTGTTCTCTAAAATCTATCCAATTTGCCTTGTAAAAGAAGTGTGTTAGTAATTCTTTATGATTTTTGGATGGTGGTTGCAGCTTGTCCATTGGGGTCTTTTATGTACCTCTTGATGATGCCTGCTGTTTGCTCCCAATGGATCATGGGCTCCAAGTACAGAACAAAGTTGAGGCAGAGGTACAATCTGGTGGAAGCTCCCTATTCAGATGTAGTTTCTCATATCTTTTGTCCATTTTGTTCACTTTGTCAAGAGTTCAGAGAGCTTCGTATTAGGGGACTCGATCCAGCTCTAGGTATGAAATCATCTTTCCTATTAATGTTCTGCTTTGTCATAGGCAGATTCAGGGCCGACTCAACAACATTGGGGCCTAAAGCGAAACTTAAGAGAGGGGCCCTAATATTTTTTATTTTTTTTCATCATATATACTTTTATTTAAAATCTACTTTTCTAGCTATTTTAGATGCGAAGTCATTAGATACTATTTTTTAATCAATTTGTTTTAATAATTCCTTTTCAAATGATAATATAGCTAATTCATTCGATCTCTCTTAAAACATTGTTGATCTTGAAGAAGATTTAATCAATTTTAATTTCAAAAAAACTTTTTTAGGCTGAGGCAATGGTTACAGGAATTGTTAACATTATTCTATAAGCAATATCTGTATTTGGAAAAGAATCAAGTCTTTTTATTTGATTGAGTATTTTCATTAGATCATTATCTTCTACTTGTATTATTTCCCTCAACACTTTTAATTCAGAAAATAAATCTAAACTATCAATATCAGAATAACCATTACGTGTTAAAGAAAGTTCAGGTTAAGACAATATTTTTTTAAATTCTCATCATCTAGCGATCTCAATATTTTACCACTAAATAAGAAATCAAAAATAGTTTCATATGCTTCAATTGGTTCAAATCTATTTTGAAGTGAAAAAATAGTTTGATCTGCTCTACATAAATAAAGCAATCAATTCTAAAAGATTCCTCAAGGGATTTTGTGATTTCGCTATCCATATTTTCATCAAATTATTTCTTACGAAATTCAAGTTTATTTTTATCTCATATACAATTTCCTTAGTATAAATCATAACACTCATAGTACATATAATTTTTTTTTAAAAATAACATATATAAGTAATTGATTTTTTTTTAATGGGGGCCCCAAAATATATGAGGCCCCAAGCGATGACTTTAGTGGCCTAGGGATTAAGACGGCCCTGGACAAATCTAGAAACTAGAGTCAGTGAGTTCAGAATGAACGTAATCTTATAATATGTGTGCATTTAAAATGTTTTTCACCTAAGTACATATATAGTTCAAGTCGAAAATAATGAGATACACCTCTATTAACTTAAAAGAGTGACATTTTGGGTGTGTTTGGTATGAAGGAAAATGTTTTCCTCGAAAACAAGTAGACTTTGGACTTATTTTCTTATGTTCGGTTAGTGAGTAGAAAATATTTTCCAAAAAAGATTTTTGTGTGTTTGATTTATGAATGAAAAATATTTTTGAGAAAATATCTTTTATTTTTACTAGAGAGTAGAAAATAATTTTTAAAAATAAACTTAAATTTTTTTGGGGGAGGGTGGGGTGGTGGGGCTGGCGGGGGTAGGGGTAGGGGGTAGGGGGTGGGGTGAAAAAGTAAAATTTTTTTGGAGGGGGGGAGGGGGGTCGCGAGTTGGGGTGAAAAAATAAAAAATTGAAATTGGAAATATTTTTTTAAAAACAAACTTTAAGTATATTTTTTTGGGGAGGGGGGTGGGCTGGTAGGGGGCTGACCGGAGGGTGGGGTGGAATGAAAAATAAATTTGAATTAGAAAATATATTTTAGAAACAAACTTTAATTTTTTGATTTTTTTTTGGGGGAGTAGGGGGGGCTGGCGGGGGGAGGTGGTCGAGGGTAGGGATGGGATAAAAATAAAAATTTTAAATTGGAAATATTTTTTTTTAAAAAAATTAAATTTTTTTAATGGGGGGTAGGGGCTGGTGGAGTGGGGGGTGGGGGTGTGCATCATAAGATATTTTTATCGAAAATGCTTATCAAACAAATAGATAATAATGATATGAACACAAAGATAAATTAAGAGGAATAGGTTCTAACATTAGATTTTGAAAGTCATAACTAGTGATATATTGAGATTAATATTTAATATTAATGTATAGGAAAAAGTAGTAAATAACTATAAAAATAATTTTATTTTATGAAACCATTAAAAAATCGTTAACCCAATAATCCAATAACAATAAACCAATAATATTTTTCCGGTTCAATTTATCGGTCGGTTCGGTTTTTGCACACCCCTAGTGGGGGGCTGGCAGGGGGAGGCGGTGAGGGTGGGGGAAAAAATTAAAAATTGATTTTTTTCTTTAAAAAAAAAGCTTTAAATTTATTTTTTCAACAAAAAAAATTGATTTTTAATTTTTTTTTTTTTTTTGTAATTTGAAGTTGGAGGAGAGTTTTGGAAAATGTTTTTCTTAATTTTTGAAGGAAAATCATTTTTCTTAAATTTGATGAAAATGAGTTAATTTGAAAAACATTTTCCAAAACATTTTACCCAATCAAACATAAGAAAATTGGAAAACTTAATCCTTCATACCAAACACACCCTTTAAAGAGAATGAAATTGTTAATATGGGTCTGTAAAACTTAATGCAGGTTGGAATGGCATTGTTGCTCAGCAGCAATATGGAAACCAGCAAATGAATCAAGCTCCCTCAGTACAATCCATGTATAAGTAAATTGAAGAGTACTGATTTTTGTTATTGTTTAAATTAAGGTTGTAATTTTTAATTTTTTACCAAATTCTATTCATGTTTGAAGTTTATATCCTTTAATTCAAGCACCTGTTTGTAATATTGTTCCATTTCAGCTATAATGAAATTTTCTTTTTATTGAAAGAAATGCTCTAGGCCCAATTACCTTCTTCTTTTTTTTCTTTTTAATGAAAGAGTATATTCAATAAAGTGCATTTACGATTTAAATACTGAACTTTATTATAAGGAAATAATCAAAAGTATCAGGAGGTCTAGCCTGATGCGAAAAGTGGCAACTCCTTTCAGAATTAATATCTTAAAAGGTCATTGAACTATAAAAAATTATTTAATAAAATCATTAAACTTTGTTTTGTATCAATAAAATCACTCAATTTAACACTTTTATCTTCAAAAATCCTTCAACTACATTTATCATTAAAATAAATTTGACACAGCAAATTAAATTATTTTCTATGCCATGTAATCATGAATTCCATAAATAAATAAAATTTTCATGCAATCATTGATCAACAAATAAATAAAATTATATACGCCATGTATTATGCTTTTTCTCCTTCTTATTGGCATGATTTTTTTTTAAAAAACATTGCAAAATAAGTTCTCGATTTTTCTGCACCATTACAGACGAAAAAAAGAATTGGGTTACAAAATAAATCAATTTGTACATAAGAAAATTAGAAAAGACACATCATTTATACCTTATTTGTGAAAATATGATAGAAGAGGCTACTGTTAGGTGAAACAGTTGAATGTAATTTTTAATAGTCTAACAAATGAAATATTTTTGGAGTTGTTCTTTGTCTAATTGGATTTTTAATAGTAATGTTGTTGAACAACATTCCTTACATGAATCCATATTCTCCATAACATCGGAATTGAGCTTTTTGTCGTCTGTAATAGACCAGAAAAAAGACGTTTGCAAAAAGAGAATTATGCCAATAACTAAGAAGAGGAAAATGCATAATTACATGGCATAAAAATAAATAAATTTTATAATTTTGTTTATTTGGGGTTCATGATTAC
The DNA here is from genome assembly GCA_035578085.1 of Solanum pinnatisectum. Lineage (NCBI taxonomy): Eukaryota > Viridiplantae > Streptophyta > Magnoliopsida > Solanales > Solanaceae > Solanum > Solanum pinnatisectum. The sequence continues at coordinate 53,185,930 of CM069078.1, read as the reverse complement.
ATGACATGAAAAAGATAATTTGATTTGTCATGTGAAATTTATTTTAATGATAAATGTTGTTAAATGAATTTTGAAGATAAAAGTGTTAAGGTGAATGATTTTATTGATACAAAACAAAATTTAGTAATTTTGCTAGATAATTTCTTATACTTTAGTAACCTTTTAAGATATTAACTCCTCCTTTCGGATGGAGAATGTCATTGCCCCGAAAATCAATAAGAAAATAAGTGCTAGTTTCAAATAAGTGAACAAAAATGGAAATTGCATAAATTCTTCACTCTCTTTTTCTTCTCATTCTTTTTTGTTGATCAACAACCAATTAAAGCGCTCTATACAAAATAAATATATTAATTAAAAGGATTCATTACTACTACTACTACTACTACCACCACCGTATCTGGCAGCAACCACTTTACAATCGGTGCCTTGTGCAAAATTTTCCCGATCACCTGACCGGCGGCGGTATTGAATTTGGAGAGGTGAAGGGCAAACAGAAGAGTTACTCAACCACTTTCGTTTCAATTGCTCTCCCTTTTTCAATGCATATTGTTTTTCTTCTCCTACAAACCCTACCTTTCGGCTTTTCACTGCCGGTAAGTGAATGTTATTCTGTTCTTCATCGAACCTTGTCAATTTCAATAATTCTCACTCTCTGTGTTTTTATATGCGATCGCCCAATCAAAATGGAATTATTAATTTTTCATGTGCATGATTCGGCTTTGTTGAGATTGAGAAATGGTAGCAATTTAAATTTTGTTAACTCGCTGTGTGGAATTCAGGCAATCTCGTGTGGCATTTAGCTTATCTATAACGAAGATTTTGCTCTTGGCGATTGAATTTTGTGTTTATAGTATTGTATTTTCTTATTATTTTATTCGGGTGGGGCGAGGAGAAACGAACATCGCCTTTTTGTTTCTATTTTTATTTTGTATGATATGCTTTAAATGGAACACTAGAGGATTCACATAGCCGACATCAACTTTTGGTAGCATTTAAGCTTAGTTGTTGATGTAGGGTGGGGGTGCTAAAGACTTGTAATCCTTTATGGAATAACTAATTCTGACTGTTAAATGAATCAGAAACAATGAAGGAAATAGAATGCATTTTCAAATTCTATTGTGTAGTTTATTAGGCTCCTTTGCTCTTTGTATTAGGTTAGACATTTTCCATTTGTGTTCTTATTCTTATTAATCTCTTAATGGAGGTTGATGGATATTTGCATCTATGACAACTACTCTGTATTCTTGGAGTACCATCTGTTCTGTTTGCTGAATATCTCACACAGCATACTCTGTTGGATCAGGATGCTACACACTCTCCTATTCCGTTGTCCTTAAAAAAGTTAGAGCTAGCTGATAGGTATGTTCATTGATACTTCTTTCAAAACCCAATTGATATTCTGAATATCATCTGCCGATACAATATCATTGTTTAGAAGAGATTATGCAAACTTTTCAGAAGGCATATTCTTGCCTCATTCCTCTTTTGAATCTTTCTTAACGAGAATAATTATTTCCATGACTTCTTTCTGCTTCGATTCCAGGGATAAGGAATTTATGTGCTTACTCTGCTGATATTGATTAACTATAACTTGGGACAGAAAGTATTGTTTTGTGATTTGGTTCTTATGCAAGATAAATGTAATACTTGAGTACCAAGATATGCCTGCTAAACTAATGTTTGTCGTTCAACTTATGTAACAGATACCTACTCGCCTGTCTGTGTGGGTCTCGCTGCCTCGAAATGCTATGGGGAAGGTGAGTTGTTCCAAACCTTGCTCACCTCCACCATAAACAGGCATCAAATCAATAAGTGAAGACCACACATCTTTTTCATAAGCTTTATCGCTTCATAAGTATATATTAGCATCTCAATTTATTATTTGACTCTGGTAAACTAGCATAATCTGGTGCATTTCACCAAGTTTACCTGAGTTTTTTCAGTTGAGTTTTCCTGAGTCTTTCCACTATGGAAGATGATCATCATCATCACTAAGCTCCATCATTCTCTTAGTGATGTCAACATCAGCAGAAGGTCCATATTGCCAGCAACAAGCCACAAAATAAAGCAGATTAAAAGCTGTCAATAGAGCAAGAAGCCAGTAGTAATACTCATAGTGTCCCTTGTTGATATTGCTTGAAACCCAACTTTCTGTTCCTTCTCCTTTGGTGTACTTATCCACAGCACTCAAAATCACACTTGCTAAAAGACTTGCCACTGCCATTCCCAGTCCTAAAAGAGCAGATGCAATACTTGACATACTCTTTGGGAGCTCCGAATAATAGAACTCTGTGGAGCCAATCGCGCTGAATGCCTCTGCGATCCCATTTAAACTGTTTGGTATAACGAGCCACAATGCTGACATCTCCACCAACCCATGTGAGTTGTTCAAGAGCCCTTCATTGATTGCTCTTCTTCGTCGAACGTGTTCCACAATACCAGAGACTACCATGGATATGCAAGAGACGAATATGCCAATTCCCATTCTGACTATAGGTATTAGACGAACTGGTCTTCCTTTGATCTTCGATGCCAATGGAAGCATCACTCTGTCATAGAGAAAAACCCAAATTGTTAATGCAATCATCATAAACATCCCAAATGACCCTGCTGGAATTTGGAATCCTTTAGTTAGATGCCTATTCATGGATTGAGCTTGTAGTAGAGGGAATGAACTTTGGCTCAAGTTTATTGATATCATGATCCCCGTCGACCACAATGGCATGACTCTAATGAGAGCTTTTAGCTCCTGGACTTGCTCCACTGTGCAAAGTTTCCATGGATTGGCTGCACCTCCATTTAGCTTAACATCTTCAGGGCTTTTAATGATGCAAGCTTTGTTTAAGAATTTCAATTTCTCCGTTGGCACTTGAGGTCCTGAACCATTCTTGTGATGGTAATCAGAATTCTGATTGGGGTAACAGAGTTTCCTATTCTTGCAGGCAACGACAAGTACTTGTATAAAGCTGGCAAACACGTTTGAGTGAACCTTTGGCTTGATATAAAACGGAGAAGCAAGGAAGAAAAACAGCGCGGATAAGAACATGAGGATTGCAGGAACTCCAAAACCTATTTTCCACCCCAGTCTGTCTTGAAGGTAAACGATACCTGTCAGGGCAATCAGAACAGAGACTATGGATGAAGTATAATACCAGGCAAAGAAGCTCTCCAACACCGTATGCTTGTTGGGATTATGATCTCCCTTGTCAAACTGGTTAGCACCAAAGGCTAAAGAACACGGTCTTATACCTCCAGCACCAATTGACATGAGCAGAAACGAGAAAACCAAGAGCATGTATTGTGATGTCGTTGTAGATTTACAAGCCTGTCCTGATTGATTGCAAGGTGGAGGCCTTGCTTTTGGAATCATTGCTGTTAACCACAACACTGCTGTTCCCTGCAACAAGAGGGCATTCAAGTGTTAAAAGTCGGTAAGTTAACTACAGTCCTCTTGGTATATGGGCATAGCCAAATATACTGTATAATTAACAGGTCCAACTGAACCTATTTTTCAGGTGCGCACTCGCAAAAAATAACTAAAACTCCGAATAGCATCACGCAAGCATTAGTGGTTGATTCTACAATGACCTATAGATCATACAGATCACACAGACAAGACAAGAAATTGGTGACCTCGACCCGAACGAAAAGAAGAATATGAAATCGGAAATTATAAAACACTAATTAGCAACAGATTAGTTTTAAGTTAAAAGTTAGTTACCAGGAAACTGAAGATGGAACCAAGGCCAATAGTGAGGAACCGACCTAGATATGAATCAGCAACAACAGCTCCAACAATAGGCAAAAAATTGGTAGCAGCTGACCAGAAAAACAGAAGATTTTGAGTTGTAGTAATGTTCATCCTGTATTCTCTCATCAAATAAAATGTCATATTTGGTAAAAGCCCATAGCTCGCCACATTCTCCAGTGCCTCATTTGCTGAAATGATTCAAAATAAACTTAATTATAAAACATAACAAAAAAGATCCCCAAAATATTTGAAACTACTCCAGTACCTATGATAAAAGGCATGGTAATTAGTCCACCCTTCTTTCTACTTTTAATTGGAATCAGAGAAAAAGTTTGCCTCTCTGAATCCTCCATTTTAGATCCTCGGTTTAGAGGAAGAAACTCTGCCATTTCTTGCTCCATCTCCTCACTTACTAGAGGTTGTTAATCAGAGGAATTGGGAATGAATGGAGAAGTAAAAACTATGAAAAACGCAAAGTCAAAATGGCAAAAAAAAAGACGAAAAAATCGAAGACTGCTGAATCTACAGACACAGAATAATTATGGGGAAGTGGATGCAGCTGCTGATTAGCAAATGCAAGAAAAAAGCATGACTCATCGTCGCATATTTCTATATCTCTTCCCATATTCTAATTAGTACCATTGACCACAATAGACAGGCTGCGGAAAGAGGATTTTGCTTGTGATTCCGATGTCCGCGTGAAAGGTTTTCTCCTTTTTTTTTCCTTCGGATTTTTTCGGAAGTCTGACTTTTTAAATTTTTAATACTATCAGCACATAATTTAAATTTGAGATCTCCAATTAAAGAATCAACCCATCCTTTGATGGTGATTCTGGAGAAAATGACATAAATAGTCTCTTAATCATAGGAGTAGGTCTAAAATGGTCCCTTAACTATACACTTAACTTAACGAATTTGGTCATTTAACTATTTAAAAACTTATCAGCTTTGGTTCCTTAACTGTAACTTATCAGTTTTAGTCCCTTAACTATAAACTTACCGATTTTAGTCCTTTAAGTATTCAAAAACTTATCAGCTTTGGTCTTTGTCCATTTTTTTAATACAAATAGCTTAGGTTTGTATTAACGGAATTCATGTCTCAAGAAATTAAATCTTTTAGCAGTTTTTTCTATTGTTTCTCTCTCTCCGCTACTTTTTCTTCAAATTAACCTTATGCGAAGAACCTTAACCTCAACGATTTAAAATAAAATTCACGAGAAAAGAAAATATAAGTCATAATTTTATTCAACGGACGATAAAATGAAGCATATTATTCCTACTAATGACTTGAATATGTTAAACTTTATTATAAGAAGAAAAAAATTATTACCCGTTAAATCCAAAGTTTGTACTCCAACGACTTCATTGAATGAAATTTGTTTAATTTTTCAAAAATTGAAATTTATAAAATGATAGATTTGTAATTTTTTTTATTTTTTTTAAATGGATCAATTTTATTATTCTATTTATTTTATTTTACGTAAGGAAATTTGAGTAAATTAAATAAAATCTGCATTGATCACCATATTCAAGTGCGGATTCAAGTCATTAACAACAATTATATGCTTAATTTTATCCTCATTGAATAAAATTAGGATTTATATCTTCTTTCCGCATTAATTTTATTTTGAATCGTTGACGTTATTATTTTTTTCATAAGAGTGATTTGAAGAAAAAATGGCGGGGATATAGAAACAACTTAAAAAATGGGTTAAAGATTTACCATACAATATGTTTATAATACTTTCTCCCTTTTTATTATAAATTTTCTTAAATAAAAATTCACCATACAATATGTTTATAATACTTTCTCCCTTTTTATTATAAATTTTGTGTGCGAAAGTATTCTTTTCATTTTATAATATGTTAAAAAAAAGGGGGAAACTAAGTAAATACACCATAAAAACAAAATAATTACAAACATATACCCCTTTATATTTATACCTCACTAAATAATATATATATATATATATACTGATATAGTATTCGTCAATCATATATATACTCTTATAGTATCATTGACTAATGAATAATTTTTGAACAAGAAACCTTAATGATACCATAAATATATATACTCTTATAGTATCATTGACTAATGAGTGATTTCTAAACAAAAAACCTCAATGATACCACAACAATATACATATACTCTTATAGTATCATTAATTAATGAGTAATTTCTAAACAAGAAACTTTAATGATACATTATATATATACTAATTTGGTATCAGTTAAGTGAAATTATCAACATTAATGATATCAATGCAGCATATGATACTGATTTAGTATCCGTTACGCAAAAATTATCAATTTTAATGAAGAGGGTTTGAGCTGTAATTATTTATGAGATAATGAGCATTTTTTCAATTACTTTCAATTTGAAGTTGGATATGAACATGCAGTTATTTTGAATTTTATGACATATTTATGTAGTCTTTCCAAAAAGAAACACTTAAATTGCAGCATTATGTATGTTTAAAAGCCGATAGCTCGCCACATTCTCCCGTGCCTCATTTGCTGAAACAATTAAAATATAAACTTACTTAATTACAAATAAAAAAAAATCTCCAAAATATTTGAACTACTGTAATTTAATTACAAATAATATATGTTACTGTATCAATTTATGTGACACGTTTGAAAATTTGAGAGTCGATCAAAGTTCTAATATATTTTTAAAAATATTTTAAATCATTAATTATTCTAATTTATAATACATTTTACATAATTTTCAATAATATATGTTATTCCTCTGTCCTGTCCTGATTTAAATGACATAGGTGAAATTTCAAAAGTTAATAAAATTTTCAAGCAATATGTAAAGTTATTAATTATTAATTTACCTCCTCATGTTTCTTTTTATACGTCACCTTTTTACTTTACACTTGCATTAAGAAATTATGTAACTTCACCTTTCTACCCTTATTTAATTTTTTGGAGCTCAAATTTTCAATCAATGAATATGAATTAATTTATTTTGATTAATTAATTTAACCAATGAACATGAATAATTTACTTATGTATTGAATTTATGAAATGGCAAGTACTCTCTCTGTCCCTAATTACTTGTTCACTTTTAAATTGGCATACCAATTAAGAAAACAATAATTGATATAGTGAGTTTACCATTTTATCCCTATTAACTATTGTAACGACCTGATTCTATCGTTAGGGAAAAGCCAATGGGGAAATAATTGGGGTTATAAAACTTTTTGGTTGTAATTTGGAAATTTCTAGCCTAGTCCAGATTTGGACGAAATCAGAGTCAATGAGGTCTAGAGAAATCTGGTAATGAATGAGAGATCTAATTATGTTTTTGATCACATAAGTAGATTTCTAAGACATTAAGGAATTCGTACGACTTTATGGAATCGAATTCGGGAGTGTAGAACTCCCGAAACTGATCTTAGTGTGATCGGATAGTTTTTGGATGTCATGAGTTGAAGGTGTGTTGTGAAATGGGGATTTGAAACTCAAATTTCGACTCTCTATCTCCGTGCAAGCCGCGGGGGCCGCTGTAGCGGGATAAGGTCCACCACAGCGGGACATACATGCCTTTAGTCGGAAATAAACCTCAAAAACGTTATTTTTCTGCAAGTTTCGTCCTTAAGAGCTAAGAAACGGCTCAAGGATATTTCTTAAAGGTTTTCCACCTCTTCTAGCAATAAAGGTAGGGATTTTGCTCCCCTAATCCGTCTTTCGATTCGTAGAACTTAGATTCTTGGGTAATAATTATTAGGGGAAGTTTTTTATCTGAATCTAATGGAGCAAAAAGCCCAAATTTGGGTATGGGGATCATGGGTTTGGTCTTGGGTTATTGGGTTTGTTATAATTCGGGTAAATTAGACTTTAATTATTGATCCTTGCGTATTATTACTTGTTTGTAGACCTAGAACCAGCGGAAAAAATCCGGAAAAGGAAGAATCAAGTGTCTTAGGGGGATTCAAGCTTGGTTTCGAGGTAGGTGATGGTTTGATTTCATGTTTGTGTGATGTATGATAGTGTTTGCTTCATTGTAGTGCATGTTTGTATGCGAATGTTGCACTATTGATCACACATAATGTAAATGAGTATAAATGAATGATTGTAAGCCATGAATCAACACTTGATTGTATGATTATGAGAATGTACATTATGATTGTGATTGTGGCATGTTGAATGGATCGAGTGTCGCGTTCCGACACACTAACTGAGATCGAATGTCACGTACCGACATATATTTAGATCGGGTGTCACGTTCCGACACGCTAACTTGGATCGGGTGTCACAATTCGACACGCTAACAGTTTGGGTATGGGTTCCATAAGAGGACCATTGACTTGTCATATATGTGTATTGTTTAGAATGTGAAATTGTACATTGCTCCTGAAATAATAACTGATATTGTATATGTTTGGTATATGCATGTTTACTATGTTGTGATTGCTTATATATATTTCACTTACTGGAATAGCCATGTAATTCTACCAGTACACTGTGATTGTGTACTGATACTACACTTGCTCTTTTTTTGTTGAGTATAGGGCATCTTTAGGTGGCTACTGACAGACCTCGTTTAGGAGATCAGTGAGCAAGATCGGATTCAAGGGTGAGTCAGTTCTTTCAGGCTGCCATGGGTCCTCCATGTTTTAGTCCACTATTTTCAGAGTCAGACTTTCTAGTTAGACTTACTCGTATGTTTAGTTTGAGTTGTACCCATTTTCCTTAGACTTGTTGAACTTTAGATGTTTTGGTACATTGACTTTCAGATTCTAGGGGTGTTTTCGCAATGTTTTAGTAATTGTTTTGTTAGACTTCTGGAGTTTATGGGAACTCCACTTTATTTCTGCATTTAAACCTGCTTCTTTAAATGTTTAGTTTTGGGGTTAGTGGTTACTAGTAATGATTTTCCCACCGAAGGGCTAGTGTGGGTGCCAATTACGACAGTCTGGGTCGTGCCAATTATGAAGTGGATGAATTAAAAACTTGAGATTTTCAAGAAGTTCTACATTTTTCAAAATAATAAATTGAGGGTATAATAGAGATTTTTCTTTTTGTCCTTTCTTGATTTGTCAAAATGGACAAGTAATTAGGAACAATTAAAAAAGGAAAAATGGACAAGTAATTAAGAACAAAGGGAGTATTACGGACGAACTATTTATAGAATGGGATGACATATAAAAAGAAACAGAGGGAGTATAATTGATAGTACTATTTATTTCTCTCTTCGAGTGTTTTCAAAAACATTTTTGGGGGGAGTCTTGGGGCGGGCCGTACAAAAAAAACTCCGGGGCGTAAATTAAAAACGTAGATTCATAAGGCATAAGTTTTAAAATTTGAGGAGTAAGCCTCCAGCATAAAAGCGTAGGCCCGAACGTTTTAATTTTTTTAACCTTTTTTGCTTTAAATCATATTTTTTATTATTGGTGTAATGATATTTCTCAAATAATAATTATAATATTTTTTTCTTCATTATTGATTATTAATACTTATCTCAAATAAATGTAATTTCTATATATTATAGGTTATTTATAAAAATTTATTTGTAAAATCATTGAAAGATTTGTTTTTGCTTATTTTATTAATAATAACACTATAAAATTGAATATGCATTAGACTACGCCCCATAGATCCATGGGACTTACGCCTCATGTGTCGGGGCTTACACCTCGCCCCATACTGTATAAAACGCCTCGCTTCACGCCCCGCCTTTTAAAACACTACTCTCTTCATTTCAAAATAAATAAGTTGTTGAGGCAGTGCACGTTCATCAAGAAAAAGATTTAGAACATAAATTGAACGTTATTTTCCACTTTTGCTTTTTAGTTATTTTCAAACTTTTTTTGAAAATAAAAGTAAAATCATAAATATGAGCAATTTACTATCTTGAAAGATATAAATGAGGGGTAATATAAATAAAAAATCTAACATTTCTCTTGAACTTTGAACAATTTATTTATTTTCAATTATAAAAAAAAGACTCAATAATTCATGTATTTTGAAATAGAGAGGGTATAATTGAAAGCATATTAATTAGACCTTTTCTTAACCCCACGTGGCCATTAATAAATATAAAAAATAATAATTGTTCACGTTTTTAGCTTGTTGAAAACATGAACTCGTTTAAGTTAACCACTTCGGCTTCAATTGTTTTTCTTCTCCCATAAACCCTAGCTTTCGGCTTTTCTCTTCTGGTAAGTGAATATTGTTCTGTTCTTCATCGAACATCGTCAATGTCAATTATTCTCATTCTCTGTGTTTTTATATGCGATCACCCAATCAAAATGGAATTATTAATTTTTAATGTGCGTCATTCGGCGTTGTTGAAATTGAGAAATGGTTGCAATTTGAATTTTTTTAAGTCGCTGTGTGGAATTCAAGCAATCTCGTATGACATTTAGCTTATTAATAACGAAGATTTTGCTCTTGGCAATTGAGTTTTGTGTTTATATTATTAGTAGGTAATTTACCCATAAATAATCTTTCTAAGCTTTTGAACAAAAAAAAGTAAATTTTAGTAGGTTTTTAGAACATTTCAATAAAAATAAATGATTTGACATTATCACATATCTCAAGAATTGTAAATATATAATTATTTTTATCTTTTACATATTTTATCATAATATATGTTTGATGATATAGTTGTCTTGTTAAAATTGAGTGATGTTCGAATGTGGCGATTAAACATCACTTTTTCAATTTTTTTAAACATGGAAAATATAGAATCTGATAATTTTATGATTAGAATAATTCCTTGTGACAAAGAATTTATGTGAAAATTTTCGATAATCAATATTAGTTATAAATAAGTTAAGACCATTAAAAAGTGTACACCACAACAACATAAATAATTGTTTTTAGAGACAATCTACTTGTTTGAGGTCAAACATTCACCATTTTTCGTTATTGTTACTTTGTTACTCTAACAAAATTTATAGAAGGAGAAAAATAAATTTGAAACAACAAAAAAATAATAATGTTGACCCTTTTAGAAATTCATTCTTCAATAAGCTGCTCTAAAGGCCCTTCTATATGTTTCATCAATGCAACTTTACGTTTTGTTCAGAAATATGTATGTATAATTGTTGAATTATGAAAGTACAAGCAGATAAAAAATTTGGTTTCTAGACTCATGTTAAAGAGATATTCTTGAACAGTAAAAAATTAAAAATGAGTCTAACCTAGATAACTCAAACGCTCAGCAATAACTTGAGACATGAAGGACAACAAATCTATGTTTATAGGCATATCTTTTGTAGTTTAAGCTATTACTTTTATTTAGAGTATGTTTTGTTTCATATTCTTCAAACGAAGTTTGCCGAAAATAGTCATAACTCACACCAAAAATATTTAGAAGAGCCGAATGAGAAGGAAAAAAAAAACATTAAAAGGACGAATTTTTTTGTCCAAGTGAGGTAATATACATACCAAACGAAAAATAATCAATATAATTTTAAGGAAACAACAAAACATCGAGAAAAAAACATACATTAAATGGAGTAAACTATGAAATATCAAATGATGATAACAAATTATTCTAACCAGAAAAGTTCCTATGTTTGGAATAACATACCACAAAAAATTGACTAACACTTCAATCAACTTTCAATCTTTAAAGTACTCATAATTTCCACTGATAAAATTTAATAAAAATAGATAACAACAACATAAAAACCAAAAGATACGGGCATGCAAAGTTATTAACTCTCAGAGGATTTTTTAAAGAACACAAAATCGCATCTTTGTATGTGAAGAAATGATGTTGTTGATGAAGAAATTATAGATTTGTAAGGGTTTTTTTTTATTTTTTTTTTCTTCAACAATTTCAGTAGAGAAAACTTGCTTGAATACCCAAATAACGTTTGTTATTTAATCTGTACTAACAAATACTTGTAACAATAACTTTGCATAAACATAAGCAACAAAGTTTAAAGTATGTACTCAAAAACAACAATTAATAATATAAGCATAAATTAATGAACGTAAAAAACATACTAGGATCTTCAAAAATAGAATGAAACAAAATGGAAAAAATCGAGTCCATTGAATGCACAGTGTCCCATTGAGAAAATTATTCACCTCTAGTACCCGATGTTTAAAGGAATAGATCCTCTCAAGATAGAACGATTTTATTCACCAGTGTATTGATACAAAAACAATAGTGTCAGTTAGCCATTCAACAGGAGCAAAGTACACAAATATTTAATTGTCCAGAAGAAGAAGAAATTCAAAATTTTCGTTGTTTTAAAATGAGAGGAAAGTCCTCTATTTATAGACAACAAAGGTAGTGTGAACAAATGATTATTGTGTCTTATCAGAATGGTTACAACTCTTTGAAAAAGTTACACCCCTTTAGAAAGGTCACAACCTTTAATAAAAGTGACAATTCTTCATAAAAGTAACAACTTTTCGAAAATGTTACAATTATTTGGAAAAGTTACAACCCTTCGGAAAGGTCACAACCTTTCATAAAAGGTACAACTTTTCATAAAAGTGGCAACTCTTCATAAAAGTCACAACTTTTCACGAAAGGGAAAAACTAGTTTTGGAAATAAAATAAATTAACAGGAAATCCTAATTTTTGGTGGTGCCACATAAGTGGGCATAGGGTTCTCTTTTATATATAAATAAATATATGATTTTTATGGGGTTGGGTTAGGAGAAGGGAATATTGCCTTTTTGTTTCTGTGCCAGTAGAAATGTAGGAACTTCTAGTTTTATTTTATATGATATTGCTCTAACATGAATTTTAAATGGAACAACATAGTGTGAGGATTGATATAGCCGACACCAACTTTCGTAGCATTAAAACTTAGTTGTTGTCGTAGGGTGCTAAAGACATGTAATCCTTTATGGAATAACTAATTCTGACTGTTAAATGATTCAGAAACACAGAAAGTGAAATAGAATGCATTTTCAAATTCTAATGTGTACTTTATTAAGCTCCATTACTCTTTGTATTAGGTTAGACATTTTCCATTTGCGTTCTTGCTCTTATTAATGTCTTAATGGAGGCTGATGGATATTTGCATCTAATAACAACTATTCTGCATTGTTGGAGTACCATCTGTTCTGTTTGCTGAATATATCACACAGCATACACAGGATGCTACACACTCTCCTATTCTGTTGTCCTTATAGAAGTTAAGAGCTAGCTGATAGATATGTTCATTGATACTTCTTTCAATACCAATCGATTTTCTGACTATCATCTGCCAATACAATATCATCGTTTACAAGAGATTATGGAAACTTTTCAGAAGGCATATTCTTGCCTCATTCCCCTTTTGAATCTTTTCATGTGAATAAGTGGATACAAGTTATCAGCATTAGAAATTGAAGCTGTTCTGTTGGAGGTTGTTGTTTATCCATCTATAATATAAACTGCTCTCTGAAATTCCCATCGCATTAGACTTTTTTCCTCGCAATATGTTATTGAAAGAATAAAAAAATTCCCACTGCCAACATTTGATTTTGAATAAACATATTTCTGTTCCACAGAATCTGGCTATGGTGAACGAATTACGCAAAACTCATCAATCATCATCATCACTAAGCTCCATATCATTTTCTTAGTGATGTCAACGTCAACAGAGGGTCCAAAAACATCCCAAATGATCCTGCTGGAATTTCGAACCCTTTAGTTAGATGCCTATCCATGGATTGAGCTTGTAGTAAAGGGAATGAACTTTGGCTCATGTTTATTGATATAACGATCCCCGTCGAACACAATGGCATGACTCTAATGAAGGCTTTTAGCTCCTCAACTTGCTCCACTGTGCAAAGGTTCCATGGATTAGCTGCAACTCCATTTAGCTTAACATCTTCAGGTCTTTTAATGATACAAGCTTTGTTTAAGAATCTCAATTTCTCCGTTGGCACTTGAGGTCCTGAACCATTCTTGTGATGATAATCAGAGTTCTGATTGGGGTAATGTAGTTTCCTATTCTTGAAGGCAACCACAATTACTCGTATAAAGCTGGCAAACAGGTTTGAGCGAACCTTTTGCTTGATATAAAACGGAGAAGCAAGGAAGTAAAACAACGCGGATAAGAACATGAGGATGGCAGGAACTCCAAAACCTATTTTCCACCCCAGTCTGTCTTGTAGGTAAACGATGGCCGTCAGGGCAATCAGAACAGAAGCTATGGATGAAGTATAATACCAGGCAAAGAAGCTCTCCAACACTGTATGCTTGCTAGGATTATTATCTCCCTTGTCTAACTGGTTAGCACCAAAGGCTAAAGAAGACGATCTTATACCTCCAGCACCAATTGACATGAGCAAAAACGAGAAAACCAAGAGCATGTATTGTGATGTCGTTGTAGATTTACAAGCCTGTCCTGATTGATTGCAAGGCGGAGGCCTTACTTTCGGAATCATTGCTGTTAACCACAACACTACAGTTCCCTGCAACAAGAGGGCATTCAAGTGTTAAAATTAGGTAAATTAACTACAATCCTCTTGTCTTATGGGAATAGCCACATATACTGTATAGTTAACAGGACCAACTGAACCTATTTTTCGGGTGCACACTCGCAAAAAATCCCTAAAATTACAACAAATTTACCATCGCATTGATTTTACAGTGACCTATAAATCATACAGGTGGTTTAATTAGTTTTTATCTTAGAAATAAATATTTGTAGCAGCAATTAGGATAATAAGGACAGTACTATTTTTCAAAACTTAATACTACATTGGATCCTCTGAGTTGTAATAACATAGTGCAGCAGTTTCTTAATTCCGTTGGTGACCATTACTTCTCCGCCATTCATTCTCATTATCTCATTCTTTATTCCTTCATTATATGTAATCTCTACGTTATTTATCTTCACTATTTACTATCCCATTATCTTCTTATTTATTACTAGGAAGTCTCCCTCAACTATAAATAGTGATGATCTTCATTTGTTTTGTACATAAAAAAATATAGAGTATATAAAAGTTAGTTAAAAAGATAGTTCTTATTAGTTGAAGGAACGTGTTATTTTTGTGGAACTTTGGACTCAACATGGTCTTATACCTCAATGTTGAGTTATACTTTGTGATAAAGTTGTTGTATTCTGAAGGGGATAAGTCAAGAAGGATTACTGTTGGATCGGTGAAAAACATTTGTTGCAGTAGGCTTGATTTTCCTTAAAGAAAATGAGATATTCGCACCTCAGCTATAAAAGATTTTTATTTCTTCATTTTATTTTCAATTGTAATTTGTAATCTTGTAATTTTCACCAACACTTTATCTTTATATATGTTCTTCAATTGCAATTTCTTATTTTAAAAATCGATATGTGTCAGTTAATTTTAGTAAAAATAAAAATAAAATTAACGAATAAACTTTAATTCTTTATTAAAAATAATAATTTCATTTTGAGAGTTTTTCTGTATTTTTTGTGTGAAAATTAACCGACGAAATTGTGTTGATTTTCTTTCTTAAAGAATCATCGACAGCCCTACAAAGTCAGTCGAGTTTTAACATTTTTTTAGTAATGTTATTAGCAATGAACACGTGTCCACGTGCCTTTTTTTACTGTATTGAAGGTGATTTTTTTTTCCAAATTGAGTTATATCAAAAAGTAAAAGTGAGTATTAGCGTTAAATTCAGATAGCCTAGATGATAAGAAAAAATAAAAAGAAAATCATAGAACTTTCGTCGATTTATTTTTATGCAAAAATATTGAAAAAAATCTAAAAAAATAATATTATTATTTCAAAAAAATCTATGTTTGTTCGTTAATCTAATTTATTTATTTTTTGAAAATTAGCAGACACACGTCAAGTTTTAAAATAAGAAATTTCAAATGATGAACATAAATAAAAATTAGTATTTCGTGTTTAAATTATACGTAAAAAAATTCAATTTATGGGTTAAAATGAAACAATGTTAAGTTGGAGTATCAAAATGAAAAATGAGGGCATATTTGAGAGGTTGTGTATGTGTTTAGCTTTTTAATTTAACATGAAGTTTAATAAAAAGACTATTAACTCATAATATAAAATTAAAAATATATCAAATGTATCAAAATATTTTAAATTTTGTAGTCTTAAACACATGAAAAAAAGTTTTTTAAAAAAGTGTTAAAAGAGGAAAGATTTATGTTTTTAAAAACAAACAAAAAAAAAAAAGGAAAAATAGGTCAAATAAATTGAAATAAAAGAAGTAAATTGAGAATCCAATTGTTATGAATACTTGAAGTTGTACTTTTCAGATTCAGAAAAGAGATAAGTGTCAAAAACACACCTAAACTAGTCATTTTTTTAGTTTCACACCTAAACTATCACTTATTAGTTTGAGAAACACATATCAGTGGTGTGTGTAATACACTTTCTCTTTTATTTGCAAAAATCTCGCCACATGGCACTACATGGATAAAATATTTCATATTGACAAAAAATAAATTAACTAATAATATTAGTTAAAACCTAAAGATTAAAATTATTTTTTTGAAAAATAAAATTCAAGATATTTTTCTCACCCAACTCCATCATATCCACCCCCCCGCCACACACACACACAATCCCCCGGCCTTTAATTTTTATAAATATTTTTAAAAAAATATCTAAACTGTTATTTTAAGGGAGGGGGAGATGAAGTAAGAATTTTTTCAAAAAAACTTTCACAGAAGATTTTATTTTTTTTTAAAAAAATGAAAATTTGGAATGATGGAGTACGGTGAGAGGAAGGGGTGGAGTGAGCAAGAAAAATATTTTACATTTTATTTTATATTTTTTTTTAAAAATTGTAATACTTATATTTTTAACTTTAATTAATACTAATAATTTACTTAAGTTTTGCCAAGGTAGAATGTTTTGTTCATGTGGAGTGTGATGTGATAATTTTTTTTTAAAATGAACGAGAGAGTGTATTACTACATCATGATAAGAGTGTAATAAAATAGAGAAGTGTGTTTCTCAAACTAATAAATGATTGTTTAGGTATGAAACTCACACTTTCAATGATTTAGGTATGAAACTCACACTCTCAATAGTTTATATATGAAACTCAAAAAAATGAGATAGTTTAAAGGGAAAAGGGTCTGATATACCCCTCAATTTTGTCATTTAGAGCTGATATACCCCTCGTTATAAAAGTGGTTCATATATACCCGTACAGTTATACACATGACTCGTATATACCCTTTTCCTCTAACGGAAGTGAAAAAATTAATTTTAGTTTTAATTATTTTAAAAAAAAATAATCCCATATGGGTATATTTAATCCTCCTCAAACATATATTATTTTTTTTAACTTTTTTTTGTTTCAGTTACTAATTTAGATTTATTATTTTGATGGTCAAATTTATTTTAGTTTTGCTAATATTGTTGTGAAATTTATTATAAATGACCCAATTTTTTTCTTTAAATACAAAAAATAAATTACAATATAACTGAAAAATAGTTTTAAATTATAATATAGCCACAAAAAAAATAGTTTAAATTTTTTTCTTTACACTAAGGAATGAAAGAAAAAATAAAACAAAAATAAGAAACTCAAATAATGATAATCAAAAAGTCAAAAAATAATTTATGTCCGAAAAAAATTAAAATATACCTTGAAATTTTCTAGAAAAATCATATATACCCCTAAATAATTTTTTTAAGAAATCGAAAGTCAAAAACATAAATTTAAAACTAATTTTTTCACTTCCGTTAAATGAAGGGTATATGTGAGCTCATTTTGTAACGGTAGGGGTATATGTAAGATGTTTGTATAACGGTAAGGGTATATATAAGCACTTTCATAACGAGGGACATATCAGCTCCAAATGACAAAGTTGAGAGGTATATCAGACATTTTTTCCTAGTTTAAATGTGTTTTTGACATTTATCTCTTCAATAAGTCATTAACTTGAAATTCTAAATCACCGTTAGGGGAAAGCTGACCATTGACCCAAACGAAGAAGAAGAAGATGAAATGGGAATGCACAAGTTTTAGTTATATACCAGGAAACTGAAGATGGAACCAAGGCCAATAGTAAGGAATCGACCTAAATATGAATCAGCAACAACAGCTCCAACAATAGGCAAAAAATTAGTAGCTGCTGACCAGAAAAACAGAAGATTTTGAGTTGTACCAACGTCCATCCTGTAATCTCTCATCAAATAAAATGTCATATTTGGTAAAAGCCCACAGCTCGCCACTCTCCGGTGCCTCATTTGCTGTAAAATTCAATAAAAAACTTAACTTGAATACAAAACATAACAAAAAAATCTTTGAATTAGCACGGTCTAATACCTATACTTTTTTTTGTTGAATAGTACCTATTCTTTATGTTAGTTATAATATAATAATTAAGAATTTATGACTTTATTATCCATTTGAATCAGGTCTCAAAATTAAATATAGTCACCTTTGATATTTTGTAAAAAATTTAAGTGGGACTTTTAGTCTTTTAAAATTTTTAAAAAAAAATGTCAAAAGAATCAAAATAGTAACACATCGAAATACGCTCTTAGAAATATGAAAAATTATTTGCAATAGATAAGCTACCTATAATTTGAAGACTTAAAAAAGTACTTCAATGACACATCAGAAATTAAATATTTGAAAATAAATAATATTAAAAATAAAAAGAGCAATTTTTTCTCTCTCAATATTCATTGCATATTCCCACTTCATCTTCTTCCTCTCCACCCTCTACCCTTCACCCCAAAAATAAAACATCTCCATTTTTCATCTTCTTCACACTAAAAAAATTTTTCAATGACAAAATGTGATAGATTATAATTAGCTCTTACATATGCTTTTGAGTTCTATTTATTTAGATTTGATAAAAAGATATATCAAGAGAACTTCAAATTGAAAAAAAAAATTAATATGTTTATAACTAAATTCGAGCAATAGATCTTAAAAAATTAAGTTTCAAAAAAGGTGAATGATATATTTTTTAACAAAAGTTTTTTTTTTTTTTATGATTATGATAATGGGGTGTATGTCAAAAAAGAAGAAAAGAAAAGGGTAGGGGCGGGTGAGGGTGGATGGGGGGTCTGGGACCGAAAAGAAGAGGCAAAAGGTAGGGCTGGGGGGCTGAGCTGAAGAAGAAGGAACTTTAGATTTTTTTATTTTTTTTAAATTTATTATTATTATTTTGTCTTATAATTTTGAGATTTTAAAAAATAAATAAAATTGTATTCACCTACTTCAAAATGCATGTGATCACGCGTTTGTCCAACTCAATCATTTTAATGTTACATAAGATTGGTCAATGGTCAGAGAGATTTTAAAAATAGAATTTCATCATGTTTAAGGATTCATTTGATAAAATGACAAGGATTCAACTGATAAACACAGCCAAGTTTAGAGGCTCTCAGGTCATTCCGTCAAAAATATAATATGACCCATTTTATTTTGCCCTTACTCCTAAATTTTTCCCTCTCTTTATGACTCTTTCTCCTCTGCTCCTTCGCATATTTTTTTCCCGTTCTCCATTGTTCCTGCCTCTTCTTCCCCTTTTGGCTAGGTTTTAATTTTCAAAATAATGAATTCATAGTTCTTGAATTTAGGCGGTAAGATTTGTTTTAGTACTTCATAGATATTGTTTAACAGATAGCAATTTCCAGAGGATTGAATGGAATTGGGCTTACAATAGTCACACCAGCAATCGAATCTTTAATCGCTGACTCAGTTTATTCAATTCCAAGGCCACAAAATAGCTTGATGTTTATGCCAATTTTACAATCATTGAGCTATTGACCCAATGGGAATTTACTAATAGAGTTTCAAAGTCAAATTGAAATTGAGAAATAATAAAGAAAAAAAAAATCTCATGCATCAAATTCCTTTAATTTCCTACATAATATAGAGCTTGAAATTGAGATGTCTAAATTAAAACCTAACAAAAAGAGGAAGAAGAAACACCAATGGAGAACCAGAAAAACGCACCTGAGGAGGGGAAAGAGTCATAAAATGGGTCAATATTATATTTTTAACGGATCGAATTAAGTGGAGCAGGCCAGTTTAAATGAATATTTTTTTTATTATTTTGAATTTTGTTTTTAAATTTAAAATTTATTTAAGCAAATCTTAATTAAAATATCAATTTAATAAGTTGAGTGACTTTCTTAGAGAAAAGTAATAGTTGAGTCACTTTTGAAATAAAATTCGAGTGAAAAATGCATAGTTAAATACTTTTGAGTTAACATTGAAAGTTAAATGAGTTTATGAGAGAATAATTCATAGTTGAGTAACCATATGACATATTAACTCATTAAAGATAATAAAAACGAACATTTTTAAAGAAATTTAACTTTTTTCTTACTCCACCCCATCCCCTACTCTATACCCCAACTCCACCACCCCACCCGCCCCACGCCTCTAGTATAAAATGAACCTTTCTAGACTGAACCTTCCTTTTGCCTGCAAGTGAATTCACGAATAATGTGGTATTTTGGTTAATATAAAATGAACCTTCCTTCTAAAAAATGAAATAATATTAACTAGAATAATATAATTTAAAATAATTCCTCTTCATGACCTTCACGTTATATTAGGGCGGCTTATTATTATTCAACTGCTAGGTTATCAATTTATAGATACCCTATAGAATTATTAAAATATTAATTTATCGATTATCAATTTATCAATTATTTGACCATAATCAGTCTGAATTAGTTTTTTTTTATATTTTGATTCTTAATTAAATAAATTAAATAAGCATACTGCTCAAATCATGCTGAATATTTTGAGGACTGAAAAGAAGGAATTAAGCAAAAGTGGACTATATAATATACTAGCAGCAGCTAAATATGTAATAGCAATTCTGTATAAATACTAGTACTATGTATCAACAATGTAATAAGAGAGTAGCCTAGCAGGAATTCAAGTCAGGTGTAGATTTATTCTTCTGAGGCAAATCATCTTTATCTTCATCTTCATCGTCGCTAGGTTCCATCATTCTCATAGTGATGTCAACATCAACAGAAGGTCCATATTGCCAGCAACAAGCCACAAAATAAAGCAGATTAAAACCTGTCATTAGAGCAAGAAGCCAGTAGTAGTACTCATAGTGTCCCTTGTTGATATTGCTTGAAATCCAACTTTCTTTCCCTTCTCCTTTGGTGTACTTATCCACAGCACTCAAAACCACAATTGCTAAAAGATTTGCAATTGCCATTCCCAGTCCTAAAAGAGCAGATGCAATACTTGACATACTCTTTGGGAGCTCTGAATAATAGAACTCTGTGGCGCCAATACCGTTCAATGCCTCTGCTATACCGTTTAAACTGTTTGGTATAATGAGCCACATTGCTGACATCTCCACCAACCCCTGCGAGTTGTTCAACAGCCCTTCACTGATTGCTCTTCTTCGTCGAATATGTTCGATAATACCAGAGACTACCATGGACATGCAAGACACGAATATACCAAGTCCCATTCTGACTATAGGTTTTAGACGAACTGGTCTTCCTTTGATCTTTGATGCCAATGGAAGCATCACGCGGTCATACAGAAATACCCAAATTGTTAATGCAATCATCAAAAACATCCCGAATGACCCTGCTGGAATTTGGAATCCTTTAGTTAGATGTCTATTCATGGATTGAGCTTGTAGTAGTGGGAATGAACTTTGGCTTAAGTTTATTGATATCATGATCCCCGTTGACCACAATGGCACGACTCTAATGAGGGCTTTTAGCTCCTCAACTTGCTCCACTGTGCAAAGGTTCCATGGATTGGCTGCAACTCCGTTTGGCTTAACATCTTCAGGGCTTTTAATGATGCAAGCTTTGTTTAAGAATCTCAATTTCTCCGTTGGCACTTGAGGTCCTGAACCATTCTTGTGATGATAATCAGAGTTCTGATTGGGGTAATGTAGTTTCCTATTCTTGAAGGCAACCACAATTACTCGTATAAAGCCGGCAAACACGTTTGAGCGAACCTTTTGCTTGATATAAAACGGAGAAGCAAGGAAGAAAAACAAAGCGGATAAGAACATGAGGATTGCAGGAACTCCAAAACCTATTTTCCACCCCAGTCTGTCTTGAAGGTAAACGATACCCGTTAGGGCAATCAGAACAGAGACTACGGATGAAGTATAATACCAGGCAAAGAAGCTCTCCAACACTGTCTGTTTTTTGGGATCGCTACCTCCCTTGTCAAACTGGTTAGCACCAAATGCTAAAGAACATGGTCTTATACCTCCAGCACCAATTGACAAGAGCAGAAACGAGAAAACCAAGAGCATGTACTGTGGTCCCGTTGTAGATTTACAAGCCTGTCCTGTTTGATTGCAAGCCGGAGGCCTTGCTTTCGGAATCATTGCTGTTAACCACAACACTGCTGATCCCTGCAACAAGAGGGCATTCAAGTGTTAAAAGTTGTCAAGTTAACTACAAAACCGATGCATGAATAGCATAGGTAAACTGGCATTTACAGCAATTGAATTTCACTACAAAGAAAGTCTAGTGCATCCCCATTTTCCAAAGTAGTGTAAATCTAAGCAATCTACCCTCGTCCAAGCATTAGTGGTTGATTCTACAATGACCTATAAGCGTGAGACAACTTTACCGTTGGCCCAAGGTTACCTTAACTAATTAAAAAATTGGTGGTTAAATTAATTGTTATCTTAAAATTAAATATTTGAAGCAGCGAATGTGATACTAAGGACAGTAATTATCAAAACTTTATACTGCACTGGATCCTCCGACTGTAGTAACCGAAGCTGAAAATTATAATATTTGTCAGGATTAGGAAGTTTAAAGTAGTAGTAAGGATAAGCACTTTCTTCAGAAAAAATTTAATTCAATTCACAAAACTGGAAAAGGAAAAAATAAAAATTGTCAGTGTAACGGACAAAACTTGCACATCTTTTATTTTATTTATTTATATTTAAAATAGACAAGCTGTGCTTCCATAATATTAAGAGTCGTTTCAAGTGAAGTCTATGGTATAATAATCTCAAGATAAAATGCATGATTATTCTCCCATATGTTCGGTTGGAGGTATTAAGTAATCCTTGGATTATTTATCCCAGTATTTAAATCTTAGCGATTGATAAGTTATCTTATATATATAGAAAAAAAAATTTATCCCGAAATAACTTGTTCCTAACAAAACGGTAAAGTAAAAAGTGTTGAACCCAAACAAGGAAGTCTGTTAAACTTATTAATTATTAGGCCAACATGAAAGGTAAACTTGAGATTTAGTAGTAAAAATTACAATAAATTTCAAACTAAACAGAAAATTAGTTAAGTAAAGAAATAGTGGATCGCCCATAAAGACCGAGGCAGAAGCTCATTTACTAAACTAAACGCAAGTAGCTTTTACTTAAAATGTATATTTATGTTCAAAATTTACATTAAATACACCTTTCAGTCTAAAATAAATTGAACTTTTTAGATATGACGCCTTTAAAAAGCTAACAGACTACATTAATTAAAGTATGAAAATTATTCTCAAATTCTCTTTAAATAAAGGGTATTAAAGTGTAATTAGTCAAATTCTTCTTAAAACTAGATAGTTGAAAAATATTTGGGGGGAAAAAACAGTCGATACATATTTGAGCTTTATTCATATTGAACACTAAAAAAATGTGTTATAAATTTTTTGGATCGGCGAAAGTATGTAACTATAGTGAACTCAAAACTCAATTATAATTCTTACTGCTTGATGTAGTAAAGATTCACTAACTCATAAAACTGAAACATATAGTAAATTCAGAATTCAATTAATTATTAATACTTGAAGTCGTACTTTTTAGATTCCCTAGATAGTAAAATTAAAATTCTAGCTTTGACTTTGAATCGCTATCAGATCAAGCTGTCCGTGGACCCAAACAGTAAGATGAAAATAAAATCGACAACTCTAAAACTTAAATTAACAAAAGATAAGTTTAAAGTTTTAGTTAATTACCAGGAAACTGAAGATGGAACCAAGGCCAATAGTGAGGAATCGACCTAGATATGAATCAGCAACAACAGCTCCAACAATAGGCAAAAAATTGGTAGCAGCTGACCAGAAAAACAGAAGATTTTGAGTTGTAGTAAACCCCATCCTGTATTCTCCCATCAGATAATTTGTCATATTTGGTAAAAGTCCATAGCTCGCCACATTCTCCAGTGCCTCATTTGCTGAAACAATTCAAAAATAAACTTAACTTAATTACAAAACAAAACACAAAAATCCCCAAAATATTTGAACTATAGCTCAGTACCTATGATAAAAGGTATGGTAATTAATCCACCCTTTTTTCTACTTTTAATTGGAATCGGAGAAGAATGTGAAGAAGTTTGTTTCTCTGAATCCTCCATTTGAGATAAAGGAAGATACTCTCCCATCTCTTCCTTCATCTTCTCACTTACTGGAGGTTAGTAATCAGAGGAATTGAGGATCACAGGAGAAATATTATAACAATGAATAAATAACATCCTTGAACTATGTTATCCCAATTTTAATGTTTAGATAAAGTAAATATAATATTGTATGTAAATGAGACGCATAATTTGTAAGTGGGTGGATATGAAAAGAGTGATATGTACGTTATCTTACTAACTCTTATATTGTGAAGATTTTTATAATTAATAGTTAATATCGTGTATAAATGAAATACATAATTCATCTTATGGCAATGAATTAATGGGAGTCTTTTCACTCTGAAATGAATTCAGAATAGTACCTTTCTTTCACTCAACTAATATTAGTTCCGTTCAGCAGTTGCTGATGATGATGGTGAACAAGAGCCGTGCTCTATTGCAAAACTATAGAGGTAGTAGGGGGGCTAATATCAGTTCCTGTCAGCAGTTGCTGCTGATGATGGTGAACAAGAGCCGTGCTCTATTGCAAAACTATAGAGGTAGTACGGGGCATAATATCAGTTCCTATCAACAGGTGCTGCTGATGATGGTGAACAAGAGCCGTGCTCTATTGCAAAACTATAGAGGTAGTACGGGACTTTGATCACTACTGCCTCTCTGACTTTTCATAATTTTTGTCTTTACATACTATTTCAAGTTTGACTTAAAATTTTGAATGATCTACTAAAATTTATAGTTCATAGATATTAGTAATTAATCCATCCTTTTTTTCTACTTTTAATTGGAATCAGAGAAGAATGTGAAGAAGTTTGTTTCTCTGAATCCCCATTTGAGATAAAGGAAGATACTCTACCATCTCTTCCTTCATCTTCTCACTTACTGGAGGTTAGTAATCAGAGGAATTGAGGATCAAAGGAGAAATAAAATGGAAAAAAATATGATGAAAAAATTAAAATCTGTTGGTTCTAACTTCTACAGACACAGAATAATGATGGGGAAGTGGATGCACCTGCTTTTTATCAAATGCAAGAAAAAGGCACGTGTCAATATACATTACTCTTATTAGGGATCGTTAGCCGTAAAAATTTAAATAATAATGTCACTTAATTTATTGTTTGGTTGCTAAATCTAGGATAATTTATTTTGAGATTAATAATTAGTGTCGGGATAAATTATTCCTTTGCTTGGGTTTCGGAATATAATAAGTAAATGATAAAAATATTCCTTTTTATACATTATTATTTTCACATTTATGATGGGTATTTTTGTAAACAAATAAACTGTTCTTAAACTTTATGCATATTATTTGAATACAACAAATCAAATACTTTATAAAAAAAATAATCTCAACATAACTTATCCCGTCATAATTTATCTTATCATAACTAATTTCATCTATATATCCTCCCATTAAGTATTATATTAGATTAGATACATTGGCATGATTTTGAAATTTTTTAAGCGGTTAAGTATTGTAATTTATAGTATTTTTAGATAACATATATTATTGTTTCAATTTATGTAACACATGAAAATTTAAAAGTGGTTTTAGTGTATTTTTAATTATTATAATGCATTTTACGTAATTTCAAATAATTAATGTTATCCATGTTTCCTTATTTAAATGACATAGGTAATAATTCTAAAGTTAACTAAATTTTCAATCAATATTTAAAGTTATTAATAATGTATTGTACTTATTTAGTATAATGGAAATTTAATTAGTTAGGACTTTTTCTCAACCCCACGTGGCCATTAATGAAAAGAAAAATAATATGGAGCTACAATTTAAAGACGTCACGAAAAATTCTATTGGCCCACAAATTTAATAAATTCCCAAAATACTATGGAGCTTCTCTCATTTCCTCTTTAAGGTATATACTGTATACATATAAGAAATAAGAAAATAAAATTTCCTCTTATATATAATATAGAAGCAAGCAGAGCAATAATATATAAGAAATAAGAAAGTAAAATTATTCTAATTTGTGCCATTGACCAAAATAAATAGGCTGAGGAAGGAGGATTTGTTTATGATTCAGTTTGAAAGGTTCTTTCCTTTTTTTCTAATTTGTACTCATTTATTCATATAAAAGCTTGATTAATTTAAATTTATGTTATGTAGACGTTTAATTAAAAAAAAAATAATCTTATTCGGTATTAAAAATTGTTTTTCTTTTCCTGGCTGGTCCCCACCATCTACCCTCCCACACATTCTCGACTTAAAATCTATATCTATATAATAACTAAATAGGTCAAGGCCCGTGCTTAGCACGGGCCCAACACTGTATCATTACATGTGGGAGATCTAATAGTGAATTTGATTTCTTACAAGTTGTATTGTGTCAATAAAAAGTTCTACGGCAAAAAGAAACCCGTGAAACAATATTTAAAATTAAGATGCACCAATAGTTCTTAATCCAAGCATTGCAACCAAAGGCTGTCTAATAGTACAATATATCATGTACTTAATAGAGTACAAATGAGTTTCTTCCAAGCTCATAGGATGCAAAAAAGTTTGACATTCCAAATATCACAAATAGTTAATACAATAATGTAAAATTTAATGGTGCCTTTAAGAACTCGTTGGAAATTAAGCTCTCATCCAACTTCAGTAGTAATAACGTAATAAAGTATAAAATTATTAGAAAAATATATTTTAAAAAATGCAAGTAGAATATGCAAAAAGCTTCAGCAATAAATGGGGAAGCAAGGGTCGTTAATAAGAATCAGTCTCACGGTTATTAGGTTCTTGAAAGAAAAAAAATAATGACCCACTAAAACGATCCGTAACAATATTAAGATGTGTAGTAAGATTGAATTATTTGACATGTACCATTAAAATTATGTATATTACCAAATCTTACTTCATGTCTAAGGTGCTCCTACAAATCTGAATTCAATACGTATGATATGGTTTTTCAGCTCAGAGAAAGAACGAGGAAAATGAAGACATATAGTCAGTACATCAGCTTATTTCATGTCATATTCGAACTCTACTTGATCTGCTGATAACAACATGATGAGCCAGACCAACAGTTGTACAGATGCTCAGTCCGCTTGCAAGTTTGTAAAATTTCATTCAGAGCGCCAAATGGATCATCTATTTTCAAAGGTTTTTTTTTCATTTACATGTTGAATGCCATTTAACTCAAACCAATATCCCCTTAAGAAGGCAACAACAGCGATCATCGATCCCCAATGTTATTTTTTATTGACATTGTGAATGCCATGTAACTTGAACCAACAGCTCCCTAAGAAAGCAACAACAGTAAAAAAAACACTTACCTGATAAAGATGTAAATCTCTGTTGGTAAAAGGAAGTTACCTGCAACAGAAGTGCAAAAGGTACATAAACGAAAATTACAAAGAGTCGCATATAAGGAAAACTTATGAATAAAGAGAATAAAACTGCTTGAATGAATTTCCCAAACTAAATGTTGCAAAAAGTCAATCCTTCCTACAACTTCATTTTATCATCATCAGATTTTTTTTAATTTGAATTTTACACATCATAGACAAAAAGATTTAAGTAACTCCACACAACACAAGTAGTATAAGTGTATATTATGTAGTATTAAATAAGCTACTTGTAAAATTTTAAAATACTATAATGTCAAGACTCAACATTAAGTATTTAGAGTTCTTTACACACCCATGGATATAAAAATATGTATCACCTCTATGCAAGATAAGAAAAGTAAGAGAGAGGAGTTGGGATAAGAAAATTGTACCAATATCATATTACATGAATTATTGATGTTCAATTTAGGAAAACTAATCACTTTTGTGTTAGAAAAAACTTGTACTTTTAAAAGAAATATAAACACTCTCAAATGTTGAAACGTATGCATAGCTAAATAAGTTTACCGTAAAAAGTATACAAGTAAAAACTAAATGGAGAAGCTTTGTGTCAGTAGGCATTTCGAGAGTCGAGACTCTGAACATCTGAAATGAATTTGGAAGTTGATTTGATGTGGTCTTTTGAAGTACGGAATTGAAAAACTTTTGGTGGAAAGCTTTGAAATCCACATTGTTGAAGCTTGGGTCTGACTTGGTGATACTAATTTCGTCTGGTGATAACCGTTCGACCCTCCATTGATGAGATTCAGCTGAGTTTAATTATATTTCAATTCACCATTAGTGGTCTGTATTATTGAGAATATAGTTCTTTAGACTTGTAAGAAATGAAAACCAAAATGAAGAAAATGAAAGTCGAAGATTTAGCACAGGATTTGGCCAAGTAGACGGACTCACAATTGATAAGATGATTTCTCTGATAGTTATTCTAGCACTTGATTGAACACAAGATCTGTACCACTGGATGGCATAATTAATCCTTTTCTACATAGTTGACTCGAAAACA
Organism: Solanum pinnatisectum; assembly: GCA_035578085.1. Classification (NCBI taxonomy): domain Eukaryota; kingdom Viridiplantae; phylum Streptophyta; class Magnoliopsida; order Solanales; family Solanaceae; genus Solanum; species Solanum pinnatisectum. The sequence goes on along the minus strand of CM069078.1, from coordinate 53,157,581 downwards.
ATAGTCCTTTTTCCTCCCACTGTCCCACATTAACAACATACAACACAGAGAGCAAGCAATAATTAAAAAAATGAAGGAAGTAAATAAATATCGAAGATTTAACGGATGGACTCACAATTGATAATTAGATTTCATTGAGAGTAACCACGAAAAATATTCAGGCACCTGATTGAGCACGAGATCTGCACTAATAGGTGGTATAATCTTTTTCCGCATAATTTTTGGGCCAATTTCGCTCGAATTTTTGGGTTTTAATTCAATTCCCCTTTTTGTATACACAAGCTGTATATCAGATGTATACAGCCCATATTTCTGCTTTTCGGGACCTGTACGTCAACTCCAAAGACTTGTTCTTCGATTTCTCAAGGTTGACTGACTAGATAAACAAAACTTGGGCCTTTATGGCCCTCTCGAAATGCGAAGGGAAGAAGGATGGAGTCCAAGATGAACTCGAGTTGGTGTCACATGTATCAAAAGTAAAGGGAAAAGGAATTAGTGAGGGATTTTGAACACTTCATATATATAATTGTGTATTCAACTAGAGATAATTGATATATAACTCATTCAAGACACTTACAGATTACTACAAGTATCAACAGAGAACATATAGGCATCAGAAGCATCACTAATGCTCACCAGGTGATTCATATACTCCTTCCAATAATTCTATCTTGACAAATTAATGCACATCTCATGCTTAATCAATTAGAGAATTGAAACGGAAGGAAATTATTCACGCACTTAGGTAAAACATCTTTTAAATAACATGACAAATTACTAAATTTCCTGATTTCAAAAAAAGTCATTAGAAGCACAAGTATGAACAAATGTTGAAGGACTTAATATTCAAAGCAAAATATCTACTAGCACTAATTGAGATTAAAAAAATATCTAAAGGATTAAGGCACTAGCAATTAAATTGAATATTGGAAAATAGTGAACACAAACAGATGCAGCAAACTTGAATGGAGAAAAAGAAAACAGAAACGGAGCAAATGCCATATGAGAAAACAGAAACAAAGCCTACACTCCGAAGTAGACTCGACAAAGTAACCAAATAAAAGGAATCAAAACGAGTAGTATCAGACACAATACAAGAACCCAAAAAGAGTAGCAAATGCGGCACATGAACTCGAAATGTTTATATGTTAATTCATTCATTCAACTCGGGGTGAAAGAATAAAGGATAAGACGTCAAGCATTGAACGTTAATGCTGGCTATGAGAACACACTAAGACTAATACAACATTTTGAATTTAAACATAATAATGCTATGAAAGCCAATAAAATAAGAACTGTATCCCAACATCCACATACATATTCAAGTCACCTTCCGGACTAAATACAAAAGAGAACAAATAGCTCCAGCTCTTATTAACAGCCAAAAGCAAACAATCATACTGAACAGAACAAAACGAGTTGACGCGAGAGAGGAAGGAATCGAAAAATAACTTGAATAAACACAAAAAAAAAACACTATACTACTGATTTGAAATCAACAACAAGCTGAAACATGATCCCAAATAATAACATATGGACGGCTTCACATAGTCAAAAATCCAACAACGACACATTAAAGTAAAATGCTTGAATTGAAAGATGAGTACTACCTTTAAGGGTGCAGCGGACTGAGCAAAACGAGCTAGCCACGAAGATAATTTCGCCACCGAAATGAGATTACGAGGATTCCTATGAATGAACAAGGAAACCATACTATAGTCGCACTAATCTCTCTTCGATTTTGAATGTGTTTTGTTTGTATTCTTACTGTTTTTCGCTCAAGTAGCTTTGTGTATTTTTCTCTAAAAAAAATCCCCCCTTTACAGTGAAAATAAAAGAAGTTTATAAAGATGGGAAAAAAAATCGGCCTCGTTTTTTGGGGGAAAAAGGGTAAAATAGGAACTCTCAAATCATCCCTTAATTTGAAAATTTTTCTCCTCCAAGGATGGGAAAGTTGTTGCTTGTACAAGATTTCAACCGAAATCCCCTAAAATCCGGATGAAGGGATTGGGCGGCAGTTGCAGAGAAAGGCTATGGGAGCTGCTGGTCGTTGACGCGTGAGGAAGAAGAAGACGTGTACAGGGTCGTTCACGTGTACTGCTGCTGCTTTGACGTTTTCTGGGTCTCTTTGCTGAAGAAGAAAAGGGTTGGGTCGGGTCTTGGATAAGAAGTGGGCTGGGTCGAAATGATTTAGAACGGGAGTTGGACTGGAAGTGAGAAACGGAAATGGGTCCAGAAAATAAGAAAATTATGGGCTGCTGAAGTGAAAAGGGCTGCCGGAAATTCTGAGTGCATGGGCCAACTTTGGATTTCTAATTGCTTTAAAATAGAAAGGATTAAGATGGGGTAAAAAGGTTAGATTTGCAAAACACAAAATAGCTAGATGAATTGCAATTATAGCCGTAGGATTCAACACATAGCCGGATTGAATTTAATTTAGCGAATCCAGCTAAACCTTAAATACGATGAATTATAATCAATTAACTAACAAGCTTCTCGAAATCACCAAAATAAAATAATTAGACTAATAAGCTAAATAACTCAAAATTATAAATATACTTAAAACCCAATTAGTTCGAAAGTATAATTAGAATAGAATCTTTTTGAGATGATTTTCAAATATTTAAGAAATACCAATTACATATATAATTATAAAATACTCATAAAAAATCGGCTTAAATTACTTAAAGTAAGCTCGAAAATATTTAAATTTTATAAAGTTAATTATTCTAAATCGTTTGAAAATTAAGAAACTCGGAAATTAATTATTATCGAGGAGGGTCAAAATTGGGTGTCAACACGAGTAAGATTTGACATATGTGTTTTCAAGTAACAAATAAAGGTTAAAAACTAATTTTATACATCTATTAGATTAGTCTATCAAGCTTCATTCATTTCAACTTATGTATGTAGCGTTGAATGCACAACTGTTAGTGCTACTAATGAAAAGAAAATTTTAGTATTGTAAAAAGGAGATGGAACATAGTCAAATGAAAGGCCTGATATAACAACAATATTGTCATACTTCTCATCAGAAACATCAGCATTCAAGATAATATTAACCTGATTTTCAGTACAAAATATAATGTGTCAGAAGTCGGAATCAACCTTGGAACTTGTGTTATAGTAGTAGAGTAACATGTAAGCGAAGTAACTAAAGATAGATTAACTCAAGATGACTATTCAGATATGCAACCTGGAATAGGTCTCAATGGACTTTGTCACAACATCTGCAAATCATTGTAATTCAGTATGTTCAGAGGAAAAATATTTAGCTTTTCAGTAGATAACATAAGACCTACAATACCTATTAAACTTACCAGAACCATATAGCATTTAATTATGACAATAAAGATCATTTGTACATACATATATTGAACCAGAATTTTTATTCCTTCTTTTGAGCTCCCTCATCTTCTTGAGTTTCTCATGAGTGACCACCTCTTACACTTAGACTTCAGATTTCATTTGCACTTTTTTGGCTTCTCATTGATCATCACCTTTGCAGATCTGTTCCAAATTACAGCCAAGAAATAATTCATTAGTGAGTTATAATTTTCTTGTGTTAGCTTCGAACCATTTGTGCAGTAAAACAATCAGTAAGAAACTACAAACAATGAGCACTATACATGAATAGGTTGACATGATAACTTAACGATCTCTTCGATAGCAGGGTAAATATCATAGTAGGTTGAAGAAACTTGTCTAACCAAGAACATCATAAGATCAAGTGAATAACTTGATAAATATCATGAGACGTCTCTGCTGGAATGTAAATTGATGGACTTGATAAATATCATGAGACGTCTCTGCTGGAATGTAAATTGATGGACATGCACCTTATTCATCTTACGTAGAGCTCATGAACTAAATAGTGCAATTCCTATTTTTTTCAAATAGTGCAATTTAGGTTTGAGAATTAGCAGGCTTATGTAAATACTTGGAATTCATGAACTAATTGAAGTGTGCCTAAATGAACAATAAGGTAACTTGCGAAGCCTATTTATAATGATGTGAAAAGCTGCAATTGAACCACGAAATATGAAGTTAAGGACCATAAGATAGGCAATTACTTAGTTAATTCATATGTCCATGTATCACAGTTACCACAATCAGCCTTCGGAAGGGAAGAACATAAACCTTCTTAGCCAAATATCAAGATTCTTTAAGTTAGATTGGTGAAATCTAAAAAAACACAGTTTAACATAATGTATTTTATATTTAATAATTTAGTAAAGGCATAGGCTACACTATCAAAACAGATGCAAGTTATGATTACTTTGTCTGAAAAGTTCTTAATTTATCTAGAAGTGCGTTTTCCTTTCCTCCTAGGGAATGAAGGCTTGATGTTGAATATTTTAAGTTGTGCGGCAACTGGTACATGCCATTATCCTTTTTCCGACTCTTGGAGACATAATTTTGGTTTTATGAGCATATATTATTTATTATATAACAGAGCAGATCAATTAGAAGATACTACTGACCTGAATTATAATAAAACACGGAGGCGGCATGGGAAACACTGGACTTGTTCCAGAGAAACTGAAATGCACCTTCCTTCAAGAACAGGCAGCATGCAGGGGCGGCTCTACCTTATAAAAATTAAGGCATATGCCTTAGGCCCCCAATTTTGGAAGGCCTCAAATTTTTACCAAGAATAATTTATGTGTTATTTTTTAATTAAAAAATAATTATTTATAATAAAAAGTATATAGTATATATATTTTTTATTACATTTCTTTGCTAACATACACATTATTTATTTTTTAAAACTCACTTTTGCTTAAAGTTTATCAACTTACTACTTATAAAATTGTGTTAACAATTCATATAATGATTGCTTCAATAAAATAATATTTTTCAACGTTAAATTGATAAAATCTTACCTAAACTAATAATTATAAATAAAATGAAGTACTCGAAAAAATCATCTATAAAAAAAAATTAAGTAATAATTTGCATCTAAACAGTTGAAAAAATAAATTTTAAAATAAATATGTATGAAATTTGTTAGGCGGCAATTAAAATTTCGCTTTAGGCCCCCAATTACGTTGAGCCGCCCCTGGCAGCATGTGAAACAATGGTCCTAGCATTTGAATTTTGATTTATATGTCGTAATATACATTTATTTGTCCTATCCCAGAACTCGTACCCGCACACCCGAATCGAATACCGACATGAATGATGGTGTGAAATCCGAACAACTATCTAGTCATATTTACCTTCCCTTCCACGACTTTGAAGTTACTCTTGGATTTGTAGGTGACATCTTGATCTATTGAATCTTTGTTCTAGTGCAATTCCTGTTAATTATAATTATACCTGAAAAGAATATAAAAATCAACTAATAAAAGGTTTCCAAAAAGATAAACTGAATCTTTAAAACCAAGCATGTTTACATTTAACACAGGTTGCAGACCCGCAAATAAAAATGGAACAAGAAACCTTGAAAAGGCATATGCATCAAGTGTGTGTATATATATACATATATGTAAAAAGAGTTGTAGTGTATTATCATCAATAGTTAAGCAACCCACTTTAGCTTATAAATTGCCCAGTTTGAGCACAAAAGAGACGAAAAGGTATAAGGAAGATGGATATCTATGTTGAGCTTGAATAAGATTTGGGTAAAAAGTGTAAGAAGATGAAAGAATTGAAACAATGGTATGAAATTGGGAGATGTTGGGGTTTTTCTTTTTTTTTTTCTTTTGCTTGGAATGCTGGAGAAAAATACAGATGATTCTAGAAATAGGTTGTCAGCATAAAATTACCAAACTACCCTTGGTCGTCCTTAGATTAGATGGTGTGGCACCTCTTTATCACCTTCATTTTTCTTCTCCTTTTTGACATTTTTTCTTATTTAAATTTATTATTTTATTGTAAAAATAAATTACTTAATTTATTACAAATAAATATTTATTACTCCTAATTGATGAACATTTACAACAAAGACTCATCTAATGCCAAGTAATTATTCATAACTCACCCCTGTAATTTCTACTCTTAATAAATTTATTATTTATTTATTCTCTCTTTTTTAACCTTATTTTAATTATAAAATGACAACATATTTTAAATATTTTTCTCTTTATTATTTAACTTTTTACAATGAATAATTATTCATGAATTACACCTTTAGAATTTTTACTTTTAATCTATATCTATATATAATATAAAGTTAGATATATAGAAAGTAATGTGGCACCTCTCTACGATCTAATTTCTTTTTCTCCTTTTAAAAAAATTTGCCCCTTCTCAGTTTTCTCTAAAACCATTCCGTTAATTTGATTCATTTTGATTTGCCTTAATAATTAAAATAAAAATTCCCTATATAATTGTTGACACCCAATTTTGACCCTCCCCGATACAAATTAATTCACAGGCTTCTTAATTTTCAAACGATTTAGAACAACTAAATTTATAAAACTTCAAATATTTTCAGGTTTATTTTAAAGTGATTTTGGCCGTTTTATAAGTTTTAAGTAATAAATATATTTCATATAATTATATGCGTAATCATTATATTTTACGAATATTAGAAAACTGCCTCAAAGATTTTGGTTTTACTTAAATAGTTGGTCAATTGGTTTAGTTAATTAACAATTATATTTCTGAGTTATTAGTCTATAATTAAGTTAATTATTTCATGTTGTTAAAATTAAGAAGCTCGCTAATTAATCAATATCAATTCGTCTTGTTTAAATTTTAGTCAACCCCCTAAATCAAACTCAATTTGACTAACTTCTTAATTCCCATTGGCCATAATTTCAATTCATGTGGCCATTTCTAATTGCAAACCTAACCCATTCTATTCCAATTTGGACTACCATTTTGCCCCACTTTAAGACCAAACTTTGGGCTTTAAATCTGCAAATTTCCAAAATATTCCAGCAGCCCCAAAAACCTCAACTTCAGCCGACCAAATTCCCAGCCCATTCCTAGATCTCCCCTTTAACCCGGCCCACTCCAATTCTAAAACAAGCCAGCACAATCCCAACGTTCCCAATTCTTTCTTCAACGCGTCTAATTCCAGCAAACATCATCAGAAACCCAGAAATAGCAACTTCCAGCAGCTTCCAAACGCGCGTAGACAGCAAGCATGGCAGTACATGGTGTGGGAGTTGATTTCAGGAGCGTACACGCCAAACGCCTTTGTCGTCTTCTCTCAGCGTCTTCCTCGCTGCAACAGCAGCAAAGAGCACCTGCCAGCACGCGAAAATCATCCTCGTGGCCTTGTGATGAGGCCACGTCGCGCCCAAGGACAGCGAAATCAATCTGAGGCGTCGTCCTCTTTCGGAATTGGGCAAAATTTTCAGAGAAAGGTGTCGATCCCGAATTGTGAAAGTTTTAAAAAGTTTGAATTGGGAATGGGCCTCGTTTCTACCCGTTTTTCGTCCGTCTTCCCCCCCTGTTTCCAAAACCTAAATTCCCTTCTATAAATGTTCCTTGTTATTCACTGTTGAGATGAAGAGATTTTTGGGTTGGAAAATTTTTTCAAGAGGGAGTCAGCCTAAAAGACAGAAAGCTCACTGAATATACTCAGCTCTTTGTTACATACGAACTTTTAGCGAAAGACCATAATCTAGATTCTTGTGTAGTGTTTGTTCTTGTTTGCTTCGGCTTTGGTCCTCGGAGTCCTTGGAGGAGTATTACGAGGGTGAAGTTGTTGTTTTCCTTGCTCGTTGTTGTCCCTGTTTGCCGCACCCTTAAAGGTAATACTCATCTTTCAATTCAAGCATTTTACTTTAACGTGTTGTTGTTTGATTTTTGACTATGTGAAGCTGTCCATATGTAATTGTTTGGGATCATTTTTTACTTGTTTGTTGGCTGCAAATCAGTGATAAATCTCGTTTGTTAGTCCATTTTGTTGTTTGTTTTTTTCCGTTTTCTGTGAAAGTTTGTTGTTTCCCCTTGGTCCCAAGCTCTTGCTTTCTCATCGTTAGAATCTTCCTATTTCGCTACTATCTCGACTGATGAGTTTTGGAAAGTCGTGGTTCGCAGTGAAGCTCAAAATCATCTATAGAAGATGATTTCGACTTCTGGGAGCTGATATATATAGGTTGTTTTCTACCCCTTTTTTGGGAATCAAATGTTGCGATCTATTTGTTGCTTACTACATCGTTATTTTTCTTATTTAATGGAGTCAGCTGCATACTCCATGTCATTCCATATGAACAAGCTCGATGAAATATCTATTTGTATTGGCTGTGTTGTCCTATCATTTTTTTTTTTTTACTGTTTCTTTGTGTTTCTAACCACCCTTTGGTTTAGTTGTCAACTGTTCTGCTCGCCTTAGTTTTCTATTGGTCATTGGGAATTTGTAGTATCGTGTAGTATTAGATGTCGCTTTTCTTGCTTCTTTCACCACAAGTTGGGAGAACGAAGCAACACATCAATATTCCGAGTTCACTTAGCGCTTCATAGTTATTGCTTTGAATCTATAGTCGATTGTGCCAATCAAGTTAATTTCCTTTCATACTTTGTTCATGCGGAGTTCACCTGGTAAGTGGTAAATAAGTCAAATACCATATTTCGTTCGAGTTAAAAAATCTTTTTTTCGAAATACAGTGTTATCTTGTCCTTGTATGTGTCCTTAAGCATGAGTTGTTTCTTTCTCCTGTTTTGATGGTCTGTTAATTGGTTTTCATGTCAGAAAAATTATAGTCTTAAGGTTGAGTTTCGATTCGTTCTCATGTTAGATTTAAATGCATGTCTGGGTGTATAAATTTCATGCTGAAGCTTACTGTGGTGTCCTGTTACTTGAGCTTGCTTTATTTCTTCATTTGAAGTTTGTGAAAAATGCTAAAACCCCTCCCTTATTCATGTCTGAAAATTCTGCAAAGCAGTAACATTTGCTAATTTGGTTTACTGATCTGTTATGTTCAAAATGCTCAAGTTTATCCTATTGATACATAGTTTCATTAATGCCTCTGCTTAAATCAATTACAGTGGTCTGCCTCATTTCTTAATTGACAATGGCCTTTTGTTATTACATTTGTCTAAATAATTACGCCTAATTCCTCTCCATTTGACCACTATTAGTTTGACTACCTATTCATCATCACCAGGCAGTATTTTATTTTATTATGTGAGTTCCGTTACATCTCAAGTAAAGAGTTTCTAAGTGTTGTATGCGGTCCTCTGGCCATCCCTGCATTGTTTGATATAGTGAACCAATCACATGTGTTCTCACTTTATTTTAATTTTTGTATTATAAAAATTTTGAGGTAGGCTTCGTTTCTAAATTTTCATCTTGTTTCTCTTTTTTTCTATGCATGAATTGCTTTCGTCGGCGTCTTTGGAGACTCCTTCCCCTTGCATTTCGCGGATTGGGCCTTATAGGTCCAATCCTATATTTCCTATCGAGTCCAAAATGGCCTGCAAACAGGTGAAGGTAGCAAAAGGGCTGGGAATCGAAATTTCAGATGTTCGGAAAGCCCAAAATAGGTAGTAAACAGGCTGTATACAACCGTATACATTGATATCCAGGCGAAAATTGGGCTCAAAGGCCCAAACTTGATACTTCTTTCCTTACTTTTATTATTTATTATTGTATTAACTAACCTCTTACTTGATTTTGGTTTTAATTTAATTAGATTCCCAAAAGATAGCCATTTCATTTTATTTATTTACATTTTATATTATTTTATACTAAAATTAAATTTATACTTAGCTTTAGTTTTTGTTATTCGTCTTGTCACTTAATTTATTCCCCTTTAGTTCATTCCCCCCTTAAGATAAGTAAAATGACAATAACAATAAAATAATAACTAAAATAATAACAATAATTATTATATACCATACTTGGTTTTATTTTCATCATTAGTCCGGTCAACACTTGAGGTTTTTTCCCTTCAAAAGATTTCCCTTAGTTATCTCCTATAATGATAATAATAATAAATAAATAAGTAAATAAAATGAGTTTTCTTTTACTTAGTTAAAATATTCTTTTGAAATTAGTCAAAGTCATTATAGTCAAATCGCCGGTCAACCGCAAGTTAGCGGACATTCCGCGGGCCTAACACCTTCTCGGGATGTACATTTGAACTCGAACCCTTTTCGTTTTCAATTGATTTTATCTGTTTGGTCTTTTGAAAATCTTTAAGTTTTTCTTGATTTTTACTAAAAATTAAGTGGCGACTCTGTTCTTTTGGAAATTCGATTTCTCTTAAACCATAAGTTTAATCGATTTTTCGAAACTTAGTCATTTTTTTTTTCCTTATTTACATTTTCAAAATAAAACAATAATACTATAACAATAAATGGATGAAGACTAAGGGTCAAGATGAAAGTGGATAAATAAAGAGAATAGACCATTTATATATGATGTGATATACGGCTGTTCAAAATCGAACCGAAATCGATAACTCGAACCGAAAAAAAGTTATTGATTTATTATATTGGGTTATTAATTTAACGGTTTTGATTTTTTTTCTTATCGGTTTTAACGATTTGTGGTTTTTTCTTAACGGGTTAAGCGATAACCCGATAGTAAATTAAATAATTATATTTATACCATTTTGTATATAAAGTCCTTGACTTAGAGGGTCATTTCCTACTTTTATTTTTGGTTGTCTCAAACACTTGGTTATTCTGCAATGTAAAAATATTTATTTTTGAGCAAGATGTAACTGTTGAACTCATGTGCATGGTTCATTTGGTTTGTCACCTTGTTTCAAAGTGATTTTCAATGTTTTTTTTTTGTGTCTAAATCTTAACGGTTAAATTAATAACAATAAAAAATCGATAAACCAATATCTTAATGGTTCGATAACGTTTTAGCATATCTACAAACCGATAACTAATAAGCCAAACTTATAAACTTCAAAACCAAACTGAACCAACCGATACGCAGCCCTAATGTGATATATTATAGTTTTTGATTATCTAAATTTTATGTTTAAAATATCGAATTAATGTAATCTAATTTAATTTTTAAAATTAGTCAAATTAACTTTCGAAAAACACAACATGATAATAAAAAGTGGACAGAGAAGTAATATTTAATCTAGAAAGAATAAATCCTTTTTATGACCTTTACGTTATATTAGGTGACGTATTTCAGTTCCATTGTTATTGAATTATTAAGATATCAATTATCAATTATTTGCTCATAAAATTAACAAATACATAAAAAAATCAGGTTAACTAAAACGTTGGGTCCCACTTCAAAATAAACCGCGAAAACTTTCTCATCTCCTCATAAGCCACAGCGCCAAAGGTGCCCTAACTTTCTTCATCTTCATCTCTTTCAAGTTTCACTATATAATTATATATGCAGTAGAAATACTTACGTTCTTCTTTATTACCTAGAATGTTCATCAAAAGAAATGGTGACAAAGAATCAACTCCATATTAATGTAAGATTTTTGTTTTCACATTTTATAATTTGCGTATATTTTACTACTCTTTTTACTGTTTCTCTAATGACTTCTTATGTCTCTGTCTAGGTAAAAGTATTGTCTTTTGTTAGTTTTGAGTTTTTCTACAAAAGCATAAAGTGTTAGATAAGGGTCTCAGAACCTAAGCTTTTAATCTCGTAAAAAATGCTCATTATGTAATATATATAGGTGGTCCTCATAATTTTTTTTTACAGATTCGGTGTTCGAGGCTGGATTTTTAGTATTAAAATTAATCATATGGGACTGATGAAGCATCAACCAAGCAAAACTTCTGTTGGAGGAATGGTGGACTATTTTGATTATGTTGAAGCAAAAAGCCTTAATTTAGCAGATTTAAAGCAGATGGTTGTTATATGCGGCTATATGAATGACTCGGAAATATTTTGGCATAAATTTGGAAAGGTCGGCGATAGGTGGAGATTAGTGTCTACTGAAGTACAAGCTCTCTCAATTGAAAATTTTATCCCGAATGATAGAGTAGTTGAGTTGTATTTTGAACATTTGGACTCCTACATTGAAGTAGATTCAGGTGAGATTCTAGGCCACACAACTTGCACATTAAACCAAGAGCATATAGAATGTGATGACACATACAATTCTGATGAGTTTGAGGATTCAGAAAATGAATTATCTGGTGATGATGTCATCCCTGAAAGAGATGGGCAAAAAAAGCAAAGCTTTGAGGATGAAAGGAAACTTATTAACGACGAAGTTTTGAGGAAGTTGTCTAATGAAGATGGAGATTCAAATTGTGTGAACTCTGAAGATCAGAAGAGTTTGAATGGTGATTCTGATAATGAGTGCTTTCATTTTCCAAAGCATAACCCAAAAACTGAAGCAAAACATCCTAGATTAGCATAAGAATCTACATTTGAAAGCAGGAAAGAGTTCAAAAATGTGGTATCAATTCATGAGGTAAAAGCTAGGAAGAGTATTAGGTGGATAAAAATGATGGAAAAAGAGTAAAAGCGAAGTGTAGAAATTTAGATTGTAAATGGATAATTATGGCATCGGTAATGCATCGAGACAAGGCATTTTAGATTAAAACGTATGATTCCAAGCATACCTGCAAACGTTGGAACCATCGCAACAAGACAATAACCTGTTCTTTCATTGCAAGAATGTATCTTGATGCTATCAGTCAAAACATAGAGTGGAAGGTGTCTGACTTTAGAGACATAGTCAGTGTGGGACTTAAAACTCATGTTACTTTAGCTCAAGCTAGAAAGGCTAAAATGAAAGCACTTGCATTAATTGATGGAGATGTGAAAGAACAATTTTCCATCCTTTAGGACTACTACCTTGAAATTGGAAGGTCAAATCTTGGAAGTTCAATGTATATGAAGCTAACTCAAAACGAAATGCCTAACAAATCATATAGATTTCAAAGAATCTATGTTTGTTTTGCTGCTTGTAAGGAGGGATTTAAGGCTGGATGTAGAAAAATATTAGGTATGGATGGGTGTTGGTTGAAGGGTCAAATGTATGGATATCAGTTGTTGACTGCAGTTGGCTTGGATGCCAATAATAATATTTTTCCAGTAGCCTATGCAGTTATTGAAAAGGAAACTAGGGATACATGGTCATGGTTTTTGACCTACTTAATTGATGATTAGGAGATTAATGATCAAGCTAATTGGACCTTTATATCGGACAAACAAAAATGTCTCATTGAAGTGTTTAATGAAGTTTTGCGATCCGTGAGTCATAGATTTTGCGTGAGACATCTTCATAATAATTTCAAGAGGGCCTCACTAAAATGTGCGCTTTGGGCTGCTGCAAGTGCTAAAATTGTGGAATTTTTTAATGCTCGCATCAATGACATTGTTAAATTGGATGCCGAAGCTATTTTATGGTTGAAAGAAAAGGAACATATTGAATGGTCTAAATCACATTTTTCTCCCAATGCTAAGTATGATATTTTGATGAATAATATGTGTGAATCGTTTAATAGTATGATGCTTGATGCTCGAGACAAGCCAATTATCACTTTGTTGGAAAAATTAAGATATCTTCTTGTGGCTAGATTACAAGCTAACAGGGATAAAGCTGATAGATGAAATTCTGATGATATTTGCCCTTGGATCAAAAGTATTCTGCACAAAAATGAAAAAGATGTTGCTGGTTTTATTCCTAAAAAGTCGAATGAATAGAACTCTGAAATTTTTGGCGGAAGTGTGAGCGACATTTGGGTTGTAGACCTTGCTGACAGAAAATGTAGCTATAGAAAATGGACCATTACAGAAATCCCTTGCAAGCATGCTATTTCGGCAATTTGGCATAAAAATGACGAGGTTATTAATTATATGGATGACTGCTATAAGGTGTAAATGTATAAGCGAGTCTATGAACCAGCTATTCTTCCAATAAATGGTTCACAGTTGTTGCCTAAATCAGGAAAGATCTCTCCTTTGCCTCCAATCTTTTCAAGACAAAATAAGTCAAGGAGAAAACAAAAGTTGAGAAGGAAAAAACAAGATGAAGTAGGATCAAGCAGAACTAAGACGAAGAAGAAGCAAACATCAGTTAACTGTAGTCGATGTCTCAAGTCTGGCCATAATACGAGAACTTGCAAGTTTAACTATGTACAGCCAAAAGGAGGAGTTTTTGAGTCAGCTTGTTGGATGCCTTTTACTTTATTTGTACCTGAAAAGTTGCCGATAAATATTTTTATACATAAGTAAGTAAATTTTATCTATGATGATAATGTTGCGTCGTCCGACATGAATATTTAATCTGGTATCTTTTTAATTTGGTCACACCTATTTTTTTTTTTTTGGGTTTATATCTTAGTTAATGGCGACTCTATATGTTTCAGATGAATAGCTATTCTAAAGTGACCATATTTTTGTTGATTATTTGATAGCTGATTGAAGTGAAGAATTTTTTAAGTTTTTGCCGCTAGCTGATTGAAGTGAAGATATTTTGTTGGTTTCATGCTAGTAGCTGGTTGAAGTGAAGATATTACAAATTAACTTTAGTATTTCTTTTGTTGCTTTTATTCATTTGAATCAACTCATGTAATGTGATTTTGATAAGTTGTGACTTGTGATTAGAAACTTCAATATGCACCAGCTATTGTTCCATCAATCTAAGTTCAATTTATGCTCTAATATTGATATGGCCAAATAATAGGATTACATGGGAAAAGGGAGAATTAATGTCATTACTTTTAAGCTAGTGAAGGATAACAATCTACATGTTTTGCATTCTTTATTTTTGGTAATCAAAGAAATGTCACCAAGTGAGAAGTTAAGCGGCTTTCACATATTTACTAAGGTTGGAGCATGGTTGACGTTGAATCTAAATGATTGATGCTCTTACTTCTTGTCCCCTTATTTCAAACCAAAAGAAAGCCTTGATCGATATGAGAAATATGTGATCGTATAAAAATTGAAATAAGAATCTTGGAGTTGGACAAAAGGTTCCAACCCTTGATAAGCACCAGAGCTACGTAAACTGTTTTGCAAGGAAACAGATCTCCAAAAATTGCATCACTTCCCTATTAGTTATCATTGTTTGTTGCCTATCTTCACAAGGTAAGGATAAGATCTACGTCCATCATATTCATTCCGAACTTCACTAGACATGAGTGTGCTCATTAAAAGTGCACCAGATGTGCTAATAAAGTGTTTCAATGCACCAAATTTTTCCATTGATTATAAGCACATATGCTCAATTTACATTAGAATTCTCAATATTGATGCACCAGGTATTCTCAATAAAATATGCACCAGATATGTTCAATTTGCACTAGATTCTACAATTACAAGGGACCAAATTTTTAATGTGAAATCTGCACTTCAATTATAAGAGCTAAAGCACCATATTTTTGAGAAAAAAAGTTGTCTATACAATTACATACACTAAAGATTACATATCAACCTATGGAAACTGACTTGCACCATGATTCAAAAGATCAAATCGCAATTAGATATCAAATCTAGAGTAGAGTCATACAAGATAATATACCAACACACATTCTCTCTACTTTTGGCATTAACCAATTTGCTCTTCATTTTTTTTCTACCTTTTCGTTCTCTTTTTCAAGCTCATTTCTAATCTAGAGATATTGACTCCGTCTCAATCTTCCTTTTCAACTAGTGTTATCGCACAATGCTATTGTCCATTTTCAAATACTTTCAATATTCAGTTTCACTCCGTTTCTTTACTAATTTCGAAATCAAAAGCATTGATTGTGAATCGATTTCGTCACCTTCTCATAGGGTTTTGATTAGATATTTTGTATGTATCAGCAAAAACAATCAATTTTTTACACAACGACAATGAAAGACTTCCAGAATTGCTTTCTATTAAAAATCACTTATCATCTTTGAATTGGAGTAGCAATTGGGGATTCAGAGATGAACTAAAAAGAGAAAAACTTTATCTTTTTTAACATTTTGTAGTGAACTATGTGTTAAATGAGAAGAGGGAAGTTTACTTTAATGGTTGAGGAGAAAAAAAATAATATCCACAAGCTCTTCTGAAACAGATCTGAAAAATGTAGGGAATGAAGGGGAAAGGGAAAACTTTTGAGTGTTTTAAATTTTGCACGGGGAACCAGGCGTTAAAGTTAACCTGATTTTTTTGATATATCTATTAGTTTTAGGTCGAAGGATCAAATTGATCATCTTTTATAATACATTAAGGACCATATAGATTATGTGAAATATATTAAGGATTAACATAAAGCAACTCTTATACATCAAGGACCATTTTGATCATTTTCTCAATTTATTTTCCATGCTGCTGGTCACACTATCTCCTTCTCATAAGGTCTCAACTTATAATAAAAAGATATTTTATTTTTTTTATTTTTTAATAAAAGGGTCCAAAATGGATCCAAGAGTTTATTGGAACAAATTAAAAAGGCAATAAAACAAATATTGATGGGTTTAGAGTGTCATCCGCTCATTGCATATCGGTCGATTCGGTTAGGTTTTGAAGTATATTGGTTTAACTTATTGGTTATCGGTTTGTAGAGATGTTAAACCGTTATACAATCATTAAAATATTGACTTATCGGTTATTGGTTTATCGGTTATTGATCGTTATCGATTTGGTTATTGGTTTAACTGTTAAGATTTGACACAAAAATAAATTAATGAAAATCACTTAGAAACAAGGTGACAAATCGAACGAATCATGTACATGAGTTCACAAGTTGTATCTTGCTCAAAAGCAAATACTTTTACATTGTAAAATAACCAAGATTTTGAGATAGCCAGAAATAAAAGTAGGAAACTAAACTCTAAGCCAAGGACTTTATATACAAAATGGTATAAATATAATTATTTAATTTACTATCGGGTTATCGGCTAACCTGTTAAGAAAAAAACTCAAACCGTTAAGAACCGATAACCCGATAACAAAAATATCAAAACCGTTATCTGAACCGCTAAACCAATAATCCATTACTAATGAAGCAATAACTTTGTTCGATTTGAATTATCGGTTTCAGTTTGGTTTTGAACAGACCTAGCCCTACTCACGAGTATATATATTTAAAAAATTAAATAAGTAAATGCTAAAATTTAACAATTAAAGATTAAAAAAAATAACTTTTTTAAGAATTTTTTTTTTCTTACTCTACTATACCCCATCCACTACGCAATAACCCAACTCCACCACCCACCCCAGCCCTCTAGTACTTCCAATGATCTGTTTTTTTTTTTAACCTCTGTTCTCAAAAGATAATGACACTAGTATATTAAAACTTAATTAAACTTTTGTCATATTATTTGGTAGTGTGATAAAATAAAGCATAAAACTTTTGCCTGCAAGTGCATCTCTCCAGAATTGGGGAAAATATCAAAACGCCTAATTGAGATTCATCTCTTCACGAATAATGAGGTATTTTGGTTAAGGCCGACATAAATGGTTATCAATTTATAGTTACGCGATTTATCGATTATCAAATTATTTGATCATAATCAGTTTGAATTAGTTTTTTTATATTTTGATTCTTCAGATAAATAAATTAAATAAGCATACTGCTCAAATCATGCTGAATATTTTGGTGGCTGAAAAGAACGAATTAGGGAAAGTGGACTATATAATATACTATACTAGTAGTAGCTAAAAATGTAATAGCAATTCTGTATAAATACTAGTACTATGTATCAACAATGTAATAAGAGAAGTAGCCTAGCAGGAATTCAAGTCAGGTGTAGATTTATTCTTCTGAGGCAAATCAGTTTCATTGTCATCATCATCGTCGTCGCTAGGTTCCATCATTCTCATAGTGATGTCAACATCAACAGAAGGTCCATATTGCCAGCAACAAACCACAAAATAAAGCAGATTAAAACCTGTCATTAGAGCAAGAAGCCAGTAGTAATACTCATAGTGTCCCCTGTTGATATTGCTTGAAATCCAACTTTCTTTCCCTTCTCCTTTGGTGTACTTATCCACAGCACTCAAAACCACACTTGCTAAAAGATTTGCAACTGCCATTCCCAGTCCTAAAAGAGATGAAGCAATACTTGACATACTCTTTGGGAGCTCTGAATAATAGAACTCTGTGGCGCCAATCGCGTTCAATGCCTCTGCTATACCGTTTAAACTGTTTGGTATAATGAGCCACATTGCTGACATCTCCACCAACCCCTGCGGGTTGTTCAACAGCCCTTCACTGATTGCTCTTCTTCGTCGAATATGTTCGATAATACCAGAGACTACCATGGACATGCAAGACACGAATATACCAAGTCCCATTCTGACGATAGGTTTTAGACGAACTGGTCTTCCTTTGATCTTTGATGCCAACGGAAGCATCACGCGGTCATACAGTAATACCCAAATTGTTAATGCAATCATCAAAAACATCCCGAATGACCCTGCTGGAATTTGGAATCCTTTAGTTAGATGTCTATTCATGGATTGAGCTTGTAGTAGTGGGAATGAACTTTGGCTTAAGTTTATTGATATCATGATCCCCGTTGACCACAATGGCACGACTCTAATGAGGGCTTTTAGCTCCTCAACTTGCTCCACTGTGCAAAGGTTCCATGGATTGGCTGCAACTCCGTTTGGCTTAACATCTTCAGGGCTTTTAATGATGCAAGCTTTGTTTAAGAATCTCAATTTCTCCGTTGGCACTTGAGGTCCTGAACCATTCTTGTGATGATAATCAGAGTTCTGATTGGGGTAATGTAGTTTCCTATTCTTGAAGGCAACCACAATTACTCGTATAAAGCCGGCAAACACGTTTGAGCGAACCTTTTGCTTGATATAAAACGGAGAAGCAAGGAAGAAAAACAACGCGGATAAGAACATGAGGATTGCAGGAACTCCAAAACCTATTTTCCACCCCAGTCTGTCTTGAAGGTAAACGATACCCGTTAGGGCAATCAGAACAGAGACTACGGATGAAGTATAATACCAGGCAAAGAAGCTCTCCAACACTGTCTGTTTGTTGGGATCGCTACCTCCCTTGTCAAACTGGTTAGCACCAAATGCTAAAGAACATGGTCTTATACCTCCAGCACCAATTGACAAGAGCAGAAACGAGAAAACCAAGAGCATGTACTGTGGTCCCGTTGTAGATTTACAAGCCTGTCCTGTTTGATTGCAAGCCGGAGGCCTTGCTTTCGGAATCATTGCTGTTAACCACAACACTGCTGATCCCTGCAACAAGAGGGCATTCAAGTGTTAAAAGTTGGTAAGTTAACTACAAAACTGATGCATGAATAGCATAGGTAAACTGGCATTTATAGCAATTGAATTTCACTACAAAGAAAGTCTAGTGCATCCCCATTTTCTGAAGTAGTGTAAATCTAAGCAATCTACCCTCATCCAAGCATTGTGACCTATAAGCCTGAGACAACTTTACCGTTGGCCCAAGTTTACCTTAACTAATTAAAAAATTGGTGGCTAAATTAATTGTTATCTTAAAATTAAATATTTGAAGCAGCGAATGTGATACTAAGGACAGTAATTATCATAACTTTATACTGCATTGGATCCTCCGACTGTAGTAACCGAAGCTGAAAATTATAATATTTGTCAGGATTAGGAAGTTCTAAAGTAGTAGCAAGGATAAGCACTTTCTTTGGAAAAATATTTAATTCAATTCACAAAACTGGGAAAGGAAAAAATAAAAATTGTCAGTGTAACGGACAAAACTTGCACATCTTTTATTTTATTTATTTATATTTAAAATAGACAAGCTGTGCTTCCATAATATTAAGAGTCATTTCGAGTGAAGTATAAGATATAATAATCTCAAGATAAAATGCATGATTATTCTCGCATATGTTCGTTTGGAGGTATTAAGTAATCCTTGGATTATTTATCCCAGTATTTAAATCTTAATGATTGATAAGTTATCTTATATATATAGAAAAATAATTTATCCCAAAATAACTTGTTCCTAACAAAACGGTAAGGTAAAAAGTGTTGAACCCAAACAAGAAAGTCTGTTAAACTTATTAATTATTAGGCCAACATAAAAGTTAAACTTAAGATTTAGTCGTAAAAATTACAATAAATTTCAAACTAAACAGAAAATTAGTTAAGTAAAGAAATAGTGGATCGCCCATAAAGACCGAGGCAGAAGCTCATTTACTAAACTAAACGCACGTAGCTTTTACTTAAAATGTATATTTATGTTCAAAATTTACATTAAATACTCCTTTCAGTCTAAAATAAATTAAACTTTTTAGATATGAAGCCTTTAAAAAGCTAACTGACTACATTAATTAAAGTATGAAAATTATTCTCAAATTCTCTTTAAATAAAGGGTATTAAAGTGTAATTAGTCAAATTCTTCTTAAAACTAGATAGTTGAAGAATATTTGGGGGAAAAAAACAGTCGATACATATTTGAGCTTTATTCATATTGAACACTAAAAAAATGTGTTATAAATTTTTTGAATTGGTGAAAGTATGCAACTATAGTGAACCCAAAACTCAATTATAATTCTTACTGCTTGATGTAGTAAAGATTCACTAACTCATAAAACTGAAACATATGGTAAATTCAGAATTCAATTAATTATTAATACTTGAAGTCGTACTTTTTAGATTCCCTAGATCGTAAGATTAAAATTTTAGCTTTGACTCTGAATCGCTATCAGATCAAGCTGTCCGTGGACCCAAACAGTAAGATGAAAATAAAATCTCGAGAACTCTAAAACTTAAATTAACAAAAGAAAAGTTTAAAGTTTTAGTTAATTACCAGGAAACTGAAGATGGAACCAAGGCCAATAGTGAGGAATCGACCGAGATATGAATCAGCAACAACAGCTCCAACAATAGGCAAAAAATTGGTAGTTGCTGACCAGAAAAACAGAAGATTTTGAGTTGTAGTAAACCCCATCCTGTATTCTCCCATCAGATAATTTGTCATATTTGGTAAAAGTCCATAGCTCGCCACATTCTCCAGTGCCTCATTTGCTGAAACAATTCAAAAATAAACTTAACTTAATTACAAAACAAAACACAAAAATCCCCAAAATATTTGAACTATGGCTCAGTACCTATGATAAAAGGCATGGTAATTAATCCACCCTTTTTTCTACTTTTAATTGGAATCGGAGAAGAATGTGAAGAAGTTTGCTTCTCTGAATCCACCATTTTAGATCCTCGATCTAAAGGAAGATACTCCGCCATCTCTTGCTCCATCGCTTCACTTACTGGAGATTTTTAAGCAGATAAAAAATTGATTAAAATGGGCAAAAGAGATGAAAAAATTGAAAAGTGGATCTACAGTCAAACAAGTATGATGGGAAGTAGATGCAGCTGCTTTTTAGCAAGTGGAAGAAAAAGGGATGATTAATTATCACATATTTCTGCATCACTTCCCATTTATATATAAGAAAGAGTTTCTTATTTGTTAAAAATGAATTCCGTGTGAAATGTTAGCGGACTGTCCCTTGCTGGTCCCATTATCTATCTTCTAACACGTTTTCACTATTGTTTTATTAAGTAGCTAAAGAAAATAAAAGGAATTTTTTATTTTTTTTGTCGAAATCATATAAATGAATTGATTTCAAGTGTTGCATATATTGTTGAAATACGTGTTTGATTAAACTAAAATAAATGAAACATACTAAGAAAGATTGTTATTTTTCTATGAATACTTATATAGAAAAATATGCATGACTGAAACACTTTCATTTTGTTTTGATTTTCCTCATTGGTGAATTTCAGTTCAATAAGTAATTACAAGTAGAGTCACCATGAAAATTACACTTGCCTGTTTTGAGAAAAGAAAAACAGAAATGGAGTTTTTTTTAAGATTACTGTACTTAATTAGTTTATTAACGAAGTATTTAAAAGGCACTTAAAAGATGATTATGTTCCAAAAGGATATTACAATAATTCACCATTACTACTATTTTGACCGGCTGAGTTGAACACGTGATTAAGGATTTTTACTCAGTTTTGACTTTTATTTAACCTTTTATATTGTCAGTTTTAATAAGTAAATTGATTATACTCTAATTTAGAAAGTTAATGTTTTGAAAAAGATAAACAACTTTAAGAATAAATTGATTTTGGAATTATATCAGTTACTTTCATCGTCCACTTTTAATTTTTATAGTTTTCTTATTTAAAGTCAAATTATAAGAACTTGACTAGCATTTTACGATATATTTTTTTATCATATTGCTATGCAAAAAATTACAATTTTAGTTCTTTTCGTATATTTTTTAATATATAAATTTTTTTACTTAAAATATCGAATTAATGTAATCTAATTTAACTTTGAAAACAACAAAACGTGTATATGAGATTTATCTCTTCACTAATAAGGAGATATCTTTTTGGTTATATAAACCAGAACCTTCCTTCTAAAAAACAGAGACAATATATAAACTAGATTATTAGGATTTAATCCAGAAAGAATAATTCCGGGGATTCCACTCTATAACCTTCTTATATTAGGGAGGGACGTGTTGGTTGGTTCGATTCGATTTGAATTTTATCAATGGCTTATTAATTGATTTATAGATACACTAAATTATAATGAAATTATTACGATATTAATTCATCATTTATTGATCATAATTGGTATGTTGATTTTTTCGCTAATATTTTACACAATTTTTTTTAATTGTAAATCAGTTAGAAATAAGAGACAAGCTAAATGAACTATATATACATATGAGTTATAGATTGTATCTTGCTCAAAATTAAACAACGACACTTTGTAAAATAGCCAAAAATTCGAGACAATTAGAAATAAAAGAATAAAATTAATTCTTGACTTTATATATCAAATTATATAAATATAATTTATTGATTTACTATCAGATTATCGATTAACTCGTAAAAAATTGACAACTTAATATAAAATAAAAAAATAAAATTATTTTCAAAACCCGTAAATCAATAATTCATTACCAATAAAATAAGAGAATTCAGATCAAAAGAAAAGGGAAATCGGATCAAATTATTAATTGAAGTTCGATTCAAACAACTCTATATTATGCTGTTATTATAAGTAATAGAATCTTAGTTTTTCATAATTATATATAATCAATTTTTTAAAAAAAATCTTTTGCTTCTAATGAAACGTGCCATATAAGAAAAGTTATACTTTATTAAATAATTTTTTTAAAAGTAATTAAATTTTATGCCGAATTAAAACCATACCAGAATTGGGGTGGAAGGAGGAAAGAGGAGATATGGAAGAAGCGTGACACAATGATAATATATATGTTGGGATTATTCAGAGGTGACATTTGACTTGACAACTGATCAATAGTATGTGTCTCTTCATCTATTCTTCTTTGGAACTTGACAATTTCGAATTATTTTATTTATCTTTTATTAAATATTATAATAAATATTAATATGACACACTAATTAAAAATTAATATTACTTAATTAAATAAGTGGACTAAGGAAGTATTTTTCTTCTTCAAGTATTTTTTTTAATTCGACGATGCATGAATGTAGTGGGAACTCTTTGACTGTTATGTTTTTTTTAAGTGAAATAAGTAACGCGAGAGACTTTCCTTTTCTTTTATTGTCAGGGATTTATTGTTAATTTCAAGTTTTTTCTAGTAATTTAAATTTCAAAATAATGTATAAATTTGTGAAATACTGCAAATACCAATTTAACAAATAATTTTTCATCATTTATAAAACTCTTTTTGTTTCAATTATTTGACACTTAGCTCGCATGAGTTTTTATATTGTACACTCTTAGTTCCTTTTTATTTGTTGTAGTTTTTTCTCAAAGTCAGACAATATAATCTTTTATTAACATTTTAAGATATACTTTTTCACCATATTGATATGCGAAATATTACAATTTATAATATTTATACTATAATTTTTTAATATCTAAATTTTTATTTAAAATATATTAATATAATTAAATTTAGCAGCATCAAAAGTTAATCAAATTGAATCTTGAAAAGTCCACCTTAACTAAAAAGAACAAGAGGGGGTATGAACTTTGACAAAATTTTAAATATAATGAGACGGATTGCATTTATCGTACTTATTATACACTTATTAAGATATATAAAGTTTTAATTATCTTAAGTTAATTTAATTTTATATAAAATTAATTAACTTAACTTTCGAAAAGTAAAAGATATAAATCAAGGCGAAAGAAGTATTCCCTTTATTTTAATTTAATTACCTTAGTTTGACTTAACACCAAGTTTGAGAGAAAGTAGATAATTTTTGTAATTTATAATTTAAAATTATTATTTATTTTATTTTAATTTTATGATCCTAACATATTGTATAACATATTAAAATTGAAGACTAAGATCAAAATAGATATATTTTTCGAAAAATAGATTTAAAAATAAGATAAATATAAATTAAAATAAATTTAGGAAACACCTGTAATAATGTCATGAGAAGCTAACTTTATCGGAATAAAGTGTGCAATTATTATTTATGTGAGTTAATCATTCATTACTTTACTAACATGATACCCATATTTTGAAGAAATAAAAATATTTCTTGGTTGGTGGGGCACGTGGTTGTGTCTTACTTTACCCTTTCATTTTAATTCACACATTTTACCTTATGTTTACAAAATACATTAATATTCTTACCACTTTTACATAATTTTAACTTCAATTTAAAAAAATCATTGAGAGCAGCTATTTATATCAAATTAATATTTGAAGTATTTATCGTTTATGACTTACGCACATACTCCTACTCTATATCAAAATTAACCTCCTTGTTTGTATTACTTTCAAAGGATTATTTTTTAATATTATAAAATAAATTGTTCCTTATAAAAAAAAGAAATCCGATAGGTAAGTTTGATATGATGGAAGATATTCTTTAAAAAAAAAAGAAGATATTTCCTTATGGAAAAGTATACTAATTTTTCTATATTTTTTTTGAAAAATAAATTTCTTAAAACTGAATCAGAAAGAAAGATTTTTTTTAAAAATTTGTGGTGTAAATTAGTCATAGATGTTTGTATTGTTACAAATCATTTCATTTCATTTACATTTAAATAATTATTTTAAAATTAAATTATTACTAAATAAATACTAACTTTTCAATTTATTAAGAATAAAATCATATCAACAGGAAAAAAAAACTATTTAAGAAAAAGATACTCCCTCCATCGTAATTTATGTTACACTCTTTGAATTTCGAGATTTAAAAAAATTTATCTTTAATTATATATTTTTTTATATATCTTTTAATTATTTTAAATTATCACATAAATTATGACTTTACTTCGTTCACCCACCAAAGAAAAGAAAATATGGAAAATAAAACATTGCACTTTTTTCAGTAGCTCATTTTTCAACAAGTTGGAGCTAAATTTTGTGAATGATTAAAGTAGTGCGCTGTCAATTATCATTATGGTGGTCATCCATATATGGCTAAAAAGATCAAACATAAACAACATATAGAACTTGACAAAATAATAAAGTTATTGTACGATAACGATATGTTTGTTTTTTTTTATAAGGATGCGTTTGGACGTCATCAGATATGGACGTGTACAAAACATCGTGTGAAATCTCCTCACTTGTCTAATTTGAAAAATAATAAAAGTACGTAGTAGTAAGTAGTTCAACTGTATTTACTGGGATTATGCCGAAGTAATAAGTACTTTTTCATTTATATTTAGAGATTTGTGTTTGAATTTCTGAATATGAGATTAAAAAAATCAGAGACACCATTCTATATGATTTAGTTAGGCACTAATATAAATACCGATCATCGAATAGACAAAAAAATTAAATCAATTATTAAATAATTTGTAATTGTGAAAACATTAATTAGTGCCCCTATTTCCATCCATAATTTAAGGCAGTTTAAACGATCGATTTGACGCAGAAAAAACAGCACTACTATAGGAAACAATATTCTCATTTATTAGTTCCGTGCATTTTTGTTTGTTCGTAATATTCAAATATAAATTCATTAACACTTGTTTTATTTAGAAAATCAAAGAAAAAAATTTATTTGATATTTATTTTATTATTATTATCAAATACTATTCTATTTGTTTCATATTAACTGTCTACATTATTAAAAATAATTATTCTAAATCGATTTCCATTTATAAATTAAATAAAAAACAATTACTGATCTTATTTTTATAATTAATTCTTTTTTAAAGGGTGAACAAATTTATAAAGTTAAAAATAAAATAAAATATAACACAGTTTATGATTAACAAGGATAGCAACATTTCATAATCATTAGATAACTTATGATTGACAGGGATAATAATAAAAGTACTTATTTATATCTTTTTGAGTTGTGTAAAATCAAATATAGACGAATAATAATAGTTCAAATTTATGACACACGTTCATTAGAATTCACTATTTTTAGGAGTATAAAAAGTAAAATTTATATTTAAAAACATATAAAATTGTAAACAAATGTAATAAATATGAAATTTTAATATCAAAATACAATAAATTCAAATGTTAAAATCCTTAATATTGAATCAATAAAGCTTTAATCATAAATCCATCTGTGTGATCATCAATTCTACTTCGATTTTTTTAAAACTCAACAAGTGAACAAACGCTGTTATTTATTATTTATTTATTGAAGATACAAACAAATGACTTCATAAGTTCGATCGTTTAATAAATGTCAAATTCCAAGTTACGAGGTCTGAATTATTACAAATTTCAACATTGGCTTGCTTTCAAGTGTAAATTGAATACTTCTATTCGAATGAAATGAAACTGCTAGGATAATAAACATTCTTCTAAATTATGAAGGCGGATTAGTCTAATAGATTCTTGTATTTATATGAGTTTGTATTTTAAATCATTCTATTTAATTATTTGTCATTTGAACTCTTAAATTTAGTAAGATTAAGCATTTTAAACCTCTTTCACTGGATGTGAACTTCAAACGCTTAACAAAAATGACATATCATCATCCACATCACATTTTAAATGACATATCAATTATTTTTAAGAAAATCTATATTTTCTTTCTTTTCACTTCATTCCTTCTTCATCCCTTCACCTCTCTCCAATTTTTTTTTACATTAGAGATACCAACACAACCTTCCATTCTATCAATTACATTCTTAAATAACTAACAATTATCATTCAATTTTTTTTTCATTCACAACTTTTAACTGTATTTTTTTTACCAACATTTACATCTACCACTTGAACTACCATAAATCCCATTTTTCCATTGATGTTAACGAACATTAAAATACATCAATACACTCTAATATTTGTACACAATTTTACATAACACATTTCACCTAATTTCACAAAGACATTCAACAATCACTTTTCATCTTTCAAGACTGTTGAATCTTTATCACTTTACGGGTTATAAATTACCCCAAAAATAAGAAAAATACAGATTTATAAAAACAAACAATTTCATTTCTAATCTCGGAGGAAGAAAAAGTGGGGAAAAAAAGAAAGAAAGAGAAACAAGAAATTGGAAAGGGGAGAAAGAAGAGAAATGGGGGGTTTGAGAGTAGAAAGAAAAAATAAATGGGGATGGGATGGGGTGGGGTGGAGTGGGAAAAGAAGAAAGAACTGGAAAAAAAAAATTGATTTTCTTATTTTTGATCTTTTTATTCTAGTCTAAAATTTGATCTTTCACACTTTTTTATATGTGACATCACGCATTTATGTCAATTCAATAATTAAGTTGTAACATAAGCTTGATCAACGATCAGAAAGGTTTAAAACATAGAATTTCATTAAATTTAAGGAATCAAACAGAAAGATCCAAAATATAAACACACACAAATAAAAGGGTACATCAGACTACTTCACTATGATTAAGCTAGGGAGAGAAGGGGAGGGGAAGAAAAAAAACATTTTTTTATTATATTTATCTTTAAAAACTAAATTATCTTTTAATTGATGGATGTAAAAGTGGATGGAAGTAGTAAACTGTGTGCCTACTGTTTGTCCCTGGTAATTATTGACGTCGCACAATTAATTATTGGAAGTTAGAAAAAAGAGGGTAGTACACGTGGAGAGAACTCAGCACATAAATGTGCTGCTTGGTTACCCACTATGACTTTATTCATCATGCACTAGAGCTAGAATTTTTAATAAAATAATTTAAAATTTTAAGAAGTCGATATTTAATACTATATATATATAATATAATTTTAATTATATATAAATAATTATATTTTTTATAAAAAAAATTGAATAAATCTCTAATAATATGCTAGCTTCGCTCCTGAATGCACCTACTACAATCTCTAAGGCATATTTAATATAAATCAAATCAAATCGATTCATGTATATCCCTATCTATCGTTGACTTATTCCTTTCGCTTTTGAGTTCTTCTTTTCATATTCTTCTCTTTTATAAATTTCTTTTTGTGCTAAACTGATGGAATATGCGTAACAGGACGCATCGTTATGCTGTACTTTTTTAAAACACAACTTAAAGCAGAGCGCTCAACAATTTGTTTTGTATAAAATTAATCATTGCAGTAGCATGTTTTTAGCACTACAACGAAATTAATTTATGCAAGTACAGGTATATTAAATTAATGTAAACAGGTGGCTTTCAAAGGAAACAAGGTAGTATTTAATAATCGATTATTTGATTATCAGCTTGTCATTGTCATTTATATATAATGAGAGATATATATTGAATCGAAAATATATATATTCAAATTGTTTCCAACAATACATGTGTATTTTTAAATAGAAGTAACTACCACAGTACGTAATATCTCAATATATAAATTAAAAAATGATTCCGATACTATAACAAGGGAATAGGCCTAAATTTTATATTTTTTCTTTGCGATTACTTTTTCAAACCGATCATTATATATTGGTTTCTTTCATTTTGTTATTATTAGCAAATCATATCATGCATTCATACTACCATACTTTGATAGGAGAATACTATGGAAATTTGTAGCTCTAGTTTTGACTATGAATTATGATAGGGAAGTGGGAAAGTAGAGGGTTTTACCGTGTTGTCGGAGGAACGTACATATAGTATTATATTAAATGATTGTTGACTATAGCGTGAATCCATAGAAAATAACAAGACACAGCATGTCAAATCTTATCCCAGTCTATAATTTTTGACTCAAAAAATGTGGCTACTCTGACTTTAATGACGTTTCACCAATTATATTTTTAGAACACATATAGGCCGCCCTTGCACCAGGTGCGGAGTTAGTATGTTGATTATCAGTTCAATTGAATTAAGTAATTTTGTTTAGATTTTGAATTTGTAATAAGAATATCATTGAATATGTATAAAAAATATTAAGAATTTCAAATTTTGACTTCGCTTCAATTCGACATTGATGTCTTGTTTCTTTATCACTCTTTATTTCACATTATATGGGATATAAATTGGGTTAGACATGTGTGGTGAATAAAGAAAGGACACATAGGATAAGTTAGGTTCGATCCAGCAATAATAGACACTAGATATTTCTTTAGCCATAATTAGAGTAAGCAATTAAATTCACACACGAGTCCTGGTATCGTGCTACTCCTTCTGTCCCTAATTACTTGTCCACTTTTGAATTGACACACCTATTAAGAAAACAATAATTGACATAACGAGTTTACTATTTTATCCCTATTAATTATGAAGGGGATGTATTAAAAACTTAAGATTTTCAAAAAGTTATACATTTTTCAAAGGAATTAATTGAGAGTATAATAGGTAAAAAGAAATTGTTCTTTCTTGATTTATCAAAATGGACAAGTAATTAGGGACGTGAGTAAATGAGAGTCTTCGTAGAATTTAATTAAACTATTTATCATCGAATCATTATTCATTCACTAAGTAATACATTATTCTCAAACTCTTAAATTTCATTATTTGTTATTTCAATTCATATCAATAAGATGAAACGTATCTGGTGAGATGCCAGCTACCAACACCTAATTCCAAATTCATTCTATTAATTTGATATTTCTTGCTTCCTTTCTCTGGTTCACATTGATCAAGCCAATTACAATATACAAATTCGATACGTTCATCATATTATTCCGTATGTTTTTCAAGTCATGTTTATAAGTTTTTTAAGTCATGTTTATAAATTTAACTGTACCGTTTTAGAGATAGACACACATATTATTCACGACAAATAAAAATATATTTGTAGAACAACCACTTGATAAGGTAGGTCTTTGGCTGGTGTTTTTAATTACTCTTTCTGTTCTAGAAGAAAAGAAGAAGCTTTTTTGAGCACATGTTCCTGTCAAAACATTCTATTTAACTCATATGAGTAGCTAAAGTATAGTAATAATTATGTGGGATCAAATTAGGAGAATTAGATGAAGATTTAGGAAGAACGTTTTCTATCTCAACTCTGGACTCGTATTAATTAGGAGTAAAAGTCTGTCGAATATACTTTTTTATTACTACTTTTGAAATTAAAACTCAGGTAGTTAAGCCTATTAATTCGTCTAAGTTTTCAATTGAAAATTTTAGCTTTCATTTGATCATAAATTTTGAAATTGAATTTTTGAAGTTGTGATTTTTTTTGGAAAAAAAAATATTATTTATATATATTTTCAAAAGTGGAAGTGAAATTTCTCAAATTAATTTTTGGAAAGTAGAAAATATTTTGAATATAAATTTTAAGATTATATTTGAAGATAAAGATTCACAATCGCATCAAATTTCATGGTCAAACAGATATTTGAATACGAGATTCCAAAATCCGATTCACAATTTGATCAATTTTCATGGTCAAACGGATATTTGAAGATAAAAATTCAAAATCTGATCAAATTTTATGGTCAAACAACTATTTGAACAAAAGGTTTCAAAATCTGTTTCACTATCTGATTCAAACAATTTTCATGCATCTTTAAATGCTAACTTAAAGTACTATTTGGTTTGTTAGCTTGCTTATTTTATTGTGTTTGATAGGTAAGAAAACTATATTATTCAAAAACTATTTATATATAATCTAGACAAATACCACTATATAGAGTCTCGAGTATCTTTCCTTCGAAAACCAACTAAGACAAGTCCAACACCCCGTCTGAATTCGAAATCCTGCAAGCCATTATTTGTATGAACTCGTGTATCCATGACGGATATAAGCATCTGTGGGAGGTGGGCAAGTGATATTCGGTGAAGATAAATTACGTTGGATGATCAGGA
Source organism: Solanum pinnatisectum (assembly GCA_035578085.1). Taxonomy (NCBI): domain Eukaryota; kingdom Viridiplantae; phylum Streptophyta; class Magnoliopsida; order Solanales; family Solanaceae; genus Solanum; species Solanum pinnatisectum. Next base: position 53,126,616 of record CM069078.1, on the reverse strand, counting down.
GGACACAATCAATTATCTAAGGCCGAGCACCAGCCACCGGGCCTCGAGTTAACTGTTTAGTCAAATGAATAAAATGGCCCCTACTGGGAGGCCCCTAGGGTAGATTTATGTTACCAACACTCGTGACCTGCAAAATTTATTTTCGCTGGCACTGTTGTGTATTGCGTAGATGATACGAAACAGTGGGGACACCCAAAAGCGTAGCTTGACGATCGATTAAATGAAAGAAGAATCATCAATTTGAAAATCATAAGTTCAACCATTCTATTTATTGCAATTTTGATAAATATTATGAATAGTCAAATACTAGGTAATATCTTCATATCTGTCACTCCCTGTAATGTTGTTTGTAATTTTGCCTGCTCGATCTTGCTAATACACTCATTTTAATTAAAAGAAGAAAAAAAGAGCAAAGTTCAGTGTGCCTAGATGGAAAAAATTAGTTCAATGTATCTAGAGATTAAATTGGGGCAGGTCAGTTGATTAAGGTACCATGTAGTTTAATTCTCTGCACTTTTTAGTAGTACTCTTTTCTCAATATTTTTTTCTGATAAAGAGTACTTTTTTCTCAATATTTTGTTACCAAAAGTACATAGGTGCCACGATAAAAGTGTGCTATGAGCTTAAACTTTTAAATGAGATAGTCCCACATTTCAACATGGTATTAGAGCAGACAGAGGTCCTTTGATCAAATCTCACCGCCACCCAAATAAAAAAAGAAAAAATTCACATGCTTGACCCATGAATTGAAGAAAATAGCTATATCTCAATTGTTAATCTCACTTTAATTTAAATACAATAAAATTTCTACATAGGCAAATGAAAAATTTGAGACATGAGGATGGTAAGAGTAGAGGAACATACAGCCTATGTACAAAGGAAAATAATAAAACAGATTGAATCCAACAGATGATTATAGAGATCGTCTCTGAACATGTTGCATATTATTTCTATTACATATGTATAAGCTTACAACAATAAAACAAACATGTGAAAGATATCTTTGCACCTGATTTAGCTACTTCTATTGCTCCTTAAGACTGGCACCATTCTTCTAATGTAGGAGTCGCCACACCCACATTTTTCATGTCAAATATGTTCGCTGCAAAACAAAAAAATCAGTGCACATAACAGTAGCTCGAGATGAATTGTAAATTAGTGGAACATCTACTTTTGCTTTAAATGGATGACAAATTAGCATTTAAAGAAAACCATGATCACAGATTCACATGAAGTTGAGTTTAAAGTTTCGCTAGAACTTTAGTCAAAGCAGGAAAAACTATTTTCATTCAAGATCAAATTTGCTAATACGACCAAGAAGAAACACAGCAGAACACATTCGACAATTAAACTGATAAGGATGGCTCGCTGTTCTCAAACAAGGAAGAAACTGATAATTATGCTTCTAACTTACAAATGGAACTAAATGAGTTGTGATGTAAGTGTTAGAATATGAATAGGTTTATACAATCCTATTAGAATAGGAATTGCTTTACACAATCCTATAGAGAATATAAATTTTTTATATCCTATTTAAAAAAAATAGAATATGAATAATATAAATATAAATATAGTAATAGTATCCTATTTTGGTAAAAAATTTTTATTCTAGTGTCTATAAAATCTATCTCAATGTAATGTAGACACACAACAAAAATAATATAATAATCTATCTTTATTCTATTTATCATGGTATCATAGCCTTACGATCTTGGTAAACAATTAAAAGAGCTTAAAGCTTGGCTATATTATCCATATATATATATAATATCGTCCATTATATTATTATGTTAGCAAAAGTTGGGTCTTATGTATCTCATTTTTTTTATTTTCTCATTTCTAATTTTGTCTTATTTGTGCCAATTGCACTGACTACTTTATATCTAATTTTTTTTTTCGCATATCGTGCCATCATTCTTTTTTTTTTTTTTTTTTTTGTTTTGTGTGTGCTATCATATCATTCACTTTTTTTCATTTTTTTTTTATTTAATTTGTGTAGCACCATTTTGTTTGCTAAGAAACTAAGAACAAAAAAATACAGAATCGCAAGGTACAAAGTCCTTAAAAGAACTACATAAATTTGATGGTCCTCTCAGAGGAAAAATTAGGCAACTTCAAAACCAACAGAATTAGTGAAACTTGGTTCAAGTCTTGAAGCCAATGGCATAGTAAAACTGTTATTATTAAATACATGTAGTATTTCTTTTCAGAGAAATGATAACTGTCGGCAGTCTCCTAGTTCAAACGTTTTGTAATTGTTCCAAGATCTAGATAGTTTGAAGGAGCAGTACCACTTCTCTATGACTTGTGCAAGCAGAGGTTACCAAGGGCAAACTAGGATGACGAATAGTGAAAAAGAGTTCATGTGTTAACTGAATTTTATAGTGCGAAACATGTATAAGGTTGAAGTTAAATGTTTGATGTACTTTAAGATTTTTTTCTGTATTTCCTGATACTTAAGGTTATGGCTTAGATAAGTAAGGATTAAGGATCCAAAATAAAGATTATGGCCTAGACAAGTATGGATCCAAACCATTGTAAACGGTAATTTCCTCATACAAGCTTTCAAATGCAGAAAAAATAAGGACGCCCTGGTGCCTGATCTTTCAAATATGTGGCAAATTCATCTATGAATCTAACTGTAAATAAACTTCACAAGACAGGACAAGACAAGGTTAAACACTAAAGCATGTATCGATAATGAGGAGATATGTCGACCTCTGTGGTCCGAACTTATGATCTGGTTAAGTGATCAGTAGTTGTAATTCGTAACTACTTAAAATAAGATATAGCATGAAGTTATTTGACAGTCAATACTAATCAACTTGCCTAGTACCTAGATTAAAGGGCAAATAGTTATAAGTTATTAAAACTAAAAATTCAATAGGTATTCAAGCACAAAAACGACTGCTTTGTGTTATCTGTTACCAATGTGTATATCAGGACTAGCAGCAGCTGTAGCATCTATAATGACCGTCACACGTTGATAGTCCAATGCAACAGCATCAAAGACAGTCTGCCGTATGCAATTTGGAGTTTGAACACCTAAACAAAAAATATAAGTCACTTGACAAATACATACACACACATCAGTTAATCAAATCCTAAAGTCTATAGCTATAGAAAATCTCGATTATAAGCATGTAATTACCAATAACGACCAAGTTAGTAACGCCAATGCCCTGAAGATACAAATGAAGATTCGTGTTAAAGAATGCACTGAAACGTGTTTTCACCAATTTGTAATCACCTTCCTGAATAACAAGCCCATCAACCAGTTCTGCTCCCACACCACCCTTTGATGTGGGTTTTGGTTTCCCATCACCGTACAAATGCCTACGAAACAATTCAACATCTCTTCCTAATGGGTCATGCTCGCGGACAACCTAACACAAATTGATTCATTGGTCAGAAATGAGTTTAACTACTCGTAACCATCCATTTTAACCTAAAATAATCCATTACAATAACAACAACTACACCTCAGTCCCAAACCAGTTGGTATCGGCTATATGAATCCTCGGTGCTTCATTTAAGCTCAATTTAGGTAAAAATCCATTAACATTGTAAAATTTCTTTAGATTGAACTTTACAGTAAAATCATGAAGTTAAAGAAATACCCAAATAATGGGGATTCCACGGTTTCGTGCAACCTCAACGGTTTTGATAACGTTTGGGACAATAGCTTCACCATCTCTAACAAGCATAGGAGCACCTGGTAGTATAAAATCTTTCTGAAATTTAAGTTCAAACAGACAAATCTTCAATAAATAATTGTTACTATTATGCTGAATCAGAAGAAAATTAGAGAAATACCTGCATATCTATGACAACAACAGCTGTTTTCCTCCATTTATCACCATTTTCTGAGCCCATTTGATTATCACAAACTCAGAATTTTTGCCAGCAATTTCGTCCCACTCCACTTTATCTACCTGCTACTTTCAAGACTAATCAATATTTTGAGCGTTGACCATATTTATTGGATGGGCCAGACTAATTGGGGCCTGGTACCCCAATCTCATTACTTTTCTGTGTTGGGCTTTTGATTTAATAACTGATATGTCTTCTTTCTTACTTACAAGAAAGATTGGAAAAATTACATAAATACACAATTACACATCTTATTTTACCATAATCTCTAAAGTTTTCTACTATCTAAAAAAAATTCAAAAATCTCCTTCTTAAATACATCACTCTCCTCTCATTGATACATCCTATCCCCTCTCAGATACATTCATCTCCTCTCTGATACATCCCTTCCCTCTCATATACATCTCACCTCTATGTATTTGGATGTTCTATCCATACATCTCTCCCCTCTTGGATACATTCATTCTCAATGTATCTGGAAGTTCCGAAAGTCCAAATAATGTATCCGGAATTCAAAAAATATGAGAGATTTTTGTAATTTGAAAAAGAGTAGGATAATAATGTAATTTAGCTTAACACTATGAGTTTTATGTAAATTACACAAAATTCACCAAAAGATTAGGAATTTTTACGCAGCCCAACAAATACCATAACTCAATGAGTCAATGACTTCGAATGATCTAGTTTACAAAATAGCAAGCAAATATTGTATAGGTTAGGCACGATAATTAAGTCTGGCCGAAGGGACATAAACCAAAGAATCCCAAAAATTATCCCAGACTTTTTTTTTTTTTTAATGTATGCACATTGATTATAAGGAATAACACTATGCTTATATTGCTCTTCCACAACTCTATTTTCACAGTTTAGGTTACTCACACAGGAATTACTTTTGCTTTCTTTTCTCTAGCTATTAAGATGTTTTAGTTCGCTATGTTGTCTCTTGCCTATCCATGGATCAACAGCTCAAGGGCGGAGCTACATGGTTGTTAGTGTCCAATTGGACACCTTTTGTCGAAAAAAAATATCGTAAATATAAGTAAAATGATATACAAAGTGATTAAATAATATATTTTGAATGTGTTTGGCACAATAAGCTACTGTAGCCCAATAGTTACAGATGCCTCAAATGGATCAGTGTTTGCAATTTCTGAACAACTTTTCTAAAATCACTTTTTAAAAAAAGCTTTTGATGACGGATGAGCAAATAATTTCAATCGCCAAAAACAGTATATAATTTAACGATAAATTAATGACCAAATTTGACCCCACCTTAACATTTAGAAACCAAATTGTTCTCTTTGCTAAGAGGATGCCTTTTGGAATATCCAATAAATATAAACATATTGAAATGTAAATTATGAGCAAAAAGGCTTAAAAATCAATCCGTATTCTATTGAATGGAATATTATAGAAACTTAGCCGCCCAGCCCATTACCAAAGTTTTTTTTTTTTTTGAGGCGGGTACACTCACAAAATATACTTTCTCCATTTTAAAATAAGTGTCATTGCAATTAAGAAAATTGTCCTAAAATAAGTATTACCCTTAGATTAAAGAATTCATCTTTTAAATACGCTTAATTCTCCAGAAATATCTAATAAATAAAGATAGTTTAATAAATTATATATTATATTTATTTATTTATTTATTAATGAAGGTGAAATGAGCTGATGTAATACTTATTTTAAAGGGGAGTATTATTTTTATTTAACTCTTTGGTGAAATCAAAATTGGTAACGACACCAGCCACTTGTCATTCCAAGCTGTCTCTCTCTGACTTTGAAAATAAAATAAGTGTATATTTTATTAAACACTTTTTTTAATAAAACTCAAGTAGACAACATAATGGTTCTATCTTCTTCTTTTTGATATTTATTATAACATGATCATGAATCAATGATTGTTTTGACCTCTGTTTAGCCACATTTATCTTAATTTATTTCTTTTTTGCTCCTTGTTTTCTATTTTTATTTGGAGTAAAACTAATTTGTATCCGGTTTAAGAAGTCTCACTTTAAGGATAAAAATATGTCTTACCAACACTCAAGAATATGATCTAGCGACGAATGAGGTGATTTAGAATTATGAGATTTTATATTCAACATACATAACATAAAAATGATCTTTAGCAGCAATAAAGTAACGGTTAGCGGCAATCAATACTCTTTGTATGTGTTCTTAAAGTCTTTAGCGACATTGGATATAGTAACACTTAACTAATGTGATTTTAACACTTTAACACTCTTTATTAAGAATTCGGAGCAAAAAAGCATATTTTTTCCTCCAAAATGCATAAAGCGAGACTAATTTTTAAAAAAAACAAAACGGACAACTCGCACCTAAGGGAGCGAGATCCTTTCTGATTTAGCAGCGTCCAATTTTCTCTCTTTCTCGCTGCTCGATCACTGAAAAATATAAATTTTTGTCGTAATAAGAAATAAAAATAATAAGTAATTTCTTTTTATATATCGATAGATAGAATTATCTAATGATAATAAATTAACCACTCTATAACAACATTGTTAGAAGGTGTGTTGGTTTGACACTGGACAAAATGAACAATAGTACACCACTAGTCTTATCACTTTTTTGCATTTAATCCTCTTAATTATTTTTTTAATTCAATTATCTTTTTGCTAGTGGGGAAATGATAGTGGAATGACCTATGCAAATCCCACGTTCAATAGTAGATCCATCCCCTTTCGTACGACATAATATATAAAATGGAAAAGGCTCAAAAATACCCCTGAACAATTGAAAATAGATTAAATATACCTTTTGTTTAATTTTGGGGTCAAAAATACCCTTACCGTTAGTGTATTGGCTCACTTTTACCCCTCAAAACTAACATATGCCATGTCACCTTAAAAATCACATAAAACAATATAGTTTTTGCTGACTTGAAAATACAAATGGATAAAAAAGTCTAATTTTTTTTCCTTTGACCCATCTTCCTCGACTAGTATCACGACCCAACTCACCGGACCATGCGGGCACCTACATACTACCACCTAAGTAGGAGAACCCTCATATCCCAACAACTTAAAACATGCGAAAAATTAAATAAACGTAAATAACATATACTAACGGAATTCTTAATTCAAAACCTTTAAAACAATTTCGAGTTAAGACCTGTAAAGTAATTAACACTCCTAACATTCTAGTCTAAACAGGTACAAGAGCTACTAAGAGTACAACTAGACATGATAAATAAAACACACAATTCCCATCATGCGGAAGGAAGAATAGAAGCTGTTGGAGATTTTCTTCGTCTTCACCTAATGAAACCTCACCGATCCTGCAACCAGACTATGTCAAAAGACATAGCAAAAGTAGTACCAGTACAAACACACGCACTGGTAGGCATCATCGGTCAACCTGACGCCTACCGCATAATATCAGAAACCAGCTAGTAAGGTCATGTAATAAAATCACTCGCTTCTCCACCCTTCCCTCTCTTAAAATACTGATGATGGATCACACTAGCACTCTAACTTACTAACCCCTTCTTCCGGTCAACCTACTTATTAGGTTCTTGATCAAAACCTAACCATTCTAACACATAGATAATCCCCAAGTACAACCACAAGTCTTCCAACTAGCCGATCACGTCAACCCTTACTTCCTCTACATATTATCTAGCCATGGCCACATGGTACATTACGTCACACTTCCTAAGTCCTAAATACATCCCTTTGTCCAAGGTGAAACCCCTCTAAGGACTTACAACATACGACTCCTTTACTTGAACATTAACAATTGTTGAGATGTCTATTCCCCACCTCTTTTCCACCTTTCATCACCATAATTACCAAGTCTACTCAACATAGAAGGGGAATCAAGCATAACACCTCATAACCATAACACAACTTCGAGAATTACAACATCAATATCATTAAGAACCATGATCAAATTCACATTATCTCAAGATACACAATTATATCACATCATTAGTTCTCTCATGAAATCCAAACCCAAACTGTTAACATATCAGAACGTGGTACCCGATCCAAAGATTATGTCAAAACGTGGCAACCGATCCCATAATTATGCTGGAACGTTGCAATTGATCCCAGTTAGTTATGCCGGAATGTGGCAACCAATCCATTCATCATTCCACAATTACAATCACAATGTATATCATCACAATCATACAACAAGAGGTGATTCATAACATATAGTTATTCGTTCATACTTATTCACATTAGGTGTGATCAACAAGTTTCGTTCACATACATGTACGATTTACAATAACGCAAGAACAAATATACCACCTCAATGACAGAAACACAACCATCACCACTGAATTGCTTAACCACATGTAAGCACTAATTCAACCATACCTAACCCTAGATCATCATCTAAGGCTTCTTCATAGGATTTAACCATATTTTATTCGGTGCACGAGGGACTACGCATAATTCTACCATTGATTTACATATATTACACAGCGAACACAGATTTATAACTACTCAATTCATAAACCTAGCCTACCTGGGTGCCAAGCAGCTTCACGAAGGAATTGTAGATAATTTTCTCATTTTTCTGGACTTCATGATGGTGAATTTATCCAAAAATCCGTAAGATATCGTTATCCTCACGCTAGAAATCTCATTCTCCTTCCTTTCCAAGCTTAGAGCAGTTTTTTGAGGGTTTCTAGGGTGTTTTACGACTAATTTAGGTATTTTAGAAAGAAGGAGAAAATAGGTTTTCATGTTATTTGCATTCTGTCTCGCCTATCCCGCTATAGCGCCAACTTACCCCGCCCTAGCGGCAACTAGCCCGCTCTGGCGGGACAATGACCCAGAATTTCCCAAATTTCATTTTCTCCTAAACAACGACGGTTCGGGTCGTGGCTATCTTTGTGGCATCGATTGTACAAGTTCGTGAAGAGGGCTGGACGAGTGGAATGAGGGAAAGCGGCTCGATCGACAAAAAAGAGTGATGAATACGAGGCATCTGGTGGGAGAACAGTAATCGTGTGCCTACCCAAATTCTTTAGTTAGCTCTTGAAGCTACCTGATCTGTTGACATTTCTTAATCCGAAGTAGATGCCTTCAACTTGGCCTATTCCTTTATCCATTGAGTTCAATTTTTGGGTGAGAGAACTGTTTTAAATGTCTAGTGGAAAAAGTCCTCAAAATGCAGCATTCAATGATCACTTCTTGCTGCCATTACTTAGAAATGGATTTCTACTTAACAATTTTTTTTGGAGTTTCTTCAATGTTCTAAAAAATATTTTTCTTTAAATATAAAAAATAAAAATAAATCTATCTTTCACTTCTTTAAAAATATAAAAATAAAAATAAATATGTCTTTCACTTCTCTTTCTTTCCCTGAAGAAAAGAATGAAATTGTGGCTTTGTAAGAAATTTTTCTTCATTTTTTTCATCTGAATTTATTTCTTATATTCTCCTTCTGTACTTTCAAAAATTCTATTATTCCTCGAAGATAAATTAATTCTCTCCCTTATAAACAATAATTTTATCATTATCCTTTTTAATTTCAAGTTTTCAACTCTTATTGTGGCAGCAGGTAAAGGGAAAAAAACCTCATAATTTTGATGAGGAAAAATAAAACAACAAAGGTTTCAATATTGTTGGTTGGGGATAATTACTTCATAAGTCAAAATCCTTGCAGAATTTTATTATTGTATTATTTTCTGTAGTTTCAATTCTTCACAGTATATTTTTCTATGCTATTAATCTTCTCCCATTTCAAAAGAAAAGTTAAGTAAGAAAAGGCCAAGATGATGAGAAGGCACGCTTAACGTTTTCTTAATAAGTTTCGTTGAGTTTTATGAATGGTGTCTACATCATCTTCGGGTAGGAGAACAACAGTGGCAACATCGATGTTGTAGATTACTTTCGATTGGATTTGCATCTCTGCATTCAGTGATTTCTTTTGTGGATCCATGACTATTTCACTACAATTTACTCATTAGGTCTTTTTGTCCATTTGTATTTCCAAGTCAGCAAAAAAAATATTGTTTTATGTGATTTTTGGATCCGGCTCCCCTCCATTTCGTCAAGTGCATGTCTAGATGAGAGACATGTGTCTTATTTAAAGTTTAAGGGTCAAGATTATATTATATTAACAAATATCATAACCATAGTTAAGTCAACTAATTTTAGAAAACTACTCTCAAATTTGGTAAGAATTACTATATATTCCATTCAAAATTTGATATTAATTAATATCATTAATTTCGTCTTATATTTTACATTTAAATATTAAATTGTATGATATTTAAGGTGAGAATCAACTAAACAATTTTCTGTACTAGTAAACTTTGTTCTTGAAATATTATACTATGTTGAGAAACAAAAAAAAAGGTGAAGAATTATCAATATTGAAAAAAATCGTAAAATAAAAGAACATGAAATAAAAATAAAAAATAAAAAGACGAAAGATTTTTAGAAATAAACGTGAAATACCAAAATTATTCTAAGGAGAAAATGTGGCTATTGTGTTTGAAGGGAAAAATATATGTTTTTTAAAAATATTCTTTTACTATCTTTTTTATTTTTTGAAATAAAAGAAAACATTGTTTTTAATGCAAATATTTTTAAAGAATATTATTTTATCACATTAAATATAAATGTTTCATGTTCTACAAATACCAAAATTATTCCAAGGAGAAAATGTGGCTATTATGTTTGAAGGGGAAAAATATATGTTTTTTAAAAATAGTCTTTTATCTTTTTTTTTTTTTGAAATAAAAGAAAACATAGTGTTGAATGCAAATGTTTTTGAAGATTATTATTTATCACATTAAATATAAGTGTTTCATGTTCTATAATTTTAATATTTAAATATAAAAATATAAGATGAAATTATCAAATTTTGTATGGAATATATAGTAATTCTTACCAAATTTGAGAGTAGTTTCTTAAAATTAGTTGACTTAATTATGATTATGATATTAGTTAATATAATATAATCTTAACCTTTAAACTTTAAATAAGACACAGGTCTCTCATCTAGACATGCACTTAACGAAATAGAGGGAATGGGTAATGGAGGGGAGCCAGATCCGTGATTTTTAAGGTGACATGACATTTGTTAGTTAACGGTAAGGGTATTTTTGACCTCAAAATCAAACGGAGGGTATATTTGATCCATTTGCAATTGTTCAAGGGTATTTGTAACCCTTTTCCGTATATAAATTAGTGTCTATTAATTTTTTTAAAAAAAAGTTATACTCCCTCTGTCCCAATTTATGTGACTTACTTTTTTTTTAGTCAGTTTAAAAAAGAATGACATATTTCTATATTAAGTAACAATTTAACTATGAAATATCTATTTTACCCTTAATGAAATGATTTACGACCACACAAATTTCTGTCATTCATTTTGGACCACAAGTTCTAAAAGTTTTCATTTCTTTCTTAAACTCCGTGCGGAGTCAAACTACCTCACATAAAATGGGATGGAGACTTATAAGCAAAAGAAAAATGTAATTTTTTTGTTAGGATAATTATTACATGATGATTACATCATAAAGGGAAAAGTGGTACAAGTCTAAACTATTCTTAATTTGGAGATCAGTTAAAAGATATACTAGCAAATGACTGGTTAAATTTCAGATAATCACATAATTATATATGGTCTTAAAAACAACTTTATTTCAGATTTCCACCACTTCTTATAAAAAAATTTCTATGATGGATTTTAGAATAAGTTTTTTTTTTTTTCACTTTTGATTTGTTGTACTCGAATCAACTGTCAAGGGTTCGGGTGAAACCACCTTTCAACCTCAACGAGGAATAGATAAGGTCTACGTATATTTTACCATCCTCAAACCTTGATTACGTGTAGAATTTTACTGAGTTTGTTATTGTTATTGTTCACTATTATGAATGCATATAAGTTGATACAAATTAAAACCAAAAAATGGACACATTCGTGAATATGTTGTAAGGACATTTCTGAAATAATTAAGGTAAACTCATTAACCTAATTAACTTTCAAATAAAAGATGTACGAGCCCAATGCACATTTTATTTTTCACACTAAATTACTACTAATATCCAATTATCATTAATTCACTGGTTAATTAGGGAAAGCGTTAAGTACTTAACTTCTATTTAACTCAAAATAGCAAACACAAAAGTCAACTCTAAACTATTCAATGAGTTTACCACACAATTTTATCGTAGTAACTTAAATTCCTACGCATATATGTTAGTCATTATATTATAGGTAATTTTAGAGTTGTATCAAACTTAAAATGCTTATATCCGTTTCCAACACTTCTATTTAAACACATAACTATTTAGATATGAAATCAACTTCAAACACAGAAACACTAGCATATATCAACTACTTTAATCAGTTAAAGCTAAATAAACTCTAATGTATATACAACAATTACAAACTAGCTTATACAATTTTATGATTATTCAAGAAATAAAATTGCAATATTGGACCATACAATAAGACTTATATCCTTGTTCCTTCCTACACTTAATTAGAAATGCAAAATATAATATATAGCATCAGCAACAGTCAACCCTAACTAACTTATTTGAGAGTGACTGCTTCTGATGTTATATAATATCATCAACATCATCAACACATCAGTATATTATGGAACACTAATTGTTACATTAATTAATAATTACTAATTATAAATATCCTCCTCCTCCAAGAGCTGGGGCCCAATAATCTCCAACAGTATTGTTATTGTCACTTCCAACATGTTGTGTACAAGATATAGGAACCAAGCACAACCCTCTACTCCTCAAATCCTGAAATATTTTTATTTCCAAATGATCATATTATAAGAAAATATATGCAAAATGATAAATATATATGTTGCTGAAAAAAAAGAGAGGAAGATATTTGATCACAATTAATGTTGGCAATTAACATGCAATAACTAAGATGAAATGAGTGGAGCTACAGTTCTGCTTATGGATACGGTAAAACACAATAACTCTAGCTTGAAACTGGTGTATATATATGAAAGGATTCATTTCAAGAGTTTAAACTTATTGAGAAGAATAATAATTAACTTTTTAATCATAGGATCATTCAAGAAATTGAATTATTGTATGATTTCATAAAGTTGGCAATTACTTTTGTACTATATATAGGACACAAACTTCTTTTTTGAATAGTAAATTTGATAATATATACTTTGATTCTGCTTTTTTACTACTAATAATGCAAAGCTAGCCTCAATCTCAAAGCTTGCTTTTATTTGTTAGGGATCCAATAAAGCATCAACTTCTTAATTAAACAACTAAGTAGTATATACATATTTTATTTCCTTGAATTCATGAAAGAAATTAGTTATTCATGATAATTAATTAATCAAGAATATATATATATATATATATATATATATATATATGATTAGTGAGATGCACGTGTATGATGATGGATGTGAAAGAAGAGAATATTGGTGATTTTTATTAGAAAATGTGAAGGAAAAGAACTTACAGCAGATTGTTGTTGAGTGTGATTCATGCTTCCTGCTACATTGCCCATGTATGGAGAGCTCAATGCCTGCCATGTTATAGTGCACCACACTAAATTAAAGCTGCATATATGTCCAACTCCTTCCGTCTCATTTTATATAAGTTAGTTTAATTCGATACAGAATTTGAGTAAGGAATGAAGAATTATGAAATTTGTGATCTAACATAAGTGATAGATATTTTTGTGGTTATAAATCATTTCATTAAGGATAAAATGAATATTATAAAATTACATTATTACTTAATATAGAAATATGTCATTCTTTTTACGACAGACTAAAATAAAAAGAGTTCCACATATAAAAATGGAACGATAAGAGTATAAAGTAAGAAGCGGAAATAATTGTTAATGAAGTACGCTAAGAATTGATATCGCAGTTTCAAGTTTCAAAGGATCAGAAGCAAATATATTAGTAGGTAATTTCTTTCTATCGATTCAAATTTGTTTCATAGAGTTGCTTGGTTACTATGCTGGTAGAAAATAGCAAATACCCCTATGAAATTAGTGTTAGAGTACGTTCAAGATAACACTAACACCATAATTAAAAAGAAAAAAAAAAGGTAGTTTAGAAATTAAGTTTTGTGAAGTCACCTGAATTTGTGCTTGAAGGAATCTGATGTATCCAATGGCTTCTGACAAGACGGAGGCTGTGTCAGTCTGAAAAAGAGAAAACATATATACCCATGCCTATCACTTCTTCTTTTTCTCATTATATATCACTTTAGTTAAAGACAATCCTTTATGGCTATTTTTTAAACAAAAATTAAAGTGCTGTTTTTGTAGTATCATTTTTATTTGTCTCATCATAAACTACTAGTACTACAAAAAAAAATTATAATTCGTAGTATTTCAGTCCTAAATATTCTTTACTTGTCTTCCTTATGGGAAGGAGGTAGGATTTAAATTTAATTGATTCAATTCTTATAATTTTTATCAATAAATTTATTATTCTTTTGGAATTATATAATAATTTTTGTAGGTCTTCAAAAAAAAAAAAAATTTAAAATTATGAGTTCAACTGAACTTATATACACAGATATAGTAAATTTTATTCATAACATCAACGTTTAACTGATTTTTACACGTAATTAGTCTCCTTAAAATATGATCTATGTAATCTTAAAAATAAGACAACTTACGTTGTAACAACAGGTAAAAATAATGACAATATAAAAATTAGATGTATATATAAAGTTAAACTCAATTTACTTTACCTTTCCAAATGGAGAAACAAGTTGGTGGAGTGCTGTTATCCTATCTCCTAGTTTCTCTTTTCTCACCTTCAATTCCGAATATAAACAAACTAAATTAATGTTGATAACTAACTATTTTGGATTCCAGGTGGAAAAAAAAAAAGACCAAGTTTTCATATAACGAATTTTCATATTATATATTCTCTATAATAATATTTTTCTATAATAGTTTTTTTCTTAAAAAGGAAAGTTACGAATATATATCCTTCGACCAATGGTAAAATGGTTGAAGTATACATTATATATACACTATCAATTTATATGTCGTGTATATATATTATTTTATATACTTAATATATATTTTATAAACTAGATGACCGAATGATTGAGACACGTAATTATTCCATAAAAAATATCTAAACAAACATGTTACTGTATATGAAAGAGAGAATTGCCTTGAGAGAGGGTTGAGCTGAAGAATGCTGAACTCTAGCCTTCTTAGTTACCCCACCACTGCTTGTGCTGTTACACTATATTTCATGCAGCAAAGATATTAATTAATAATGTTTAAAAAAAAAAAAAAAACAGATTAGGCAAAAGATACTAAAATGATGTAAAAATGTTTTCACAAAATTAGATCACTTATTAGATAATTACGAGTAAATCTCTTAACAAATACAGTACTTAATTAGTAACCTAGTAAAAAATAGTAACTACTACTATCACATGTTAATATTCACTGAGTAATTAAAATTTTACTATGACTAAAATTAGTTAGGCTAATCATGGATTATTTGGCTTTTATTAATCATAAAATCACCTTTTTCCTTTTGGAATATTACTGATATTGTACTTATTGACATTATGAAAAATCAATAAATATGAAAAAAAAATCCACTTTTTTAAAAGTAATTTTTTTTTTGTTACTTACCTCAGATGAATGGTCTTGATGCTTGACTTCAACCACTTTGTTACTGTTGGTAATTTTATTAGCAGGAGATGATGAGAAGTTAAAAATATTATAATGGTTTAAACTAGTGGTAACACAAGAGCTAGCTGGTGATAAATCTTGATGGTAATTACTATACAGTCCTTGGCTCACTAATTCTTCTGGTTTTACATCAAAAAAAGGAACCCTAAAACTTGAATTAGATGGAATATTATTATTATTGTGATTATTGTTATGGATGGAATTCAAATTTTGGATTTCTTCCCAATTCTCCAGCTTCTTGTATTGATGTTGAAAATGATCACTTATATCAGGTTTTTCTTGATCACAAGATAATCCAGACCTGAAATTTAATTAAAAAGGAAAAAGTAATTTAGAGGAGAATTAAAATTAATTAACACATAATTCATATGGGTTCCAATTTGATAGAAAAGAAAAATAAAGGAGCTGTAGGTTTCTTTTGTAATGATTTTTCACTTTTTCTTTCTACTAGGTTTAGTCGTTGTTGTGATTGGACTGAACTCCATTATGAATTTCTAACCACATTCCATTGTTTAAATTCCTTTACTTCTTCGAGCTCTAGTTATAGAAAAAAGACGAAGAAGAAGGTATCAATAACAAAATTGATTTTACTATGAGACAACTTACGATATTTATATCGATCCATAAAACTCAAAAAACTAAAAACTCAGCATGAATTTTTTTAGAAATAGGAAAGTAATTGAGCTTTTTGAATTGTTTGGTAAATGTAAAAGTTTCAATGAGAAAAGCTTGACACAAAAAGAATATTGCAAAAACAAAGACTACTAATCTTTGAACCTTCTACATAGCTACTACAACAACAAGAAGTCAACATAAATTATTGCGCTTCAGTCTTAAACAAGTTGACCGTATATATAACTAATTACGTACGAGAAAAAAAAGTAGAGAGAAGGAGATTTTACAGAAGTAGATGGCTCCATGAGCGAGGTAAATGATCTTGACTTGGATTATTATCAGCCAAAATATTTGAAGATCCATAGAAATGTTGATTCGTCGTCGTTGTAGAAGAAGAAAGCTCATGAGATTCATGTGGATGCATGTTTGTGTTCATCATCATGTTGTTCCACCAGTTATTTCTAGGGTTTCCAGCCATCAAGAAGGATTATTCCGAACAACACATCATATATTATATAGTATTATTGTTTTTCTTACTTTAATGTAAGAGCCACATAATATAAAGAAAGAAGAAGAAGAAGAAAAAATAAATCCTTTTCAATGATTTTCTTTTTCTTTCTTTCTTTTTAGGTAGCTAGCTTTGTCTGTCTTCTTTCCTTGTGAGAGCACCAAAACGAAACTTTGTTGAAGCTTTCAGCCTTGTTTTTGCTTTTCTCATAAGAGGTTCAATAAACCAATATGTCTTTTTCAACCAAAGTACTAGCCTTATATTTACTTGGTAGTGTTTCTTACTTGTGGGGTTGACAATTACTTTGATGCTTTTTAATTTTTGTTTTGCCTCTCTACTTGCTTCTTCCATTTATGTGACACGCTTATTTTTTTAGTCCGTTTTAAAAAGACTGACATATCTATAAAATCGAAACAAATACTTCTACACCTTCTTATTTTATTTTTTTAACGAGGAAGTTTTATCCAAATACTTCTACACCTTCTTATTTTATTTTTTTAACGAGGAAGTTTTATCCAACATTTTACGTATATCAATACTGAATTATTCTCTCATTTTATTTATCGTTGGGCCAAAGTTATCAGGTTTTGTTACCCTAGACTTCGCTTCTGATACAAAATATTTATCTACATATTTTTCAAAATATGTTAACATAAATGGAAAAGAAGGGGAGTATATACTTGTTTGTGTTTTTAAATTTCTTGCTTTAGCTTTATAGTAAAGGGTGGGGGCAAGAAAAAGGAAAGTGTGGGAGTGTTTTCAGGCCATAAAAAAACAAATACTCGTGGGGTTTTAATTCCTTAATTTGGGGTGGTAACTTTGGGATTGTTATTTTTCTCTAACTTAGCTATATTTATATATATAGATTCTAATAAAGGATAGCCTACTCTTTTCCCAAGTAATCATTAATTAATTCATATTTTATTTCTTATGTTACCTTAATATTATTGCAGGGTTTTAATTTTATTTTTCAATATACCATATGAGGCTTAGTAGGCCATCTTAATTTGATAGCATAAAAAGTTACTATACATTGTTAGGTCAAATTATACCATTTGTTTTAGTTGATGATAGTAAAGTATATTATGTAATCTTTACACAATTAAAACATGATATTTTTGCAACTTGTTATGCAAGAGAAACTTAAGTGCAGTATATAAATTTAGAAAAATTTGAATTAACTAACCAAAAGCAATTTTGCGCGTGCGATTGCCTTGCTGTATATGTGTGTGCGATGGTTTATTAAAAGTATATATCCTTATGGTGGCCATCACATTTTATATTTGATGTTTGCCCATTTGGGAATAGGGGCGGGTCTACAGTATTATATATAAATTCACGTGAATTTATTAATTTTTACCTAGATTTCGTATGTATATTAAGAACTTCACTAAATATTTGATAGTGAATTGAGTTAATATATTTTAAATTGTGAATAGGGGTGGAACCAACTTATAGTCAGGGGTTCATCTGAACTCCTTCAACGAAAAATTATATTATTTATATATTAAAATTAATTTTTATGTAAAGAAAATTAGTGGTTCACTTATTCAGATTTTTGAACCCCTTAATGAAAATTCTAACTCTGTTTTATCGACATGTGTCTGGGTTGTTCTTGTGTACGTTGCAGTACTGATCAACTACTGTGTGCTGTCTTCTTTGGCCTATCTGGATCCCACTGACCCATCTATTTACCAACACTAGCAAATTTTATTCCCATTCTCAGCTGGTTGCTCAAGGATCCATATAAAGCCTTCCTTTTTCACTCTTATTGAGTTGAGTATTGAAATGAAACTAGCTATTACAGCAGGACCATTTATATTGATGTATTACAAAAACTACCGATTGATGATTTCAAATATTGGTCCTAGTAACTATAGCAGGTAAGACAAATTCAGATCCAATCATGAGTCTAATTGAACCTATAACATAATTCCAATAATTAAAGCACCCTTTTTTATCTTAACTTGCGTTCGAACTCAGACTGCTATATATATTCAAGGACAGGTGTTGTTTTTATTTGAGCTTTTTTGACCATGTAGACCCAACCTAAAAAGGGAGGGAAAAGGAATTATGATGCTGAAAGAGAAAGATCTTACCTTCAATGCAATTCATTGGATGATTTACAGCCTTGGAAGTAGGCGGTTTTGAACTTTGGACCTCGCTTTTCCCATGGGCAAAACTTCAAATTTCACATTTTATCTTGAAAATTTGTCAATGGGACGAGCAGGGTCAAAAGTTCAAGATCACTCATTTTCAAGGTCATTGAGCGTAATTTCACCTACAAGGCCATGAAAGAGGAGGCCAAACAAAAAAAACAAAAAGATAAGGATTAGTGGACTACAAGTCCCCACGAAATCATACGTTATGACTTATGATGTTGGTCAAAAATTTTGAACTGCTACAAACATTCGCTACAGTAACAGCAACTGGTAAATTTAACTGCCAATTCTCAGTTAAAATAAAAGTATTATAACCTGCACATCACTTGGCAACTTTACATGCAGATTCAAAACACAGCACACTGGCTTGCAATTTGAAACTCTAAAGAAGTGAAGGATTGTTCTTACCTTTCTTTTCCACTGTTTCGTTTAACTAGGAAGTTACCCTGAACAAAGCTAAAAAAAAGGACTGCTTGAGCCATCTGGTAAAAATATTGAATCAATTGTGACCTGTGACTGATCAAACTTTTAAGAGAATCTTCAAGATAGACATATAAATGAGATTATAGGAAAGTAAAGCTACATTAAAAAAGACAAGAAACTTTAACAAATGAATGCACTCAATAAAGCAGAAGAAGTTGCTTTATCAAGGAATCTTGATTCCTAGTTCAATTTCTATGTTATCTTTGGGCAACTTTTGATCCATAGTTTGACTGAAGCTTGCCTTTCCCGTCATTTCATTTCACCTTTCAAGAGAATTATTGTATCTGACTAATGTTGTTGCACCGAACCACCATGTCGTTGCATAGCAGCAATCGATTCACCACATCGGGGGCAACAAAAAGGAGCAGTGGAGCACCGTGTTTGAAGACAGTAGTAACAGTAGCTGTATAGTGATGAAGATACATAAAACTCACATGAACAGCAGTTACTAACACTAAAGCAATAAATCGACACATGAATGACGTCAACCCAAATGGATGACAAGATGAACGCACAAGCAAAATATCCCCTCTGCAATATCTACAGTTACAATGTCTTAATAGTTGACTGACTACCATAGATATTTGAGTTACTTCGTCTAAACTTAGTTTGTAAGCGACTACTTAGTTATATTAGGTAGTTCTTATAGGTATTAGATCTATCCCGATGTGCCATATTTTCCATCTTTTGATCCATTTCTTGGGTAAAGTCTCGACTCTTTTTGAAAATGAATTGGTAAGGTAAAGTTCTTTCTAGTTTCACTTCTTGTATTAAAATTTTAGCTAGCTCTAAAATTTGATGCCATGGTTGTTTATATAACACTGGATGTGAAGTTCATTTAAAAAATACAGGAGGATGTGAGGCTCTGAAAATATAAAATATTTTTCTAAACAGCCCTGAAGTGTTTTATATAGTTTGCAATCTATAAAATTACACCTATGTACAGCCCACGCCTCCATATATACAATATGCCTACATAAGCATAAGATTGTTATTCTGCAATGTCAGTGAATTCAACTAATTCTTTTAAACTTCAATTCATACTTTGATTAAGTTTCGATATAATAGAGTTCTTACCAAATGCATGAACATTTGAAAGATACACTGTATCGCCATTCTACTGTAAAATTGTAAGCATGCAATACATGTACCTGTGCTGACAAGGAATAGCTAAAAATGGAATGGTTGGCTTTCCTTGACAGATTGGGCACAAAGTGTCATCCACTGAAGAATCTGAAGATTTATCCTTTGAGAATGGACGAAGAAAATTCTTGATGGATGATGAATTGAGAAGGGGAAGAAGCAAGAGCAGCAATTCCTGCATATTAGAACAGTTGATAATGTACTTACATTCAGTTTTTTGAAAAAGATAACAAAAGAACGTACTTCCATCCATATTGTTTGCTAAAACAGATGCACTCGTCAAAAAAATAAAATACCAAACAATTGACTATAAGCTTTTACTGCAAAAGACCAACTTCGAGCTCCATCACCATCCCCATACCCGCCAACAAAGAAGGCTGACACAAGTTGGAAAACAAGATCTGTTAGCCCTTTGGCAGCATGTACAAAAGCAAAGGGATGTTCCTTCTGGGCCCTTTCCCTTTTTTTTTTGTAAGGTGAAGGACCTCTTTCCTAACAGATGATTGATAGCTAAATTGCAGACACAGATAGATAATTTGTCATCAATACTCCCCTCTTCGGGAATGACCATATAAAACCTGCAACACTCTGCTAATGGATGGAAAATTATCGAGAATTCATTCCACACCAATTGGCGATTCATGTACTCGAAGCTCACGGCTCTGTTCGTATTTGGGCTGCCATAAACAAGTCTTGCTCTTAAAGCTCTTTCAATGAGATTCCTATACCTGCATGTCATTGATACATGTTGAGTAACCAGTAAATCCCAAAATACACAGCAAGTGATATTCTTAAATCCTATCAATCTGAGAGCTATATGTACAGGACACTTGTAGCAGTCAACCCATGTTTAACAGTCAAACCATTTTCAAATGGTCTCATCACTCATGAACAGTATCCTTACAGCAGTCAATGACCGGGTATGTTCAACAGTTAAGCCCTGCTACCAGTAATGCATCTAGGTTTTCTACCCTCTATTTAAATACCACGCTTTTGTCTGCGGCAGGGCCCAAAACCGTGATGTGCACAGCGCGCCTTACCACACATCAAGCGTTATGCTTTTACTACAAGATCAAATCCATGGGGACATTTTCTAACTTCAGTATTATATTTTTTAATTCCAGTCAATCTAAAGATCAAATGTACAGAACACTCATAGAAATCAGCACATGCAGGGAACAGGCTCAACAGTTCAACCCTTATTAAAAGGTAACATGTACAGGACCCTAACAGCAATCAACCTATGCATGGAACCCTTCTACCAAGAATGTCACTAAATTTTCTAACTTAAAGTCTTCTTTTACCTTTATTATTTTGTTTTCTATTTTGTCCTATTTTACGTTTTCCTCTGTGTGAGGTGAAGAATGCTTTGGAACATCATCATTAATTTATTGTCATTGTGGAATCACCTCAATATTCTGTCTCTCACAGTTCCTGGACAACAAAGCCGTCCCAGAAAAAATATTTGATTTCAGTGAACAGAGCAATTTCAAAAATGTCCAGCAATTTTTAAACAAAAACTTGGCTCGACTTAGTAGGCAGCCAATAACACAATCCAGCAAACACAGATGATAAAGCACCACACGGCCTTGCAGCTCTGCTTTTGTGACACGCATATCCATTGCTAAGCTAGTACACACTGATTTTCTTTTTGTTAAGTAGATAATTATATTTTGGAGGAAACCCCGTATACAAGCCGTGTACCAAAAGAGAGAACCTACATCAAAATATGATTCTCAAAAAAGGAGGCCCCATCTTCGAAAAAAATTGGGGTCTCATGGAAACACCAAATGAAAACTAGAAACAAAAGACTATTTTGCAATTTACATCTTTCTCTCCAAATAACCTACATAAATGCTAACGGGGCAATATTCTATGCCATAGGACTTCTCTTCCCCCACCTGTAAGCCCAGCTATGCAATGCCTCCTTCACTGTGCTTGGAATCACCCAATGCACCCCAAACCAATTAAGAACTACTCTCCACAGTCAGCTAGCCACTAGACAATGCAATAAGAGAGTAAGAGATGATCTTTTTTAAGAAGTAATAAGAGATGATCCACTGATTCAAGTAGCATAACTTCATCTTTTCTTTATTAAATGGTTAAATTAGTAACATGAATAATGCAGCTGTATGCTATAGGAGTTCGTCTATCCTTTATTTTCTTTTATTTGGTGGTCATGTCATACATCGTTTTAAGAAATAAGAAAGGAATGTGGAACAAGAGAGAAATGCCAAAACATTCCGAGCATGCTTTCGAAAGAAATAAGAAGCAAAAAGTAGTTAAGATATACCTTCCGGTACAAAGAAAGAGAAGTATATTACTAAAAGAGGCTGCTTTATAGATCCCTTCCATCCGTTGTATTAACAACCACGCTCGGCGTGCCAAAGACCTCTAAAGAAGCCACAAGATTAACAAGTCAATGTTAAATCATTCAATTGACACTTGCAAGTAACTATTTTACCTGTTCAAATTTGTATCATAAAATTACGACTGCAACAATTCTACTTTTGGATGACCAAATTTGAATAGACAAGATATCAACAAAAGATTCAAAATTGAACCATTCAAATTTATGTGGCCTCAGAACCAGGAAAAAGTTAACCTCTTTTTGACATTGAGCCTTCATGCTTCCTCAATATCATCAAATAGTTCTAAAATGAGCTCTACTTTCCTTCTAAGGGAAGATCTACCAAATTGCATTATACCAAATGCACGACATATTACTTCTACTTATCTCAATATATAGAGCAGCAACGAGTAACTTCTACTCGAGCATGCATGTAAACGAACAAGTGGGATAAGAGTGGAAGGGGACTATACCTGCTCAGAGTTGCCCCATCTTCGAAAAGCAGAAAATGATTGAAGACGGGCAACATTGCCCACCAACTTGCCCCCAAGGCCTAGCTCAAGTGGCAAAAGGTGGAGGATTTGTGGCTTAGGTCGCAGGTTCAAGCCCCACACCATGCAAAGCGAAGCCTGGTATTTAAGTGGAGAAGGGCAGAGGGGCGGGCCCATTATCCACCGAGTTTAGAAAGTTGTGATTGGTCCAAAGGGCGGGTCACAGACGGATTTCTTGGTTATCAAAAAAAAAAAAAGTATATATATATATTGCCCCCCAATAGTAGCGACATAGTACCATATCTTCTGAGAAACAGTAAGACCAGGTCCCTCCAACCCTGTTCGAACTAACATATGCAGAAAAGCAAAAGTGTGGTTGGAACTATGAATGCTGATGCAAGAGGCACAAGATCAAAAGTGAAATTCAATTAAGTCAGCTGTCAACCTTAGCAACTTCACGTAGAAATTAAGACGAGCAAGATTTTCAAGCTAATCACTCAAGTCCCTCCATATTATACACTTGATAAATACTATTTGTACTTCTCAAAATTACTGAATATTTGAGCATTTAGCCATTTATATATAAGTAAAAATTTACAGATCTCACATATCTCAATCTATCCTAAGTAATCTATGAGAGCGAGTCCATGGATGGTAATGAATGTGGACTTGAATGTTTTCAGATCTGACCATGGAAGAAGAAAATCTGTTACAAGTGAGGTGGTAGTGGTACCATTATCTGGTTAAAAAAAGGGCTGAATGCATGAAATGGAACTCTTTTTAATAAGTAAAAAGTTCTAATTCATGCTATCAACCATGCACTCAGCCTCAAATCAAAGTGAATGCCTGAACGTTAACCTTAAATATTTAATAAGTTTTTCAACAACTATTCTCTCCATGTCCCAATCCCCAAGACCTAGCAACATTAAATGTCCCAAATTTGAACAATTCCAACACCAGCAATTGAAGAAAATAGTGAAATTAGTGCAAGTAACAACATAGCATCCAGCTGATTAATCTAGAAAAAAAAGAATTTTTATAAGAGCAACTTTTTTAGTTTTGAACAGTAAATAAAGAAGCGTTTGTTAGTTGCAAGTTACACAAAGTGACAAAAGGATTAAGTAAGAGACGATATCTAACCTTTTCCTCTCACTTCAACTGCACGCTCTATACCTCAAATTTATTAGAGCATTACCCGGTGTAGGCTTATCAACCCAGATAGAAAAACGCCAGATAAGGAACTCCAAGAAAGCATCAAGTTCTGGCTCATATTGAAATAGCATTCCTGGCTAACCCCAAAGGGAAGAAACAAAAGGAAATTAAATGTATTATCAAATTATTATCAGATCACAAATAATGAAGAGGTGAATTCCCTGGTAAGTTAGAAAGTTGCACTACATGTACCTTCATCAAAGAGAAAACCTTGACCAACTGTTCCTTTAACATTGCCGACATTTCAATGTCCAATCTTGCTGCATCTACCTGATTAACTCTTGATATTGAAACTGAAATGGGTGAAAACAAGCAAGCAATGGAAACATATTAGTGGGAGATAAAAGTCGGTAACTATTACATCAAACACACCCTTCCTTAATTCATCTCTCACCCATCCTGGGATCCCAGAAAGGACAAAGGACAAGGGAAGCACTTCAACAATTTTTTTTTTTTCAAAACCTTTATACATGTAGATAACAAAATTTTCCATAATAAAGTAGGTTAAGAACCATGAGGCCTCATATTCAATTATGCTTCTTCCCATCTAAGCCTTGATAGACAAAGTTACCCATGCTGGTGGGAGATAACAGGTATCCATGAAATTAGTTTGCATGCACACAAGTTGTACCGGACACACGGTTATCAAAAATAATAATTAAATGAGGTATAAATAAGTGCAATTTCTACAACGAAACACACACTACATAGTCATTAAAGGCTTCTATAGAATGATTCAGTAATAAGATGTCTTTCCTTTTAGCTGATTATATTGCAGCTAGTTCAAAGCAAACTAGCAATACATTAGCATTACAACGAGAACATTAACACCAATTCTGAGTACCTTTTCATCCCTTACAAGAACATACAAAAGTCGAAACTAGAATTCGCTAGTCAGCCTTACCTTATCATCACTCACAGAACTCATTGGATGTGACTTAACTAACACTTAATATAACGTGCAGAAAAGGAAGATGAATCAAAAAATTAAAACGAAGATAGTGATGTACACCTGATGAGATGAAGCAAGAGACTTCCAAGGAGGAAGTAACTTATAGTAGGTGGTGAGCCAAGCATCTTCTTGTGGCCAATGGCGGACCCAGGATTTTTCAGGAGGTTTGAAAAATAAAAGTATAAACGTGTATATAAGCCAACAAAACAAAATTTCAAGGAATTAGTAGTATATAGTTTTAGTGGTGGACCCTTAATTCTTTTTGGGTTTAAAATCACACTTTTAGCATGTTTTATAAAATAAAAAACTAAAAAAAACGTGAAAAATGGAACTGAAACTTAAAAGAAAAAACCGAAACTGGAAAAGAAAAAAATAAAACGCTAGTGAAAAATGGAACTGAAACTCTAAAGAAAAAAACTGAAACTGGAAAAGAAAAAAATAAAACGCTAGTGAAAAACGGAACTGAAACTAATAGTAGTATATAGTTTTAGTGGCGGACCCTTGATTTTTTTGGGATTTAAAACAACACTTTTAGCATGTTTTATAAAATAAAAAACTAAAAAAACATGAAAAATGGAACTGAAACTTTAAAGAAAAAACTGAAACTGGAAAAGAAAAAAATAAAACGCTAGTGAAAAATGGAACTGAAACTAAAAAAATAAAATGCTAATGCAGGGATTCGAAACCCTCGACATGAAGCTTAGTTTCTAGGAAACTTGCCATTGGGCTATCTGTTTCTCCTTGTCATTGAGGGGTTTCAAAATATGTATATCCACCTAAATACAAAAGATTACCTTATATATACGGTGTTTTTTTTTGTCCAGCGGGTTCGGGTGAACCCCCGAAATCCACGTGGGTCCACCCCTGCTTGTGGCGGTAGACCACCGGTGGACGAGGATGCTGATGAAGCTAGGGTTAGTCCATCCATCTTCTATTACCACAACACAATTTCAGCTGAATTTCAATGGTACCGGAAAAATTGAGAATTTCAACTGGCGGTTCCAGACAGCAATTTCACAGACTACGCAGGACTAATTCTGGCGGTTAACTTACAAAATGTTATTCTTATAGGGGAAAGGGTAATACACAATAAGAGTCCATTACTTATACATAGCTACATAACATAAAAACATATACCAAATAAGATATTTAGTAATATACAAAATTAATATATGCATTATAATTTGCTAATATATTATATCAAACGACCTCTAAATATATACGATAGTATTAGTACAAAGCTACATATTGCATCTCATTTAACATCATTTTGTATCTAACAGGGGATCGATTATTATTATTAACATTTTGAAATTTTGGCTATGGAAATTTTGATTGAAATGTTATTTTTATATTGCTCATTAATGAAGGACATTGTTTGTACCTTCTTCTTTTTTTAATATTACTGTATATGTAAAGAGTTAGTTTAATAAAATTGAAATATTTTTTTAAAATTGATATTGTAATTCTCAATTATATAAGTATATATAAATTGAAACTGAATGAATTATGATTATTAATTCATCATTTTGAAAAATACTAAAACAAAACTCGAAAAATACTAATCTATACCAAACAATTTAATATGATTATGATATAATATTTTTAAACATCAAAATCATCAAACTAAATTTTTTATATCATATACTCACCCCTCTTTACTGTCAATCACCACAGTCACTTATTCCCCCATTATCCATTTACATATAAGTATCATCATCAATCAACATTGTCACAACAAACACTAAAACTATTGTCAATCCACCATCAACAACAATTATATATCATCAATTGTTATCATTTACTATTTGATATTTAACGTGAAAAAAAATAATCTTAACTTAAACCATATAAATTAAATAACTTTAATCTATTCTGATGTTATCGAAATAACTTTTTTTTTTTTGCATTAATATCAACATGCATTCGACCATACACAATATTATTATTACATTGTTATGACTTATGACACAAATTGAACTTGAATAAACAGAAAGTTGAGTGTGGAATTGCAAGTTATTAAAACTTTAGGGACCAAACTGTAGACAAAATAAAACCCAAAACCTACGCGGGTTGGTTTTATGAAGACCCGTTTCTTATCTTCTACCAGTGGAACTCAAATCCACCATTCATGGCGTCCTCTCTATCTACAAACCTCAAATTCACCTTACAACATTCTTCTGCAACTCTTCCACCACCAAAATCAACCACCAGAAGAAAAATCGCAGTGCGATGCGGTCCACGAAGCAACCGTGGACCTCTAGTCAAAGGCCGAATATTAAGCATCGAAGCAATCCAAGCGATTCAAGCTCTAAAACGAGCTCAAAGAACTGACCCTTCCCAAATTGAAGCTCACGTCTCAAAAACCCTCAATCGTCTCATCAAAACAGATCTAATTGCAGCCTACAAAGAACTTCTTCGACAAGACCTTTGCGATTTGGCCCTCAAAGTATTCCCAGCCGTTCAATCGGAATGTGATGTCCCTGATTTGGGGCTTTATGCTGATATGGTCTTAGCTTTGACCCGGACGGGTTTTGCTGAACATATCGATGAATTGATTTGTGATTTGGAGAAAGTGGGAACGATTGAGTGTGATGATAAGTCGCTGGTAAGGTTGGTGAGGGCGTTGGTTGAAGGTGAACAGGTTGAATCTACTGTTAGGGTTTATGAATTGATGAAAAAGAGTGGATGGGGTTCTAGATTTGAGATTGATGAATATGTAGCTAAGGTTTTAAGGAGAGGGTTTAAGAGATTTGGTAAAGAAGAAATGGCTGATGAAGTTGATCAACAATTACAGAGATCGTCGAGATTAGTTTAGTTTAGGGGAAACATTCACAGATTTTGTTTACTTCATCTTATTGTAATTGTATATTATTGTAGTTCTAGTAACTATACATTGTTGTTTGCTTCGATTCTATTATATCAAAAAAGATAGTAATGGCGGAATCGGTGAATGAGTTTAAAATTTGAAGAACTAAACACAGGAATTAGTCGAAACATCTAGCCCAAGCTAGCTCCGCTCCTGATCACGACAATTTCAAATACCTACATAGAAGATCTATGAAAAAACAAATAAAACCTATATTATTATTAGTAGGAATTCAGAACTTGAAACGATTAGTTACTTAAAAGAATTCATTTTGTCAACTTTTTGTGATGTCATGATCATAGCTTATAAGCATATATGAGCACAACTTTGTTAATTAAGTTGTAAATTTTTTACATCCCAACCACAAAACAGTCTGATTAGTCGATTACCGGTGAACTCCCTTCTATAAACAGAAAAACACAGTTCTTCAATAAGTTATCGAGATATGTGAGGCTAGCTCAAGTGGTTGAGTACCTTGCAGGAACACTATTGACCATTCAATGAGTTCTACCGAGATCCAGATGGGAAAAAAAAGTGTATGAATAAAAGCGTCGACAGCAGGATTCGAACCTGCGCAGGCAAAGCCCAACAGATTTCGAGTCTGTCTCCTTAACCACTCGGACATATCGACCATTTGTTCATTTTGGTCACCCAATATATATATATATATATATAAATTTAAAGTCAAATATCTTTCTTATATGTTTAGAATATGTGAAGCAACACCAATATGTTAGTTGGGGGGTGAAAACTATTAATTTGGATTTAGGAAAATAAATGTTGTCTAATAAAATTATCCATTAACAGTGGCTAAATTTCATTTCATTTAGTTCGAAAGTTAAGTCGGTAATTAAAACAGAAAAGGCATTGATTAGATACAAAAATACACAAAGGAAATAAAAAATCTTGATTAGATGGAATCATTGTCACTATGTGCGCACTCACATAAAGCATGAAAAAAAAACATGATTTGAAAGTTCTTATCATAGGCTTAAAGATAAGCTTCAAGCTGGGGTAGATGCTTGTCATTTGCTAATTGGATAGAAGTTATTTCCACCAGAAAACTATTCTTTTTGTATAGCCTGACTTAACATAAAATTTAAGAAATAAAAAAAATTAAAACTTCTGATTTAAAACAAATTAATCTTAAATGTGATTAAAAATCATTTCATTAAAAGTAATAAAAAGAATTTGAAAATAAAGCTATTTCTAATTATAGAAAATAACATTTTTTTTTGTGCAAATTAAAAAAGAAAAGGGGGAACCCATCGGTGGCCCCCTAAACTTGGCACGAAATTTCACTTAGACATCTCAACTGGACGATGTTCATTTTAGACACCTCAAGTAGAATTCAGTTGTGTCATTTTGACACTTTTTGCTGACATGGCTTAGTGAGTGTAATACACTCATTGACTGCGCGTGAAAACCTATTTAGTTGACTTTTTCATTTTTTTTTTCCTTCTTCTTTCCCATTTTCAACCACCATTTTTGAAACTTAAACATCCAAATATGGAGAACAAAAATAGTTACCGAAAAATGATGAAAATTATTTTAGAAATTTAGAAATAGACCCATTTCAAAATTTACTTAGTAAATTAATTCATGAGATTCTTTCCCGAAATAATTTAATATTTACATAGGAGTTAAATTTATTTTTTTTGTGAATCTGGTAAAAACAGAAAGAAAATGACATTTGAGTGGGCGTGTTTCCTAGATATTTTTGCAAGTACTTGGAGAAGAAATATTTCTGCAAATGGATAGGTACACGAGGGGGGCGAGGGGTGGGGGGTGTGTGTGTGTGTGATATTTCTGCAAATGGACTGGGGTGTTTGGAGAAGAAGACTATGGGGCGGGTGGGGTCCTGGGGGAATTTATTGGATTAATTTTTTTAAAAAAAATATTTGGGCAAAAATCCACATGTCATTGATTGATTGATTGATTTTTATTTTTACTCAAAATTTATTGTTTAAGAATTGTTTTTGACACAAATGACAAATGTCATCGCTTAATTAGTTACTTTCTGCATTCGTTCGCGTGTATCTGTACACACCTCAAATATTTTTGTTGATTGGAAAAAAGTGTCAAAATGACACAATGAATCCTACCGAGGTCTAAAATGAACATCGTCAGGTTGAGTGTCTAAGTGAAATTTAGTCTTGCAGTTTAGAAGTACGATGGGTTCCCTAAACTTAGAAGTGCAACAATAATTTTTTTATTAGTATTCATTGATTTGACTAATTCATATTTATGCAAATGTAAAATTTACTAAAGAAGAAATGCTCTACCAATTTTTCTTTTAATTCGAAATATATAATCGAGAATACCAGTACTCCTTGAAATAGGAGTGAAACATTGTTGGGTCACAAATTATATAAGACATGATAAAGTTTCAGGTCCAAATTAATGATTAACATCGGACCATTAGAATTTTCTTGTAATTAATAATGAGAATCAAAATTTGGTTGACCTTAACTTATTCTACAATTGACAAGACTGAGGAAAAAATAAATAAACAAGGAAAGTAGTAAGTTTAGTGCTATAAAATTGCACTGCATAGAGACAGGACATGTTAAAGGATAAGACCAAAGTTGAATGCTACCTACTATTACAATATTATGATGGGCAATTTTATTTTATTATATTATATTATTTAATTTATCATTCTGTAACAATAAAAGTTTTTTACCGATAACAATTAATTTGGTGTGATTATGTCATTACTATTTTTCTTCTTTTCATTTTGTCCTTTGCTTGTTATCTAATACAATTTATTTTATCCTTTAATCTATTTTCATCCCATATCATACTATGATTGAAAATATTATTAATATATTAATATGATATGTTATGAAACGATAGGTAATACTTCTTTCATCTAAATCAGAACAATAGAATTTATGTGCTAAAGTATGGCACATGACAAACTTGTTGGATTTTATTTCTTTTTTATTTTATGATTACATTAATAATTTTTTTTTTCTTTTTACTATAAATATAGTTTAAAACAGTTATTTTTTTACAAGTCTAAAATATACTTTCATTACAAAATACTAGTTAGTTTTTTTTTAAGGACAAGTGACCCTACAAATTTGAGTGGTTTTATAAATTACTTGGATGATTATCCTCTCTGACCAGCTTAGCTGGCTAGCACTTTCTCCTTCTATCACTGAGGCAAAACAGTTTAATAAATTATAAAGAGTTGTTAAAAATCGAAAAATTGCGGAGGAGTATTTTTATTTTTCACTCAATATTAGAGTTTGACTAATTCAAAATTCGTACAGGTAAAGCCCTATTCGGGGGATAACTCTTCCTATCAAAGATTTTTCAAATCTGATGCCCAAACCTAAAACTTCTTGTTAAAGAAGGAACAATCTCATCCACGTTGTACCACATTCTTTAATGAGTAAATTTTAGGTTCAACAAACATAAAAATTATATTTATATGTTATAGCTATAGTTTGTATAATTGCACTCCATAGCAAACTTTATGTTTGTTATGGCTATTAATATGTATATTTCGGTATACATATATAAAATAATCAATTGTATAATCTGTTTCGGTATACATATACAAAATAATCAATTGTATAATTTGTGTTTGTATAAAGCGAGAAAGACAAAAGAAAACTGGACAGGGGAATATCTATATTTGTATAATTATAAGTGTATAGGACGAAAATATATGTATTTGTATTTGTATATATAATTTTCGCTCGCTTTATACAAACACAAACGCAATTGATATATTTGTGTTTGTATAAAGTGAGAGAGACGAGCGAGATTCTCTGGGGAGAGGCGAACGAAAAGATATGTATATATACAGTTTTCTCTCTCTTTATACAAACACAAACACATTTTATATATTTGTATTTGTATAAAGTGAGAGAGGCGAGAGAGAAACTGTCGAGTGAGATCAGGAGAGTGGCGAGCGAGAAATTCAAAAAGAGAGGCGAATGTCAATAATTTGCTACGGGTTACACTCAAATCAAATTGTGATTATACCATTTAATTTGAATTAATAATTTACTATTTTATATAATTTTTCTTTCTTTAATCGTGTCTGAATAGTAAGCCCAAGTAAATTGAAGTGATTGTTTTTTCTGAAGGCCACAAAAAGTGAAGTGAATAAAATAAAATTAAAAAAAGAGTAGCCTTGCCTAGTTCGACTGTCGGAGGCAACTTAGCAGGTCAAGCCGGGAAAAAGCAGTAACAATATTTTTTTTAATGATTAGCTGTCAACCAAGCCAACATGTTAATTAAATGTCGAGTTAACAGTAAAAATTAGTGTTTCTTGTTCTTTTACACCAATTGTATTTTTTTTAATTTAAAAATGTCCACTTTTTATTTTACATTTGATTAAAAACTCTAGTTTGCAGCATAAAGATTAAAGTGTGTGTTGGTGGCTAGGGCGGCAAAATCATGACCATCGGCTGATTCAGTAATGTTGTTAATCTAAGTTGCTGCTCTACATACTAGGGTTTGCCTTATATATACCATCGGACCAAAAAATATATCTTACATCATTAAATCAATTTTTTAATTTCTATTTGGTGTCCGACTGCGATATTCATATTGTAGTCCGACTAAGTTTGGATTTGTGTTGGAAAGTCCCATATTAGAAGTAAAACGCTTTCTAACAAATGTGACTCTTTATCCGAGGGGGACTCGAACCTGAAACCTCTTGATTAAAAATGAAGAAACACTTACCACTCCACCACAACTTTAGTAGGATGAAGGATAAATATAGCAGGATATTTATCTTATTTTAAATATTACGATCTGTCGGGATGACTCGATTGATTAGAAAGTCAGGGTGATTATTTACATGAATCACATAGGGCTTATCCATTGCTCACAAATTGCTCATCCGAAGAGCCGATGTTGTAACAATTGCGAATTAATTATTTTAGATTTCAACTTTTTTTTTTTTACAAATTTCTAATTTTAAGAACTTACCAACGTATATTGTAAGATTGACTTGCAAGTATAAAATTCTATATAAATGATTATGTTTATAACTTAAACTCAATATGAATATAACTATTCGTAAATCGTACGTGGACATCTCTTGGACTTTAAGAACACGCGCACAGCTTTAATTTGGTAATTAATTAATTAGGATGGACACAAGCGTGCAGCAAAGAGAGCTAGAGACCTCGGTAAAAGTTATGAAAAAAAAGAAAAAGTGTTACTATTACGATAATCAATAAGTTACTCCCTTCGTTTTAAAAAGAATGACCTAATTTGATTTGGAATGGAGTTTAAGAAAAAAAAAAGACTTTTTAATCTTGTGATTTTAAATTAAAGTTATGTCAAATGTACCAAAATACCCTTTAATCTTGTGGCATTAAACATGTCACGTGGAAAGTAGAAATTAAAATATTGTCAAAAAAGGAAAGGAATCATTCTTTTCTAAACAGATAAAAAAGGAAATATAATCATTTTTTTTTAAACGGAGGGAGGAGTAATTAGTAAGAAGGAAATGAGAAAGGCCCCTTTGAGCAAACAAAAGGAAAAAGAAGTAAAAAGAGAGAATCAACATATACTTTTTTCCTTATTATTGACAGTAGATAGACAGATTTTTATGTGTAAGCAAAAATAGCAGAAAAGGCGTTAAGCAGCGACAATTAAAGAATCCTTTTCCTTTAATGGATGATTGTTCTTACGTTTTATGTCAGCTTTCACCAATTCTTATAATTCATGTCTTCTTCAATCTTAATTTTATTTCATCTGTTTTCCACTTCATAAGAAAATGACACAAATCAGAAATTGACAAATCTGAGATAATTTAAATCATTATTTTGTGGGCCGTTTTGATATATCGCTTTCTCCATATCTGACGATCGGATCGACCTACAGTATCACTTCAAACAAATCACTAATTTTTATTTACATACGACTCTGTATTTAGTTTACATTCTATGTGTGGTTGCACAAAATACTTACCGCACAGTGTTCACTTGAAGGATAGAAGCTATGATAGAAATGATAGCGGCTACTAAAAAAAACAAATTATAAATTTACTAACACTCATAAACTTTGTATCTCAGTTTCGTCTATTATTTATATTATCTCTAATAGAGTGTTTTACAACGTATGTTTAGTTACCTCAAGCATGGTGCCAAATGAAGTATGTTGGTATAAGATTTGAGTTTAGTTTTTGGGATCTTTTTTAGTGAGATGTATAAAAATAATATTAAATATGGTATATTAATATATTAAAATTAGTAATAATGAAATTAGTTATGCCAAAAACTGAGGATTGTCTCACTTATTTTTTTTAATATTAGTAGTCGTAGTATTATGATTATAGTTTATTATTCTTTGATTTCTATTACTTACTATTTAGTGTTTTTTGTACTTCAATTATCATAATATAATGTTGCAATTACTTTTTTTTTTCCAGAATATATTGTCGTGCTTTCTTTAATATTTTGTTATCCCTTTTTCACTTTCGTTAAAAAAAAAATCCAAACTGTTTTGGAATATTTTTTCTTTTTCTATCATTATCGAAATAATCTTTCTATCACACAAAATATGAATAAAGTTAACATATATTACAGCCTTTCCGGGCGACACTTGAGAGACACTAGCAAAATAAAATTGAACATAGTTTAGAAACACTAGCAAATAAAACTAATTATTTTAAAGTTAATACATAAATTATTTCTTTTATTAATACTCCCATCCAAACAGACCCCTTCCTTTAAGAGTGTTCGAAATATATTAGTCATTTCAAAGAGTAATTTAGTAATAAACAAATACTTGCTTGAATTTTTAAATAATAATTATCCCATATAAAAAGAAATAGATGATATAGAAAAACAAAGGAGAAAGCACTTTATTGGTGAGTCTTTGGCAGTATTATTATTAAAAGACAAATAATTGTGTATTTGCAGCAAAAGATACTGTATTTTCATAAAAAAAAATAGTAGTACTACTTGTGAACGGACTTTGTCTACCCAGAGTTGGTTATAAGTGGACTAAAGTTGAAATCATCATCATTACTTTTTCCGACCAAAGATTCTAAACACAAAATGTACAATTACCACTACCTAATTACTTTCTTTTAAATATTTCCACTAAAAGTATCTTTTTTTCTTTTGTGGACCCCATAAGAAAATTTTGTAGTCGTTATTCTTTGAATGCACATTACACAAATTTATTATACGTAAATATTCATATAAATCATACATACAAGAAATATAGACTGCACCAAGCAAATTCAATGCGATGAACCAATGGCAAAAGATGGTTCAGTGCATATTCTTCATCCAACAATTATTTGGTGTAAGAAAGATAAATGATAACTAATATGAATGTCTATGTAATTCTGCAAACTCATCACACAATCGAAAAAAAGAACTGCACCCTATTCGATGGTGGAACCAAAACTTTTACTAACAAATGTCTAACTATGAAAAAGTACATTCACGAATAAATCAAATAATATCAATATATATATACGAACAAATATTGAGTGACCTCTTCAAGTACATGTGGCTCCACCACTACGATAAACTCAACTGAAAAGACATTAATAGAGAGAGTCACTATTTTCTGGATGCACATGATATAAATCGCATTAGACAAACTCGGTACAACGAGCTCAATTACATTAGATAAATCAATTCTTGACCTCCATAAAAATACCACCCGCTTCACCAAATCAACTTAAACTATTTTCTCAACTACTATTTCACAAAAAAAGAATTTCTTGATAAGCATCTGGAATAGTAGTTCCAATATTACTAGAGTAGTACACACTACACAGTTCATTTATTCCAAAAAGAAGTCTACAAAAGCACCAAAAGAAGTCTCTTTTCTGCATCAACAAAATTAAACCACCTTCCTTTCTCTTATTAACTTTTTTTTAAAAAAAAATTCCTTTCTTTTTCATCTCTTCCATAGTTTCTTGAATTCTTGTTGAGAAATTTATCTTGTCTGTTTACTAATTTGTGCTCAACTTTCCATGTCTGTACCATTAGAACATGATTATATAGGTCTATCAGAACCTTCTTTAATGGAAAGAAGTTCTGATAAGATTTCTTCTTCTTCTTCCTCTGTTCTCAACCTGAAAGAGACTGAGCTGAGACTTGGGTTGCCTGGTTCTGAGTCTCATGGGGTTTCTCTTTTTGGCAAAGACTTGGACCCTTTAAGCAATTTTTCATCAAGAACAAAAAGGGGTTTTTCTGATGCAATTGATGCATCTGGAAAATGGGATTTGTCTATTAATTGCAGATCTGAAGCTGATGG
Organism: Solanum pinnatisectum; assembly: GCA_035578085.1. Taxonomy (NCBI): domain Eukaryota; kingdom Viridiplantae; phylum Streptophyta; class Magnoliopsida; order Solanales; family Solanaceae; genus Solanum; species Solanum pinnatisectum. The sequence goes on along the minus strand of CM069078.1, from coordinate 53,090,029 downwards.
GGAAAAAGGAAACTTGTTGTTTTCCCCAAAAAGAGGGAATGGAGGTTCAAAGCCTGTTGAAGAAAAAAAGTCTACCCCTCACACTTCAAAGTTAGTAACTTTTCTCTTTTTCTTAAATTCTTGAATTTTTGTTAGTTTGGTACAATTTTTTTTCTGCAATTATGGTTAAAGTTTGGTTATTTTTTTTGTGTTGTGGAATTAGGGCACAAGTGGTAGGATGGCCACCAATTAGATCATTCAGGAAAAATACACTGGCTACTAAGAAAAATGATGGTGAAGGGAAAACAGGTTCAAGTTGCCTTTATGTTAAGGTTAGCATGGATGGTGCTCCATATCTGAGAAAAGTTGATATCAAAACTTACAGTAACTATGCAGAGCTCTCATCAGCACTTGAAAAGATGTTCAGCTGCTTTAGTATTGGTATAATTTCTCCTTTTACAGTTTACAGCATGCAAACAATGTATTTATTTAAGCTTTCAGAAACAAGGTTGTGTATTTTTAGAGAAGATGATAGCTTACTGAGTTTAAAATACATTATTTAACACAAATATAAGCTATCGGGTTCTCCCGAAACCCTAAGCATAATTGTAGCTTAGTCCCGGAAGCTTTAAGGAGGACAACTCAATCTCTAAAGAAAGAGAATTTACCCTTACAAAGGTAGGGGTAAGGTTTGCGTGCCTCCTATCCTTGTCGGACTCCAGCAGTAGGATTACACTGGATATGTTGTTATTTGGTGTATTTTTGACAAGACTAAGAATAATGCATTCAAGTTGGCTTGGATACCAGGTTATAGAAGGAAAAAACAAGAAAAATTGATAGGAGTATATTGAGAAAAAGAATATAACCCTTTGAATCCTATGTTTGAACCATAGTTTCTTCTTGTATCTTTTTAATCCATGGAGTTAGTGGCGGAGCCAGAAAATTTAATAAGGGGGGTCAAAATCTGAGAAGTATACACACAAACTAGTGGAAGGGGGTTCGACATCTATTATACATACCTAAAAAATAATTTTAACCATGTATAAATAGTAATATTTTTCGCCGAGGGGGTCGGATGACCCCCTCATTATATGCTGCCTCCGCCACTGCATGGAGTTATTGTTTTTATCAGGCACCAAGCAGCAGGGTGTAAATTGAAGAGTCTTCTTTCATTTTTCTGATAGGCACTTTTGAAAATTGTTATTGTTTGTGGGTGTTTATTTGGTTTGAGTCTTGAGATTGCGTATGTCTTAAGTGATACTACAATTTTGTGACTATTATTCAGGTCAGTGCGCCAGTGATAGACTTCCAGGGCAAGAGAAACTCAGTGAAAGTCACTTGATGGATCTTCTCAATGGTTCTGAATATGTGCTGACTTATGAAGACAAGGATGGTGACTGGATGCTAGTCGGCGACGTTCCTTGGGAGTAAGTTACTATGCTCCAACATTTTATGTCAAACATCTAAGTCTGAAGACAACATTATATTTTGTTGCATTTACTCATTGTTCTATTTGGATTTTACAATAGGATGTTCATAGACTCATGCAAGAGATTGCGGATCATGAAAAGCTCAGAGGCAATTGGGCTAGGTATGTCCTTTAATCATGTTTATGCTATGTAGTACTTCTTTTTCTTTAGTGGCTAGTTGATAAGTTATTACTCTATATATGCTTCAAAGTAGATTTAGAATGACATTCTTTTTCTTGCTTTGCAGCTCCAACGGTCATAAACAAGTGCAAGAACCAAAACTAGTGACTGAAAAGGTTTCTACAACGTCAACCATCCTTTTTCTGCCCTATTTGTATCTGGAATTAGACTAAATGTGTAGCATCCCCTGAAAGGGAGAGAGCTAGTTTAAGAAAATATAACCGGTGATAAATTGTACTGTGGCTAGTGTCTGGAATTTGAGTGGCACTTTTTGCTTGCACATGCAACCTGCAAATTTATTTGCAAAACATAAATTCATTTTTAAGCATATAACCAGCTATTATTCTGATGAAACATAATAACTTCCTAGTTCTAACCTACTAATTACTAGTAATTGATCAAGTTATATTCAAGAATTCAAAACAAGCAGGGATGGAATGGAATGTTACTCCAAACCCCGAGTCTTCCATGCTCGTCTTTTTGGAATGCCCTGTCAAAGAGAATGAGGACAGGGCTAAGGTTTGAAATAAATTTGACTATAGCTTGAACCTTGGATTAGTTTGTTCAAGGGCCATCAATGTTAGCAAGTCTGGATGGCTTGCCTTTGATCTGCCATTTCCAGTTCAATCCCCAAGAGAAGCTCATTACTGTGTGCTCAGTTAGTTGACCTACAGAAGCAAGAAGGTTATGGTGCCAGGAGTTTCCCTTTCATGGACTCGAGCAGAAAAGCTCAATCTGCACCCATTGCTCATCTATCGACAAATACTGAAGAATCAAACTGAACCATTCAGAGAAGCTTCTGAACTGCTCAAGCACAGTTACTTCTCAACCTCAGTAAAGTTGAGTAGATGTACAAGTGGGGCATAAAAGGCTAGGAAAACATCAGGAGTGGGTCTCAATCATTCTAACAACTAGTGATAAATACTAAGATATTAGCAAGCACAAGGAGAGTTGTTTCAACATAAGCTATTTTCTAGAATATAATTTACGACCACATTATACAGATGGGATAAATTTAACTCATCAGACCTCCGATACTCTGCACAAACATCAGAGTGACCAGGGGATAAATGGACATCTGAAAGATTGTAGGAGTAAAATCTATTGGCAGCACAGAGACAGCCTCTCAAGTGTTGCACCAGAAAGAACTAAAAGAACAGTTAACACAGAGATCGCTAATACAAAACTACAACTTATATGCAGTGGCAACCAAAATCTCATTCTTGTGACACCTGAAGATAGACCATTTGAGTGTAACCATTGAATACAGATGCCTCCAGTCCAGATAACCCAAGCCTCCGAAACAAGCCATACCTGCCATCTTCAACAATAGGACTTGATGCACGAGCTGGATCGTATCTCGTCTGATGAGTTAATGAAGGACCAGCCACAGGTGGAAGCTCCCAGTAAACATCTAACACTGACTCTACAAACCTGCTATTTTTAAAATGTTCTGCATAAGAAATGGCCTTATTGCTGTGGTTAAAATCATCCCGCATCTGCCCTCTCACACCCCACCAAGCGTCACCAGGACCGCAAAGTTCATCAATATCAACAGCCTTCTCCCAGAATTTCTTCCTTCTTGCTCTGATCCTTCCTTCATCACTGTCCTTAAAGCAGCTATGGCCTCCACCTGGAATGAAATTAGAAAACATGTCATGTAGTAAGAACTAAGTATTGCACGGACTATAAAAGTCGACAAATAATTTCACAAATTGAAAAGACATTCATATAGTGAACTGGCATGGTCTAAGCATAGCATAACTGCTATTTGATCTGTCGACACTCTATACTAGAGTGTATTTGTATTCGTTTTCTTCATATCAAGATCTCTTCCTATTTTTTTCTACATATTTCTCATCTGTTTACCTTGGTTTTCCAATCTCATAATCAATTAACTGACTCTTTACAAATGCACTAGATAAAGGTGGCCTAAACAGAGAACAATGTGTTTACTTGGTTAGACAAGCAAAACAAACAAAAGATTCCTCGATAAAGTATGGAGTAATACACATTTTTGAAGGGATCTCTATATTATATAATCATATGATTTGATCTAAATTTTGAATTCTCTGGTTGGTACCACTAGGACAATTGATCTCCTAAAATTAGGATTTTTGGGTTGAGATCACTGAGTTAATTGACAGATTAATGTCACATATCAGATGACACTTGCCCAAAACACTCCTAACCTGCAGGGTTTAGATTTGGATAGATAGCCGTTAGCAACATATTTTGCATTGTATTGTTCTTCCAGCACACTGTATATTTAAAAAAACACAACTGTATATTTAACAAACATCATGCCACTGACTTCTTGTCCTTTAAAAATATCAACATCCTTAAGCTTTGCATTGCAAACAAATTTCTCATGAGCAAATAAATAGTTTTACTGCTCCATTAGGAGTTTCATGGGAGAAAAATACTTCAGCACAACAACAACATACACAGCGAAATTCCACAAAGAGGGGTCTTGGGAGGGTAGAGTTTTCGCAAACCTTACCCCTACCACATGGAGGTAGAGATGCTTTTTCCGAAAGACCCTTGGCTCAAGTGAAGCAAAACAAAGGAGTAATGAAAAGGAAAAACGGCAGCGGAAAAAACATGGAAACTAATAAAAAAGCATTGCAGAGCATACATGCAAGGAACAACAACATCAACAAAGTAGTGCAACGTAACATAAACAACAGATGGTAACATATAACAAAAGCAAGAAACTATATGAATAAGGCTACTACTATAGCACATGATCTCTCTTTATTTGTTACTCCACATACAGAGCACGATTTCCAAATAAAAACTGAATCAACTTAGAAAAGGGAAAAACCAGATAGATCTGATAATGACCGGATAATGCTTGCTTTGGGCTTGACAGAGGAAAAACAATTGTTTAAAGTCGAGGTGAAAATATACCTCTAATATAAAATTGATCGCACATCTGCCTGAAAGAGTAGTGGTCTCCTGTACCAGTATCATAATTGTCCTCAAACACAAGATGCCTAAACCCAGCTTTTAGTGCTTGCTTCAGTCTGTCAATCAAAGTTCAGATTCCAAACAGAGAATAATGAGACATATTTGCAAATCAAGTGGAAATCGGCAAAGCCATAGCATCATTGTATACTGCTATGGATACGATGACATTAGACAGAACAAGTGACTGAAGGAATCACTTCTTTAACAAAACTCAAAATAAAGCTATAGAAGTTATACCTTTTCAATTCATTTTGATGATCATCAAAAAAGACAAGAACCTGGCTACGATCCTTGATTCCATGCTTCTTCATAACTTTCCCCCAATCAACATTTCCAAAATCAACAAAGTCTTTTCCAGCGAAGTATGTGCAATTCTCATCAACGTAGGCAGGCCCTTTCTTTAGATACTTCTCAGGATGACGGGGTGTAAGTGAGATGATTCGTGTATCTGGCATTGCTTGTCTCAAGACCCAAGTTGAGTGTCCCTTGAATGCACCACTCTCAATCATCAACTCTGGTTTTAACCACCGAGTGATAAACCAGAGCCCGAAGCTGTGATCAAAACCCATACCATACATGTTATTCTTGATAGGCCGTGTCTCATATATGGGCACAAACTCCTCCAGACCTTTGATTAAATCCTTTGTGGTCCATTCAACAGTTCTGTCATGTTTCGTTCTGCCTTTTGACAAGAGTAAAAATTAATTAAAGGTGCATTGGACCATGGGAATTTCACTGCTCAACAGTTGAGTTTCACAGATAAATAACACAGGAAGAATCTGACATTCCAGAAAAGGTGAATGACATGCATACACACATGTCTTAACAGTTGCTTCATTTGTTGACCATAGATCAAAAGTGCCGCTTAAGACTGTAAAGATGATAAACCATTTACTTCTGCTATGACTGTATAACAGAATGAAGCCACTAGAAAGCCAATTATTCCAGTTTATGCCACACTCTGGAGATTATAATCATCATATTATGAAAGAAAATTTAAAAAACTACAGAGTGAAGCAGGCTATAATTGATCCAGATTATGTGACACTCATCATCTACAAATGATACAAGGAAAACAATATTGGTCTTGGTCTTGAGACTAGATGTAATTTCTGGACATCGGAATAGGATTTTCAACTATAGTAATGTCTTGAAACTAAATGTGCAGATTTTGGACATGTATGTATGATTTCCCATTATAACAATGAACTTACACAATCAAATAGGAAACTATCAGCTAGATAAAAACAATAATCTGTACCACTAGAATTATTATATACACCTAATTCCTAAATTAACTATATGAAGCAACAATCTACGCCACTTGAAAATTACTCTACACCTAATTACTCCATTAACATCACATGTAATATCAATCTTGTTCTGTTTGAATCAAGCCATTGGATCCTACAACGAAAGTGACACCAAAATAATACAAAACGTTAATCCAGTTACTTGCACCTTGACACATCCTACAGATGAACCATGTACAACCGGAAAGCCGAAGGTTTAGATTTCACAAATCAATAAAATCTAAAAGAAAATAAATGTATCACCGTTCCTCCGAAGGAAATCGAGATGTGTTCAATTGAATCCATTTAGAGAAAATACACTAGCACGCAATGCTCAACAAGGAAAATTGAAACCAGATCTGAATATACACTAAAATTGAAACGCAATGAACTTACACCAAGGAACGCCGAGAGATCCGAAGTCCGTTTCAAGGCCTTCGAAGCCAAAGAATCGCAAACGAGAAAGGTGATCGGAAGAGGAAGCGGAGATACATACTAAGTCGCGAGTGTGATAGACGAAAGAAGTTACCAACACAATCACAAGCCCTATGAGAAGGCATGGCCAGAGATGTCCAGTTCGAATCACGTAATTTGTAACCCTCGTCGCCACAGATATGTGCTTCCGAGTTTTGGATTCGTCGCCAGCCTCATCGCCGTCGTCACTGACCGGCGTCGCCCGGCGAGAAGAGAGCACTCTTTCCAGCATCGTCCTCGTTGTGCTCTACTCTCACTTCCCTGCTCTGTGAAGAATCCTTTTTTATTTGCTCGACACGGAACTTGGGATTACTAGTAACTACTCCAAGGCACTGAAATGCTTGAGTTTTAAAAATACACACTTTGACCACTCAACTTTTCACAATGCCCTTGAATGATTTATATGATTATATCAGTATTTTCACTTTCAAAGTCCTTTAATAATTACTCCCTCTCTTTTTAATTACTTATCCATTTTTTAATTGACACACCTATTAAGAAAGCAATTATTGACATAGTAAATTTATCATTTTGCCCCTATTAATTATAGAGTGGATGAATTAAAAACTTAAGATTTTCAAAAATTTCTACATTTTTCAAAGTAACTAATTGAGGGTATAATATGTAAAAATATTTTGTCCTTTCTTGATTTATCAAAATAGACAAGTAATTAAGGACAGAGGGAGTAATAGCACATGCAATATAATTATTTTTTCCTTCGTTATAGTACTTAGGACCAATTTAATCACGTTTTAAAATATATCAAAGAATATTTTCAGCATATTTATACCTTAAAGGACCAAATCAAATCAAAGCTCATAGACTAAGATCATTTTTCAATCCCCTAAATTTTCAAGGTGAAAATGACAAAAATAGTCTCTTTTTTTAAAAAAAATTGGGATAGATTCATAATAATTTTGAAAATACTTTCAACAATTTTAGTCTTTTAATAAATATTTAATAGAAAACTCATATTTGGAGGTATAATTGTTGAATTCATGCTATTTCTAATTTATTTCTAAAGCTTGATATATATATATATTATTGTTTTTTTGGTGCAATTTCTTGTACTTCCTTCGTTTCAATCTGTTTGTCTTAATTTGACTCAGCACAAAGTTTGAAAATTTAATGAGATTTTTAAATCTTGTGGTATTAAATTAAAGATATGTCTCATGTAACAATGCGACATACAAAAAGTTAAAATTTAAAGGTAACTAAAAAGAAAATTCTTTTTAAAATCGACTAAAAAGGAAAGGTGGACAAACAATTTGAAAATGGAGGAAGTAATTATTATAGTTTTTTATGTTATAGTTTCTAGGATTTGATTAGGCTTCTATTTAATGTTTATGTTGATATTTTTCTTTACAATCTTTATCAAATCTAAAAACAACGATAAAACATCCAAAATAATCACATTAGTGGGCGCAAGATAGAATATCCATAGAACATACGCAAATCTGACCATTACCTCCTACAAGTAAAAATAGATCGTTTCCATATGATTCTTGGCTCAAATCTAACAATTTGTATCAAATGTAACAGATATAATTTGCCAAATATTTGATGAAAATTAGAAGTAATTTTTAACAAACATAAAAGGATCAAAGCTGTCAAAAAAAATACTTTAAAAATTATTTTGAACCTACTCCTAAACACAAGGGATCGTTTTGTCATTTTCTCACTTTTCAAGCCAAAACTACACATTTTGGTCAAAATATCATTGTTCCGGCAGTGAATTTAATTTCAGCGCCACCGCCGTCGATAGAGATAAAACGAATGATTGCTTACCGGTCTTTTTTAAGGTGCACACTTTCCATTTGCAAGTCTTTTCATTTTCTCAGTGAATTAGAGATTTAATACGTAGCTTTTTTTCTTACCAATCGTCTTCCACAGCGTTGATCTTGCTTGGAAATTCACAAAGATTCATGTAGTACCGAAGCGCACAGAACACTTCCAGGTACACCAATCGCTATTTCTGTATAGAAATTAAATTTAACAAGGAACCGAAAAGGTAATGTTGAAATCGGGTAATTGTAATTGTTGCAGAGGTGCTTTTCTTCATGCGGTTTCAATTATAACTCGCGGACGCATATTGAAGGAGGTTTACGTGTTGACATGGACCGGAAAAAGCAGAAAATGGTTGCTAAAACATGGAGACCTGTTTCTACTCAATCAAGGTCTACTGAAGGTGAGTGTTCCTCACTTGTTAATATTAGATTGAGTTGTATTGGAAATTCTAGGTCGTTAAGTTTTCTGTACTTTCACGTTGCTATTGGAAGTTATTAGGTATCCGAATAATTGAAAAATTAGTATATTGTTATGTCAGGAATATGATCTTATGCAATATGTAGAATACACTGTTAAAGACGTGGAAGATTAATATTGGAATTTGGAAGTTCAGGTGGTTTAGATGATGAGAAACATGATTTTGGAGGTCAAGTGCAAGAAATTAAATGCACCGTCTCTTCGTATGAGTCAACAGTTCAGAAGGCAGTGCAGGTTAGTGAAGGCATTGATCTAGAAGGACGAGCAACACCTTCTGCTGATGATGAATCACTTTCAGCAGCTCAGAAGCATTCAGTTACAGTCAAGGTAATCTTGTTGGGTTTTTACAACTTGACTAGCTTTTGATGTGTTTCTGTTTGTTTTTTTCTTTTGAATCTTCTTTATCCTGTTCTATTAGTCAATTCAATGTCTAGGACTTTAGGTGCAAGGTTTATTTAAATGCAACATTAATATGTTTTTTAACTATATTAAAATTTAAAAGAAGAATAAAATTTTCCCAAAAAAAAGTGGGAATATAGATTACTTAGAGCATCATGGTTACTTTTCTTAAAGCAATGTCTCTGAGCAGCTTCTGTCTGAGCATAGACATCGATGTGCTAGTCAAATTGCTAGACAAGAAGAGGCTACAACATACCTCATGGGAAGATCAGCGAAGTGTATCTTCTTCTTTTCTGTACGTATTAAAAAAAATACTTGTAAAAAATTGAAGGAAAGCTATAAGTTGTATTCATTCCAAACACACAACAAACCTGCCTGTCAATATGTCTTTAACTTCTTATGTACACATTGGCCCATAAAACAATACAAACACGTGATGAACATTCTTTTTTGAAACTCGTAACAAGTATATATATATATATATATATATATATATATATATATGAAAGACATTACAAAAACCAACCAAGCTTAGCTCGAGTGACAAAAGGTTGAGGATTTGTGGCTTAGGTCGCAGGTTCAAGCCCCATACCATGCAAAGTGAAGCCTGGTATTTAAGTGGAGAAGGGTAGAGGGGCAGACTCATTATCCACCGAATTTAGAAGGTTGTGAATTGGTCCAAATGGCGGGTCATAGACGGATTTGTCGGTTATCAAAAAAAATAATAAAAAATAACCAACCAAGCTTAGGCTACTGCTTCACAAGGATTCTATCATATCAACTATTTGGTTCAGCCTCCTCGGCATAGCTTTCTTTACAGCAAAAATTAAACAAAAGAAGACGATTCATCTTCATTTTCTGCACAGAATTATATTTGTCTTCAAAACCTTTGTAGGTCCTCTCCTTCCAAATTGTCCACCATATACAAGTAGGGACAACTTTCCATCAATTCTTCTGACCAACTGCCCAACACGTGATGAACCTTCTAATATAACAAGTGGTTAACCTAACTAAATGCAAACACTCTTTTATTATTGACTGTTTCAAATTTCAAGTTTCAACTCTATCTGGATCTTTGAAATTTCAGTGCATTCCTCAAAAGGGTTTCCAGTTTTTGCTTTCAAGTGATGGTAAGCATGCAAGTTCATGCGTTGCATCGATGGAAATCCAGAAGAGGTCCATTATCCGTGAATGATATGGTACTGCCATATGCGTATTTTGCATGCCTTGGGAGGACACTAAACTCATAAACAAATGTTTTTAAACTACACTATCCTTGATTATAGAAATATCTTAAGTTAATTTTTCTTACATCACTAAATCTGTGTCTGTATAAAAGAATCAGTTGTATCCACATGAATTTGCGGCCCAATAAGACTTGTCATGTGGCTAATTAGAAGATGAAAGATGTTAAAGAGCCGTAAGAAGTGTTCAACTTTTCTGATGTATGTCTTTCGTTTTATCAGTTTTGTGTCATTATTGTGCTTCATTGAGTTCTTACCCGTACTGCTCACCCTTTTTAATGAGTAACATATTGAATAGGTCACATTTTCTGGCTGCATGTGCAGTGTGTTACGTGGTTGTTGTTCTTTATGCAATCTTCACTTTGCACTAATGACACTTGTTATGGATGGTTTTCATCATAAATTCAGAGTTCTCCCACTAAATTGGCCTTCAATTTTCTGCTACCGTTATCATCTCATTTCCAAACATTTCTGCAGGCAGGGGCTTCCTTGATGCGTTTTATCAGAGGGAAAGGGTATGACTTTCTGTGTGGATTCTTGTGTATGCTAAAAACGAGGGGCTAATACGTTGCTTTGATATTCTGCTTATAGAGGTTCAACACAGAGGACAATTGAGGAGGAAATGAAAGTAAAACTCATACTTCCATTCTCGTGGAATGAGGATTGCCTCAGTGGGTTGCTTCTTTATTTATGGCTGATTTTGATTGATTCAGCTTTTGTGCATTGATTAAGTTATTATTCAATCATAATGATATTTGTAGCCTGATTTTTGCTTCTGATAACGTACTGTATGATTTCTATGACCTACTTATGCTGTTCCTGGACCCTGGTATATTAAGTGATCAGTCAGTTGATCAATCGATGACATGTCAATCTCAAATTAGTTGGGTTTGGTGATGATTTATGTAGTCTGCTCCATTTGGGCAATTTCATTCTATTAGGATGTCTTTTAACACCGCTTAAAGGTTCATTGTAACTGAAAGCTCTCTAAATCTCGTGCTTATCCCTGTGGACCTAATGTAGGTGTAGAAACAATGGTTCATCCTTAAATCACATAGTTGATCGTCTGGATGGATCCTTTGTTTTATTCTGCACTAATTTTTAGAGATCATAGATCTTTTGAGATAACCTTCTTACGATTTTATTTAGAGCTATAAACACTTGCAACCGCCATAGTGTTTCCCCTACAAAGTAGTGCATTTGGATGTCTATCCTGGATAGATCTTTTGTTTTATCCTACATTGATTTTTAGAGATCATAGATCTTTTTTTGTGATAACTTTCATGTGATTTTAGATCTATTAACACTTCCAATCGCCATAGTGTTGCACCTACAAAGTAGTGCATTTGGATGTCTATGTAGGGGAGCAAAACCATCTTGGTTACCCTTCCTCATTTATTCTTCACGTGTCCTACTTGTATCCTCTGTCTGATGTAGTTATTTGTAATCTTATCAGTATTTAGTGATATTTTTATTTTCCGATTTCCAAGCTTAAGCTCCATTCAGGTCTCCTACCATAGTTTGTTGGCCAAAATTTTGGAGGTATGCTTTGATAATGTGCTTTGATCTATTCTTGTCACTAGTTATGATAATTGGCTTTTGGTCTCTCCTTTGTGATTTATTCTTTATTAGTAGGTCTTTCAATTGGGGGATTAGCATCCACTTCTCTTAATGTTGTTACTACTTGTGAAAGCCACTATTCCATGTTTCTACAGATTGATTGGAACTATATTCCTTTTGTATTGGTATATATTGAATATGGGTCAATACTAATTTGAAATCCAAAACAGCTATGTTTTCGTTTTTAATAGTGTCCATATTGCAGTCATAGAAGGCAGTTCTGCTGAAAGTGTGGCAAGAGCAGCAGATAGAGTCCAAGCTGTAATTGATGAGGTTTGCACCAACATTTGATTTTTTTTCGTGCTAGTAGACAAATAAGGCAAAAAAGGAATATTACTTTTTTATCTGTCAAATTTTCTAGAGCCTATAAACTGTGGTAACATGTAAGTATCTGTTTTTGCTCAGAGCTTTTAATTTTAATGTTTTTACTTCTAAAAATGTTCATGCTAATGATTATTGATGAAATGTAGCTGCTGCATTATGGGACTAACACGAAGTACCCAAAATATATCTTACTGTATGTCATGCCTTGCCTTAGGAGCCTTTTCCTGTCATAATATTGGTCCAGGTACCACTTGATTTTGACCAAGAACCTAGTGTGAGCATTTGAAGTTGCTTTTCAATTACCTTTTGAATGCTCTCTCTCTTTCTCTCTCTCAACTTAAACTAACATGTATGTGTTTACTAGAACTCTTAGCTTTTCATGGCACTTACGTGCAACTAGTAATTCAAAACTTTCAAATAATACGCTTATCTAATATTATTTATATCTAGAATGCTCAAGTGTGATCCGTCGTACTTGCTTTTGTCATGAGGAATCTCGCTCAACTGTGGCTCGGCGTTCTTGCTTGTGTTATGAAGGATCTTAATATTTTCTTCATCTCATTTTTTTTATTTATTGTCACTCAATAAGTGTAATTTGTGCCTCTTTTTCCTGTAGACAGTTAATAGCCGAAATCTTGACTACTCTCACTTTGTATCACTTCCATTGGCCATACATCCTGAGCTGGTCAACAAGCTCATCAACTTCCAGAACTCAGTTCTTGGAATTACAGTAGTTAATGAAGATGAAAATTTGGAATGTGATTCAAGTGGTAAAACTTCTGATTCAGAAGGTGAGCAGAACTTGAGCGAACCACAGATTGCGGTGGAACTCAAAACTGAAGATTCTAATGATGGTGTTAAAATGGATAAAACCAACATACCACTCGTGAGTTACTCGCCTAAAGTATCTAAGTCCTCTACCTCAGAATCAAAGGCTTCTAAACTTTTAGGTATAAAATCTAAGTACTATGCTACTTTTATCAGAAGATAAAAATGGATTCGTGTACTGTGTTGTTGTAAAAAACTTCTGTGCTGAAAATTCTTATCTCTGCTTTTCCTTCTGAAGTTCATTATAATATCTATCCCTAATGGGTGCATTATTTCCTTCTTTATGTCTTAATCTGTGACGAAATTGACGAATTTTTTTTCTTGTCAACAGATTTGGGAATTGAGAAATCCATCTTTATTAAACCAAAAACATTCCACTTGACTGTGCTCATGCTGAAGCTTTGGAATAAGGACCGAATTGAAGCTGCTGCTGAAGTTTTGCGGGTAGATGTTTGTAATTACATGGTCATTTTCTTTTGTTGTAATATCATTTTCTCTGTCTAACTTTTCAAAATAAAATATTTGATTTCCATCGTCTTCCCAGAGTGTCTCACCAAAAGTAATTGATGCTTTGGAGAGCCGACCTGTGTCTATAAGACTGAAGGGTTTGGTAAGTCTTATTCCAAGTTATACAATTATGGATTTCAGGCTGTTAGGTTATACCTTATAATCATACACTTACTCCTTGGCAGAATAGTCATTACACTTGCTCTTTATGATCTTTTTTTCCAAGTTTACTTTTTATGATCTTTATTTGTCTGTGAACATTAGGTAATGACATCTGAAGGTGTTGCTTGAATATTTGTGTTCCTCCTAGGTTATATCATCTCTTAATTGAAGCTAATTTTGTTTCTACACTGAGCTAGTTGATTATGAAACTTTAACTAGCATGGTAACTCTTTACCTTGAATTTTTGTCTGTGGAGTTTATATTTGCTTTATCTGTTCTTGGGTGAATCATCTTTTACTAAGCGGCATAATAAGTAAAGGCTAATGCCCAAGAAGTGGATAACCTATCATTGGTGGGCATGAAATGTTTGAGACTAAAATCTCTAGAAACCCTTTAACTTTTACTGAAGTTGCATGCAAGTTATATTACAAAATAATTACTCATGGACATAAAAAGTTCAGATTAAATTTATAGAAACCCTTAAACTTCTACTGAAGGTTCATGTAAGCACTATTACAAGATTCAAATATGTACTTCAAAATTTCAAAAGACATGCTAAGAGAAGTGATCAAAACACATCTGCCACTACTCATCTCAGCTCATGTCAGTAGAGGCCAAAACATGAAAATGAAAGGATGCTGTAAATTGAGCAAAAGGTGATTAATTGTTTTCTTGCTGTCGCAGACATACTTCACTGTGAAAGTATTAATGGTTATCTCGACGCAGCAAACATATGTCGAATTTAGGATTCATTGATTAAAAGTAAGAGATGAGTGAGAGGAAACAAGGGAAGGATAGCCCTAGCGGTAAGGATTCTTCATCTACCACAAGATTGTTAGTTTTAGTCATGATGAGAGCAAGGTTGGAAAGGGTCACTGTTGGGATCCTTTGTAGGGGAGGCGGTGGGCTCCATTTGATGAAAGACATCTTAGAGCAAATCGCCTTTCAGTACTCACAGTTTTTAGTATTATGAGCCTAAGATTATTGAAACATTCATATAGGAAGTGTTAGAAACTAATGTTTTTTATTATTTAGGTTCATACGGATGAAGATCATCTATATCTTTTTTTCCCCAGTATTAAACATTCTTTAAAATTTGACTTTCACTCTGTCTTTTACTTCAAAAGTAAAATGATAGATCTCATACTAGAGATATTTGAAATATCCAACTTTAAGGGTCAAATCATCTAACATGCTTGTTCTTTTTTTTCTTTTTATTAGTATACATGTTTTGAACGTGATACTCTATGTAATATTGCCATGCACCACAGAATTTCAATAGTTGATTTTAGTTGTTCTTCTCAGTAACTCTGTTGGATTTTCCCATTTATAAGAGTAATTGCCGGGCTAAGGATACAGTATTACTTGCTCAGATATGCATATTATCCACTCAAATTTTATTGTATGGATTCTGATGTCTGTTATTGTGCTATAATAGTTTGCTAGTTTCAAATATTTTCTTGTGGTTTGATAATTTCTTATCATTGACAGTGACTGGGGATTTATTAATAAGTTAATGGCTTGGGGGAAAACACTAAAAAAAACTTACTTTCAAACAGGATACAGGGAATGAGTAGTCATATTATTGTTAATATATTTTAAAGAAACTGTCACAATTGAAGAAGAAACATAGATCAGGCCTGCTGACTTTATACGTTTAAAAGGAAGAATTACAGAAAATGACAACACGTAAGAGAGAGTGTAAATGTAAAATAGCAAAATGACTTCTTTTTTTAAAAAAAAATTAAAAAAAATCAGAAACAACCCAAGGGTAAATGTGTATTAGAGCCTTCGAATATGCCACTGGTAGCAATGTTGACCTACTTGGAATTAGGTGAAAGCAAATGAACAAAATGATCAAGTACTGCAAAAAGAACATTTGCTCTTATATTATATTTAGAATTTCTTTTCACGTGACACCATTCTCTTTCTATAGATGCTTCTTCAATTGGTTGGTCTCTGTACGTGTGTGTGAGAGAGACTATATATCATGTATGCTGGATGTTTCTTGACTGTAGCTTCTAATGAGATTTCACAAGTTCACCATTTTTCTGGCTGGAACTCAGATTGCTTTTATTCTGTAGGAGTGCATGAAAGGTTCTCCAGCAAAAGCTCGTGTTGTATATGCTCCTGTGGAAGTAATTGGTGGTGAAGACCGACTTTTACGTGCCTGTCGTATCCATAATTTCTGGTGTCTTCTTCCCTCACCCTACCCATTTCTTGAATCTGTCTGCTATTTCTAAGGGAATTTTTTACCTGCGTTTGATATTCCTTAGCCTTTCTAGAGGTGATCACCAATGCGTTCATTGAAGCTGGTCTTGTTCTTGAAAATGATTTAAACCAGAAGTTAAAGGTATATCTTTCAAGGTGTCAAGTCTTTATTCTGGTTAATTTTGTCGGCAATTTCTTTATTGTTTGTCTCTCTATTTTCATTGATGCTGTGTTCAAATACTTTGACTGTTCGATCTAGTGCTGCTGCTTCTTTGCTTTTCCTTCCCCCACTGACCCCTCCACTTTCTTTTCTCATAAAAAGCAATTTATTCATTGCAATCAAGGGCCTAAAAGTACAAGGCACCTGGTAGAGAATCTGTTAATACAGTCAGAAATGGTGCAAACCTCTTTTGAAAAGTGAAACAGTTCCCCTCTCTACCAAGAGTAAATATGTCTACATCCATTTTACTTCTGACACCTTCTCGAACTCAGCATCCTCAAACCCTAACTCATTCTCACCTTTTGCATTCCAACTTTATATGTTTGGAACTTGTTTCTTCTGTTGCATTATGCTTGCTGATGCTTTCTTGTGGTGTTCATTTGTTTTGTTCTGGTATCAAGTATTTAATAATTGAAGATTATGCTTTAGCTCATTCAAGTACGTTTTATCTTTTATAGTTACTTTCAAGAAAAACTTGACCCCCTAAAATTGTTTGTGGACTTGCACTTGATGGCAGTTACTTTTCTAGATGTATTCTATTGTCGTTAGTGGCCTTTCTCCTTTTACATATCTAATACCAGAATGCTTGTATAGCTTATCCGTGACTGTCGTGGTGAAAATTGCTAAACTTGTATTGTTTTTATTTTTGTTATCTTCTTGATTTGATAAGTTCCTGATAAGCCTTTTCTGCCCCTTATGCAGTTGCATGCCACCATAATGAATGCACGGCACAGAAAAAGGTGTCATTTTTAAATCTTTTATTGCATATCTTGTTTATTTGTTGGCTGAAAGTCTCTATCGTGATTCTATCAGTTGCATAATTTCCATTACTTTTAAGGTTAGCACTGACTTACTGTTCTCCAATTGATAGCAAAAAAGGATCAAAAAAGGCTGATTCCTTTGATGCACGAAAGATTTTTGGTCAATATGGCTCGGAAGACTGGGGGGAGTATCTTATCTGCGAAGCTCATCTTTCACAAAGGTTTGTGTTCGATGACAATGGCTATTACCATTGCTGTGCTTCCCTCCCATTTCCTGAAGAGATGCAACTTGATTGAGACATTGAGTTCTAGAATCTAGGTTTAATAGTTTGTTTTTTTTTCTGTTATCGGTAGTATGTTCTTGTACTTGGTTGTGTTGAATCGCCATTATACTCTAGGCCGTTTGATTGAAGCTGAGAGTTGTTATTCTGTGTGTGACCATGTACCCTGCAAGCCACATATGCCTCTTCTTCTTTTTTTTTTAACTCAATATCATCTGTAGAATTCAAAAAATTCAGGTCCTGCATTAAGCAACATGATGAACTTTTTCTGATAGTTTGGACTTTGGACAGTGATATTTTGTGGCTCGAAGATGGTTTCCCATGGACTGGCACTGCTGCTTGTCTTCATTTAACTAGGAACTAGTAGGATGAACTGCTTGTTCCTTTAGCCTCGGTTCTCTTATTATCTCGTTGTTATTTTTGCTTCTGCTACTGCCTTTTTTCATCTCTTTGAGCAAAGTATAATCTCTCTACATTCTCAAGGTAGGGATATGATCTGCATATACACCATTCTCTGTCAAGCTCCACTAGTAGAGCTGTATTTCCCCACTATAGGGGGTGGAAGTTTGTTGCAACCTTTTTGTATTTATTTGGTCGATATATTTGCCTAGCAAATTCAGATTAATTGGAGCGTGAGTTATAGATACTAGATGATTTTACCAAGAAGGCGCCAGCCTTCAAATGTTCCAAATGGCTCACCTTCCCCGCCATTTTTTTTCCTAGTTAAGTTAGCAATTAATTGTTATTTCTTAACAATCATGCAAAGTATCAACTTAACAGGATAAAAGTAAACGGAGGGAGTACAAATAAATCCCAATAGAAAGTTTTGGAGTCAAAGATTAAAGATCCAATAGAAACTCGTGAGGATCTAGCAATTACTACAGGTTTGTTATAAGTCACTGTCGTTCAGTAAGGATTCAAATGATATCGGCAGACCAAAGAATCAATAATGAATATGGGCTGTCAAATAGCCGCCTCAAAAAATTAGACTTCACCTTCAAGAACCAATAATTCATATAATGTCGTTTTTGCTTATAGTAAATTGTCGATGAAGACATAAAGACGCCTTCTCATTTATTGTTCACTATCTTCTCATTCAACATAACCAACCCATTCAAAGTTTGAATGTCTTTCAAATTTCATTCATTCCTATTTGTGTCCACAAATAGGGACGGATGTAGCAGTTTGATAGAATTAAAATTTTGAATCCGCTTATTTTAAAATATAGTTTGCTCCCTATTGAACAGTATAATTTCATCCTCATGACTTGAAATTGAATTTCTTAGTAATTTTATGTATATGTACATATATGTAATACACATGTTATGTTAATGGAGCCTTTTCAAAAATTTAATATTTCCAATTTGAAATACAAAAGTAAGGGAAATGGTGAGATTTGGTGGAGAAAAGAGACAATAATGGATTAGCTAAGAATCACATTATTATCGATCATTAGAAGAGGTTTATATAATAAGACATTTCATTATCTGAATACGTCCAATATATCGAAAAGAATAAAACAACTTTAATAGTAGTATATATCCAATCTTTTGATCACAAAAAGGGAAAAGATTAATGGATTAAAGTAGGCAATAATTGTTGGAGAGAGACATTAATTAACAATTAAAAAATATACACACCAAAAAGCTAATATTCCACAAAGGAAAATACTTTAATTCAAAAGTGTAGGCAACTACCAAAACACGACAAGAAATTTCGACCAGATTCCTAATCTATCCATCCCTGCCAGCAACTAATTTCCATTAATATTATTAAAACCCCTAATTATTCAATACAGCATTAGCTAACAACAACAATAATAATATGCCCAGTGTACGTACATAGTTCCTGACAAATAGAATCTAAAGAAGATAGAGTATACATCGATTTAACTTCTACTTCGTATTATTATATTGATAAATTTTCAATTTAAATAAATTATCTCTAAACTATTGAATTTGAAAATAGAAACAGAAATAGCGAAATAAAACGCTATTAAAAACTATACATAATTAAAGTCTACTTAAATTTATATCCACACATTTCATAAAAAAAATCAAAGAAACAATATAGGCCCCCCCATATTCTAAAGTTTATAGTTGGTCGGTGCATTTGGTGGACCAAACCCTAGTTGTCTCAGCACTCATGCCACCATAATCTCTACTTCTTTTTTGAAAATAATAATAATCATTATTTACCCCTTAGAGGACCCCTCCATCGTTCAATTTGTCCTAAAAGTCGGGTAACATGTGTTTTTTTTTTAATTATTTAATATTTTATATTCGAAATTTACTGATTCGATCAGGTTGAATTTGTATTAATAAAAATGAATAAATGAGTAATTTAAAGAGCATATTATAAGTTATGGTCATTAGAGCTGGAATTCAAGACCCAGGGGAAAGACATTCCAACCAAAGATATTAATGATTATGAGATCAAGTGAAATTTACGTTGAGTTTCAAAACTATTACTTCCAAAATAGTAGTTCATTTAATTTGAACTTTCGCCGAGTAAGATCTAATAAGGAAGTAATTAAAGTGTTTTTTTTAAACGAATTTTTAGTTATTTCATTTGAAATTCGAAATCTTTAATTTAAAGTGAAGAGACTTTAATAAAAATATAATACGCTATAAATTCAATGAAACTCAATATTTTCGGTACGAAGCATTGCAAAAAGATTACCTTCAAAATACTACACTAGTTTTGAATCCTTAGGTGTGTTAGGTAAGGAGGAAATTGAATATTATTACATTTTCATGTTCGATTAGTTAAATATTTTTAAAGGAAAATAAATTTCTTAGAAATGAGGAAAATGATTATCATAGTGAAAGTAGCTAAGAAAAATAAGTTCTACCCCGATTGTGCATGTTATATCCACCCCAATACACCACCTTTATTTATTATATTATTTATCTATATTATATACAAATATTACGTTGTTCATGAAAAAAATGTTCTCCTTGTTTCTAAACTCACCAACATGTTAAAAATACGGTAAACTCAATGCTTTTAAAATTGATGAATACACTAAATTTAAATTTTCTAATATGCCTCGGATCCAAAAATCATACCCATTATTGATGTTTCACATCACATGGATGAAGACTAATTATGAGCTTTGAGACATTTCCAAAAAAGCATATGAGTGCCAGCTTGGATATTTAATATTTAATTTTAATATTATATCATTAAAAATAAACATGAATAGATATGCATTGACCCTTATACATTCTCATATCCCCCCTTGTCATATTTTATGCTACAGTGGAAAATCTCATGAACTTCATTGGTTAAACTTTATATATTAAAATATATTTGTACACTCCTACTACGTATACTTACTATAAATATGTGACAAAGAAATGCCTATATGTGTCATCCAAAAGCAATTTTCTCTCTAAGTCTATTATTAGTAGTTAATTAAATTATTTTTTATAGTGAAAATGGCTGGCGGCGTAGCTATTGGAAGTTTTAGCGATTCATTCAGCGTTGTGTCTCTTAAGGCCTATCTTGCTGAATTCATCTCCACACTCATCTTTGTCTTCGCCGGAGTTGGTTCCGCCATTGCTTACAGTTAATAACTCCTCCTATCCGATCCTCTTTTTCATTTTTATTGTTTCACTAATTAGAACGAGTTCTACAGTTTTAACTTTGGTTTTATTGCTTCTGACTCGAATTACGTCCATATATAGGCACATCACATGGTTAATGCTTATTCTGAATTCATATCAAATAGATCGATTCAACGATTTTAAGTTCTAGATCATAATTAACTCTTTTTGCTTATTGAGTTTTTGATACAAATACCGCGTTTGAAGTCAAAGTTATTGAGTTCTACTAAACTCATAACCTTTAACTAGTATAGATCCGCTTCTGATCATGCATATTACTAATGCAACTATATGCACATGTAGATTTTATTTTTGTGCAGTTCCGCTATATGAGAGATTTTAAATTTTGTATTGTTTGGATACATACAGGCAAGTTGACAACAAATGCTGCACTTGATCCGGCTGGGCTCGTAGCTATTGCAGTTTGCCATGGATTTGCTCTATTTGTGGCCGTTTCAGTTTCAGCTAACATTTCTGGTGGTCATGTTAACCCTGCTGTCACCTGCGGATTAACCTTCGGCGGCCATATTACCTTTATTACTGGCTCCTTCTACATGCTTGCTCAACTTACGGGCGCCGCTGTAGCTTGCTTCCTCCTCAAATTCGTCACCGGAGGATGTGTAAGCCCTTCAATTTTTACCTATTTATCGCGTAAACATGACCGATTTTATTTTTTTAGATTACTAATTTCACTTTTTACGACGATTTGATCAGGCTATTCCAACCCATGGAGTGGGAGCTGGCGTGGGGATAGTTGAAGGACTTGTGATGGAAATAATTATCACATTTGGTTTAGTGTACACTGTGTTTGCAACAGCAGCTGACCCGAAGAAGGGTTCATTGGGCACAATTGCACCGATTGCTATTGGTTTCATTGTTGGAGCTAATATTTTGGCTGCCGGTCCATTCTCCGGTGGATCAATGAACCCAGCTCGTTCATTTGGACCTGCAATGGCTTCTGGTAACTTTGAGGGTTTCTGGATCTACTGGATTGGTCCATTAGTTGGTGGTAGTTTGGCTGGTCTTATTTACACCAATGTGTTCATGCAACAAGAACATGCTCCTCTATCCAATGAGTTCTAAATTGAATTTGTTTGAGTTTGATTTGTGGGACTAAAAAAGCCCCATTTGAATTTCGTTTTTAAAAAAAGAGGGAAGAAAAAACAATTTTTTTTTGTTGTTTCTTTCTTTGTTTTTTCCCAATTGTTGTTTTGTTTTTCTAGTTATTGGTTTGCAGCTATATATGCATTATCTTTTGGTGAGTTGTTCGTGTTATGATGCTCTGATTTGATTACATGGTTCGCAATCATTCATTAGTGTCTAGCTTTTTATTATCTTTTTGTAATTTTAATATTGTTCGGTCTGTGTGGATAGTTAGAACGTAGAAGTGTCTAATGAACAAATTTGATTAACATAAAACATACTAAGTTAATGAACAAATTAATGAAATAATTATGAATATCAAATGGTTTAAATTCGTGCGAGATAAAATGAACTAAATTAATAAATATATGAATATTTTTAGATCGCTTTCCCAAAAAGGAGAAAAAGAAATCAACTTTTCACTTGTAGCTATAAAAAGTGAAGAAAATGATTTAACTATAAGATAACTAACCTAAAGCATTTTTTTTTTTTTAATTATAAAAATAGGAAAAGTTATTTTTATCATGTAAAGACAAAAGTGTAGATAAAATCAATTTGTTAGCAACCTTTCACGTATAGTAATGTTGACTTTTGGGTGAGTGGTTGGTGGACTTGACAGATACATATACCATTCTTAGAATAATTCAAATTGTCGAAGGCGGCTATTTATATAAGTGACAAATTGTACTACAGTTACTAAAGCCAAATATATGGTCTGATTTTCTCATTGAGAATAGGAAACAAGACTTTTTTTGGTTTCCTTTTTGGGCCGTGGTCCAATTCTCTTCCTCCTCCTTGGGCCTCAGGGGAGTCTTCATTAATAACTCCATTTAGTGGGCCGGACACTTCATTTTGTATGGATAATCTTTATTTTGAGGTGATGCTGATTTTTTGCCTTACATGATGGTGTTTTTGCTGCTTATATAATCAAAGTACCCTTATCGATTGGGCAATTTTTTTTTTTTCACTTGACATTCGATATCGATTTTGAATTTTGACTAATAATTATTCATATTCATAGTATGGATAGATGCAACATTGTGGAGTAGAAAGTTCACTTAAAATCGATATGAATAGTAAATTTAAATTCACAAATTTGAAAATAAGTTAAAGTTTAGGCAAAATTCACCTGTTTTCTAACCTAAATTTCATGTTTCAGCCCAACGCTTAATGTTGAGGCTGGTATTCATTTAAGGTATAAAAAATAAGTGTATAAAACCTTAAGATATTTTTATTCAATTATTATTTTCATATTAAAAAATACTTAATTTCTAGTAATTTTATTTGAAACCCCACCAATTTCATTTTTCAAAATGGGTGGTAGTGAACACCAACCCGACCCGACCTGGTAACATGCAATGGCAATTTGAAAGACATGGGCGGGGTTTTGTGTTAGGGAACATTTGGTGAACCTAAAATCGAGTGTGTATAGTACAAATAAAATGCCCCAAATCTCAAGCCTTCGCCTCCTATTCTCCTCCGCCAATCACCACGCACTTCTCACTTCCCCTTTAACCCCAAAATCTCCGCTTTCCCTTTCTCATCTCTTCAAAATCAAACACCCATTTCTCCATACCCACACGCACAAGCCCCGTCGTCTTCTCTTCGCCGCATATTCAAGAAAACCCCGTAACATCGAACGACCCGGTTCGTTGAGCGGTTCAAGAAGGCGTAGTAGTAGCAGTTCGAAGACGGAGAATAAAGGGAAGTCGGCAATGGAAGAAAGTAGTAGTAGTGCGATTGCTGAGTCTGTTGGGTTTAATAAAAGAAGGGCTGAAGGTAAAGATAAGAATGATGGTCCCAGGAAAAACCTTCAACTCAAAGTTCGCAAACTCAACCCTGTTAATACTATTTCATACGTCCAGGTACTTAATTACTCCTGTTAACAGGTTTCCCTTTTTTATCTTGTTGTGAAGAAATCATTTTTATTGAAATGAATGGAAAAGGAAAGTAAGACAAACAAATTGTAATCGAGGGAGTAGTACATGTTTGTTTCACTACTAGGTTTTGATCCTGGTTTGTTATGTGGTTGAATGAAGATGATTTCCATGTTTGTTTTCGATGAAGTAATGATATATACTATTGCTATCATCGAAGAAGATGGAGAAAAAAAATTACAAAATGGTAGAAATGAAAAAACTTTGTTAGTTGCATTGCATAAAAACACTATGCTAGTGTCAGGGAGCTAACAAAGTTCTAAAACATTTATAGTTCCCATGTTTTTTTGGACACGAAGTTGGTACATGTAGTAATTGTGTAGGTCTAGCGAGTGGGTCGCAGGGGGGACATGGTGGATTGTTTAACTAAATTCAAAAAAATATGTTTGTATGTTTTAAGGGAACAAATGGTATGGATAGAGTTACAAGGTATATTGGTGAGGAAAATGTTTAATTTGGAACTTTTTCTGAATCATTTCTAGTTTTAGTTGGGTTTAAAAGTTGATGACACGTGTGTAGGTCCGGTAGGATAAGACGAGGATAGTGTTTTGACAACTATAAGTGTAGTTTGAAGCTAGTGATATGGAGTAGGAGTGAGGACATTGATTAAAAAATGGCTTCTTTTTGATGGGAAGTATTTTTCTTCGAGAAAACGTTTTTTCACATTTTAACACCAAAATATGTTTTCTTCAAGTAAACCATTTTTAGCAGAGGGATTCCAATTCAATACTAAAACAATCAGTATAACAGAATTCAGCGCGATGGTTATGTTAGTCCTGGAAAGTAACATAACATGAACTAGCAGCCCTAGTAAGGTCCTAGTCCTATTTATAATTTTTTTTTGATATGTTTAAAGCAGATTTGACAATTTATTTTTGCATAAAGGGACTCTAAAGTTTCTATGATTTTGGGCAGATACTTGAATGTGCAAAGGTTTGTCTGGTTGGATTGAAATCTTATTTCCCAAGACATGCCTAAATTTATGATTATGTGAATCTTATAACTGATACTGTTCCTCTCTCACTTCCTTGCAAATAAATTGAAAAGTCATTGACTTCTCTTCCTTTAAATTCTCACAGATCCTTGGGACTGGCATGGATACACAAGATACAACACCCTCAGTCCTTCTCTTCTTTGATAAACAGAGGTTTATTTTTAATGCTGGAGAAGTAAGTATGTTATATTGTCGAATTCAAATCCAATGTGTATGGCACCTAGTTTCTCTACTGTTTCAGATGACACCGAAAGGATAATCTAATCTTATTTGGGTGTTGTATTGTTAGTCAAGACGTACATTTCATATTTTGGAACAGCCTCCCTACCCCACAAAGGTAGAGGTAAGGTCTGCGTATATCTTATCCTCCCCAAACTCAACTTGTGGCCCTCGCCAGACCCAACTTGTGGGATTACTGGGTACATTGTTATAATGACATTGAAATCTTAGGGCCCTTCTCTTATGGGAAGCAGAATACCAACTTGAACCTGAAAGAGGAGCTACCTATTAAGTTAATTTAATTTCTTGCAAGGGTTTCCTTGAATTTTTGTAATTCTATTATTCTCATGACTAAATTACTGCATAGATAAGATCCATAGGGACCAACTGGCTATTAGATTTTGTACAGGAACAGATGATAAGACCACATGCAGCAATTTTCAAGTTATGATGAATAGCAAGTCATACTTTTTGTTTGGTATTAAGAATGTTTTTGGTTATTGTATTTGACAAACTCCTAATGAGGAACTGTGCTTTTTAATGATGGGTTAATTGGTCATCTACTTCCTGCATCACCATTATCCTAGTGGGTTTTCATTCCACAATGTTGTTCTGCAGATTGTTTCCCATTCATATGCATTTATTGCTCTCTTTTGGTTCTATTTCCTTTGTGAAGAAACAGAAAAAGTACACTTGGACTTGTTTCTTTGTATCTAAATCCGTTCTTCTGCTTCAGGGATTGCAACGCTTCTGCACAGAGCATAAAATTAAGCTATCAAAGGTATGGAACTATGGATATGTATAATTCGTTTGTTCGTAATCAAGTTTATACCTCTGAACTGTTCTTTCAAGTATGATGTTGATCTTATTGTGGAAGATGTATATACATCTTTTTTCTTCGTTCTTCTTTCCCAGATTGATCACATATTTCTGTCGCGAGTCTGTTCAGAAACTGCCGGTGGACTCCCAGGTCTGTTTCTATAGCTTTTCTTATTGAGTGACTAGATTAATCAATGTTGGAAAGACACAAGTGCTAATGATTGACAGAGGTTGTTTAAGAACCACTGAATATGTGAAATTCTTTTGCTTGCAGGTCTTTTATTGACTTTGGCTGGCATGGGAGAAGAAGGAATGTCTGTGAGTGTCGGATTAACTTGGTTTACTTGTAAAATATCAATCAGATAATTGGCTGATATAAATGATTATAACTAAATGATACGAATTACAATTTTATTTTGAAGGTCAATGTATGGGGTCCTTCTGATCTCAAGTACTTGGTCAATGCAATGAAATCATTCATCCCAAATGCCGCCATGGTCCATGCACGCAGTTTTGGCCCACCTGTTGATTCTTCCGGGGCTACTGATGAACTCTTTGTTCCTATTAATGATGAGGTTGTCAAAATATCTGCTATTCTGTTGCGACCACGCTACTCAAAAGTGTCTAAGACGACAAAGGAAGGATCCTCTGAACTTGATGATTCACTAGTTGGTGTCAATCATTTTGAAAAAAAAAATTCAGCAGAGAGGATGCAGTCCACAGCTGAATTTGCATTGAAGCCTGGGGATCTTGCGGTAGTCTATATTTGTGAGTTGCCTGAAATTAAGGGAAAGTTTGATCCAAAAAAGGCTGCTGCTCTTGGGTTGAGACCTGGCCCAAAATGCCGTGAATTGCAACTCGGGAATTCCGTACAGTCAGATCATCAAGAAATCATGGTAAGAATAGGGATTATTATTTGCTGTTACTTTACTTCGTACTCATCTCATTGTTTCAGTGAGCATTGCGCAGGTTCACCCTGGTGATGTATTGGGGCCTTCTGTTCCTGGTCCTATTGTACTCGTTGTTGACTGCCCAACACCATCTCATCTGCAAGAATTGTCTTCTATACATTCTCTCACTCCATATTACTCAGATCCATCCGAACAATCCAAGGAAATGTGCAAAAAAGTTGATTGTGTGATACACCTTAGTCCTGCTTCAGTAATGTGTACAACTGAATATCAACAATGGATGTCAAGATTTGGTGAGGTGCAGCACGTCATGGCAGGACATCAGCTGTGAGTAACCTTATAATGCTCTCTTCTTTTCAGGCTGATATACATCTTTCTGCGGTTTGTG
Organism: Solanum pinnatisectum; assembly: GCA_035578085.1. Taxonomy (NCBI): domain Eukaryota; kingdom Viridiplantae; phylum Streptophyta; class Magnoliopsida; order Solanales; family Solanaceae; genus Solanum; species Solanum pinnatisectum. The sequence continues at coordinate 53,062,818 of CM069078.1, read as the reverse complement.
TGTATTTCCTGCTTATATACCAGCATGATTTTCTTGTAAAAATTGCAGGAAGAATGTTGAAATTCCAATTCTGAAGTCTAGTGCAAGAATCGCCACAAGGCTTAACTACTTGTGCCCTCAATTCTTTCCTTTGCCTGGTTTTTGGTCTCTTCCACAGTTGAAGAGCTTACCCTCAGTCTCTAAAGGTCCAAGTGAGGTACATTATATTGGAATTATGCTTGAATGGAAGATAAGTTTACTTTGGACAGTGAATCAATATTGGGTATGCTTGTTTAATTGAGAAGTTTATCTTTATCTTTTGTTTCTGCAGTTTTCTCTTCCAGCTTCATGTCAAGTTATTACAGCAGAGAACCTCCTCAAGGTGAGAGTTTATATATTTGATCCAGTTGCTACTGGCGTAAAATTAGAATCTAGAAACTGTATGCCATGTTTGGTTTTGTTTGGTTAGGAATGTGTTTGAGCTTTTCTGTGGAATTGACTGCAATTTACCTCATGCGTTGTTTGACTTTGATGCTGGGTTGGACATCACTCAAAATGAACAACTTTTTTGTGGAACAGTTCCATCTTCGCCCATATGCACAGCTTGGTTTAGACAGATCTGGTATTCCTGAAGTTACTTCTCGGCGAAAAATCATAGAAGACTTAATTACAGAAATTCCTGAAATTGTGGATGCTTCTGAGCATATTACCCAAATGTTGCATCATGGCAACAACATTGCAAATGGAGGCAGCATGACTTTGCAGGCCAACAATGTTGTGATAGAAGAGCCCTGGTTGCATGAAACTGCATTACCTAGTTGTTTGGAAGGTATAACAAGAGAGGATATGGAGATTGTTCTTCTTGGAACGGGCTCTTCCCAGCCTTCAAAATATCGAAACGTCACTTCTATTTTTATCAATCTTTTCTCAAAGGGAAGTGTTCTGTTAGATTGTGGTGAAGGAACATTGGGACAGCTAAAAAGAAGGTAATGTATAAGCTCATTAATATCAATTTTACATATGGTTTTTGTTTAACCGCAGTTTGGGGGATAATGTGCTTCTTGGTGAACAGATTTAGTATTGAAGGTGCTGATGAAGCTGTAAAAGGTTTAAGGTGCATTTGGATTTCTCATATTCATGCTGATCATCATACTGGTATTGCAAGAATACTTGCTCTCCGACGCGATTTACTCAATGAAACTCCTCATGAACCTTTAGTTGTTGTGGGACCACGGCAGCTTAAGATATTCCTTGATGCATACCAAAAGCTTGAGGACCTAGATATGCAGTTCCTCGATTGTAGGCAGACTACAGAAGCTTCATTGAAGACTTTTGAATCAGGTGAAAACAAGGATGTGAATGGGAGTGTAGGTGTACAAAATGATCAAAAGGATGGTTCTAACTTATTTGCTAAAGGGAGTCGTATGGAGAGTTATTGGAAGAGGCCAGGCAGTCCAGCTGATGCATCTGCGGCATTCCCATTGCTGGCAATGTTGAAGAGAGTTCTGAGAGAAGCAGGATTGGAAGCATTGATCAGCTTTCCTGTTATTCATTGTCCACAAGCATATGGTGTTGTCCTGAAGGCGGCAGATAGGACTAATAGCACTGGGAAGAAGATACCAGGGTGGAAAATTGTTTATTCTGGCGACACTAGGCCTTGTCCAGAACTAGTTGCAGCTTCCCATGGGGCCACAGTTCTTATTCATGAGGCAAGTTGTGAAATGCTTTATGGTTTCCCCCCCTTTTGGTTACAAATATTCCTCCCAAGTTGTCAATAGAATCTTACAACATGCTATACTCTTGGCTTAACAATTCTCATAAAAATTTCAGTTGCCACATGTTCCCCATTTTAGCATATATAAAAATTTGGGTGTTTAATGCAGGCGACCTTTGAAGATGGCATGGTGGAAGAAGCCATAGCAAGAAATCACAGCACAACACAGGAAGCTATTGAAGTAGGGGACGCTGCTGGAGCATATCGAATCATCCTCACTCATTTCAGTCAAAGATACCCAAAAATTCCAGTTTTTGATGAAACACACATGCACAAAACAAGCATTGCTTTTGATATGATGAGTGTTAACTTAGCAGACCTACCCATGCTTCCAAGAGTTCTTCCATATCTTAAACTGCTATTTCGTGATGAAATGATTGTTGATGAATCTGATGATGTAAATGTTGCTACAGCAGCTGCTATTTGAGTTATTGAATAACACACATTGATTAGTTTCTTTTTATGCGTTTATACGCAGGAGTTAAATCATAGTGAATCTGTTGATGCTGAAGTGTTCTTGTTCTCTTTTAAGTTTTCCGCATTCACTGATCAGTGCATGAAAGCTGAGATATTAAGTTGGCGTTGGTACACAAATTGAGTAATATTTTATACTCCCTCCCATTTTATATGTCACTTTTTTAATATTTTCTTAAGTCAACTTTATAATAAATGATGAATACGTTTTTAAGATTAATTAACTACTCTATTAAGGGTATAATAGGTAAAATATGATAATTTATGCATAAATTTTATAAAATGACAAGTATTATGGTTCAACTATTTATAAAAAGGGGTGACATATAAAATGTGACGAAGGGAGTACTTCCTTTGTCCAATAATAGTTGTCCACTATTAAATTGGGACACACCTTAAGGAACAATAAATAATAGGATAATATTACTAGAGTATCCTTTGAATAGATGTAATGCTTTGGAAAATGTATTAGATATTGAATATCTAGTATTCACTAGCAATGGTAAAACCAACGAAAAAAAGTGAAATTATCTCTTGATAGACACCGCAAGATTAAAGTTTCTTTAAAATTTATCCACGTTAAAATCTGATGATAGACAAGTACTTAAACATTGTATTAGATCATATTTTGACCAAAAAACATAGTATTAAATCATATTATTTGACCAAAAATAAAATCTAAATTATTTGCCAAAGTTTGAAAAGCACCAGCACTACAAAAGAAAACCAGAGTAAAGGCAGAAAAATTTGAATGGTTTTTAAGCTCTTCACTGAGTTATGCTTTGAGCCGCCGCCATGAGAAGAAGAAGAAGCAGATAACCTCAGATTGGGCTCAATTTGAAATTGCTGTGCTGAGGTGAACTGTTCCAATCTTTTTCAGTTTGGGTGTACTGTTAAATCGAATTTAGCTCTAATATTCATTCTTGTGGTTCCCGTTTTCAAGATTCTTTGAATTTCAGACCAGAGAGCTTAGAAACCATTAGAGCTTGTCTAGGGGATCAAATATTATCTTTTTGTTCAATGGGGGTTGAGATTTTGAATAAAGGTGCAAACTTTACCCAAAGAAAAAGAAAAAATGTAAGATTTTTCTTGGGTTATTTGTGATAATGTAGACTCTGTATAATTGTTGAGAAGTTTTTCTTCTATGGGTCTAGGTTTGTTACCAAGAAAGTCCTTCAGCTTGTTATTCAAGGATTTACATGAATTGGGTTTCTTTAAGGAGCAGAGAAGCCTTTGTAGAAAGTACTATTATGGTGCTTCTTCTTCATTACCCTTGTTGTATGTTTCTGATAAAGCTGTTATACCAACAAGGAATTCACTTAACTGGAAAGGTCGCAAGGTGTATTCAGTTGTAGTTACAGTATGCAAGTCTTTGAGTTGGGAAGTTGCGAAAGAGATTCCTTTTGAGAAATCTCTGAAAAATTATGGCTTGTATCATTCAATAAATGGCTATAGAATGATGATACATACATTTGCCTTTGCTGGAATGGATTTGGAAGTGTACACACTTCTTAAACAAATGATTTTCTACTTGCAGAATGCTGGTGTTGACTTATTGAAGGTAATGCATCTTGTTCTGTGTTCAAGTAATAATACAACACCTTCAACTCTTGTAGCTGATGAACTCATCAAGATTTTTATTGCAAATAAACTGTTTGATCATGCTATTGACGTTGTTAATCAGGTTAAGAAAATCAGGCTTGAACCAAGTATTTATTCATGTAATTACCTACTAAATTGCTTGGCAGTAGCAAATCAAGGGGAGAATCTTGCTAGACTATTTGAAACAATGAATAACTTTGGACCCTCACCTGATGTGATGACATACACAATCATGATGAATTTCTACTGTGAAAATTATCCAGGCACACAGAAGGTAGCTATAAAAGAAGCCTATAAGATTCTGAAAGAAATGCGGAAAAAAGAGATCAGTCTTTCTGCTGCAACATATAGTGTATGGCTCCTTGGACTCTGTAGAATTGAATGTCCTGATGTTGCTTTGAAATTCATTCGGAGACTGAGGTATGAGAACCAATCTTTGAATTCTTATTGCTACAATGCTGTAATTCATGGATTCTTTGCTGAAGGCGAAGTAAGTAAAGCTATAAGTGTTTTTGAAGAGATGAGTAATTCTGGAATAACACCAGATATATATAGCTATAGCATTCTTGTCAGCGGGTTCAGCAAATTCGGGATTATTGACGAAGGTTTATGTTCTATTCAAGGTATGCAAGATAATAACATCAAGCCTAACCCAATTAACTATAACTCAATTCTTCAGGGTTTGTGTGCAGCTGGAGCAGCAAAAATTGCAAAGGATTGTTTTCATTACCTTAAGAATTCTGGGTACAAAGTTGGCCAAACAGCTTACAACATTTTAATTACTGAATTTTGTGCTCAAGGAGATCTTAGTTCTGCCGATGAGCTACTGGAGGAGATGATCAGCAGTGACTTGGCTCCAGATGCTTCAACTTGTTTGAAACTAATTCGTGCTTCCTGTGACATGGGGTCTGTTGATAAATCATTGAAGTACAGGATTATGATGGTACAAAAAGGTTACCTGTCTGATACCATTACCTGCAATTTTATTGTTAAGCAGTACTGTACTGATGGGCGTGTGATGGAAGCTTTGCACCTGATTGATGAAATGGTGGATCGAGGCATCATCCCCAATTTGTTTACCTATCATGTAGTTGTTCAGCAGTTGTGCAAAGATATAAACACAAAGAAGGCATTGGAGTTGATCACGGTGATGCTTAAGAGGGACATGTTTCCCAATGTTACAGTTCTTAATATTCTTCTTGATGGATTTGTGAAAGAGTCCCATTTTAACAAGGCTAGTATGCTTTATATGGGAATGCTTAAACTTGAGATGACTCCTAACATCATCACATACACAATTCTTATTGACATGCTATGCAAGCGGGGGAAAGTGAAAAAAGCTGTTAGACAGATAAAAGTGATACAGGCCCACAAACTATTCATGAAAATAATCAGGGAGGGTATGAGTCCAGATAACATCTATTACACCTCCATGATTTCTGGCTTTTGTGAAATTAAAGACATGAGCATGGCTTGTGCTTTGCTCCTTGACATGCAGAAAAGAGAAGTCTGGCCTACTGTTGTTACTTATACTTGCCTCATTGATGCATTTTGCAAGTTAGATCAGATGGATGAGGCCAGGAGGTTGTTCAGAATGATGGTAAGACAGAACATCTCTCCTGATGTCTATATTTACAATTGTTTCATCCATAAATATTCCAAGTTACATCGAATGGATGAGGCCCAGAGGTTGTTTGATGGAATCAGAGAAACAAACATCTCTCCTGATTTAGTCACTTATAGAATAATGATCAAGGGATATAAAATGGTCAGAAATTATGATCTAGCTTATGACATGACTGATGAGATGCACAGAGTGTTCAACATTCCTCACACCTTGTCAAAAAAAAAGAAGAAAGATCCTGACGATGCATTGTTATAGTTAAATATGGTTAGTGAAGATTTATATAGTCGATCTCAACTTGTTTGAGACTGACGTATAGTTGTATTCAAAATTAAACTTGTTTTCTTTTTGCTTTCTTGACAAGTTTGTACGAGTCATTATTTTTGTGTTGTTGTTTCTACGGAATGTTCTCTTTAGTGAAGAACGTGTCTCTGTTACTTTTTGTTAATATTCAAACTTCATAGTGAACTTTCAGTCAGCTACTGTTACAATCTTACATTTGAAAGTTGAAACATGAATTGTCAGTACATCATGGATCATACTGTTTAGGATGGAGAAATTTCTTGCATTGTGTCTTCCAAAGAGTTTGTATCATCAAAATCTTGTTCCTCTGCTACATCTTGTAACTAATAAAGTTAATTTGTTAATCGGAGCAATAAAATATTTAGTGTTGGTGATGATATTTTCTTCGGAATAATACTCTTACAAAAATAATCTAAAAAGAGTGGAGTGTAAGCAAATTGTAGCCCTACTTTGGGAGGTATAAAGACACATGGCACGACAACACTCAACTATCTAATAATTAATATCCGCATCCACCCACCATTAGGGTCCATTCTGTTGGTATTAGTTCGATGAAACAATCAAATCAGGCTTGAGAAATGGATTCAACAGACCCACGGTGCGTACATGCGCGAGCCATCACAACAGGCGCCGCAAAAGCTAACCGTGCAGTGCTAAACAACCTCATCACTCTCTACTCCAAATCCGATCTCCGGTCAGACGCCGCCCGTGTTTTCCGGTCAATCCCATCACCCAACGTCGTTTCATGGACAGCCCTCACATCAGTATTCTCCAACTCACCGCTTTCCTTTCATCATTTCATTTCCATGCTCCGTCACCCTTCAAGAATCTTACCCAATAGCCATACTTTAACGTCCCTTCTCAAAACATGCGCCACTCTTCCTGCACTCACCTTCGGGGCACAACTTCATTCTGTTGCTGTCAAATTGGGTTTCTCTTCAGAGCTGTTTACGGCGTCAGCCCTTGTGTCATTGTATTTTAAAACTGGGTTGTCGAATAATGCGAAGAAGGTGTTCGATGAAATGTCTGTGAGAGATGAGGTTTGTTTCTCCTCGGTTATTGTTGGGTTTGCTCAGAATTATAAGCCTATGGATGCTTTGTCGACTTTTGTTGAAATGAGGAGGAGTGGTATGTCATCTACTATGGTTAGTGTTTCTGGGGCTTTGCGGGCGGGTTCTGACATGGCTATGCTTGAACAATGTAGGATTGTTCATGGGCACGCTATGGTAACAGGGCTTAATTTGAATGTCGTTGTAGGCAGTGCATTGATTGATGGGTATGGGAAATGTGGGCTTGTGGGGAACGCTCGTGGAGTGTTTGATGAGCTAGAAATGGAACTCAATATTGTCGGGTGGAATGCGATGATGGCAGGGCATGCTCAACAAGGGGAACATGGAAGTGTCATAGAGCTTTTCACTTTAATGGAAGAACGGGGAATGGTACCAGATGAGTACAGTTTCTTAGCTACTTTGACGGCATTATACAATGCAGGTTTAGTTGAAGAGACTGAGATATGGTTCAAGAGGATGACCGAAGAGTATAGTTTGGAGCCGTGTCTTGAGCACTATACATGTTTGGTGGGTGCATTGGGAAAAGTAGGACGTCTGGAGGAGGCAGAGCGAATTGCTTTAACCATGCCTTTTAAGCCAGATGCAGCTTTATGGCGAGTATTATTGTCTAAATGTGCATATCACGTGAATATGGATATTGCGTGGAGGATGAGTGATAGGTTGTTGGAGATTAACCCAATGGATGATTCAGCTTATGTGATTTTGGCTAATGCTTATGCAAGTGCAGGGAGGTGGGATGAGGTGAGGGAGGTATGGAAGAGAATGAAGGATAAGAAAGTGAGGAAGGAAGGTGGGAAGAGTTGGATTGAAGCGCTGGGAGAGGTTCATGTGTTTTTAGCTGGTGATAGGAGGCATGAGAGAACCAATGAGATTTATGCTAAGTTAACAGAGTTAATGGAGGAGATTGAGAAACTGGGTTACGTGCCCGTATGGGCTGAAATGTTGCATGAAGTAGAAGAGAAGGAGAAGAAGAAATCACTTTGGCATCACAGTGAAAAGCTGGCATTGGCATTTGGATTGTTGGATGGAACAGTACCACCTGGTAAAGCTTTGCGGATTGTAAAAAATTTGAGAATTTGCAGGGATTGTCATGAGGCATTTAAGTATATTAGTAGACTTGTTGAGAGAGAGATTATTGTGCGGGATGTTAATAGATACCATAAGTTCTTGAATGGAAGATGCAATTGTGGAGATCAATGGTAAGATATTGAGAAGAAATCTGAGTAAGGATCGAAGAAGACCTCAAACTGACGTCTTCTTGGCTTTCTCTTGCACAAAGATCTTTGCCTTTTATTGTTGATCTGTTAACTGACAAAGCCGTTTATTGAAAACCTTAAGAGTCTGCTAGCACTCAACCCCTCAGTTGAACTGAAGTTGTGGTCTCAAATAATTCGTGGTGTACACTGTATCCTTTCCTACATTCTTTTCAACTTTCAAAATGCTGGTATTGACTTGCATAATGTAAGCCGTCTTGCTCTGCAGACTTCATTCACCTAATAATGGTGCAAGATCTTATCTCGTTGCTGGAGTATTAATGAAGGTGTTTACTGCTAGATCATGCTATTGACATTGTTGAGCAGGCCAAAGAAATTGGACTTGAAACAGAGTATTTATTCATGTAATATCTTACTAAAATACTTGGCAGAAACAAGACAGAGGGAGGAGGATGCAACTCTTTTGAAGCAATAAAGAACTTTGGACCATCACCAGATGTAAGGACATTCACAATCATGATGTACTTCTCTGCAGAAATCATCCAGGGCAACAGGAGGTGGATATAAAAGAAGACTACGAGATTCTGGATACATATCTCCCAAAGTTCTAGAGGAGATTGAACATGAAAGAGAGATGCTCCGTTTAGCTGACAGATTGGGCGGGGAAATGAACCACATGAAACTCTCAGAGGCCAAGAATCAGTTTGAGGAGAAAAATTCCTCTATCAGACAAGGAAACGACATCAAGAAATTAGGCCAACAATCCCTACCAGAGACAACAGTTCAAGCCTTGGTAGACAGTGTTATCTGGTAACTATGCTAGTGGGAGATAGCAAGTAACCTCATGAAAGTAGTCAAAGTGCGCACAAGCAGATCCAAACACATGTTAGATTCGTGTAATTTTACATTATAATCTGCTTTAATTCGTTTGCAATTTCTGTCACTCATCACATTTTGTAACTAAAAAGCATAAAATACTAGTGAAGTGAGTCAGTGATGATATTTTGTTCCAAATAATAACTAATAAGAGCACCAAAAATGTGATTGTACATTTGTACTCTATCCACAGTGATTACCACTTTGTTGACAACCATGGAAAAATAAACTCATGTGAATATCGTGAAGAATTCATATAAAATTGCATGGAACACGACACTCATATGAATTGACCAGACAACTCCACTAGTAGAGCATTGTCATATATTTCATGCATCTTTAATTTAAAATTACAATATGTTCAAAAATCTTTTTTTTCGTATCATATCAAAATCAGGTAAATAAATTGAAACGACCATTATTATTAAGTGTTGTCGTGAAACAAGGAAAAGCAAAAGAATGTGTCATTGGGTGTTAGTCTTATCTCCTACCAACCTATTATTTTCTACCAAACCTCATTGACTAGTATTCCCTCCCTCCATTTACAATAATTTTGTATACCCAATATATTATTTTAATATATTACACTCTTTCTATTTTAATTTATTTGTTTGCTTTTATACTTGATATAAAATTTTAATTATTTTTTTAGTTTTAAATTAAAAATATATTTTAAAATACTGATTTAAACATGTAAAGATAAAAATAAAAAGTTATAAATAAAAGACTTTTAGAAACAAGCTAAAAAAAAATTAAGACATAGCAAACTAAATATATATTTTTATTTTAAAATAACATGTTAAACTCTATATCAAATCAAGTCCAAAAAAATAATTTAAGATAAAAAACATTTATTTCTAACCAAATTTTTAAAAGTTCTTATCATGAACTCACACTTTCATAGATTCTCCTGGAAAGAATAAGATAAAATAAAATAATTGAATGTACCCGGAAGTTTCGCACTTCTCTTTGAAATGCATCTTACACCTTCCTAATTCAATTTAATCGAAATACTTGCGGGATTGAATAAGAAATTGAAAAATAAAAGTAATTGCATGCTCTTGTTACTCATTCATATGGGGTAACTTTGTCCATCTTATTTTCGTACAAAACGATTCTTTTAAGAGGTCATTTTATACTACGGATACAAAATAATAATTTCAGAACAAAATACAAGATATGAAATTTTAATTTTTTTATTTTATCATTTAATAACTTCATGAAATATTCTCAATCAATTATTTCATCTCGATATCATACAACCCATTATATTTACTATATCAATGTTAATTTATTTATCTTATTTTTTTCGTGTTAGACCAAGAATTGGACAAGTAGGTGGGGGAGATAGGGTCAAAGAAGGCACTAAAAAGGGAGAAAAAAACAGAAACAAGAAAGAAAGGCAAAGAGAGAAATGTGCTTCATTTTCTCTACCAAAATTAATAAGGGATACTTCAACTTCTAACAGTCCAACAAATTCCTAATATATACTATATGCTATAACGTGTATGAAACACAAAAATACAAAAAGGGGTTCCGTCATTTTGGCCTTTGGCTTTTGCCTTTTGCCAGCTACTACTATATTATTAATTCCTAGTTGCAGTTAGCAGTTTCAAGCGTTGTCCGTAGCAGTCAAATTTATTCATTAATTTAACAAAAAGATCCAATTTTTATATTTTTTACGATCTCTTTCTATATAAGTTCCAACCTTTTTGTAAGATTTTTCAGAAAGGAAAAAGGCCCTTTTTTTGCTTTCTGGGTAGGTGGATAAGAACTCTTTTCTTTGAAGGTTGTGTTTATTTTATTGTTTTAGAGAGAAAAGAGGAAATGGGGTCTTTTGGAATGCTTGCTAGAAGAGCTGTGCTTACCGAGACACCAGTTATGGTTCAGGTAAATTTCAAGAATCTAGATTGGAATTGTTGTTTTTTATGTTTGTTTGGTTTAAGTTTCTGTGCATTGATGGGATGTGTTGTTGTTGTTGTGTTTTTGCAATTGATAGATACAAGAACTGGTTCGAGGTAATAAAGATTGTATTTCTCTAGCTCAGGTTTGTTTACTTTCTCCAATGTTTGTTTTATTAGTTTTATTATTCTAATCTCCATTGAAAAGTTCAAAAAGTTGAGAACTTTGATAAAATTCATCTGTGTTGTGATGGCTTTGAAGCCTACAGATCATCTTTTTGTGCCTTTCGAAATCTTGATTAGATTGACTTAGATTAAATTTGTCTGATTCATTCTTGGGGTTATCAATTTCAATTTTTTTTGGTTGAAATGTGGATTCCTTAATATTTAAGCTAGTGATGGAAAAATAAATAAATTCCAATTGGACCTCTCTCCCATGTAAAGAATGTATTTGCAGATGGTTTTGAATGTGGAGAATGGAGATTATGACTGGCCACTGAGCTGCGTGGGTAAAAGGGTTTGGTGGGTGGGTTACGGGCAGAGAGCACACGTAAACGTGGTGCTACTAGCATAAGGTTGACATCCTGTCTATCCTTAAGTTCCTCTGGTGATTGCAAATAACTTAAATTGCCTGAGATTCTGGTTTTGTGAAGAAATTTTCTGGGGTTTCTCCCATAATCTCTGGAGTTACAAAACTTTTTTGCTACTATGTTCCATGGTCGGTTTGTCCTTTTCCTGTGAAAAAAGAGTCATAATACTTTTCTTTTGATCTGTTTTTATTTGAGTTAACCAAGAATGCTGTGATTCAGAAGAATATCTGCAGCCCTGCCATGCTGTGAGAAGTTATCCCTAAGTGTTATCCGTCTAGTATTGGACTATTTTACGAAGGACTGGTACTATTACAATCTCTGAGGACCGATCTTTTGACAAGCAAGTTTAATCAACCTCCATATAAAAAAAAGTTTAATCAACCTAAACCTACCAATGGAAGTTTTAAAAGATGTTTAGTTTGCTGGGGTTGGGGCCTGGGGAATGGGTGGGTAGTTATTGCTTCTTATGCACCTTCCAGAAAGAGTAAACAAAAGGAATAGAGTCATCTGTTGTGGGTGGATCTTTCTGTTAGATTGAGAAGTTATATTGGTTTTGCCTGAATATGGGTTGTCCATGTTTTCCGTCCATATATCTTGGTACCATCTTATTTCTTCTCTGTCTTGCAGGGAGTAGTGTACTGGCAACCACCTGCGCGAGCACTTGAAAAGGTGAAAGAAGCTATCTGGGAACCTTCAGTTAGTCGCTATGGTGCCGATGAGGGCCTTCCTGAGCTTAGGGAGGCGTTGATTCAAAAGGTATGGTTTATCAGTTGGATTACTGTGGTACTCTGGTTTGCATCTTATAGGCCGGGTAGTGGAACAAACATTGGAGTGGCGTATGGTACTTTGCCTAGTGAACCAGTAGTTACTGTCACATACATTTCATGTTTTCAAACTATATTATTCACTTGTTGAGATTTGATTTTTACATCTTTCAGTCTAATACTTTCTTTGTGCTCTTCTCCAGTTGGGTCGTGAAAATAACTTACATAAATCCTCAGTGATGGTTACTGCTGGTGCAAATCAGGTAAACTGTTACTTTATTACTTTTCAGTCATTAGAGGGTATAGGTGCCAGTCAGCTCGCCTCTCTTTCTTACCTGTCCTTAATAGTAGTAGGCTACCTTTCTTTCTCGCCTTTCTTCCAGCTTTTTCCAGATTAAGGTTGGACGGTGTAGAATGAAACTGCATTTTGGTGATTTGTTTGCTTGAGTTAGAGCGGATTGAGATTGATTCTACTCCACCTTCATACCAGGTTCATTTTCTTTGACAAAGGACCAGTATTTCGGTGCATGCTTACTTCACCTTCCTTAGCTATTCTTCAGTTCCCCTTTTCCCCTTTTCCCTTAATTTATGTTCAGAGTTGTCTAGTTCATACTAGAAACGCAGTAGGGCTCCTCAAAGGAATTGCAATTTTCTACTATCTGCATTTTCATCAAACTAAGAGATTCATTTTGTGAGTGAATCTTTTTCCTTTCTTTTTACTCCCCTTTCTCTCTCTCCCCCTCTTCGGGAAAGACTTGTTAGAGTCTATATAGTCAACAAAATGCTAGCTTCCATATAGTGCTTTTCCTGATAAACGGTATGGAGGACTTATGAAAAGACATATAGAACTACCTCACTCGTGAAAATTATCTTCTTTGTATATCATGATGTGTACTGACAGGTTGGTGTGCTTTTGAGATGTAGATTTTATTTTCTTCTGCTTCTACCCATCTAAAGATTATTCTTCTGCTTATGTATATTTTTCTTGATAAAAGAAGATTACTCTTCTGTTGTGGGCTTATTCAGCTCCATGCTACAACTTGATCAAAAAAGTGCTCTATTTTTTTATAAGACCTCTTTTAGTTCTTGCATGCTATCACTATATTTTTGTATGTTTGTCACTTTCATGAGATGACAATCTTGCAATGCGAACATCTGCAGCAACAAAACTCCCCATTTAGCATCATCTGTCAGAAACATATTAGAGAAAAAAATCTACAGACATACCTAAAATGCTCAAGCTCAAGCACTTGAACCTCAAAATTTTGTCTGCAAAATGGAACTTGGGATTACTTAGGGTACTAATTTGAGATTTAATCGGCTAGACTTTCCATGACTGATTAAATGATGGTTCAGTGGGCTCACAAAGTATGAGTACAGAGTACAGACATATCATTACGTACCTGTCCATTACAGAGCAGTATTCTCTTTTTGAATAGGAGAGTGGTGTCCTCAATACTGCTCCAAATTAAAATCACTATTTACTACAATAAACAAATTCAGATGCTATCTTAAGCTGAATGAAGATAGTAGAGCTATGTTAAAAAGCCATTTGTAGTGAAATAGAGATGCTACGTTTATGGGTAAATTAATTTGTGCATATGTCTATGTTCTTTGTTAGTGACTAATGGACTAGCTGTATCCCTATCGCTGAGAAATCTCTAATGGAATCTTACTGAATTGATTTCAGGCTTTCGTAAATGTCGTTCTCACACTGTGTGATGCTGGCGATTCGGTCGTTATGTTTGCACCATACTATTTCAATGCACACATGTCATTCCAGATGACAGGTGTCACCGATATTCTGGTGGGTCCTGGTGATGCAAAGACACTCCATCCTGATGCAGGTTTGTACTTTCATATGATGTTCATTTCGTGGTACTCTCCCCATTATTAAGACACTACTATTCCTTCCATTAGTTTTCCTTAAGACTGATTATACTAGATGTTGTGGTATACATCTCTTTTGTACTAGCATGCATGTTCAAGTTTTAGTGAACACGTTCTATCTTTGTCGTCTGAGCACTTGGGAATATATCGTAATCACTAATCACATTTGTACTATGAGTTACTTTTTCCCCCTTTTCTTGAATTCATCAAAAAACTTCATCTTCTCTGAATCTAACAATGTTTGTGTAGAAATCAACTGAAGATGAGGTTGCTGCAGAAGTAGTGTTCTGCTTTGTGTTGCAAGTTATGTAAATCATTCATAATGGTCTTGATTTGTAGAATGTTGTCTGGAAAACAATTGTTCTGTGTTTTTTCTTGTATTGGATGCCCTCACCCCATCCCCACCAGAAAGAAAAGAAAAAGAAAAATGTAGTTAGTAAAGTTCACTCCCGATTGTTGACCTGATTTAAGTGTGTTATAACTTAAAAGTTTGACACTTTGATGCATAATGCTAACCTAAATATTGCAACTGTTTTGCAAAATGAACTTGAGAGTTTCAAAACATTATTTGCCTTCGTTGTTTGATTGTCTATGGGTTGACATATTCCATGATTTCTCAATTTTCAGACTGGTTGGAGAGTACTCTAAAGAATACTGTACCAACCCCAAAGCTTGTCACTGTTGTTAATCCCGGCAATCCATCAGGAACATATATCCCTGAGTCCCTTCTTAAGGTCTCGTATCTCATCTTTATAGATATGATGGATTGTTGAAGTCATCAGTTATCAAAGTGCATTAGTATTCTCTTGTGATTTTTACTTTATTAAAACATTAACAAGTTGCATTTTTGTCATGTAGAGGATATCTGATATTTGTAAGGAAGCGGGATGTTGGCTCGTAATTGATAACACATATGAGTAAGTGACTTTTTCTGTTGTATACAAATCTTTTAGTTTCTCGTATTGAATTGAGTACTTGCTGTTAATGACTGGTGCCAATTTGTTTTTTGGTCCGTGGACGAGTGATGATGGTCTTAGAACTAAAGATGATGAGGGAAGTTGAATTGACTAATCCTGGAATACTTTTAGTTAGACCAGCAAGAGACTTTTGAATAAAACCAAGGATACAGGTCATTTGTGTTGGCATTGTGAGGAAATATTTATGATTTGTGAACTTTTAACTTGCACTAAATTTGATAGGCAAGAAAATTTAGGGAAAAAGGACAAATATACCCCCTAACTATCGTAAATGGTATGTGTATACCCTTCGTTATACTTTCGGTACATCAATGACCTTACTGTCCAAATTTTAGAGCGTATATACCCTTTATACTAACGGTGATACACGTGTCTTAATCCTATCTACCGACCCAAAATTTATTAAATTTTTCTACCAAAATTAAAATCCCCACCCAAATACATGATACCCAGATCCAAAAATATAACCCAAATTGCTCAACTGGGTAGCGGAGAATCCACATGTGCTTCTCTCTCACACCGCATCGGAAATGAAATCAAGGAATAATCATTGCTTCAACTCTTTTTCGAGTTCTGAAGAATCTGTCATCGTCAACAACTTGCCACTACTTCCTTTACTACTCGTCCCTCCAGCTTTTCCTCTTCATCTTCGCAATCGATTTTGTCAGAGATTATCGCCGACGAAATCCCATCATCTGCCTCCTCCAACTTCATTTTCTCTGTTTGTAGATGTTATCTGTCATCTGTGAAACATAAATGCAATTCCTATGCTAAACACACACCTAGGGTTACATTGTGCACGCCGCAATTTTCATCGGCTTTCAGGCCGTTACTAGTGTCAAGGTATGCCGGAGTTCAACCAAACATCGTCGTCGCATTAGACAACCTCTAGTTGGCACAAGTCAACAAAGTGAAAATTGTTCCAGCTGGAACTAACATCTCTGCTAATTAATCTTCTCAATGACAGCTCCGAGGAGACCAAAGAACACACGTGATATTCAACTTGGCCTGGAAAATGACATTGACTCGTCATTTGCTCAAAACCAACGATATGGCTGGTAGGGTAATCTTGGTGGTGTGCACTTTGGCGGTGTGTCAAGAGGGGAAATCAACATTGCTGGATGCCAATGTAGTGGATGTACTTTTGGGGATAGTGAGAGAAATTGGAATACATTGGATGCGGGTATTTTTACTTGGGTGGGTTTCCGGGTGGGAATTTTAATTTTTGGTAGAAAAATTTAATAAATTTCGGGTCGGTAGATAGGATTAGGACACGTGTATCACCGTTAGTATAAAGGGTATATATGCTCTAAAATTTGGACGGTAAGGTCATTGGTGTACCGAAAGTATAACAAAGGGTATATACATACTATTTACGATAGTTCGGGGGTATATTTGTCCTTTTTCCCAAAAATTTATGCTATCCTGGGATCTGTTGCAGAATTTTAATCGGTATGAAGGGGAGGAAAGGAAATAGCTAAAGGTGACAGAATGTTCAGTCTTGAATTTATCCTTATTGGCCAACTTATTGCTGTTTGTTCTCAATCCCTAGATGACAGATAGGCCTAGAAAGTTGTTTTCTCAAGGAGTGAGATAGACATGTATCTATTGAGCCTTTGCTCCTCCATGAATGCAAACATCTTGTTCTGTCAAATATCATCTCTGTTCCTTCTTTTTCTTGCAACTTTTTTCAGTACACTCTGTTTGTGGTTAACTACTTTCCTGGATGATATGTTCTTATATATATGTTGCAAGTTATTTGCAGGTATTTCATGTATGATGATCGGAAGCATGTTTGCATAGAAGCAAACCACATTGTCAACATCTTTTCCTTCTCCAAAGCATATGGGATGATGGGATGGCGAGTTGGATATGTAAGTGATTCTTGTTCCAACTTATATCTAGAAATGTAATGATATTGGGCACACAAGTGATTATTATTCTGTTGGGTGACTCTTGACACAACCAGAAAAATATATCTCTGGTTAAAAGATGATTTTTCTATGTTTTCCCCAACTGCATCTTCTTGCCTCATAAACTCCCTCGTTTTTACCTTTATCCCAAATAAAACCACTTCTCTTTACTCACACATCTCTTTTTAAAACCAGCATGTATGACACCTCTAATATATCTCTCTATACTTGTTATTCATTAGCTTTTATAAAAACATGTGTGCCTGGCTGAGTAATCTGCTGGGATTGGATATAAAACTGGTCTCAATAGCAACCAAATATAAGTATTCTTTTGCAACAAAAATGACTTGTTCCAACAGCTAAGACTTACTGCGAATGAGGCATGATTGCTTTATAACACGTTTTTGCTGCAATGTTAATTTTGCAGCAGAATTCCTCAGCAAACTTTTGTACTGAATATTTACTCATGAATTGGATAAGTTGTTTCATCTTGTGAGTGAGCTAAACTCATGTCTTAATGGAT
Organism: Solanum pinnatisectum; assembly: GCA_035578085.1. Taxonomy (NCBI): domain Eukaryota; kingdom Viridiplantae; phylum Streptophyta; class Magnoliopsida; order Solanales; family Solanaceae; genus Solanum; species Solanum pinnatisectum. The sequence goes on along the minus strand of CM069078.1, from coordinate 53,045,344 downwards.
GCAGATAGCATACCCATCGGAAGTGGAAGGGCTCGCAGCTCAACTCCTTAAAGTTCAGGACAACATACCGATTTGTGCTTCAATAATCTCACAACGACTGGCTCTTTACTCAATGGAAATGGGACCAGAATGGGTAACTAGTCAAGTTAAAGACCTTGTCAAGAACAGAGAGGTGCTTCAAGAAGCCTTGTCTCCTTTGGGAGAGGGAGCTGTTAAAGGGGGAGAAGGTGCCATTTACCTGTGGGCAAAGCTGCCAGATAAATACATGGATGACTTCAAAGTAGTTCACTGGCTAGCTAAGAGGCATGGAATAGTCCTGATCCCTGGAAGTTCCAGTGGTTGTCCAGGTTATGTTAGGATCGCCTTTGGAGGATTGATTGAGAAGGACTGTCGAATAGCTGCAGAAAGACTCAGAAAAGGTTTGGAAGAGCTGGTAAATAGTGGAATGGTTTCATGATTCTCTCAGACTAAAATTTAGTGTCAGCTGGTTCTCCTTGACATCAGTCATCAACAAAACCATGAAAGACACTTTCTATCCTTTAATAAATAATTGAAGGGTTTTAAGCTTTGCAATTTGATCATTAGAAATGCAAGCTAAAACTTGCCATTCTGTATAGTTTGAACTGAAGTATTTCAGACACCTAATTTTCTTAAATGGATGATGGAAGTGTCTCATTTATCTGTCTGAGCGTATCTCATGCATCCATTATACACATGTGTCTCATTTCTTGAGTGCATATATCTACCTAATTACAAGCTGATGTATATAGCTAAGCTATGACCATGACTTTCAATTTAGTGGACATGCTATGGTATATAACTGAAACATGGCACTAGCATCTCCCAAGGGGGTGACCTAGCAGTTGCTTAGGTATGAGAGTTATTCAGAAATATTAGGTCTGAATCCAGTTACAAGCAAGTTGCTTCATGTTAATCGAGATACGCACAAATTAATACATCGAAACTCTTATATAAAAGATTCATGGATTAATCGAGATATGCCCAAATTGATACATCAAATCTCTTATATAAAAGAGTACAAATATGCCATTAGAGTCACTTGAGTAGGGTCAGTGAAAGATGGTTTTTCTCAATTAATCTCTCGTTGCATTGTAATATCTAGCTATCGTTAATCCTCTCGGGACCATAGTTAATACAATGAGCTACTTAGTTGCAAAAATTTATCTGCACTCATCACGAGTAAGTATCTCATATAGGTTACAACGTGTATCTAGGGAGTTTTTCAGATTCACGTGAATTCATGCTCCCTCCGATCGTTATACCTATAATTTTAAATGTTTGACAGGTTTAGGGATTCACCTTTTCATAGTACAATTTTTACTTCATATTTTAAGCAAAATGGATTAAAAAATACAAGTATACGTACTATAATAAAACTACTATAATAGATAAAGGACTAAATGTGTATAATTTTCCAAAGTAAGGAGGGTAATTCAGGAATAAAAAGCCAGCTAGGATGTCCTTGTATTTTACATTTTCGGACCGCGTTTTACCTTATAATAACCAAATTGCAATACTAATTTGTTCTTTAAAACCGCTTTAGTCAAACCAGTCAAACCTCTCTCTGTTTTTTTTTTCTCTTTTTCTCAGAGGCCATTACTGTAAACCCAAGATAAAGAATTACTCCCTAATTGAATTTCTTTTTCTTCTCATTTTTAACCTTCCTTCAATTTTCTTGAATTTGAACTTTGAACTCAATATCCCGCCTCTCTTCCATCTCAATCTCCATTTTCTTTCATCAAGATCCTGTCTTGATCACATTCTTGAATGTTCTTGTAGCTGTTGAATGCAGAAACAAGGTTTATTAATCTACATTCTTTGTTCAATAACATTTTGCTGATATGATATGGTCTTTGGGGTTTCTTGAAATTATCAAATTTTGAATCTTCCTTCTTACATTGTTAATTTTTTTCTATTTTATTGAAGTGGGTCGTTGTTTTTGTCTGATAATTTTGAGTTCTTGGAGTAGAGAAGAAGAAATGTAGAGGAATTTCCTTTAATTAGGCACCTAGATGTTTGGTAAAAGACGTATTTTTAAACGTTTCTTGGATTATATTTCGATTTTGAGCCACATTGGTGGTGTCTGTCTGCTTCATTGAGATTTTTCTCCTGTTTAAGTTTTAGAACATTTACATTAGTGGAGATGTAAGTTCTTTGCCTTGTTTAATATGTTGCCTTGGTTTCTTCGCTCCTATTGTTTCCTTTGAGCTGAGAGTCTATCGGAGACGACCTCTCTACCCTCACCAAACCCCACGTGTGGGATATGTTTGTTGTTGTTTGAGAAATAAGTTCTTCCATATTTGTACTTCTTTTGATGGTTAATAGTTTGATGTCCATGCTTGATATTAGTAGGACATGTGGACGTGTTATTTTGACGAGTGGAGTATTATTTTTGTGAATATGGATCCGGAAATTGGGCATTTCTTATGCACATTTCATTTTGAATGGTATTATCCTGTGAACTGGAATCCTATGGTAAGATCTATTCTTGAATTCCTTATTAAGTGTTGGATTTAGTCAAGATGAAGTGAAAGCTTTCGTTGGCTATAAATTATATTGGTTGGCTTCCATGATAAAGAATGTTAAGTTTCAGTTAGTTTCAATGTTTCTTGAGCTTCATTATTCTTGATATGACATGCACATTTCATTTTGAATGGTATTATCCAGTGAATTGGAGTCCTATGGAAAGATTTATACCTGAGTTCTTCCTTATTTGGTGCTAGATTTAGTCAACATGAAAGCTTAAGCTTGCCTTGGCTATAAATTATAATGGTTGGTTTCCATGATAAAGCATGTTAAGTTTTGTTAGTTTCATTGTTTCTTGAGCTTCATAATTCTTGATATGTCATGTTACTGACTTTGAGAAGTTTTGCAGGTAAATGAGGGGGTTCAACTAAAAGTAAATTGACTTAGCTTAATTCCATCCCCCCCACACTCACTATGAAGAGAGAAAATTCAGTAATCTCAGCTGCAATTGAGCCCATGGTTCGAGTTACAAGATCTCGAGCTGCTGTCCCTGAAAAATCCATGGTTGCTAGCACTGCAAAACTGCCAAAGCAGTGGGGCCAGAAACGTGCTCTGCAGATAAGTTCTAACCCGGCAATCCTCAGGGTGAGGAACAAGAATGTTCCACTTACTTCCTGTGTGGAGCAGAAATGCCGGCCAGTGCTTAAGGATGTCACAAATCTATGTTGCAACACTTCAAATGGAGATTGCCTCAATGCTGTGAAAGTCCCAGTTAGTAGTTCTTCCTGTTTTACTTGTATTATCTGCATCGTCATTGACACCATGCGAAACAAGTTTCATAAATTGACTGTTGTAGAGTTCCTTAAATATCAATAAGAGGTTTGAAATATCTGAAATATTGCAAGAAGATAATAGTATTGTGCATTAGCGAATTCAAGGATTCATGTGTTGTATGTGCTTCTATATTATCCCAATAAAGCCTTGGTTATAGTGTATACACTTTCCTGCTGGCTCATTTTATCCCTGTTATTATCTGATTTAGTTTATTTTAATTGTCAGAAGAAGAAGATCATGCGGGTTGGAAACAGCTCAATGAATGTGTCTAAAGTGACCACTTCTGTTGACCCTGAAGTCTATCAATTTCCAACCAAGTTACCACCAAGTATGGGTCAAGATGCTGAAAGCATGTCTTTCTAATCTGAGAAGTACTATTTGAGTCAGTTTTATGAATATTCACTTGATTTGTCTAACTGCAGGGAGTAGCCTTAATCAAAGTTGCTCAGACAGAAAGTCCCATGAACAACAAGGAAATCCAGTAGAAATCAAAGGTTTTCCAAGAAAAGGTTAGTTTCCTTTTGAACTTGTTTCATAGAGACAATAACTTTTGACAAGCTTGTGGTTGTTCTGGACAGGATGATTAAGAAAAAGAGATGATAATAACAAGTGATTTCTCCGTAGTAAAATTTATAAATCAATGAGGAAGCCTTGGTCTTATCCTCTTACTTTATTCTTGAGTACTTAGTGAATATGTTTTTGACCTAAATAATGATTGTAATTCTCCATCACACTTTCTTTCTTTGACATCTTTCTCTAGAGAAAGGATTCATATCTACTAGCTTTCTTGTGTTCCATGTAATTGTGACCATGTTGTTCTGTTATTGTTTTTCTTTTTGCATACTAAACTAATTGAACTTTTTACCAGGCATGGTTGGGAAAGCTGTTCGTGATGCGGCACCATCAACATCAACAAAGTTGGACTTCATAGACATTGATTCTGATAAAAAAGATCCACTACAATGCAGTCAATATGCTCATGATATATATAACAATTTACGGGTTGCAGAGGTTCGTTTAATTGATATTCTTGCACAGTTCTTCTGGATTTCTTAGTTGAAGAAGTAATTGGCACTCTGGCAAAGGTCATATTTGCACAAGCAACTCAAGGATGCTTTTTCACTGTTTTATTCAAAATTCGGGTTAGACAAATCAGCAACAATGCTCAACTTTTGTTATAATTTCAGTTTTATCTGTAACCACTTAGGTTCTTTTCTTTGCTAATCCTCCTTCATACATTCAATATATGTTCACTTATGAAAGAATGCTGGATACTTTAGCTCAAGAATACTTTCCTACTGTGACACCTACTTATTGGAATGTTTTCCTCTGCATATTAATAAGCATTATTTGCTTAATTTTCTGAATCCAAATCTCAACTTGTATAACTTCTGAGATTTCCTTGTTTTAGGATAATGGCGTCAAGTAGTTGCCGTAGTCTTTTTGAGTTACAGTGGATAACTGCAAACTTATCCTAATGCAAAGTCTAATTTGTATTTCTCCAGATAATTAGAAGGCCGCAATCAAATTTCATGGAAACACTCCAGCGAGATATCACAGAAAGTATGCGTGCAATCCTTGTCGACTGGATTGTGGAGGTAAGTTGGTGTTTATCTAAAAAAAAAAGGAAACTGAATAGTTGAAGCATATTGTGTTATGTCTTCCAGTGCTGACATATTCTAATTATTAGTACTTGATTCATCTTGAACAAATAAATGTGAAACAGATCAATTTCCTAACAGTATTAACTTGGACAAGCAACTTACATTTTCATTTTGGGTTTTCATCATCTGGTGCTGATTCATCTTAGATCAGTTTAGGATAAGGTTTGTAAAGATCGTATGTGATTTTTTACTTATGATAAAATATAAATCATTCGTAAGATTCTTGTGAATTTGGTGCTAGTTAAGTCCGTATAATTTCAACTTGATGATGGATTCGTCCCACCTCTCTGGCCCTTCCTTTACCTTTTCAGCTCAGAATGGTTGTTAGTTGCCTGCTGATTTTAGAAATGCTTTATAAGAATGCTGGTTGCTAAGGTCATTGTCTAATCTTGTGTCAGGTGTCAGAGGAATATAAGTTGGTGCCAGATACACTCTACCTTGCTGTTCACTTTATCGATCTATTTCTCTCTCAAAACTATGTGGAAAGGAAAAACCTGCAGCTCCTTGGAATCACTTGCATGCTAGTTGCCTCGTAAGCTCGACATAACTGTTTTTACTACTATAGGTTCTTTGAAATATTGCTTTTTGGGGAAATATTTTCTTGAAATGCTTAAAAGAGAAAGAAACTCAAGTCGAAGAAATATAGGATCCTTTCTTTCTAAATTAAACAGAAGTCTAAATCTTTGGATCGGTTAGCCATGCCTAATAGTTGGAAACGTCTTAGCTACAAAGTGCATATAGGGCCAAGACTAAGCACTCCACTCATTTTAGAATCTGACAAAAGAAATCTCATCATTCCATATATATGTGTGTTTATGAAGAAATGCTCCTATGTAGCCACATTTGCAGACTGCAGTGTGCCTTCACCTGTAAAAAATGAGGACATCAAGCATTTTTGCCATCACTTTGCACTTTGTATTAAAAAATCTTCCCTTTTATCCCTGAATAAAGAATTACATTTTATCTGGCTGAACGTGGGTTTTTCTTTCAATTTTGAAGGAAATATGAAGAGATGTGTAGTCCACGTGTTGAGGAGTTCTGTTTCATCACTGATAATGCTTACACAAAAAATGAGGTAGAATACTGCTCTTTCAAGTTCTCACTATCAGGATCTTGAATTTCTGCATTACGTGACGAGAAAGGGTGGGAAGGACAAGCATAGTTCCGGCATAGTAAGCTATTAGCTAGTATAAGATGATGTCTTTGGGTTCTGTTCTGTACTTCCCATGGAGAACCTAATTGATGAACTTGATCATTCATATATCTCTCCTCTCTAAACTTCACATGCAGTTTACGTTCTCTATATGTGTTATTGTGTAATGTATATCATTTGGTATAATTATCAGGGGGTGTATTCCCCTTCAAGCATTTGAGGTTTTTCTTAAGATCTAGAACTTGTAGGTATACATGAATCTCTATGCTTATTTCAAGCTTGCAAATATTGGAAGTAGATCTGTGTCTTCTGTTTCATTAATATTTATTAGTGAGAGAATCTCGTCGAACTCCTACAAGAGATGCAACTCTATGCAGCATACTGTCAACAATGATTTTATGGGTACAGTTCAGAGGAAATACTATATCTGCATGAAACCTCTTGTTTACTAAAGAAGACGTCGACACCTCCCCCTTCCCCTTTCCTTCTCTATCATTTTACAGAACTCCCAGAAAAAAATGGTTTTCAGATATTATTATATACTAGTTGGACAAACTGAAGGTTCTGATACACTAAAGTGTGGAGCAGGTCCTGGCAATGGAGATTCTTGTTCTGAACTTTCTAGGTTTCCGACTCTCAACTCCAACTGCAAAGACCTTTCTCAGGTACTTTTGTTTCAGCCGTGGTTTATTTTTACACGTGCATAACAGCATAGTGTTTCATTTTCTTTTGTCTATGTGAAAACTGAATTTTCATCTTCATATGTATGATGCTATTTGTAGGAGATTTGTAAGAGCAGCACAAGCTTCTTACAAGGTAATGAATTAATGTGCATCACTTGAATGATAACAGAACTTTTCTTTGTACTGAAGTATAATCGTGTTGCTTAATGATACATAATTTCAGAATCCCAATCTGGAGCTAGAGTTCTTGGCTAATTATCTCACCGACCTGACATTGCTCGATTATGGCTTCTTGAAATTCACCCCGTCTGCTATTGCTGCATCATCTGTATTCCTTGCAAGATGGACACTAGATCAGTCGAGCCACCCATGGGTTTGCTTCTTGAATATACTGGTTTTCTTTTACTTTAATTCGTTAGCTTTTGCGTGCCTCTTGGCGTGTAGAACTTATGCCTGCAACTTTGACAGAGTCCAACACTGGAGCACTATACCTATTACAAGGCTCAAGATCTGAAAACCACAGTTCTTGCACTACAAGGTCTACAGTTGAATACAAATAACTGCCTTCTAAACGTCATACGTGCTAAATACCAACAAGATGAGGTACTTGTATGTTATTATTCAAAAGTAGCACATTTGAGTTGTCATTATGTGTAGCTCCCTAATAACTGTCTCTTTTTCCTATGCCAACAGTTCAAGTCAGTTGCGTGTTTGTCTTCGCCAAAGCTACTTGAGACACTGTTCCAGACATGAAATTTGAAGATATAAGACTAACCAAATGGAGCAGCAATGCTGAAGCAGACGACATATTCTATAAAGGGGCTTTTTTGCAACTTGGCTACTCCCTAGGCTTTTTTTATGAGTAACTGATTCAAATTCACATTATATTGAGTGTTCCTTTTGTCCACTCTTTTGCTGTAAAGGTTTTGACATACTAGGAATATACTTAAAACTTAGCAAGTTTAGCAGTAAAAAATGAGCAACTTCCTCAGCTGTAATTCAAGAAAATCATGCAGGTAATTTTGTACATGCTATTTTTTTCAACTCTATTACCTTTGCCTGCTTTTGTAATTTAGAATGATTTGTCTTAATCTTCTATATCATTTGCTTATAAAATACTAAATTGTTTCCCATAATATATGGCACTAATTCAGGGAGTCAAATGTTTTTCTTCCAACAATCTTTTAAAAAACTATTATGTATGATTTCTAGTATAACATACCCAATATGGTCTCACAAGTGAGATCTCCAAGGTTAAGTGTACACAGATTCTATCCTACGTTTGTGGGGTAAAGAGATTGTATGTCGTATACCCTCGACTCAAGAACTATGTATGATTTATAGTGTTTTTACATAATTTAAAATGATAGTTGTGATCAACTTTATGTTGTAATCCATGTTGGGGTTGAAGAAGGCAGCAATCCCTAGATTTTATTTTTAAGTAACACTATTACTATTCGGAATATCAAATAGAGTTTTTTTTTTTTTAAATCTTGTGATCTTAAATAAATATTAAATATTTATAATATTAAATTATTTTTTTATCTGAATTCACACCAAAAGATTTTGTCCCTGGTACTAAAACCCACAGAAATATGAAAAATATTATTTGAATCTTGTGATATTAAACGTATCTTGATACTGGTTATTGTGTCCCTCATTCTTTTTATCCCCATAAAAAAAATCCAGTATTGCTTTCAGGTCAGATTCCTTTTGGCCAAATCTTAACCGATCGTTTTGTAACTGACGTATCCACAAAAAGCTGCAACACACACACACACACACACACTTGTTGAGAACTTCTTTCACTCACTGTGTGTATGTGAAAGAGAGAGAGAGAGAGTGCCGACAATGGCGGGATTGAATATATTATCTCAGACTCCGTCGCCATGGCAGCTGTCAGCTTCATCCACCTCATCATCACTATCATATTCTTTACGATTTCCACATTTTTATGATTTTAATAATATTTACAATTGCGGCGATTTCAAATGCTGGAAAATCGGGTCGACAAATTTTCCCCTTTCTGGAAACCCAAGAGCAAAGCGTCATCCTTTATCCTCTCAAATGTTGCCTCACCTCTCCAATTCATCAGGTTTTAAATTCCAGCTCTACTTTTGTTTTGCTTCAATTCAATTTTCAATTATTGTAATTTGGTTCCTCCTATAATTTTTCCTTGTTCGAAGTGGGTGTGAACTTATTTGGCGAGATTCTTGTAATTGGCAGATAATTAGCTGATCTTGCACATAAATGCTTTGTACCTGCTTATAAAGTTGATCGATCTTGCAGTTGCTAAAATGAGTTTTTTTCATAGGACTGGAAATATTCCTGTTAAGATAAGGTGACGATAACTTGGTTGAACAGATTAAAGCTTAGGTTGGTTGGTTTGACAGAGAGTATAAGAATAGTACTGAATATGTTCTTTTTTCTTTTTCAAAAAGATTGTGGGTAGGGGAGGGGATTGCAGGGTGGGAGAATCGAATCCTCACAAATAAAGTGAAAGTTTAGATAGTCAACCAACTAAGCTATTAAGATTCTCCAATGAATAGGGTTTATTAGTAATGCGGAGAGTTTGGAATGTTGTTTTAAGGCCAGCTTTGTCTTTAACCATGCTTATTCATATATTAATTGCCTTTGTATTACTAATAAAATGGTTTGCTATGTATTAGTTATAATTCTATAATACTGAAATTGAGCGTGTATAAGTTATACATAGGCTGGAAATCCTACCAAACAAAGTATTAAATAAAATTCTGAAGGTTATTCTTGTTTCCCTTTTTTCTTTTGAAATGAAAGGAATCAACTTTGACTGAAGGTTATTCTTCTAATTTCAAATCCATATACAAAATTTGTGATAGGTTTTGGAAAATCAATTTTTACTTTATGAGATGAAAGTCAAACACAAGGCGTAAGCCTAGATGCAAGTTTTGCTACAAAGTGAATCCTTAAAAGATGAATAGCTAACTGTATGCCGTGGATCTTGCTTTTTACTTCTTTTAATCTTTATGGTTTATTTATTGTGTCAGTTGATGACCATTAGTGTTACTTCCGTGAAAATGTTGCCCTGTCGTGTTCTTTCACCCTTTTGCATTCATGGCTGATCATGGTTGTGCAGGCAGTGGATATTCATGGATGCAAGATAAATCTGCTTCTTGTGATAATTTTTCCCCTAATGGAAGGAAGCAAGGGCCATTGAATGCTGTGTCTTCAAAAGAACTAGCACAAGTTTCTTCTGTGGACGATCTTTATGAGTTCATATGCTCAGGCCCCCTCATCAGTAAGATTGGTCTAACGTCAGAAAAGGTGGCTGAGTCCATTGACAAGTGGATAGAGTATGGGTTACGGCTTTGTAGATTGTTTCAGCTCAACCAGTTGGCTCTCAACGAGGCCCAAAAAATTCGAATCTACCACTACTATATTCCAGTCTTCTTGTGGTGTGAACAGGAAATTTCGCAGCATAGTTCCAAGTTCAAAGAAGAAGAAGAAATCCCTCCATTGGTGGTAGACACATTTTTATTATTCACTTGGTTCTTGAGTGTTTGATTTCCATTAAGGTCAATATCATGCTGGTCTGATTAGAAAAGCTAGACATAAACACACCTAAGATAAGATATATTCTTGGCATGTAGATTGGTTTCAGTGCGCCTCAAGGATGTGGAAAGACAACGCTAGTATTCGCATTAGAATATCTTTTTAAAATCACAGGGAGGTAAGTTGCTTTCATGAGTTTTTGCTTCCTCTGTGGGACAGAAATAACCAAACATTATGCTCACACGTAACATCAGGAGAGCTGCTACAATATCCATTGATGATTTTTACTTAACAGCAGAAGAACAGGTAAATGTATCACGAGTTTGCTGCTTGCTAGTTTCCATCTATGTATTATCACCAATGCTGACGCATTATGTGGTTTTAGGCGAAACTAAGAGATAGCAACCCAGGGAACTTGCTTTTGGAGGTAGAAAATGACGAATTTTACTTCTTTTTTTCTCAAAAAAATAAAATAAATTTTTTCATTTTCACTGCAGTTTCGTGGAAATGCTGGAAGCCATGATCTTCCATTGTCTGTTGAGACACTGACAGCACTAAGTAAATTGACGAAAGAAGGTGAATGCACCTTTTTAGCTTGTGCTACTTTTCAATTAGGCACTGCATCCATATGCTTAACTAATATTCAATTCCTTCCAGGTGTGAAGATGAAGCTTCCTAGATATGATAAAGTAAGTAAGAGTGACTAGTAAACATTCAGTGGGTTATTAACATTATGTGTTACTTATTCTGAAACTCTATTTCCAGTCTGCTTACAGTGGTAGAGGTGACAGAGCTGATCCTTCCGAATGGCCAGAGGTTGAAGGGCCTCTACCGGTAGGAAGTTGTTTTTATTTAGAGCAGGCAATTAGTGGTTCTCTTTTCAGCTAATGTTTAATGATTCAAAGAGCGACCCCAATTCCATCATTTCTAAAAGTAAAAGTTAAAATTCTAAAATGATATAAAATGCGAGAATGTCAGCATCATGTTCCCTTCTGTAAAAACACAACTTTTCTCATAGATCCAACTCAAGCGAAATGGTAAGATTGCCTCACGTCATTGTCAGTACTTTGGATATTAGGTAATTCTGTTTGAAGGTTGGATGCTTGGTTTCAAACCCCTTCCACCTGAAGTTGTCAAAGCTGTTGATCCACAGGTTCAAATACTAGACTATCTCTGGATGCTTGTGCCTTTTATTTTGATCTATCTTCTTGGATCATTGAAACTTTAGAAATTGCAGCTAGAGATGGTCAACAAGAACTTAGAAACTTATTATGATGCATGGCATAAGTTTGTCAAGTCATGGATTGTCATCAAGATTCAAGACCCTAGTTATGTCTACCAATGGCGTTTGCAGGTTCGTTATGTGATATCATCTGCATTTTGCTCCATATTTACTCTTGTGCGCTTTGTTTAAATAGTCGTGGGATGTTCTTAGGCGGAGATTGCTATGAGAGCTGACGGGAAGCCTGGGATGACTGATGAGGAGGTAAAACTTTATGTGTATTCTTTCTCAAAAAAGAAATGAGAACCATCAGTTAATGCTTTAGAGGAACGTTTTCCAATTTTTTATGTTGTTCCACTTTTCACAGGTGAAGGACTTTGTATCCCGCTACTTGCCAGCATACAAGGCTTATCTTCCCACACTGTACTCAGAAGGACCTTCTGGCTCAGATCCAGAGCATGTTCTTCTCATTGATATTGATGAAGGGAGAAATCCCATCCTCGGTTGCTAAGGTAAATCTGCAGTAATGGAGTTACTTTTGATCCTTGATAGATTATTATGCAAAGATCATAATAATCTTCGCAAGCATCATTTCCTCCTGAGAATGTCTTCAATTGTACATTCAAATGTACTACTGTAAATTAAGCCACATGTGAAGTAAAATGTTTGAAACAAAATTTTGCTCGAGTTTCATTGTTTAATTTAGATCCTCGATTGATTTTGTGCAAAAATTAAACCCTCACAAGCGTTCTTTCCACCTGAGTGTGTCTTCAGTTGTATTTCAAGCTTTATACTGTAAATCAAGCCATATGTGAAGGTAAAAAATGTCGATTATTTTGTTGTTGTTCGAGTGACCTTTTTTTGACATGGTGTTTGTTGAGCCTATCTTTTGACCATAAACCTTCTTTGGTAATGACTTATATTTGATGCAAATATGCCAAAGACCTAACTCTAGTAGTCCAAAAGGGAACTGTATTTATAACTTTTTGCTCTAGCCATTTATCTAGTTTAACAACTCTAGTGTGTTTGGTATGACAGAGTTCATGTGTCATCAAAATGGAGAATTTTTATACTCACATCAAACAAACAGATACCATAAAATGTTCTACGTTGAAAGAAAAAAAGGATTTCAAAAGAAAATGACCTAATAGCGCACAAGTTTATTCAACTTCACAGTTTTTAAACATATAGTGGGAGGTAACAAAAGAGACGTGGAAGAAACATAGTGTGAGAAAACAGGGAAACAAATTCCATTTTTAGCTTATGTTGGTAACATAGAGTTGGCATGGCTAGGAGGGACATCAAGTACAGCAGCAGAGCATGTCCAGACAGCACTCGCAGGTCTCGTAGCAACAGAAGCAGCAACACATTGTGAACACACTGCATTCATTCAGTCAAGTAAATCTCTCTTACTGACCATATTGTATTAAGGTCAAATAAAACTAGAAGAAAAACACTACGCCTCAAATCTTGATCCCTAACTTAGAGTCAGTTATACGAATCCTCATTCATTGTTTATATCGCTCTATTCAAGCTCATCTAAGTACGGCAGTGATGAAAATTTTAAGCTTCTACACAAATTTGTCAGTTTCTTATGCTTCCAAGTTTTAAACCCCATAAACATGTTGATTATTCAGTTTTTGCTTCTAGAAAAGATTACCGTCAACTTTTCCCTTTCTTAGTCTAGTGAATAAACAACATATCCAAAACTAAAAAAAAGAAAAAAAAAAGGAAAAAAGAAGAGCACCCCTCCCCACCCCCTGCAATATTGGAGTATCAAAGCAGAATAAGGTCAGAAGATGTCTCTAGTGATCAAAATAAAGTCAAAAGATGTCTTTAGAGGCCTAGCCAAAGTAAAAAAGATAGGTAACAAAACTAGCATAATACATGTTTATCATCTCACTTAGCTTCTTGCACATATGCCTTCCAAGTTTACGAATCACAAGTAGGCACTTAAAGTTGTATAAAGTCGAACAAGTAGACACACATCCTACTTAGCATCCTATGTAGCAATTCACATCCTACACGACATCCTACCTGGCGTCTTACATGTATTGTGTCACGTAGAATACGTGCATCTACTTTTTTAACTTTATACATGTTTAAGTATGTACACACTCAAAGTTGAAGGACATAGATGTCAGTTGATATCTAAAACTCGTAAATGTGAAAAAAAAAAAAAACATAGATGTGAAAAAGTACAAACCAAGCGTAAAGGCATCCTTTTTCCTCGCGTCGACGTTTGACATGCTCAAGATAAGACATCTCTTGATATTGTGGTGCATCCATTTTTCTACTTCTTCTCTAATATTCAACTAAAGAGAGAGCTTTTGCTTTATAGCTTGACAAGATTTTTTTTTTAAAAAAAACACTTCAAGTATATGGTTTATAAAGACAACTCAAAAGTTTCTGTAGAGTAAGACACATGATTTGTCTCAATTATAATATATCAGGCATTAATTAGAAGATTGGATTTGGTCGTTTTCAGTATATTACTACTTGTCTTCTCATAATTGGCCAATGTACATATCTTTCTCATTTTTTCAGTAAACATTGTTAGAGTATCAACTTACTCATACATTACCAAAAAGACATAATGATTGTTGTTGAATCCCCTTATATAAATTTCTAGCTCCGCCATCTTCGGAGAACAAAGGAAGTAAAAATTAGTAACAGCAGTATGATAGGAAAGATTGGTACTAAGTCCCTGTCGTAGGGTAGAGAAACACGAAACGTGTGGCATTAGTTGTTTCCACAAAACCTAGAAGGATCTGTGAAAGTTACCTCAAATGACAGAGATGTGAGGAAAGACTACAGGTTTTTTTTAAAACCTAAAATCATGTTAAAATAACAGGTACTCCTACTAATCATCATTTCAACAAGACTGCAACTTTTTTTATAACCGAAAAATCCACGAGGCCCAATGGGATCACAAGTAACAATTGTTCAATGAACAACAACAACATATGTGTAATCCCACAAGTGAGGTATGGGGAGGGTAGACTGTACAATCGCTCAATGATTTTACAAAAATTGCTCATTCAACAGACAGATGATCTCATCAGCAAAAAAAAGTAGTGTAGCTGGATTACTACAACGAGGGTACTACCAAGTTCAATCATACACATGTAGGGCAAGTTAGCATTTAAAATTGAAACACCGGGTACTTCATTAAAGCTGTTAGTTGCAGACTTCATCATGAGCTACCTTCCATTAAATGTTGTACATTACGTGATCTTCTGAACTGGATTTTCACATTGAAACCTCAATTATTTGAGCATATTGAAGGATTCCTCTCTTTTCTGTTGCAGTTACCTGAAAAAACACAAAAAGTTTGCCCAACTTCATTCTAAAAATATTGTTTCCCTCCCTATCAGGCTCATAAAGTTACAGTACTACTAATGCCTCATTAATAAGCACCACAATCATTGTAGTGATATCATTTTCAGGATTGTTGACATGTTACTGCTTATGAGGAGTTTGAAACTTATACAAGTTATCGTTACAAGCTAACAAGTTCGTAATTGGAATTGTGATTATTGTTTAGGTTTGAAACAGAAACAAGTTAGTACAACAGCTAACACCAACAAACACTTCAACTCATGGATTTTGTGTTATAAATCCAACCAGTAATAACATGAGAGATCATACTCTTCAGCCTTAAAAAAGAAGAGCAAATGAACTCAAGAATTATGATAAATTGACTCTTGAATTAGGAAATATGGGACATATCAGGTTGTAAAAACATTATCAATCCCAATCCAAAAATAATAAGGGACCGACGATGAGTCCACAGGTGGAAAAAGTATGCTTCATACCCATATGGCGCCAGCATAAATGTTGAGTTAAATAAAGTTGCAGTATGTGATACTCAATGAGCTTCAAAGGCACAAACAGGTTCGGTCAAGCCAGCTTATCTGTAGTGTTCCAAAGTAAACGAGAAGTTTATGTTAAATTGCTCGGACTCGGGTGTGGATCTAAAGGTTGGCTTCTCCGTCATATGAATTTTAGGATTCAGGGTATGAATCTGAGTGCAGAAGCGGGTGTTGAGATAAGCCAATAAATGCATATTATCATATAAAGTATATATCTTGATTAATTAAACCTATCGAACTAGAACTAATAAAAGTTAATTCTTTATAATACCTAATACTTTATTCATAAAATATCTAGTGTAACAACCAAACATTCTCATACTTTATATGACTACATGACATAAACCCAAAAATCAAACAAAATACCCAATCAATCTACACTTTTGGTAATAGATGTAGTCAAAAAGCACCGAAGGTAAGTTGACCAAATCTGGTGTGCCACATCCATGTCGTGTCAACACGGGTGCGGCAAAGATTTTGAAGAGTAAGAGCAACATAGATTTATCTATACACACTAAACCATTGTCTTATGCTGATTAAACTGATAACAATCAGAAGTTATAATGTTATCTGCACAAATGTAAAATTCTTCACATCCAATGTAATGCTTAATCAAACAATCTAAGGGTAGGATACCTAAATAAACCCTTAAACTATGAAAATAAGTAAGTGTACTGTAGAATAATGATAGATATGTTAGAATTAGAAAGTTCAAAATCTAGGGAAGGTAGATTTACCACATTAACAGGTAGAATTCTGAGGAGAAGACTGGCCAGTGGCCAACAATCCTCTACAGCATCTGATGCTTATGCAATCAGCAGTGTTAATCAACTTTCACAGAGAAATACCACTGCCAGCACAAAAGTAAGTTTGAAACAAAGGTCAGCCACTCCGCAAATCCAAATGCGTCTTCCAGGAAACGGAAGGTAAATATAAGCTATGATGTCTAGTACAAGCATATCTTTAGAAAGATGTTAGATTAGATCAATGTATGCTTACACATTAAGAAGTGATGCATAGACACACTCTTATTTTCTCTTTGAATAGACTATTGTTTTACATTTATTACCTGGAAAAAACAATCCCAAAATAGAAGAAGCTAGTGACCATAAAAGAGAATAAAGGGACAGAGTGCCACAAAAAAAATCAGTTTAACCATAGACAAAGGGGAAGTATAGATTAAAAAGGAAGTAATGAGTGTTGGCAAATAACATCTCAATCAGTGCAGATTTAGGTGACAAATGATACCCCATTGCTTAAGAGAATAAAAGATACGAGATAGCAGCATTTCTACCAAGCAAAAAGAATTAGAAGGACAAGCAAATTGTCTGAGCAGAATAACCACAAGGGCAGATGGACATGAAGGCAACTGCTTCTAATTTAGCTGTTAGGCTAAAGCACAGACACGATCAGTCTCACTATTGTAAGTTGAGGCAGCACAAGCATAAATGAGAAATTATACAAACAACCGACTTCTTCAAAGTGCTTTCTTGAGCAACATAAAAGAAAAAGCTATTGTAACGCGCACCTCCTCCCCAAAAGAAAACCCAAAGCATAAAAATATGACAATGACACCGTCAAAGTGATAGATAACTCGAACTAAGAAAAATTACTTTTTGCTCAACACCTTATGATAAGCTCAAGAAGCTTCTTGAAAACACACCACTGCTCAATACAGAATTAATGGAAGAACAAAAACATCTTGCAGGAAGAGAGGGAAGAAGGGGCATTTCCTAAAACCAAATTACAGAAGCAACCAAACCTCTATCATTTCTCATTAATGAAACCAAATTACAAATCCAGAGCAGACATCAATAATAAATTTGTAGATCATCACAAAATCTACTACCTTCTATACTAACAGACATCTATTACAATTATAATACAACTCTAGATGACTTAAAAGTTTGCTTATCAGATATAGCAACACAGAATAAATACTGGCTTGAATTACAAAGAATCTCAAAGTGAGAAAATACAAAATAAATAATGTGGAAGATTAAATTAATGGCATAACCTTCTACTCGCTGAACATAACACTTACAACAATTACCACCAGCCGTTTACCTTAACATACACCCTGCGATTTAAACAATGTTGTCTACATTGGCTTAAACCACCTTCTTCTTTGCCTTCTTGGACTCTTCCAATTCCTTCAACCACAAATCACCAAATTCACAATCTTTCCAAGCCTCAAACCAGGGTCCACCAAGTGTATAGTGAATCGCCTTAGGAAATGTAGCTGGATCACCTTCAACAACCTTATTATGCCCCACAAGAAAGTTCCACACAAATGGAACCTCCCCAATCTCCTCATCCTCCAACCACATGAAGCGATGAAGAAATGCCCCGGACTCAGAATTCACCACCTTGGGTGTTAGCCCCCGGTTCTTTGGATGTCCACAGTTATAGAGAACCATGGACGACCAATTCTTCCTAGGATAAACCGTTTGCACTGCACCGTCCATTTTCGTAGTCTCTTTAGGAGTATAATCATGTTGTACACACATTAAAGCATATTTATCATCAACCATATCCCTCAATTCTTTAATATCCCCTAAGTACAAGAAATCACAATCAACAAACATAGTCCAACCCTCATAATCTGCCAAGTAAGGCGTCAAAAATCGCGAAAATGAAAACTCAGTACTTTCCAATTTCCCTCTTTCACGCCAATACAGACCCTGCTTCCTCAACTCACATTGCTTAATGGGAGTTATCTCAAGTGGGATTGATGATCTTTTCAGAAGGGAATAACGACAAACCTCATACGCAACGTCTTCTCGTGGATCATAGCCTACGAAAATCTTGAATGGCTTCGAAGGGCTCTCAGATTTCTCTACATTCACATCATTTGAATGCAAATCTTTCACCACAGACGACATTACAGTCTCTGCAAATCACAAAATCAAGAAAATTTCAAATTCCGCAAAAAACAACTTATTTGAATCTAGAAAAAACGCCGCATTTGGGTAACCAATAACGAATCTTGGAGCATAATTATGACTTGAAACAGAATATGTGAAAGCTTGAAACATACCTTTTTAGAGCGATAACAGATCTGGTTTGGACTGAAAAGAGAAAACAATAATTTTTTCCTTTCTTGGTTGAAGAAAAAAGAGTCAAAGATTTGTAACTGAGAAGTAATAATTGTGAGGGATCCCGAGAAGAACGTAAAGTATTTATAGAACACTAGTTTTCTAAATACATGAAGTAAAATTTATTTTATTTTTTTTAAAAGTAGACACAGGGTGGCATTACACCTATGATGCGAGTTATGAAATAGAACGTCATTAAAGATGGATATGTTTGTAATTGCACAATTTTATATAAACTTAGGGGTAGGGAGTATTTAGAAGAAATAGTTCCTGTATTATGTATGATATTATTTAGTACTATGTTTCGTAGGAATTTTGGTCCATGTTATACAACATACATGGTATTATATGATGTATTGCTAATACCTCCCATTTGGTGGTATTAGTAATACATAGATTTTAATACCATGGGATTATCTATGTAAAGACAAAAATATCCCTCAAATTCTTTTAATCATTTTATTTATTTTCTTGCTTTTATATTTTATATTTATATTAGTAAATTTATTCAAATAATTTAGCTTATAAATTTTATTATTTTAAAAGAGTTGTTTGTTGCTCAAAAGATTACTCAACTTTAAAAAATTATCAAGTAAAGTCACATTAAACTTTGTTTTGTGTCGATAAACTCACTCAACTTAGATATTTCAATCAATAAATCACTCAATTAAATTTAACTTCAAATATAGGATAATAAGGCAGAAGAAATTATTTGTATGTAATAAAATTATGGACCCAACGAAGAAATTAATTATTTAGATAAAAAGGACTCAAATGTTAAAGTGGAATTTCTAACTAATTCGGAATTCCATCTATTCGTTTTAAATTTTTTTATAACTAGGGTTGTAAATAGGATAAGCTGAGAAATAAAATAATGAGTTGTCTATAATATACTATAACGTGTATCATAAAAGGAACCAAAACAGAAAACATCCTTAGTGTACCTAATTTTTTTTGAACGGCACTGTAATTATAGCAACACGCCATTTATGAAAAGAAAAAAAAAACAAAGTAATAACCTTATTTAATTTCAAAGCAATTGAATTTTGATAATTCGAGCTCTAAAAATTTAGTAATAAGACTCTCAATTATAAAATAATATTGTCTAATAGTTATCTATCTCGGCCCAATTAAATAAAATAGAAAATTCTATAACAATTCAAAGGTATAATTGGTAAGAAACTTTTGTAAAAAATTTAATCCAAACCCAAAATTATGTGGGAAGCAATGAACCAAACACTTGATAAAAATAACCTATGCATTACTAATCCCTGCATTGCTAATCCATGCATTATTAATTTTTGCATTATTAATCCATGTGTGATAACACTTTGTACAAAACGACCCCTTAGTGTTTATTTATGTACATTCAAATTTAGAGAATGTAGATATCATATGATACCAATTTAAAAGTATATTTATATATTATGCTTTAAATTTATTATCAAAATTTAGAAATTTGAATCTTGACGTGGAGAGGAATAATTTTGCCTAATAATAATTTGTATGGCTATGTGTTTGATAAGATGGTCCAACCAAAATGACAATTAGGAGTACGATGATACAATGGCTTTTGTTTTTTCTTCTCATGAATTTCTGTCATTTGTTAATGTTGTTATTAATTGCTATAAAAGAAAAAGAATAATAGTAAATAAGAATGTCAAATGGACAGATTCAGGTGGGTTAATATGAAGTAAGTTAATATTTTAACGAAATATTAACTTGTTTAAATAGTATTTGTGAAAAAAATAATAATACATTATAGCTCAATTGACTAAATTATTGTGCGGAAAATACGAGTGATTACCGTTCGCAATGCAGATGGAGAGTGTTGGCATGTGTTACACTACTTTTTTTTTCTTTTCATATCTTACAAAGAGAGCTTCACACATGGCATACATAAGACATAAAAGTTAAGTACTTATTACATCATTAGTCATTGTTTAAGATAATTAAGTTATTAGTAGTATTTTATTTTTTCAGTTTGTTCCAATTTATGTGGTATAGTTGGAATTTAAAGATTTAAATTTCTAAATTTTGATCATTAATTTGGATATAGAATTTTTAAGTTCTTTAATATAAAATTTACATAAAAATACTATAAATCACAATAATTAACAACTTAAATATTTAAAAAGTATATAAAAAAAATTGATTCCTTCATACTTATTTGACTCTCAAAATTTAAATTGTGCAACATAAACTGGGACAAAGGGAGTATTAACAATATTCCTTTAGCCATCATTATTGAAACATATTGAAAGATTAGTTTGAGCAGTACGTTAAGCAAAATAAATTTGTTTTCTTGACGCTCTCCTTTTCTTATTATCTTTTACTCTTAAAAAAATGTTAATGGTCATATAGGACGCATATATGAATTTATTCAGTTTTATACAAACTTAAAATATTTATTTATGCACATTTAAAATTAGAGAATTTAGATGTCAAATAATACTAATTTAAAAGACATATTTATATATTATGCTTTAAATTTATTATTAAAATTAAGAAATATGAATCTCGATGAAGAGAGGGATTATTTTGCCTAATCTCTCACTGAACACTTTGTATGGCTATGCTGTTTGATAAGATGCTCCAAGTCTCCAACCAAAATGACAATTAGGAGTACGATAATACTAAGGCTTTTGTTTTGTCTTCTCATGAGTTTTTATTTTTTATTATTTATTTTCATTTGTTAATGTTGTTATTATTGCTATAAAAGAAAAGAATAATAGTAAATAAGAATGTCAGACAGATTGAAGTGGGTTAATATGAAGTAAGTTCATATTTTAACGAAATATTAACCTGTTTAAATAGTATTTGTGAAAAAATAATAGATTATAGCTCAATCAACTTAATTATTGTGTGAAAGACGCGAGTGTTTATCGTTGGCATTGCAGATGGAGAGTGTCGCTATGTGCTTGACTACTTTTTTTTCGGGTGTGTTTGGTATGAATGAAAATGTTTTCACGAAAATAATTTCTTGAAAAACAAGTTAATTTTTAACTCATTTTCTCACTTATGGTTGGTAAATGGAAAATATTTTCTAGCATTTAGTTTGTGAATGAAAAATATATTCCAGAAAATATATTTTACTTTTGGCTAGAGATCAGTAGATTTTTTTTTGTTTAGGAAAATAGCTTCTGGCTCAAAAACCAACTTCGATAATCGATTCGGGACTCGACCTGACACTCCAATTGGGACACAATCCCAACGACCAATTTGAGACCCGACTCTCGATTCGAAATCCGTCATTCAAATTAGGACCCAACCCTAACCCTGACGATTGATTAGAAATTCTAATCCAGAACATGACACCGACTCATACATAACATATTACATGTAGGATGTTAATTGCAACATAAAATGCTATTTAGGATACATATACCTATTTGTTTAGTTATATACAAACTTAAGTGTTTATTTATGCACATTCAAAGTTACAAAACATAAATGTTAGATAATATCAATCTAAAGGATACATTTATATAATATACTTTAAATTTATTATCAAATTTAGAAATCTAAATCTCGAAAGTTTAATCATGTCATATGAAAATAAGGAATATTCACGGCACCGACAAAATAAATCAATGAAGAGAGGCATTATTTTGCTTAATCTATCACTAAACACTTTGTATGGCTATGATGTTTGATAAAGAAGCTCCAACCACAATGATAGGAGTGGAACAATACACTTATACAAAGGCTTTTGTTTTTATTCTCATGAGTTTTTTCTTTTTTTCATTTTTTAAATGTGGCTATTATTGCTATGATAGAAAAGAATAAGTAGTAAATAAGAATGTCAAATAAACAGATTGAAGTGGGTTAATATGAGCTAAGTTAATATTTTAACGAGTTATTAACCAATTCAAATATTATTTGAGAATAAATATTGAATCATAGCTTAATCGACTTAATTAATGTGTGAAAGACGCAAATATTTATCGTCGGTAAAATAGATAGAAAGTTTCGGCATGTGTTACACTATTTTTTTTCTTTTCATATCTCGCAAAAGAGAGCTTCACACACGGCATACCTAAGATATAAAAGTTAAGCATTTATTATCTCATTTTATTTAAGATAATTAAGTTATTAGTAGTATTTTTTTTTTTCAGTTCATTCCAATTTATGTGGTATAGTTGGAATTTAAAGATTTAAATTTATAAATTTTTATCCTGAATTTGGATAGAATTTTAAGTTCTTTAATATAAAATTTATATAAAAGTACTATAAATCATAATAATTAATAAATAAAAACTTGAAAGGTATATAAAAGAAATTGATTACTTCATATTTGGTTGATTCTCAAAATATAAATTGTGCAACATAAATTGGGACAAAGGGAGTATTAACGATATTCCTTTAGCCATCATTATTGAAACATATTGAAAGATAAGTTTTGAGCAATACTTTAAGCAAAATAAATTTGTTTTCTTGACGCTCTCCTTTCCTTATTATCTTTTACTCTTAAAAAGTTGTTATCTCGAATATCTTTATCAATCTATGCTAGCTAGATGGCGGACTTCATGTATGCCAATGACCTTGACGACCCTAAAGGGTTGTTTACTTGTGGTCCAAAAAATTCAGAATTTAAATTTGACGAATTAAATTTTTAGGTTGTTAGTTCTTTGTTTGAAACTATTAAGCACAATATACCTTTAGGAATTAGAGTATACATGATATTGTTTTTTTCTTTTAAATTTTTTAGAGTAAATTTCAGGTTTAGCAAACATAAAAATCATATTTGTATGTTATAGCTAGAGGCGAATTCAGGATTTCAAGAAAATGGGTGCACCATTGCTTTAAAGATAAGATCAAAAAATTTATAATAATAACTAAGCGATATATTTAATTTTTTTTTTATTTTGTTAGTTTGTTTATTAAAAAGAGGAATCATAAATTAAAAAAAAATTACCTTAAACTTTGACAATGATGATTTTTCTAGATTCTTGACTTGAAGTTGGAGACTTGGAGTTCTTTGTGTGGAAAATAAAAGGCAAATTTAGAGAGAGAAGAAAAAATATTTTTTGGAACTTAAAAAGTGGATGAGAAGGAAACTTTTGAAGTACTTTAGAACTTTAGAATTTCGCTTTTTTTTAAAAAAAAAATTGTGGTTGGTTGGGATCGAACTCAAGACCTTGGTGTTAAAATCTGGCTTTCAAAGCAGTGAACCATCCAACGACTTTGAAAATGGGTTCCACAAGTTATTATTTAATATTTCTTTAATAATTATACAAGTAATATATCGAGATTAGTCGGATGACCACGGGTTCCGGTGACCCAATTTTTATACATAAATTCGCCCCTGGTTATAGCTATAGTTTGTATAATTGCGCTCCATAACAAAGTTTATATTTGCTATGGCCATTAATATGTATATTTTGGTATACATATACAAAAAAATCAATTGTCTAATCTGTGTTTGTATAAAGCGAGGAAGAGAGAAAGAAAAAAGAAAACTAGGCAGGGGGACATCTGTATTTGTATAATTATAAGTGTATAGGACGAAAAATATGTATTTGTACATACAATTTTCTCTCACTTTATACAAATGCAAACGCAATTTATATATTTGTGTTTGTATAAAGTGAGAGAGGCGAGTGAGAGTAGCGAGCCAGATTCCCTGGGGAGAGAGGCAAACGAAAATATATGTATATATACAGTTTTCTCTCACTTTATACAAACACAAACGCATTTTATACATTTAAGTTTGTATAAAAGTGAGAGAGGCGAGGGAGTGACTGCAGCGAGAAACGAGAGTGGCAAGTGAGAATTTCAGGGAGAGAATTGAATGGCAACAGTTTGCTACGGGTTACAATTGAATCAAATTGTGGTTATAGCATTTAATTTGAATTAATAATTTGCTATTTTATACAATTTTCCCAACTTTTTAAAGGAGAATATGGATGGGCCATTTTGGCCCACTAGTCATTCCCTTCAATGTTGTAACTAGTAGCCCCAAATAGACAGCAGAATTCCAAGCCCATATAGCTTTCATTGGGCTTTGAATAAAAAGAAATTGGACTTTAGCTTTCATTGCTTATGTGCTTTGCTCTCAACTAATTTGGATTCAAAATGTTTTATTGCATTTTCTCCATTGAGCATATAATTCTTGAGTTATATTACACATTGCCAAAACCCCTTATATTTTAATCCTAAAGCATTACATAAAATTCAATCGAATAAAGTATCTTTAGTTTGCATTAACAGTTTCCTTTGAATTATAGGAGAAATCAATAAACACATTTAAACTATAATTTTTTTCAGTAACTTACAAAAATGACTATATTTATAGGGTTATTAAAGTTCAATAGCTATAAGTATGTTATTTATAAAAAAATGACTACAATTTATGTCATTTTCTAGCTGTAGTTTTGTATATGATTTTTATTTTTCTATTTATACACTGATACAGTATTAATTACAATGAACTAAATAAGGAAAATGTGTTAATTGTTTGGTTAGCATATGAATATTTTGGATTCAAATTGGTATAATTTACTTATAAACCTTAAAGTATTAATATATCAAGGATACAAATATTTATAAAAACTAAGTGTATTAATATAATAAACAATGTAAAGTATAACAATTTAGTATATGAACACGACAATTTGAAAAAATTGATACACTATTGTTAAACAAAAATGAATACACCAACATAGCATACATATGAATACATTGTTGTTAAACAAAAGATGGATACATTGGACAACCCAAAAACAAGAAAAATGAAAACTAATAGAATGTGTAGGTATCAAAGTGTGTAGGTATGAGACTGTATAAAAAATTGAAAAAGCCAACAAACGTCAATCTCTTTTTGTCAATTTTTTCCTGTAATAGTTGAGATTTGGTGTTAACTCGGGTATTTGCTTATAAAAATATAGTATTAATGTATCCAACTATACTTGTATTGCCTAATTAGCCTTTCAAATTGGATAGATTACTTATGTATCCAGATATACTTGTATTCACGAATCACCATTTCAATTTGTGTTAATATTACAATACAAATATCTATGTATATAAGTATTTTACTATATACACATTTGACAATCAGCAAACCTCAATCTCTTTTTGCTCGTGTTCTTCTTGTATATTTTTATAACTATAGCCATTATAACGGAGAAACAAATAATTCTTCAATTGAAACCTTATAAAAATAGATGAAAATATAGATGTATACGAATATAATTTTCATAAAAATGAGGAAAAAAGTTCAATTAGAAGATATTTTGTTTTCCCTCAAAGACAGGACCAATGGTCCATTTTATTAAACAAAAGGAAATGATACAGACTTGGTTTAAGCCCAAGTCAAAAAAAAAGAAGAAGAAGAACCAAACGTAACAAGATGGCAAAGACAAAATAAAATAAAAAAGACAAAAGCTCTAAACAGCCATCGGAGAAATGAGAGGTCAACGGAGAAGATGATGAATTCAAATAACAAAAATTGATCCTTGAGTTATGTAAAATAATCTTAAATTGGAAGGAATTTGTGGGGGAGATATAAAAAATTTGTGATAAATGAATATTGATGCAAGAGAAAGTATTAATGAGGGTAAATATGGGGACCAATCACATAAAATATGCCTAGACATAATTAATTATGTGTGTAATAATAGCTTTCCTATTTAATATTTAATAACTTCCTATTTATTTTTATATAATTAACTTTGCTATTTATTGTGTAATTATATCCATATAACATTAAAAAAAAAAAAAAACTATAGCTATTTATTTTTAATGTATATTGATGTTCGCCATATTCTGTAGTTTTTCCTTCTTAATTTTTTTCTTGAGTTTCATACCCAATAATTCATTGTTCTCTTTACCTACATATGTTATCACTCCCTTTATATTAAAACACACCTCAATGCCGACTTGACCAAATGTTATTCCCACTTGACAAAAAGTGTGTGTAGGCCAACTTAGTATCGTGGTATATATGTTTTATTACAAAGAGAGTCATAATTTAAGTAGGTAAAATGAAATAATGGATAGTTGAGACATGAAACTCGTGAAAATGTGCTTTTTAAAAAATCATTAACTCATTTACTAACATATATACATTATATATATAATATTTATATAAATATTTTTTGAGAAATTTGATTGCAACAAAAAAGGACTAATCCCAAAAATAAAATAAAATTGTGACCTCTAGTCATACCAGGAAATAGAGAGGCACTCGACTAGAAGGAGTGGATGATAAGCACAAAGGAAAGACTCTGCTATGTGATGGCACTAGCCCTTTGCATGAGTTCTTCTTTGATTGAAGGAACGGGATAGAAGGAAACCAGAATTACCATATCCTTCACACATTATCATATCAAGTTAACGACAGTTATTTTTTTCCAATTTAATTTTACTCTCGTTATCCTTAGTAGTATTAATTAGTTTAAAAATATTTGAAGTTTAGTCGGAAAAAAAAAGATCCAAGCTTGTCAAACTAATGTTGAACAAAAATATCATGCAAATCATGTATTAATCTACTAGATGATCTCTCGCAACTTGTGATCCATTTCCATGTTGTCTTTTCATAATCATCAATTGATTCATTTCCATGTTGTATTGCCATAATTGTCAATTGTGTTTGAACATACATACCACAAAATTGTTATCTTAGGATAACGATTTGTAAATTCAACTTCATCATTTTCACCCTTTCAAAAATCGTTCAAAAGGATTATTTTTTTCCATGGCATTATTCATGATTGAGATCTACAATCGTAACGACAAAAACATACAAACAAATACAAATACAGTCATAATAAAATCAATCGTCTTCACTCACACGGGAAGCATTGTAGCACAAAATACACTTCTAAGTAATTGCCTAATTATATCCCTGCATATATATTACTTATCCTATAATTCCTAGAATTAAAGAACGCAAAAGGTAAAATAAAAAAAGAAAAAGGAAGACCTTATTCGTCCAAGCCAGTTGGTATCTGTACATGCAGTTATCTTTAGATTAAGCTTCTTTATTTAGCTTGAACTCGACGATCTCCCTGGTGTTCTTGGAGCTACACAAACAATTAACAAAAGAAGTTAATACTATATATTACTAATCATATTAAAAAAAATAATTAATGTAATGAGAAGGAAGTTAATTAGATTAATTACCTAATCCAATAGCCTCCGTGCTCTTCATCAACCTAATTCTCTTACACGTATCAACAAACATTCTGTATAGCAAAAAGAAAGATCATATAAATCAGCAAATTAAAATTAAGCACCTTAGCAGCTCAGTTGGTTGACTATCAAAACTATTATCTAGTTGGTAAGGATTCGATTTCCCACCTTGTAATCTAACAAACAAAAAGAAGAAGAGAAAAACATACTTCCATGGAACATCTCCAACAAGCATCCAGTCTCCATCTTTATCTTCATAAGTAGGTACATATTCTACACCATTTGTAAGGTCCATAAGCTTGCTTTCACTTTGAGAATTACCTGAATTACCAATCGATTCATACAAATCGACGAAATTTATTATATGATGGAATTAATTAAAGGAACAAAAAAAAAATGAATCGTCAAAGTATACTTACAGATTGTTAGGCAAGTAAACATGTTTTCTAAAGCATTTAACAGTTTCTGGTAACTGTCATACGTTTCCAGATCTACTTTTCTCAAGTAAGGAGCTCCGTCAACTGCCACCTTCACGTATTTGCACTTTTCTATCACATTTTTTCTGTATGATCTCACCGGCGGCCATCCAACTACTTGTGCCCTAATATCATAATTCACAATTAAATTGTGCATAAATACGGGAGAGTAAAAATTAAAATTACGTGTCTACACGACTTACTTTGCTGGACGTTTGTTTCCGGTAGAGATTTCGTTTTTCGAGTGATCATCTTCGCAGATATCACGGCGGCGTTCTATGGAAGTTGAGCTTCCTAGGCTTAATTCCATACCGTCGGAGATTCCACGTTTTGTACCGGAGATTTGCTTCCGCGATTCTCCGGGTAAGCCGAGAGTGAGCTCAGTTTCATTGAAATTGAGGCCGGAATTATCGGTTTCCGTCAAGCCGTTCGCTGATTTGAGTCTCTCCGATGCCATTTTTTCCCTTTTAGATAGTTTGGTGAAATGAGATATCTCTTGGTGCTTTGAAAAATGCGGTTAGGCCACTATATATGCTCTCGGGTAGGTGGACGGAGGCTTTCATGTTGGCCATTCTTATTGCGACGCGTGTCTACAAATGAGCGGTTCGGATTTCTACACGTTATAACGTAGTGAATGAGAGTTTTTTTGGCAAAATAAAAATATATATCTTTAAACTATATCCTTAACTTAAACTACATCCTTAAATTATTTTTCATAACAAAAAAAAAATCCATCAATTATTTAAAATTTGAAAACTTTCATCTTTTTGTTAAAAAAAACTAACAAATTCTGCACAACATTACGTACGGCGTACACTACCCTCAACAAATTAAACTCCCTAAATCACTCCAATAAGTCAATTCTGTTCATTTTACATACATCTAAAATAATATTATAAATTTTTTTAGTAACAGCGTTTTGCATTGTCTTCCTTTTAATTAGCAATTTTATTTTTATTTACTTTTTATTTGATTTGATATCAAAGAATTATCAATGAAAATGTTTTCTTTTCATTGAATCTGCAAAAAGTGGTGTCCATTATATTGAAGACTTTACTTCTAATAATGGAAAACGAAACTTGAGTACTAGAGATCAAAATTAGATGAATCTTGATCACCTCAATCATCAATTTGCTCCCAAAATTATTGATCTAACGACATATTGACTTTGCAAAGGTGAAGATGGTGTGAAATTAAGCTCCAACTTCATTTAGTTGGTAAAGGAGAAGAGAAGATCATATCTCCTCATAGACTCACACCGTCCTAACATTATTTTTTTAACAGCAAACAGGAGTCTCAAGTTTTTTTAAATTTTTTTTGGATGCTTTTTCCAATCGGTAATAATATTGTCGATTTTTTTTTATGAGAATAGTATGAATGTCATATGTT
This sequence comes from Solanum pinnatisectum, assembly GCA_035578085.1. Taxonomy (NCBI): domain Eukaryota; kingdom Viridiplantae; phylum Streptophyta; class Magnoliopsida; order Solanales; family Solanaceae; genus Solanum; species Solanum pinnatisectum. The sequence continues at coordinate 53,015,794 of CM069078.1, read as the reverse complement.
TTTGTATGAAATTCACTAATTTTTTGATAAATTTAAATAGAGGAATGAAAGTTGTTAAGTTTTAAATACTCGGAGGATGTTTTTTGTTAAGAAGGATAATTTAAAGATGTAGTTTAAGTTGAGGATATAGTTTAAGGATGTTTTTAGCCAAAAACTCGAGTGAGGATATAGTTTAAGGGGTGGAGTCTTTTTTTCATTTTTTTTCTGGACAATCTCCAATATTCATATTGAATTCCAATTATTTTGAATTCGCACTGGGTAGGACCCCATTCAAGGATTAGTGTTCTCTATCAAGAATTTTTCTATATTCAAACACCAAAGCTCAAAATCAAGATATTTGGTTATAAAAGGAGCAACCTCGTCCTTTGCACCATATTGGATGATGGTGAAAGGAGTGGAGTGTCATTTTGTTTATTTTCTAACTCTGGTGAGTTGTGGTAGGCTGAAAATTGTTGCACATCAGAAATTTGACACCTTTTATAGGTCTAATAATAGGAATGTAGAAATTTGTACAAACCCTCAATAGAGAATTAGATACGTATTAAACATAAAGACTCAATTGTCATGACACGTCTTCCCATACATGAATATGCACGTGCTTGTTTAGTAGATTATTCAATCAAAATTCGATAGTCTCTAAAAATCCAAATTGCATATGCATGCATATATATTATCAAGAAAAAACTTTAAGTTTAATGCTTTGCATCGAAATTTTATATAAATGGGCGTTATCTTTTATTCAAAGATAACTTTATAGCGTGTGATTGACTGATTGTACCCTTTGAACTAAGTCCGGATAGTTTTTTCTCAAAAGAATTCATACTATAAACTAAAATAAATAAATAAATAAGAAAGTTGAGATGACAATACCAAAGAAAAAAATTTGACAACAAAAGTAGTCAAATAATCAATATAAAAAGTAAATAATAGTAGTATTACTATCGAAGAATAAGGTAATGGTGGAATAATACTTTCTCCGTCCTATAATACTTGTGTCGACATCGTAGCATATAAAAATATCTATCTCACAGTATTGTTAATTTATAAAATTAAAATAAAATTAATCAATTTTTTTTGCTCTTAAAATTAATTCTTCTTTAAAATATAAATATCGTAAAACATCATAAAATTTCAAAAAGATTTCTCCATTGATAATTTTGTAATTGATGGATAGGACATGAAATTAAATAAAGTGTATTAAAAAGAGTAAATTAATAAAAATATCCTTTTTATTTATGATTTATAAAGGGACGTATAGAGTTGAAAAAGTACAAAAGGAGTAATAACCATACCGGTCACTTGAAAGAAACAAATCATTCGATTTCTAACTAATGAACTTTGTATCTCAATCATCGACCTCCAAAAAAATCTATCAACTTCCTACCTAAGTTAACACAAAGAAAATATCTTGAAACTCGAAAGTACTTGTGGTTTCCTTTTATATGTGTCTTACATTTGTGAATTCGTTTTATAAATAATAGGATCATTTGGTAATATCCATTAAATTATTAGTTTTTCATACATTAATAATTACTACAGTAATATTTTATTTGATATTTTCTTATTTATATATCATTAATACAAATATTTATTATTCACTCTACTATTTTTGTAGAATGCTATATATAATTGATTTATGGCAAATAATATTATTAGTTATGCAATAGCTTTTTATGCATTATTAACATAGCTGTTTCTCAAATCTTATTCACATCATTTTCATTATATTTGTAAATGACATTTTTAACAAATTAAATATACAAATTATTTTTACTTCACCGTACCAAGCCATGTTTAGAAAATAATTTCAGCATAACATTAATAATGGAAATATTACTAATTCACCCTTTTACCTATTTTTATGCACCAAAAAGGGATACCCGTGTGAGTTTGGAGAGATATGGGGCCCACATGTTGGGTTATTAGTGGGACAAGTCAACCCTTGAAGAAGGGCATGTTCGAATTTTGATTGGCTAACACTCTAACCCACCATGTGACTCTGTTTCTTTGTCGCCTTATCATCAGGACCGTACGATTATTTATTTTGCCACGTGGCATGTTTTAACGTAGCCGTCACACAAAGTATAATCACACGTTTGGATCTCCCAAAGATTTTTAACGATTTTTCCCTCGATTCACTTTCTCCATCATCTTCAATTAAGTTTTGATTACTTTCACCGTTTTAATTTATTTATCTTATTTTTTTTGATTTATTGATTTTGATTCTTAATTTTAAGTAGTAATGTGCAACATCATTTATGTTGCTTTCCATGTTAGATTATTAATTCAAGATATTTAAAACTTTCTCTCTTCTAAATGACTTGTGTATTAGTCTTCACTTTTATATGTCTCACGAGTTACATTAGTGAACTTGCTTTTTAAGTATTGATATGTTTTAATCTTGTTCAACTTGAATTTCCGAACCTTTAAACCTTCAATTTATCATTAATTTCGTCATGATTTTTGTTAATCAATATTATATCATTCACAAATAACATATATCATAACTTTAAATTTGACAATTATTTCATTTAATAAAAATTATTTAAAACAAAAAATTTCAAAAATATCAGACTTAAAAAAATAAATCTGTATTTTGATTTTGAACTTTTATCATGAATCCTACAACAATAGTTACTAGTATATCTTACCCCAAAACAAGTTAAGATCGACCGTGTGAATACTCACATTCCATTTAAAACTCAATTTATATCTTAGTTTATCGATCTTGTAAATACTCACTATTCCATTTAAACTCAATTTATATCTTAGTTTCACAAAATATTTAATATATCTTAATTAATATAAGGAACGATAAGTTAAAAGAACAAAAGATAAAATACTTGGAAATGCCCCCATGCAGGATCGAACTACAGACCTCCAGTTTACAAGACTGGCGCTCTACCACTGAGCTATAGGGGCTTCGGATATTGAAGTAAGTTATTTTAGTTTATTTATCTATTATCTACAGAAATGGAGAAGGGAAGACGACTTAACTACATATATTACCATCAGTTATTTAACTAGGCATATATTCAATTTATATAACAAAAATGCATCTTCTCCCCATAGAAGACGATGACAACAATATATCTAGTGAAATTCTACTAATTAAGTCAAGTCTGGAAAGGTATAATGTACGCAAACCTTACCAGTTACCATACCTCAAAGAGGTAGAGAGACTCTTGCTCAAGTGCATTTTCCTCATAGAAGAAAGCAACACTAACACCGATGTGAGATGTTTTCCATTTTTTTAACTCCCCTCCTTAAACTCAACATATAAAGAGACCACACATCTCATTAACTATAAAATGCGAGATTATTTTCATTGTTCAACAACTACTATCAAGCCATAAACTTTGAAATGATCTTTTTCCCTTATAAAGTGACTTCAAAAATAAAATACATTGGACAATTTTTCATCAATTCTAGAAATTTTTGCTTTGAATATACATACATGTCAAAGCTAAGTACTTGTATAGTACTATCCATTACCGTATAAAAGCACATGCATCCACATAGATTGCATATGTATCATGTGTTAAAAAAATATAAAGTGTAATGGTAATAAGCTAGAAAAAAAAAACCTCGAAGACCAGAAGAGAGATCAAGACAAACGACACAAAACACAAAAGAGAGGATTTAACGTGTGGGTTTCATCTCATGACATCCACAAAAAGGAGATGAGCAATCCACTATAAATAAAAAGAGTAAAAAAATAGAAGAGAAAAACACAAATCAATCATCCCATAATACACAAAGTCACAATTCAAATTCTCCTCCATAACCGCCAAACCTCAATACTTACATTAGAATGTGAAATAGTTAGAAGAAACAAACCTATATTATAGATAATAGAAACCTCTCCTAAGAAAAAAACTAAAAAAAAAAAAAAAAAAAATCCTAAAAAAAAAACTATTTAAAATCGATGCAAATATGTATCATGATCCCCATAATCATTAGCTTAATTTTGTTAAACATGATAAGCTATGTAGTGATCAAATAATTTGTGTCTCCAAAATTAAGTGTATAAATTTTCAAAAAAAAAAATTGTATGAAAACTTGTGTTAGGCAAGAACATTATTCATGGATAAGTGTTTGTCGTGTTTCGACTTTTAAGGTTTATTTTACTACAAGTGATTAAACATATGCATTGGAATTTGATTGTACTATATATCCTTTTCTTGAAAGAAATTCAAAAGTATAAATTGACCTTTCATAGTAATGTCAGATCAACTTTTGAAACGTAAGTGAATAAGCATATACATAAATATAGGATGTGGACGGTTGAGCTAGATCCAATGATCTTGATAGATAGATAGATGACTCTTGAATTTTCAACTAGGAGAGATTATACTCTTTCCTAACGACTGATTACAGAGTACTTGACTGGTGTTATATATGTACAGTGATAGATTCATAATTTTCATTAAGATATATTTAAAATATGAAATAATATCAACACACAAATTAGCTACACGAGATCTTCAAAAGTAATTTCAGACGAACCCCTAATCCCTACTTAGCTTTGCCTCTAATGCTGCATTAGTGGAGTCACAAACTCACAATTTAGGATGAGGTTCAATTGAATCTTTTCGTCTTAAGAGGTTAATGCGCAAATAGGACAATACTTTTCATCATGATTGTGTTTTTATTAAAAATGGAATATTAATTCTTTTTTGGATATCTTTTTTGTATTTTTATAAATTGAATAGACAACAACACAATATGATGGACAATTATTATTGAATGGAGAAAATATTGGACGCAAGAAGTATTTCTTATGGACCAAAGAGTTTTTCTTGGTGAAAGAGAATATAATTGAAAAACGTAAAAGAAAATTAAAGGTAAAGTATTGATATGATTTGATGCTGAAAAAGTAAACATGAAAACAATTGATATATACGTTTGCGTATATGTTAGTTGTGTAACAAGTGAATTGTCTGGTGGTCATTTGTCAATTAATAAATAATACTATCTGAGAAGGTAGATGTACTCTCAAAATCCGACATATTCCACGCTTCTCATTTATTGAAGAAATAATAGATCGAGTGGGTGCTATATATACACCTCTCATGGTAAAAAAATTTGTTGTATTTACGTGAAGTCAATAGATGAGTACCATATATTTGCATAACGATGGAGCCACATATATTTGAAGAGTTTCAATCAACATCTTTTTATTGAAAAATTATCGGATGTAGTTAGATAAAAATATTAAATATACTCTTTATTAGTGGAAATTCTGGCTCCATCACTATATATTTATCGGTAGAGTTTTAATGTAATGAATTTCATATGTGTTTAATAATGTGATATTGGATTATTTAAAAGATGTTATTCCCGAACATCAACAAAAATAATGCCTTCTGTCGGACGTAGCTCTACATGCTGATTATGGACCAATATTTCAGTTTAGTTAGTTGATATATTATTACAAAAGTAAATTATGTATCGGTTGAAGATTCCGCATCTGCCAAATTAATACACTCTTGGACTTTATTAAATATGAATATACATATACCCCCCTCCCCCTCCGGTTAGTGTTGCCTTGTTGGTATTTGTTTTTGAAGCTCAATTAATTCAGATATTCTCTACTATATAAAGGTGATCTCAGTTTCATGATTCAAACTCCAATTCAAAATGTCTGATTAAAAATAAATGAATTTGTACATTTTACATGATTCACAAGTGATCTCTATGGTTTATTTTAGGGATAACGGTCTGAAAAATATCTCAACTTTGGCCGAATTTGTTGTTACGATACCAAACTTTCATGAGGACCTATTACCCCCTAGACTATTTAATACCGTATTTTAAACATATATATATATGTGCCCACATGGACATAAAAAATATTGCATAATTATAAATAGTAATGTGTCCACGTGGGCACATATATACCTTTAAAATACACTATTAAATAGTTCAGGGGTAAATAATACGGTATTAAATAGTCTAGGGGGTTAATAGGTCCTCATGAAAGTTTGGTATTGTAACAGCAAATTTGGCCAAAGTTGAAATATTTTTCAGATTCTTTTCCCTTTATTTTAATGAAGTCTCTTTGGAATAATTACAGGTACATAACACAAGATTTGATTAATAATTAAATATTTGGAGATTTATTTCGGTGGAAGTAAGAATTAGTCAGTGTGCATGTATATACACACTGAATAAAGGTTACATCGATTAGTTAAATACTGTGATATGTAGTAAAACTAAAGTATATTCATATGGTACATCGCTGCTTTATTATCCCCCCAATAAAAATAAAAACTAAGGTTCATCAGTATTTCATGATCCAAGAAAAAAAAAATATACACACTTAATACATTGGACTTATAAGTGTGTTGGAGTGATACAGGAATCTTTCCATTTTTACACAAGTATGCATGAATATGTATAGCTATTATATGCTTGTCTACTCGATATTATATTGTTCACTTTTTTCGAGTTATAGATATTTGATAAATTTAACTTCAACATGGTGAACAGACAAGGAGAAGACTAGCTAGAAAAAATAAATTTTAAACATTGATAAGGAGAATAGAAATAATGTAAATTGTCAAGTAATTTGAAAAAAATACATTTAGTAACGTGGACCATTAATATGAGACATAGGATCAGTAATATTCTATTATCTGATTAAAATAGTTGTTCACTGGGTGTCTTTTCATATAATCTTTGTGTAATCGAAATTCACTAACATTTCTAGAATAAAACAGAATTTTAGCTTTGGCTAATTAATTGATTTTGGGATTTCAGATGTAAGCAGAATTCTTCAATTTACAATAACACAATTAATTAAAACAAAAACCAAAAGCTACCAAAAAAAAAAAAAATTGAAACAAAGGGAAAGTAAGCTGGTAGCCACAATTTCAGCACAACATGTTGGTTACACATATAGCCTTATTACATACGAAAATTGTCATTTAAGAGCAAATAAGGTACTGATCACTACAATAATTAAGCTAATTAATTAAGAGGAAATCAAATCAGAAATTGATTAAGTCTAAGGTGTCTTATCACACCTAAGATTACAATTACAATTATATATTAGTGTAAAAAATATAGCCATGAATCATCCACACTCTATTTCTCTTGAGACATTCCCTTGAGAAAGTCCCTTGCTCCAAGCCCTATCACTTTTGCCTCTGATCTCTTCATGATCCTTAGCCTTTTGCATGATTCACTGAACATTCTGCAAAATCAAATTTCAATTAACACAACTTCTTTAGATTTTTACTAACACTACAAAATGTTGAGTAACTGATATGGTAGAGTGGTAAATACTACTTTATCCTTAATCAATAGGTGTCAGATTCGAGTCCTCTTGGGTATGGAGTTATCTTTGGTAGGAAGCGCTCTTTGCCCCCAATTTTACTTTATCCATCTTGGCATGAATTTGTATTTAGTCTAGGGTTTCAATATTCTAGTGTATCAACATGATGATGTTTTGATCTATGCCTTAAAAAAGGACCAAATTAATCCATCAAATGAATATATGCTAGTTTAAATCACCTAAATTTGAGCAAATTGGTCAAGTTATATACTATATAAGCTAAATTTGACACCCCTTAACACATAATTAGTTTAATTTTACAATTAATTAAAGAAGGTTCAATTAGGGATAAGGTGCCCAAGGGGAGATCTAGAGGGTAGCAAGGGTCACCTGAACTCACTCGGTAAAATATTACATGCTATCTATAAGATAATTTTCTTACGTATATACATAAATTTTGAACTTCTTCAACATAAGATTAGAGGTTGAGTGAATTCAAAATTCACCTTGAATTTTTAAATTCAAATCTTAAGCACTATATTTTTATTTTTCGAACTTCCTTAATAAAAATTCTAAATCCGCCATCTCGAGTGAGGGATATAAAAAGAAGTGAAATACTTACTGTTAGGGGTGTACAAAATCGAACCGAAAATCGACCAAACCGCAAACCGAACAAAAAACCCGACTATATTTGGGTTGGTTTGGTTTTAACTAAAAAAAAAACAACCCGGCCGAGACCAAACCAACCCGACATTATATATGTAATTTTAAAATTTTATTTTATATATAAAAATATTTACATTGATATAATTTTATAATATTTCTTATACTATTTCATAGTTTTTATCTTTTAATATATTATTTCAAGTTTAAAACTTAGAATTTGGAATGATCCAATAAAATTATAGTTCATAGATGTTGATAATTATAATAAAACTTAAATCAAAATCAAATTAATATTAATGCAAAAAGAAAATCAATTCAACAATAAGAATGACAATAATATTGAATATTTGTTCTTTAGTTTTACATTGGTTAGACAATTAAAATACATAATCTAATTTTAATTTTCCTTAAATATTAGTAATGTAACTAATACTTATTAAACTTATTTTAGCATGATTTAGTACTTTTAAATTATGATCATTTTCATTATGACTTTGCAATATTTATTTTATATGATGATTTCATTATTATTTTTTTATTGAATATTTTAGTGTCATCACTCATCTTATATTTTGTGTTATTTTCTTAAGAAACACTTTAGATAATTGTATTATGGTTGGACTAAAGAAATATTTGGAGCACAAGTTAATTATATGTTTGTATGCAAACTTTACCGAAAAAATCCGATGTTTATTAGTTTGGTTTGATTTATAAATTTAAAAATTCGACACAATGGTTTGGTTTGGTATTGAAAAACCCAAACCAATCCGATGTTGAAAAAAACTCGAAAAAATTCGAATTTTATTAGTTTGGTTTGGTTTATAAATTTAAAATTTTTACACAAATAATTTGGTTTGATATTTGAAAAACCCGAACCAACCCAGTCATGTACACCCCAACTTACTGCCATGGAACATCGCCGACAAGCATCCAATCTCCATCTTTGTCTTCATAGATTGGAACGAACTCTGACTTGTCTGCATCCTCCAATGCTTCTCCTGTTGAACACATTTATATTTATTTAATTAAATACAAATTTAACATATAACACTAGTAATTAAATAATTGCTTAGATTTATGAAGATGCTCTATTTATGTTTAGTTTAGTATATGAAACGTACAAATAAAAAATTCGATGGCTCATTATAACTCTACATTTCAACTAATTATGCATGAAAACTTATCAATTGCCTAAATGCATGCAATCCGAAAATTAAATACTAACCAATTCCATAGCAATCAAAGAGCTTTTCAAGAGCCATAACAAGTTGACCATAACCCTTATGAGTACTCAAATCAACTTTCCTCAAAAATGGTGCACCATCCATGCTAACTTTCACGTACATTTTATTATTGGATCCGGCTTCACGTCCGTTAAAGCTGTTCTTTTTCCGGTAAGCACATACCGGAGGCCACCCCACAACTTCATTCTTGTTCTGACACTTATAATTATTAGCCTCAACGCTGTCAACAACGTTACCATTAACGTTGTTGCTGCTGTTTCGATCACTCGTTGTAATTTTCGAATAAACCCTTTTCTTCTCATTTTTCTCCAATTTTCCTCCTGGAAGTCCCAATCTTAGCTCAGTAATTTCCAATTCTGTTGCCATTTCGTATAGCTTCTTCTTTTTTCTTCAAATGCGTTTTGAAGAGTGGAAAATTAATATATTGTTGTTTGATGAAAAATTGAGGTGTATATAATATATAGGAATTTAATTTAATAATTGAGAAGACAAGGAAGGAGCAATGGCAGGTAAACTAAACTTAATGGTCGGTCACATGAGATACAAAGGTAGGGAAAGTATGTATAATATATATAATGTTAGGTATGTAATGTAAAACATTAATAATTTGTGGAGATTTACTTGTGACCGTTTGATATTGTAAACAAAAGACATGCCATGTGATGTCTCTGATTTAAGTGTTCCCAATATGTTTGTAGACACATTAATATACGCGTGCAAATAAACATACATATATACATGTACACAATGTAATTATTTCAAATATGGACTAACTTCTGAGGTAAGAATAAGGTATGTATATATATTAGTCTCTTCAGATCTTATTTATGGCCCTATATTGGGTATCTTATTGTTGTTTAGAGGCGAAGCAAGCTAGCCTTCGATATACAGTCGGTCGAATTAAGTTTGATTGAAAAACTCTATAAAGAAATTCATTCAATACATACAAATTATAAATTATAAATTTTAACTTAAAAGAATTAGAATTTGCGATCCGTAAATACTTTAAATTCTGATTCTGTTTCTAGCTACACAAATCTTTTAATTGGACGAAAGCCTTTTTGGGACCAAAATCAAATGGGAGGGTATACTTCTTCTATTTCACTAGTTAAGGGGCAAACGAATCCTTTTGCCAAAACTAATACAGTAAAATTCAGTGTGACGTTAGATTTCAAAATTTAAATATACAGTAAATCCTCACTAAATTAATACTCGATAAATGAATAATCTCTCTAAGATGATATTTTCTTCTGATCTCGATTTGAGTCAATGAAAAAGATCACTCATTTCAATAAGATAATAAGATAATGTCTTTTCAGAAGACCCCTATATAAATATATGGTCCCATCAATATTATAAATTAATAATTCTTTAAAAGTACAAATATATCTAAGACAATTTAATTAGTGAATATGATTCTATTGTGTTTTTTTGGTTAAAATTTAAATCTAGTTGAAGCTCATTTCTAACTTTTCTTATTGTATCAAAAGGTTTCGGTGTTGTCTTTTCGAAATTCACCATAAAATTGTGAAGAGTTCTAGATGCGATAAGTGTTTCCTTAAGCGTAACTGGTTGCTAGGGTATTGTATCATCTTCAACTTCATCATCAACATTGTTTTTTCTGATGGTATCCACAATTTCTTCCAAGTAATGGACCTCTGAACATGTATCACTTTTCATCTGGGTAATTCAAATGGTTATTAACATCAATTTTTTTTACGGTAACCGAGATCATTAATCATGAACTCAAGTTCATGAATGAGTTTTCACTAAATATTAATATGTCGATAAATAATACCTTTACAAAATAATAATATTTCATGATCTCACCTATATTAATTTAGTGAGGTTTTACTGTATAATCATGTATTTGAATTAGGTTTGACATTTTGAAACCAATGAAAGACATATTTCTCTTGAAAAAGAAGTGAAAAAAATGTAGTTTACGAAAAAGAATATCATAAATAAAAAATTGTCTCCGTTATAATTTTCTATTACATAGACAATTAATTTTTTGAGGAACATATCCAATTATAATAGGGTATGTGGATATTTGATTCATGTAGCGAAGGCAAATTTCTGCGGGATAATATATATACTTCAAACATGATAATTATTTACATATATAATAAATAGCATGTTAATAAAGGAATATATAATTTCTCCAATTATATATAGACAATCAGTTTATACTACTTTATAACAAGAAGATAATATACTATACCCTGAGAATATTTTGCAATATTGGGACATAGAAATCTTACGTTGAATCCCTTAGAAATACAAATTAATACATAAATATAACTATTGTCCAGTCAATTATTTACCAATTATATAGTTGGTCTTTTATCAAATAAATTCAACATTTTAATTAAGTAGACATTCTCTTGCATGTGCACGTATCTTATAATAATTGATACGACTGCTTATTATTCAACACCAATATCATGTAATTAATTCAACCAATTAACTAACAAATTTTACTTAATTCATATTGCTGTCTTTTAAAAAAAAATGCAATCTTTAATTTGGGTAGTTAAGAACTAAAACATGTTAGTTGACGCACGTTTATTCATGTCGGTTGCAACTAAAATGTCGAATTGACCATCCTCTCGTTACAAGTGGTTAAATGTTTTGTTACATTCAAAAATTTAAAATATAATTGTATTTTAGAATGTATTCATTTAATATACATAAATTTTTATTTGAATCCTAGTAAGGAAAAAAGGATTATTATAATGCGTAGAAAATCATTAATTTAAAATCTTAAATCCACTTTCATGTATTTATACATAGCGGGAAATTGAAGCCTATAGTACAATCTTCTCAAAAAATTTAAGTACTTTAGGTTTATCGCACTTTGATTTATTTTTATATATATAGGTCTTCAACATTATCCCTCATTGCTTATATGATTTTCTTCTTTCAACTCAATAATGTGTGGAATATATAGTTTCTTAAATGAGTGGAGGAGATATGCAATCGATTTTAATTTTCATCTCCACCCACCCTACTAACATACTTATTGAATTGTATAATTATCTCATTTAAAGTGGGTGCAGGAGGGGAGTTAATTAATCAAAATAAATTAACTTTTTCCTATTTTAATTTTACATCATTCCGATATATTCCTTATAAATTTGTGATAAATAAAAATCATAGGGAAGAAAAAAATAAAAAGGTTGAAGGTATAGACCAATCACTATCCATTATTATCCTATATGCTTCTGATTAATGACCGATTAATATAATCTAAATCATTTGCTGAAACCTCCCAATCATTTTTGACAATTACCAATATAATCTGAATCATCTATTAAAGCCTCCAATTATTCTTACAGAAAAGAAATTCAATATATATCGATGGAGGAACAAAATAATAAGACTTAGTTGCATTGTCTTAGGATAATGTTACTCCCCAACCGAACATATGTTTCCTTAGGAAATGAAACTACAAAGAGGACACCCCACACGTGATAAAGAGTTTGTCCCCAACATATTGACCCAATATTTTAAACAATCGTACCCTCTAATCCATCCTATGTACCCTTGTTACTCTCACAAATAAAATTATTTCCCCACTCAAATGAAACATAAAATAGCAAAAACACAGCCTTTAGTGGACTCATATTCGGTAATATACAGCTAGCTAGCCTCTCTTTCCAATTTCAACTCACACTTTTCATCACTGCATTTGAGTAATATATAATCTATTATTATATTGTCATATTATTTTGAGGTCGTTATTGAAATTAATTTATAAATATCACAAAAAGGTCCATGGGTAGGGGTGTACATGACCGGGTTGGTTCAGGTTTTTCAAATATCAAACCAAACCATTGTGTCGAATTTTTAAATTTATAAATCAAACCAAACTAATAAACCTCTGATTTTTTCAGATTTTTGGATTTTTTCGATAAAATTTGCATACAAACATATAATTAACTTGTGCTCCAAATATTTCTTTAGTCCAACCAAAATACAATTATCTAAGGTGTTTCTTAAGAAAATAACACAAAATATGAGATGAGTACTGATGACACTAAAATATTTAATAAAAAATAATAATGAAATCATCATATGAAATAAATATTGCAAAGTCATAATAAAAATGATCATAATTTAAAAGTACTAAATCATGTTAAAATAAGTTTAATAAGTATTAGGGCCTGTTTGAATTGACTTTTGGCTTATGACTTATAAGCCAAAAGCCATAAGTTAGGATTTCTAACTTATGACTTTTGGTTTATTTTTGTTATTTTGGCTTTAAAATAAGTGCTTATAAGCATTTTTTAACTTTACCCAAACACTTCAAAACTGTTTAAAAACTTTTTTGGTTTAAAAGCACCTAAAATAAGTCAAGCCAAACGGGCACTTAGTTACATTACTAAATATTTAAGGAAAATTAAAATTAGATTATGTATTTTAATTGTCTAAACCAATGTAAAACTAAAGAACAAATATACAATATTATTGTCATTCTTAGTGTTGAATTGATTTTCTTTTTGCATTCGTACTAATTTGATTTTGATTTAAGTTTTATTATAATTATCAACATCTATGAACTATAATATTTATTGGACCATTCCGAATTCTAAGTTTTAAACTTGAAATAATATATTAAAAGATAAAAACTATGAAATAGTATAAGAAATATTTTAAAATTATATCAAAGTAAATATTTTTATGTATAAAATAAAATTTTAAAATTACATATATAATGTCGGGTTGGTTTTTAGGTAAAACCAAACCAACCCAAATATAGTCGGGTTTTTTTTTTTCCAATACCAAACCAAGTCAAACCAAACCACTAGTCGGGTTTTTTTTTTGGTTTGACTCAATTTGCGGTTTGGTTCGATTTTCAGTTCGGTTTTGTACACTCCTATCCATGGGTGCAATGGTTTTTGGTACAAGTATAGCCTAAAAAGGGTTAATCACTGTGGACGTTTTACTTATAGTAGTTGAAGTGTGTAAAAAAAACTTAAGATGTAATTAGAGAGCTTAAAAAATAATACTTTTTGATCGGTTTTAATTTGTTTGACTTAATTCAAAGTATAAATGGTCAAACTAACTTATGTTTGATGTGTATTCAGACATACAATCTTCATATATTTTAAAATAAAATTTACATATTTAAGAACTACGTATGAACGTACATAAAAATTAAAGTGATAATTATATTAACATAACTAATTAGAATCTAATCCCAATCAAAATAGAGAAGATAAGCTATAATATATTTATAATAAAGTCATTGTCTCACGTACAGCACCAACATAAAGAGTTGTATTTTTACACACTTTATATTGTTTTATAACCTTCTTCAAAAAGTACTAAAAATCACAATTAACAATTCAAAATATATCAAAAGCATTTAAAGCATTTGAAAAAATCATGATTAAAGAAAATATTCTTGGAGTGTCATCGAAATAAAAACCATACAAATAAATTAAAATGGAGAGAGTAATAACTAAATTGTAGAGGTAGGTCCACATAATTTACCAATTGCCAAGCATTCAAAATCAAACAAGTTACTGGTTTCCGTGCATTCCGCTCTACCATTTAATTATAAGTAAAACTTTGTGGCACACAATTAAACTTTGGGGTACAAATATTTATTTTATTCATTCATGAAGCTTCTAGCTAGGTAGAAAAATCAAAAGTAAATAAATTAGTAAAACATTTCATTTTCACTGAATAATGCAACATTGTCCATATGTGCATTATTAATATGCGTTAGTAGAAGAATTATGATGAGCAAGTGTATTGGTACGTAAAAATGCACGCATAATAGTAATTTGTACTTCAAGCAGATTTATTATAAGTTGTCTGATGCATTATTGCCCGTTCAAAAATTTGTGACTAATAATAACAAGGAAGAGTCCAGAAAAATATAAGTGGATATAATTATTTTGACCGATCGATCTATGGCCAGTGACATCAATATATTTTTGTATTCAAATAGAATATCCAAAAAAAAAAATTGTGACTAATAATAATAAGGAAGAATCCAGAAAAATACAAGTGAATATAATTATCTTAGCAAATCGATCAATGTGTAACCGTATGGCCGGAGACACACTGACATCAATATATTTTTGTATTCAAATAAAAATATCTAAAAAAATTGTATAGTAAAATACAATTTTAAGAACCAAATTGAACCGACACAACTACACCTGTTATATACCCCTTTCGTTTCAAATTATTTGTCTTATTTGATTTGATACATAGTTTTAAAAAGTAAGTAATGGAATAAAATGAAAAAATAAGACAAACAAATTAAAATGAGAAAGTAATAAAACTCTTCTCACAAGTACATTAGCGTTGGTGGTTTCTGTTATCGTTACTTGTCTTGCTTAAATTTCAATGTTGATGCTAACTTTTAAAATTACACATTTGTTTGCTCGACCAAAAATATATAACGGTAGTTAAGAAAAATATTGTCTTTTACTATTATTTTTTTTGTGAAGCAACCTATTTATGTCAATTTCCCTATTTTTATGAGACTAATTAACTAGACTAGCAGCCCAATGATGCTAGCTTTTAAAATTACACATTTATTCACTCGATCAAATTTTTTTACATACATTAGTCAAAAAGTTCTTATCGACTATTTTTATGGCGGAGCGGCTATTTATGTCAATTTCCAAAATAAGAAACTAATCAACTAGAATAGCAGCCAAATTGGGCTTGAGGTTGAGAGCTTGAAGAATCAGGTGGGCCTAAGTAAAACGGGCCAAGGCCCAGTACGGCCACAAATGATTCAAATGGGCCACGTTAGTGTTTCCTCGAAGCTAAACAAGAAGATGAATTTGAGGACAAACTAAACTCTAAATTGCAAAATGAATAGTCAATTTCCAACCATTAAATGTAGAGAGCAAAGAAGATATATTAGTTGTGGACAAGGTTAAACTTGTGCTTAGATAATTATCCAAATGGGCCGTCTTTGTGGTCTAAGCTGGACCTGACACCAGATGGGCCCATTGGGCCTCCCTGTCCTTGAAATTTTTAAGGGAAAAATACCTAAAATTGCCCCCTCCCATAATAATTCCCGGAATGTCTACCCCACCGTCTCAGTTTATATTAGTTGGTTTGACTTGACACGGAATTTAATAAAGAAAGAATTTTTTTTGAAATTTGTGGTCTAAAATGAGTGATAGATATTTGTGTGGCTAGAAATCATTCTATTAAGGGTAAAATCGATATTTTAAAATTGAATTATTACTAAATATAGAAATGTGTGATTCTTTATGGACTGACTAAAAAGAAAAGTAAGTCGTATACATTGGGACAGATGGAGTAATATTTTGGAGTAATGATAAACTTATCGAAAAGAAAAACTCAGGTTGTACCTATGATTTATTTATTTGATATGGTGATGACATGAATTAAGCATAAATAGAAAAGACAGAATTCATATAACCGATCTTAACTTGTTTGAGTTTGAGGCGTAATTGTTTAGAAACAAGAATATTCTTGAACCTTGCTCAAATTAAGCAGTGCTTGTGAAGCAATGATATGACAAAAAAGTAGACATTAGGTGATAGCAATTAGTAGGAAATAAAGAAGGATAAAGAGAAGAAAAATCCTCTGTTGTTGTAAGCATCTGCTAAAAGAGTTTATCTTCTGTATTCAGTTCTTCTAGATTCATATGCAGTTTGGAGCCAAATGACTCAAGAAATGAAAACAGTTTCTTATGTAAAGGATAATAGAACTCCTAGTAAAGGATCATAAGTACTGAGAAATTGGTAGGGTCATTCAAAACACCAGGATGCTCAAAGAAGGTCATGGACTAAGGACTTCTTGAGGTAACTGTTCAACTTGGCCTTCGAATCTGCAAAACGCTGCATGATCTTTTCATTTTCATAATGAACAATGCCACGCTCAACCTCTTTTCTGTGGATTCTTTCTTGCAAAGTGGCCAACTCTTCCTTCAATCCTTCCAGTTCTTTCTTGTGCGTCTCCATTGCTACAAGGTTCCTGGTTTTTGCCTCCTTTAATATGCAACTGTCCTGGACAAGTTGGTTGGCCTGAGAGATATCATTCAGTCTTCAATGGAGCCACCCAACGTCTACTTTGACAGACTCAAGATCTTTAACTTCAGCAATCATAGATTGGAGCTCTGTGGAGGTTATGCTTAGAAAATCTGTTGCCTCCAATTTGTTATATATGTCGCAAACAAACTCCAGGAGTGATGAAGAAAAAGTCACTGAAGAGAAAGAGCTATTCATTGCAATATCTCCGTACTTAAGGAAGATTTTCTGGAGGATAGGTGCTGCTTCCTCCTTAACTCTATACCCATCCACCATGACTGATAGGTGACCAGGTTTTGATTCAACCTTATCAGCATAAGAAGAATAGTCAGTCATCAGTGCAGCTACCCTTGTGAAGTTGAGACTCATGGATTTTGTAGGAAGGCAGTCACTTCTGGTTTCCGGTTTTGTTGCATTAGCATTTGACACCACATCAGTCTTCCTTAGTGTTGTGTTTTTCTCATCCACAACTTCAGGAAAAGAAGGAGCTGTTTGAGTAAGTTACCCCGGTTTCTGATCTTCCACATCTAAGACGCCACGGTTAGTTAGAACAGACTGATGTTTATGCCCTGCATGTGCGGACTCAACCACCCTCCCTTCAGTTGGAAGTGCACCACTCTGGTCACATTTGGTTTCCAGTTCTGTGGCATTAGCATTTAACACCACATCAGCCTTACTTACTATTGTATTTTTCTCATCCATAACTTCAGTGAAAGAAGGGGTATTGTTTGAGTGTGTTGCCTTGATTTCCGATTTTCCACACCCATGACACCATGGTTAGTTAGAACAGAGTGATGGTTAAGTTGTGTGCGCATGGAGCCATCAACCTTTTCTTTTGTTGCTACAGAAATTCCAGTGGTAAGATGAGCAGGAGTCACAAATAGCACATGAAGGATACGAAGACTGTAGAATAAGAAAGAAGCTGTTAATAAACTAAAAGTTTACATTATAAGACTATTTTCTTGAATTTGTCCTTGGTTAGTAGTATGTACTCTTGTGTGGACTTCATAGACTCGCTTACTTGAAGAGTAATTCTATATATTTTGGCTGTACATATTGATAGGAACTGTCTATCCATATGCCATCACTTTAGCACCTTCTTGGTGCTACTATAAATGAAAGTTCACTCTTACTTATCAATAGAGTTTGAAAAAAAAATTCAAATGAGTACCTTAACATGTCGAATTGGAGACGTTGGTGTTACAGTGTTAGACTCACCGACCAAGTAATGCCCTTAATGACATTCGAGTTTGATACCTGGGATAGGAAGATGAAGTATCTGGTGGCGCAAAACCCTGTCAAAACAAATAGGAATAAGCAGCTAGTAGATGCAAATCTATTTGTCTATGTAGGGGCTTAGGAAAACCAAATAAACCGACGAAGCCATTCAACATGTCATGTAATCCAAGTGCTAGAATAATACTTTGATGAACTGCAAGCAATATAGCTCTAAAAGTCCAAACATATATGTGTAAGCTTATGTACAGTACAAAATAGTTCGCAGCAAACATGCTAACGAAAAACGAAATAAGACCACTTCATTACAGAAAATGGCTTCAATGATTAATCTTAAAAACACCATTACCTGCCTATAGGAAAGAGCATATCCCTTCAAGAACATATAACTATTTTTTTTATATACTGACAGAACATGAAATTGCTTTGTCCTGCTCCTCTCAAATATTTATCCCTTCTCAACTATCAAAGCAGAGTGAATATATAACTTGTGCAATCAGCTAATCATGCTTAAGTATTTTTATAATAACCCACTTGCCAAACAACATGTCTCATATTCATTCTATAACTCTTGTAGTTCAGAATTTTTTTGAACAAAAGTCATTTGCATTTGCCCTACCACAAATCATCAAAATATACTTTCCTCTTCAGCACCTCTAAACATAGGCTAACACATTTAAGATAATACAACATGCAATACATCCTTAACACAGCAAAATAAAAAAAAACCACCAAGTGAGTGCAGTAAGCCCTTTGTTTTATTTTACTCTGAACAAAACAGAAAAAGAGAGGACATGATCACCAAAATGTAGAGCTGAAGTGTTTACCGGAGGCGGCGATAGAGCTGAGCCATCGTCTAGTTTGGGTTCTTGTTTCATCCTCAACACTCTTCCACTCCTTAGAGAAGCTACTGCTTCAACACTGTTTTCTTCAAAGATGAAATCTTTTTTTTTTTCCTCTCTCTGTCACTCAACAAGAAGCTTCTGAGCTAGGAAAAATGATACTGCAGAGTACCCTGGCACTGAAAGAGAGTTTGTTAATTCTGCAGCCAAGGAAGATGTTACACGTGTCTATTGCTTGTAATCAGGACATGTGTCACTAATTTAATGTTTGTATTTGATAAAACGTTTGTTAAGGATGTGAATTAAATGAAATGTTATAGCCATGCTCAAAATGTTTGTTTATATGGCTAATCAACTTTAAGCTCCTTATTATGAATTTGCATGCAGTATTAATAAGTGTGACATATGAGAAATATAAACTACTATTAAGGGGGAGAATGATGGTGAATCTTGGTTTATGGGAGACACAAGTTGTTTAATAAATAACTAAAGAAATGTGGAAAAAGAAAACAAGAATTATGTAACATTTATTGATTATTTTGAGTAATCCTCCAGAATTAGATGATTAGCAGGAATAAGGAGAAAAGAACTCAAGTAATTAACATTAGTTCTCTTAATTGAATTGCAATGAAGCTGCTAATAAAGTTTTTACATCTCTGCTCATTCCATTCCGCAATAGCAAATAAAACTAGTCTATCTGATTCTGTTTCAGAGCTTCTGCAACTCATATGGAGTTAGGGGCCAATGATTCAATGGTTGAACATAACAATTTGTATAATATGGGATAACAGAACGTCTTAGTTAGGGATTAAAAATTAGTGAAAAAGATCATTCATATGGTCCTATCCAAGACGGAACAACTACAAACACCAGCCTGCTCAAAGAAGGTCATTGACCAAGGACTTCTTCAGGAAACTGTTCACCTTGGACTTCAAAGCTGCAAAGTTCTGCATGATTTTTTCGTTCTCAGAGCGTGCAATGCCAAACTCATCCTCTTTATTGTGGATTCTTTGTTGCAAAACGCGGCATGTTGCAATGCAAGCAGCCAACTCTTCCTTCAATTCTTCCAGTTCTTTCTTGTTTGTCTCCATCACTACAAGGTTCCTGGTTTTTGCCTCCTTCAGTTTGCAGCTGTCCTGTAGAAGTTGCTTGGCCTGAGAGATATCATTTAACCTTCGACTGAGCCACCCAACATCTATTTTGGCAGCCTCAAGATCTCTAGCTTCATCAAGCATGGACTGAATCTCCTTGGAAGTTATACTTAAGAAATCTGTTTCCTCCAATTTCTTATAGATGTCGCAAACAAACTCCAAGAGTGATGAAGAGAAATTCACAGAAGAGAAAGAGCTATTCATTGCAATATCTCCGTACTTAAGGAAGATCTTCTGGAGGACAGGTGCTGCTTCCTCCTTAACTCTATACCTATCCACCATGACTGACATGTGACCAGGTCTTGATTCAACCTCATCAGCATCAGAAGGATAATCATTCATTAGTGCAGCTATCCTTGTGAGATTAAGACTCATGGATTTTGCTGGAAGCACACCACTCTGGTTACTTCTGGTTTCCGCTTCTGTGGCATTAACATTTAACACCACATCAGCCTTACTAACTGTTGCATTGATCTCAACTACAACTTCAGGGAAAGGTGGTGTTTGAGCGTGTTGCCCTTGTTTCTGATTTCCCACACCCAAGACACCACAGTTAGTTAGAATAGATTGATGTTCAAGTTCTGCAGGCACAAAGTCATCAAGCGTTTCTTTTATTGCTTTAGAAATTCCAGTAGTAAGATGAGCAGGTAAGTCAGAAGTAGCACATGAAGGATATGACGCCTGTAGAATAAGAAACGAAGTTTAGTCTGTTAATAAATGAAAAGTGTACATCATAAGCCATTCCAACTTCATTAAAAGGGACTGCAGAAAAATGTTAAAACAATCTAAAGATTAAAGATAAACACTCTTTCTTAATTTAAGGAATCTCTGTGCATTGCGACATTGTTGCTGGTTGAAGTGCTGGAGACCAATTTTAATGCCATTTGACAAAAAGGATGTAAGTTAATAGTCTCTGATTGATGGATGATTTTGGCTAATCTTACATTCTTGTTTCTTAGAGTGATGAGTCAAATAATGTCCAAGTATGTTCTTGTTTTATCCTTTTCTTACTATGATACATATATCCCTTTCTTTATTCAAGAAATCTCTGTGCAATATTCTTAATAAGCAACAGAATTTATGTTTTATGTGCATGCATCTCGAAAGTTACTCTGTCAACATATCCGTTTATGCTTGGCAGGTCTTCAGTTGCATTTGTTCCAAGTTAGTTTTGGGGGACTGTAAAATGTAAATTTACTCCCTTCCTTTTACAGCATTAGTGCAAGGGAATAGTGGTTGTCACTGAAGTAACTGGCTTATGCAAACATTAAAGATAAATACGCATCACCAACCTTAATTTACAGTCGTGCCAAAGTTATATACTCCAGCTTTGGCATGTCAGAAACTGAACTATATTTCTCTATCTTCCATAATAATTTCAGAAGGAATATGTTTGACTAGGAAACTGATACTGTGCAGTTTAACAAAGCTAATAATGGATGAAAATAACAATGATTGCTGCAGAATGGTCCCAAGCAATGATAACATGTTTTCAGTTAAAACATGTTATTACTCTCTATTCAGATTAATGGAGGAAGAACAAATCTCAATGGAAGATGATCTGGAGAGGGTAAAATGGAGTTAAGAAAAACTTTTGTTTATTAACAATGAACAATAATGACAGTATCCAAAGCACCTTTGGGGCAGCATGCTTCAATGGATAGCCCCTCATAAGGCTTTTCTTACTCATGATAATATGAAGAAGAAAGCAATGAAGCTGCCATATGTAATTATGTTTGGGAAATATGATTTCTATTCCTAAGCATATCAGGAGTGAAATGGACTATGCCAGAATCAGTTAAAGCAGTTTCAGTTAGCTGGCAAGGATGGAAAGTTGAAAAAGGAGGAAAAGAACCTTGGGAGATCATTCCAACTAGTATTTTTTTTTTGGATAATCTGGACGGTGATACACAAGTGTACACACCACAAATATTTTATGTTTCATGTTTAGTTGTTTACAGATACTGAATCTTTGGTTCAATATGTCCTTGGATAGTGGTGTATACACCTGTGTATCACCTCTCTATGTTGAGAAGTGTTCTGTAAATTATTGACTGTACATATTTGCATCTTGGTGCTACTATTAATGAAATTTCACTCTTTCATCAATGGAGTATGAAAAGAGATTCATTGGAGTACCTTAACATGTCAAATTGGAGACCTTGGTGTTGTAGTAATAGACTCCCACTGACCAAGGATTGCCCTCAAAGACTTACGAGTTTGATACCTGGGATGGGAAGGTGAAGCATCCGATGGCGCAAAACCCTGTCAAAACAAAAAGGAATATGCAGCTAGCTGAAGAAAAATCTATTTGTCTAGATAGTGGCTTAGGAAAACCAAATAAGCAGCTTTGTAGTAAGCGAAATTGACCTGAGCAAACAGAATATGTAGGCTCCTGTACACTACAGAATAGTTCAGAGCAAACATGCTAACAAAAACGAATTAAGACCACAAATATCTTTTGCATTACAGAAAATGACTTCCAATGATTAGTCTTACAACATCATTACCTGCCTAGAAAGAGCATATCCCTTCAATAACACACAACTATATTTTTTTTACCAATTGACAGAACATAAACTAAAACATGATGAATTCAGGTTGCTTTTTCCTGTTCCTCTGAAATTCGCTCTCCCCCCCACCCCCCACCCTTCTCAACTATCAAAGCAGTGAATATTTTTATCTTGTGCAATCAGAATATCATGCTTATTTGAGCATTTATGTAATGACCCACTGGCCAAAATTCACCTGAAACCTTTATCCCCTAACAAACAACATGTCTTATATCCATTCTCTAACTTACGCAGTTGAGAAATTTTTTGAACAGGTCTTGCAATTTTAGCCCTATCACTCTACTGCAAAGCATATATCTTCAACACATCTAAGATAAAAGTAAGTAACATGCAATACAATCTTAACACAGCAAAATAAGAAAAAAATGATTGTTAAGAAAACGAGAAGAAAGAAAACAAGCGAGTGAAGCAAAAAGAAAAAAAAGAAACGATCTTCAAGTTTTTTAGAGATCACAAGCCCCTTCTTTTTCATTTTTTCTCTGAACCAACAACAACAACAAAAATAAATATGATCACAAAAATGCAGAGGTTAAGAGTTTACTGGAGGTGGCAATAGAAGAGCTTGTTGGGGTTCTTGTTTCATCCTCAACACTCTTCCACTCCTTCGAGAAGCCACTGCTACTTGCTGTTGTTGAGATTCTTGAAAAGGGGCGGCTCCTACAACACTTGTATCTTTTTGTGCTTCATCTTTTCTTGGTTTCCTTCTCTTCCCCATTTTCTCTTCAAAGTTGAAATCTTTTTCTCTCTCACACACGCAACAAGCAGCTACTGATGAGCTTGCTAAAAAGGATTCTGCAGAGTACTCCCCTCTGCAAGAGCATTCTGCAGCAAGAAAGATGTTACACGTGTCTATAAAACAATTGTCCTTCCAATGTTATTGATTTTACCTCCACTTTTATTCCCAAAATTGCATGACACAGTTTTCAAAAACATTTGTCATTATGGTACGGTCTTTAATACCAAAATGTTGTAGAGATATTGAGAAATTTGTTTATATCAGTGGTCTATCTTAAGCTCCTTGTGAATTTGCATGGCACAGGGTTTTTTTAGAACATAATCAAATGAATAACGAAAGTGTATTGAAAACAGTTTCTTTACCCCCACAGACTTCACCTTTAAGACTATACCAAAAATATTGTTGTTATCAAATAGACAACCAACTATTATGACCAAAAACTAATCTATCGAAACTAAACTTATATAGTAATATCTCTATCTCCAGTTTAAAAGTACTTAAATAACATCTTTATTTATTCATTTACAAAAGCAAATAAGACACACAAAACTAACAAAAAAAGAATTTATTTCGAAGTGTCTTGCAGTCGACCTCCTACCTCAGCTATGCTACAGCTTATCTAGCCCTTCTATTCGGAGTTTCAGACAATGAAAAAGTTCACAAGATAAACAATCACACACACAATCTCCAAATGATTATTCGTCAGTTAAGCTTTCTTAAAGAAAAGATCACATATCCCACCTCGACCGACGTTCTAATTTTCAGTCTAGCCATCACTCAATTCTCAAGTATGGGAAAAAACAGTTTTCGGAGGGGGGGGGGGGGGAGGGGGAGGGGTGTGTATTTAGTAAAATTCTAGAACTGAATAATAAATACCATCCTCTATCATAAGAAACGCATCACTGCAGCCGTATGAGTTTATCATTTTCTCTGAATGCTATAGCAAAATTTCTCTCACATAAAACAGCATTTGTACATTAAGAAAATGGAGAACTAAATGAAAAAAATATAACATGCACTTTAAGTCATCCTTTTTCTATGCTAACGGAATGAAGGATTCGACTACTTAAATAGACTTCCAAGAGCTCAAACTTCAAATCTGAAAGTTGTTGAAAATGCTTCGCGCCAAGCCACAAACTCTTTGCTGGTATTTGACCTGACCCTTGGCAAGACAAGCGTGTACTACTATCTTCATGTCAATGGTAATCAGATCAAATCAGGGGTGGAGAACCAGTCCAGAAGCAATAAGAACCCTTGTAGAGCTAAAAATTTCCTTTAGAACCATCCTAATGTTGTCAAGTGTATCTAGAAGCTCGATATAGTTCCACTTAGCTTCTCCAGCACTCTTCCAGAGAGATTACACTTCAGCTCGAAGTGCACAATTAAATTTGTAGATCCTTAAGCACATTTAGTTTCTCTAATCTCCCATTTGATGAAAGAGAAGAATTTTCACCAGCATT
Organism: Solanum pinnatisectum; assembly: GCA_035578085.1. NCBI lineage: Eukaryota > Viridiplantae > Streptophyta > Magnoliopsida > Solanales > Solanaceae > Solanum > Solanum pinnatisectum. The sequence continues at coordinate 52,990,568 of CM069078.1, read as the reverse complement.
TAGGCCTACAGCTCCATTTGCAGGGGATTTCTGTATCTGATTGTTAGCTGAACTTTGAATACCTCCAAAGTAAGTCGAGTACACAAAGTACTCAGCACAACGAACTTTCCATCCTACAACGTCTCAAAAACATCAGTACCCATAGAATCACCAAATATCATGTAAGTACGTTGTCACTGATGTATTTGACAGAAAAGGATCATCTCATACATAACATAGACAAAATAATATATCCACCAGCTACCCAAATCAACAGAAAAGGAATGGATGCATGAAAAAAAAGAACAGGCTACAATAGCAATATACCAGAACCAGAGTCAAACATATGCATGCAGTTAACTTCAACTCAACTTCAGGCCAAGGGAAGACTTAAGATGTACAATATGAAAAGACAGATGGATGTGTGCAATGGTAAAGAACTTACTGGATGCAGCATCATGGTCAACCAGAGTTGTCTCGAGGAGTTTGTGAACTGTAATGCAGTCGTTCAATTTCCATGACCTGACAGTTCCTTGTCCTCCGTCCCTAATTTGGAGAAAAGTAAAAACAGAGGTGATTTATTACTATTTTGCAAATAACGAAATATTATCAGCTATGTAATGAGAATACAAATTGATGTGATGAAAACAGGGTCTTACATAGAAACAAGATCATTAACAGAGTCTTCAATTAATTTGACAGCCTCAGCCTTCTTGTTTGGTTCCAGAACATGTAGCAACTCAGCCACAGCAGCCCTATGCATCAATGATTCTGCAAACACCACACATGAGAAATCATGTTTTCTTCAAGAATGAGAGGAGTAACGATGCAAAATAAACTAATAAAAGTATGTTACTGTTAGACACTGACCTTTATGTTTCTCAAGAAAAGTGTTGTTTGCCTCAACGAGAGATTTACCATGCAACTGGCTGGAAAGGTCAATTAGAAACATACAGAAACCTTAGTATAATTACAATCAATAACATCATACAATAATAAGATCCACAATCCCAACTAGTTGGAGTTTTTGTGAATTCCCAAATCAATGGAAGTACTATGACTGGTAGAGTATCAACACTGATAGCATTTAAACATAAGATATATAGAGAAAAGAGAAGTGCATTCAAGATGACCTAAAGGCAGGTCGCTCTGCTTCCAAGACACCCCAGATGAGCTTTTCAGTATCAGTTACTGGAGTAGGCAAGGAGTCAACTTTATGGAAGAACTTCATCTGCAAGAGATCATAGTCAATATGAGAGAGAAGCAAATATGAATACTTCGAGAAATAGAGCATGACGTGTTTATAAAACAATAATATCACTGGAAGTATTGATGCCGTAAAAGCATACCAAGCACAGATGTGATTTTGGATCATCTGCATCCAACCGCATTAAATGCTTTATTGCCTGGAAAAAGACAAAGATCAAAGTGATTGTTTGTCAATATTCCTAAAACAACTACTACTATGACTACATCTCAATCTCAAAATAGATGCAGGTCAACCAAACGAAGCCTCAATAACCATTCTGTTACATCTAGAGGCCCGCCGTTTGATTCTAACACAAATATTCGTGAAATAAGGAAATACTATTGAACATCATAATTATCCTGGCACTGGCATAAAATCCCTATCCAAACTAAAAAGCCCATATCAAACACCAGACCTGGAACAAAAGTACCAACTGACTACCCTTAGTCCTTGGTATCTCCTATAAAATCAATTTGCTTACATGCTTTCATAATGTTCTATGCAAGTCTTTTGAGAAAACTATCCTCCATATGATTAGAGGTCAACTCATCCTTTTCAACATCTTTGATGGCAGTGCTTTTAAGGATCTAAGTAAAACATGAGCCCAACTATTTTTAGGTGACATTCTCTCTTCTTTTTTTCATACGAGTACCACAGCAGAAAATGAAGATTAGAATTCCTGAATCCAGATACAACTAGCAATGGGGAACTAAACAAAGGGGGAAAGACAAGGAAGCATGGTAATCTCAAGCAGCTAACTATATGCATGGCCACTACTATGCCACAAAGATATACCAATATAAATATAACTGAAAATTGACAGGATCTTGTTCTAAGGAAAGAATAACTTTCCCAATTTCAACTGAATTATAAAGGATATTACCTGCAAGGCAAGCAAGATCTTCTGCTTCCTCATGTTTACGTCAAAGGACAGCAAATGTGTCTCCAAGAAATCTGGTGAGTGCTTAAGGAGAAGCTTGAGGTACTTTGAAGCTTCTGCCAGAGGATCTTCAGTCTGAAAGGTTTAGTGACAAGATAGTACTCTTATCAAAATCAGAAAATACCAAGTGGTAGAAATTATTAAAACACTGTTCTTCCCATTTTACTGGAGATGTTTGGATTTTCATCAAGCATTCCAAGTGTTTGACACGATATCCAAAGTAACAGATGTTTGATCACTCAAAAAAAAAATTGAAAAAGTAACAGTTTATTAAAACATCAGCACAAAGGAAGTGCTGGAATCCATATTAACAGATTACAAAAAGCAAAATATCACCTGTTCAGCTCACAGGGATTCTGTGATTGATGCTACTTCATCTACATTTTTTTTTCTTTACACCAAAAATGACATTACAAAATACAATTCATCTTAATCTTCTGTACTGAGCTACTTTTATCTTCAAAACATCTTTGCATGGATACTTTACAAATTTAAATCCAAAGTGCAACAACATACCCATCATCATTAACTCCATTAGAAGATAATGGAATAGTCTTCATCAAAATAAAATAACAAATCTAACAGTTACTCCAGACTACTCTAAATTCATACTAGAAATTGTGCAAAGAATGCATTATCAAAAAAAATTGTGCAATGAATGGATGGATACTTTATACCTAAAAGATGCGACAGATGGCAGAAAAGGGAATACCTGAATCAATTTTTCACCATGTGGATCAGGATCTACAGGCTTCACATGGCGCTTTCCAGATTTAGTAGCACTAGTTGCATTGGATTCCTCAATTTTGACTTCTGCATCCTAAACACAATTCAAAAGATTAAGGCACCTATACTAAGTTGAAATTTTCAAAGAACAAGAAGAAGCAAATTTGAGTACTTTCTTAGCTCGTGCTTCTGCCTTCCTCAGTTTTTGCTTTAATTTCTTTTTCTGAGAAGGAGGCAACTTGGAAATTGCATCATCTTCTTCAGATGCTGACTTCAAAGGAGAATCGTACAGCTTCAGATAGCATCTAATGTAGAGGCAAACCAAAGCATAAAAACATAAAAAGTTTCAGCAAAGCAATTCTCAGTAAGCTTGCAAGTTGCATGTAATCAAACCGGAAAGCTAGGATACTATAAGCAGAAGAGTTCCAGTCTTCTATTGTTCCACTTCAACAGAAAGTTCACTTATAATGCAAAGTAGAACCACATAGTGGAGAGCAACCAAAAATTTGAAGATTGAGCAAGTCAATATTCAGTACCTGATAGCACCACTAGCTGTTTTGCGAAAATACGCATGTGAATGAAGCCGATCTTGAAACTTCAACATTTTCACGTAGGCCCGCAGAGTCATTTTTCTTAGGCAGTAGGAGTGAAAATCAAACTGGTCCTCCGTGATATCCGCGTAATGCTTCTCCACTGCCAGAAACTTCTTTAAGGCCCTTCCCAGCTCACCTTGGCGAAGATAACTTTCCCCTGATGCTAGTTCATACCTTTCATATGCAAATTAAACAAGACCAGTAAGACACTCACACACAGAACTTCTGACCATGATCGGGCTCCAGTAAGAGACTTACCACATGCACTGCATATCATAAAGGTTATTGTGTTGCTCCCCGTCTTTGGTGAATAGTACAGCAGTCTTTTCAGCCAATGTGACCTTCAGTCATATGTCCACAAAGTAGTTGGAAGACAAATTAGGAACCAAGGTAATTCATAACAATTGACAACAACAAGAGAAAATACAGTCAAGTGAAAGAGATAACACATAAGAAAGCACCTGATCTGCCTGAAGCATGCGCTTAACACATTCACTATTAACATATCGATCTGCAAGATCCATACACCTAGCTTCATCAGCAAGTGCAGCAGCTGCTGCCAAGTCACCAGCATGCTTTAGTATGCGGCTCTGTTTTGAACAGATAACAAGAAAGGTTATTCAAATGTAAATACAAGAGGCCAAAGCAATGATCTATTTAAACAAATCTTAAGTTACTCCAGGTAACAAAATCCAGGAACATGATTATAGAATTTGAGTGGAAAGAAGAAAGTTGCAAATTTGTCTCTGGTTACTATGTCAAAAGAAATTGTCACAGTATTAGATAGGCTTTTTGTCAATATGTACCTTGCAAGGTTAATTTTTGGTTTTCTTTTAATAAAGAATTTTGATTACAAAAAGTAATGGAGAATAAAAAAATACGCAACAAAATGCTAATCACTAAGGCGGGGACAAACCAAGACACACAATTTATCATGTGCTTATAATAGCTTCAATTTAATTGATAGTAAACAAAAGGCCCAACTTTGAGCAAACGAAAGAAGGGAAGATGAAAATGAGTTCAAAATCATAGCGGATTTTCAAAGAGTTTGGTGCCAAAACTAACCTTAAAAGGAAATTTTGAAATACAACCAAAGTCTTGAAACAGGAAAGAGACAATCTTTTATAAAGGAGAGAGGTTACTTTGTAGCAAAGCTAGAGCTTTGACAAAATGAATTGTATTTAGCTATTTCATTTTTGGTGTAAAGAAATAAAACAACAAATTTTACTTCTCCTTCATCATACAGATCCAACTTCAAGCAGATAACATCATAAACAGCACGAAATAAACAGAAATTCAGAAATCCAGCAGTCATCCTAAGAGTCAAAATTAGTTCCTCAGAAGTCAATTTGAAGCTCTATCAGCTACATAAGAATTAAGAAATGGATAACTATTATTCATGATCCTTCCGCTTTCCTACATTTAGTAACAGGTTTTATGTTATTGGATAGGGTGTAAGGGTTACTGATCTTCAGCATATCAATCAGTCAACTATACCACGATTCCAAACTAGCTGAGGTCACTGTATTAATCATTTGTTCCTATTCCACTCACTCATGACCCATTTGTGTATAAAAGCAATTTGCATTTAGGTGCTTCTAAAACCAGAGGTTTTCTAAATCTCACCCGCTTACTTACACTAACATAACATCTCTAACGAAACAAAAAAAAGACACACCAAACACTGGTGGTAAACTGGTAATGCTAGTGTAACAACTACTAAGAATCAATCCCGATTAGCGCCCATATGAATTTTTTTTTCTTCTCTTTTTATAACAATAGTGTCCAAGACAGTTTGTCCGCACCTCAACTATACTACCAGATACATTCTATCTCCCACCAACAGAATTATGGGGGCAACTCGGCCGACTGATGCTTAGGCAACAACAACAACAACATACCCAGTGTAATCCCACAAGTGGGGGACTGGGGTCTGGAAAGGACATCAAGCCACACCCTTGGGTGAAAAATTAAAAGGGGCACTTGATTCTATTGTAAGAGAATGGAAAGAGACTGGATAGCCCACTTTTATTTTAGAATCTTGACCAAAAGCAACTTCTTACCAAACATTCAAGTCAAAAGGATGCAAAAAGGTGACCAGAGAAAATGATAATAAGCCAATATACCTTGACAGAGTATAAATCTATTACAGTTGGAGTGTGCTCAATTGCCTCGTCAATTTTAGTGAGAGCAATGTCATACTGTTCACGTCTATCATAGTGCTGCAAGAACATAGTTTTTGATCAACTTGGAGAGTGAAAAGTAAACACAGAAAAGGTTTGACTAATACAGAGACAAGTGAGCAAACCTGAGCCAAATAAAATAAAGTCCACATAAGTGTTGAAGGGGGTTCCTTCTCCACTCTGCACTTAAAGCATAAGGTTACATCTGTAAGCATATAACCCTATAAAAATAGCAAATCCCACAGAGACCATAAAGTATTACAATAGGCATTGAATACAGCAAGTACATAGTACATTTACGCATTAACCAAGGCAAATTCTGTCCCAATTGAGTTGGTTACTTAGTTTTAATTGAATTCTCAACTGCACCATGGCTAATTATTATGGCCTTGAGATAAGTCGATCACCATCACGCCAAGTTAGATGGTTACACTGTTTTTATATACAGTTGTCGATGGTAATAGCAGTCAACAGTGCCTTCGAGAATCCTGAATAACAATTACTATACCAACACGGCATCAGCAGGAGGATTTATTAAATTTGACAAAAGAAGGCAATGTATCCCCACAAAGTATTTGATGCTAAAAGTATTTATGCAAAAGAAATTCTATTCATGCAAAATGAAAGATTTCATGCGCTCTGACCCTCCCCCGGACCTTGCGCATAGTGCCATTTTAGTGCACCAGGCTGCCCTTCATGTAGATTGAAAATAAGAATGGAGAAGAAAATCATATAATTAAACACCAAAAGGGGAACCGCTTGGTCCTCAAACTTCCTCCGTGAAGTTGTATTGACTAACAGATGTACACTGCCCCTAAAATAAAATTTGAGAAAAGAGGAATAAGATAGTTTCACATAGTAGACAACCTACACACTGCACTAGTTCCTGGACTATCAACAAATCAAATTACACAATTGTTTTAGCATCAAAGATAATAGTATTCTGAAGTGATAACCACGTAGATTTCAATGACTGATGTAGTTCACTTTTAATTTTTATTTATAAAATATAGATGTCACTAAATTTTTAAAAGAAGGGGCACTCAGATGCACAACTATATCATGGGATCTTTCAAAAACAGTGAAACCCTACACCACATGACCATATGTCACTAACTATTAACATCTTGACTGCTCTTTCACACTCTCAATATAACATACATTTATAAACGTTACCAAAGCAAAGGAAAATAAGTTCTGCTAAAATAGTTTCTGGAAACCTTCTCAAAAAATAAAAAATTCCTTCTCAAAAAATTGTTTCCAGAAAAGAAATAGAAACTGGTGAAATTATTAAGAAACACTGTGATCTCAAAATTGTATTTAAGTATCTTTTTGTTCGGTTCATAGATAGAAATTTCTTCAGAAACACCGAGCTACCTTCCAAATTTGCATAACACTTAGTTGCTAATCCCAGGAACTTCTTCAAAACAGGTCTAATCTCGACTCAAAATACTCATCAGAGACTGTGAAGTGTCAAGCCCTCGAGGTGGTTCAGAAGGGATGAGATAGTACAAATAGAGAAGCTTCTTACTGACATGAAACGTTACCAAGAATAACAAGTAAAAATTAACTCAGTTCAGGTAGAAGTGGTTAAATAAGGTTAGTACAGCAATTTAGTTAATCCTTCATTAGAATCAAGAAACATGCCATAGTGCAACATAGACCAAAAAATTAGGCGAATGTATACCTCCCAGGGTATCCACCAGTACTCTTAAGTGATTGTTCAAGCTTCAAAACTAACTCCCCTAGAATATTGGCCTGTAAGAGATTAAGAGAACCAGAAATCAATCAAAAAAATAAACAGGCAACAATAATTATGCAATACTCTTTAAGTCAAAGCACATCAAGGCGCATCTGCACTAACCTTGCCAGGATGATCATACAGCGGATAAAGATCAGAAAACAAAGAAGGAACCCCCTACATATGCATCAGTAAAAAAAAGTATCAGCTCAGCTCTAAGACCAAGGAAACCTAACGGAGTGCCAAGAATAAATACTTTTGTCAGAAGTGGTCGAATATAATTATCTGCAGCTTCTCGAAACTTGTCATCTTGGAGAAAATCAAGTGGAATTCTCTGCAAAAGAACATGGAAAAAGGAAACAGAAGAATAAGACAAAGAAACAAACAAAAAAGTCTATTATGCATACTGAAAGAACATCCCTTTCCTACATCAAAAAAATGGGATAAAGATTTCTCCATAACCAAACAAAGAAGAATATTTTTGGCTACTAAACCACAAGAACTTCATTTCTTTGAATATATGAGTAATCTCCGAGGCCAGTGGCACAATGAGCCCACTACACCCTTTTCCGCTTAAATACCTCATTCTGCAGAAAGGTTTGAACCTGTGATGTGCCCCTACCCACACATTGTACTGCGCAGTTACCACTACTCAGCACTGGATCAAATCCCGGGGCTACTACACAAGAACTTCATCTATGGCTCTCAGTCACACAAAGATTATGAAAGGTCTAGATTGATAATAAAATGCCACTTTTATCAAACAAAGGGGTAGAATAACAACAAATGCGCACATGCAAGTCATAAAAATTACAAGACAAAACAGTCTGATACATTCTATGGGCAACAAAGAATGATGGAGGGACAAGTATGGGACTTGAATTCAGGAGAAGTTTACCAGACGGACGGGAGGTAAGAGAACTACAGAGACTGATGGAGCTGGTACTTACAGAAAGAACATCACCTAACTGAAACAGGATTTATGGAAGTGGAAAGAGAGGGGACACGGGTTGTTCTCAGTGATGTCCTTCTACAGCAGGCTATTGAAGAGGGAGGATCCTGGATTTTGGATTTCTTCAATCACGTCCTTCTACAACAGGCTATTGAAGAGGGAGGATTCTGGATTTCAATACTTATCAGTGTGGATGCCGAAAGGGACACAGGAAGAGGTTTGCTTCTTTATGTGGTTGGCAGCTTACGAAGAAACATTAATGGCTGAGAATTTGAGGAAAGGAAAATTTATTAGCTGTGCCATTGTTCCGGTGAAGACCTGAACCATTTTACTAGTTTACTACAAGATGGCCAGTCAATTAAGGTGGACAGTCCTGAATTTGGTTGGAGAACAATGGGCAATGCCTGAGACAGTCGAGGGAATGACGCATACCACTAGCACTTATTTGGGTGCTTTGGGAAGAAAGGTAAAGAGAGAATTTGAAGGGGAAGAGCATGATCTTTGATTACTTGACGTCACTAAGTATACACAGCAGTTTCTTCAAAGTAGATGCTTAAGTCACAACTTCCTGAATATAAATGAGCAAATACAGATGAGGAAGTATATTTTTTTTTGGTTTCCCACCCGGTGTCCGGTACCCACATAGGAACCCGACTAAATCCAAATTTGCGCTAGGAAGTCCCACATTGGGGGGTAAAGAGCTCACTAACAACAGCGACTTCGTACCAGAGGTACTCGAACCCGAGACGAGGAAGTATTGCCATAGAAGAGGTTGGCATCTATTGTCATGAAACTAAAGCACCTTCTGTGGTCTTCATACCGTACAAGAGAACTAGAGTCCTCCATTTCCATGGTAAAATGTAGAGATAGAGCACAAGCCTTAGGTCTTTTTCTTTTTTAAAATATATAAAGCACCTGACTTCAAGGAATATAACATTTGAAAGTGAGGAGCCATGTAACAGAAGTAGAACTAAAAGACCAAGTTGGAAATTCTTCACCAGGAATGCCCCCTCGTCTTAAGTTCTTCGATTGCGTGTGACAAACTATACTATTCAGAAAAACGTAATGTTTAGGACATATAACAAAATGCTAAGCCTGTTGTTGCAACATTAGAATATCAACAGAACGTTGCTGGTTAACATTAAATGTATAATGCTTAGCACGTTTCTCTTTGTTTTCTCAATCATGTTGAGAAAACAAAGAAAAACGTGACATAGAGGCTAGCACAAGCCATCAACGGGAGATCATTTTTTTGAGGAAGGATAAAGTCAATTACCTTTACAGCAGATGATCTACTATACTGATGGGCAAGTACTCTGTACAAATTTTCTAGTCTATCAATTTCATCAGCGGTATATTGCCCCTTTTCAGAATACAATCCCAAACATCTTTGTAAACCATCATAGTATCTGAAAGTTATACAGAAAAAATCACGGGAAATAGTTACTTCTTCAACTTAAGAGTAAAGGCAAGCTAAATGTCATGTTGTTCAAGTAAAATAGAGTCTAGCAACATACTAAGCAAAAATGCATGCCTCCAATTATTAGAAACCAGCACATAATACCCGAATTAGGTGTGCGAAAAGAGGGAGATGAAGAGAATCCATGTAAAATTAAAAGAACGATTTCATAAGCCAATCCAACCTAATATTGATTCCTTTCATTGACTCAACTGAGTAATATAAACCAAACAGGCAACAAAAGAAATTTCAAACTAGCTTCCCCTTTCTCTTGCTTACCTTGTACCTAACACGTACTAGCTATGATGATTCATTTTAGACCTTAGCTAACAGAAAATACCTGTATCCCACCTTACGAAAGTTCCTATTCGTTGCCAAAACCTTTAAAATGATGCCCCCAAGCACTCATATGAGTAGTATGGAGACAGAAATTGGAGAGTTTTTTGAGGGATAGAGAAAGACTCGTACAATTGAGGTCGCCTCTTATCCCTTGTTTCTTTTTGGTGCACCCATGAGGGAACTTGTATAGAAATTTGCCTTTTGTGGAAAATCATTTGTTGTACTAGGTTCTCTACTTTTTGGCTAAGTTGCGTGGACTCTTCACTTTCTATGCCGCACCTATGTCGGATTCTCCAAAAGTACACTACTTTTGGCGAATCCGACACGCACCCCTCACCCCTCGACATTTTTGAAGAGTCCGGGCAACATAGCTTTTTGGCATACAAGAATTCTCCCATTTTCTTGATAAAATTATTTACCTAATAAAAAACAGGAAGAACACTTAACCAGGACCCTGAATCATGAGGTGAATAATACTTTTTTAGGTTATTTTGCTTAATTTGGTCCACTTCGCAAACACAGAAAAAACAGATATTATGGAAAAAAAACAACTAATTAAGAAGTTGGGAGACTTGAAGTTGCATGTGTGTGTATTTCTTTTTCAAAAAGAAAATGGCCAAAACAGAAGGAACTAAATAAACACAAAGCCAAACATTTTGAAAGGACGCAGCTAAAGACAAAAGCTACATATTTATCACTAATCAGTTTCTTTGTACTTGGCATAAATATTGGGGGCAAAAGCCTCAGGAGAACAACATGTGATACTAATCTTGTGACGAACACCTGATTTCGAAAAGAAAGATTTACACAAATAGAAATGATTTAGGTATAGTCTCACCTGATGACACTGATTTTATTACATGAAGGCATCTACCATAAGTTACAGCAAAGTTCAAACAAACAAATTAGATAATTATGTACCTGTAATTGTCAGGATTCATGGTGAGAAGCACTCTGAACAACTTTTCACCTTCCTCAAAGCGGCCAAGCTTCAAAATAAGTAAAGCTTCTTGCTCCTTATAGTCCAATTTGTCAACCTGAGGTGGCATAATATTAGTCAATACCCATTCCTAATTTGAAAACAATTTCATGGCACTAAATTATGTGTACCATCTTCGACTCCTTCTTGTGTAATTCTTCAAGAGCTCTCTCAGGAAATCCACATTCCTCCAATAAAGAGATCTGAAATAGTCAAAGCACATGACACCGAAGTTGCAGAATTCAGCAGCAGCATCCTAAAGAGGCAATTCATATCTAAAATCTCCACAATCAACAATGCCAAGTGAACACCATCAAATAGTACATTTCATCAAAAGAAACACCACCAAGTTAGTACGAGAACCTCCCCACCTCCCCCCCCCCCCCAAAAAAAAAAAAAAAAAACTTGATCTATATTAAATTGTTAGCTAAGGATGACCAGCGACTACAGAAGCAATATGTTTTCAGATAACTCATGAGCATCCGAAATTTCCTATCCAGATATAAAGCAACTTAAGTATTAGGCTTGACTATAACACAATGCTGTAGCTATCCTAAGCAGCAATTTCAGGTTATCTCGAACAGTATTGATCAGAAACACTACAATAGATTGGACCAGTCACTTTTTACGTGTGCAACTATGGACTACACTTCACTGATAGACAACTTTCTGAATATGGAGCTAAATCAACTGCAATGTATACTCTTTTTTTTTATGACAATTTCAACTGCAATGTATACTTTTCCAGCTTGAAAAACCACTCTCATACTAAATTTAATTTCTGAAAAAGGGGAAGTGCAAATAAGTGAACTTTGGGAATTTTCAAGCCTGAAAGTGCAAAACCTTTACATTACCAAGCTAAAGCAGATTGGTATTTGCACAAGTGTCTTGGCTGCTACCAAACGCAGTCCCTCAGATAAAGATAAAATCTTAAACAAAAGTAATACCCTCTTCCTAGCAGTGACAGTTACCTTGTACAGGAGCATCTCCCCATGTTCACAACGTTCATTCTCTGGAGGGTAATCATCATCAAGAGTCCCTTCATATGCCTCAAGGATATCAACAGCTTTTGATCCACTAACAAACAACAAAGGGAACTACCTCAACATCCACGGATTAGATAATAGAACTGAATGATAACGAATCTCAAGGGCACAAATATTTGTGAAATAAACGGTGATAAGCACTTAGCAGCAGCAACAAGAGTACCCATTACCCCCATGAATGATAATACCTAAACAACTTAGAAACTTCAGGCAAAGGAAACCCACTTAAGTAACAATAATGAAAATGCTGAACTTTTTCTTAACACTACAAAGTATAAGATCTGAAGATGCAACACATTCACGCCACTAGTTATATCAAACTTCAAGCGTTATGCCGACTTTTGATTTCTTGGCCCTTCTGATTTGTCTTATTGTTTTTCAACAACATAGAAATCCATGTCAATAGTGATAAGAAAGACTCAAACGGTACAACATAGTGATAAAACATCTCCGGTACCTTCATGCTTCAGTTATCTAAGAGTAATTTTCTTTTTTCTACTGAAACAAATTAGCTAAATACTGAATAGGACTTGATATCAACTCACCCACTTAAGCAACCTAAATCCTGTCCACACATAAACTCAAAAGAGGTGCTATTAGTGGAATCTAACAAGAGAAATGAAATTAAAAGAGCAAAGGAACTAAGGAAGTCGACCAACTGTCAATTTCCTGTTTTTAGATAAGAAAAGGGAATGTCAGTTTTGTAAAGTCAAATGTTTTCAAATTTTATATTTGGTGAAGGAGAAGCATTGAAAATGTAAATGGAGAAAGTATTGGACTTGGACTCCGTCGTGTGTTGAGACAAGTCCGCATTTTTGCAGTCTTTTGCTACCTCCTTGGTAGTTGATACTGATTAGTAGAGAAAGTCAGCTGTAAACTTTCAATCAGGTGAATTTAGGTGCTGATATTATTCCCCCATATGGATGTTTTAACATCAGAAAAAACATATAATGCAGCAGTCCTCAAAGAGGTCAGCAAAACAAAGTAGATATCTCTACCATACTAGAAGCGACGCATACTTTGAGTTTAAATGATGAGCAACGGCAAAGCCAATCCAGTTCATACGATGATTTGGTTTTAGAGTGAGCAATTGCTGTCTTGTTTCAACAAAACCTTCCAAGTCGCGCATTTGTGCCTGTAAGAAAACACAAATCAATGCATAAATTGGACGGAGCAGGATAGATGAACTTCACAATGAATGCGAAAAGGTAGTCAGAGCAATTCATTGAAACACATATTAAAACAGAATATGCAATTGGTATGGGCCAGACGTGCACATCTACATGTTTCTGTGAAATCAGCAGCTCCGTGTAATAGCACTGTCTTAAGAACCCAACTGAAGAAGATGACTACAGATATGCCACATCAAAGAGCACACAATGAATTGTTGAAATTCTATGGACATAATTATATGAGCATAAGTACATGTCAAAAGTCAAACTGCACTTGGATCAACAAGAGAAGGCATGGAAATCAACACTGTATAAGACTTCAAAAATAGCACTTGCATTAATGAAAGAAGGAATAAAATACAAACGGTCTGCACTTCCAAAAACATTTTTTTCACAAGGCACTTTAAAATGAATTTAAGTATCAACGGAAAAATAATGACAAAAATCATAACTATATATGATGAACTTCTAGTCCGCCCTCTTCTAAATACAATAACTTCCTATCCAATCTGCTTCCTATACTATTTGTGGAGTAAAGAACTCCTCAAGGAACACAACTGGGAAGAACATAAGCACATAACATTGAACACTAGAAAACATTTAATGAGGCTTAGGTTTGATGAGCCGAGCCAAAGGGGGGAAAGAAAGATAATTGAAGTGAACACAACAACAACATACACAGATTAATCTCACAAAAGGGGTCTGGGGAGGCTCTACCGTCTACGCAGACCTTACCCCTACCTTTATGGAATAGAGAGGTTGTTTCTGGTAGAACCCGTGGATCGAAAGAACAGTAATCAAAGAGAGAATGAAAAGAAAATAACGACAGCAAAATAACAAGAAGTACACAGCAAATAAAGCGACAGGTACTAGTAAAGATCGGAGGATAAGATCCTACCTGCATTACTAACTAATACTACCAAATAGGGAGAAGATTAAAAGAGGAGACTAGCTGAAGTGCACAAATGGTCAGAAAGAAAGAAAGAGGAACAAAAACTGAAATATTTGGTACAAAGAAGACCAGAAGAGTCCCACCTGTAGAAGGGATAGGTCTCGTAATATCTCAATATTGTCAGGATCAATCCTGAGGGCATTTCGATAGCATTTAATTGCTTCTCGGTACTCTCTATCAGACCGGTATAGGAGACCATAAACATGCCAACAAACATGGCTCTTAAGGTCATTCTGCAAAGAAAGGAAGACAATTAATTCCAATACATCACAAATAAGAATCCAACCTAAAGCCCTTATCAAAATAAGGGAATCCAATCTAAAGCACTACGTGCTTTCAATTCCAAAAATTGAAAAAAAAAAAAAAAAAGAGGAAAACTACACCTTCAATCCAAGCCGGACAAGTTCATATGCTTCTGACTTCCGGTCCATACAATTCAATGTTAATCCTTTCATTGACAATGTTTCTGGTAACCACAAAACGAAGTAAACAATAGCATCAGCATCCGCAGAAAAAAATGGCAATCAACAAAGAATGTGGGTATCTTATTGATAGCCCGTACGTCAGATACTGCATCGTCAAAAGCCATGTTGATGATAATGTCAGTGTTATCAAGGCGAAAAGCGTGAAAAAATGCTCATGTGTCTATCAGGACTTTTAACAGCAAAGCGCAATTAACATGTGGGCTTTAGTTCTAAAAAATGCAATGAAGCAAAAGTAGGAACATTTATGTAAATGCAATAAAAAAACAACTTCATACATGCTGATTGTCCTTAACAATTAACATATCTTTTTTCCATGTATTTATTTTTTTAGTATTCCTCTATTAAAGTTTAATACAACTTATTTCAATGGGGACATACCTTAATACCTTTCCTACACTGAAGCACGGCCTAAGTTAGGGGAAGCACCTACCCTAGTCCTACCCTGAGATTCAGCTCTCAAGTGTGTCTCAAATGAGACAAAACCAGTTAATATGAGGGGAGGAAAAATAAATTATGGTTTTGGCATGGTCTTTAGGTTCTATGGGAGACAACAATGGCATTGGAGAGTGAACGGGGAATTAGGATCGAGGGTACAGTGAGGTGGTTCAGTGCCGAAAGTTTCAGTTTCATTGCTCCTAATGATGGTTGTCACCAATCTGGTATCAAATCTAAAGGCTTACCCAACTTAATCGAAGGTGAATCCCTCGAGTTCGATGTTGATCCCCAGACAACAGCCACATGCCAAGATTTTCAATATCGTCGCAGGCGGTATTGGTGGTGCACCTGTCCAAGGCAGCTCCAATAACAGGGGCAGTGGCAATCGTTGTGGTGAGGGATTTGAACATGTGAGAAATTCTTACCTCCTTTACCACTTCTACTGGAATTTTTCCTTATGTCGAAGCAGCTTATATATAACCCCAAAAATATTTTTTCATAATTTTAGTGAATTGAACCCCCTTTCTCCAAGATAGCTCTACCCTTGAATTCATGGATACTATTGTAACTTAAGACATCCTCAGACTTATTGAAGGCGTAAGCAGGAGCACAGTGAAACCACTGTAGTTGGTGTCAGCATCTATAGTGCAATATTATTGGATGTCCCTGAAGGACAACTTCATCGATCACTGCTACTGAATAAAACCAGACAAGGTCTAAAAACACCTAAATATTTTTTTTTTGATGACAAAAAAAAAGAACACCTAAATATTTGGCGCATGTGTTTGTTTCACCATCCCTCATAATATTGGGAGCAACAAAAAGGAGAGTACACAGCACCAACTAGAAATATGCCTCCAGTTAACTTTGGTAGCAAAAAGCTTGTCGCTCGGATGGAAACTTATGTCCTACTGCCTTCTGGCATATACCACTGAGAGAATAAGTTAGATGCTTGAATGAGTGAAGCTAGTTAACTATTTGAATTAACAATCTAACATGGTAGAAATGGCTATAGAGTTGAATTCATGCATATAGATGTATCAAAGAATTTTAAAATGAACAAACTGATGTTCCTGTATAGTGGTACCGTCAAAAGGAACCAATGCTTTATTTTTAAATTCCATTTTGGATATGCTGCAATAAAATTGGACTTACCTCCATGATTAGGAAATTTCTTGAGAATCGTATCAGCAGCTTTTAGTCCTTTCTTATACTGCTTAGTCTCGTAAGATTTCTGCAGGAATTGAGGAATAGGGTATTAAATTAACCATGTCTTCAACAACTAACAATGCCAGAAATGGATTAAAGATAAAGTCGGACCATATCTTCATATCAAGTCATGGATAGTCGGAATGAGGACATACACTCGCAAATAAAATTAACTTAATTGTCTTATGCAGTCATCTAAACAATGCCAATACAAGTCAGATAACAATATGTCAATCCTACTAAAAGAAAGTAACATATTTTGGCCCCATGAATTACATGCTAGGAAAAGAAAATCTTGTTTCATGTGACTTGGTAGTTAAATCCAGCAAGCGACTCCTGCCACTTCACAACCATTACTTGAATGATTCAGGATGCTAAATTGAAAACTGAAGGAAACAATTATCAATTGCCACAAATGCTATGAAATAAAATCATTCAAAACAAATTCTGCGGAAGTGTTACTGCCAGTCTGTAATCATGATCTTCTCCACATCACATGATCAGATAGGATAAAGAGTCGCCCTTACCAAAGATCCAGAAAGGGAATGCTATCCAATTAACTCAAAACTAATAAAAAGACTGACGTATGTGTAAATGGACAGAGGAGTAAAAAGCACTTGCACCAAACAAATTTAAAAAAAAAAATCAGTTCTTGATGATAATAACATTATTCAGTCGGCCACTCATTAAAAACAGACACTTGACATGAATAATGTAATACACATGTATGATGTTCCATCCAAACAAGTAAGTATCTTGAGCGAGCAAATAAATTATGTCTCCACCGCCACAGGATCTTGAAAAAGTCACAATCTTTGGTTCAAATTCGCAAAGCTAAGTAAGGATTACAGTAACATTCAAATCAGACATCCAATTCAGTGAAAGTAATTGTCATGAATTCTAGTTAAATCAACATAAACGGAAAAAAAAATATTAGATGCGACCAATAAAATTCAAGTGAAAACAATTCACGGTGAAGAAATCATCGATTGAAGTAGAAAATAGGAAATAGAATTGAAGACTTACAACTATGAGTTTGAAGAGGTTGGCCTCTTTTGGAGGAAGTGAAGCCCCCATTGTTGCAGAGCGGAGATTGTTGAGATATAGAGCGAATCGAGTGAAAGATTGATAGATTGGAAGTGAAAAAAGTGAGGGCTTTGTATTTAAGGGCTGCGATAGAGAAGAAATACCAGAGGAATGGTGGCTTTTATCTGCTGCAACCCTACTCGAAGTAAGGAATTTAGGCAAGTTGAAGCTGTGGGAACCTTGGCGAGGGTCTTTCGGTAATTTCTCTTAATTCTTGAGAAATTTACATAAATCTTGATTCTTTCTTCCATATAATATAAGCGGTCAATTTTAATGTATTTATTTTTTCGTAAAAGCTGTCGGTTGATTAGTAGTGTGATATAAAGTGATTATAATTTCAAGATAAAATAAATTATTATTTAGATTAGGTTATATATATGAGATAATAATTTTATTGAGATAAGGTGATCCTCAATTTCACTTCTGATTTTTTTTGGGTATATTGTTCTTCTTCTTCCTCTTAAATTGCTCTTTCAATAATAACAATATATTCAATGTGGTTCTACAAGTAAGATCTAAAAAAGATAAATGTATACAAATCTTACTCTTGCCTTGTGTAAGGTAAATATGTTATTTATGATAGAACCTCGACCCAAGAAAAAACATTTTCAAAGACAAATTGACAAATACGTAATGAAAATTATGAAGAAGTGTTTTCTCGTGAAGTTTTTAAAACAAAAATCAAAACAAAAGTTTATTTTAACTATCTTCAATCAACCAAGTTTGCATATCCAATTTCAACTATATATATATATATATATATATGAACCAAAAAATGTATCTTTAAATTAATTGTATCGAGTCAACAAAATTACAAATTTTCTATGATTGGGGATAGATATATTATTACCCATAAAATATATAATTAAAAAAATATAATACGTTTAACATTTTAGCTAGTTCCTTTTCTTTTTTTTTGTGCGTGGTGCTTCTTCTTCGACGGTGTTGCAGCAATAGCTTTAGTTGAATACCTACCATGACACTACGGAAAAAAAGATTGAATATTATTTTTCGCATCATGCATCACTAAATTTAGTGAAATACACTATTAACCCCACCACCCCAACCCCCTACATGAGATAATTTCAACAATAAGAATACTAATACTAGTATGAATTAGGATTATTATGTGAACAAACCAATGATCACAACAAAATAATTTCCTTTAGTACTTTTAGGAAAAGTCTAAGAATTGTCCGATGCTAGAAGTTTGGTTAAAATGAGTTGCATTAAATGACAATCTAATAAATGACACTCTTAAATTATACTCCCTCAATTTTAAAAATTGAGTCATTTTTCATTTTTCAAATTAATTTAATTGTTCAATTTTCAAAACTATTTTTAAAATGTTTTTCCAATTTTACCCTTCATTAGTCAGTATTGGAATTAGTTATTAATTAATGTTTAGTTATTTTACATAAATTTGTCAATAATTAATAAGAATAAAAATGAAAAATTATACCTAATTTCTATCTTAATCTTATTTTCTTAAAAGATGTGAAACACCTCAACAATCTACTAATTAATTTGAAATGGAGGGGTAAACTTTTAACCATTCCAACTAGCACAATAGCTTGCCACATGGCTAAATAATTAATTCTTCTCACTCTATTCTGCATGTGTTCATCACAATAAATAACACGTTAAAATTAATGTTACATATTGTACCAATAAATCAGCATCTCTACTCCTATAAAATTTGAGTCCGACAACAGTTGTCCACTATTGAGTTGACATATTTTTAAAAAAATTATAAATAAAAGGTAATTTTATTATATTACATTTGAATATAACAAATATAATGTCTTGCAAAATGTAATAGGGATATGACTATAATAATGATAAGGATAAATTAGGAACTGAGTGTAAAATTATCTATAAATTTTATAATGTGGATATTTATTTTTAGTATAGTGGACAAATATTATTGGACGGATGGAATATAAGTTCTGGTAACATGATTCATGATGTTTGCTTCGTCCAACAATAGTTGTCTATTATAGTAATTTAGAATGTTCAATAATACTTGTTTACTTTATAAAATTAACAATAGACAATTCTACATTTAGTTCTTAATTTACCATTATCATTAATTATAGTTATTTTTCAATTACATTTTTCAAAATGTTGTATTTGTTATAAGGAAAAGGGCCACAAATATTTTTGGATTATTAGTAAAAGTTTAAATATACCCCTCATTCACCTATTGAGCTAAAAATACCCTTCAATCCACCTTTTTGATCCATTTCTATCCTCAAATCTAACGGCCAATTTTTTTTAAAAAAAATTATTATTATTTATTACATTAAAACATCTATAAATGCATATGCTTGGGATTATTAATTTATCGATAAATGCATAAAATATTCATTTATCGAGATTATTAGTTTATCGATAAATGCATAAAATATTTATTTATCGATAAATAAATATTTATTATTTTGGAGAGTATTTTGAAGCGTGTGCCATAAGAAAGAAAAAAAAATATTTGAATTAAGAATTTCAAATGTTTAAATCTAGAAAACTAAAAAGTGTAGTCTTTGTATATATATTATTTAAATCTAGAAAAGCTAAACGAATTTAGTGAAGTTTAATGTTTCTAATTGTATTCATGTATATAAAATATGAAGAGATTTTATGTTAACTATAAAAGGAAAAAGCTAGATGTTTAAAAATCATAATCGAAGTATAATGTCTTCTCATCATTTGAAAGGCGTATAAAAATCTTCTTTAACCAATAAAATAAGAAACGCAGTATGCGAGTATAAGAAAGAGAATTCAACTATTAACCAAAAATATTTGCAAGCATGGGTGAAACAAAAGTTTGATTTGACTATTAGTCAATCAACAATATCGTACACTTTCAAAAGGTCGGCAAAGTATTTGTCAAATGAGATGAAAAATAGCGATGCCAAAAGGCATAAACAGGCAAAATACCCTAATTTAGAGAAAGCTTTGTGCGAGTGGTTTCTTCAAATACAAGAGAAAGTGAACATGGCAGGGGAAATTATCCAAGGAAAAGCAAAAGATCTTTTCCTGAAAATATATGGTGAAACTAATCCAGAATTCAGCTTCTCTTCTGGTTGGTTAGAACGTTTCAAGTCAAAATACGGAATCAAGTCTTACAAATGTTTTGGTGAAAGTGGTTCAGTTATCATGAAGAATATTGAAAATGAATTGCCTAGCATACGATCAAAACTAGATCAGTTTGAATTGAAAGATATTTATAATATGGATGAAACTGGACTATTTTACCGATTGGAAGCTGATCATTCACTTGCTACCAAGCAGCTTGAAGGTCGGAAAAAAGACAAAGAGAGAATTACTCTTGCTCTCTGTTGCAATGGTGATGGATCTGACAAAGTACCATTGTGGATTATTGGTAAGTTTGCAAATTGTAGATGCTTTAAAAATGTGAACATGAAAATCTTAATTGCATGTATAGATCCAATAAGAAAACTTGGATGATTGGCTTGCTTTTCCAAAAATATGTTGGCTGGTTTGATAAGAGAATGAATGGCAGGAAGGTTTTGTTAATAATAGACAATTGCCCAGCTCATCCAAAGATAGTTGAAGGCTTAAGAAATGTAGAGTTGTTTTTCTTACCTCCTAACACAACGTCTAAAATTCAACCATGTGATGCTGGAATTATTCGAGCATTCAAAACTCATTATTGTTGTCGTCTTTATTTCAGCATCATACAAGGCCTTGAGGTTGAAGCACCAAATACTGAAAAAATTAATATTTTGAATGCTATTAATTTTGCTAACTTGGCTTGGAATTTTGATGTGAAAGAAATAACAATTACAAATTGTTTTTGGCATTGCAAGATCCAATCGAAAGAAAACAATGTTCCCGAACCACATGCTAATGAATTAGATAAAGGTATCCAAGAAGTTGGTGAATTAGATAAAGGTATCAAAGAATTAAATGATGTCATCTCTAATTTAGCCTACATAAATGTGATGGATGTTGAACATCTTTTGAATTACCCCTACGAGAATGATACAGTTATGGAATCACCTACAGAGGAAGAAATTATTCAATCTGTAATGAATAATGATGATGAGAATGATCCTGAACAAGATGATAGTAGCATTGTCCCACATGTATCGTCAAATGAGGCATTTCAAGCAATGACTACATTGTCAAACTATTTTGTACAACACGAACAAAATATTTCGAAAATTGTGTTCGCTCTTCAAAAATTAAGGATGAGATTAATTTTGGTTTTGATGGGAAGAAAAAACAATCAACTATAGAATCATATTTTAAAAGAAATAGTTATTGGTCTAGTATTATTGATTGATTAAATATATATAATTCTTGATGTATTATAGTAATTATTACTTTATATTTTTTCTGGGCCTTTAATACTTTATTTTTAATTATTATCTAATGCATTTAGCGAGAATATTACTTTAATATAACTGGCCCAAGTCGGGACCGGAGAAAAATATTCATTTAGTGAGATTATTACTTTATCGAATATTACTTTATCAAGGTTTTACTGTATGTGACATTTTTTTATTGGATAAAATTAAATCACAAGCCATTTAATTTTCTCCTATCCCTTCCTGCATTAGTTTTTTAAAAAATTTATTTTAATTCGCCCCACACAATTTTAAACTTATCCCACTCCTCATAGCCTTAAATCCATCCCGCCCCACGTTTACCCCGCCCCATTGGCATTCCTAATGATGTTGATGAATACAACCAGTATCAACCGGTATAAAGATAAAATTAGAACGGAGGATTGGCCAGTGGATGTTAACCATTATTTGGGGGTGCATATGTGCAAATAAAGAAGAAATATAATTTACCCAGGGTACCCTTCGTTTCGTCCATCGTCATTCATTCTCGTCCCTCTCTCCCGCTCAGTCCCAATTTTCAAAATTAAAATAAAGAAAAAATAAGGAAAATCATCCGCTTTAGTCTTCACACTGTTGGTGTGCCTTTTCAAGTTCCTGAAACTTCCAACCCCTTATTGGAAGATGGTGAACGAAGCTCTTATCTCCGATCCGGTGGATCCTCTCCATAGCCTTGCCGGACTTTCTCTACTCCCAACAACAGTTAGGGTTTCCACCGACGCCTCTGTATCAGTAAACCCCAAAGACCTAGAGTCAATTCATAATTTCATGAAGTCCATGGTAACTTTTCCGTTTGTTTTTCTTCACTTCTTAAGATTTCTAGCTCTTTTATACATCTTACATGTTAATTTAGAGGAGAAATAGTGTTAATGTCGTTACTATGGAGTTTTCGCTGTTCTTCGATTCGTTCCTGCACTGAACTCCAAATTACAATTAGTACAACTAAAATGGAGTCTAACTTACATAAATATTGTAGTTTGTCCGTTTTCATTTGGCTAGTTATTTGATTTTGGATGATGTTGTTCTCCTTCTTTATGAACATAAATATTGTAGTTTGTCCGTTTTCATTTGGCTAGTTATTTGATTTCGGATGATGTTGTTCTCTTTCTTTATGATAATAAAAGGAAACCAAGGGTCCTGGGCTCTTGGAGGAGGCTAGGGAAATTGTGGATAATGGTGCGGAGCTTTTGAATACCAAGTTTACAAGTTTTATACTATCTAAAGGCATTGATGGGGATCTTGCAATGAAGGGAAAGGAGAAGCTCCAGGAGAGAAGACCAGGACTTGGGCGTAAAAGGGCTCGATTTTCTCTCAAGCCTCCTAGTACAAGGTAAATTATAGACAGTTTTTCTTTTATTCTCTAAATTAGATCCTATTGAAACTATGGTGTTAGCTTACCTTGCTATGTGTTTGCAGTCAACCTACTGTCAGCGTAGCTCCTCGTTTAGATATTGATCAACTGTCAGATCCAGTGGAATTTTTCTCAGTTGCTGAAAAGCTTGAAGGTGATTTTGTTTCTTTTGCTATCTCTTAACTATCTGCTTGCAAAGTTGATCCATCGGCAACTAAAAATAGTATATATTATACTTAGAAAAATAACTGTTTTAGTGTTTTACTTATGGTGAAATTACAGATGCTGAGAAGGAAATAGAAAGACAGAAAGGTAGCAGTATCCATGATCCAGATGTGAATAATCCACCCGCCAATGCACGCTGTCGTCGACCAGGCATCTTGGGGTACACTTAGTTACTCTTTGTTTTTTCACATGGAAATGCCTGTCTTACCTTTATCATCCTCTCAACTTGTTGTTGCACCTTTTTAGAGTTCTCTTTTCTGTCTCAGCAAATCGGGGAAGTATAAGCACCGTTTCTCATCCATCCAGCCTGAGAATGATGATGCATTTATATCATCTCAAGAGACATTGGAGGATGATATTCTGGTGGAACATGGTTCTCAGTTGCCAGAAGAGCTCCATGGCCTCAATGTTGAACTACAAGAAACAGAACTCACAGGTTAGTGAGTTTAACTAATCAAGATAGATACCTTCTGATTTCTAGATTATATTTTTAACTTCTCTATGAGCAGAATGTATTTCAGAAGTGATGATTGCTTTTCAATTCAACAGGGTCAATAAAGAAAACAGGCAACAGAATAAACAAGATTCTGGATGAATTACTGTCCGGTAGTGGTGAAGATCTAGACCGGGACATGGCAGTATCCAAATTGCAAGAGCGGTTGCAGATCAAGCCCATTGAACTAGGCACTTTATGTATTCCTGAGTTCCCTGTGACTGGAAAGCTTGATGGTAAGGCTTTTGGAGAGAGGATTCAGAAGCCTAGGAAGTTTTCATTGGAGCTACGGGAGTTGGTTAAAAGTGCAACCGAGGGAACACCTTGCTCTCACAAACAGCATGAGGAAAGTCCTGCCAGTAAATTAGCATCACCCACTCCACCAAAAAGTCCATTTGGTTCATTGTCTTTGTTGAAAAAGAAACTTATGCAGTCAAATCCACTGAGAGATCCTTTTTCGCCTCTCAACATTGATCTGCAATCAGAGCATCCAGATTGGTCCGTGAAGAAGAAATCACAATGTGTAAATAATAATGTTGGACCTACTGAATCTCGTGGTTGTGAAAATACGAATATTATGGTCCCTTTAAGAGGTTCAGACTTAGTGCATGAGCAACTGATGGAAAAGAATCCAGGCAGAGATAGTGTAAAAACTGGGCCAAATGGATCTCAATCTGGAATGGAGCAACATAATGGTTATGATGATATTGATGTCAATACTAACGTCAACTTAAATATGAGAAATGTGGATTCCCACCATGAGTCTGATGGGCTTGACAAAGTGAAAGATGATTCAGTTATAAACAATGTTTTGAAGGATCTACAAGGTCTTGAGACCAAATCCTACATTAACTGTCAAAAGCTGCAGGATAGCGAAGTTCTTGCTGAAACACTACCTTCTCTTCAAGCCCAAGGAAAAGCTGTCGATACAGCCAATTATACCATTGAAACAGTTGTTGAGGATTTTGGATCAACCGAAATTGATCAGCTGGCAAGTCTATCCACTTTTTACTATTATATGCTACATTTGATACATTATTCCAGGAGTTATAATTCCAACTCTGACATTTTTTCATTCATACGTCATTAGCAGGTTGACAATATGCTACCAGAAACAGCGCCTTCTGCAGAACAAGATCATTACTTTGAGGATTGTGTCAAAGACTTAAATAGTGGTGAGATTCTATTTTGGATGATTTTTTCATGTCAAGTCGTCATTTATGAAGATGCGACATTTGAGCATTGTCTATTTCTTGCTAGATTCTTTTGTATAGACAAATTTTTGTATGCATTCAAAATAATCCGTGTCTTGTTTATGTTTAACACATCGTTTGAGTTTTACCTGGAATCATCTGCAGTCAACTATTCGTTTTTTGACCCACTTGAATTTTCAACTCTTAACTGGGTGATTCATGATATTGGGAAACTGGACATTTCTTAGGTCTGCTACAGGCTATAGATTAAGGTGTGAAGTGTTGGAATTTAGTATAGGAAGAAGTAACTGCCCATGTTTGCCAAAAATTGTACTGCAGCAGACCAATACCTTTGGTTGCTTGGAATGTTCTATCATAACTTTTCTTTCCTTTTCCTTTTCATCTCTGGTTTTTTAATGGGAGGATGCATGTGATGCATCTTTATAAAAAGAGTAGATGTGTAGAATTTTGAACTTGTAGTTGTGAAGAATCATGACTTTTGATCTTCACTTTTTT
This sequence comes from Solanum pinnatisectum, assembly GCA_035578085.1. Classification (NCBI taxonomy): domain Eukaryota; kingdom Viridiplantae; phylum Streptophyta; class Magnoliopsida; order Solanales; family Solanaceae; genus Solanum; species Solanum pinnatisectum. The sequence continues at coordinate 52,964,895 of CM069078.1, read as the reverse complement.
TTTTTTTTAAAAAAAAGGTAATGATTTAATATAAAAGATGGGGACAACGCTCCATCATTGTAAACCATATAGAGAGCCTAACAGAAGATATGGTTCTCAGCAAAAACACACTCATCACTATTTATCAGGATGTTTAAAGTACTCCAAAAGTAACAAGATTTATCTAATATGTTTGAACTTCACTTCTATCTTTCGAGCTTCCTGTTAGGTACTAGATATAAATTAACATGACGTAAGTTTGATACTGGTACATGCAAGTTATTGCTGTATTTTGATGTTCTATTGTGGTTAGGAGCATTAAGGTGTCTATAGTGTCACTAGCAAAGCATTAGGGATGATTAATCATTAAGGTAACCCATGTACTGATAGCATAAGATCGCATGCCACATATTGATACCTATTGCCTAGTAACAAACTCAATCCTGCTCTTCAGAGTCAGAAAGCGCTTCCACTTAACCCAGTTTATATTTGGTTACTTGCTTTACTGTCTTTTATGTATAAAGTAATCTGGTACCTCCAAATACAGCTGCTGAAATCATTCTCACATTGATCACCTTCTCTTTTGCAATGGTTCTTTGAGCATCTGTCACTCTTTACATTATAAAGTTGTCATAGTTACATCGTCAAGGAAATAGACGTGGGCCGTTTTCACTTTTCACCACCAAAGACTTTCACTGCAATTTAGTTGCCTGTGTATTCTGAATTTATGATGTTTTTCTTGAACGGATAGCTAGTTATTTTAGCCACTCTACTTTGCATGTCTTAACTAGTAATAACTGTCTAAAGTTTGGAAAGAACTTGAGAAACTTGGTGTCTTTATACAGATCAATTGAACTCAGTTGCAGTTGAAGTTCCTTCTAGATACGTGAGATCTAAATTTCCTGAGATGAGCCCTCAGCATCACACCCAGGTTGCCTCCTTTCTTGAATGCTCCTTTATTATTTTTTATTTATATAGCAAACTCAAAGTGCAAAGTTCTGTGCTAGGTCCATTTTTCTCCGGCAAGTTAATCCTTGGATACACACACACACACACACACGCACACTCTTTCTCCCAAAAGCAATTAATGATGGCAGGGTATAAGGGGTCAAAATACTTGCCACATACAAAAGCCTGGTATTTGAGTGGAGAAGCGGGCACACTATCCAATATCTGTAGAGTTTCAAACCATTTGCCATTGGTCAGAGTTTTTCGGATCCAAAACAATTATTGTTAAAGTGTCTACAATATCAAAGTCAGTAAAAATCGTTTGATTCTCCAATTGTAACTGTAAATTAGAAGACAGTAAAGCTGATTGCTTGTATGTAAACAAATCCGTAGATGACTAAACACTAGGATAGGGTTTGTGCAAAAACATATTGCAATTCCCAAATTTAACACTAGCATGAACTGCGTTTGATAACCATGATTATTTTATTCTCTTGAAAAAAGTGCTATGATGTCACTGATCTAAGTTGCCAAATGTGTTGATTTCTGTCTAGGGTTAGGACATTTTAAAGCTGTCTACTGAAATGACCTCTGATATTATTGGTGTTAAAATTTGACAACCAATCTGTATAAGAGACGATATTTCTGACGTGACAGTGGATATTGAATGATATTAATTGAACACATTAGAAGTTTTAGCCCATGATATCTCCTAATTTTGGGTTTACATGTGAATGCTTGTGCTCTTTGCAGTTGGATTTCTTTACCTGTATTGGTTATACTGATTGATATGCAATATTTTGATGCATTAGGCAAAAGATAAGCAACAGAAAGCAAAGAAACTTGCTGTTGGAAGGCGTGAAAGAAAACATCTTTCTTCTAGGCCAAGTCTAGCAGGTTTTTACTCTTGCGCCTATGGGGATGTCTTTATTTGAAGTCTTTCATTTGTGTTTTTGATAAAGAATTTCATGAATTTGACAGATGCTGGTACATCGTTTGAAAGTGGGGTTAGACGAAGCAAACGAATGAAGACAAGGCCTTTGGAATATTGGAAAGGCGAAAGATTATTGTATGGACGGGTTGATGAGGGTGAGTATTGTCTTGTAAATTCTTGTGTTGTTGCTTTGCTGGGTTTCCGTTCTTCAGTTTGAATTCATTTGTTAGACTTCGGTGATACGGTAATAATTTATTTTGATCCTCAAATTAGTTTTTCTTTTTTTGGCGTGTGCGTGTGAGAGAGAGAGATGCGTGAAACTAGGTCACAACATGCTCAACGTTATACTTATCGTCTTGGGAAGGTAACTACTCACGGAGATTTTCTTGTCCTTTAGATGGGATGTTTATCAAACTATACGACCTAATATTGGTGAGGTTGTTGGTAAAATATGCACATTTTGCATAGAACTCTACAAGACAGGGAAAGACTTAGCTATTAGAGAAACATGGTAACTAGGTTACTTGCATGTCTGCTTAGAGAGTGCAAGTTAGGGCTTCAGAATCTAGTTTTCAGGGATTTGTTTCGTACTTGGTCAAGTCTCTTCCAGCAGGAGATTAACTTGGTTAAGGCTCTCCTAGTTGGTGACTTACTAGCTCAGAATACTCTTTGGAACTTGAATTACAGGAAATTAGGTAATTTGATCCTCAATATTTCCGTGCTTGAAAATCATCACCGAGATAATGTAGTAGACTTATTTCCTATATCAGCCAACATGCTGAATTCCATAAATTGTCCGCACAAATTTGAAGTAATTTTTGAAAACTAATCATTTCAGTTTTGGATATTTCATTTAAGGGATGTCTTTAGTTACTTTGTCAAGTTTATTCTAGTTGAGCACTCTCTTCTAGAAAGTAGAAACTTGAGCCATAGGACATAGGTAATTTAACCCATCATATTTTCTTGCTTGAAAATTATCATTGAGATAATATATCAGACGTAGTTCGTATATCAGCCAACTTGCTGAATTCCATAAATGGTCAACAAAAATTGAGGTAATTCGAAAGTGATTGTTTCAGTGCAGAAGCTAATTGCTGCCAACATTGAGTAGCAGCTTTTGGATATTACTTCTGTTGTGACTGGCAATTCAATAAATCAAAGCATATGCTAAACACAATGAACTTAACTTTCGACTGGTTGTTTCTATGTTTAATCTGTGGAGAAAACAACAGATTTAGTGTATCTGTGTGTTTTTGTTGCAGGTTTGAAGCTTGTTGGCTTGAAATACATCTCTCCAGGAAAGGGATCATTTAAGGTGAAGTCTTACATCCCTGATGACTACAAAGACCTAGTTGATTTGGCAGCTCGCTATTGATTTTCTAACAGCATTGGTGGATGGGTTAGCTTTCTGGATCTTGTCCCATACTTCAGTTTTTAATACAAATGTAGCCATTGTATGTAATGTACCCGAGGTAGATTTATAACATTGTGAACCTTGATTTATCATCTTTAATTTGTTGAGCGCTATTGATCCATCTATTGATTATCCCAAGAGCAAATGACTCCACAGTGCTTTAGACACTTTTTGTTGACTTGTTAATGTTAGTTGAGGAAACTACAAGGCCAACCTGTAACTGCAAAGGGCTCTGTTTTGTTTCTATGTTACTATGTCATATTGTTAGTTGTTAATGTCGTCCATTTAGGAAATAGAAGGCTCATTATAAATATGAATCACCCATTAGAATCTGGAGCCAAATAACCACTTTTCCAAGCAAAAATGCACAAAGGGACCTGAAGATGACCAAAACAGCCAAATCGATAGTGTGTCCCTTTGTGCATTTTTGCTATGGAAAAGTGGCCCTTTTGGCTCCAGACTCCCTCTGTTACTCCAATGGCCAGAATAAAGCTGTCAGCAACGAATTATAAAAGTTTTTACCAAGTTTATCTAGTATGTCAACTAAGTTTCGTCGTGACAAATTTAAGGGAATTTTAGAATATATTCCCACTGTAAACTTATTAGTTAAAAAAAGTATCCGTATGTCTTTTGTTCCTTGTTTTGGGCCACTAAAGAATAAAATATAAGATAAATGCTTTGATGTCTTTATCGTCCCTTGTCCATTTTGGGGTGTGCTAAAAATCTCCAAATTCAAGATTGTTATCACATATAATTAATTCAAGAAATAATATATAATGTTATGTTTAGTCTAAATAAGGCTTGCTCTTCATTTCTTTTTAAATATAAGCTCATCTAGATTTGTCAGCACAATGATTTTCTTAAAAAAATTCGGGGAGTTGCAATCACCAAGGGTAAGCATTAGAGCTAAAATCCAGAGTCAAAAAACCATAAAAAATTACATGAAAATTAGTTTACTCTACTCAAGATGGAGTATTATTATTAATAATAGAACTAATTGGTTCTCTTCTTTTTTCCTTTGAATTTGAATATAAACCATTGATAAGGGGAATCTTAGTAGCTCAGTTGATTGACTATCTGAACTCCTATCTTGTTTGTGAGGGCTCGGTTCTCATTTTATGAAGAGCGCTACCTTTTATATTTAGGTAAACATTTGGTTTCCATCGAAGGAAATGTTCTTATGAAAACTAAACAGTCTAGAATTAATGAAATGAAATTTCTAATCTTTTAAAGAATTTTGAACGTCTCTTTACATATTTCGTGAGGAAAGTTGCTGTCGTTTTCTTTGTTGCTTCTTAACCTGGATGAAGACTATATATATAAAAAGATCAATTCAATATAATGATGTTCAGTATCCGATTTATATTTTTTTAATGACCGTAGTGTTCGTGTTAGCTTTCGTGCACTTTGAGTAATTTCAAGAATACCTACCACCAACATGTATCAGGTAATTCAAGAATCACCTAATATTTCATGTATCAGGTAACTCAAGAATCACCTAATATTTTTTGTCTCCGTTGAGTACTACCACTAAGCCTAAAATACTTCAGCGTGCAACTTTTGTTTAAGAAGAAATCGTCTAGTAATTATTAAACCAATCAATGTACTATTAATCAAAAATATGTTTAACTTATTAAAATTGCAAGTAGAATTATTGTACAATATTTGTACTATTCTTACATGAAACATGCTTTAATTAGCGTCCATGAAGGAAAAACCATTAAATAGAAAGAAAAAAAAAAAGGCAATTTGATTATTGAAGGATAATATAAAATAGAAGTTATGACCTATGGGTTACTATACATGACGCACATACATATTTTTCTGTTTTATTTTTAAAAAAAATTACTCTTTTTTTTATTTTTGGTTTTTTCTTTTACGTGTATACACCCCACATGATATGAAATAGACATTTTGTGAATTTAATTATTTCCTTCTCATTTGTTTCTTTATATGCTCTGCAATTATTTAAGTTCGTATCAATAAAATAGAGCCATCACTGCATATATATAAATTAGCTGTATGAGATATCCTAATATTAAAATATTAACAAAGAAAACTCTAGATAAACTTAAATTTTAAAGGCGGTTCCTATATTTGTCTTTTACAATCACATATTATTTACTTTACTTCAATTATCATATTTATTAGATGGAGTGTTAACATGTTGCCCTAGATCTGATATATTTAGTGGAAATTAGTGGCGTACGCAAGATTTTTTTAAAGCAGTGTCACTATTTAAGGAACAAAAATGGCTCGAGAAGAAAATTAGTGAAGCTTTTGCTTTAGACCCAAAAATTTGAGGCCCATTAATAGTAAACTTTATGAAAAATATTTTTCTTAAAAATATAAAATTTTGATTGAATTAATTTTTTTTTAAATTATCTATTCTTTAAATTAGATAATATTATAGAATTTTAATTAAATCACTCACATCTTCATATTATTAAATAAAATTTTATACAACATTGTTTAAAAGATTGTATTGCAAATAAAAAATTAACATCTTTACAGTTTAATAAAGCTTAATTCAAGTACATTACTACCGTTCTCTCCGACGAAATTTCATATTTTGAAACGATATACATAATATACTCATTAGAAGCACAACTAAATAATTATATATATATATATTGACGTTTGTAAATTTTTTTAGAATAATTGCTCTCTATTACTGCACAATTAAATTTAGACCAATATGATGTAATCTGCACAATTAGTTATTGAGGATCAAATAATAAAGGATTGCAAATAAAAAAAATAAAAAAATAGTTATGAACAAGCAAAAATAAAAATTTAAGCACATTATAAAATAAATAGAATAGCAAAAACATACTAACATGATACGGAGATTCGAGATGTCGAATAACGATGATGGATGAACAAGAACAAAAAGAAATTTGAAGAAACTCAGAAGTAAATATATAAATATAAGAATTTAAGGAGTCAACACTATTTTTATTTAACTATAATTCTAATCAATAAAGGACTCAAAGATTTTGAGTTTTATTTTAATTCTAAAAATAAAAAAGAGTAGTTAAATTTTTTGAATGAATTAGAGTGGATCGGTACTCGGTAGGTTTTTAATGAAGGGACAAAAAAACCATCCACTAGGGGATCGAACTCGGGACGCAACACATTCAATACGGCGCATCTACAACCTGAGCTAGGAGCGTTCTCATGCAAGGAGTGTCCTTTTAATTGTTTTTACCTTTCGATGCTTTTTATTTGATATATTCCGTAAAGAAAATCGATGAAGCAGTGTCACGTGACACACCTTACATATACATAAATCCGCCCCTGAGTGGGATCTGCTGAATTTTTTGCAAGCAATATTAATTTAAAGAAGTGAACAAATTAATAGATCACTAAAATAATAAGCAATGTCACGTTTTAAATTTATACACAATATTGTAATTTTACTTATTAAACATCTATATAATTATATCTCTAATGGGAAAAAAATCAATGAAACAACGTCCCTTGACACCAATATTTAGTAGACTTTTTTTATAATCTAATTAATCAGGTCTTATGTTTTAAAAGATAGACAACCTTAAAATAAAGGGATACATAACTTTATACATCTAAAATGTGGACCAACTAGATGGTTAAATGCGCATAAAACTTGAATAAACCACACGGTGTATATTGAACGTAAATATTTATATGCACTTAATATTTATATCAAATTAATATAGCTTATATAATTAAGTGTTTTAGTGAAAGTATAAATATTAAATTAATATAATTTATATAATAAAGTGTTTTAGTGAAATGAATATTCTTGAAGTAAGAATTGATACATAAGTATTTATAAAATTTTGTGATTATATTTCATTTTGATATCAGAAGAATGAGGAAGCAAAGGTAGAGTGTGCTCTGGAACTCCAACACTTGGGTTGAACAAAAAAGGCTCAATCTTTCACTATTCAGGAGTAAGGAAAAACAAATGCGATCTAAGCAAGACGCCCTGGAATTCTATTCTGTAAGAAAAGAGGACCTATTGAATAAATCTCCAATCAATCATAGGCGGGTGAGAATATTCGAGCAAAATTTTATTTTAAATTTATTTCTAATATGTGTTTTTATTTATCTATTACAAAATTAAATTAATCGATTAAAATATATCATATTTTTTAATTACATGCATTCTCGTCGGTGAGTCCGATAAAAATAAATCAACCTCGTTAATATCTCTATCTTGGATACTGGGACGACATTGTTTCCTGTTTATTTGGCCCTTCTTGTGGCGTAACCAACAATCCCCCTATCCCCCATCCCCCAACTCCAAAACCTTCTTAATTTTTATTGTTTATGGTTCCACTCTTTTACTTTCTCGTTTCTTTTTATATGTCATCTTTATTATAAATAGTTGATTTATAGTATTTATCATTTATAAAATTAATGCGTATATTACAATATTTTTTCCAAAGTAATTAATTAGTCTTAAAAATAGACATTTGACCAATTTAGAAAAACTAATAAGTAATTAATATTCATTATAACTACTTTATACATTGATTAATTACTCTCATCATTGCACTACTCTATAAAATCTGACGTTGTCATGTTTTTCTTTGTCGAAATAGAACTAAAATTCATCTCTGGCTCTTTGCAGTTATATTTGCAACTATATTAAGATAATAAATTTTTTACTTAATTTTATTATAAATAACATTAGATTCAATAGAAATATTTAGATCAATTTGAAGTAATGAGACTTGAATATTTTGTGATTTTATCATATTTGCTTTTAGACTTTAATAAAAATCATTTTTACATAAAATATATAGGAAGATTGAAGTGGAAAAAATTTAATTTCTTCAAATTTTGGATCAGTTCATACTGAAAAATTTTTGCTCAAAAAATTAAATAGTGATTTAAATGCATTTTAATTTTTAAAATTTAGTATATTTATTATTTGTTGAAAAATTGACTTCAAAAGACATTAATAAAGATAGAATTGTTAATTACTTAATTTATTAATGTAACTGAAATTTAAAAAAGATGACATATAAAAATGTAGGTGTTACTTATATTTTTCTCACCGTCTCCTTCTTCGAATTTATTGCACTTTAAGTCTAATTCGTTTATATTGGTGGTCCCATAAGAGCACCGAAAACCTATAGTTTGTCACGATTATGAATCGTCAATGAATATTTATGCATGAGATCAGAAAGAGGAATAATATTCGTCTTCTCCAATCTTCTTCTTTATATACACACACTATCCCAATTTGTTAATTTCTTCTATCTTTTCTTCATGGATCTTCTTCCGGGTCTTCCTAATGATATTGCTCTTGATTGTCTAATTCGTCTTCCTCTCCATCAATTCTCTAAAGCTGCTTCTGTATGCACCAACTGGAAAACCGAGATCAAGCATCCCCTCTTTCGACAACGCCGCAAAGAATCAGGTCTTACCCGACCCGTTTTCGTCTTAGCCCAAGCCATGGTTTCTACCATTCGAAAACCTTATGGCATTACCAGCCTCTCATCTACTCAGTTCTATAGACTCACCCTTTATGATCCGGAAAGGGGATGCTGGTACGATCTGCCGCCGATACCTGAGTTAATTGATGGATTGCCCATGTTTTGCCGGGTTGTAGGAGTCGGGTCGGATGTAATGGTGATAGGCGGGTGTGACCCGGTTAATTGGAGGGTTATGGACTCTGTTTTCATCTACAATTTCGTATCCGGTTCGTGGCGTCGTGGGGCGGATATGCCGGGAGGACAGAGGCTGTTTTTTGGATGTGCGTCGGATTCGGAGAGATTTGTGGTTGTCGCCGGCGGACATAACGACGAGAAGAATGCGCTGAGATCGGCTCTGTTGTATGACGTGGCGGAAGATGAGTGGGTTACGCTGCCGGAAATGGCCATTGAGCGTGACGAGTGCAAGTGCGCATTTCACCGCGGTGAATTCCACGTCATCGGAGGCTATCCTACGCATGCACAAGGTCAATTCCATCGCAGCGCTGAGGTGTTCAACTCCGCCACGTCCCGGCAGTGGCGCCTGGAGGAGGACTTCCTGGGTGCCGACACGTGTCCCCAGACCTGCATAGAAGGCGACGACGGGAGACTATACATGTGCCTAGACGGTGACGTGGTCGTAAAGATTGACGCCACGTGGAAACATGTGGCGAGACTGCCAGGTGGAGTATCCAACGGGGCGTATCTGACAGCGTGGCAAGGGAAGCTGTTAGCTGTGGGAAATTCAATATTAGATGAAATTCACAGTAGCTATGAACTTGATGTGAACAGTGAGAGTAAAGAGAAGACATGGAGAAAATTGGATGCTCCAAATGAATACTGTGGACATGTTCAATCAGTTTGTTGTTTAGAGATATGAATCTGTCAAAAAGGATAGTATGAACTTTGCTTGTTTAACATCTTGTTTTTTTAGATTTTCTTATGTCAGGAAATCACATTGGGATTTTGTAAGTAGTAAAAGACGAAGTTGTCTGTTTCTCCGTCTTGATTTTAAATTCTGAATATGTTGAATAGGACATAGGTGATGTGAATTTGAATTAGTTTGACTACCAGAATGAAAAACAAAAAAAAAGAGGTGATTTTGTACATAGTTGATTTTCTTTTATATACTAGTTATGTTTTCTGTTACATTACCTATGTCAGCTGCCAAGAGTTTGTTGTTTATTTTTGGATTTTCGGCCGAGGCATATATATAGTTGAGTTTTATAAATTTAGCCACTTCAAAAATTAATTTCATACTTACGAGATTAAAGTAAAAATTATTTGGATATAAAGTTTGTTACAAACTATTTGAAAGCAAGAAAAAAGCTTTGGTTGGAATCAACAATTTATTATTGTTTAGAAGAAGAAGCTAGCAGTGGAAGAGTGTGTAAAGTTTGTCAATATTGGTTATAAATAATTTAATAGTAATTATCTTCTTCGTTTGATTTTAAATTTTAAAATTAAATTATTTCTACTTATAATAAGGTGATTTTTTTTAACAAAGGTAGTATAAGATGTAATTTCAACAAAATGTTTGTTGCCCTTGGGCCTACATATTGTCATTTGATCGACAATATTTGTGGTCATTGTCAGCATCATGACTTATAAAGTAGTATTTAATCAGTGATTACAACATAATTTATCATCTAACAATCTTCTAGAATTTGTCTGGTTTCTATTTATTATATATTAACCAATATGTTAAACCGATTTCTTACATCTTTAGCTAATATCTTATTGGCATATTATTGTACAATGAAATGATGGAATTTTATTAGTACTATACTTGAAAATGGAAAGGTTTAAATAATTACGCGTAGAGAGTTGACTTTATACAAAGATACGCACTCTTGAGGGTGGGGGGTCCAATTACACAATATACATATCCACAAATATCTATTTAATGTGGGGAGGACTTAAAACATTGACAAACTAAGATTTTAAATATTAAAAACAAATAAATCTCATACTTTTAGACGATTATTTGCTTATTTCACGTTTTGTATAATATGTCTACCTATATTAGGTAAGTAATAAATGTTGTTGAATTTCTCAATCTCCTAACTAAAAGTTTTTGAATTTAATTATGAGAGCATAGCAATTTCTGATATTTGATAGAGTGTACTTTTCTTTAATGATCCCAATTCAATAAATGAATCTAAATTAATTAAATCAATAAATACCTATAATCATAATGAACTTTTTTTGCCTCATAGAAGCTAATGCCATGTTTAATTTACCCCTTGTATATATTGATGAGTCCTATATAGTCGTTTTCATTTGCTTAATTGTAAACAACCGATATTTATATTTATATACTTAAAAATAATAATAAAAAAAAAATGAAGAAATATCTAGCTCGTAATGATATATTAGTATTTTTTAATTTCTATTCAATAAACATCGGTCCCATGTTTCTCTCTACATTTTGTCAATTTGTATGAATTACAAACATTAAATAATGTACGTCGGCGAGTGGATCAATTAACTCAAATTATTAGCCCATGTTTGTCTGATACTTTGGGTTGTGGCAGTGACCGATCTAGAATTTTCATTTAAGAGGTTTGGAAAAAAGTAATCATGCTAATAGTGTTGATAAATTAACAAATCGATTTAGATATAAACATGTCGAATCATAAGCAAGTTTAAATTTAATATTTTTTTATATAAATTAAATATTTTTATTAAAAAATTTATTAAATATAAAATAATATTTACTTGGAAATCAATTTCGGACTCATCCTGATTTATGTTTTTGATGTTGAATCTACTATCTTATATTGTCCACACTCCAGATGTTCATATCGGTGGAGTTAGAGTTTCTTGGAGGGGGCGGATCCTCATACAGTATCCCAGGTGCTCGAGCACCTATTAACCTCGTCTCGGAATATATATAGAAATTAAAGATATTTATATAAAATTAACATAGAGCACCCAATGAACAAATGATCTGATTGGTCCATTGGCTCTTGGGTCCGTACTTAAAACTCTTTTAGTGTTGTTGAGCCCGAGTTAAGCTAGAGATACATTTCATTATCAAGAAAGGATAAGCTTTTGTCCACCGCATTTAACAAATTACTGTAGATGAGCTCAGTGGCGGATCCAGAATTTTCGTTTAGGGGGTTCGAAAAATAAAAGTATAAACATGTATATATAAGCCAACAAAACAAAATTTCAAGAAAGTAGTAGTATATAGTTTTAGTGGCAGACCCTTGAATTTTTTTTGGGTTTAAAACCACACTTTTAGCATGTTTTATACAATAAAAAACTAAAAAAAAGGGTGAAAAACGGAACTGAAACCTTTAAAAAAATAATGAAACTGAAAAAGAAAAGAATAAAACGTTAATGCAGGGATTCGAACCCTCGACGTGAGGCTTAATTTTTAAAAAACCTGCCGCTGGGCTATGTCTTTCTCGTTGTCATTGACAAAGTTCAAAATATATATATCCACATAAATACAGAAAATTACCTTATATATACCGTATAATTTTTTGCCGAGGGGGTTCAGGTCTGGAACCCACGTGGGTCCGCCCCTGGATGAAGCATTTCCACAAATCTGTTACGTCACGTCGGTGTTAAAAAAAAAAAGAATTATTATCCAAATAATGCCAATTGCCATTTTCCAGTAAGTTGCCCATATCCTTGATGTGTGTGTTTTTCTTTCTTTTCTTATTCGTTTCATCTATTTAATAAACTTCGGATAAAATTCCTTCAATTTTAATATAGAGATCTCAAATTTAAACACTAAATATAAAAACATTTTAGTAGAAACATTTTTATTTTAAATAAATCTTATGGGACGTGAATTTGAGGTACCTATGTGAGCACACACCAAATAAGGAACAAAAAAAGAAACTCCAAATAGATTTGTAATTTTGTATCCATCTGATGCAATTGAGACAATTACTATTTGTGTATGCTATTACTATACAATAAGAAAAATACAAAGCACATTTTTTTCGAAAAAATAACAGGAATTACTTGAGTGCACTATTTGTAACCAAAGTTCAGTGACGTACACACTATATGAATATGATCACATACTATTTTTCGACATTTGTTTGGCGTATAAAATGAATGTATCACTTTACTATTTTTGGACATTTGTTTGGCGTATAAAATGAATGTATCACTTTCCGATTTATAGTGATGGAGTTGATAGTTTTTCTAATATGAAAGAAATAAACCCGAAGGGGTTCAATATCTATTATATAAACATATTTTTTTAACCATGTATAAATAACATAATTTTTCCTTGAGGGTTTATTTATATTGAGGGGTTTTCAAAAACTAATATCTCTTATCTTCCCAAGGTAAGACGACGATTTAGGTCCAAGCCAGAAAACAAAACAAAATAACAGCCCAATATGAAACAGCGCCAAACAGGGGCGGAGCCAACATATTGTTAGGGGTTCATCCGAACCCCCTTCGGCGGAAAATATCACTATTTATACATAATTAAAATTATTTTTTTATGTATATATAGTAGATGTTGAATTTTCTTCGATTAGTTTTTGTTTTTACTTCTTTAAATTTTAAACCTTTTATTAAAAATCATGACTCCGTCACGAATCCCAAACATTATGTGATGGGTATCTCGTGGACTTGCTCTAGTCGTTTTCCTTCTGGAAGAACTCAAAAAGTGATGTAGATAATAGAACCAAAGTGTATGAGTCACGAGTTGGAATACAGTAGTGTAGTTAGTTACCACTCTTTTAACTTGCTCTATTATATATTAGGAGTACATATATATAATAAATATTAGTACTGTTAAATTGAAAACGATTTCAATTTTAAAATTTTTAACAAACGACTAAGATTAAATAGACGGCGTGGGGTGACAAACGTACAGCCACAGACATATTTTGATCTTATCTCTATCTAATGAACTTCACGTTTTGCTACGAGATCAAAGAATTTAATAATTATTACTTAAATTTTTTATTTGTACAAAAAATTATTTAAATATATAATATTTACTTATGAAATAAAACTAGAGCAATATTACCTTCACCTTCTAGAATAATAGATATTTGTAGCGGACCGCTACTTGATATTATCAGCGTGCTAATCCACACGAATATATCGATCTTACAATAATATAAAAATTATAAGGTACATGTTCTCTTTATTTACAGTAAAAATAGTTTTTTATTCGTTTTGTTTCATTGAAAAGAAGTTTAACTCAAACTAGTTTTTCTTAACATAAAAAATAACTCTCAGTAAAAATAGTTTTTTATTAGATGTTTGTTTCATTGAAAAGAAGTTTAACTCAAACTAGTTTTTCTAAACATAAAAAACTACTCACAGTAAAAATAATTTTTTATTGGATGTTTTTATTTCAGTGAAAAGAAGTTTAACTCAAACTAATTTTTTCTAAACATAAAATTAACTCTTTCACTATTTTTCATAAAAAGTTACTTTGATAATTTTTTCGGTTAAAATTGACAAGGACGTTTTTATTCTAATTTAAAACGTTTTTTAAAACTTAAGAAAACTCCAACCTAATTACTCCATAAACTTCACATGACCGACCCAATCAACCCTTAATCTCTAACTTCATATAAACTTATTAAGAATCTCCTATATGATCATGTAATTAACTAGTGGTATTTATTTTCATAAAGTCATTTAACTATCTTTTCTGATAAAAAATTAAACACAAATTAAAAAGTCATAAATACACAATATTCACATAACTCAATAATCTAAAATTATCAAAAATTATAATGAAATGATACATACTTGATCCTTTACAAAAGATTTCGAATTCGAGTGGAAGTAACTTTGGTGGAGTAAAACGGAGCATCTCATATACTCGAGCTGGTCTTTTTATTTCCTTCTAGAAGATCTAAAAATAGCTTGTAGGAGTGTCTATCTCTAAAAATACTAAATAGTCACAAACATCAATTATCCTTCTAGAAACTTATTTTCTCGTTTTGCCAATTATCTTCCTACCCTTTAACTTTCAGCTAAAAAGTATGCTAAAATGCCCATAAGGGTCCCCTCCATTAATTCAAGATTCCTTATTTCTCTTTCTCTTCTTCTTCTTCACATATAAAAATCCAGTAACTTATCCCTCTTATCTCTGCGCCTTTCATGGAGCTTATTCCCACTCTTCCTTACGATATCGGACTCGAATGCCTAATTCGAGTTCCTTATGATAATTTCTCATCAGTTACTTCTGTCAGCAGAAACTGGAAGCTTCAGATTGAGCTTCCTGAGTTTTGGAGGCGAAGAAGAGCTACTGGTTCCACCCGTCAGGTAATTTTAATGGCGCAAGCACGAATTGACCCGAGATTGAAACTCGGGTCATTCAAGTACTCTGCTTTTTCGGTTTACAAGCTTACGCTTTACGAACCGGAATCGGGTTATTGGGCGGAATTACCACCGGTTCCTGGTATTTCCGATGGGTTGCCGATGTTTTGTCAGCTCGTCGGAGTTGGATTGAATCTGGTGGTGATGGGCGGGTGGAACCCTCTTACTTGGGAACCTTCAAACGCTGTTTTTGTTTTTAGCTTTGTATCCGCCACGTGGCGCCGTGGAGCCGACATGCCTGGTTGCCGGAGAACCTTTTTCGGTTGTGCGTCGGATTCTGAACGGACGGTGTACATCGCCGGAGGTCACGACGAGGAGAAAAACGCACTTAAATCGGCGATGGCGTATGACGTGGCAAGGAATATGTGGGTCCCAATGCCTGACATGGCAAGTGAAAGAGATGAATGTAAATGCACTTTTTTTCAAGGTAAATTCCACGTCATCGGCGGATATGACACGAGCATGCAAGGCCAGTTCGGTACAAGCGCTGAGTCATTCGACCCTTCCACGTGGCAGTGGGACCAAGTGAACGAGCATTTCTTTGAATCAGCCACGTGTCCTAGAACCTGCGTCGAAGGTGGGGACGGAAAGTTGTACTTGTGCCGGGACGGTGATGTGCTGGCACTCGGAAAGTCTACGTGGCAACCTGTGGCGGCGATTCCAGTGGAGCTCCGGAGCGTAGCTTTTGTGACAGCATGGAGGGGTAAAATTCTGATGACTGGTTCTATGGGGTTAAATGAACCCCACAATACTTATGTTCTTGATTTACAGAGTTATAAATGGACCAAAATGGATACTCCGGTGAACTTTTCCGGCCACGTTCAATCCGGCTGCTGCCTGGAGATGTAAAAGAGTTTCTTTTGGGTATCATCTTATGTTGATTGTACAGTTATAAATCAGAAAGATTTTAATTAGTTTTGTCGTCTTGATAAAACATATATGCCTACAAAAATTTCGACAAATATTTAATTCTAAACTTATAAAATTAAAGAAAAACAATGAAAATAGACTATTTGAGCAAGGTGATAAGCATCCTCTGCCTCCAATTCTAAAATTGTGGTTTTTCAGATAAAGATATAATACTCCATTAGTTACCTTTCTCAAAACAAAAATAGTAAAATGACATGAAATTAGATAGATTGACGATGGTGCAGTGGAGGATTCATCCTCCCTTAATCAAACATATCAAATTCGAGCCTCTATATGAAAAAATTCTTGATAAGGAGTAGTTCCCTTGGAAAGAAGCCCTACATAGCGTGAATCCAAATTATTAAGGCTCCAAGGCAGCATTAGACATCAGATGGGAACAGGTAGCTCGGCTGGTACACAGTAAAAAAAGAAGAAGATGGATCTCTGTTAGTAAACACAACTGGATTTCGTACTGTACAAAAGACTGATTCTTGATCTGTGTTTTCTAAGACAAGAAGAGGAACAGCTTACAGCAATACAGGAAAAATGTTTTTAACAGAAAATGAATGAAAAATGGTCTGCATTCGATCTTATTTTATTCTCATGCAGTCGTATAGTACTTCTCCGAATCTCTTGTACATGTGCTTCTTTAGGTACATATCCTTTACTTTCTTTCTTCCATTGCTTCCCAATCGCTGCCTTTCCGAGGGATTGTTCAGCAAATACTGGAGATTGTTGGCGAGGACTTGAGTGCCTGGACGCCCCAAAGAATGAAGAAGACCTGTTACGTTATGTTCAACGATCTCCTTTGTGCCTCCAGCATCTGTTCCCAGCACCTGTAACAAAATTATATGTTAAATCCACTTTATTTGGCCATATTACTTATCAACAAGAAACTTTGCACTGTGTTCAAAGCCAGTGCATATTATCGAAAAATTTAACTAATATGTGGCAGATTACTGCTCCATGATCATACACTCTGTAGCTCGACATAGCTTCTTGCCAGTGTATTTAAAAGAAACAACTACTTTCTGTCTCAAACATGACTGATTTGATGGCATGCAAAAAGTACATGCACATTATACTATTGGCAGGACGGAATGGAGAATCTTACAGGAAGACCAAATGCCATTGCTTCAATTGTCACTCTCCCAAATGTTTCTCCAAGCCCCTGCAAAAAGTAAACAGCCATTACTCAAGATAAATAAGTACTAACTACCAAAATGAAACTAAGCAATCATTTAAGTATCAAATGAAATTACACAATGGCATTGGGTATAGCTCAGTTGGTGAGCGTACCCACATGGTGGGTATATTATTTTTTTTTTTAAAAAAAATGTTACTCAGAAAAGTGCCAATACTCATGAAAGAACCATGGGGACCAATATCAGCAGAGTAAACCATTGACAAGGAAACCAATAGTAGTCCGAGACGTATAAAAGAACCCATATGATCATTGTAACCATTCCAGGAAACTAACCAGTATGTTTCAATGAGATATACTATATATGACTCTTTTTTCATACATTATCCGTCACTGTGCACAGTATGGTCTCATTCAACAGCAAAAAACTTCAGAATCCTTACTTCTACCACCAGACTAATATATGCCCTATGCTCCCTAAAAAACTTAGCTAACTAATAGGATTAAACATTAAGTAGTTGCTGAGGGACTGCTTTCCCTTTCTTCCCAACCAAAAGACCAAAGTCGAACCAACTTTCAAGCTCAAGGTTCAACCTTTTCCTCGCGCTTCTAGTTGATGCTAATGAAGAACCAATTCATTCTATCTCCTACCCTCTAGAGAACCACTGAAAACCAGAATGGCATAAATACTCTGAATTCATGATTTTAGTATAGTTCCTCATATAAATCCAAGTCGAATTAATTAATAAATGGATACAAGCAAGCCAACTAACAAAGGTTCTCAATTTCATTGGGAGACCCATAATTTGTACTTGCTAGTTGCTAAAATGTATTGACTCGGTACTTATTACTGAAAATAATTTCACATTGCTGGGTGATATTTACATTTATTGAGAAATCTTACAAGAGGTAACACAACCTTACGATGCTTTCACGTTTCAATCTGAAATATCACCAATCGTGAAATTAGTTTAGATTTGCAAATATCACAGGAAACATCTACTCTCTCATATCTGTCTATTTTACTTGACCTACATTCTCTTTTTACTCTGTTCTGATTTACTTAAACTCCCCCATAGACTCTTATATAATAGTATTTATATCTCCCAGAAACATTGACACTGTACATTTGCTGAACTGAACAATAATTGAATTAGATACAATTGTAAAGGCTAACCTGAGAATTCATTACATAAGCATCTGCAGCAGCATAAAGTGCAGCGACACGAGTGGTTGATGGAGTCCATAGTACTGTGTTTGACAAGTTAGAATGCTGATTTAGAAAGTTGAGAAGTGCTTTAACATAAGGCACCTTATTGCTCTTGGATCCGACTGAGCCAATAAGAACCTTTAGCTTTTCTCCCTGCTTCCCTTCAGTCAGGGAGAAAAGCTTTCGAGTTCCTCTATCATTTTCAATTCCAGCTGTATAGTTAACCCCCTTAATGAAAAGCTGGGGTACCTGCAACGCTTCAGTTTGAAGATTATTTGACAAGGTGGAGGATTCTTTTTTCCATTCACCAAATTGTTTCCAGTTATAAAGCAATGTCCTTTTCTGATATTCTCGTCTTTTAACAGCAGATCCATTTAGAGGAGGAGCTCCCTCAATCAGCAAGCGTGTTGTTTCAAGAAGCAGAAACTGACCCTTTCCAGGGTTTATACTACTCAAGGACATGACAAGCATATCATTGTCTGTCAATCCCATTTCTTTCCTCACAAAATCTCTTAGTAGCTGCCTCTTTTCCAGCATCTTCTCAGGACTGAATAGCGGAGTGCTCAGTGAGCATGGGATGCCTGCTACAAAAGCCAGTTCATCACTAATAGAAAGTGGAACCAGTGCAGGCTGAGTTTTGAGCTTTATATGTTCTTCCTCACACCAAGCTAACCAGTGCTTAGACTGTGATTCAGAAAGAAAGATAAGTTTCTTCACACGGTTGAAAGCAAGTTTTGCCCGATCGAAGTATTCCCGCCGGTTTTCCATGATCCACCAAGTAATTTGACTTGAACCTAGCACAGTACGTGCTGCATATTGTTCTGAAAGCGAGATATTAATCGTTAGAAGTTAGCCAAGGCACACATGGAGAAGAAAAGAACAGAAGCAAATTCATAGAATTTATGAAGGCTAAAATCAAGAAATCAAAGACTAATCCTAGCACAGCCAAAAGGAAGATTTTTTCACGAAGCAAAAGAACTGATTAATATTACATCATTCTAGGAAAATTCAGATCTCACTCAAGATTTGCAATAAAGGTCTACACAAAAGGTTGCGCTGAGAACTGGCAAAAATCGGCTCCTTTATTGAAATAATGAGAATCCAAAATTATAGATTATAGCTAAGAGCATAACACATGTTTGGTTCAGTGTGATATAAACTGACTTATAGGAGATCTATCAGTTGAACGTGATATGTTGCAGCTATGCTATCAGTTGAGAATGAAGATCACATTACAAGCACAACTTGCCACATTAAAACTCGATAGAAGATAGATGCAGTGATCATAGATAGCAAATGTGGAAGTGCTCACCTATCCATGATGCACACACTGCAGAACCTGCAATAATAAGATCTGCTTTCATGGCTGTTTTGAAACTGAGGTCTGATTTGTCTTCTAGCACTTTGATCTTTCTTCTAGATAGTTCTGACATTAAACCCCCTCTTTTGCTGAGAGGTACTACATAAACTGTGGCCCCACAGCTCAAAAGCTCCGTAGCCAATTCCAACATGGCAAGTGGAGCTCCAGTCATAGACAGTTCATGGAGTATCAGCACAAATTTCCTAGACCAAACAAGACGTGCAAACTGACTTTTTCTGTCACAGGTTCCTGACCGCTTTTCAGGACTCCACTCCAAAATTTTGTCCTCTATTGGCCCAAATGGACCAACTAGCAGGCCATACGTAGTATTTCGCTTGGGTATTTCCTCTTCTTGAACTTCAATATCATCAGTTTTTACTTCTGCCACCACCTTCTTCTTACCACGAGTCTTCCTACGAGAAGCACGTGTAGACTTCTTGCTCTTCTTCTTAGAAGATGAAACCTTGTCAGATACCACACTGTTTCCCTGTTTAGCCAAGACTACATCCAGGTCCATTGAATTGCCCTGTGTTTTATTACTTGGAGGCTTGACTGCTAAAGACTCCTCATTCGCAACTAGAATTCGTTGATTTTTTTCCTCTGGTTGAGAAGTTCCATTGGCAACATCACCTCCAGATCCTCCAAAAATCCCTTCCTTATTATCTCCATGAGCCCATCTTGACTGAACATAAAATCCTCCATAGGCCCAAAGAGTAATCAGAAGCAGCCAAAGTACAATGCGGTTACTTCTAAACCACTGAGAACCAAAAGCACTACTTTTACCATCTCTTCGCGGTGTTCGTCCAGAATTCAATCTCCTGAAGGAAGGAGATCCTCCTCTAGGAGTTGATCTTCCTGACAATGTGGACTTCGCGGGGACGGGACCATTCAACCTCAAGGGTGATAGTCTTACTACATTCAATTCCTCCATTAGTTGGACATGTATGCTACAAATGTTTATTCAAAATTGCTAGCTATTGAGCCAATTTAATGAAACAACACCGTTGACTAGCTAGCTTCTTCAATATCATATACCTAAACAAGGAACAAATCTCAGATTCTTTTTTTATTACTAGTTTTTAAGAATACATTAATCACTTTCTTGGATTTAGTACAGCGAAAAATACTTCTTTTCCAACTTTCTTGAACCCAAAACCCTTCTTCAGCTCCAAGAACAAACATACAAGATTACAAGATTAAAGCTTAATATATCAACAATCTGTCGATTACCCACAACCCCAAATTAGATAAGAAGATTATAAACTTACTAAAAAAGAAAAAAAATACTTACAAGATTAAAGAAACTGATGAAGACAGAGAAAATGCTCTTCCAAGATCTCAACTTGAATCGACAGAGATATTGATGGAATTTTGGATCTTCTTGATAAAACAAGAATTAGTCCAAATGATTACTCACTCTTACTAAAGTCGATTTCTTTCTTACAGAAAGTAAGCATTCAAGAAAATGGAAAAATGGAGAAAGTGGCAAATGGGTAGTAGAAGAAGAGCAACTTCAGTTAAAAATGATGAAAACAGTGGAGTAAAGACCCCAGAAAGAAAGAGAGACCAATGTCTGAAGAACACTGAATTGAAAGATTTTCTAGTTTTTTTTTCCTTTTCGGGATTTTTTCTTTATTGAATCAGTTTTTATTTCTTAATTTTAATTTTAATTAATGAAATAAATTACGTGTCACCGACGCTATATATCTCAAATGAACAGTTAAGGGATGTAAAAAAGAACTCATCGCCATTCTTTTTAGACATAAGTTGAAAAATACGTTTCTTTGCCTACGTATGGTGACGTCATGAGGGTGGCATTGAAATTTGGAAGAAATAATTTCATGATATTTAGCTAGCGTTTAGCCATAAATTTTCAAATATTCTTGACAAATATTATTTGAGTGAAAATTTGTGTGAAATTTCACCATATGTTTGGTCATAGTATTTGGGAAACATATTTCACATTTATAGAAAAATATCAATTATACCCATAAGTTTTAAAAACTAACCATAAGTTTGTATTACAAGTCAATTGAATCTTTGTTGCAACAAATAACAAGTAGTGTCCATGACACTGGAGCAGTGTGGTAGTTTGGAGTGAGTGCAACAAGCATATTTCCATACATTGTGAAATAGACAAAACACATGACTTTGTTATCGTGAGCCTATTGTTCATTATTTTCATCAACAGTCATATCATCACTTTCATATTCACTGAATATTTCATCACTACTTTGGTGTTTACGTAAAAAATTATGTAATACAATGCAAACACTACTATAGAGGGTGTTTTTGTAAAAAATAAAAGTTTGGTGTAAAATTTCAATTTTTAAAAGATTTCAAATAATTAGATTTGACCCAAATACTAGAAAAAACTAGTATTTGGAAATTTGGGATATTTGCCAAATAATGACAAATTCTATGGATAAATATTATTTGTCAAATTTTTCCCCAAATATTACTTGGGAAATCTATGACCAAACGGGTTAACATTGTTATATCATATATGTTGTTTGATTCCCCTTTTTAAAAAAAATTATATTATAAATATACTTGTATAAGTCATAACTTATATGTAAGTCTGTATATTATATTATGAATAATAGAATGTGAATTTAATCGGAAATTTATCGAACACTAAATAAGATTTGCGGACACATTATTTTTCTCATATTTCATCTATAATTCCACCCATAGTATTACACTCTAATAATAGAATGTGAAATAAAAATATATTATTGGCTATATGATTTAAAAACAACTTTGATAGCAAGAAAAAATTCTAGCATTATTAGATCTTACATTACATATCAATTTTCATGTATTAGAATACTTATCCTAGCGTAATTTGTCGCTTAACTAAACGCTCATCATGATTAATAGTTCTTTTTTTTTCCTTTTTCATTCCAAATGTTTGTAAAACGGCCAAATTTTGATAGAGGCATCACCTCTCTGAGAAATTCAATAGAGAAAAATGTATACTCCCTTTATCCAACAATATTCATCCACAATTGACTTTGCACACTTCTTAACAAACTATAAATAGAAGAACAATCTTACTATATCACCATTTAAATATAATAAATACAATGTTTTGAAAAATATAATAGAAAAATGACTATGATTAAAAATAAATTAGAAACTAAGTAAAAAATTATTCATTGATTTCATTAAGTGGACATGTATTGTCGAACATTCCAAATTGTTGGACGGATAGAGTAACAAATAAGAATAATGATTAATAGTTCTTTTTTTAAATGAGTCTTCGAGCTTGGCATTATTTAAATGCTCGAGCTTTGTGAATTGTGATAATTTAAGGTGGATGTGCTGTATGCACAGCCAAGAGAGAATCTATTCCACCTTCAAACACCAGACTCCTCATCAATATCATTCATTGCAGGAAAATATAGTAATAAACAAGTAGAAGATTAAGTAATGGTCACTCATGTCCAGCTACTCCTTTCTCCAATAGATGAGTGCCGTTACGGCATTTACCTATTAGTCTCAGTTTTCCACAACACTACACATTTAAAGCGCTTGTTATTGACAGTGTTTCTATGGTTTCCTTCACATGTCCAACCACAATTATATATTATACAACACGACGAATGAAATGATCAGGTCATGTCATGACAAGCAAATATAGAACATAAAACTGAAAGTTGTGCAACACATAATGCTTGATTGGTGCCAGTGAAATGGCGTCATCTGTAAATAAAAGGGAGATGAAAAATCTGGACAAACCAAAGTCTCTTTGAAACAAAATTTATTATTCAATGTCTGAGCAAGACATGCTCTCTTGTTAACATATTATTTAACTACAAAGCCCAGAAAATATCCACCAAATAGTATTTAACTTAAGGACACTCAACAGAAAACTTTAAAAGACGCTAGAGCCGTCTATTTAGAAGAGAAAAAACTTCACGTAATAAGAAAACAGATGCAACTGCTTCCGGACTATTACCATTATTTTCCAACACCATTTGAAGAAACTCTATCAACATTTTTTACTTCCTTCAGTTACAACAATCCCAAGCCACAAGAACCTGAGATATAAAAAACAAAGAAACTTATTACTGAATTTAAAAGAAACATACACTAAGCATGATGACAAGAGCACTGTAATGGTACCATATATTTAAACAAATAACTGCCACCCGTCAAGCTGCAGTGTATCCCCGAAAGTGAAGCAGCATGAGCAGGCGTTTGTCATGTAAACCTGGGGATAAGAAGTACAGAAGGACGAGAGAATACAATGAACATAGGTCCACAAAAAATGAAAAGGAAAAGATGTATGAATAAATAGTACTATAATAGATGTCCCAAAAACACACAGTTTAGAGCAACAGATCAAGGAACCAATAGACAAAGTCCTTCCAAGTTCAAAATTGCCACTTGATAAACCAGTAATAGTGCTTTTTCTTTTGCTTTTTTCTTTTCTGTTCCCTTCATATTTTAGGAAGGTGGGGGGGAGCAATTCCCACAGTAACGAAATATGCACAAGGATTACGTTTGGTGGAAATTCCAAAATGCTGAATCATTTCACAAGAAACAAAAGACGAGAAAATATGATATTAAAAGTCCTGAGCAAAATCATCATTACCTAAAATACATCACAACACATGAGAACCCTAGATACTCCAGAGCAACACTTGGAGAACATAGGGTCTAGGAGAGGGCCTGCAGCACCACAAGTTTTAATAAGAAATTTGTGACACTCAAACCACTGATGGAAAATTTTAACAGTAAATTGATGAAAAAAAAGTTTCAACAAAGTTGACCTTAATCTGCTTATTCAAACAGCTTCAACCTACAAACTAGCTCACTGATCGAACTTCATCTCCGTATATCTGCAAGGAACAATAAATGAATTCAACACTTGCAAAGGTTACTAAACCAACAAATACATGAACTTAAGCAAAATGGGAAGGTTGGAAATAGCACATCTCATTTCAGAATAAGCTTACCTGCGAGGATTCTTCTGACGCTGGCCTAAGTCATCATTTGAGAGCTCTAAAAGATGGAATGGGGCATAAAAGATGAGTAATATAGAACCACAATTTTGCAGCAGCAGAGAAAATTATGCAAAATTAGAACATGCATATATCTCACCTAGTCGCTGTTGGGGATTGCTTTCATTATTTGGCTTACTGGCATTGTTCTCTTTGCTGCACAGAGAAGTGATTGTTAAGTTTCTTTTTGATTAATTACAAGAATTAAAAAAAATGCCTGCTACATATAGCAATATTTACAGAATCAAGAAATCATTTTCTCACTATATGTAATAACAATTATTATGTTTAGAAGTGAGAAAAATGGCAAAATCACAACCAGTAACTGTCAAGCACATAAAGACACTGCACAAGCAGAACTCTCTCCAAGAGAGTGCTCCTCAGACTAAAATTTCAAAAAATATCCATCAACAGCCGAAACAACAAAATGGATCTGTCAACTTTTGGCACAATTGTACACGCTGTATTTATTTTCTCGAGCAAACTGGTCAAGCTTTTTCATAAGAGAAAAATATGGATCACATTTTTCTAGACACTCATGAGTTCACACAACATGAGTAAGTGCTCACAGAATAAAAAATAGTGACATCTCTACTAAGCAAAATGCAGGAGTAAATGGAAACTAATGAAAGAAGTGTGTAGAACAAGTATGACACCAACATGCCAGCACAAAGATAAATACTAATGAAACTGGAATATACTGAAATGAAGGTGAGACCTTGGAGCAGCAGTGAGAGAAGATATTTGCCCAGATGGACGAGCATGATAGGCACCATCCATAGCAATATATGGCGAACAGTATGTTGCACCTAATGCTCCAGCAGCTCCAGCTAAAACTGGCAACCTGGCAATTGAAAAGCAAAATCATTTAAAAATCACCCAATATACACAAACCAGTATATCAATATTTATGATTTAGTTAGCTGATTCTTGTGAACTGATCCAACATATATACAACAATTCAGAAAGAACGTATGGCTCCACTCAATTGGCATCCACAGCTGGGTATATGGTCAGGAATGCCTAAGCAATAAGATTGCCATACAGTACATGAAAATTACACTATTTTTTATGAAGTTGCCACATTGCCCTAAGAACCTTACCATGTCATCTCAGAATTCCCCAAACCAAGTTGTGGCTGACCAACATATCCAGGAAAAGCCATGCCAACAGCAGGAATGCCACCGCGGTGCTGGCCGCCAAATTGCATGACTGCAAATTTCAGAAGAAAGAAATACAAAGTGTCACTGGGGAACTGGAGGTACAAAGATGATTTTCCTTTAGGAAGATGCACCAATATGATTACCATAATCTACTAATCACACAGACGAACATTCTTCATAAGTATCGCATCTCATAAAATTACAGCATAATTTCTAGAAAGAAAATCCAAGCCACTAAAAACAAATTGAGTGAAAGCGTACCGAACAACATCCTATCTGAACCATCCTAAGGGGTACACATGGTTGATTTTATAAATAATTTTTTAGGATGAGGTGGCCATTTATAAAAGGTCTACCTGGCAAAAAGGCTGGTGTTGTAGGAAAGTTCTGATCACCACCACCCATGCTTCCAGGTGCACCCATAACCTGAGCTCCGCCATAGAGAACTGATCCCCTTCCAGTGCTCTGAAGAGTGCCTTTTCCTTTTGCAACCATAGCACTCTTTGATTTACTTACATCTGAAGAAGATTCAAACTCCCCAGTTTCAGAGATAGATTGTCCAGCTTTGGGTGGAGATGAACCTTGAGATCTAGTACCAGATCGCTGAGCAAACTGGTGACCAGTAGCTTGGAAAGTAGGTTGCCTTCGACCTAGAACAGGATTCCTCTGAGTTGAATGGAGATTTGTTGGCTGAGGAACTCTGTTGAATTGGTTGTTTATCACAGGAGATTGGTAATTCACATTTGGCATTGCATTAAATCCTCTTCCTTGGCCTCTCAATGGTTGTGACTGAGTAGGACTTATTGTCGAGGAACCAGGAGCCAACTGCAAGCCGGGTGAAACCTTCGAAGCTACTGCAGTAATAGGATCGGAAATATGAAGTTTGTCAAGGCTAACAGAATCACTGGCATTCTTCCCTCGTAACACTGAGTTTGATTGTGATGCAGCAGAACTATCTCCTAAGACTGAAGGATGAACACTGCGGCTACTTGTCCCAGTTTGCAGTTCCCTCTTGTGAGTCACATTGGTCTCTTTAGCGGAGGAACTAGAGGGGTAAAACGGAGGAGAAGCAGAATTCAAGTTTGACACAAAACCTTGCTTTGCAGCTGTCGCTGCATCATTCTCTACATTTGATACAGGAGCAGATGCTTTGGCTGTGCTATGATATGAACGTTTCTCAACTGACAAACCAGATCTGAAAAATACAACTCAATGAACATCAAGAGTAATTATTACTGATGAGGAAAAGGAAAAAGTTAAACTGAATTGATACTCACTGTTTGTTTGGTGGAGGGGGTGTGTCGATATTGTCCTTAAATGAGGGTCGATACCTTCTTGGACCCCGACCTCTCATACCTTTTAGAGCATTATCCTGAATCTTCTTGATGTTGTTGTTGCTCGGATAGCTGTCGTTGACATATGCTTTTGGTCTTCGTCCTCGCACAGTTCCACGCTCAGGCCCAGGCACTCGCCCTCTACCTCTACCTCTACCTCTGTAACGACCCCTTGATCCCCTCCTACCCTAAGGATTTTGATAAAATAATATTGATTAGCAAAACAAATCATGCAAAAGACTAGGATAACAGATGAGCAAAAACGAAGAAACACGTGGCTAAAAGCAATCACCTCATCATAATGCCTCTCCTCCACAGTCAACTCTTCAAACTTGTCATGCCCCCATTTCCTCTCATCTTTGGATTCCCATAACTTCCTTCCACCAAAAGTTCGCCTTAAAAGACAATTATACAACAATATCAAAATATGCTCATCATCCATAAAGTGGTATGTACAAGCAACTTTTTCTTTTGAGAATGGTAACTTAAAGTGGTTTTGTACAAGCAACTTAAATGCAGTTTATGTTGTTCAGCAGATTACCAGACCTGTACTCAATATCAATACACTTGGGAAGAGATTAAAAAAAATATGACAATTCTGACACTCTTATTGTTTAATCAAAATCTTCAACATGAGAGGAGTGAAAAAGATACAGATTGAACTGATATATGATTAGTCATGGCATACCAGCATGATTTTAACATTTTATCAACCCTATATCCTAAATTTTAATATTACTTTTGGCCGTAGGCAACACAAACTAGCCTATCTATATCTCTATTGTGACACCTTCTGTCTTCGTGACACAGACTAGTATTAACTTCTATCTTTTCAATTTTAGATTTGAATGTGACAAATACAGACAGTTTCTGCAATTTATTGCATGAGTGTATAAGGAATTCGAACAATTCTGTCTTGAACAAAAATGATCAATGTAGAAACTAGTGTTGCAATTCTATTCTAGCTACTATTTCTATTTTATGAACATCGCGTGTATATATGATTATATGAGCATCTTCTTGTCGGTTAAACCAAAAAATCAATCCGCTAAGGACCGAATAATAACTATCTTGTTGGTTTGGTTATCGATTTGGCATGTTCACAAACCAAAAACCGATAATACATAAAATTGGACCAAACGGACCAATGCACACACCAACATCAAAGGGTCCAAATCGAGAAGTTCCAATAAAACAAAGACAAGAAAAAATATCACTTAAGGGTCAGGCAAAATATGGTAGAAAGAATGCTCTGAACATGTGGGAATAAAACCAAGATGTGTCAGGGACAGAAGATGGTTCTGATAATCAATATTTTTATACTAAAGAGTGGTGCCCTATATTTGTATATGGAAATTGGTCACACAGAATGCAATAAAGAGTGGTTTATAGAAATTTTGATCATTGGAACGATCGGCATATCAAGGAAGTTATGGGTGACATCAAATGTGAGTGAGTTTGATTTTGCAAATTAATGGCGCAGATGGACTAGAGATCAGGATTAGAATTGTGCAAGGCCAGAAAATAATCACACTTTCCTCTTTTATTTCATAAATAAATGCAGATATCTATAGTACATTTTAGTAGCTAACTCAACTATCATGGTAAGTTTCTCCTTAGACAATTTTTTTTAAGAGTTTAACCTAGTTAGGAGTCCATGGTCCATATAGCTTTAAATTCTTAAAACACCTGCTGATTATCAAAAATATCTGCTGAAATACATAACTATTAACTATACACATGTAGGGTGCAAAACAAATAAAGTCAGATACCAATGCACCATCTGTGAGCATAAAGTATGTCCAGTACCTGTGTCGCCCACCAGCATTGTCTCGAAACCTGTCATCGTGCATGTAGAAAGCTCCAGCAGTGGGCACCGCATAGGGTTCATTCTCTTTCTTGCCCTCCGCCCCCTGCACATTATTCTCATTGTCATCATCAATCGCTTGACCCGACCCTGTTCCTTCTCCCACAACTTCCTTCACTCCCTCTGCACCCTCCGCTACTGCTTCAACCTTCTTAACACTTTCCTCGTGACCTCCGCCACTAGTTCCACCTACTTCCTGGTACTCATCCCCCTCATAGACTTCCTCGTCCTCCACATACTCTTCATCATCATACTCTTCTTCTTCTTCCTCTTCATCATAATCAGCAGCAGCACCCTGTCCTTCCGATTCACCATCAGATTCAATCATCCTAACAGACTTCTCTCTCTTGTCTCTCTCCTCCACTTCCCTTTCTTCCTCCTCATCATCACTCGCTTCTCTTCTCCTCATCTTCAAGGACAACTTCGCTTCCTCTGGATCACTCTCGTACTCTGCTTCTCCAGCACTCGCCATCCTTCAACTCGAAACGCAAACCAAAATCTCGCAATAATTCACACCAAAAACAGAACAGAACGAAACTTTTTCAAACAATAAACAAAAAAAAAAATCGATAATTAATCAACCAGTAGAGGTTTTTGGGATTTGATCTGAATTTTGGTAGGGTTAGATTAGGGGAATTGAAAACCCTAGAATTTTAGACGGTGAATTAGTTGTTCTATCACCAACCCCAGGCGATTAATTTGTGGATATTTTTAAACGTTTTTTTCTCAAACGGTGTGTGTCGTCAGCATTTTTATATAAAAAAGAAAAGAACTTTATATACATACGGATTCGGATCCGGGGCAGTAGGTTTGCTGGTCTCTTCTAGGTCGGTGGTCAATGGTCATTTAGCCATTGGACTTCTACATTTTATTTAGTGCCAATATTATTTAAATGAGGTGTGTGGATACGTCAATGAAGAGGTATAAGAGGTTGGTTGTAGGAAGAGTTAAGAATAGGTAGATCGAAGAAGAATTGCAGATAGAATAACTTTGGTTTATTGAGCACGTGAATTTAGATTTAAGATATGAAGATAGAGAATTATGATAGAAAATTAATAGGTAGTAGAGTGTTGTCATACTTCTAGTATTATGATTTAGTATTGCGTAGAAAAAAGTCATCCATGTGACTAGAGAGGTGTTATGGGTATTGGGTAGTAGCAGGTGGTAATGGTGATGACGGATAGATGTGGTGGGATAATAATGATTGATAATGGTGGAGTTGAATGAATCTGGTGGATGGGGATAGTAGCAGATGGTAATGGTTGACGGATAGATGTGGAGGGATGATAATGATTGTTAATGGTAGAGTTGAATGAATATGATGGTTGGGGATAGTAATAGATGGTAATGGTGATGACAGATAGATGTGGAGGGATAATAATGATTGTTAATGGTGGAGTTGAATGAATCTGGTGGTTGGAGATATTATAGCGGTGACTGTCGGTTGTAATTGACGATTGTTATAATAATGTTGGTTGGTGGTTGTGAAAGGTAGCGTATTATGATAATGGTTGATTGTAGTTAAGACTGCGCAACGGACCGGACCGGAATCATCGGACCGGAACGGGACGGTTTGACCGATTTGTTGACCGGTACCGGGATGAACCGGACCGGAATTACCGGGACGGATACTCGGTTCCGTCCGGTCCCACTATATACCGGGATGGAACTGGAACGGACCGAAATGGAACGGGATGGGATAAACGGGACGACACATCTATCTATTTCAAAAAATGATAAAAAAAAATTAGTTATTTTGATTTTTTGGATTACGAAAATATGATTTTTTTTTTATCTTTCTAAGTTTAAACTTTAAATTAATAATTTTGAAATTTATAATGTAATTTTACTTGAGTTTATTTTAAAGATTTTTTTTTTAACTTTTACTATTAAGTTTACAAGTTAAGTTTAATAAAATTTTTTTAAAAAGTTTTTCAGCTTAGTTTTCAAATTTCAAGATTTGAATCTTTTGAAGTTTATAAGTTATTACTTATTAATATGTTATAAGTTATAACTTATAAGTTATATTTATAACTTGTAATTTAAATAACTTGAGTTTGTAATTTTAAAAAAATAAATAAATATAAGGATAAAACAATGACACATGACAAATTTAAGAAATATCAATCCAATTTATTTAAATTTTTAAATTTGTATTACAAATTACAATTACAATTTACAACTATTAGTAGAGTGCATACTTTACGCAGCCACCTTCTAGGAAGGGTTCTGTTTCAACTAAGCCTCAAATGTAATACTAATAGTTGTATAGTCCCGTAAAGCCTTTCTCTAACTCAGCTATAGATTGACCTTAATCAACTACTGGTCTTGGTAAAGCTCGTTGACGATCTTGAAGTTCCATGCCATCGTCATTACCACATCCAATGGCTGAATCTATGAAAAGTTCATATTGACTATCTAACTTTGGAAGTCCTTGATTTCTACGCTCAGCATTTATCTAATCTCTAAAAAGCACCGATATCTCCAAACTGTCTTCTGCTAACGAATATTTGTGGTCTCCAATTTGAAATCTTGCCTCGCTGAAAGCTGCCTCTGAAGCTACTGATGATCCTTGAATTGCAAGCACATCCTTCACCATCCTACAAAGTTTTGGAAATTGAGTTCCACGAGCCCTCCACCAGTTCAGTAGTTGTGGTATACCTTCCTCATTTGTAATATTATCTGAACCCTGTTCAAGATATTTAACAAATTCACATTTATTAGAAGAGTCAAGACCAAGTTTATGTTTCACTCTACCATGGGCACCTACTCGAGGCATAGACATTTGAGGATTTTCAATATTATCTAAAGAACAATATTTATCATACATTTCTTTAGCAAGTAATTTTATACTATTTTGACATGTTACCAAATCAGGTTGTTCTTCTGTTTTAATATCTAAATTTTGATAAATGCATTCAACTAAAGCTTTTGCACCATATTCTTTATATTCAGGATTGAAAAGAATTGCAGTTAAATAAATTTGAGGGATAGGGAAAAAATATTTCTTAAATTTTGTAATCATAACTTCAATAGCACTAGTAAATAATTCATTTGTTTTATATTCAGAAAAGAGAGATGAAATCTCACATATATGTATTAAAATTTCGGAAATAGTAGGATAATACGTTGTAAAAAAATTTTTAGTACCATCATAAAATGATTTCAAAAATATTCTAAGTTCATTTACTTCATTCCAATTACTATCATTAAGTTTTAATTCAGGATAAGCATTATGACTATTAAATTGCATAGTAATAGGTTCTCTATATGTATAAGCAACTTCAAGCATATCATAAAAGGAATTCCATCTAATTTTTACATGTTTCGGAACTTTTCTAAACGGAAGTTTACATGCATTACAAAGCTCTTTAAATTGGTTAATTCTACTACTACTATTCATATGAAAAATATAAAAACAAGCATTATCAACTTTATCACAACTATTTTCAAATAATTTCACACCGTCACTAACAACCAAATTTAATACATACGCAACACATTTAACATGAAAAGCATATTTACTAATAGGACAAATTCTAGGTTCTAGCATATTAATCGCATTTAAATTAGCAGAAGCATTATCTAAAGTAATACTAATGACTTTATCACAAAGACCAAAAAAATCTAAAATTTCCAAAACAATAGTAGCAATATACATTCCAGTTTTTTTCTGTTGACAAAATTTATAACCGATAATTCTTTTTTGTAAATTCCAATTATAATCAATCCAATGCGCAGTAACAGTTAAATAATCAAAACCATTAGGACTACGACCCATATCAGTGGTAATAGCAACTCTACAATCCATTATTTCAAAATAGGCGCGCAAAAATTGACAATGTTTTTCTTAAAATTCGAAAATATCTCTTTTTACCATGCTTCTTGATAAACCTTTAAAACTAAGATTATATGTATCACGAATATATGCAATAAAACCCGGATGTTCTCCAAAACTAAAAGATAAATCACAAACAACAACCATTTTTGCAAAATTTTCACGATCACGATCCTTATTATAGGTCCGATGTGTAAGAGGACCACTTGGGTTCGAAGTATTCAATTCACCTTGAACCATATTTGACCCTCTAGCCGATGCTTCAATGCTAGAACCTTCACAAACATTAAGAGAAGATAAATATGCAAACCACTCTTTACTATGTTTTAGCATCAAATATTTTTTTAATCCCCCCGTTGAACCTCCACTCCCACCAGATGTATATTTAAAATGTTGTTTACAAAGATTACATATACTAAAAGTTTTTTCTTCATTCAAATAACAAAATTTTCACACATGTGATTTTAAAGTACGTTGTACCTTGGTCTTACCTCTAGTTGGAACAATAAGGGGACGACTAGTTTCAACCGGAGGATTGTCCTCCTGAGGTGGAACTTCAGTACTATTGAGGTCAGGAGTAGTCAGTGTATCATCTAAATCTTCTTCATTAATTTCTACTTCTTCATTTTCTTGATAATTACCATAATGTCTTTCATAAACCTCTTCAGGAATTATAGGAGTATCCGAATTAATTTCTATATGACCAGGACGAGAAAAACTAGTTTCATTCACATGAGTAAATTCATCAGTATTCATTCTAACAAGAGGAAATTTAGATTTAGAAGAACTAGAACCGCTCTTATTTTTTGTAAACATATTTTTTACTCCGTGTACAATACCTTTTTTACCTCCACTTTTTTTAGAAGACTCCATGATATAAAATTATAAATTATAAAATACGAAATTTAACAAGAACAAATAAAATATAACAAGAACAACTTATAAATAATAAATACAAAAAATAAATATAAGATATTAAGATTAGAGAGTGGAACGAAGTTACCAAACGTTTGTATAAATAACAAATGATTATAATCGAAAATTTCAATTGATGTCGAAATTGAAATTTGGAACTTGAATATTGAAAGTTTGAAACTTTGAGAAAGATTGAGAATTGAGAGAAATTGATGATTGCTAATTGTTAAATATTATAAATATGTGAATTGTAATTGAAAATATAAAGAGAGGGAGTATATATAGTTTTTAGAAATTGTGAATTTGTGATTATGTGTTAGGAATTAGGATTTAGGAATTGAAAATTTAGAGCCGTTAGAATTATTTTCGTTGGGGACTTGGGGTCTTAGGGCGGGGGCAGGGGCAGGGGCGGCAGGGGCAGGGGCAGGGGAAGGAGCTTTTCAGAAAAGCTGTTGCAGGGCTTGGGAGTTGGGAAAGGCAAAGGCCTAAGGGCAGTAGGGTTTTACCGTTTTAGGGCACTAGAAATTTCAAGTTTCAATTTTTATTGTAGACTTGTAGTCATTTTGAATTTTGAATATA
This sequence comes from Solanum pinnatisectum, assembly GCA_035578085.1. Taxonomy (NCBI): domain Eukaryota; kingdom Viridiplantae; phylum Streptophyta; class Magnoliopsida; order Solanales; family Solanaceae; genus Solanum; species Solanum pinnatisectum. Next base: position 52,930,500 of record CM069078.1, on the reverse strand, counting down.
GGAGATTTGAAAAATAAAGTAGATTATTTTTTTTTATATAAATTATAATATAAAATATAAATTATTTAATAAAAATTAATTAATCGGAACCGGACCAAAATCGGAATAAACCAGTACCGGGACACCGGTATCAAATCATGATACTGTTCCGTCCCGTGTACCGGTTCACGGTGTTCCGTTCCGTTTCGAAGTCTATCGGACCGGACCTAATCGGAATGGTACTGGAACGGTACCGGACCGGTACCGGTCCAACCCGGTCCGGTGCCCAGCCTTAATTGTAGTGATTAACACTGGTGGCGATGGTCATGACTAGAAATGGTGATAACAGTTAATAAAAGTGCGTGACGATAATGAGTGATATTGTCGGGGCAAAAACAGGGTGGGTGGTGGTTATAGATAAAGAGGTGCGGAAATATTAGTCCGGTATGCAATACTTTTTTAGTTTGAAAGTTATTATTGAAAAACAATTTGCGAATTAAAATTAAACTTTGCGGTTAATATCAGGAAATTAAATAACGAATATGAAAAATAAATTTAGTTCAAAATTTTTATCAACTAATTGATCAAATCCAAAGCTGAACCAAAGAGAAACTCTCTTTTCAACTCTTTATGAATTAGAAAAAACGTTTCTATATATAAATACACAAGTCTTGCTTTCCCTCACAATTGAGTAGAATTAAGTAGGAACAACATTAACTAGCAATAATACTAGGAATAAGTAGTGGTAAGTGGCATGATGAATATATATATTGTCGCGCCCCTTTTTTTTTCGCAAAACGGACTTTTCCTTTTGGATGCACGACCTAACAACTCTTTTGGGTTTGAGGTGATTGAAGAGTTGCAACCTAACTAATTAAGGCGCGTTAGGGCACCTATCTAACCTAACTAATTCTAACTACAGGTCAACGAACTAGAGATCGGGTGAGGGTTCAAATTACCTCGAGGGGAAGGTGTTAGGCATCCCTCGAGGTCCACAAATGTGGGTCCCCACCGTATCTCATGCAATTTATGTGGGGGTTACAGGTAGCAAATAAGGTCACTTTATTTATTTATTTTTATTTAAACATGCTTGCTAGGTGATAACTAACATTAAACAATTAATATCATTTTAGTTGTTTTAATTAATTAATTAAGCATGCAGATTTAGGTGATATAACAAGCAATAAATATAACAAAGAATAAATAAACAATTAAATGAACATTAGTCAATTAATAAAGAGGAGCGAGAAGATAGAAATTGTACAATTAAATAAGCAAACAAATTTTATATTTTATTTGAGTTACCCCAAACAATTGTAATTATAAACACATAAAAGGATAAAAAGAGAGGGGAGACTCTGAAGGACTTTACGGATCAGCACTCAACTTTTATTTATTTTCGATAGGTTTTCGTGTAGGGACGGACAAAACCAAGGTTTGTCATTTAAGTCTGAGTCGATGTCATCATATCCGTAGGGCCTAAACTACCCCTACCCCACCTTTTGCATGCATTTCGTCCTAAATGGTGCCTAGCGCCCCCCGCTTAATGTCCAAGAGGCATTGGACTACTATTAGAATGTTTTTAGACAAAATAAATATACCTAATCTAGACACCAAGTCAAACATGTTGGACGAGCACTTAGCACATAAAGTCTCATATTAGTTTCTAAATTTTAGGTTATTTAGCATGCTAGCAAACACAGATAAAATGAAAGGTCGCATTCTAAGTTTGAGTGAGCATATAATCATATTAACAAGAAATAAAACAAATCAATTAGAGAAGGCAGAAAATTATGACATAATGCAAGCTTTAGTTACTTATTTAGTTGATTTTAAGTGATCAAGCAATTAATCATAATACACAAACTGAAATATTTTGAGCAGGAATTAATCTAGGCAACAAACCTCAATTTTAAAACAATTCAGATTATTAAAGTAAAAGTCACGTAAATTCATTTTATTCAATTATAACATGCTGGAAATAATTAATTAGAATATTACAAGTTGCAAAAAATAAATACGTTATAGAACAGTAGCAGATAATTCATAACATGGGGTTCAACACTTTTCTTTTAGACATGCAGGAAGACTATATCAGAACACATAAATTGCTATTTTAGAGCATGATGGCAATTATTAACTAAATTATTCTATATGGCAGAAACATGCATAATTAAATATTTCAATTATTTAACATGCTGAAAAATATTAGAAGTCTATAGGCATGCTATCTAAGTGATTGACAAATTGAAAATATTATTATTAGATATATTAGGATATTAAATGATAGGCTTGAGTTATTGAGCATGTAGAAACTGTTTAGACATCAATTTTATTAGTTAAGCTCTATGGACATGACTTCTAAGTAAGGAACAAGATCTACAGCTTATTGACATGATTTCTACACCCGAATGACATAATAAGCGATGTTTAATTTCTATAGGCATGGTGTCTATCTTATATAATATATAACAAAGTTTTTAAACCTATATGCATAATTTCTAAGTCCAAAACATATTGAAAGTTATTTAGATTCTACAGGCATGCCCTTTAGCTTTATGTCACACAATATAAGTTGATGATTTAAACCAAAACTTTGTTTTATTAAATTTTCATGCATAAAAAATGGGTGATCAAAACAAGCAAAGCGGGGAGACATGTAAAAGTTTTATTTATTTATAGTTAGATCTGAAGCGATGTTACCAAACTATCAAAATGATCACAATCCTATAGGCATGATTTCCACTTTCGAATATATCAAGATTCATTTAGATCCTATTAGCATGATATCTAAGTCATTTTTGATATAGAAAATAAGTTATTCAACCAAGCACTTATTTTATAAAAAAAGAAAATTAATGATACAAATAATACAAAGTGATAAGCATGTAAAAGGTTATACATTACTTTATTATTATGAACTAGATTATTAGGTAGATTAGAACTTTATTTTATTATGTAATTAAGATAAGCAAAAATGATTGATAAATTGATGCAAGCAAATAACCAATTTTTTTTTAATGGCCCTATAATAAGAAATCACCAAATAATATAGGCGTGCTTTCTAATAAAGTAAGAAGTAGCAATTATTTCCTTCCCCCCTTACTTAGATGATTCCCCCAAATATATTATATATATAGAGAGAGAGTTAGAGTTTATACAAGTTGTTACAAACCGAATCAATAATCCAAATATGAATATTAAGACAAAATAAGGTAAAACTTCAATCCGACATCCCTTCCCATGGCGACTCTTCAACCTGCTACACAATAATGGGCACAATACTACAAAATACTTACACACATGTTGTATGATTATCATGTCTAAACCAAAGAGTAATATAACATATTATAAGCAAAGTCACACATATAAACTCAAGCAATTACTGGAAGCAATAAACATAACACCATACATCAAGAGGAGAAGCAGACTGGCTCGTATGCTTCCCTTTTTATTTCAACCTTACCAACTTTATGCAAATTTACGCAATATATTATTGTAAAACAAAAAGTTAAGCATCGAAAACTAACCGGTTAAGCAGTAAAGTATATGATCAGCAAACAAACTTGAATCAATATTGTACTTGAAACGGCAAACCCAAGCAAGGAAATTTGAAAGCATGAAAATTCTTATATTAGAGTCTGAAAGTATTTTAATGATTGTTAAGGTTGGATCAGCATGTCAGTGAGTGAGATGAGTAAGAAGCCCTTTCTTATATACTAGATGAAAGGTGTAAAATTAAAGGAAAGGAAATATTTTAGGGTTCAATTATAAAAATATTATTCCTTATTCAAAGAGAGAACCAAATGAAAATTGTTTTATTTTATTTTTTTATCAAAAATAAACAAGTAGGAATAAGGCAAAGAGATCAATTTAGAAGTCACTCAATTACTAATATGTGAAGACAATTAAGAGATAATTATTTACGGAAGGGAAAATTTACAGCCTAATTCATATCAATATAACAATAACTTACCGTAATTAGATGAATGAGCAAATTGGCAAGACAATAATTAGTTTAGCATAGAGGACGACTAATTAACTAATTCAACAATTAGAGAATCAGTAAAAGCAGAAAATTAAACTATTATTATCAATATTGACAAGTCGATCTATAGGAGCAAGTATCGATTATTAATTTTAACAGTGTAAAACAGGTTAAAACCAAGGAAACAAGATGTACAGTAACTCATGCTTAACACGAAATTTCATAAGCACTGATGATTTCCACAATAGCGCACACACGAAAAATAATCACATATTTCATACAAAACTAAGAAATTGCATAATAAATCGAACAAGAGAACTAACCCGAACGGATTTGTTAGGATCCGTCTTCAACACGCCAAAATCATAAAATCCTTGGTCCGAGTAAACGCTGTTTATGGTGTTGCCTCCACCGGAAAAAGAGAAAGGAGTAGAGGAAAAGAGGAGTGAGAGCAGCGACTGCCCTTGCCGGTGATGCTCACCTCGCCGGAGCTGCTTGTTGTTTCTGGTTTGCACTGGCCTGAGCGGCTGGCTAGCGTTGCTATTCCACCGGTGGTCCTCGTCGGCTGGTTCTCTCGCCTGGTTGCTCGCCGGAGGCGGAGCTGGCTCTCGTCGGCTGCTGTTTGCTAACGTTGCTGCTCGCCGGGGCTCGCTGCTGGTCGGAGCTGGTTGGCTTGTCATCGGCTTGAGCTGCTGCTCACTTGGCTGCTCGATTTTCCGTCGACTGGTTGCTGGGTTACCGTTACCGTGGCCTCGCCTGGGGCTGCTGGACGGAGAGGAGAGAGAGTGAAAGGGAGGAGAAGAGAAGAGGCAGAGGAGGAAGAGGGCGGTGGCGCCTCTGACTTCGCCCGCTGCTGCTCTCGTGGTGGCTGCTGGCTGGAAAAAATAATTGGGAAAGTGGCGTCGGATTTAGAGAGAGGACAGAGGAAGAGAATGGAAGAGTTAGAGCTAGTCTTTGGTAAAATAAGAAGGGCATGGGAGATTTTAATCCTAGCCGTAGGATTAGTTTAGATGAGCGATTAAGATTTGATCTAAAGTATAGACGGTTGAGATTAAAAGATGGGTCTCGAGAGTTGAATAAAATTGGCTAGAATTGACGAAAAAGTGGCTATAATCGAAATACAATTGGAATTGAATAGGCTAGAATTGAAAGAAATTAAAATAAAATAGGCTAACATTTAAACGATTTTGAGGAAACTTAAGGAAATGCTATTCAATTAATGAAATACTACACATTAAAATTTCAAAAATCACTTAAATTTCAAAACATTTTAGTAAAATAATTATTTTGAGTTTAATATCGATAATAATTTAATAATAAAAATAATTTAATAATATTTTATTTTATTTTTTAAATAAAAACATGCATACTAAAATATAAATTTTGGACAAAATCGATTAAAATTTTAAACCCGAAATGTGTTTTAAAAATACATATTTAATCAAATAGCATTTCCAAAAAGGGTTAGAGGTCGGTCAAAATTGGGTGTCAACACATATAAAATCAATCTTTGGAGAATGTAATTTATTTTCTGAATCGATGAATCTATTTTAGTGAGTCTTTTTTTAAAATAGTGTCAGATTTTATGTCTTTTCTTTGGATCAAAACTTACCCGATAAAGAATTTCATTATTTTAATTAGGATTGTTATAATCATGACCACCGTTCATCAGGGGTTTGATCACCGATTTCTCATATAATCATGCCAACAACTTCCTTCACTTGTAGTCTTATGACTTTATGGAGACTTAAATTTTTGTTTAAACCTGGTTATTGTAATCCCCTTTTGAGGAGACACCTCTTCTCCCAAAATTACGAGATTACTTTTCTGAATTTTTTTAAAAAAAATTATCTCACATATTTAAATATTCGATAACTATCTACCTATGTCTATTTCGGATACATATACCTTCTTTCTCAAAGTCGTTTGAAACATGCAACTCTTTAACATAAAGTAATCACATATTTTTCTATGAGTAGTAGTGAATTGGAGGACACGTATCTGAGCACTAAACAAGATCATGGTTCTACACAAAACTCACCAAACAATAGCACTAATAAATAGGCACTCACAATTCATCTACACTGCCCACTACTCTATCCCTATAATAAACCCTTCATTCTTTAATTGGGCAAGCACACTGCACGCCCAAACACTTCTTTAAAAATCCTACAGAGAATTTTGACTATGTGAAAACTGTCAAAAAGCATAAAATATTTAATATAATTGGTCAGTGTATAAAATTAAAACTTTGATATAAATACATTTTTAGTGCTTAATTGTGCAGTAATGCTCCCAACACTTAAAAGACTAACATTAATCTCATTATCATGAGCAATAATTACACTGGTTTCTTTTTTTAATTGAAGTCTTCTCTGTCTCTCTCACAATCTTGCTGTACACCATTATGGTTGAGCAAGTGATGATTTTGTGTAATAATTAGTACTATTTTATAGCTGAGCTGTTAGGCTATTCTTAAATCTGAAAATTAACATTTAATACATTTTCCCCTGTATTAAGAAGAAGAAATATTGTATTAACTTTAAGCAAGTACTTTTTCTTGTTGTTTGTCCTTATTTGACATCCTGTCCTAAATTTTATTAAGGGACCACAGCCAAAGACAAAAAAATTAATCACATGTAAACCCAATTTTCAATCCACATCAAATTCTCATTGAATTTATGCTATATATCTTGATAATATAAAGATCATTTACACTATCAATAGTACAAATTAATTTATGGTATACATCGATATGTAAAGATTTTCACCCTATCAGTATATTTATAGTAGGTAAGATGTGTTAATTTTCAAATTATTAATCTCACATTTTCTGTTTACGATCGAAAAATTCGTTTAGAGCCAATTATTTGGGCCATAAACAACTTTCGCAACTCGGAAATGATGGTCCACCTCTCTATTTTTCTCACTTAAATGTTGAACTTTCTTCTCTTGGTGCAAAGCTTGAGACCTAAGGGACATGGGCGTATCTAGAGGGGGTGCCATGGGTTCACGTGAATCCATGCTCCCCTCTCTAGATCATATATAGTAGTGTAATATTTTTTTTTAAAATATTTAAATATAGATGTGTGAACCCACATTCAAAGTATCATATAATAATACGATGATGATTGGGTGCGCCTCTCTAAGTGAGGATATAAATTCAAATCTAATATCTATCTTGTCTTTTGAGTAACACCTCTCCAAGTGGTTAACGGTTTCACTTCTGGCGTTTGAACTATTTTTTTTTTTTGTTTTTTTCCTTTAATCTTTCAAAATTTTCAAGTGTGTTACATTGAAAATTCCTAATAAATTTAGCACTGTAAAATTTTTATATAATTAAATCAAATGTGTATATTAAAATTTAAAACTAGTAGTATTATATATTTTTGACCTTTAAGTTTAAAAAGTTAATTGTTCATATTAAGAACCTAAAAGTCAAACCGATCAAATTTATATTTACAATGTATTTTTTCGTAATCGTGCACCCATCTTACCGAGCCTGAATACGCCTCTGCTAAGAGACAAGACCCTCAACCAGGGACGGCTCAAGCAGATTAGTGGCATAAAGCCAAAATCAACAGGGGCCTTAAAACTTAAATGGTTAATTACTTTTATATAATTGATTTCTTTGTTTAAAAAAATCAATTGATAATATAACCATTTTTATTTGAAATTATCTCTATAGGCTTGAAGGCGGCAATCTAGCTTCTATTGAAACAAAACGAGAGATATAGTACTCCAAATATGTCAAATTTGTTTTAATAATTCTTTCATTTTATATGAAATTTTTTTCTACAAATAGTATTCAATATTTGTTAAAATTAATAAATTATAACCTATTATTATTAAAAAGTGGAGCCCTCAAATTTGGGGGCTAAGGCACATATCTTTTGTCTTAACACTGCTGAGCCGCCCCTGACCTCAACTTTTGTCAATTGAGCTGACCCTTGAGAGTCATATCTCACTTTCTTATAAACGGTTACTTGTATCTTTAGATGATCTAATAGTATAAAAGTTATAGGCCGCTAACTTATAAAAGATACACTCCTTTTTTAATCAACACTAAAGGGAATATGTTGTTCTTTTGTCTCATTGCTCATTATATATATGAGGCCACTAGTTGTTGAGTACTTCCATAAACCTTTTCAAGTTCTCCATAGGCTAAAAGTTTATAGTTAAAACAGAGAATATGGAGTCAATGAAGTTAAGGGCACTTGTTATGGCCTTAATGTTTTTGGGAATTTTTGTAGGGCAGTCAAGTGCTGCCTTCACTGACTGTTACACTAGATGTTTCATTTTCTGCATGATTGATCCTTCTGAGACAGTATGCAAATGCACTACTAAATGCTTAAAACAGTGCATTTTCAATTCAGATTCTGATTCTGGTTCTGTTTCTACCAATAATGTCCACAACAAATTAGACAGTAGCAACCTTAAGTTCTGTAAATTGGGCTGTGCCTTGTCTGCTTGCTCCACTCTCAGCAAAAAACATCTACCAAGTAAGTATTTTTAATTCCTCCTCTCTATGACTTATATTTTTTTTTTCAGTAACAACTATGTGTTAGCATGTTTAGACTGATTATATGAATTCTTGTTGTCTAAATGTCGCTAGCCAGAGACGGAGCTAGAATTTTAAATTTATGAATTTCAAATTCTAAAAAGGCAATTTAGTGGGTTGAGGATAAGTTATTCGTATTAAGCAAATTTCGTAACACAACCATACACAGTAGCTTTTTCTCTAACTCCACCTCAGTGTATTAATGCTTTTTTTTTATTATTCTTCTTTTTTCTTCTCTGAATTGATTTTTTTTTTCGTGACTTTAGATGGTGAAAAGATGGATGACTGTGTTGGATCTTGCTCAAAGAACTGCACTAAGAGCTACTGATGGCCATAGAAGTGGCATTATTAGTGGGGTTTTATTATCCCTCTTTTTATCTTTATGATTTCTCTTATCCTCCTTTCTTGTTTTTTTTTCTTCTCTCCCTTTTTTTTCCAAATTAAGGATGGAAAATCATCAGCAGAATGTAGGTCTCGTACCCTAGTAAGAACTTCCAAAGTGGGTATGTTATGTATCAGTATTCACCTACTCATACAACAATCCACTTGTGATTTATCTACATTCTTATAGCATTATAAAATCGCATGCCCAAACGTCTACGCCTACTTAGATGGAATGAATATCTGTTTGCTTTTGCCGATTTTGGCGACATGCCCCTCAATGGGGCTGATAAAAATTTATTCGTATCGGATATTAAATTGGAAGAAAAGAATTGACCCCCATGGAAAATACATTGGATCATAAAAATGGGAACAAGAAATATTGACATTTCAGGTACAAGGGGCAAATATACTTATTAAAAGAGTACACGGACAAAGGGACATATCCAACCCTTTTTCATTTAAAAAACTAACACAGTCTAAACACAAATGAATTCAACTTCAAACAACTTTTTTTTTCAACTATGACTTCAAATAATCCCTTTTCTCAGTTCAATTCAAGTTCTGTCCAACAGGTCACAATAGTGTGTTGAATTTAACCTGTTCTCAACCACTTAATTAACCGGCATAAACTATGTAACAACACCATGACAGTCCAAGCTATATCTCGATGACTTGAACAAATTTGGACTTGCCCCTCTACTCTTCTCCCAACCAGGCGGTTCGAGCATGTTGCATGCACCTAACTAAAAGATACAGTAGGAGCTCATCAACTAAAATTATTGAACAGGTTCGCGACAAGAAGAAAACACAACGGCGATAATTCAACATCCCACAAAAAGAGAGGTAAACACATAAGTTACTCGGACAAAGTCTACAACAGATGAATAAAGAGCGCACTGTAATGGACATAGTCAACTTAGTATGTCGGCTTACAAGTCTCTTACCTCTCGGACAAAATATTCTCTCATCCTTCCTATTCTTCTCTGCAACTAAAAGAAAATAGTAGGGCACATTCCATGATGAAAATAGTCTCTATGCAACTATACTGCAGTATCAATCATCTGAAGCTTTAGGAGAGTTTTCCGGTGTCTTCAAAGAACCAGTTGTAGTACCTTTATGTTCCACTACAGCAGCTCGAAACTCGTCGACTGTGGAGGCATCCTTGAACTTCAGAGCAATTGTAGAAAGTCCTTTTCCATCAGCAGCACTATTCAAGCAAGCAAAAGTGACCCCTTTTTTGTCCATATTAGCGAGCTTCATTTCTGGAAAAAGGCTGGCATTCAAGATCAATCTGTAATTTCCTTTGCTCCTCATAACAAGTCTACCTTTTCCTTCCCCTGTTGTAGAAACATTGACCTTTAGTTCTCCCTTTCCCCGCTCTTTCCACCCTCCATTAAGATATTCAAACAGCACGGAATCAGCTGTCAATACGGGTTTTTCATTTTCCTCCCCTGTTTCAACAGTGACCTCTTCTTTGGAAGGAAATCCAGTACCCTCACTCTTGTTCACAAGGGATGACCCTGAGTTTCCAAACAGAGAAGTACTTCCATTAGTGGGAAGATTAAGTCCAAATGGCGACTGGTCACTTTTTGCTCCAAAGAGAGAACCAGCACCTGATTCAGAACCAAAACCTAGAGAAGATCCCTCTTTTGAAATACCTCCAAAGGAGAACGTAGTGCTGGAGAACCCAGTCCCTGCAAATCCTGTGAAAGCATTTTGGCCACTTGAGAGTTGTTGGAATGAGCTAAAAGAAGCAGTTTCTGTACCCTTCTCACTTTTCTCACCACCGGCATCTTGTTGTTCATTCTTTGTTTTCCCAACTTCCACATCCTTCTTACTGTCATTCTCACTCTTCTCAACTACTGTGCCTTCCTTGGTTTCAACCTGGATTTTCTCATCATCTGCTACCTTCTTTTCAGCAGAATCAGCTTTGTCAGGCTCATCAGGAGTTTCAACTTTCTCATTGACAACATTAGATTCATCACCATTACCTTCTGATGATGGCTTAGAAATTTGATCAGGTTCCTTCTTCTCTTCCTTACACACATCACTTGTCTCCTTTCCAGTTGCCTCACCAACGTCATTTTTTTCTTCTGGATTACCTGAACTTGTTATCCCACTCTTAACTTCACTTGTTATCACATCAGATGAGATACTGGACTCAGTGGGTCGAACCAAGCGGATTGCTGCAAAGGGATTAACCGAAGGTGTAGATGTAGTAGTTTGACTGCGACGAACTTTGACAATTCTTCTACTTGCCATTACCTCCTCACTTGCTTTCTTGAAAGACCCAGTCTCTAGTTCAGCTTCATTTTCATCATCATCGAGACCAGGATTGTCTCGTGATAATTCCTTTATAGCTGCCCTTTTCTTTGATGGTTGAAGAGAATTTTCAGCATCTCCCATCGGAAAATGAGGAAAGAAACTTGAAGAGTTCTCAAGAAAGATATGTTATCTCTGCATGAAATTGCATAGTAAATATCAGTCACCAGACAAACTAGAACTTTTTTATCACTTTGAACAAGGTTAGTTTGGTAATAGGCAACACAATAGTTTTCGTGTGTAGTTGCTTGGTGTCAAACTAGGATATGCAATGGATATTCCAAATTTTTTTTTTTCATAAAAATATTCAACTTTTTGGGACAAGGTCAGAGTGAATTCTATGTCTTTCTCCTATAAAACAATTCAATTGCGCACCTACATAACTAAGAAGAAGACAGAGTTTAAACACTAAAGGGAATTTCTCCTTGCTTTGTAGTTTCTTAACCAGTTCTTTCTAAATCTCACAACCAACAAAGAAAAGACTAGCTAAAGCAATACATTGGACTTGAAACATTACCATCAATAAAGCAAAAGTGTTTAACAAATGGTGGAAGCAAACATCTACCGGAACTCCACTAAATATATAAAAATCATAAAAATTAAACAAACACAAAAAGGCAACCAATTTTGAGAAACCAAGATAACATTCACTTACATTTGGAAAAATTGAAACTGCGCTTATAATTTTTTCAAGGTAACATCATAACATTCAATCAAATCAAACTTCCAAGAAGGAAAATAAACGGTAATAGCTACCTCAAAAAACATCATACTAATTCTTGTAACACACAATTCATAACACTATTCATCACTCTTGCAATAGCCAGTTCATCAAAGTTCAAATTACATATTTAACTACAAGTCACCGACAATACACATTGATAGAGACAGCTGAAAATTAACACACAATTGGGGAGTCTAAAGAAACAGCTCATCTCAGGCAAAGAGAAGATCCACACTTAGTATTCAGGATACTACCACAAGGGGATTCATTATGGTCAAAAATATTGTGTTAAATCCACTTGATTTCTTCGTATGTTTATCAATTTATATTTTAAACTGTTGTTTTAGATTGTCATCGCTTCCACATCACTAACTAAAAAAAAAATCTACAAAAGCAATTTCATGAACCAAGAATAGAAAAAACTATAAGTTTAAGGAACTAGGAACCAAAAATTCAATGAAATTGGACAAATATGATAGGCAAAATATAAATTGAGACAAAAAAATGGAAGTATACTAAGATTAAATGAGTGAATTTACCTGAGAGGATTCAAGTTTCGTGGAGTTTTGGAAAAATGAAGTTACGCTGTCGAACCGAGCATATATAAAAACCCTAGAAAGATCTAATTATTGATTAGGAAAACGAGATAGGGACGGGTGTCACTTTAATATAATTAAATAAATAAGGGCTTTTTAGGATGAGAACAAAAAGAAAGCATATATTGGGCCGAAAAGAAGAGGCCCAAAAGAGTGGACCGCTATGAGAGATTAGAAAAAAGAGAAAAATTTCAAAACAACAATATCTTAACATTAATGGGACCTCATAACCAACTTTCAATATTTATTAAATATGTCAATATTTTAGTTTGTTATATTGTTGATTTATGTATTTTTGTCGTTTGTTTAATTTTAAAAAATACAATTAATTAATAAAAAAATCAGGGAAAATAATATTTCAAATAAGGTCATTTTTAAATTTAAACCAACAAAGTTACCATAATTACTAATCATAATTTTGGTATATCTTTAAGTCGGCCTAGTTTTTTTCCACTACTCTTACCCTCTTTTCATCTTTTATTTTTGGGATTAAAATTTGCAAAATCCCTTTCCTATTATACGTGTTTGGTTCCACAATCGACATGACTTCTCTCTCCCTTATTCCTCAAATTTTCAATATTGATTTTTAACACTCCATTGAAAATACTCAATCTATGTCGAATTGAAGTAGAGTGATTTAAGATTTTTGTTGGCAGTGAAGAAGATTTTAGAATGAATACAAAATTAAAAAAAAAAAGAAATACAAAATTTGTTGGCATACAAAGTGAGCACAAAAAAATCTAAAACTTGTTAGCATACATTTAGAATTAATACAAAATACAAAACTTGTTGGCATACAAAGTGAGATTGAAATGCAAAATGATATTGAAATACAAAGTGAGAACAAAAAATCTAAAACTTGTTGGCATACATTTACAAGTAATACAAAATAAAAATGAAATACAAAACTTGTTGGCATACAAAGTGAGCACAAAAAAATACAAAACTTATTGGCAAATAGTTAGAATAAAAAAAAAAAATACAAAATTGTATGAAGCCTAATTTAGAATAACATACAAAATTCTGTAAAACTATTTATCTATTGTCCTATAATATAATACAAAATTAAACATATACATAATTTGAAATGAATACCACCTACAAAATAAATACAAGTTACACCTAAAAAAACTCAAATTTTAGCAAGATACTATGAATTTTGTAATGAATACAAAATGCAACAAACAGTAAAAACAGTAAATAATACAATTTGATAGTTTAGATACAAAATGCAACATGCCATAAAGTTATTGTTTATCACTTTGATCTTCAACAATTTCATCACTTTGATCTTCAACAATTTCATCAACTTTCCAAATATTGACATTCGAAAATGACACTTCTTCACCTGATACTTCCTTCACACTTCTTTCAGATCTAATTCAATACTTTTGACCGATTTATCCTAATATTGGCACTTCAAAAATGGCACTTCTTCACCTGGTACTTCTTCCAGATCCAGATCCAACATACAAAACATACAAAATACTTTTGTATCTAAATATTTCGACAAATGTTGAAAATCTTTTGAATGATTTCTAAGATTTCTTAGAAAAATGAAGGATTTTGATTTTAAAAAAGGCAAGGTTTAAGTTACTTGAAGATATGAAATAATGAAAGAAATCTTGAGAGAGAAAGAGAAAGGATAGAATTTGGGTAAAAAATTTAGAGAGTGGAAAGTGGATAATAGAGTCTTTTATTTTTTCTTTCACCCATAAAAGAGTCAAAAAGTGGGCCCAATTTTAGAAATAAAAGGAAGGTAAATGAATTATATTAGGATTCATTTTATTTGTTAAAATATTGACATTATGACATTTTTAATAATTATTTTAAAATGTAGATGTGTTTAATAATTATGTTAGAAAGTTGACTAGTTAGCTAATTTATCCTAGAAAAAAATAGCAATATTTGCACTAATAAGTAGTCGGTTTTTACATTGTTACTAGTATTTAAGCTTTATTTAATTGAGTTTTTAAAAAGGGAAATGGTATGATTTAGCATGTTCTATTCCTTTATTATTCTTTATGGGACACTCTGGTTTAGAGTAGCGTGAAAATAAGAGAAAGAAAAAAACGTGATTTTCATAGTAACAATAAGTGAAATATGAGCAGTTTAAATCGTGAAAATGAGGTTGTGGGAAAGCTATACAAGTATCATATTGCTAAGTAAAGGAGTTTTAATGTTTTACTTTTCTCCAATTTAAAATATGGATGACAATTAAAGTTGAAGAACATTCTTTGATGCACGAAAAAGATATTGGTTTCGGGTTTTTAGAAATTCATGGGCTATACTAATAGAATATTCATTTTTTAAAAAAGAGAAAATTTTAAAAATAGAAAATATAATAGACATAATAAGGCTCTATAGCTATAGTTTCGATAATTGCACTCCATAGCTATAGTAGTTTCGTTTGCTATGAAGGCTACGGCTTGTATATTTCTGCTCGTTTGTATATTTTGCTTGCAAATATACAAATAAGGTGAGTATATACAAATTATATATTTATACATTTAAGAATTTTTCAAAACTCCGTTTGTATATTTCACTTGTCAATATACAAACATGGTAATTTATTATGAATTTTTCATAAATCTTATACAAATAGCTAAGGTAAAAATATACAATCAGAAATCGGTTTATACAAATTTCGGATTTATAAAAATCAGACGAATTATACAAAATAGGCGAATAGCAAGAATTGGGGAAATTGTAGTCGTGAATTACAATTTTTTTAAATTGTAACTATAGTGGTTAATATATGCCAAATATTTGCTATTCTGCATGATTTTCTTTCTAAAAATAGAAAAAATTTAAAGAACGAACTAAGACTAGAAACATAATCAGGCTTCTTAGCTATAGTTTGCTTAATTGTGATTTGTAGCTACTTGTTAGAAAAAGGAGAAGACTCGAGTGAGATCCAGGAGAGAGACACAATTGATTTGTATATAGTGATTGATAATTGTTTCACAAATAGTGTTTTCAAAAATGGGCGCGGCGTATCAAAAATGTTTCAGGCCGCAAATTGAAGATGTAGATCCATAAGGCGTAAGTCCTAGAATTTGGGGCATAAGCCTTGAGCATAAAAACGTAAGCCTTGTGCGTATATGCCCTGAACGTTATTTTTAATTTTTATGTTTTTGAACTTTCTTTTGCTAATCATATTTTTTTTTATTGGTGTAGTGATATTTCTTAAATAGTAATTATAATACTTTTTTTCTTCATTATTGGTTATTAATATTTATCTCAAATAAAAATCATAACCTTTTTTCTATATATTATAGGTTATTTATAAAATTTATTTGTAAAATCATTGGAAGTTTTACTTTTGTTTATTTTCTTAGTAATAAAATTATAAAATTGAATATAGATGAGACTACGTCCCATAGATCCATGAGACTTACGCCTCGCCCCGTACTGCATAAAATGCCTTGCCTCATGCCCTCGCCTTTTAAAACACCGATGACGAATACAATTGATTCATTTTGTTAATGTGAATCAATTGTATCAAATAAATCAACGATCGACGAGTACAATTGTATCATTGTTGTAATTAGTAACAAATTGCATTTGTATTTCATGTGCATTTGTATGCATATGTTTCCTTGTGTAATGTGTTACCATTTGTATTTGTATTGCAGAAAAAGACAGGAACAAGAGAGAAAGATAGAGAGTACCGAGAGAGGAAAAAGACGAGGGAGGGTAGAGAAGAGAGAGAGAGAAAGGAGAAGCGAGGACGAGAGAAGAGAGGAATTTGCAATAAAATTCTTAATGGTAACTATGAATTGTAATTCTTTTAAATTGTAGTCGGGTACCGTAAACCCATTTCATATATTGGCCTTCTAATGTGAAGTAATTAATTAACATTAAAATATAAGCTTATATTTTAAAAAAATATTTTTCTTTGTTTGATTGTGAAAAAAAGTCAATTTCTTATTTCCTTTTTAGTAACTGAGTTTCTATTAAAAAAATCTCCCATCGAATCCATTTTACTCCATATAAATTCCCTCCGTCTTCCCTCCAAATTCCAAATTCACTCACCATAGCCGGCCGGCCACCAGGTAAATTTGATCTTCACTTATTCTGCAATTGAGTTTCCTCTTGATTTCGCAAGCACAGTGCCTGCTTATATGCTCTGATTTCTCCGTTAGTTCAATTGTTTCATTTTCTCAAGTACATTTTTGGCTACATTTGTGATTTATTTTGACCTATGTCAGCCTGTAAATTCATCTAGTTGATCTATTGATTTGTTGTTACTTTGCTAGAATCTGTCTAGGTTGAGATTCAGGTTTTTCTGTCTCTTGATCATCTTTCTTACCATAGAAGAATTATAACCTAAATAGTTGTTTACCCAATTGATTAAACTAGCGGATGTGTATATATATATATAATTCATGTATAAATTTGGGTGTGAATTGTGATAGTGTTATAATCTATGTATACTATCTAGAAAAAGTAAACGGTAATTGTTCAGCTGTTTGTGTAAAGATCCCTTTGCCATATGAGATGTCTCTTAATCTTTGTAGGTGAATTCTCAGGGCTACTCGGGGTTCAGAATCAATTGCCAGGGGTCACCTTTAGATGTACAATCACAGACATCAATTCTCCTTTCTATTGATTTCTTGACCTGCGAAGATTTATTTTAGCAAATTCAACTAGATGGAGATGAATTTCGGGAGCACCACAAGAGGTCTGAAACTTGTGAAAACAAAGTATATGGGGTTGGTTGAGTTTGACACTGAATATACTCCAGATTGGTTATTGGAGGAAGTCCTATCAAGATTGCCTTTGAAATGTGTATCAAAGCAGTGGCTTTCGTTTATTTTCAGCCCCTTCTTTTGTCAACTTGTACATTTCTCGAGTTTCTTTGTCACATAAGCCACAACCGTGGACCGTGCTTAGTCACCGTCTGCATGTTAAGGGCACAAAGTTCTGTCCTGATCCCCCATTAATGCTGGACAACATGTTATCTTCAGACGAAAATGATCTGATTGAGTACCCTATTTTCTCACGTTATCTTTATCTTCCTCTTCCTCAACGATCTTCTTGGCGCGAATGCTATGATATTGTAGCAGTTAGCGATGGACTAGTGTTGTACGGACGAGTTGGGCTATGGAGAATAGCATCAATCACATGACAGATTATCACTTGTATAACCCTATCACACATCAGTATGTTGCCCTTCCTCCACCTTTTTTGTGCTTTTGGTTTGTCAGTACTGGTTTTCTAACCCAAATTGAAGGGAGAACATTGAAGAACTATAAAGTGGTGCGATTTGGTTGTCAATTATGGGAGTGGCATAACCTCGAGTTTGAGATATTTTGTTCTAAAACTGGGAGCTGGAGGAGTGTTGTTGTGCACAGTGACCCAGCAATTCAGATTGTCTGGCTGAGGATGCCTTTTTCCGTCAGTGGAATGTTGCATTGGATTGACCATATTGTGGCATGTGATCCTTGCAGAGATACCAATCAGTGCCGCATCATTGGACTTCCATCTGACATTGACAAGCAATGTAACAACTACAAAAACAATGGATTGTATAGTCTGTGTAATGTACATCAGGGTCGATTGAGGTACTTTGAGGTGTCTCTCTCACCCTCGGATCCCTTCGGATTTGCAGGTTTCGCTCTATGGGTTCTTGATGATTATGACTCTGCTACTTGGTCTTTGCAGCACAGAGCTAAGGTTACTGATATCTTATTTGATGACATCTTAACCAGCCAGGGGTTAACTGGATCATGTCCTGCTCCTCTTGCCTTCCATCCATTTGATGGCAGCATTGTTTGCCTGAGCTTAGGGGCCTATATTGTCACATACAATGTCAATACTTTAAAATTGGAGGCTCATGGTAATCCTGTCGCTACTGAATACTTTTACGAATCAACAGGATGGTTGTCCTGGTATGCACAACTACCTCCGAGGTTAGCATTCTTGTACGTGCTTCCTCCATGGCCAGTTTCTATCCCAAAAAATCTTTCCACAGGACCGGAGGAGGAGGATGGTGTTTAGTAGACCTACTTAAAAACATAGAGAAATAACAAACAAAATCCAATGTTTGTCTGAATATATACTGTATGTGCTTCTTAAATTGGTGTGGCCGCTTGCTCTAGCTAGTTGTATTTAGTATGGACGTAATGTTTCTGCCATTTTGCTTTTTAGCATTAGTCATTATGTCTTCTGCATGATGTTAAATCTCATTCAGTAGCCTGTCTGGTATCAGAACCAGCATTCTTTTACGAGTTAATTAGTGGCTAAACTGAGATGGCTGAGGCCCGAGTATATAATGATATATGCTCCATTTTTTTTTAATGAGGTGCTCTTGTTCAAATACAAAAGACCACACGCTTCAATGAAAATACACAAAAGGAGACGCATGGTAATTGGTATCATTAAGCACAAGAAGAAAACGCTGATATATTATGTTTCTTGTTATCTTCATTGTTACCTTATGTGTTGCAAGTTGCAACTATTGTCAATTTGGGCTATGCAACTTAATGCTCTCATGTGTATGCGTTCATCTGTATTCTTTTTTCTTTTTCTCCATTTGGTATTCTGCTATATCATTGTACACCTGTTGTGAATTTTTGGTCCTGATAAATTTTTAGCCAATTTTTTTTGGAGTGATAGAATTGGTAACTTTTTCTCATTATCCACCAGAAAAAAAGAAATCTATATTGCAAAACTCAAAGGCATAGACACTAATAAATGAAATCCCATTTTCATTTTCAATTCCTACCATCTTCAGAATTTCAGTTTCTCGACCATTTCACTTGTCCCTCTTTCTTACAATACATTTCTACAGCTTCAAAAAAGAGCGCATATGTTAAGGGTGCGATTTTCTCTTAGCTATCAGTGACCATCTAGTATTTATATAAAGTCAATACATACAAGATATATGCTTTATACACACATTAATTATTAGTTAAATTGATGCATTAATCTTCTTAGTTATCAGTAACCATCTAGATGATGTTAAATTGCTTGATTTATTATAATAAGAGTACCAAATACGGGTAAATGTTTATCATTCTCAATCTCATGTCGAACTAGTTAAAAGAATAAGCAATTTACCAGCTTCCTGATGTAATTTTAAAAGTACCTTTGAACTTGTGCGTTTAGATGTTATTTTAATGAGTTGTCATCACCAAATGATCTGGAGCAACCATTGAAGAGGATGCCTGCCGTAATGAAGTCAGCTTTGGCTAGGTCCTTTCTTTCTTTTTAAGATACAGAAAATATAACATCTAAAGTAAACATACTAACATGGCTAAACATATTCTTGATTAATTGGTACCACTCACATAGATGTTGAACTGAAACAAGCGAGTTTGTATCTGTCATATAAAAGGCATATTAATAGTCTTCCGTATCCTTGTAATGTTTCTTCTTTTTTTCCATCGTTCCATAGTAATGCACCAAATAAAATATCCTGATTATCATTTTCATTTTTTCTTCAGATTGCAGTTTTTGAGCTTAACACACATCTGCATTACCTCCACTTCCGCATATGGCTTATAATGTTTCTACAGTGGACAATGACATATGAAGATATTGAAGGGTGAAAAACGTATGCCTCAAAAGAATATGATAAAGCAACTATAAGTGACTAAAGCTAACAACGAAGCTGGAAACATATGTCCAGTATGCCTACAAAACTCATTGCTACAAAATCACACCACTTGCAGAACAGACATGCCCAGTCCGTTGATCGCCCCATTTTAAGGAAACACCTATTGAACCTGCAATATTTAATAAATATCAATATTTTGATGAGCCACGACAAAAAAAAAAAAACGTCTATCTTCTGTAGAGCTTTCTTAATGTGCCTTGAAGACGAGAAATTAATAATATACAGATTAACGATACTTTCTGCAAGTATAAGTTGCCACTTGCCCAACTACCAATGCAATATACTCAAATATTTAACTAACATCATGCAGGCGTTAAGCAACAGAATGCAATATCCTACATTTCCTGACAAGCCATGAGCAGCTGACCATACGACCAAATTTTTTGGGATGAACAGAGGAGTATTCAGCTTCAAGAAAAAAGCCAGAATTTCTTCAGCTTTATCCCATTTGAGACGGAAAACAATGAGGTTTATGACACTAGAGACACCTAACCAAGCCTACATATAGATGAGCCTTAAAACAGACATACACTTTCAACAGTTTATGGAGAAAAATTGTAACATAAGAAATGATTACATACAGATGGAACTGTCTTGAATGAGCCTAGTGACGTGGTGTAAGCACTGCAAAAGCATCAATAATAAGTATGAGAGTTAGAAGGAGAAAGGGGCAAAATCAAAACAAACAATAACAAGGTTAATTAGATAATAGTAGGTGAAAACAGTTGGAAGAAGAAACAGGGTGGCAACTGCATTAATTTGTGCCAAAAAACAAATGAATGCCAAATCAGGGATCCCGATAAAGGACTGAAATATCTTCTAATCCTCACATTTTCCTGTCAGTTAAGCTTGAAAAAATCAATGCTTAGAAACTTCTCCGCGGGTAAGAAGGGAACAGACTACAAAATTTTCTATCTTGAATTAGGGTGAAGTTCATTAAGTCAAAGTTCATCAACATTTTCTAAAGACGAACATAATGAAAGATAAAAACAGGGATACACAATAGAAACACCAGAAGAATATTAAAATATGGGAGTCAAAAACACAAATAAGAGAAATTCAATAATCACCAGCAACAAAACTAGGATTTTCACACCGGCCCAACCAATTGCTTTTAGGCTGACGGTTTTCCTTCAGTATTCGTACCCCACTCTTCTTCTGCCTCAGTTTCATTAATGAGTACCACACTGTCAGTAGAATCAGCATCCACAACTACAGGCTCTTCTTGTCCCTCATTTTGTGCATCATCTTGCCCCAGTTCTTGCACCTCATCACCACTCTGTTCTGCAACCTGAACAGTTGACGCAGACATTTAATTGTTAGCATCTACAAACACCAATTAATAGAGTCTTAAGCTGTTTCAATACGGGTATAAAATAACATCGAGAAAGGACTTCTCCTATCATATGCAGAATGTTGAATCAACCCAGTCTAGAAGGCAAATAGAAAAACCGTCATGTCATACCTCGTGGTCAATATCTCCATTTTCAAGTGATTCTTCATCCATTTTCATGTTGCTGAAAGCTTCTACAAGGTTGTTAGTTGATCTATCAGCATGATTTACATATTCTGTTGCTGGTGGGTAGCCACCCCTACATAGGAATTGGAACAGAAATTACAAAAGTTATCCAAACTGGATCAAATTTGTCCTAGATAGAAGAGAAAAGAAGAAATGGGGAACTCCCATGAAATTTCAGAAAGCCACCAGGGTAGGCTGAGAGAGTATAGAAGAAATGCATAGGAAGTGGACAGAGCCATTATCAACACCTTTCTTCTGCAACTTTATATTCAACAGCACATGCAACTTGCCAGTGCTCAAACATATTAGGATATTCTTCAGGATCAGCCAAAGCTTCTGCTGCTTTCTGGTTAACCTGAATGACCCATTCATGAATAAACCACATTAAAATACAACAATTTTTCTGCTACTGGACTACAGATAATATAGCAATGTCTAATCCTGCATGAAGCCATATAGTCCGTATTGAAAAATGATTACAACCTTCACTCTTCTTTTTTTGAGAAGGGATTATACCCTTCACTTCGGTGTTCAAACTATATTCAATATTAAATCTTTAGATTAAGGCATGACATAATTCATAACAGAATAGTCTGCTTCCTGAAAACTCATTAAATATATTTCTTGTGGTCATTCCATGGAGATAATACACAGATGCAAGTGGAATAGAAAAATTGTCCATCAATATTATTTTTGATGCCTATCACATGAGTAAATAACAAGTCTGAGAGGTAAAGAACTCCAAAGGTTCTTTGCACCAGCAACTTAGGTCAAGAAGCTTAATCCCACTATGTTAAATGAAAATCAAATCTACATGGTTCTGCAGCTCCAACAGATCTCTCAAGTGACCATCCCGCCAAACATTTGGTCCTACGTGCCAGAAATTCAGAAGGTGTATACAGATAAGAAAGCTCAAGATCAGAGAAACACCAACCTTACTGAGGTCCCTCTTCCAAATTGCAACTATTTCAGAAACCTTACTTGGCAGATAAGATCTAGCCATAAAAGCAGCCTCAGGTACCCGATTGCTGCAAATAAATTGTAACTCTATATATCAATCTGAACCATTCAAAACACACCTAAACAATAAGTTCTTTAGCAAAAAGAAATACCTATCAACCAATAGCTGAATGCATTCCTCCACTTTACCCAAAAGGAACATGCAAAGGAATGTGACATTGTTTTTCCCCTGCTCTTTGGCAAGAGTTGCTAGTTCAGTTATTCCTTCAGCATCTCCTAGTGAAGAATAGAGTAGCAACAGACCACTCAAGTCATTGGCATACTTCAGACATTCCTCTGCCGTCTCCAGCTACAAAATGTAGCAAATGAGCAAAAATTCTGAAGAACTCAGGAAAATACACATGTGCATTTCAGAAAAGTACTACTGACATCTGAAGAGACCAAATTACAAAGCACCTCCACCACTTGAATACAAAAACAAAGAGCTGGAAAATTTTACTTAGCTCTGAATGATATATTTAGCAGTAGTTTCAGTTCAGCTTAAAGAAAGAGTTTAAACAAGTACAAGCTATGACATCATTCCTAAAGTCTGAACCATCCATTTTCTCAGTTAAAAAACTAAATGTATGCTGCAAAAATAAGATTTCAATTAACGGCAGTAACAGTTACCATTCCGTCAGACATGGTTAGTTCACCCAACCGCTTCCATTTGGACTCACTTTGAGCTTCCACTGCAATATCCTGCCAAGCCACAAGCCACACTTCTAAACAACATATGGTTCTTATAAAACAAACAAGTTTAAAAGAAGATATGGAAGTCCAAACCACATGCATTAAAGTTAGGAGCCCCCACCTTTGCAATATCTAATTTTCCCAGCTGTATGGCTAGATCAAATCTGTAGTCCGGCTCTGTTGCAACTTCTAATGCTTCCTCTACCATACCTCGCGACTCCAAGAAATGAGCAACACTAGCAGGGAAAACATTGTGTGACTAATTAGAAACATTCATATAAAATAAAGCAACCTCCCCCCCTCTCCTCTCTTCCGAAGGTTTAGATATTGCAGAAACTATGTGATACCTCGTACCAACATGAAGCATCACATATTAAATTTTCAGAGGAAAGAGATATTTGATTAATCAAACAGATCTGAAGTATTAAACCGACGAAAATTTAACAGCTATTACTATTTATACAAACAAATGAATACAGATGCCAATCCCTCAGAATCTAAGAGCAGCATGTTACTCTGAAATAAACCAGAATTAGAACTATTTTACAACAAAAAAAAGACACATTAAGATAATCCAGAAAACCCAGTTCATTGACATACTACAACCATGTTGATAATTTAAGTTGCAAGACCATGCACAATTTATTGGTCATGTTCCCTGAAGACATGTGATTTACCTGTTATGGTGCTCCTTAGGAATCGATGGCAGCACCTCATTTGCTCTGTCCCAGTCACCACGCATCACAAGTGTCTTGTGCTCAATCAGGCTGAGCAGTAAAGTATATCCAATGACACTGCACAAAAAGGAAATGAACTCATTTATCCCAGAATCATTATCTCAAGCTGAAGTTTCCAACATCAGAATCTCCCAGAAAGTACTCACTTGAACTCTTTGTCAATCAGAAAAACCCTACTCTGGTTCGCTAGATATCCGAGCAGGTACATAGGCCGGTCTAAATGAAACATTGTGGTTACCTAAACATACAAAAAATAGTTTCGCTGATTCACACACAGAAATAAGATGTCTCCAGATATATGTGCAAGAAGAGCAGCATGCACAACCAATCGTACCTCACCACCAACACAGTAGTTAAGTCTCCAGGAAGAATTATTGTAAATGAAGCAATCACCAACCCAAATTCCGGTCCTGACCCGTTCATTTATCTCATAAAGAAGTTCAAAAGCTTCTTCTACACCTTGCTCATCTACTGATCTTCCACTATCTAAATGGGCAGAAACCACATCACGCTGCAGGTATGACACAAGCAAACAGATGACCGTTAATAGAATTATGCAAAGAAAAGAATAACAAACTTGAGCACGTGTAATTTTGATTTTGGAAAGAAGATCTCACATTATACTTGAGTATGTAGAAGGATGTATCACTTGCAATTGCTACCAGATCACCACTGTCCGCCCAGTAGAGATTCTAAAGAAATTTAAAAACAACATAGACAAAGTTAAGACTTCCAAGAAAAACAACCTTACAGTGTATCACAGTCAAGCTTATGTTTCTCACCTTCACACTAACATCAATTCGCCGTATCAACCTGCAGTCAGCCCAATCATAGAAACAAATAAACTCATTTGAGCACATCGCCAATAGAGTACCTCCATAGATGCGCTCAGCTGAGAAAGTAGGGCGGATACTCTTCTTCTCCTGGAGATATCAACACAATTCACCTTTAAGGCCACCACATAGACAAGAAGAAACCATGGCACATCGCATGTTTCAGCTTCGAGAAAGAGAAGCCAATGCGTTTATTACACTATAACCCACGCATGGATGTGAACTAAAAACTCACTTAAAAAGCTCTCTAAGAAGTAAAAGCTCACCATTAACAAAGGCATTAAATAGAAGGGGGCAGATAGGTAAGAAACAGTTGATTTAAGTCAAATATATAAAACAGTCCATCATTAGACTCAAATGTAACATATGATGCAATCAATTTGCTTTTGTCTTTTTTCCTTTTGATAGGTACGTGATGCAATGAACTTTTTGAGGCAGCCAGTTGGAGGACGAATGTGAACCTGAAAATTTTTGCTGAAGATCTTAATCCTTGACGTACTTTCTCTCACAGCATATTCTCCATCAGAAGACCAAACAAATTCCAGAGCTGAACCAAATGACCTATTTCTCCATGCTAGAGCAGTATATATGATATACTCTCCATCTCCACAAACAACAACAAACCTTCCATTTGGATTATGCTTCAAGCTCTGTTAAGAGAAAAAGTATGCAATTTTAATAAGTGACCTCTACATATTCTCCAAACCAAAACAATGCAGATAAAAAACTGCAAGCTACAATAATCTATCCACACTCTTTATACTGCAGGAAGATGACTGCATAAAAAAAATTACGACACCTCAAATAACAACAAGATGACAACAGTAAGATAAGCAAAGGCAAAAAAAGATTTTAAAATAAAAAAGACCAGAACAATAGGAAATAACCCATCAGTCTTTACAGCATCAATACAGACAATGGCACCCTAAATAAAGTATGATAATAGAAACACTGACACACAATAAAATCAGAAAACAGATTCATGGTGGGTGAGGTTTCGAGTATATGTATTGCCTTCCCCCAAAAAAGATATAGTAATATAGGATTAGCTTCTCGCTTGTAAACATGTACACTAAGCAGCTCCAAGCAGAACGAGCATACGTAACTAACAGCTAAATTATGGCAACCACATAATTCGTGCTGACCAGGCTATCACCATGATTCTGGTTTTAAGATGATGCTCACTCACTTGTGGATAGAGGTCACAAGTTCCCAATTCCTTGACAGCCAAAGGCAGCCTTTCTCCATCAGTAACCTAAGAGATAAGGCAAACATGCACTAAATTAAACAATATTGAGCAGTGTAAAGAAACAAGTGACCAATATAAAAGTCAGGATTATGCCATACCTCGTAATCCACCCCAACACTCTTGATGTTGACAGTTTGAACTTCATTGTGCTTAGCCCATATAATTTTTCCACTGTTATCCATGCTGGCAACGGGTTCTTCTCGGCCAATTTTTACCATGATAGTGCCCTCATCATAACCTATTACAACCCTGCACATGTATCAAATCAGCATAACTGCAACTAGATGAATAAATGCAATACAAAGCACGAGATGAAATGATAATCCAGTTCATTGCTCTTTTGTTTCTGAATTTTACTATTTGTTATGCCCACAAGTTGTACAAATAAGTAATTTCCTTCTTTCTTCATCCATAATAAGAACTCTTCTTACTTGGAAACGAAAACAGTAAAAATTAAAAAGCAAAGTAGAATTGAAAGGAATTGCAAGACTTCCTAAGAGAATAAAGACACAACAACAAACTTATCATAGAAACTAACCTTCTTGAACTTCTCATGCAACCAACTGCCCAAACTCTTTCAAGACCATAATTCAAAGTGTTCTCAAGTCTGCATACAGAATGCAATGGAAAAAAAAATTAGGATCAAATAGCCAACTTAAAGAAACGATATATTTTTGACTTATTGGCTAAAATATCACTGTATATGCCTAGCTATTATCATATGAAATCAATAGAAAATTACCCAAGTAATAAAGTAGTTCTGAGTATAAATCTACCTATAAGTGGTTGCATGCCATATACGAACTGTACCATCTTCAGACCCCGTAATTATAATAGGAAGCTCAGGATGAAAACATACGGCGGAGACATTGTGTGTATGGCCTTCAAGAGTCTGGACACAACTTTTAGTCTGATAGTCCCAGACCTGTCTCACAGTTTAGCAACAACTGATTCAGATTCTCTATCTAAACTAACAACAGAACATGGGAAAGTAATGATCAGCAAACCTTAGCAGTGTGGTCATCAGAACCACTGATCAAATAAGGTTTGTCACCACCAGTGAAATAGTCTACACAATTGACTCCTTTTAGATGCGCATCCAATGTGAAGTTTGGGTCAGGGGAGCCGAGGTTCCAAATCTGAAAAACCAAGCATGATCAATTCAATTATTTCAGATTGGTTCATGAAAAGTTATAACGTTGTGAACAAGTTTATGCCAGGAGGAAGCAAAGCAGATACAGAAGGAAAAAAACCCTTACCTTTATAGTTCGATCAAGAGATGCACTGGCAAATGTATTGGTGTCTTTGGGATTAAATGTGACTTGCATCACATAATGGGAATGACCCTCAAAAATTTGAGTGCATAGCCATCCTTTCTCCCAGTCCCATAGCTTTATAAGCATGTCATCAGAAGATGACAGCACATATGGTAGAGAAGGGTGAACAGCCACACACCTAATATAATCAGTGTGCGCTTCGAATACTTTGACCTTGTCCATGGTATTGTAATTGTATACACGAATGTACATATCATCAGCACCAGCAACAACCCATTGCTTGCGTGCTATAAACTTCGCTGACCTAACTGCAAAGAATGAACTAGGTGTAAACAGAACTGAATCTTAGTTGAAGCAAAAGAGTGTTAGTTCACAGTCCTGGCCAAACAAAGATTATTCAAACTCCATCAACACACCTGGTAATTCAGTCGCCTCGAAAGATTTAACCATTGTCTGCAATAGTAAAGATGGGTTAGCTCTCTGTTGATGATACTGTTACCATGTAACTTTTGCTCTATAATTATGTACTTGCTCAATAGCTTCTCATACAGAGTAAGCTAAGAAGTCAAATTGGTAAATAAGTGAAGAAGATTGAAGTCTAACGTGATTCATTTTGGTGAAAACTTCAATCTTCTCCTAATATGGGATGTTACAGTAAGAAATATCACTAGGAATAATGTAGCAGTAACTCCAAACATGATTCACCTATAATGAATACTTGAACATACTCCTAATACAAGGCATTACAGTAAGAAATTTTTTGTTACAGTCATTGGAGGGCAGTAATTCTACTAAAGTAACTTGCATAGTCCAATATAACGGTTAAGAGAGATGTTATTGCAATGAAGATAGGGAAGACAAAAGTAGGAGAAAGCAACAATACAAGGAACATAAGACACTCCCACTTCAGTTCAATGGCTTTTCAGCTCCATAATCTTGAAATTCATTTATCCAAAAAAAACATTATCTTGGCTGAAAATTGTACTCCCTCCGTCCCATTTTATGTGGCACCATTTCCTTTTTGGTCAGTCCCAAAAAGAACGTCACATTTCCTTATATGGTAATATGGTAAGTATTTAAAGGTACAATTCCTCTTTTACCCTTGTTGGTCCCACTTAATCTTAAAGATAGTACTCCAATACATTTATGAGGAGAGAGAAAAGTTGACTATTTTTTGAAGGGTAATTTGGTAAACATTTCAAAGTCTTCATTTATTTCTTAAGCTCCATGCCCGGTCAAATGTTGCCACATAAAATGGGACGGAGGGAGTAATACTTTTTATTTGGCCTAAGATGAGCGACATGGTTCGTAAGGACTCATATAAATGACTCCCACTTGCTTGGTATTTGAGGCGACGTTGTTGTTGTTGTATCTTGAAATTTCAAATAAACAACAAATATCAACCGGTAGTAGATTGTTGAAAGAATAAATGTGTGTTCTTCCAGTGGATTGCACTAATAGTAAGTCCAATTCTCCCCAACTAAGTATACATAAAAACAATTTCGAGCATTCATGACGACACCAAATAATCAAAAGTTAACTCTAGCTTATTCATCCAAGTATGATAGGAACTAAGCTTCCCCCAAACCAGATCACATTTAGGACACACTTTTACAAATGAGAATACAAGTACACATCTTTCAAGATTTGAGAATTCCATAATCCAGGAAAAAATTACAAGTGTCATGTTACTTCCCATACCTGGGTCTGGTAGTTCCAGATGCAAACAGCCCCCGAATACAAACTTGTCAATATCCTGCGAGAAGTAAGAACAGGAATTAGCTGGAAGTAACTAGGTCCATGACTTGGGGTAAGGTCTGCTATACTCTATCTACCCTCCTTAAGACTCCACGTTGTGTGATTTCACGGGGTATTAAGAAATAAATAAAACATGCACTACAGTGATACTAGCAATACGTCACTCCGACATAAAACAATTTAAAATGGAAAGCAAACATATCAGTTTAAAACTGAAAAGACAGGGAAAGTCCAATTACCATGGCTCCGTAGGATGTAGATCCACACACTTTACCCTTTCTGATCTTTGAGCAAGTTTCCTCTGAATCAATAATTACAGTCAGCACAAAATGCATTAGTGGCACATATATGAAGTATATAAACATTTTCAAGTACAACAAAAGAATAGTACCTTAATCTCCAATCTCAGAGGCTGGGTCGTCATTTTCAATTCGAGATTGAAAAAAAACACAAACAGGAAACGAAATTAAGTTAGTGAATAACAAAGTGCCAGATCTCAAGTTAACGAATAATAGACCGAACACTCAAAACTCACGAATACGAGACATAATTGTGTTATCCTGGAGACGGTGATCAGTTACCGCAACCAAACCGAATCCCATTTGAATCAGATCTAAGCCGTAACGTAATGATGAACAGATTGAAACTAACAGACTCACCATTTTCAGCGATGAATATGAGAACTCTCCGAAAGAGGAACCGAATCAGTGATTGAAGTAGCGACAGAGATTCGAGTGAGATCAAATTGAAGCACAAATTAGCTGCAGAGATCTTCGAATTCCAATTGTTGAAGTGAGAGAAGGACGAAGAGAGATCAAGAGAGAGAAAATTAGTACTCCTAGAGGTTTAGCTCGTGTAACAGCGCAACCCCTGTAAAGCGAATGCTTTGGGGGAATTTGATGAGGATGATCCTTTGTAGTTAAGACTTAAGAGTTAATATTATCTGACCCAAAAAAAAAAAAAGTTTTTAATATTAGAATTTCCAATTTTGTTTTTGCTGTTTTTCACTTATGAGGTATACCTTTTGATCATTCTACGAATTGTTTGGATTTATATGCTTTGTTAAAAAGAAAAAAATCACTTTTTGACTCTACAAAGGAATTTCTGACTCTACAAAAGATGTCGAGACTTTACTGAAAGTATTCAATTTAATTAAATTAAGTGGGCTACTCAAACTCTAATTCATAATTATATATATGTTCAATTCCACTACAAATTCATGGAATATTCATAAAGATATCAAATTCAAATCATATGAATTCGAGAAATACGCTACTAACGATCCTCACATTATGAAAATTAAGTCCAAGTCATCCTAGTTCGAGAAATACGCCACTAACGACCCTCGAATTATTCGAGTTATGAAAATTAAGTCTAAATCATCATAGTTCGAGAAATACACCACTAACGACCCTCAAATTATAGAAATCAAGTCCAAATCATAATCAAAGGAGGAACAAAATTGTATCCGCACTATTATCAATAAAATATTCATGTTTCTTCGAATTTTACTTAGGTGACTGATTTATTTCCATATGTTTAAAATTTGTTGCAAACAATTTATTTTTAAATTTAAAAATTTAAAACCAAAGATGTAAATTAAAATTCCTAACTTGTAAAGTTATAATAATTAACACATCGAAATAGGCTTTGGAGTAGCTTTTTTTTTTCTTCTTTATAATCATTTGGTAATTGGTACTATGAATATATGTGTTAATATTTGGCAAAATCATTAGACAATTATGGTTAGCATATGAAAGACGCCACATAATAAAGCACTAATGTGTGAAACCAAGGCAAGCATCAAATATGCGAATTGGATTGGCGTGTGAGACCGATGCTCAATATGAACTGTGAGCGCAACGTGACTAGTATAACAAGTTAAAATTGAAGCTTTGACAGCAAATATGTGTTTAAACTTTTAAGTCTCTACAAGTTCCGCCATAGGCACGGTATCATGTTAAGAAATTTGAGATGAGAGAAGATTGACTTGTACTCTATGGGCACCATACGAGCTCAGTGGGGTAGCAACAGCCATCGAGGTGTTTCTTTGTCAGAAAATTACATTATATATATATATATATATATATATATATGTCAAATTCTACATTTAGGATGTATATTTAAATGTGGACGTTTTTGACAAAAGCTATGTTTTTAGCATAGTGGTAATGGATGTCCATTTGAGTATGAAGGAGTTCCAAGTTCAAACCCCAAATAGCACAATAATTCACCATCATTCTTGGAATTATTAGAAAATGAGTAAATACTTTGGCGAACTTGTTAGAGAGTTAATATCTCAAAAGGTCATTGAGAAATTATTTACTCTTGGCTTCTTATACAACATCAACTTTAATTCCAAGAAAATAAGTACAAGATAGACATAATGGATTCACAAGATCCTAGTACAAGTAATTATAAAAACATATTAAAATGGCAGAAACTAGAAAGCATAAAGAAAACATGATAAGCTTCTTCATATATATTGTCTCTCAATCTTCCTCAGGAGTTTCTGAACATACAATCTTTCCGATAATCATTCCCTCATCACAGCCAATTATGAGCCTATCAAAGAAAACAATAGTTTTGATTAGGAGAAAAAATTAACCGGAAAAGTAATTAAAGGTTAGCCGTGTGTAGATAATAGAATCGGAGTACTAATTGAAATTTGAAAATAGAAGAATTACTTGTAGAAATAGAAACTTACATGTGAGAACCTTCCAGGCTTGCAAATCCAATTGCCCAAATTCTCCCAAGTTCAGAGATTTGTGTGTTGAGTAAGCTGTGTTAATAGCATATCGAGGAAATGAATGTCCAAATAAATCAAATTTACAGCATACACAATGTACTGTATTTGGTATGCAGGTTGTTAACATCCAAGTTGTTGATAATAAATCAAATTGAGAGAATGATATCATTCAAAACATTTAGAAAGTTCGGATGTTCAATTTCTAACAAAATTTTTAGAAGCTTCTTGTGCATGTTGTTAGATGTTATTCCATCTCGAAAGCCATGGCAACAAGGTAAGAGAAATCAATTTATCTATGAAACTTATTGCTGATATACCGTAATAATGTTTGTTGCATCAGGTACTATCTCTATGATGAATTTTATGTGAGATTGTCATGTTCAAGATCCTGATATGTAGCATGAACGTCTATGTTACCTGTAATTAGTAGCATCCCACACCCTAAATGTTCCATCCTCAGACCCTGTAAAAAGAGCAGGAAGTTCTGGATGCATTGCCAATGCAGAAATATTGTTCTTATGACCTTCAAGAATCTGGACACAAGTTTGATTTTGCAAGTCCCAGACCTGAAAAACATAAAATGTTCAGCAGGCAATTTGTAGATACTTAACTAATTGTCTCGAATGAAATTTTTTTTGCAGCATACCTTAGCTGTGTGATCATCTGATCCAGTGATTAGATATTGTTTATCATTACAAGTTAAGAAATCAACACAATTGATCCCCGTCGAATGTGCTTCTAGTTCGAGAATCAGATCAGAGGAGCTAAGATTCCACATCTGTTTTAAAAAGGAAATGCAAAGTGAATATCAATAGTCCAAAACTTATAGTAAACCACAATATAGGTATGTATTATTTGAATATATATACCTTCATTGTGCAGTCAAGTGATACACTTGTAAACGTCTGGTTTTCTTTTGGATTGAAGGCCACTTGCATCACATAGTGGTTATGCCCCTTAAAAATCTGAGTACAAGCCCAGTCTTTTTCCCAGTCCCAAAGTTTTATCATCATGTCATCGGAACACGACAGCACATAAGGAAGAGTAGGATGAACAGCTAATGATCTGATATAATCGTCGTGTGCTTTGAATTCTTTAGTCTTTTCATCTGTTGTGTAGTTGTATACTCGAATGAAGTGATCATCTGATCCAACAACAATACTTTTTTCACGGGCGATAAACTTGGCTGACCTGACTGAAAAAAACAAACATTTATATTATTAAAGCCTTGTCCAGGACTGATTGATGCTAGGAAGCTGTGAATTGAATAAATAGTTATTCAATAATATATATACCTGGTGACTCCGAGACTTGATAGTTCTTCTCTACAGTCTGCAGGATTCATATAGCCGACCTTGTTATACAATTCAACAAAAAGCTATTAAAATTTCCTAGCTAGATGCAAAGTTGCTTACTTGAGATTGATAGTTCCATATTTGTACAGTTCCTGTGTACAAGCTCACTAAAACCCTGCATGATCAACAACACAGTTATATTATATATTACCCCTTTTTGTAAAACAGATTGATTTTATAATTCTTACCATGGCTCTGTTGGGTGGATCTCCAAGGACTTGACCCTTTCTGATTTCTGGACATGTTTTTTCTGTGTCAAAAAAACATTGTTGTCAGTTTAATTTCAGTTATAATATGTCATGATTCAAATGATTGCAGATAATTAACTGTAGTAGTACCTCAATTTCAATTGCAAAAGTCTGATGACACCGCGATATTTGATCCAACAGAGACGGAGGACAAAGGAAAAGGAACAATGAACAAAAAATAGTCGTCAGGGTATATAAGATCACACAAATTGAATATTTGCAATTCAACACGTACTGATGCAATATATAGATGTTATAGGATCAAGTTTTATGAAGGTTATATATTGAGAATGCAAATGCTTCTTGAAAAATTTGACCAAACGAATCATTAAAATAGAGTTTAAGTTATATACATTGTTAGTGTAATGAACTTTTTATATTGTCATGACATTCAAAATGAGTCCATTGAGATAAGAATAAGTAATCCTGAAAATAAGACACGTACGTTGTATGCTACTAATTAACAAACAAATATACTTATCACGATGATGTAAAAATAACTTATATCTTACCATTGTCTCGGACGTTGAAAAGTTAAAAACCTTACTAACAAAAGCTTATCACTTTTATGGAATTGGAAAAATGTTTTTCTTTGTTGTTGTTGGAGTTGTGATTTACCTCTTTATATACCCAAGAATACTTTGCGCTTAAGTTTTGAAGGAAGATACATGCATGTATAGTTGCCTTGTTTGACTTGTATTTATTTGGAATGTCACATTCTTAATGATATCATACAAGCACTTGTAGCCGTTGATGATGAGTTGTTGGCAGAATCAAGGGTGTATATGAAGTATTTATTGACTTGCAAACCATAATGAATTTGAGAATGAAAATTACCAGGCAGTCAGTCAGTCACTATATGAAGAAATCAAAGAAGAATACTCTTTGAAAAAATAATTTCTTCTACATATGCGTGTTAATTTTCTCTTTAAGGGTCAATTTTTATGTACAAATTCTGTATGTACGATAAGTTTTGCATGGACAAGTTCTCTTTATCAGATTCACCAATTGGACTCTAAATAGTTGATGAAATATCTAAAATTTGTTAGCAATTTTGTTGTGCTAGTTGCTACACAAGACATACATCTATACTATATCTACTAATCTCATCTATAGTTTCAAATAATTACATATTATCCTACTATTTACTAATTATGTAGCAGAGTTGGAGGTAAATACATTAAGATACACCACTCATTAAAATTAGCCTAAAAATTTCCGTCAAGAATAATTGGCTACGGCCTACGAAGTTGAGGTTATTCCAAAATTCAAATTCTAGTGGGTACGCCACGAGGCCCATGGATCTATGATGTCAAGGCCTGCAACAAGTAAATTGGATTAGTCATCAAGTTCTAATGTGCATGTTGCTCTTGTAACTATCTGAATTTGGATGCTACAACACTTCAAGGCTGAGTTTTAATAACTTGGATAGATCAGACCTAATTAAAGTGGGCTGAGAACACAATACTATATGGATATTGTTTTTTGACACACTATTTTGGTCATAAATTGGTCTTTGGAAGAAAAAAGGGATGCATGACATTTGTTTGAAATAACTACAACACACCATTTGAATCACCAATATATGTGTGGTGGGATTTTTTATTTTATTTTTTCGAAACAGAACCCCTTTTATTATTGCATCAACGAAGTATATAGTTTAAACATATCTTTTGCATCCTGAATGATCCAACTTGGAAAAAACTTCTCCAAATGTCTTCACACAACCTCTACATCAAAAATGATCTTTAGTGGCAATTAATTAACGTGAAAATTTTATAAATGACATTTATAAAACTAATAATTTCAAGTTATAGCAGTAGAATAAAACTTTCAAGTTGTAACTCTAAAAATTTCAGGTTGTAACAGTTTATAAAAAAAGAAGTTTTTTTAATTAATTGTAGAAAATCAGTTTTGAAAAAGGAAAACAAATCGATTTTGAAAAAATAGAAGAAGATAAAAAACTGATAAATGTGTATTAATTATTTTTGAATTCATTGATGATAATTGTTAATTAGCATAAATTTAGAAGATTCAAACTAATTAGGAATATTTATTTTCCTTATTTCACTCTAATCTATTAACATTAATTTAAAAAATCAAATTTTATTCATTTTGTTCAAAGTTTCTCTCTCTTCGTTTTTTTTTCTTTCCAGAATTTTAGTTATAACATTTTATTAAAATAAAAAAGGGTTTAAAATAACAGTAAAAATCAATTAGAGTGAAAAATAAATAAGGTAAAAACGGATATTTTAGTAGTAAATAATTTGAAAATATTAATGATAATTAATAAGAGACATAAAAATAGAAGAGTCATAACAAAGAAATATTTATTTTCCTTGCTTAGCTCAAAGCAGTTATTGGCATTTTGGAACAAATTTCTTTTCTTTTCTTCAAACGTTTCTCTCTCTTTTCAATATTTTCGTTGGTTAGTCGTCACTCTTGTCTAATTTCTATTCGTTTTTATTCAATAATCTTCATTTTCTTGTAATGAACGGTTTCTTATCAGCATTAATAAATCATGGTGATAGATAGAATCAATCAGGTTAGTGTTCTTTCAGATATTTTATTTGTATTGGTAACAAAATGTTTTAAGATTTCATTTGTGTACAATAGTTTTAATTAAGGTGTTTTTTTTTGTTTTATATACTGTTAGATTTTGATATGAACATTGATTTTTTTTTTGTGTGTGTTTCTAATTTAAAATTACATAAAATTTGTTTGGAATTGATATACTGATTATACCATGTTGGTACGATTCTGGTATTATTTATTCTGGTGGCGTGATTCTGGTATGAATAGGTAATGACTTATGGCATGAAATAGGTATGATTTTGGCATCCAATAAATATGAAAAGTGTGCATAAAAATTGTATGAAATTTGTATACTGATTTCTGATTTTTTGTTGTGTATAATAGTTTTAATTATGACATATTTTAAAAGCATAATGTTGCATTTTGAACATTTATTTTGTTCATTATTTGTCTGAATCAGATATCATTTTTTTGGTATGTTTCTGGTTAAAAAAAATTACATAATATTTTTTTTTTGGAATTTGTATACTACTTATAACAGACAAGTATGACAATTTATAATGTTTTTTGGTACGATTCTAGTATGATTGATTATTATTTTTGGCATTATATTGGAATGAATTTGGGAATAATAATGTAATGAATTTGGAGGATCAACAAATTTCTCTGTGAAACAAGTCTATACAAAGCTTAGAGGTACTTATTAGAAAGTCCAATGGCGGAGACTTATATGTAATAATCCTGGAGCACCCAAATGGATTTTCATACTCTATCTAGCTGTTCTCAATAGGCCTAATACCAGAGATAGGTTGTTGTAGTGGATGATGATTGATCGGAATGTTTGCCCTTTATGTGAAGAAAATGAGGAATCCACTGAGCACCTGTTCTTTAAATGTTCCTTTTCTACTGTTGTTTGGAACAAATTGTTGAGCTAGCAAGGTTACAATCGAAACGCTATGGAATGGACAGAGAAAGTACAGTGGATGGTAAACTATGTCAATGGGAAGAATGCTCATGCTGAATTGTTTAGATCTACTACAGCTGGAGCAGTATATATGATTTGGCAGGAAAGAAACAATCGAGTTTTCCAGACCAAGAAGAGAAGTCATGATGTTCTCTTAAGGCTAATTATACAAATGGTGGTGATGCGAGGTAGTCTGAAAGCCAAGCTAGCAAGCCGAATTGTGGAGCTTAACTACTATCCGTGATATATAGCTCTTGATTACCTTTTTCGTTATATGTTTGCTGTTATTGGTATGTTGGGACTATGTCCAACAACCATATTTCTGTACATAATGCTTTACTTTGGTATATAAACTGTTTTATTACCAAAAAAAAAAAAAGTGTAATGAATTTGGTATATTGTGTATTTAATAAATGACAATTAATAGATAGAAATGAAATTATTTCGGTATTATAGTGGCATGATCCTAGTATGAATAATTAGTGAATTTTGGCATAAAATAAATATGAAATGTGTGAATAAACTTGAACGCTGGAAGGGGTTTGCTGATGTGAAATTCAAGAGGTCTAAAGTTACATGCAGTACATGTCGTCGAGAGGGCCACAACAGAAAGACATGTTCAAATTACCCTGCACACAAAAAAGTCAAAATTTATAATTGTGACACTCATGTTTTGATTTATTCTGTCTTTTACTAACGAATTATAATTTCAGAACATTTATTATGAGTATTGTAAAATATGTTTTTATGTATTCATTGTATTTCAAATATATAGTGAACAATTTATTAAGTAATGCTGGTGTGCAATTGGTATTCATTTGGTATGCAATTGAAGTCACACAAATACTAGTTTATTGTAATTTCTAATTAGTATTCTTTTGGTATACACTTGGTGTCCGACTTGAAAAAAATATAAAACAAGATGTAATTGAGGTGGATACATTATAAAATGGTCACAGTTTTACATTGTCAGCCTCAGTCTTCTCAGATTTATACAAGGTGGATACCAATTTCATACATTTTTTTATTTTTTAATGTTTATCTTAAATTCTCAAGTTAAAATACCAAATGTATATGATACCAATTTAATGTCATTCTTATTTTTCAATTTGGAGATTAAGCTGATACAATGTAAGTCAATATACCAACATTACTTACTCAATTGTTCATTGTTTTTCAAATATATAGTGAACAATTGATTAAGTAATGCTGGTATGCAATTGGTATCCACTTGGTATGCAATTGAAGTCACGTAGATACTAGTTAGTGTAATTTTCAATTGGTATTCTTTTGGTATTCACCTGATGTCCGGCTTGAAAAAATTATAAAACAAGATGTAATTGAGGTGGATACAATATAAAATGGTCATTGTTTTACATTGTCAGCTTCATTCTTCCTAGATTTATACAAATTAGATACCAATTTAATGTCATTCTTATTTTTCAATTTGGAGATCAATTAGATACAATGTAAGCCAACATAGTATATTTCATGTAATTTTAATTTGTTGCCCATTTGATTTCAAACTGATATTGCATTGCAAATATAGAAACATTAAGATGCATTTAAGATTTCAAACTAAAATTAGTTAATGATGTATCCAATTGGTATGCATTTTGTATACCACCGGTATCCTACTGAAAAATTATAAGAAACAAAACGTAAAACTAGGTAATGTGTTATTCATTTGATTTCTATTTGGAAAGCTTAAGTGTAACAATGTATACAATTGTGGTGTGCTATGTTTATGAGGTATTTTTCAAGACTAAAGTGTAATAAAAATTTGGCTAATGCTGATATCCAAATTGTATAAACTTGATATCCAACTTGAAAACTTTTGACAAATTAAAAATAAAATTGTATGAAGTTGGTATCCAACTGAAACAAATTACTAAAAGAAATAAATTTGAAATGTAAAACAGTGCATATTGTATTGTTACAAAAAACTGTAGCAAAAACAAATATATATCATTCAAAAATTAAAAAAAACATGTAAAAAAACATGACAATGAATATACATATAGATGCATAGATCATGCCAATTTCATGCCAACATTCAACAAATTTCTTACCAGAATCATATGCACAAAGAAACAGTTTTTTTTTAAAAATCCTACTAAATTGTATAATTGCTAAAATAATCTAACAACTTTTTTGCCTTTTTTTGAAATTGAAATTTTCGAGTCATCTTTCATTGTTGCTCTTCTTTTAGAGGGTTTTGATGATTGATACCATTCAACATTTGTTGATTTTTTATTTTTATTTTTAAAAAAAATCTCGCTTATAAAATCTGAGTCTGAATTCGAAGGGAGATCCACCATTTTCCCTTTTCTCTTTTGTTCCTTTTGATTTGGAGGACTTGCAATTTTCTTTACTTCTCTTTTCTTCTTCTTTTCTGGAATTTGTTTCTTTTTTTAATGGGGTAACAACCTTTCTCGCCGAACTTGCATTCTTGTTGGTCGGTGGCGATTGAGTCAATATGTTAAAAGTTGGAGCCTCAATTTCAATAGTAGAACTCATTTCGACTAATTTAGGGCTCTTTCTAGGAGTATGCTCAAGTTTCTTCTACATTGTTTTCACAGATTTGGCCTTTCTTTTGATTGTAGTATGAAGATGTCAGATTATGGTGATACAGAGATGATTTACGATTTCTAAGGAAGATGAATGAAGAGGTGAGAGAGAAATGTTTAATTTTTGAACGTGTGGGTGGTGGGGTGTTGTTATGGTGTGTGAGAAGAATAGAAGAAACGTGGTGGTTGGGAGGTGGGGTTTGAAGTGTGACAGTAAAACAAATACAAGAATCAAGGTAAATCCCTAAAAATGTGTAACAAATAATTATGATTGATTCTTTAATTATATCACCTAATAATTAAAATATAATTATAAAATATTAATTATTTAATGAAGTGGAATTAAAATAAAAACTGATTTGTTATAACCCGCAATTAAAATGTTATAAGCAATATTATTTTAAAAGTAGATTTAAAACCCATAATATTACCCCTTAAATATATATGTGGGATGATTTTTCCTTAATTAACGGCAATAACTTAATTGTCACTAAATATGTACTTTTAGCACCAATAAGCACTTTTTATATATGTCCCTAAAGCATTTAGCGACATTGGATCCAATGACAATTAACTAATGTTGATAAAGGTTTTAACACTCTTTTTTAATGTGTATATTTATTATCGCTAAAAGGTGTTTCTGTTGTAGTGAACACTTCTATCTCCCATGAAGTAGTTACTCATTTCTAAATCATATCAACAACATTGTCGTGGTAGCCTCCCATGGATAGGGAGCAATTCCCCTTTTAATAAGTCCTATACGAATATAACATAAGTTTCACAGTTTATACTCAATTTGAAGGAACAATTTTATCAGTTAGAATGATCTTGGAGCGTACATTTTTTAAGCCTTTAAGTGGTGCTGGCATTTTCAAATTTTAGGTCTTGTTACCTTCAGTATTTTCAATTCAAAAATAAAGGTTAGTTCGAATTTTTTTAGGTCTCATTTCTTTTAAGAGGTAAATTAACATCCTATTATACGTTTCGCGTTATTTATACATATTGAGAAAGTGAATGAATTAATGTCCAATTAATTTAAGTAAAAAAATCAGTGAAGAATGATAATTATAATACTAAACGATGCTAAAACACTAAACGCCTATAAATAAAATCAGCAAAATCTATACAATCAACTAAATCTAATCAGTGAGGATTTTTTAATCACAATTATGGTCGACAAAAGCAACGGAAATTATCCAAAATGAGACAACAAGTCCACTCATGGTTTCTAATTTGTTTCTTTAAATAGACTAGACAAATACTCCCTCCGTCCACTATTGTTTGTCAGGGTAAGATCATGCACAATCTTTAAGAAAAATTTAATATAAGGTGCAATTTGATTAATATAACCCTACTATCAATCATTATTAAAATGGTTTGTACTTTTTGAAAATCGTAAAAACAACTTTTTTCACATTAAAGTAGTCTTGTAACTTTAAAATGAGTACTTTTTGAAACGAGTAGTTACTCCCTCTGTCCCTAATTACTTGTCCACTTTTGAATTGACACACATATTAAGAAAATAATTAATGACATAGTGAGTTTACCATTTTACCCTTATTAATTATGAAGTGGATGAAAAGTTTTACATTTTTCAAAGTAATTAATTATTTAATTGAGGGTATCATAGGTAAAAAAAAAAGTTGTCCTTTCTTGATTTGTCAAAATGGACAAGTAATTAGGGACAACTATAAAAGAAAAAATGGATAAGTAATTAGGGACAGAGGGAGTATGTAATTATTAAGGGCAGAATTGGAAAAAAGTGACTAATTGTTTCTTGATTGTTTAAATTAATAATTAATTTTGGACAACTATTTTTAGTATATCTAACAAACAATAGTGGACGGAGGGAGTATAACTTAAAATTTTGTAGAACTTGTTAAATATTATTCCCTTCCACAAGTGAAGAATATAGACATCCAAACAAGTTACTTTTCCACTCTTGAGCTAATTAATAATCCCAAAAAAAGACACAAAAAGATTCCATTAATCATTATAATTCTAGAAGAAATACACTAAACTCTCGTTCTACTATAAGCTTCCTATCACTTTCAATTTAAATGCTTATCTTGTTGATTTATTGTGATGATTTTAAATACCAATATTATAAGTCTAAGCTCTTTTTAATTCCCAAACGTTAAATATGTGTGTCATAATTAGGTTATATATTAACACTTCTGAACTATTCAATATAGGAATTAAATTTAACTTCCGTTATATTGTTGGGTCAAAAATGTTCCCAACGTTACATTTTTAGCTCAACCATCAAATTTAGCTCATTTGGTCTTCATGGTCCAATCAGTTCTCATGCCCTTGCTCGATTACATGTACATCAATATGATATTAAAGCAGACATAGGCTATGTAGCAAAATAATAAGGGCTATTAAGTGTCACAAAGACATTCAATTACCACAATTCTCTCAAGAGTGGAGAACGTGTAGAGACTAGCTAATTGATAAGGATCCAGCCATTTGTACTAGTAAAGTTGACTTCATGAGCTAGCCA
Organism: Solanum pinnatisectum; assembly: GCA_035578085.1. Taxonomy (NCBI): domain Eukaryota; kingdom Viridiplantae; phylum Streptophyta; class Magnoliopsida; order Solanales; family Solanaceae; genus Solanum; species Solanum pinnatisectum. The sequence continues at coordinate 52,888,327 of CM069078.1, read as the reverse complement.
GTTTTAGTCGAAAAAAAGGGTTTCATTTTTTTTTTTAAATATATATGACTAATTATAATGAATCAATGTTGCTATCATCAAAAGGTAAAATGAAAAATGGTATATTCTTGGAATAAACTTGTCCATTACGCTGCTAACAAGTAATAACCACCAGATGAAAGAACCGTGGGGTGTTCTTTTTAATTTGTTAGATATTTGTTACTTCCAACTTAGAGCCCGTTTGAATTGACTTATTTTAAGTATTTTTAAGCCAAAATAATATATTTAGAATATATATTATACGTGTATTTGAATTGACCTATTTTAAATGCTAACCACCACCATTCCACTTTTCTCCCCACCTCGAGATGAAAGAATCGTGGCGTGCTCTTTTTAATTTGTTATTTCCAACGTATTCACTAGGTTAATTAGGCTTCAAAGAGGACCTCTTTTTTTTTTATCCTTTTAAGTTCAAATAAACAAACTCCTAAAGAGAAAAGTGCACACGTTCCATTTAATCCTTTGGTTATAGTTAGCAGTGACAAATTCAATTATGAACTTTGAATTTTAAAAAAAATAACTTACTAGGTTCTGAACAAAGTCGGGTGCTTTAAAGAGAAAAATGCACACATTTCATTTCCCTTTTCTGTCCTTATTAAATTATTTCCACATTAAATGCACTTCTTAATATAAATACAAAGTTTTAATTAAAATTACTAAATTCTATCGAGCAGATAACTAGAACTCTAGCATAAACGAGTTGACTAATGCAATGTTTATGATATTATTCATGGTGGCAGGCCAATAGCAAAGATCTCCACAAATCTCAAAGCACTTGACTTTTAATATACACTTTATTGAGTCAAATGCATAAGAAACAGACTCGATGGATCGAGCAAGTTGGTTAATAACGCTGCAGGCAGCATCTGTTGTTCAAATTTGGGGTGCCAAAAACTATATATTTGGTTGTTGCTACTGCCTACTTGCTTGGAATAGCTTGCCACGTGTACTGCATTTTATTTTCTTCTATCTCCATATTCATTCTAAAACATATCTAAAATATTTTGATATTTCAAATTTTATATATGCATTGTTACAACTAAAAACGATGCAAAACCCGACGAAGGGGGTAGGTCCTAAAAATCTAGGGAAAACTGATCCTATCCGTCGTTTTAATTAATTTTATTTTTTAATAGAAAATTGATTTAATCCCTCGTTTTATTTTTACAAAATTAATGGACAAGGTTGATTTTTGAAGTGCAAAGTTATGGTTGGATATATGAAAAAAGATGAAAATATTTCACCAAAATGTATGTGTGGTTGAGTTGTAGAATTGTCAAAAATCATAAAAAAAAAATACTTGGGTTAGATTCCTAAGTAACTATATTTTTTATGTATTTTTTTTTTTTTTTTAAAACCTGATCCTTTCATACACGGTAAAATGGAAAAAAGCTACATTTTTTTTTTAAATGACAAATATTTAATTTTAACAAAGAAAGTAGTATTATATAACAAAAGTACAAGACAACCACATTTTAGCTTTCCCAATTTCCCTCCAAAACTTATGATTTATAAATATCTTACAACCAAATAAGGCACAAGAAGTGTTTAGAAACGCCACTGCATTTTTTCTATTTTATATTAATCCACAACACACTTTTTTTTAACTCGATATTCAGAGTCGGTATTGAAGTTTTAACTAAATTCGAATTGATCACTGCAGGACTCATTTGGAGAATTTTCTCCATACCCATAGCTCAAATTTGAGATCTCTGGTTAAAGAATAAAACAGTCTTACCACTGCACCACAACCAATGTTGGTATTCACAACAAACTTAATTCCTCCTCTCAAATACTGCCCAAGTCCCATCAAACACTAACTAATCTTACATACTATGCAACTTACTACATGTTTACCGTTAGTTTGATCACATAAAATGTACGCGTAAAACAGGTAGCTCATGCGTTTTTTGTATTTTTAGTTCAATAATTAATAATTCAATTTACGTGACGTAATTTGTACATGAACTTTATAATTTGCTAGTTATGAATGGAATAACTAATTTCTTTATTACTTCTATAATAGTTGTTTACTATTGACTTGACACATGAATTAAGAAGCCGTAATGATAGGAGTAATTTTACCAAATCACTCTTATTAAATATAAGTCATCTAAATATTGAAAATTGCATAGTAGTATTTAATAACAAGGGTAAAATAGACGACATAGAATGGTAAATTTTTTATTGGTTTTATAAACTGGATAAATATTGTTGGACATCCCAAAATAGTATAGTGGACAAGTAAAGATGGACGGACGGAGGGAGTAATAATTAGTGAGACATCATCATTGACCAAATTATGATCCTAACTATAATTAGGCCAACAGAAAAGATCCCATCCCATTCAATCTATAACTATATATCAATTTGGTGAAATTCACTTTTGCCCAATAATTCTCTTCCTTTTCTTCAAATAAATATATGTTGATAGAATAATCATGTAGGTGTTGAGTCCTATTTTGTTGTGCAAACCAAAAGTGACAGGTTTCAGTAAATTGCTACTAAATCATTAATTAACAATGGAGTATTTTATTATTCTCAATACCATATATCAAATTTTGGTAATATGTGTTATATACTTGAATACTTTGTACACTAGTCTATTTATGGTTAAGAAGTACGATATATATAACGGGGTTTGATGAGAAATGCGAAACAAAAAAGAAAAAAAAAAGATCCTCCGTTGGAAATGAAACTATGCTCCCTATCCCCCTTTCATAGAAAATGGACAATAACTAAACTGTCTAGTCGTTGTCCCCGTTACTGTAATATATATGCAGTGAAATATGGTGGTGGATGTTCTCAATAACTAGGTGAATTAAATTCTCCAAACTTTTTTTTTTGAAGAAGAAGAAGGCAACTTATATATAGTTTTGAATCATACAAACTCATAAGCAATGTTTCAAAGAATCACCTTGGATGAACCCACATTTAAATATGGTCTCTGTGTACTTATCAATTTAATATCTGAAGAGTATTGGTTCAATATTATCCCACATTTATTGAAAAAACGAATTGTTATCTCTTAATTATTAGTTAGCTTTTAAAACTGAATTCAATCATAAATTCAATTTTTCTTATACTGTGTTGGATCACCTAGATCATCACTTTCTATTGTTGGTTTACTCGATGTTACAGTGTACAAGTATTTTGTTCACGTACAAAATATATTTTGTATATAACTATACATTTCTCACTTTAATTTTCAGTCTTACTATAGTTAAATTATGCATTTTGACATAAGCATCAGATGCATGTAAATTCATGTTACTCCCAATCTTAGGCGTTCGAGAATGAGATCATTACTCTTTCTGAGTTAATTTATGTGTTTTAGTTTGATTTTGCAGTCGATAATATATTGTGTTTAATATGTTAAAATACTATTTGAATATTATGATCTTCAATATGTAATGTATATAGTAGGGGTGTACAAAACCAAACTGAAAACCGAATCAAACCACAAATCGAGTCAAACCCAAAAAAAACCCAACTAGTGATTTGGTTTGACTTAGTTTGGTATTGGAAAAAAAATCTGACTATATTTGGGTTGGTTTGGTTTTAACTAAAAAAAACCAACCTGACATTATATATGTAATTTTAAAATTTTATTTTATACATAAAAATATTTACTTTAATATAATCTTTAAATATTTCTTATACTATTTCATAGTTTTTATCTTTTAATATATTATTTCAAGTTTAAAACTTAGAATTCGGAATGGTCCAATAAAGATTATAGTTCATAGATGTTGATAATTATAATAAAGCTTAAATCAAAATCAAATTAATACTAATGCAAAAAGAAAATCAATTCAACACTAAAAATGATAATAATATTGAATATTTGTTCTTTAGTTTTTACATTGGTTTAGACAATTCAAAAACATAATCTAATTTTAATTTTTCTTAAATATTTAGTAATGTAACTAATACTTATTAAACTTATTTTAGCATGATTTAGTACTTTTAAATTATGATCATTTTCATTATGACTTTGCAATATTTATTTTATATGATGATTTCATTATTATTTTTTATTGAATATTTTAGTGTCATCGGTACTCATCTCATATTTTGTGTTATTTTCTTAAGAAATATCTTAGATAATTGTATTTTGGTTGGACTAAAGAAATATTTGGAGCACAAGTTAATTATATGTTTGTATGCAAACTTTACTGAAAAAATCCAAAAATCTGAAAATAAAATCCGAGGTTTATTAATTTGGTTTGATTTATAAATTTAAAAATTTGACACAATGGTTTGGTTTGGTATTTGAAAAACCCGAACCAACTCGAGGTTGAAAAACCCGAAAAAATCTGAATTTTATTAGTTTGGTTTGGTTTATAAATTAAAAATTTTTACACAAATAATTTGATTTGATATTTGAAAAATCCGAACCAACCCGATCATGTACACCCTAATATATAGCATGTTGAGTCTAAATGGTTACTAAAATATATAGAAAGTAACAATATTTTTTAAACAAGATTAAAAGTAAATGTAAGACAAATGTATCTTCCATTCACTTTCACTTGTCCAATTTGGACTTTGGACTTTGGCCGTCCTTAAGAAATACTCATGTAAATTGATGCATAGTATTAGATCTTGATAAATAATTTAAGGAATAAGTAATTAAAGTCGCAGATACAAAAAAAAGTTTTTTTTAAAAAAATTTTGATCTGATCAAAGTAACAAGTAAAAGGAAACATACATTTTTAATATAATAAACAAGTAAAAATGAACGAAAGACTAAATTAAAACGGATGGAGACTAATTGGGATGTTTGATTAAGCTCAATATTGTCCATTCACTTGCGGTTTGCCCCTTCTATTCCTCTTTTCCAAAGTACTATAAATAACTGAATAAATGCTACGCTATTTTGATCATGCATTAAAGCAAAGCGTAAGTTAAATCCATACGTTCTTCCTCTCTTCTGTTTTTTTTTTTTTTTTTTGCTAGATTTTCAATATGTATATATGTTGAATTTCCTTCGTATTTTTGTATTTCTACGTCTTCATATTTTGAATCATCTTATTAAAAATCATTGTTTTATCACTGCATTTCAATCATACACGCCAAAATGCATGCTATGTCTACTCAAAGTATAAAAAGTGTTTTAAATTCTAATTAATTCAGTTGAAATTGGCTATATGAATCATTTATATCTCTTTTGGTATATTCAAGCTATTTTTCAAAGGTTCAACATAGAAAAATGTTAACCTAGCTACTATAATAAAAAGTCATCTTTCATTTTAGGTTTGGGATTAGCTACGTTTGCCTCAGGACAAAATGTTAATTACCTTAAATTTCTTAATCAAGAGTCTTGGCCACTCATTAGTCAATTAACCATTTTCCGGTTTAATCATTGTTGTACTAATATATGATAAAGTCATAATAATATTTTTTTGTGAATAAGAATAGAGAAGCGTGTCTGTTAATAAATCTTTTTCCATCATAGACTCATTATCTATCTAGTTTAGAATTAATGCATTACTGTTTATTATATGATAAAGTCATAATAATACCTAAACTAATTACGTTGGTATGCCTTAACCTACATTCCCTCCCATGTACTTTCCACTTCAATAAAAAATAATCTCATTTAAGAAATTTATTTGTAGAATATCATCAAATCATATTAACCTAAGATTATTAAATAGAATATCGTGTGTTCGCTCTTTACCACAGATAAAACACAATATTTTAGTGAATAAGAATAGAGGAGTGTGTCTCTTATTGAACTTTTTCCATTATAGGCTTATTATTCATTGAGTTTCCATTCTTTCAAAATTTCTAAATTATCAAACAAAACGTGTGTTTGCACCTACTTTGCCACAAATAAAAACATGACATTTCTTAATGAATAAGGATAAAAGGAGCATCCCTGTTAGTAATTTTTTTTTCCCTTGTACTCATTATTCTTCAAATTTTCAAATGGTGCATCATTTAGTTGTTACGTTCTTTCAAAATTTCTAGATTATTAAACAAACGTCATGTGTTCGTATTCTATCTCATATAAAATTATGATATTTTAGTGAATAATAAGAATAGAAGATCGTGCTTATTATTTTTTAAAAATCATTGTAGACTCATCATCCCTCAAATTTTAAATGGTGCATTATTAGTGATTCTTCCTAAAATTCTAAATCAGGAGAAGTGATAGAAAAAAAATTATCTTTAAAAAAAAAACAAAATTTTGTCCTCTCAAAGTTTTTAAACAACTTACTCACATTTTAAACAAAAATTCTATTTATAAATATAATGTCATGTTTTTTGCTTTCTGCCATGAATAGAATTATGATATTTTAGTGGGCAAGGATAAAGGAGCATGCCTATTACTAATTTTTTTCATTATAGACTCATTATAAATAGAATTTTGAATGGTGCATCATTATTGAGTCATCCAAAAAATTCAAAATTATTGTAATAAATAGGAAAAGTGATAAAGAAAAATATATCTTAAAAAAGAAACAAAATCTTGTCCTCTCAAAGTTGTTATACGACTTACTAACATTTTAAACAAAAAAATTATATTATTAAACTAAACGTCAATGTGTTTGCATTCTATCGTGAATAAAATATGATGTTTTAGTGGGTAAGAATAGAATAGCATGCCTATTACGATTTTTTTCCATCATAGACTCATTATTCATGGAATTCCATATCAAATTTTTTAAAAAGAAAAAAAAAATCGTTACCTCTCAAAGTTATACTGTACTACTTACTAGCACCACTTCACATTTTTATTCATTTAAAGTATTTTTCCTTTTAAATAAATAACATGTACATGCGTGTTAGGCGGATATTTTAAACTTTTCGCTATAAAAAGGGGCATTGTGTTCATTTCCATTCAAATCAAGACAGATCAACTAATTTTCATTCGTTCTTCTCCGATCCAAAACTGAAAAACTAACCCAATACACATTTTCCCCAACTTATTGTTCTTGAAACAAATTCGTTAAAATTAAAACAAAAAAAATGACTTTGAATTCCATTAAAGTGGAAGATTCATCTGAAAATACAAATGATGGAACAGAGGCTTCGTCTTCATCTTCATCTTCGCAATCGAACGGTGTACATAAGGTATGTTTGCCACCTCACCGGACGACATTTCAAAAACTCCAGCATAGATTGTCGGAGATATTTTTCCCAGATGATCCACTTCACAGGTTCAAGAACCAAACAACGTTGAGGAAATTTGTTTTGGGTTTACAGTTTTTCTTCCCTGTTTTCGAATGGGGACCTAAGTATAATCTTATGCTTTTAAGATCTGATATTATTGCCGGCATTACAATTGCTAGCCTTGCTATACCTCAAGGAATCAGTTATGCTAAACTTGCTAATTTGCCACCTATTATTGGGTTATGTAAGTTCCACTTCCATCCCTCTTTTTTTTTTTTTTTTTTTTGTTGTTTTTCCCTCCAATTTTTTTGGCCACTAAAACAATCTTCTTCTTTTTTTGTGTGTGCTGACAAAATTATACGGTGTATATATGCCAAATGTTACATTTTATATATCTATATCAGTATTAGATATTGAATCTCCATAGTATAACTGACAAATCGGGAGATGTAGCCGCAATAACATCAGTTTTTATATGTCTATTGGCTTTACCCTTTTTTAAAAGTATGTATGTACGTAGTTCAAGTTTTCGCCCGATTCACCAAGGAATATTTTGGTTGCTTTTGGCGGATTGCTTACTACTAGGTTGGATCGGATGTCAACTTGTGGAGGCACCCTTTGTTACTATTGGACAAATTTCTCCTTTAGTTTTCTTCTTGTTCTTTGCCATAACGCCCATTCTGGGACGAGTTGGAAGAGGAATTTCTAATTCTTACACGGATGAGACTGATCACACCTGATTAGTGAGAAATTCTTACACTAATCATTTACGAGTGGATATTACACCAAGAATTTACAAGCGGATCGAGGAATGAAGGGAGAGGAATTTGAATAGAAAGAAAGAGACGTATTTCGAATTAGAGTAAGGGCACGCTAAAACATTCCTTTTCGTGCTTTCGATCTGCTTACTTTAAATAAAGAGAAAAAAAAAGAATAAATAGGCGGAAAGGCTTTACACAAGACCACAGAGCGAAAGAGAGCCTTCGCCTTTCTCTGTTTGTAATCTTTATATTAAGGCAATCGTTACATAAAATGGTCATGAAAAATTATCATTTGTATATAGGTCAAATGTTTCTTTATATTTATATGTACACTTTTTGTGACAATTTAAGGCAAACAATGAAAATTTTTCATTTCTTCTAACACATGGTCAATGCTAAAATTATCACTTACTGTCTAGCCTATAAGTACGTAGAAGTTTGTTGCCTCGTTAGGATTGGTAAAGTAAAGCCTAGCCTCTCTTGTACTTATTCATGTTAAGGATTTTATTAATAAAAGGCCGCTAGACGCTCTGTGTAGTATAAATTGTTTATTTTTTATTTTTTTTAAAAAAGAATGTTAAATGTTGCTTTACTTTTTGTGACGACTAATACAATTGTCACGTAAACTCATCATGAAAAGTTCTTATTATTTATCTTTAATTAGCTCTAAAACATGTTTGCCGTTAAAACTATCATTTACTAGGTAAATATGTCACTTTTTGTACAAATTAAATTTAATTATTTTGTGGAGAACCAACCTTTACTTTTTGTGACGACCAAGGAATTGTCACGTAAAGTCGTCATGAAAAACTCCCTAATGCATGGTCGCTACTAAAACTATTACTTACTATGTACGAATGTTACATTTTATACGAATTAAATTTTGAATATCCTTAGCGAGGAAACTTACTTTTTGTGACGCTAAGCCAATTGTCATGTAAACTAATAAATTTTGTGTGACACAGATTCAAGCTTTGTTCCCCCATTAATATATTCAATTTTGGGAAGTTCCAGACATTTAGCCGTTGGACCAGTATCCATAGCCTCACTTGTGATGGGAACCATGCTCAGCCAAGCAGTTACATACAGCAAAGAGCCAGCTTTATATCTTCAACTTGCTTTCACAGCAACTCTTATTGCAGGATGCTTGCAAGCTGCAATGGGTTTCTTCAGGTATATACTACTATGTTCATTAACCATTTCCTTTGTCAAGAGGTCTTAAACATATATAAATACGCGAAATGTGAGGATTGTTCAGTTGGTTGAGGCCTTCCGTCCTTCACTTGTGGTGAAGGATTGAATTTCATATCCTTTCCCCTCACCGCCAATTAATAAATAAACAAATACCAATTTGATATCTCATATTCGTTTTTTTTATATAAATTTTGATTTTTTGAAAATCAATCCTCAATATTCGATAACTTGCAGGTTAGGATTCATCATTGATTTTCTGTCGAAGGCCACTCTGCTAGGGTTCATGGCTGGTGCAGCAGTCATTGTCTCTTTGCAACAACTGAAAGGATTGCTAGGGATAGTTCACTTCACAAACAAGATGGCAATAATTCCTGTTTTGACCTCGGTTTTCGAAAACAAAAATGAGGTTAGAACTTCCCTTCAATAATGTGTTAAAGTCATATATCACGAGGACCAAAAATATATTGAAGGTATGTATTGATTAGTGTAACTTTGCAACATTTGTTTTCAGTGGATGTGGCAAACTGTTGTTATGGGTGGTTGTTTCCTCATGTTTCTGCTCACTGCAAGGCAAATAGTAAGTGTTTTTTGGTTTATGTGAATGAGAAAGTTGCTTCTTATATCCTAATTGATCACTTCTAAAACAATGCTCTTTCCATACAACAGAGTGCAAGGAATCCAAAACTTTTCTGGGTTTCAGCTGCAGCTCCATTATTATCAGTTATTCTCTCAACTGTCATAGTTTACCTAATAAAAAATGAGACACGCGCGATTCCAACTGTGAGTAATGCTACATGCATCGTCTCTACTTTCATCTGTTGTTCAATTTAGACGTGAGCATGAGACTGAAGATTCTTAATTTTGTTGCACAGATTGGACACTTGCCTAAGGGGATAAATCCACCATCAGTGAACAAGTTACATTTTGGTGGCCCTTTTATGGCTCTTGCTCTCAGAGTTGGCATTATAACTGGAATCTTAGCGCTCACAGTAAGTGAAAACGAACTACTGTCTACTGCTAACATTTTAATTCCTCAAAGAAAGAAAGAAATGAATCGCGGAGATTAGTGAACTGACCTATACAACCCTGCAGGAAGGAATTGCAGTAGGAAGGACATTTGCTGCTATGGAGAATTACCAAGTTGATGGTAACAAGGAAATGATTGCTATTGGACTCATGAACATAGTTGGCTCTTGTGCTTCCTGCTTTGTCACCACAGGTACAAACTAAGCAACATTCTTCTTTTCATATTTTGCTTTCACAGATCACAGGTTTTAGTTGTCTTTAGGCTGTTAAATAGACGGGTTGGATTGAATTTGGGCAGGACAAAAGTAACTTGGGCTGAAATGGACTTAAAAAGGGGTCTTAAATGGATTGACCTAATAAATGAGGGGGTTGGGGAAGTTATGTTTCCCACGGGCTAAATTTGCCACACCCTGGTTCTATCTTTGCTTATTCCAACTAAAATTCATTGTTGCAGGGTCATTTTCTCGTTCTGCTGTAAGTTACAACGCTGGAGGAAAATCTGTTGTTTCAAATATAGTAATGGCAACAACTGTGCTTATCACCCTGCTGTTTCTCATGCCGTTGTTCCATTACACCCCTAACGTCATCTTGGCAGCAATTATTATAACAGCAGTGATCGGGCTAATTGATTATCAAGGTGCATTCCGTTTATGGAAAGTTGACAAACTAGACTGCATCGCGTGCTTGTCTTCCTTTTTTGGTGTTCTTTTCATCTCAGTGGCTATTGGCCTACTCATCGCAGTAAGCAGTTTCTCCTCATAAATCTCAATCCCTACCTCAACGTTGCTAACTTCTCATATCTAACTAATGTACTACTCCCTCCGTCCCATTTTATGTGGCACCATTTCCTTTTTGGTCAGTCCCAAAAAGAATGTCACATTTCCTTATATGGTAAGTATTTAAAAGTACAATTCCTCTTTTATCCTTGTTGATCCCACTTAATCTTAAAAATAGTACTCTAATACATTTATGAGGTGAGAGAAAAATGAGTCTATTTTTTTAAGGACAATTTGGTAAATATTTCAAAGTCTTTATTTATTTCTTAAACTCCGTGCCCGATCAAATATTGCCACATAAAATGGAATGGAGGGAGTATAATTTTTGTTCATAACAACACTTCAGGTCGGTATTTCAGTTTTCAAGATCCTATTGCATGTTACAAGGCCAAATACTAATGTCCTGGGCTACATTTCGAGTACTCGTTCATTTCAAAGCCTAAGCAGATACACCACTGCTGTTAGGATTCCTTCTTTCCTTATCATAGCTGTTGAGGCTCCTTTCTACTTTGCAAATTCTACCTACCTACATGAAAGGTAAGTTTAACCTTCAGAGTTGTTAAACTTTTGTGTTACACTAGAGTCGTATCAACTAAAAGTTAGCAACTTTATACAACTACAGGACATTGAGATGGATTCGAGAAGAGGAAGACAGGATCAAAGCCAACCAAGAACCACCAATCAAATGTGTAATTATTGACATGACAGGTTGGTTCGAAAAACAGAACATATCTTGTGTCATGTTTTCTTTAGCGAGTAATCTAACATGTCTAGTAACAAAAAAATTGGGGGTTTCTTTCTGCAGCTGTGACAGCTATAGACACTAGTGGCATTGATACAATATGTGAACTAAGAAGAATACTTGAGAAAAGATCGCTTAAGGTAAAAAATCTTTCATCTGTCAAGCTTTTGTTTCACGGTTTCTTTCTTGGTTGATCGTTTATGCTTTTTATGTCTATTGTTGCAGCTTGTGCTGGCAAATCCAGTTGGAAACGTTATGGAAAAGCTGTTCAACTCGAATGCTCTTGAGGCTTTTGGGTTAGACGGATTATATCTAACAGTTTCTGAAGCTGTGGACGATATTTCGTCTTCTTGGAAGCCTGAAAAGGGGCCAGCTCAACCACTAACTATATGAGATTTGTACTATGGATGGAGAGAAGAAGGATTAATAAACTGAAGAATTGATTTGTGTTCTAAGCTCTTCTAAGAAGAGAATTTTGATGTATATTATCTTTATCTAGGACGAGAGAAAGCATATCCATGAATGTAACCCTTGTTTGTATATAATAATTGAGGAAACCACTATCTTTTTTTCCGTTTTGAGAATAACAATTATTTTTACTTGTCTGGAAAAATAAGAAGAAACTAAAAACTACTATTAACTATTAATCAGCAGATTACTCTTCACTGTCCTTCATCAATGTCAAACCTAGGTGTGGCATCAAACAATTTTCAATTACAGCATCAGAAGAACATTGACTGCAAGACTTATCATGCAATTTCAGATTAAAAAGTCTTCGAATAACAAAATGCTTTATGAATGCTTAAAATCTACATATACCTTGCCAAACACTGTCGTCCCATTAGAATTTGTTACGTCATTCTAAATCTCCTCAAGTTGTACATAAAATGTCTAAGCACAGCTCTGCTTAGCGTGTTTCCTGCTCTGTTCTTCGATCTTCAAAGACAATCAACATGACTTTGCTGCCAGCAAAGGAAATAAATCTCCTCTATGAAGCTTTAGATGTCAGATCAGAAGAGAGACTTGTAAGCACCATCACAGAATCAGTAAGACAATTGTTCTTGCTGTTGCACTTCAACTCACTCAAACATCTACACATTTTAATCAGGACGCTATTTAGTTTTTGTCCAGACCATATGTCATTTGAACTTCCAATAGATGCAAAAAATCATAATATACTAGAGGCATATAGTGGTGAGTCACTCTTCTGATATGTGTGATGACTAGTTGTCAAATTAAGATTTTCTTTTTTTGACAGTAAAGATAATTTTATTTCATAAAAAAACAGTACCAGGATGATACAGCAGATTAGTACAAACAATTAGTTACTGGAATTAGATCCCTTATATCTGGAGGAGAATTCCAGCAAAGCATCAAAAAAGGCATTACACCAAATCTTAAGATGCTGAATAAATCTAATTTTTTACAAAACCAATGTTTCCTCCCTACCCTTTAAAGCACCTACGATTTCTTTCAAGCCATATTGTCCACACGATACAAAGGGATTTGCTCATCCATGTCTTCGTTTGCCTTATCCTCACTGACTGACCCTGCCAATCATAATTTAGATTCTCTCAGTTCAAATTGAGATTTTCTATGAACAAGCCTAACAGATAACTACAATAAAGTCGCAAGGAGAAGTACAACAAATGGCAGCTAATATTCTTCTTCTGTTTTCTGAAGCTTACTGTTGCACCATTATGACAAATGCTAAAAATATATACATTGCTTTTGGGAAGTGGGATAAACCCGACCTGACCCTATTCAAGCTGAAAACAGAATTATCCAGTGTTGTTAAAGCACATGTTAATTGCTCTATGTAATTTATGCCAAACTAGCAGTATGCCAGTATCCATCAACAGCACCACTTTCTTCTACTTCGCCTCACCTCACCTCCCCTTCTTCTTTCTGCCTTTCTATCAATTAACAAATTTATTACTGCAACTACTGCTCTACTTTATTGGAAAAATCTAGTGCATCACATATTCATCAAGTACCAAGAACCAATTTGTACCCAAATAACAGAGAGAAGCACAAGATGTTCATAAATCATACATGCTATCTCATTTTTAGCCTATAAAATGACAAGCTACAGTCTAAGCACACATGACAGAAGAAGTTTCACAAAGTCTACTAATATAGTAGAAGAGATTGACAAAGATCTTCATACTCTATAGTCTGTGCAATTGAAAAGAAAAATGAGGTGTTAATAACCTCTAGTGAGATCCAATAGCTAAAGCATAGATATCTCAAGCACTTCAACTTTAGAATACAAATAAATGATCCAAAACTAAAAGAGAAATAACAGTAGTTAGCATCATAATCAAAGAAGCAGCAATAATCAGGATCCTAAAGAAAAGACAAAATAGTGTGTAGAGTTGAAAGATGCCAGAACAAACTGATAGTGTTCAGGGCAATGATATGGAGAGATGATATAATGGGAGAAAGCTTTCTCAGTCAGAAATTATTCAAAATGGAGGAAAAGGAGCTTACTTGATCGGAATTTTGAAATTGGAATTTCGCGTAATTCACGTCTTATGCACAAGTATTCACCTAACAATGCCATCACTGAAAGCCCGGTAACATTCACAACCCACCACGTTATTGAAGAAGGCCAACCTCCATAGACAATACATATTAAAAGATGGATGATGTAGAGTGTTGCTGAAAAATCTAAGCACTTCTTTGCCCTCTCAATCAGATAAAGCAAAACGCCAGCTCTGCATATTGCAACAAAAATATTCAATTATGCATGTTGAACCAGATTTATTGGAAAGTTAGGAAGTCGTTCACAGAATATAGATTTTCTCACCCGCAACTACCATGCGCATAAAAAGTCAAAATGGAAGTACAAATTAGAAAGATAAAAAAGTATTATGTCATATCATTGTCCACTCCTTTTTTGGCTTATTTACGGTTGCATCTCCAATTTCTTTACTTCCCAAGTGTAAGTTCTTCACCGTTTCCAAACATAAGAATAAGAATAGAAGATATTGTAAAACGACTCAACCAGTTAAATAATTCAACGTCAAAGATCATATTAATATGATGTAAAACACTGATCCAATCTCTTTAAACTCACACTCCTGAAAACATTATTATGTATGGACAATCTCTTCAAACTCCCATTGCTACACTTATTATGTATGGAGAACCTCACCAAACATATCAATGCCCAAAAAAAGTTAAGACTGCTTTCAATCAGTAATAGAAGACACAGTTAAAGATGACAATATATGATTTTTCAGCAGGGAAGTCTTCCCAATTCAGATTCTTCTTTTAGTTCCAGCTTGGGTCATGGGAAGGTGGATTTATGGAGCTAAACAATCATTTCTACTTAGTTATTTTCTTAACTATGCATCTATGCCCAGCATTAAGAATATTGTCCCAACATTAATTTAGATCCCAAAAAAAAAAAAAAAGCAAAGACCTTGCTAAACCAAAAGCTTCAACTTTATGGAGAAGACACAAAAGAAGGGAAAAAAAAAGCAGAAATCTCACCCTGCAAGTGAACTGAGAATAAATGAGGCAATGACGCACCATCCAGTGACGGTGGAAGCAGTAACAGTAGCATAATCAAAGAAATATACAAGACTAATTCGAGAAACACGAGTTCCAACAAGAATTGTCATGAATATCCCCAGCGTCAAATAGTATAGACATTGAAAACACACAATCTGCGCAACAATAAGCCATGGATCCCACACTGCCGTTCCATAGAACATGACTTTTTCGATCCTCTTTCACCAATAATTCCAATTTCTCTAAAAATTGCACCGAACAAACAATCAATTGATTGAGTAAATTCAAAGCAAAGAATAATTTAACAGCGCTATAATCAGAAACCCTAATTTCGGCGGAAATCTGAGAAATTGAGCTGATGGAAAGTAAAATCAAAATTCTGAATCTGAAAAAGAGCATAACAAGGATGAGTTCGGTGGCAATCGTCTCCGGTCTCCACCTAAACTCTTTTTCTTTGTAAAAGCATCGTCACAACCCACATAACATTTTGTTTTATTTTATTTTTACCTTTTTAAAGTTAAAATAGATCAAATAAATTTAATATTTAAAAATTACGTAAAAAATTTTATGAATATAATTTTTTTATAATAATACAATAACATATTCACGTATGCATACAATATTTCTATTCTCATAAATCAAAATTATATTTATATAATTTGAAATTCAAAAAACGAAAATGACACATATTTTATGGCTTAATTGGCCTATAGACTTTTGGATGTTGAAATTTTTGAACCCTTCTTTTAATTGGAATTACGAACATGAATATTTGATTATTAGGTCTCCAGAACTTTATATTGCTAAAGAGTTGGATACCACAACATATGACCGCATAGCGCAGTGGATTAGCGCGTTTGACTTCGGATCAAAAGGTCGTGGGTTCGACTCCCACTGTGGTCGACACTTTTCGTTGATTTTATCAGCTACTACATTTTCATTTTTATTACTGATAACATGGCACTAATAAAATGCTTTACATATTGTTACAAAACAATTTATTCATTCCAAATTTCGTGCATGAAAGCTGCAACATTGACTGAATATCAAGAGATTAGTCATTTGTTTCTGCAACTTCTTGCCTGGAAATGTACACTCAAACAGACAATACAGCTTGTTGCAATGGCAGTGTCCTAATTCCGGTCTCTCTATTAATATCGCAAACAAATGAGTCAGGGACAAAAAAGGAAGAAGATTATGTCATTCAGAAACAGCCAACTATGACTCCTCTTGCTTAGCAGCAGTCTTTCTTCTCCTGGTAGTTTTCTTTGCTGTTACTGTTGCCTTTACCTTTTCCTTTTCCCCAGCTTCAACTTTTTCCTCATTCTCCACTGGAACTTTTACGGAGTTTATTTGGCTCCGTAGCCGCAAAATCTCACCTTTTGCTGCTCCCATTTCTTCTTCCAATTTCTTTGCTCTCTTCTCAAGACTTTCGCGTTCCTTGCCAAGTTTCATCACCAGGCTATGGGCATCTTCC
Organism: Solanum pinnatisectum; assembly: GCA_035578085.1. Taxonomy (NCBI): domain Eukaryota; kingdom Viridiplantae; phylum Streptophyta; class Magnoliopsida; order Solanales; family Solanaceae; genus Solanum; species Solanum pinnatisectum. The sequence goes on along the minus strand of CM069078.1, from coordinate 52,871,665 downwards.
AAATTTTCTTGGGCTTCTTGTGAAATTAGCTTCTGCTCAGAAACAGACTGTTGGAGCACTTCTTTCTCGTCTTCGAGGCTAGAATTACGAGAAGTAGCAAGCTCCAGCTCTTCTGCAAGTGCCAACACATTTCGGTTAATCTCGTCAAGAGATTCTGTAGCCTTTTCTAACTCGTCTTCCAGACTCTTTCGTAACTCTTTCTCTCGTGTAATTTGAGACTCCAGAATTTTTAACTCTTCTTCCAGTGTTGCAACAATGCTCTTTTCTTGTTTCAGTTCATTAGCAGCATGTTCTGCTTTCTTATAGACATCAACTAGCTCTGTCTGTAAGCTATCACGATTTTCAGAAACAGCTGCTAGTTCATCTGACATAGTGTGCATTTCTTCATTTGTCTTCTTTAGAAGCTCCCTAGTAGTGGTCAACTCAGTAGCTAAGAGCTCTGCACCGTGTTTTGTTTCATCGATGTTCCTCTGTAATGATGTCCTTGTTTCCTCCAATTCCATCTGAAGTTTAGAAACCTCAGCTTCAAGTTTGGAGCGAAGATCCCTCGACTGCTCTAGTTGTACTGTTATATCAGAAACTTCACTTCTTGAATTCTCAAGACTTTCCTGAGTGACTTCAATCTCTTGCTTCAACTTGTTTACATTGTCCAGCTCAGCATCCACCATTCTCCTAAGGTTTTCTTTTTCTCGAGTCAGATCAGCAATTAGCACTTCATTTTTACTTGCTTCACTCAAGGCAGTGCCAAGTTGTTCCTCAAGCTGGTTTAGTCTCTTCTCTTGTTCCCCCAACAGCTTCGCATCTGAAGCCACCTTCTCATCAGAATTGGACTTGAACTCACTGTATTCCTTTTGAATAGCATGAAGCTCTTTTTTAGATTCATCTCTCTCAAGGAGCAAAGAATTTAATTGCACATTCAGGTTGTCTTCTGATACACGTTTCAACTCCAGTTCTCTCTCTCTTTTCTGGATTTCATCTTTAAGTTCTTTGATTTCTGAAGTCAAATTCATCAGCTGATCCTGGGATTGCTGATACATAGAGCTCAAACTATTTACCTCCGATTCTTTTTCAGCTAGTTTAGAGGTGCTACTCCAAAGACTCACCTCTTTATCTTTGATCTCTGTAGTAAGCAAAGTAATCTTTTCTTCAAGAACTTGTATCAAATCAAGCTTCTGTTTAAGCTCTTCCTGCAATTTCTTCTTATCCTCCTTCGTATGCATGAGGTCATTTTGAAGGCCCTTGATCTCAAATTTGAGCCCTTCAGCAATTTTTTTTTCGTTTTGCAGCTCCTGACCAAGGCTTATTACTGCAGTCTTCGCTGATTTTAACTGATTAACCAGAGCTTGCCGCTCTTCACCTTCTCGCCTAATTAGCTTATTTCGATCTTCCCTTTCGTTCAGCAATTCAGACTCAAATTGCTTCTTCATTGAAACAAATGCATCTTCCTTGTCCTTCAGCTTATTTTTCATCTGAGTACATGAAAGCAGATCATAATTAGTAAAAGCAACCCAAGAAACTAAAACTTATTCTTTCTGCCTATAATCTTACAATTTAAAATGAACTTTAAGCTAATAGTCTAAGCATGTAAAGATCACTTGCAGGTGTTTTATGTTTAAATTGTTTGAAACAAGTTCAGGCCAAATGGTGACTAATTCAGACAAGCTTGCATCCGCACCCGCACCCGCACCCCACCTTAAACTAATTATATTCTGCAGTCTCTACTAAGAAAAACGTTGCTAAAAATATATTGTATAAGAAATGTATCTACTAAAAAATGTTGCTAAGAATATATTGTACCTTTAGGTGCAACAATTGCATCATGCAATAGATAAACAATGTTGGTAAGATTACAGCTGACAAAAGATATAGAGAGCTTACGGATTCAATGGTTGCAACTGAAACTGCCTTCTCATTTCGAGCCAAGGCATAAAGAGAACCAAGAACGCCTGAACCAACAACACCAAGTCCATTAAGTAGAGAAATGAAGGCATTCCCTGCACTTCCTTGGATTGTTTGCTGGTTACAAGAAAGTATTGACTGAGAACATATAAAGCTGAGGAGAATGTAGAAATGCAAGTATAGCAGAATTTATTCTCTCAATCATTTTTCAAGGAAATACTAGGGATAAATTCAGACCTCTGTTTCCTCTTTCTGTGGCTGCCCTTGAGAATCTGTTTAGTATGAGAGCCGAGTTAGTCACACTGATAAAGGTTTCAGGGGTTATGGGGTATAAACTCTTCACTAGTCGAAGTACTAACTAGTTCACAGTATCTGGAAAAACCTTTCAGATATTGACCACAATCACAAATAACAAAATGTAAGTCATTCCAGTTAATCATCAGGAAAATTATGCTAGTTATTACTAGTCATTTACCAGAACAACAAAATACAAAGCAAATGAGTATAAATGCACTCACTTCTGATAAATAAGCCCAGTAATGAATAACTATCGAAAGAAGCAATGTTATCTGTCTTTGATATGAATATGTACTTCCTTGTGCTACGTTTACATCTCGTCACCGCAACATTTAGAAGTGTTTTCTTATGCTACATTATCATCTCCTCACTGCAACATTTAGAAGTGTATACTTTCACCATGACAACCAAGGTGAACAAAGTTATCACACACAGGAGACCCCACTCTTATTATCCAGATGCAGTTAACTTGCACTGTCATCCTCTTAGATTTAACTAGAAGCAATTATTGATGGCTTTTTTTGAACTGTAAGCATTAATTTGCACACGAAGGAAGAAACAAATTGGACAGCAAGCACTTATGCCTCCCAGAAGCAATCTTATTAATAAAGGGGAAAAAAGGAGATATCTAATCCAAATCTGAAGGGAAAATACCATTTAGGAAACAAGTATAATGACTAAATATTATTTAGAATGCATAAACTTGGACACTTAGGTTAGGGATCCATTGTCAATTCCAGAATACCTTTCAGAGGCAAGATAATATATTGGGCACAACCCTCAAGTCTGTCAACTGTTGAGATACATTAGTTCCAGTGATAATAAGTTCAAAACCTCACATGACTCAAACTGAAAACTGCTGTTTTTCAGCCCAGAAAAGAAGAAAATAAGCACTTGAAATTACTGCAACCATTTTAAGTGCCACATAAGCAGCAGACTGCCATACCTTAGATCTACCTAAGAATCGCCCAAAACAATATATTGGGGACAACCCTTAAATCTGCCAATTGTTAACACATATTAGTTCCAGTGATATTCAAAACCTCACATGACTCTTAACTGAAAACTGCTGTTTTTCAGCCAAGAAAATAAGCACTTGAAACAAATGCAACCATTTTAAGTGACAAATCAGCAGCAGACTACCATACGTTCGATCTACCTAAAGAATCGCCAAATCTTGTTGTCATTAATTCAAACCATCTCAACTGATAGAAAAAAAATAAATGGCAATGAAGGTAAATCCCTAAAAATAATAATCTATTGTTAACTACAGTGAATTACTTCAAGAAAGCCGTATTGGTTGCCATGTAAGTCACCGAAATGGCCCTAGTTTTTATCATATTCATGGATTCTACAGACTAAACACATGGCAACTAAACGAAAGTAAGAACCCTTTACTAAATCATCTTCTCATTAATTCGAAACATCACGGATAGAAAATGAGTAAATGACAACAAAGGTAAATCCCTAAAATAAGAATCCATTGCTAACTATAGAGCAATAGTTGAAGAAATTCGTACTGCTTAACATTTAAGCCACTTAAATGGACATAGCCTTAATCATATTCATCGATTCTATTAACTAAACGCATTTTGACTTAAAAGAAACGGAGAACACCTTTGCTATATTATCTTTGAACTGTCAGCTGATAGAAAAAGACTAAATAGCAATGAAGGTAAATCCTAAAATAAGAATCTATTACTAACTACCGTGAATTAATTCAAGCAATTCTTACTGCTTAACATTTAAGCCATACCTAGCTTTTATCATATTCAATCAATTCTATTAACTAATAAACACATTGTGTCTTTGCTAAATTATCTTGTCATTAACTCGAACCATAAACTAATAGAAAAATACTATAAATCACAATGCAATTACTTCAAGAAATTCATTGACTCTACCAACTAAATAACACATTACTACTTAAAGAAACTGAGAAATTTTTTTTTCTTTCAACTCAAAGCAAAGGGGGCAAGAATGATTTACCTGTTGACAAGCCTTCGACAGCTCTTGCCCTCAAATTGAGAAGTGGAAGAACTGAGAACCCTACAAAAAGAATCGTTCTTCTGTTGCAGAAATCACTTTCCTTTTGATTTTCCGAGTGCATACTCGCCATAACCGGTCTCTTGTTTCTACATTTTTGGGCAATTCTTGGGCAAGAAAGCAGAAGTGTAAATTGGGAAGAGCATAATGAAGAAGATGAAGCAGAAAATGGAGAATGAGGAAAACAAGAAGTTGCCATTATTAAGTTAGTGGATTTCTCTTGATTTCAACTCACAAAAAGTGATAAAAATATTTCAGAGGCCAGTGATTGCTCTTATATGTTAGTACTAAAATTAAAATTATGAGGACCAGATTACCCTTGCTTCTAATTGTCCCAACTCCTTCTACTTCGGGGGATTTCAGTATTTTAAACTCTAATTACTCCCTCCAAATTTGGATTTATAATTATGCATAATCAAATAAAAATTTACAATTTATAAGATGGAATCGAACTTACTAACCATGTGAAAATTTAGGTCAAATATATTTCCACCGTAAAGATGAGCTAAGCTGTGGGATTAATTGAGTGGGTAGATTTTGGGTATAAATAGTTCTAATTATTTTATTAAAGAATTTTTTTTTAGAGGTGTGATGGATTTTATTGTTTTCAATCGGGTATTAAATACTTATATTGAGAGTAATTAATTAAATTTAGATTTGCTCCAGTTAGGAAGTTTTGTATATTTTTGGGTGGGTAAAATGTTCACTAGTAAAAACGATTTTGTAACCCTACGAGGTTCCAATGTCTGAGAGATAGTTTGACTAAAGAGGAAAGAATATTTATTATTCCACTATAATTTTTATGAAATGAATTTTTTACCAAAGAAATAAAAAAAAATATGAATTATAAGCGAGATGCATGATATCATTGGTATAATATGGTGATTTGAATTTCGAGAGTTAAATAATATTTTCTTTGATCGTAATATTTAGTGCATATTTTCTCCTAGAATAAAACTATAAATGTTACTTCCTCCGTTCACTTTTAATTGTCATGATTTATTTTTTTAGAGTCAAATTATAAGAACTTTGACTAAAATTTTATGATGTGTATTTTCATCATTTTGATATGCAAAAAATTGCAAATTATAGTACTTTTCGTATAGTTTTTTAATATCTAATTTTTTGTTTAAAATATCGAATTAATATAATCTAATTTAATTTTAAAAATTAATTAAATTGATTTTTAAAAAGCATAACATGACAAATAGAAGTGAACGAAAGAAATAATTAGGTCTAAAATTTAGAAAGCATAGAGTCGGACATATTTTTACCTTCAATCCACGTAACGAAGGCCACGTGTCATTTTGATGAATATATGCCAAATGACAGTGGGAGCACCTTTATCCATAACCTTATCATTTTTTCCTCTTTCGACTCTAAGCCATTTTCGACATGAGCCTAAATGATCAAATTCATCATAATGTCGTTGTCCACATTTAGCTACCATTTAGTTCAAGTTTTAAAAAATTCTTCACAAATTATATTTGGGTGAAGTTTTTGGTGAAGTTTTATTATGTGTTTGATCTCAATTTTTTTCAAAAATATTTGACTATTTCAAAAGGTATGATTTATATTTATAAGTTTTAAAAATTATTTAAAACACCCATAAATTTATATTATCATTTTATAATGAATATGTTCTATTAAAAAATAATCTTATAATATAATTGATACTAATCAATAATAACAAAATAACAATATAGGCAAGACAATACATTAATCATTTACTCAAACTTGTCACTGATTCAATTATAATTATAATTCATTAAACACAAATTGTTCTTTTTTTCAATTTTATCACTCAAATTAGTATCAAACTTTTCCAGAGGAGGTAGTTACAAATATTAGTTGGAATTAATGAAAAATAGGTATTTTTTATAAAATATAAAAATTTGGGGTAATTTTTAAATTTTTTTTAAATTCTCAAATATTAGAACTTTGCTCAAATACTAGTTTTTTCAAGTATTTGGAAACTTGGGATACTTGGCAAATATATATATATATATATCTGCCAAGTTATATTACCAAACACCACTTTCCAATTTTTTCTTAAGTTTTTTCCAAGTATTATTGGGGCGAAACAAGTCCGTAATTAGTAGTTTCTATTTGATTATATATTTTGAAGTTAAAAATTGAAATATTAAAATTATGTTTCTAAAATTTAAAGTTGTGTTTGAAAAAATACATTTTAGTTAAAAAAAAATTGATTTGTGGAGAAAAAATTAAATGAAATTTCTCCAATCAACTAATTTGGACCAGTTTTTGAAATTTAAATATTTAAAAAAAAATATTTAAAGATAAATTTTTAAGATCTGATTCAATATCCGCTTAATTCTCTTGTGAGATTACATGATTCGCATACGTAGTAGATATACTTTTAACTGTTTAACTTGTAGAAATTGTGACAAACTAAAATCATCAAGTACTTTAATTTTTACTCATCCTTTTTAATCAAATGGTCCCTTAGGTTTGGTTTGGAGTAATTCTGTTGTACAAATTAAGCACTTCTAATCCAACTGAGTTTTTCTTATTAAAAATTACCACATGTGTTCCACACCATCAAGTCTCAAATGAGAATCACTTAATTAGAAAAAATTAAGTGATTCTCTATTTTTCGGGTTTTTTTTTTTAGAGCTGAAATTGGAAAACAAAAAGATTAAATTAAATTGGGTAAGAAAACATCTTTATTGAGCTCATTTATGTTGGCGTTTACTTTATTTATTTATTTTTTTTAATCTTAATTGGAATTTTTTTAAGGTACAACAAAATATTTATTGTAATTGATTTTAATTTTTTTCTTTAAAGGAAAAATAGTCCTATTTCTCCGTGGAAAATGTTTTGAACTTGGTTCTTAGGGTTAAAAAACTTTGTTCAGAAGGAGAATTTGTTATATATAGTATATTCTCTCTCTAACTTCTTTATTACAACTCCTTCCGTATATATGAATGTACCTATTTCAATTTAAACAAACAATGTTATAAATCCCTAACTTATCGTACTACTTTGCTAGCTCCTTCACAATACCCTTTTGACTATCAATGGCCTATATACGTTGCATTCAATGAAAGGATTCAAGCAATTAAAAAAGTAGTTAATAGACATAACAAACCAAGTTTTCATACAAACTGAACTGAACGGAATTGGAAATAAACGAGAAGAACATTGATCAACTGCAAAAATTAAACATGCATGCACGCAGTGATCCTTTTAGGTAGACTAGATGTTCTTCTTAACTAACATTACATAACTTAAATTAACATAACAAAAGAGGACATGAATGTCCATAAGCTATCACGATCAGCAGCTATCCCCAATGTAAAACTCGACTTTCACTTCCGACCTCTCATCATTCTTCCTTGCACCACGACGTCGTTTTTTAGGATCTTTCACCGGCACCCGCTGTTCAAAGTAAGGCACCACATCATTAGATCTACATTCGGAGCTGCAAAACTCCGTATCTCTGCTCAACCACAAATATATACTATTTATTTATTATGATCCAATATATAAATTTATATGCATGTCACCAATTACCTGTGGAAGAAGATTTCTTCATGCTCTAGGCTCTTTTTGCAGATTTTGCATCTCCGTATTTCGCGCTGCAGATATTTTTCCTTATATCCCAGCAAATGTACATGACTTTGCTGTTCTGCTCTTTGACGAAGAGTATTACCAAGAGTTTCAACATCCTCCTGAAACTCCAACTCACAGTCCATGTACCTGTATATATATTCAAACTATCAGAACAGACAGAGATCGACATATATAGCATTAGAATAGACAGAGATCCAGATTACCTATGAATAATTCGGTATCTAGGAGAATGAATCACAACACGAGTGTAGTTCTCAGAATTTTGAACACCTTCAAGTGAAATGTAGGCGGCATGACCATGATTGACGCACTTAGCAAAGGGAGTTAAACTCATCACTGGTAAGGGTTTGGAGGAAGCCAAAAGACAAGGCTGCAGGGAGTTAATAAAGCCATGAGTCAAGCTTGTAGTAGCATTTGATCTTGTAGCAGCAGCTTCTTTCTCAATTACGATACGTGATCGTGCCCTAAACCCATCTAGAATCTCTTTTCTCCCCACATTCACTGTAGTATCAATGAACCTTTTTATTGTTTCTGCCTTTTGCTCAGCTGAATTTTCCATGAAGATGTATGAGAGTCCAACCTTAGACCATCTGTGACACAAAATTCATATATACAAGTTTATTATCATCATGATTATACATACATATAAATAATCCATGAGAAGGCGTAACACAACAAAAATGCAACCAAAAGAAGAAAAAAAACCTGAGTTTATGGTGTGTTTGGTACGAAAGAAAATGTTTTCCACTGGTTTTCTTAATGTGGATCTTGTGTTTGGTACGCGAAACCCTATGAGTGTAGAGGGTGGAAGGTAAGGTGTGGGGTGATGGAGATGGAAGCTACGGGGGTGGGGCGGGGGGTTGGGTGAAGTTAAGGTGTAGGGTGGTGGGGATAAGAGCTATGGGGGGTGGGGTGGTGGAGATGGGATATGTTGGAGGGTAGGAAAAAATAATAAACGTCAGTTATGAAGATTTGTTTTTTTACAAGGAAGTTATTTTTTTCATTTTAAAAAAACAAAAATTGTTTTCCTAAAACAAATGCTAACCAAAAATTTTGAATAGCAAAAAATTGAAAAATGTTTTCGTCTGTATCAATGACGCCCTTAAAATTCTATATACCAAAACAAAAAGATTCACTGAATTGTAACAAGTTTTCTTTAGTGTACAAAATTGAAAAAAGAAAAGAAAAATGAGAGAGATCAAATAACATTAATTAAAGCTCGAGAAGTACTTGTGCACATCAAGCACAAAAGATTTGGTTTGCAAAACGTAAAATAAAGACATAAAAAACTTTGAAAACATATATTAAAAAAAAATGATTTAGCTACAAAATCAATCGCCCGTAGCATAACATGATCTTTTGATAAAACCTTGTTATTAATGACAGATTTTTATTGTTTAGCTACTAAAAATACATCCATTTTCATGTGTGAATCAAGAAAATCTGGCTACTAATTTATTTATTTATTTTTGTAGAAAATTACCGGGCAGACTTGGAATAAACTTGGACTTCACAAAAGTAGAACCATGGAAGTCTGAAAGTTCCCTGCAGGAATATTTTTTAGCACTAACATTCTTTTAGAAAGAAAATGTAAAAAAATAAATGCAGCTTTCAACGTAAGTTTGTATTAATTAAAAATAATACTACTAATAAGCAACTTGAATGAATGAAAAATTGGAAGCCATACCAAAAGATGTGTTTGATTGTTCATCATTTTTTGAGAAAAAGAGAGTTTTATATTAGTAAATAGCTCTCTTTTTTGCTACGTGCCTAATGAGCAATATTGCCTTGGGTTAGCACCTTAATAAATACTAAACACACTCGCAAAACAACAGAAAACTACTCATTACAAATTCACAGAATACACGTGTCTTTTGGAAGCTAACAATACATCAAAAATATTGAGGTAAAAAAAAGGGAATATTTTATTAATTTTTTTTTTTTTAAAAAAAAAAACATCTATTTCTCCATAAATTCCTATATAAATTAACTTATATAACACGAGTAACAAGTAATTGTTACTGAACTATGTCACACTTTTGAATGCATATAACATTTTAATGACGTTGAGTGCATATAACATTTTAATGACGATAAATTGTTATTTTTCGTTTTTTTTTTTTGAAAAATCAGTTTTCAGTATTTAAATATAAAAAATCAAATGAATTTACATTGGATGAAAATTGAATTATCTATTAACAAAATGCATTATCTGTCGAGATTGGGTGAATACTTTTATTCTTTTATTTTTTATTTTTTTATTTTTTTATTTTAAAAAAAAAAGGTAAACATGATTTGTGCAATTAGTCACACGTATGTTGCATCAAATGTGTTGTTACTTGAAGAAAACAAAATCAGTTGGTTGAGAAAGGTTCCAAAATTTGCTCAGAAACACGCGTTTTTAACCTCATTAGTTGATTCTCTTTTGTTGTTTTATTAACTGGAAACTATCGATCGTTTAAAGTTCAAAACATCGCCTGACTTAAAAATCGTGAAAGTATTTTCTTTTTTGTTTCGCATTTCTCATCAAATGAGCTGAAAGCCACTTGACTGTAAGGAAAGGGGATTTTTTCATTACTTCAACTAGTACCGATTGATGGGAGAGAGACATATGTGGATTTCTGAATTAACCTGTCCTTGTGCTTACCAACTATCTAGATATTTTCTTTGTTTATGATGATCAATAGTATGGACAATTATAACTGTATGAGTTTTTAGTTTGATAATTTATGTAGTTATTAGTTAGTATGGCGTAATTAATAAAAAAAGATAGCCAACAATCATTTACGACGTTATATCAATGATTTAAAATTTTAAAGCGGGAAGAAAACCTAGGTATGATTGTTTCCTTTAATTACTCACGACCTTTAATAGTTAGATTAATTCGTTGAGTGACTAATTTAGAATTCGCGGTAATTATAGCAATGAATAATTTTATAGTTACAATGTCGACGATTAATTTACGTCGTAATTATTATATCAACGATTGTTCAAATTGTTGTGTCAACGATCATTTTATGATGTTATAGTGTCAATGATCACTTTATGTCGTTATTATGTCAACAATTATTCGTGTCGTTATATCAACAATTTGAGAATCTAATCGAAGTATAATAAAATCTAGTTACTAGTGTTTTATTTAATTACTAACGACATTTAACCGTTAGATTAGTTAGTTAAGCGACTATGCCCTCGGGGTAATTATGTCAACAATTATTTTCTGTCGTTACATATGTCCACGATTACTCGTGACATTATGCCAATGATCATTTTATGTCGTTGTTATGTCCACGATTACTTGTGTCGTTATGCCAATGATAATTTTATGTCGTTATTACGTCAACAACTATTTGTGTCATTATGTTACTGATCCTTTATGTTGTTAACAGTAGAGATCTCATAGCTAGGATTAGAGAAATCAATGATTGTATTGATGAATAAAATTATTGAGTACATACTCCTTGTATGGGGAGACAATTGTAGAGTCCTAAGTTAACTATACTTTGAATCCTACTACAATATTTGTTACTACTATAATAATAAAACAATTATAAATAATCTAATCCTAGTCAACTTCAGCTAATACAATAAGTAGCAGCCTAGTCGATATATATAAGCAGTCTAATCCTAGTGTGACTCTAATTCTACAGCAGTGTTGTAAACTCGTGTGTTGTAAACACGTCAGTCAGCTTCGTTGGACATGTTCCTTTGACATGTTTCAATCATCAGCTTCCTTCATCTTCAACACTTCCCCTCAAACTAGAGAGTAGAGGAACGATTAAACTAGCTTGCTTCGAATACCTAGCAAAACCTTATTTTGTCGTTGCTTCAGTATGAATATGATGTCAAGTCGTTGCTTGTGATAGTTCATCTGCATATTGATACGAGTAGTCCCACTAGTAAAAACACTTAAGCGCAATATGATAATTTCTACCATAGATTTGACATGACTCAGTACTGTTCCTTTCCTTATTTCCACTTGGGAAACTTTGATTATTTGGAGAACCTGATCCATATTAAGTGTTCTGAGAACCTGTTCTCTGTCCAACAGGCTTGAAATATGTTTCTCTAGAGTTGATGTTGTTGTTTTATCTTCCCCCTATCTCTTTCAGCAGATAGTACTGTGTTATGGTTTGTTGTAGCACCTCTTCTTCATCTTCCCTTGTATCAAAACCCGTGAGAGCATTAACAAATTGATTAAGGGTTTGATATGGTGTCTTACCTAACATGAAAGTCCTGAAGGTCTTGTATTTGAGACCTAAACCTCTTGCAAAATTAATTACTTTGTTATCTTCGTCCACATGTGTGTGAATGGCTGCAAAGCCATCACATATGCCTTTGAATCCCTTAATGTATTCATCAATCTTTTTAGTTCATAGCCCAACAATTTGTAGTTGTTGTTTAAGTTGAAACATTTTATCTTTTTTGCTTGAAGATAAGCTTTTTCCAAGCATTCACACATCTCCTTAGCAGTTCAGTAACCCATAATTACGTACATGCTTTCTTCAGTCAAGGTGCCTGAGATCCAACTCCTTAACAACATATTTTTCTCCTTCTAATCATCAATGGTACCTCTATCTTTTGCATCCTTCTCAACCACTGCAACTTCCCTAGAAGCCTATCTAGTGGAACAACTACTTTTAGTTGGTTCATTCTTTGAGATGAGATATGTTAGTTTCATTACCTGAATTAATTGAGATATTTGTGTCCTCCATATGAGGTAGTTTGTTGGCATAAGTTTAAGGGCAAATTACAGAAATTACATACTTTTAAGGCAAAATTACAATCTATTCCTTAAAAGTTTATAATTACAGAAATCCCTCAAACGGATACAATAATATAAGCTTTGATACATTAATCTGATGCGCGAGATACATTAATCGTTAAGTAAGATACATTACATTTTATACACGATACATTAATCTGATGTACATTTTATACATGATACACTAATCTGATGCGCGAGATACACTAATCTGATATGCGAGATACACTAATCTGATGCGCGAAAATGAAGGATTTTGGAGATTTGTAAAACTTATAGGGGATAATGGTAATAAGTAAACTAAAATGTGGGATTTCTGTAATTTTTCCTAAGTTTAATGGCACATGCGGCAATGAGTTGGTAAAGTGAGGAATCGACATAAAATTGTTATAAGGGACCGTTGCAATTTATAGTGTAGTTTTTTTTTTATCAATACTCAGAGAGCGGATACCATGTAGGAATCTCACATCTAGGATTAGAGAAATCAATGATTGTATCGATGAATAAAATTACCGAGTACATACTTCTCATATAGGGAGACAATTGTAGAGTCCTAAGTTAACTATACTTAGAGTCCTACTACAGTATCTATTACTACTATAATAATAAAACAATTATAAATAATTTAATCCTAGTTGAAATATAATCCTTGTCGTAATCTAATCCTAGTCGACTTCAACTGATACAATAAGTAACAGCCTGGTCGATATATATAAGTAGTTTAATCCTAGTGTGACTCTAATTCAATGATGTTGTAAACTCAAATGTTATGTAACGTCGATCGAACCGTTGAACATTCGTGTGTTCAACATTAACAATTTAAATATTATTATTTCCTTTAACTATTAACGACCTTTAACAATTAGAGTTGTTCATTTAGTGATTATGAACTAAACGGTTACTTCACCTTAATCATATCATTTATTTTCAATCCTGTAAATCTATTTTTAAATTACTTTCATTTATTAGCATATATGTCTTATCACCTTGAAGCATGTAGATCGACTAGATCGATAAATACTCAAATCAAACTTGTCCATCATTTTGGGCACACGGATATTGTCAATCTATTAGCGATGGCTATAATTCTGCAACACCTAGTACTTTTGGACTATATTAAACCATTTTAGGTACATAAATGGATTCGAACCCAGTGAAATTGTTTGTACCTGGGTGTAAAAGTGGAGTCTTAGGTGTGGGAGGTGTATTGGGTATGAATCAAGGTCATGAGAGAACTTAAATATAAAGTCGAGTTAGAAAGTTTTTCTATCGATTAATTTTTTGTATAAATTCATACAAGAGTCAACTTCAAATAAATATTTATCCTAAAATATAAAAAGTTATATGACCATTATATAACAAATTAAAGGTCTACAAATTTAATTTTTATTCCATCAAATCATCTGACATTCCTACAAAATATTATGATCGTTTTACTAAAAAGTAGAAGAATTGGGAAATTGTGCGTCCATAAGTGCCATCGTTCTCTTTATGGTGTCTGCACTTTGGACCGTATAATTTCCCCCTAAATTTCCAACATTCTATTTATTTGTTCGATCGGAGTACTCACTACATTCCCGTTGTGTTGTCTGCACTTTTGGCATCGCACAATAACCGACAATTTTTTTAAGGCGAAAGAGTCTGGTCGACTCTTATACTTGTATGTGTTTGTATTGTGAACCTTTTTACTTAATTATTTGTCAATTAAACTCTTAAACTCAATCAAAATGAGCCTTTTAAACCCCTCCAATCATGTGTGTAGCTGACTCTCTCTTACATAAATAAGATGTCATATTCACATCAGATATGTTAATGTCATGTCATAATTATTTTTAAAAGTATTAATCAAAATTAAAAATTTAATTATATTCTTTAAAAGTAAAACCTATTACATTTTCTCCCATTCCCACTGTTTCACGGCCCAAGTCGTCGACGCCGTCGCCATTTTTGCCGGCGAAACCACTCATATTCCTTCCGCCTTCATCTCCGCCGCTCATCATCACCATTTTCCTTTCCTCCTCCAACCTCCACAAAACCAACAACCTAAGCCACCGCACCAGATCTAGCCGAACACCATCACCATTTTTCGCCGCCATGATTAGATCCTCGCACCCTCACCACCTCAATCTCCTCTCCGCTGACCATCCACACCTCTCTCTCTCCCTACTGCGTATCAGTGGTGTCCGGCGAGCACCACCAGCGCCGCTCTCTCCCTCCGTCGGTGAATTAGTGGACTCAAGGAGGTGCCCAAGATCATCTAAACAGATGAAAATAGATTGTGGAAAAGAAAGAAAAATGGGTTGGGCAGGGGATGAATATGACTGAAAAGGAGGTGTAATGGGTGAAGAAGAAAAGTTTTTTTAATTAATGGTTTAAAAAAATGATTCTTTAATAATTTTAAATACTTTTTTAAGTAAAAATGCTCCTCACTCACCTTAATAGGCGTGTAGTTACACACTTTTGCCAACTCGGACCTCTAATGCCACATAAATTTGGTTAATGATCAAAAGGGTTTGTTAAATTGTGTTTTATTAAGTTTAAGAGTTCATTTGACAAACGGGTAAATAAAAGAATTCACAATATAAATTCATACAAGTACAAGATTCAGATCATTTTGTCTTTTTTTAGAATACTTTATTCTTTGAATTTTTCATTCTCAGCAACCCTAGGACGATTTTCTCTCCCCTTCTACTCACCCTTTGGCACTAAGGTATGTTACTATAATGTGTTGCAAAGTATTCTTAGTCATTAGTTATGAATTCCCAACCAGATTCTACACCACAATTTTAGGATTTTTAAAAAAAAAATAATTTCAAGATTCAAGAAAGATTTTTGTGGACGTTTTTCTCCTTCCATGATCATATTTTTGTTGGGTATTTGGAACAATTAAGGTATGTAAGGATATTTTCAAGTGTCGAAATATCATTGTTCCTTCCACGATTCATTTTCCATGTCCACATATATAATTGTCTCCATAAACTATCCGGTTATGTACAAAAATATACAAACTTTTATGTGTGAGTCAATTAAAGCTATCTTAGACTTACTTACCATTTAGAATTGCACAAAAAAATCCATTTATCTTAGAGAGGTTTGAAGAAAATTTTGAGAAAATATAAATATATTTGTTCATATGGATTTAATTTAAACTCGTAAACCCCTAGAAATTATTCGTATATGCTGATAATTACTCATGGACACTAGTGTTGAAATTTATTATACATATTGAAATTTTACTTTTAACAAAATAAATCAATATTCCAAGTAAAAACATTTTAATTTTCTTCTTCACTTCTTAGAATTATTGTTAATTTCCCCCTTTATTTCTCACAATTATTGTTAATATGCGTTGTCGTAAACTCGTAATTAGATAAGTGAAAAAATCATGAACATAATATCATATTTGAACCAAGTATTTGACAATGAGGACCTATTTGAGCAGAAGTATTAAATAGAGGGAAAATCCGCTCAATTTCACATAAATCGAGGGCACATTTGAACATTTTCCGTTTTCTTAATAATTCCACGTAAAACTTTGGCCATTATATAAACGGGTCGGATGCACCGCCCATCGACAATATAAAGATCCTAAAGTTTGATTCAAGAAAACACGACGACGCCGTATTAAAGACGCAGGAATATTATGGCGGGAAAACCTTTTAAGGCTTTTCAATGTGATACAGTGTTAGGGTTCTTCAGTCGAAGCGAATTGTCGCATTCAAGAAGATGCCGATTTACAAAATTAGGGGAATCGATGTCGATTTCCCTTACGAGGCTTACGATTGCCAGATCGCTTACATGGAAAAAGTTATTCAGTCCCTTCAAAATGTATTATATCTTTCTTCATCATTCATTGGGTTTTTAAGGCTTTTGGATACAACTTCATTGCTTCTGTACTTGTTTTTTGATGGCTTGTGAACCAAGAAGTCTTTTCTGCTGAATTTTTGAAGTATTTAGTGAGTTTAATGTTTCAACTAGTAACCATTTGACATTAGATACTTTGATTGAATAGGGCTTCTGTTGTTGGGAATTAGGAAAATTACCCTAATTTCTGTAGTTTCTTGATAATCACACGTGATTGCACTGGTGGAACAAGGATTTTTAACAAGGGGATTCAAAAAATGCGAACTTGCTATCTGAAGAAATTTTTGAACTACCTTTGCCAATACAATGAGAACTTCCCTCATGTCAAGGGGATTCAAAAGTTTCTCTGTATATATGAAAACAATAATAATTAGTTTTTGTCCTTTTTGCGCAATGTGATGTTCCAACGAAAACCACCTTCCTTAGCTAT
Organism: Solanum pinnatisectum; assembly: GCA_035578085.1. Lineage (NCBI taxonomy): Eukaryota > Viridiplantae > Streptophyta > Magnoliopsida > Solanales > Solanaceae > Solanum > Solanum pinnatisectum. The sequence continues at coordinate 52,854,767 of CM069078.1, read as the reverse complement.
GACCTTGCCACTCGATGGTCCAATCAACATGGTATTTTCAGTTTTCACAGTAAGCAGCTGCACTACCAATTTTTTCCTAAAGAGTAGAATTAACATCTGACATGATAGATACAATATATTTTCTAAAATACAGATTAACTATGTTTACATGAAGTGTTTTTCCATGTCTGTATTCCTTTTTTTTCTTTTTTCTTTTTGTGTAGTCTTAAAAAGCTTCTTGTTTTACTTGATGAATGCTTGTGATGTGACAGAGATCTAACGCATTGCTTGAGAGTCCAACTGGGACTGGGAAGACCTTGTGTCTTCTTTGTGCCACATTGGCTTGGAGGAAGAGTTTGGGGGGTTTCTCAGTCCGGAAGAGTGGAAGAAGAGATCATATTTCCAGTAGCCAGCAGTCTGATGAGTCTTCTCAATCTGAGTCTTCAACATTACCGAGTATTGTATATGCATCACGCACACATAGCCAAATTCGACAAGTGGTGAAAGAGTTAAAGAGGACGAACTATAGGTAGAGTCAAATTGTGATTGCATTATTGAACATGTGGCTTTATTATTATCTTTCACTGTTAGCATATTTTTGAAGTCTTTCAAATAGTCTCCTAGTTCAGTGGCAGCATTTTGTTAAGAAGGTTTCTTATTTGCAATACTTCACATTTACGTATGCCATAAGGTGTCTGATTCTGTCAAATATAATGTGATGTATAGGCCCAAAATGGTAGTCTTAGGGTCTCGGGAACAACTATGCATTCATGAAGAAGTGAGTCAGCTGCGTGGAAAAACACAGACAAATGCCTGCCATGCACTTTGCAAAAAACGCAAAAAACGTTATTGTGCCCATTTTTCTCGCGTTGCAGGTATATTAAGCATATCTGCTTGTACTCAAAATCTTCATGGTTGAGCTGGATTCTGTTTTTGGTTATTGATTCACTTATAAATGTTCCTAGTGTCATTTATGCTTCACCCTTCCCACATCCCAGGTGTATTCTTCTCCTAAGGGAGGTTATTGCACTCTTTATTTTATTAGAAAGTACATTTACCTGCATGGTCAGCTCAAAAATTTAGGCTCTCTCTTTCCTGCTCATATCCCTTCTCAATCCCTATGGAATTATGTAAATAGAAGATAAAAGTCCACATCTTGCATCCAAGGGTGTGACCATGATCAATGAAATTGACAAGGCCATGGGCAACTAGGGTTTAAATCCCAACAAAGTAAAACAAAAAATCCAGGTGTTTCTTTCCATTTGCCTATCTTTGTGGACAAAGTTAGCTGGTACTTCGTACTTTTGCTAGTGGGAGGTAATATGTATCCAGTTTAGTAATCAGGATGCATACAAATTGGCGTAGACAACACTGTTATGGAAAAAAGAAAAAAAAGAGAAAGAAAAAGTATAAGACCAAATATTTGTTGATCTATTGATTTCTTGTCTTGAGGTTACAAAGATTATTTAACCAATTATTTAAAAAGCTAAAATTGGTTGCACTGAGTGATGGGTTTTCAATGTCAGCCTGGCGTCTCTTGCATTGTATAATTTTAAACTACTTTTTAAATTTTACGCTCATAGGACCAGTTCATGCTTTTAATTTTATTGGAGAAACAAATAAGCAAAGATGCAAATTTACTCGGTGGAACATGTGGGATATGATACTGCTAGGAATTTATTTAGCTTTCTAGTTTATAAAGGTGCTGTATGTCAGTATGTCAAACACTTTTGATACTGAGAAAGTATGTATATCCAAATATATAATGATTGGACATATCAAGACCCCTCATAATAGCTAGTCACTATGCACTTGTTTTTTTGGCTTGATCATACTTTATTTGGTAAACTCAGAATCAGTTATTAATTTATCATTTGGTCCTTATATTGTTGCATCATCTGTGTATGATCTCTGTGATAAGGAGACAAGCATCTGTACCTTGAATGTTTAGGCAGATAACTCTGAAGAACACTGAAAAAATTGTCCTATTTAGCTAAATTAAATAACTGGTTTAATTGCTTGTTTGGTTAATTATTACTTCTACTGTCCTATAACATATGTCAGCTATATGCTCTTTGGTATTTTGACTTTTTGAACATCATAAATAATCGACTCCTTGTATAGTTTATGTTTCCTTTCTCTATCTCATCATGATTACCGTTTCTTTTTGTCTGTGTATATACTTTGTGATCTGGAGACAAAATGTGTACCTTGATCTTTTAAGAAGATATTCTTTAAGAACTTAGGCCAAATGTCCTTGTTAGCTGGATGAAATGACCGGTTTATTGCTCATATGACTAAACTTCCTCCTCCTCTGTCCTTTAATGCATGTCTGCTATATGACTTCTTTGATATTACTTGGAAGATCATGTAGTTGATTGCTTGTATAAATAACCTGTATTTCTTTGTCTTATCATGATACAATTTTACTTCTGTATTTTTTTTTTTTGGATAAAGTAATAAATTTCATTAGGAAAGGGGCAAAAGCTTGCCCGTATACAAGAAGTATACCAAATGTGGAAAACCTTACAAGAGGACATGGTTTTTTACAAATACTTCATCTGTATATAACTTTGTGATCAAGAGACAAACATCTGAACCTTGATATTTAAGCAAATTTCTTTGAAGGATTTAGTCAAATTGTCTCTTAAGCTGTATTAAATGGCTGGTTGATTGCTTGTATGGTAAGCTTCTTACTTGTTCTGTCCTGTAACACATGTCAGGTATATGTTCTTTTTTCAGTTTGATTCTGGAATGTCATGAATAGTTTTGCTTGTATAGTCAACTCGTATTTTCTCTCTCATCATGGTTGTCATTTTACATGTTTTTGTTGAGTTTTTACATCTGGAACAATGTGAATCGTTGTTATTGAGGCTGAAGGCTCTTGTGGCCGTTTAACCAGAGAGATTGGATATATTAATGGTTGTTTTATAGCAACAACTCAAATAACAGTTCTTTATTAAGTTTTTTGGTGATCTCAGAAAGATTAAATGTTTCTTTTGATGAGGTAACATTAATTGATGCTTTCGGATAATAAAACCTATACAAGTAGTAACAAAAATAGAGAACGTACACAAAAATATGGTTCTCTACAAATGACATTCAGTTGTCTATACCAATTGGGATGTCTCCTCTTTCTTTCCATTCAAAGGACCAAATAAGTGCTAGGTCTTCTTCTAAAATCCCAAATATGTGTCACCCCTCATTGTCTCGAAAAGGCGATAAAAGTATGAAAAAGTTTCTTCAGAAAGAAGATGCCATTCTTCTGTGTCTTGGTTGGTTTTGTTTGCTTCATATATTATTTCGTCTTTATTGAGGGCCTCATTTGACGGGTCGACAGCCAATCGTAAGGCTGGACCAGATCCATGTCTTGTTTAGCATGAAGAATCACTGGGAAGCACTAGTATGTTTGATTTTTTAGATCGATTATCAAGATCTCATCCCCCCTCGACCAACTTTTTCTCTCTGAAGTTAAGCACTATCCCATCTGGACTGAGATCCATATAATGAATCATTTCAGTTAAATGACTTGCTAGCCGCAATATATCCCCGACACAATCTACATTATAAAGGATGGTTGTTTAGAAATTTCAAAAATGTTCGGACAAAACTTAATGGTAAATTATGAAGTGTCCCATATAAAGAAATAGAACGCTAGCGAAATGACTTACTAGCTACAATATATCCCCAACACAATCTACATTATAAAGGATAGTTGTTTAGATATTTCCAAAAGATTCAGACAAAACTTAGTGGTAAATTATGTAGTGTCCTTTATAAAAAAAGGTAGATCATGTAGTGCCAACAGAAATTTGTAAAAAAAAAAAAAAAAGACTCCTTAATGATCCAAAAAGCTTATCTTACATTGTAGAAATGTTTGAGAAAGAGAAACTCTGCTATATACCCCTAAGCTAGCTTTGGGTGCCTTTCTAGCACTTGCCTCCTACCAAAAGTGATGGAAAAATAGATGAAGTAATGAAAGTAAAAGTATGTGTATAAGAAAGGGTAGTTTGGACTACGAAGCATCCTGCACTCACACATGGTTCAGAGAAGAAGTGCATCCCAAAGGGGTGTGATTTAGGCAGCCTACCTTGGAGAAAGCATCATGGTAGGCTAATGACTTTCTGTCGATCTAATACAATTATACAAAAACATAAAAGGTGATTGTGTAACTAAGCATATGATTTTCTTTTGTTTACTTTTTGTCTTAACTGTGCTTGGTGAATTATGACTGTTTATGCTATTTTGTTATACACAGAGTTCATGAAGATTAATCCTAGTCTCGGAGAGGAGCCTATTGACATAGAGGATTTGGTCAACATCGGAAGAAGCAGTGGACCGTAGGTTTTTCTTGTGGGTCTTGTCATTTAATGCTGATAATATGACTCGACTCACTTCTGGTTCTTTTGTAGGTGTCCATATTATGTATCACGAGAACTTCACAAGACTGTGGACATATTATTTGTGCCTTACAATTATCTTATTGATCGCGGATACAGAAAATCTTTGAATATTCAGTGGACAAACAGTATACTTATATTTGATGAAGCTCATAACTTGGTAAATTGCACCTTCAACCATTGCATCAGTATTTTCTTAGAATGCTCACCTTTGCATCATTTTTCTGTTGTAATTTAAGATTCAATTTTAATATTTTTTGGCTTTTTTTTTAAAACCAGGAAAGCTTGTGTGCTGATGCAGCCTCTTTTGACCTTTCTTCTGGCCTTCTGACAGCTTGCATCTCTGAAGCTAAAAATTGTATAGACCTTTCAATAGAAAGGAGGGAGATGTCAAGTGACAAATCATGTAATCCCGATAACTTTGCCATTCTCAGAGGTAAATTCGTTAATTGCTGAATGAAGTTCTGATAGATGCATTTGACGTGATTTTATTCATGGGTATTTAGCGTATAGTTCATTGCCTTTAATTGTTCAAGACGTGTCTGTAAGGTCCAATACAATCTAAGAGACATTTCTCATTAGAGTTCAATCAAGTCGCCTCTTACTTTCGTTTTGTTGTTTGTTCCTCTCAGTTATTTCATACTAAATTTACTTGTTCAACTCCTTTGTATCTGAGGTAGTATATGGGTGCCGCACACTCTTTAACAGTATGAATCTCATGCAGCACTTCTGTTGAAGCTTGAGAAAAAAATTGGTGAAGTACCCATTGATTCAAAAGAGTTGGGTTTCACGAAGCCTGGACCATACATTTATGAGTTTCTTGCTGATCTAAATATCACACAGAAAACGGCCAACATGCTCATTGATATAATTGAGGAAGCAACTGTACTTCTTGAAGAAGGTGAGTTCTTATTGCCTTGACCTTCCGAATGTAATCTACCTTGTATCAGATCTACTCTGGAATGAATGGTTGTTTGCAGCACTGTTTAACTTGGCAGGAAGATTAATAACTTAGCTTTCAATTCATTAATTATAGTTTTAGTGGTCCAAAATTGTTAAACTAGAGTTCAGATTTGGTTATAATGTGGTCTAAATTGTATTTGCTCGAGAAAGTGTGCTTAATGTTAATGATGCGAGTTGTGTCAGAAGCTAATTGTACTATTTTGTATATCAAGGTTTAACTCCTTGTGCAATGAAATTCACTTATTACTTGTTAAAAAAAGGAAATGTGTTCCATGCAATGGAACGGGGCAGAAAAAAGTTGAGTTGTTTTTAGCTTTTGTAGCCAGGGTGGAATAGTGTTTTGTATTTATTTTAGCTTTGTATGGTGCTTCTCCATTTGAAATCACTGAATTCTTGTTCCTTGAATCAGATACAAACACTACTGAAGATGGAAAAACAAACAAGTCAAAAGGCACAGTCTGCAGATTGGAAAGCATGGGTGACATTCTACAGCAGATTTTTAGAGATGATGGGAACCCTCATGCTCAATACTATCGTGTAAGTTAGGAGATTATGTTGCCTTTTTTTGGTTGGCAGGTTGTGAATGATTTTGTTTGAGACTTGTACGATTGTACTAAATCCTGATTCTCAGTCAGTTGTCTGATTGAAGTTGTTTCATGTCTTATCAGGTCCATGTTCAGGAAGTTCAAGGAAATGGCATGGATTCCTTTAAAGGTAGCCAAATTCCTCTTCGGCATAGTGCAAACATAGCTTCAGTTCTTCGGATACCTATGTCCTCCATAGTTTTTTGTTTTCTTAACCTTTAATCCTCCCCCTTCATATTTTTAATCATCGATTATGTGCTGCAGGCAAGGGATCTAGGACACTGAGCTGGTGGTGTTTCAATCCAGGTATTGCAATGGAGCAGTTCTCCAGATTAGGTGTTGGATCTATCATTTTGACTTCTGGCACATTATCTCCAATGGATTCCTTTGCTGAGGAATTGAAGTTGTGAGTCCAATCTATCCCAAAATGTTTACTTATTTTTGTTCTGGCATGGGCCCTGGTTTCCTATCTCTTTTCCTTCTTGCTGCTTGTAGAGATTTTCCAGTACGTTTAGAGAACCCTCATGTTATATCAGACAATCAGATATGGGCTGGTGCTGTACCCGTGGGCCCTTCTGGTTATACATTCAACTCATCATACAGGACACGTGATTCTATTGAATACAAGCAAGAGCTTGGGAATGCCATTGGTATGTGGAATGTGGTGTATATGCAGCTGTGAACTTTTGATGATTTTTCCAGATAATGTTTTTGATGGATGTTATTCTTTTTAATTTTATGCTTCAGTCAATTTCGCTCGCGTTGTACCAGATGGCCTTCTTGTATTTTTTCCTTCATATTACATTTTGGAGCAATGCATTGGCTGCTGGAAAACTTTGGTAAGGATCTAGACATTATGAAAATTGACATCTGCTTGACATTGGTTTCTGTGAGCATAATTTTGGGCTATGAAAATATTCAGGGACATTCAATCTCAATGGGTTCAAGCACAATATGGGAAAGGATATGCAAACACAAGCTGCCTGTGGTTGAACCGAGACAATCTTCCCTTTTCCCAACGGCAATTGAAGTACGCCATACAATTTTTGTAACTTTTCTTTTATGCATTCTGTGTCTGTATGTGACTGAGATATGTTGGGCCTCGACAGGACTATATGGCCAAGTTAAAGGACAAATCAGCATCTGGGGCTGTATTTTTTGCTGTCTGTCGCGGAAAAGTAGGTTTCTATTTTTAAAATGTTTCTTTAGCTCTTGATAATAAAATTTGTATAGTTTTGAACGTTTAATACAAGCTTATGTTATTAGTGGGTAGCACATGCTTCTAGAAGTCTTCGACATAGTGAAACTAGTAGTGATTTGACATGATGGGTTGTTATGCCCTGGGGTGTTTGATTCAATGGTAAGGATGCAATGCATGCAGTGGGTTAGGCCCCATGTCACGATTTTGAATGCTGCCTTTGACTTAAGCCTGACATTTAAGTGGAAGTAGGGTAGAGGGATGAGCCCATACTCCTTCGAGCTGTAAACCTCTAAGCACAGTTGGAATTTGGCAAGCTAACTTACACGGGGTTTGTCGCTTATAAAAGAAAAGGAAAAAAGGTTTAATTGGATGTCTGCTTCTTTTCTTAGAGACATGTCTGTTTTTGGCAAGTCGTGGTATTATTTCTGCTTACTAGGGAAAGCCTACATTCCGTCTAAAATATAAAAGGGGAAAAACTTAAATGACCAACATGTCTTATTCCTTTGTGCACACTGTTTTATAAACTTATCATAGTTGTACATTGAGAAAGCGTGTAACTTAATAGCAGAAATTTCCTAGTAAAAATGGACATAATTCATTGAACTTGTAAATCTAAGTTATTCGCAACTACAGAAGGTGAAGCATACAACTGGGTATCTCATAGAGGATGTGTCAAATGAATTAGAGACCTACCAATCATATTAAATGTTTAAATATGAAAATGTAGTGCCTAACTGCATATATGTTCCTTTGTTCTTATATAATGGTATACATTCAGGTTATCCTAGATCATTGATAGTAGTGTTATAAATGACACCCTTTGATCATGTTTCCTTATTATTGGTTGATTGGTACATAGGTGAGTGAGGGGCTGGATTTTACTGACCATGCTGGTAGAGCTGTTGTGATCACTGGCATCCCCTTCGCCACAAGGACTGATCCTAAGGTTTGTGAACATAATCACTGCTATTGTGTCAATTTTCTCATTGGAGTTGTTCAGTGATTTAAGTGTTTCCTAGTTTTGTTTTAACAAAAACTTACATCCAGTCACTTTGCATCCTGATACATCATCTTGAACAACTAATGTTTCCTAATTTACTTCTTTCCTGATATCATTTGGTTTGTGGTAATTTTGTTGATTCAAATATATGAAAGCAACCCAGGGGATGTTGTACTTTGATCTTCAATTCATTTGAGAACTTTGATCTGAGGCTCTAATTTCCTTTGGAGAAAAATGTTTTGCACTTGTCAATAATTAAAAAAAATGTGTTGCACTTATCTGATTAAATCATAAATAAATGTGTTGAACTTAGTCTGTTGTACTCGGCGTTGTTGTCTGTTCATACAAATGTCAAATGAAACCTTGTGCACCATATGTCTGAATCAGGTTCGGTTGAAACGCGAATTCCTGGATCAACATATGGCCTTGCAACCAACTGGATCTAAGGTACAGGTCAAACCAAAAAGGTGTTTAGGTACTTCTGAGCTTGTTTCTTGTTGAACCCACCTCTCCCGAGGGCTGAGCATATTCATACTAAAAAGTGATGTAGCAGGTCCTAACAGGAGAAGATTGGTATACTCAACAAGCAACCAGGGCAGTTAATCAGGCTGTGGGCCGTGTCATTCGTCATAAACATGATTTTGGAGCAATTATATTTTGTGATGAAAGGTATATACCCTTTTTGACCATATTGCAGTCAATATATTGGAGCAATAATCAGGCTGTGGGCCGTGCCAACTTTTCACCAAATTGCTGTCATATATTGGCTGCTCTTTTTTCCTTGTACATATGACCAGAATGCTGCTAGAGTTTATTTGCCTAAGCTGGTAGTGAAATATCTTGCTTACAACTTAGTCAAACCTTTGATACTGGATGGGTAGTTGAATGACTTGGTTTCAATTACTTAAGCTCATTCTGATATTGAATGTCGATACTAAACACGTAGACTTTCATACTGTTGGAATTAAAGGAATTGCCATGAGTCAACTATATCTGTTAAAAGGAAGTTCACAATAGGGGCGTCCCCCACTGCATATTTGCAGAAGTAGAGTTACTGTGTGTCATTTGGTCATCATTCTGCCTGTTGCAGAGTGACCCATCAATTTTGAAACATCTGTCTTTAACTTCTCCTTTATCTTGAGCAGATTCACATACTCCAATCGTCAGTCACAGATATCACGTTGGATACAACCCCATATCAAGGTTGATTTGTTTAAATTGGTATTTTTTGCTCTATTTTTGTTTTTTTGTTTTCTTTTTCTAAATTATTATCTTTTTGACTGTCCAGTGTCATTCCAAATTTGGGGAAGTAGTCTTTTCATTGACACGCTTTTTTCGTGATGGAAGAATCCGTGGCCCTACAAAGCTAGAAATGAAGCTACCAGATGACAAGGGTAAAGTAAAACTAGTAAAAGAAAATCATATTACTCTGTTTTGACTTATTGTTGCACTCTCTTGCTTGTATTTATTGATGCCATTTTGCCTAGATCACTTGATGTGATACACGTGAGGTAGTATATTCTATGGGAGTAGTCCTAGGTTGACATTAGGATTTACACAGATAGATCTCTGTAGATCAAAGGTTGTGTTGACAACCGGTTTCAGTTTTCTGCGTAGTTATGGTTCAGATATTTTGGGGTGTATATTTAAAGGAGTGGGTGAGAGCATTGGTTGAAAACAAAAAGAATCTGAACTCAAATTAGCAGTTCAGTCTGGTTTTCCAGTTTTGGTTTGGTTTCAGCGTAGAAGAAATACACCTACATTTGATTGGTTCGACTGAAAAATCAAGCTAATCAATGGGTGTGCCTGGACGTGCTTAATAATTTCTTCTCTAACATGCTTCCTGTTCTCCTCCAACTGTAGCTAGTCTATATATAAAATAATATAGTAGGTAGTTAGCTCATGAAAGGTTTGTCCATGTCATGCTTTGGACCGACAAATGCACCGGTCCGTAAGTGCAAAACTATGGCGAGTGGAGGTGTTAAAAGGGGATGGGGTAAACCTAGAGTTATATGGAAGGAAGTTTTCTCAAAAGACCTACAAATTTTTGGAATCAATTCAAACTTAGCTAAAGATAGGGCACAATGTAAGAAATAGATGCAAAAAGGTGATGTTTTTTATCAAGGGAAATTCAGTCACCAAGCAGATGCAGAGAGGCCAGACAGTACAAAAGAAGTGAAATAGCTAGCTCCTGTACAAATGATTCTATGCCTAGGTCAGGGAGCTAAACAAATCAAAAATAGTAGTCAGCACTATATACGGTGTTGAGATTGTTCCAACTAAAAAGGTTAGCCAAACATTTAGCTTTGAGTGAATAGGTTGGAGTTGAGATGCCATTAAAACACATGCAGTTCCTTTCTGACAGGATACACCAAAAGATAGAGAAAAAAATAGGTTTTGGTCTTGTTAGAGAACTTCTAATATTTGGAACGATGATGACATGAGTTGAGCTTAAATAGAGAAGTGATGATTCATATATAGCTGACTTCAACTTGTTTGGGACTGGGGCGTAGTTGTTGTTAGCTTATGAAACCCATTTTCACTCATGTTTTTTTGGCACAAAACCCTTTTACAACCAAAATTTGGTTTAGTTTTGGTTGTGATCTAATAGCAGCTCTCTAGTAGAGTTTATAAAAAAAATCTGATATTACCGTCGAATATATGTCACCTTTTTAATTGACAGTTGATTTCTCATTTCATGTACACTTGAGTAGATTGGATGGTAACTTTTCTTGTTTTGGATACCCAATATCTTTGATGCGACAAGTCAATTGAGGGATTCAGACAAAGCTTAATAAATGAGTTTGTTTAGATTCAATGACTAACTCTGGTGTATTTTATATAAGGCTACAAATTGACAATGATTGCGTAACTCACCTATTTTTGGTAAGTCTATACTCACTCTGTATAAATTGGACGAGCGCATTTCAATTGGAACTTAGTTTAAACTAGTTCAACCTCATTGATGATAGTGTGTAGGTTTATAATTGTATAGAAATCAAAACACCGCTTTGCACGAGCTTCAAAAGAAAGAGAGACCGAGCCACTAAGCAGAGAATTAGATCCGAGAGCAAAAGAGATTATGAAAGTTCTTTCACTGGGCAACCCTGAAACAAGTTCTTCAACTCAATCTATCCGAGCCCCTGAACGCAGCATAATTTCATGTGTGAAGCATAGTGAGGAAGCAACATGTTCTTTCTTTTCATGCTTTTTAGTGATTTTGTCAAATTATTTTTATCTCTGTCTCCTTTCATTAGTTGAGTCAAATAATACCTCCTCACTACTACACCAACACACGCAGTGTAATCCCAGGGGGGTTTGGGGAAAGTGAGGCTGTTTCCTCACTGAGATAATTGAATTTGTTATTGTTATTACATATTACTGTCATTTTTGTTACCTATTGATTCTGGTTCTCTTGCAGAAAAAGTAAAGAGCGTAGGAAGCTCTCAGTCTCAACTTCACTTTGAAAAGCTGCTCACCTCTCTGGTAAGCTAATTTAGTGTCAGTGCATCTTTTAAAGTCAATATGACAGTAATGCACATTTTTTCTGATTTCTTTCTTCACATGATTCTGCTCATAGGTCTCATCAGTGGATTTTCCTGGCTCTACTAGTCAATTGTCTTCCTCAGTTAAGCAAGGCAACAGCCCTGTTAGGCAGGAGGACATACTTCCTGCTAATAAATCATCTCTTAGATCTGATAAGCTAGCTAAGATTCTGGCCGTAAAACATGCAAGTAATTTATTGGTCCCTGGACGAAAAGACATGCCAATTAGCAATCAGAAAATAATTGACTTGACGAAACATGAATTGGCTGATGAACCACCAAAAGATGTTGTTGTACCTTGTTCTACGAAGAGGCCTCGGTTAGCATTAACAGGATCTGATTGTCAAAGTGATCATTTTCGAAAGCCTCATGATAGTCCTGACTGTTCCTCAGTTGCCCATCACCTGCTGTCAGAAAGTGACTTTAGATATTTATTGAATAATAAGAAGTCACAGTACTCTGATAACCAGAGTACACAAAACAGTAATTTAGATAGAGCAAACCTTCTTGAAGATGAGAGGACATCACGAAAGACCACAGGGTTAGTTGACCTGCAAAATGAAGATGGCATTCTCAGCTCTGCACCTTGCAATAATGAGGAGAAAGGATCGGCTTTTCTTGTTCAGGTAAATGCTGGAAATTTACCCTTCCTATATCAACCTCTTTATGTGTACTAGCATGCGGGACAGCATTTGTCTTTCTTGCTTTAACCGCAGTGGTGGCGTTTCTGTCTTTTTGTCTATCTCAATTTAGTGTCAGTGATGTTGAGCAACTAAAGATTGCCTCTGTATCTCACATAACGCCCTATGTTATTTAATTTGTGGTGATATTTCTGCTGTTCTGTTTGATTTTCTTTTGAAAACACTTTGCTGATTGATATAAGAACCCGTAGCATATCGTGGTATTTTACTATGTTGCATCTATTTCTTGTCACAAATTTTCTTTTTTTCTAGTTTCTGGTTTCACAGGTACTTGAAACTCTGGTACATTAAATAATCGACTATTGAGTGAGTGCACAAATGTGACCATGCTAAAGAACCAAGTTGACATAATTATGAAGCAGAAGGAAATTTAATGCATTTCCTCTTTATTGGTAGTGATCTAGGAATGCTTTCTTTGGGTGATTCAAGATTTAGACTAATATGAGACGACTTAGTAATTCTGGTGTGAAACAGGATCTTCTTCTATCACTAATGGATAAACTGGGATACACCAGTCACTTGGACAAGACTAAATAAGACTTACTAAATGCGTCTCTTCGATCTGGACAAGTGTCTGAAACTGTGAAGTAGTGGAATTATATGAATTCCAAGTTGGCTTAGCATTGCCAAACGGAACTTGTAAGGTCATTCTTTTAAGTTGTTTGCAATTCTTTTTAGGTAAAAGGTCCAAATTTGTCTTTGTACTATCCGAAATTGAGCAACTTTGCCGTCCGTTGAAACTTTTGTTCAATTCATACTCCTTCGGTTAGGAAAAAGTCTCCGTATATTCCCTTGCCATTAATGGAGCTCCAGCGTGAAATAATAGGTGGTCTCCACGTGTTCAAATTCTTTCAGTAAAAAGGTTCAGATTTAACCCCCAATGCTCGACTATGGATTAAAATTACCTTCAATTTGAAGCTCTGTTAGGGGTCAAGGGCAAAAAGGGGAAGTCTAAAGGAGGGCAAGCTTTATCAAAAAAATAAAAACTTAATAAAAAAAAGTCTATAGGAGAGCAAATCTGATTAGTTTAGTTTCAGATAGAACAGGGGCAAATGTAACCCTTTTCCCTCTTTATATTATTGGACTTTCTTAACATCAACTTCTAAAATTAATCTTTACAAGCTCATTGTTCACAAGTTACTTATCATTGCTTTACCAGAAAGGACAGTATTCCATTGGGCTTGAGATTTTCCCATCTTGAATTTTTCTCTTGTAACTGGCAAAGACTTCTAATGTATAAGTAACAAAATTTGGGGTTATTAGTTGAGCGTTTCTGCTGTGATCTCCTATGCAGGTCAGGGAAAAGCTTACTGATACAGAATACCATGAATTTGTGGGGTATATGAAGTCACTCAAGTCTAAAGCAATGAAGATGGGCCAAGTTCTTCAATCTATCACAAGATTATTTTCTCTTCCTGATAGACTACCTCTCCTTCACAGGTATCATCTCTGCAGTTAGCTATTTTTTCCACTGCAAGCATCTGAATTTCAATCTAATTGTTGGTTATGTTGCAGATTTAAGGATTATGTTCCCGCAAAGTACCATTCCTTGTATGATCAGTATTTAAAAAGAAATCATGAAGTAGCTCACTTGTGATGTGCAAAGTCATCTTTATAAAGTTGATGAATCTTCCGTTCTAATGAGGAAAACTCTCATACTCCCCGCCCCTAGGCAGGCACACAGCCATGAAGTCAGCCAGTGAGTAGTGCGTCCATGTGATGGATAAGGCAAGGAACAAGAGTAGAAGAGGACAGAAGCAGAGTATACATATCTTGTTAAATTCAATATTCTTGTAATATCGCACTCAAAGGGAAAACGCCAAGTGATTTCTTCTCATATATTTAACCATTGGTGGTGTGCTGATGAAGGTGGTAAGTGCCCAATGAAATAGTCGAGATGCATGGAAGTTCGACTGAACACCATTGTTGTAAAAAAAGGTGTATAGAAGTTTAATGTTGAATGCTTTGTTGTTGGGAATTCCAATCACAAACTGGAATACCCTCTATAGGCACTTGATTTTTGGACTATTTAATCCTCAAGAGTGGATCAAACTGTGTATAGCGTGACTGTTACTCTAGTAGTTTGGGTAGATACCTTTGTTTTGCATCCATTTGAAATACCATTGGATCAACTTAATATTTTATGTTTTTTACCATTTGAGGTTTATAACGAGATTTAGAAAATATAAAGAACTGTTGTACTTTTTCTGAGAGGTAAATGGAGTAACACAGCCGCTGAGTATTCATATAGTTGATCTCAACTAGTTTTAGATTGAAAATGAGGTGTGGTAGTTGTTATTTTGTGATTACAATTTGTGGTTTATTGCAGTTCAAGCCAAAGAAATTTCGTGCAATGCTTATTTGTACACTAATACTACCTGTTGAAGGCGCTGGGGGCGGAGCTAGGGTTGAAAGTGGGTTCGGATAATTATACTATTTATACATGATTAAAATTGATTCTTATGTATATATAGTAGATGTTGAACTCTTTTAGCTTTTTCATCTTTACTTATTTATATTTTGAACCTCCGTCCTGATTTCGCCACTGAAAGAAGCATAGCCTTTTCGACGGTGACATTCAGTTCTTGATTAAGGGTGTAGGTATGAAAAATGTTTAAAAAGTGATTTTTCACATATGTTTTGGAGTTTATTAAACAGAAAATAATATTCAAAAAAGTTTGCTGTGACAAACAGGGCGGAATCATCCGAGAGTTTTGGAAAATGATTTTCCTCTCACCAAAGACTGAGTCCAAAACTTTGGTTCTTAATTAATGAAAATGTCCAATGTGCACCTGAGGAAAAGAACTTAACTTAAATCATAAATAAAGTGACGTGATGAAAATAATAAAAACTACTACTAAGTAATATTTGCATGTGAAGCAACAAAAAATAACAATTCATTGTTCTTTCCCCACTAAATTATAAATTAAACCCGTGACTAATTTCTTACGTTACGCATTCCTTTGGTTTAATTCCCCACCCAATGGTCGAACATTCCGTGATATCGCCGCTACTCTGCCGGAGTTTTCACGCAAAACGACGATCTGATCCACAAATGCACTAAGTATGTACTTGTACGATTTCTTATCGTTCAAATTTAGATAACAAAACAATAGCTCTTCCATAAATTCCCAATTGATTTTGCCTTGATCGTTCAACCTCGCCTCCATCATCTCCTGCATCGATTGCCTGAAATCGTCGTACGGACTTGGAGAATACGTTACAAGTGTAATAAAGTCATCCGCATTCAGTGTTTCCTTTGGGTATTCAGTACTAATTGCCGATAATTCATTTGAATTGGTGTTGGTCGCGGTGGTGGTGATGGCTGAGGTGGATCCAGTGTCATCGGAAACTGTCATGCTCGTCCGTGCTTCTTCAATTAGGGAGCTGGACGAACCAGGTGCAACGAAAAAACGACGAGATCCGGTGTGATTTAATGGCGGAATGATGTTCCTGTTGAAGATATAATTAAGTACTGATCAAATGAGATAGTACACGATAATCTTCGAATTTCACTGTTATTCGTTATCAAAAAGTATTTTCACGTGCTTAGTTAAAAGACTCAAAATGCGTCATACCTTGGGGACTCGGACAATGAATTTGGACTCCCTGCAATTTCTTCTTTTTTGCCTTTCTTCAGGATGCTAGTATTAGCTTCAGCTTCATTATCATCATCTTTGTAATAAAAGGATTTAAAGTTCTCAAAGACGAAACGATCAACATCTGCAAGTGTTGCAGCGTCGTTTTCGCCTTGTACATTCTTCTCTTTGCGATCAACGGCGGAGAATGAAGGTGTTTTGGGGTGCCTACACCCTCGGAGCAACCAGCTAGTGGACGATGAGAGAGTCTTATTGGCGGAATTAGTAGTTTGTTGTGGTGTGGGTTTATTTTTTTTCTTTGTGAGGTAATCTGAAAGAGATTTTTGGAGTTGCTTAGGCATTATGCTTTGATTCCTCTGTTTTTGGCACTTTCCTCTGCTTTGTGTTGTGATTAGTAAATATGAGAATTGGGGATAAAGAGTACAAATAAATGCAAAATATGAAACGGTTTAGACATAATTAATTAGTCTAATTAATGAAGTGCTTAATGGATGGCTATTGATTATGAAGAAACGTACTAAGATTTTGTTTTTTTGTTTATATTCTTTTGGGAATGGTGGGGAAGACTGCATTAATTCTCAATTTTCTATTTTGTAAATCCGATATTTTAAAGTGTCAGGTTAATTGTGAATACGAGCTAATATACACACAAAAAGAAAACTGGTCGATTATGAAAAAAAAAAGACTTCTTTTTATCATAATGCGTTTAAATTGGTATTTTTACCTATGCTGTTTTGTTTCATGTAATAGGCTCCTGTACCATTTTCCGTTTGTGATGCAATTAGTGTAATATTTGCCCTAAAAGAGTTATTAGATTTAGGGGTGTGCATCGATCGATTCGGTTTATCAGTTTTCGGTTTGTTAAATACGTCAAACCAATAAGATAATTTTTTATCGGTTTTTGGTTTATCAATTTTGGTCCTTAACGGGTCAGTTTTCGATTTACCCAATAAGAAAATACTTATAAAATAAATATATGACTTCGCTAATAAATTTGACACAACAACACAATAATGTAGCTTTACAAATGCACATAAAATAGAAACAATATAGAACTATACAAGTGTAACGAAAAGATAAATTAAGAGAAATAGAGTTTTTACTTAGAAAGAGAAATAGGGTTTTTACTTAGATTTTGACGTTTTGTATAATGTAAGTTATGAACTCAAAGTCATTGTGAAGTGTGAATTTAAGGCTAAAGGACAAAGACACTAACTAATAAAGTATTGAGATTAATATATAATATTTATGTACAAGTAAAAGTAGTAAATTACTAGTCTTAATAGATTACCGATTTACCTAATAATCCAATATTAAAAATTGTTACCGAACTGATAACCCGATAATTTTTTTTTATAAAACCATTAACCAAATAACCCAATAATAGTAAACCAATAACACTTTTTTCGGTTCGTTTATCGGTCGGTTCGATTTTTGAACATCCCTAGTTAGACCATCTTCATTCCACCTCTATTTTAAGGCATCTCCAATCTTATCCTCTATTTTACTCTCCAAATATACAACTCTCTATTTTTTCCTCAATTCTCTATTTTGCTCTCTAAAAAGGAATATTTTTCTCTCTCCTCAATATTATATTATTATTTTCATTTCACTTTTTATTTTCTTATTTCATAATATAATTTCCTTTTTTTTTTCAAATAATCACTTTATATAATTTTCATGTAATAGAAAAAAAATTATTTAATATAAAATCAAATTTCATTCTAAATAACATAAATTGCAAGCAAATACTATATAATATACAAATTAATGGACATAGATTGCAAGCAAAATTATTGTGATAAAATTATTATGTTATATATTGTATTGTTATCTTGTACTCCCTCCGTTCACTTTTACATGTTACACTTTAACTTGACACACCCATTAGCAAAATAATTATTGATATAGGTATTTTACCAAACTATTTCATATTAAAGATGTCTTGAAAAATGATTTGAAAAACAAGTATTTAATGCTGAGGGTAAAACATGAAAAAATATTATTGTCTTTTCTTGATATGTCAAAAGTGACAAGTAAAAATGAAAATCTATTTTAGAAATAAGTGACAAGTAAAAGCGAACGGAAAGAGTATTTGAATCATTATTTTATGTATTTCAGTTTTAAAATCAAAATTTTCATCTTGTCATTTTAATTTTGTGCATTCTTCATAGTGAAAATTAATAATAATATCAAATTATATTAAAGTGACGAAAATAAAAGAAATTGAAATATTATTAATTTGAGATGAAAAAAGTATATATTAAATAATATATTTTAAAATGTTATATTACATTTAAAAGGAATTACGTATATTAAAGATTTAATTAATGGTCTTATATGAAAAATAATATGTTAATTACAAAATAATAGAAATAATAATAAAATAATCAAAAAGTAAAATAGAGAGTGTGAATAGTATTTCTTCAAATTAGGAGAACTACTATTTACCTCTTTATAAATGGAGAATAAAGAGTGAATTAAAGTGTGGTTGGAGAACACATTCTTTATTTTTGGAGAGTAAAATAGAAGTGGGTTGTAGATGGTCTTACTCTTCATTCTCTATATTTGGAGAGTAAAATAGAGAATAGACACTCCAACCCCTCTTTATTTTGAACTATATTCTTCATTTTCAGAGAAGTGAATACTTTGGAGAACTATTATTCACACTACTTATTTCACTTTAATATTTTATTATTATTTCTATTATTTTCTAATTAACATAATATTTTATATATAATGCCATTGATTAAATATCTAATATTCATAATTCTTTTTAAATGTAATATAATATTTAAAAATATATTATTTAATATATACTACTTTCATCCCGAATTAATAATATTTCAATTTTTTTCTAATTTTCGCCAGTAATATAATTTGATTTTATTATTAATTTTCACTATAAAGAATACGTAAATTTAAAATGATAAAATGAAAATTTTAATTTAAAAATACAATACATTACATGATAATTTAAATACAAGATAACAATACAATACATAACATAATAATTTAAATACAAGATAACAATACAATACATAACATAACAATTAATTTATCACAACAATAATTTGGCGACGGTACAAGAATCATGCAACAAAAATGTTGAACAGGCATTCAAAGCTTTGCAATCACATTTTGCAATTATTGTAGGACCATAACATTTTTGGAGAAGAGAAGTGCTACATGATATAATGACTACATATATTATACGGCACAATGTTGGTGTAATATACAACAAATACAATCAATTACATTGAAATAAAATGAACAAAAATGAATAAATAAATCTTTAGGTTGAGGTGCGGATATCTCACACTCTTTAAGGAGATTCAAGCCTACTACGACATAATCTACACCGATCTAGCAGTAATACTCTTGACTTGCCCCCTCCAGGATACAACAGCCCAACAATGTCATACAACTTAAGCAACTCCGGATTAGTTGAAGAGTCCAAAGCTCTACATAAGAATGCCTTCCTTCAACATATAAATACTCTCTTTTGTATAGTGAATACAGTTGAAGACTTTTAGAATATTTTTCTTTGTCTCAACTCTATCTTTCACTACACTAACCTCAATATAAACTTCTCATCTTTTCTTCCATTATTTCTCTTCTACCCAATACAAAGTAAGACCACATTATTTATAGGCGAGAAATTCTTCCTTACAATGAATAAGAAGATAATGGATAGTAAATTGGGTAAAATGAATTAATAGCCCAATGGTTACATAAGTTACAAGACATAATGAGGTAGAATAATGGGTGGAATTAGTGGAAGATCATGTCAATAGTGATTACAAGAGTTACACCAAAATAATGACCAGGGGGGACCCACCTTGGCCAATGGGGTGTCAAGCGATACCCCTTCACCAGAAAATTACATTGTATATAGAGGTCAAATTTTGGTTTAATAAATATATATATATATATATATATATAAGTATTGACACTTCTTGATACAAGTGAAATGTTTAATTTAGTGGTTAAGGGCCTGCAAGAATTTCCTAAGGTTGTGTGTTCAAGCCTCATTAGGTTTATATTATAATTTTTTTTTCTTACTATAACCATTGACACCCCTTTGTGAAAATTCCAGGTCCGCCACTAATAATGGCCACGTTCTTGTCAACTTATACCCACTAACATATGCATTTAATATTTTAATTTTTAATATTAAAATGCATAAACACCAACACACAACATGATGTTCGAGGATGAACGTGATCTTAATGCACCAATTCAAGATGCCGTAGAGGCTCCAACTCCAATGACAGAAATGGTGGTACATGACAATCTCTGATTTGACTAATTTTTAGCTACACATAAAAAAATTAAGGACAAAAATGCTTATTTTGAACTCCCTAATGCATCAGTAGAGCATTTATGGGAGGAACATAATAATTTTGAAAGTTGAGTATTTATGTAATTGCATTTCACTTTTATTTGAATTTGTCCAATAATTTGTATATTATATAATATTTGCTTGCAATTTATGTTATTTAGAAATTTAGAATATAATATATTTTATATTAAATAAAAATTTTAAGAAAAATAAATTTTTTTGTTAATTATATAAAGTGATTATTTCGGAGAAAGAAAGGAAGGATTTATATTATGAAATACGAAAATAAGAATGAAATAAAAATAATAATATAATATTGAAAAGAGAGAAAAAAATTCTTTTTCGAGAGTAAAATAGAAAATTGAGTTGGAGTTGGTTGTCTGAAAAAATAAAGACTCTATATTTGGAGAGTAAAATGGAGTATAAGGTTGGAGATGCCCTAGTGGATTGCAGGCCAGTTGATGTGAATGGTGCTTATTTTGAACCTATTTATTTTTAAAAGCTATTTTAAAAAAGCAGCAATGATAAACAGGCTCTTTGTAAATACAATGTTTGTTTTGATTGTTACTTAAATTTTATTGTATCGTATCGTTTAAATTCACTGTTAGGTAATGACGAAAAAACTCATTTTGTGTAATGACCGTTTTGGTGTGACCACATCATTACCTTAATATTTTCATCTCATTTTATCTTTATTTATTATTTAATAATTCTATTTTTTCATTTACCGTAATTTTTTATTGTAGTTCTACCCCGTATCTTATAATTTCTTATATGTTTATCATTTAAATTATGAATATGTGACTGTATGCGACTAAAGTTTCGCTCTTGAAATACAACAAACAGGAAAAGAAAATAGCAAGCAAACAATAGTATTTGTATTTGAATTTGTGCGAATGTTACAATCTTTATGAAAAGAGATGTAATCCTCTCATTTTTCTCTTCACAAGTGTTCTTGATTTGATGAAGTACTTGTGGCTCAAGATATGTAATCTGTTGATTCTTCTCTTTACGATTGTTCTTGATTTGATGAAGCACTTGCGTCTCAACACTTGGAGCGAAGACATTTATTCACGATTGTTCTTGATTTGATGAAGTACTTGTAGCTCAACACTTGGAGTGAATACTTCTTTGTATGCGGAAGACTTGCAAATCACCACTAACGAGTTCTTTTCTAATTTTATGAAGACCCATTTATATAGTTGTGAGCTAGGTTTTGGGGTTATTTTGGTCTTAAAGTAATTTTAGAGGAGCTTGGGCTTGACAAACATGAATTGGGCTTGCCTTGTCAACTTAATGGATTGACTCAAATGTAAATTTTGACTATATTTAAGTCATAATTTTGACTTAAATATTAATCTGACTTTATTAACGAGTAAATTGACTTGATCAATTTATCATGAATTTATGGATTTATCAATAAAATTTCACTGTCTATAGTGACATTATGTGACGAACATTGTATTATAAAAAAACAAAATACAATACAATATGGAAAAATACATAACAACCATCTAAATATAAAAAAAATATGTATTTGTTGTTACTATTAATTTTAATTTTTCTTTAATTATTTGAGTTGTTTTATTAACCATTTCAAACTCAAACTAATTAGATTATCAAATAATTAAATTTTAAAAAATATTGTATTAACTTTGAATGTAAGGTAACAATAACTGTAATATTGTTTTTTTTGTGATTAAAAGTATTACAAAATATTATATAAGTAAAAAAAAAATGATAATCTAATTGGCATATCCAATGAAGTAAAGTCTTAATTTATTTTAAAACATTTTTAGAATAATTTTGATTGTTTATGTAACAATTGATTCCATTGAAAACTATTGCAAAAAATTTCAAAACTAAAATCAATAAGAGAGATTTAAACATTTGTGTTGTTATATAACGTACAATAATTTATATATGTTTATTCTTGCTTTACAAAATATTATAAGAAATGTTATACTGTCAATTGAAAAAGAAAAATTAATTGTTAAATAATAATCAATTACAATATTTTTTTAGAATGTATAAGAGTAAAATATATATAAAAAATTAAATAAACATAACTCTCTTTTCTAAATTTTGGCTTTAGGTCACCCATTCTATTGAGCTGCTCCTTGAACCAAGGTTGAATAAATTTAGGCATTAGCTACTACATGCAGTATTAATTATTGGTTATGGCACGTATAATGACGAGATGTATTTCATCATCAAAAACTCAATGCCACTCAATGGGTATTGAATGGGATGTTAACGTGTATACCCGTGTTTCACTGCGTATGTTGTTTCATTATATTTGTTCAAGAGACGATGTATTGTTTTACAACACCTGTTATGTAATTGTTTTAGAGTTTTTCTAATAATTTATTAATATGATGAAGTATTCATTTTCTATCTTAAGTATTTGACTGAAATACAGAGTATTTACTTGTGCTAAATATAATTGTAGCCTTGTTAAAGGTGATCATTTTTTATTTCGTTTATTATTATTAATCGCCGTTAATTTACGGAAAAGGATCCAAAATACCCTCGAACCCTTCCATCCACCTTTGAATTCAATACTAATCGCTATATGCCACTTTTATAACGGTTTGTCATTTAAATAATTTTTCTTAAACATGACGACCATTATTGGTTACAATTTAATTACTTAAATTAATTTACAAACTAACCCATTACTAATTATACCCGGCCGAAATTGACTACACCCGACTCAAGTTAACTATATCCGATCCAAATTAACTACACCCGCCTCAAATTACATTTACCCTACTGATTAAAATAAATACAGTAAAACCTCATAAATAAATACTCGATTAATTAATAATATCTCTAAGATAATATTTTCTCCAGACCCCATTTGGGCCAGTGGAAAAAATCACATATTTTGATAAGATAATAAGATAATATATTTTCAGAAGATCCTTCTATAAATATATGATCCCATTAATATTATAAATTAATAATTCTTTAAAAGTACAAATATATCTGAGACAATTGGTTGTACAAACAAGGGTTAAACAACATAGAAAGACAAGGCCTCAAAAAATTCAGAAAAAATTACATAATTTCAAACCATAATGATGAAATCTCAAATGGTCCAAATTATGTAACTATACTTCTTCAAGTGCATGCTCCTTTTCTCCCTTGCATGCCTCTCTGTGCAACTTACGAAGACAAAGATCGCAAGTTGCCAAACCAACAACTGTCTGCATATTAGTTCAAAGAAACAAATCAAAATTTAAGATAATTATCAAGTAAGTGCATTGTTCATAGAAAGAAAAATGTAAACCTTAGGTGTTACCTCTCCCTTAGGCTGACAACAATAGATTACTTTTTCACCACCATTACAACAGCTTTTACCAGCACGAATTTGAAAAATCTCGATAGGAGTAACAAGAGTGAGATTTCTGACTTTCACAGTCATCTAATATTCAAAGTAATTTGTCACCGTAAAATTTACTTTCTCAATCTTTAAAACCTTGTACTTGAAAACCTGCAACGAGAGTTACTAATTATCACTTGTAGAGGAAACCAAGCCGCAAAAAAGATAAACTCTAGAGCATACATTACACACTCTCTCATTATATTCCTAAATAGCGCGATTAGCCAGTTCCATCATTAATTCAACATCTTCATTGAAATCATATACTGATATTCCAGCACCAAGAGACGAACCAGAATGGACATCAATGTCAAAACACTGTAAAACAAGTCAACACAGATGGAACTATATAAACGGAAAGAAAGATGGTATCATAATGGAACATTAACTTCGAGCTCATGGAGGGGACATCACGGGAATCAAAGATTTAATTCCAAAGGGAACCAAAACAATTCCTAGGTAGACGTAGGATCAACACTTTAGCCTTTAATATATATATGAACATAATTAGTGAAATATATTAGTTCAAATTTGATAAATTTGACGTGACAACATGAAATTATTATTGCACCTACAAGATTGATTAGCAAGGAAATTGATACTTACACAATTAGTTAGTGATAAGTACAAAATTAGTTAGCAATTACTAAAAGATACATGAAGCTACACAAGAAACATAAATAAATAAAAGGAGAATAGAAAGGAAGCGAACATGGGTTTGACAAAGCTGACTGAGGTAATGGAGCCAAATAGGGACATAATGGTCGGCATACTCCTCCACAACATCCATGGGAGGAGCAAGCGTGACTTTATTGAGTCCAGAGCATGACAGTGGAGAACAATTGCAATAAATCCCCCTTTGATGCACTTTCCTTGTTCAAATTGCCTCTTTTCCAATGACACAATGAAGGAAATAATATTACTCAAGGTAATAATATATGCACAAGTGAAAGACCCAACAAAGATTTTGTAGAAAAAGCTTATTAATCTACAAATAGTAGGTAGGAGGCTTTATTCAATAACTCAATGACTCTTGTAATTTTTGTACATTGAAAATATGTAACAAGACACCCTATTTATAATACTAATACTAACAACCAAAGTAAACTAGAACTAGGAACCTATAAAACTAACAAATTCTAATTAAACATAAATAAGAAAATACCATAAATAATAAATTCTAAACTAGTAAGGAATCCTAATCTTGGTTTATTTCCTACAAAGCCTCTCTTAAACCAAGATATTCAAATGCGACCATGCCTAGCATCTTCTTCAACTTTATGAAATATGTAGTATCAACAAAATCGTGCGTGCCATCTTTGGTCAACTTCAATCTCTTTTCAGCATAATTCAAGATCAATTTGACTATCTTCATATTTAATATTTTGAAAGAATCATCATCATATTTTTTTGTTTTCTAGTATTCTTGAGTAATTATTCTTGCCTTAAAATCGTCTCCTTCTCCTATAGATTTGTAGTTGGTCTTGCATGACCATTCGACTTCAGTTGATTGTGTTTGTGGTAAAGTAGGATCTTCAACAAATAATTTCTCATGCTCTTCAAAACCTATAATTTTGAATAATGTTTCAGAGTTGATTATATCTTTACTATTCATAGTCATGCACTTCAATTGCGGATCTAAAACTTTAATTGTTTTTACTTCAATTTTTGGTAGATCATCAAAAACTTGCTCTTGGTGAACACTTTTGCTTCTTCTATTACCAGCTTCATCTTCAAAAGTTTCAACTAATTTTTCTTGTGAGACATTAGTGAATATTTCTATTTCTTTCCAATAGCTTCACTTTGTATAGACCAATCATGTCTATCACATGTCTCTAGGCTTAAATTACTAGCCTCTATCGAAGCAACATCACTTTCCACCAAATTTTTTTGCTTAGTTGTTTATGTAATTATTGACTTATTAGATTGACCACTATTGAAGCCTTCTTTGCAATCAAAGACATTTATACCATAATGAAAATTATCTCTATCTTCTTTTTCTTTCTCCACAATTTTTAAAGTCTGATCTTTTTCATATATTTCTTCAGATTCGATGGTTCTTCCTTTTTCTTTTAATTGATCATCCTTTCTTTGGTCTTCCTCCTCCACTATCACGTCTCTATTTCCTCGTCCTTTACCTCTAAAATTTTGACAACTTTATTTTTTCTTAACCCAATTTGATATTTCTTTTCTTGAATTAGGTTGACTTAACTTTGCTCGCAAGCACTGTCATCTGTTGATTTAGGGACATCTCATATGTCATTAATTCACCTTCTAGATCATCAAGCTTCAAGATATTCAGATTTCAAGTGGACTCAATATCATTTTTCTTAGTTTGAAACTCTAGACATATAGAATTCAATATTAATTTTTAATAATTTTGACTTCTTCTAATACTTCTTCATTGATCTTTAGGCCATCTACGATTTCTTTAATTTTCATAAAGAAATCTTTGATTGATGATGTTATTTCATCTGAGCCAACTCAAACTGTTTCCAAAGCTCTTGAAGTTTTTCTCTCTTCACATTTGAAATACGTTGATATGCTTTTATTAAAATTGTCCAAGCCTCTTTCGATGACTTAGCATATAAAAATCCACTATATACATGCAATTCGACCTTGAAATTAAGGTAGAATTGTGCCTTGTAATCCAATTTTCTATTTTTCTCTGATTGTTTTGCAACTTCACTAGTCAATGTTGTGTCCACGAATCCAATATCAATAATGGACCATAGTCCAACAGTTTTGAAGAAACTCTTCATCTGTTGATACCAATTCTCAAAATTATTTTTGCCATCAAACACAAAAAGGGGATATTCAGATAAATATGAAATACTTATACTATTTTATATGTGTTGGATTATTTTTATAAAGATCTCACACAAGGGTGTTATCAGTATTTCACGCAAGACTTTTACAAGAGACTTTAATAGGATCTCACACAAGGCTTTTATAAGGATCTCACACAAGCTCTGATACCAATTTGAAGGAAATAATATTACTCAAAGTAATAATATATGCACAAGTGAAAGACCCAACAATGGTTTTGTAGAAGAAACTTATTAATTTACAAATAGTAAGTAGGAGGCTTTATTCAATAACTCAATGACTCCTGTAATTTTTGTACATTGAAAATATGTAACAAGGCACCCTATTAATAATACTAATACTAACAACCAAAGTAAACTAGAACTAGGAATATATAAAACTAACAAATCCTAATTAAACATAAATAAGAAAATACCATAAATAATAAATCCTAAACTAGTAAGGAATCCTAATCTTGGTTTATTTCCTACACATAATCACATGTTTTTCTTCTCGTTTTACTTGTGCTGGTTTTTCTTGAGCTCGTTTCGTTTCAAGGACGAATGCTTCCCACTTGTCTTGTTGCACATCCACACATCCTTGTTCACTTCTTTCTTGCTTCGCCTTGTCGAATTGTAAGACAATTCATTCCACACTAGGTTTTTCAGTTTTTTCTGGTTCTGCTTCGAGTCCCTCGTCTCCCTTCTCTCCATCTTCAGGAAGGAAAAGGTCTTCTCGCAATTCCGCCATTTTTTACGATTGATTTTCTCTTCCAAACCCTTGATAAACCTCTCTTGAAAACAACACGGCTATGTAGTTAAGTGAAATATTTTGAAATTAAGATTGATATTAGATTTATATAATTTGTAGCTGGCGGTATAAAACTAGTATCCTTTTATCAAATATGGTAATAAAAATCCGATATCAAATTTATTTCTGAAAAATATTTAGTTTAGTTTCCAAATATAAAGAATCATTAAATTTGAAGAAAACCAAATTTAAACTAATTTTCTATTTTACACTCACAAAGAAATCCTTGATATTTATATTATTATTTTTATTTTTTTATTTCATAAAAAGAAATCCTTTTTTTTTCAAATACCACCCTATATAATTCTTATCCTTTTCCAAATCTTTATGTAAAATTTTAACAATTTCATATTGTATCTAAGTGTTTTGTGTATTAATTTTAAATTTAGATTGTTTGACTAACGTTAAATTTTGTTCATTCTTCATAGTAAAAATAATTATAATTTTAAATTAAATATTTAAAGTGATGAATATTTAAAAAATAAAAATAAAATAAAAAAATTGTTAATCCAGGATGAAAATAGTATACTTTTCAATAATAGATTTAGATTTTTTTTTTTTAATTTAATTACTCGATTTTATAACATTTCATTTTTGTGATGGTTATTTTTAAAATAAAATTATAAATTATAATAAAAACTACATAACTTATATCTTAAATAATTTTTTTACTGAAATTATTTTTTAAAAATATATAAATTAAATATAATACATTAGAAAATAATTACAAAAATTAGAGACTTAATCAATGGTCTTATATCTTTTATAATATGTTAATTACAATATTATATAATATAAATAATATTAAAATTTTCAAAAGTGAAATAAAGTGTATAAATAGCATTTCTCCAATTTTGGAGAACACCTCTCTACATACTAGGATTTAGAGAGATTTTTAGAGGGTAGTTGGAGTACCTAATCTATATTTTTTTCCTCCATTTATAAAGTTTAAAGAGTAAAATAAAAAGGGTTGGAGATGGTCTTATCCCATCTAATATGAGATTATTTTATCCTATCTTTCATATGAGATAAATTAATCCATGCATTATATTTCATGACTTTAAATTCGCATATAATTTAGTTCGCATATGAAATGACTCCTAAAAGTTTCCAAAATTTAATATTTTTGTAATGTTACCAAAATAACTAATGGTAGCCGTGAAATAGGAATTCTAAGCTTGCATTTGTACAACAACATGAAATTAAGATTCAAATTACCGTTTGAAAATATGATGTGGGATCCTGATTTCAAATTCTCAAATAAATAAATAAATTTGGATTTCAAATTTGAACTTGTGATCTCTTGATCACAAATAGCAATTTTACAGTTAAGTTAACAGTCATTACTATCTAAAGTAAAATATTATTCAACTTAAAAAATTTAAATTGCTTGTCCAAACAAAACTTTAACTTTATATTAATCATGATTTTATATTGCATATCTGATGTCCAAACGGATCCTACGAAAGTCGTCAAAGAAAAACAAAAAGAATAAAGTATTTTTGCGGGATTGTCTATTTATACAACACCATCTTGAGTCGTAGGTGGTTTATTAAATCTTCTTTGCTACAAGTTGTGTTTTTACGTCATTGCCCAAGTAATATCTCATTGAGAGAGAAAGAAAAAGAAATGTATATCACTTAGATGTCTAATATCAACTGAGTTCAATCAAATGTATTTCGAGCTTGATAAAAAAATATTAAAGTATAATCTAATATATATATATATATGACCTGAATTTCATGAAAAAACAATTAAAATTCAGAAATATACAACTGAACTCAATGCAAAAATGACTAAATTTATTTAAAATTGCTTATGACAAGTCAATTTTTAGATGCTTATAATTTAAAAAAATTAAACTTGCTAAAAATGTATAATTTTTAGGGATTACATAGTTTTAATATGAAATTACAATCTATCCCTATTTAGTTTGTAATTACATTAATCCCTGAAAAAGTAAAACAAACCGAATACATAATATGTAGCTCAGATACATTATAAAATAAATCGGATACATTAAAAACTAGCTCGGATACATTATAAAATAATTTAGAATTAAGAGAGAAATAAAGAATTTTAGAAATAGAAGGAAATATTAGAAATAAGGGAACATAAGACGTGTATTTCAGTAATTTTTCCTAAAATAAATTAGAAATTCCGGCTATGGTTTAAACGGGGGCCTTGAGATTGGGCTGATCACATTTTTATTGGGCCCCCAACTAAAAGAGAAATGGGCCCAATATGAAACAAGCCTGCAACTAGTCGTAAAATACCCGGTAAACACGACACGCAGCACAGAGAAACAAGGGTCTAATTTTTATGTTTCTAAATTTTCTAGATTGAAAGTCTCTCGAGATAAGTTTGATATATAATGGAGATTCATCATTCACATTTATCATCAGGTAATGTAATAATCTTCCTTTTCATTTGTTATCATGAAAATGGATTATGGGAATTTAATTTGCTGAAATATGGAGTATTAAATATGGGATCATAATGAAGAAACTAAAATCATCCTATCTAATGGATTTTTGTTGGTTTTGCAGCTAGCTTGGGAGATGCACAGGATTATGATATTAATGAAATTTCTCAACCGAATATTTCTGGTTTACAAACTGAAGAAATATCTGCAAAACAGGATGAAGTAAAATCATCAGCTGATGTGGTTCCAAGAAAACGCGACAATTTCCTTAGTTTATTTTCTCTTAGAGATATCAATGCTTGCATTCTGATTTCGGAGAATAAACGAGTAATTTGTTGTCATGATTTCGTTATTAGTTGTCCTGTCTTATGCCCATATCCCACTTAGTATAGCGACGTCAAATAGCTTTGTTGCCTCAAGGCTACTTTACATATTGTTGCTAACTGATTTTACAATAGTGATTGCACGAATAGTTCGCCATGTGACATGTTCAGGGATACCTGCCATCAGCAACATGTATCTCATGTAACTCTGTCCACCAAGACTAGGACATATGGGAAAAAATCGTCAAGTGTTATTTGTCTTTCTGCACTAGAATTTGAACCTAAGACTTCATAGTTCATTGACTACTAGGTGCGACTCTTCAATCATTGCCTATCTTGCTATTTTTTAAGGTAAAATAACCTATTGTGTTATATGCTATCGTTCAAACTCTTTAAAGTAAGAATACTAGTTCTTAGCTCGTGACAACTATGAGTGTTTATTCTCGATCTCAAGGATCCAAAATTCAGTTCTAAAGTTTTGGGATCCTTTATATCCAACAAAGAAAGACATTATGCCTACCACCCTAATCTATGTGAGCCAAGCTTAATACTATAGTCTATGCTGTTCTTACAAGCTTGCTTATCATTTTTGTTGCCACTAAGAAGACAAGTACACTGCAAAATCCCTACTAAAACTGGAGTATATCAGCAGAGGGCAGCTGCAATCCATTTCAGTTCTCGCCCATGAATCCTCCATCCATTCGGGGATATCTGATATAATTGTTTATTGTTACACTTGCACACAATAATAACATCATACCCAGTAATAATCCCACAAGTGGGTCTGGGGAGGTTATAAACAATTAATGGTGATTTCTCTAGAAACAAAAATTAAACTAGTAATTTTCTAATGGAAATTGATCTCCTGTAAAGCTAAGCAAAACCGTAACGTCAACCATAGTATATTACAGCTGAATTTAGAAGAAGAAAGTTGTAACGCACCCTGAGGAATTCATTCTGAAGGTCAACAACTCTGTCAACAATTAATCCAGCTTTTCGAAATTCATTTTGCCCAAGTTCCATTCTACTTCACTTTTAAGCAACTGTTTGAAAAGGGAATGTTGAATTCTCTGGATTAGTGTAACGCTTTCTATAACTTAATTAGCCCTCTTAGGTTATTTTTAACGTAAGAAATACAGATAAGGCATGTGAAGTGGGATAACTTTTGAATCTCTACTATAAAAGAGAAACAAATTATGAGATATTGAATACATCTAGGAATATTGTAGAAAATAACAGGCTTGCTAAACCAAACAGAGCACAACCTAATGATGTAGAACGTGGAAGAGGCTATACACAAAACTTACCCTTCAACAAGCAACTCATATGTTTCCCCTTTTGACATCATTTTTACGATCTTTTTGTTGTTCTTTGTTCACCACAGCCCTTTGAACTGTAGTAATACCCTGACATCCCAAGAAGATTTACAAATGTAAGTCAACAGAGTAGTTCAGATAAAACTGATTAATCAATTCTCAACTGAAAATCCACAGATTAAATTAAATTCAAATCTTGATGATCGTCATACCTTCACAACAACATGGATTCAGAATTTTTACTTGCTGCAGAAAATAGGAATTTCACTCAACAAGATACCATTGATTGATAAGAAGCAGAAACAGAAACACGACTTATCTTACATGTTCCTTCAATTTTATTTTTGAGGTCTCTTTATGACTTTCTACCAACTCAATCTTCTCCAACAACTTCTATCTCCGACAACTCCTTCCCATCTATGGAGCTCAGTGACATGAGGTTAGTACTATACATATCAGCTTATCCAATAATATGCTATCAATTTGTGGAATTATTCTTGGACATGATATTAATGCTACGTCTTAATCTTCCCAGCCAAATATTAGCACAAGGAAAGGAAAAAATCACAACTTTTATGATCATTGAAATGGTTTGAGGTGATGAATTTGGCTTCATCTCTACTTCATTAGCAACCATGCGAGGTATACTAGTCCCAATGGAGACCAGGACAGCAGAACCAGCTTTAGCTAAAAAGGCAAGGGACCTATGGGAGGGGATAGTTGAAGGTCGTGCAGCTCCGCAAATGCTTCTCACCATCAACAGATAATTACAGAAGATCTTCAATTTCTTCAAGCTCGGGCAAAGGCATAGAGCCAAAAATATTAGGTACTAGAAAATCCATTTTTCCTTTAATTACATACTTGTTAAATGTTAGTCGTACAGCATAGAAAGACAAGGCCTCAAAAAAATCAGAAAAAGATACTTATATACGAATGTTGGCTAAAGAAAATGCCGCATAACCTTTTTCATTCCCAGATTTAGAATATCAAATACTTCAATTAACTAACATGTCAGATCATTTCTCAAAGTTAACTACAGAGATTGAAATGTTCTCAACAAGCACTAACTAAATCTAAAAACACCATAGTCCAACGGCTAATAATTCAGATACTTCAATTAACAAAGGGGTAAACTACAAATGATAAAATCTCAACCAAGAGCCAAGTTACATAATTTAAAACCATAATGATGAAATCTCAAATGGTCCAAATTATGTAACTATACTTCTTCAAGTGCCTTTTCCTTTTCTCCCTAGCACGCCTCTCCTCGCAGCTTACGAAGACAAAGATCGCAATTTGCCAAACCAAGAACTGCCTGTGAATTAGTTTAGAGGAAGAAATCAAAATTAAAGTTAGTTATCAAGTAAGTGCACTGTTCATACAAAGAAAAATTAATCCTTATTAGGTGTTCACCTCTCCCTTAGGCTGACAACAATAGATTGCTTTTCCTCCACCATCGCGACACCTTTTACCAGCATGAATTTGTAAAGTCTCGATAGGAGTAACAAGAGTGAGATTTCTGACTTTCACAGTCATAAAATAATCAAAGTAATCTATCACCATAAAATTCACTTTCTCAATCTTCAAAACTTTGTACTTGAAAACCTGCAAGGAGAGTTACTAATTATCACTTAAAGAGGAAACCAAGCCGCAAAAAAAAAAAGTCAGAGCATACATTGCACTCTCTCTCATTATATTCCTGAATGGCGCGGTTAGTCAGTTCCATCATTAACTCAACATCTTCATTGAAGTTATATACTGCTACTCCAGCACCTAAAGACGAACCTGGATGGACATCAATGTCAAAACACTATAAAACAAGCCAACAGGGATGAAACTATACAAACTAAAAGAACAAGCCAACATGGATGAAACTATACAAACTGAAAGAACAAGCCAACAGGGATGAAACTATACAAACTGAAAGAACAAACCAACAGGGATGAAACTATACAAACTGAAAGAACAAGTCAACAGGGACGAAACTATACAAACTGAAAGAAAGAGGGGATCATAATGGAACATCAAATTTGAGCTCATGGAGGGAACATCATGGGATTCAAAGGTTTAATGCCAAAGGGAACCAAAACAATTCATAGGTAGTAGGATCAACACTTTACCTTCCAATACATATATGAACATAATTAGTGAAATAGATTGGTTCAACTTTGATAAATTTGATATGACAACATGAAATTATTATTGCCCCTAAGAGATTGATTAGCAAGAAAATTGAAACGTACAAAATTAGTTAGTGATAAGTACAAAATTAGTTAGCAATTACTAAAAGATATATGAAGCTACACAAGAAACATAAATCAAATCAATAAATAAAAGGAAGCAAACATGGGTTTGACGAAGTTGACTAATGCAATGGAGCCAAATAGGGACATATGATCGGTATACTCCTCCACAACACCCATGGGAGTATCAAGAGTGAGTTTATCGAATCCAGGGCATGGGTGTGAAGAACAATTGCAATAGGGGTCTAAAGGCATCCCTTTGATGCACTTTCCTTGTTCAAATTGCCTCTTTTCCGGTGGCACAATCACATGTTCTTCTTCTCCTTTTACTTGTGCTAGTTCTTCTTGAGCTCGTTTGATCTCAAGAAGAATGTATGCTTCCCACTTGTCTTGTTGCACATCCTCACATCCTTTTGTTCACTTCTTTCTTGCTTAGCCTTGTCGAATTGTAAGGCAATCCATTCCAGACTAGGTTCTTCAGTTTTTTCTGGTAACGGCGTCGATGCTCCTTCTCCTCCCCCGAAAGGTGAAGGTTTTGCCTCTTCGATTCCGCCATTTTTTCCAATTATTTTTCCCTAGTGTCCTCAAGTTCAAATAGGTACTATTCAAATTTTATACAATACTAGTAGGATGCCAAGTTAAATTAGGAACCAAATTGCTATATAATAAGTTTTTGTCTACTTTGTTCAATTATATTCCAAAGTTACAAAGCATAGGTATTATTAGTTTATGACAATTTAAGGAAATTTTTATGTATTACTCCTATAACTAATTTATACCTAGATTAAACTTGCAAAAAAAAAAAATGAAACGGGGGCCTTGAGATTGTCTATCTGTGCACGTAATTTGAAAAGACCGATTCGCATTTTTATTGGGCCCCCAACTAAGAGAGAAATGGGCCTAATATGAAACAAGCCTCCAACTAGTTTGTAGAGGAGGTATACCCGGAGAACACGACACGCAGCACAGAGAAACAAGGGTCTAATTTTTATGTTTCTAAATTTTCTAGATTGAAAGTCTCTCTAGATAAGTTTGATATATAATGGAGATTCATCATTCACATTTATCATCAGGTAATGTAATAATCTTCCTTTTCATTTGTTATCATGAAAATGGATTATGGGAATTTAATTTGCTGAAATATATATATATTAAATATGGGATCATTTGTTTACCTAATGAAGAAACTAAAATCATCCTATCTATTGGGTTTTTGTTGGTTTTGCAGCTAGCTTGGAAGATGATATTAATGAAATTTCTCAACCAAATATTTCTGGTTTACAAACTGAAGAAATATCTGCAAAACAGAAGGAAGTAAAATCATCAGCTGATGTGGTTCGCGACAATTTCCTTGGTTTATTTTCTCTTAGGGATATCAATGCTTGCATTCTGATTTCGGAGAATAAACGAGTAATTTGTTCTGTCATGATTTCGTTATTAGTTGTCCTGTCTTATGCCCATATCCCACTTAGTATAGCAAGGTCAAATAGCTTTGTTGCCTCAAAGCCACTTTACATATTATTGCTAACTGATTTTACAATAGTGATTGCACGAATAGTTCGCAAGGAAGTAGTTCCTGATGAAGAAAGGGCCAAAGACACACAACGAGTGAAGGATTTTGGACATAATTGGGATGGAGCTCTATCCATATTGGAGTATGGTTTGGTTCTCTATCAGTCAATTCGCGCAATCTTCATAGACTGCAGTTTCTATTTGGTCATTGTCATATGTGGTCTGTCTCTCATATAGTTCCCCATAGAGCTAGTCTTTGTAATTCTTTTGAATATGGTGAAGGAGTAGTCCAACAGAATTTGCTTTTCACCATTTATTCACTAATTTTTTGCTTGTATAATATGCCATGAGACCTCATGTATAATACACTCAAATAGTATTGTTAATGCAGCCTCTTCTAAATTCACATACGAATTGTTCATAGAGGTGATTCAAGGTCTTTTTGAATTTTTACTAAAGAGTTTAAAATATGAACAAGTAGAAATATGAAAAAGTTAAAAGATTCAACATCTACTATATAAAGTAGATAAACAGTGTAATTTTTTTCTAAAGGAGATTCAAATGAACCCTCTTAATCCTATCTGACCGTGTCTTGTATTCACAATTGTGAGTATACTACATCTATGAGGTACGGTAGTGTATAGTGGCGGATCCAACCACATGCTATTAAATTTCATCGAATTCGGTATTTAGAGGTAGTATCTTATATAATATGTGCAAAACACGAGCACATACAGAGTTGGCTATACATTTTCGGAGTTCTAAATTCACGACGTCTAAATTCCGCCTCTAGGGCCACCGGTAGTTAATCAACCTTTATATTTTGCGCTTGAAGAGTTGTTGCTATACATAGTGTACTACTATATGATGAATTGATAGATCAGATTGGTGGGTGGCAGGGTTAGTTGCAAGTGTCAGAATTGTATAAGAGGACAATATTGTTGGTATTATTTCCAGGTTTCATTAAATGAAAAGGGGACCATTAGAAATTAAATCTGTGGGACGATTCAAGTTGAAGAATGTGTACATATATAATATATTACTTTTTTTTTTACTTCTATTGAAATAGTTATCTTATGTGGAAATCTAAATAGATGACTGATGATATTGATAAAAGGTGGGAAAATAGTGACATTAATGCGTGTAAAGTTGTTGGTGAAAAGTAGAATAAGAAGTTCACACATATAAATGCCTAGACAACAAAATATAATAAGAATATCACATATTTATTCTTGGTTAAGCAAAAGTGCAAAAATATTTTCCTAGTGACATGTGATGTTTTATTATCTTAGGACATGAATGTGAGAGCAATCAAAGCCTTATCTCTTGCCAAATCAGGCTGAAGTATATATGAATACTATATCGTATGATATAGATATCTTTTCATTGATCGAGGGTTCATCATAAACTATATATCTAAACCTTCACAGGTAGGGATTAGTAAGGCTGTGGCGTATACATTCTCTTTCACTGACTCCACTTACGAGATTATACTTGTATATCATTGTATCTTTTATCACTTATCATAACTAATTAATATGTTTTTGCATCCAATTACTCCCTCCATTCCATTTTATGTGAGGTAATTTGACTCGGCACGGAGTTTAAGAAACAGAGGAAGACTTTTAAAACTTGTGGTCCAAAATGAATGATTGAAATTTGTATGGCTGTAAATCATTTCATTAAGGGTAAAAAAATATTTTATAGTTAGATTGTTACTTAATATAGAAATGTGTCATTTTTTTTGGGACTGACTAAAAAGGAAAGTGAGTCACATAAATTGGGACAGAGGGAGTATTACTTAATCGTGGTCAATTCATGTGGTTTAGTGTAAATCACATGAATACGTACTACACCAATCCAACATATACATGATATACGTCTTTGCAAATATGATTATCGCAAAGTTATAACCGATCAATACATATTTTTATCTTGATTTCTCAAGTTCAAATTAATTTTAGGATGCATGAATAAAGAGATTCAGGATGTCACATCTTATCAAGATTGTTACCTAGTAGGTTGACAAATGATTAAACATAAGAATTTTCTTAACAAGAAGCAACACTGGGGTCATGTCTAAATAGTTGAATAACCCTATTCTCCAAGGAAAGCGTCAAGTTAAACTAAACTTTTGTTTGTTGCCTGTTGATCCCATAGTGAAACTGAATAACCCTTGTCATATATAATACACTTGTATTTTTTGTCCCTTCAATATATACCAATTTCCTCAATTTTGAACCATCTTTGTGATTTGTCATCTTAAGTCTCAACCTCAGCCACCTATATTGTCACTGCCCCCAGTCCCCAATCCCCCCAAAAAAATATTGGTGTCTGATACTCGTACGAGAGCTGAAATTTCTAATTTGCACTTGATAGGAACTTGTTCAGGTGGAAGCGTTTTCTACAAAGATTTTTTCATACTCAGGGCCTGCATCGAAACCTATGATCAAGGAAAGACCACCTTATCCACTGCACCACATCTTTTGATGGTGTTCAATTAGTCAATTAAGTTGCAATTCCAAAATATTTTCTAACCTTTTTACTTTATTAGATGTTTAATCTTTTGAAGCAAACTAGGAATTAATAAAAAATTAAATATTCTCTAATTTTCATAGTTATCTTTATACTAACAACCAATTTTTCTGACTCTTGTTAGATACTCGAAGCTAATGTACGTCAATGTAACAAGAACAACAATAACTAAGTTTCAATCTCAAATAGCTCGTTAATCTATTTTTTTTCTATTATGTATTAACTAATCTATGATTTTATCTTTGTGAATTTAAAATGATCAAAACGTCATACTATTTATACTTTCATTTTCAAACTCTTAATTATAGTTAGTTAACAATATGCTATAGTGCCACTATTAGATTAACGGGGATATACAATTTAGTTAAAGTTCCTCACATAGTTGGTTGTATTTGACCTATTTTAACTTAAGAAATTAAAAATATAAGAATCAATTAAAATTTTATGAAATCATATAAAAAAATATATCAAAAATGTAGCAGACTATCTTTTAATTTTGTGATTAATAATACATCCCAAATTGTTGTATTTTTTTTTTTTCGGTCTTTTACTATGGCCTTCACATGCATACAAGCACTTGTTTGGGATGAATTTGCGGCTTGGAGGGCCCACCTTGTCCCTTCTCCGTTAACTTTCTATGGGCTACTACGAATACCTATAATCAACACCAACTATAATAGAATTCTAAATTAATCATTTTTCCAGAAGAATTCATTCCCCTCTTAATTAAATTAGGCTCTATCCTGTATGACTATGAGATAATACTAAACAAATAGCTTAGATTAATACAAAATTAATCGCCACGACTCGTGGACGAAAGATTCCATCATCACCTAATCTTGTTGAATACTTAAACAATAGGCAACAATTCTTCTTTCCGCCGGATTAGTATTCCTTCTGTTTAGATTTCAAAATAAGAAAATGAAAGTGAAAAGGCGGATGCCGATATCTAGATTATCGATTCTCGTGAATTCAGTATTTTTTTTTCCTAAATTATATGACAAACGAAGTTTTTCATCATAATTTTTTATAAATATCTTGAATACCAATTATTATAATTTATAATATTATTTACGAAATTCTCAAATATAAATCTTATATTTAAATATTTTTATCAAATTAATGACGACTCTCGAAATTCGGACTATAACATATAAATTAAGATAAAAGGAGTAGTTTTAAAAAATTTACTAAAAAACTATATTATAGGAGTATATATTAACTTAAGTTCTTATTGAGATTATAAGCTTTGAAAGTATCTCATTGACGTTATGAGTTGGTACCTTTACATAAATTCATATAAAGAAATGTAACCACCAAGAAATACGGTGAAATCTACCTGATCACTTTACCGAAAGGAAAAACTAAGGAGTTGTTTTCATCCTTTAACTGATTCTACGCTATACGAATTTGGATTACTCTATATGAAATTGAATTAATCGCACTAATTTTAATTTAGATTATAGAAATTTGAATTAATCAAACTAATCAGGAAAAAACAATTGAAGAGGAAGAATAAAAGATAAGAGGGCCAAGTCAAATGTCTGTGTAAAAGCATCGGGTGGTAGTGCATGAAGACAAAAAAAAGAGAAATCAAAAGCAAGATTTTATCTGCAAAGCATCTTTCTTTGCTTGTGAATTAAGTACCTCCACCACTAAAACATAAACAAGTAAAACAGAGTCAAAACACATTTCCTAAAATATTCTCATTTAACACTGAAATTAAGGAAGAATTACATTTACGGTAAGTTTGTAACAACAGACTAGCAAAATAAAACCTCTAATTACTTCATTCATTTTTTGCTCCATTAAGCAACTAAGTCATTTTTGGGGAAGATTCTAGAAGGAACAGCAAACCGAGCAGAGAATGATCTAGAAAGTTCATCTTCATCAGCAAAAATAGAACTCTGATCATCGAAATTCTGGGAATAAGAATGAGGATCATAAGTAAACCGCATTGAATTTGAACAATCGAAAACTCGCCTTTTCTCTTTTCTGATCTTCCTCCATAAAAATCTCCAGATCGGTCCTTTGCTCGATCTGTTCACCGGCAACTTATAGGAGACAAACGGATCGTAGTCTCTGCCGGAGTAGCTCCGCCGCCAGCTGATGTTTCCGGCGTCGGAATCGCACCATGAGCCGATCTCCATGAGAGTAGACAGAACAGAGTGAGATTTTGGGGATTTATTAGTTGTGAGTGAGTAAGCGTTTTTTATGGCTTATAAAAGAAGGTAAATGCAAGGTGGGGGATACAAAGTGGACTATTTATAAGAGGAAAACGATGTATCTCTACGGTCCAACTGTACAGTTGTTGTATAAAATGGTCCAACTCAGAAAATGGCACGTGACATGTTCAGGGCTAATATAGTCATTTCGGTAGGTTGTACTAGGTTCGTTAGGTTCAAAATAAGATTATTTTGAAAATATAATCAAACTTACCAATCTTCTATATAAGATAAAATAAATAATCTTGTAATTGTAAATATAAATTTTATCATGTTTTCTAATATCCTCAGCCAAACACAAGATTAAAATATCAAGATGAGTGGATAATCAATCCACTTAGTCCTGCCTACCAAACGATACCTTAGGAGTAATTATTTTTTAAATCAACTATAATAAACTAATGATTAGTTTGCTGATTATTTTACAGTAGTTGAGTTTTAATAGATCTATTATCGTTAATCATGTAGATATCATGCAATTAATTGAGATGTTTGACTTGATCATTTGATGAGATCACATGGACTTTTATTTAGACAACTCAAATTATGCACCTTAATCTTCACTTGAACGCGAGATATTATTCTAACTAATGTTTATGGTACTAACAATATCAATAACTATGTCTCGGTCTAATTTTTTTAAATTTATTTTTAATATAAAAAATAGCTTTCATATTTTTCCCATTTCACTTGAGCTCATAAATATATTAATAACTAAAGTTATCTAGTTGACTCTATGAATTTTCACGATTTATATCACTTCATTTAGCTCAAGTTGATTCTTATGCTTAATGATGCTAAAATATTCGAGAGAAAGAGTATTTGTATCTTGCTACTATTATCTTCTAATGTAAGATATTGAAATTAATTTTTTTTTAATTATTAAATGGGTTAAATTCAGAATAAATCTTATAAGTTGTTCGGACTCTAATACAAGTAGTCGAATACATAAAAATTCAAAAATAACACAATAATTGAAAACTGAATAGGCCAGCGGACGTGGTCCCTTGCAGAGAGCAGAATGCACCAAATCAAAGTAGACATAACAGTAGGAAAAGAATTTTATGTGGGCTGATGAGAGGTGGGCCCAAATTAATTTAATAGGCTTTCTCCAACTTACCTGTATTGAGGCCTATTATCAGCATATGGGCCACGGTAAGATTTGCATATATAGCATCTTTCAGTAGTAATTACTAATTAGATTTGTGGTTAGTATTAGGTAGTAAAATTTTAACGAACGCAAAAAATTTAAATTGATAGATAAAACTTGTATTAAACTAAAAATTATCATTTTTTTTTAAATCTATATGACTTGCCAGAATTTGACCACAAATTCTGATGATTTCAAATTGATGGGCAAAACTTATTTTAGCAGATCACTAGGGTTTATGGTCAAATTTTGATAGATTGCCATAATTTTTATCAGAACTTTAACGAATCTATTAGAATGAGTTGACTACAATTTTTTTATGGATCATCAAAAATTTGACCATAACTTTAACGAATCATCAGAAGTAATCAACTACAAAATTTTAATGGATCACCAAAATTTTGACCACAACTTTGACGAATCATCAAAATTAATTGACTTCAAAAATTTAATGGATCATCAAAATTTTGACCATAACTTTGACGAATCATTAGAATTAATTGACTACAAAATTTCAATAGATCACCAAAATTTTGACTGTACCGGTGGATTGACTCTAATTTTCTTTTTCTAACTATAAAAATAGAATAAAGTGCTTAAATATATCCATCCAAATTTAAACAATCTAC
The DNA here is from genome assembly GCA_035578085.1 of Solanum pinnatisectum. Lineage (NCBI taxonomy): Eukaryota > Viridiplantae > Streptophyta > Magnoliopsida > Solanales > Solanaceae > Solanum > Solanum pinnatisectum. The sequence goes on along the minus strand of CM069078.1, from coordinate 52,813,086 downwards.
AATGAACTAATTTATGTCCTTTTTTGGACACATTGAAAAAGACTAAGGGTCTATTTGGAAAGCCACCTGGTAATTGGAATTGATATAACTACCAGCCTAGTAATTACATCGACTCGTTTGGTTGCCATAGTGTAGTTACACTGTAATTACACATGTCATGTTTCGATGTCACAGTGTAATTACACATGTTGTGCACAATTGCAATCATAAAATTATATTAAATTTTAAAAATTAATTATTTAAAATTTATACTAGACAAATAAGAAACTTTATAAATGATATTAAATTAAATATTTAAGATATATATTCTTTTTTGAAAATATATTAATTAATAAACATATGTTCTTAACTAATATAATGAAAAAAATATTGATTTATATTTTTTCAAATTAATATATTTCAATTGAATTGATCATAAAAACTAAAAGTATGAAGTTCTACAAACATCACGAAATGCATGTTTGATAAAAATATTAATATATAAATAAATGTCATAAGCTATTAAATGTTCGATAAAATATAATCTATCAAGTCTAATTAAAAAATGACTTGCAATGTGAATTTAATATTACTAAAACAAATGAAACTGAAAATATAACATAAGTTATAAATTCAAAACAAAAAAAATTAACATAATACTCTTATAGCAAATTTCAACATAGCACACATAATATGATTTATTATTTTTTTTTAAAAAAAAAACGCAAGTCTATAACCTTACTTAACAATAAATTCTATTTTAATTTAAAAATTATAATACTAATAAAATTATGCTAATAAGAAAATAAGCATGGCATAAAGAAGTAGATAATACGAAAAAATTACATAGAATCACATGAAGTAAGGTTGAGAGCCCGAAGAAAATGAAATATAATAATATAAGATAGAAAATAAACTTTTAGAAAATTTTAAAATAATAAAAATAAAAATAGAACTTAAACTAATAGAAGTAAAAAAAATTAAAAACAAAAAAATAAAAATAGAATTAAACAAAAGAAATTAAAAAGTAATCAACTGGTAATTACACTATGTAATTACCGGCAATTCACAGCCTCTGCCTGTGAATTGTAGAGTGTAATTACCTCTGCCAATTACACCAATTACATGCTGACCAAGTAATTACCTGTCCAACCAAACATGACAGACAGTATAATTACATCCAATTACACCAAATCCAATTACCAAGATGTCCTTCCAAACAGACCCTAAATAAATTACTTCAATTTTTTTTTATGTCCTACTTAACACAAACTTGTATCAAATTCTAAACCAATCAAGCCCATCGATTGTATGTATGTTACTCCCTCTGTTTGAATCGATTTGCTCGATTCAACATCCATTATTATAATTAGAACGTTTAACATTTACATAAGTATTTTTCAAATTATATACCATGTAGGGGTCGTTTGGTAAGCCGCATTAAAAGAAATAGTTCATGTATTATGTAAGGTATTATTTAGTACTTACTATGTTTGGTAGGAATTTGAGCCTGTGTATAAGTTATAATCCATGGATTAGTTATACCTCCTATAGGATATTATAGAATGTATTACTAATACCTTCCATTTTGAGGTGTTAGTAATACATTGGATATAATATCATGAGATAAGTCTATGTAAAGACAAAAATACCCCTCAAATCATTTTAATTATTTTGTTATTTTCTTGATTTTATGATTTATATTTGTACTAATAAATTTATTTAAATAAATTAGATTACAAATTATTTAGAGAGAGTTGTTTGTTCCTAAATAAATCAATACAAATTTGAAAAGTGAGTTGTTTATTTGTATATGATGTTTGTGATGTTAATTGAATGTATTATATATATTTATATATATATATATATATATATATATATATATATATATATATATATATATATATATATATATATATATATATATATTTATATATTTGTGTCGTTTTCTAATTATTTGTATTTTGAACAATTTAAAAAATTATATACATATTAAAATTACAACTTACAATTTTTATGTGTAAATGTAGATGGTTTATTCAATTTTACCATTGTTGACCGTCTTTTTTATTTTAAAAGTAGATAGTTTATTTTTAAAAAATTTAAAAATGACATTTTACGAGTGATCAATTTATTAAGATGACAATTATTTATCCTTAGACAATTCAAGTGAAAAAATAGCAAACATGACAACAAAACTGTTTTCTCATAGCTAATTAGAAGACCATAAAAAAAAAATATTGTTCGACAATTATCTACCTTGACCCAATTAAATAATAATTTAAGGGTATAATTGGAAATAAGTTTTTTTTTAATAAAGTTTTAATCTAAACACAAGAAATAATGAACCAAACACTTGATAAAAATAAATTCTACATTATGAATCTCTCCACTACTAATCTTAATCCCAAACGACCCCGTAATGTTTTATCAAGGATCGGATAAGCACGTGACTACCCTCTAGATCGTCCCCGACGGGACAAAGTTACTATTAACAGAGCACAAACGAATATAAAACAAGTGGTTGGAATCTCCGGCGGCCGCGTCACTAAAGATTTTCAGTCCCAAACAATCCAAACCAAGCCAAGTGTACTCCAACAGATAAGTCTTCTTAACAGAAAAAAAGGCACTTGATGATTCCATTTCCATAGTCTTTTTCTGTAGCTAACAAAAAACAAAACCATATTTCCCACTTGCAAAAGCTAAAGAGAAAAAAGCAAACCGCCCAGTCCTTATCCGTGATAATAAATAGGAATCAATCTAAAGCTTCTTTTAACTAAATTTTTTTAGTAATATACGTTTCCACTTTTTTTCTACTTTTCTTCCCATCCTTCCCTTTCCTTTTCCGATACTCTATAGTTATATATTCGTTACGTTATAGTTAAATGTCAGTCAGGAATTTCATCGAATAGAAGATGTGCTACTCAGGGATTCCTTATTGGATTGACAAAAGAGAACGATATGTTCATATTGCAAGGGAACAGGTTCCTGTACAGGCAACTGCAGAATCAACTGGAAGCAGAGGAGTAGTTGCTGGTGCTGGAATGGCGAAGCAGTGCATTTGTTCACCAACAATCCATCCAGGATCGTTTAGGTGCAGGCATCATCATGCTGATTATAAATGGGTTGTTCCACTAGGAAATAAGCAGAATCACTTTGGTGCTTCTGTCGCCAAGGCTCTATGACAATTCTGCTGTAATTTTTCGTTTTTTGCTTTTTCAATAACATGTAGATGATCTTGTTCATATTGTCTCAAATATTTTCTATGTCCCAAATTTATGCGAAAATGTTACGAGTGTGTAGTTACAAAAAGAGATTTGCAATTATTATTGTTGTGATATGTGAATTTAGTGTTTAGTGCTTGTCTAACGTACAACCTCTCAAATAACCTCACAAAATTTTACAAAAGGATTTAAGAAGGTAGGGACAATAACGTTGTGCTCATCATTTTGCATTGGTGAACTACTGGAACAGCCCCAACCACCACTAGTTTCTTTCTGCTCAACTTTCTCAAGCTAATTCAACTTTATGTTCCAAAATTGTTGAGCAGCTGGAAGAAAACATTAAAATTATAAACATATTGAACATACAACAAGAAGTAAACAAAAAGAAAAGGAGAAGACAAGTCAAGATAGTTATTCTAAACCTCAATTTCAATTTCTTCCAAATTTGGAGTGTTTCTAATCAAGCAAAGAATACATCAAACTTCACGAAATAAATTCCCTAATCTGTGAAAACTATGAATCAATCTAAAGCTTCTTTTTTTAGTTATACGTTTCCACTTTTCTACTTTTCTTCTCCTTCCTCGAGAATTATGATACTAACATGGTTATATATTGTTGGTGCTGGTGAATTATTCTCCACTATTTCATCATATACAAGATGTGCTACTCAGAAGCTCCTTACTGGAATGGTAACCTTGACAAAAGAGGAGGTCGAGGACGATACCTTCCTGTTGTGCAGGCACAGGTAAGCATTTTTTGATTTCATATCTTATTTTTATTACAAATTTATTGGTTTTTTTTTACACATAATGTGTATCCGCTCCTGCAGGTAAGCATAAGAGGAGCTGATGGTGCTGGAACGAGGAAGTTTCAATGTGTTTGTTCCCCCACAATCCATCCAGGTTCATTTAGATGCAGGCATCATCGTGCTGATTATAAATGGGTTGCTCGACTCAGACACAAAGCCTAATTACTTGGGCTACTTCTGTCACCAAGGTTCCATCACAATTTCGCTGTACAAATTAAAATTATCCTTGTAATTTTTCGTTTTGGATTTCATTGAATTGAACTTTTTAAAAAATTAATCAGACACTCTTTTTAACTTTGTAATTTATTATTGAATTGAAGATATATCAGAAAAATATGCTCTTAAAGCCTGTTATAGATGTTGCAAGATTTTCATTTAGGACATGTGAGTTAATGTTTGTGTACCACTTGCCTAACATAGAATCATCTCAATAGGAGAGGGGTCTCATGGAATATTGTAAAGGGATTTACGAAGGTAGGGGCAATGTCGTGCTCATCATATTGCATCGGTAACCTCAAAGCAGAGTGCACTTCCTCAAATTATCTATCGTGATTTTTTTAAAAATGTACCTTAATAAACCTTAATTAGGAGGATGTTTAACGATTTTATCCTAATTGAACAATCATAACATCACTGCATAATTGAGGTATTTGTCAATTACTATAAAGGTGAAATCATGAGAAACATAATAAATTATCTTGAACTAATAAAATGATAATTTCAGACGATTACTTTTAGAAAGTACGACAAATAATTTGAGACACAACGAGTATTATGTCGTTATATTGGCATGGTTTTCCTAGGACAAATGGTACATGCTACTAGTATTACAGAAAGAACACGTCAGACGTGTGAATGTTGTTCCCCACAAACACGGAAAGCCTTGATAATTACATTAATGGGGAGCCCAATATGCAATTTACTAAAACTTGGGATAATCGAACGTAATCAAATGCACACCAATTCCATAAAGACCATAGAGCATTTACAAGGCCTCGAGCAGAGTTTGGACACTTGCCCTCTTATCCATTTCCATTAATTCACAATTCCATCACAAACCCAGTGACTGTTAGCAAAAGACAACAATGTTTATTTCCGGGCAATTACATTATAAAATATGATGGTACATGAGCAACAACTATGTTACTTGAGCAGAAACTTCTGGGAAGTAGCTAAAAGCTTAACAGTAATACTCCTATTATGATTGATCTATGACAAAACAAATACCAGCTAGACATTAGGACACAGAACAAAATATCATACCTCAGGGTAGCAGTTTTGATGAGAAATTGTTTCATTGTGCGTGTCCACAACAATTTCACACACCACTTTTCCCTGAAAGAACACGATGAAAATATATTAAAATCTTATTTTGATTTACAGACTAGAATATCTCAATGAACAGTATTGACATGCACTTTCAGGGGTGACTGTGTCCAACTGACCATCACCTGAATACTGCATTTAGGAGAAAGGGAGCTTTGGAAACTTGGTTCCAACCAAAAAGCGATCCCTCTCACCAGAAAAAAAGTGTTAAGAGCTTAGAATATTGCATAGTCAACAAGTTTAGGAGCTTCTGATTAGCCAGTATCTAGAATACTTCTTTTTCCCTTTTCCTGATAACTTGCATGTCTGTTAGTACTTAGTAGCATTGGAAGAATGTGGAAGTCCATTACTCTTGAGTTCTATTAGATTCTTATGCTGGGACTAGATTACGACTGTAGAGAAATGAAATGAAGGAAATTCCCCCTTACTAGCACTACAGAGCAGAAAGCCTGTCAGAAACGGAGTTTCCAAGATCATCAATTAACTGGTGATCCAAATATAGTTTATCATTAAGGATAAAAATTCTCCCTTACTGGCACTAAAGAGCAGAAAGCTCGTCAAAGACACAGTTTTTTCAAGATCATCAATTAACTGGTGATCTTGATAGCGTTCATTGTTCAAGATGAGATATTTGAAAGAGAAATCGAGCCAACAGCAGCGAAGAAGATGCAGAATACAGAATACCGACATGAAACAACCATTAAGACTGTTAGAATCAGATCCATAGAAGACATAAATCTTAAGACCATTCTCTTGTACCTGGTACTTCTACAGTCAATAGCATAGTTTATCCTCCTGATAAAGCTATTTTCATAGTTGACATCGAGTAGACAATGATAACATGTGGGTTCAGTACAGTATCTCAAAACAATAACACCATTAACCATGGGAAACAAGAAATCTTAGAAATTAATACGTCATACAAGGAAATGATCAACCATGCTACCATGTAATGTCAAGTATCAAATCACTTCTTCTGGTGCAACAAGGTTGTTCACTTCTATTATGCATGACTATTAGGAGAAGGGTTAAAAATATGAGAATTTTGGTATTAGTTGAGAAACACATAAGGGCGAATCATGGTTTTTATTGTAAAATTTCAGAAAAGATGAACTAGTATGGAGAAAAAGTTTAATGAGGCTCTTGAAACTTTTTTTAATGGTACTTACATATGCAAAAAATTTTCTTTTAACAAAATTAGACAACAGCATGGGATAAAGAACATTTTGGGACAAAGAGAGAATACAGGAACAAGGGATCTTTTAGAAGACAAAATAAGCATTTATCAGACTGAAGAGTGCCATTCTCAAGAAATACCTCAGATATCCTAACACATGAAAACAAAATCATGTATTGACATAGTTCCCCGATGTAAATTACTCACTAAAGTTTATTCCCTGTCTTTTTCTTTACCCATGTATATCTACACATAGTGAACTTCCAATCCCGTTAACCCAAAACACATTTTCTTCTCCTCTAACACTGTCTAATTTTTTCTTTTGATATACGTGGTATCCAGGCCAGTTAGCACGCACCCCGACTGATTCTAGGGATAAGTGCCACCTCCCACCACAAGGCTAGGACAGATGGAAAAAATCACCTAGTGCTTTTGTCACTGTTGGAATTTAAACTTGAGACCTCATGATTCTTTAACCCACTTCATTGACTACTAAGCCACATCCTTGGGTGCTTCGGGTATATCATTTATCAAGCAAGTTTACACAGTAGCTAAACTAATATCCAATCCGAGAAAATGATGGAAGCAGATATCAATATAAGTGATGCAATGGCAATAGTAGAGTTGAAAGAATATACCTTTATGGGAATATCAAAGAGGACCAAGCCAAGCTCACCACCAATCTGAGTAACAGTATCAAAAGTAATAGAGCCCCTAGCCAAATCCTCAATCAATGGAATTAAATCAGAGAAAATGCTAATATCGGTTAGCTCAAGCGTAGCGTTGACATAGGAAGATGCCCTAGCCTTAATACGACCATAATCAGATATAACGTGCCCGAGCTGCTTACCCCTATACCCTATAGAAATCACTACATAACGGAAATTGACGGAATAAAAGTCCTTATTACGAATCTTAGCAGTGACATCCAGGGTAACGTCGATTGCAATTTTGGGGAATGAATGGACTTTAAGGTGCCGGAGCTTGAGCCGGGCAATGGAGAGTTCCGGATCAGAGGGCCATAGAAAGAAAAGTGCGGCGGAGAGGAGGATGAAGACGGCGGCGCAATAAACGTAGCGACGGGTAGGTCGCCGGAGGAATTGTCGAGGGGTACGGTAGTATTGAGGTAGAACGATAATGTATTGGGGTTGTTGGTGTGGTTGGGGTGGATAGGAGGGGAGGGGGTCGTAGGGGATAGGGGGTGGATCGGAGAATTTAGAGGAAGCCATTGATGAGGGGTTTTAGGAGTTCAAGGAGAGAATTAAGACCGGAGATATAAGGAGGAGGAAGAGTCGTATAATACAAAGTTGTATTTTACCCAACTTGTGTTGGCTGTTGCGTGGTGGTTTAATGATGTATGTCAATTGAAATTAACTTGCACTGATCACAGAATTTAAGAATTATGGAAAGATTTACATGTTATAAAATTACCCTTTAAAAAATAAGAAACATAAATATAAAAGGGTGAGAGAAATGATAAAATAAATTATTAAATAATAAGTAAAGTAAAAAATAAGAAACAAATTTAAGTTAATGATGTGATCATACACTAAATGAATAGTTTTACCTAAAATGAGATTTTTGTCATTCGAATGATGTATTTAACGATATAAACAATTAAAACAAACTTTGCGCAATACAATCTGATGTCTAAAGTTGCTTTCACACTTTCTTTTTTCCTTTTTGCAACTCAAACTCAACATCAAACCCATCCATCATTTGTGGCATAAAACAGGCAAAATCCAGACTTCAAAACCAATAAACATTGATTAAATCAAATCAGCCTGCTACCTCAAGAAAGAAGCAAGAAGAGAAAGTTTCCTTAATTAGAAATCTCTGTAATTTTACATGAGCTAATCAAAATTCTCAAGCATTTATTTGGACCTCTAATTTCTATAACTTGCACATCCTTTGAGATGATCTATAACAAGAATATTTTAGGCCAAAGTCATTCATAAACGAGAATGGTGAAGTTCATGTTGCTCTTTCAAGTTCTTGGTAGAATTGGCACAGCTGTGTCTACGGAGGGCACATAATTCTGAACTTGCTGGGTTCTTGACAAATTCTGCCGTAAACTCAAATCTTCTTTGATCCATATACGAGAACAGTACAAGCAATGAAATAAACTATCAATCAAAGGGCAATGCAAACGAGTACACGGTTTATACTACAACTTGTATACAGTGTCATCAAAATCATGTGTTGCCATTTCTATTACGATGCTTTGCGATAGACCTCAAGTCTCTGTACATATCTGCACAGGCAAGAGAAAATTCTGACATTGCCCCGAAAAGCTCAGGCAAGCGGCTTCTCAGGCTTGTCAAAGACTTATCTCTCACCTGAAGACATTGCCTCTGGTATGAGTCCTCCTCGTCCTCAAGCCTCTTCCTCAGCGCCTCTAATTGTAGCTGCCGATCAACCACAAGAGTATCTTCCTGCGCCGATTCTGGATCTATTTCATCTGGGGTTCTACGCTGCATATGCTTGTGATACCATTCCTCATATTGCCTAGTCTTCTTGTTGAGCTCTCTCCGAGTATCCTCACACCTGTCCCTCAGCTTCATCTCCTCCTTTTGGTATTCAAAGATAGTATTTATGACAGCTGAAAAGTTATAAATAGCAGTTCTAGCCAACTCATCAGGAAGCTTCTCAAGATAATCATGCCAGGCATGTATAAGTGCCAAAATTGGCGGATTTTGGGGTCTTTGTGGCGACGAAACCTTTTCTTTCAGATTTGTGTCTATAGGGATGAGATTTAGCTTTAACCAACTGTTAAGAGCTTTGATATACTGTTTTTGGTAGATAACCAATTTGTCAAACTGTGAATGCCACTCTTGGACAACAACATACAACTGCAAAGTTCGTTCATGATGGTGCTCAGTTGTTTCTTTAGGGGATTGAGATATATCCAAAGACTTCAGCGCTTGCACAATCTTAGACTGACTTACATGATATCCTTTCATGGTCTCCCACATTATAGCCATCCTGCAATTGATAACAAAAATTTTCAGGACAAAACCTACGGATTAATATCGCTGAGTTGACAATTTTGAGTGGCGAAGGTGGAGAACTGAACCAACATTTAAAAAGAACAGCTGCAACAACCGTCTCATTTTTATCACCACAAATTACAATTGTTTGGGGAGATACTGACATGGTAAGGGATAATAGACCTTGACTCAGAACTAGCCAGTCAGCCTAATCAGCTCAGATGAAAGAGCTTTTTTAAAAAAAATTAGAGAAAGTTCAATGGAAGAAAATTTTGCTTTAGGAAACAGATTGTCAAATAGGCGACGGTTCCATCAAGAAAACAGATTTCAATATGGCTTTGCCTATGCACACATCTAAAAGACTTACCCATTAACCAGATCAACCAATTTTGGATAAAGTTGCTCATCACGTAACCGATTTATCTCTGAAACAGTAGAATCCATCGACTGCATGTCGACAATGTATCTTGTGTGTAGATGACTTACTGTAGCTTTCACTCTCTCCAAGCTTTCTGTATTTGTACCACGTTTCTTGAGCTTATTCAATGAAGCGACCTTTCTCTGATATTCAAGTTTCATTTGTTCTCCTGCCTGTGGAAGGATCACCAGAAATCCATGAGAAACATGCACATCAGCGAGTAGAGTTCAAACCCAATAGCATTATATAATTTCCTTTGAAACCCTCATAATATAATTTTAAATGCCATAAGTAAACTTGAATTCACTAACTTCCGCAAAACCAAAAGAAGAGTTCCAAAACAGAAACAGGATCATGACAAATAAGGGAATATGTCCTTGATGACTGAGATGCTAATTTAAGTAAACACACAGCACCAGAGGACATTATCCTAATCCGAAGGGGCTTCTACTAAGGTACTTGACAGAAACCAAAGATGATTCAGGTTCTAGAATTCTGAAGTGACAGTTGATAAAGATAATTTGTTGAGAAGAAACTAGTTCAGAGAACGACAATTTGTTGAGAAGACAGAGTTAAAGGAGAATTATGCTTTACAACATCGTCTTTGACATTCATTCAGGGCCTATCATACTCATTCAACATCTATGAGTAAAGGCCATGTTCGCAAAACCCCCGAAAAGATTAGTGACTAAGTTAAAACTTGTTCTCAGAAAAATTGCACCTCGCAAAGAAACTTTCAACAGTGAAACCATGACAACTGTTGGAAGTTTCTTCCTTCATTTCCTACATCTCCACATTACCAACCCAGAAACTCCAGAGATATTTTGAGAGATATTTAAAAGAAAGTGCAATAATAAATAAACATCACTTTTGCAGGGTTTGTTGGATTACTTAGTAAAACAGATGCAAACATAGAAATTTCTGCTGGAGAGAGAGAGGCAGTGTTTTGGACGGCGAACAGCGACAAGTGTTTGCCTCAGCGCTTGCGAAGTGCAGCATCAATTAATACCAAAAAATTATAATATTTAATTGAAATTATAAATAATCAAAATCTCAATAGCAATAACATATTAGCAAATATTTCAATTCGAAAACTGAAAATAGATTGTACATACCAAAAGTCTAGAACTTGAATGAGAAAAGAACATAACAAAAGCCAAAACAGTGAGAGAAAAAACAGAGGTAGAAGTAACTCTGAAGTCTGAAGAAGAAGAAGGAAAAAGAAACAGAGGAAGAAGAAATCCGAGGAAGAAGAAGAAGAAATTAGAAGAAGAAATACGTATAGGTAGGACTTTGGAGTCGCTGGAAAAGTCTAGCTGGTCGCCGGAGAAGTCTAGTCGAGGCAACTAGTTGGAGTCGCAGTCTAAGAGTACAGCCGTGCAAATTTGGAAAGAAAACCCTATAATTACCTTTTAACTTTTAAAACCCTAAATTGGTTGCCTCTTTTTTTTTAAAGAAAATACAAAAGGCGATGCCTTTGACGCAATGGTCGCCTCTCGCCTTTGTCGGCATGGCGTCGCCTTTTGAAGATTGCCTCACCACAAAGCTAAAAGGCGATGAAGGGTTGCCTCGCCTCGCCTCTCGCCATTGGCGACGAGGCGATTGCCTTTCACAACAGAGCATTATTATTCTATGCCTTATTGCTGTAGTAGATGGGATGAGCAAATAGATAATTGTTTCACTTGTTCACTGCATATGCTAACTAATTCCAGATTTGAACTTCTCTGGGAGAAGAAGGGTAACAAATAGAAGCCTTTGTTTAACTCTAGTGGTTGCTATTCTAGCCATAATTCTGAACTTATCCGGAATGGGAAGGGTACCATAAAGAAGACTTTGTCAACTCTAGAGGATGCTATTCTAGCCCATAATTTTGTAACCCTCCCAACCCATCCAAAATAGCGCAAGTTGGGCGAGAAACTATGAGTAGATGGATCAAAATAAGTGAACTCAATCAACCTATTGGTTTTAATGGCTTAACCAATGTAAACCAAGGATTAAAAACCAGCTAAAACCCTATGGGTTAACCAACCACCCAGACACAATTTTGTCTCCATCAATTCATCCCATCATTCTGCAGACCAGAGCCAATGCTTTCTCTTCCAGTCTCTATCTCTCTTCTCAAACTCCTCTGCTGACTCCTATGCTTGCGTCACTTCATCATCTTGATGAAAATCCTCGTACATTTTCTTTAAAAAGTATGGTAGTAGAACTCAACTCTTCTTCTTCAACAATTGAATTGCACAGCCAATTAGGTTTTTGACTGGTTAAAGGAGCAGCCACTTAAGACTAGTGTCTATATTTAGTTAAAGTAGGATACACTGCAGTTGGAATTAAATCTGTGTTGTATTAGAAGCACAGTTTTCTTTTTAAAGATTCTAGTTTGCTTATATTAATAACTTTGGTCTGAACTGTAAGGTTAAGCTTTGATTATCTTAAGATCAATACTTAGAAATTTAATGAGAGTTGAGAAAACTTTATGGTTCTTGCATTTTACTATGATTAGGTAAGTCTTAGAGCAATTGAATCAGTAAAGGACAACTCTGGAAACTGTTGAGAACATTCTCAATTCAGGACAACTTCTGAAAGCACAATATTGCTGGTATGACAACGTTTATTTGGATATATTACATCATTCTTTGAAAGTACAACTATATATAAGATTTTTGCATGTATTTCGCTTTAAGGCACTCACCTAAACCCAATCAAGCCAACAATATCTAACAATTTGTTACACTACTTGAAATTTTGTTCCTCATACAGTTACAACTTACAAGACTTTCAATATGCTTCATACACAAGTTGATTGAATTGTTCACATTGGCTATCTAGAGAGATTATATGCCGTTATGGGGGAGAACTCTTGAATAGGAAAGAGGGGGGAAATGGACGATGAGATCATTGAAGAAAAAAAATTAATTGAAAAGATGTTTTAGGTTAGCTGGATTGGGCTATAACCATTGTTTAGCCCATGTTACCCCAAGCAAACTTTGGGATGGTTGGGTCATTGACTTAACCATTCTGTCCAGCCTACATTTGGCCCACCCTCCCATTTTATACCCCCAATCCCACCCCCACTCCCACAACATAAACTCTATGTTCTTGGATACCCAGATATAAAGCACTCTATACAGTATCAACCAAAAAAAGGATAGCAGCTTTTGGAAATAACTCTATGTGCTTTATTTTGGGTATCATTACCAGAGGCCAAAGCATCATGCTGACTGGGCATGTTCAACCTCAATATAACAGCTAAGAATATATTTGAGTGGAGCTGCTTCTTCAGATCTTCTATTAGGATACCTTAGTTTAGTAGGAACTCCATGCTACACAGATGCTTCATTTAGCACTTATCAACACCATGGTGCAACTCATATACCCCAATATTGATGTGACACATAATAAGAAGTTTCAAATTCTTTGAAATGTTGACCAATGTTCTCGAGTCAGAGGTCTTTTTAGTTAAATTATCATCTTGAGGTGCTTTACAAGTGTGTATAGACTCCAACATGAAACATTCAGAAAAATACTCCTAAAATCTCATAGATGAAGCCACCTGGAGCTGGGAGGGAAAAAACGAGGATCCAATGTATTCAGACATTGCAAACCAGGAAGTAATAAATAAACACACCTTCACTTCATCATACAGTTTTTTCTCCCAGGCAAGCATCTTGTCTAACACAGTTGCATGAGTTTCATGTTCTTCTGAATCAAAGTCATCCAACTCATCATCGGCATTTGGCAAACCTCTGAAGGACCTATTCCATGTTATGACACGCATGACCCTTGCAGAATGATCAATGTGTCCTAAGAAGCAGATATTACAGAGATTTAAGCAACAACAACATACCCAATTGTGTATTGACAATCATTGAGAAAGTAAAACATCTAAAAAATAGCCCATAAATTAACCACAACTTGATCAAGGCTTGCAACTTTGGGAACATTTGAGTAACAATGAAGCCAATCCTGCATAAAAAGAAACTACTAATTAAACTGAATATTTCTTAGAGAGATCTTGAATGTACCTCTATTATCTGCAAAATTTGAGTGATAATGCAATCTATTTGCCTCAAGCATCTTAGATACTTCGTGAGCACTCTCGGACGCCTTAAGGAAACAATCATCCAGCTCAGAGAATATCTGAAGAAGGTTAAATTGGCCTCCTTTCTTTTTACTCTCTACTGGAACAACATTTTTCACTCTTTTCACAACCTTCGTAGCAGCCTGAGGCGGAGGAGGTGGCTGTGACGGAGGCTCCTCTACAGTTTCCATCACCTCTGCCTCCTCTGGCATCTCATTTTTCCTTGCTCTTTCACTTTCATCAGCGCAGCGATTGTTTTCAGTCCTCTTGGCCCTTTCCTCCATCATCCTCCGCTCAAGTTCCTCTCTTTCCATCCTACCCTCGTCTACCTCTTGTAGAGTTGGCCCTGGAACATTTTCCATTGAAGGAAAGAAAAAATCCCATGACATGGAGGCCATCTCTTTGTTATCTGGAGGTGGTGGGGGAGGCGGCGTTCGATTATTCTGCGGCAGTGTCCGAGGTGGAGAAGGAGGCGTCGGCAATTCTTCATCCTCGATTCCCTGTCGATGAGATGCTGAACCTCTGCCCCCAATTCCACCGCCGCCGCCGCTACTTTTACTACTACGATGCCTTAAACTATGCGTGCTTTCAGTCTCCATATCATCTTCGTTCTCCTCCTCGATAATCATATCGGATCGTTTCGGGTCGGGCGTGGGGATAGAGATTTCGGGCATGGTGGCAGCACGCTGTAGAGGAGAAGTTGGGAAAGAGGTGTTGGAAAAGGGCGGTAGGGGAGGTGGAGGAGGCATGTCTATCGGGGCGGAAGAGAGGGGAGGAGTACCACCGGGGAGGGGAGAAGAAGAGGAGGAGGCGGCGGCAACGGCGGCAGTAGAGGGAAATTGAACCTCACCGTGAGCGTAATCGCTGAGGGCAGCACCAGTGTTCTTAAGGGACATAGTATAAGCAGAGTGAGCTGCAGAAAAGGCGTTGCGGGCAGATACAGCCTCTTTCATGAAGTGCTTTCGCTCTTTGCATCGAGTAACAGTTTCTTCATTCTCGATCTTCGATTGCGTACACCCCATTGTACAGAAGAAGCAAACAACACTAACACTCCATATATATGCAAGAATTTACAGAAGAAGAGATTTCACTAAGAAGATGATACCTGAAGTGGAGAGAATTTAGATCGGATCAACTCTGAAGAATTGTGCAGAAATTGAAAAAAAGAGTAATAGACATGGAAATTCTGTACACAGAGAGAGAATACTCTTATGCTTTTTGTTTCTAAAGAAAAGGCGAATCCATTAAGCAAAACTACAAAATAAAAAAAAGGAAAACTTCACGTTTAACGGCGCCGTCTACTTAATCCTCAACAGCGACTTCCCCGTTTACGTATCGGTGATTTGTTTGGTAACCCAAAATAAGCTTGCTCTATATAGACTATAGTATTTTGTTATGACTTCTTATATATACTAATCAAGTTTCTCAACGTATCTTTTACCTGAAATGATCATTTTCATCAAGTTTCTCAACATATCCTTTATATAAAATGAGCATTTTTTGGGTCTGATTTGTTTAATTGTTACGTAGGGAAAATGGGAACCTAGAACTCACTACAAAAGGCAAAAGGGCAGTGAAGATTAATGAGTTTTGTGCTCCAATTGTTCAACAAATATAGGAGCAACACTTTATCATAAACATGTATTAGAACAGTACATGTTTTCTTCTTTTACTTCTCCTTTCCTTTTAATTACTTTTTCTAGTGTTGAAGGGGTTGAGCAGAAGCTTTCAATACAAGTTTAGGTAGGAATATAATAGTGCAATTATTTAAAGTAATTCCAGTATTTGCATGCAGTTGTTTTGTTTATTAGTATATAGTTGAAAATTTGGACTTAACTTTCCTTTTAGTGACTCAAGGGACACCTTAATCAATTGGGGATTATTTTAATTTGCCTAAACCTTGTTTGAAAGGTTTATTCGGCACTTGTGCCGGTGGCAACTGGCAAGTACATAACAAATACCTTACAAAATAGTCGAGGTGTACTCAAATTGGCTCGGAAATCTGCTTTCAAACAAAAAAGGACAAAGCTTCCCTTAGTGAGTAAAGACAACAACAGAAAGGAAAGGTGAAGATTGGATAACTTTTAGCTAGCGTTTGCACAGCAAAAGTATAAAGTTGGTTCTCAATTAAAAACAGCACCATTCAAAGATTCTAATATTGCATGTGACGCGTCTTCGAACATCTAAATTCTATAATAAAATACTACGGAAAAGTCGAGAAGTCATATTTCTGAAGCCACTACTATTCTTATTATACCTGCAAATTGCTTGCTTGGTGCTTTTTTCCCTTTCTCCACATGAACAAGCCACTTGCAGGTCTACCAATCTGTTTTACAAAATTGACAGGTGATGCTAATAGATCATGAATATGAATTTCAAGTTCATAGCAACTGAAGATGAATGTTATCAATAAGAGGTGTTTACAGAATTCAGAAGAGTGCTCTATGATTTAACTTAATTTTCCAAAGTTCGACGTCATTCCCTCTATTGTAATTCCGCACATAACATGGAATGTATCTCAAATCAATCTGTTCACCAACAAAGAAGGGCTCGGATGCACTATCGAGCTGCTTACATCCTGTGTCATCTGCTGCATAGTAACATATCATAAACATAAGAGTGGAGATGAATTGCCAATAATAAGTGAAAAGAACTTTTCATCTATTTGCAGCTTCGTGCTGACCTTGTTCAGTGATCAGGTAACTACGGAAGTGTGAATATCCATTTGCAACAACATCAAGATCATCAAGGGTGAAGTTGTAACGCTTTTCCATAGCCAAGTATAGCACCTGAAATAAAGCCAACAACACAATCAGTCAACCAATATGCTTTTATGATCTTCCACTCTTAAAAGTGCCAACAAGATATGTTTAAAAGGTTTTGGAGCCCCAATAACGAAAACCCAAAAAGTGGCAATTTCTTGTGCAAGTAACTGGCTAGAAGTAACAATACAGATCAGAGGACCCCAAAATGCAGAATATATTTGACAAAATGGCAAGACACAAGATTCCATTGCCTCAATTGTCGCCAAGGATACTTTACTTTTGTCTTCTTCTTTTTTTGAGATTGTACTTTACTCTTGTCTTAATGCACACAAAATGCCTCCCCCGTCAGAAGGTTTCATCATCTTTTGAAGCAACATGATGAGCTTTCATTTTCAGTACGCATCTCTATTGATTTAATTCCAATTTTCTGCAAAGATCTGCTTAATCTTGGTTATAATCTTAAGCGTGAAATGTAGTTCATAATATGTGGTGGTGCTTGTGGGTTGTAGGACAATGCCGGACGGATTACTCGAGGTACGTGCAAGTTAGTCCCAACACCACCATCTCGCAAAAAAAGTGCAGAGTACTCCTGCTTCATTCATGGTACCTTTTCTGGGTTGTCTGACATTAATTTCTTCAAGATGCTGAAGAATGCATCAGTCAGATCATCACTGTAAATGACATCAGCAGCTAGAAGCAAAGAAGCTTTCTTAAGTTCTTCAATTTCTGATTGGGTCCAGCTGTACCTGGACAAATATGGCTGACCTGCTTTAGTGCTTATCAAATGTTTATAATTGCTAGAACCACCCCAAAAAGTAAGAAAAAGGTAGTGAAAGAACTTTTTTGAGATATAATCCTAGCTGTCCCTTATAGTACACACCAATCAATTACCTTCCTTTAGATGGTGATGTATTTGCCTCTTGAGGAGGCCATGAATCTTTCCAATCAAGTTCACGTACATGAACAGAAGCCTTTCCATGGAATAATTCAGCATTAAGATCCACATTTTTCTCACAGTTCTCAAGTACTTCGTCGCCATGGTCTGACACATATAACTTAGGGTTTAAACGGAAAATGTGACAAAAGCATGCCAACCTTGGTGCTTTAACTTGAGGATCGAAAAAAAAAAAACCATAAAACTGATGGTGACCGGTTTAAACTCCAAAATATGTTGAATGAAGCAGTGAATATTTCCTCTCATGATGAAAAGTAAAATGTAAAGTCACCCAAAGAAACTAGGATTAAAAAAGAAAAAGAAGTAAACAGTCTCCCAAGTAATTATACATGGGAATCCAAGTAATATGCTTGAAAAAGACATTAATGCTTAGAAAAGCTTCTGAAGCGATTGAAAAAGATGCATGACAAAAAAAAATCAACGGAGTAACTGGAGAAAACACGCCGTGCATGACACTACAGACCATAGCACATTGATAAATGGTTATCAGGTGAAAACACTAGCACTTATGCATTTTAATGTTGAATACCTGTTATGAAGACAGTTTTAGCAACACGGGCAAGCAAAATACCAACTAACCCTGATAAAAACATTGAAAGAATATTTTGTCACAGTATATACTAATGCTTTAAATTTGAATAAATCTAGATACTTGAGCTCAGTCTGCATTTTTGATGCAGCTACAAGCAAAAGAAAACCTTAAGAATAAAATTTCAGTTATTCAGTGTTAGTGATGGCAGCAGGGCAGGTATCACCAACTAAAAATGACTCTAAATCCAAAAGGATACTGAGCTGATCACAATTCTTATGGACCCAATAAGATAGGTTTATTGACCCCAATACGGTTTGCAATAAGAGGTACCTGATAGGCTCTGGGATTTAACACGAGGGTCCTGCAACCGAACCCACACATCCTTTTCTTATCAAGACCCACATCAGAGGTATATCATACTGAAAAATAAGTAGAAATTTAAGCATGAATGTATTGATAACTGGTTGAGCACTTACTAAATGATTAGGTGTCCATTAATTAAAAACATAAACAGGGTAAGAGATGAAATGGGTCCTTAGGGAACAGAATGGATAGTGAGATACATATTACCCACCTCTACTAGCTGAGAATTGAGGCGTAGTAGTAGTTTTTATTGTTGTAAATTTTGGAAAAAAAGTACCCCTAAAACCCAAGGCTTTGGTTCAACGGCTGAGCGTACAACATGTCAGGCATAGTAATGTGCACACTGCACACCACGTGTTCGAAACCAGGTTGTTGCATCAAGCTAGGTATTAGAGTGGAGAAGGGTAGAAGGCTGGAACAATTGTCCTCAAGTTTTAAATTGAAACAGCATTCTTGGTCATCAAATTAATTCAAGAAAAAAGGTTTAGGAAAAAACTATGACCAGAAAATTTAAATTTCTTTTTTTTTGTCCTATTGTTTTTGAAAAGCAATATTAATAATTTATTGTATCTTCCATTTAAATTTTAATTACTTATTATGGTTTTAGGTTCTTAAATTAGGTCTAAGGCTAAACTCACACCCCAAAAGCTTAGCTCTAAGGGAGGAGGATTGCCCAAGCCTTATAAGGAGTCCACCCATCTCATTAACCACCAATGTGAGACTTTTTGCTTTAACATCCCACCTCACGCCCATTGCTTAGCATTTGGTGTGGACAATTTCGGGGAATTTTTTGACCCACCTCACGCCCAATGCTTAGCATCTGGTGTGTGGGCAATTTTTTTTTTTTTTTTTGGGCCCAAACATTGGATGAGATGGGCCCTATTCTGATACCATGTTAAATTAGGTCTTAGGCCTAACTCACACCGAGGATTGCCCAAGTGTTATAAGGAGTCCACCCATCACATTAACCACCGATGTGGGACTTTTTTAGGTAACATTTATCAGGTAAGTACCCTACCTTGGCATCACTGTTCGGTGAATGGGGAAGTTTGCAATGAGTAGAGGTACCAGCGGTTATAGTATAAACAGAACAAAACAATTAAAGGTGATGAAATTTACCTGTACCAGCCCCAAGCTCCAATGCAACAACTTTATCAAAATCAGATGATGTAGACATCACATGCAACACAAAATCAGTAAGCACTAGCTCTGCTCTCCAAACCTGAATAGGAAAACAACAACTAAATAAATAGCACATAAAGCACTCAACTTGAGATAGCTTAATGAGGATAATAGTGATTACTGACATTTGGGAATACATATTTACACTTAGGAAAGGAGAAGATGAGCTCACACAGTTTTCAGTTATTGTATTTCCACGTACAAATTGAGGAGCAAAATCATATGGAAAATGTCATAGACTCGTAACATGCTTTTTTTAAATATGGGGAGAGAAGCTGAATGGAGGAATGATAGATAAAGACAAGACTTAGGACCAACGAACTCTGAATTTTTTGATTACCTGCAAACCAACTCTAGGAATCGATGAGGTGATATTATGCTGGATGGTCAAGACAAGATGATGGCTAGGCGATTCTGCAAGTAGAAGGAAAATGATATATTACGTATATGGCTATTTGATATGAAATGTTGGTGGAGGGAGTGATGAGAAGCTTGGGTATATAATCAGTGACTCCATGTTACTATTCAAGCCAAGTAGATGTGAATCTTTCTTAAGAGCATTCATCTGAAGTCAATTTAGGAAATTCAATCAATATCCCCTATTTTATCATAAAACCACTAAGAGAAAAACACACTTCTCATCTAGGTAATTTTTGTGCATTCTCTTAACTTTTTCTACTGAATGCACTGAGCAAGGTTGAATACTGAGGAAATCAAGAGAAGAAAACACGTGCTGTTGCCTGTTGCTATTAGTTAGTTTGTGATGTTAAAGTAATCATGGAATACATGAAAGCAGTGTAATGAAACCCAATTAAATTGTAAAAGTAACATTATTACACATCAAACCTTACCAGATTGTACACTTCGAGATTAAGAAAAGAGGCCATTCTTTTCAATATGGACTAAAATATAACACAGTTAAAACAAAATGTGATGAAGGGAGTACTTTTTCATGATGGTGTTCACTCTACGTATAAAGAGGGGAAAGAGAGAGCTTATGTCGGTTCACTTGAGATGAACTTCAGATGCTTTTACTATGATCAACATAGATCAAAGGTTCACAAACTCAATGATTTTCAAACCGCTGACAGGAACCGAAGCCAGAAATCATTTACTTGCAGGCTAAATCAGCTTAAGTGCACATTAACTACAAATTTTCATGTTTTCGTACAGTTCCATTGGAATACCTCCACCATTTTAATCATTAAGCAGTAATCCCGTTAGATTACAAAAGCAGATGAAATAACATGAAAGAGTATGCACCGAGATGAAAAGCTCACAAGCAAACACTGATTGACATTAGAAAACAACAACTAATAAATAGATATTAAGATGAAATAAGACAATGACTTAAAAGTACAAAACCAAAAGAAGGTGCTGAAATGACGGGTGCATTGTGTCACGTGTAATATATGGTGGACAAAAGTTACACTCACAAAAGAGAGTTCTTGATAAAAGCCTTCCTTTTTAGGTGCAGATAACTTACTTTTGCGTCGTGTTAGAATAAGATCACCATCTTCATCCAAGTCAAACATGGTAGATGCAGAAATCGATATATCCTCAACTGCATCAGTATTTCCTCTCAAAGTGGAATTTTCTACAAAGTTGAAAAAAATACAATTTCTTTTAGAAGTTCCTATACAATCAAGAATACACACAGAGTATTCCTAGTATGTACATACACTCCAACAAGCTTCTGCCATCGCTTCAGATTTTTAGACTACTCTAACAACAAAATTAATAGTGCTTTCCAGCTTTCCAATTCCTATAAGAGGCCAGCATATGAGTTAATTTCATCCCCTGTTACTAATTGTTCAGATCAAACAATCCACTCAGTTCAATAGTCACTCTAATTTGCAAATTACATATGACATCCGTGATGCTTACTATTATCATTTAAAATCACCAGTCAAATATTATATAATCAAAAGAAAATAAAGAAGAAAAAGTGTAAAGAACAAGTAGAAACAAAGGGATTTCAAAATTCTCCAAGTAAATTAGACATTACTGTTGACTGTTCGTGGAGCTAAAAATTGGAAATAAGAGTTCCAATCAAAATGAAACTTAATAATCTAACACAATTACGGACATTACTGTTGACTGTTCACTAAGGATGTGTTTCATTCGAGCAATTATCATGACAAAAATAATACAGTAGTAGACATTTTGCTGCTATAAATTGTTCGTCGGCGGCTCATGTTCAACTCGGAGCTAACTGAAGAAGAAAATAGGGAAATTCGGCTTACCGTGGCGAGGCGGTAGCGAGATGGTAAAATGGGAGAGATGGGGACCGGAGTGGTTAGGAGGGCAGCCGAGGTGAACTTCACTCATCACTTGCTCCGACGACAATGGCTGTTGAACGCCGTCTTCGCGCTCCATCGAATCAAAATTATTGTAAACGACGCAGCCACTTGGGGTTTTTCCAAACGTTACTTTGCCTCTAGATGATTTCACTTCTATTATTTTTTTAATTTAAGTACTTAATTACAAAATAAAAATATAACCCTTTTCGATTTTGACTATAAGAAAATGACTTTTTCCGACTTTATATGTGTAAAGATGAATATCTCTGTAATAAAATTACAAGTGCCTCGAATTTGATACTTGAACTAACGGGATGTAAATAATTAGAGAATTATACGGAAGGATAGTATACATATAAAAAACTTTATTTAGCTAGTTTATTTACAATAGCATGAGATGGGCTATTTATATACTGCTTACAAACAACAATCCTAACATGTAAACGAAGAATATGATGACAAATGAACTACGAAATGTAATATGAAGGAATATGAGTTCATCTAATTAAATATTTATTCTCTTGATTGTTCTCTGAGAGACGCTAGTCTAGCCACAAAGTCATCATAGTCTGGTAGCTTAGGATGGACATGTCTATTTGAACCCAACATATCAGGTTGAACTGAATTTGTTCGAGCGTGCCCTCTTCTTTGATCCCTTGGACTTGTTTGTTCCCTTTCTGCTGGAAGTGATAGCGTCCTGTTCCCCATACTTCTCCGCCTTGACACTTTACTAGGACTGTCAACTGCAGCTTCTTTTGGTGTGTTAACTGAATTTTGGTACTTTTTCCTGCTTAGGTATGTCAGTAGCCTGTCGATCAGTTTTTCCTCTTCATCCTGAGGTTCCTTATCGTCACCAGTTGTGACTTTTGTGCCACGTCTCGTCCTAGCTGATCTTGGCTTGTCCTTGGCTTTTTCAGCTGCATCATCCTTGCAATTTTCCTCTCCAGTGGAGCTAGTAGGAGAGCCGGTATCTGAAGTGTTTTTTGTTAAACTCGGTTTGATATAAGGAGGGAGAATTGACCTATAATGCAATGGCTTCTTGTCATCAGATTCTTCTTCAGGAACAATCTCAATCTCTGGTTTATTTTGTTGCCTTTGGATCACTTCAATATCTCTGACTGTAGGCAAATCGTCAGATTTTCTGCTAAGGCTATCTCTTCTCCTTCTGTTACTTCTCTCCCTCCTCCTTGACGAACTATGTTCATCATCAGGGACTACCTTTCTGCCGCAAGATGAATTATGCTCCAATTTATCCTTGGACAGTTGCCCCGCGTTCTCACGATCAAACTTAGCAACTTCAGAATCTTTCTTCCGAGGTGATTCTTCCATCTTACCGTGCAGATTGTACTTCTGATCATTCTGACTCTTGGTCCAGTCCTGCAAAAGAATCAGAGAAGATCCAGATGAAGGCTAATTAAACGTGTAACTCCAAATAGAAAGGATAACAAAATGTAAAAAAAATTGAAACAACTTTCAATTCTTTATAGATCAAACTTAGTTTTAGCAATTCAAATTTCAAGTTGGCTTAGATGCAAAAATGAGGATATTATGAGGTTCTATTGAAGGCTTACTTGTTCCGACACTAGTGGATTGTATAGCTTTTGCTCCAAAGCCTTTGAATTCCATTCTATACCAGATTCTGATGCTATATCTTTCATCAACTGAATCTTCATCTCCATTGTAGGTGGCACTGACTTTAAGTTCTGGTGAAACTGTATAGAAGAGAATGCGTTTATTTTCCAGATAGCGATAGAAAAAGTAAAGTTGCATTTTTAAATTTTGTAGACAAATATTATCTGATGGGGAAAACATGAGTGACTACCTCTTTATTGACATGACATTCTAGGAAATTTCCATATCTCTCAGTAAATACACTTCTTAGTTCGCGTAATTCTGGCACATCCGCGAATCTTGCTGCTGCAAAGATCAAAGACGCCACAGCTTCTCTGCACTCCTCAGGACATTCCCTATAAGTAAAAATTACCAGAAATTGAGGAATACTCGTTTGATCACCATATTCAGCTCAAAATATCTGAAGGAAGCTATTTGTAATGTTTCCAACCATCTCGCAATTATAACATACATGAATGAAATGATAATAGAATGTTATATTGCTCAAACTCTCGAAAAATATAACCGGACTCGAGTCAGATCATCCAATGTTCAAACAACTGCACCTAATGGACCTAATTAAACAATCTTGACAAGCCAACTAATGTAAACACATATATCGACTAAAACTGCCAAAAGATTAGCAGCAACTAACATGAATTTGAGTACACTATAACGCAGAAAAAAGCAAGATACAAATAATTATTTTAAAAAAGCATACCTCTGTTTGTACATCACAGATAGATTATTTAAGATGTGTTCACAATACTGCTCCAAGAAATCATAACATCGAGAGAGATTCATCTCAACCAGGAGGCCTTCAGCCTGTAGCAAACAACAAAGATCACAAATTAGAATAAATTGAGCTATTCACACTTTGGGGAAGAAGAAGAAATTCAATAATTACTAGACACTTAAATTTCTAGACTCGCGATTACATGAAATAAATTTAACTCTGCCAAATTCAAGGCAATCACCGGTTCATCCTATACAACAAATTTTCCTTCCAAAATCCATGTTAGCAGTCATATTAAAGCCCCTGAACAGGTACTCAATTTCATTTATAGATGCCAAGTGAAATGCAGTAAGACGCCGAGCGTGTATGGGAAACAGCCTATCTACCCAACATAGGTTCGATAAGATCAGCTTAGGCTAGTTGTGGGATTACAATGTGTATGTTGTTGTTGTTGTTTAGTATTTTCTGGACGGAGATCTTCATTATATTTGATGAGAGAAAAATCCATCACATTAAAGTTAGATAAGATGCTGATCACAACAACAACATCCCTGTGAAATTCCACAAAACAGAGTTTCGGAAGGCTAGACTGTACGAAGACCTTACGAGAGGCTAGAGGCAGATTTCTTATACCAAGATACTTCAAATTTCAAGGTTCAAATCTCAGAACTCAAAGAAAGGGAAAGAAAAGCTTACCCTGCTATAGGCGTTAACATCCAATCCAGTTTTAAGGAGGTCGGCTATATCATTCTTCAAATACTTCAACATTGCATTCCTCTTCCTTTTCACCATCTCGATTCGAGTCTTTGTGAGCTTTATTGTCGATTTGCTGTACCACATAAACAAAAAAAAAAATTACCAACAAATTCAAAACCCAACCCAGAAAATCAACAGAAAAAAAAAACAGAGTCCCCTTCCACAATCATGGTTATTACCTTTTGGCATAGAATTTGCTTTTCAGCCATGCGTCTAACATCTTGAATTTCTTAAAGTTCCCCAAACAAAAGGGATCACCAATTTATACAAGATGAAAAAAAAAATGCAACTGAATTCACGATAAGAATCAACTTCGAAAAAAGGTAAAAGAAAAGAAGCTGCTGCTTTGTTTTGATAAAAGGGAAAAGAAACCTTTATGGAGGTCGTCTAATACAAGTTCCTGCTTATCCTAGAATCTTGAAAAAAAGAATAAAATTTATCTTGCTAAGATTGAGCACAAGAACTATATTTATGGAGAAGAAAAATAAGGAGAGTTTATATATGAGTATATGTAGCAGCTAGCTGCTGATTGCGAATCTTTAGGTGCCCCGTCGGATTTTACTGTCAGTAATAATCGGGTCTGGTCACGGTAAATAGTGAGAAGTGGGGAAATGTTGTGGCGTAACATGCTCGTATAGAATACGAAATTGGCGGGTTTCTTAAATATATACGGGAGAAAACGAATGATTCACCTTTTTATTTTCACCTTAATTATTACTTGAAATTTGCGGGTGATATTACATATTTATATAAAGTCAATAAAAAGTATAATATGTGTTTATATATAAACTTTTTAACATTGTCATTACATCACATTATATTACTTAATTAAAGTGAATTTACACGATTTAGTGTAATCATCTAATGCGAGTAAATATTTATTATTTCAATAGTGGTTCAATTAATGTTGGTGAAGATGTTGGTCAAAATAATTAATAATTGGTGTTAAATTTATCATTTAGAATATCGAGGAATAAATGAATTGGGGTAACTATAATTATTCAAGGTTGATCGGTTGAACACAATTTTGTCGACAAATGTAAATTATATAAATGAATTGAATATGAATTTAATTTAAATATTTTTGATAAAATCTCTGATTTCATTTTTACAAACAATTGACGGATCGTATTAGATATTTATATCAAGTCAATAAAAAGTATGATATGTGTTTGTACATAAATCTTTTTGTGTCTAACCATAGTTAGTTTTCATGCATTATCACCACATTACATTACTTAATTATAGTAAATTCACACGATCTAGTGTAGTCACCTAATACGAGCAAATATTTACGACTCTTTTTTATTGTTGTAGTAACAGTTCAATTGATATTGGTGAAGTTAATGGTCAAAATAATTAATAAACGGCGTTTAAATCTATCATTCAAAATATTGAGGAATAAATGAATCAGGAATAACTAAAATCAATCAAGATTGATCTGTTAAACATAATTTTATCTAAAAATAAATTATACATATGAGTCAAATATGTATTAATTTAAATATTTTAAATAAAATTTCTGATTTCCCTACTTAAAAAAATATATGACCATTGAGGAAGGAATTAGTGAAAGAAAGGGTCATATAAACTCATAGGCGTAAATGTAGAGATTCAAATTTAGTGGTGAAAAAAATATATATCGGCTGTTTATTAGGAGAAAATAAAGGTGTTCCTTGATGTAAGGTATAAAATACAAAATTGTGGAAGAAAATGGTCTTTATTGTCCCCACCGTTTACTAGCTTAAGTCCTAAGCTTTACTATTATACTAGTCCTAAAGTGGCAATTTTGTTCTCCAAAAAAACACCTTTATGTTGAGCTGTTTTGAGTGTATGCTTACTGCTTCTCATCTCAGAAATTAGAATTTCTAAAATATGAGTACATTATTATAAAAGCGAAAAAATGTATAAAGTTTAAATTTATTCCAATTAAGTGCATCAGTGCACCTAATGCACCATTATTATAAAAAAAAATTAGAATAGCTAGTTGTTTAGTCATGAAAGGAGTCTAATATTTGATTTACTAGAATATTCTGTTCTAAGTTATAGTTTGAGTCAAATACTTTAATTATAGGAGTATTATAGTTTGTTTTTGCGATTTTCATCCTTAAATCTTGCATTCTTGCAGCTTGCTTCTTTTTGGACAAGTTATTTGATAGGTGATTGAATCCGCTATATTTGTCTAATATATATATTATAGTTTTTCATGTAAGAAAATATATATGTTATATTTAAACTAAAATTATATTAATTAAAATTTATCTGTTTTTTTGCTCATTTGGAGGTGACACTCCCAACAGGGCTCGAATCAAGGCACTGCAGGTTTATGAAGACTTCAATTGTCTTCTGTTGATGTTGGTAAAATTAAAATTTATCAATAATTAAGAGACCAAACTATTATTAATCCAATTTAAATTAGAAAAGGAATAAATAATAATGAGTTGGGTTTGTGTGGGCACGTAGAAAATATAACAAACAAAAGGAATCAAGAGCGGCAAGAAATTAAACGCAGAATATGAGGATCATTCAGTTATTCCCAACTGCAATGTCCAAGTGGCCCACTGCCTTGTCTCGTAACTCGTAAGCAACCAAGCGCCGCTGCCAAAAGGCATTCCTTTTTGTAAAAAAAAAAACTCATCTGTGTCTAAAATTAGTTAGAGTCGAACTAAATTTAGATTTGCATGTAAAATTTATTTTTGAAGCGATGCTTTTAACATAATTCTTTTTATTCTCAAAAGTTAAAACTTTGATATTTCTAATTAAGAACAAAAGAATCTTAATCATCTTATCACTACTACCTGTGACGAGCTTCCTTAACTTAATCACTAACTATTTATGATTTAGCCAAAGAGATAGATGCTCAATGTTGCTCACAGCTGTATGTGATTAATTAACTGAGCTGTACCTAAATACAGTTGTTTCCCGTGTTAGATTTCCTTCAACTTTACAAAAAGTGTGACCCTTTTCTTCATATTATTATTTTAAAAAGGGACATATAGAAATTGTTTTGCATCCTCTCTTTATTTTTTTGATTTTCAGAGTGATGATATTCTTCTGATCTTATTTAATAAATGCAAAGGACTTGGAAAATAATTTTTTACTGTCATTGCATAAATTGATGATAAAAAGAGAAAGTCACTTAAAATGATCTGTTTGGTTATATTTTGTGTCGATAACCTACCGATGCAGCGGTTCACATGTGCGAACTATTTTCAAACAAGCCCCATATTCGTTTGTTTGATTATAAGAAGCATAAAAATATTCAACAACATAGTTTTATGGTCAATTAATCAAAATTGTAATTTTTTAAAAAATTCAAAATCCAGCCTTCCCTACATTACATGCACGATCACTTGTTTTAAAGTGTTCTGTGGTTAGTAGATATCCATGTGCATTGTTTGTTCATTTTTAAATGCTAATGAAAGATATATTGACCGCAACAAATTTAAAATTTAAATTTTTAAGTCATTCATAATGATTGAGTTTATAATTAAATATTATACATAATTTGGAAAAAAAAAAATTAGTGAGTTCATGTGTATCCACGGCTTAAAGACTGGATTTGTGTCTCAATTTATAGCTTGCTTAGTTAATCTTTCAATATCTGCTTATCTGGAAAAATGTTTTACATAAAAAAAATTGGAAAAATACTTTTGAGACTAGTAGATTGTGTTTGGTAACTAATTTGAAAAATACATTTTCAACGTTAGAACAACAATTTGTGCTTAAACACGGTTCGAAAAATGCTTTTGGAGATAAACAAAAAAAAAAATTAGTTTCTCCTTCTACTAAACATCACTAATTTTTTCCTAATAACTTCGACTAAATACCTCAAATTTATAAAATAAGGAAAAAGGAAAAAAAGAAGAAAAAATATTTTTATATTTTCTAAATGCTTGGCCAAACGGACTATTAATAAGTATTATAAACATTGATTAAAGAATCTCCTTAATTAGTCCAATCTTTTAGTATTACTTAAACGCCAACCGTTCCTTGTATTGCTAAAGTGATGATTCTATTCTATCTTAGCATGATAGAATTATTATAATTATAAGTATTGGCAACCATTAATCACAAAAGACAAAAGTAGAGCTGTCAATATGGACTGACCCACTTCATCCAAGCTAATTCATACAGGTTTTGTAATTTGATGGGCCAGGCCGGGCTAACCCATTTTTTATGTGGGCCAGAAAATGGTCGGGCCAACCCACAAGTGTGTGGGCTACGGGCTTTGCTGGGTCAGTCATCTTTTCTTAAAAGTATATTTTTCATAATTTTTTAAATTAAATTATAATTTAAAAATATTATTATAAATATCCACTAGTGTTACTAGTGTTAATCAAATACACAAATAAAATTATCTATATAATATTTATTAAGTTTGATTTCAAGTAAAAACATAAATAGCTCAGTAGAAATATTAACCTAATTGTTTTCCAATGATCATAATAAAACACAAAAACTATGATAATATTCCATAGGCTATGACCTATATAGTGATTCCCTAGAAATTTTAGAAACCTTATTTTATGTAGTACATATTTTATAAACATAATTTGTATTTAAATTGTAATATTTCAAACTTTAAACAGATTTTGAGTGTAGACTCCTGTTATTTTTAATACTCTATTTTATTTTATTTAGCACAGTGACCCTTTTCATATTCTCAAGCGCATAATCGTGAGAACATTGGTATCTTAAAAAGCTCTATTTTAAATGAACAAAAATCGTGAAATTACTATTAAATTACAGGTTAGTAATGGTAGCGTGGCTGGCCCATATATTGACCATCTAGACAAAAGCAAATTAAAATACAACAGTAGGGTCATGCTCTCCCTAAATGAATATATACTCAGTATTCTTTTTTTCCCAATCTTAAATATATGGTAATAAAGTATTATTTTTCTAGTTGATGCTAATCATACATTAAGATCTACCTAAATTCTCCACCATACTCATTTAAGAAATTCACTTTCTACCCCAAAATTCCATAAAATAGATAGAAAAAGGAAAAGTAACTAATTATTTATTCCTTCAACGCTTACTCTTTCTAGTGTGTGTTAAAAGTGATGATTCTAGCTTCCCAGTATAGAATTATGACTGGCAACCATTAGCTTTAAGCACAAAAAGCAAATTAAAATATATACTAATATTTGTTTTATTCAAATAATTAAACTAATTTACCCAAGGAAATAATGATTTACCTTTTAGTTTAGGATAAGGAACTGGTTTGATCAAACAGAGGTTTTGTTAAAGAGTTATCGTCGTATTATCATAATTCATAACGCGTTTTAAATCTTCAAGTATATATGGCTTCAGTCTTCCCCACTGAATCTCGATTAGTTGAAATCCTAATAATTATTACAAAATGTACAAATAATCTATAAAAAAAACTAAAAGTTATCCATCTTGTTGGAAAAGAGTGTGTTAATGCTTACTGGATCTGTCTAACATGATCTGAATTAGTCCAGTGAATTTCAAAAACCTAATTAATACTTAATTAAACATATAATATTAGTTAAATTTGCTGTTTCTCCTATTACTCAATATGACAGTACTGGGCCAATGGACACTAATGGAGAGGTTAAACCAATTTAATTCATCTGGATTTATTTGGAGACAAATAAAAGTACACCGACTTTTATTTTAATTACTATTATAACCAAGTCAAAGGCAATAATGTCATAAGGAATTGGTTAACTGTGAATGAAATGACACATTATATTATTGGTGGATTTGGCCACATAATTTGTTCACAGAGTTGTTGACCTGATGGAGTTCTCTGTAAGATTAAGTTTGTACAAAGAAGATGGTACATTCACAACAAAATGACTAGTAATAACGTACTTAACATTATTGTCCCATCAATTATTACCTAAAGCTGTGAAATTAAGCATTTCCAAGTGATTTTGGTCACTCCTTTTGTCGATTGTGGATGTCCACGTACAACAACTTGATGAGCTGCCTAAAACTCATTAAGAATTTAAGAGTCCAATGATAATTACCTTTTGCAAGAATATCTTTTTTTGACAAGTTTATCTCATGTATTGGGTTGCTATGGAAAAAATATAGCAAAATGTGTCCTCAAGTTCGACAAAAAGAGTTAGTTTCTGGCGCTCAAATTAGTTGTGGCTGTATTTTAAACGTTTTGCAATGCTGAGTATTTCTAAATGACAGAGAAATTAAATAACGTTTACTAGTCATTTTGAAAATATATTATGCCCTTTCCACATGGGTCATAACTTGTTATGCCTTTTAAATTTATGGCATAATGTGTACGTGGTACTATGACACAAACATATAAATTTAAGCTGCAAAAAATATTATTTATTTCGATATTTGGCATACGACATAATTTGTTATGCTGCAAAATAAATATTATTTGTTTGTCATTTGTATGACATAACTTGTAGAAAATTATAATACGAAATATCAATTTATGTCATTCAAAAAGTTGTTAGTTATTTTGAAGGGATATTTTCGATCACTTATTTATTACTTAAACTAGTGAACTCATCCGCGCTTCGCGCTATAATATTAAAATACCTTTTTTATAAAAAAGAAAGAAAAGTTCTTTATAATATTTGAAAATTGAAAATACTTTTGAATACTGTAGTCCTCAAATTAAAAATATTAGATTTTATGTTTTAATCCCTTTAATTATTATTTTTATTTTTTATATCTATTTTTTCATCACCTAAGACCTAATTATGAGGAAAGTAGATATATTCAAAAAGAACAAACGATCTTTAATAAAATTTTATATTTTAAAAAGAAAAATTATATTCATAATTTGCATAATTACCTATCAATTTTATGTTAAAAGGGAAAAATATTGATTCCCTTCATATTAGTTTACGTTCATGGTTCTATCAAAAAAAAATATCCCTTTAATATAATTTAATCCATTCATATTATAGCTAAAAGACATGTTTCTATCAAGAAAATATCTTTTTTTATAAATACTACTAACGATGGATACCGTGCTAGCACGGGCCCAATATCGTAAAAATTGACACTATTATTTCTTTCGTCTCAATTTATATGAATTAACTTGACTTGATACAAAGTTGAAGAAAGAGAAGAAAACTTTTGAAACTTATGATCTAAAATAAGTGATATATATTTGTGTGACTGTAAATAAGGTAAAATGACATAGAATTATTTTATTTTTGAAGCTGACTAAAACTAAAAGTGAGTCATATAAATTGAGATAGATGGAATAACATTATTCATTATCTTTGTTTAGATGGATATTAAAATGAGTGAAGAAATAGATGTATTAACTTCGTCTTAGTACGAAATGATAGAGTAGGAATAGTTACATGTTTCATTCATATAATATTTACAACATTAACTATGTCCACAGATTCAAATCAATAATCACATCACGTTATATAAAAAATAAAAATAAAAGAAAACTAATGCATAATGCCTTAAACCGTAAGAAATGTGTGTATGGAATAGGATTGGTGTACAGGTGGCCATTAAATTGTTGTTATTAAGACACGTAAGGCTGTAAAAATAAATGATATGTCAAAACTACCCTTAGTTTGAATTGAAATGCCAAGAAACAGCCATGTTGATACCATTTCTTTAACTCACTGAAAAGCAAAAATTAAAGACCATAATTTTAAGGAGCAAAAGCTAAACACCATCCCAAAAATAGGGCATTTGCGAGAATGAACCAAAGTTTAACAAGTTATACGAGGCTTGTTAATTTTTGAACAAGTGTATTTGTGGACCCAAATATCCCTCAAGATGTGTATAATATCGGGTCATGACCCAATTTCTCTCTTCCTCTTTTATTTTGCTTTTTGGAAAAAAGAAATTGTGGAACTTAATGTATTTTTCTTGAATTATTAGATTAAGTTCTTTTGAATTTACATAAAGTCCGATTACTAAATTTGATTTTGTATGTTCACATTTGGAATAATTTTAATTCGTTGAGTATAACCAATTTCAACTCGAAGAGTTGAGCAGAGTGTTGTTCTTGTCATTATAATTTATACTCTTATTGAATATTGACAATAGAGTCCGTAGACACTATCCTTCGAATGCGTGCAAGG
This sequence comes from Solanum pinnatisectum, assembly GCA_035578085.1. Lineage (NCBI taxonomy): Eukaryota > Viridiplantae > Streptophyta > Magnoliopsida > Solanales > Solanaceae > Solanum > Solanum pinnatisectum. The sequence goes on along the minus strand of CM069078.1, from coordinate 52,779,811 downwards.
TAAATTTGCTTTAGTGTAGTAGCCTGCAAACATGTCCCATACAACGAGCTCGACCAAGAAAGTGTGTTGGAGGTACGCAATATAATTCAGACAAGCAACAAAGGAACGTGGGAAACATCCATTTGATTTTCTAGTGTAGAGATACTAATCATCTTTGCAAAACTAATGACAATTACTACATTTATGAGTTCTGATTTCAGTTACAATTGATACTCTGAATCCTCATTTGCATTCAAAACAAATGTGTAAAAATTGTTTAGACACGGTATAATCTTGAAAGGCTCTAACAAGCTTACTTTATTTTGTCAACAACTCGTGCTTAATATCGACGCTAGATAAAGTAAAATCTAGATAGAGACAAGCAGTGGTTTTTATTTTGTATCATTAGGGAGATTGCATATTGCCATTTTTGACAATTTTGAGGGGTGCAATGACGAAAGTCATCTCGCTACCATATCTGAAATTGATAGCCCATTTGTGGAACAATGTCCAACTTCTTCGCGAGTTTCAGTCTCTGTCATAGCTGTCTCAATGAAAAATGCTGGTTGCTTGGGGACGGGTAGTTGTAGGCTATCATTTGTGAGCATCATAACCACATTTGACATGGATGGCCTGTCCATAGGATTGACTTGAACACAGAGTAATCCTACATGAATGCATCTCATCACTTCGTTCGTTGGTGTTGATTCATTTGTCAATACAGGATCTGTTAGTTCTTCAAGGACGCTGCCTGTTTTCCACAATTCCCATGCCTGAGACAAATTGAGCATATCAAGTTTGAAATTTCCTTGTTCAACTCAGTGATCATACCAGGGCGGATCCAAAACAATGTAAAGTTGACAGGTTGAACCTTTAAAGTTTTTAGAACTAGACTCATTATACTTCAGAATTTTATAATTCAAGTGATTTTCACATGTATATCAATGTTTCGTGTCTTGAGTCGAGGGTCTATTGAAAACAGCCTATCTGCCTTTACTAGGTAGGTAAGTCTGTGTGCACACCGCAGACCCAACTTGTGGCCTGTGGGATTCCAATGGGTATGTTGATGTTGTATATTTATGTTTCGTTTCTAAATTATTGGGTTTAGTTGAACTCATTGAATAAACACTCCATCCGCCTCTTGATCATGCTATATTGATATTTTACGAGAGGAACTTACATATCCGATGAGGTTTAGTGGGCGTTCTAAGTGATAGCAGCTGTTGTTTCTTTTGCCACTCAAAATCTCGAGTACTAGAACTCCAAAACTGAATACATCTGTCTTCATGGACACAATGCCATTCATGGCATATTCTGGAGACATATAACCACTAAAAAGGTAGCAACTTAGCACATAAAAAAATGGACACAGTGAATCACCATTGTTAGATAATTATATCTATTAAGGACTTACTAGGTACCAACAATTCGCTCCGTGTTTGCTTCAAATTCTTGCATTCCAAATATCCTGGCCAAACCAAAATCTGAGATTTTGGGGTTCATATTGTCATCAAGCAAGACATTGCTGGCTTTTAGATCTCTGTGAATCACCCTCAACCTTGAATACTTATGGAGATAAAGTAGTCCCTGAGCAACTCCTTCAATAATGTTCAAACACGTATTCCATTTTAGTGAATCTTTTCTGCTAGGATCTGTTCATTCAAAATGGGAAGGGGTATTAGTTATCAAATATGATTAATTAAGACATTTAGGCATGAAACTGGAAATCTATACCAAATAGGAAGAAGTCTAAGCTTTTATTCATCATGTATTCATAAACTAATATCTTCTCTTCCGCTTCAATGCAACATCCTAAAAGCCTAACAAGATTAGTGTGCTGGAGTTTAGCAATCAGCACAATTTCGTTTTGAAACTCAACCAATCCTTGCCCTGAACTTCTTGAAAGTCTCTTGATGGCTATCTCTTGCCCGTCGAGCAACATCCCCTGAAATTTTTGCTACTTAGCAAATCTAAAAATCAGCTGACGACAAAAAGCTTCTAAACTTTTACCTTACAAACAGGTCCATAACCGCCCTGTCCCAACTTATTGGAAGACGAGAAATTGTTTGTGGCCATATTTATAGTCTCTAGGCTGAATATGTGTATATCATGTCTGAACTTCTTCCTTAGTCTAGCAGTCTTGTTAGTATTGTACTGGCCAGAAATGGTCTTAGGATCTTCAAGCTCGTATAACATTTTCTCCATTTGTCTGACTTTGCCTAGGTGACAAATACAAAATTGAAGATTTCAAAGACAAATAAGTGTCACCTTAGACTAATGCTAGAGCTGATGTTTTGCTCACCTCTTGCTCTGAGTTTTCTTCTTATCAGACAGAATAAGGTGCAAATAAACGCAAATACCATTAGGGACACTGCTATTGTCAACCATATCCACCATTTCCGCTTCCTATCTGTCAAAATTGTAAGTCAATATTTCTGATCAAATACCACATAATTTACCTTGGGAATACACTGATGCTATCATAATTGTCGGTACTCTAGAAATTCCAAAAAACAACAATTCAATAGCCTCCAAAACAAGATTCTGTATGGTATGGTTGTTCCTTTGCTCGAGTGCATTTTTGAAATGAAGATGACACTCTTATTAACTCAAATCTTGCAGAATCGTGATCGGAGAAAATTGCTTGTTCTAGTACTAGTAATTTTTTGAATGACGTGCAAACGAGAGTAATGCAGATTGGTAATATTATGTGATGCCCTCACAAAACAATTTATCTTGAGCTGGATAAAATAATCATAATATGAGATGCAACATTATTAACATGTCTTTTGATCTATCACTCTATTGAATAACTTTGTACTCAAGAATTACCTTTTATTGTAAGAAAGAAAGCATCTCTGGCTAGACTGTTTTGTGCTGTCACAAAACTCGTGTCATTCCCCCAAATTTGACAGCCAATTCCGGTTTCACTATCGACTGAGGCATAGGCAACACACGAGCAATCATTCTCACACTTGGCCTTGCAATCTGAGAGGCTCAAGGTATAGTTCTCATCAAATTTAACGCTGTCTCCAAACATGTAAACTTGTCTAAGCTCAAACCAGTACTTTTTAGCTGCCCTGCACTGGGGCAACACCTGTTTTACGCAGCCAGCATGGGGAGTCTCATTACTACAATTACCAAACACTGCATTTCCTTTAAAACCATCCTGAATTATTCCCAATGGACTCACAAAGTATCTTTGATAGTCAAATTCAACAGTATACATGAAGTATTTCTCATCCTCGTTTGAGACATATTTAAGAGCAAGATGGCCAGTAGACCAAGGGCCACTCTTCCAATAGACCTTGCCCATCCACAAGATCATCAGCTGATTTGTGCCATTAGGGTCAAGACCAAAGGTAAAAGACCCTGAAGCAGGTGCTCGATCATTTACCCATGAAGTCAATGACCATTTATGCCCCGTTCGCAAGTTAATCCCAAGCTTCATTCCAGGCAGAAGTGTATCAGTTGGATAATCAAAGCTTTGCCACAGCGTTCGATTTACCAAGCTATTGGTATTCAGTTCCCTCAGCACAAAATTCCCATTATCGAGTAATACAGCAGTTAAGTTAGTGGCTGTTGTTGGTAAAGCACTGAACAAAGTAACATTACCTTCCTTATGAGAAATTATTAATCTGCCATCAGGAGCTATCATAAGACTTCCAGATGTATCGGTTATCGGATCGTCTCTGTTAGCTATCCACAAAGCCTTTTCATCTCCTCCTCCATTAACATCAGAGTACATATCAAGACTAGGCCGAGTGTAAAATATACCCAAGTAGCGGTTCCTTGACTTGCCTGGACTGAAAAATTGCATTTTGAAGAAGCCACTTGCTGAGACCAGCTGTTGGTAATCAGCTAAACTTTGTCCCTTCATTATTGAGTTGTTATTAGCAAAATCTGCACACCAAAAGTGACAGGATAACACGAGGATGAAAGCAATCAGAATTCTGTAGGTAGCCATATGAGAGAAGCTCTATAATCCACACATGAATGATCACAGTCAAAACGAGAATGACCAAAACAGGGACAAGCATGCTGTTGGCTTTGCTTTCTTTTGTTGACCAGGTTTTTTCTATTTGCTTTAAATTTCAAACCTGTCACACTTTTTTAAGTGGAAACTTCTTGTATAATTGATTACCAAGAATTTTCAAATCCCAGTTGACTGGGTCATTCTGCTGTTTTGGATTTACTACTCTAAATATACAACTTATTACATGATTTAGCTTTTACATACAAGTGGAAATAGCATTTCTATATCCACAACGTAGGTAAGATCTGCATACACTTTACCCTCTCCAGATTGCACTTTGTGAGACTATAGTCTACAATGAGTATATGTTGTTGTTGGATTTAGTCCAAGGAAGTTATCCATTTGTTTATATGAAAGAGCAGTCTTGGGGCTATTTTTCAGGTCAAAACTATCAGCTTGGGCTCTTCCCCTCTTGTTAAAGAAAAGAAAGTCTCTTTCAAGTGTTTTTCAGCCCAACTTTACAGTCACTCATATAACTTACTTAGTAGCTGGTTATCAATTGCAAAATTTTCTGATTTATTTTCAACTTTCGATCATTAAGAAATGACATGCAAAATTAACAAATGACAAAATATTCTTAAAATGGACGTTCAATTTGCCACCTCTGCTAATGTTGATTGTTACACGTGGTATAATAGTGGATTTCCTAAGAAAGAGGTGGTTGGCCGTTTCATTTAGTAGAGGCCTCTACCAACAAAATACCATTGGTAGCACTAAAAGAAAATCAGGTTGCAATGTCGCACATTTTCAAAATTCAAGGCCTCATCTCTTTAACTACCAAACAGAAAGGTGGAATGCATTTTTTTATATCACACATATTTAAGCAGAGGTCAATTTTTGTATTACAGAGATATTCAAGGATAGGTCGTTTCTTATACTAGCAAAATTGGGAAAACACATATTGATTGCTGTCCAGAAGAGAAAATCATTAAATAGATTTGAAGAAGGAAATAAGGTATTGGTGGGTGGGGTCTTGGGGATGAAGGGGGCATGGATTTTTGGCCAGAGTTTCTTGCAAGTAGTTGGGGAAAAGAATTTGTGGCTGGTGGATTTGGAGGAATAGCTGGTCTCATTTCTGGTTATCCACTCGACAGCATCAGAGTTCGCCAGCAAAATACCAAGAGTGGTTCTGCTTTCAACGTTTTCCGCCATGTAGTCGCCAAAGAAGGTCCCCTGTCTCTCTACAGGGGCATGGCTGCTCCTCTAGCATCCGTCACTTTTCAGGTCATTGTTGTATTCCTCCATTTACACAACTTTTGTTATAGATTATGGATATGATTTTCAGTTATCGCGATGATTTATGAGATTAAATATATAAATGTACACTTGATTTGAAGGAATCATCGAAATCATAAGGCAAAAATAAAGTAGATTTCTACTTTTGGCAAATATTGTATCAAATCAAAGTTTCAAAGTTTTATTCCTACAATATCAAAACACCAGTTTGCTCCCTATTGCAGAATGCCATGGTATTTCAGATCTACGCAATGCTATCGCGAACATTTGACAGAAAGATCCTAGCAAGCGATCCACCCTCATACAAAGGAGTGGCTTTGGGTGGCATTGCAGCAGGAGCAATTCAGAGCCTAATTATCAGCCCTGTAGAACTGGTGAAAATCCAACTACAATTGCAAAGCAGGACCAATCAGTGCAACAATCAAGTAACTAGACTCAAGGGTCCAAGAGATGTCACAAGAAGAATAGTCAGACAGGCAGGTTTGAGAGGAATCTACCGAGGATTAACTGTTACTGTCCTCAGAGATGCACACTCTCACGGTCTATATTTCTGGGTATATGAGTATACTAAGGAGCAACTTCATCCTGGCTGTCGCAAGAATGGCCACGAGAGCTTCCAAACAATGCTCGTAGCAGGTGGTCTTGCAGGGTCTGTTAGCTGGATAAGCTGCTACCCCTTAGATGTTGTTAAGACCAGACTCCAAGCTCAATCACAGTCTAAATCTGCAAAATACCATGGTATTGTTGATTGCTTCAGGCAAAGTGTAAGAACAGAGGGATATGGTGTACTTTGGCGAGGCGTGGGAACTACAGTTGGCAGAGCATTCATAGTGAATGGGGCTATATTCACTGCCTATGAAACTGCACTGAGGTTCCTTTGCAAGCCACAATGACAATGATCATACAAATGTCCAATCTGAAAATGCAATTATAAAACAGGACTAAAGAACTTCTTTAATATGCATCATGTTGTTGAAAGAGAAAACATCCTGAGTAGGGCACTGAAATACTGATCATTCGTTCAGTATGATAGCAATTATTTAGCCAATACATCCAAATGCAAGAATTGACTGGATTCGATTTGCTCATACGTCGTCTCTATATTCATTACGACACACAACTATAAACATGTAAACAATAACTAAAACAAATTGATCAACATGCCTTCACAATATTGTAATATCCAGAGTCATTTCAAGTCAATGTTGCCATTTTCTTCTGATGCCACAAGCATGTAAACAAGCGTAAAAACACGGTATGTTAAACTCATCATCAAGTTATTGCAAAAGCAAAACCAAGAAAAGATATTGTTCACAAAAGCTGAACTGCAAAATACATGATACTATGATCAACAACAGACACAAAAACAGACTCAACTTGATCTCATCAGTACGTCTCATCACGAACAAATCGCTCGACCCTGTTTTCGTTCAGATTTAGACCGTCCATTGCTTCCTCCAAACCACTACTAGCCGCGGCCAAAATATGGGGATCGTTATAGTTCCTGACGGCCTGCACAATTGCCCTTACTTTCTTGTAAGGATCAGAGCAATTGAATATATCCGAACCAACAAACACACCATCACAACCCAGCTGCATCATGAGCGCTGCATCTGCAGGCGTGACGATTCCACCAGCAGCAAAATGAACCACAGGGAGCCTACCCATCTGCTTCGTCTGTGCAACAATATCATAAGGTGCACCGATCTTCTTTGAGAAAGTGAAGACCTCATCATCGTCCATGTTTGATAGAATTCTAATATCTCCCATCACTTTCCTGACATTGTGGACTGTATCAACAATACTGCCCGTACCAGACAGATCCCCTTGGGTCCTAACCATGGCAGCGCCTTCTCTGACTCTCCTTAACGCTTCTCCAAGATCTCGACATCCACAGACAAAAGGTGCCCGGAAATTATGTTTGTTGACGAAATGATCTTCGTCTGCTAGTGCTAAAGTCTCGCTCTCATCTATATAATCAACTCCAATAGCTTCAAGGATCTGGGCTTCAACAAAATGACCGACACGGGCTTTCGCCATTACAGGAAGCGCAACTGCCTGCTTGATCTCCTTGATTAGAGATGGGTCGGGCATACGCGAGATTCCGGGTCCTTTAGGCTCCGAAACTACAAGACAACAAACTCCGGCCGACTCGGCAATCTTGGCTTGGTTGACGGTGGTAACCTCCGCAATCGCTCCTCCTCTGAGCATTTGAGCAATTCCAACTTTGATCGAGAACGTATTCTTCTTGGTATCAGTAATGGCGCTGCCACTGTACACTGTAACGGCACCGTCCTCTTCCATTTGCAAACTGTTTGTGAAAATGCCTGAATCAAAAGTAGATAACAATATCTCAAAACAGTAAAACTACGCCGGCGAGATTGGAATATGTTGGTGGAGAAATGATGGTGAAGAATAATATAAATAGTCCGGTGGGAGAATAGGAATGGGGCGGTGAGATTTAGTTTGTTCTAGAAACTGCTAGTAGGTGTCTGCGTGTTTTGGTGGAAAATGTAAGAAAGTTCCGATGGTTTCGATTCCACCGGATCAAATCTAGGTTTCTTTTACTTATTATTTCCGTAATGTCTGGGGTTGGCTCAACATAATTCGTACTCCCTTAGTCTATTTTTAAGTGTTCAATATTGATTTGATATATTTTTAAAAAGGGTAAATTGAATAAGTATCATTTTGTTTCATCACTTTTTGGAATATAATAAATTCAAATGTTTTAGAAATTGATTATAGTTAATATTTTTTCGGTCTCAAAAAGAATGATCAAATTTAATTGGCACAAAATTTTAAAAAATAAATATGTAAGTCTTTTCAATCTTTTGATTTTAAATTAAAGTTATGTTAAATATAATAAAGTGTCTTTTAATTTTGTGGTTTTAAACATGTTACGTAAAAACTGAAATTAAAGTGTTACAAAAAAAAGATCATTCTTTTTTAAACAAACTAAAAAAAAAAAGTGAATAATTATTTTTTAAACGGAGGAAATCATAAAGATAAATTATAAACTATTCCTAAATAATAAATTATCTTTTGAATTACTAAATTGGAGGAACAAAAGTAGATATCTATTTATAATATATGATGGACGGACATAATATAAATTAAGTAAACAAGATTGGTGCATCTTATGATAAGGTAGAATTAAATGAGTGATAAGATATTTAGTTAAAACGATAATTAAATTCGAGCAGCAACAACTTTATAATAATAATATATAAGTGCAACTTTTACAAATAAGATTTTAAAAAGATATTATATACACAATAGTTATTCTTACCTTACGAAGGTAAAAGAAATTTAATAGACTCTCGACTCAAAATATCAATAACTTATCTTTTTAAAAGATATTCATCGAAATAATGAAGTTTGATATGAGTAACACTTATATGAGCATCAAAGGGTGTGGATATGGGCTGAGAACCATCAATGAGATCTCGGATTTGAATTCAAGTATAAATTGATCTAAATATCATGATTTTCAAAAATTAAAATAACATTTCTATAATTATATTTTCTTTTATTCTGTTATTTTTATTGAAGACACTAATTGGTGTTTTCTTTTGATTTTAGATTTGTTCACTACGTATTTTTTCCTCTAAAAATTTCATCTTAGTGGTCCCAAGGTCAACTGATAATTGCTTTGGATTTTGTACCGTCCAAATTTTGAAGTCTATGATCAAAGTATAAACTCAAATTTACATCGTCTCTTCAAACTCCATTTATAAATTACATACATACTCTGCTCTCTTCGGACTTCATTCATAGATTACAATAATGTAGTATATTATATGACTACAGTTTGTCGCAGTTATTGTTACTACAGTTTTACCCGATGATTCAGCCATTTGAATCAAATACAAATAAACTTTGATCAATGAACCTCAAATTACTGTCAAATTTTAACTTAACACACTTATTAAGAAAACAATAATTAATATAATAAATTACTATTTTACTCCTCTTAATTAATAGAATCTCAAACATATTTAAGCACTTCATTTTTCGAATACATTAACTCAATGTTAATAAATTGAGGGTTTAATAGAGCAATTTTTTTTTATCATTTCTTGATTTGTCAAAAATGACAAGTAAAAAGAAATCAAATTAGGAAATGTTAGATAAGTAAATCCGAACGGAAGGAGTAGTTCTTTCCAAAAGGGAATGACTCATAGATGTTATTTGCCTTAAAGAAACGAGATTGCTTTAGTTAGTTCATAAACGAGAATGAATAAATAAGATTTTGAATTAACTTGGGCATTTCAAGAAGTGCCCTAATCTAGTATACAATGACTCATTCCACATCCTAAACTTGAAAACCAAAACTTCCACATCTAAACCAAAAACAAAAAATGGCATACAAATACAAAGCCCAAAATTTTCACTTCTAACTAAAACCAAAAAAATGAGACTGCTTAGGCAAGCTGGTAGTAACTCAGACCATCTTCTACGACAGAATTAATGTGCTTACCATGTAGGTCCAATGAACGGTTCACGGTTGAGTAAGCATCATTGTCTGAAGCTTGATTTTGCAATAGTGAATGAATTGTGAGCCTCAATTACTCTCCCACCCAGATATGTGCATCTGTCTCCGGTATAAGACAATAGTGTGGAACTGGTTGTCTTCACGTCACTTAACTCTGGGAAGCATAATCAAATTGTTACAACCAGATTTCCAACGTAGTCCTGCAATACGTCACTAGAACATGTTCAAAGTGGTTTCAATGACACCAACAGAAAGATTCAGGAAGCATCGAGATTGGCCAAACAACTAGACAGGAGGCAAATAAAATCATATGTAAGCTATTGAAATATCCTGAAACTAGTGAGCATTCTCAAGATTGAGGTTTCTAAAGCTATAGTACTTCATAAAAGCAAATGTCATAAACATCCTACACTAGTTGACGAACAAAAGATCCTAGAAAGAGCTTACCAAAGAGCAACAACGCAAAGAGAACTGTCACTTTGCATCACTTGCAGAACACAAATATCGGAGCATATATTCATTAGAGTTGCATGTATCAGCCAAATCTTGATGCAACCTGGTAATTGCCTTCTGTAAGGATTTTAGAGCAGGAAGCAAGCTTCTGGATTTCTGCTGAATAGAATTGCCGTGGATTTTGCAAAGTTCCTACCAGACATGCAAAAGGATTAAAAACTGGCAAATGCGTACAACACTTGTCAAGGTAAGAAAGAGCAAAGAGGAGTTTGTATTTGATAGGAAACCTGACACCATCTGAGGATAAACTCCATGTGTGGGCAGTTCTCCAGCAGAGATGCTAATGCCTCGACTAATCTCTGAATATATTTAACAGGGACTGAGGATGCTACAGCTGGTATATCTGCAGGACTGACACCAATAATGCACTTCTTAATCAAACTATCTTCATTTAAACGTAGACTAAGAATCACTGCTCGATTAGTCTGATTTTCCTTTAGTGCTGCATCAACGGCCTGTAGAGCAAAGTACATACATAAGCATATGGAAACGTGTCTATGCACAGATGCTATGATGTTTTTAAATTTGGAAAAGTCAAGAAACAAGAAATCTGAAAGTTACTTCCTTCAATCTCATTCCATAACCAATTCCTGGGTTTCAGGACTTTATTCTAATTAAACAAGGACTTACTTCTGGTGTAAGATCTATGTCTAGATCGGTGGGGTCAAAGATAAAAGACTCATCCATAGAATAAATCAAGACCCCTTCTGTAGTTGCAGCTGCCCAACTCCTGCCAGTCGGGGCAATTCTCAAGCATTTTGTTCGAATAACTGCTCTTCCATGGTTGGGCATTGACCCGGGCAAGTCATATGCCAATTTATTTCTCACTTGCTTATCAACACCTTCTTCAGTGTCACTATTATCATCATCAATCAGGTTGAGTGGACCACTTTCTGTCATGTTTTTAGAGTTCAAAACATCTAGCACCCCATCCAAGGAAAGATTGTGGGTTATCTGGAAGCGGCGCAGCAACACCTGCAAGGCAATATGTTTTCTTCTTTTGGTCAAGCAATGATGCACTCGAAAGCAAGACAATAAATTTACAGCTTCATGGCACAAAAATACCAAATCAGCAAGAAAACAGTGGGACCAAATAAGGAAATGTATAAGGAAAGATTCCATCCATCTCTAATCAGTAGTGTAGGGAGAAAACTTTTCGTAGTTGTACACAGACCATCAACAATTAGAACATTATAATGATTCTCAAGCTTTCTGATTTTTAGAGCACTGATGTGAAGAAGTGTTGCATTACTGTGAACATCATGATGATTACAAAGACTATCTCCAAGAACAAACAGACCAACTTTTACGAGATCATCACTGTTAATTATACAATAATGTAAATCTAACAAGAGCTAACATGTGTTTTAAGTTTGATCAGAGGAGTCCCTGTAAAACTCATTCACCAGTACCACCCAATAACCCCAGAATTTTCCTGGGAAGAAGATCAGCACCATCCCCCCTGTTTAACTATTCACCAGTAGCTCAAGTACATGGAAAATAATTAAGCATCTCAAGTGCAGGATCTTATAAAAGAAGCCAACACTGTTCATGTTTTTCACTTATTCACAGTTTCTAGGAGTTAGAATGTAGGAGATACAATACACAAAGTAAATTAAAGGAATCCAACTTAAACTACCGAAAGAATATGTTTCAAAAGAGCCAATTTGCATTTTTTTCAATTGGCTATATTGTCTGCCATTTTTTCCCATGACCAGAAAAAATATAAAGAACTATCCCATGTGCTCTTATTCATTATTTGAGAGCATTACCAAAATGATTCCAAGGGGAATTATCTAATTGTTTGCTTATCCAGTTGCAGCAGGGGATACTGATAAAGATACCCAAGATTACAGGAGGTATTGACTTTTGTGTATCACATAATTCATTTTCTACCAATTAATTAGGTATTTGTTCAACCATGCGTGATGCATTTATCATTAATCAACAAAGTCATACTTTAGTAAAAAAATATTCTACTCATCTACTGTAACCTGATGAGTGCTATCTCATAGCAAATCACAACACAATTATGTATTGGGTCAGTGAAATGGCCAAAATAATGGATTGTGGATATACCAATTCAATGGCACCTCAGCTAAAGAAAGAGTACTGTGATATGAAGCTCTGCTAGAGAGATCCATCTCTTATTGTTTTCTCTTTCACGAATACCCATTTCTTTCATTCTACAAAAACATATTTTCTGCTTTCGACCTTCTTATACTAATTATCAATCTTCTATAAGAAATAAGAATTAAGTAATCTGTAAACTAGAGTTCATTTTACTAAAACATCAAGTACACTCAAAGAGCAACATATAATCAAAGAATTTACAAACTTTTGAGTTCAAGTTCAAAACAAACCCACTTACGAGATGAAGATGAAACTAACTCACCACCAAATCAAAAGAGAGAATGAAGGCAATCAATAAAAAGTGTTATTTTTTATGTCACATAAAAGCATATTACTAATTAGGAGAGAATCGTAATTCACCAAGAGCACACATTATATGTAATACCAGCATTCCTAAGCAATAATACGTAGCATTGAAAGAAGCCACAGACCTGATCAGCAACATCATACATACAAATATATTTACTATTTCCACCAGCTAATATATAGCTCCCATCAGCGGAATAACACAAAGTTGTGAAGCACTTCCCAGATGTCGAGTTAGCTGCTGATCGACGATCAGTCATGAGACGTCCACCTGCAATATCCCTGCGGCCTTCAATTGTGTACATCAGCAGACCCTCAATTGGATCCCAGAAATGAATATGTCCATCCAGGGTGCTACATGCCAGCTGCTTGCCATCAGGACGATAAACAACTGTGAGGACATCATGAGTGTGAGGAAATGTTTCAACTGCTCCTTTTCCGTCAAAAACATCCCACAAGCGGACAGTTTTGTCCCATGATGAGGAAGCCAAAGTAGCCTATAGAAAACCAGAAAAAGTTAACCAAGCTCTACAAAATTGTTTGACCCATGATGAGGAAGCCAAAGTAGCCTATAGAAAACCAGAAAAAGTTAACCAAGCTCTACAAAATTGTTTGACTATATTGATTTACGATGCTTTAGCAAAATGTTGTCAATGCCAGTGTAGAGGATTGAAAAAGGGAAGAAACCTGACCTAACTTATTTCGGGAATCTTAAAAATTAGATAAGGACTCACATTAGTCGGAGAAAATACTAGCCCATGAACAGGACCCTCGTGACCGCTAAGAATGTCAAGCAATCTGCCCGTCTTCATTGACCAGACAAAAATCTATTAAGGAAAACAAAAATAGTATATTTGTATCAACAGCGAAGCAGAAATTAGTATTATAATCAATTAACAACAAATGATGGTACAAGATATGATCAAAATACTATCAGAACTGCACTACCTCAAATGAGTCAAGGGTTCCGGCACATATCACTTCACCACTCTGATCAGCTGCTAAAGAAACAAATTGTTTAGATGTAGGGGTAGTAAAAGTTTTAAAGTTTCTATATCTCAAGAGATCCCATGCGCGAACTGTCCCATCCAAAGAGGCGCTTAAGAGACAGTGGTTGCCAGGCATGAAATGGAGTGCTGTAACTGCATTTGTGTGCTCGGAGAATGTTACAAAGCAGAAACCGGATGAAACAGTCCAGACCTGCAAAACATAGACAATGAGTTTTTCTGCTTTAGCGAATACCAATGTTAACTGAAAATGAAGATGCGGAAAAATGGGAACTTTTTTTTTCCCGGAGATGCAGTAATTATTAGGAAAAAAGGGAGGCATCCAGCAATCTACAATACATACAAAGTCATCCCAGTATAAATAATTTCAAATTATAACCGGTAAGAAACAGTTACTTCAGTAACTTGATGTATTGAACTCAACATGAGCTTGTAACTATGGTGTCCCTAGCAGAACTGAAATAGATGCAAACTTCCAAGTTTTGCCTAACTGGTCATAATTACTACTTCTGAAAACCTTTAGTCAACTTGCATAAACTAGTTCACATAAAAGCAAATCTAAATCCTCTTACCTTAATTTTGTTGTCATCTGCTCCTGTGGCAACGAGCTGAGAATCTGGTGAATATGCAAGGCAGTTTACATCAAAATAGTGTCCCTGTTGCTTCAGTATGTAACTCTCTGACTTCCACTCCCATACAAGCAACTGTCCGAGCCTTGCACATCCGAATGTCAACCAATTCCCAAGATCATTAAAAACAGCCGTAGTTATCTTCTCTCTCGAGATGGACAACAAGTGAATGCAGACAAAATCAGGCATTTGATAAAGCCCAAAAATGCCATTAGAAAAACCAACTACAGCCATATCAAGACCCCTATGATAATCACAAGCTGTTAACTTTGCTGGTGCTTGCATGAAGAAGTCTTTCTTTATCAACTCCCATTTCAGTTTGTGCAACTGAAACCTATCATCTAGGTCCAATGTATCATCTTTCCCGTCAAAGTTCTTTCTTTTTTTGACCCTGCTATCACTATCACCTTCTGCATTGTTCCCTTGCCCTTGCTCTGGTGTACCTGGTGATTCTGGCTCTGAAGCAAGTGATGGTTCATCAAAATTTCCATCCATTTCACTATATCCCCAGCTAAAAATGGCACCATCTCGGGATATGGTATAAACTCTACAAACCTTGTTAGTTTTCTTATCAGTTCCAAAGAAAGCACCTACAATCACATCCCTATGGCCTAAAAATAGAAACGGCTTAATATATTTAGTTGATTTTTTCAAACAAAAAAGCCTAGCAGTTAGGTCTTTAGACCCCGCCAACACATAACCAGAATCTGGGCTCCAATCTAGTGACGTAATTCTATCATTACAATCAGTAAACGTCCTGATCAACTCAAACGGAAAGAACTCTTTTCTAAAACCAGGCGAGCGCCAAATTTGCAGGAGTTTACCGGCGGCAACCGCAATAAGTTGTCCATCGGGGCTAAACTTGGCAGCCGCCACAGGATGCTTGAAGGTGATGTGATGGAGGACGGCGCGGCGGAGGAGGTTGATAAAGAGGCAACGGTTGTTTTCGTCGATAGCGAGGAGGAATACGCCATCAGGAGAGGCGGCGATGCGGCGGAGATTGGTGGAGGACTGTGAAGGCAATGTAATAGTTTCGGATTTGATGAGGTCAGTGACGGCAACACGGTTACCGATAGGGGAGATAAGAAGACTATTGTTCACTACTAAAGCGTTGCCGCCTCTGTAAGGGGCTCCGAGGAGATTCTGGAACCTGTAATTCATGGCTATGCAGTAATTGCAGAGAGTGTAAGACCGAAGACAATGGCAGAGGCCAGAGAGTGGTTCAAAACGAGATTTTCTTAAACCCTGCAAGAAGATGGGCGTTCTTAAACCCTAAAAATTGCCGGTCTTGTTTTTGTTATTTTTGGTCTTTTGGGTCAAATCCGGTTTTTCCTCAGTTATTTTTTTTAAAGTTGAATATTTTGAATAAATATTTAGCCACATGCAATTCCATATAATAATAATTTGAATCATCTTTCAAATCAGTGAAAAAAAATAGCATGATTTGAGATTTTAAATTATAATTTTATATATTAAAATATAAAATTTGATCCATAAATTTATATTTATAAAAAGAAAAATCTACCATTTTAAATCTTACAAAAAAATTAATGTTTGGCATTGACTAGTGATTAAGCATGTGTATTTAAAAGATAAGTAATCATAATCATTTATTTATATGAAGAATATGGAGATTTGTGATTTAACAATTCATTGTCTTACAATATTATGATATCTTATTTATGAAGTATGATGGCTCATTTGTTAAAGATTGAATTTTTTTTGATTGTTTCTATGTTTATGAGGAAAAAGAAAAAGACAACTTAAAAAATCTAAATTACATGTCCAAATAAAATTTTTAACTTCATAATCATATTAACCTAAATTCAAATTATGATTCATATTAACCTAAATTCAAATTATGATTCCATATCGGGTCCTTAGGACCCAACTTTACCATGAAACGTTTTCCCTTCTTTCCGATTCTTAAGTTGATGCTGTAAGATATATGACACGGTTTCTTCAGTATACAGAACACTTGTTGTGCCAATCAAATCAACTAATAAACTAACTATGGCTTGTATAACCAAATTTTACATCAGTCGCTACTAAAATTCATGATATAGTAATATTTCTTTTTAGAAAAAAAAGATTATTGGCTAAGATTAAAATTAGAGATAAAACTGGACAGAAGAAGCACAATTTTCTTGAAAAAACGTTAACATATAAAGCTGTCCGCAAGTAAATTATAAGAGAACCAGAACCAGAACTTTATCTTGTAGAATGTTTCAAGTCCTAGCATTCACCATAGGCATCTATCAACCACATGAAAAACTGTGTGTGTACTTCTCCTATATAATCGTATTCCCATGTTCTTGTCAGGGGCCACAACTTGAACATGAAAACGTTGTGGAGTTCATCATCCGGAACCCTCAAGTCTGAGCCTTGGACTTAACCAATTACAGACCACGTGCATCTCAAGTGACACTGTGTAATGATCTAACCTGGAGAAGAGGCCAGTAATATACATAACACTTCCAAAGCCACGAAAAAACAACTTTGAGAAAAGAAACACAAAAGATACCCGTCATAGTTTCTTAGTGCAAGATTCTGAAACTAGCTGCGGACAGGACATAGATAGACATCTCTCCATATCTATAAGGAACAACTTCATCACCTATAAATGATCAATTAACTGGTAAATATAAGTTCAGATGATGTACAATTTGTTCGTATTACAAGCTGAAAGCAACAAGAGTCCTTTTTTCGGATCAACATCAACATAGCTTTGTTTGTACGAGTTCAAAGACTAATTGAGATGTCTGGTATAAATAAGTAGGATGCACCAAGAATGAAAAGGACAAATAGTTTCAACCTGATAGGCCAAATTTTTAGTCTGGTTTCTATGAAGACGAATAATTCCAAATTTAAGAGTTTTATATCCTTCACAGAGTAAGAACACTATAAAATGCAGTTTTCTTCATCAATGGTATCTCTTACGTGGTATGAAAGAGTGAAAAGGAGATTAAGGTAGACTCAGGGAATTATGTATTTGAGAGCAGAGGTTAAGACCGTTGAGAATTCAAGTCATACCATGAATGAGGTAAGCATAATGAACAAGATTGCAATACTATAAATAATTAAATGGTTGATATCAATAATTGCAAATACTGACACATTCCATGACAGTAGAACTGGCAAAGATACAGCCTGTATTGAGGCCTCGTGTGATCCATCAATTTTAATCTTCTAGTTCCTACAGAATACTAGTTATGAACTACGTACCAAGTATGTTAATCTTCTCAGAGCAAGAAATTAAAAAAGACCAACCAAATTGACTCTGTGTGTGTGTGTTTTTGTCCATTTTTATAGCTATTGAAGAGCAGGTCATCCAAAATCTCTCCAAAACTTATTAGTTAGACAAATATCTGCACGATCCGTAGAGTAAATTTGCATTATCTCGTGCAGATAGTACTACACATCACTACTTGGATAAAAGAGAATAAAGATATATTGGAAGAATTGTTGTTTTGGAAATAATTAGAAAGCACACCTTCAACTTGGAAGCCAACCTCTTAGACATACAATAGCCCTTAAGTTGACGGGGTACTGGTTTCCATTTCCATATTGTCCCTAGGCAAAGCAAGTTGCTACGTAGCACGTTCAGTTGACAACAAGCTCGCGACATGTGAAACCAAAGCATTTAAGCCATCGAAATCTGTCATCAGAAAGTTGTCCTATGTCAAACCCTGGAATAAGATGCGTCATGTCAGAGTTTTCCAGGTTCAATCTCACATGCAGTGAAGGGAATCCAACGTGCAATGCAAAGGTAACAACAACTAAACATACCTCCGGGAGACAAAGACAGCTGCTGCTACGAGGCCAATGCTTCTGGACCTAAAATCTGTAAGCCAACCAGGTGCAGAAGCCAGAGTAGCTTTCTCTTCAGGAATAAATACATTTAGAGTCGCCCTTAACATCATAATAATTCTCGGGGAAACATCTCATCTGGGCATTGTCACTAACCACTTTTGGTGAAGGTCAAAGACTTTATTAAATTCTCCCATTCTGCAGTATCTTTTCATGAGTATCAGAAAGGGAACATGGTCAACTGCTAAACCAGATGCCATTAACTTGCCAAAGAGCTTGTCTGCCTCTCTCATCATACCTTGTACACAAAACACCTTAAGTAGTTCCGTGTAAGTAATTACATCTGGCTGACAACCATTTCTCAACATTTTATCATGTAGTTGAAGTGCTAAGTGAATCAGGCCAAGATTACAAGCAGCACCAATCAACAGATTGTAAGTGACTGAATCAGGGGTAAGACCATGTAAAAGCAACTCCTTCTCCAAGGACTGAGCTGCAGAAAGATTTCCTGACTTTATCTGAGCATAAATTAATGCATTATATGTATATATGTTTGGTAGAACACCACATGCAACCATTTTTTCTCTAATATATGAAGCTTTTTGTATATCTCCACATCTTCCATAACCATTAATTATAACATTCCAAACAAGTGGTTCAGGTATAATGGAATTCTCTAACATGCAATCAAGAAAACAATTGGCTCTATCTATCTCCCTGTTAATACATAGGCCCTGTATTATCATTCTGTACGTGATTTGATCTGGTATGACACCCATTCCAGTCATAACATCGTAGATATAACAAGCATCACTGATCTTTCCTTGTCTACAGAGTGCTCCAATGAGAGTGTTGTAAGAATAAACATCTGGAACAAAACCAAGTTTTAACATTTCACAACAATACTTATATGCAGTGCCCAGGTCATGGCTCAAACAGAATCCATGGACAACAACATTGTAAGAAACTTTATCAACTTGGATACGCTCTAATAACATCCTCTCCCAAAAAGCAAGAGCTTGATCAGTATCTCCATTTTTAAAGCAGCCATCCATCATAATGGTTGATGTAATCAAATTTGAGCTCCCCCCATTATGACTTTTGCTTAATAATTTATGGAAAAGATTTTTTGCCTCCTCCAACAGCCCCTTCTTACAAAGCGCATGAGCAAGGATGTTACAAGTTACTCTGTTTGGTACAATTCCATGGTTGGCCATGCTAGAAAAGGTGTTTAGAGCATTATCGACATCATTCACCAGACAATAACCCCTTATTAAAGAGTTGAATGCAGCACAAGTGGGAGAAGGACCCCTATATAGCATACCTCTAACAATCCATTCTGCCTTCTCTAACTCACCGCTTTTGCAGAGTGCATTGATGAGGTAATTGTGTGTGATAACATCAGGAACAATACAATTCTGTATCATGTTCCACCAAAGCGATAAAGCTGCTCCCAGTTGACCATCCAGACACATGGCTCTAACAGCATATGCATCTTTATTGAAATTTATTTCCCAGGTGCAGTAATTAATGCCTGTTTCAGCCGACGATATTCTTTCCCTGCAAAGTTCAGGGTAATTACCTCTAAAGATACTAGGGACTTTAAAAAGAAGCCAACTGGCACAGATTCAACAAGAAACAGTCTACAGGCACTGGATAGAAGTTAAAGTTCCATTGACATTACAAAACAAAAGAAAGTAAATCTTCTCTCACATTTAACGACTTGTCCTCTGAAAGAAATGAGAAAAGGTGAAATCTGGACTTAAGCGTCAATACAGAACTAAAAAAAAAAGTTATATGGCAAAAACACAACAAGTCAGTTGTTTAGACATCATAAGCATAATTAATACAAAGTCTAGTCGATGCAAGCAGCAAAGGGGAGGGGGGACAACTCTTCCATGAGACCTCCTCTCCCTAGCCAAAGCTCGTGGAAAGTAGTCAGGATGACATTGTTGCTGATGTTTTCACTAGCATCCAACCTAATGGATTACTTCCCTTGAGACTGTCAATCACATTGACACCACTACAGATTTATTTCCTAGGGGATCATCCTTGAATGCTTTCTTCAAGAATTTGATATACAGCTGCTGGTAATGTTAGTTCTCTGAATTATCCTTTCTTTCGTTTTGGATTTATCAACATGATTTTAAGCAAATAGAGCCCATTGTTAGTTTAACTCCTTCAGCCACTTAACTACTGCAAAGGAAGCTAATAACATCCAAAGGTAGCTTTTGGCAGGGAAAAAACACAAGTGAGGAATTAAATTCATGCTGAATATTTGAACTTATTTACTCTAATGCTACAGTGCAGTAGACAAGTACCTAACCAACAAAATTACTTGTTTGCATCTAGTATATAGTTTACGAATGTTATTGTCCTAACAAACTATGACAATATTAGAAAGTAAATCTGGAAAAGTCATATCTTCTTAATTATCAGTTTGTTACTCTATTCAAAGGTCTCACTTTATGATCAGGCGAGATACAGTCACGTGACAGGAACAAGAAACAAAAAAGCATAGATTTTAAACAAATGATTCTTGTTACATTTACATTATCAAGGATATGAAACCCAATATTCACTTGCAAACTCTGTGAACTAGGAAATTATTATTTTGCTAAGCATCTTTGTGAATTCGTTTAAAAAATTTGCCATCCTTCAAAATGTATTATTTAATGATCAGCTTAAGAAGGGCACTAAAGAAATGACAGGAGAAAACAAATGATCCCACATGTAAGTTAGCACATCAACTCAATCAATCACCAGGAGAACTCACATGACAACCACACAGTTTCCTAATATCCATGTTCAAACTTCAGAAATATTCTCATATCCAAATCGTTGTGATATGTGCAATCATATGCTCTTGAAATCATCAATCATAGAACAACTAGAAAGAAATAATTTGCCCTTTAAGGCACAAAAACTAGTCTATTCTGACTCTAAATACAAATCAAACCTCATACTCTTCAGACGATCCAAACTGCGCTTTAACATTGTATCCAACACACTGAAACCCGCTGTCGAATCACCTTCTGGATTCGAATTGTTCCCCTTAGATGACCAATCTTTGGATCCCAGCTCGTCCCGATTCATACTATGCATTACATTTTCTTGTCTACACATAAAATTACAAAAATAAAATATCAACATTTGTCAAAGCAAAATGAATTGGAAAAAAAAGAGAGGCGAGAATTATAAGCATAAGTATATAATGGAATAAAAACCTCATGTCAATAACATCCAAATTCGCTTTCGAGCAGAATAAATTGGCAAAATCGTGAAAAATGCAGTCCTTAATGATGTCTAGGGTTTGAAAACTCCCGTTCAGTATCCGAAGAAGAAACTGAGATTCCTCCGAGACGAGTAATAGCTGAAAAATTAAAAAAATAATAATGAGGACGAATGTATTTTAAGGGGAAAACTGAGTATTGAAGAAATTAGATACTCTTGAGGACGTACGGGCTGCATTTCCCGTCGATTTGGAATCGATGGGCAGAAGACGGCGGACTCAGGACTAAAGTGGCGATAGAAAAAGTGAGCGACGACCAGAATGCCGCCTGAGACGGAGAAAGCGCAAATGAAAATAAAGGACAAATTGGACCAGAAAAGGAATAATAAAGGATAAATTGGTCAAATACAATTTTTTTAATATTAACAACAAATATATATATATATATATATATAAAAAGATTAAAAAGGTAAAATCATAAATCACAACTCAGGTTTTTCGCCTTGTATGATATAGTTAACTTCTACGTGAACCCACAGTCATAGGTGGGAGGGAAAAAATCATATGAATAACTAATTGACAACAATTAAGATATAATTAATAGTGCACCCATGAGGAATATAGGAGTGTCCTTGTGTCGTTGGTACAAGCTAGAGGAAAACTAGAGCCTTATTTTTTTTTGTTTTTATTTTATGTTTTATTGATATATCCAAAGTCTTCAAATCCCAATTTAAATTAGTATTATATAGCGATATGATAATTATATTAATTAAATTAAGATTATGATAAATTCAAAAAAGTTATAACTTAGTATGCACAAAATTTGCACTTACCTCAAGCGGTACTTCGCCTTTTTACCTAACTTTCATTGATGAATATATGTGCAAATACATTAGAAATACGGAAAAAAAAATCAAAACTACCCTTAAACTATTCGAAATAACTTAAATATACCCTTAAATTATATGTCGGCTAAAAAATGTCCTTCCCGTCTAACTATTGGAACACACTTGCCCTTTTGTTTAACGGAAGCATCCATGTGTGTGCTAAAATGTCACATGGACTCCACATGTGCACGCCAAACACACCCCACCTCCACATAGACGACTTTAAACCCTAATTTCACTATTTTTTCCCCTTATTTTCATCCTGAAGATATAAATTGAACCAAAAAATGAAACATTTGCGGAAACTTGTATAGGTAACCGAATCAAGTAGAGAAATTGCAATTTGGTGACAATTTCATATACAATAAAAGAAACGATCTAAGGTATAATGTAAACACACTCATTTTAATTAATCAATTAAAACTAATTTATTATTTTAATTTCTCTTAATAAATTAATTTTGTTTAAACAAATCTTAAACTCACGGCTATGACGCAAAATAGTAGTTGCCATAAGAGACCTAATATACTTATCACCGGAACTCCAGGCACAGGGAAGACGATTACGGCGACTTCCCTGGCAGTGATGACCGAGCTCCACCTCATCAATGTCGGTAATTTTGCTAATGAAGAAAACTTGACGAATGGCTGGGATGACACCTTCGATTGCTACTACATCAACGAAGACCTACTAAGTCTTTATAGATTTCTTAATTTAATTTTTTTTTTTTTTTTACCAATTACCCCATTTTTGTTCAAGTTTTGCGTTTTTGTCATCCCTAATCTAAAAGATGCTCTAAATGATTGTTAAGGAAGTTTTAGATTTTATGGAAAGTTAAAGAAACATTCAATATAATAGATGATTTAAGGATTAGATAGCAGAATTAATTTGAATTTTGTTTAAGTTGTGTTCTTCAAAGTACAACGTATTAGTATTGAAATAAAATAGAACTTAATTGAGTCAATGTTTATTGCATTCATATAGATATACCCAAATAAGGAAAGGATGAAATGAGAGGAAAAAAAGAGTAAAATTAGGGCTTTAAGTCGTCTATGTGGAGGTGGGGTGTGTTGGCGTGCACATGTGGAGTCCAGGTGGCATTTAAGTACACACGTGAATGCTTCCGTTAACAGGGCAAGCGTGGTCCAATAGTTAGACGGAAAGAGCATTTTTGAGCCGAAATATAATTTAAGGGTATGTTGAAGTTATTTCTAATAATTTAAGGATAATTTTGATCCTTTTCTATTGGAAATATTAATGGTAATGCGACATTATCAAAAGTTCTAATATTGTAGCATGACTATGAATCTTTTGGTAGAAATGTAACGTCTTTACTGCTTCAAGCGAAATTGTCAATTAAGTATATAACTTTTACATATTTGATTTGTTTAATTATTAACAATTAAATTATAAACCTTATTCACATTTAGCACTTAATTTTTTATTTTTTTATTTTAAAATGCAAGGTTAGACACGGGCCATCCCGTGGCCCGCTTAGAAATGGGCCTTGTATTTTTAGTGCCTTTCAAATGAAGAGCTAAGCTGGGCTAGACTGTTGATGTCTTCATCCCGCTAGTACTGGGTTTCGTTGGGCTGGGCCAGTAGTTTTGTGTTTTCTCCTAATGGGAAATTTTCAGAGGATACCATTCTTCAAAAAATTTACTTCACCATTTTCAAATTATACAAATCAAACAAATATTATATTTTTCTGATTTATATGTAGGTAAGTTTAACTGCAATTTTTTACCTTCAAATTTCCAGAATTTATCATCTACATTTTGGAATGTTTTGGTAATTCATGTAATTTAGTTTATTTCCACATTTTTTTTCTAGCAAAAATGATTTGTTTCCTTTTGTTGCTAATGAGAATTTGATTCTCAGACAAAATAGATGAATGATTAAAGTTGACGAAGTTAAAGACGAAAGCTAAACTATTATTAGTGGGCTCTCTGGTCAGGTTCAAGAAAAGTCAATAAATCTATCCTATTTGCCGGGACTCAATTATTGTAACATTTCATTGCAATATTTTTCATAGATTCAAGTCCCCATATAATTTTTTATGTTTCAATCATCGGGACTATTGATACTATTTTAGAGTCGTCTAAATAGGATTAGCCTGGATTGACCCGTTTTGATAGCTCTACAAAATACTAGTAGGGTAGGGGCTCTCTCGTTGTTCCATATATATGTGGGACGGTTTGGGCCTACTAATTGAGGCATTGAGACTCTGACATTGCAAAATAATTGGACTACTGTAGTTTACTAAGAAAAAAGAAATTGTATTGTAGACACAAAACATTTTTGATCTGGAAAATTTTGTTTTGTACAAGCATGCACATACTATATATTATATATAAGGATGCATGTCTACCTCTACAACTTCTGGAATATAATAGGAGCACCATATTGTGGACATAAGAGCATCAAAATAGTAGGAGCATGTTGGTAATTTGGAGAAAGATCAAACGAAAACCGCTGCAAAATCATAGCTATTGCTAATTTAGCTTGTAACACTGCTAAATTTTGGCCTACGCATCGTCGGGCGCCGAGGCCAAAAGGCATGAACGCCATGGGGTGTTTTGCTGCTTGTGCCACTCCTAGACCAAATCTTGCTGGATTGAATTCGTTAGCGTCTAGTCCCCATAGTGTTTGATCGTGATGAATTGCTATAATTGGTATAAGGAGTTCAGTCCCTCTAGGTAATGTGAAATCCCCTAATTGTGTATCAACTTTGGCCCGTCTGATTGCTGCCACTGCTGGTGGATATAGCCGGACAGATTCGTTAATTATCATTCCTAGCTGCCAAAATCAAAAGTTTTACTACTTTAAATATGAGTGTACATCGTATTAAGCCTAGTTAAGATATAGAAAATTATAACACAAAAAGTATGCATTTAATTAATTTAATTTTATACACATACAGTTAATTTTCTTTTACATTGCTAGGTCCATACAGTTATAAACAGGTGGTATCAGCTTGTAACAATTAGCATGGATTAGTAACCTTCAACATTTGAAAAGTAAAATTATACGTATAGGATATATCATATAGGGAGCTCTAGGGATCCATACAGAATTTGTGAAACAGGTGTAAATTAATCAAAGTGAAGAGTAATATCTCGAAAGGGCACTTCTCGTAATTGAATGATCTTTTAAGATATTTACTAGTTAAGTGAATTGTGAAATTTGATAACTCTAATTTACTCTTTATACGTAATAAATATTTAAAGTAAAAGAATTTTACTTACAATTCTATACATGTGTATAATAAATATTTTTACCCTATCGGTGGTTAAGGATATATAATATGTTACCTCCCCTTTGGCTAAACGATTCTGTCTTAGTATATAAGACAAAACACATAAAAAGCTTCTCTAAAATAAAGTGAAAAATTATGTGATAGAAACATTCACCATGCTTACGAGTATTATTATGTTATCGAAGAACAAATTAAAGTTGGTTGGGTTTTGTTTGCCTTTATAGCACATGCATAATAATGTTTAGTTGTTTAAGAAAATCATAATAATAACATACCGTCTTAAGCTTGGAAATTTGGTGTTTAGAGGGAGGATCACGTGCTCCACAGACAGTTAAAACTTCATCACGTGCTAATTCCTGCCACTGAGGATGCATGGCGAGTAAAATGGTGGTCCACGTGAGCAAATTAGACGTGGTATGTTTGCCGGCAAAGAAGATGGTCTTGCATTCTTCGACAATGTCGTTAACTGTGATATTATTTCTATATTCATCATCACTACCTGCTTTGATCATTACTTCCAATAAATCATTCGGACATTCTTCTGACAACACCTCATCTATTTTTCTCCTTTCTTCAATCAGCTTCCTCAAAGATTTACGCACTTCTTTATCCAATCTCCAACATATTCTATTCTTTTTACTAGGCAAAAACCTGTCCAACACAATACAAAAACTTTCAAGATTCTTGCACAAACTACTAACTACCAAATCATACACAACGCGTTATTCTCATCATTCATTAATATCATTATATTATATTAATAAATAACATGATATATAGGTATAGAGGATGATTGTTACAGAGAGATTTAATAACGACGTAGACCTGTATCCGGGGATGAATACTTTTTGATAAGCTTCGGTGGCATAAACCATTTGTTGTGCTTGTAACTCAAAGATGGCTTTACCATCTTCGTAGCTGTTTCCGAACACAATACGCGTAATGACATCTTCTGCTAATGTTGAGAACACTTCTGAGACTTCGACCTCTACTTTTCCGCTGACGTTTGACATTTTTGACCATTTGTCTAACAACTCCTTCATGCTCTTTCCCATCATGGGAATCATTAGCTATATGTAGGAAAATGAAAGATAAATAGGAGTTGAATTTTTCTTTTAAAAAAATAAATAGTTATATTGCTCCTGTTTTCAAAAATGTATTACACATATACCTCAACAATATTTTTAAAGAGTCCAAAAAAACATAGCAAACAAATAGAGGTGATCGTACATAAAGGGAGAATTTTGTATAAGTTGAATAATAGAGTTTAATTTTTTCGGATAATCACTCAACAAAAAAGATGATAGTTGAGTGACCATTAGAAAAATCAACCCTTTCTGAGTACAATAAAAAACCATAGTGTTAAAATTCAGTTATTAGTCGATATTTAAGACTTACCCTGAGATTTTCTATGTAGAATGTAGGAGTAATAATCTTCCTATGGTGAGCCCATTTTTCACCTTTGAGACTAAGCAAACCATCACCTTCAAGCTTCTTGACAAGCGCCGGTGACTCATTTTTCTCAAAATCATCTGATTTCAGGACGAATATATCCCTAATTAAAGCTGGATCAGAAATGGTGACACGAGCCGTTGGGCCAAACCATATAACAAATATTGAACCTGATATACACCAAAAATAAGTTATTAGTAGAAAATTAAACTAAAAAGATGACAAGTACTTGACAAAAGTCTATTTTAAGCTAGAAAACAAACAACTAAAACGTTATTGGCGTGAATACTCCACAACTCAGCCAATTTGAATATATCGAACCAAACAAAGGATTGGGAATAGTTAGTTAATTAGCTTCCAAAATAGCATAGAGTGATAGAAACGGAAAGAAAAGTTGAGATAAAGGAAGCGTTAAAGATTGAATCAAACATCTCACATATCCGATAGATATCTTTCAAATGATCTGATAGTGTAAATATTTATACTGACAATATAAATTTGAAAAAATAGATACGCACCATAGATTTTCTTCCAATGATGGTAGAAGGGGAGAACATTGGGAAGAATGTCATGAGAGGTAAAAGTGGAAGGCCAAGAAGGAGTAGTGAAACTTGCAATTTCTTTGAGGTTACCAAAGAGAAAATGATAGTTAGGACCTGTGATTCCTTGCTTCTTGAAGTGTTTTTGAATTATTTTTGGTGTCCACCAAAGATGAACAAACGCTTTCTGTGTAAACAACAGTAACATATACGAAAATACAATAACACATAACCATTGAAAGCAAAATCCTTCCATATGTACCACTGCTCGATAACTATCAGCTAGCAATTGCCTCCTCTTTTGGCTGGCTCTAGAGAGAGAGAGCGCTCTTTAATATGTCTCTCTTGTTTATAAGACTACAAGGTGAAATATTGAGGCTGTCCGGTTTTATAGCTCAATTTTCCAAATTAATTAAAAATTTAGTTTAAGTTATATAGGGAGTTTAGTGAGGGTAGTATTGTCTACGGAAAGTTAAGGAGGCTGTTCACAGAAGCCATTGGAAGATGTGGAGAAAAAAATTATAACAAGTAATCGAATTCAAATTATATACCTATAAGTAATATATAAATATAGATATATACACACACTATCAGACCGTTTAAAATATATTTATATGTAAAATTTTGAAATTAAAAAGATTGCTTACTATGGTAAACAAAAATTATCTAAAAATAGAAATTTTTCTTATACTAAAAAAGTATATAACTTAAATTCAAACTTAAAACAATATGCCTGTTCCAATTCGCATGCGAGAAGCCGGGTGCATATAGGGCCTAACGTGGCAATTTAACATTATATATGATCCTAAAAATCAAGGAAGGAGAAAACGTTAAGTTTTGCGTAAGAAAGACAATAAGGGGTTGGCAAATAAATCGATGAAAATGTGATTCACCCAATTATCTATTCAAATTTCGCTCATATTATAATTAAGATAATGTGAACCAAGTGCAGTTCAAATTGATTTATGATTTTTTTTAAAAAAGTACTTAAATAAATTTTTTATTTGATTTATATTTAAAGAAGATTTTCAAAAATTGAGTTTACATGATAGTTAAATAGATTATGAGAAAATCAAATTTGGTAAAAGTTAGAGCGATTTGCACGACTGATTATTTAGATCACCTTAATTTAATCGGACGATTTATTTAAGCTCAATTAACTTTTGAGAAAAAAATTAAGTAATAATCAATGCCGCTCAAATTCAGTCTAAACCGTTTTAACAATTTAGGATGTAATCCCAAAGTTAAGCAATGTTAACAAGGGGCACGCATTGACCCTAGTTCCAATAGGGGATCATGTGATTCTTCATCCTTATGCGTGCTAGTAATACAGTAGCGCCTCTAGACAACTTTCATGAATTATTTCATTTTCAAATAATAAAAAAAGGAAGAAGATATATATGAAATATGAATCAATTAATAACTAGGGGTACTCCACATATATATATAGATCTCTCAATCATTTTCATTTCATTTCATTGAAACTATTACGATGACTTTAGACCTAACTTATTATCCCCCATATATTATTGATCACCAATCAAAAATAATCCCTCCAATAAATTCTTTACCTACCTAATTAATTAAGGTTTTGAACCCTATTCCTAGAATAGTAGGCAATGTTTCAAGGACCGTAAACAAGAAAAATATACTACTAATATACTAGCTATCACAATTATTGATCAAAAGAGATATCATTTGCATTTATGCACGCAAAAGCAACTGACATCTACTACTACTATACAGTTCACTTTCACTTGTAACTTATGAACTTTTATATAATTTGGAATTTGGATGGTATAGTGTGGGGTTACATGGAGGTAATATCGAATTTATAGTCAAAATGCGGGACCATTCATGTGGATATATATACGAGAGTTTTACGAGGATAGATAAATCTTTATCGAGTTGTGGTATAGTGGTGTAGTTGTTTTTTTTAATTAGAATTTCGATTTCGATGGTATAAAGAAAATTTTGTTTGGGCGTCGGCTCCTTAATGCCTGCAATGTGTACTGAATTTGATCAAATTTGATGTGAACTGGAAAAACAAAAAAAATTAAAAAAATCTTCATGAATTCTATGCAACATTATGTTTTTTCCCTTTTTTACGTTTGAGGCATCACACCCTCTTTTCTTCCCCGTCTCCCCAAAATCCATAGAGCCAATGCTGCTATAAGCCTGAGGGGCGGATTAAACTCTTCACGAGTTCTCGCGAACTTAATAGCTTTTGCTCGATTTTATATTTGATTGTCTAAACCCAATTATTACTATAAATTAATTTGAGATTACTCTAGAAACATAAGAACTTCAAATCTTAAATTTGTCTATAATAATTAAGCCTTACAGGAAACTACAATAATTACGTACGTGTATCAATTCTAAATAATTTTCATTGATCAATTATTTTATTTAATAAGCCTCACAGGAAACTACAATTATTACGTGTATCAATTCCAATTAATTTTGATTGATCAATTATTACATTTAATCTCATTTGAAACCCGCAATAATAATACAGTACTTAGTATCAACACAATTCTCGTAGTATTTTGTTCTTCAATTTTTTGTTACCACATGTGTTACTTATGTTGCGGCTATCATATTATTTTATTGTTACCATTTTTTTTCCTTCTAAATTAATGGTATTGCTTTCCATATCACATTTTTTTCATTCTTGTTACTATTTCTAACTTTGCATCCTTTTTTTCCAACTGCTTTGAAATGGTTTACTCAAGTTAAGGTCTATAAAAAACAACTTCTTTATCTCAATAAGCCAGATAAAGGTAAGATTTGCATGCGTACACTCTATCATCTCCATACCTCACCTATAGAGTTACGTTGCACTATGTATGTTGTTGTAGAGTTTTACAATAAGGAAAGTTCTGCATATTTTCTACCGCCAAATAAATCTCAAATAGGACAAATTGAAGTCTCTAGAGGATGTATAAGACCTACACATGATCAAAACATAATTAATCTCAACTAAATGTACTAATATGATCTCAAAAACATAATCTCAACTTGTTTTCGATTAATTTAAATGCATTCATAGTGATTATTGGTATTTTGAGACAATTTCCACATCATGATGAAAAACAAAGGAACAAGAAAGGCTTCAATTTGGTTTTATTCAAAGTTAGTTTTTGGTTGAAAAGGAGCGAGGTAGCTGGCCGAGGGGTGAGGGAGGAAGAATTGGTTTTTGGTTTTGGAAGTTTGCACATAAATTTGGGCACATGGAAAAGAAAAAAAGTCTGTCTTTTTAATTAGCACTCGATGTTAGCGGGGGGATATGCCTTAAATTGTAACAAACCATAGGTGTCCCACTCTATTACGTTTCCCTTAATCTTGTCTTGGTAGTAGCAAGCCATGTTGGGTCCATTTACTTCTCATTGGTCCACCTCTCCATAATGTTCTTTTATCTCCTACATCTCATAACTATTATATACTCCCTAACGAACTATATCTTCCTTTTGGTTTCTTTCTAGTCCTAGTAGTTGGAGATTAGATCCTTTCAACTAATAAGATAATATATGGAAAGATTTTGGAATATAAGAGATTATTTCTCCCTTTTCCCCATCTTTTGGTAAAGTTTGTTAAAAGAAGACTAATGCCACTTTAATGCTTCTATGTATGAATTACGATAAAAAAGAAGTTACTGGTTGGGATCGTATACTGCTTAAGAAATACAAAAATAATTCTTGTTTGATCACAAGGATTACTAGTTTTAATAATTAGGTTAGGGGTGATCACGGTAAGGGTTACCCGCGATTGATAATGGCAAAATTATAGGTTAAGCACAAGATAGCACATCATATTTATTTCGGGGTACAGAGGTGGTGCTAAGAAAAACCACCCAATCCAACAAGTCATGGACACTGGTCATATGTTGATTTTTCATATAGTTACTCAACTAATAGTTATCATCTCATAATTAAAGTCACGTTCTTTGTACAAAAAAATTGAAATCAAGAAGAAAGTTGATCACTTTTTGAGATAATAGAGTGACCATCGATCTAAGAAACCAACCCTAACGGAGCAAATATTTCACTTAAATAACTTAAATTATTAGATTAGTTTGGACGCTACATAATTCAACATGATTAGAGAATACTAAAAAATATTTTTCACGTATTTGGCTCATATATGAAAAAGAATTAAATCCGCACAGTACTCCAGATGATTTGAGACATAACATGTATAATTGAATGAATAAAAGTGTGATTTCTTTATCAATTTAAACTTGTAAATGAGATATAGATAGTCAAGCGCGCTTCAATAGATCACATGTACATAGCTCAACCTAACATTCCCTAACTAATTATTGTTAGTGCTAAAATTGTAATTAATATTAGTGGCCAACTTAACTGCAATTATGTTGAGTGGAAATGAAGCAATGCATATAATACATGAAAGTGAGTTGTAGACAGTGTAATAAGTAGCAATTCCTCCTCTGTTGGTTTGGACCTGAGCCTATTCAAAAATTGGACCGTCAATAGGTTTTTTTTGAATGTGATGTCACATGCTCATTTCTAACAAAGAAAGAATAAGCATTTGCATTTGGAGATGTCACCTTTGTCCAATGGAAGTGGTTAGTACATTAAACATGTGAAAACTATACCTATTTGCTCTTTATTGGTACTTTTTTCTAAATTGAGACCTTGCAAGGAAACAGTTGTTCCCCTGACCTTGTAGTTTGTGTTCAAATTGTAATAACAACGTTAAAATAGCATAGGACTTGGTCGATCTCTAGTTTTGTATCTGCCACTTTCCACCTTTTTGTGTAACTCTTACCCACAGAGTCTCGACAGGCCAATGACCAATGTTCCCTGTACTAAAATTTAACTAATATAAATGCAATATCTTTTCATACCACAAAAAAAAAAAAAAAAAAAACGTTAATATGTGGAGGAAGATGAATCTAGTTCAATAATATAGTAGTTGCAACAACGGGTGGAGCTAGGTGGGGATTTGTGAGTTCGGATAAACTCAGTAATTTTTTTGTAAATTTTGTATTTGTACTAGAAAATTAAATAAATATATATGTATATTAACTTGTGAACCCTAACAAAAGTGGGTGATGACTCGGTGATAAGGGCCAAAGAAATGCTTTCCACAATTCTCTCTTCTTTTTTTTTTGAAAACAAGAAATTTAGAACCCGCCAACTCCTAATTTTGGCTCTGCCTCTAGTTTCAACAATTGAAATTTGGCTGCTTACTAGATGAAGGGAAAAAAACACATAAAACATGTTGTGTATAAGCATACGTTGTATTATTTTTGTTAACTTAACCTGTGTCTATGAAATTTAACTAAAACACACGGACAATGATACGTTCAAGTTAAAATAATGTGAACTTTTATATTGTCGAAAAAGAAAAATTTATATATTGTCACTCGGGTTGACGTAATTTTATTGCGACACTTCTGTAGATTGGACCAAGTTATCCTTTTTTTTGTTAGTCTATTCGGCATATTAAAAAAAAATTGACTTGGTTAATTTGAATTGGTTGTCTATCCCGCGAAGGTAAGGGTAAGTACACCCATCTTCTTCAGATCTCATTTATATGAAGTTTTACCGAGTATAATGTTATTGTTGATTAATTTGAATTTACCCTAATATATGACTAATTATAGGAGGAAGTTCTCTGAGGCAGAGGGAAGATTTGAAACTTAGCTTATGAATTTGGAGTTTTAGTCCTTTTTCATAATTACCGGATTCTAAATAAATAATGTGTACAATATTTCAATGGATTTATTAAGACAATCAAATACATGATCTAGACAAAAATTGTTGAAAACACGTAGGTTGTAATACACTAGTCCGACCCCTAAATTTACTCTCTACTTAAAATATTTTCTTTTTGAAGACTCGAAATTAAAACCTTTGATTTGATATATCGAGATCCTATCTATTTCACCGCATTATCCTGTGACGGTGAATTGAATTACTTGAGTGAAAAAATGACACAGATGATGTGTATGAGACGCAAAGCCTACGTTAATTAGGCATGTAAAGAATGTAGTGCTTGTTCCTTTCATATGAGCAGGAGAAAGCTGGGAGCTCAACCTAACCTAACACATTCTACAGCTGTAGTGAACGAGACGTGCAGATTATAAGAATTTCTAATCCAAAAATTTCAATTTATTACACAAGTTAAAGTAATATTTCAGGTACAAACTAGTCAAGAATATACACAACGTGCACATCAAAGAGCCTTGCAACAATTAAAATTTTTGAAAATCAATTGTCACTTTTTTTTTTGGGTTTTCCCACTCGGTGTTCGAAACTCACATTGAAATTCCAATTAAATTCAGATTGTGTACTGTAGGATCCACTAGGGGAGGCACTCCTAACACGATTTTCTTCATAACCAAGGTACAAATCTGAGATCTCTCGCTAAAATTGAAGCAGTCTCACCACTGCACCATAACACTATTAAGTGAACATTATTATATATGTTAGGCACAAACCAACAAGAGCATAACAAAGGACAGCATGGAAAATCTAGGAGAGTGTACGTAAGAAATCAAACAAAGAAAAAAATTAAATTAACTCACCAAACTAAATAGTGGTAGCTAGCTCCAAAATTCTTAATAACGTCAAGGGTGAGGACTAAGGTTATTATTAAAAAAATAAAAAAAATAGGAATAAAGTTGGAATATTTGTCTGTTTCTACCGACCAGGGTAACAACTTTGTTTTTGCATCATATTGTCCCAATTTCTATGTTACCTTTTAATTATCACCTTTCTCAACATGTCTAAAATATTTATTTTTCTAAAAAAATATTTTAAAATCTTTTACATTATATTACAGTACCTAATTTCTACCTACTCCTAGCTTAGGACCCTTTTACTTATTTCTAGGCAGAAAATTTGATAATTAAAAAAAAATGCAAAGAAAGCTGCTGTATATCTGAATGTTTTGTCTCATGTAAACCATCCTTGCTGTAATGTCTCTTCATTTTAGGCCGTGTCTTCTGGCCTGGAGAATTTAAATATTTTTAAATTTCTCAATTAGTTTGTAATTTTGCATGAAGCAATAAATTAATATTAATGTTCGTTTCTTGTCTATAATATAATTCTCTTGTTTAGAAACGTACGTTATTAAAGACGATTCATTTCACGGACTAAATTAAAATACTTTTTTCTAGATACGTATACTAAAGATATCTATTTTCAGGGACTAAAAGAAAATAATTAAAACAGTGCAAATTTGATTAAATTGATTAATCAATTATCTAAGGAGCGTGGAGATTATAAGTTAATGGAAAATCTTTGAGAAAGCATTAATCGTATATATGTCAAATAATTGAATGATTGAATTTGGTGGATGTTTTTTTTTTCCTCCTTAGTAAAATAGGGGATGAATTTGACCTAAACATAGGGTCAAATAGAATTTTGAAGGGTTACAACCAAATTGAGCGTGTAACCAATTAGTAACAGTCGACAAAAGATTCAATTGTCCCTTGTTGACAAGAATTAATAAGAAATATTTCATGGCCATTCAAAACAGAAACTATTAAAGGTTGTTTTGAAATACATATAAATATTTTTTTATCTGGTTTCTTGCTAGTGTGCAATCGTTTTTTATAGGAAACAATATACTAGATATTTTTATGCAAATTCAAATTAATCGAATCCCAAAATAAATATCCAACAAAAGACATACAAAGACAAAAAGAAAGAATGTAAGTGGTCCGTCTAGTTTTGCCGGTTTGGAATTTGGAATGTCAAATATTGCGTGTTATTCCCTTTAGTCCCCGCGTTTCCGGGACGCCCACTTTTTATCCTTGAACATGCTATTGAGTATTCAGTATGATTTTTTTTTATATTTGCTATAATATACATATTTTGGAACAGCAATAAAAAGTTTTTTTTTTCTTTTCTTTTCCAATTCGTTATGATTAAAATAGGGTCACATAGTGGGGATTTATATGAGAAAACCATACCCCAAATTGTCAAAAGTGGAGCAGTATTTCCACAAACATTGATCTATAGATACTTTCCCCTTTGGCATTTTTTGGAGTCAGAAAGCAAAAGTTGCCTATGTAGCTATAGGAGTTGACGTTTTAAAGACACAATATTGTGCCTATCACTTCTTTCATTCTATCTATACTTTTAAAAAATTATGATTGGATTTGAGCGAGGCAGATGTAGTCCTTAAGGTGTACGGATTCACGTGAATTCAATAAAAAATCAACAAAATAATTGTATATAGTTTATTTAAATCAAAATATTATTCTATATTAACTTGAATTATTAAATGAATTCATAAACTTTAAAATTTGAATTGTCTTTGATCGGAACTAATCTATCAATGCTGGAGTTCCAGATTCGTTTCGTTGGACATGATACATTATTGATAAAACCGACTTTTTTGTGATAAGACATTACAATTCAATGCTTCAAGTACATTATGAGATAAACTATAGAAAAGGAAAAAGTACATTATGAAGTTATAGAATGTTTCCACATAGCCTAAGGATTGTTTTTACAACAACAAAAAAAGTGTATACATAGACCATAGTTAAGTAGCATGGAAAAAAGAGAACTCCAAATTAAAGGGAATACTTTCTCCATTTCAAAATCTATATAGTCTTTACTAAAAATATTTACAATTTTAGAAGTTTCGGAGAAAATTAAATAATTATTTTGAAGCAAATCAACTCCAAACACCTCAATTATAATTTATGGCATATAAATATAGTAGCTATTAAATAAAGAGAGGTTATATCTTAAGTATAAATAAGAGTAAAATAGTCAAATATTTTTCCTACTTGATGTTCTCTTATGGAAGGTGTAAAACAACTACGATAAATATTTTTAGATAGGGAAAGCATTATAGGCTGGATGTCATCTTAGTAGTTAGCTTGTGCGGAAACTATTTTCCGATGGTTGGCGGGTTAATTATTGAAAATATTTCTTAATAAATATTAGAAATTAGTAATATGAAATTAAAAGTTACAATAATTATTTAAAAATTTAGTTGTGATAGTTATTTAGTAAAGGAAAAATTACACATATAAGCAAATATATACTAGTTAATTAGTTAACATAATTATAATTTCCTTAATTATAATTCGTGACCTACTTTTAGCTATATTTACGCGGTTCAATTTTTTAGTTTTGTATAATTCACATGTTTGTATAATTCAAAATTTATATAATATAATTTGTATAACTTTTGTATAATTTGGAATTTGTATAGTATAATTTGTATAACTGTTTATACTTCTAATATTTATAATTGTATAAATTCGTTATTTCTAGTTGATACAAAAATAACCTGCTAATTATATAAACCCGTGAATTATACAAAAGAGACATCTTTAATTATAGCTATAACCCATAAATATGCAAACTATAATTATAGAGTATAATTAAGTTTATTATAGTGACTATTTGCGAAAGTTCCGTAAATTAAGTAAATTAGCCGTATCAAAATGTTGCAAAGCCCATAGGTTTGGTTGGATGGCCTTAAATATACCAAGTCCAGTTAAAGATGGACAGTTGGACACATAATCATTGGACCCCAGTGTAGCAATTCGGCCCATGTTTAAGGAGTTGGCGGGCTATTAAAATTGACCCGAATCTGATTGAGAGTCCAGGTTTCACTTTT
Source organism: Solanum pinnatisectum (assembly GCA_035578085.1). Taxonomy (NCBI): domain Eukaryota; kingdom Viridiplantae; phylum Streptophyta; class Magnoliopsida; order Solanales; family Solanaceae; genus Solanum; species Solanum pinnatisectum. Next base: position 52,742,680 of record CM069078.1, on the reverse strand, counting down.
GGCAAAATTTGATTCTCTTTATTTTTCAGTTCAGGATTTGGATGAATCAACTCTGTAGTTGCCGGAGCAACATGCCGGAGAGACGACTTCAGCTTTCGAACACGGTAAAATATTCTTGAAATTTTTTGCCCTTGTGCCTACAAAGTTTTTTAACAATCTATTATAATTAGATCAATAAAAAAATTTCGGAACCCTTGCTATGAGTGAAATGGTGGGAATCCTTGTTTGATTTTTTTGAGTATCCTCCTTCCTTGGATTAGCACTGTGACACATATATCGGAAGTTTTCACTTTGAAATTTGAATGAGATATATCTTTTCCTTTTTCTTTTTTTTTCCATATTCAAAATTTTAGTTATCCCTTCATATTCGAAGCAGGAGTAGCTTGTTAAGAAGAGCTAGTGCTATTGTGTTGCTTATATATAGAGAGTGTACATTCCATTCATCATTTAAAGCAGCTGGATAGTTCTGGCTTCTACTTAGGTAATGGTGTTGTTGTCCTTTACATTGGCATTGCTGCTTTGCAAATTATATTGCTCTAGAAATATGCATGGCCCAACTAGATTGTTCTATGATTTGTTACAGAGCATGAACCTACATCCTTGCTTGGATCTACCGGGCTTAAAGACTTTCAGAGCATTTGCTGTTATAGCCTTATAGGTGCTGGAGTCCTTGGGCTCTGTAACTTTGCATGCTTATACTGGATAGGACGCATCAAGGTCACCAAGAGCGTGGATGGTGCCACTGAAAGTCGCTAATTTCTGTTGTGATCTTGTTGAAATGGCATATACATTGGGGAATTGAAGAAGAAACTAAGGCCATGGTGGCAGAAATTGAGGATGATGCTAATGATGAAGGTTAGATGTTCACTCAACCCAGAAAACTGAGTGATCGAGTTCCACAGCCTTCTGCTAATGAAGCAGCTGCCGGCTTTGATCCTCCTGATCTATGTCTTATGACTTAGGTAATCTATAGAAATAAGTAATTCAATTTCTTCTCTTAGTGAATTTTGGACCAAATCAAGTGAGTTTCAGTTTTAGATGACAGAACAAATCAGTAAGAAAAGAAATTGGAGTGGAGTTGCATTATCAGATAAGATACATCAGACTGGAATATCAATTTAGAATGGATAAAGAGTAAGGAAAAATGTGTGTGCCCCTTGCTTGATATTTTAACCGTACTTTGGTAAGTATGTGGCAATGATTTGTTTAGAGTCATCTCTTCTTTGGAGAGTTTGCCAGTTTGGATTACCTATATACTAAAAAATAAGGAAGATAGAGTTTTGATTGATCTAATTTAATATTGACAGTGAGAGCGGATTCATGAAGGTAAGTTTATTTGATTTCTTGAAATTTTGTAGGTACATGTAAGACATGACACCGAAGACTAAATGATTTAAACCTTCTAATTTCTTTTGCAATATGGAGAAAGGATCGTCTCTGCTATAGTAACATTGCATGGAATAGTAACTGATTCCCTCGCATAAGCAATGCTGTAAGAAGAAAGAAAAGGCGATGCAAATTAAGTAATAACCATCAAAGCTTCTATATTACTAGTAATTAATTGATCTATGGAATTTTTATGGATAGCGAACTCCGACTAATCTCACATCATCAACCACAGGACCACACAAGGAGCCAGAGTGATCACTCTTCATGTGGTAGTATGTGCTCAAGAACCTGACTCTGGTGCGCTCAGTTACTGCGGTAAACCGAAGCTTGGCCCGTTTGAATCCTCCTTTACCTGCAGATTCATAGGGGACTCGCAAAGTGATCTTTCCAGCAAATGCCTCTATAAGCATAGACCCTTGGCAGGAATTGCTTGCATCTCCAACTGAGAACATAAGGTCATATACTTTTCCCTTCTGAGTCCTCACTATTTGTGCTATTGCGCTTTCTCTTCCAGCCACTAGCTCGATGGCGCGCTTGCCCTCTGGCACGGTGAAGTGTTCAGCATCAATGTATTTTACTGCCTTGAGAGATTCGATCATCCATCCAGGCAAAGGTGAGTGATCATCCTCGATGTTTGGAGGAATTAGAACACCCCAGCTTGTGTTGGGGAAGATATATGGACCCTCTTCAAAGTTTCCATTCTTCAACATGTTGCCTGCTTGCATTTTATGCATTAGAATTTAAAAGTTTAACTTTTAGACACATAGTATAAAAGTTTTACATGGCCTTCCAACTTAAATGCACATTGACAAGAGAGAGGAGGGGCAATTACCTCTTTGTCTATGTGGGTTTTTTAGAGCTTTGAGAGCGATGAAATCAATGAGTGGGCCACAAGCTGGGTCCTTCTCAACTGCTGGATTGTGTAACATGATTTCAATCTCATTGTCTTGGGCCAAGAAACCCCATGAATAGGAGTCCCAACCATCACTACTATACATAGTCTGCATAGGGAGCATTGCCCAGTCGTTAGGCTCATTATTAGGCGACACCGACACATTGAGTTTCTCTTCCTGAGCACAAGTCCTAGCAAAGTTGAAAGACAGAGAGTAGAAAGTCCCACTAGTGACATTCGTGACTCTAGTCTTGATGGAAGCGTCTTCCCCAAGCCTAACAGCAAAAGCTCCTTCAGGCACTGGAAGCAACATGTCACCTTGTGTTTGTCCTGCTTTAATGTATTCTACATAGCCTGATATTTCCCAGTGAGGTATTGCGTGTGGGTCTGTCACTTTTGTCCCCTTCATTTGTGATGCTTTTGGACCTTGCTCGAAGTTACCATTAGGCAATAATCCTGATCAACCACAAGGTAGAAAAGTTACATTTGTAACTTACTAGACATGAATAACAGCAGGTAAAGCTACTCTAATATGTGAAAAAAATGTTGTGTTATCTATGTATGTATATAGGTTAAGATTATATCATCAAATGTTCTTTAACATATCAAGTAGACCTTGGTTGGTCGTTAATTGTCATTGGATGATCACATCACATGTTGTGTTTCAGTAATCACGTGAACAAAGTAAGAGCAGCTCATTAGGTACTTTTGTTTTCTCATTTTTGTGCCCTATTAACTTCATGTAACATGGATTTCATGAGGAATAAACCAAAATTGGTAAAGCATACCAGCTATGTTTTCCGGTTTGGGCTACTGCATATCAATGAGAATGCTATTTTATTAGAAAAAATCTTAAGTGGGGTAGAGAATATGATGTGACAACTTGGTGTCGGGAGATTGGCGGCAACTGGCAACGCTGGATCTTCTCATTCAATATGTGAGGTGACACTTGGTAAAAAATCTATTCAGGATGTAATTTAGGAAATTTAATACTTTATGGGAGATTGAATTGATTGATCTCATTTAATTTCTTGAAATAAATGAAGAGGGGATATATATGTATGATTTTCTCTCTATAAAATGTTTATTAGTGGGGCTGGCACTGTTATATATGGATTCAGTCCCTTGTCCGAAAATAAAATAAATGCCGTATGCTAAGATAAATGTAGTAATTATTAATTATTTTGATCCAAAAATAGATAAGTGAATTTTGAATTTTTATGTAATAAGAAGCTATACTTTCTCTGTTTTATATTAGCTATTCACTTTTTTTTTTTCTAAAAAAAATAAATGATATAAGAAGGGTAGTATATTACCACCTTGAAGAAACTTTTTTTTTTTTTTTTTTTTCAAACTTCACAAGTTCAAAAATAAATAAATAATCGCAATGATAAATGAGAAAATTTAAATTAATTCTATCTTGTTTTATAAATGTTAGTTATTTAGAATAATTATTTATAGTAGTAGATAACTATTTCCTCCGTCCACTTTTAATTGTCATTGTTTCCTTTGAATTGCAATTTATAGTACTTTTTGTATAGTTTTTGAATATCTTATTTTTTTGTTAAAAATATTGAATTAATGTAATATAATTTTACTTTAAAAAATAGTGAATTTGACTTTTGAAAAACGCGAAGTAAACATAGAGAGTAGCTTTTTAAGGATGAGTAAATTTTAATTGTGGATGAGTAAAATTTTCAAGTCTCAAAGCTAAAAACACAATAGAGTAAAGGAGCTTCTATTTAGTTTTTTTTTTTTTAAAAAAAAAAATGAAAGAGGGAATAGTAGTACTCCTATTCTGATTCCCAATTCCGAAGTTGTTATCGCCCGTATCGTCATAAAGATTCATGTGCAAAAAGCTGAAACTTATTCATGAAAACAATAGCCAAAATCTTGTATGAAGATATAACCCCTGAATCTATCTTCCTAGCATTAATTGCCTTCTAAGTAGGACGGTCCATGATAATTTATTTAATTTCACCACACCCATCATAGTATTCTTTTCTTCTTTAAACAAATTTTTCCATCCATCTTTCCTCTTTACCCGTCTGTGTGTCTCTGTGCTATATTCAATCATAGATCTTCCAGAAAACAGCTCAAAAATATGTGCCACTCATTTTTACAGTAAATCATTACAAGTTGATTCAGAATTGAATATAGACAATTTGTTCTGAATGAATGGCTTAAGATCTTCTCTTTCTATATGTACATCATTACTATAGAACTTAGCTCACAGCTAAAGTTTAGCAAACACAATAGTCCAAAACGACTAATAAGCAAATTTGCATGTCACAAATACGTTAAACACACAGTGACAGAAATAGAAATTATATAAGAGATTCAAAAAAATAAAAATAATCATACATGATAACTAAACTTTCAACGTAAAGCAATATTTGTTGTACCATCTCACTAGTGTTTTCTTTTATGTTCAGAGATTACACAGCTTATATAAAACTAGATTTTTCCCACTATTGTGCACAATATAATATCATACTATCATGTTAAGTAAAATTAGTAAGAACATACCGTCCTGTACAGATAAAGCAACATTTATGGTGGCAAAGAGCAGCACTATATTCAGTATTCTCATTTTCTTCATTTTCATATACTGTGAAAGAAAGAGAGAAAAAAAGATACGTTTGATGAAAATTCACAAATGCTCGACTGGCTTTTATGAATTTCTGTTAGTCAAAATGCCCTTTAGATTAAAGGAATTTACGGTGACTGCCACTAACATGTTGCTCTTTCGTAGCTGGTCCAAGGAAGCAGCGGATTGCACGTGCAGTTCCCATGCTGAGCAACAAAAACAATTAAGAAAGCATAAACAGATTAAATAGAACTAATCATTCGTAAAATGTCGGAATATATAATCTCATTTCATTTTTAAAAAAGAATTTTATGAAGGTATAAAGGTTTCTGATTTCAATTTATGTTTTTAAAGTATAAAATTATTTCATTTAAAATAAAAATAAAATGTCCAATAATGTTTGATTTAAGCTGAAAGCAATCTAGGGAGATAATTTTTTGTTCAAGCATCTTGCACGTTTAATGACAGCCATGATTTGATCCTAGGCAAATGGAATATCTTGGATTAAGTGATACTACTATTATTGTTGCGTCCTTATATATAATTTCAATCTTACCTTCAATTATTCATATCCTCCTCGTTTCAATTTATTTATTTTAATTTCTTTTTTTAGTCTGTTTTTATAAAAGCTCTTTCCTCTTTTGACAAATTTTATATTGTAACTTTTTATATGACATTGTTTAAGATATAAGATAAAAGATCATTTCAATAAATTTATATATTTTTAGTTTTAAGATTATAAAATTAAAATTTTTTTTGTACTTTTTAAAATTTTGTATCAATTAAATCCAGATAAATAAAGTGAAATATAAGGAGTATTACGGAACTAGAGTAGAGAGAAATCTTGTCTGATGGTCACCCAGAGGGTAGCTAGGCTAGCCTTGGCATTTACATTCTACTTTTTCTTTTTCAGTGTAATAAATTCAAAAACATTCCATCAAAGTAACATTAACCCTTTACGTACCGAGTTTCACTTGATTCATTGAAGTTACTTTTTCAGTGTAATAAATTCAAAAACATTCCATCAAAGTAACATTATCCCTTTACGTACCGACTTTCACTTGATTCATTGAAGTTAAATTTACATTCTGTGTGTCTCTAATTACTTGTCTATTTTTTCTTTTATAGTTGTTCTTAATAACTTGTCAATTTTGACAAATCAAGAAAGGATAATTTTTTTTTACCTATTATATCCTTAATTAAATGACTAATTATTTTAAAAAATGTAGAACTTTTTATTCACTTCATAATTAATAGAGGTAAAATGATAAACTCATTATGTCATTAATTATTTTTTTAATATGTATGTCAATTCAAATGTGGACAAGTAATTAGAGGGAGTATCATATTTTGATTGCAAAATTAATTGACACAATAAAGTTTTGGTATCTTATGTTTCTCCTACAAGTAGGCAGAAATAATTAATTTACAAGGTTCTGAATCATGATTTTTTTTTTCGTTTATTAAATTTGGATATATTATTTATGATATACTAATCTCGTATTTCCATCTGAATAAAATGACACTACAAAAGTCTCATATATTTTATTTACATAATTTTCATGAAAAAAGATCATATAATGAAATAGTATTGTTATGGCAATATTGCAAAAGAAGTTGATGAATTACAAATGGTGGATACAAAGAACCTCAAAGATGGTACCCTACCTTGAGAACATGGCTTGTGGCAGCTGGACAATATTTGTTTAGGTTCATTAATTAGAAAGGTAGTTGCCAATATCTCAAGCTGATCATGACACAAATATCCTCGTAGATATACTGTATAATCTAGAATATACATAGATTTTATTTCTATTCTTATCTTTGTGGCGTAAAAAGATAAAAAGAAAAGAAAAATTAACATCAACCTAGCAAAATAAATAAATAAAACAAGTAATAATGAAGATGAAGAGAGTAAAATATTATGCATACACTAATTAATATTACAATCTTTGACTACCTATTACCATTTTATATATGCTACAAATAATAATGATACTAAAACACAAAACTGAGTACTATATATATATTGATGATAGAGGTGGGAATTGGGATTGCAGTGACAGTCAAAATTCACATTCTACTTGGGTAACATAATTTTAATTTCAACAATTTTTTTCTGCTATTTTTCTCTTCCCACTATTCACGGATTTATACTCGATTTTCTTTAAAAAGAAAATAAAATAACTGTTTATAATGGACGTGGCAATCAGAGAACAAAATAAGGGACGTGGCATTCAAGATCTGATACTGAGGCAAAACCCATGTGCAGCCTCCGGATTGAATATTTTTAGAATTATTCACACCGTATCGCCATATTTTTTAAAATATTGCCTTTAAAAGTGGTTATATAAATACATTCTTTTTCCGCAAATAAATTTATCATAAATTTAATGAAAGAAATATAATCAATAAGAATTTATATAATCGTGTTTAATTTATTTGTGATTAATGTGTAATCATTGAGTTTCCACATCGATAGGTAATGAATGATTATTTGATCTCTTTGTATGATTTTGTGTGATTATCACATCATATGTTATCTTTTGAAATAAATTAGATCAAATCGTCCATTCTTTTCATGATACTAATTATTTGATAGGAGAACAACCTTCCCCGGCCCCCAGCGCCCCCACTTCCGATGTTGTTATAACATGATTAACGTCCAATTAATGATTTCAATTATCTTTTTTAATTATTTGTCTCCCTGTCTCTCCCTTCAGATTGACACTTTGTTTTGGTCGGCAATAATAGAAAAATGTTTAATGTCCAAGACATGTGCAATTGATAATTACACAAAGGAGTAAGGTGGCGCATGGAGTACCCAGGGCGTGGGATCGAGAATCATGATATTTCAGATTTAAATATGAATAAAGATATAAAAAAAAACATTAAATGATTTTTTTTTATTTGTTCAAAACTTTGTAGATAAAGTTAGCCTATACTTGTGCCGGTAAATATTGATCGGAGCATAGCTAGTGTAACGCTTACGAGTTTGCCTACCGAACCCATTAAAAAGTTCAAATGAATATGTATAATTTATTAGTTTAGAACCAATTATTTAAGAAAAACATATTGTCGTAAGATTCAAATCTGCTTCTAATAGCAAGTGATGCTTATCGTGACCAACAACATTAACCTACGGTACGAGTGTCTACGATCATCGATAATATAGTAACCCAACTAAAGGTTGGGGTTGTGTCCCAAGGGAGTGGTTTTGAAAATTAATAGAAAAATAAAATTCAGTTCTAACTAGTCATAGATTAAGACATTAACGAGTAAAACATAGTAAATTAAAGGGGGTAACATAAATGTGTCAAATATCAATTGGAGGTTTTATAACAAGTAGTAAAAACAACAAAAATAACAAGAAAATCAAGTATGGGGAACAGTTCTTGGAGTGTGACCGCAATACAAGTTGAGATAAATCGTTGGGTGCATGCTTTCGATAGGAAATTTGCTAGATAATAGTGACTAGGCTAAGTTTTAGATGGAAATAAGTTCCCTTCCTAGCAACTTACCCCGTTTCAAATGCGTTCCTCTCGAACATCCATTTGTCACATGAACGCCAGCCTACGCCTTACCCCACTCACTCTCTCGAGCTGAGTGTTAGGATATGGGACTAGGGCTCACCCTCTCGGGCTGAACCTCATGTCGACCCACTCATTAGGCCATCAGTCTAGTAGTCTTGGTTTCGCGACCTCTCTCTCGAGCAAGTCAAAAACACATGGGTGGTTTTGTATTTGCAACTACAAACCCATTAAATTAAACCACAACCACTAGGTGAAATTACCATTAAAATACATCTAACCTATCAGCAAGCAGAACCCAACAATAATATCAACACATATTTGCTAAGTCACACCCCAACAATGGGGGTTTTTAGCCACACATCAAGAAATAAGAAATTATACCTAAAATGATGTTGAAATCAAGTGGGTATAAGAAATTAAACCTTGATTTAAGCAAAAAAAAAAAAAGAAGAATAGAGAAGACTCACTTCCAATTTGAGGAAGATGAACTCCTTTCTTCTTCAAGTCCTCCAAAAAACCCTCTCCAATCTTGAGAGAATATAAAAAGTAAAGTGAAAATTACAATAATGTTCAGACTCTCTTCCTCTTGTTAAAAACTAGTAAAGAGTTTAGTATTTATAGACTTCAGAAAATAATGCTGGCGGATCGCTCGGCGAGGTTAGTCGTAAACGCCGAATGACTCGGCAATTCGCCCTTCTTCTAGTTCACGGTTGTTTGTGCTTTGCCTTCAGCATCTGTGCGTTTCGAATCATTCGGCGGTATACTTCTGCTTTGCGGAACTAATCGGCGAAGCGCCGACTACTTCTTTCATCGCTTTTTTTATCCTTCTCCTTTAGGGCTTCGCGTATTGGAACAAAGGGCGGAGTGCGTCCCTTCGGCGAATCGCCAAGCATGCTTGGCGATGCTCAAGCTTCAGCTTCTTCGTTCTTTTCAGCCTTTATGTTCCTTTTTGCGCCTAAGTGTCCATGCTTCCACTAAAACTTCAAATACCTGAAACTTAAGTGTTTTCATCAGATATTTGGACTAAATAAGCATTTAAGGACACTATTTCTATCAAAATAAAGCCCTAAATGAGTCTAATTTTTGGACTCATCAATGCCCAACGCTCGAGGCTCGCTTAACAGATCTTACATAAATTATATGTTAAAATCTTTAGTTAACATTGTTGACCCTCATAATTCTTGAATAATTAAATGATACATAATATTTTTTAATCTATAGAGATAAAGAAGATTGAGAATAACTCAAATAACAAGTTTTAGTATCGCATCTTTCCTATTTGGTATAATTATATATTACGTAACATTTCTTTTATAAATACGTCGCGGAATTTTACTTTTTCTCTTATCATTGGTCTTCATGGTTTCGTCATATGTCTCAAAATTATTTTATTTTATTTAGCTATTTGAAAGTAATTTTATTTTTATTCATGATGGAGTGATGTTTTTATTATAATACTAGTAAGGCTATTAATTATTTTCCTTCAAGTGGGTAAATCGTATATAGTATGATAAAAAAACATTTTTGAGAAATAATGATTCTTTTATTATTAGAAAGTTAAGATATTAGATTATTTATATTATTTTCTATTAGTTTATTTAATCATATTTGTAATTATTTCAAACTATTGATTTATTTTTATAATTTTGTGTTATTATATTATTATACTATAATATAAAATTAAAAATTTCAAGATCCATAGGGCTTATGCCCCATGTCTCGAGGCTTATGTCTCGTCCTATATTGAGTAAAATGCCTCGCTTCACTCCCCCACCTTTTAAAACACGGCATAAAATGTAAAATGAAACTAATTGAGTACATTTATGAAGTTAGTTGCCATGCCCTCATATTCATTATTGGGCTTTACGAAATCTGTCCGGGAAGCGGCCCAAATAATAGATCAAGTTTTAAGGTGTGCAAAAGCCCAATATAATTCAGGCCCTTCCAGTCATGCAACCAAAACATACCGGCAACTGCAATACTAAAGTTTGTAGTAGAATCCCAAAAACATGTTGGTTCAAAGAGCACTGTATATCTGATCAGTAAACAACAAATGCAATATTTGAAATCTAGACAATAAAATGTTGCATAAACCACACAAATCACATTACTTAGTGCCTAAATATGTGTATCGTGAAATTTCAAAACTATCATTTGTGTCAGATTTCAGTCCCCAGATACATATATTTGCCGCATTCAAACACATGTATCTCGTATATATTATGTCAAAATTAGGTGTAATTTATCCAAATATACTGTATTCAAGTGGATTACATGTATCTGGAATACACTGACTCTCTCACTCACCTCCATCCTCTCCCGCTCACTCCTCTCCCTATGTATTTGTATTTCAGAGTGTATCCAATAGCAAAAGTACATATATCTAGGTGTATCTAACTTGAAATTTGGTGTTCTATTATTAATTAATGAGACAATATGTAGTTATTTCAAATTAGAGGAAATTTTTAGTGAATGTTATAGGAATGTTTGAGTAATTAAATTGTTTTTCCTAAAATGTTTTCAATTTGGGCCTCATAGGATGTACAATAAAGTTCTACATCTACAATCTATAACTCTACTTACATGGGCCTATTACAACCGTTGTTTAGGAAAGTTGAACAAATTAGGCAAAACATTAGTATTATTTGCACAAATTATTTTTTACAGTTTCTAAAATCAAAAAACGCGTACTAACAAATTATAGAAACAAAATAAACCAAACCGTATTTCCAATTCCGAGTCATATAAGGAAACCAAAAGAAAAAACTAAAAGTGGAAACAAATTCCTATTCCTAATCACTTAAGGAAATCAATTTTTTTTCTCCCTATAAATTCAGTAGTAACGCCTCATTAGTTCTCATCATTCAACTACACAAATCAATCTCTTTTTTTCTCTGTCTAATCACATTTATGGCATCCAATTTTGAGAAATCTCACTGCTTGATTGACAACTTAAAGGCAAGAATTAACAAATTGGCATTCAAGACACAAGACACAACAAAATTGTTTCAAAGGGGTGATCAAGTTGAAGTTGCAAGTCAAGAATGGGGATACATTGGTGCATATTATACCGCGACTATAGTTTCTCCAATTGGAAATTCTCACTATAGAGTTCGATACAAGAATTTAGTAAACGACGATAAGTCTGATTTACTAGTGGAAATTGTCAAGGCTTCTGAGATCCGTCCGGTACCACCTAAACACGAAACGTTATTAGTGCCTGAAGATATTCGTATGTACGATATCGTTGATGTGTTCGATAATGATGGATGGTGGATCGGATTTATTTCTGGAAGACATGAAGAAAATTACAAGGCTTATTTCCCTACTACTGGGGAGACTCTTGCATATTCTCCTCATCTCTTGAGGTTTCATCAAGAATGGAATAAGGGCAATTGGATTTCTTCCAACTGAAGTCAAGATTTAATGTGATTATCATAGTTAATTAGGGAGTATTAATCTAGTCAAGTATTTTATTAAGTTCTTGATTGTTAATTTTATGTTGTGGAATACATGAATTATCAATCTGTTTAATGATATATTAAAAAATTTCAATTTTTTTCAATTATTAGCTGAGTTATTATCGTAGTAATTATCCAGATCTTTTCTATTTAAGGTTCTTAAAAACAACCATCAAAATATATCTTTCAAATTCTTTTATCCTCCTATATCACTAGATCCTACTTAAAAATGGTTTCAGTACAGTTTTATCTGATAATTTTACTGTAATTTAGTTGAAGCAACTTGTAAAACTTCAGAGTGAAACATAGTACATCCTATTTAAGGTCTAGGGTTCGAGCCCTGGAATAAAAAAAATCTTGTTTCAGTCTACGAAGATTTGGCAAAGAATATCCATATATGCTTATAATTCAAAATCATCGAAGATCATTAGACTATCAAACACTTTACATTCTCAACACGACGTTTGCTTACAATTGTAAAATACTTCGACAAAGTACATCTTATATTATAGTAGAGTACTAACTACACCTACAATTTGTAGTATTATACACTCTACATGTATGGACACATACAAATGGTACCAACTCAAGATTCAATACACTCTAGAGCCATGTAAATTTTGTTCACTCAGATTCTATGTCCGCAGTTGGATGAATAACCTGCAAATAGGCATCATTAACATCCGTCAACAATTAAGACTTAACAATTTTTTTAAAATATTGACCGCGCATTGCACAGGTTCTAGTACTAGTAGTCTAGTACTAGTGATTGTGAAATGAATTGTCAAGAGGTACCTGTGGGCGCTTATCCTCACTAAAGCTGACAGTCCGGACTTTAAACTCTCCTCTGCTTGTTGTAAGTTCATCCAAAATCTCAGCATCACAAATTTCTATCTCGCCTTCAGTTCTAGGAAGAGTTGTCTCCGTTTCCTAATCATTTTATTTGGTGACAGTTCATTAGCTAAGTGCGCGTTGTGGACTTGACTAATGGAAATCTGAAAATTAAATGGACTTGACAAATGACAGTGTAAGGATTACCCTGAAAGAGAAGCTAAGTGCGCGTTGTGGAGCACCAGCTATTTCCTCATATTCGACTGCATCAAGCTCTTGTAAATGACGAGGGTGTAACAATTTGGGAAGCAAATGTTGTCTTATGCTTATGAGGACAAAAAATGGCAAGGGGAAGAGAATGCCAGCTATAGGAATCCAAGTAACTCCAAAGACAAAAAGTAAGTACATAAATTGGAATATTGTGAAGATTGCAATGTATCTGAATGGTACTGATTCCACAAAAGATGCATGAACCCCTTCAAGGACCCTGCCATCATGATCACTCTGGTTAGTTGAACAAGTCACATGGTTTGCCATATATTTAGAAAGTTAACAAGCATGTGATTGTGTTTGCATATATTAATTCGAGATCAAATTTGTATTAGCTGGTTGCTGAACTATGTAAAGATATGGCACTTGGCCGAATTCAACCCAAGTGTCATATTTTTACATGGTATCAGAGCAAGGTTCATCCCTGTTTGGGCTCCCAATCCACGCTCCAATTGGGGCTCAGTGTGGAAGGGGGTGTCAGAATGGGTTAGAGTGCCATATGTAAATGCTAGTCAAAAGGAACAAGACTTGATGATCTATTTACTTAATAACTTCAATGATCATATGCCAATAATGAAACTTACTTAAATCTCCTGCCAGGGGATATGAATAGAAGCAGCATTCTTTCCCACAGCTGATTTCCCGGAAGGCTGTCAATAGCCATGTAGGCAAAATATCCCCAAAGAACTGAGGTTGGTATCTTTTTTATCACTGGCATAGCACCTACAGATACTGCTACTAACAGTGACTGCAATAGATTGCTGACTCTTTGTTCATTTACTCGAACAGGCAAGTAAGCATCAATGTGCTTTTCAGGATCAAATATACCATTAGACTTTTCGTCATTTGCATTTTCACTTTCACCTTTCATTATTGCCTCTTTCAAATGTTCCAACTCTTTAGCTACTGCACTCTGCATAGCCAAGAAAGATTAGTTTTATAAAGCTCAATATTACTCTAGATATCTCCATAACGACACGTAAGATGTTCAGTCTCGACGGTAAAGTACTAGACAAATTGACTCAGAGTTAGATCTATCTAACTCAAAAACAATGGTGCAATTTTTGGAAGTGCTAAAGAAACTAAGAAGATGAACTTACAATAGGAGAACTATCTATCTCTATGAATACATCTTGCATCTTTCCATAAATTTCAGAGTTGCTAGCTTTTTGCCTGATACTCTCCTTCGCACTTTCAACCATCTTCTTCCGGATGAGCTAGTCAGCAATACATAAGTGTTTAGCATTCAGTGTGGCAGCACACCAGAGGCAACATAGTAATAAGTTTCATAACAATCATCGACAAGTAAATTACCTGTTTCTTAAGAATAGCCAAACTTTTAGTATGCATTGGGGACTGTGGCAGGACACCATTTGAAGGAGGCAATCCAAGTAGACCACATAGCAAAGTCTGTGGACAGAAGTATCAACCCTTGTCATTGGTCTTGATTGTAGAAACATAGACATATATAATCAGAAAAAGTAGAAGAAATCGGCAGATGATAGAATACCATACCATAAATCCCAAGAGTAAGATATCGTAATGATAAGCAGAAGGATTCTTTAAATTGAACTCTTTTTGTTGTGCCATTTGCGAAGCAACACTGTGATCGAAGAAATAGAGTCCGGCAATCATCACAGCTGGTATTATGGCAGCAAATATGTATACTGGAGGAACCTTCACCATGTCCTACAGTTTACGTATACATTTAAAGCTCAACATTTCTCATTAACTAATTAAAGAAGAAACCTTTCACCAGTTTTTCACACCTTAATTACAGTCCAGTGATATAAAGATGCAGATTCCCAAGGAAGGGGACTATAGAGAGTTCTAGGAACTCCAGATGGAACATTGCTTGGCACGATAAATGAGAGAGATGACCACATGAGAACCATTAAAGGAACTCCATAGTCGGCAATGAAGCTTCTAATCCAGCCTGATTTAATGTAAAAAGAAAGTTGTGAGACATGTACTTTGATGAAGTGACAACATATTGACACCATCAAAATGTTTGGATTACAAACCTGTGCCATACCACCATGACCTTGCTTTCCTGCTCTTTAAGGCTGTGTAGAGAAGGCCAAAGGTGAAAATGATTCCAAGTAGCCCGTTCATGTAAAGCCAGTGGAATTGATATTTCTCCAAACTTGGGTCTTCAGCTTTAGGAATGCTAAACTCACTCACTAATCCCTACAAAGTTACAATACAAAATCCATTCTGATCAAGACTCCATTCTTTCAGATATCACCAGGATATTCAGAGGCAGAATCACAATTTGTTTTGCTTACTAGGTTCTAGATAAGAATTATTTGTACATATCAAATGAATTGTTTAAAAAGAAACACAAGGTTTGAAACAGAGGTTACTGAGTTCTGTTGAACCCATAACTACCATTGTGGCTCTGCCCCTGACAAGAGTTGAATATTTTATAAAAAGAGATCTTGTTTCTGCAGCTTAAGTGTACCTTAATTGCCTCTTGAATGAAAAGCACCGCGATAAGCATGCCAAAAGTTTCCCCAGCAATCCTTGTAAATTTACTTATGATTGAACAGGCATTGAATATTGCTAGAACAAACAACATGAGAGCTGTCCAGACACAAACCCTGCAGTAAGATTTCATCATAGACATGAGAAATCATGAGCATCGTCCATCATCAAACAACTTTGTATGAAAATCGAACATATTCTAACATACCATCCGGCCCAAGCCAAGTAAAGGGTCTGTCCTAAATCTTCTCTCCCTTTTGCAAACTTGTACAAGTAACTGTACATAATAATAGTAGGTTCTGCAACTCCTAGTATCATAAGAGGTTGCCCCCCGAGTATCGAGTGAATGATACCACAAATTGCTGTAGAAGCTAAGTTTCCACAGTGCTGAGGCTCCCATCTAAAATGCAAATTCAAGTTATATAATAGGAAAACTTATGATCACAAATGCATGATTGCCTTTAGACATCGAAAGTTCAAAATGTAAAAGAACCTGTTTCTCTGCTCAATTGTTCTCCAAAAGCAATCACTGGAAGAGCAGATGCAAAAAATATGTAGGTAGTTGGAGCTAATATCCTGGCATATACATACAGAAGTAGCAGTTAGAATACAATCAAAGAACATATAGTCCACATTAACTTGGCCTAAACTGGCAAGTAAACACTCCAACTTTGAGGATGCACATCTAAACACCTCAACTTGTCTCCATTCTGTCAGTTGAACGCTCCAACTTATAAAATGATTCATCTAGTCACTTCCAAAATTTATGTGTCTCGTCAGCATTGGGTGTCCACGAGACACAGTGGGGAACGAGTTGAGGTGTCTAGATGTCCATACTCAAAGTTGGAGTGTTTAACTGCTGGCTGAGACCAAACTAAAGATGTCTATCTATGTATTATGCCAAGAAAAATTATATTACCCTATTCCGGATCTGATTCCAGCAATCCAATCCTTCTTGTAGCAAGATACTCGTCCGCGAATATCCTCTGAAGTGCCTTTGAATGGAGCTCCGGGAAGACTCTTCATACCTGGTGTACCACAAAAAATATAACTGAAAAATAAGTATTCATGAATCAAAATACAAGAAGTGTGTAATTTTAGAACTGTTACTACATACTTCATACTATTAATAGTATTCATTTATCATGGTATTTTTTTCACAGTATACAGGGCATGTATCACTTGCTAAACTCTAGTTCTCTACAAGAATCAAAGACGCAACATGCATTAATAATCTTGTTCTTCACGAGAGACTTGCTTTTGTTGTTTCCGACCAGAATTTAAATTTGATGGATTCAACCCTTATGCTGGACTCAAAAATTAAGTTAGACAGGTTTAACATTTATGTTCTTACCAATGTCGAAATTTTGTATAGAAAAGGAAAATATCAGAACAAGATGAATAAGTGTCCTAGGGGGATGTATCTCAATAATTTCTAGTTCTATACAAGATTCAATGCATTCATCTTTTGTTCAGGGTGTGTTTACGGAGTTCTCGACCATATTTTCTACTTATGTACCAAACACACAAAAGAATCACTTATTTTTCAAGCAAACATTTTTCTTAGCACCAAACACGAATAAATGACAAGTTGAAGCCATATGAAAGAACCTTTAGTTACCTGATATTTGTCTCACTTTCTCAAGAAAATAGCTTGAAATTATATAGGGTAAGTTCTTCAAGAGACTTATATTTGTGAGTACTAAAATAAAAGTTCTTATATAGGCTAGGCAGGATTTGTTACTTGCACCTAATCAAAACTTGTACTATTGTGCCTGAGCTTTTCTAGGACAGAAAATCTATGTATCAATTGGCTAGCTGGCCACGTCTCTTAGAAGAAGACAATTATATTAGTTTAAAACAGTAAAAAATTATAGTGGTACATAATTCAAAGGTCAGACATGACGATCTGAGCTAATTATTTTATATTTTTCACAGATTAAGATTATGTTATTTATTTCTTTAATCTAATGTAATTGTTTGATAAGATTTCACTGCCCAAGGACAAAAATTCTGCATAACAGCATTACAGCATAAGGCATGTAAATGTATGGAACCTTGTGGCACATGAGGACTTTAGGTAGTTTACAATCTCTCTTTATAGCTTTTGTCCACCCATATGTATTAAGAAACTCAACAATATGTTAGGGTGTACGAACAAAGTCAATACTCATATATAGTTGAAAGATTGGGAACCTCTAGATAATGTGTAGATATACTTGAAAAAAATCTTACGAGTTTGGGTCAGATAATATTATATTTTAAGTATCTTTAAATTGACTTAGCCCAACAATTAGTATCAGAGCCAATGACTCGAATGGACGAATACGGTGACAGTGGAGTGATGATGGGAGGCTTGATTTACTACTGTTACTATGCCAAAAGTTTCTTGGAGTTAGAGACAAACGTACAAGAAAAAGCTAGTTCTGGGCCACAATAGTCATAAATGCTCTATCATATGGGTGACTCACGCTCAATCTCAAAAATTAACTCATTAGTCATAGTAATAGATCACGTGGAACTTAGTTGAGCTCATGAAAACATTACAAAATCATACTCATTACATAGTATCTCTAAGGTGTATATATGTATAATAATGTTCAAGTATTTTTAGTGACAAGACCACCAGGATATTTGGATATTCTTAATATCACGATGAATTATTAATACTATACTATTTTATTTATAAGTACGGAGTAATAAATTGAAGCTGTTTAAAGAAAACATTATTTGAACATATGATTGGCCGGTTATAAATTCTAGAGCCTTCTAATTAACGCATGTATACACCATTTTAATACACATATATTATCCCATATGATGACGAACAAGATCTTATTTATATCACTATGGATGTTTCATTCATTTGTTATTTATGAGTTGTACGTACATGAAATTTATTTGTAACTACTTGTGACTAGCACAACCCTACACATTATGCCAGATAATATATGTTCCTGTACAGCTTCTTAAAGACAAAAAAGAAATTATATTATTACACAATTTTTTATAAATTATTTTCTGGCTAGGAATTCCCAGTTCCCACACCAACTCTTTTGCCTGCTCTACTTTTGAGTTTTGACTATCACATACCAATGTTTTAAAAATATAGATTTAGATGAGTCTAGAACAAACTTATAGTATACTGATGAATTATTTAGTGGTATTTCTAATAAATCTATCGTTGATTCCTTTTTAAAAAATGAAAAGAAGTTGTCAAGAAAAGTAATAATGTACTTGAACATATGATCCAAAAATTATTTGTAAGCAAGATGTTATTATTATTTATCTTTGTTTATTTCTTTTAAATAAGCGCTATTTTTAGTTTGGGCATACTCTTTAAGAAATTACTTTTTGTTTTTACTAAATTACACCTAATTAAATGTCTTGAAGAAAGAAATGATTCTTTAATAACGTGGCAGAGTGGCCTTGCTGTCACGATTTAGGCTTTCGTCGCTCCGATTCGTCCCTTTGTTATGTCTGAAAGGTCCTTTTATAATATATGATAGTTCTTTAAAGTATATATATATAATTTTTAAGTTAACGGATAACCGTGCTCCGCCCTACCGGGCAGCAGGGGCAGAGCCACCTTGTACTAAGGGGGGTCATCCGAACCCCCTTCGGTGGAAAATTATATTATTTATACATAGTTGAAATAATTTTTTATGTATATATAGTAAATGTTGAACCTCCTTCGACTACTTCGTATGTCTATTTCTACATATTATGAACACCCTTATTGAAATCCTAGCTCTTCTACTGCCGGGCAGGGGCGGCTGGCAAGGGTAAAAAAAAAGTCTTTTGCCTTAGGCCCCCATTTTTAGGGGGCCCCATTTTTAGTTAATTAGGAAGGATTAAATTAAAAAATATATATTAGAACTAAGACAATAAATGTAAAGGCGGCCCCATTTTTTAGTTAATTAGGAAGGATTAAATTTAAATAAAAAAAAATTATTAGAACTAAGACCAAACGGCTAAATGAAGTGACAGTACTATGACTTTTTAACTTTGTGTACTTTTTTTTTTTTAATGTACAAGTTATCTTCTTTTTTTTTACCTTATTTTTTTTTTTTATTTTATTTTATATATTCTATCCTCCTCCCTTCAATTTCTTCTCACTTTCTCTTTTCTAATCTTACATCTCTCTCTTATTCAAAGCTTAAAAATTTACTTGTTCTATTGATATTTTCTGAATTAAAAGTGTTCAGGGAAATCATAAAAGTAGAAGACAATACTCTAATTGAGATACTCAATCAAATAAAAAGACTTGATTCTTTTCCAAATGCTTACATTGCTTATAGAATAATGTTAACAATTCATGTAACGATCCTTTTTAGAAAGAAGTTTTTCAAAATTAAAAATAATAAAATCTTATTTAAGATCGACAATGTCTCAAGAAAAATTAAGTGGTTTGGCTATATTATCGATTGAAAAAGAATTATTAGAAGAGATTGACTACACAAAAATTATTAACAACTTTGCATCTCAAAAAGCTAGAAAAATAGATTTAAAATAAAAACATTTATATATTTTTTTTTAAGGCCTCTAATTTGATTTTGGCCTTAGGCCACCAACGGGTTTGAGCCGCCCCTGCTGCCGGGCAGCACTTATTTAGGTTTATTTCCATCTTCAATTTTCGCAAAGAGAAGGAAATATTAGCGCGACACAAATGTTATCTTCTAATAATGTAAAACTTTTATAGGCAGGGACTGTGCTATCTATCAGTGAATTAAATCAAATTCCAAATATATAAATGAAATAACAAGAGAATCAAAATGTGAGCAACTTGAATATTATCGATTGGGGGACCATTTCCCTTTTTCAACTGTAAGTCAAGAAACAAATTAATTTAGAAGGGACCTGTTGATTTTTGTTCGAGACTATTAAGGTTTTTTATTATATTATTTTAAGAGACTCTAAGGTTTGATACTTGTTCTCTATTTTGCCAACCAAATAATTGGATGATTAATTGGTGTGGATGGGAATATTAGTTCAACGTATGATTCTCCAGTTATGGTTAGGAAAGCATAAGCATTTGCTTCCTCTTGTTCATGTTATTTATCATTATTGATGAAGACGAGAATTGAGTTATGACGAATGAAAACGGACTCGTCGGTCTAAAGCCAAATTTTATAAAGAGGCCTTATTGTAATTTTTCAGTTGACGTATAACATATTCAATGTAATTTCACAAGTGGAATTTGAGGAAGGTAAATTGTAGGCATATATTTAGAAGTAAGAATGTTAATAATGTAAATTTTCACTGAAAAACATAATATAAAATTAAATGATAAAATCTTACTTAAAAATTTGAGAAATTGATATAATGATATCGAAATAGTGTTGTTGGTGTATTTTGATTTGTATAATAAAATTTTAAATTCAAGAAGAAAAGATAACATTGAATAGAGGATTAATTAGTGTTGTTTAAAATCTAGTACATGTTCTAACCGAAGCAAATTTAAATATTGTTGTTACCTATTGTATTGTATCATATTGTTCCAAATATAATGTTTGTTTTGATTGTTACTTAAATTTTATTGTATCATATCATTAAATTCATCGTTGCGTAACAATGAAATTTTAATGATTTATTTGATATGGTCACAGTGCTACCTCTCTTTTTTTTCTCATTTTGACTTTGCTTGTTATTTAGTATTAATCATATTTTATTCTTTTTACCTACCTTTTTATAATTAAAATATACTCCCTCCATTCATATTTATATGACGTCCTTACTAAAAATGGATGTTCCTTAATACTTGTCATTTCACAAAATCAATGCATAAATGACACTATGCTTTCCATTTTACCCTTGAGAATTATTAGCCTTGAAAGTATAAATTTGACCAACATAGGAAAACTAAATAATTGATTCATGTTTATAGGTCAAATTAATTAATCAAAATAAATTAATTCATGCTCATTTATTTAAACCTTGACTTCAAAAGAACACTAAATAAGGATATAATAGTAAATTTACCTAATTTCTTAAGAGACGTGAAACCTAAAATGATGACACATAAATAAAAACGGGAAATGATTATTTCAAATTTTACGACCGAAATCAACAAATTATGTATGAAATTTTACTTATGAAACTTTGAAACTCCAAAATACTACCTATTTCATAAAGCTATGAACAAAAGTTGCCAACAAAGGACATTTGTATCAATATACCATAAAACCTCTATAAATTAATATAGGTGGGACTGTGAAATTTTATTATTTTATAGAGATATTATTTAATCGATAAATTAATATTTATTAATTCAAATTATGATTTGAGATTTAATGAAGGTTAATTTTGATTATATCAAAATCATTGTATCTTACTAATTTATGTATCATATTTATTGATTTCACATAAAAAAATATTATACATAAAGTACAACGAATACATCAAAATAATTGTGTCTTACTAATTTATGTATCATATATTCATATTTATTCAATTGTCACTATCGTGCAAACAAAAGAGATGGATGACAGGTGTGCTTTTTGAGAAAATATTCGTTAGTTTGATCACAAAATGAATGGTAGATGAGTTTTGCTTATGGTAGATAATTGTCCATCCCATACTAGAAATACTGAAGGACTACAAAATGTTGAATTGTTTTTCTTGCCACCCAACATGACATCCAAAATTCAACCTTGTGATGTTGGGATAATAAGAGCTTTCAAGATTTATTATCGTAACAGATTTTATCGTAGGATATTAGAAGGCTATGAAGTGGGACAAACTGATCCAACAAAGATTAATGTTTTGGATGCTATCAATTTTGCAATCTCTGCTGGGACAACAAATGTTCAACAAGAGATAATAACAAATTGTTTTTGACACTGTAAAATTTGTTCGGGGGATGCAATTGAATGAACCCACTTGTGAAAACGTCATTCATGAACTTGAGGTCATGATTAATGATCTCGGTTACCACAATAAAATGGATGTCAATAACCTGTTGAATTATCCGGGTGAAAGTGATACATGTTCAAAGGTCCAGAGCTTAGAAGAAATTATGGATACCGTCAATGTTGATGATGAATAAGTTGATATATTTGTACTTTTAAAGAATTATTAATTTATGATATTAATGGGACCATATATTTATATAGGGGTCTTCTGAAAATATATTATCTTATTATCTTATCGAAATTTATGATTTTTTCCATTGGCCCAAGTTGGGACCGAAGGAAAATATTACTTTACAGAGATTATTAATTTACCGAATATTAATTTATAGAGGTTTTACTGTATTTGCTTATGAAACTCCCCAAAAGGTTAAACTAAGGCCCCGGCCCATATATAGAATACTTGTTGATGAAAGCCCAAAGTACCAACTCCATAAAGTTTTGAGAAAATTACGTGAATTGGCAAACATTACTAAGTTATTATTCAACGAGAGTATAGTTTCATTTAATTATTGTGTGTGATTATAGTTTAATATGATTTGCTTTTAAATAGGGGACCTATCGCCGGTTTGTATACCTAAGGAATTAAAACCCTTAACGAATTTGTACATTTAATTAATACAAATCTAATGTTATCTACTGTCTCTCATTTTCCTAATTCTCTATAATCACTCATATGCTTTAAATTTGAATTCCGAAGTGTACTTTCTCCCTTCTAACGTATATGCTCCAGCGATGATTCTCTGATTACCATCGTCAGATTCGATTCAATCGCATTTGATCTAACGGTTCATATGTGCTGCAATTTCTTCTGTATTCTTACTTATTTCCTGCTCTCTTATCATCCTAGTAAGATTCCTTCATCATGTACTAAATTTAAGGCATTTTCTAGCTTATAATTAAAAAAAAATTGTTACTCAATATGTTTTTATCGGTTTGTATATGATTTTTTTTGGGTTTTATTTTGAACAGAAATGTAATTAGTCTTCCTATTTTCAATTTTTTCAAAAAAATAAAAAAAAGGTGATGGAGGATCAAGAACAACTGATGAGGTTGTTTCTGATTCATTAGATCGGGACAAATTTGAAGAATCTGAATTTTTTTGTTTTAACCCTAACTGGATATAGCAATTTGTATATTTTTTTTTTTATTATTTATACATATACATAATTATGACTGATTACTATATATACATAACTATGTTGAAGTGTATTAGTATATTTGTATATGTAAATCACATATTCATTATATATATATATATATTATCTGACACATATACAATTCAAATATACATATGGAACACATACATTCTATGACAAAGTCATTGTCATACAAACACATATACGAAATAAAATGTATAATTTTTTTCCATTTAATGGAGCTTCTACAATATGATGAATCAAATTATTATGGTGTTATTATCGTAGTAGAAGTCATTTTAGGCAAAAAAAATATGTTAACGTGAATAATGAAATTCATTATTATTATTTTTGTTATCGTATTTAGCGATCATGTATTCATTAATTAAAAGTAGATTATTTGTTTAAATTTTTAACAAATAAATCGGGATATACAAACACAAATTTTCATAGTGTTTTACTTAAAAAATTAAAATGACTTGTTTTCGAAAAATTGACTAAACTTATGACTTGAAGAGAAATCAATTTTCCAAAAGAACAGAGTCGCCACTTAATTTTTGGAAGAAATTAAGAAACTTATAATTTCCAAAAGGGTTCGAGTTCAATGTACATTCCAAGAAGGTGTTAAGCCCTCAAAATGTCCCCTAACTTGCGATTGACCGACGATTTGACTAAAATGACTAACTTTTAAAAAATATTAATTATGTATTAAAATCCATTTTTTATTGTTTGGGAAGGGAAATAGACTAAAAGAACTTTTAAAGTAATTAATTCATATGTTGCAAGACAAATAATAAAATAGGGCTAAGTAATAAATAAAAATGTAAAAAATAAATATTTTAATTTTTGAATATAAAAGAGAAATGACTATCTTTGCAAAATTAATTAAGTCAAGTCAAAATCAAACAAGATGTTAGTCAACACAATAACAAATAAATAAAGAAAAAAAGGGAGAGAATATTAAATTTGGGCCTTCGGCCAAATTCATGAACCTGTCCTAATACTAAAAATACCCAAAACATGAGTTTGGGCCTATTTAATCAAAATTCTTTTGCTGGATTTTCTCTTGGGCCTTTTTGGGCCCATTTCCCCCTGAACCTGTCCTAATACTAAAAATACCCAAAACATGAGTTTGGGCCTATTTAATCAAAATTCTTTTGCTGGATTTTCCCTTGGGCCTTTTTGGGCCCATTTCCGCCTGAACCTGTGGTGATTATATTTGGACTTCAGCCCAAATTAATTCCAAAGCTGCAGCAATTTCAAGGAGGCTTTGGCCCATTTTCTCTAAAAAATCTGGTATACATTAGATGTATATTGCTGTATACGACTTGTATCGAACCCATTTTGGGCTTTTCGAAACCTGTATTTTTGTTTGAACTTTGTCCTTCTCCATTTTCCAACCTGTATATCACCATCTTGAACCTGTATATTGTATTTTTTTTTACTGTATACCCGTGTATACTGCTGTATACAGCAGGTATACATCCCCTTTTTGAGCTTTTGGAGGCTTGCATTAGCTTCCCTTTCACCCTCGAACACCAAAGGCTGACTCGATACTTGAAAATGCAGGGAGATGATGAAAAAGAGTCCAATTTAGACTCCGCAAAGCATCACATGTAAAGAAAGCGAAAGGAAAGAATTAACATGAGTAATTTAAGATTATCATTAAGCAATTTTACCAATAAAGAAGCAGCAAGCAGGCATGGATTCATCAAACTTTAAGACATACGAAAGTATTATTTAATTGAACAACTACTAACACAAAAAAAAATTAAAATGCATACTCAAGGACTTCACATGGAAATAGCACTATGAACTAATGGATAAATATTAATTTTAAATAGGATAAGCATTTGAACATTTGCAGGAAGAATTAAATGTATGGTGAATAAGCTAATGAATCATGACCAAATTTTCTACTTACAGTAACTCAAGTACAAGCCAACCATCAGCGAAAATTCAAGGAAAATAATATGAATCAACAAATAATTAGTGACTTATATCATGCTAAAGTAGTAAAAATCAGTTAAGCTTCAGCTACTATCTAAAAAAAATATAACCACTACTCATGATGAACACTGATAGCTAGATGGATGGTTAATAATTCAACACATTTGACCCCTAAATAGTAACAGAAGATTATAGAAATTAACAATCCATGACTAAGATAAGCACAAGTTTTTGACAGGTTTCATTATTAAATCAATGTGAATAAATCCAAGCAAACAGGAAACATACATTACGATTTGTGACTAGAATCTGAGCCATAAGCAGACCATATTTCAGACAAAACGAGATAAGAACTAAATTAAGATCAAACCATAGCAAAAAGTGAAGATTTAATAAACACAAGTCGAGATGCACCCTATTCTACGCATTCAGAACCTCAAACGAGTCAACTGGTAATTATAAGCAACTATCAGAAACCATATTAAACTAGAGAATAGGAAAAATCTATTATGCAAAGCTAAACCACTGTCAACAAGAGATTGTAATCAAAGGAAGAATCGGAGGAAAGCCATCAGGACGACCACTACTTTATGTTGTATTAACCCAAAGCAAGAACAACCAGTGGAGAAACCAAGTGACACAACTCATGCAGTCCAGATCTTAACCAAAACGCCCAACCATTAAGAGCAGAACCGATCAGATTACTATGCAAGTAAGACAATGAAACAATGAATCAAACCAACACCATAACATACTAAGTAAGAACTTCACTAACATTCAACCCCAATTCACTGTCATGATTCAAAGGAAGCAAAACGAGAGAAAATTAAACTAACACGAGAAGCTGAATGTATTCAGGACAGAACTTACAGCCAGCATTTAACAAACAACAAACAAGAATCTCTATCTCGGAGACGAAAAAGAGACCAAAAGCATCATAAGGAGAAAGAATTTTACCTTTTCGAGGGCAACGAGCTGAGATTAGACGAGCAGGAGACCACTTCACCACCACTACACAAGCTTTGCCGGAAAGTTTGAACGAATACTTCAAGGACAGAACCTTATGAAAATTTGAACCTTAAAGCTTTGATTATCTAAAACGATTTCGTTGTAAACCTATATCTTTCTGTGTATTTTTTGCCTCTCCAATGTCTATTTTTTTTTAACTTTCTTCTAACCCTTAATAATGAAGATGAGGGGGTTATTTATAGGAGGGAATTAGGGTAGATTGGGGGGGAAATGGCTGGACATTTCGGATAAACGAGGCCCACGAATTTGGAATTCAAAATCCCAATTTCATCCAAAACCAAGGAATTATCCAATGATTCTCTCCAGTGGCGGATCCAGGATTTAGAGTCGGTGGGTGTCAAATAGACTTATCGATTAATGTGCCAATTTTTTTCCTTAAAAAAAGTGCTTGGAGCCTTTTTTTCCTTAAAAAATGTCTGCAACAAATTTCTCAAAAAAAATAGGTACAAATGAGATTCGAACCCGCAACATTAGCCATCTAAATTGCCCTCCAACCGTGGCACCACAAGCCAATTTTGTTCACTGGATGCCACGCTTTATATTTATATAAATATTATATATATATATATATATACCTATGTATATGTAGAGTTTCCGTCAAAGTTGGGGGGTGGCGTGGCACCCCTGACTCCTTCATAGATCCGCCTCTGATTCTCTCAATTCAACGGATTGGAATTGAGGTGGATGGCTAGGATCGATCGATTGTCCTCGAGTGTCCGCGTGGCTCGATCTCACGCTACAAGGACGAAAAGCGCGGCTGCCTCAAGGCTGAAACAGTACTACGCATATTGTTTGTTGAGGGAATCGAAGAAGACGACGAGGAAAAGCTGCGTACTACCTTCTGCATGTTAACGCCTGCTACTGCTTTCCGTCTATTTGATGCTGTGTTCGACTCCGTGAAGACGTCGTTCGATCACTATGAGTCAGTTAGGTCGTTTGCTGTGATTCGAAAGTCGTTTGGTCACTGCTGGAAGACGTCGTGTTGCTATCGTGAGTTGTGGATGCTTTTGGTCACTGAATTGACACCGCCAAGACATCGTGTCCTTGTTCCGTGTAATTGCACGCCGCTATCCGTTGCTGGAGTTAACGTTACTGCTTTTATTGTTTTCACGTTGCTACTGAGTCTTCTTGTTGATAAGAGGATTGGGCCGGGTCGGGTATTTAGGAGAAGAATTGGGTCTGGAAATTGTTTTGGTATTATGAAGTTGAGTTGGTTTAAAGGAGAATTGGGTCGGTTTTTTGGGCTGAGGTGGGCTGCTGAATGCAGGAAATTAGAAAAGGGCCCAAAAACCAAGTGGGTTCAAGGTAGGGTAAAAGGAAATGACTAATAAGTTACAATTTTGATTGATTGAGTGATCAATTACATTACGAATTTTGCCAATGAAGTAGGAATGTAGCCGAATTGAAACTTTTTAGTAAATTTGGCTAGTAATTAAATAAGACGAATTAATATAATTATCTAACGAGCTACTTAATCTCAACAAAATAAAATAATTAACTCAACTATAAACCAAAAACTCAAAAAATATAAATTATTATATAACTAAACTAATTAACCAAATATTTAATCAAAACAAAATCTTTTTGAGATGATTTTCGAATAATCATAAAATATACTAATTATATATATAATTATGTAAAACATATATATTACTTAAAAATTATAAAATTGATTAAAAGTATCTTGAAAAAAATATTTTGAACTTTATAAAATTAATTATTTCAAATCGTTTAGAATTTAAGAAGATCGAAAATTAATTCCTATTGTGGAGGGTCAAAATTGGGTGTCAACACATAGCAAACTAAACTATAGTCATAGAGCATAATTAAATAAACTATAGCTATGGAGCATTATTTGATTAAATATGTTTGCCATATATGAAATTTATCCTAAAGTTTTGAAGTTCATAATTTTAAATTGTTGAATTTTAAGTTAATAATTTTCACGTGTCAAACAATTTTTTTAAAGATGCATACAATGATTAGATCAAAATTTTTGGATTTGACTGAACTTATACCTTGATCTCGCCCCTATTTGAATCAATCAACACTTACTTTCGAATATTAGACTTTAATATCAAAACTAAAATTGTATTATTCATGTTGAAGCCTAATATCCATAAGCATGTGAAAACTCACACGGTTGACCTACATGACGACCTCAATAGAAAAGATGTTGATCATATTCATTTGACAATCATATGATATAATTTACGTAATTTAATCATTTCACAACATTTGATAAGTGATGGATTTTAGGTTACAAGTGCAACAACCTTATTCGAGTGTATCGAATTTCTATTATTTAAAAGTAATTCTAAATTGATACATCTATTTTTATTTGTTTTTTAAATTTAATTGAACATGAAATTTATAAAAACAAAGAGAGCTTTAAAATTTTATAATCCTAAACTTAAAAGATATGTAATGCATCAAAAGTCTAGAATATTATCTTAATCTAGTGATCTTAAGAATAACATATTTAGTTTAAAATAAAATAGAAAGAAAAAGTGGAATGATTGCAAAACAAATTTGAATAACAAGTATTTTCAAAACAATTTTCAATTAACTGATAACTAAATTAAAATACAAGCTAAGCTAATAACGAAATAACTAAAAGTGAGAAAATCGAACAATAACTTCTAAGCTCATAACAAAAAAGTTGAACAAATAGCTTAGAAGCTAATAACCAAAAAATGAAAAAATTGACTAGTTGATTATTCACTCAATAGATCTGCATAAATAAAAAATAGAGTTTTCTCTCCTTGGTTAGTTTGTCGAGTATTGTTCATTTTTTTAATTTACCGTTATATTAAAAACTGAATTGGAGTATAAGCTAGTAACGCGAATGACTGAAAATTGGAAACTTGAACAGTAGCTCCAAAGCTAATAACAAAATAACTGAAAATGTGAAATTTAAACAGTAACACCTAAGCTAATAACAGGAAAAACTGAAAGTGAAAAATTGAACAGTAACTCCTAAGCTCGATAGATCTATTGAAACGGAAGTAGATGATACAAGATTTGGAATAGATTAAGAAAGAAGAATTTAGAAAGAATGAGAAGAATTTAGGGAAAAAGATATCAATGTGAATTTGATGTCTCCTCTGCCCTATTAATCTGTTACATTACCATATCACTGAAATGAATGAACTAGCAAAACTAACTATTCCCAAACCCTAGATCTACAAAAACAAAATAGAAGATTTGAAATAGATTGATAATTAGAAATTGGGAAGAAGAGATGAGATAGGGTATTGTTCATTTTTTCTGTCTACCGTTATATTGAAAACTAAATTGGAATATAAGTCAAGATAAAAACGAAAAATAATTGAAAATTGGAAACTTGAACAGTAGCTTCAAAGCTAATAAAAAATAAATGAAAATGTGAAATTTAACAGTAACACCTAAACTAATAACAGAAAAACTGAAAGTGAAAAATTGAACAGTAACTCCTAAGCTCAATAGATCTATAGAAACGGAAGTAGATGATACAAGATTTGGAATAGATTAAGAAAGAAGAATTTAGGAAGAATGAGAGGAATTTCGGAAAAAGATATCAATGCGATTTTGATGTCTCCTCTACCTTATTAATCTGTTACATTAACATATCATCGAAATGAATGAACTAGCAAAACAAGCTATTCCCAAACCCTAGATCTACAAAAATATAAAAACAAAATAGAAGATTTGAAATAGATTGATAATAAGAAATTGGGAAAAAGAGATGAGATAGAGTATTGTTCATTTTTTCTATTTATCGTTATATTGATAATTGAATTGGAATATAAGCTAAGCTAAGAACGAAAATAACTGAAAATTGAAAATTTGAACAGTAGCTCCAAAGCTAATAACGAAAATAACTGAAAATGTGAAATTTAAACAGTAACACCTAAGCTAATAACAGAAAAAGCTGAAAGTGAAAAATTGTACAATAACTCCTAAAAAATTGTACAGTAACTCCTAAGCTCTTTAGATCTGTAGAAACGGAAGTATATGATACAAGACTTGGAATAGATTAAGAAAGAAGAATTTAAAAAGATTGAGAAGAATTTCGAGAAAAAAACATCAGTGCCGATTCGATGTCTCCTCTATCCTGTTGATCTGTTACTTTACCATGTAACCGAAATGAATGAACTAGCAAAACTAACTAATCCCAAACCCTAGAAGCTCAATAACTTGTCATCAATCTGAATCCTCCAAGTAACAGTTACTGTAACTAAATTTCGAATAAACCTCCAACTCATTACATACCTAAATTAACAAAACTTTCTCAACAAATAACTTTTGAGAATAAAATAAATAAGACGTGTATTTCTTACACGATTACTTTAAATCATATTAATTTACTATATCCGAGTGGTAAGTTAAGATTAAAAATCAATATTATTAATGTATATAAAACTATACATTAGACACGAGGAAGTGGGTTGGTGGGGTTGGGCGTGGGGTGTGATGAGACTATATTAGATCTTGTTGCCACATTGTCTTCCCTGCGCCAAGCCCTATAGTTTCAGTATATTTTTATTTTTTCTTTTCTGTGGATTTTGTATTACAGTAGTTTTTTTCTATATATTTTGTTTCTTAATTTGGTAATAATTCGGAGCTGTGATCTATCCTTAGGGCTTCTTATATGAGTTGATAGGGTTAGAAAGGTGTGGATCCATCAAAGAAACATCAAATCTCAAAATTAGGGTTTCCCACCTTTTACAGTCGCGCCAGTTCCCCATCTATCTATACATACATATATATCTGATTGTGATTTTGTAGATCTTTTCAAATTTATGTTTTAATTCTATGTTTCTTTGATCTCACAACTCGGGAAAAGCAATTCTGCTTAGATTTTTTGTTCATCGGTCAATTGTCACTTTCTTTCATTTGGGGACTTTTTTTTTTTTGATCAATTTCGATTCTATCATATCGGCGCTGGGTTGGGTTTCTCGTAGATATCATAATCTTTGTGATTTGATTTAATTAGAATTGGCAGTAATGGATAAGAAGAAGGTTGTGGCACCGCTTGTTTGTCATGGGCATTCTCGTCCTGTTGTTGATCTGTCCTACAGTCCAATCACTCCTGATGGATTCTTCCTCATCAGTGCCAGCAAGGGTAAATTTTTTTCCGATGATAAATTTTATGCCTTTTTGATAGTTTTGATAATCGATTGAAGTGTTCAGTGTGTTGCATTCCGATTGTCAAGAATGATCTAGTACATTCTAAATTATGGAACTTTCTTTTGCTAACCCCTGCTCCAGTATTTAAAGATTGGCTAATTACTTGTTGAAAATTCCCTTAGATTGTTTATGGTATTACATCCTTAGACATTAACATTATCTATCTTCTTTTTCAAGAATTACATATTTATTCTCAAGTAGGAGTAGTATTCAACCATAAAATAATAGAAGATTTTACTGCCTAAAAATTATTACAAAAGTTGATATACAATTATGATGAAAACATAATAAAAAAAAATACACACTTGTTGTCATTGAAATTGAGATTGAAATACAAAATGAGCATAATAAATACTTACTTCAATTGAAATACACCCACTCCTCCCCATTTATAGCATTTGATGTTTACCATCTAAGTATGAGCTGGTTGCACAACCTTAATGATGCGAGATATTCTTGGCACTGTGGTGGTAACATTTACTATAGTTTACCATTGGCTCTGTGCGTTTTAATGTATTTTTGAGCAAATAGATTAGCATTGTAGTTTCAATTGTAGGTTTTGCTGTTGAACTTTAGGATTTCATGCATTTGTTTAGATATTGTGGAAAATACTGAGAGCAGCAATTTAAGAAAGCCAAATAAGATTATGCTTCAACGTGAAGGGATTTCTATCCTCATAGAACTGAGGAAGACAATTGAAAAATGTTTCTGTATTTTTAAGTGTAAGGCATCGATGTGAAATGCATACTTCATTTATGTGCAGATGTTATCAACCCTTGTTAAAGTGAACCTTAATTATTTTATCTGCATTCAATTCCATCAATATGTTACCAAGTTCAATGCATTCCATGGTAGGTATGGGCATATATTATCATCTTAAGTATTAGTTTTGCCTAGTGTTTTCACCAAATGTGGTGGTAAATAGAATGATTGGCATGCTGCGGCACATGATATCTTTGTTGTCGGTAGCCATTGAGATTTTATTACTATGTTGTCGGTGTTCAGGCAAGTCATCACATGTATGCTAACTGTTCTATCCTTATCCTCTAGCTTACAGTGTCCAGAAAGATAGGTAAAATCTCATTAGCCTCAGGTTTTTCACCACCATATCACAGGAGCCTGGCAAAGCAGAAAATGATATAAACGAAGATGTTCTTTAGTGTATTACACCATCATCAAAAAATTCCCAGTTCTTTTCTTCTGATATTTGTTGATCTAATGCTTTTGTTTTGTCGTCAAGCAGACTTAGTGAAAGATAATGCACAGTTAAAGAAATAGATTTGCATAGGCAAAATGCCAATTAGTCCGGAATATGTTCTAGTCATGTTAATATATTTATTTTAGATTTTATGCCCAATACTTTATAGGAGTTGGACTTATCATACATTTTTATGCAAATAGAAAATATAGAGAACTTTTAGTACTTCTATTTTTATTTTTGTTTTGTATAATGTTGAATCGAGATGAATTTAAATGGAGAAGCATGGTCAATGAGGATCTATGTAGCCTACACAATTTGTTTTGGACTTGTGTGTAGTAGTTGTTGTATTTGTTCATTTGGTGCAACAAGTTTTCATGTTGTATTTGTTCATTTGGTGCAATAAGTTTAAATGTTATATTTGTTCATTTGCTGCAATAAGTTTTCATGTTGTTATCTGTTCTTAATTACTGAATTGTTTTCATCTTGTAAGATTCTACGCCAATGCTGAGAAATGGAGAGACTGGAGATTGGATTGGAACATTTGAAGGGCATAAAGGAGCCGTGTGGAGTTGTTGTCTGGATAAACATGCTCTTCGTGCTGCATCTGCATCTGCCGATTTCAGCGCGTATGTTATCTAGTGGCTTCACTTCAAGGCATTGAAAAGTAGCATTTAAGTGACATTAATATGGTGACATGAGTCTATAAATAAGTGATGTTAAAAAAAAGTACTTTTGTGGCATGTCTATTATTGGTCACCCTTGCATGTTATATATATATTTTATATACTTATATTTATTAAACTAATATCTTATAGAATACGGTAGAATCTTTGTCATCCTTTTTTTAGAATTTTCCATGGCTCAACATTGTCCTTTTTTTACCTTTCTATATTGTAATTTCTGTTGGTTGTTTTCAGGAAATTGTGGGATGCATTGACTGGGGATGTATTACACTCATTTGACCACAAGCACATAGTTCGAGCATGTGCCTTTTCAGAGGTACCTCCTGCTTTACTTCTATTATAGTTCCTTCAGGTTAGAGCTCCCTAGAGCTCTTTATATCTTCACTTAAGTTGTAGTAACCAAGTTATGATATTGATTTAATAGAATACTGTTGCACTGACCATTTTTTGGACTTTGTTTGACACATTATAAAAGGGCTAACAAATACACTTTTGTTCTTTTATAACTTTGCATTTCCTTGATGCCTTAATGATGAAATACCTTCATAAAACAATAGAATACTGTGAATGTACATGCCTATCAAGGCTTATGTATGTTGGCAGAAATCACACTTCATTAACCAGTAGGAGACAGTTTTGGGTGGTTATGTCAAATCCCCTTGTGTAGGTTGAAAAACTAAGAGCAGAGAATGCCGATTTCAATTATTGCTTAGTCATGAGAGGCTACTGCTATTGAAAGGCAAACATCTTTCTTTATTAAAACTAATATACATTGTTTCAGGCTTCGAGTTAAATTCTACAGTCAATCCTATTCGACGGGAACCTTCTTTCTGTTTCTTTTTGTTCTCTCTTTTTTTCCCCCGCTCTTAATTGGTACAACATGTCAAAGGAACTTCAAACCATACTCATCTTTTCCATTTATTAACCTTTACATTCTGCTAATTTGTATGAACTATTGTGTGATGACTTTGTAGGATACAAATCTGCTACTCACCGGTGGTTTTGAAAAAATTCTTCGGATATTTGATTTAAACCGACTTGATGCACCTCCAAGGGAAATTGACAGCTCTCCTGGTTCAGTAAGGACAGTTGCTTGGCTGCACAGTGATCAAACCATTTTGAGTTCCTCTGGAGATGCTGGTGGATTGAGGTAGGCTTTCAAAGTCTGCTGAATCTAGTTGTATATTTTGTTCATTTTTTTCTTGCTGGTTGCATTAGTGATGTGGCTAGTGCTCATGGTCACTTAGACTTTGCACTTAATTGATCTACTATTCAACCGTAAACTTAAACAAGTCATGTACAATACTTGCTAAATATTATTGGATACTTGATACAATGGCCATACACGTGGTTCATATATCCGTATGAACTTTCACGCCCCCAGTACTCTTCGCTATCTTAAATTGGTTTTGATTTAATTGTTGTAAACTAGGTTATGGGACGTGAGGAGCAGTAAAGTTGTTCAAATCCTTGAAACTAAGTTTCCTGTAACCAGTGCTGAAGTAAGTCAGGATGGTCGTTACATAACAACTGCTGATGGTTCCTCTGTCAAGTTTTGGGATGCTAACCAGTATGTATTGTTTTTTATACTTCAATAGTCCAGAAATGTTTTAAATAAAGAATCTTGCCACAGCTTACATTGCATTTTAACTTATTTCTTTACAAGCAGCTTTGGATTGGTGAAGAGTCACGACTTGCCTTGCAAAGTTGAATCTGCTTCCCTGGAACCAAAGTTCGGTAATAGGTTCATTGCCGGAGGAGAAGATATGTGGGTTCATGTCTTTGATTTTCACACTGGAGAGGAAATTGGTAAGTTCTGTGAGGCTCTGTAAATATTTAGAAATTAATTCTAGTTACTCTAATCAATGCCTCTTTGTTTGTGTTCCTTTTTCTGGTATTTGCGTTTTCTTGAGTTAAGTAGGGGTTTATGCTTCTATTTTCATTCAAGTAGGTTCAAGCTTTAACCACATGCTATATTCTGTTTTTGTACAACATAGGATGCAACAAGGGACACCACGGTCCTGTGCACTGTTTGCGGTTCTCTCCAGGAGGTGAATCCTATGCCTCAGGATCTGAAGATGGGACTATTAGAATATGGCAGCTGGGCCCTCTTGGTCAGATTGCGGACAACTCCACAGCAAACGGGTCTACTACTGCAAATGCCAATGATGGTATGAGCGAGGTGACCCAAAAGATTGACGAGTTAGCTGTTTCAGAAACAAAGATGGAAGAGACACAGGTCGATGGTGTGGAGCAGAAGGTAGTTGATGCCTGATTAGGAATTTAAAGGTTTTGTATGGTTTCTCCTTTTGGAAAGCTGTAACTGGCTTGACTTCGGAGGTTTTTGCTTATGAAATAAGACTTGAGCTTTTGAGAGTGCTGGGTATATTATTTGCTTGCCCGAGATCGTAATCATCAGTTATATAGTCTTTGGAGTAGTTTTCTCTGTAGAACTGAGAGAAGTACCTAGCTCTCTTCTCAGGTTCATGTTGTCCTTGGTTTGCAATTGCTTTTACAAACCAGTAGGATGTCCAAACCAGAAGAGTCGCAAACCTAGTGCCTTATTCCCGCAGATTTGGTACCTTAGTTTTTTGAGAATGTGATGGATCTTTTAATGTCGTTGGTCGACCTTAGGATCACGATAACTTGATCTAAGTCATGGGGCTGCTTTTAGTTAAAATCATATCTTAAATGGAACTAAGGGATGTGTTGATATCCAGCCAAGTTCATCAGTGTTTGATGATTATGTTGAACGACCCTTTACTGTAAATGAACCTGTTTAGAGGAATGCCAATATATTTTGTAGTTCGATACAATGATAAATATGTGCAAAATGCATAATTAGGGATAGTAAATCACAGCATAAACCCCTGCGAGAATAATAAGAAAATCTAACACTGGGTAACATGAACAAGGACGCACAACGTGGTCTGTCGCTGCATTTTTGCTTAACGAATGGAATAAGAATCAGCCGTGCCGATATAATAATTTCTCCTATGAGTAATTTCTAAATTCTAGAAGATCTCCAATAATGTATAAAAATTCGGAGTTTGTTGTTATAAAAATTAAAATCGTTATATGAGAGAATTATTAATTTCATAATAGTGTAAAGAATTTATCATTAAACTAATAGCCAACCACTCTGTTTAAGTTTTACATAAACAAGTACTCCCTCTATGAATTATTGATCTTTTTTATGGTCCAAAATAAATGAATTTTATAAAGTTAAAAATTGTATTAAATTATTCCCCCAAAAAAATTAGTTCCTTTTACATGGAATTTTCAACTATTTTTACATTTTTTAAAAAAGTTAATCTCTAATTTTGAAAATAATGATAATATTGCCAAATTAACGGGTGTAGCACAGCCCAAAATTCATTTATTTTGTACCGAAGGAAGTAACCACATATGCGTACTCCTATTTAATACACGTAAAACTCTTTCCCATCCCCAACCAAACGACCTATTTATAATATATTGACACCTCAAAATTGATCGTCTCACAGAAAAGAGAAATTGAGTGTCCGAATCAATTTCAACAAGTAACTTGACGATAGGAGGAACGGGCAGAAATCGTGATGGATTCTGGCGATTCTTCAACGTCCATGTCTAATTTGACTCAGGTGTTCCATTTTTCTTCTGGAAACCCTCGCATCGAAGAAACCAGAGGCGTCATGCATCTCTTCTCCGACGATGTTGCTTCTTATTCATCATCTCACTTACCTGTAACTAAGCATTCCGATTCCAATCCTTCAATTCTTTGCTTGATTGTTTGATTGTTTTGCTAACACTTAGGTTTACTTCCATCCGACTACTTTCTGGTTGTTGCAATACCTGATTCGTATTTATTCTCTTTTGCGCTTTATCTGATAATGAAACCTACAGTTATGTTGCCTTTTAGTATATGTGAGAATTACTGTGGAAGATGACTACATTTTTGCTTTACTATATGTATGTGGTGGTGAAGATTCTGAATTAACAATTCTGTTGATAATTCTATGCTTCCAAACCAACGTGAATCGTGAGAGACTTGTTTGATTACGGCACTTGGACATGTTAGTAAGAAAATAGAACACAAGCAAATAAACCTAATAGCTTTTCATGCTCTAAGGCTCCAATTCAGCAACATTTTGACTATACATTCAAACTCTAGTAGCTACTGAGCTTTGAATATTCTTGTTGCGCTTAGTATACATCATTTTTATCTTATACTGTTTTTCAAAACTGTAGATCAATAATAGGTCTAAGTTTTGTAATTAACTGATGGTCGATATCTGTGAGAGATAAACAACAAAAAGGCCTTAGGATTGACTATATGAATCCCCACCATCCATGTTGATCCTCTAGAAATGAAGTTCAACAACTTATCTAGTGTCATTGCTATTGTCTCTAGGTGGAAAGAAAGCCTCTCCTCTGTGTTCTATGTGTTCCGAATCACATGACATATTCAGACTTTTGTCAGTTTTGTGGTTCATTTGTTCAACATATGTTGGAAATGCGAATTGTCAGGTACTCCCTCCTAGAATTTATGAGGTCATTATATAACTGGTTGCTTGTGATTTCTTCTGAACTTTGGTATCTTATGTGTACTCCTCTAGGAATGATGGTATGGAAGATTGTTACAGTATATTGATCAGGTTTGATGAGCAGAAAGCTGCAGATACTTTTCACAAGCATTTTAGTGGTAGAAGATTTTCATCTCTTGAGGTATTGTTGCTCAAAAGTTCTCTCTTGCTGTGGCATCAATTATAGGTATCTCATAACATCAATTACCAGCTTGACAGCTTCTTTTCATACTCCGTTCTTTTTTATTGTTTCTTTGCTTGCAGGAAGAGACATGCAATGTGTTATTTGCTGCTGATGTTCATTACACCCGTTCAATTGAGCACACACAGTCATTACCTGCAAGCTCTACAGAGCAACCGTTCTGTCCTGTTTGTCTTGGTATTTTACCTAATCTAGTTTCAAAATGCTTTATTCTATTTTGGAAATGCCTTCATCTTGGAGCTTACTTATTGAACCACTGAGCACATCTAAAGTGTGATTTGCTCCAACATGTTGGAGATTTCCATCTTCATTCATTTTCCTCCAAAATGTTTGTAACTTCCATTTTAACATATAAATGTAAAAGTTTACCATTTGCTATCAATTATAGCATGTGGTGATTAAGGCCATGAGAATATCATATTAGCTTTCTTTATCATATAGCTGGTTAGTATGATCTTAGAGATAAGTTTTTCTTTTTGAGTTTATTGTATCTTTTTAGTTAAATATAAAGTTCTAGGTTTTAAGAGTTCTAATACTAGGTCATCTTTGAGTTCTCCACTAGAGCAAGGATTCAAGACTAGTATCAATGAGGAATGTTTTTAAGAGTTCTATTTTATTATAGTTTTTTTGAGCACCCAAGGGTGTGTGACCTAGTGGTCAATGAAGTGGATTGATAATCATGAGATCTCGGGTTCAAACCCCAATAGAGACAAGAACAGTAGGTGATTTTTTTTTCGTATCTTACGAAATTAAAAAAAATGGGTTTCCACTCATATGTATCTTAATTCCTGTGCATTTTACAGAGAGACTGGAGCAGGATACAAGTGGAATTCTCACAACCATTTGTAATCATTCCTTTCATTGTTCATGTATTTCAAAATGGACAGATTCTTCATGCCCCGTAAGTAATACCGTACTTTTATCTTTCCACCATATGTTTGATATATTCTTCATATAACTTTTTGTTTGATAACGATGGTGTTTGGGAAAGTTTGCATACACCAAGACTGTTTCGCTGGTACCGGCTACCTTCCACTCGCACAGGTATTGGGTAACGCTGCCCTCCAAGGCTTAGGCAAATGGGACAAAATAACCTAGCTTTTTTGTTGTTGTTGTTGATATTTAAACCCCGCCTCCAAGTTTTTCACCCACGTCATTGACTACTAGGTACACCCTTTGGTGCTTCTTCAGAATTCAGATAGCTTTTGGCTTAGAGAATGATTTTCAACATTTTCCCACTATATCTGATATCAATAATTTTCAACATATGTAGTTTCTTTCTCTTTACTTAATGATGAACTTTGAATCAGGTGTGGCTAATAATATAGGGTTGAATTTTGATTAAATTGACACTACAAGGTTTTAAAGTTCCAAGAGTTTTGGTTCTATTGCAAGTTTTGATAACTTGCTTATCCGAAAGTTATTTGGTAAATTAGCAGTCAGATAATCAGGTTAAGTTAGACTGTTTGATGAATGTATATAACCCTGATGCTTAGTGAAGAAAAATCTCATATACTTGAGAAAACGTATACATCCAATTGCCAAAAACAGTATAAATAGGGTCATGTCACTTGATTAACAGTGAGGGAAGAATTTTTTTTCCTTCAGTT
This sequence comes from Solanum pinnatisectum, assembly GCA_035578085.1. Taxonomy (NCBI): domain Eukaryota; kingdom Viridiplantae; phylum Streptophyta; class Magnoliopsida; order Solanales; family Solanaceae; genus Solanum; species Solanum pinnatisectum. The sequence continues at coordinate 52,702,765 of CM069078.1, read as the reverse complement.
AAGCTGGTTTTTAGACATCATATGCCAGCATTAGTTGGAAAATATGTATTTCATTTGAAGACTGAAGTATTAAAAGAAATTAGCGACTCAACTAAAACAAATTCTCTCAGGTATGCCGATATTGCCAGCAGCAGCCTGGAAACTCAACATGTTCTATCTGTCAATCACCAGAAAATCTATGGATGTGTGTTATTTGTGGTTTTGTTGGGTGTGGAAGGTAATAATACTATCTCTTGTTATTTGACCAATTCTATTAGAAGTTATACCAAAATAACTTTGCGAATGAAAATTGTTTACATCCCCAACATTCCTTTAAGAATCAAAGTCCTGTTTGAACAGTAGACATTTCTCCCCTTATTGAGTATTTTAAGTATATATACCCTCTATATTATCAACATACTCTCTTTGCTTTTGCGTTTTAAATATCATGATGTTTTTCTCGTTTGTAAAATCTAATGTTATGGACTTACCTATAGCATAAACACATTTCTCTTTTTTTATCCTCAAGGGGAACATATCTCACTTTCAAAGTGAAGAAAACAATAGTAGTAATCAACAACAACATACCCAATGAAATCCCACTAGGTGGGGTCTAGGAGGGTAGACTGTACGCAGACCTTAGCACTATCTCGAGGAGGTAGTGAGGCTATTTCCAAAAGAAACAAAAGTAGTAATCAAGCATATAAATTATTACATTGAATAATTAAAAAACTGAGCGGAATAAAAAAGATAGAATTAAATAATTTATTTGTATCAGTAATTTTAATAAATAGCAATCAAACCTAGAAAATTTATTACACGATCGAGGATAAAAGAGGGTGAAAAATTTGTAAGCATATACTCATGCAAGTAATACAAAAATATAATTATTAAAAATGGAGGTAGATTTTATAACAAATTCGTAAAATATTATCTATTTATTCTTTAAATGAGTTTTAAATGATAACTTACAAAATATTTTTAATGACAACCAAAACTCAATTTCTATATACATGTTGGAGGTCTCAAGTTCCAGTGGTTTCGACTTGGAACTTTCATGTTGGAGGTCTCAAGTTCGAAACCCCTTGCCAACGAAAGCAAAGGGTTTGCCTTCTGGGTCAAGCTGGTCGTACCGTACTTGCCTAGTGCGGGTTACCTCTCCTATGTGGTTTGTGAGCTACTGCATAGGACCGGGGTTTTTACCTTGTTCGCAACCAAAGGGTAGCGGCAGCGGGTTTCCCTTGTCATAAAAAAATAAATAAAAAAACATACATAATAGAGAATTGAAGAGAGAAAATGCTTGGTCAAGCTATATAAATAATTTTGAAGACCTAAAAGACAAGATCATCTATTTGACTGCCAGATAAGTATAGGTTTTGGTAATGAATGTTCTTCATGCTGATTTTTCTATAGATACAAAGAGGCTCATGCTACAAGGCACTGGAAGGAGACACAGCATTGCTATGCACTTGAATTGGAAACACGGCGTGTCTGGGACTACGCAGGGGATAACTATGTTCACCGTTTGATTCAGTCTAAAACTGATGGGAAGCTGGTTGAGCTCAACCACCATGGTCATCATGATAGTGATGGCTGCTGCAGCTGCAGCTGTGAGTGTGGTTCAGATCCTGGATTCAGCGAGACTATTTTAAACAGCAAAGTTGAAGCTGTAGGTCTCTCTTAATTTGTATTTTTTTTCTTGTGTACACTTTTTCATCTAGTCAAATGCTTAATTTTGGATTGCTTTGGTCATTTTTCTACTTAACTTGGAATCCTCGCTAATCTTCAAATTTTGTTACTGTAGATTGTGAACGAGTACAATGATCTCCTGACTTCCCAACTGGAGGATCAAAAAATGGTTAACCTTTTTACTTTTTAACTATAGTATAAGTTTTCCCTTGTTTATTGATCTGAATGTCATAAATATTTTCGAGTCTGGCTACTCATTTGAATGTAGAGATACTGATTGATAGTTTAGAACAACTACATTCTATTTACTGTATTAATAGCTTCTGCTTTTGATCATAGTACTTTGAGTCCTTATTGCAAGAGGTTGAAGAAGAAATTGAAAGGGAAACTAAGGAAGCTGTTGAGAAAGCTCTATGCCAGAATCCAAGGTTAATGAAGTTAAAAGTTCGTTTGGACAGATGCGTTGAAGAGAAGAAATTCCATGATGATGTGAGTACTGTTGAAGTCTATTAATCTTTATTGATCTCTAAGCTGTTACCAGTTTATCACCATTTAGTCCACATTTCCTTTTTACACCATATGATTTTTGCGGATTTTAAACCTGAATCTTTTGGCTTTGAACCTCTAGATCAATGACAATCTTACGAGAAACAAGGAGATATGGGAAGCCAAGATATTGGAAATTGAAGAAAGGTATTATCTTTCCTTGTTGTCATGTGTCCTCTTCTGAGGCAATGGCAGGAAATATATCTGTCAGAACTCTTTCACCCATCAACCTGCTTTTCTTCAAATGTTTGTTCTTTTATTTTCTACGCAATTGCTAGTATTTTCACAATTCCCACATAGGTGGATCACAAGAACTGCGATTTTGTACCGGTTGACATCAACTTTCTTTTTGCGTGTTGTGCTTCATAATGATTGTTAGAAGGATTCATTCACTGTAACTTCTCTGGCTAGCATATGAAATAGCAACATCACGTCATATATATAAATATATAATAAGAAATAAACTCCAGGACACACTGGGAGTTTCTCTTTCTTATCAGATAATCATATTCTCTCAAGGTTCCAAATCCCGCATAGGTATTATTATCTTTTAAAAAAATTCACCTCTTGCCATTAAACGAGGCTTCTAATAAATTTTAGAATTGCTTCTTTCAGATATGTATTGGTTTGGGAACTTGTTTTTGTTGCCTTGTGATAACTGCTTCTCAAAGATCTGGTTCTAAGAGAAAATAATATGCCGCTAGTGCAAAATTCTAGATTGGTTTGGTTTGGTTTTCTTGCAAAGTTGATATACTCTATGCATTGTAGTTTCTTATGGGGAAATGCTGGACTCAGCGTAAGGCAGAGGTTTTTTCTTCAGACCAACTTCATGTGCATTCATCCAGAACGGCTAAATTACTTCTCAATGTTGTCATTAATTTCCTATTTTATCTTCTAACATCTAACTTTCAGGGAGAAGAAGGCACTGATAATGAAGGATGAGGAGATATCCGAATTGGAGGAACAGGTAAATTAACATCGCCTATCAATTGGAATCGGTCACAACTGGAGTTGCATACTTTAGTTGTTGTCTATGCGTAAATGTGACTGCTCTTATGTTTGAGCTGCAGATTGCGACTTTGATGGAATCCATCGAAACATAGAATGCATTTAAAGGGATGTCATAGCAAATGATGAAATGAAGGACGAGATCACCTTTTAATATCAAACAATTCCATCGGATTGACAGCCTACCTGGAGTGTAGATGCCTCTGCAAAGCGCAGTGACAAAGCGACCTCGAAGTCAGAGTGTCGAGGGAAAGCAGCCCGGGATTTTACACCAGTATTGATCAAAGTGCAAAAGTGAAAATACATTTTCCCTCCTCCACAGTACAATATTACTAGTCTGTAGAGTAACCTTGTGTAAATTGTTTTGACAGTGCTTCAAACAACTATAAACGTTATTGCAAACAATAGATGAATCATAATGCTGCAATGTGAAATTTACTTTTAGTGGGAAAGTAGTTGCAAGATTGAAGTTCACACGCCAATTAGTTCAAGGATTACTTTTAGTGGGAAACAAAGATTCTTGACACAAATTTTCTTTAAAGATTCTTGACACAAATTTTCTTTAACTTATTTTTCCTCGAGAAAAATATCCTCGCTGGAAAACGTGGCAAATCACACAAGGTATCATCGTAATAAGTGACCAAGTACATGTACTATCTTCTTGATGTAACAAATGAAGTGAAAACAACAATGGGCCTTCTACTCAACCACGGTTTCTCAGGTAAAAGAACACAAATAAAGGAAGAGAGATGGAAAGAGATCCACCTTGGAGAAATACGCTGCACTTTTCTGCTGAAAGAATGTACATAGAAAAGTTATCTCCACTCCTTATGTGGGGGATAACATAACCAATGATGACAGAAACTAGGAAAACAAAGCTCAAGGATCGGTGAAACTAAAACTAAAAGCTCTAAAGCAGAGCCTCAAGCTATCAGCAAGACTCCCTAAAGATTGGCTACCTTCTGAGTAAATTTTAAAAAAGAACAATACAAAAAGATATAAATCAATCCACAGGATGCTGCTTGACTTGACATAGAGATCCTATTGGTGTTGCAGTTGCTCAACTAAAATTCTATTGATGAAGGGTGACATAGCCGCTAACAATGCCTTGGGACACTCCTCATGCGGCAGATGACCACATCCCGATATCGCAACCAGTCTCTGTACGTTAAATAGACACCACAGTTAATAGCCTGAGACTAATAACTTTATGCTTTTATCCTGAAGAAATCTCATAAATGCAGTTTCGATGAATATACAGAGATTGAAACAACTCACAGAATTAACAAGTTTTGAAGCCATAGCTTGAACAGACTTTAAAGGTACCACTGCATCTTCAGCTCCCCCAATCACCAAAACTGGTAAACTTTCAACTGCTTTTAGCAGTGCTGCTGCCTTTTCTGGGGAGAGGACTGTCTCATATGATTGTTTCCCTATCTCATGGAGTGCTTCATCCCAACCTTCCACACATAATGGTGCCTGATTACATACACAAGCAGAAGGGATTTAGATTGGGGACCTGTAAGAAAAACTATTGGTATCTTGTATGCCCAGAAATGGCAAGTACTTCCATCTTGACTATGACAATCTATTACACATATATAAGGGAATACTATACTGTTTAGGGGGTGATCTTCTAAAACTTCTCCATAATGGTTTCAGTTCATCCATATCAAAAGTTGAACCCTCACAAATATTATTTTTTCTGATCATTTATTGTTAAGTGGAGGTTAGGAAGAAAAAGGAAAGAGGTCTATATTAAAGAGGGCTATGATATCATGCATCCCAGATAAACAAAATGAAGATATGAAATTTATAGACAACAGATTTAGATGTTTCTTGTCAATCAAACAAAAAACTAGCACACTCAACATTTCAAGAATAAGAACACATACCTTGTATAAGCTCAAAACCTCAGTTGTCAACTTTGTTGCGTCATACCATGCTCGTCTATTAACAACTTGAGTAATTTCTGTTCGCAAAAGAGGCCGCACCAAGTGCTTTTTTCCAAGTGAAGTGCGTAATAATACTCTTGCGAAGGCAGGAACCAGTTCTCTTGACAGGCTAACACCCAATAATACAATCCCCTTGATCTTAACCTATTATAGAAGGCAAAAGTAGTAGAATAGTCAAAGCAATGAACAATTCTATAATAGATACCATAGTTTATCAGCAATTATATTCAAAACTAAGGGTACCCAAGATTTCACATCACTCTTCTTCAACGAGGATATTAAATGGATAAGCATACGCAAAAAAGCGGGCTACTGACATATTTTCTCAAGACTGAATCATAATTTACCAGGTTACCAATCCATCCAGTGACAATAACACTCATGCCAACTAAAACACGTTAAAACACACACCCCGGCCACTCACATTAACAAAATTTGTAGATGACTGGACTCTTTGTGCAGCCTTTAGTGCAAGTAATCCACCATCATCATGGCCAACAAGTACAACTGAAGTAAAACCCATCTCTGAACAGAAGGACAGAAGCATGTCAACCTGACAAGTGAAATTTCAACTGTCAAAAAAGAAAAGTCAAGACATATAAAATGAAAATAATAGCCACTATGATCATTACAAGTATCTGTCTGAATGAAGGACAACTATAGCCCAACAATCAGACTCTCTAATACTAATTGAAAAGGGATATGTTCAGATGTCATCTGTTCTCGAAGTTAAAAGAAATTCCTACGTGTATTGCATATACAAGCATATAGATTACACACATATACATAAACTCCTGGAATTAGAGCCTTGACCACTCTGTTTAACATATGTGCTAAAGTTTACAGACTCGTTCTTCCGGTACTTGCAGCTTAATGGGTAATTCAGTCTTTATCCCCCCACCCCTAACAAAGATCGGTAATTCCGCTGTTATTTATTTTCAATTCATTACTATCACCTCTCTTGTTTGATATCATGCTGACAATGGTCCCTTAAAACAAAAAACTGAAAAGTGAGCCATTACCTGAGCATCAATCGTGTAGGGATTGGGCAAATGATTCTCCTCCCAGTCTGTTCGGAAAGGCCTAGATGTCAATCCCCATCCTGGCCTGTCAAAGGCAGTGACTGCACAACCTACCTGCTGAGCTAGTACTCCCATCACATTTCTCCAAGAGAAGACCCCACCACCGAAACCATGTATCAGAACAATTCCAAACTGACCATTACCTTCCAGATCTTGAATAAGGACGAGGAGACCCCGAACTATTAACTGGATCGCCATCACCAACTTCATCGAGGTTGAGACTAGGAATTTCTTCAGACAGGATGGGGGAAGTTTGAAAACCATCTAATAAAGGTGTGGAGAGACAGTTTGCAGGATATTGACTACTGTAGCTCCTCCGAATACAATAATCCACGTTTGATGAAAGATTTAGTGACCTGTTTACATGGGCTGTGGAGGACAAGGAACGGAAAGGTGATCCAGGAAACCTAAGCAAGAAATAAATAAGCTGTCAACATCAGCAAGCAGTTTGGCAGGGATTTCCCCATCCTCACGAGCTGATCCTGCAAGTTTCCTCCTCATTTCAATATCACATTTTGATACTTTCCCAGAGGAAGGAGTTGGAGATCGTGGTACTTTATTGTATGCAGAGAAAACAACTTTACAAGGAAGGACCTGTCATTTCCAATAAATCAATTGTTACAAACTTGTAGGTTCCATTAAATTGCTTCTTCGGTCAATGAGTAAATCAATTAACCAACACCAGCAATTATCTTCACATAGTTAGCATTTTCTTGGACAAATCACAAGTATTGCACTTAGATAAATAACTTTTAAACAGAACCCATTCAGTTGGAAAAGTTGTTAGCTTCTTTCAAAAAAAGTGCAAATCAGAACTGTCCAGTCGGTGTCACCAATGATTAAATGTGTCTTTAAGAAAACTAGAAGGGGGAAAACATAGCAACTTACAGCTTCGGGGTCAATTCGGTGAAACAAGAGTTTTCTCCTGGCTCGACAGCTTGTTCTATAGGCAACAACAATATGTCCAACAGCAAAGACTATAGATGATAGAAACAACACAGGCATCCCCCATGACTTGTTCAAATGAAGCTTTTGCTTTGAGATAGAAGATGAAGCTTCAGCCTCCAAGTATGAATTACCAGAGAAAACACTAGCCTTTACGGAAAGAAGAACAATGGATATAATGGAACAAAATGTAGCAGTTCCGAGATATGGTCCATGTGAGAGAGCAGGTCCATCACACATAGAATAAACACCTATCATCAAAAACTAATATGGATTAGTTCTGGAGGCAAAAATAGCCAAGAAACACAACCAATAAAAAGTACTACTTCCCTAAGAAACAATTCCAATTTGAATCATAAACATCAAGACATTTTGAACTAATACACAAAATCAAATAAAGTCTTTTTTTTATTAAATCTCCATAGAAGAAGAAGGGAAAGTGCGAAAATGATTTAACCTTCGAGTTGACTTCTTAGATTGTCACTCAACTAATTGTTAGTATCTCAAAAACTCAGCTTTCTTCTTGGTTCCAACTTTTTCTCAACAAAGAAAGCGGCTATCTAAGATAAAAACTATTAGTTGAGTGACTATGCGAGAAATTGACTCTTTTAACTTTCAGCAATACATTTCAGTATGTTGCAATTGGAGTTCCTAATTCGATTTACCGACCTAAAATACACATCAACTCAAAGGATACTGACATACCTAAAATTCCATCCCAAAGTGGAAAAACTACAAAAGAACTAGAAAAAAAATTACTAAAACGAGAAGGAGCATACTGAATTCGAATGAATGCTCAGAATTATGTAAAATGCGCAGTAACTAGAAAACAATTGAAAGGGAATTTGTAAATAAGCACGTACAGGAGATGATAAGAGATCTCAGGATCGAAATGAGAGGAATATCCATCAACGAAGTTTTGAAGTCATATCTGTGCAAATGCTCTTTAAAACTGTAACACCTTACGCACGTAGAACTAGAAATCAACACACTCGGTAGCAGAACATCCCCTATTGCCACCATCACCGGCGCCGACAACATCAACAGCGACACCAACATCACCACCATGAAATATATAGTCCTCAAACATCTCCTTACCTTCTCCAACCCTCCTTTCCCCATGGAAGCCATTCGTAACTCCAAGTCAAACAATGCAAATTGCAAAAAAACAGTTTTCCTCCTGCCTTAACAACTCATTTCGTACAATTCAGGTACATTTTGGTGAGTAGTAATGGATCGCAGAAGGAATGAAACCGGAGGATACGGCGGCTCAACGGACATATGTCGCCGGCGAATAATAAACGGTAACTATGAATTCTTATAGTCTCAGTATAAGACGTTTTGGTGCTTAGGGTTTCAGTTGTTGAAAGCTTAAAGCGAGGAAATGCAGAATATAACTGTTTTACTTAGCTATAACAAGCAGAAATATTTAAACAGAGAGAGAGGCGGTCGCCGGAGTGTTTGTTCTCACTTTTTTCTAATTTATTTGTGTGTTTTTCCAGTTGTATTTCTCCTATCTTTTTTTCTCTTTACCACCTTTTATTTTATGGAAATTAAATAACGAGTCTGCTTTGAATTTTAACTTTTTTAATATCTTTTTGGTCCGACTTTGTTTGTATCGATTATTTTTCTTTTCAATGTGCCGGGGTGAATGATCATGACAAAAGATTAATAGAAAATCAAATTTTAGGTATGTAAGTTAATAGCTTTATATTAAAAAATGAAAAAAATATCAGTTTATTTTAAAATAAAAAAATATTATTATTTTTTAAAATTTCTGATCAAATTTTATTCAGATTTTCTGATCATTTAGCCTTACTCTTTTATCCCTTTCTAGTTTCTGGTATTAAATAATGTTTTATCTTTTTAATATCTTACTATTATATATTGTTTTTTAGCTTTAATATTCAATCATTTTTTTATTGTTGTTTGTGTTTACCGGTTAGTATTTTTTTTTCGTCATTTATTTAATTGAGCGTTCTTTATAAATAATCTATTTACCTTCTTAACGTAAAAATAAGACTTGTACATGTAGAATTACAATAGAATTGTTCTTGTACAATTTTTATTGTTAATTGTTTAAGTGAAATAGACAAGTTTAATTATACGACACATTTAATAAAATTCAATAATTTTTAAATTTTATATTTATTTCTAAAAACATATTATTAATTAAAAAATAAATTTCTTTTTTTCTTTTGATATATGAAAGTAAATAAGTTGACACCAGGTTTGAAAAAAAAAAACTTTTCCAAGAAAAATAAATAAATCAAAGTTGAAAGTGCTGGAATTGGTTAACGATGGCCCATTTACCTGCCTGGCAGCTTTTTTTCAATTGAATGAGTTGCCATTATCTTTACTCGTATCTTTTCTGAATTTCAAAAACATACTTCTTTCCCCTTCACGTCCTCCTTTTTTTTTAAAAAAAATTCTCTTCTTTCCCTACAACTTTTCAATGATTAGCAATTTAGTACTATACTTGAAAGACAGAAGTTTAAAAATTCATAAAAAAATAAAGGCTTGAAAGACCAGGTAGTTTATAAATCTTTGGTGACGATGATATTGTTAAATTAAGTCTTAGGCCTAACTCACATCCCAAAAATTAGCTCAAAGTGAGGATGATTGTCCAAGCCTTATAAGGAGTCCACCCATCTCATTAATCATCAATGTGGGACTTTTGTCATTCTTTAACAGATATTTGGGTACACGTATAAGTTTTCTGAATTTTAAAGATATTTTTATAAAGATTTAACCAATAATGTGAGAGAAAAAAAATAATATTTTCATCACAACACAGTATTTTTATTTAAACTAAAAACAGAAAATAGTATAAGGTGGTTTAATGTATGAAAGGACAAAAGAGTAGAAGCAATAAAATCCGTTCCTTACAACGAAATTCAGCTGGTAAAGAGCAATCATCTTGTTAGGTGATGAATTTAATAATCAAATATTGAGATAAACTACTTTTTTAATACTATGTTAAGTGGTTTTTGTCTGTTATAAGTTTGAATAACGGCTTAATTAGATGCTTTATTATGTTTGGAAGACACTAATTATTGTTTAAGAACGATTAGTACAAGAATGTTTGCTAGTGCTTATCATTTGCCAGGCTTGCATGGATATATAAATCACAGAGAGTAAGAAGAGAGAAGATGGAGTACTAATAAAAAACAATTACCCATATCTAGCTAATCACGTGAGACAGATTCAAAATTTGAAGTTTATGTTACAATTTCAAGTTAATATACAATATTAACTGGGTTGACAAACAAAATTTACAAATATTTAATAGATTTCTTAATTATAATTCAGCCCAATCCACTTATTATACCGTGGATTCACCCCTATTTCTAGTGTTTGTACCAAATCATAGTATTTTATAGTGATAAAGACATTATAATCAATCATAATTAAGTAACAAATTATGCATTCATTGTGAAGGTATAATTACTCACTACTTATGAAATCAGTTTTTTCAACTTTAATTTTCTCACACTTATCTTCTTAAATATTTTAATTTCTAATTTTGTTTACTTATTATCAAACTTAATTCTTTTATATAGTTTCTTTAAAATTTAAAAAAATCATGTATGGTCGAGTTTAAACTAAAATTTAGTATTGTGTTTTGACCCTCAAATTATATACACTACTACTAAGCATTGTGTTGTCACGATGTGACGAAACGCGTGAAAAACAATTGTTTACAAGTGAGTAGTATTAGGCGGCAAACGAGTTGAATTTCAAACGTACAACCGCTGTAGAACGTGAGATGTTTTTCTTTCATTATCTAATTCGTGTTAGATATTCAAATAGTCCACTTATAAACTCAAAATTTTAACTATTTCACGATAGTTTATACGGTAACGAGAGACCGTTAGTTTGGCAGAAGATAGACCAGAAATATGCATAAATAAATATATATATATATATATATATTTTGTGAGTCACGTCTGGATCGTGTCCCACCTGTCTCTGCCACATTTCAATTTGTCCCGTAATAACACCAAATTAAAATTGTTTTATTATTTCAGCCCACAACGTAACGGCCATATCACCTAACTTTAACTTTGCCTTATTCTCTCTTTTTACCTATTTCCTTTTCTGTTTCCTACGACATTTTATAGGAAGAATAGAAACAGCTCGTACATATTATTAAGAAATATATATTTTTTTTTCCTTAAGAAATATATAATATAATATAATATAATAATTGTTCACTTTAAATCTAGTTTATTTATTTTTTTCAAAATATCTCATACTATTAAGGAGTCTGGAACCTAAAGGGCAAAAAAATTTAATAAAAATTTCAAAAGGGCACATCAAATTTTTTTCTAACCAAAAGGGCAAAATCGCTACTGACGTAGCCATTTTGTTTGACGCCGTTAAGAGATCAAAATCGCAGCCCTATCAGTGATTTTGTCCAACTTTTTTTTTTCCAGAAAATCACTGCTATGGCAGTGTTTTTATAAAAACAATATATTTTTTTTAGAAATCGCTGCCTTGGCAGCGATTTTGGCGGAAATTTATTTTCTTTTGATTTTTTTTTAAAAAATTTCTGTCAACTAGTCAAAATGATTGAACCGCATACTTGTCTTACAGATAATTATGGAAGGCAGGAAAAATGTTGACTAGTTGACAGAAATTAAAAAAAAAATCAAAAGAAAAAAAATTTCCACCAATTTATTTTTTTTAAAAAAAAAAGTTTTTTTCCACAAAATTTATAATAACGCTGCAACAGCAGTGATTAAAAAAAAAAACATTAACGAAAATCGCTTCCAAGGCAGCGATTTCCAAAAAATTAAAATAAATTTGTTTTTATAAAAACGCTTAATTTTTTTAAAAAAATATCGCAAAAACGCTGCCTTTCGAAAAAAAAAAGGTTGGACAAAATCACTAATAGGGCAGCGATTTTGATCTGTTAACGGCATCAAACAAAATCGCTACGTCCGTAGCGATTTTGCCCTTTTGGTCAGAAAAAAATTTTAATATGCCCTTTTGAAATTTTTGTCAATTTTTTTTGCCCTTTAGGCTCCGGACTCTACTATTAAGAATATATAAAAGACGATACTTTATGGGGTCGTTTGGTGTGAAGGATTGGGTAAAATAATCCTGGGATTAACTTATAGTGCCACTCAATTTGTTGTTTGGTTGGTAAGGCCGGGATAACTTATCCTTTCCCATGGGTGATATAGTAATTCCGGGATAACTTATCCCAGGATAAAATGACTAAATGACAAAAATGTCCCTTTAAACACTTTTTAGACATTACTTTTCACATCCATGAAGGGTATTTTTGTAAACTTATATGTTGTTCTTAAGATTTATTATTTTGAATACAACAAATCAAACACTCAATAAAAAATAATCTTAGCATAACTTATTTCATCATAACTAATCCCATCATAACTTATCCATCATAACTAATCCCATCATAACTTGAATTCAAACCAAACGAGCACATATATGTAATTTGTTTTTTATATCAACTAGCCATAGAGTTTCACATTAGTAGACTAATCGAGAGATGATTTTTGTGCCGTACTATTTATATCAATAGATAAATACTCTATGGCCATTAAAATATATTATGTGTACCTCCAAAACTATAAATAAGATAGTAAATCAGTCCGTAGACGAGTAAAGTTATGAGGCCTACATCATCACTGATCATCTCCTTCATATCACAATATCGAATTATTGATTCTAATATTAATTATTAGATTGAAATAACTCAAAAATACTCTTACTTAGTTGATGTGATAACTTCTCCTGCTTAGTGTCAAATCCACACGTACACTGTTTTTCCCAATATTCATAAAATTGTTCAAACAACGTCTCTTTCTTTGTGAAGACAAACAATGAGTTTTACATTATCTTAGATTTCCTTCATTCTAGTAACTTGGAATCTTTTCTGTTCCAAAATCTTTGCTTTGTGTACTCTTTAAATTACAAATGTTTTTTTTCCCTATAACAATTCAAATAAATATAAACAATTAGTAATTACTTTATTATTTTAGACTGGACTTGTATTTTAGTTTGAATCATGTATTTATATTTAATAATTTATTGAACATACATAAATAATATTAAAAACTCAATATTGGAGGAGAGAAGGATTTAGCTGGGACCAAATGCCAGCTGATAAAATCCATTAATTGGAGAATTTGATAGCTAGGCCCCTCTTTAGTCTTTGTATTGCTTCACAAAAGTGAGACCACCAACTCCACAGTGACTCCTTTTCAGTTTGTTCCAAATGGGAAATATTAGTCAATCTATTTTAAGCATCACTTTATTTATCTACAACGTAACTATATATATATATATGTTGTGAAATTTTAGTAAATCAGTTAGTTGACTTTTTGAACTCGTACTTTGTTAGCAAGGGTTCGATTCCTCATATTCTAATCCCTTTCTTATTTCACCTACCCCTTTTAAAAAAAATATGCCGATGAGAAAAGCGCATGATAATTCTAAAACTTTGCAATTAAGAGATGCCTCATTATGAAAACCGCTCAAATATATCCTACCTTTATACCATATATATTCTTTTCTACGGATGGAAGTAAATTTATTTTTTATGAAATAAATTTCATTTAAGGATATATTTGATTCTTCTTGGACTTAGTATGCCACCAACCACATAATAATAATAATAACAAAAAAGAAAAAGGAAGAAGTTAATTTTGTGTGTAACCATGAATTTTACTGGTTGACTTTTTAAGTGATTAAATATTCTGAAGTTTGTTTCATTGCTTGGCATATGCTGAGGCGTGAGAGTTTTGTTCAGTGTCCTGTTTCTTTCAAATTTTAAACTTTAGCTCAGATTTTTGAACTTTTTCCCAACCGTTTCTTCTTGATTGTTTCAAGGGAATATTATATTCCTATTCTTAATTTCTTTTCTCTACCTTTTTATCATCATCAGATTTTAAAAAATTAATACTCTCACCGTCTATTTTTACTTATTCAGTATTGACTTGGCATATCTCTTAAAAGATAATTAATAGAATGATAATTTTATAATATCAATATTTGAATATAATAAATTCAACACTTTGAGAAATGACTATAGTTATTAAGATAGAGAAAATTATATCTTGATTTTCTAAGTTGGATAAATAGGCAATTACTCCCTCCATTCACTATTTCTTGTCACATTTTGACTTGGCACACCATTAAGAAAATAATTATTGATATAAGTATTTTACCATTAAGTCTTGGAAATGATTTGAAGAAAGAGTATTTAATACCGAAGGTAAATATGGAAAAATATAATTGTCTTTTATTGATATGTCAAAAGTGACAAGTAAAGATGAAAAATAATTTTAGAAAAAAATGACAAATTAAAATGAATGGAGAGAGTACTCTTTAGTATAATGGACAAATAAAAAAGTGGTCAGAGGGAGTGGTTATCAAGGTTGGCAATTTATTTAATCAAGATGAAATTAGTTATTTTAATCACATTTTACCTTTAATATTAAATATTCTTAATATAAGATTAGCTTTGTCTTGTTCTAAAAATAAAGTGTGATTTAAAAGAGAAATGTGACAATTTATATGGGATCGAGTACAAAGGTAGACCCACCTTTTTCAATAAGGTGCACGTGCATCTGTTAACTTCGAAAAAAATCGTATATGTATATCTATCTTGAGAAACTGACAGAAACAAAGTTATCTATAATTAATAGTGCACCCATGAGGAGCATAAGAGTGTTCTTGTGCCACTTGTCTCAAGGCAGAGGAACCACCCGCAAGACCAAGGGCCGGGGTTTAAATCCAATTAGAGTGCTATTCTATTATTTTTATTTTAAATTTAGCTCAGAAATTATATTTGGTAATCTTTAAAATCCTGTGTGAGTGCTGAGTAGTAATAACAATAATTAAATTCTCCATTCGGCGGTATATAATATAACGGCTATCAATTGTATAGGGGACCTAGTCATTAGAATTCAAATGTGAGATTGTTAATAATATTAATATCATCTTGAGTTAATTTATCAAAACCATGCTTTTAAAATGATGATATTATTAATAATAAAGAAATGTAAATTCAATAAGTCCTACCTACCACGCATGGCACCTTCTTTTCATAATTTTTTTGTTGTCTCGAAGATAAAAGGTCGTATATAATCCACTTTAATTGATTGTAAATAAAATTAGGTGGTAAATGTGCCAAGGCTATCTTTATAAATAAAAAATAATTTTGGTCAAAAAGCAGAGTAAACTGCCAAAAGTTCTTACACTTCAGTTACTATTCTTTTAAAGAAAATTCTCAATCATTTCTTTCGATTATTGTACTTCTCGAAATGAATAAAATTTGAAAAATTGCTTTCAGAAATGAAACATGCAATGCGTAAATTTAAATTTAATCAATTTTAATATATGTATCGAATATTAAGTGATAAATAAAAATAATAATAATGGAGACAATGAGACAAATAAATTAGAATTAATGAAACATTGATTTTATAATTATATAATAAAATAAAAGTATTATTCAATAGGCGATACGGAGATAGTATATATTTTCGATAACGCATTGGATGTGTAATATATATCTTTAATCGGCATTGACAAAAGCTGGCCAAGATTTGAAAACAAGGAAAACGAGAGTACGAGTTTATTTCTAAATATCATTTGTCATTTTGATATGAGACATGATTAAACACCTACTAAGTTATACATACATATTTAAATTTATTTTAATATCATCAAATCACCTTTTATTTATTGTAATAGGTAATTGGTCTTATTTTTTTAGTAACAAATATCACACTATATGGAGATTTATCTATAAATATTTATTGGGATGATCTGATTATATAATTATTACTACTTTGTGAAAAAATATCTTGAGAACTTTAGAAGATTCAATCTTTAACACTAACATACATAACATATTACGAAGATTCAATCTTTTACACTAACATACATAACATAAACTCAATTATGTTATTTTTAGTGAAAATTCTAATTTCGCGGTTGTTTCTGCTCTTCTTCTTCCCGTGAGAGAAAATATCCTCTTCGGGATTTCACTGCCGTTTTCATTTCCACATTTGTCACTGCACCTTTAACTATCCTTCTCAATATTTCTATCAAAAGAATGGAAATGAAAACCAATAATTTTGATTCCTTTGCAGATGTATATAAAGTGTCCTCCTTTTTCTTTTTGGAACTGCTTTATTATGTTAATTTTTTTTTTATTAATAATTAAAAAATATGAACTAGGGCAAAATGACAATGAAACCTATAATACTAATTTGAAATATGTTTGGATGTAAAATGAGAATGATTGAATCTCACTAGAGTATTATTTTTGTAGATTAAACATTAATTTAAAATAGACTAGCTAGGTCCAGCGAGCAATGTTCATTATCGACTAACCTGTTTGGGTAATTTGCTGCTAATTATGATTAGTAGGATAATTCAAAATTTACTAAGACTAATTTCACCTACGTACCTAGTGTTTCTCCTTTTTAGACAACTAATTAGTGTTAGTCACGTAAATCACTGTTTTTAATTTGTCCCAACTGGTGGTTCCAAGAACGAAGTAGAGCCATCTTTTGGGCCTATTTTGTACAAGAGGCCAACTTCTTTTGGGCCTTATCGTTGTAGTTAGCGCTATAACCAAAACAGGTCATTAGAAGAATGCCTTATTTTTAAAGTGGACTTAAATTTTTGCCCTTCAACATTTTAAGTAACAAAAGATAAAAACCACCACTAATACTTTAAAAAAGAACTCATAAGGCAAAAAGAAGTTATGCCCATAAGGCATAAGTTCAATTTTAGAACAATATACCTTAAGAAACTCAAACTTAAAGTTCAGTTTTAGAACAACATATCTTAAGAAATTCAATTAATGTTTTATAAGGCACTAACATATGGGTTTTTTTTTTTTTTTCCTTGGGGCATAAGTTTAAAATGAACTTCTTAAGACAAAACTTGTGGCTTGGGGCATAAGTTCAGTTTTAAAATATTATGTTTTAACAGGTTTATATTTTGAACTTATGCCTTAGACATAAGAGCATAACTTCTGCTTTACATGACATAACTTGTCCCTAGTGATTTGTGTTTTATATTAAGGGTGTAAATGTCTACTTGCAAATTAGATAGCATTGAACTTATACCCATATTGCAAAGGGAAATTAAGTCATAGAGGTTGTTCTTGGAAAAAGATGTAATCAAATTAGGGCATCTTACATAAATCTCATTACTTTAGATTTCAATTACTAAGATTCCCGATAGTTTGTAATATTACTTTTTATACCATATTTTGGTCTCGAGATACATGTATCATTGATGGCAAGATACATGTATCCAATCGTTTTAAAAGCTGAGATACACAATTTATTAATTTGAATTAAAGGGGTTGTAACTTATTTCCTTAATTAAAGGACTAATTGTTGACTAATTAACAACTCAATAAATTTATAGGATCTTGAGTATCATCTCTAACAAATATTCCTAAAACAACGAAATCATAAACCTAATTAATTTTGTTATTAGACTCTTCATCTTCTTCATCGGCTTGAATCATTAATGGCAAGATACATGTATCCAACAGTTTTTAAAGTTGAGATACACCATTTATTAATTTGATTTAACATCTTCATCTTCTTCATCAACTTGAATTATTAATGATGAGATACATGTATCCAAGCCAAGATACACGATTTATTAATTTGGATTAACCTCTTCATCTCTTCTTCATCAGCTTGAATCATTAATGACGAGATACATGAATCATTAATGACGAGATACATGTATCCAAGCTGAGATACGCGATTTATTAATTTGGATTAACCTCTTCATCTTCTTTATTGGCTTTAATCATTAACGGCGAGATACATGTATCCATCAATTTTTAAAGGTGAGATACACGATTTATTAAATTGAATTAACTTTTAACAAGAATCATTTGATTTTGTGAACAGTCAACCATTAAAATAGTTGAGAAACAACAAAAACAAATAATGTAAAAACCTGCACATGGCTGCATCGACGTCCGACGACTCGTCGGAGTAGGGAGGAAGTATTTAATGTAAATTGAACTGAAACAAGTAATTGGAAGAATTGCAGAGAAGAAGAAATGCCTAAAAAGTAGAGAACAAAGAAGAAGTGTAGAAAATTCTTGTTTAGAAGGATGGTTGCCTCTTTGCCTTCTAAAATGTTATACCAAAGCTATAATCACACTTTAAGCAAACAGATAGTGCACAACATTACATTCATAATGCGGTTATATGAAAACGCAAAGTTTTGCCATTTTCGAGTTCTTTTTCGGATTGAGGGTGGAATCCGATAAGGGGTGGGGGTGGGGGAAGAGATATTGTTGGGGGAGGAGACTGAAGGAGGTTGAATTGTTAAAGCATCTTTAATTAAGGAGTTTAAATTTTAAGATAATTATTCAATACCATATTTAAGGAATTTGTGTATATGATTTAATTTTTTAAAATATATAGTATAATTATTAAAATGTAGTATTATGAGTGATATTTTTAAACTATAGGTAAAATATGTATATATAGTAGTTAAGTATGCCTAATTACCTAGTTTATCCATCAAATTATTAACAAAGCCAATACCATGTTGGGCCACACTTATATGAGCCCAACTTGGATGAAATTTGATACTATTCTTTGCTTCAGCGAAACATGTACTTTCTATTTTAAAACACAAAACATGAAAATAGCTTCTTATTTTTACTCCTTAGTTTTAGTACAATTTGAAGGCGAAATTTTGGAATATTGATAAAATTATCATTGTGTGATTTATAACTCACGAATTGAATTGTGGGGTCTGCCATTCACACTTCCCGAGATAAATTCCCCACATCATATTTTTTTAGGTGCGATTTTTCTTTGAATCCGGCATGAATAAATAATGCTTTGTGCATTGAATTGTCTTTTTTCACGCTTAAATATATTTAAATAGAATATGGGGCCACTTCCGTTATATGTGTCTCACCAACTTTTCTTTTGAAAAAAGCATCTTAATGTTCTAACTGCACAATTTAGAAAAGAGATATTGACTTGTTGGATATGCATTTACATTAGATTACCGTCTTCTTTGGACGGACGCGTATTCTTTTATTTTTGCGTGCTATTCGTACGGAAATTATAAATGTTTATCTAAGATAGCTCATACTTCACATCACATAATTCTAATGATTTATACTCCTTAGTCCTCACCCACAAATGTTTTCCATAATTTTTTATTAGAAATGAGTTCCAGATTCCATTGCACGTTTGGTAGAGTTCAAATTGTTTAATTTACATAATAGATATAACTTTTTCATAAGAAAAATATTAAATATCATTTGCAAAAAAAAAAATTATTAAGAGAAAAAGTTATTAGAAGAAATTTGATATACCTAGAGTACTACTTCGCAAGAAAGATTAAATGCATTTGTTATATGAATTATTGATTGAAAAATAATTATTAAAAGAATCCAATTATAAAAAAATATACAATTTTGCATCTCAAGAAATTTAAAAAGTAGACTTTATAAAAAGAAGGGAAAAAGGACAAATATATCCTCGAATTATCATAAATGGTATGCAGATACCTTAAATATTTTTGGGATATTGGTGCCCTGTAAAAAACTAAAGCATATATGCCCTTCACTCTAATGGAAGACTAAATAGGGAAACGTGACACAATCTTATCCTTCGATCCGGTATATTAAATATCGGATCGATGGATAACATTATGACACGTGTATATCCGTTAGTATAAAGGGTATATATGCTCTGGTGTCCCAAAAGTATGAAGGATATCTCTGCATCTGTCTGATTACAGGGTATATATATCCCTTTACCCTAAAAGAATATTAATTTTTCTTAAAAGTGTAAGGTTTCATTTGATTTTATGCAAACCACTTGTGTTTGAGCAGTTGATCATTGCACGTAAGATAAGATCTAAAATATTATAATTGATTTTGCTAGTTTGCTTACTAAGAATGGTGATTTGTTGAAAGAATGAAAAGGAAGGAAGAAATGGGTTTTTAATTTGGAAAGTTTGGTATTCTTCTATGTTTTTGTTAAATAAAATGCTTGCAATGGAACCTACTTTTAGATTTTTTTATTTTTTTTTTTGTAAAAATAAGAATAAAAGTAAAAAACAATGCTGCATTTTTTAATGTTTTTTCTCAAAAAAAGGTCGACTACAAGAAATGAATGTAGTAATTGGGAATCAATCTCTCCACCTCATAGTGGAAAACAAACACTCAAACCAATAAGCCATCCAATTATTTGTGATCATGGGTTCATTTAGTTGCTATTTAATATATTTTACAAATTATACAAGTAGTTATATCGAATTTTATCGGATGACCACGGATTCAGATGACCCATTTTTTGTACTTAAATTCGCCCCTGTTTATACTCCTTAGTCCTCACCCACAAATGTTTTCCATAATTTTTTATTAGAAATGAGTTCCAGATTCCATTGCACGTTTGGTAGAGTTCAAATTGTTTAATTTCCGACATAATAATTGTGTCGCATGAAAAAACAAAGGGGAATATATATTTATATGAGAAAATATATAAATAAATATAATCATTTATAATTTAAATATACATATAATTCTATTGCACAACATCTCCACAATTATCTCAACATCCTACACCCAAAAAAGATAAAATGACCAAAGTTTCAGAAAACTCCTAACATGTATAATCTCAAAAACATAATTAAAACAAGATATTGTCCACCGTCCGCTAATTTTCTCCTTTTATGAGTTGTTTGTTGGTGGATTAAGAAATAAAATTTTTGAATAAAATGTGAAATTATTTAATTACGCATTTGATCGATAGAAAAAGGGATAACAATCATAAAATGTACTAATATAATAGCATTAGTTATTCCATATATATTTTTTTTTATCGCATTTCACTAACCAAACGATCCATTAGCATACGTGAGCCACCTTCTTGTAGTTGTCACGATTACTAAAAAAAATTGATCTAAAATATTTATACATAATTATATTTTGGAAGAGGATTAGCCTCTTCACCTACTCCCTTCACCAATCTCTCAAGTGGGGGCCACAAATTCAATATTCTATAATTGAAATTTACCTGTAAAATAAAAAAAATAAAAATTAAAAGTAGTTGGTGAAACCACTTTGAATAAAAACACCCAAATCACTGCAAAATTTTCATACCAACTCCCAATATACCCGCCCGCCACCTACTCCAAGCTACCGGGAAAAATGGCGTCGGAGGCTCCGGCAACGGCAGTTAACTACTGGGGCGATATGCCGGAGGAAGATTACTATGCCTCTCAAGGAGTGCGCAACTCCAAATCTTACTTCGACACACCCAACGGCAAGCTCTTCACTCAATCATTTCTCCCACTAGACCCAAATGTGTCTCCTAAGGCCACTGTTTACATGACCCACGGATATGGCTCCGATACCGGTTGGCTATTTCAGAAAATATGCATTAGTTACGCAAGTTGGGGTTATGCTGTGTTTGCCGCAGATCTGCTCGGACACGGCCGCTCCGATGGAATCCGATGCTACGTTGGAGACTTGGAGAAGACCGCTGCTACTTCCTTGTGCTTTTTCAAGAGCGTGAGGAATAGCGATGAGTACAAGCATTTGCCGGCGTTTCTGTTCGGGGAATCTATGGGTGGGCTTGCTACATTGCTTATGTACTTACAGTCGGATCCGGATACTTGGACCGGGTTGATCTTCTCCGCCCCGCTTTTCGTCATTCCCGAGCCTATGAAGCCTTCTAAGGTACCTTTTAGCAACTATTCTGTTTATTTAATTGTTTCTCAGTACATTCTAACCTGTTACACCATATTTTTATGCTAATTTATCAGTGCGATCACTTTTATCTGCTCATACATTGATGACTTATTCGACATAGTAATCCTTCCCGGCAGCGGTGGAGGCAGGATTTTTGTCGAGGCGATTCATAAAACCAGAGAAACAAACACGCCAAAAGCTAAAAACATTAGAAACTACTGTAGCTAGCAGGAATTTAATCTACTTCGTATAATAAGAGAATTTGAACCCTTTACAGTTGAGCTAAACTTTTGGTTTGTTTCAAGGTGATCCTACATCTGATATATATATATATACATAAACAAAAATTTAGCCGTGTAATTTTCCAACGAAGGAGAAGGAGGTGCGGTAGATCAGCAATGCTTCCTAAATTGATCATACTCTTCAAATTTTGTTGTTTGATTTTATTAAACTCTGTTCGTGGACCTTGAGTTGTTACTCTCTTCGGGTCTAATTTGTTCAAACAAAACAAATTTTATGATAGAGGTTCACAAAGCTTAGCTAGTTAGAACTTAGGACTAAGAATCCTTGTGTCATTGGTTCGAATCCACTTCTAAGCGGATGAAGGGTCTAACAGACACATTTGTGGCAGTGAACTAGATTCTGAATTCAAATGAAAGAGTATTTTAAACATGTAATCCCTGTGATTCATAAGAAATACTTACTGATTTAAGAGAGACATTACTGTGGAAGGCCAGTAAGATCTTAATTGACAGCTGATCTTTGTTCTGTAGTGGCATAAGTATGTTAATGCTAAACTTACTCTGTATGTATTTAGTTGAACTCCTGATGAGGAATGCTAAATCCGCCTAATGTGAATTGATCAAATTGTCAGTCTTAAATTATACTCGTACTACATATTAATTCACATTTTGAGAATTATATTTAGATTTCAGAAAGTTCATAATTTTAATGATATATTTGAAAATCATGACTTAAGTTACTTCAATCAACTCTTTGGAAAAGAAGGGGACTATAATTTCTGGTGAAGGAAATATCAATAATGAGAGCTTTACTTTTCAACACATAGGTACATTTATTCATGTATGGACTGCTATTTGGATTTGCCGATACATGGGCTGCCATGCCGGACAACAAAATGGTGGGCAAGGCTATCAGGGACCCTGAAAAACTGAAAATAATCGCAAGCAATCCCAGGAGATACACCGGGAAACCAAGGGTTGGAACTATGAGGGAGATTGCCAGGCAATGTGAATACGTCCAAAACAATTTCCACAAGGTGACTGCTCCATTTTTGACAGCGCATGGTACCTCGGATGGTCTTGCATGCCCTACGGGCTCTAAATTGTTGTATGAGAAGGCAAGCAGTGAGGACAAGACCCTCAAGATTTACGATGGAATGTATCATTCTTTGATCCAAGGGGAGCCTGATGATGCTGTCGCTATTGTTTTAGCTGATATGAGGGCTTGGATTGATGAGAGGGCTGAGAGGTATGGTCCAAAAATCAATGGCTCCGCATAATACTCTTCAACTTTGAACTCTGCTTAATCCATGTATTCTTTGGTGCTTGACCACAAATTTGATAGTTGAGCGGACCACATTTGGCGAACTATATCCTTAACAGAAAGCATAGTAATTTTAATTATTATTCGTCCACGATATTCTCTCTACTTGTTGATTGAATATGCTACTGTTTCAATGTCTGGTAATATTGTAGTTGGTTGAAAATGTGATGTATGAAGTAAGAGGGTTGGCAATTGGTAGAATTCCTATTTCTGGTACTTCAAAAAGACTCAACGCAATGTCATTTTCAGTTACCTACTTGTTAGATTTTAGAGATCAACTAAAGGCATCTTTTGACATTTCGATAACACATGGCGACTACTATGCTTTTCTTTCATGTCTGGTGGAATTGGAAACATAATAATCAATAGGTAGGTAGAAGCAACATGGGACCTTATTCTGGTAATTTTTACACTACGACAGCCCAACAAACAAACAGCAACAATAACAATAATGAAAACTTTAATTGAATTTCTTACCAAATTTAGGTCAATATAATCAAGGTATGATCTGTATGTAATTCATATATACACATTATACATTAATTATACATCAACAACGTCTAGGCGGGTAAAACAAAATTTTAGGCACCCAAGCTAAAATGATAGGATTCCCACAAATTTGTAGATAGCACCAATTATAGGCATCCACGAAATTGTCTCCTTTAAAGAATAGGAAAATGTTGAGTATAAGGAAAATGGCATGTGGAGTGCAAGGCAAGGCTATCATTGCAGAGCACAAAAACAAAAAAAAAATTGGAGTAATGTAGAGAATGTGCTTACCAATAAGGTCCCCACTTCCCACTCTTCAACAAAAATCATGCAATTCACAACCCTAAGCAACACTTTCTAAAATATGGTTGAATATATGGATAACTAATTAAATTTTATTAGACATTCTAATTATAAACGTGATCACATTTTTCTATTGAATGTTATTTAGACCTTTGCGTGTATTGTCAAATAACCATTAAGTAGACAAGTTAGTCACATATTTATTACTCTCAATAATTTTAAAATCTCATGCATGTTTCAATTGATGTTAATACATATAATTATATAAGAAAATATATTTTATGTAATTAACTATTTATATAAAAGATACTAAAGCACACACGCAAAACCTTCTCTAAAATATGAATTGAAAAAGTCTACATAGTTCATTATGTGTTTATGTGCTTAATTTTATCAGTGATAATTTGAATTAAATTAATTGAAAATTTTGAAGAATTTGTTGATGTATTCAACCTTCTAAAAGTAAAATAGTAAAACCTTATATCTAAGTCTTGTACTCAATCATTCCCCATTTCCATTCATGCCCATGCTCATTATTTTAGCTAATGGACATCTAAGTAAAATTGAGAACTTCAAATTATAACATATGCGAATTTATTATAAATATAATTCTACAATTTTGTAGACATATATAGTAATTCAAACTACATGAAAATGATATGCCCGAATCTTTATTCAATATCTGTCATTTTTCCTTGTTCTACTTTTTCTATCATCTCATCCATAAAGAACATTTTATGGGTGGCCTAAGTATACACATTGAAGTTACCAATTTCAAAACAAAAAAAAAAAAAGTATACATTTGGTCCATTTTTGTCTCAATTTTTTTTGAGCATTCAGGAGTAGTATTCTCAGGTCCATTATTTAGTATTGTTTGAATTGGATTCTGGATAACAGTATTTTGTTTCTTTTTCAAAATTAAATTTGATTCTTAGTCCAATTGAGACATCTACTCAACAATTTGACCCTTGACCCAAACATTTGGTCGATTCACTTAGGGTCAATATAGTTGCTCCTAAATGATCAACAATCAGCTGCACCATTTCGAAAAGACATCGGTCACAAGTTTATTCCTTCCCTCAAGTTGGGGACCGCTCATGTTTCTATCTTTCTTTCGCTATAAAAAATCAAATTCTGATAGACAATTAATGACATAATCTTTAAAAGTTTTTGACAATTTCGGATTCATGTGTAACTTTTTTATATATCTCACACAATTGACATTAATTACGTACTAAATTAAAAAAATCCGTCCAAATATATACGTAAGTCGGAGGGAAAATTGGGATGAGATGATTGGAGTTCATTGGACGCAAAAGGAAGTGCAAACAAAAATGGAGGGTACTTATTGTACATAAGGTAACGTGTATAAATGAACCGTTAAAAAATGAAACGGGTCACGTGTATTGGGCTTACCTTTTGAAAGTCTGGAGGAGGTGACGGTGATTGATTTTGATATTATTTTGGCCCCAATTTGCAACAATGAATGAAAAGCACCGGCCTTTAACTGCTTGTGTGAACCACAAATCTGGAGAAAAAAAGAGAGTTTGTCACAACGAATATGTGTGAATGAACTTTTGGGCCAACTTGTTATCGTCTTTCACCCTTAAATATCTGATCGTACTTTTCTAAATCCATGAGATATCTAATAACATTATGTATCAGATAATACCGTCCATTAATATAAAGACTACCTTTATAACTGTTAATGTTACAACGTTATTCCTCGTTCCTTTTGGAAAACTGGCACCTAAGAACTATTAAATTTAACATAGGAATCAATACAATATATTAATGACCAGAATATTATCAGCTTGTGATAATATAAAATATTAGAAATGAGTATTTTATGATTATTCTCGACAATATTGTTACCTCTCCAAGTTCAAAGTCTACACGTGTGGCACATAAAACGAAATAATCCCATTTTCAAAGGGCCAGAGATGGAATAGTGTAGTACAGTAAATTGTGTTAAAATATTGATACCAAATCTTTAGGATTTTGTATTTGTTTTTGTTGTCATATGTTTAACTTTACGTATCCAAAAATAAATAATTAAAGTGTTACACACTTCTTGCACATGCTAATGTTGGGGCACCTATAATTGATACGTTGAAAATTGAAATAGTTATAAATAAGACTTCTAATAAATTTTGAATCAATTTCAAATATTTTATCATGTCTTTAGGTGGTCTTACATAGCTTATACTTCATCTTTCTATTATTTGTTGATCTCACTTTGCCTCTTTATTTAAGAATTGTAAAATTTAAATTTATTAAGTTGATATAAACACTTTTAATTAAGTCAAATTTGTTTACAAGTCACGTCTCATGAGGTTTAGTGTGAACGTATTAAAACGTAGGTAATTGTTAGGTTACTATTATGAATATTCCTATTAAACATGTCTGACTAATATTTGTTCAAAATACTGCCATTTCAAACATTACTTTATTCAACAAACAGAAATACAACCAATAAAATAAACGTGTTCATTTCGTTAAAAAATCTACTGTTGATCATCTTTTTCCCAATATAGCTTGTCCCCATTATTAAAATTTCTTTCTATTTGGGTGTACATCAACTTATTTTACCAGACATAACTCTATTTTGTCTGGACAACCTATTTCTCATACGATAGAAATATCTTTTAGAGAAAATGGTCAACACTTCTCTCTATACCAAATCTCAACTACACTACACACTTCTAACTCACTCTATTACCTCCTTCACTCATATTTCTCTATTTTATACACACTTAAAAGGTCACACCCAGATTTGTGGTAAGTAATGGGCTGCACGCGCGATGCCACTTAAATATATTGTATTTTTTTTATTAAAATATTATTATTCTACTTTTTTTATTCTATTTCTCTTTTATATTTGTTTTCTTTTCTATTTCAGCCCTTTCTTCTTTTCTTTTTCCTTTTCTTTGATTACAAATTTTTTGCCATTAAAGTGAAAATTCCAAGTTCTGTTTCTAAAACCTCAAAAATTTTAGTTTCTTAATCTTTGTTTGAATTATTTTAAGAGAAGTTCTCAATTTTCTTATACAAGCCAATCTTGAATTTTGAGAAAATTCAAAATTCAAATTAGAGACCTAAATAAGAAATTAGAGTAGATTACAAAACCCTAAATTCAAAATTTGAAGTAGAAATGAACATTAACAACTAAACCCTACTTAATATTGAGAGGAAATTGTGAAATTTTTTATAAAAGGAACAAGGGTTAATGTTGGGGAAGAAGAAATAATGGTTTATTTAAAGGTGGGAAGATGATCATTGTTCAAAATACTGCCATTTCAAACATTACTTTATTCAACAAACAGAAATACCTCTCCAATAAAATAAACGTCTTCATTTCGTTAAAAATCTACTGTTGATAAAATTTTTCCAATATAAAGTTGTCCCCATTATTAAAATTTCTTTCTATTTGGGTGTACATCAACTTATTTTACCAGACATAACTCTATTTTGTCTGGACAACCTATTTCTCATACAATAGAAATATCTTTTATTAGGACAACCTAATTTTAATTTAAACGATTAAATTATCATGTCAATTTGACGTTAATACAAGTCTTTCGAATATAAAAGAAGAGGAAGCATCCAAATTCATTACTTTAACAATATTTAGAATTTTTTAAAAATAGAATATTCAACAAAAATTGGTAAAAAAGTGTTGAATGAAAATTGTACTCCAATACTAATTCCAGAAAAAAATGGGATTTGCTGCGTGTTGTGTTCAGCAACGACTGCGAATGGGACATTTTACTTCTATATGACCAGAAATAGATTGCTGTTTACAAAAAGTGCACGTCCCTTTGAGAAAAAAATATCTATGAAAGGGCCATTTTATTAATTGTGACACTTGAGGGGTCACCTTGAATGAGTTTATATGTTTTTTTCGGATGACATAATTTTCATCATGTTTGTTAGGCTAGTTTTCGGGTATCTTAATTAATTTTATAAAATATCTCATATCTTTCTTAAAAAAAATTACTAATATTAAACAGATGAAAAGAAATTACTTAATTAATTTCAAATTTTTTCTTTTAATTTCTCCTTCCCCACGCCCATCCAACAACCCCAGACCCCAGCCATATAAATGAGAACTAAATTAAAATTTTTGCACCAATTTCCAAGTTGAAAAGTTGTTGAGTGCGGTTAGCAAAGTGTGCATATGCACAACTTGTCACAGAGAATGTAGCATTCTACCCTACCTTCAAAAACAATTTTCCTTTAATACTCACTCCGTTCCTTTTTAGTTATCAGAGAATTTTTTAAGAGTCAAACTATATGAATTTTGATTAACACTTTAAAATATAACTTTTCATTATATTGATATGGAAAAAAATTACAATTTATAGTACTTTTTGTATAATATTTAAATATCTAAAATTTTATTTTAAAATCTTAATTAATGTAATCTAGTTTAGCTTTGAAAATTAATCTAACTAACTCTAGAAAAAGGTAACATGACAAGTATAAAAAAGAACGAAGAGAGTACTATTAACAAATGTTTAACAATTATAAAAGCAAATTAGGTAATAAAGTACTCCCTACCTCTCTATTTATAATTTTAGAGATATGAAAAAAATTTATAATATTTCAAAGTTATTCTTTAAAAAATATATTTTTATAGACTTTTTGCCAAATAAACAAAATTTAATAGAGATAAAATAATATAAGTGAGTCAAAATTGGGACAGAGTCACAGAGGGGAGTATTAGTTTTTCTTTACTGTATTTTTTCTTGTCTTCAGTCTCTTTCAAGGTTTTTAGTTGTTGATGACATATTTATACACAGTAGATTTTTGCATCTTTTTTCTTGAGAACCTTTCTCTCCCAAAATCATCTTCATTCCCAACCTTATCTCTCCCTTTCTCTCATGTTTACCTGTTGAAAAAGCTCAAATAATTAGATTTCTTGAACTTGCAGAGTTAGTGATAGAGAAAAATAGAGCAAATGGAAGCTGTTTTACAAACAAAAGGGCTTCTTTCTCTTCCTTCCAAGCCCAAAATCAGGGCATTTTACCCAATACCTCAAGGGGGTCTAAGGCATAGATTCAATTCTCTCAAACCCAAATCCCTTGAAGGGTTATCTCTATCTTCTGATGGGTTCCAAAAAGTTCAAGGCTTTTCAACAAAGCCACAATTGGTTGGTCAAAAGAACAGATTTTCCCCAATTTGCAGGGCAGAGGCTGCTGCTGCTGCTGCTGATGGTTTTGAAGAAAAAGAGTCACCTAAGTTCATGGGGATTGAAGTTGTGACCCTCAAGAAAATTATTCCACTTGGGGCAATGTTCTTTTGTATTCTCTTCAATTACACAATCCTCAGAGACACTAAGGATGTATTGGTTGTAACAGCAAAAGGGTCAAGTGCTGAGATTATCCCTTTCTTGAAAACATGGGTGAATTTGCCTATGGCTGTGGGATTCATGCTGTTGTACACAAAGTTGGCTAATGTGTTGTCAAAGGAGGCTCTTTTCTATACAGTTATCCTTCCCTTTATTGCTTTCTTTGGGGCATTTGGTTTTATTTTGTATCCCCTTAGCAATTACTTTCACCCCACAGCTCTTGCTGATAACCTTCTAAACATTTTGGGTCCAAGGTTTCTTGGGCCAATAGCTATATTAAGGATCTGGAGTTTCTGCTTGTTCTATGTCATGGCTGAACTTTGGGGAAGTGTGGTGATTTCAGTGCTTTTTTGGGGTTTTGCTAATCAGGTAAATATACGATCATCCTTTGTAGATCCTTTTTAATAACTGATTACTATTCTTATGTAGGTGGCATAACTTGTTACATTCTATTTATATGCTGTTTTGTGAACTAGTAATCATTTCATAGCTTATGTAATGATTTCTTGATCAGTCCATGTTGTCAGATTCTTATATTGATTTAAAGAGTAGAACATAGTATTTGGACTTTTCAGCTTATTGTTTATCCAATGGAATCTTGAAACTGCTTCCCTTTAGGGTGATATGAACTATCTTTAAACTGACATGTTGGGAACAGGCTAATGTAGGATTAGAAGGTACAACAGTCTTCCTTCAGTAGTTTTTCTGGTAATGGATATTGGCTCCCAAAACCGGGTTAGAAAGGGTGCATGGTTATGCTTGTATGTGCTGGTTAATAAATTTTTTCATTTGGGAGTTCAGAGGTTGATCTAGCTTTAAGGTGGGAGACTGTCCTGTTTATTGTGCAATTTTGCTCATAAATTGCTAATATGTCGGTTGAACTCCTTCGTCATTGTTTTGCATCCCATCTATATTTTTATCTCTTCATTGTAGCGAGTTATAAAAGCGTTTGGGCATTGATTTTGGATCAGATTTTGAAAATTTATCTTCAATCATCTGTTTAGGCATGAAATTTGATCAAATTTTGAAAATCTGATCTTCAAATATTTTCTAGTTCCCAAAAACTGGTAGCACCAGTTTTTAGAGAAATTTCACTTCCACTCACAAAAGTTCAATTTTTTCCCCAAATGAAATGTCCAAACATAACTTCAAGTTCCAAATATCACAACTTCAAAAACTCAAATTTTCAAGTTTCAACTTCAAAATCTTTGGCCTAATGGGAGCTAAGGTTTCAGTCTATCACTTGCACTTTCCTTTTCCATTTGTTCGAATGGCCAGTTATCAACTTGGTCAAATAATTTATGCGTCATCAGTATCCGTGCTTGAGCTTTATTTGAGAAAGCACTGTTATTATGCTGCCTTTAAATATTTTCGATGCTTTTATTTTGCAGATTACTACAGTTGATGAGGCTAAAAAATTCTATCCTTTGTTTGGACTTGGAGCAAATGTTGCTCTTATTTTCTCTGGCCGTACAGTGAAGTACTTCTCGAATTTAAGAAAATCATTGGGTCCTGGAGTTGATGGTTGGGCCGTCTCCTTGAAAGCAATGATGAGCATTGTAGTGGGGATGGGTGTTGCGATCTGTTTCATTTACTGGTGGGTGAATCGCAATGTTCCTCTACCAACCCGTAGCAAGAAGAAGAAGGTAAACCTCTTTTACTTTAAAGGATCACATTTGCTGTTGTTATTATCATTTTCTGACAAAAATGTATTTTTGCAGGAGAAACCTAACCTGAGCACGATGGAGAGCTTGAAAATTTTAGCCTCTTCAAAGTATATCAGGGATCTTGCAACATTAGTCGTAGCATATGGGATTAGTATCAACCTTGTTGAGGTTACATGGAAATCGAAGCTCAAAGCTCAGGTACATTTTTACTAGGTGGTATGCGTTTTTATATGTTAACCTTAGTTTACCTCTCATTTTAACATGAAGCATCTTTTTCACACTCTGCCCTTTGCTAACTCTGCAGTTCCCAAGCCCGAATGAATACTCTTCCTTCATGGGTGACTTCTCTACTGCTACCGGGATAGCAACTTTCACGATGATGCTGTTAAGTCAGTGGATCTTTGACAAATATGGTTGGGGAACAGCGGCTAAGATAACACCGACAGTCTTGCTTCTTACTGGAGTTGGATTCTTCTCCCTGATTTTGTTTGGTGACCCCCTTGCTCCTACCCTTGCTAAGTTTGGGCTCACTCCTCTTCTAGCAGCTGTTTATGTGGGTGCAATGCAAAATATTTTCAGTAAGAGTGCAAAGTACAGTTTGTTTGATCCTTGCAAAGAAATGGCCTACATTCCTTTGGATGAGGACACCAAGGTATATACTAATTTACTGCGTCTTAAAATTGTATTGAACCAGTGCTTCTATCAGAACTCAGATGTGCCAAATTGGTTATGCGTAAATATATCCGTGCTTTCTAGGAATTGAATGTATGAAACATGTACAGTCATAGCTTTTGTATTGCATGTCCACTTGTATTTATTTGTGATGGTATATGTGACGGACAAGTACCTGTCTGGACTTCTCTAACCGGAAAACGGAGATGTTACTTCACATTCATTTGTTACCTGAAAGTTAAGGTCAATTATTTTCTTATAACAGGTTAAAGGGAAGGCAGCAATTGATGTTGTCTGCAATCCACTGGGAAAGTCCGGAGGAGCCTTGATACAGCAGTTCATGATTTTGAGTTTTGGTTCGCTTGCCAACTCAACTCCCTACCTTGGAGGTGTGCTCCTAGTAATTGTCCTTGCATGGTTGGCAGCAGCCAGGTCTTTAGATGGCCAATTTACTGCTCTGCGTCGTGAGGAAGAGATCGAGAAGGAAATGGAGAGAGCAGCAGTGAAGATTCCTATTGTGTCACAAGATGAAAGTAGAAATGGTTCTATTACAAGTGACTCGTCCTCACTGAATCCCACGGGAGGTGACTCAGCGGATGCTTCGACTGAACCCTCCTCGCCAAGGAATCTGTAATATCATTGTTGGCACATCACCTGCAAATCAGGAGAAATATGAAAAGGGAATAGAAATATGTATGTTGGTAGCAGTTTCAACTATTGAATGAAGTTTCCAAGAATTTCTTGGTCGTAGGAATTACTTCTTACTAGATAGAAATAAACAAAAATAGAAGACAAGAATGTTACTGACTTGACAACCCTTAGATGTTGTAAGCTTATTGCTCTCTTTGAGTTCTTTGATTACATGATATGAAAATGCTATTACCCGAAACTTTTTTTTTTTTTTTTTTTTGTTAAATACATGTGTAAATCTCCAATATATTTATTTGATACATACATACTTAATCAGATACACTGATAGTAACTAGATACATATAATTGTATCTCAAATATGTGTCAAATACATCAATTGTGCCTTTTGACCTCTTATTTGCCTCCACCGTTCCAGGTGGTTTCTCCATTGAGTGATAAACAACTTGTACAGAACATTAATTGCAATTTTCTAGAGCTATTGTATGGATTCCGATTGTTGACATGAACTACACTCAACTTTTTAGTAGTAACATCCAGAGCAAGTAGTTTCAGCTCAATCTGACTATTAACGAAGCGAACATGGAAAAATTGAATTTTTTTTTTTTGTGTTCCTTCTTATCGAACACACCTTGTCTTCACCATCCTCCTACACAACTCATCTTCACCCACACCTGCCTCCTCACTACAACTCACATATTATATACGAATGCTTTTAGGATTATACTTTGTATTTACATATCAAACACAAGAAAATAAGTACGAAATTAATTATTTTTTTAGGAAATATTTTTCATGAAAAAACATTTTCCTTCTTTCCGAGCACACATTAGGTAATTAGGATTCTTCAAAAAGTACATTTTTTTATCCACATTAACAAAGAAACCAACAGCTCACTCATTAAATGCCGGAAATGAATCACAACGGTAATTGGTACTACCATGGAGGTAACATCATCTTCAAAACTTTCCATACAAATTGGAATCATCGCATAATCCTAAATGATGCAAACCGTTACTATTGTAACATCGTCCATTCACTACAATTTTATCCTATCACCACAAGTATCATCTGCAATAAATATAATAAAATTAACCCATGAAAATATGATATGTCCAAACTCGTTCAAATTTGGGTGGGTGAGTCATGCATTTATCTATTAATTCAACATATTTGATTCTCGTAAAATTGCATAATTTGTCCTTCAAATAGATTGATCTTTAATTTTTGTCCATTAAATGAGCTGGTCTTCTAATTTTTTTTCTCTTTAACCATCAAACTCATGCCCAATAGGACATAACTTCTTTAGAAGCTGAAGTCATACCTGAATATAACGTAACTTGTGAATATTATGGTTACTTAAATATAAACTTTTGTCCCGCAAAAAAAACTTGTTGGTCACTAGGGACAAAAGTGCAAATG
This sequence comes from Solanum pinnatisectum, assembly GCA_035578085.1. NCBI lineage: Eukaryota > Viridiplantae > Streptophyta > Magnoliopsida > Solanales > Solanaceae > Solanum > Solanum pinnatisectum. Next base: position 52,668,689 of record CM069078.1, on the reverse strand, counting down.
ACCCTTTGAACCTCCCATTTAGCCCATTTGAATATTGGGCTAATTTGTTTTAAATATAGTAACATACTTTCATGACAAACCTTATTTAAAATATCTTCTCCTTTGTTTGTTATATAGCCACAACAAAATGATTTCTTTTTCATCCTAGTTTTATTTTGTAATTAAGCAAATGATAAGAAATACAAGAATATCAATTAAAATTTGGTAGTATTGAACGCTCACGCCTATGACTTATCATTTATTCCATCTTAATCCAACTATGTAAGTCTAAATAATTTCACTTAATCTATTTTGATCTGCCTAAATTCAGTTTAACCCGCTCGCCCATTGGATATTCCTCACAACACTATGTAGCATAGTCCCAATTGTGTTTCCGCCGTACTTTTCCCAGCACATGATAGCCAAATTGCCAGCAAGAAAAAGAGAGAGAAACAAATTTAGAAGCCAATGGTGTGAGCAGAGCAATTAATGGGCGGAGGTGAAGAGGAAGGAAGACAAGTAAAATTAATGCTAATATTCCGTTGAGTAAATAGTGACATATCATGGCCGTTTCTCTGCTGAATAGAGAACAAAATTCATAAAACTCCTCCACGAGAAAGGAAAATGACTTGCACTTTATCATTTTAATTTGTCTTCACTACTCTCCCACACCTTCCCCTTTATTCTTTTTGCCATCCCTCCTCTTCCTACCACACTCATGTTCAAGCCACTAACGGTCAACAACTACATCTTACCAAATCTTCACTACAAAAACTACTTTCCAAAGTTGAAGCGCATTCAGAATTTAAATTTAGTGAGTTTATGAATTTTTAAAGTACATATTATGTATGGAAATTCAAGTGTTGGAGCAACAATCGGCCAAGTTTATTTCATAACAAAGATAAATTAATTCGACTTGATGCTCCTTAATTTGATTGCTTTTCCAGGTAAATGCTGGTGTGGTTACTTCGGTCTTTAAGTTTCAATAATGCACTTCTCAACACATCAACGATTGAGGCAACCGGAACTACTTGACATTGGATACAAAATACAATAAGCTCGATTCACATCATTATGCTTAATAAAAAGAATGAGAAGCTAAAACAATGTGTTTTGAGGGTATAATTGTCAACAACAGATAAAAACAATGTTGTCAACATTACGTGGTGCTGTCACTCCCAACAGTTTTTTATCCACTTGAGGTAATAAGCCTCACATAACAACAAGAAAGGAAAAAAAAAACATCATTGGCCAGAAATCTTCTTTCATCTATATGAATTACTACTAGCTAGTGTATGTATGTTCACACAAACTCCAAAAATGATGAAACTATCACCGGAATCGGTTAATCTTACCGGAAAATCCACGCATTTCTCGGCTGAATGTTGGTTCGACGACACATGTATCCTCGACATGGACTACTTTGTCAAGACACTTTCTGGCATTAAAGCCAAAGGTGTCCGTCCTGAACTCATTGGCTCAATTATTACTCACTACGCTTCTAAATGGCTCCCTGACCTTTCTAACGACGAAGGTATTTATAGAAATTCTTTTTATACATATGTTAGTAGCTCAGTTAGTTGATTATCTGCTTTAATTTATAGGTTCAGAAGTTTTTATGGGCCCGAAAGATTTCGAGGACTCACCGGAAAGTGTAACGGCGATATGGATGAAGAAGAGGTTTTTCGTGGAAACATTAGTCGGAATTCTCCCGCCGGAGAAGGATTCGATTCCGTGCAATTTCCTTTTACGGCTGCTTCGGGTAGCGAATATGGTTCGGGTCGAGCCAAGCTACCGGGTCGATTTGGAGAAAAGGATATCATGGCAATTGGACCAGGCTTCATTGAAGGAGTTATTGATACCGTCATTTGTTCATACATGTGGGACATTATTGGATGTTGAACTTGTTCTTAGGTTGGTTAAGAGGTTTATGAATTTGGATGAAAGTGTAAGAAGTGGATCTGCTTTAATTAAAGTTGCTAAACTTGTGGATAATTACTTAGCTGAAGCTGCTGTTGATGCTAATTTGACATTGTCCGAGATTTTTGGACTTGCTGATGCACTTCCTGCCCATGCTCGTTCTACAGATGATGGCTTGTACAGAGCCATTGATACCTACCTCAAAGTAAGTGTAAAACTGTTTTTTTTTTTAGTTGAATTTAATTACAATAGTAACTCTTTGAACTTTCTTTTTTATAATATCCAAGTTGCGAGTTTAAGAAAAAAAAACTTTTCGAAACATACCAAAAGTATCTTTAGAATGTGTGACTTGAAAACATAACGTTGTTACTCACTTTGTCTCAATTGAAGTGTTTGCTTCTATATTTAGCAAGATTAAAGTACTATACATTTTTTTATTTATGACTATAAAATTCAGAAGTCTTTTTTTATTTTTTAAACTCTATATTCAATCAAACTCACTCACCTAACTTGGGACGAAAGGATTGTATGATATTGCTGTGACTAATGATATAAAATGAGCTTAATGAAGAACTGAAAATTCATATTGCCGACTCTAATTTGTTTGATATTGTCGTGTGTGTGACATTTTGTATGGCTATACAAAATAATTGATTACTCAAATGTGATATTCTTTTTCAAAAAAATTTATTTAATGCTAATCCATGAAAATATGGCAGACACATCCCGGGGTGTCAAAACAAGAGAGAAAAACTCTATGTAGATTGATCGACAGCAGAAAGCTGTCGCCAGAGGCATCTCTCCACGCAGCGCAAAACGAACGTTTACCAGTACGGGCAGTAATTCAAGTGTTGTTATCCGAACAAACAAAGGTTAGCAAGCATCAAATTGATTGGAGTGGTTCTTTCATAGGCGGAACGCGAAGCCCCAATCAGCTAGGACTAATTGAGCCTCCAGCTCGGTGTATGTCAAAGCGCGAAATGAACGTTCAGCAAATGGAGATAAAGAGGCTAAAAGAAGATGTCCTGAGGCTACAGAGTCAGTGTATGACAATGCAATCGCAAATTGAGAAGTTGTTAGAGAAGAAACGAGGAAGTGGTTTGTTTGGTTGGAAGAAGATAATTGTGCCTTCTTTAGTGAATAAGGTTGATAAAATTGGAGAGATTGATAGAGAAACTGATGTGGGATATGTTGCAAGACAAACTCCAGGGGATATGAAAACTAGGCTTGTTAGAGGCAGAACCCCTAACAAATGGAGGAAATCTTTGTCCTGATGAGAAAAAAATTGGTGTTGAATTTGGAATAGGTGCAGGTTATCAGTCAATGCAGAAGTACTACAACTAATTAAGAGTCATATAAGCTTAGTTATTTTAATAACTTTCTATCTTGTAGTACGTTTTGAAATATGTTTATCTAAATTTGTTCTTTTGTCAAAAGGGGAAAATAGCTCCACTCTTGAGAGTGCTATTATTGCACATTACGAGCAATGCTTGATTTATGATTAACATATCTTATTATCGCTTATAGTGTATGTGTCATTCACTACTTCCCTCGTTAGGATTGATTAAGCTCTATCACTTATTACTCGATTGATCATATTTTACCTTAGCCTCAATATGTTTATTTCTAACTCGAAAAGTAAATGCTTGAATTTTAATGAGAAGGACCTCCTCGCTTGTATCTTGAACTACTAAATATGTCAAGTCATTTTTCTTCATTAGACTTGTCAATCTTTTGTCCCTGTTTTGCTTCTCTTTCTGTTCTTCCTCCACTTTATTTGATAGGGGGTCGAGAATACCATTTTACTATTAACAAGAAAAAACTAGCAATTCAGATTCAAATAATCTAATCTTGGAAGTTACCTGCTATCTATTGATATGCGATAACAAATTGTTATTGATTGCTTTGCTTATTAATTTTATTATTGTTTGCTTAGACACATCATAGGAAGACCATCATCTCCACTCGAATACCCTAATATCTTCATTTATTCGTTAAATCATAAGAATCACCATAAACATGAAGGTCAATCCTTACAATTATAGAATAACGACTAGTACTAACTAATTATATTAATAGTAAAAATTGTCGTAAACATCCCGTGCAAATAGTTTTTTACTTTATATATGACTTATTTGTGTTGCGTAGACTAACATGTTCAAGCAACTCTAAAATAAAGAGAGGAAAAAACAAGATATTGTTTAAGCGAAAATTTCATGTTCATGACGACGTCGTATGGGGATATTCAAAGTATCTCTTATCGGCTAAACCCCTGGTGTTTGATAGCCGTTTAAACATACTCCTAAAACCCCGCCGGAAAAAATAAAATCCGACATGCTCCTTATCTACTATACCTCCCAATATGGCGGCGGTCTCTGCTAAAACCCCAACTATATCTCTCCCTTTAGACCCCCAAAACCCTCAATTCTCTAAACTCCATTCTTCTAAATCTCTAAATTTCTCTCATATCTTCCAAAAATCCCACCTTTTTTCCCTTAAAAAACCCCACCAAAATTCTATCCTCAGTTCCTCCTCCACCTCTACTCCCACCACTGACCCAAATTCCCATATTATCCAATTATGCTTCCACAGCCAGCTGGAACAAGCAATAGTGTTCTTGAAGTCAATAAAAGAACTTCATGGGACCATAGAAGAAGACACTTTTGTTTCTTTAGCTAGGCTGTGCGAATTCAAGAGAGCATCGAATGAGGCGTGTGAAGTATTTTCTTGCATACTCAACTGTATGACCCAGTTGAGCTTGAGGCTTGGAAATGCCTTGCTGAGCATGTTTGTCAGGCTGGGGAATCTGGGTGATGCTTGGTATGTTTTTGGGAAAATGGAGGAGAGGGATGTATTTTCTTGGAATGTTTTGATTGGTGGGTATGCGAAAAATGGGTATTTTGATGAGGCTTTAGATTTGTATCAACGGATGTTGTGGGTTGGAATTAGGCCTGATGTCTATACTTTTCCTTGTGTCTTGAGGACTTGTGGGGGTTTGCCTGATTGGAGAATGGGTAGGGAGATACATGCGCATGTTATACGTTTTAGCTATGATTCGGAAATTGATGTTGTTAATGCATTGATTACAATGTATGTTAAGTGTGGTGATGTTTGCAGTGCAAGAGTGCTGTTTGATGGAATGTCTAAGAGAGATAGAATTTCCTGGAATGCTATGATTTCGGGTTACTTTGAGAACGGTGAGTTTTTGGAGGGGTTAGTGTTGTTCTCCTCAATGCGGGAATTTGGTTTTTTTCCGGATTTGATGACCATGACAAGTGTGATTTCAGCTTGTGAGGCTCTTGGGGATGAGAGGTTAGGGAGAGCACTTCACGGGTATGTGTCAAGAATGGACTTTTATAGTGATGTTTCGGCGCATAACTCTCTCATTCAACTTTATTCAGCTATTGGGAGCTGGGAGGAAGCAGAAAAGATCTTTGATAGGATACAATGTAAAGATGTAGTTTCATGGACTGCAATGATCTCGGGTTATGAGAGTAATGGGTTTCCTGAGAAGGCCGTTAAGACGTACAAAATGATGGAGCAAGAAGGTGTCATGCCGGATGAAATTACTATAGCTTCTGTTCTGTCTGCCTGTACTTCATTAGGCCTTCTAGAAATGGGTGTTAAGCTTCAACATCTAGCCGAAAGGAGAGGACTTATAGCATACGTGATTGTCTCAAACACTCTGATCGACTTGTATTCAAAGTGCAACTGTATTGACAAGGCATTGGAAATTTTTCACAGGATACCGGATAAAAACGTCATATCTTGGACTTCTATCATTCTTGGTCTACGGATAAATAATCGCAGTTTGGAAGCTTTAAATTTTTTTAGAGAAATGAAACGCCATCAGGATCCCAATTCTGTTACCTTAATGTCTGTCCTCTCTGCATGTTCTAGAATCGGTGCACTGATGTGTGGTAAAGAAATACATGCGTATGTATTGAGAAACGGAATGGAATTTCATGGTTTTTTACCCAATGCACTCCTTGACTTCTACGTGAGGTGTGGAAGGATTGCCCCAGCACTGAATCTGTTTAATATGCAGAAAGAGGATGTTACTGCTTGGAATATCTTGCTGACTGGCTATGCCCAGCGAGGGCAAGGTGCACTTGCAATCGAGCTTTTTGATGGAATGATAACTTCAAGAGTAAAGCCAGACGAAATTACTTTCATTTCTCTGTTACGTGCTTGTAGTAGATCTGGTTTGGTTACTGAAGGCCTTGATTATTTGAATAGCATGGAGAGTAGGTATTGTATTGTTCCGAATCTGAAGCATTATGCTTGTGTGGTTGATCTGCTAGGCCGTGCAGGTCTAGTGGGCGATGCTTATGATTTTATTCTATCGTTGCCTGTGAAACCCGATTCTGCTATCTGGGGGGCTTTATTAAATGCATGTAGGATCCACAGGCAGGTTGAACTTGGAGAACTAGCAGCTAGACACATTCTTGAAACAGATGAGAGAGGTGTGGGATATTATGTTCTCCTCTGCAACTTCTATTCTGACAATGGTAGATGGGATGAAGTTGTAAGATTAAGGAAGATTATGATAGAAAAGGGACTGACTATTGATCCTGGTTGCAGCTGGATAGAAGTAAAGGGAAATGTACATGCATTTCTTAGTGGTGATAAGTTACACCCCCAAAGCAAGGAGATTAATGCAGTTCTAGAAGGATTTTATGAAAAAATGAAGGCAGCACATCCTAGTAAATCAGAAAGATATACAGTAAATGAAGTTAACGATTCAAAAGCTGAGATCTTTTGTGGACACAGTGAGAGACTAGCTATTGCATTTGGGCTTATAAATACGGCTCCAGGAACACCTATTTGGGTCACAAAGAATCTTTACATGTGCAAGAGCTGTCACGACACAATCAAGTTTATCTCTGAGGTTGTTCGGAGGGAGATTGCAGTTAGAGATACTGAGCAATTCCATCATTTTAAGGATGGAAGATGCACATGTGGGGATGAAAATTATTTGGGAGAAACTTGAAATTCATAACCAGAAATAATTAATTCACAAGTGGCAAAATAGAATCTGTTTGTGGTGACGGGCAGAGCTAGGTGTTTTAGCTCCTGGATAGAGTACTCAACACACTCCAAGGTTGCTATCCCAGATAAAATCTCATCCACTGCCCGGCACTGCACGTCTGTTGCTTCCGCAGATTAACATCAACTGCCCTTCTGCAGGAATGTTTGTTTCCCCTGTGGTAATGCTCTCGAAAGCTAGAATATTGTGAAATGTTTACAATGTCAAAGACAATTTTGTAATACTCATCATAGAGATGCCTTATTTACTGTATATAGCACATACCTTTCTCCCATCTTGAAGATAGGGGCTAGTTCTTGGTTACTTTAGCGAAGTGGTTTTAGAAACTTGTATATCTTGGTGGTGGTATGATTGTGGTGCTCATACAGCGAGGAGGCTTGGCTAGATTATAGGATAGGTTCTTGCTTGTAAAACTGCATGAACCTGAAGGGTCATGAAAACAAACATTGGTTTCTCATAAACCTTTCCTTCAAATATAATGTCTGAAGGAGAAGGATGTTTTGTATCGTCTGCTGAAAAAAAGTTAATAAAGTTAAGAAAAGGTAAGTTCACACTACATAATGGATGTGCATAAAGACATGATTTCACTATTGGTTAGCTCTGTGGTATCTGATCTCAATGGATCAACAATAAAGCATTGAGGTCATGCATTTTTTGTTGTCAATGTTTTCACTGACCAGCAAACCGCTATTCTTTTTAAAATTGTCGACAGAAAGTGTTGTGCGAGAAATCTTTCCTCTAATTTTTCTGCACATGTCATCTTCCATACTCCCAAGGGAATTCAATATTAGTCACTTTATTAGAAATCTTTATGCCAAACAACAAGCTGTTATTACAAATCCTTCAAAAGAATAATAGAGTACACTATTGTATAAAGAAATCAAGCACAAAGCATCATTCACACACTCGTTGGTGGTAACACGAAAATTTAATTCTATATGCAAACCTACATCTTCACTGCTCTCTTGATTGTTTTGATGGATGATTTTATGAAGCCAGTATTACGTCCTACCAGACTTTCATCACTATCATCACCAATGACTGATGGCTTCTTCCTCATGCAATCCACTCTCTTTTTCATGCCACTCAAGAGGAGAGATGGCGAGGATGGGATACGCCTAAACAACCTAACACTGTCAGACCTCGAGAGTTCCCTTTCCTTATCCTTTTCACTCTTCCTTGCAGTCCTTTCGCAGCTGCTAGATAGATCTCCCTACTCCCTTAGAAGCAGAACCTACATCACTGGCCCTCCTTTCTGGAATTAAACTGTATGGAGGAGGATTCCTGCATAGCAAATTTTGACCCTTAAGTTCATTTCTTTCTTCCTTTTTCCCATTTCCTCTGTTTGAGAATGATTTCCTAGCTGCCATTTGAACAACTTCCTCTCTTTTTGTTTCTTCTTCCTGTTGGGCAACTTCTTTTTGATTTTGCACCTTCTGTGGCTGTTTCACATCCTCAGCTATTTCTGCCTCCTCAGATTCAGATATCTTCATCTCCTTTTGTGGGTACTTGATATTCAGCTTTGTTATCGTGCCTTCAATCTCATTAGTTTCATCTTCTCCTACATTAAGAGTTCTCTTACCACTATCATTCTCCTCAGCAGTCTGAATACCGAAGTCGGTAGGTTCTTCAGAGTTGTCCAAAAGCAACTGAAGCCATTTTTCAACATTTCCTTTCCCACGCTGCTGTCTGCTCTCTTCGTCCTCCTCCTGTCTTTCAGTTTCATGAAAAGTGGGAAACCCACGGTTGCAAGTTATCTCTTCTTTTTCTTCTTGTATCTCTATGTTTTGAACCTTCTGATCTGTTGGATCCTCATCCTTTGCCTGCAGATTAGCATTGTTACTGCGATCAGAGGGGATTCCCATGCTGATTCTGTGATTAGTTTCTTTTTCTTGTCCTCCATTTAGAGATAGTCTAGCCTCGTATGCTTTCTGCTCTTCCTCCAAAAATACTCTCAACTCCTTATGCATAGTGTCCTTGGGATTGATCTCGGGCAAGCATAAACCTCTTATATCATCTTTCTCTGATTCTGCCCTTGAGCAGCTGCCAGGTAGAAGAAGAAGAGCCTTCTCATCTCCCTCTCCACCCGGAAATTCATCCATTCTTGATCTTTTTCTTGTTTGGTCCCACTCAGGTCTTATCTGTTGCTCGAGTTCATCTCTCTGTTTGAATCTCCTGTGTAGGTCTCTCTCTGCAGAATCACAAATTGCTCTTTGAGCTTCGAGTCTTGCCATAAGGGCATTAGCTGCTGCCTGATTCAACCTCACTTGTTCTTTATACACAATACTCCTGCAAATCACATAAACCAGTAGAGTAAGAGACTTAAGAGCATATAATCACACACACTAAATGGATTTCTATTTTTCTAGTTGACATGTCATTCCAGAGATCTTACTGGTGCATGGCATCTCGAATCATCTTCTCAAGCATAGATTTATAAGAAGATTGTGCCTCAGCTAGTCGTCGACACTTCTCAGCTCTCCTTCTTTTCTTTGTTAGGATTAGCTCCAAATCTTGTACAGCTTCTTTCTCCTCCTCAGTCTTCTGCTTCAATTCACCTACTTCATCATCTAATTTCTGTATTTCTGCCTGCATCTTTGCTGTCTCTTCTCTGTGTCTCAAAGAATCTCTAGCTATCACAATAGCCTGGTATGGATTGGTTACCATGCCTGGATCTTCATTTTCTTTCAGATCAGTTTTTGATCTCTTACAAGCTGTCACAACAGAAAAACCAAAAAAACAAAGCTCAATAAAAGAAAAAACCAAAGAAACAATGACTAGTTTCACACGACATTGAAACCAAGAAAACAGGTTATGGTCTTTGATTTTTTAGAAACTAACCAACAATAGGAGTGTTTGATTTTGGTCTCCTATTTATATCCAATGATTTCAGAGCTGAGGAAGAATCAAAAGACCCCCTTCGAGATAAAACAACAGCTGCTGGAGCAAGGCCAATCTTTTCTTTCGACTCAACAAAATGTTGAGGAAAAACATGTGAATCAACAGTTTGTGAGGCATTCAATTCTTCATTTTCACCTTCAGAAAACAACCAGGAAAATGCTCTACGCCTGAAAATAATGACACAATGAGAATCTAGCAGTTGCAAAATTTCACTTTGAAACTGGAAATGCACTCAACAAACATACACAGCAACCGACCTGAAATCTGAATTTGATATAGCAAAGATTGACAAGAACTGGTTTATCGATATACCAACTTGCAGATCCCACCAGGGTATAAGGAATTCCAGCTTGTTATTCTTTTTCTTACAGGCTTGCCACTGCATTATCCGTAGATTGCTTGGAACAGTTAGTCCTCCTCCTGCAATTTCACCGAAAGACACAAATTCAGTACTCACTGAATGCAGACAACGATCATCTGTGCCTCAGAGTTTAACTTATATACAGGGAATGATAGTGTAAAAATGTAGATAAGTTAAAAGATGAAGGATGATGAGTAATTACTGGAGCAAGGAAACCAGTGATCAATTTCCCATGCCAAAGGCGAAGCTGAATCAGCATGATAATACAGAACATTGCCATACGAGTCTACTCGAAATACTTCAGGATCAAATCCCGCATTCCTGGATTTCAAATCATAATCAAGAATGAGAAAGACTTTTCACAAGCTTTTCCTAGATATTCAGTATGGATAAACAGAATAGCATCACAATTGATTCTTACCCCAGGTGGCTGAGTTGCTTCCACAACAGAGACATAAAAATGTTGGTCTTTGTGTTTGGTTGTGCATTCGGATCAATGATGGGAAACATGTTATCCAATTCCTTGGCTCTCAAAACCTATTACCAATCAAAATAACAACAATCAAAATTCTGCTAAGGTTGATTTGTTCTAAATGAAATTTATTTGTTTTCCAAGATCAGTTGAGTGATTTGAAATTGAAAATCAAGTATTCAAATTCACAAGGTTTAATTCAACTATGATATCCACTTTGGAAAAAAAAAAGAAGGAAAAAACCAGTATTTCCCTCACTGAATTATAACTCAAATCAAATTCTGAATCCATAATTTCAAAAAATTCAACGAGTTTAGTGCTAAGAACCTTAAAAATTGAACCCATCAAAATTGAATCTTACATCCGCCACTTCTGCTAGTAGCAACTAATTTCACAATTAGAAGCAAGAAAAGCAAATCTACCATAAATTCAACACAAATTTGGGGAAGGGGGTGCTGGGTGGTGTCAAAAATCCACGAAAACAGATTAATCCACTCTTTATGGTGAACCAGAGCAAGCAAGATTAAGTAATCCAAACATAGATTTAATCAAATTCGGCAGCGAATGCTAGTTAATTAATCTTGGAAAAAAAGATTGAGTCTTTATGTTACCTCATGTTGTGGCAGAGCATATGGAGTGAAAGTGAAAGGAGGGCCGCGGCTGAAGGGGCCAAAGCTTCGATCTTTACAGATCTTGGCATAGGCCTTTGGGTATCCAAGACCTTGATCAATCACCATTTCTTCAGGGGTAAAAACAAGATCGCTAGCCATTAGAGTGAGGGGAACCTCTGTTTCTTGCAGAAAAAATTGAAGAGTTGAAAAAATAAGAACTGAAGAGAAAAACAGAGCAAAGAGGATTAGGTGATTTTGATGAAACAAAAAGAGAGACCAACGGTCATGTCATTTTTAAAAAGGTAGAGAGTGTAACGGCTAGATATGTTGGCCTACATTAACAGCTCTCCCATATAGATGTTTGTCATTAAAGTCTTGACTATATTTAAAAAGACAATATTACCCTTATGAAGTACAGATGTGAGCTGAGCTGGATGGATATTTGTAATCTACAGAAGGGTAATTTGGTCAAAGAAAGGGAACGTTGTAGAACAGGTCATCATTTAAGTTTGAACATCGATTGAATCAAATGTAGTATTACTCCTAGTAAAAGGTCAAAGTGAAAAGTTCCTTTTTAAGTACTATGACAAATCAAGTACATGCCAACAGACATATGAGGCTCTTGCTAAATTCGTTGTCGTACCCACATTGTAGGAGGGGAATTCCTTTCATTTTATTTTATTCTTACTTTAAAACATGTTTTTTAGAGTCTTAGTTTTGATTATTTAATCTTATAATTTTAATTATGTTACGTGAAAACTCTTCTTCATGTGAAGGTCCAATTTTGTCAAGCTCTTGCGATAAATACTGGTTTTCCTGTTTTGCTTTTGGTATTTTCATTTAGATATGACTAGATGGAGTTTAAAATTTTATGATTTGTTCTAGAATGTGAACATATTCTATACTTTAGGAATTTTTCGAACTTGAGCACACTATGCTAGTTTAATTAGCTAAAGTTGAATTAGACAAAAAATAGCTACTGTATTTGTGAATTTCATCCACAGGATAAAAGCCCAAATATTTGTCGATGGCCCTAATTCCAAGTCCAAAGTTTAGACCGTATGTGGGCTTGGGATTTCTTCGGATCCTAACAATTCTCATGTTTCCTTTTTCCTTTGATTTTCTTTTCATTCCTTAAGAAAAGTAAGAATTTTAAATTGTAATATTTGTCCCTATCCCTTTTGCAGTTTTTTTATTATAAATTTGATCCTACTCATTCATAAAATTATTAAATAATACATCAACCAACCATCTCATTGATTAAAAAAAAAAAATCAACAGGTTCCAGAAGAAAAGGCAGCTTTCAAATTTTACCAAATATGTTTTGCCTTTTGGTGCAGTGAAGAGGTGATTGTGGCCTGTGGGAGGTCACTTTCATACTCCTTAGATTAGTAAATAATAGCACGACACTTGTTACTTCTCATGACTCCTTCTTTATCTTGGACTTAGATTCTCCACTTGTTTTACAATTATTTTGCACAGATATTTTGTTTGTGCTCTCGTAGATCAACATCAACTGCTGCTATCATATATCCGAATATCAATGGCATCTTCCCATATCTTAAAGCACATAAACTGTTCCAACCTTCACCACTTAAAAAGTTTCTAAAATGAATGAGCTCAAGTTAGGAAACTATCTTCCCTCCGCATTTTTAAACATACCATAATATTTGTGTTAGCTATCAAATTACATTTTTATTTATAAGTTCAATAAAATCCATATATAAATTAATTTTTAGACCTTGAATTATTCAAATTATATAGACGTAAGGAGGGAGTTTATATTAGAAAAAATCTAATCTTGACTTTCTTTTCATCATTTGTGATCACTGATCGGTCCCTCCCCTGCCAACTCCCACAGGCAAAAAATGGCAGAACAAACTTCTGACCAAACTACTCCCCTCCTCCGCCGCAACTGGTGGCGCAGCCGCCTTTCCGCCTTTCCATTCACCGGCTCTCTCCGTCTGAAAACCTCCTTACTCTCCGAACTTGGTGGCTCCGTCGGCGATTTAGGCACCTACATCCCCATTGTCTTAGCACTCACTTTAGTCAGCAATCTTGACCTCAGCACTACCCTTATCTTCACTGCATTCTACAATATCATCACCGGTGCTATTTTCGGAATTCCTATGCCTGTTCAACCCATGAAATCTATTGCTGCCGTCGCCGTCTCTGAAATACCTCATCTCACTGTTCCCCAAATCGCCGCCGCCGGAATATCCACCGCTGGCACACTTTTATTCCTCGGAGTCACCGGACTTATGTCCTTCTTCTACCGCTTTATTCCCCTTCCTGTTGTTCGCGGCGTTCAGCTTTCTCAGGGCCTCGCTTTTGCCTTCTCTGCTATCAAATACATTCGTTATAACCAAGATTTTACCTCTACAAAGGCTAGCGCTACCTCCCCACGTTCGTGGCTTGGCCTTGACGGCGTTATTCTGGCTCTCACTTGTGTGTCTTTTCTCATACTCGTAACCGGCTCCGGCGAAGTTGTTGAGGACAATGAAGATGAAGACAGGAACGATCGGCGTAGAGTTCGGCGTAGATTACGAACACTATCAGAAATCCCGGCAGCTGTTATAGTGTTTTTACTGGGATTGATCCTCTGTTTTGTTCGTGATCCTTCAATCATTCACGATATTAAATTTGGCCCATCAAAAATTCACATTTTGAAAATCACATGGGAAGATTGGAAAACCGGTTTTCTCCGGGGCGCGATTCCTCAGATTCCGTTATCCGTATTGAATTCGGTGATCGCTGTGTGTAAATTGTCAGCTGATTTGTTCCCGGAGAAGGAAGTGTCTGCTACTAGAGTCTCTGTAAGTGTTGGATTAATGAATTTGGTTGGTTGTTGGTTTGGGGCAATGCCGTGTTGCCACGGGGCAGGGGGATTGGCTGGACAATATAGATTTGGTGGGAGGAGTGGTGCATCGGTGGCTTTTCTTGGATTGGGGAAATTGGTTCTTGGTTTGGTATTTGGGAGTTCATTTGTGAGGATTTTGAGTCAGTTTCCTATTGGGATACTTGGGGTGCTTCTGTTGTTTGCTGGGATTGAATTGGCTATGGCTTCAAGGGATATGAACTCAAAGGAAGAATCTTTTGTTATGTTGGTTTGTGCTGCTGTTTCATTGACGGGGTCCAGTGCAGCATTGGGATTCGGGTGCGGTATTGTGCTGTTTTTGTTGCTGAAGTTGAGGGAATTGGACTGCTTTGATAGTTGCTTTGGGAGATCAAACAATGAAACTAGTCTCAATCCGTAAGATGTTTCGGAAGATATAGATTTCTTCGATAAATTATTTATGTTCATTTGCTAACTTTGTATATCTATTCCTAGCATGATTGTATCAGTACAAAATCGCTTGTTTCTTGAGCTACTATCCTTCATAAGCTATATATATCTTTGATAAAATCAAGCCAAAAAAAGAGAAAAGATTATGTATTTCTTCGATATCTGTTGTTATATATGGATCTTGTTTGCAGAATGTGAGACTACACCAATTAGGAGGCAATGTGGTTGTTGTTTGGTCCTGACTCAAGGAAAGAACCTGAACTCATAAATGAAATCGAACTAAAAATTTGCTCTAAGGTGAGGAAGAATGAGGAAAGACGTTTTGTTTGAGTTAGGGAAGATTGTCTTCCAACAATATACAACACTCTCCGTATAGTAAAGTATTTAAACATAAGGTAGCAATCTGAGCCTACTGAAGAATTGATGTGACTCTAGAAGAACTTGGAAGCTTTCTTGGAAAGCTTTGGAATATCCTAGAACATGTAGAGAGTTCTAGAGAGGGATTCAGAGTGTAATTATTAGATGTACTTATCAAGTAAATATTATTTATACTTTAACCCCCTAGGTTGTAGTATAAATAAATGGGACATTCATTTGTAAGGCATTACTCAACTTGTAAAGCATTCCAAGTTAATACAAAGCCTTCTTCCAAAAATTCCAAATCTTTCTAAGTCTTTCCTTTCATTCTCTTAGCGATCTTAGTCTTAAAGGCTTGCTTGAGCTTACAAGATCTTGCAAGAGTAGTGAGTAAGTTGTCAAGCGCCGCACGGAGCTTTAGCAAAAACTCTAAGTCCGTGACAACGTGGTATCAGAGCGAGGTTTGATACTAAGGGAATGGCTAACGAAGGAGACGTGAACGCCGCTAGCACCATCAATGTCCGTTTGGATGGTGTAAAGAAGAACCGCAAGAGAAAAAAGCACCAAAAGAGTAATGAGGAAATGTCGCTTGACCCCACACCAAGCGAGACACTAATATCTCATCCACCTTCGACCACAGAAGCAAGTGATGATGAACTTGGCGAGGAGGCCATTGACGTCACCGTTGGAGAAGAATGGGTCGCAAGGGTTGAAGTGGCGAGGTAGGCCGTAGAGATATTAGGCCGGCGCATAAATATGGCCGACGACAAGTTCAAAATTCTTAAAGACTTCACCCTTGAGGAGACCAAAAACATCCGTAAGGAATTGGAAGACGTCAGCGGGCAGAGTTAGAAATAAAGGAGGCCATCACTTCCTTGAAATGCCGGCTCATGGAGGCGTTAAACACAATTGAAACCATGAAGGCCGAGATGAAAACACTCAAGGAAGGCATGGAAGCTGGAGGATCGGCGTCACCCGACTATGATAGGGAAGCCAGGGTCGAGGCTCCCAAGCAACATATACTTAAAAAGGTGTTCGTGACGTTCAAGAGGTGGAGAACTTTCTGTGGCACTTGGAGAGTTACTTAAAGTGTAGTCGGGTGAGGAGTGACGAGAATAAGATCAACATTGTCGTGTTGTATCTTTTAGAGATGGCCTTGCTATGGTGGAGGCGCAAAGAGGCCGAAATAGGGAAGGGGACGTGCACCATCAACACCTGGGATCAATTTCGGGAAGAGTTCAAGAAGGCCTTCTTCCCTAACAACGTCATCTATGAGGCGAAGCGTAAGTTTAGGGAGTTGAAGCAAACGGACAACATACGCGCATATGTGCAGGAGTTCACCACCCTCACGCTTCAAATTCCTAACCTCACGGATGATGATATGTTTTTCCACTTCATGGATGGGCTGCAAAATTGGGCCAGGATGGAGTTGGAACGTCGACATGTCAAGACTATAGATGAAGCCATCACGCAGGCTGAAGCTTTGACAAACTTCAGGCATGAGAAGCCCGACAGAGCCAGAGAAGAGGAGATGAGAGGTAGTCATGACCATAGTGGTGGAGATCGTGGCAAAGTCGAGGAGCAGCGGCCACATCCCATGAATCATGATACCCATAGGTCCGATGGCAAGAAGTCTAGACGTCATGGCGACATGGAGAGAAAGGCAGAAACTGCCAAAAGAGGTGGTTGCTACATATGCGGTGGGTTGCATGGCTATGCAAAGTGCCCCGAACTGAAGAGCCTTGGTGCTATCCTGTGAGAGCGGAATGAGAAGAATGCACAGGAGCAAGGACAAGGCGTAGAGACGACGCAGTTAGGCTTGATACGATTATGCGGAGCCATCACGAAGCAGCAAGGAAAGCCTCTTACGGTGCGCAGTATGTCGACCTCACGATTAATGGAAGACCCGTTTATGCTATGGTCGACATGGGTGCAGAGGCTAATATTATGACCAAGGCAGCAGCGACAAGGTTGGGGCTGAGTTACCATCCAAGTAACGCCAAACTCAGGATGGTCAATGCACCACTGACTCCCGTGTGTGGAGTCGCGCATGGAGTAAGCATAACGCTGGGTCAGTGGCAAGGTAAGACCAATTTCACTGTCGCTCCTTTAGACTTCTTTGATATCATTCTAGGGCAGGAGTTATTCGAAGAGTGCCACGCGGTGATCGACCCTTACTTCCAACGACTTTTAGTTATGGAGCAAGGAGGATTATGTATAGTGCCCCTGATTAATGTACCGAAGACGGAAGAACAAGTTCGTCTAACAGTCGTGCAACTCATAAGAGGCCTTAAAAAAAAGGAGTCGATGCTTATAACCACCATTGCAAGTTCGAAGGAAGACAATTGTACTAAAGGGTACTTGCCACCATGCACGAAGAAGGAGAACAATATCGTGATGCTAAAGAAGCCGCCAAGGCGTGTGCCTCCTAGGAAGGAGGTAGACCATAAGACCGAGCTGAATGAGATCAGGAAGCAACTGAAGGCGTTGCACGAGGGCGTTGATCGAGTCAATGGACTATTGGCCACGCGTGCGAGAAGACAAGACTCGGTTGGCGACGCAGCGACGATGCGACGCGGTCGTTGCATCAATAAATGGGGGAGAGTGTCATATCCCGCCACTTCACAGTTAAATTTTGCATCCGGATAGGGGCGGAAGAATCTAGAGTTATGGAAAGGTTTATAGAGAACTTTAGAATTCCCTAGAGAATTTCCAAGAAGACTCTAGAAGAACTTAAAAGCTTTCTTGGAAAGCTTTGGAATATCCTAGAATATGTAGAGAGTTCTAGAGAGGGACCAAAGTGTAATTATTAGACATACTTATCAAGTAAAGATTATTTACACTTTAACCTCTAGGTTGTAGTATAAATAAATAGGGCATTCATTTGTAAGACTAGAGTGACTCTGATGGAAGTGATTCATAAATATGCTTGTGGTTATAAGAATTTACTTTGATCAATTAAATCTTAGCCACTAAATTTAATCTATGTCATATACATGTTCTCGGGCAAAAGTTAGGAGAAAATGGAGAAGAGACAAATCAAATTTGTTTAATATTTTCTTCGAAATTGTATACACCCCCTTTAAGATTCTAATGAAGCTCACATGGGCCACCCATCTAAGATTCAAATCTATTTCTTTCTTTAAAAAAATCATTTCTTTTATTACTCTAACTAATCTCAATTTCTCCTACCAAATTGTTAATACTTGCACTAAAAATATTTGTTTGAAGGAATCCCTCTTAACCTCTAAACCTTGTCGAAAAATAACATGATTTCTTTTTAAAAAATCCTTCTATAATCATCATTTTTTATGACTTACAACATAATAGATTCATTTTTATTTATCCAATACATTAAAAAAAAACTACTTTTCACTTGTCCGCTCTAACCTATTAAAAGAAAAATATTTTCTTTTTCTTTTTCTTATTTTTAAGGGTTGTGTACTTTCTGCTATGCACAACAAGTCAACTGAATGACTAGTTCAAGAGTAATCCTCTGAGAATTAGGTAAATTGATTAATTGAGATCTGCTTTATTAATTAAGAATCTTTTTTGGTTCTTTTCCGACCAAAATGTTAATACTCCATTAATTAAAAAAACAGAGATTAGAGGAGTTGGCACATATCTTCTGTCATATGTTACATTTTTTAAAAGTCAATTTAATTAATTTTTAAAATTAAATTAAATTATACTTATTTGATATTTTAAGCAAAAAAATTTAAATATTCAAAACACTGCACAAGAAATATTTGACGTAACTTCAAGCAGTGTCACCATCATCAGCTGCCTTGACTTCAACTTCACACTTACTCTCTCTACTTACCCTAATTATCAAAATCAAAGCACCAACTTCTCCCTTTTTTCTCAAATTGATCATCACTTTACTTTGATTCCCTGTTCTATCTCTCTATTTCTATGAAGATTTGAGTTTACCAGGTAATTGCACTTGCTATTTCCTCATCAAGATTCACTAATTCCCATCTCAAAGACTTGATTTTGATAAGTTCCCAAGTTTTTTTTTGCTGTTTTGATTTCGATTTTAGCAAGTTCAATCTTAGTTCTAAAAAGGGTTAGTCATGAAATTCTCTGTTTTCCACTAATACTTGAAGAATCTTGATTTAAGGGGTTAAGGGAAATGTCATTTTTTGCTTCTTTTTGGACAATGGCTAGTATAGTTGTCTGGTTGATGTTGCTGTCTGTTGGTTTTGTTCATTCTTATGTGGTAGATGGTGAGTTAGGACCTAGGACTAGAACTTCTATGCCTTACAAATACGAAAGAACTGATGAAGTCAAAAAAGAATGTGCTTTTGTTTTAGCTTCTGCTTCTGAATTGGAACCTGATGATAACAGAATCTATAGCATAAAACATGAATTAAGTTTTCTGAATGGAGATTGGTGGCAAGTGTCTAATGGGGCTGCTTCAATAATGCCTTTTGATGATAGAGATCTTTCAAACAGATCATCGGATCTTCGATCTCCGTTGAACTTAGTTTCTTTTTGGGTTACGAATGTTGATCGTGCTCATCAGTCTAAGACATCTGTGAGTGTTAGTGGGATATTGCAGATTGGTATCACCCTAGATGGCTTGTTTTCAAGTAAACCATACGAGAGAAGTCCTCATTTTGATATTTGGCCCGGTCATTCCCAGCTTTCGGTGACTTTTGAAGGAGTATACATGGAATCAAAGAAAAATCAAGGGGAAAGAGTCATGTGTTTGTTAGGGACAACGATGTTGCCTTCTCGTCAGCAAGAGTCAACTGATCCATGGCAGTGGGTAAAGGAATCTGGTTATACTAATCAGCCACCTCTTATGCAAGATGATCGAATTTTGCTGGTGCTTCATTATCCTAGAACAAATACACTGACAAATAGAGCTATTCTAGGAACCATGAAAAGCTTAAACCCAAAGACGAGTTTTAAGTACTTTGATGAAGTTCATATGTCTTCTTGGCTGAGAACTTCTTCAAAGTACGAATTTGGCTCTGAAAAGTTTGTGTCAAAAGCTTGTGATCCATATCCGTACAAAGATAGTCTGAGTACTGAGATAAATACATATAGGGGGCTTGACTTCTGCTATATTCTTCAAAGATTCACTCATCAAGAAGCCTTAACAGTTGTTCCGAACTGGAAATGCAACGGTACAGATGATTTTTGCCGTCAATTGGGTCCATTCAGATCGGACAAGGAGATAAATGCCACGGATGGGGGTTTTAAGGACGTCAAGCTTGTCTTTCAGGATGTTCGATGTGATACAATATCTGTAAAAGATAATGTCACTTCTTCTAGGGTCTCTTCTGTGTTTAGAGTGATTTCTCCATTGGAGAATCAGTTCACTGCAGCACAAAGGACTGGGCTTAATAACATGACTCTTTCTGCTGAGGGAATCTGGAAATCTTCCAGTGGACAGCTTTGTATGGTTGGTTGCCATGGAGTAGTTGGTGCAGAAGACAGCAACTGTGATTCTCGAATCTGCTTGTATGTTCCGCTCTCCTTTTCTATAACACAAAGGAGCATAATTATTGGTCATTTTTCCAGTATTGATGGAAGCAGTAGGCGTTACTTTCCTTTATCATTTGAGAAACTGATCCGCCCCGTTGAGCTGTGGGATCAATATACTGCTTCTCGTCCATACTACAAATACTCAAAAATCAATGCAGCTGCTACAGTCCTTGAGAAAAATGAACCCTTTACCCTTGGTTCAATGTTTAAGAAATCACTGTTGACATTCCCAAAACTGGAAGATGCAGATTCTTTTTCTGTCAGCCTTTCGATTCTTTCTGAAGATCTCTCCCTTCACACCTCAGCAGTTGCAGATCAAATCGCTGGTTCAGCTAACCAAAGAGTTGAAATTGAAATGGAGATTCTTTCTCTTGGTCAAATGCTTGGGCCTTTGACAAACGGTTCCATCGGTGAAAAAGAGAATTCTTATCATGCTAAGGCTGAATACACAGAAAAACAGCTTCTCTTAAATGTTTCTGCTCAACTTAGTCTCACTGGGACGTCATACAATAACATCTCGTTGCTTTTTGTTGAGGGAATGTATGATCCACATGTCGGAAAGATGTACCTCATTGGTTGCAGGGATGTTCGAGCCTCCTGGAAAATTCTATCAGAAAGTATGGACCTTGAGGCTGGATTGGATTGTCTGATTGAGGTGGTTATAACATACCCACCAACCACTGCTCGTTGGTTGGTCAATCCAACAGCTAAAATCTCTGTATCCTCTCAAAGAACTGAGGATGATCCTCTCTATTTTAATCCCGTAAACATTCAAACATTCCCCATTATGTACAGGAAGCAGCGAGAAGACATTCTTTCACGTAGGGGCGTAGAGGGCATCCTGCGCATCTTGTCACTCTCTCTGGCGATCTTTTGCATTCTCAGCCAACTATTTTACATCAGAGATAATGCGGAATCAGTTCCGTATGTCTCGCTTGCCATGCTAGGTGTCCAAGCTCTTGGCTACGGCCTGACTTTGATCACAGGTGCAGAGGCTTTGTTCAAAATGATGGGTTCTGAAATCAATGAGACTCCATCTTATGATCTTGACAACAGCCAGTGGATTCGTCTGATTGATTATACTGTCAAGGTTCTTGTGCTTGTTGCCTTTTTAGTAACAGCGAGGCTCAGCCAAAAGGTGTGGAGATCCCGTATCAGATTATTGGCAAGGAGCCCTCTTGAACCACATCATGTTCCAAGTGACAAATGGGTACTTCTCAGTACAGTGGTAATCCATGCTGCTGGATATGTCATTGTTCTGTTTATCCACTCCTTTAATTCAAACCAGAAACCTCTTCATGCTGAACGTTACGTAGATTCCACTGGAAATTTCCACACCTTGAGGGAATGGGAAACTGAATTGGAGGAGTACATGGGTTTGATTCAAGATTTCTTTTTGCTTCCTCAAGTAATAGGCAACCTTTTTTGGCAAATCCATTGCAAACCACTGAGGAAGCTATATTATATTGGACTTACGTCTGTTAGACTTCTGCCTCATGTGTATGATTACATCAGATCTCCTGTACCCAATCCCTATTTCTCCGAAGAATACGAGTTTGTGAACCCCAGGTTTGATTTTTACACAAAGTTTGGAGACATTGCCATACCATTGGCTGCAGTTGTACTAGCAGTTGTTGTGTATATTCAGCAGAGGTGGAACTATGAGAAGCTTAGCCAAACAATTAGACTGGGCAAGATTAGGCTTCTACCAGTTGGGTCCCGAGTTTATGAGAGGTTACCTTCTGCTGAAGCTGAACTTACCTCGGGTGTCAATAGTCATGTCAAAGACCGGGATGTCGACTGACTGAGATCTTACTGACTTGTTGTATGTACATTTTGAGCAGTTTCTTGCGGAATTGTTTCTTTTCTCAAATATGTTTTTACCTGTCTGAGTACATAATTTACTTAAAGAATCCATCATGCATGAGATGTTCCAATAATTTAACTTTCTTACTGGTCTTTGACCATGAAATGGTTCTTGATAATCATGTTATCGTAGGCCCTTTCCAAATATTAGTAGCTTCTATGTTGCTCAGACCACTCTCCAAAAATGCACTACTTTTGGAGTATCAGACACCCTCTCGGTGGCATTTTTGAAGAATCCGAGCAACATAGATTAGCTTAGTGCCAATAATGTCTAATAGATTTGTTCTGTTAGGCACATTAAGGAACATGTGAAGATTATTGTTACTGGAATACCTTACTTCATGTAAGAGCACTAAAAATGAGAACTTTGTAATGGATCTCAGAGCAGTGTGACTTAGCTAGGACTAATGCTCAGATGG
Organism: Solanum pinnatisectum; assembly: GCA_035578085.1. NCBI lineage: Eukaryota > Viridiplantae > Streptophyta > Magnoliopsida > Solanales > Solanaceae > Solanum > Solanum pinnatisectum. The sequence continues at coordinate 52,645,968 of CM069078.1, read as the reverse complement.
GACAAGAAAGATTGTCACAATTTTAACCAAAAATGTAGTAAACAATCTTGAATTGTTTTACCAAAGCTGGCCAGTAGATCAATCTGTCATCAAGCATTATTTGGGCACTTTTTGGACACGGCAAAAATAAAAAAGTTCAAGCGCCGCTGCCGGGGATCGAACCCGGGTCACCCCCGTGACAGGCGGGAATACTTACCACTATACTACAACGACTTTGCTGCAAAGTAATCGTGTATGTTGCTTAATTTGTATGATTTTTTCAATGATTTAAGTATAACAAAATCACATGACAAAACGCATGTGACAATATACAATCTAATCACTGAAGAAACCAATTAGTATCTATTTTTGTTTTCTTTTAATGAATAAGTTGTTTATTGGTATCTTATATAATTTAATTTAATTACTACGAAAGGTTATAGTGGGATGAAGTACTCCTCTATATTCTTAATCAGATATCTCTTAATTAATCTCCAAAATTAATATTGCCTTCGATAGGAAATATTTTTACTCATAATGAAAAAAAATTTCAAAGTCACATAACCTTGATCAAATTGCCAAAAGTGTATATCAGAAACTTGGAAAGAAACAAAAAGGAATTTTCGAATAGGAGAAGAAAATCAATGATTTTCAATCAAAATGCGGTATTAGATATTATTTAAGTGACCTTATGATAAATCTTACTTGTTACCTCAATCTACAATAAGTAAATTACTCTTGTATACATATATAACATACTGGTATACCCATATTGAATTATTGAAAGTTATCATATATCCAATATTATTTCACCTGAATATGATCTAGTGCCACTTGATTTTTCATCCTACAGAAGGGGCAGGAATAATTGAGAACACAACTCTCACGGTCCAATCAAGACTTAACATTATCTTTACCAAAAAAAAAAATTGCATGTGTGAAGACATAGGTATTTTATGGTTTGGGGTTTGGCATATATTATATTTTGTGGAGAGAAAAAAGGCACATGATTTCTTAAGAGAATCACTACTAGCATGTTGGAGGGATATGGGAGTGTTTGCCATCTCTATAGCTATCTTTAAGAGTGGGTACGGTGTTAGCACAACATCACTTGTTGAGGTATACACAAACACACCAACCTAAATTAACACTGACTTGTACGCCGTAATAATACATTAGAATGACTAATGTTTCTCATTACGATGGTGGGCTTTTGTTTTCTTCTATGTTTGATGTTTGGTTCCTATTATTTTTTAAATAAGATTGATTTGCCGCTATGCCGTCGTAATGTTTGATCTAATCTATTTAATGTTGTCCTCGTCTTTGCATTTCGTAAGTTGTAACGTAACATCACTAAAAACATGTTTCTTCTTATGTCTTTTAATTAATTACTATTTATTCAGTCGTTTCACTGAACACTTTATTGTGAAGAAAAGTCAACTATATATAATTATTAAAGTGATTTTAATAAGCAATTTGATAATCATAAATAAGTATTAAAATAATTTTAATAAGGACAAATTTTGTGTTCAGTCAAGCGATACTACAACTGGGGCAGTGCCCTAACATTCTCAAACTCATCCATCTTCCCTCTATCCACCCACCACGCGCGACAGAAGTGCCAACACACCTTGTTCCTTGTTTGCATCTCATTTTTATTTTTATTTTGAATGATGTATGTGATTGACCTTTAACTTATCCTCTAGTACTAGTAAGCGCCACATTTCTATAGGAACCCTTCATTTTGTCCAATGTGTTATACAATATATATATATATATATATATATATATATGTGTGTGTCTAATTTCTATGTTATTATATATTAAAGATTATTTGTACATATCTTATCATTCAGTTTTTAAGATTTTTAGTATTAAATCCAAATAAGTTAAATGTTCATATCTATGATACGGATATTTAATAAAACTCTACATAATTCGAAATAATGAATTAAGACGAATCTGCTGACCTAAAGCTACACATGCCCCTTTATAAAAGTTCTCACAAAGATAAAGATTGATCAGAATTCTTCCAATGGGTCAAAAAGGAACACAAGTAGATATATATTTTCAGAAACGAAAAAAAAAAAAGTGGGGACTTCTAGTTATATTATCCTACTTGGACACCACTTTGATCTTTAGAATTGGCAAACCCAATACGAGGAGCGCAAAGCCGAACAGATGAAAGTGCCTTATCAAAATGTTTTGCCTTAGTTCCCAAATACTCACTCCACGTCACTGGCCTATACATTGGAGGGTTCCTTTGGTCTAGCAACTTCGATAGAGGTGAAATTTTCACCCCTGACGGTGGCCCATATAGATAGGCCACCGAAAGACGATGTCTTGTCCTGTTCACTACCGCCCGATGTAGAACACTCGGGTACAACCCGTTTGACAATATGTGGAACAAATCACCCACGTTGATAACTAACGCCCCGCGAAGCGGAGGAACCGTTACCCACCCGTTTCCTTCTTTAAATACTTGTAAACCACTTGTATTGTTTTGGTGAAGGATTGTTAATGTGGTAGAATCCGTATGTGCAGCAAGACCCATGGCCCGATCCGGATCCGGACAAGCCGGGTAAGAATTTAGTTGTAGGGCCGAACAACCGCTTCTTGGGCCAACGGCCCATTTCACATCTTCTTTTGCTATTCCAAGGGACCCAAGCATTAAGCCCATTAGTCTTCCCGCTAGCTTTTCCATTTCATTTTCGTACTCTTCGATGACGTCACTGGAAAAATTCAAAAAATAAAAATAATAATTAAAGTGACGATAAAAAAAATAAAAGTTGTAAGCTGTACTATCGATAGTTACTAAGAAAATAATAATTAGTGCGTGGATTTAATATTTTCAACGGATAGTATATATCATTGGGATTAATTAAAGTACCAGAATTTATTGTAATTGTGTGGCCAAAGTTGGCGGGCATGTTCAAGAGGGGAGCCAAAAATTGTGAATCCTTCGGACCACATGAGCTTAGAGAAAAAAGAAGAAATTCGAGCCACCCCATAGCCAGCGATGCCATCGGACGATCGAGCTGCTTTTAATTTTTGCTGCATCGGAAGGGAAAATAGTCGAGTCCCGCACGTTTCCATATCGTTAAGTAATCGTTGAGAGATATTGTGGTTTACGATTTGGAAGGCACCCCATGTTTTGCATGCATGGCCAATTCTATCCATAGCAAATTTATCATCGTTTAGATCGATTACTGGAATAGACTCCACATTAATATTACGCGATCCATCATCGTCTAATGAGGATCTCCATGCATGTGATTCGGGTAATTCTTTTATCGAGTACAAATCGAGTTGTTTTTCTGATGAGATTATTGAAGGCATAGTAGTAGAAAATTAGGAGTTATTGGAATTGAAAAAGAGGAATTGGAATTTAGTTGTGAAGAGGTGATGAAAATGAGAAGAATATATATAGACAAGGAATGCTGGGAAGAAATAATAAATATGTATATAGAAATGAAAGACTGTAAAATTTGAGTGGTTTTGGGGAAGTGTTGGTGTCGATATAAGGAAGGGGACAAGAAATGAAAGCAACCAATGGATAGAGTAGACTATCATTGGACAAACGAAAGATCAAAATTTTAATGGACCATCATGTCCTCTAGGCAAAATTTAATCCATTACATATATATACTCAATAACTTTTTCGTAAATTTTGTATTTGTATGAGAAAATATATGTATAATAACTTGTGATCTCCCTAACAAAATTGATTGACGATTCAATGATAAGGAAGGGGTCATGGAAGTGCTTTCCACACTAATGCTCTGGGTTCGAAAATAGTTTTTTCTTCCTTCCTAAAATTTAGAACCCTCAAACTCTTAATTTTGACTCCGCCTCTAAATGTCATATAAATTGAAATAAAAACAATGTGCTCCACTATGGATCAAATTACTGCACGTTAAGGCATCCATCTCTAATATTCTTTCCCACACATATGAGACATTCTTTCTCCCTTTATAGTATAACCATTAACGTCGCAAAGTTGTTTGGGTATATATTAGTCATGTCTTTAGATAAGATATGTTTTAATATTGTCATAATTAAAAGTCAAAATGAGAATTTGCATTTGGAATATATACTATTACACAAGTATTTAACCAAATATTAACAAATAATTATTTATTTAGTTCTAATAAAGATTTATATGAATAATAGATTGGCTATAGTAGATCATTTGGTGTACATTATTTTAACTGATTAGTAGAAGATAACTATTGATTCTTATAAGTATAAAGTTTATGTCCACAATTAAAGATGGAAATTGGACAAACTATCTCTATGGTTATAACACAAAATTAAACAAAATTTATCTTGATTATGAAAATGTTATAGTTCTAAATTTTTATGCTAGGACAGTGTGAATATATCAAACAAATCAAACATAGATAAATATTTTAATTGACTTAATAAAATAATCTTTTAGTCCATTAAATATACTTATAATACTCTTGATTTTGATATAATTATTATTAGTTCGGTATATTGTTTACTATGCATTAAGAAGCGAGTTTATTTTAAAATATGCTTAATAAATTGGATAATTATAATATAAATTAGTGAAATAACGGAGAAGGGTCTAAAATGCCCCTCAAGTATTTGAATTAGTACAAAACTATTCTTTCATCCACCTATCGGCCCTAAAATACCCTTGACGTCCATCTTTCGGCTCAAAAATACCCTCGATGTTAATCCTTTGACTCATATTTGCCCTATTTTTAATAGCTCCCTAAAAGTAAAATTATTAAATATTTATTTATTATATTGCTTAATGTGATTGGTCCAAATTTAAACCCTTCTCAAATAAATAATAAAAATGATATTTTTAAAAACTCTATTTTTCTATAAAACCACTTATGATTCATATTTTGACCCGATAGACTTGAAAAATAATCTCATGGTATCTTCCTATTGGCCTATTTTAAATCAACCCCAATTAATTATAACGTAACCCGACTCATAAATGGGGATCCAACTAAAATCTATACTTACCCTGACTGATTGTCCATCTAAAAATATTATTATTGTCATTAATATAAATTTTTCTCTCAATTATCCAAATGTCCTGTTCATTTTCTCTTTTATTCCTTATTTTAATTTCTTATTCTTAATTAAGATATCGGAAACTCAAACTTGAAATGACTCACATATTTATATTTTTTTAATTAGTATTATTGTCATGATGTGATGAGGGTGGGGATAAAAGAAATAATTATTTTTATTCTTTTATTTTTAATTTTGGGTACACACAAAAAAAATATATAATATTTGTACATATTTGTTTGATTAAGTCATCTTTTATTGAACTAATTAGTTTTATATGAATGCATCGTTATTCTCCTCCTTTTTTTCTCTCTCGTTTGTCATAAATAAATTAAAAAATTGTGGACAAGATCCAAATAGAAAAAAAATGGAAGAGATAGGAAGTGAAGGGCCGGGGAGGGAGTAGTTTAGAGAGTAGTTGCCTAACCTTTTTATAATTTTAAATTTACTATGAAATTCAAAGTCAAGTAAATTATGTGAGCTTATATATTAAGTAATTTCAAATTATTTTAACGGAAAAGGTCCTAAAATGCCCTTAAACTACGAGATTCGGTACAATATTACTCTCTATCCACCTAATGAGTGTGATCCGTTAGACATAAGGGTATTTTTGAGCCGAAAGGTGGACGTCAGGGGTATTTTAGGACCGATAGGTTGATGGAGGGTAATTTTGTATCAATTTAAATAATTGAGGGGCATTTTAGGCCCTTTTCCGATGAAATAATAACTAGTTAACAGAATTCACCAAGAAACAATGACTAAATATTTACCTTGCTATCTAATATAATTTTTCAATAAAATAATATCATTTGACATCTCTTTTATATACATGTGACTCCACCAATACTTATATGCCTTCAACTTTTTTCTCCTATACCGATTTAAAATTCATATAAGGCAAGCTTGACAGCAAACTCCTTTTGAATTGTAACTTCTAGTAGTAAGAAATGAGCTATATATGTCGCTTTATTTCATATGGTTTTGTCTTTTTGTGTCAATAATATCATAACTTCCCTACTAGCTAGGACCTAATAATAATATTTGATCAAACCTACAAGATAATATAATGCTTTTCTTAACTACCCCATGCCCCCACATGACATCCTGATCCTAGAACCAAATGTCCCAATTCCCCTCTCCTATTGGCCTATCAAATTTATGACAACAATACCCTCCCTCCACATATAATCTCTAGAATTTCCCTTTTTGGTATTGAAGAAATCAGTTAAACCATAATCTCTACAATTTTATGTTTACTATGATCAGAATAGAATGCATGAATAATCTATTGGAAACATTAGCAAGGGTATTTTCGTCTTCAAATAAAAGATAGTTGATTTTTTATTTGTTTTTATGTTTTTTTAATTCTTTCTTCAACAAGCAGTAAAGTCACTTTTAATATTTTTCGCGGTTAGATTTTGTGTCTTTTGTCCCCTTCTTTTAATCAAACACTTAATTTTCTTTAAGCAATCACTAATTTTGTCAATTTATAGATTTCTTTGTTTGATTGGTGTACTTTTGTCTCCCAACTTTTTCTTTTTTCTACCTTAGACAAGATAGGTGTTATGCAAAATTCTTAATAAATTTCTTCTTCTTTTTTTTGTTGGTATTGGCCATAAGATTGTGTGGTGGTGGTGGTCACACAGCATAAAGAGAACAAATTAAAAATAAATGGCTCCTAGGAGTGTCAATGTTATGATCATTTGCTTATTTATTGGGACAATCATATCCTATCATGCAAAAGGAGGATATTTATTATATATACAAGGACACATGAATAAAATGACCACCTTATTACTTGCATATGCACTTCACGTGGCATAGACGTGATTAGGTTGGGGCATTATATTTTGCTTTTGTGTGTTGGCCTATATCAATTTTAGGCTAATGTATACGTCCTACACATAATCTGCTTTTTTTGTCACATAAATAATACAATAGAGAATATTTTTGTAGTAACTCCAATCAAGAAACGTTAACAACATAAACCTTTTGTTCAAGTATTCATATTATATATACTGATATATCACATATACTGTATATGATATATTATATATATACTTATATATTTTATTTAATTATTATATACTGTATTCATATATAGATACTGATATGTTATATATATATATACTTATATATTAAATTTAATTATTTATCTAATTATTTCAAGTATGAAATGTCTAAGAGACGCCATAAAGAATTAAAGATAGTCTTATAAAGTCAATTTTAAAATATGATTGATTCAAATTGAAGTGAATTAGATAAATTAAGAAGTTGAAAGTAACTGTAAATTTAATTATCTACCCGTAACTTTAGGATTGAGCCGCCCTACTGATATTTATATATAATTATATATAAAATGGAAGATAAAATAAGTAATATATAATAATTGCATTATTAATATTCGTATGACAGCGGTCGAACAAGCCCTTTATGTTCCAGTTTAATTTTGTGACTTTAATATATTGGCCAAAATTCTATGTATATAATAACCTTAACTTAGGTTCAAGTTACTGTTAAGTAGATGAATATAATATAATTCTTCCTCCGCTTTATCTTATCTTATTTTTATATTAAAAATACATATTTTATTTTATTTATCAATTTTAACTAATCAAGAAATATTTATTATTCCTTTTCTCTTAATACCATTTGTATTAAATAGTAACTACATAAAAGTAGTAGTATTAGTTCAATTTAAAATCTAAAAAAACATTAATTGGGTTAATTTAAAATATATTTCTAATTAAAATTTTATTTAGAAATTATGTCAAATTAACCAGAGCCAAATAATATGAAATAAAGAAACCATATATTTAACTTTAACTTTTTTGGGTGTAGTTATTATTACTCCCTCTATGCAACAATACCATTTTAAGATGTCCAATAAAGCTTGTTCATTTTATGAAATTAATGGATAATTTTATATTTATTTTCTAATTTATCCTTATTATTAATTATAGTTATTTTTTTATTATATTTTTCAAGATATTATATTAAATATATTCAAATGGTGATACAGTAAAATTATTTTTTTATTTATAATTTTTTAATATATAAAATTAATAATGGACAAGGACAGAAAGAATGATATTAAAAAAAAAGATTTTATAATTGTGGTGTTACATCATCCTGCAGGGAAAATGCTGTCGGTAAACCCCAAGTGGTGTGGATTGGGGACCAGAATTTATTTACTATAAAAATTGAAAAATCATACCTTCTTTTTTCCCATCATCAGTGTCTTTTCAACTATTAATATTTTAATTGAGAATTACACTTTAAGAAATACTCCCTTCATTTCATAAAAAGTGATCTAATTTAATTTGATACGAAATTTAATATTAAGGAAAGACTTCTGCCATATCATCACAAATATATATAAACTATCGATTATGCCCTTCAGTGAACAACAATAATTTTTAAATGAACTAGTGAAAAGAAGAGAAAGTAAAAGGATACGTGTTAATACCAAAAAGAAAGTTTAAATATACACTTGTGATATGTTTTGCATGCTCTCTCATTTGCATTAAATGTGTGTCCATTTTTAATTTTCTTTAAGTTTCTCATTTCTCTCTCATAAAATCATTCTTCAATTTTCTTTTTTTAATTTAGTGTCTTATCCAATTCTCTTTTTCTTGAAGAGCAAAGCTTATCTTAGTGAAGATTAGCAATGTTAAAATATATGCATGTCAATCCTAATAGGAGTACAATCTGTTTGTGAATATTTCTATATTTTGTAGCTTGGGACATCTTATATTTTTGGTGCGGCCTCTTTTTTGGTATAAGATCATATATGTAGATGATCTTTTTTTTTTTTTCTTTTTTTTTGTATAAACTCCTACATAGCTGGCCTTTTTTATTTTATTTTATGTAAATAATGTAGTTTTATCTTTCAATTGAAGAGATTAATGTACATAAAGAAATTATGCATATAATGAGTGTTTTTAAATTTGATGGTCTCAACTAAGCCTTTTGATAATTTAATAGTGATATGCACTTGAATATTCCTATGATGGTGTTAATAAGAAAATTTCTTTTGTTGAAAAATTATGAATTGGTACTATCCTAAGTATTGCACTAGAAAAAAAATATGAAAAAGACAAAAAATTAGGAAAGAATAAAATAGAAAGAAGAAATTAAAAGTGAAAAATTTAATTGGTTGTACTTCTAAATGATTGCCATATTTTCCATCCAATAAAAAATGTTAATCTGACATGTTTCTATATCAGTAGGTTTATGCTTAGTGAATTTTTAAATTGATGGTAATGGTATTATTGGAATCATAAAATTTAGGTGTTGTCATAAAAGGAAATTGGCCATTTATTTTGAAACAGACTAAAAAGAAAAGGATGTCATTCTTTTTTAAACGAAAGAAGTATCTCTTAAACCAGATTTAACTGTTTTCTCCTCAAGGAGCAAAATTTGAAAAATTATATGTAGTCTCCATAAATATTACCATACAGTAGTTTAGGTGGTATAATAACATAAAAAGTTGTATATTATTAGTTTATAGAAGTAATTAAGTATTATTTTACTCGATTTTTAAAATTTTTAATACATAAATTATTTTTCTTAAGTTATTGAGAATAATTGGATATACATTTTAACTTTGTCAACGATCAGATAGTGTGCGTCTCTTTAATCCTTTACGCCAACATGGCTAAATATCTGTCCATTCGACATGTCCGCCATTCAAATATTTCCTTCATCTAATTATTATTTTGTTGATTAATACTTATTATTGGCTGAAAGAAACTAATATATGTCCATTAAATTTAGAGGAACCTCCGCTCGTGGGTCTCTTACTTTACATTTCTAAGTTAATTTATTAGCTAATAGACCACTTTTTTAAAAAAAAAAAAAAAAAACAATTGGGTGCTTTAATATTTCTTTCAATTGTTTTGAAAATGACAAATAATACAGGCTTCCAATTGAAATATTGTACGGTTTTTTTTATAGAGAAAATTGCGTAATTACATAACTTGAGATAGCATAATTTCTAAAAATCTCTATTATTTGTATTAATTATAAAAATTCCCTTTTTTCTCTTCTCTCTCTCCTAACATCCAGAGACATCACTCCACCTCGATCAAATACATTATAACTTTGTTTGTGTACAATGTATCTAGTACAAATGTTATTGTTGATACTAACCCTAATTATTTCAAACTTAAATCAGTATGTATCTGATACATAACTTATGTATAATTTGTTATGTATCGGACAAAGGACTAATGTTTCCGCGACTTCTGAAAAAATCGAGATTATTGTAATTTAAAATTTTTTCGAGATAGAATTTAATTAGTGCCCAAATTATTAAGGGGTTTTTTGTACTTTATACATTTTCTTAACACATGATTAGAGGAGTGATAAATTAAATGTGTTATGTTAAAATTTCAAACTCGAATCATAAAGTTCAAATCTTTATCAATATGGCTTGTAGTAGAGTTATTGAAATTTCTCCACCCTTAATTAAACTCTCAGATTTGAGTCTTTGGTTATGACAAAAATCATTTTGAAAATGTCAGCCCCAAAAAGATATTACATTGCACAAATTTTAAATCAATCGAGCTTTATCATAAATATTGGACGATCTCTCCCGCTCAATCGAGTGGTGCACTCGAAGAAAGGGGCATACCGAACAAGTACGGAAAATTAAGTCCGCTCCACTTTTTTTTATATATATATATATATATATATATATTCGTGAGCAAATAAAGATTCTTATCACCATTCCGTATTGGCCACAAAATTACAATCATTAGCTTATCTTTTCGATCTTTGGAAAAATAATGGGTCCATATATAACGTTGTAACCTAGCTAATTTTGCTAAGTAATATTTAATAAATAGATTACGTAATTACTACTATTTTAAGAGTTTCACTTAAGTAAAAGAAACATATGATGTTTGTCCATATTTTTTGTGAAATTATAGAGGTAATAATTAATGGGCAAATCATCATTACTAACAATGTTTACACTATTAAATCCAACTAATTAACAGTAATTTAATTAAGAAAGTGCAGTTGACTAATGATTATAATTTCCATAATTGGTGAAGTCGATAATGACATATCCAATGTCTTTTTTCCCTAATTTTTAAAATGGATATTGACAAATTGCATGAAACGTCAAAGTCAATAATAGAAAATAGACCGTCCAATTTAAATGTATTAAACTAATGGGAAAAAGAACAAATATATTCCGAAACTATCGTAAATGGTATGCAAATACTCCCCGTCATATTTTTGGGACTTTGGTGCCCCTGCCGTCCAAAAACTAAAGCATATATACCCTTTATACTAACGGACATACACGCGTCATAATCTTATCCACCGATCCGACATTTATCAACAGATAAGATTGTGCCACATGTCCCTATTTAGTCTTCCGTTAGAGTGAAGGGCATAAATGCTCTAGTTTTTAGACGGCAGGGGCACTAATGTCCCAAAAATATAACGGAGGGTATTTGCATACCATTTTCGATAGTTTGCAGGTATATTTGCCCTTTTTCCCAAAAATAATTTATAAGGGAACACAATATTTTATCTTGTTGATTTTATTCCAATTTCAATGAGTGGTCAATTTTTGGTTTCCTTTATAGGAACTAATTATATATGATTCAGAAATGGCATTATTTGGGCCGTCATTGTCCTTTCAAATTGTAGTTATAACGCGGTTTGAAATTAACTTTTTGATATACTTAAAATTATTAAATTCCTTTGACTTAAGTTATAATTTTACTAAATTGGCAAACGAGGTTAACAAATTTCTTTAAAATATTGATTTGAGTTTCTAAGTGTTATATAATGAAAATTGTTTTGAATCATTTTGTGATATTTTTTGCGTCTCAATTTACGTAACGATGAGTCTCATATAAAGTCATATTTTCATAACTAAAAATAATTAATTCTAAAATTTTCCTTATCTTAATAGTTTGTTTATTGTTGTTAATTTTTGCGTTAACCAATCCTTATACACATATTTTGAAAAATTTACTATATAATTATGAAATTAAATTTGCACTCACTTACTACTACTTAATTTGTCTAATTTACTTCAATTTGAACTTAACAATTTTTTAATATTGACTATCTCCAATTCTTTGAAGTGTATTCTAATTAGACATTCCAAGTTCAAATTAATTGTATTATTATGTAATAATTAAAAGACATTGTTAACTTTGAATGTCTTCATAACATCACTACAATAGTTATTGATTTATACATATTTTTGTAATTATTAGTAATACAAGATATTATACAAATAAAAATGATATTCTATTTGACATACTGGTGAAATCTTAATGCTATTTTAAAATATTTTTCAAATAATTTTGATAAGTTTATGTAATAACTAAGTTCAATTGAAAAAAAAATTCAAAATTATAATCAATAAAAGCTTATACCTAAATTCTAAACATTTGTAATGTTGTATAAAGTATAATGATTTTATATATCTTCATTTGTGTTTTACAAAATATACAAAAGAAAAATGTTTTATTGTCAATTAAAAAATAATTATTAAATTATCATTATTACTGTATTTTAAGAAGTTAAAAATATAAAATATATTTAAAAAGTATTAAATAAACCTAATGCCTTAATTTCTTCTAGAGCCACCCCTTTTAAGCATACAAAATAATGACATAATCGCACACGTATGCTCAATAAAAATCTAAGACTGCAAAAATATTATTGCTGAGCAATATATAAGCACAACTATAACTATATAAAAATATTTATTAAATTTCATAGTATTGGATCTCCATTATAGGATCATGATCATATTATGGATTAATATTAAAAAAAAAACCATCATGCTCTTCTTATTAAAAAAAACAACTCAATTGTCGGCAAGCCAAGGTAATTGCCAAGAAAATTTAAAAATTATAAAAAAGGTACAGCTAAGATAGTATCGATATATATTTATTCCTAATTAAATATATTTTTCTCATTTATTTTTACTTGTAATATTTAAATTTGACACATTTTTAAAGAAATCTTGATTGATATGATTATTTTATTAGAATACTCTATTAATTTGATTTAGTATTTGATCTTGAAAATTAATTTAAGAAATAAATAATTAATGTAAAATAAAAAAATATTTATTGTTTTGTGATATGTCTAAAGTGACATGTAAAAGTGGGTTTTTTTTCTTATGAATTGTGGACAAATATAAATGAGAGTAAATAAATAATTTGAAGAAGTAACATAAATAGGTATTTATCCTGAGTTTTTATTATAAATAGATTTTCCTTTTTTCTAAAGGAAAACATAAAGTTTCCATATTTGGCTAGTTCTTTTCTTGTAGTAAATATTTAAGAGTCTACAAATAGAGGTTCGTTCCTTTTAACTCAAGCAGCATTCACAACGTTGTCTTAGGGCTTCGAGAGTTTTGGTTTGGAGGAGAGAATCTATGGGATACAAGTGATACATTATCACTTGTATGAACCTCCTTTATTCCGAGTGAATTGATTGATGTTACTTCTATCTATATTTTGGACTCTCATAGTTATATAGTGGAGTGCTCATCTCCTTTGTGGATGTAGGTTAGTTGACCGAACCACGTTAAATCTTTGTGTCTGTTGGTATATTTCTCGTTTACTTTCTTACTCACGATCTTTCAAAGTTTGTTAAGCTAGATTCTGCATGGCATCTAATTATTTTGATCCTAACATATACGACACAGGTAAACTTTTATTATTTTGCACTGCAGGCATACAAAATGATGACTTATATTACACATGCATTGTATTTGTTCACGTTCATACATTATTAAAAAAATCTAAAAAGTAATTGTCAGATTGCATGATATTCCGATCTCTATTATTTGGATTGAGATCACATTATGAATTACATACTAAAAAAATATTATAGCTAGGCAGCCTTTTTGTGCTTAATCAAATTTCGGCAAGCCAATGGAAATGCCTAGAAGATTTAAGAAGTTAAAAAAAGAAAAAGAACAAATAAGTTAATATAAATATTAGAAAAACTAGAAAAAATATTTAAAAAGAGTTTTTTAAAAAAAAAGTGGCTACCCTTTGGGAGCGGGAAGAATGATTCTTATCCTTTGTAGGTACGACAGTGTCCGCATATCATTAAATTCAAAAAAAAAATCGTCTGTATGCGGTGGAAGTCACCGCCGTTCATAAGACTTCCAGAAAGCTCTTATGAAGAAGATAAGAATGTTCCAAATTTCACTGTTTTAAACCACATAATAGTACTATTTATTTTTTTCTATTAAATAATTTTTTAAGTGAAGAAGAGGACAATATATAAACTAGAAGAGACCTGGTCTCCCATTGGTTGGCGAATGCCGCCTAATGGATTCTTTTGGGATTCTGCCTGGATTACGTAGACGTTTGGGTTGCCATAAAGATTTAAATTATTAATTTGGGGCGGTACAGATGAAATGGAGGCTTGTCTTTAGAGTCCGTCGAGATTCAAAAGATACATATTGCAGAGCTAAGGATGTTGTGAGCACAGTTAGAGTGATAAGAATAAAAATAAGGTGGAGAAGGTGGAAGGTGGAAGTGGGCGGACAAGATGAGTGAAGCGAGACTTAGATGGTTTAGCCGTTTAGACTATGTGAAGAGGAGGTGTGCAAATGCCTTAAGGAGGAGGTGCAAGAGGCTGGTTGTAGGTGATATGTGTAGGGGTAGAGGTAAGCTAAAAAAAAATATTAAGAAAAGGTGATTAGAGAGAACATGACGCAACTTTATATTATCGAGGACATGTGTCTAGATAGATTAAAGGAGTGAATATTGCATATTAGGGTACAATGTTAGTAGGGTGAGAGTGTTGTCCTACTTGTGAGGATTTAGACTTGCTAATACTTGTCATAGTATTAGTTCTACACTTATAGTGTTGGATTTTAAAAGTGTGAACAGAAAATGAAAGTTTGTGACTCTCCTGAAGAGTTGTGACTATGCCGAAGGATTGTGACCTTTATGAAAGGTTGTGTCCTTTCTAAAGGGTTGTGACCGTTTAAAAGGTTGTCTTCTTTCCAAAAGGGTTGTGACCTTTACCCTTTGTTGGATATAAATAGAGAGGTTTTCTCTCATTTTTCAATATCGAATTCTTCCCTTCTCTTGCATACATTTCTTACAAAACAAAATCGATCGATCGTGTCTGTGTGTGATTCGTTGCTGTCATTTTGAGTTCGTTTAAATTATTCAAATTTGAGGTACCACTAGTTCTTTAATGGTTAATCCGTTTTATCTTGGGAGGAATTAATCTACAACCTCGGGTACTTGAGGGGATTAAATTTCTTAAGGACACACAGTGGGTTCTGTGGACTTGGATAGTTCTTTTGCTTTTTCTTTTCATCTTTTATTATTTCTTGTTTGTTAATCTGAATACAGGAGATAACATATAGTTCTTGCTTTTGATGTCTATAGTCAGAGGCGTATCCAGGAGGGGGTCACCGGGTTTACGTGAACCCATGCTCCCCTCCTAAAATCATATATAGTAGTATTATATTTTTTTTTTAAATATTTAAATATAGATATATGAGCCCACACTTGAAGTAACATACCGTGCGATTATGATAGGGTGCACCTCTCTAAGTGAAGTTAGAAATTTGAATATTTTATTTATCTTGTTTTATTTTCCTTTTTAAAATTGGATAACACCTCTATAAGGGGTTTGAACAGGTTAAAATAACTTTGGACCTATAATTTTAAAATTTTAATTATTTTTATTGGTAAGAACCTAAATGTTAAACAGATCAAATTTATATCTTAGATCCACTTTTTCATAATGGTGGACCCATCATCTCAGAATCCTGGATACGCCTTTGTCTATCGTCTTATTGTTATGTTTTCCTTATTGGTTTCTTCATTGTTTTCTTTCTATTACTTGGGTTTGACGTATTCAAGCCGAGGACCTTTCGAAAATAGCTTTCCTACCTCCCTAGAGCTAGTGGCCTGTATATACTCTATCCTTTTTAAACACCACTCAAGTGTAATTTCTCTTAATATATTATTGTTGATGTTAAGATTTTGAATACAAATCTATTTTTCTCTTAATTTTCTTTTCAAATTTTTTTTTTGATTCAAAGATATATAGACCTTGCTATGAGATTGAAGACGTCTTTTAAAACAAAATATGATAAAAATTTAAAATAAATTCTAATTTAAATCTGATAAAAAGTACCAACTCCGACATAAATAATTTATGAAAACTATCGAATTACGGTCAAAGAGTTCTGTATCAAATGATGAAAACCACAACATTGAGTAGACGTGACCGTTTGTAGATAAAGCTGAAATTTATTTTGAAATGAAATAAGCTTGAATAATTACTTTTTGTAATAAGTAGTAGAATTTCTTCTTTTTTTTTTTGTGATCTTTTGGCAGAAATTTAGAGATTACAGTATTTGTTTGCATTACTTAGAAAGACACAGCATTGGTTGTCACACAAGAAAATTCCAACAACTGCAGTTTTACTTGCAGTGGTTATTCACTTCATTGGAAGGGAACCTTTGTGTACAATATATACTTTGCAATCAAACAACATTCTCAATCTACAAGATATGTGTCTATTGCTACAGACATGTTGCTGCCGACCATCATACTGGCTAAAAACGCGGAATTTATTTAAAAATGAGGAAATTGACTTTTTTTCAATATTCATGCTCGTAGCTAAGACCTTCATCTAACGTGAATCAGTAAGAAGTTTATTCATAAAATATAATATTTCTCTAAAAAGAAAAATTGAATCATTATCAGACAAATAATTTAAAATGAAGGAAATCCAATTGAGCAAGCATGCCTAGAAAGTGGGCTTCAACCAACAAAAATATATGACTTAAGCCATCGACTCCTAGATTGAAGATTTTATATCCAAATTCACACCAAAATTAGTTAGTTTAACCTTTATATTTCAAATCATGACAATCTTTTTGGGACAAATGAAGTTTTAGTAATACTTTTAATAAGTATTATGAATATATTGTTTTTTAAAAAAAAAAAAAACTCACCAGGGAATTGAAATAATGTATTTGAATTAAGTTTTTCAAAATGTAATGTCGTAATTGTGATTTATTCATTTGTTCACTTCTTTAAATATCAACACTCCTTACTATAACCAACATCTACATTAAAACAGGGAAGATGGTAAATAGCAGCAAAACAGAGAAAGCACGAAGACTCCTCGAGCAATTGGGGTCCTTAGGGACACCACTGGATCCTGCCAACATATATTTTTAAAAAAAATGTATTAACGTCAGAAAATTAACATTTAGTCTAATCACAAAAATATTTTAATAGTCCAATTTTATCGATAATTTTTTTAATTATGAAATTAAATGTCTATGAAGATCTTTAATCATAGTATACACGTTAGAATTTTCAATAATTTTGTAGCCACTGCAAGCTCTTTGGTCTCTCCTAATGTTCATTAGTCAACATAAAGGAGTACTGCTAAACAATAGAATAAAGACCTGATAGATGAATTGTTTAGTAAATGACTATCATTTTATTTTTTTTACA
The DNA here is from genome assembly GCA_035578085.1 of Solanum pinnatisectum. Lineage (NCBI taxonomy): Eukaryota > Viridiplantae > Streptophyta > Magnoliopsida > Solanales > Solanaceae > Solanum > Solanum pinnatisectum. Next base: position 52,628,431 of record CM069078.1, on the reverse strand, counting down.
ATTATTTGTATTTTAGTCCACAGATTAAAGATTTCTCTGAGCAAATTAAATTTTTTATGAGGAAATATTGAGTAATGATCCAATTTTTTGAAAATGTTAAATGAGATAATGTTTTGTGAAATCTTGCATTCTCACTAACTATAAAACTGTGGGAGGGGGAGACTAGATAGTAACTTAAAAAGGAAATATTTGCATAAATCAACCAATAAAAATGAGCGATTTACAAGAATGACTTTGGAGGTGAGTTGTACATAACTTTTCAACTCCGCTTGTCCTATGAGGAAAATTTTAAATTTAACAAATTTTGCTTCATGGACAATACTTGATTTTTAGCTTTGAAAATTTGCCCATGAAGCGAGTGAAAATCAAAAGTTTAAGATCATTTATTTACATGTCCAATCTGAACCAAACCATTTTTTCGGACTAAAGGCCCATATCAAATGCCCAATCTGAACCAAGCCATTTTTTTCCTCGCTATTAAATGATAGTAGTTAAATTAATTAAACTCACAATTCAATCACTTTTATTTAACTTTCAAATATTTATGAATTATGACATGACAAAATCATAAATTTTGGAATATGGAATGCGAGGCTTAACCCTCCGACCTATGTACATATTGTTCGTATAAGATAGGAGTTAATATCAAACTCGGCAATACAAATACATGTGTGTAATATAAAAGAAAAAATAGTTATTTTTAACCATATGCTGGGATTATCACTAGTAATCACCCATAAAAATGTTATAACTATATCCTTTTTTTTCGTAAATATATTTATATCACCTAAAATTCAGAAAGATGATTAGGTTAACCTACCGTCCAGTGGAGGCGGAGGGGGTGGAGGGCTTGGAACAAGCAGCTGGACTCCTTTACAATCAGCTCCAAATACACCTGTGCCATTTACAAATGTTTTAACTAATTAGTACTTTTATATATATATATATATATATATATAAACTTTTATGCAAGATTTCATAAAGATGTACATGTAAATGTAATTACATAACATGGTGAAAATATTCTTTTGCAATCAATATTTCATATTTAACAAATTATAAGGCTTCTTCAACTTTACATTTTACATAAACTCATTATGGATAGCATTAGATTCACATATGAACATGCATATATAATAATTGTCTTAAACATATAAAATAAATATCAATATGAGACGCAAAATAAAATATTCAAAACCATGTATTCGTCCTGAGCAAATTAGTATTTGTAATTAAATAATCTTTTGGCCAAATTATTACTTAATAATTATAATTTTCTAAAAAATTCACCTAAAGCGTTAACCTCGTCATTGGATTATTTTTTTTTTAACACAAACACATTTATAGAAAAGCAAAACGAAATGTTTAGGAATTTTTTTTTGCTTTCTATTAATGTATTTTGTGCATATTAATTTGGTCAAAAATTTATTCAGAACTGATTATCATCTAAAAAATTATTGTGTGATTTTTTTAATAAGGTATAATGTTTTGAAGTTTACAACAAAATCTAATATTAATACTATTACTATGGTTATTTAAAGCTAATAAGTTAGCCATGTGTATGTAATACAACACCTCGATCTTGTTGTATAAGAAATTTTATCTCATAATATGAAAATTTAAATAGTTTAATTCAAAGTATAAAATATTTTTACTACTGAAAAAAATCTTTCTTTCCTTATTTATTTTATAAAAAAGATTTTTTACTCTCATTTTTCATGCAAATTAAAATATTTTTTAAAGTACAAATAACTGAAAAAATACTACAACATTTCTAAGCCCCAAAATTTTCATGGGCTTAAAACAAAAGTTTTACTAGTATTATATATCATACGAAAATTTAAACTCTTAATGAAATATAATGATGTTTAGATTCGATACGAAAAAAGAAAGAAAGAACTCACATTGATTGAAACAAGGTAACTCGGGCGCATCCATCAAATTTTCGGAGCCTTCGTTGCATTGGCAATAATGTTTCGTTCCATTAACTTCACATTTTCCATTATTACACCATACTAAACTGCAAGCTGCCACAAAATTAAAAATCAAATATTAATGTATTACTTTGTTATTTTTTCTTAAAAAAAAAACGTTCGATGGGAATAATAGAACTTACGGTCAAATATGTTAAAGGGTGCTAGAGAGGAAGGTGGTGGCAAGGCTGCTTGACTCCCACAACCTAAATGGAGCGTACCTGAAATCAAGAGCATTCATTTTTATTCGTCTAATTCAATTCATTTAATATAGTTTGACTGATTTAATATAATATATATATATATATATAACTATATCGTACTATATTAGATTCAATTTTCATTAAAGAAAATGACTTATATCGTACGAAACGTATAGAAAGAGACTCACAATTGGGGACATTGCATGCAGGAAACGTAATAGGGCCAAGTTGAATTTGTTTCCAACCAGGATCACAAACGCATTCGAATCCGAGTCCAAGATATTCTCCAGTTGCTACGCACTTTCCTTTGGCACAATCCACAAACTTGCATGGTCCATCTATTTATCAAACAATATAACATTAATTTACTTTCCAAATACTAATGATCATGTCATATACTAGAACTTGTTTACAAATCAAGGTAAAGTTTCTATCGCGATATTGTTTCTTTTTTCTTTCTCAAAGTACTCAAGTTTCCTGCTAGGTCAAACGTCATAACTTTCTAAAAATACACATTTTTGACTTCTCACAAGTTTGACCTATAGTTAATTTAAAAGTCCACGACTTTCAAGAGAGAGAAAAAAGAGAGTAAAGGTCCAAGAATTTTCCCAAGAGACTTAATACTCAAATAATTTTATATCACAAAAGAATTAACGTTAGGTTGACGTACCATGCCCTAGAGACGGAGGGAGTGGAGGGCTTGGCTTGGGTTCTAGTGCCACTCCTTTGCAATCTGCTCCGAAAACGCCTGTTCAATTAACGACTATTTATTTTAGTGGATCGATTAGACTGATATGATAGATGAAATTGTAATTTTCATTATAACAAGTTACAACTTTGAGATTTCCAATTAATTGGCAAAAAAAATAATAAATCCATATTTTATCTTTAGTAATTATCCTTATATTTTAGGAATTCAGTACAAGAAAATCATAATTCTAATCATAACGCAAAGCTTGAACCTTAATAGCCTCTTGATCATAATTGTCCAATTAACATTCTTTATTCTTATTTATTATGCTAAGAGAATTATTTTTCCTACAGTAACTGACAAATTGGTGCTTAAAAAATTTAAAATTTTAATTCACTGAAATGAAGATTGGGTTAAAAGAGGAAACTTACATTTATCAAGACAAGGTAGCTTAGACATATTCATGTATTGGGAAGAGCCTTCATTACATTTGCAATAATGTCCCATTCCACTAATTTCACATTTTCCATCACCACACCATATTAAACTACAAGCTGTGACAAAATAACAAAGCAAAAATAACTAAATTTTACTTTGTATTATACACCTTCAAGTGTTCATATGACAAAGTTATTCATTAACGACAAAAATAAAATGCGAATAAACAAAACTATAGAGCGGATTTTACTAAGCAGAGTATTATATTTTTTTCAATCTTAATTTATGCGGCATATTTAAGATTTTGAAAGTCAATAAGTTTTTTTTCGTCTTTCAAATATTTTGAACGGTTAATCATTACTATTTATTATACTACCAAAATGAAAGGGGAGCAAAATAAAGGGACAACGAAAATTACGATCGGTAATGTTAAAGGGTGAGCTTTGAGGAGACGGATGTGGCGACGGTGTATGACTCTTACAACCAAGATCAAGTGTACCTGCGATTTCAAAAGCATTACTGATTGATTTCACGATTTAAACTTTAAGATTATTAATCACACGGAAATAATTTTACTTTATATTGCTTGTTTGGCCAAACTTTTGAGAAACCAAGAATGCTTGTTTATTCTATAAAAAGAAGTGCATATTTTTATTATTGTTTTAAAAAAAAGTGAGGTGTTTGGTAAGCATATGGAAGAAATAAGTGTTTTGGGAAATAAATTTACTGGCCAAACACAAACAACTTCTCACCAAAAGTATTATATTGTAAAGCGATTTTAAAAGTTCGATCAAACAGTGAACACATGAATAAAGTTGTACAAGGAGACTCACAGTTGGGAAGAGTGCATGCTGGAAAAGCAAGAGGGCCAAGTTGCATTTGTGTCCAACCAGGATCACAATCACATTTGAATCCAAGTCCCAGAAATTCTCCAGTTTCTACACACTTGCCTTTTACACAATCCACTTTTTCACATACTCCACCTATATATTCATCAAAATGTCAACAAATTATGATTATTAGTCAATACATATATTACTATATACTTATTGTAATATCTATAAAATAAGTAGAACAAATATGAACCTGCAGATCCATAAGGAATATTAAAGATGAATATGTAAATAAAGATGGCAAGATTGAGAGTAAAATAGAAAGAGTCAATTCTCATTTTGATATGGGCTGTCTGAGTTTACCAAAGAATTGAAACTTTCTTTATGTTTTTCGAACATTTATACCATTTCATAACGGCCCAATAAGATTTATTGGATTGACCACTCACACTTTGAGAACCTCGCCCTTTTATTAATTACTAAGCATCTTTTTCTATTCTTGTGGGAGCAATACACTTGGTCCTTCCATTGTTGATAAATTTTAATTTTGATCTTTGTGATATGTGATCGATGACTCAACATAGTTAACATTTAATTAATTAATTTATGTGATTTAGGTCTCTCCTTAACATTTAGACGGTTTCTTAGATGTATAGCATCTATAAATAAGAAGTACACAATACAAGTTTAATATATCAAATGATGAAACAGTTAATAAGTCTGAAAATATGTGAATATTTTTAAAGAAAAGGGCCAAAAGTGCAATTGTTCTTAGATGTATAGTAGTACCTCCCTTGTTTGTGAATAATATAACTTTTTTTTTCTGATATAAGAAGTATATATACTTAACTTCTATGATATGCGATTGTTCCAAATTATATTCCTCTTTAATTTGAGTTTATCATCATTCTAGGTTTCTATCGATTTTTCTTAATTTACTTTACTATCTTCATCGTTTTGTTGTTTTTCATGACATTTTATATCACTGCCTCCAAATATACCCAACACAAGGAGCGATTAAATTTTGCCATTTCATTTTCCATAGATACAAAAAATTAAATGGAAGAAATTAACTTGCATCGAAGATTTACTTCAAATCATAAGTTAACTTTTTTGGTCAAATGTATAGACTATAGTCGCTTTAAAGTTGTCAATTTTTTTTAATTTTTTTTTTAGATTTGTGAAGACCTACTTAGGAAAGATGTGAATATTAAAAAAAAAGCTTTCTTAGTAAACCTCTTTTCATTTGAACAACTCAACTAAGTTGTTTACTAAAGAATGAAACATGTCATTAATTGTACTTGAATGCATAGAAATTTATTACTCCCTCCATCCATTTTTATTTTTTCACTATACTAAAAGTAATTTTGTCTAACAATATTTGTTCAGTTTAAAAAATCAAGAGATAATTTACCCTCTTATGTCTATTTTTCCCTTGCTATAAATTTTCCAAAACATTAAATTTAATATATTCAAAGGATACTATAGTAATATCACATTTATTATTTATTATTGTTAAGATGTGTCAAGTCAATAATAGACAACTATTACTAAAAGAGAGATGTAATAAGAACTTTAGGAAGAGAAGAAAACAAAACTAGTGATAAAAGCAAAGATAATAAAGGTCATTATTCCAGTTATTTATAATATTAGTGCGGGCCAAAAATCATCTAGCAAAAGCAAAATAAAGCACAAAAAAGGGAGTGGCGACCTAACTATTGAATCGCCAAGTAAATACGAAAATGAGCTTCAACATGTCCTCTTTTTCATCAATAACTTTTTCTTTAACCTCGAAATGTTTTAAAAAATGGCGCCAACACTTTTCATGAGTAACTGAGCAACAATTGCCATCCCTTCTATCGAACAATTCCTTGCTTACTCCCTGGTTAAAATTAAATTGTTTATCATTCGTTCAAAAATGAACGGATAAATAAGAAATTTGAAATAGTGAAATTGAAAACTTACATATGCAAGTGAAGCAAAACTAGTGGGTACTGATAGAGTCAATGAGTTTGGATGAGACATCCAAAGTAAATTATCAATAATATATCTCATCAAATATTCATGTTGAAATTTGAGTTCGATCATCTCTAGCATTAAGTGTTTGATATGATGTAGCGGTTTTGTTGAAGTTCTTCCATTTAATTTTCCCACAAAATAACTTGTCTTCCTCATTCATGCATGGTAAGAAAATGACTCGTTAATAAATATAAAACAACTTAGAGGAGGATATAGTGTACACAGACACTACCCTATAAAGAATATGAATGTTCACCTACCTCTACACGAATGCGTAAGTCCAATATTGTATTGTAGTTGCTAAAACTCTCAAGATGACTTCTCAAGTTGAGGAACCAACCTCCTTTCATCACATGAACTTGAGGAACCAATACAAGAATGATGCTCTCTAAAAGCTCTGAAGTATCACTTGAAGGAGCTAAAGATGATAAAATTGGTGTATCCATATATTGGAAAAAGGATGAATTAGGAACGGAAACTATAATTTGTCTTGAATATTCATATTGTGGTGGGAAGGATAAGACACATTTTTTAAGGGACGGACCCAAAATTTTGAGAGGCTTCTCCGTCTCACAAGATCTCATTAACAGAGTTTCAAGCTGAGGAAAATCTGAACAGATATTCTCATGATCAAGACCTATAGGAAATTTTAAACAATCCAAGTAAAATTTCCGCAACATTCTACAAGCATGGATATTCATGTGAGCAACAGCAACTGTTCTATGACTCCGGAAAACAAAATGGAACACTTGTAAACTGGAGGCAATAACTTGTATGTTGATATAAGTATAATAATTATCAATCATCTTCACATAAAGTTTTTTCAAACGATCTAATTTAGGTATAACTATATCACGTAACCAGGGACAGTTAACCAAACTCAATTCTCTAATATAAGGGCACTTAGTAGTAACAAACTCAGATAGATTATTTTCACTTACGGCTACGTTTTCCAATTTCAACTCTTGCAAAGAGGGAATTATTTCTAAACCATAAAACACATCGTTAAAAAATCCACATTTAGTTAGATGAAGAATAGTAAGACTTTTGGACTGAAAAATATACCCCAAAGAGTTGTAATGATGAGCATAAATAAATCTCAAATATACCTCATGAAAATCGTGTTCATCAAGCAATTTCGTTATTTCGTCGATATTCTGATGAGTGTTGTATGTAACATCCAATATTCTTTTATCAGCCTTGATCAACTTACTTTGAGAAGCTCTGAGAGAAGAAATAGTGGATTCAAGGTAGTCGTGATGCGACGATATACTTCGAATTTTTTTACGAAAAAAGAATTCGTCAAAGAAGCAAACGATGTATGAGGGGGTGTTACGATGCCAATATTTGTTAACAAGCCGGACATTATAAAGGTCAGCAGAACTAAGGTAGGAAAATATGGAATGAAGAATATGATCTGGTAATAATAAAGCAGGATCAATCCATGTAGTAGGACAAATTGTTGTGTTTTTAAGAATATCTTCAACTTTTTGAGGATTGAGGATTGAACAAGAGCTCATCATTCTAACAAAACCCTAAACTCTCTGCGGCATATCCCATAAAATATAACTGAAATAAGTCCGGGGTTATTCCAATCATACAAGGATTCTAACTTCAAATTATTTCGTTATTATCTAAATTTTTAAAATATTATTTGAATATGAAATATAATATAAATAGGGTTATTTAATGAAAACAAAAATTTAATTTTTTTTTTGAAAACAGAATAAATTAAAAAAATGAAAAAGAAATAGAGTGGAAAGTGTGTAAACAAGGTTTTGGTTGCTTTACAAATTCCAAATATAACTTCAAATTATATTTGAAATTTTCATGGCCAAACACTATTTTTCCTATAAAGTGAAATTCTTAAAATAAAGATAATTAATCAATCCTAGTTTGAAGGGATTTGTGTATCTAATTGTATTTTTTAAGATATATGATATAAAATATTAAAAGTGTTAATATGTGTAATTGTTTGAAAATAGATATAATATTAGTATATGATAGGGATGTAGGTAGTTTTCCCACAACATGAATGTTTAGCCCAACTAAATATATAGGCTTCACCAATTTAACACAAGAAACTGGAAAGCAAAATTACATGAAGAAAATATCTTTTAGTACAAGTTTTATGCAAATTATACCAATCAAGGCGTCATGTAATTAAGCTATATGCACCGATTGTATTTTACCATTTGTTAAAGATTACTAACAAATGCTATAATACAGAGGATTTTAATTAAAGAAAAACCATGAGAACTGTACTCTCTAATCCAGTGAGTGGAATCAAGGAAGGGATAGATAACCTTACTACCTTCTTTTTCTTTGTAGGTGTTTTTTTTTTTTTAATTCACCTTCAAAAAAAAAAAAATTCGATGCAGCATGCAGGAATACAATAAAAACAAAATAAGAAACAAATGTCAAAAGCTAATACAAGGCAATGAAATCTTCTTCACTAAGCTTTATTCAGAGGCTTCCTTGTTGAATTACTTTGTTTCTATAGAACCATAATCCTCTTCTGCTTCCTCTATACCTTTAACCATCTCTACTTCAAAGTCGGATTGACAACTCAGAACTATCAAAAATGATTTTAACACTATAAATAACAAAAAAGATGTTTATCATCTCCTAGGGAAGTTGCGGATTTTCTTCAAGAGGTACACTCACTATGGTACTTTAACATATCCAAGATTTGGAATTACGAGACGACATTTCTGCTTAGCATAACTGGAACTTAAGAAAGCAGATAAAAATCAATGCTCACCGTAGGCAAATGTGTTTGTTATGGCGAGAGGACACACACACCAGAAGATTTTCACAAGGAGAACAAATCGGAGAAACAGAAAAATAATGACATTACTTTGTCTCTGAATTGGACTAGAAATATATCTTACGCTGAAAGGCTCAAACTAATCTCTGTCCTTGAAATTCAATAGTACCACTGTTGAACTTAAAAGGTTCACAAACTATTCTACGCCTAAATCATCAATAGTACCACTGTAGAACTTAAAAAAAAACAAACCATTCCTGCACCTAATCATCATGTTAACCACAAAACTAAACTTAAAGGTTCTAAAATTCTACTAATAAATCACTACTAAATATATATATATTATTTACACATACAACATATAATTTAATCTCAAGCTCAAAAGCAAAAAAAGTGTGTCTTGTGTCATCTTCATTTTCATTTTTTATATACTATCGCATAGATCTTTATTCAAAGACAGCATAAGCATAAGATATAATAATATAGTATATAATTTGCTTTTACTCAAAACACACGTCTTACTACAAAGTATCTCAATTTGGGGAACAGAAAAGAGAGTGACCTAACTTCATAATTGCCAAGTAAATACGAAACTGAACTTCTTTAGCTCTTCCTTTTCATTGGTAACTGCCTCCCTAACCATGAAATCCTTCAGGAAATGGCGCCAGCACTTGTTCTGGGTATCTGCACAACAGTTGCCTTCCCTTCTGCTTATGAGAAACTCGTTGCAGATTCCCTGCGCAAATAAGCAAATGATAAGAGGAATTTACATTTAAAACCTTAAAGAGAAAATGGAAAACCAATATAAATCTATGTTGGAGAACATTACAAGTGCAAATGCAGCAAAACTAGTTGGCATTGATAGAGTCAATGCATTTGGATGAGACATCCAAAGTAAGTTGTCAATTATGTATTTCAGCAAGCATCCATGAGATTCCTGTGGAACATTGAGCCTTATATCTAGCTTTAAGAGTTCAATATGAGGTATCACTTGTGTTGGAATTCGTCCAATTGATATGCTCCACAATTTATGTCCTTGTTTGCTCAGTTCAGAAAAGCTTGTCTTCATCATTCATGCATTGTAAGAAGATGTCTAGTCAGTATGATAGAAATAACAGTGATATATTAAAAGATTTAAAGGATGTTCATGTACCTGAGCACAAATGATTAAGGCCAATCCAATACGGTTGCTAAGTTTTGTAAGATGACTTCTCAATTGGAGGAACCAAGCTCTATTGATCTTCTCAACATGAGGAACCAAAGAAATCCCTGTGGTCTTCAAAAACTTTGGAGTTCCACTCGGAGCTAAAGATGATTTAAATGTTCTACCGACGTATTGGAAAGAACATAAATTTGGAACTGAAACAACACTTTTCCTTGAATAATTATAATTATACAGTTGTGTGAACATTAAGGTTAATTTCCTAAGTGATGGACTCGAAATTTTGACACGCTTTGATGTCTCACAAGGACCAAGGATCAGATTCTCAAGATGAGGAAAATCTGAAATGAAGTGTTCATGATCAAAACCAACCGGAAATGTGGGACATTCCAAGTGAAATTCCCGCAACATTTTACAAGCACGAATATCCATATTAACTGCAAGGTTGCTGCTATTATAGTGAACAAAATGGAAAACTTGTAAACTCGGGGCAATAACTTGTACGTCGGTAATAGAAGGATAAGAACCTACCAACTGCACACAAAGCTTCTTCAAACGATCTACTTTGGGTAACACAACAGACCTTAACGCCTTGCAATTCACCAATTTCAATTCTCTAATATTAGGACACTTGCTAATAAACATTGACAGGGTTTCTCCACTTAAATGGACGTTATCTAATTCTACTTCTTCCAAATTAGCAAAATTCACTTCATCACTGAACAAATGTTTATGAATTCCACATCTAGTTAGATGAACAACTGTAAGACATTTCGACTGAAAAATAAAGGGAATCGAGAAATTAATACACTCAAATCTCAAATATACCTCATGGAAATCAATTCCGTTGATCAATTTCATTAGATCGTTGATATTCTCATGATGCTTAAATTGAACACGAATTACCCTTTTCTCCGCCTTGATTAACTGAGATTGAGAGTTTTCGAGAGAAGAACGGATCCATTCCAAGAACTTGTTATGTGATTCTTGTATAACAGCAGCGGGTGTAGTTGGGGTTTTTTCAAAGAAATTGGATTCGTCAAATTCGAGAGGGAAGTATGAAGGTGTGTTGCGATGCCAATTCTTGGAAATAAGGCGGGCATGAAAGAGTTGTTCAGATTTAAGGTAGGATAAAATCGAATGGAGAACATGATCGGGCAATCGGGATGTTGGATCGCCCGAATCACTATCACAAATTCTTGGTTTTTTAGCAATTTCTTCAACGTTTTGAGAAATGGGGCAGAGCTCAGCCATGGCGTGGCCTGGGAAACTAAAATCAGATGACAGAAAAACCCCCAAATCATGCATCACCTTTGATTTTACACTCAAAATAAAGTACTCACTCTCTCTATTTATACCACATAATTAAAATTTGACTACCGTAAATGATAGTTTTAAATACTCCTTTTAAAATTAAATTTATATATTTATTAATTATGTAAAAGAAATATTATATAGTAATATGATTTAGACACTTAAAATATTTTAAAATAAAATAAATTGATTTTAACTCTCAAAACCCACATTGTGTTACATAAACACAAAATATTATTTTTTGCGTTTTTTAATTATTTATGTTCTTCAATTACGCTTTATATTTTAAAATTTTAATTTAGTAACAAAAATTTAAAAATTAGCAAGATAATGTATCGAGATTTAGGAAAATCATTTTATTTTATTTTTGAAAAATAAAATAAAATTGAGATTTACTCAATATTTTTGCATGAAAAATAACTGACGAATTTAAAGAAAATACTTGTTTTTTCAATTTTTAATTTAATTCAATATAAAAAAAAAAAACCTCATATTCAGTATGAGTGAAAAAAGAATTCATATTCATTGCTAATAATACTAATAAAAAATGTTAAAACTCAACAGATTTCGTCGAGTTGTCAATGGGTTTTTTTTAAGAAAGAAAACCAATGCAATTTCATCTATTATTTTTCACGCAAAAATAAATAAAAAAAAACTTTCAAAAAAAGATATTATTTTTTAAAAAAAAGTCAATGTTTATTTGCTAATTATTTAAAAAAAAATAAAACTAATGCACAGACATCGATTTTCAAAATGCAAAATTGCAGTTGAAAAACATAAATAAAAATAAAGAAATCATAAAATTAGTGTTTTGTGTTTAAATGATACATAAAAATAGAGTTGAAGGGTTAATGGAACAAGGCTAAGATAGAGTGTCAAAATGAGAAGGAATGCTCAGGACCGTCTACGTGTGATTCCTCATTCAGTTCCTAAAACATGAGTTGAGCTACTGATTCGACTCTTGGAGTAAGTCAACATAAAGCTCCATGGAATTGAAACCGGAAATAAGACTAAAGAATATAAAAAATAAAAAAACGACTATAGTAGATCTCTGATTAGCCCTCAATTGGATGGTCCTGTCGAAGAACTTGATTCATGCCGAGAAAGAAACTTAGGATAGGAGTGGGCAAGTTGTTTGGCCTTAGTAAAAATAAAAGAAGTCAACAACAATACCGTTTAATCTCACAAGTGGGATTTGAGGAGAATAGAATGTACACAAACCTTACCCTAATCGCACTAAGCTTTATTCGGATGCTTCCTTGTTATATTCTTTGTTACAATAGAAGCATAATCCTCCTCTACTTCCTTACAACTATCAAAAAAGATCAACACTATTATAAGTAACCAAAATGATAGTTTACCATCTGCTAGGGGAGTTGCTGATTTACTTCAAGAGGTACATTCACTATGGTACATTAATATATCCTAGCATAACTGGAACTTAAGAAACCTGATAAAAACCTATGCTTACCGTAGGCGAATGTGTTTGTCTGTCATGGCGAGAGGACAAGTACACCAGAAGATTTTCACAGGGAGAGCAAATTGGAGAAACAGAAATATAATCACATTACTTTGTCACTGAAGTGGACTAGAAATATATCTTACCCACAAAGGCCAAACTAATCTGTCATTGAAATTCAATAGTACCACTGTTGAACTTAAAAGGTTCACAAACTATTCTATGCATAAATCATCAAGTATATATTTTATGGACGTTACATACAAGTATAGTTTTCTGAATCTCAAGCACAAAAAGAGCTTCTTGTTGTGTCTATCCTTCTCATTTTTCATATAGACTATACCTTCGCACAAAGATCTTTTATTCACGCAAAGCATGAACTTAGATAAGGTAAAATATATGGTATAATCTGCATTTACTTGAAACACATGTCTTAAGGCAAAATATATGGTATAATTTGCATTTACTCAAAACACACATGTCTTACTACAAAGTATCTCAATTTGGCCAACAGAACAGAGAGCAACCTAACTTAATAATTGCCAAGTAAATATGAAATTGAACTTTGTCTCTTCCTTTTCATTCGTAACTAGCTCCCTAACCTTGAAATCCTTTAGAAAATGGCGCCAGCACTTGTTCTGGGTATCTGCACAGCAGTTGTCTTCCCTTCTGCTTATGAGAAAATCGTTGCAGATTCCCTGCGCAAATAAGCAAATGATATGAGAAAATTATATTTAAATCCTTGAAGAGAAAATGGAAAACTAATATAAATATATGTTTGAGAACATTACAAATGCAAATGCAGCAAAACTAGTTGGCATTGATAGAGTCAATAAATTTGGATGAGACATCCAAAGTAAGTTATCAATTATATATTTCAGCAAGCATCCATGGGATTCCTCTGGAACTTTGAACCTTATGTCTAGCTTTAAGTGTCCGATATGAGGTACCACTTGTGTTGGAATTCATCCAATTGATATGCTCCACAATTTATGCCCTCGTTTGCCCAGTGCAGAAAAACTTGTCTTCATCATTCATGCATTGTAAGAAGATGTCTAGTCAGTACGATGGAAATAACTGTGACATGTTAAAAGATCTAAAGTATGTTCATGTACCTGATCACGAATGTTTAAGGCCAATCCAATACGGTTGTTGAGTTTTGTAAGATGACTTCTCAATTGGAGGAACCAAGCTCTATTGATCTTCTCAACATGAGGAACCAAAGAAATGCCGATGGTCTTCAACAACTTTCGAGTTTCACTCGGAGCTAAAGATGATTTAAATGTTCTACCGACGTATTGGAAAGAACATAAATTTGGAACTGAAACAACACTTTTCCTTGAATAATTATAATCATACAGTTGTGTGAACATTAAGGTTAATTTCCTAAGTGATGGACTCGAAATTTTGACACGCTTAGATGTCTCACAAGGACCAAGGATCAAATTTTCAAGATGAGGAAAATCTGAAATGAAGTGTTCATGATCAAAACCAACCGGAAATGTGGGACATTCCAAGTGAAATTCCCGCAACATTCTATAAGCACGAATATCCATATTAACTGCAACATTGCATCTATTAAAGTGAACAAAATGGAACACTTGTAAACTCGGGGCAATAACTTGTACGTCGGTAATAGAAGGATAAGAACCTACCAACTGCACATAAAGCTTCTTCAAACGATCTACTTTAGGTAGCACAACAGACCTTAACACCATGCAATTCACCAATTTCAATTCTCTAATATTAGGGCACTTACTAATAAACTTTGACAGAGTTTCTCCACTTAAATTGACGCTATCTAATTCTACTTCTTCCAAAGAAACAAAATTCGTTTCATCCCTGAACAAATGTTTATCAATTCCTCCTCTAGTTAGATGAACAACTCTAAGACATTTCGACTGAAAAATAAACGAAATCCAGTAATTAAAACACCCAAATCTCAAATATACCTCATGAAAATCAATTTCGTTGATCAATTCCAACAAATCGTTGATATTCTCATGACGCTCAAATTGAACCCGAATTACCCTTTTCTCCGCCTTTTTTAACTCAGATTGAGAAGTTTCGAGAGAAGAACGGATCCATTCCAAGAACTTGTTATGTGATTCCTGTATCACGTTAGAGGGTGTAGTTGGAGTGTTTTCAAAGAAGATTGATTCCTCAAATTCGAGAGGAAAGTATGAAGGTGTGTTGCGATGCAAATTCTTGGAAACAAGGCGGATAGTAAAGAGGTCTTGAGATTTAAGATAGGAAAAAATCGAATGGAGAACATGATCGGGGAATCGAGATGTTGGATCGTCCGAATTTGTATCAGAAATTCTTCATTTTTTAACAATTTGTTCATCTGTTTGAGAATTGGGGCAGAGTTCAGCCATGGCCGTTGCCTGAGAAAACAAAGAATGAAAATCTTAATTTATAACCCTAACCCTGCCCCAACTAAGATTCAGAGAATCTAGATGACAGATAAAAAAACCCAAATCATACCTTAGACTCAGAAATAATAATCCTGCCGTTTCAATTTATGAAACAATTGAATACCGGTATTCAAACTTTTGAATAACAATTGGGATTCCGATATAATTTTTTTGAAATAAAATTATATATTAAAAAATTATATAAAGTAATATAAAATATAGTACTCCCTCCGTCCTATTTTATGTGGCAACATTTGATTGGGCACGGAGTTTAAAAAATAAATGAAAACTTTGAAATGTTTATCATATTACCCCTTTAAAAAATAGTTAACTTTTCTCTGTCCTCATAAATGTATTGGAGTACTATCTTTTAGATTAAGTGGGATCAATAAGGGTAAAAGAGGAATTGCACCTTTAAATACTTACCATATAAGAAAATGTGACATTCTTTTTGGGACTGACCAAAAAGGAAATGGTACTACATAAAATGGGACGGAGGGAGTAATAATTAACAACTTAATTAAATTACTCTTGAGATTCATATCATGACTTGTAAATTGGTACAAAAAAGTACATATTCCTTCATGTGGTGCATTAATAGTCCTTATTCGTTATCAAAGTGGAGTAGTTTTATTCGTAACCATAACTAGGGTTAGTTTTTTAGTAGAAACTATTTCGCATGCGTGTCATGTTAATTTTTTTTCTGGACTTATTTGTCACCCTTTAATCGCATCTAAAATAAATAAATCGATTTACTTCTTTTTACGGATAGAGTTTCCTTTTCATTTATCTTGTTTTGCCAAACACACTTATACTCTAGTTATTTATTGAGAAATTAAGCTAAGACATGAGTATTCTTGAATTATGATTGAATTTTTAGAGATATATTTTATTTTACTATCCTTAAACTGTTTTAAAGTGTGATTATTGGGCCCCTAAAACATAACAATCGATTTTTGGGTCATTTGTCCATTTTTATATCATTTTGAGCAAGTTTTATTTTATGTAGTCTTTTTCTACCTTGCTAGTTTTTTAATGTTTTATAACTTAGAAAGGAAAATTTCATAAATAGCTACCATAGGAATTAGGAAACATAGTAGGCTTTTAAACACTCCGACAACATTAAAACTGGGCTGCACCACTAGTAGAAGGCCCAGTAGTATGATCTGCAACTTGATCAGGTGGGCCTGCTGGCTCCAACTTCCAATACATTAACAATCATTTTTAGGCCCCTCTCACAATGGCCCGAAACTCCGCTAATGAAATAATTTTTTCATAATGTATACAAATCAAATGTATCAACATGATAATTATATACAAGCTAGGATAAGCATATACAAATTCTGGACTTATACCATTAGAAACCAAATTATACAAATTCTGGCGAGGGAACAAGTACACTAGAAGATTTTCACAGGGAGAGAAAATTGGAGAAACAGAAAAATAATGACATTACTTTGTCTCTGAATTGGACTAGAAATATATCTTACCCTCAAAGGTTCAAACTAATCTCTGTCATTGAAATTCAATTGTACCACTGTTGAACTTAAAAGGTTCACAATGAAATCCTTTAGGCAAACAGAAAAGAGAGTGTCCTAACATCATAATTGCCAAGTAAAGACGAAACTGAACTTCTTTGCCTCTTCCTTGTCATCAGTATCTGCTTCGCTAACCATGAAATCCTTTAGGAAATGGCGCCAACACTTATTCTGAGTATTTGCACAGCAGTTGCCTTCCCTTCTGCTGATCAAAAACTCATTGCAGATTCCCTGTGCAAACGATAAGAGGAATTTAAATTTAAAACCTTTAAGAGAAAATGGAAAACCAAAAACTATATACAAATGTTTGAGATCATTACAAATGCAAATGCAGCATAACTAGCTGGCATTGCTAGAGTCAATGAATTTGGATGAGACATCCAAAGTAAGTTATCAATTGTATATTTCATAAAGCATCCATGGGATTCCTCTGGAACTTGGAGTCTTATGTCTAAATTTAAGTGTTCGATATGAGGTTTCACTTGTGTTGGACTTCGTCCAATTGGTATGCTCCACAATTTATGTCCTCGTTTGGTCAATTCAGAAAAAATTGTCTTCATCATTCATGCATGGTAAGAAGACGACTAGTCAGTACAATGGAAATAACTGTGATATATATTAAAAGATCGAAAGGATGTTCATGTACCTGATCACGAATGATTAAGGCCAATAATTAAATGCGGTAGTTAATTTTTGTAAGATGACTTCTCAATTGGAGGAACTGAGCTCTATTGATCTTCTCAATTAAAGGAACCAAAGAAATGTCGATAGAAGCAAACTGTAAAGTTTCACTGGGAGCTAAAGATGATTTAAATGTTCTACCGACATAATGGAAATAACATAAATTGGGAGCTGAAACAACACTTTTCCTTGAATAATATAATTATACAGTTGTGTGAACATTAAGGTTAGTTTTCTAAGAGATGAACTTGAAATTTTGACACGCTTGGATGTCTCACAAGGGCCAAGGATTAGATTCTCAAGATGAGGAAAATCTGAAATGAAGTTTTCGTGATCAAGACCCACAGGAAATATGTTACATTCCAAGTGAAATTCTCGCAACATTCTACAAGCACAAATATCCATATTAACAACAACGTTACTGGTATTATAGTGAACAAAATGAAACACTTGTAAACTCGGGGCAATAACTTTTACATCCGTAATACAAGGATAAGAATCCGCCATTTGCACATAAAGCTTCTTCAAACGATCTACCTTAGGTAACACTACACACCTTAGCTGATTGCAATTCACCAAAATCAATTCTGTAATGTTAGGGCACTTACTAATAAACTTTGACAGAGTTTCTCCACCTAAATTAACTCTATTCAATTCAACTTCTTCCAAAGAAGTAAAATTTGCTTCACCACTGAACAAATGTTTACAGATTTGACATCCAGATAGATGAAGAACTTTAAGATATTTTGAGTTAAAACTCGACGGAATCAAGTACTTAGGATACCCAAATTTCAAATATACCTCATGGAAATCAATTCCGCTGATCAATTCCAACAAATCGTTGATATTCTGATGATACTTAAATTGAACCCGAATTACCCTTTTCTCCGCCTTGTTTAACTCAGATTGAGAAGTTTCGAGAGAAGAACGCATCCATTCCAAGAACTTGTTATGTGATTCCTGTATCACGTTAGAGGGTGTATTTGGAGTGTTTTCAAAGAAGATTGATTCCTCAAATTCGAGAGGAAAGTATGAAGGTGTGTTGCGATGCCAATTCTTGGAAACAAGAGATTTAAGATAGGAAAAAATCGAATGGAGAACATGATCGGGGAATCGGGATGTTGGATCGCCCGAATCACTATCACAAAGTCTTCGTCTTTTAACATTTTCAGAAATCGAGCAGAGTTCAGCCATGGCGTCGCCTGAGAAACACAAACGGAAAAACCTTAATTTAATAACCCTAACCCTGACGCAAACAACATTCAGAGAATGATGAGAGAAAAAGTTTTGAGATTTATAAGACATCAATAAAATTTTTAGATTTATAATTCTAAAACGATGGATCGTGAATAAAAGTTTTAAATATTTTGAAATTAAATTTATATAAAATTACATAAAAAATATTACTGTATAAATTATACTAATAATTAGTGACTTAAATATTTTGAAAAACAACAAGAAAATTATTTTTACCTATCGAAATTCATATTACGTTTCATAAATTGAGCAGGTTACATATTCTTTATCCTCATTATTATTATTATTATTATTATTATTATTATTATTATTATTATTATTATTATTATTATTATTATTATTATTATTATTATTATTATTATTATTATTATTATTATATTTAATAACTTTCTTCTTTGTTAGAGATATGTTGTATTTTTTAGAAATTTTTAAGAACATTTTATAGACTACGATTTAAAATTTTCTTTTAAGCAAATTAAAGGAAAGTTTAAGAGTTACATTTGCATAATTTTTAAAAATAAAGATAAAATTTTCATAGTAACTTAACAAAAAGATATTTGTGTAAATCAACCTTAATGGTGATCATAGATAATATACTAAAAAAATTTAAACATCCAATGTTGCGTTTAGTATGTTATAACAAGTCACTTATCATTTATTAAAGATTTATCAATCAATGCTATTAAATTGTCCAAAAAAATGACCTCAAATAGTTATGTGAATGGTATAATTATTTATTGCACCAGACTTTAATTGATAACCTAAAAAGAATGTCGGGACTCAGGGCGGGATTTTACACATATTATGTGTTAAAATTTTTAATTAACACTGTGAGGGATCGCTTGGTAGAGTGTATAAGAATAATATTAAATAGAGTGTATTAGTAATGCTTACATTAGCAATACATGTATTAGTTATGTCTGCATTAATTATGCATAGATTATTTCAATGCATTATTTGGTTTAATGCATTAAAAATAGTATGTATTGCATTAAAAAAATTATTTACAAAGATATCCTTGACTTTTATGGTGGAAAAGATGTAAAAAAGGTTTTGAAGGGTAATTGGGTCTTTTATCATATTAATGCATGCATTAAAACCATTGCATTACTAATACCTAGAAATTCATGGTATTAGCAATGCACACCTTAATACACAATAGAGTGTATATAACTAATGTATACATAGGTTGAAAAAGAGTACCAAACAAGGTACTAGTAATACACAAGGCTAATACATGCATTATTTTTCCTAATACACTCTACCAAACGACCCCTGAAAGTGATTATTTAGTATGTAACATATTTTTTAAAAATACATAAAGAAATTTTGTTTTTCACCTATGTCATGTCTCAAAATTATCATAGTTTATTTAGCTATTTCAAAGTAGTTTTTATTTTTATTCATGATGGAGTGATGTTCTTATTATAATAGAGTAGTAAGTTTTATTGATTATTTTCTTTTAGGGGGTAAATTGTATAGTATGATAAAAAATATATTTTTAGAAATAATGATTCTTTTAATATTTGATAGTTAAAATATTAGATTATTTATATTTATATAATCATGTTAGATGAGTTTCCTTAATCATATTTGTAATTATTTCAAACTATTGATATATTTTTATAATTTTGTGTTATTATATACTATATTATAAATTAAAAAATTTACAGATCCATAGGGCTTATGCGTTGCTTATATTAATTGCACCGTTTGCATCGTAACTCCCACACATAAAACTAGAGAAAGGCTAAAGTTACATAAAAACGAATTATTTCAAAAACAAAAATAACAAGTAAGATCCAGACAATCAATGATAATAATTTCTAAAACCCTAGCTACCCCACCCCCACCTCCCCCCAACCTATCATCACACTACCTAAACATAAACCTAAATACCAAAACAAATATTTTTGCCAGAATTTATAATAAACTAAATAAAAATAGCTCCAAATAATGAAACCACCAACACCCCAACCACATTAACCAATTGGGCCGCACCACTAGTAGAAGGCCCAGTAGTATGATCTGCAACTTGATTAGGTGGGCTTGCTGGTTCCAATACTTTAACAATCATTTTTAGGCCCCTTTCACAATGACCCGATACTCCACTAATGAAATAAAACAGGTCGGGTCGATCCAATTTGAATTCGGATTTCCCATTGTTCGAAAAGTAAATCGGGTGCACCGACTTGCACTTCTCGTACTCCTCTTGTGTCACAGCCAACACCGAGTCCTTTTTGTACAAAAACGCTACATGTAAATACGATCGAGTTAATTTATATACACTGACAGTATTAATATAATATAATTTTACGATAAAGAGATGAGTAGGACTACTTACTTAAAGTGTCGTTAACCTTGAACCTATTTTTGGCAGCCCATTCATTGTATAGCTGATCATCTTTAGGGATGATCCATCCTTTGTCACCACCAACGGTAAATTGAGTGGAAAAAACAGTGAAGAAATGAAAAGAAGAGAAAAAGACCAAGTATAGAAATGCTTTAGAGGAAGTCATGATGGAAGACTTAAAAGTTTTTTTGTTTTCTTTGGAGTAGAAAGTATATGGTACTTGTGAATTGTGAGTGTAAATTATGGCTCATATGATTGTTTAAAAAGGAGAAGTAGTTATGTTTTTTGAGTTATTGGGGGAGAATTTTGGGGTGCATGCCTTGTGGAATTAGTTAATGGGGGAAGGAAGTTAGAAAAATAATTAATAATTAAAAAAACGTTTTAAGGGGAAGTTCTTCATTTGACTCGGTATTACTGTTTTTCAAACGTCATTTTTTCTTCTTCAAGTAATTGATGAAAATTAAAATTAATTTAACCCGATCATATCTAGCTAGCTAGCTAGGTTATTCGTAGAGCGGTAGAGGCATAGAATTTCAACTTTATGAGTTCTGAATTTTATAATGACAATTTAAAGCGATAATAATTTGATTCTAAATTAAATTTTTGGATATATTTAATAAATTTATTAATACAAATATATTATTTGAGCAAAATCTATTAGACTTGAATTTTACAATGACAATTTGGGCAGCTATAATTTTTTTTATTTTCCACCCGATATTTGGATCCCACATTAAAGCTCCGACTAAATTCGGATGGCCGGCTGCTAGAAAACTTAGTTGTTCATTTTTCTACGGTGAGAAGTGATGTTCTGTTTACACTTTAAGAGAAAATATTAACAACATTTTTTTTTTCATCTTCCCTTTTTTCGTTTTCTTAACCATCATCTGTTTACATGGGTCCCTTTTTAATTTGATTTTTTTTTTTTAGAAAATGAGAACTATATTACTCCAACAAGTATTAATATGCATCGTGATTTCGGCACCACGAAATAATTGGATGCAATTTAAATTTGAAGGACTATTAAGTGACTGTTTGGTTAGAGGATTAGTAGAGATTATGTTAGCATAAAATTTGGAATTAAACTTGTTATGTGTTTGTTTGTGATTTTGTGGGTATTAGCTAAAATCAGGATAAATTTATACTAAAATTATGAATTTTTTATCCCATAATAGAAAATAGGATTATCTATTTTGAATTTGAACCAAAAGAACCGGGTGTATATAGAATTAATGCAATTTCAATTATTATGTGATTTAATGAAGTAAAATATGTGTTAATTAATTATAGTTAAGTTAAATGAACTATAAATTTAAACACATGGCATGCATGTATTTGGCTTAGTGTATACACTCAGTGCAGATAAGTTTTACCCATCAACACAGTTCTAATTTGAACAACTACAGGCGACGTGTTATTTTTTTTCTCTTTTCCCACTTAGTGTTTGAAGTCCATGTTGAAGTTTGACTAAATTTGAACCGTTCATTGCAGAACCCATTTGGGCGTGACACTCCCAATAAGATTTTCTCCATACCCAGGGCTTGAATCCGAGACCTCTGGTTAAATGTGAAGCAGTCTCATCACTGCACCACAATCCACGACCTGATCAGGGATATTAAAAAGGTGGGTTGCACCTAATTTGGACGGGTTAAAATGTGTTAAGCTAATAAATGAGTGGGTTTGGATAAAACAAAATAGATTAAGTTAATAAATGAGAATGTTATTGGCCTGCCCAATAATTACTTGAGCTGAAATGGATTTGAAAATGGGTCATAACCCACCCGATTGATTCTTACTAAGTTTTAATTTCTTTGTTTGTCTTTTATAATATTTAGTACCTAATAAAATTAATTTTTGCCTTTATGACTATATATAAATTATCAAATAAAAAAGGGTATCTTCTTGAGACAAATTTAATAAAATTTCTCATCAGTCAATTTGGACGTCATATTAACCAAAGTTTGGATGTGCAGCGCAAAATTGGGTCGAGCTAATAATAAATGGGTCAATAAGCAAACCAAATGAAGGGGTTGACAGGTAAATTTTTATGGACTATTTTTTTTACCCGAAAGGTCATTGTGCGTTATCTTTGCGTTGGTCATTAACTTTTTACTTCCAAAAATATAAATAACTTTCAAGTGCAAAAATAAAAAACTAAATAAATTAAGTGCTTATAAGAGCAAACCGTGCACTTTCTTCCTACGGATATGAATTATGATATCACTAGAGTTTAATTTAGTTACGTTTTCTTATTTGGGTTACTGAAACCAAGTTGGAAACCTTTTCTATTTTTTTGGCTCAAAGTCTTAAAAGGTTAATTTTCCTATAAATAAATAATGAGTTCTTGTTCTAGTACTTAATTACCATCAGATTGATTAGGGTTTCACTTCCCACACCATGTCTGAATACATCTTCCCCATGTGTCAAACAATGGATGAACAAATCATCAAAAAACCAAAAATTTCTCACACTAATTCAGTCGATCCAACGTTACAACTACCTGATCATATTCTCCATTCCATATTTTCCTACTTAACATCTCAACATCTAATTAATGTCCGTCTTGTTTCAAAGACATGGCACAAAAACTCACCCTTATACTTTGTTTTCGACTTTAACCAAACCCTTTTCTTTAGTAAAGGATTCTCAATGGACATCTTACAACAAATGCTTAAAAACTACATGGAATGCATCCATTCTTCTCTTGACACTAATAAAACTCACTTACGCAACGCTGAAAATTGTATATTAATGATCAAGAGAATGCATGCGATATACTGAAATTGATGGATGAGAATAATTTCTACGAGATGTATTTAAGATTCGAAGATTGTAGGTACCACTTGCCGTATATGTTTCAGTCAACATGCCTTACTGTTCTTCATCTAAGCCGTTGCACCTTAGATTATCCACATGTACTTTCCCTAGGGGAAGGAAAATTATATTCTTTACAAGAGTTGAAATTGGATTGTGTTAAGGTAAGGAAAAATACTCTATGTTTATTAGTAAATGCCCTAATATTAGAGAATTGAGTTTGGTGAGTTGCTTTAGTCTAAAGCCAATAGTGTTACCTAAATTAGACCGTTTGAACAAGTTTTACGTGCAATTTATGAGTCCATTTTCTTTTATTACTATCGTACAAGTTATTGCACCAAGTTTACAAGTATTCCATTTTGTTTATCGGGGTCAAAGAGAAGATGTAGTCAGACTGTTAAAATTTCGAGTTCATCCCTCAGAACGTTGTTCTTGTTCTTCACACGGATGCATGAGGATTCGAGAACTCGTGTAGTTTTTGCTCCCAATTTATCTACGTATCAATGCGTAGGTACAACATTTAAACCATTCTTAAATCCAAGTGATGCACCAAATCTTTTAGAAACCAAGATTGGACTAGCATATCATGTGAAGAAGATCAATCAACCTTTGACGTTCATCAATTTGAGAGATCGTCTTAAAGATTTTAGCAATAATATTGGACTTTCTTTGTGCATTCGTGATGATGATGATGATAACAACGAGGTATATGAACAAGCACCCTCTAATGTTATGTTATACCTTTACTATTATTAGTTATATTATTTACTTTGTTATATAATGCATATATTTTATCCTCTCCAAAACTTGTTACATCAAGGTGAAGGTGAAACTTTACCGAGCAAAGTAATTGAACGAGAACAAACACCTCCACTACATCATATCAAACATGTTTTACTAGATATGAGCAAGATCAAAGTTCGATATGAATATTTGATGAAATATATTATGAATGGTTTATTTTGGATGTCTCATCCAGACACATTGACTCTATTGATACCGTCTAGATTGCAACCAATGGAAAATGTAATGTTCTCAATCTTGATTTTTTCAATTTATGATTCTAAAATATTTACTCTCTAATCTCAACATTTTTGCTAATTTTTTTACAGGATATCATTGAGGAATTGAAAAACAGACAAGAAGGAAATTGTAGCTGTGAAATTATGGACAGGTGTTGGATCCATTTTCTAAAAGATTTCGAAGTTTGTGTAGAAAACATAATTTGTGAAAAGGACGAGCTGGAGTTTGTTTTCAAATTTACATGGCATCAATTTCATTAGTTAGGTCAAGTTCCTTTTGACTTATTTTCTTTAAATGGCTCTTCATAAACTTTTATTTGCATATCCACTAGCTAGAAGAAAATAAGATGAGACTTTATTATAATCTTTTATGAGCTTTTTTTTTTTTTGCACAACCAAATTTATATGAAGTAGTTTGGACTCTATTTTGATTGTGTATTTGGACAAACAATTTGCGAAAAACTAGTTATTACTATTATTGACTAATAAATTTTATAAA
Source organism: Solanum pinnatisectum (assembly GCA_035578085.1). Classification (NCBI taxonomy): domain Eukaryota; kingdom Viridiplantae; phylum Streptophyta; class Magnoliopsida; order Solanales; family Solanaceae; genus Solanum; species Solanum pinnatisectum. Next base: position 52,602,988 of record CM069078.1, on the reverse strand, counting down.
ATTATGTGCATTTGAAAGTTTCTAATCACACATTTATTTATAAAAGAAATATCGAAATATATGATTTATCAATATGACGCCTTAAAATATTTCAAAATCAATTTGATTTCAAATATTAATGATTAATGATTCCATATCACATGTCCAAACGGACCACAAGTCTCAAGAATTAATAATTTAAAATAGAGCACATAAATCACAATAAAATATTTTCTTATTTGATTTTCAAAATTAATCAGGTAAATTGAGACTCTAATCTTATTACTCCTAGTACAAGTAATTGTTTCCAGCTAGATTTTTTTTCTTCAATTTTCCCTTAATAATCCCTAGAAGAAAAAAGAACATAAATCAATTGGAAAAATACTCTGTACCGAGCTGTTCATATAATTTACTTGCCCTTTTTAATTAAAAGACAATTAATGTTTTATCTACACAACTTTATTAAAAAATAAAAATAAAAAATGGAGAGAGAAACAATTAAACTTGGACATTACGTAAGTAATTAATATTTTACTATTACTTGGGCCCCAATTTTCTGTTGCTTGTAAAAATAATTTTGGTAAAAATGTAAGTTATTTATATTTTACTTATATATATAGTTGTTGAGAAAATATGAATAAATTGGGCTAAAGTAAGGGTTTATATGATTTGTGTTGTTTCAATTCCCCATAATAGCTATGTCTACTAATTCTGTCGACCCAACGTTACGATTGCTGGATCATATTCTAAATTCGATATTTTCCTACCTAAGTTTTCACGACATAGTTAATGTCCGCCTTGTTACCAAACATTGGTATCGAAACACCCCATATCACTTGTCTTTCGATGAGTCTATTTTCTTATTAGAAAATAAACATAATATGAAATTCTCGGATTGGATCCTTGACTCTCTTGAGACATCAAAAAGTATGTTAATTAAGGCTGAGAAACGGATATTAAGCATTCGAAATCTTATGAGATTGATGGATGAAAACAATTTTCATGAAGTGTATTTTAAGTTAAAGAACTCTTCAAACTATTTGCCTTATATTTTTCAGTCCACATATCTTAGTGTTCTTCATTTAAGTTGTTGCACACTTGATGTATATGTGCTCAATGGTGAAGCAAAATTTTCTTCTTTACAAGAGTTGAAATTGGATGGTGTTAGGTTTTATGGAGAGAATTTGTCAAGGTTTATTAGCAAGTACCCTTGTATTAGAGAATTGAGATTGGTGGATTGTGAGAGACAATGGAGGAACTTTAATAAGCCACCAATGTTTATAGTGTTGTCTAATTTAGACAATTTGGAGAAGCTTTATGTGAAGCATTATGATTATATGAGAAGTATACAAGTTATTGCTCCAAATTTAAAAGTATTTCACTTTGTTTACCCTAGTGATTGCAACAACAATGCAGTTTACATGGATATTCGTGCTTGTACAATGTTACGAGAATTTCACTTGGATTGTGAGAGATTTCCAATCGGTCTCAATGAAGACCTATGTTCAAATTTTCCTCATCTTAAAACTTTGTAGACACGAAAATATACCAAAATTTCAAGCCAATCACTTAGAACTTTGACCTTATTTTTTACCAAACGACTTGAAATTTCTACTCCCAATTTATCTACTTTCAAATACATAGGTACAAAATATATACCTTGTTTAGCACAAAGTGATTCTTCAAAGCTCGTAGAGACTAGGATTGAACTACTTATTAAAACACCGAAGATCAATAACGCTTGGTTCGAGAAATTGATAATTCACATTAACAATTTCAGCAACAATATAGTATTGTCCTTGTGCATTTGGGATGAGGTACACACATATTTTAATTTTAATGAATACCTAGCTATTCGTTTATCGTCTATGAGAATTATTCACTTTTTTTTTCTTCCAATGATATAGATCACAAAGTTTTCTGCAATGGACAACCGTGGACTACAATGGTGGATTCCAACACAATTGATACATCATATTGAACACTTAGAGCTAGACATGACAAAGCTCAAATTAATTCGACATGAATTTTTTATGAGATTTGTAATTGATAGCTTACTTAACATGTCTCATTCAAAGACATTGACTCTATCAATATCGTCTTATTTTCCTACATTAGCACATGTAATGTTCTCTAAAACATATATATTTATTTTTCGTTTTATATTTACTATTTTAAATTAATATTAATTTGTTTTACTTATGATTTGCGTAGGGATCAGCAAATAGGAACAAGTGTTGGCGTCATTTTCTTAAGGATTTCGAGGTTAATGAGCAAATTAATAAAGATTTTGACATCCTCAAGTTCCTTTTCAAATTTACTTGGTACTAGTAAACTTTTAGTTAGTTCATCTAAGAATAGGAAGAGTATTTCTTTTCATAGCTTTTTATATTATTTTATAGTAATTTGGTGTTTTATTTCCAATTAGTCTTAGTATACATTTTAATTTTATGATCACGCATTTATAACTTTATGAGCTTCTCTGTTGTAATCTTGAGACTAATTTATCTCTCCTTTTAGGTGAGATAAAATAATTTTAAGTTTGTGATATAAGATTAGTTATATTTTCTATCAATTTCAGCGAGACTCTTAACTTTGGTGGACATATATAGTTACTAGTACTTGATGTTGATGCGAAGTGACAAGTATCTTGTGAAATTAGTTGAGGTGTGTGAAAGCTGATTCGAATATCATGATTATCAAATATATATAAATTTAATCATAAATATCTCACCTTATCTCATAAATCAAACATTCCGAATTAAGTACAAAATATGGTTCTTTTTTCTTCTGAAAAGGGGAAAATATATTTGATCGCAAGAGACAAAAAGTAGAACTATTTATTAGTCAATCGATATTAGCCTATAACATAAAAAAGTTTGACGTACACGCTCATATTTATTCAGCATACAACTACCCTATACATATTTATGTTTAATTTTCTAATGGTATGTATGTTTTCACTGTAATGTTTAAGTCAAAGAAAATTATGAGGTGTTATGTTCAAACGAATATATTATAATTTCATCTATATTCAAATTTTTATTTAGAAAATTAAATGATTACATGTATGTAGTGAGGTGAAAAAATATTCTATGACATTAATTGAAAAATGCACAATCTGACCTGAATATTAAGATTATCAAAGAAAATGTTTAAGTCAAAGAAGTGAGGAAGATAATGGAAGTACAACAGTTTTTCAATCGATGATAATGTATATATTTCTCCGTATTTTAGAATGTATGTAGTTGTTTAATTTTATAATAATTTAAATATCTATTTGTATCGTGTTAATTTAATTCAAATTAAAATACACATTTATATACAATGCCTTTTAAAACACCATGGAAGTGTGTTACTTTAAGGGTCATTTGGTATATTGGACAAATATATATAGTCTTGAAATAAAATTTTTGCTCTGCCTTATTTTTCTTTAATTAGTTATCTGTTACCAATTTATAAAACTCATTTTTCTTTTTACTCAATCCCAAAACGAACAACACATTTTTATATTAAATATTAATTTACAAACATTTATGACTTATTTTACACTATAAATTTCAATTTTTTTTCTTATATAAAAAGTACTAACATTTAAATAATTTATTTTAAAATTAGTAATTAGTATCAAAATAAATTATCTCAATCACATTATAAAATAATAGTAACAAAATTACTTACTACATAATAAAAAGTAACAAAAAAATACCCTTGAAATCCCTCAATTTTTTTCTACCAAGTAAGATGTAAGATATATTATTTTTAATCTAACAAATCAAATAATCAATATAAAAATAATGTTAGAATAACTAATTTCAACCATTTGAATACAAGTAATGTTAAAACTTAAAACCAAAGGACCCATTATCTATTTTTTTTTTAAAATTTAATAATAACGGGTTTATTTAGAATCATCTACAAATGAAGATTGAAGGGTAAAGTTATCTTTCATTCTCGAAAGTTTAATTTGTATTCTTTTTGCCTTTCAAAAATTAATTTGGGCACTTCTCGGCAGCTGAGCGATTAATCCTCCATGAACAAATTAAGACACTGAAAAAATGGCTGAAGAATCAGAGAAGCGATTTCAGGACGCCATGGATAAGATCTTTCGAACTCCTCCTAAATCCAAACTCAATTCCAGGTTCCCTTTTCCTTCGCTTTACAATTTTATTTTTGTTTGTTTGTTCGGCGTACATATTTCATGAATGTTGTTACTTTCAACTTTGAGCTACGGTGATTAATTATGGAGTTTTAATTTGGTTGGTGTAGTGCATCTGGAGTTCAATTGTCAGGAGGCAAGAAGCGTCCGGATATGTCATCAATTGGCAAAACAGTTAACAAGTACAACTTATTAGCTACCAAAGGTTCAGGGGAAGCTCCGCCGTGTAGACCATGGGACCGGGATGATTTGTTTAGAAGGATATCAACTTTTAGGTCTATGACTTGGTTTGCTAAACCACAGGTTCCATATTTTACTGCCCCTTCTTATTATGATTATGCTATGAACTTCTTAATTAATATGTTGAGATTTACTTACATATATAATCCTTTTTTAGCCGAGGGTCTATCTGGAATAGTCTCTCTATGTGTACATTTTACCCTATGTTGTTGTTGTTGTAGTAGTACTTGCATACATAATCCTTACTAAATTAAATAGTACTACATCCCTGAGATATACAGACTAAGACTTTTTTAGAGTGTCACCTGGAAAGGGCAGTTCAGCTTGAGCAGGTAAGGTGGATGGGGTATAAACGGGGCAAGTGGAGGAGGTAGAAGCCCAATTACAGGTTCAGCCGACTGAGTAACTTTTGTTCAAATAGTGTATTTGTGTTGAGTTATTCTAAAAATCTAGAACCGAGTTATTAGCACTTATAATCATCGTTCTGAAAATCCACAATCCATTAAGTTAAAATCTCGTGGTTGGGGGACAGAATCGCGGCCTTCCCACACCCCATTGCCAAACCTAAGTAACAAATTATACTTTCTTTTATGCTTCTTCACCATATTCTTTTACTCAGTTGTTCTTGTAATAGAGAAGCATAATTATTTAACATGTAATGCGTCAAGGGAACAGATAACAAACTTTCTTTCTGTACCTCTGAATGATAAGATTTTTCTCAGTTGTTCTTGTAATCGAGAAGTATAATCATTTAGGACAACTCCAAAGCTAATTGTTGTAGTTGACTGCTTGAGCTTATACAGGCTTTGATCCTTATCCTAGGAGATTATTCGTCATAGATTTTTTAGTGTGTGTTTCTTCTTCCTTTAGAACGTATCATCTCTTTTACATTCCTATAATCCACTTATTTCTTCTTTATGTTCTTGTAAAGATTAGGTTTACATCTGTCCTTTGAAAAAAAAGCATCTTTCCTTGTGTGATTTTCCTTCTGCTAATCTATTTGTACAGAAAACTGTCTCCACTCTGCCATGTTGTAAATCTTATACCATAATGCTTTTGTTCCTTGGCAGGCAATCAGTGCTGTTAACTGTGCTAGAAGGGGTTGGATCAATGTGGATATGGATACCATTGCCTGTGAAGCATGTGGATCACGAATGCTTTTCACTACTCCACCATCTTGGGCACAACAACAAGGTAAGCTATACATCTTTACTATGTTTGTGGCATTTGATATCTCACTATGTTTCGTAAAACAGAAGCACTAGGTCATTGTTACCTCATTCTCCTTTTGTAACTAATTTGTGCTTCTCATTTCATGGTTCTCCCATTTGTGGGCATCAGTTGACAAAGCGGCCTTGGTGTTCAGCTTGAAGCTAGATAGTGGACACAAGCTACTTTGCCCTTGGATTGACAATGTCTGCGATGAAAAACTGGCAGATTTTCCACCTACGGCTACTGTTGTGCTTGTTGATCAGTATAAAATTCGGCATTCTGTTCTATCACAGCCTGCTGCTCTTCCTGTGATTTCACCTAAGGCCATTGATTTCTTGAGAAAACCTCAGCTGGAACAATTTCTACGGGAATCTTTAACTGTGGAATGTGATGAATACATGCAAACTCCCCAAGAAGAAACCAGAAATGAACCCACTTCAGCTTCTTCTCTCACATATTATCAGGTATTAAAGGAAATGTGAGCATGTAGGTTTTTCGTTGCAAGTGAATGGTGACAAGTACAAAAGTGCTGCTAACCCTTACTGGACTTGATCTCTCTGGTTTAATAAGTATGATGGCAAGAGTTAGTGCCCAAGTGTATATCTTGCTATCAAAATTTGTCTTATCCATTTTCCGGTTGATTGCCAACCCTATATCCCTAGGTTCTTTTCTTTTTGAGGGGAAGGGGTGGGGGTTGAGAAATCTTAGAATTATCACGAGACTTTATCGTTATTCTTCTTCTTTCGGGAGCCAGGTGGGGTTGGTGAGCAGCGTCTATATCCTATCAAACTATAAATCTAATTTCTTAGCTTAGACTTATCTAAAATATTGTATGAGCTAATTTTTCAAAAAATTAATTGCTTTTGTTAGATGAAGTAGTTATGTTTGTCAATTTGTGGTTTTTGATATGTGATATATTGAATCACAATTTGTGGTTTTTGATATTGTGATATATTGAATCATGTTTAGGCACAAAAGCTCATTAGCTTGTGTGGGTGGGAACTCCGCAGACTGCCATATTTGGTTGACCCCAAGGATCAACTGAATCAATCTAGTAAGGATGCCAATCTCTCAGATAAGTCTATTTTGAGCAGAAAAAGTCAGGCTATTACTGTCTACAGTTCATGTACTGATAAGACTTCTGAGAGCAAGCCAGATGATGACAATCAAGCTTCTGAAGAAGCAGTAATCAATCCAAATTCTGTTGTTCTCGACTGCAAGTTTTGTGGGGCTTGTATTGGTCTATGGGATTTTTCCATGGTTTCTCGGCCTTTGGAATTTCTACGAGTAAGTGGATATACACAGGTCAACAATGACCATATCAATCACACCGACGGTGATAAAAATCTTCTCTCAGGCGACAGTGATCGTGATGAGAGTAGAGAATGCATAGGACAAGTTGCAACTTCTGCTAACACTATGTTAGATAGAAGGCCACCAAATTTCAACTTGACGATTGCCGGTGGTCCTCCTCCAGTAACACATAATTATAGGGCAAAAATATCTCTGCCAATCATTGGACGGAATTTGAGAGCATGGTTTATTGCTGAATCTGAGCTTAAGGATGATTTAGTAACCAAGAGCTCATCTGGTGTATGCAAAAATCCAGAGTTTCTTGCAGGAGAAAATACTGAGGAAGGAACTTCACTGTCTACTTCGGAAGTGATTACAGAAGCTCAACCCGAAAACAACCAGGCTGCAGCACAAGTTTCTGGTAACACCACTGAAATGGCTGATAATGCAGAAAGTATGAACAAGGTTGATCCAGCAGTCACGGATGATCATAAGGACAAGGTTGGATATGATTTTGGATCATCTAGTCGAGGTAATTCAGTTTATTGTAAATTGTATAGTATTCTATGATCATGAATGCCGATTAGCATTGGCACTGTTGCAATTTGTGAAGTGTTCTATGATCATGCTTGCCCATTAGCATTGGCACTGTTGCAATTTGTTCCATGAAGTGGATTTAAAGTGGCAATTGGAGGGTGAACCAAGTTTGTTAGCACTTTAGCAATACAGATCCAGTTTCCAGAAATGTCCAAGTATAACCTAGTTTTTCAGCATTTTTTAATATAGTTCCAGTTTCATGAAATGGTCCAAGTTTGGTATGCTTGCGTTGAAATGCAGATCCAACCTGCATTGCTGTCCAAGGACTGTTCAGTCTCTTCTTATTTTGAACATCTTTCAAAAGGACCATATGAAGTACTAGGCTTCATCTTCCTTTTGGTATTCTCTTTTATGTCCATGAATCAGTAGTACAACACCTATCTACATTCTGCTGTCTATCCAAAGACCACACCTCATTGATGCCAAAGTTTTTCAGTCTTCTCTAGCTTCAAGTCTAGGCAGGCCCCTTCCTTATTCCGTGATCTCATTTTGAGTTGCATCATGTTTCCTCTTTCAGTATTTTATCTGCTTTGCCGATATATCAGACACATACGCTAGGGAAAGAGATTTTTCAACCAATATACAATTTCACAGAAGTATCACTTTTTCATGCAGAAATTCTTCTGATGAACAACACTCAGCACTCTTAGTATGTATACTTCAATTTTAAGTGTTTAAGGAGGTACATCTCCCTGCATGCTGCAAATGCAGTATCCTAATGCTTTTCTGTTTGGCGTCCGGGGTGGGGGTGTTAATATTGTTAGCAATAGAAAAGAAAAAGGAGGTGTATTTTTTTTATGTTGAGCGTATAAGTGTAACTGACAGACTATGTTATCTTTTCAGGGAAGGAGTTGCCAATTCTATCCTTAGATAAAGCTTTGGAGTTTGATCCATTCAAGCTGCACAGATATTTTTGCCCCTGGATAGCATCCAATGGTGGCTCTCCACCAGGATGGGAACAAACATTATCTGCTTTAGAACGTCATGAGGAATCTTCTTCTCCTTTGTCCAATCATGCTCCATCTTCCTTGATTAAGGTAAGGAAGTAGTAAACTAGTACTAATAGATAAAGTAGCATGTCAGTTAGGATAAAGACATGTTGTTAGTTAATTATAGTAGTAATTGGGCTAGCAAAATATGAAGCAGATAACAATCTGTAGCTAATTAAAGCAAACCTTATTTGTCACATTTAGGTTGGTGACTGGCAGATCTATTGATGAATGCTGCTCCTTCTATTCCTTTACAAAAAATCAGTTTCATCATGCCCTTGACTTGGATAACTACAATTTGAGGTTCTTGGATATATAACTTGAGAACTTGAGGCAAGATCATTTACATTAAACTAGTGATGTTAGTACTTCCAAAAAAAAAAAAAGAAGCATTTGAATACTGCATTATGTACTTCAGAGAATTGAATACATGCTTAGACCAAGCATAATTCAGAGAATTGAAGTTGTCAGTGTTATCTTTTTGTTTGCTGATAATTGAAAACGATTTATCAGCTGATTTTATAGCTCATTTAATTTGTCAAAATTTTGCTTGGGTGCAGCTGTTATTTGAATTTAATGTTTTAGTTTATAGTGGTGTTAGAGGAATTCTATATGGTGAGTTGGCCCTTGAAACCCATTGTTAGTGGTTTGTCTGTGGTGTTTGAGACAGTGCAAGGATAAGCTTCCTTTTGATCTGTTGATACCAGATGGTCCGAGTAATGCAATGAAAGGAAAAATTCTATCACTGGAAAGCAACTGACTTATCTTGTTTTGGTCCTATGCAGGTGGATGATCCTGTTGCTTCAGTGCAAAAGCTTTTTACATCCCCACAGGCTAAACGAAGGAAGCTTGTTCGTCCAAGTTAATTCAGGAAAGTTATCCATGTGATGGAGTACACCCCATGGTTCACGAGGAAAAAAACTTTCACCGGATAGACTGGGTGATAAGATTACCTTCCCGGTGGAGACAGTTTCTGCATCTTATTGCCTAAATGTTAAATCCATGTGCTTTGAAGAATACTCTAGAGGATGCGCCTCTGTTCTAGGCTTGTTGTAGTGGCTAATTAGCAAGACATTGTTTCATATGATTTCTCCGACGTGAGCCATTGAGACTTCTTGTATTATTGACTAGTTATTTGGAAGAGGATTGTAATCTGCTTTTTTTAGATAGAGAAAGTAACAAGGGGAAGACACCATTATTACCATTGTTGTAAGCTTTCTGAAGAGAGGTAAAAATTTCAGGAGGAATTTATTTTGTACACTTTTGTTTGAACAGTTCTTCCTCTTAACAGAAATGGAAGGACAAAAATATCTCAACGGCATCTTTGATCATTCCATCAAGCCGCAATTTGTTATTTTCACCTTTGAGTAAGGTCTGTTGAAGCCTCTCTCTGCAACTACAGCTCTTTTATCTCCTATCAACTTGGCCGCCCTGTCGAATAAAACCAGAAAATTGGTTGGTTATGTCTTGTATATACTATGATTTTCTTAATTGGTTAATTTATTTTATATGTTCTTGTTTAGTCAAATATCATTAGTAGCCAGCCACCTGAACTAAGTGATTGGGAGATTGCCAGTACCTGAAATAAGGAGAAGTTGTGTTCTCTTTCACAGTTTTGACTTGGCCAAGTTTCTCGACAACATCCATCCCCTCCAAGACACTCCCAATAACTAAAGCAGATGCATCTAACTCAGGTGAGTCTTTAAGGGCAATTGTAAACTCTGTTCCATTCACATCTTTTCCCACTTCTTCTTGATCGATTTCAAGCTTCCCTCCCCGAGCAACCAGCTTCATCTTTGGAGGTGGTTTTGAAGGGTCTCTTACAATAAGGCTAACACTTGTTGCTACATTCTTCGTACCCTGACACATTTCGCTCTGTTTCTCCCATTCATCTACGAGGTTATCGATTGCCATTGTTCTTCCAGTATTCTTGGCAAGTTCAGCATCCACTCCATATGACCTCAATCCACCATGTTGTACATAATTTGGCATTATCCTCACAAAATCTTTTCTTCTATAACTAACCCCTGCTGCTCCACTAACAAGATTACTGAACATTGATGACCCAAACGGGGCACTATCACCATATAACCCGATAACAATCCTTCCTATAGGTTCCCCATCAACTGATACTTCAAGAAATGCTCTCTTTGTTACAGTCTGATTTGAACAATATTCGATTTTTCTTGAAGGCTCTTGCTCTGGTTCTATTTTATCAGGGTTATCGGGAGGAAGTTCATCTGCTCTTGCCCTTGATAGATTCAATGGCTCAATAGCTTGGGATCCTAATAGTAGAAGCACAGATGAACTGGTGCTAATGGCAAGTTCTCTACGCGAAAATTTGATACATTTGCTTATACTTGTGCTTTGAATTTGTTTAGGAGGAAGAGGGGTTGCTGAAGGCTGAAGAAACTGAGCTGAAGACTGCATAATTTACTGATTTTTTAGTCCTTTTCTGCCTCTCTAATTGTTCCTCAACATTTCAAATAGGTGGAAGAAGTCTATTTTTTTTTAAAAAAGTTTGATTCTGTGGATAGAAACAGCAGAAGCCAATCCCCTAATATCTAAGACTATCATGCTACTGGTTTATAAAGACTTGACTGGGCCATCCTTTTTCACTTGGCTCATTTGAGCATCATTCAACTTAGAATAACTATTTTTTAGGGAATTAACATGTGGTACAGTGGTAGGACTGCTCCACCTTTAATTAGAGGTTTTGAGTTCGAGCTATAGGTATGAGAAAATTTTTGTTGGGAGTGCCACCCCGAATGAGCTTTGCAGTACGTGATCCGAATTTAGTTGGGACTCAAGACACCGAATGGGAAATAAAAAAACAACTATTTTTTAGGGAAATTAATTTAATAGCTGCCCATAAAAAACAAATGATCAAAAATACATCTAAGTAATCTGACTTTTGAGTGGGATATAATTTCATGAGCTAATTTTGTCACTTCTAATTGGTATAAACTAGAAAAAGACATAAACATCCATCAATACTTAGGTCAAAATGTTAGTTACATACCTTACTAGTGAACATGTCTGCTCCTTGCATAAAATGTTAGTTACATACCTTACTAGTGAACATGTCTGCTCTTCGCATAAAATGTTAGTTACATATATTGAACATATCCACGCTTCGCATGATTGTATAAATATGACAAATTAAGTAAATAAAAAGAAAAAAACTTGTCGTGATCATATTAGTTAAAGAATTAATACGTACTTTATATAAATTTCTTTCCTTTTCAATGGAGCTTTTTATTTTGAAGAGTGTTAATAAAACCTAATGTTGCAATATACCTAAAGAAATTCTTTTTTGGAAAGATTAACCTTTAAAAGTATAGTATTTATCATAACTTCAATATTAAGATCTTTTCCTTTTATTCTTTTCCACATGATTTTGTTGGAAAGAGATTAAATTTATAAAATAAAAAACATCAAGAAATATAATATCGACAATAATATTATTTGTGACCTAAAAAGTTTGAGTGAATAAACATCTAACACAGTGATGGCTCTATACATCTCAAATACTCAAATTATCTAAATAATCATTAAATGATTGAATTTTCACATGTTCACGATTTTTTTAATGAGTCATACATTTGGAAAAAACAAATTAAAGTGAAAACAATTACTTGTTCATCTACAATTACTTGTTCATCTCTCATAATTATAGCTTATTAAAATTATTGTCAACAAAATAGTATATAGTCCTCGCTAAATCTTATGATTGTCTACAAATAATTACAGAGTTCAACAATATATTTATTTTTTTTTAAAATGAAGAGACTATGCACTTTTTTTTCAATATTTTTAGTTGGTCATCATAATTTTATGCCACTAAGTATATAAAACAAACAAATTACACACAAATCAAACAGCTCTAAATACATGTTCTTATCCAAAGCTGTTTATATCGAATTTTCTGGACATAAAAAATAAATGAACCACAAAAACACGTTAGAGATATACAATCTTTCACTTTGATCATCATCCAACTTAGAACAATTTTTTTTAAAGGAAAATTAACTTAAATTATAGCCACTCGTAAAATAAAATAGATATAGATGTATAATATATTTAATTTTCGATCTAGTTTTTTTTATGTTCATCCGTTTATTAGGTAGTAAAATTGAACAAATAAAACATTTCATCTCTTTTAATTACACTCATTAGTCTCAATAAGTCGTAAAACCCCACACATTTTCTACTTCAGGTTGATACAATTAATTAAAGGAAATAACATATTTTATGTAATTAACTTAACTATCTTATACACGAATGAAAATATATTTTTTTCAAAATTTAAACTAAAAATATCTAATTCAAATACTTTATTATATCTAAATAAAATGTTTTGAAAGTTTAATTGGCTGAATAGCAGTTTGAATCCAATCCCTAGTTTTTTTTTTTTTTTTTTTTGAGAAAAACAAGTGATTATGAAAAAAACAAAAGAAGGTAAAGAAAAAACCAAAATCTCACGTGGGAAAGCACACAATAAACAAAAGAGGAAAATTAGATGAGGAGGGAAAAACAGGTCATTACATAAATACAAATATACAAAATAGGAAACGAGGCAAAAACAGTGCTTCCCTCGCATTTGACAAGTGCTCAAATAAAACGTGAAATGGTTTTTTCTTTTCTTCGCTCGGATTGTTGTAATCTCTTTTCTATAAATTGATCGGTATCGATTTATTAGGTTTTCACTTCTCTCAAACTTCACTCATGGCAGCAGCAACTACCGGCATTCATCAGAGGGCAGCTCCGGCAAGGACGGCCGAATTAAGGATCGGAGCTCTTATTTCTGTCACTTCGATATCTGACATGCGCTATGAAGGATTTTTAGATGAAATTAACCCTCATAGCCTTGGTCTTCAATATGGTATACATTTTTCTCACTCTTTGCTATATCTGTATGTTTTTATAACGTTGCATTGATTATTCTTAGTAGTTTATTTTGTGGTTTGATCGGGTTGATTTTGAGTTGTTTTTAATTTGTATAAAACTACTGAGAAATGGTCCTTCGCTCACTGAGTATCTGATTTACCATTTTTTTTGTTGGATCGGGATGTTTTGATAGCTTTTTTTATTTTTTTTATTTAGTGATTTCATGATTTTGAAGCATCAATTTTGAGTTGTTTTTGTACAAAACCACACAAAAATAGTCATTTCCTCATTTTGATACTACTTTTTGTTCCTTTTTTGTGGTATTTGTATGTTTTGATAACTCTTAATTGGTTATCTGGACTGATTCTTAGCGATTTCATGGTTTTGAAGCATCAATTTTGAGTTTTTTTTTTGTACAAAACCCCTTTCCTCATTTTGATACTACTTTTGTTCTTTTTTTGTTGTATTTGTATGTTTTGATAACTCTTCATTGGTTATCTGGACTGATTCTTAGTGATTTCATGGTTTTGAATCATCAATTTTGAGTTTTTTTGGGTACAAAACCCCTTTCCTCACTTTGATACTACTTTTTGTTCTTTTTTGGTTGTATCTGTATGTTTTGATAACTCTTCATTGGTTTTCTGGACTGATTCTTAGTGACTTCATGGTTTTGTGGTTCTATAGCATCGATTTTGAGTTTTTTTTTTTTTGTACAAAACCGCACAGAAATAGTCATTCTCTCACTCTGATACTACTTTTGTTCTCTTTTTTGTTGGATCAGTATGTTTTGATAACTCTTCATTCTTAGTGGTTTTGTGGTTCTTTGGCGTCGATTTTCAGTTCTTTTTATTCAAAACCACAGAAAAATAGTCCTTTCCTCACTTTGATACTAATTTTTGTTCCTTTTTGGTTTTGAATCTGTGTGTTTTGATAACTCTACATCAGTTATCTGTATGGATTCTTAGTGGTTTCGTGGTACTATAGACTCATTGTGAGTTGTTTTGTACAAAACCACACAGAAATAGTACTTCTCTTCTTGTTGTTTTTTTCCAGTTAATATATCCATTGGGTGATTTTTGGAATTCTGTAGTGATTTTGGTATGTAAGTGTGTTGTGAGAGTTTCCGGTGATCAACACTGACAAATTGGATCATCTAGTGACAGCTACCGATACAAATATCATCAGTTATCGTATTTGTTGGTGCTATTATTAAAGTTATGTTGGGAGCATAGACAAAAAAGGCAAAATGATGTAATTCATCCTAGAAGGGAGAATTAAAGATCAGTTGGTTTTGACAAAAAAGAAGAAAAATCAATCACTTGGTTTACAAGATGGGCGATGTATCTCCTCTAGGAAATAATAATGGCAAAGAAAGTGTATACAAGGAAAATATAGGGTAATTGTAAGAAGCTTCACAAAAGAAAGAAAAAAAAGTAGTGAAAAGTTACATACAACTTTTCTTTCACACTACTTTGTTAGGGAAAGCATAAACCCTAACAACACCAAACAACTTGCTAGAGAAGCCAGTTAAATTAAGTATCTTTACAAATTCAATGTCACCTTGGGAGTTCACCAAATTAGGAAGCAAAAACCTTAGTAGGGATATTTTCAATTATTTAAAAAATGATTTTTAGTATTTTTTTTGTTTCTCTTCGAGGTAGGAGTATGGTTTGCGTACACACAACCCTTTATTTAGCTCTAAACCCAAACTTCCATTCTCAAATAACGAATGGATCAATGTTCGAAATTTACTTGTTCCTCATACTTTGGATCACAGCATTCATTATGGGATGGAGGGAATAACATTTACTAGAATTCTATTCCTAAATAAGCTCATCTTTCAGTAAGTGCATATTTTTAGATGAAGTTTCTGAAGCTTTCAGTTTTTTGAAGCTTATCGTCAATATTGAAGTAGAATATGGTTACAAATGTATAATAACTTCTCCAATTACTAATTGGAAATAAAACACTTTTTCTGGAAAGAAATTAACAAATATTTTGCTGCAAGCAACCAAATAAAGAAAGTGAATCTTTTATGTACTTGTCTCCATTTAGTTAAGTAATATGATGATTTCTAGTTCCTGATGTTGTTTTTTGTTCATCTATTAATAATATTTTAAATATATCTACTGTAGCTGCTACTGACATTAATTCAGTTGTTTGTCCAGATTTATGTATTAGTAAGTATTGGAGGCGTAGAACACTCTTCTCATGTTGAATTGTCTTCATATCATGTACCCTTTTGATGCATAATTTATCTATATCTGGCTGCAGTGAAATTCTTTGGGTCGGAAGGACGCTTGAAATATGGCCCTCAGATTCCTGGACGGGACCGAATCTATGATTATATTTACTTACGCGGAAGCAACATAAAGGTGAGTTTTTCAGTCTTCATCAGTCATTTGAACATTCAGATAAAATTTGTTAATTTGTTCCTCGTGAGAACCGCCTTGAAAATTCTGTTGTATTCCCTAAAACAAATTGGGTAATCTATGATCCCGACCCCAACTTTCTTGGGATGGAGGCTAGTTGTTGTTGTACATCAATATGGTGTTAGTTACACGGCCAAAAGAGTTCAGTACAAGTCCTTTGGATGTTGAAAGTGGAGAATATCCCATAATTCTGAAGCAAACTTGCTGTGCAATTTTTTCCTTTTTGGGATCTAGTAGCAAAAAAGTTTAGTACTAATTTTTTGGATGTTTAAGGTAGAGAATATACTATAATTCTGAAGCAGAACTGCGTTGTGGTATTGGAAGTTTGTGGCAGCCTGTGAGTGATATTGGATGGTGAACATCCTGCATATATCACTTTGTTTAATCTGCATACAGTTTTGTTTCTTAAAAAGAAGACATGATAGAAAAGGTATCCTTGCAATATTTATGTGAAATTAATGCCTTGGAATGAGGAGAAAAAGATGGAGGTTTTTTTCATGAGGAAGAAATCTTTGCATTCTCTGCCAGAGCTGGAAGGTTTTCTTAATGTTGAAACATCAATTGAATAAACAGTAGATCCATTTATAGAGATTATAAAATATTCTTTCTTTCTTCCGAAAACATGATCTCGTACTGGATTTCTCTTTTTCCTTTGCCTTGAGTTGCCTCAGGATCTGCAGGTTATATCTTCTCCTTCACCTTCAACTACATCTGCTGTACCTGACGATCCTGCAATAATACGGGTATATTTTTCTTATACGGATTAGTTTTTCTGATTATTACACCCTGGATACTTGTCTAACCTTCTGCATGAAAATCTTTTGCAGCCTCTTTTTGGTAACCCCACTCCTACAACTATGGCCTTAACATCTCATGGTGCTGCACAAGTAGCAAATGTTACTACCAGTGCACAGCCCATTCTCCCTGTTACATCATTCCAGTTGAATCAGCCCCGTACCCTATCAGCATCAAGTTCAAGCTTCGGGGGCTCATTTCTTCCTCCTCCACCTGCAAATATCAGTAGGCTTGCTGTGCCTAGTTATTGGCCAGGATTAGTTGGGTCCTCAGGAGGAGTTTCTTATTTTCAACACCAATTTCCTCCGCCTCCACCGAGTTTGGTGGCATCACAGGCCCCAGTTCAACAGCAAGCGCAACACCAGAATGTCAATACCTCTGTAGTTGGTGGATCCCGTTATTATGAACACCATCATCCCTTGTTGCTGGGTCATAGTACTGGTTCCCCAACTATGCTTCCTTCCTTGCTATCTGGCCGACAAGTGACATTTTCTTTGCCAGAAATAGATCAGTCAGGAGCGAGGCAGTCCTCTCCATCTCATTCACTGCAGACCGCAAACATAGAAGAAAAGACTGCTATAGCACCGGTAATGGAGCCTCTTCCATCAAATAGCAGTGAAGAAACCCCGGAGTCACTGATGAAACCCACAACTGAAACTGCTGTATGTCCACTCTTTGTCCCCCATCTACTAGTTTGTTCTTCCTCATGATATGATTTGGCCATTTATAGTAAACAGTAAAGCTGATGTCACCCTTTTTTCCCTTTTTTTAAAATATATTTCGTGGGTAAACCTAATTTGGTCCTTGTCATTGATCAGTTAAACCATAAATATTGCTGAATGCTGATTAGCAAACAATCAAGTCTATTCTTCCTGAATGAAGTTGCTTGTAAACTACATCAAAGATTTTAAAAAATGAAAGCAGCAAATACTAACCAAAATTGCTCTCAACCCCATGAAACTTAAGATGTAAGCATCTTCCACGCTGGCTTCCGTCATGCTTTAACACTTCACAAAAGCTAGACCATAAGGTTAATGTTCATGGTAAGCCATAAGCTGACTCCTCCTTTGGAGGTTCTGTTATGTGTTTGTGCTTCCTTCTAATTTCTTGGATCACATTGTCCCAAAACAACACTAGTCAATATTCTTCTACTTGTTTCTCATGTGCTCAACAATACCCTTTCTTTTTTACCATTCTTCTTCTACTTGCAGGGATCTACATCATCTCCTCATGATAAAAATCAGTCTGCTCGGGGAAGAGATCAGGTAATTATCTCTTCTGTTTGCATTTTCATTTAAGACTACATAAGTATTGATATGAGTCTTAGGGGATGTTTATTTATTGTGCATCGAGTCCCTCATTTGCACAAAGGCCGTTCACTAGGACGGCCAAATTTGGTAACTCAACACACTTGTTTGACTTCTTTGAATTGCTAGTTTAAACTGGTATTTTGGCCTGTTTCTTGTATAGAGATATTGCCAACCTGTGGGTAGTACCAAACTCCATCTCTTGATTCACTTTCCTTGGTGCCAAGCCAAAAATAAAGTTCAAGTATTTTCTGTACCTGCCTCGTATTTTATCCACATCTCTTAGTCCAAAATTTCATTTACGTCTCACATGTACACTCGCTATTTATCATGGTTTTTTTTGGGCTTCCCACGCGGTGTTCGGAACTTGCAATGGAGCCCTGACTAAATCTGGATCCAAATAGACAATGTTTGGATGCATATATATCTTGTTTTCCTCTAATTAACAACTGCAAATTGACCTCATTCCTCTCCCCCTAGTGGAGATCCCCTTTTCCTTTCAAATCCTCTGCACATAGGGAAATGTGAGTGCGCTTAGTTTTGCTCTCTTAATTATTACTATTATTTTTTAATTTTTTCCTTGTTGTTTTGTTAACAATAGTCTCACATCTTTCCTCAAAATAACTTTTGTTTCCATGTTCAGAATCCCGGTGTCATAAGAAGATTTGAAGTGGACTTTGATTTCGAGAGAATGAACAAAAAGTTCAACAAGAAAGAAGTTTGGGACATCTTCAGGAACAGTGATGCCAGAGACGTACACCATAGGAAGGTAAGCTGGTGGAAATTTGCACAAGTTTCATTTATAAGCTTTCTAATTAAGGTTTGCGATGCTCT
This sequence comes from Solanum pinnatisectum, assembly GCA_035578085.1. Taxonomy (NCBI): domain Eukaryota; kingdom Viridiplantae; phylum Streptophyta; class Magnoliopsida; order Solanales; family Solanaceae; genus Solanum; species Solanum pinnatisectum. Next base: position 52,584,261 of record CM069078.1, on the reverse strand, counting down.
GTGCATGTGGCGTTTCTGGCTGGTTATTTATTGACTTCTCTCTGTTCTGCAGCCTGTTTACCGTAAGGATGAGTTCTTTGACTGTCTTTCTTATGGTCTACCAGAGCATGAATCCATAGTGATGCTCTCTGAACAAATGAGAATAGACAATGAGGTAATCGCCTCATTCTCTGTCAGATATTGTCATTAGAAACACTCTTCATTTTTCCATTCTATTAAGAGACTTGTTCATGTGTTGCCAGACCTTTGGAGTAGAGATCCCAATAGTCCATCTGGATCATGAGAACGGACCACACTCGTCTAGGACATCTCAAGCCTCGACCTCGACCTCACTTGGTGGCAGAGGACATGGCAATGTGCGTGGTAGTCATCGTGGTCCTGTAAAACAGGTGTGGAGGCGTGTCTCAAAATGAGATTTCATATTGCTGCATGGCACCCAGCTTCAATTTAATCTTATGGTCGAAAACTATTCAAAGCTGTAAGGCTTGGTAATTATAGAAGAATGTAATTAGTGGTAAATGATCACCTGATACCATAACTTCCTGAGGAAGAGATAGACATCTTTGCTTTTGCCCTAACTTCTTTTACAAACTTCCTTGACATTCTTGAATGGATGTTTTTGTTAATGGATTATGAGCTAGGTTCAACAAGCAGTAAAATTCAGCGATTTCATGCTACAGGTTTGAAAAGTAAATGCTGATATTTGTGCTCGATTAGAATGGTAATTTGCAAGTGTTGTTGCAAGGTTTAAATTCGAGCTTGCATTTACTGCATGCCGTTACTTGTTAAACTTAATAATATTACTCTTTATATTCTACCTTCATAGGATAAAGGTATACTTACAGACTAGTCTTGTAAAACTAATAGTATATTATAGTTTTTACATACAATATTTCATGCAGACAAACTTTTAGAGAGTGTTTAGATCTCTCTTTGACATGTTCTCCAACTTGGCAACTTAGTGCCTGATAGCAGGGAATTTGCCTAATTTCCATTAAGACTACAAAAAGGAGTTTATAACTTTATACAGTATAGTATTAGTTAATTAATTAATTAATAAGATCATTGTTCTTTTTGTTCTCTTCCTATTGGATAAGAATATATATATATATATATATATATATATATATATATATATATATATATATATATATGAAATTAAAGCGTTATTCTTTGATATCATTGTTCTGGTGTGTGAATTTACACAAATAGCACTCTTTTTTTCTCTAGCTAGCATATATACAAAAAAATTAATGAATTATACTAATAAAAAATATATAGAAGAGACAAATCAGACAACGTACAATAACGTTTGATTAATAAAGTGTTGTCTGAATAAGCTAATTATTAAAACAAACAACATTTACTAACAAACCGCTTCTTGTTGCATGCCTTTGTACTTTAGGATCTCGAAGCTGTTTTTCCTCAGAAAAAAATTCAATAAACTTCTCCAAAAAGAAAAAAAAAAGTTTCAAATGCCATTGGGAATCATTTGTAAAGATAGTACGGTCTCCGTTCACTTTTATTCTTTCATTTTAAAATTGGTACGTCTTTTTAAAAAAATAACGATTAATATGAATATTTTATTATATTACCATATTAATTAATGTATACAGTTTTACTATCTTAGGTTTTAGACATACAATTTGAGAAAAAAGTAATTAGATTTGATATAATATTAAAAATAAAAAAAATTACTTTATAAGTGTGAAGAAGTAAAAGTGAAAGAGAGAATGTTTTGTTAGGTATAGCAAGAGTTAATGGGAAATAAAGGGAAGACGAAAAAGGAATTGAAAAAGACTTTCTTATGCTTTAAGAAAAGGCATTTCTCCCCCATTGATGGTGGAAAGAAAAATGGAAGTGTTTAAATAAAGAAACACTTTTATTTGTTGTTAAAAGGGTGGAAAGAGGGACCCTTGCGCCGTCGTCGCTCGGCCGTGGCCACGGCCACAGAAAATAATCAAAGATTATTTTTTGGACAAAGTTTGTTTTAATTATTTAATTAATTAAATGGCCAAAATGTTTCAATTATTTAGTTAATTAACCGAAACGTTCCGACCCGACTCAGATCCGCGCGACCCGTTTTATTTAAATTTCCCGCCTTTGGAGATGAGTGTTCTAAAAGGTTGCAACTTTCATGAATGGTCATGTGGATTCTGAAAGGTTGCAACCTTTCGGAACCAGTTCCTCTTGGCTATAAATACCAGTAATTCTTCAGACTTTTAACTTACAAAAAAATTCTGATTTCTTCTTCTTCTTCTACATAAATTTTCTTCGTGTATTTACTGCCGTTGAGTGGCTCGCTGACACCAGAGTTTTGGGTATCAATACACCGGTGATTGAGATCATTCTATCCTGGGTGGACATATTCCAAATCAAACCTCGGATACTAGAGGAAAATAATTTCCTTAAGGGCGTTATCGCATTTGAAGGCGATCTTCTTTCCATTCTGCTTTTTCGATTCGCACGACGTTTTTACAGATTTTAATTTTGTTAATCAATTTATGTTCTTCACTAGTTCATTTAAACTTTGATCACTTCGTATTTCTGCAAAATTTCTTGTATTCAGTAATTTTGTTTTAAAACGCATATTTGGCTAACATGTTTTACTGCTCTTTAAGTTAAAAGGTATAATCTAAGATCAGTTACAAAAGACCCTTTTTATCTGATATCGCTTTCACCAGTCACTTCCTCCTCAGAGTGAGTGTTCACATTATTGAATAATATATCACTTCCCGTATTTTTTCTTTTATACTGATTTGAACTATTTTATTTGAATTGAGGCTTCATATTTCAAAAAAAATATTACTTACTATTTTCTATGAGATATTAGTCAGGCTTGCTTATATTTTACTCCCTTACATATAAATTTACACCTAGTATAATATTGTTATTAACTACGGTTGTATGCATTTTGTATGTTAGAATGATTCAAAGTTTTAGTAGAAAATTAAATTGTTTAGGATTTGATATTTAGTTTATTTAATTCATGTCTTATTAGAATTTGTAATCTAATTAACATAGAAATAAGTTTTCTTGTTTTTAGTTTTAAAAAAAAGGTAGGATTTCGCCCATCATAAATGGAGGTATTAATTGTTAGATATTTTTTGTTGTGAAAATTTGAAAAATTATTTGAATTTATGAGTATAATATATATTTTTAACTGTTGATCCATTTTTTTTTTTAAAGTTCTTAGGTTTAAAATAATGTTGAACCTAGAACAAACTTAGGAAGAAAAAGATGATGAAAAGAGGACAAAGGAGTAGGAACCAAAAACAGATAACCACAATTTTCTGAGGATGTTTCTCGTCACTTCACTTGTTTTTTTTATAAAAAAAAATAGTAATATAATATAAGTATTGTTTAATATATTAAGAAAAATAATTATTATTTAAAATTTTATTTTAAAAGAAGCGTGCAAAATCTAAAATACTGGTATTCTTGTGAAATGAAAACAAATGTTAGCATGATTAATGTTGAACACTGTTGAACGGTTGAACATCTTAAAAGTCATTTACTCATGAAATCTACATGAGTAAATGTTTTTTGTTCACATTAAATCCCATCTTGTATCCCACTCTAACAAATTAAATCTTTAATAATCACACATATAAACATAAATTTGGATACAAAATAGAGTATTTTGTTACACAAATATGACTAAATCAAAGCCTTTTAAATTCCAGTGTACCATAATGTTTTACATATTAGTCCAATTTTTAGATGTCTTAAATTAAAGGACAACTCAGTACACTAAAACTTCTGCTATGCACTGATGCACAAGGTCCAAAGAAGGGTTTGATCACCATGACTTATTGTACACAACTTCAATTGTACGAGTCAAAATCTATTGATTTAATAAATGAATGAGTTGGACATTTTCTTTCATGGCTAATTGTGATTTTATTTTTGTTTTAATTTAATATATTTTATATAGCTACGAATGAAAAGAAAAAGGGGTTTATTAAGTATTAAAAAATTAGTAAGAAAATAATTAGAACTTATTAATTACGGTCTATTATTTAGCTCAAATTCAATCCAAGTCCTTCATTTAACTATACTGCACTTCTAGCCTTTGCGCGGTCCACTTTGGCGTACAAACACAACCTGCAGTTTCCAGACCCTATATAATTCGACTATATTATTACTTCAATACATATAATTAAAAAAAAACATAAGCAGACAGAGTCTTATGTTTATGTTTTGTTTGTTACTATACAATACATCAAAAGAGAAAAACTAGAGCTCTGAACAAAGTTTTCAAACTTTTTTTTTAACTTTTTTCCATATGGATGTGAGGAAAATAGTAATAATAGTAGAAGATGTACAAGTATCAAGAACAGCTCTACAATGGGCTCTTCAAAATCTCATACGATATGGAGATTTACTAACACTTCTTCACGTTTTCCCAAATTTGAGATCCAGAACCAGCAACAAACTTAGGCTTCTTCGCCTTAAAGGTTTTCAATTAGCTCTCTCTTTCCAAGACCTTTGCAACAATTTTCCCAACGTAGGTTCTCTGTTTTTTTTTTTTTACCATGATGTTCTGTTCTTTCTTTTTTTAAAAAAAAAAAAGAAATTTGTAATGTTACTGATACATATATGATAACAGAGATAGGTGGTTGATCTGTTACAGACCAAGACAGAGATTGTGGTCACTGAAGGAGATCAAGATGGTCGCAAAATTGCTGAAATGGTTAGACAAATTGGAGCTTCAACTCTTGTTGTTGGACTTCATGATCATAGCTTCATCTACAAGTAAGTTGGTATTTGCTACTCCTATCAGCACAAATATCGCGCACTATCAAAACTTGGATAAATGAAAAGAAATCACCTAATATCTTTACTTTCGATGAATTTCTGATTAATTGATCATTAGGTCACATCTTCGAGTGTCAGAATCTTTGATTGTGAGTAGTACATCGTCTCTTTAATAAGAAAAATCGTTTAATACTATGGAGTTTAGTCTTTAGGGACAAATTGATTAAATGATAAGGAGTTTGTGTGAATTGATTTATTCCATTGTAGATAGGGAATGGATAGGAAGTTGCTAGCAATAAAGTCATTAAAGGCCTACAGCTATGGTTGGTCAACTCTCCTCTGCCCTAGAGGAATAACCACTTTTAGTATTAATGGGGAAACCACATTTTATCCAAAATCTTTTTATGCTTGAAATCTCTGATTAAGAATAAATAGACGATCATTCAATTTATCTCTTAAACTAGATTTAATATTAGGGAGTACTTTAATAGTTAAGTTAGTTCTTATTTGATTTAAAATATTTAGAGTAGGATAAGGATTTGTGATTTATTAATTGAGTTTGTTGGAACTCCTAAATTTGTTTTTGTTTACGATTTGTGCTAGACTGGCCAATCTTTTCTGCTCTGCCACGTTTCAGTCACTGCCCATTGGCCGGCCGGATTCATGCAATTGTGTGTCCTCATTATTTGTAACTGCTAAATTTTTTATTCATGCCAATCAGATGATCCTCAAAATATCATATCCTCAACAATTGTTTTGACATCAGAATCGTGTGTGATCATCTCATTCAAATATTTAAATTATTGGACAGCGCATATCATGTTTCAATATGCTCTCTCATGTATCTGTTACTTTCCATTAGCCAAACATGTATATGTTAAAAGATATCACCATCTCATCTATAGATTTAAATTTTCTTGAATATGTTTTAGCATAGTGGAACTAAACTAGTTGTACTATTTATTGATTTGTTACTAGGATTGCCATTGCCCATAACAGTATAACTAGCAATTTGAATTGCAAAGTAGTGGCTATAAAGCAACCAACACCATTGACCACCACCACAACAAGGAAAAGGACTATTTCTCTACCTAACAGTTCAACCAACATGGACTTGTCACAGATTGAAATAGCTGCACTGAGGTAAGAATATTTATGCCTAATTTCATGCATTTGGATCCAAGTAATATGTTACCTGCTCCATATAATATATTCTGTGGTCCTGACTCTAGAACAAGGGTTCATCAAGAATAAATCAATACTAAATTCACTTCCCTCCCACCACCCCCTCGAGGTTCTGAGTTTGAGTCCTGAAAATATAATAGTCTTTGGTTAGAAGCACATTACCCTCAAAATAAAACTTTTTGATACGAACTTAAATTAATTAGTTGAACCTTAAAACGAGTATTTGACATGAATTGAGTATTTTATTAAATGAAAGCCACTACATTAGTTGTGATGTGATGGGGAACAAATAAGGCAATATGGTATAGCTGTAAACAATAGAAATTAAGGATAGGGTTTTCATTTCAAGCAAAGAGGTAACAAGAAATAAATGAGTTTGTCTGCTTGTCAACTTGACATCATACCAACGAGGGTTGTGGTAGAGTGATAAGTACTTCTTCATCTTTAATCAAAGGTCTCGGGTTGAGTCCCCTGGGTACGGAGTCACCTTTGTCAGGGAGCTCTTTAACCCAATGTAGGACTTTCCGATGCGAATCTAAATTTAATTGAATTCCAATGTGAGTAAAAAAAACTTAAACATCACATCTTGGATGATGGTGTATATTTGTTGACAGAGGCATTAATAGAAATTCTTAAAAAAGGGAATCAGAACAAATAAAAGATTGTCACACATGAAATTTGTACTTCTGATAATTTAAAACAAATTTTGAACCACTCTTACCACTAAGAATATAAAGGATGTTTTGTACGCATCCTTTAAAAAAATTGGAATTACTATTTTTCGTGGAATCTTAAATTGTGATCATGTACGAATTTAGTAATATTTAGTAGTTTATTTGTGTATAATTCATAAAAAAATTACCCACAAAAAAACATATATTATGTGTCCCACCTGGCATTGATGATTTGATTTAATAATGTAATGTGTGCAGTGTCCCGGAAATTGATCCACCAAAAATTCCATATCAAGTTTGTCCAGACCCGAGTGCTATTATTTGGAGAAGAGGGAGATCCAGAAGATGGACAAGAAAAGATTAAAAATCAAGAATTATGTATATCTGCTGTTACTAAAGATTTGATGACAAAACTGGTTTTTGAATTTGTTAGTTTGACTCACAGGGCATAGAACAAAGAAATTTTTTTTTACAAAGTTGTTTGGTAATTTGGCTAATGAATATTCATAATCATGTGATTTATTATGACGAAAACAAATATAGCTGTAATTTTCATTAATCTGTATGGTAATTTATACTATTGATAAGCTCATAACTTGTGAACAAGACAAATTTTATCAGCGACAAAATTTGTGTATCGAAAATGTTTAGAGCCCAAAAGGCCCACGAGACCGTGAGTGACATGCCAAAGAGTACTAGAAATGTCAGTTTTTTCAGAACTTAATCTTTTCTATTTTTGATAAATTATTGTGCTATCTTATTCGTTTAAATTTGATATATAAAATATCCTTATTTGTAAATCCACCAAAACAAATGGCATCAGTGAACTGGTGGAAAAAAAAAACAAAGCAATCGAAAATAAACACGATTGTTTACTAAAGCTTATAATTGGCATAATACATAAATATGACCCTTAACTTGTCTTCAACGGACAACTATGCCCTCCAACTTTGAGTGTGCACAAGTAGACACTTAAACTTATATAAAATTGAACAAGTAGACACACGTGTCCTACATGGCATAAGACACATAGGATGCCATGTAGGTTACAAAATTGTCATGTAGGGTGCCATGTAGGATGATTGTGTTCATTTGTTCAATTTTATACAAGTTTATGTGCCTACTTATGCACACCCAAAGTTAAAGGTCATAGTTGCTAGCTGACGCCAAGTTAAGGGTCATGTTTATGTATTATGCCAAATTTAATGATATCGGAGAATTCTTTCCCATAGTAGTTGATAATTAAAAATAAACACCTTTTTTAACAAGTTTTTAGTTTAACGATGTAAATATTTTATTTGCACTTAATATAATTTCAAAAGTTAACTCAAAAAGAAAGGATTAAACAAATAATATTATTACTAGTTAAAGATAAATTTGATAAAGAAGACAAAATTGAGAAATGGTTATTTTATTTTCGCACTCTAAAACATTCTATAATTCGTAATTACTTTGCTAGTTTAATAGCAAAAAGATGTTAACTAATTCTTTTTTATAATAACGGAAAAGGGCCTAAAGTATTCTTTAGTTATGCGAATTGGTACATAAATACCCTTCTTCTACCTTTCGGGTCTAAAATGCCTTTGACGTCAACCTTTGGGCTCTATTTTACCCTTATCTTTAACAGCCTAAATTCATTAATGATGTGTCACTATCCTGTTGACTATCCTAAAAATTAATTAAACTAATTAAAAAAAAAACCATATACCCAGCCAATTGCCCACCCGTAAACTTACCCAAATACTCAAACCATTACAAGAACTCATACCACACCTGGGAAGTAAAATTAATAGAAACATTGGTAGATTACTTTCAAAAAAAAAAAAAAAGATGAAGCAGCAACTTCAAGTAATCCCTATTACCATCTTCAAATTGGCATCTCTAAGTCAGACCAACAGATGAGACTTCCAAAATTAGCAGACCAACATATAAGACTTCTAAATTGTTCCATTTTTAAAATTAGCAAGTATAACTTTTCTGAGAGCTTATAATTAGAGGTGCATATCCACATTCAATAACATCAATCAACTAAATTTCCATGTGTTCTACTCCTCAATCATAACTTAAATCAATCTAAGAGTGATAGACAAAGGAATGCAGACAAAAGTAGCAGTACCACAACTTTACAGATTAAAGCAGCTTAGACATTAGCAATCTCCCGCAGTCCCTGACAACTTTGTCTGGGATCAAATAACATAACATCTTGACAAAATAACTGCAGTTTGAGTATTTGGGTAAGTTTACGGGTGGGCTATTGGGTGGGTATATTGCTTTTTTTTTTTAATTAGTTTAATTAATTTTTAGGATAGCCAATAGGATAGTGACATATCATTAATGAATTTAGGTTGTTAAAGATAAGCAGAAATAGAGTTCTGGCTGACGTCATTTTTATTTAATTCGAAAGGTAGAAGGTATTTTTTTTATTTGCATAATTGAAGGATATTTTAGGCCCTTTTTCCGTTATAATAATAATAGTAATAATAATAATAATAATAAAAATAGAGTTTGGAGAAACAAATTAAATAAAAAAATGAGAACTAAAATAAACGAAAAATGGCGGCTAGAGAACTGAGTCCCGAGTTGATGCAACCAACTCAGTGAAAGTCTTCACAGCTTGAGCTGTCTACATGGCATCACTTCACACATTTTTTTATTTATTTTTTCGCTCCCTACTCTTAAAAAAATGGTTAGAAAAGTTTACACAAATCAGGTGTGACATATTTAAATTTTAATGGAGAAAGTTATTTTATACTTGAAATATGTCGCACTAGCTCGAACATTATTATTGTAAATAAAATTAAGGTTAATAATATTTATTTTAAATAAAAGAGAGAACTATTGAAAATTCTCCTAAACTTGGTGCAAAATATTAGTTCTTTTCCTAAATTATTGACAACCTTAAAAATACTTATATACTCAATTTAAATTTAGACACACCAACGATACATCCGATTTACCACATGACTCTTAATAAAACCTTAAAAAAGTATTGAAAACACTTCTAAACTTGACGAGAATTTAGGGTGTTTCATGTTACAAGATTGAGATATATTTAAGTTTAGTTAGTCAAGTGAATGTTTTTCAGTAATTTGAGGATGAAACTAATAATTCGTGCCAAATTAAGGGACGTTTCCAATAATTCTCTTAATATAAAAAAAAAAACTCAGATCATAATAATAGTTTTATTTGAGAAGTTAAAATAACATTATTTATTAATAATGATTTATATAAATTAGACATAAAAGTTATTTATAATAATTATAATATATGTTTGATTCTAAACTAAAAGTGAACTAAGAATTTTCATTACCATAAATTGTGTGATAGCACAAACAAGATCTCATTTTCTTAATTAAATTAATTAGGACTAAATTGAGTAGAAACAAAATAGAAAGGAGTAGTAATAATTATGGAAAGTAGAAAAAGAAAAAAAGGAAGAAGGGTTTGGCGTGACGGCTCTACCAAAACTAAAGGCTGAAGCGTCGTCTCCACATAAGTTCTGTATCAGTCGGATCTGAGATCGGCTTCCATCACTAATCTATCTGGCTCTCAGCTTCCCCTTCTCCTTCTCCACTTCAAACTCAATTTCTTTCCCCCCCATTTCTTCCTCTGCAACTCCTCTTTCTATTTCTCTCCCTCTTTCTATTTCTCTCACTAAAATCTCTATTGAAACAGTATTCAATATTGAGATAACAAGTGGAATTTCAAATTTTCAACACTAATTTTGTATGTTTTGCTATTGATTTTGTTCGCCATGGATTGGAATGTCAACACTAGTTATAAGACCTTAAAAGGTACTCTTTTTTTTTCACTCTACTTAATTCACTTTTCTCTGATTGTGCATTCATCTACTTTGATCCTCTGTAACAGAAATGGAATCCAAATCTCTTGCTGTTGTGGAAGCTACAACTACCATCCTTCAGAACGTAGAACCTATAGATATCGGGCCGGGATCTTCAGAGAAAGATCCTACAACAAAACTAAGGAAAAAGGCACTCACATCAGTGTATCTCAAGTATTTTGAAACAGTACCGGATGGGAAAACTAGAAAATGTAAATTTTGTGGACAGAGTTATTCAATTGCAACAGCCACCGGTACGTTTAAACCTTTTTCCCTGATTAATCGAGACAAATGCTTACGTGTGAAATAGGTCATACATAATGATGTGCTAAAATTATAAACTAAATATGGATGTTATGCAGTATGTATAGACCTTGATGTTGTACCTTCGTTTTTACTAGGGAATTTGGGAAAACATCTTAGCAATCGTCATCCAGGATATGATATAACAGTAAATGGTGCAAGTCCCGCGCCACAATCTGTTACTGTTGTCAAGAAGCTTCAACCTAAACCGTATGTCAAAGGTCCTCAGTTGGAGCTTGATCATTTGAACTGGTTGCTTGTCAAGTGGCTTATTCTCGCGTCTCTTCCTCCTTCGACTTTGGATGAGCATTGGCTTTTGAATTCATTTAAATTTCTCAATCCAACAGTACAACTTTGGCCTGAAGACAAGTTCCAATCAGTACTTTGCGAAGTTTTTAGAAGTATTCAGGAAGATGTAAGGGTGATAGTAGACCAAATTTCTTCCAAAGTCTCTATAACTCTTGATTTCTGGACGTCTTACGAGCAACTTCTTTATATGAGTGTGACATGCCAGTGGATTGATGAAAATTGGTCCTTCCAAAAGTTGCTCCTTGATATTTGTCACATATCCTCTCCTTGTGGGGCTGCTGAAGTTTCTCATGCTTTGTTGAAGGTTCTTAAGATTTATAATATTGAGAATAGAGTCCTCTGTTGCACACATGATAATACTCCGATTGCACTGCACGCGTGCCATACTCTCAAAGAAGATATGGATAGCCAGAAAATGAGTCCTTTCTACTATCTCCCATGTGCTGCTCATACTTTGAATTCAGTCATAAATGATGGACTGAGTTCAACAAAGTCGATAATTTCTAAAATAAGAGAATTTGTTCTAAAGATGAACACATCCTTTGAGATCTCTCAGGATTTTCTCCAATGCTGCAATGCTTATCAAGAAGGAACTTGGAAATTCCCTCTTGATGCCTCACCTCGTTGGAGTGGCAATTACCAGATGCTTGACATTGCACGAAAGGTATCTTTCTTTCCCAATATGTTTATAAATATCACGCTGCTTGCTTCTCATAAAAATATTTAAGAACAAGGCAAAATCACATATCTGACTTGTTTAAATTTACTGTGATGTTGGATCAGTACAGTTCAAAGCTCACTCTGATTGTCTTAAACTGTCATATTTTTATAGTGAAGTTCTTCAATCTTTATAATATGTGTATAATTAGTTTGCCTTTGATTGTGTTGAATGTATTATGATAATGAATTTTATACTCTTCTCTGATCTCATGGCTATACTTGATTAACAACCTCTAATCTATGCTTAGCAACAGTTGATTTAGACATGTTCAGCTTGAAATGGGAAGTTGATAAGTATGTCTTTTTAGAGATAAAACTTTGATTAGTGTCAATGACCCTCCACTTTCAGCCACTGTTGAGCTTCTGAATAGCGGAATTGGGGCACAAGGTTTACCATATTAAAAAAGAGAATCTTTGATAATTATAGAAGTACAAAGTTCAAAATATTTGCACTCAAAATGCCAAACCTATTTGGGAATAGAATTTATATTAGGTTTAATAGTTAGACTCTACTAGATTGCACAAAGGAAACATAGATACGCCAACATTGTTGAGTTGTGAGTTGTTGTTTCTTGCTACTTATAGATGGAAGTGGACGACATCATAAGGAGGAAACACAAGAATGGATTTTAAAAATATGGTTTTGCTTTACATTTAATCTACAAATGAGTGATGACTTTAATTGTATTTTTTCCATGTAGGCAGGTAAATCATTGGAAACTATCGTCCGGAAGTATGATGAACTACTAGGCAGTAGGGTGCTCCTCAACAATGCGGAGAAGAATGCTGTGAATATCATGCATGCATTTTTAGAACCTTTCTATAAAACCATCAATGACATATGTACAAACAAAGTACTAACAATTGGTCTGGTTCTTTTTTTCATGGATCATATTTCTGAAACAATTGCAGCCTGTAGAGACTCTCGACACAGCCCTGACTGGCTGAAAAGTGCTGCTGATGAAATGGCTACGAAAGCTCGAAGCTACAATGACCAGATGTGCAACTCCTTCACATATATGACTGCTATTCTTGATCCAAGAATAAAAGACGAGCTCATTCCTGAAAGTCTCAATTCCGAGAATCACTTGGAGGAAGCCAGAAGCCATTTTATAAGAAACTATTCCACCAGTCATTTTCCTTCTATCTCTGGGTCTTATGCTGCACATGAGCTCGAGGTTGGAGGAAGTGTTTCTTTTGCAGAGGAAATTGCTCGTAAGAAACGCAAGGCAAGCATGTCCTCCGCCACAGATGAGCTCACCCAATATTTATCAGAACCTCCTGCTCCTATACCAACAGATGTCTTGGAATGGTGGAAGGTAAACAATGCACGTTACCCACGGTTATCATCCATGGCTCGAGACTTTTTGGCTGCACAACCAACTGCTTTGGCGCCTGAAGACCTTTTCTGCAGCAAAGGTGATGAGATAGATAAGCAAAGGTTCTTAACCCCCTACGCGAGCACTCAAGCTTTGCATTGTGTAAAGTCATGGATGCAAAGTGGATTTAAGTTGAAGTATAAATCAACTGAAATTGATTATGAGAGGTTAATGGAACTAGCAGCCGCTACGGCAGCTGAAAGTTCAATGGCAGGCTCCGACAAGAAAAAAAAATCATGATAGAATTTTTACTGATGAAACTGAAGCTCCATGTTTTGTTGTATGTATTACATTTATGTAGATGCATCATATATTTAATGTACAGGTTTTTGATAGAGAGTAGTAGACAATGAATTTATTTTCTTAGGAAATATAGAACTTGTGTCTTAACAAGGCTTTTTTTTCTTCTTTTAAGTCCCGGTAACAGGATCGTGATCATCAAAAAAAAATAATTGTACTAATTGGTTGAATCATGACGCATAAAAATCTTGCTTGTTATAATCCTATTGTTCTAGAATGCCAAAAAGGACAAGGAGTGAAAATGTTACTGAAACAGAGGCGCTGAGAACTATATATGATACTCCCTTTTTCTTTTCTTTTTTCGTGAGAAGGAAATCTTTAACATGAAAGTTTCAAGCTTAAATCACTGGATCACCTTAAAGGATGCTATATATGATATATCCCTTTGATTTAATTTATAGTATGACATAGTTTGATTGTTCGATCCATCCTACCTTTTCTTTTTACTCAGGGTAGTAAACTCTACGACCAAATTTTTAAACATAGTAGAATCAACCATACGGTAAAAGGTTAGTAAAATATGAACCATTAAATGTTCCAAATGTAAATCAGCCAAGTAGAAAAGGTCCAATTCTCCCAAAGCATATCTAGGAGCATAACTCCCACGTGTTTCTCTTGCATGTATTCCACCTCCTCACACGTGTCACATCACCCCATCCTTCTCTCCCTTTACTCTCCTCTATTTCATTCTCACTCTCTCTTCCCCAACAACATTCATACACTCTTTTCTTTCTCTGCAACAAAAATGGCCGATCAACAACCCAACTACGGCCGTCCACAAAGGCCACCAACTCGTTCCTCCGGCTTCAACAGCAACATCACCACCCCTTCATTCCTCCGCAAATTGCAAGAACACGTCCCTAATTCCACCCAACTCGTCGGATTTCTAACCCTAATTATCTCCGGCGGAATCTTACTCCTTCTCACCGGACTCACACTTACCGCAATTATTTTAGGTTTAATCTTCTTCACCCCTTTGGTTCTAATCTCGAGCCCGATTTGGGTCCCTCTGGGTACTGTTCTGTTTATAGCCATTGCCGGATTTTTATCTGTTTGTGGATTTGGGGTTGCCACGCTGGCGTCTCTCTCTTGGTTATATAGATACATTAGGGGATTACACCCGCCCGGTTCGGACCGGGTTGATTACGCCAGAAGCCGAATTGCTGATACGGCTAGCCATGTGAAGGATTACGCTAGGGAATACGGCGGGTACCTTCATAGTAAAGTGAAGGATGCAGCTCCTGGTGCTTGAGCTGAATCGAGCCGTTTCTATAAGTTTTGTTTGAACCGGGTTAATTTTCTCTTGAGTTCTTTTTTATTTTATTATATAAATATAAAATCGGACTGTTGTAGTGTTCTGATTTACATAGAATGTAGTGATGTTTATTTGAGGATTTTAATTTCTTTTATATGGAATTTAATAGAGGTAATTGGGCCCTCAGTAGGCATAACAAGAGGATAAAAATGATGATAATGTTGTAACCGGGCCAAAAGGGCACCATCATGTTTTTTTTGCTCAATTATTTAATAATGTGCTCAAGCTCATCAACAATGTCACAATTTTCATATATAACACGTATGCACAAGTCCTTTTTCTTGCCACAAATTTGCATATATAATATATAGATGAAGGAGATAGTGACGCGTGGCGGATACAAAATTTATGATACTATATGAGATAAGAGGACTAGCAATAATTTCCAAGTGTCTTTTTTCACGTTTGAGCTATGGATACGAAATGACACACCAATTACTAAAATGTTTGGGCAAAAAAAGATCTCATTCTTTGGAATATGTAGAAATTATCAATATAGCTTAATAGTAAGTACCTAATACTGATTAGGACTTGGAAGACAATAATTTACGTGACATTAATTGACTTTGACCTTCCATTTTTGTTCTTTTAAGAAAAAAAAACAAGGAAGATGGAAAAAAATGCAATTGGACCAAGTCATATGACTCATGCCTAGCCTATTGGTACTTTGTGTAAGCCTTTAGTTGACTAGAGAGATTGATCTCATATCATTTTTTTTTTTAAAAAAAAAAAAAAATCGCGTCCGATACTTATTTTGGGGCTCAATTCACGGTGAAATGAAATTGGATATTGAGACTACTGTTCCCCGACCATAATTATGATGCAAAGCTTTGCCCAACTAGGAATTAAAAAAAAAGTTGAATTCTTCAATTCCAACTACAATTTAATCATACACTGAAATTGGTATGAGAAAGTGTCACTTTCTTATTATTTTATTTCATACTAGCCCATTTCTATTATACAATACAAGAAGTTAATTAAGTTGACCAGGTCACTAACTTAATCACAATTATTCGTTAAACAAAAGAATTAGGAGATGACTGAGTTCATGCCCGCGTACTACTATTGGGGCTGATTGCTTTAAAAAAAGCTTTAATTCTGTGAAAACATCTTAATCAAGAGAAATTAAATTTTTAGACATGTCTGTTTGATTTTTATATAGTTAATTTATATTAATTATTGCAATTGATAATGTATAGGTGGGTTTTGAAAGGGAATCAAAACCTTTGATGATGTTCGTATCTGCCCTGAAATATTTTCAACGATTTAATCACCAAGTATCGACGTTTAAAGCCTTTAACTTTAATATAATATTAGTATTAATATAAAATTTTGGAGGCATGATATTGTTGCCTTTTGATCTGGAACAAGTTCTACTATTGAAAACTATAGCTTATTTGATTTCCGCTGAGAATAAAATAGTGTTCGTGTTCGTAGATAAACAAAGCTATAGCTTTTTCTATATTTCAGATAAACAAAGCTATAGCTTTTTCTATATTTCTTTTAGGTATCGAAATCATTAAATAGTTGAAAAAAAGGAAGATGTTGAGTGGTGAGTCTCTTTTTTGGCCAAAAACATCCTTTATCTATACCCAAAACTTAATGTACATCTTTCAACTATCATATTGAACAAAAATTATCCTTAATGTATTCAAAACTTAGCAAGTTTCATCCTTCCCTGAAACTTCTGTTAAAAAACATTAACAGACTCAATTCCATGTGCAAGTCATGTGACTATAAGCATCCTAAAATGAGTCCAGTAGTTGTATAATGTTCTTCTTCTCAAAGCTGAAGCTTTTCTGAGTTAATTTTTTACCCATAAAGTTTGTCAGGAATGAATTTAGGATTCTCCAGCTTAATAAAAATCGTAATATAAGTTGTTTTGTACAATGAAGCTCAATATTGGCTATTCTTTTGTTGCTATCATGATTTATTTTCCATAATTATTTGTGGTAACTTTCTTATGGATGGATGTAATTCAAAGACCTTTCATTTATTTGTTGTGCTTGCATTTTTTTATTTTTTAAAGTATTTTCTTCTACATGAATATGCTCTTATTGTTCTCTCTCCATTTTCACAAGACCCAATAATTTTTTCTTAAATTGTTGTTAAAGATTTTTATTACCAGAACATCAACAAATTTCATGGCGCCCTATTTTAAATTAGTTTCAAGCCTTTCTTCCTTTCCAAAATCAATACCCAAATCAAATGTAATCACAGTCCAACCATTACACAGAAGAAGACTCGCCCTAGCTTTTTTGTTTTTTCCCTTTCTTTTATTGTTCATATAGACTCAGCAAAATTGACACATACAAAAGCTAACTTGGAATAGCTTTAATTTTTTTAGCAGAACAAAGAAATTGAATTGTGGCTGATTTGAGGAACTTGATATTTGGGGTGTTAAGAGTCATGTGACTTGCACGTAGATGGGTATGTTAACGTTTTTAACAGAAGTTTCACTTTGAATACATTAAGGATGATATTTGTTCAATAAATTAGTTGAAGGATGTACATTAAGTTTTAGGTATAGTTAGTGAATGTTTTTGGCCAAAAACTCTTGAGTGGTATATATAATTTTAACCTATATTATTGTAACTCTGGATCGATCCCCCTCAAATGTCTTCTGAGTTGAGTTTATCGCATAAGACTTGCCTAGTGTGATTTACATCCCTTGTGTGGTTTACAGGCTATGTTGTTACAGGGTAGGGGTTTATCCGGTGCGCTTACACAGTGGGGGTTAAAACCGGGATGAACAAGAATTTGCAAATTGATAGCAACTTAATAATTTGGATTAACATCCCACTGAAGCATATAATAGCCCAAACTCAGTTTATTCCACCAAATTCAAAACCTTTTTATACAGTATTTTCACCAGATTAATAGAAAATTAGGACAGCTAATTCACATATCCGCCATCTCTTTTGTAATTAACCCAAACCAAACAAACATAATAACCACAATTAAAAAAAGTATAAGCTGTAAACAGAGAGAAAACTGACCAACAAAAACTACATGCCTAAAAACATAGCATCAACTAACTGATACTTTCTCTCTCTAATTCACTTTGGGTGAAGCGTAATTAAGATAACTCGGCATCGGACTCGCCCTCGGCGATCTCATCGGAACCTCCGGCAATCTATTTCCTTCGCTATCGTAATAAATCACGCCGGAGAAATCCAACGGCTGACATTTGTCTCCCATCAAAATCCCCCTCTGCCAAAGCCCTCCATCGCCGAAATCCTCATCAACACGCTCTCCTTCCGCCTTCTTCTTATGCCTCAGATTAATCGCTTTGTTACTAATCGTCGCGAAGAACTTCTTCGGCCTCGCTAGCGGCGATTTGGGCGAATCGCTCCCGAGTTTTTGAGTTTTAATTCCTCGGCTTGCTTTCTTCAACCACAAAGCTAACAAAGACATCGAACCGATGAAATTCACCATAAGCCGCTTCGATGAGCCGGCTATCGCCGTTGCAGCTCGGGCCGGAGTTCGTGGTGGTGTTAGGAGAACCATTTTTCTTTTTTTCTCTGTTAATTTTTGGTTTTGGAGCAACTGGTGAAAGAGGTAGAAATGAATGTGAGGGGTATTTATAACAAAGGGAGAGGAAAGGTGGGTAACCGAAAATAGCCGGTAATAAGAAATTTGATTTTGGTTTTTATTTATTTTTGGAAATTTCTTAATTGTGTGCACAAGTGGGTTTCCTTTGACTATAAAAGTCGTAGATTATAATTTATATAGGAATATTTTAATTTTTTTCTCTCATAATTTAAATTTGGCGCTTTCATAATTATTGAGGACGTAAATAATTAGTATTCTAATAAAAATAATTAAAATAGAAGACTTTAGTTTAGCATTTAGGAAGGTTATTTATTGATTTTCCTATTTATGAGTAATGCTTTTTAAAAATTTGTGTTAGTCAAACTAAGATATTTGTAAATTTGGACTGGGGGAGTATTAGATTTAATTATAAGCATGTTAAGGACACTAATTTAACAAGATGATTTAGATATTAGTATATTTCCTTTTTAAAACATTAAGAAAAATGCAATGACTTGGGGTGTGTTTGCTACCACGAATTATATTTTTCGGAAAATGTTTTTCAACGGGAATTCCAATTTTTTCATGTTTGGCTTAAATGTTTTTCAAATCAATTTACTTTTCTCAAATCTAAGGAAAATGAGTTCCCTTCAAAAATTAAGAAAAACATTTTCTAAACCACTACTTAATGAGTATTTTTTTTCTTACCCTACCCCATACCCAACACTCCCCATCCAAAATAAAAATTAATTTTTTTTTAATTTTCTTACTCCCTCCGTTTAAAAAAAATGACCTAGTTTGACTTGAAACTGAGTTTAAAAAAAGAAAGAAGACTTTTTAATCTTGTAATTTTAAATTAAAGTTGTGTCAAATGTACCAAAATGTATTTTAATATTGTGGTCTTAAACTTGTCACATGGAAAGTTCAACTTGAAGTGTTGCCAAAAAAAGGAAGGGGTCATTCTTTTTTAAACAAATTAAAAAAGAAACTAGACCATTCTTTTTAAAACGGAGGGGTAACCTTTTCAAATATTTTTTACTCCTACCTCTAAACCAGCCCCCAAACCCCAAACAAGCTCACCCACCCCAACAAAAACAATAAAAAAAATTGAAAAATATTTCAAATTGTAAGATTTGTTTTTACCTCAAACCTCTACCATCTCTACCCCTCCCCCACGGAAAAATTGTTTTGAAAAAATATTTCAAATTTTTAAAATTTCATTTTTACCCCACGCTATACCCTGACCCCCTCCCCACCCCAGTTAATTTTTTTTTTGTTAAAAATATTTTAAATTTTAAAAAAATAATCATTTTTATGCCACCCTCACCCCTACCCCCAGACCACCCCCGTCGATTTTTTTTTCTTTAAAAAATATTTTTGAAAAATATTTCAATTAAAAGAATACTTCATGAAAAAACATTTTTCTTCATATCAAACACACCCCTGATCAGATAGATTTTCTAACCAAAAAAGTTTGTTTCTGGTATTTCTTTTTCAACTAGTTGTCTTATTAAGGTAAGTGAATCGTTATGAAATTTTTCCTATATAGTTTTGAAGTCAATGCCTTTTTTTTAAAAAAAAAAAAAATCTAAATAGGAATTAAATTAAAAGAATAATAAGAATCCATCGATTATTGCTTAATGGTTATTATTATATACATGTGTAGTGCGTGTTTATTTGGGTGATATATCTTGACCAAACAAATCTCATAATCTCCCTTTGATCTTGTAATTAAAATTATGCTTTACATTTAAGTTTAATATTCAACTCGAAATATTAATTACTTGAAATTTGGAAGAAATACGGCTTGTGAATTAACTCATTGGAGGAAATTAAAGCTAGCTATAATAAATAAAATTTCTTTTACTTTATGAAATTAAAGAACTACCTGGTACTACTAATTATTTCTGGAGAGTACTTATCAATAAATATAATTTTAGTAGTGAATATCCATTGGACCACTTCTCTTTTTTATTTTTTTGTTCTCAACTCGTCCCAAAAAAACACTTTTCGTGTTTTGTTTCTTAAGAGTCAATTTATATAAATTTTGATTAATATTAATTATATATATTTATCGTACTTATATGGACAAAAAACTTCTATTTATACTTTTTTTTTATATAGTTTTGAATTATTAAAATTTAGAAAAAACGAAACGTGTATTTTGGACAAATGAGTAATTTGTAATGTGTGTGAAATGTGGATATATATTCAAAGAGGCTCAAAAGACGTTGAATAAAAGGCAAGTTTTGGTGTTAGTTGAGTCAACTCCAAAACGAGTTACTAATGAATAATGAATGAATTGTCTTTTAAATGAGTATTTCTTAATTAGCATCGCAACTTGTAATTTGGGGTTCCAAAGTAGTTTGGTCCCACCATAAATCTCTTTCTTAATTACTCTTTCCAATTATATAGTACATAAGTGATCGAGTTGATTGAGCATATGATCTCTCAATAATTAACATCTTCAAAATCTTTTGCATATTCTTTTGATTAAATTTATCACACGATGCTTTTCTAATATGATTTACCTCTTTAATATAGTTTACCTGCTACTCACAAGCAAAATTTATAATATGTACATCCAAATAGTAAGAACTACGGTTATCTTTTCAACAAAGAAAATCTTAGGTGGGATACGGGAATTAATGGTTATGCTCGCCGTAATAATGTTCCACTTGATGTTATGGGTAATTGGTGTAATGGTTTGTCACCCCAATTAATATATCTTTAGTTTTGTGCTTATCTATTTATAAAAATTAAAATAAGAGTAGTTAGAAATTCGAATAAACCTTAGTAAAATTATTAACTAGAGGTTGTTTGGTTGTGTTAATTACTAAAGTAAAAAATTCTCATTAATAAAGTAAAAATTCAAATAGCGAATCAGATAAGCTACTAAAATTCAGTTAATTGACCCTCAAGTGGCATGACTCACGATCAATTGCCTCCCTTAATTACATGGGCAACAAGATGTTTCGACATATGATTGGTTAATTAACTAATATCATAGCACTTTTATATTGGCATGAGCAAAGTATTAGTAAAAAACATTCTAGTTTTAGATTTGATGTTTTCCAAGTTTTGGTTCTCAAGTTTATTCCTTATCTTCATATGGAATAAAACCAAAAAAAAAAACATTAGTGGTATTTGACAAGTGGCTGATTGTGCAAGCATTCAAATGATCCAGGTTGTGAAATATGAGCCACATAATGTTGAGAATTAAGATTAACCAAATTGTTGGATGCTTTTATTCTCTTAGGCAATTTGGACAAGACATCAGTAAATATTTTTAAACAAAATGATGGTGCACTTGAAGCAATATTTACCTCTTGTTTTACTCCACGCCATACATATATTATCTATGGTGATGACACACTTTGCACTTCCCCTTAAGTATAGCTAGCTAACCCGCTTTTCCGTTTCATTTTCTCCTATAGTGTTTGACTTAATACAATTTTTTTAATTTAAGAAGAAAATTTTAAAACATAAGCTATGTTTGTCGAGCATATTGAAAGGAGAAAAGGATCAAATCTATCTCTGAACTTGTGTGAAACGGAACAAATTTGTCTTTCATTACTAATTAGGGTCATATATACCCTCGTTGTTATTAGTTAAGGTTATATTTGCTTCTGAACTATGCAAAAAATAAATAAATTTACCTTTATTTTTTAACAAATTCGATCTGTTAGCATAGTTCTGAGCTAATTTGACTCTTCCTCATTATTTTGAACTTTTAAAACTTTTTTGTTCCTCCTTTCTCTCTTCCCATCACTATTTCTACCACCAAAAGAAATTTGTATTGCTTGATGATAATTCAAAGTTAATTCATCGCTAAGAAAAATCAAACATAAGTGGCATAATTATAAGGCACTAATAAGCAAAGTGGTAGCTGGCCAAATTATTGGAGAACAAATCGTATATTAGTAGTAATTAGGTCACCTCCCAATTTAATTTTGCTAGTTCTTTTTTTTGTTTATTAAGGTAGCAAGGTTCCTGCATTTAGATTTTAAAGATAAATACCGTTGACTCATTTCTTTTCATTTGAACTTCTTTTCGTGTGCCAAAGTTGACTAACTCCAAATTAAATAAAATAAAAATTAACACACTCTACCACGTGGATATTAATTTTTTGACACACTCTGCCACGTGGATATTTTTATTAATTTACAAGTTTGAAGTAAAATTAACTTTTTAATTATTTTGCCCATAGTGATTATTGAATTATGATATATAAATAGAGAAAATATTTAATAAAGAGAAATTATATTTTAAGACGTAAATAAAAGTGCTATCCTAATTAATGTTTTCTTTATAAGGGACATATAAATAGAAAACACGAAAAATATTTTAAAATGGAAGTAGATACGCTATTATTATGCCACTTGATTTTAAGAGAATTGTGTATTTTCTTAAATCCATTTGATTTATTTCGACGTTTACAAGGGCTTATTTAACCCTACATGATTTTGGGGTAAACTAAGCTTAATGAACAAAAAAATCACGTCTTTAACTGACTACGAAAAGGCAAAAAATACAAAAATGTGAATAACACTGTTATCATTATCAGTGGACACGCCACAAGAGTAATAGACCTTAATTAAACATTAAAAAAAGCAATTGTGAAATGAGTAAGCAGCAATTAATAAGTCTAAATATATACAATTAGACCACACGTGACCAAATCAAACAAATTTGCTTTCTTTGATGAAATTAATTAAAACCTTAATCATCTCACAATTGGAACTATCAACTACCATATCATCAATTGTCTTTTTCTTTATCTTCTATTCCTGTTTTGGTTGAAATCAAACTACTAACAGATATAGAGAATATAATAATATGAAAAAAAAAACTTGGCTACAATAAAGAGTTTCTCATGTGGAGTCAAAAAATCAATTAAACAACAACAGTCGATGAGGGTAGACTATTTCATAAAGATACAAAGTTTGTTTTGAAAGGATTCTCGCGCAACCAACTATAGCAAATCTAAATAGTTACGAAAAAAGAAAAATGACAGAGAGAAATAATGGCAACTAATAAGAAAAGCAATACAGAACATTCAGAGATAACTGAAACACAATATACCATAAATAATAACATATATTAAAATTACAATTAGGTTTTATCAATAGCTCACGCAAACCTAGTGTCTCTGCCATAAGAATTAGACCTAAGAATCTCCATTGCATAATAGCAAGAAAAACAAAAAATTAAATTAGAAAAGAAACATTTACTCTTTTCATTATGTCAAATTATGAGGACGGTAACTCTTTTTAATCTACTTTCTAAACCTCTGACGAAATTAGGTGAAGCATTGAAATTCTGTCGAAATATGAAGACCAAAATATTGATAGGCCTATTTCCTTGGGTCATTAAAACATTTTTGACATTATTTTAAGTAATAAAATATTGTTGGTCTGACCCATTTTATGCTTTTAGTAAATATAAATAATTTTACTTGTTGGTAAATTAACACCAACTTTCTTAGTTATAGTGATTTATTAGTGGAGGAGTTTTCTCGTAACTACTAAGTCAAGGGTTCAAAATTGGTATCTCTCGAACACCAACAAGGTAGGTATTCTATAAAATACCTTTTTTTAATTTTTCTAAAAAATATTTTCTCTTAGTTTTTATTGTACAAACTGGAAACTCATTAATTTAGTTTTTATTGTATTTGACTAAGCATAAATAATTTTCAATTAATTTAAATTCATACTTTTGAATTTTTTGCTCGTAAACATTTATATTCATCATAAATTCAATTGTTTCATAACTTAATTACATGTGTTAGGGGTGTGCATCAGTCGGTTCAGTTCGATTTTATGGATTATAGAGTTTAGTTTATCAGATTTCGATTTTTTAAAATACGCTTAACCAATAACCAAATCAATAAGATATCTTTTATCGAATTTTTGTTTATCGATTTTGGTCCTTAATGGTTTAGTTTTTGGTTTAAGCAATAAGAAAATGATTATAAAACAAAATATATGACTTCTCTAACAAATTTGACGCAACAAGACAATAACGTAACTATACAAAAGCTCATAAAATAGAAACAATAATAACTAACATGAAAAGAACTATACAAGTGTAACACAAACATAAATTAAGAGGAATAAGATTCTTACTTTAGGTTTTGACGTTTTGTATAATGTGAAATTGTGAACTCAAAGACATTGTGAAGTGTGAATTGAAGGCTAAAGGCAAAAGAAAATAACTCGTGAAGTATTGAGATTACTATTTAATATTTATGTACAGGTAAAAGTAGTAAATTACTACAATTTTAATGGGTTATCGATTTACCCAATAACTCAATATTAAAAATCAATACCGAACCGATAACTCGATAACTTTTTAAAATAAAACTATTAAAGAATTGTTTACCCTAATAATTCAATAGAAATAAATCAATAACACTTTTTTTTGTTGGATTTATCAATCGTTCGATTTTTGCTCACTCCCATGTGTTATGCTAAATTTATATTGTTATTTTATAATTAACTGTAATATAATCATAAGTTGTTAAAATATTTTTAACTTTACTTTAAGTAATAAAATATTATTGGTGTGACCCATTTTATGTTTTTAGTAAATATAAATAATTTTATTTGTTGATAAATTAACACTGGCCTTTTTGACACAGTAGTTTACTGTTGAAGAGTTCTCTCTTGACCACTAGGTCAAGGGTTCGAGGTTGGTACACTCTTGAAAATCAACTATGTAGGTATTTTAAAATACCTTTTTAATCATTTTTTTTTAAAAAAAAAAAAAAATCTCTCTTTGGAAACTCAATAAATTTAGTTTTTGTTGTATTTTTTTAAATTCAAACTTGGGGCATAACCCATTTATTACTGAAAATGATCAGAATCTGACCCAGGCCCAAAAGTGACCTGCATCCAATAAAAAAAAAAAAGAAAAAAAAAATCTTAAAAAGGAAAGTAATATAAAACAGAGGTCCAAGAACACTTGTCCTTCCAGATTTGTCATCGATGTTCCTCCAAACTGGCCCAAATTCGTCAACTTGTTGTTGAACGAGTATCGTTGAGCTTAAGTGCCATAGAATTGACCTACTTGAAGACCAGCTCAAAATGGGTTCAAACATCAAATTTAGGAGCTAGTAGCCATGACCCAGCAATCTTCATGTAGAATCAGTCAAGGCGATAAATACTCTCGAGTCTTTCCTTCTACGCAGAATGAGCTCCGAAGAACTGATACCACTGCAAAGAGATCCATTTCTAAGAGGTATTTTTGACTCCACTATCCCCTAGCTGTTATGAGCAATAGATGTGTGAATTCTATTCCGTTGTTACTGTAACTCTTATAGTTGCTTCTGCTTTCGATTACTAGACATATTTAACTTTTAATTAATTTAAATGCATACTTTTGAATTTTTTGCTTGTACACATTTATATTTATCATAAATTTTTATTGTTCCATAAATTAATTACATATTTTATGTTAAATTTATATTGCTATTTTATAATCAACGGTAACGTAATCATAAAACTTGTTAAAGGATAACATACTTCATAGTACATAAATTGACCAAAAATCGCATTTTGTAACTTTTTGTTTTGTTTTGTTTTATATCTCATGGAGTGTCAATTATTAATAAGTCTTTACCTATAAAAGCAATCCTTTTTGAGGGTGGCACTCACAAAAATCTCCAAAAACTATTTTTTTCTTAAAACCTTCATAATTAAATATGACTTTATATTTATGATATGTTTTGCATTTTGTTCGTCTACTCTTCATTCAGGGTTCATTCGAAAGCATGGGAGAAAGGAGAAAGTTTTTAAGCTCGCTGACTAGGGTTGGCACCTAAATTCAGTCTTCGAGACCCCATAACATAAGAAAGTCATGGAGTGCATAAGACCTTTTAGAAATAAGGGTGATTTTTTTGTGGTAGTAATTGCGAATGAGGAATTAAGGGGCGGCAACTAAAGAGGTAGCGAGACTAAACACAATCTATTTCAATTGTTAAAGGGGCCGATTATTTTACTAGATATGATCTCTGACAAAAAAATGTAAAAATATGTAGACTTATTTTTTAAAATTCATATTGCTTTGGGAGATCAATAGGAAAATATACATTTACACTTCGTTCATACATAAGATTAAAGCTATTTGGGGTAAACTAATATTTATTAACAAACAAAATAACGTCTTATATCGAGTGTGAAAAGGTAAAACTAATATAAAAATGTGATTGTAATCCTTGATTTATCATTCTTAGTAGACACGCCACAAAAACTAATAGATCTTAATTAAATGAGTAAGCAACAATTAATAAGTCTATTTATTAAGGATGAAACTAATAGAAAAATTTTCCTTTTTTTGGTCGAAATCAACCTATACGAGTTGTACTCAAAAGCAATTACATTCTTGGCTACCATGCGTGAAGTGTTTCCCACGTGAATTCACAAGTACAATTAAACAAAA
The DNA here is from genome assembly GCA_035578085.1 of Solanum pinnatisectum. NCBI lineage: Eukaryota > Viridiplantae > Streptophyta > Magnoliopsida > Solanales > Solanaceae > Solanum > Solanum pinnatisectum. The sequence goes on along the minus strand of CM069078.1, from coordinate 52,557,498 downwards.
ACAGTTACCGTGTCCATTATTAATAAGTCTTTACCTATAAAAACAATCAATTTCCGAAGGTCACACTCACACAAATCTTTAAAATCAATTTTTTCTAACCTTCATAATGAAATAACTCTATACTATATACTAAATATCTTTAAAAATCATGTATATATTTATTATCACGGATTTTCTTTTCTTGTGTCAATTTGTTATGTCACCAAAAGGAAAAAATTGACACAAGAAAAGAAAATCAGTGATAATAAATATAAACATAATTTTTTTAAAAATAATTATAGATAGTATTTGCAAATTTTGATAAATATACGACAATAATAATAATAGCATGCATGCCCAACGTGGCAATGTAAGTTTATGAGTAGAGTTTAAGGAGAGTAATGTGTATGCATTCTTAACCTTAAGTCTTTAATCTTTAATCCCAATATGTAAAGGTAGAGTGATTGTTTTTAATAGACATTCGCCTTAAGTTAAACATATCAAAATCAGTAAGAAATAAAGTACAAAAATTCATATTAAAAAAAAGATTTAAAAGAACATTAGCAATATGAATGATTTCAACCATATTTAGAAGGAATTATTTTAAGTTGCATATATTCATTCACACCGATAGCCCCCGTAATGATTAAAGCTATTTAGGAAAAACTAATCTTTCATTAATAAACAAATCACGTCCTTAACCGACTATGAAAAGGCAAAAAAAAAAAAAAATACTAAAACACAACTAATAAATTTTCATAAAATACTTGCAAAAAATCTAAGTAAATGTATCCAAAAAAAAACAATCAGTAAGCTAACTGTGATAATGTTCAGTTGAATATACGTAATGTGAGTATCTAATTGGTATTAAACCAGGTCTCTATGTAATATTAATGAAAGCTACTTCAATAACTGTAACGACCTGTTTCCATCGTTATAGGAATGCCAACGAGGGGAAATTTGGGGCAGGAAAACTTTTTCGTAGTATTTGGATTTTCCCAACCTTGTCCAGATTTGGACGAAATCGGAGTCTTTAAGGTGTAGAGAAATCTGATAACAATCGGGTGATTTATTTATAATTCTGGTTACATGAGTGGTTAGATAACTCGTTAAGGAATCCGTACGACTTTACGGAATTGAATTCGGGCAAGTAGAACTCCTGAAATCGATCTTAGCGTGAAGGGTATTTTCTGAACGTCGTGGGTTAGAGGTGTGTTGTGAAATGGGGATTTTCCAATTATTAAAATAGCTCACTGGTTCGTGCAATCCGCCTTGGCGGGAGTTTTTGCCGCTCTGGCTGGGCCGCTCTGGCGGGCCAGACGCGACTTAAAGTTGTAAATAAACCCTTAAACGACCTTATTTGATATTTTTTTATTTTTAGAGCTAAGGAACAAACCCCAGGCGACTCCTACTCATTTTTCACCATTCTTGAGGCTAAAGGTAAGTTTTTCACTCCCCGAATTCATTTTTCGATCCGTAGAACGTAATAGAATGGGTGAATGTTGATGGGTGAGGGTTTAATTATATATTCTATGGTGGAAACAACCCTAAATTGGATAATTGAGATCATGGGTATGATCTAGGGTTCATAGAATTATTAGTAATTTGGGTAATTAGTGATTGTTTATTGATTCCCGTATTATATTGATTGTTTGTAGACCAAGAACAAGCGGAACGAATCCGAAAAGGAAAGGATCAAGTTTCTTAGGGTTTCAAGCTTGTTTCGAGGTAGGTGATGGTTGTGATTCTATGATTGTGTGATGTATGTTTGTTCTTGCTTCACTATGATACATGTATGTATGTGAATGTTGCATTATTGATCACACTTGTTGTAAATGAGGATAATTGAATAATTGTATGCCATAAATCACCTCTTGTTGTATATTTGTGAGAATATACATTGTGATTGTGATTGTGGTTTGTTGAATGGGCGGGTGTCATGATCTGACACACTAACTGGATCGGTTGCCACGTTTCGGCATAAATATGGGATCGATTGTCACGTTCCGGCATAAATATAAGATCGGCTGCCATGTTCTGGCATAACTAACTTGGATTAGTTGCCACGTTCCGGCATAACTATGGGATAGGTTGCCACATTTCGGCATAACTATGGGATCGGATACCACGTTTCGGTATGCTAACTGTTTGGGTTTGGGTTTCATGAGAGGACCATTGAATTGGGTTTCGTGAGAGGACCATTGAATTGTGTTGTGTATCTACTTGTGATGAGTTCGTTCATGTCTAATGATAATTGATATTGGAAGACGGTATGTTGCTCTAAATTGATATAAATGTGATATATGAGAATCGTGAAGTTGTTCATTGTTCGTATATGTTGATGATATTGTATATGTTTGATATATGCATGTGATTATATTATTGTATTGACTAATGTATGTTACACTTATTGGGATAGCCGCGTGATCCTACTAATACACGGTGGTTGTGTACTGATACTGCACTTGCTCCTATTTTTGTTGAGTACAGGGCATCTTCCAGCGGCTACTAACAGACCTTGTTTAGAAGATCAGTGATCGCCGATTCGAATTCAAGGGTGAGTCAGTTCTTCCGGGCTGCCTTGAGTTCTCTTTTTGTCTAGTCCATCATATTCGGACTTAGATTAGTTCTTTAGATGATTTTCTCGTTTAGACTTATGAATCTTGTTAGAGTTTTGATACATTGACTTTCAGGTTCTAGGGGTTGAATTTCCGCATTGGTTTGGTTAGTTATTTGTTTAAACCTTAGAGTTTATGGAAACTGTATATAATTTATGCATTTAAACCTGCTTCCGTATCCTTAAATGTCTTGGTTTTCATAAAATTTGTTAGTTAGGATTGTAGTAATGGTTCTCCCACCAGAGGGTTAGTGTGGGTGTCAATCACGACGGTCTGGGTCGTGATGATAACTTATTCATAAAGTGTATGAATTTGATATATAAATTGAAACAAGTGAAAAACTAAATTTAGTCTATTTGGATCTGATTTTATACAATTTGAGGAGGGGTTAGGAATGCAGTGGGTTATTCACAAATATGGCTTGTATATAATGTGAATGAAAACTGTTTTATAAAAAATAAATTATATATTGTAGAGTATATAATTGGTATTTCACAAAGTGTATAACTTTGGTATATAAATTGATAATAAGTGATGAACTGAACTTAATTAATTGGGGGCTAATTTTATACTGTTTGAAAAAGAATTATGAACCTATATTAATGTATATTTCATACATTTTACTAAAATCATAAGGTAAGTAATAAGAATGCACATTTAATACCTATTTCATATTCACATCCACCAACAATAATTCACACTAATACATATATACTTCATATTCATATTTACTAACAATAAATATTAGTTTTCTACCTATTTTGCAGACAGATGAACATATTTCAAGTTCATTCATAATTCATACAACAAAAATTGCGGAATATATATCACTTAATAAAATTCTAAAACACATTATTCAAGCTCTAAAAATTAAAAAAAAAAAAAAAAACATCAAAATATGAAAAATAAATAAATTGAACTTTTAATATATTTGGAATAACTTTTTTTTTACTTCAGATCCTTCAAATCTTCTTCATACCTACCCTAGGCTTTGTTTTTTTCGTTTGTGAAGTCTCATCCTTCACGAAAATTTTGCCTCTTTTGTGATGTATTTCTTGCAAAGTCTGAGTCAAAATCATTTGACGGAGGAGAGTCAACATTCTTGCGATTCCTTTTTTTTTTGACGAATTATTTTGTAAATGACAGCATTTGCCACTTACCGTATTCTTCTTACGATCCTTCTCTTATTTTAGCGTGAGCAAATCAAAGCTTGATCGATCACTCAAGCTATGATTTTGCTATAATCTAGGACTTTCTTGTAGTGTGATAAAAGGAGATTTTAATATTTTTTCCATGAATTTGAATTGAAGCAAAAAAATTACACAAAAATTTGAGAATGAGATTGAAAATTAAGCAAAAATCATAGCACACGATTATTATCGGATTCTATAAACATGAGAACAAAGATGGCTATGAAATCTTTTTGGAGAAGATTATGGATAGCGGTTTGAGATGGCAAAACATGGTTAATTATTTTTATAAAAACGGACTATAATCAAACCCCTAAATTGTAGTTATATCATTTCCTTAACTTCTCCCTAAATTGTAGTAATTTGAATTCCACTTTGACTCCAAAAGTGTATTAATTTGATTTCATCCTCAACTTCTTCTATAAACACACACCTTTTACTTTTTCTTACATGCATTAACTATTAAAATAAAATAACAAAATAAATTTAATTTAATATTATATTAATTTGAATCTGTTATCACTCGTAATTAATTTGTTATATTATTAATTATTAATTCATAGATTCATAGAATGTAATATATGATCTTAAATACATATGGGGAGTAATTTTTCCTTTAATTAAAACCTTAATCATCTCACATTTGGTAATATCAAATACCATCACAAATTCACAATCCTCACAATATCTTTTTTTTTAAAAAAAAAAAAGAGTTTCCCATGTGAGTTCAAAAAGTACAATTAGGTTTTACCAATACCTAAATCAAAACTTAATAGGCGTTTGGCTATACATTTCAATAGTTTTCACTTTATTTGAAATTTATAATTAACTATTATAATATATAATTATAAAACTTTATTTATATAGTTGGGGTTAAAAATAAAATTGAGTTTGATTATACTTTTTACAAAAAATATTTAAATAATTTTCATGGTTAAATCTACTTAAATACAAATACAAAAGTGAAAAAGAAGTTATAAATTTCCAAATTTTAGATACAATTTTAAGTTGAATTTGAAGTTTCAATGACCAAACATTAATATGATTCTTTAAAGAAAGGTCCCAAGGCCTAATATGATTCTTTAAAGAAGGAAAAAAAGGTACTTAATCCTTTTATGGTGATTTAATTATTGTACTATTTCATTGTTATTTTTGTGATTGTATTAATTGTTATATTTTCTTTATTGATATTTTTCTTTTCATACTTATTTTGATTTGTTGAACTCAAACGGAGGCCTGAGGATCGTTTGGAAACACTGTTTCTACCTTTACGAGGTAGGGATAAGATTTGTGTATGTTCTACCATCCTCAAACCCTACTTATGAGATTTCAGTATGTTGTTATAATCCTTTGATTTTTTTTTATTATTATTATTTTTAATCAGTTGTAATCCTTTGATAAAAATAAAGTGAAGCATTGAAAATTTTGTTGAAACATGAAAGACTAAAATACTTGTAGGCCTACCCACTTGCCCATTAAGCTTTACCCGTTGAAGATCCCTTCAATCTTTGGACTTTCATTGGAAATAGGGAAAAGAGAAACTTGTGGGCCTGGCCCATTTCATGTGTTTTGTAGCATATAAATAACTTTTCTTGTTGAAAAATTAACACTGGCCTCCTTGTGCATAGTGGTTAGGGAGTTTGCTCCATACCACTAATAAGGTCAAGGTTGGGTTCAAAGGCTGGTAAGGAAGGAGAAGAGAAAAGAAGAAGAAGTTAAGGTATTCTAAAATACCTTTTTAGATTTAAGTAAAATATTAAATCTGGTATATTTATTTTTAATTCATACTTTTTATTTTTTTTCTCTTGTGAATATTTATATTTATTTATAATTATTAATCATGTCACAATTTTATTACCTATATGTTATGTTAAGTTGGTACTGATATAGTAAAATAAAATAGTTAAAAGTATAACATACTTTTTACACAACACACCAAAAACTCACATTTCAGTTAATTTGGTCTCCAGTCTCGAATATCTTGCCTAATTTAATCAATTTAAATATGTACTTAACTATCTTATAATGAAATATTAGAGCTTATAACTAATTGTTACGTCAATGAAATTGGTTATTTATTTAATCAGTAATAATTAATGTTTGAATCATAAAAACAATAGTGTTTAATTTAAACTAGATTAAAACAATTATTGACATAGTGAGTTTACCATTTTATCCCTATTAATTATGAAGTGGATGAATTGAAATTTTAAGATTTTCAAGAAGTTTTACCTTTTTAAAAGTAATTAATTGAGGTTATAATAGGTTAAAAAAATTGTTCTTTCTTGATTTGTCAAAATGGACAAATAATTAGGAACAACTAAAAAGGAAAAATGAACAAGTAATTAGGGACTGAGGGAGTATAAGAAATCATATAAAAAAGAACATTAGCAATATTAATTCAAAAATAGAAAGAATGTGAATAAAGGCGCATACGCAAGAAGGGCCCCCTCATTCTTAGAATTAAACATTTATGATATGTTTTGCATTTTGTTCGCCTACTAATAGGTGTTAATTAAATGAGTAAGCAGCAATTAATAAGTCTATTATTAAGGATGAAACTAATAGATTTTAATCTTCTTTTCCTTTTTTTGGTCGAAATCAACCTATACGAGTTGTTCTCAAAAGCAATTACATTCTTGGCTACCATGCTTGAAGTGTTTCCCATGTGAATTCACAATACCATTAAACAACAACAGTAGTTTAGAGAGTGTAAAATGCATTGAGAACTAATTCTTATTTCGTAAATATAGAAAGTTTATTTCTGAAAAATCTTCACGCAATTCAAATGCAACAAATCAAAGAATTATGAAAAAGAAATACGATAATGAAAAAATTGATAACTAATAAGGAAAATGTGTACTATATATCATTTAGAAAAGGAAGAGTAACACTAGCAAAATAATATGATAATTGAAACACAATAAACAACTGTCAACAAATGATACAGCATATTGAAAAGTACTATTAGGTTTTATCAATACCTCACTCAAACATACAAGTGTCTCTACCGTATGAATTAATTAGATTTAAGAACCTACTTCGTATAATACCAAGATAAACTAAAAATTGATTAGAAAAGAAACATTTTTTCTTTTTGTCATTTCAAATATTGAAAACTGTAACTCTTTCTATTTTCTCTCTTATCCTTAGATGAAATTAACCGAAGCATTGAAATTCTATTGAAATATGGATATCAAAATATTTGCAGGCCTATTTACTTGGGCCATTAAGATCTTTTGGACTTATTTTTAAGTAATTAAATATTGTTGGTTTGACCCATTTTATGTGTTAAGTAAATCTAAATGATTTATTTATTGTTAAATTAACACTGGCCTTCTTTGACACAGTGGTTGATTAGTTGAGGAGTTTCTCCTGATCATTGGGTCAAGGGTTTGAGACTGGTAACCCGAGAAAAAATAGTTAAATAGGTATTCTAAAATACCTTTATAATTTTTTTTAAAAAAAATATTTTCTCTTTGATGACATTATATTATTTTTTGTTTTTTATTGCAAAGATTTGGAAACTCATTAAATTTAATTTTTGTTGTATTTGACTAGACACATTAAATTTTTTTAATTAATTTAGATTCATACTTTTGAGTTTTTTTTTACTTGTAGACATATATATTTATCATAAATTTTAATAATTTCATAACTTAATTACATGTATTATGTTAAACTTGTATTGCTATTTTATAAGTAACTATGATATAATCATAAACCAAAAAATCACAATTTTATAACTTTTTCTTATGTTTCTAATCAAATATTATTTGTATTTTATCTCAATTTTGAGGGTCACATTCACACAAATTATCAAAATTGATTATATTTTTTTAACCTTCATAAGTTAAAAAAGACTCAATACTTTCTATTTATTAAACGCAACAAATATATTCCTTCACCAAAAGGAAAAAAAAATATTTTTGACACAAGAAAAGAACATTAGTGATAATAAATATGAATATGATTTTTTTATTTAGAGATAGTGTTTGTAGTAATTTGATAAATGTAAAACAACAATAATAATAGCATACTGATGTAATTTCACAAGTCGAACTTAACGAGAATGGTGTATATGCAATTTTAACCTTAATTCTATCTTCATATAACTTTATCTTATGAAGATAGAGTGAATGTTTACGATAAACACTCAACTCAAGTTAAATATATCAAAATAATAAGAAAAAAAATAAAATCATATAAAAAAGAACATTAGTAATATGAATTATTTCAATCGTTAGAGGGGATTATTTTACATTGCATGTTTTGAGCTTTTACTATATATGATTCCTGACACATATATGTGAAAATATATAGTATTATTTTCTAATTCACATTTCTTTTGAAGATCAATAGGAAAACATACAAGTATACCGGCAGTCATGTGATGATTAAAGCTATTCGGGGTAAACTAATCTTTGATTAACAAATAAATTGGAGTAATATCTTAAAGGTCATTAAATTATAAGAATATATTTTATTTTTCTAGTAAAGTCTTTGAACTTTGTTTTGTATCAATAAAATCACTCAACTTAAAACCTTTATCTTTAGTATCACTCAACAAGATTTCTCATTAAAATAAAAATAAATTAAACGTATCAAAATAAATTATTTTTTATGTCATATAAACATAAACCCCACAAATAAATAATTTTTTTGAGAAACCCATTATGCTTCTCCTTTCTTTATTTTCTAAAAAATTCTTACAAAAAAAAAAAGCTCTTGGTAAATTCTTTAGTATTATTTATGCTAAAATTCTTGTTAAGGAGTGAATTTATGAAATAACCCATTTCATGTTTAATCATATTTCATGTATTTTTTAAAAGTACACTTAAATTCTATATATTTATTACAAAAATATATAATCAAATACAATTCTAACTTCAACTTTAAATCTTCTTTTAAAAAAATAAAACTCATAACCAAATAATGGATAACATAATTGAGATAAGATAAAGTCAAGCACATTTGAAGCTTAATAAAATTCAAGACGAAGGAGAGTCTTGCATAAAGCAAACAAAGATCTACGAGATTCATCTCTCCACTGAAGGTTTGATTCCCATTGATCAATTGAAAGACTTTATCATAGAGGTTCTCGAAGACAAATCTGAGTCTTCATCCAAATTTTCTCCAACATATGCAAAGCCACATACACAAGGATTGATAACTTGAAAATGCCTAAGGGCTATCAACCTCCTAAGCTTAACAATTTGATGGCAAAGGAAATCCCAAGCAACATATAGCGCACTTTATCGAGACTTGCAATGATGCCGAGACGTATGGTGATTATCTCATTAAAGAGTTCATTCGATCTCTCAAAGAAAATGCCTTTGATTGGTACACAGATCTCGAACCTAAGCTTATCGATTGTTGGGAGCGGTTAGAGCAAGAGTTTCTCAATCGTTTCTATAGCACGAGATGTGTCGTTAGTATGATTGAACTTACAAAGGCTCGTCAAGGTGAAGATAAGCTAGTTGTTGACTTTATCGATTGCTGGAGAAGTTTGAGCCTCAACTGCATAAATCGCCTTAGTGAAACTTTTAGCATTGAAATGTGCATCCAAGGCATGAATTGGGGTCTTCACTACATTTTGCAAGGATTAAAGTCAAATACATTTGAATAGTTGGGAACTCGTGCACATGACATGGAATTAAACATGACTTTAAGAGAAGATCAACAATCTTCTGTCTATGGACCTCATGAAGATAAAGATATAAAAGAACTCCAAAGCAGGGGCAAGTATGCATCTGAAGATGACTTTGAAGAGTCAATGTATGTTTAAACGCTCCTTAACGCATGAGGTTAAACTGCAAGTTACAATGCTCTTCATCGCAAGAGCCTAAACTGCAAGTTATAATGCTCTTAGACACACGAGCCTAAACTGTATATCACAGAACTCTTCAAGTTTGAGATAAATCTTCAAGTTACAATGCTTCTAGACATACGAGCCTAAATTGTATATCATAAAGCTCTTCAAGTTTGAGTTAAATCTTCAAGTTGAAATGCTCCTTAAAACACGAGCTTAAACTGTATGTTATAAAATCTTCAAATTTGAGTTAAATCTTCAAGTTGAAATGCTCCTTGAAATACGAGCTTAAACTGTATATCACAAAGTTCTTTAAATTTGAGTTAAATCTTCAAGTTGAAATGATCCTTGAAACACGAGCTTAAACTGTATGTATGTCACAATGATTTTCAAATTTGAACTAAATCTCCAAATTAAAATGCTCCTTAAGGTATGAGCCTAAACTACATGTCACCCCTGGTCTGCAAGAATATAAACTGTGTATGGCACACCTTAAAAAAACTAAAAAAAAAATAATTCACTCTTCCAGAACTACGTTGTGACTTGATCCTCTTCACTGAGGTACGTAGGCGCTTAGAACCATATTCTAAGTTCAGTTGCATGAGTGTCAAAAAACCACATGTTCCCCCTTGATCTGTCACATGAAAGTAAACGCTATAAGTAATCTTTCATAAAACTTCAGACTTGCACCAAATGGTGGTAACTCAATAGGGGCAAACCCCTTTGAATAAAAGTTGTTTCAAGATGAAGTCTTCAAAAATCTCCAAGTATGCAAGTTGAAGTATTCAAATTCTCCAAGTATACAAGTTGAAGTATTAAAATCTTTCAATTCTACAAGTTAAAGTCTTCAAATTTGTCAAGTCTTCAAATTCTTCAAGTCTGCAAGTTCAAGTTTTCAAATTCTTCAAGCCTAGTCTTTGAAAGATAAAATATCTCGACAAGACTTGAAGAATGCGGCATTTGTAGTCATTTAAAATTTATTAAATATAAATTTATAAAATAATCCAGATTATATCAAATTTATGAATATATTAGTTCAAATAAACATTATAGATTAATATAATTGAGTTAATTATTTAAATCTAATAAATATAGATTTAATTAAAGCCCGCTCCATAAAGCCTATATGTCATGTCACTTAAATCTGATTGGGCAAAGGGAGTCCTCTTCCAATCACAACTCCTCTATTTTAAAACTATAAATAGGGGTCCTCATAATTCAAAAAAGGGAACCAAGAATTTTAAGAAGAAGCTAGAGAAAGTTCGTGGATCAAAAGCCGCAATTTCTCTACAAGCTATAAGTTCAAGAATTCAAGTGTTCAAGTTCAAGATTTGAAGAAGTCAAGATCAAGTTCAAGATCAAGGTCAAGAACGATCTAGATCAAGACCACCGGATTCAAGAACAAGCTTGAAGCCCTTGAATTCAACTAGAAAGTCAAGATCAAGATAAAGTTCAAGTCAAGATCAAGATCAAGATAAAAGTTAAAGTCCAAGTTCAAGACCAAGTTAAAGTCAAATTCAAGATCAAGCTCAAGAGCCCTTGAATTTATATTTGAAAAGGCGAATTCGGAGGAATCATAGAGATTGTAACACTCGCACTTTGAAATAATAAAACGATTGTTGCGATAATTTTTCCATTCTTAATTATTATTTTCTCGACACGAATTTTATTGTCTACAAAGGTATTCTAGAATACCTTTTTAATTTTTGTTAAAAATTATTTTCTCTCTTTGATTACATATGACTATTTTTTGTTTTTTATTGTAGAAATTTAGAAACTCATTAAATTTAGTTCTTGTTGTATATGACTAGATACATTTAATTTTCAATTAATTCAATTCGTACTTTTGATTCTCTTGCTTGAAAATATTTATATTTATTATTATAAGTTTTTGGTTATTTCATAACTTAATTACATGTGTTCTGTTTAATTTGTACTTTCTAACATACCATTTTTTTATTTTTAATTTTTAAAAAATATTTTTTTTTTAACGCTATGAATTTGTGTAGATTGCCTAATAATGTTGGCCCGACAAATTTTATGTGCTTAGTAAATAATAATTATACTTGTTAAATTAATACCGGCCTTCTTGATCTAAGTGATTGAAGAGTTTACTTCTGACCATTAGGTCACAGAGTTCAATGCTGGTAAACAAAAAAAAAAAAAAAAAAATTCATCAACACTTTTTTAAAAAAATTAAATTTGGACTCAGGGTCCCTTTATTAAACAACCCAAAAGGGTCAATATTTACATAAACAAAATGGTTCCTGGTCGGCCCAAAAGTGACCAGACCAGGCATTTTTAATAAAAGTCTCCTTTAGCAGGGTTTCCAAAACTGTTCTTTCAACTTCCATTTTCACTTCTCCCGTCTTCTTTGCTCCTTCTGCCTCCTTGCAGGCATGAAGATGTTATCTTTGTGCCCTTCAACTCCGCTTTATTTTTGCTTCTACTCTGGGTAATAAACATTCATCCTCAAGCATTTGTGACCTGTTGTTCGCATAAGCTTTCAAAGGTTTGTCCTCCCTCATTCTTGAATTGTTTTCCTCTCCTGCCAGCTGACTGTGACTGTACTGTCCGGTTGGAATGTCGGAGATCTCGTCGAACTCGATATTGAGTAGAGGTCTTCCCTTCTAGCTTTGAAAATTTGTGTAAGTGATCTACCCGCTTCCTCTTTTCTATTCTTCTCATCTAACTGTGATTCTTGCTGTAGGTGAAGCCGAATACGAGAATTTTCCTGAATTTCATCCATCAGATTCCTTGCTAAGTGCTTCAACAATATCAGATTTGGTCCCTTTACTCTCACTTTTGCTGGTCCCTGTAACGCATTTTGCTTGCTGACATAGCTTAGTCCTAAGAGTAGTTCCATGACAGCACTTTTGCTCCAGTTAATTCTAGAATATAACTTGTTTATATAGCTGTGGAACTTTAAATCTTCACTGTAACTAAGCATGCTACCCATTGTTGTCCATGTTTATTCTTCTTGATTTGAAACGAACTGAAGGGATTTAATTTGTTCATATTAAGAATCTTTCTTCCCAGGCTTGGTAATTGATTAAAGCTTAAGAATACCTGTTTTCCTTCTTTGTTAATTGTTGTATTTGCTACAAAGTCTGCTAGCTGATTTGCCTCTCTGAAAATATGTTGCACATTTACATTGATTTGTGTCACCATATCATGTATGTCTTCCATTTTTTCCGCAAACTCCCATGGTATTTTCCAATTCTTAACAATCGTGTTCTTTAAAATCAATGAATCTGTATCCACATGAACATTACTCATCCTCTCACTGATGCAATACTTTAAAGCTTCCCACACTGCTCTAACCTCTGCCTCCATGTTGGTTGCCTCCCCTATGCTCTGTGCCTCTGCATATATGAGATCTCCTCCTCTATTTCGTATACAAAAACCATAAGCACTCTGACTTGGGTTTCCTTTACTAGCTCCATCCGTGTTGCAAGTAACCCAACCCTCTCTTGGCATCCTCCACCTCACCAGTAGATAATGTATGTTGGGCTGATATGTCTGAAGTGTATCCACCATTTCTGACCAATGGTGTGACATCCTTTTGATCCATGGGAATTTGATCCTTATTAATTGATGTATTGCCAATTGACATTGATAATACATAGAACTATAAGTGATCATCTTCCCATGTTTTATAGCATTTCTTCTCTTCCATAATTCCCACATTATGATTGCAGGGACTGCCTTTAGTATCTGATCTAATTTGTGTGACATCTTGTGCTCCCACCATCTATAAATGGTTTGTTTTAAATTTTCGTTCGCTGAGACCTACACAAGAAGCAAACTGCTTCCATAGCTTTTGGGCTGTGGGAGCTGTTAGTAAAAGATGAGACATCGTCTCCAATTGACCCTCCTCACAACAGTAACATTTTGAGAACACCTGTATCCTCGTCCTCTTTAAATTATCATCTGTGGCTATTCTCCCCCTCCAGACCCTCCATAGGAAAAAACCAATCTTGAATGGCAACCCTTTACCCACATATAATTGCTCCATTCATTCACTGGCAGTTTTCTTCTCATGTTATTATAGGCTGATTTGACAGTGAAATCCCCTTTAGTGCTATGCATCCACCATGCCTTGTCAGCGCTGCCTTCCTTGAGAATGGGCCTGATGTTCATTGTTATATGTTGTACCATTTCCTCCGAAATCACTGATCTCAGCTTGTCTTCTTCATTCCACTCATCAATTATGATAAAATCCTTTACCTCCGAAATTCATCAAGATAAGATATTCTAAAATACCTTTTTAATTTTTTAAAAAAATATTTCCTCTCTTTGATTACATATGATTGTCTTTTGTTTTTTTTTTGTTGTAGAAATTTGAAATTGTTAAATTTAGTTATTGTTATATTTGACTACGCACATTTAACTTTCAATCAATTTAGATTCATACTTTTGAATTTCTTGTTATTTATATTTATCATAAATTTTAATTGTCTTATAACTTAATTACATGTGTTATATTGAACTTATATTGCTATTTTATGATTAACTGTAATATATTCATAAAACTAGTTAAAGTATAACATACTTCCTACGTAAACGAACCAAAAAGTCACATTTTATAACCATTTTCTTATGTTTCTAATTGAATGTTATTCGTTTTATATCTCAATCAATGAAGTGTCAACAATTTTAAAATGACAGAAAATAAATTGTAATCACAATAAAATAAGAAGAAATATAACGTTATTGATAAAGATTGCGGGTACAATTTTATTCCTCCATTGATTCTACTCTCTTAAGATTTTACTCTCAAACTAGGATGATTTAGATTTGACCTCTATATGAATATTCCATCAATTTGCAGAATATTCGAGATGCCTTTTAAGAGAATTTAATACCCTTTATATAGGCATGAACTAGGGTTTAGAGTTTAGTAGCTTCTAAGAATTTTAATTTGAATTGAACACACCTTGTAGAGTCCCAACTCGAATTGAATAGTCTTGTAGAGTCTCACAAAATTTCAATGTCTACCGTGTCCATTATTAATAAGTCTTTGCCTATAAAAACAATCAATTTCTGAAGGTAACACTCACACAAATCTTTAAAATCATTTTTTTCTAACCTTCACAATGAAATAACTCTATATTATATCTAAATATCTTTAAAAATCATATATATATTTATTATCACGGATTTTCTTTTCTTGTGTCAATTTGTTATGTCACGAAAAGGGGAAAAAATTGACACAAGAAAAGAAAATCAGTGATAATAAATATAAACATAAATTTTTTTTTAAAAAAATTATAGATAGTATTTGCAAATTTTGATGAATATACGACAATAATAATAATAGCATGCATGCCCAATGTGGCAATGTAAGTTTATGAGTAGAGTTTAAGGAGAGTGATGTGTATGCATTCTTAACCTTAAGTCTTTAATCCTAATTTGTAAAGGTAGAGTGATTGTTTTTAATAGACATTCGTCTTAAGTTAAACATATCAAAATCAGTAAGAAATAAAATACAAAAATTTATATTTTAAAAAGATTAAAAGAACATTGGCAATATGAATGATTTCAACTATATTTAGAAGGAATTATTTTAAGTTGCATCTATTCATTCACACCGATAGCCCCCGTAATGATTAAAGCTATTTAGGAAAAACTAATCTATCATCAATAAACAAATCACGTCCTTAACCGACTACCCTTGATTTATCATTCTCAGTGGACACGCCACAAAGAGTATTAGTAGACCTAAATTAAACATTACAAAAACATGCAATTATGATGAATTTAATTAAAACCTTAATCATCTCACATTTGGTAATATCAAATACCATCACAATTCTCACCAATTGTTTTTTTCTTTTTTCTTTTTTGGTTGAAAGCAACCTGTCACCCGGTATAAAAAAATATAACTATAAAAAAGGCATACTTTAAAAAAAAAAAAAAGAGTTTCCCATGTGAGTTCAAAAAGTACAATTAGGTTTCACCAATATCTCAATCAAAACTTAGTAGGCGTTTTTGGCTATACATTTTAATATTTTTCACTTTAGTTGAAATTTATAATTAACTATAATATATAATTATAAAACTTTATTTATATAGTTGGAGTTAAAAATAAAATTGTGTTTGGTTATACATTTTGCAAAGAATATTAAAAATATTTTTCATGATTAAATCTACTTAAATGCAACTTCAAAAGTGAAAAATAAGTTGGAGAACAAGTTATAAATTTCCAGATTTTAAATACAACTTTAAGTTGGATTTGAAGTTTTAATGACCAAACATTGACATGATTCTTTAAAGAAAGGTCCCAAGGCCTAATATGATTATTTAAAGAAGAAAAAAAAAGGTACTTAATCCTTTTATGGTGTTTTAATTATTGTACTATTTCATTGTTATTATTGTTTTTGTATCAATTACTATATTTTCTTCATTTATATATTTCTTTTCATTCTTATTTTGATTTGTTGTACTCAAACTGAGGCCTGATTGTCATTCAGAAACAGTCTCTCTACTTTACGAGGTAGAGATAAGGTCGGTTTATGCTCTACCCTCCTCAGACCCCAATTATAAGATTTCAGTATATTGTTGTAATCCTTTTGATGAAATAAAGTGGAGCATTGAAAATTATGTTGAAATATGAAGACCAAAATACTTGTAGGCCTACCCACTTGGGCCATTAAGCTTTACCCGTTGAACATGGACTCTAGCCCATCAATCTTTGGACTTTCATTGGAAATACGGAAGAGAGAAACTTGTGGGCTGGCCCATTTTATGTGTTTTGTAGGATATAAATATTTTTTCTTGTTGAAAAATTAACACCGGCTTCCTTGTTCATAGTGGTTGGGGAGTTTGCTCCCTGCCACCAAGTAGGTCAAGGGTTCAAAGGCCGGTAAGGAGAAGGAGAAAAGAAGAAGAAGTTGAGGTATTCTAAAATACCTTTTTAGATTTTAAATAAAATATTAAATTTGGTATATTTATTTTTTCAATTAATTTTAATTCATACTTTTTATTTCTTCTCTTGTGAATATTTATATTTATTTATAATTATTAATCATTTCACAATTTAATTACCTATATGTTATGTTAAGTTGGTACTAATATACTAAAATAAAAACAGTTATATAACATACTTTTTACATAAACAGACCCAAAACTCACATTTCAGTTAATTTGGTCTCCAGTCTCGAATATCTAACCTAATTTAATCTGTTTAAATAAGTACTTTACTGTCTTATAATGAAAAATATTAGAGCTTATAACTAATTGCTACGTCAATGAAATAGGTTTTTTTTTTAATCAGTAATAATTAATGTTTGAAATTTGAATCATCAAAACAATAATGTTTAATCTAAACTAGATGAAAATAAGATTGCTATTTTTCAATTTACAGATGGGAACTTATTTAAGGAAAAACTATCTAAATACACACCTTATTTTATCATAATCTCTAGAATTCCCTACCATTTAAAAAATTACAAAAATCCCTCTCAAATACATCCCTATCATCTCTTTTGGATTCATCCGTATCCCCTCTCGGATATTGGATACATCACTCCCATTAAGTAATGTATCATTTGCAATCCACGAGCTATGTATCCGCATGTTTCCTAATGTATCCGAGATTCTCTAATTTTTAGAGATTTTTATAATTTGAAAAAGAACAGAATAATTAACCCTTAACAGTAAGAAATTTATTTAGTTTTTACATCATTCAATCAATATATAACATGTGAGTTTGTTTGCCTAAACAACTTGTGCTTGTAATGCCAAGTTGGGGCACAAAGATGATGGGCCGTTAGTTATTGGGCTACCTCAAATGTTCCATCAGTTCCAAGGAGTTTGGGTTAGCCTGTCATTCCATATGAACAACAATGTCATATAATATGGATAATGGGCCTAATGGGGGGAAGCGTGGTTGATCCACAAATTTTCATCGATCATCCCTTTTGAGATAGTTGTTTAGTAAATGGAAAAACTATCTAACTAGACATATATCCCTAATATATATACTAATATTACCTCTACTTTTAAACAATTACATATATTACCACTTTTAATATTTTATACCATATATTTTAAAAAATATAATTAGATACACAAATCCCTTAAAACTAGAATTGTTTAATTATCTTTACATTTTAAAAATTAAAATTAATGGTCCAAATATCTTTCTCTCTCATCAATCCCCCTCCCCCCCCAACCTCCTCCATAAATTGTCTATCCCCACCCCTCACCCCCACCAATATATTATTTTAGTTGCAATATATATGTCATGTATATGGTCATACAATTCATCTTATGTATATTAGTTTTTATTTCATATATTTAATATGTTTCAATCAATGTATCTACACATGGCAGTGATGCGTATTTGATATGATTATTTTGTGTATCTAAGCATGATGTTATATGTATTCTATAGATGTTTAATATACATGTATCTAATATGATAAATAGTATATCTAAAACTATCAAAGATTATTTTTTCTAAGCAAAAAAATAATAAATTACAAAGTATCTAACTTAAAATTCATATTAACTAGTTTAGAGAATTAACAGTGCATCTAACATACCACATCAATTATATGAGCTATTACCCTTCTCATGTATATGAACAACAAAAATAGATGTGTATCTGACGTAAAAAAATATATCTTATTATAAACAAAATTTAGAAACGATAATCAACAACATATCTAACAAGGTAGATAGTGTATCTGAAATATTAAATAGTTATTTACTATCATGTATCTATCGGAATTGTGTGTCTATCTGATGTACTTAAACAAAACATATCACAACAACATCTCAGATCAATCAATTCAGAGCACTTATATGAATGCTTAACATAGTGTTTATTCATTATATTCAAAAATAGTTTAGATCATGTATCCGAAGAAAAAAAGATAACCAAAGCAACGTAAATAGCTTACATCATGTATTTGAAGAAAAAAAGATATACAAAACAATGTTTCATACATAAACTAACTGTATCTAAGACTAATCAAAACTTGTATTACATAGAAAATAAATATGAATCGAACATTAGTTGATGTATCCGACTCAAAAGTTATTTCACCATTATGGCTACATCCAATATTATCGTTATGCATAATGGAAAAAATCCAAAATCATATTTACGTCTTTTTAATTTCATAAACTTCATTCTCATCTCATTTTGAATCTCAATTGGAGTCGAATTGTCATCAACATTGTATCTGATCTGTAGAACATTGCGACTAATTTCATATCACACACTATATCTTGTCAGAAATACATCAGTACATAATTATAAGAGGTGAAACAAACAATCCTCTGTATAAGAACCATATCTTGTCTAGAGGTTCATTCTCCTCCCATAGAAACATGATTTGCAGAGAAAGTCGGGTAATTGGAATAGGTCAAAAACTGAAGTAGATTTTCCAAAATTTAGTCTCAAACATTGCGACTACAATCGATTTGTAGTTGCTTGGAAATACCTTCAATGATATCATGGAAAGTAGCATTATCCTTGAGAAGTATTCCATCGGTTTTTACGGTGATATTGACCATTATGAAAAGAAAAAAAAAAAAATCAAACGCAAGAAACAAAAAAAGAATTGTTGCCAAGAAGTTTTGAATTAGAGAATTATTGTGGTTTTAGGATTTCGTTATTTTAGGAAGATTTGTTAGAGTTGCTATGTTAATGAATCTGTATTTTCAATTAGAGTTGTTAATTAAGCCTAAATTACTCCTTTATTTAAGAAAATCAGTTACACACATTTAATTCAAAACATTAAAACATGTATCTCTTTAATTCAAACCGTCAGATGCATATATCTGACAAGTAATGATACATGTATCCGACGGACAAAATATGGTATAGGATGTAATTATCGAAACTATCTTGAATCATAGTAATTAGGTACTAAACTAGTGGGATTTATGTAGTTTACTCTTAGTAAATTATCCTCTCTTTTTTGTCTTGCAATTTATGGACCACGATCTAAGGGTTTCTTTGAGCAAACTAAAAACCTTATGAGAAATTCTTCAATTACGATTGAAAGTTTTGTATGTTGTCCCAAACATTAGACTATTGAGAACATAATTAAATAATATAGATATGCAGATGTCGGCCTGTGATCGAATTTCATCGTCACACATTATCAAAACAGAGTACTCCCTCCATTTCAAATTAATTGAAGTGTTGAAACATTTTTTATTTTTCAAATTAACTTAATTGTTCAATTTTCAAGACTACTTTTATAATGTTCTTCCAATTTTACCCTTCATTAGTTGGTGTTGGAATTAGTTATTTTAATCATAAATTTGACAATAATTAATAAGGGTAAAAATGGAAAGTTATGTCTAATTTATGTCTTAATCTTCTTTTCTTAAAGGGTGTGAAACATCTCAAAAATTTAATTAATTTGAAATGGAGAGAGTAATGTTTTATATGTTAAATTGAATAATGTATGAACAAACATTTAACCGAGTCTAACATAGTCTGTAAGGATAACTTTTAAAGATTATATTTGAAAATTGGTTAAAGATAAACAACATATTTTATGACCTTAAAAAAAAGGAAATTATACCATTGATATTAAAAATAGATAGTCTTAGACTTTTGACAGTGATCAACTTCAATTTCAAAAGTCAACATAAACTTAGACTTCAAGCTTTGATCATGAGGCAAACGAGATCAGAAGTTCTAGACCATCCACCTTCAATGTCATCGGGGCGATGGCACCACTAGAGGATAGAAATTAGAAATAGTTGCTCATGTAGTGGAAGAATAAGGACCCGGTGGCTTCCACTCCAACAAATGCCCGATGGCTTAAATCATTTCCCACCCATATGTACTTTTTTTTCACTTCATAATAACTAAGCTTTAAAATTTTCCTTTTACCCCTAATAAGATTATTTATATCCCCGTAAATATCTAAAATTCATTTTAGATGATAAATTTTAAAAACAAAAATTTGTATCAAGGCAAATAATACTATATAAATTAAAACGGAGAGAGTATGGTGTTTCAGTTAGTGGCCAAGATATGCAGATCGACAGTTGAAAACCATTAGCATCAAAGGGCTATAATTGCCTCTCCAATTATAATTGTGTCATAGTTGAAAATCAACACATTATGGACCCATGTAAATTATAGTTATACCATTGTTGGATAGGATCTTCTTCTTTATTTTTATATAGGATCTTTTCAATTGACACTTCTCTTAATAAATAAAAATAGTATATATATATATATATATATATATATTTCAATTTACACAGCCAACACACGTGATTGGACCTCCATGAATTATATTGAAAAAATCAGGTACAAATTTTAATGGTTGAGACACATGAAGTCAGTGAGTATATATCATTATTAGAACCAATTAGAGGCGCTAGTGCTTACAAAAAGTGTAAAATGTCATTTCCATTTATAAGTCAAAGAAACAGTTTCACAACCACCTTATTGTTGTATGTTGAAAATATAGACTATAGTATAGCCCACAATTTTTAAGTTAGAAAAAGGTCACAATTTTAGCCCACTTACCCTTTAACCACTCAACACCCTCACAAGAAAACATCCACATACATTATTCATCTTTGTACAACCACTACATTTGATATTAGGGTGTGTTTAGTATGATACAAGTAATTCTCTATCCTATTAAAAGTCCTTTTTTTTGGGTGGGAGGCAGTCCGATGTACTAAAGCTTTCGCTATGCGCTGGGTTTGGGGAAGAATCTAATCACAAGGGCCTATTAATAGGTACGCTTATAACAATACTAGGCAAACTTGATAGAGTTTTGATAAAATATTTAGTAATACAGATCGCAATAGTAATTTTTAAGAGTTCATTAAGAATTAAGATAATATAATTGTGAAGAAAATGACTTTCGGTGAATAGTTGGAAGTTACTTTTCCTATTTAATTTGGGGTAAATGTATTGAGGAAACTATTTCATGTCAATCTAACATTATATTAGAGAGAACTCGATTATTGAAAAAGATAATTTAGAAGATATTTTCTATATTACCAAATACACCATCAATCGTCAAATATATTGAATAGGGTAAAACTAAAGCATTTATAAATGGTGTTTGAATTATGATCACTAGAAGACAAGTATGTAACTTTACATACAAACTAAACCAAATAAATATTAATTAATTATCAATCAAATGAGACCGTATGATCTTGAGACCAGTTGCATGTTTTATGGATCATTTGGTGTATGTTTGCAATCAAATACTATTCAGAGAGGCGGAGCTAGGGTTCATGGGTTCGGACGAACCCACTAGTTTTTTCGTAGACTCTATATTTGTATTAGAAAATTAAATAAGTATATGTATATTAACATGTAAACCCCTCAAAAAAATATTGATTTAGAACCCTCAAACTCCTAATTTTGGCTCCTCCTCTGTCTATTCATGATCTCATCATAAACTAACCAAAATAGTAGAAGGAAAGGGAAAAAAAGGAAACATTTAAAAATTAATGAAAGCGAAAAGGAGGAGTCTAACATTATCAATTTACAAAATCAAATAAAAAAAAAATATAGTATTATTAGTACTTACCCTGAATTCGGACATATAATCTTTTAGGTTTCTGAAAAATAATTTATATACACCCATTTTTGTCAAATTATTTGACTCATGTTAATTTGACATAATGCTTCAAAAACTTTTATTAAAAATGTATTTTACCAAACTAATCTTATTAATGATACATTAAAACTCAAAATGAACAAATAAAAAGTAATTTTTTTTAATATAGCCATCAAGTAAAATGAAACGGAGAAAATACATAAAAAGTATCATAAATCACAAGAAATAACAATTTAAAAAGAGCATACGAATAAATTGCTATCAATTTTTTTCTATTCAACTTTAAATCAAAATTTGAACTATATCATATAAATTGAGACGAAGATAGTAGTAGTAAAATAAATGTCACAAAGTCAACCACACTTTCTAAGCATGTCTTTGGTTATATATATATATATATATATATCTGTACCTAGTAATTTCAAGGTTCCCATCATAACCCCCCACCCTCACACACAAAATAATAACATAATGACAACACATTGTATATACCAATTGTAGTGCCATCATTTCTCAACCCCCCTCCTCCCTAACTTGCCGTGCCGTCACAAACAGACTAATTTTAACATCCCAATGACAATTAATATAATTATATTTATCACCCTTTCCATGATTTTCCATGATCCAAAGTTTTTATTAATAAAAAAAAATGATTAGTGCTAACAATTTCAGAGCAAAACAGCTAGCTAGCTAGACTAGCAATCCACATGAAAATCTGGTCAATATATCAATGTTTAAGAAAACTATGAAATAAATCAAATAATTTGAAGATGAAAAAAAGATATTGATATGATCTGGAACTTTTCTCATATAATACAAAAATTATGCGTCGTCGTGCTTGATAATTAACAACAGATTACAAATTGTAACAATATATAGTAGTACTGATGATGAATATATTAATGCACTGACTATAAAATTAAACCTCAATGGTGAAGAGGATTTGGGCCCGTAGGAACGAGGCGTTTTTCAACACCGTAAATCGGATCGATCTCAGTTTCAGGCGACGGAGACAGGTGTTTCCGGTGATGATGACGTGGCATAAACGGCGTGAAATCAAATTTGGTTGCAATCAATTCTCTTCTGCTGCTCAAAATCACATTATCGGAGTAATTACACCATCCATGAACAAGACAGAAGACGATAGCAATCGAAAGAATGAGAGCGAATAGACACTTCTTAGTAACAATTTTGAATATTACTGCCATAATAATAACGGGAGAGAAAAGGGAGCATGGAGATCAGAAAAGCATATGACAGTATATAGAAGAAATAGTAGTGTTAATACGGGAATTTTAGATCTTGAAGAGTGAAAGAAGCAATTAGAAATAGAGTTGTTGTTACATAAGCTGCAGGTTGACATGGGAGCAATGTTTTTGCTTCCATGAGACTTTACTTGATCACCAAAAATAATTAAGCTTTGATCATCAAAATCAACATTTTTATTTTGTTTATATATATAGTAACTAATTGGTTACACCGTTCAACAATAGTTGTCCACAATTAACTTGACACGTGAATTAAAAAACAATAAATGATAGGGATAACTTTACCAAACCACGCTTGCTTATTAAATATAAGTCATCATGATAAATTATTTATTGATTTTATAAATTGAATAATTATTATTGCATATTCTAAAATAATATAGCGGATAAGTAAAAATGAACGGAGAAAATAATATAGTGCATAAGTAAAAGTGGACGGAGAAATCCAAATAATACGGAGAGGGAGGCAAAGTTTGGCGACATTTAATTTTCCTCCAATAAAAACTTGCTTTGCGTTCACGTTAGACTGGCCATTAAAGTTTCCTCAGTCAAACCTTATATTATTTTCATTTTAATTAATGGAAAATGCATGGCCCCTCTTATTTAACTTTGAAAAATAAGAAACCTACATAATTAGTTAATTACATCGACACGAAACATAATTTTTTTTTCTTTTTGACACGGTAGGAAGTACTTTAATTAAGTTTGTTTTTTTCATAAAGGAAACGTAGATAAATTCAAGAGTCGCACTTTATAAAATTCGAGCTTAAAAGTTAACAACCTATTCGACTTATTGTGTTTGAAATTGAAATTTATTCTTATATATTTGATTGATGTTTCAAGTCATATATAAGTTTGAGCTAAAGTTAGTGAATTGGATGAACGAGTTTGACTATATTTGGATTCGTGTAGGGTTTTATTTGGGAGGAAGCGCTCTCTATCAAGGATTTTTTCATACACAATATTTGAATCCGAGACTTCCAATTAAGGCAGGAACAACCCCATCCTCCACACAACATTCTTTGGTGGTCCTATTTTCCAAGCTACTAACTCCTTATCATAATCATGTAATCAACTATATCTAGCTAGTTATTTTTTAAGATGATCTGATAATCATAAATTTAGTTATTTTTTAATACTGACAATATATATAACTTGAAGTCTTAGAAGGACATGATCATAACATTGTTACTTTAGAAAAATGATACTATGAATGTACGAAGTGTAACCTTTAGTAGCATGGTTCGAAATTACTATATGAAGTATAGCGAAAGCCATCAAGAAGCCCATTGCACATCATGACTCTTCATTTGAGCCATTGAATATACATGTAGCAAACAAGACAAGAAAGAGCCATTGAACTAATTCCTTATTGAAATATTTTTGGACTTTCTTTCTATTTTTGCTCTTTATTGTAATTGATATTTATTTGCTTATTTAATCACGGTAGAAAGAAAATTAAAATCTAGTAGAAACTACTAAAACTTTATTATCAAAGGCTCAAAGCAGAAATCATTGATTTATTCTTGCTTACTACACAAATTGATCAATTACTAGTGAAACTCAAGATTAGTGTATTTATTTTTAAGTTAATTTTATTCTTTTTAATTTTCATGTGCAATTTCTTTTTACAGAGTCAACAAAAATCATTACAAAATGGAGAAGAATATTTGGTCACGATATGCTAGAAATTAACAATATCAACTTTAATTACCACTAATTAAAAAGAGGACATTAATTCTCTGATAATTTTTCATTTTAGAAGTGAGGTTCATGGTCAATGAGCACTTTTTTTTTTAATTATTTTGTAATATAAATAGTTTTATTATTAATTAAATGCAATTTCTTAGTGCAAGATCCCCATTTATCTCCCCAAAATTACTATAGTCAAAGGTTAGGTATTTCAACTTTCAAGTAGTACAATGAAAGGAAGTTAAATTTAATTTTCGACTTTGATGCGCGTGTTGTAGTCCAGTTATTTGTATTCTAGAAAATACCTTTTATTATCGGAATTCACTTTTGAACAATATCAAAACTTTTATGATTTATCTCATTATAACAAGTTATCACTCTAATTTTAGGTTACCATATATGACTTGATAGAAAGTGTTACTTAACGTAGGCCAACGTTATTTCAACATACAGTTTTACTTTCGTACATTAATAAAGTATTCTTCAATATGTATTACAATTTGTTGTTTCATTCGTCTTGTGCCTTACTATTTTGCTGTCGTGTTTTTTTTTTTGGGTCAGTCTACTTCGAAAACTTCTCTTTTGATCTGAGTATCTATAAAAAAAAAATCTTTCTACTTATAAAGTTTGGAAAACAAATCTCATTTGTGAAGGAGTACACTGAACATATTATTGTCGTTGTTCATTAATAGCACAAAAATTAAAGTGATGAGAGGATAGGGGACAAACCTTCTTTCCTATTGTGTTAGGAGCAGGTGAAGACAATAGACCTCAGCGGCTGAGGCCTTTTCTTTCGGAAGTGGCAATCGACTTTGAATTTTTTTTGAATGCCTTAATATAACTCTATAATGTAATAATTCTTGTCGGTTTCACCTTAATTTCATCGACCCTATTACTATGTTTTTTTCCAAAAAAACATCAATTCTCCATAAACTTGAATTTATGTGGTTTATACAACAATTAGTCATTTGAAAGTAGTAGGTGAAATTTGGACAATCATCCAATTTGCTAGTAGTGGAGTTGTGTCTTTTCTTGCCTCAAAAATTGGCTAGCATGAGTGAGTTGTGTACGCACACAAACAAAATCTCATATTAATAGTTGAAAAGAAAAAGAAGCTACTTATAAAGTGATGAATACTTTGAATGAGGTGAGGCTTTGGGGAAACCATTTGGACTTGGCTAAAAAAAACTGTATCACACATTATTAAATGCTAGTATATGTCTCCGTCCGCGCGTTGTGCGGATAATTTAAAATGTAATAATTTTATAATTAAAAATAACTAATAAAATGTATTGTGCACTTAATGATACCAATAACTTAAATTATAATGACAACTAATTTTATCCTAAAAATGACACATGGTTTTTTGCGATGCATGTAGATTTTTAATTAATATTTAATATTTAATTTTTTATTTTAATGATAATTAGTGTAATACTTTTGAAAAAAACACAAATTTAATTGACAATACTTTTTATTTAAATCTCTCAACTTTCACTCAGAAAATTAATATCGAACCAATGATTTGGCAGGATAAGTATGAAGATGGTGGAGTGTGGCATGGGGATCGGGTTAGTGCATTTGCCTGTCTATGGGCCAGTTTATGACATTTGCCCATAGCTTTGAAGATTGTTCGTCACATTGGAGGTGTTCAATATACTTAATGGTGTGAGATCTTTTGGGAAAAACCACACACACTTGATCCTAAGTGGATAATATCACGTTATATTAAGAGTATTCTTGAACCGTTTTAGCCCAACAGAGTCTTCTGATCCATTCCTTGGTACTTAATTTAGAGCCTTAATTTATCAATCTCTTCTCAACCCCTTTTGAACCTCCTATGAAGAGGCCATTCATATGACAACGTTTTAATCAAATACTAAACCAAATAATTGTTCTTTAGACTATTTAAGACGCACAATCTAGGCTATTATCTCCAACACATATTTTCATATCATGTTTGCTTATTTGTTCCATTAAATTCAATAAATTATCGAATGAACCTTAAACTTAATTAACGTACTCACTGATACATATATCTTGTCATTACAACATAAATATTAATTCACATTTATCTAACCTGTAGAACTAGTCGAGTTATAGAGTTGATCTGGTCTTTGTTCACCAGAAATCTTTTTAAAAAATGTTTCCTAGCGACTTGCCATTTGTAGCATTGATTGAATGTATATAAGGGGCAACAGAATGTCTACAATATCCAAATTATATTGATCACATCATTCTGAAAACAACATATACATTTGGAGGCTTCTGCATTAGCACATAGTACAACTATATAAAATCGTCGATGTCTTGCCATAATTCATTCATATTTTATGATTTTCAGTCGATAGAACCAACATGGCCTGCAACAATAGAAAGTTTCATTCTGTGTTTATAATTTTATATACAGAGGAATATCATTTTCCTCTAGTCCATTTGTGACAATTCAAAGATACCTTCTCCATTTTATACCTTCAGCAGTTCAAGACACCAAGCTTAGGGACAGACTACCTTACCATGAACTTTTGATTCCAATTTCAACCAAACATATTCAAGAATGAAGCCACCAGCACCTCAGCCAAGTGACGGTATTAGAACACGAAGAAAACCATCATCAAGGGGCCATCCAAGATTTGTTGGCGTTCGACAAAGGCCATCAGGAAGATGGGTTGCAGAGATCAAAGATTCTTTACAAAAGGTGAGGCTATGGCTTGGTACTTTTGACACTGCTGAGGATGCTGCAAGGGCATATGATCAAGCTGCTCGCACATTAAGAGGGGCTAATGCTCGTACTAATTTTGAACTACCCGCGTCTGATTCCCACCAAGGTAGTAGTATTCTTGAAAATTCTGAGCCTTTTAACTTTGAAGAAGCCTGCAGAACACAGGAACCTGAAAATGGTCTTGTTGGTGCACTCAAAGCTAAACTCTTTAACAGCAAGAATTCAAGATCTTTCATTCAAGCTTATGCCTCTAATTCAACTTCTCAATTAGCACCCAAAGTTAAACCATCACTACCTTGTATTGAAATCAAGAAAGCATACTCACAAACTGAGAAATTACCTAAAATTGGACAAGGTAAGAATTATTCTGATGACTTGTTCAGGGGAAATCACAATCTTGATTACATAAGCCTCATGACGAACGATTATCAGCCCGTGATCTCATCGTCACAATGTCAAGATAACCAGTGGTATAGTGGGACAAATTCAGCAATAATGTGGGCAAACGAGCAAGAACGATTACCATGGGGAGAATCACAAATGAGTCGAGTCCAAGACGAGGTTTCATTTAGTACTACTATAAATAATAACATTAACAGTAACATTTTTGGTGGTGGTAATAGTACTACTGCTACTTGTACATGGCCAGTTTCAGTTAGTGAACCAACGGTTGATTTGTCTACATTTGGGGAAGTAGATGTTTTAAATGGGTCAATAATGATGCCCAATATGAATGGATTAACACAAACAGCTTCAGTTCCAACTGAACAACAGTTCATGCAGTTTGAAAATGGGTTTTGGGGTGTTGGTGACAATGCAGTTTGGGATCCCTTCCTTTTATCATCTGTGTGAGAAGAGTTTCAGATTTATGCTTTGATAGACATCAGGGTTAATAGAATTCTTTATTCTTTTTAGAGTTCTTTTATGTCGTCTTCTTTTTCACCTCTCCCACTCTTGTTGCTCCACTGGAGAGTCAAACCCAAAAACGTCAGGTTGGAGGTGGCAAGTGTCTATCATCCAAGCAACCCCTCTTGTCACTTCTTTAATGTCTCGTTTACCCTGTTTGTTACTATTTTATGATATTATTTATTAACAATAACAAAGCCTCACAGAGACTTGTGGGATGATTTGTGTTTAATGCTTTCTTACTGTATTTCTCTGGACTTAAAAATTAAATCAATGCTCCCACTAAAAATATTGTTGAAACTTGAAAGTGGAAACAAGGTAGATATAGAGAGTGTTATGGGAGGATTTATGTGTACATGAGTCCTGAAGTGAGCATTACATTGCTAACGCCTAAATCCATCATCTATTATAAACTATACCTGATATAATATGGAATAACAATACATAGGTTAAACATCAAAAGACAAAATCACTCCATCTTTTCCTCAAATCCATCATCAGTACTCTTTAAATTCTATTAAATTTTAAAAAGTAAACCAAATTTTGAATTTTACCTTGTATATCCCATTTGTAGTGCCAAAAAAAAAAAAACACAATAAAAATAATGTGTTATTAGTCCTTGTATTACACAATTCCTACATAGCTTAGTTTCTTTTAACCAAACGACCCCCATGTCAGGATGACGATGGTACTCTTCACGAAGCTACAAATACGCATGCAGACTTCAGGCAGTCTGCATTTTTATTTTGCAGCTTAAAATTACTTTGATCATCAACCTTCTTCCCAGTCTATGTCATCTTCTTCATCGTTGTCGTCTTCCGAAGCATCTGCTTGAACATTCAAGTCTACCTTGAGATTTCCAGTTGTAGTATTACCTGAAAACA
The DNA here is from genome assembly GCA_035578085.1 of Solanum pinnatisectum. Classification (NCBI taxonomy): domain Eukaryota; kingdom Viridiplantae; phylum Streptophyta; class Magnoliopsida; order Solanales; family Solanaceae; genus Solanum; species Solanum pinnatisectum. Next base: position 52,527,855 of record CM069078.1, on the reverse strand, counting down.
TACCCAATGTGAACATGATAGTTGAACTTCAAAACTAAGCAAATCAAACGACCTATAAATTGAAAGTGAAAATGAAGAAGCAGGACTCGGGAGAAAAGGAAAGAAGAATCAGAGCCTAAAAAATTGGGAGAAGACAAAATTTAGCAGTGATCATCACATATAAAACTCTAATCAAGCAAGAAGAACAAAGTAACACATCATACTAACTATAAGAAGTTAGAAGATCCTCTCTAACTGGTCGCTAAGTTTCACCTACACACCTGAACTTCGTGGGAAAATCATTACACCTTCTCCTTATCCAAAGTGTATCTACTGCCACTCTTAATAGTCTAAGACTACTACTTCCTAGGAAGTGCGAAGTGCATGACACATGTTGCTCAGTTTACAGGCCCAACTTCTATAAACTCCGCAGAGCTTGCATGGCATTTGCAATCGATTTCTGTTATTGAGTAACAAGACTTTGAAAGACCATTACATTCTAGAAAGTCAAGGCTCGAGTAACTCTGGAACCTTAAGTATTCTCAAACAGAATTATCCATCTCTCCTCTCTTGCATGGATTCCCACATGGCCATATATTTCAGTTCTCAGCTGTCGTAGACTAGTTGTTTTATTCAAACAGGACAGAAAATTGTGTATGTAATCACTTTCTTGGCATCTCTATGATATATAAGTGTATAAATTGAGTATGTTATTCAGAACTATAGGTGTTGTGCGTATGTGCCTAAGCTCTTTCAGATTAATTCGTGAAAGATGTGAAGAGTTGTTAGCATACTTTGACAAGTTGCATTTTCTTCAATGTTCTTGATGTTCCTTTTATTTTTAAAAATCCTTTGATACCCAAAAAATCTTCTCCCTTGTGTTAGCTTGTCCCAACCCCAGTGTGTCCAAAGGTTCAGAATATTGGCCAACCCCTCTACCCTGCTCCCTTTTAAATACCACAGTTTGTGTTAGCGGTAATTTTTAAGAATAATATTTAACAATTAGGAGAAGAAGTGTTGTCCTCGCTGTTAGAGTAGACATAGTGGAGGAAACTTTGGAACTTGCGGGAAACCAAAAAAAAAATGGCCAACACTTAAAGCAGCTAAACCCCAGAGGTTCTGATCAGCACAAAGTATATCATTTTGATCCATTTGTTCCATTTATGGTCTCTCTCCATTTTATAAGGACTCAAGAAAGAATTTGCATAACAGTGTCTTTTTTACGGTTGCACCATGAATGGCTCATAGCAAAGCAGTACACAGTTGACAGTACAACACCAGCAACTCCCATCAACGAACAAGGTAAGGAGCTGAACCTCATGATGTAGCAGGCTAATAACTTCAATCACTAGCACCTCCATTATCAACTTCTTTGAACAGTCCTCCTATCCTCACACTTAAGAGATTGAAGTATACGAACAATATAAAATTACCTGCAGGTGGGGCCTCCTCCCATTCAACATCCTCTCCTTCGTCCTCCTCTTCACGTTTGGATTTCATGCCAACTTGGCGCTCAGTAGAGGTGTTATACATTCCATCTGTAGTTGATGTTTCCGGTAACATTTTGGTAGCTTCTTCTTGCTCTTTTTGCCGCTTGAATAGAGCCTCATAATATGCCTTAATATATTCATCCTACCAAAACCAAGAAAAAAAGAGAAGGCATTAAAGCATCAATATACAGCATATGGAGAATTCAAGCAAGAAAGGACAGGGCAGAATAAGAGAAGGGCAGGAAGAGGTAATGGACCATACAAAAGGCAATGACCTTAACCTGTATATTTTTCACATCTTCAAATCCTATGGACTTCTTGTCATCAGATAATCCTGCAGCACCAGAAGTACCCTCCATATTTGATTCTTGCTTGACCTCTCCACGCTGCTCTTTTGTAAGATTCATTCCCTCCTTTATCATCCATGGAGGCAAAACTTTCATTGGTGTAACTGAAACCTCGGATTTGATATCTCCTTTTTCTTCAAGACCAGAGAAAGCAACTTCAACCTGCAATCAACAGCAAAAAGTGGTTTAAATTCATGACACGAAAGTTTCAGGGTGTATTTCACTCAATCAACATCTTACATAACTTGGGCACTATTATCTCCATCAAATTCACAAGGAAAGACAGATATTTTATTGAAAGCATTCAGAACAATTGCTACATATTGTATTAATGAGAAAAAAACAGTTGCTAAAGGATAAATATAGGCTCAAGTTATCAGTGAGAAAGGAAACAGAAGTTTGTATATAGTATAAACAAATAACCAAGACGTTCACAGGTACAAAAGGGAGAAAACTTCCAATGTTGCAATAAAAGGAGAGGGGTTAAAATGGTTGTTTCAAGATTTGATCAGAAGACTACCTAACACAGAGCAAAGTTATGTTGTGCAACCTCACTGTATGGACTAGTGCATTAAAATCCAGTTCAGATATGTGAGTGTGTGTTGGAAAAATTCATGTACATGCAAGTCGTAACTATGATGCATGAGCATGACTATACACTAAAATCACTGCATTGCATTTCCAAGAAGCATCAGAAGCAACTAGAAACACATCATGATGATCTTCCAAGTAAAAGACTGTAACAACAGTATTTCTTTTTTCCTTTTCCAGTTGGGCAAAAGAACCTTTGTCTCCCCTACAAACGGCATAGGTGTTCCACCAAATCCAAGCCCTTGTCCTGACTTTGAGTCATTTGCATTATCTCCATTTGCACCACGGGCCACAGCATTGGCTCGCACTTCCCATGCTTGAAGGCTTCCAAACTCGGGAGCAGGTAAATCTTTTACTCTGGCAAGTTGATCCATCAGTGGTTTGAGTTGTGCCTACAATTCTTTTAGTTCTCAGTAAACTGAACCAGATGCACAGGAAAGAGATGGTAATAAGTCAACTGTTCTCAGATATCCAGGGTTACAATAAAATAAAAAGGAAAGGAGGAAAAGGTTTTTTATAATTCACCAATTCTTATAGAGATCAAAACAACAAGGGCCTATAGCTCATCCAAAAGAAAAATAAATAATCCAAGAGAAGTAGTAATACTAAAATAGACGCTATTAAAATTGTCCCAACTAGTTCACAGATTGAGGAATAGTTCATTGATTTCGTAGCAGAAAATCTCTTTTGAAACTAGATGACAAGACACGATCTCTCCTTAAAAAATTCAGCCTATACAAGTTAAAGAAATTCTTTCAAAGCTACCCAAAAAATCATGCTCTATTAAACTGAGATAAAATCGAATTCCTTCAGGCCAAAAGAAAGATATAGAGAAGCATGCAATTTGGCAGATACAGAAAGGGAGAAACAGAGACGGACTCCACCAATTTTCAACCAAAATGAGAACAGAACTTCATAGATCTGTCTTATGACACCCTCTTTTCTACCAAGTAATCAGATTATATACTTTTTTAATCAAGTAAAGTAATCAGATTACATAACTTTAAAAAAGAGCACAAAATGCCCTTATCTCATTTAGAACAAAGAAGCATGATCGTATTAAAATTTAAGCATGAAGTTTACCTAAAATACAAAGCAACTATAGGTCTTGGTCAAGTCAATCTTACAACACCCAATCTTCAATGCTTCTAGAGTTCTAGAGTTTTCATGGGTGCACCAAAAAGAGATAAGGGATAAGAGGCGGTGTATATAAATCCCTCCACTAACAGTGATAGCAAAAAGAATAGATAGCTTCAAATTGCACTCACTCCAAAAAAAAAATTAATGAAGTAGAGTGATTTCATTAAATTAGGAAAGTCTCCTGTATGCAGGTACACCAAAAGAAAAAAGTAGAGAACCTACACAACAATATGGTGTTCTATCTCATTTTTCTATCCCAGGGATCTCATGGGCGCACCAAGGCTTTAAGAAAGAAAAACTTTTGACACATACCAACCGTACACTTAAAAAACTTTTTGATAAAGAAAAAGTACATTTCAAACATCCCATGACATTAGGCATGCCATTAAGGGTAGAATTAGAAGTTTTAAGTTAAAAGAGTTACCAAATATGGAAAGTGCCATTTTTTAACAAACTAAAGAAGCACTGAGTGCCATATAAAATGGAACATTGGGAGTATATCATAATTGTGAGAAAAAATTGGTTTTTTGACATGGGAAACAGCAAGCACAATGCTTTGTTCAAAAGAAGTTCAGAATCAAAGAGAACACATCTATTGATGTAGTCAGTAATAGGTGTGCCAAAAAATTGAGTAGAGAGGATACCCCTGAACGGGAGAATATCCATTAGGCATCAATATGCAGGTCAAACTCCCATGTTATATACCTAAGGGCTCTCTGTTACCAACCAAACCAAGAATATAAAAAGCTGAAAGCTGATGTTTAAGTCAACATATAAATTATTAAGTCCACATTGATCTTGAAAACATGCAAGACAACAAAACAATTAACATATTTAAATGAAAAGTGTAAGATGAACATAAGTTTCTTTAAGATAAACATAAGCTTTTTATAGATGAACATAAGTTAAAGCAAACAGCATAATATAGTAACTGTGGACATTGAAAATGCATGAAGTAACAAGAGCAAACTAGCAAAGATGTATAGATTAGAATGCCAAAACAGTTCACTGACTTCTTTTTGTGTATATGTGTATATTTCCACCTAAGGACATGGAGCAATAAGACTCTTAAAAACCCACTGCACTATAGAGTTCGTTGTAGCTGCTCTCTCAGTCTCGCTCTTGCTCTTGCTTCATTTATCACATTCTGAACACTAAACACCCCAACCCGAGATCCAGCAGTATGACATGACCAAATGAGATGAATATAATTTAAAAGAGAGAGCACCTTATATATCAACCTCCAACGAGAAAAAAAATAGAACACCCTAAAACATAACACAGAAAGAAGACAAACCTCCACCCTATGAAGCATGTCTTCCAATTTTTCACGGCGGCGTCTCCTATCATTGTCATCCCCATCGGTGGTCCCTTGAGAAGCTAGCTTGTCGCTCTCTGCCACTAGTTCCCCATTGCAACTTTCACAGTGGAAGTACTCATCCACAGGAGAGATCAGCCGCAATGCATCCAACGCGGTATATCTGAATTCGCATATTTAAGGCAAATTCTGAGTTTGTCATGAGATGCATACCTATCAAAAGCCAAAACTTAGCAGCAGTATTGAAGGCAGAACCTTTTCCCACAGTTGGGACAAATATACTCCTGCACTGTGTTTTTGTTATCCAGCTCATCTCTTAACTTTTTCTTCATTCGGTGCAGTCTGTACCTCACGACATCATATATCTGCAGAATTTGAAATGCCCCTTGAATCTTTAACTTCCATGAAAGTACCAATTTAGTTAAATATCAATGATATCAAGATGCATGAGAAGTTATCCCTGCTCAACAATCAATGCTTGTGCTAGTACCATAATAAGCAAAAGTGTTTGTTACTATAGATTACTTAAGTCTCTCATGTCTCTTGGTTGTTTGTCTATCAGTCAAGTTGGGACATGCTATGACTAGAAATATCAGAATACTTCAATAAATCTACACGAAGTTGGTAAATAAGGGATTTGGGGTGGGAACCTGTGCATAGTCCAGGCAGCAATAAGAATGAGTATGCATCTTTATTTTGTCATCTCCTTCTTTCCCATTCTGCAGGCCATCAACAGTAGCTGCAACTGCAGAATTGTATACTTTAGCACCCTTTGCTCCCTGTAACAGAAGATTGTTAAAGAACGAATGACAGATTATTTAGCACAGAAATTGCAGGAAAAATCTGATGTTAGTAGTATGTGATAATAACAGACGAATATACAATTGAATCGCCCCCTTCTCACCCATCAGTTTTTGGCACAGAAGGAGGGTATACTTGGTTGCACATTAGCAACTAGTTAATAAGGACAGGCAGGGGGGCGGGGAGAATATGCCGCCAAATCACCCCCTTCCACCCACCATCTTTTGTAAAAGGAGGAGGATACGTAAGCATTCATTAAAACGCCATCAGTTTGTCCCACAATACAATTAAGTTAATGAGGGCTGAGGTTAAAAAAATATGAGCACACACAGAAGACAAAATGCTGCTACTTTGTATTTGTAACTGAAAACTTTCCTATTCCTTGTTGTCATAATGCATTTGCCTAACAGGTCTCAATGTTTTGAACCATGGACCATGGTACCAAAGAAGAAATAGAATTTCCAAGAAAAATCAACTTGAAAGAGTATTCTCATGTAGAAGAACGTACTAATGCATAAGGTAATTACAAAATAGGATTCATCTTTTTAATGGTTCATAATAACAAAATGTGAAAAAAAAATTGGCTAGATTAAGCAAATAGATGAGCTACGTAAGACTGAGCTTCACCCTTGGTTTCCTTATTGTTTGTTTGTGTTGGTAGGTAACCAAAGAAAATTATGTAACAATTTCATATTTTTTAGATAAGATATTGTTTGAATTAATTACATCAAAGATCTACCATATTTTCAAAATGGAATAAAGAGACACAGCTTAGTGTGCACCTTACAGCCATGTGGTTACCAAACAGCAAATTTCTCACATCTTCCTCTTTACTTAGGAGGAATTTGTATAAAAGGGAACCAATTGCTAAGTTAAGGAAACAGATGAAGCTGCTTCAGATATCTAAAGACTGGAACACTCTAGATGTTGAAACTATGCCTTCTTAAAGTTAGCAAGAGGGCAAAATCTTCCAAAATAATATCCTAGGTAAATGAAAAAAGGCAGCGGGTATCATCTTTATGCAATAGAGCATAAAACCAACCTCCTTCCTATGGTCCCGTGTGATGAGCTTTTCCTCTTCAAAGAACCGCAAGGTGCGGCGTAGTTGTTTCGTGTGCAACTTCAAGTCCTTTGCCAAGTCTTCTTCCCTCACCCATTGCCGCCTGAAATAATGATTTTTAAGCGTGCAATTCTTGAAAATACAATGAAGTTTGTGGGTGTGTTAGTGAATTGTGAACAAACTAAGCATGCAATCTTTTTTTTGAAAATACAATGCAGTTTGTGGGTGTGTGGGTGAATTGTGCACAAACTAAGCAAGAAATTCTTGAAAATACAATGCAGTTTGTGGGTGTGTGGGTGAATTGTTCATGAACTAAACATGCAATTCTTGAAATACAATGCAGTTTGTGGGAGTGTGGGTGAATTGTGCACAAACTATGCATGCAATTCTTGAAAATATCTAAATAAAGTTTCTAAGTTAAAAACAGACTGAAGAAGTAAGAAATAACTATACAAATAAACTATGCAATTTTTTTTGAAAATACAATGCAGTTTGTGGGTGTGTGGGTGAATTGTGCACAAACTAAGCAAGCAATTCTTGAAAATACAATGCAGTTTGTGGGTGTGTGGGTGAATTGTTCATGAACTAAACATGCAATTCTTGAAATACAATGCAGTTTGTGGGTGTGGGGGTGAATTGTGCACAAACTATGCATGCAATTCTTGAAAATATCTAAATAAAGTTTCTAAGTTAAAAACAGACTGAAGAAGTAAGAAATAACTACACAAACAAACTACGCAATTTTTTTTGAAAAGACAATGCAGTTTGTAGGTGTGTGGGTGAATTGTGCACAAACTAAGCAAGCAATTCTTGAAAATACAATGCAGTTTGTGGGTGTGTGGGTGAATTGTTCATGAACTAAACATGCAATTCTTGAAATACAATGCAGTTTGTGGGTGTGTGGGTGAATTGTGCACAAACTATTCATGCAATTCTTGAAAATATCTAAATAAAGTTTCTAAAGTTAAAAACAGACTGAAGAAGTAAGAAATAACTACACAAATAAACTATGCAATTTTTTTTGAAAATACAATGCAGTTTGTGGGTGTGTGGGTGAATTGTGCACAAACTAAGCAAGCAATTCTTGAAAATACAATGCAGTTTGTGGGTGTGTGGGTGAATTGTGCACAAACTATGCATGCAATTCTTGAAAATATCTAAATAAAGTTTCCAAGTTAAAAACAGACAGAAGAAGTAAGAAATAAATAACTACAAAAAAATAACGTTGTATCTTTTCCTCTGATAACCTTGTGAGTGCGTCAAGAATCACCACTGCAATTCCTCTATTATCACTTCTACCGGACTTGGGCTGATTGTCGCCTTTAGTTGTAATGTCATCATAGAAAGCTCTTGCCGCAAGTTTCACCAACCTATCCAATAAATAAATCCACATAACAAGAAACCGAAGATGAACAAATAGAGAAGACAACGAAAAACTTCAGATGCATCTTGCTACATTCATGCAACAACAACAACAGATTTCAATAACTCAAAATACACATGTATATATATGCTTATTCAGAATAAATAAATAAATAAATTTAGAACTATTCAAATGTATAATTTAAGTAATATATTGTTTAATTTTGTTGAGATAGTTGAAGCAAAGTCTGATAAAGAAAAAATAGTTCCAGGAAAATTCTTGGACTTAGGTCGAAGTGGTGACGAACTATCTAGTAATTCCCATTCTTCATCGGAAGAAGAAAGAACAGTTTCTAAACCACCTCGTAATCGCAACAATATTGAAGTTACCCCAGGCATAATACGAAGTTTACCTATTGAATGGCTCAATACTCATCTGGCTGAATTAAATCCGAACTTTCATACAGTGAAACGTGAAAATTTGATCCTCAAATCCCTAAATTATCGCCAAGATTTGTACGTGAAAATTAGTGCGGATGAGATCGGCGCCGGAGAGAGATGGTGGAATACTGTAAAATCCATCTTTGGGGGGATTTGGAGTAGTATTTATAAAGATTGCCGAACCCCCAATTATTTCCCCCTATCTCCGCGTGCCCTGACCCGATTTCCAAATTTTCACTTCTCACCCTAATTTATTTCTTTTCGAGTAAAAGTGATTTTGTATAACGTCTAATATATTTAAATAAAATACTACAATAAAAGAGAGTATTGATTTTGTTTTTGGTTAAAAATTTATATTATATATAATTAATATGCATAATTACAAAAATATTCATAATTAATCTACCAAAAGAAAATGATTCGTAATAGTGTACGAAGTTTTCAACACAAGACACTCAAATTCCCACAACTCTATTTCTAGATGACAAAATTCAAGAAAATATAAGTATACTATAAATTACAAACTCTAATAACAAGAAAAAAAATAAAAAATATAGACATAATTTGAGTGTATAAGTAGAAATTCAAAATTTTAAAAAAGAAAATAAGTTAGTTGGCTTAGAACGATCAAAATGAATTGTACTTGTTTTCTTATCATACTTATATACTAGAGTTTAACACGCTTTTTAAAAAACTAGTAATAATTGTTTTCTCCTTTTTTTTTATAGGAAAGAAGAAATTTCTTCTTCTACTTCTACCTCCATATATGCTGAATTTTAAAGAAATAATTCTAAAAATATTTATTTATATATATATATATATATATATATATATATATATATATATTCAAAACTAGAATCCTTTTGTATGCCTCTCTTTCTAATGAGACTATCTCGCTATGATAAGAAATGTGCAGGGTCTAATACATATAAAACAGAAATAAAAGAAAATATTGATTTTATTTTTTGGAAGTAACAGCAACAAGCTAAAATAAACATGAAAAGTAGTAGTATCAGCATCAAGCTAAAATGTGATAAAACATAGGAAATACCAGCAGCATGTTAAAATGTGATTTTTAAAAAAAAAAAACTACTCAAACTTGCAAAGTCGAAAAGATTTGGCGGAATCTTGATCCCACTTTATCACTGAACCAAGCCTTTAGCTGTGTTGAGGGGGTCATTGTTAAACATACACACATAAATTAATAAATCGATCTTATATATACAATATAATTTTTCGACAAATGGGGTTCGAACCGGAGTTTCATGTAGTTCTGTCTCCCAATTGAAGTCCGATTAAATTTAACAAATGCGACTTCATACCAAGAAGATTTGAACCAAAGACCTCTAGTTAAAGATGACTTTGTTTTGGTTTCCCACCCGATGTCCGGAACTCACATTGGAGCTCCGACTAAATCCGAATCGTGCTCTGCAGGGCCCATTTAGGGGTGGCGCTTCCAACAGGATTTTCTCCATACCTGCAGCTCAACCCAAGACTCAGTTACATGAAGTCATCACTCATAAGACTACAAACCAACCATTTCACCATAATCCTTATTAGTAAAAGTGATTTGATTTTGTATGTCTCTTTCTAATGAGGCTACGGACTACGGTAAGAACTGTCCAAAGTCTAATATATATAAAATAAAAATAAAAGTAAATAAAAGAAAGTGTTGATTTTATGTTTGGTTTAAAATATATATTTTATGATTTAATATGCATAATCACAAAAAAGCAATAAAATTATATTACAGGTCATAATTAATCTAGCAAAAAAAAAACTCATAATATGCCTTTTGCATTAGTATTAATTTCCAGTCATACAATAAGGTACACAAGACACTCAATTCATACAACTCTATTCCTAGTTGACAAAATTTAAGAAAATACAAGTATGTTATAAATTACAAACTCGAATAACAAGAAAAAGAGAGAGTTGAAAAATATAGACATAATTTTGGTGTATAAGTAAAAATTAAAAACGTGAAATAAGAAGAAAGAAAATTACTTCGCTTAGAATGAGCAAAGTGAACTGTACTTGTTCTTGTTACCACACTTATATACTAGAGTTTGACACGTTATTTTTTTAAGAAATTAGTTATTTTTTTCTCATTTTTACTGAAAAAAATTCTAAAACTATGTAGTTTAAAACTAAAATCCTTCAAAATGTTAAATAAGAAGAAAGAAAGTTTCGTCGCTTAGAATGAAGCAAAGTGAATTGTACTCGTTCTCGTTACCACACTTATATACTAGAGTTTGACACGCTTTTTTTAAGAAATTAGTTACTTTTTCCTCCTTTTCGTATAGGAAATAATGTTTTAGCTTGTGCCTCTATATTTACTAGAAAAAATTCTAAAACTATATAGTTAAAACTAAAATCCTTCAAAATGTGAAATAAGAAGAAAGAAAGTTACTTCGCTTAGAATAAGTAAAGTGAATTGTACTTGTTCTCGTTACCACACTTATATACTAGAGTTTGACGCCCATTTTTTTTAGAAATTAGTTATTTTTTCCTCTTTTACATATAGGAAAGAATGTTTAGTTTGTACCTCTATATTTACTGGAAAAATAATAATTCTAAAACTATATAGTTATAACTAAAATCCTTCAAAACGTGAAATAAGAAGAAAGAAAGTTACTTCGCTTAGAATGAGCAAAGTGAATTGTACTTGTTCTCGTTACCACATTTATATACTAGAATTTGACGTGCTTTTTTTTTTTTTAGAAATTAGTTAGTATTTTTTCCTCCTTTTCATATAGGAAAGAATGTTTTAGCCTGTGCCTCTATATTTACTGAAAAAAAATCTAAAACTATATAGTTAAAACTAAAATCCTTCAAAACGTGAAATAAGAAGAAAGAAAGTTACTTCGCTTAGAATGAGTAAAGTGAATTGTACTTGTTCTCATTACCACACTTATATACTAGAGTTTGACGCCCATTTTTTAGAAATTAGTTATTTTTTCCTCTTTTTCATATAGGAAAGAATGTTTTAGCTTGTACCTCTATATTTACTGAAATTTTTTTCTAAAATTATATAGTTAAAACTAAAATTCTTCAAAACGTGAAATAAGAAGAAAGAAAGTTACTTCGCTTAGAATGAGCAAAGTGAATTGTACTTGTTCTCGTTACCACACTTATATACTAGAGTTTGACGCACTTTTTTCTTATAGAAATTAGTTATTTTTTCCTCCTTTTCATATATGAAAGAATATTTTAGCTTGTGCCTCTATATTTATTGAATTTTTTTTTAAAACTATATAGTCAAAACTAAAATCCTTCAAAATGTGAAATAAGAAGAGAGAAAGTTACTTCGCTTAAAATTAGCAAAGTAAATTGTATTTGTTCTCGTTACCATACTAGACTTTGACGCGCTTTTTATTTTTAGAAATTAATTATGTTTTTCTCCTTTTCATATAGGAAAGAATGTTTTATGCCTCTATATTTACTGAAAAAAATTCTAAATAAAACTATATAGTTAAAATTAAAATCCTTTTGAGTCAATGCTTCTCGCGCAATCATAGATTTTCTTACTTTTTCAAGGTACAGATGGAATCTAACGGCAAATAGATGAAGCAAATTATAAATAGACGGCCAAGATTAAAATTTAGAATCTAGGGCACGGATCCGACCAAACAGAGAGAGCTCCTCTTCTCCGATTTCAGCTCTATAAATCGGCCCTTGTCAAGTCTCTCTGTGTTGTTCGCTTACGCCCAATTAAGTGTTGGTCAGTAAGTGAAGAAAGCAATAGGTTTATGTGTGTTGAAGAATGGCGAAGGCTCGCAAAGGGAAGAGCGAAGAACAGAAAGGAGATAATTCTGAAGCAGTCGTTCGTCATCAGAAACTATGTCTCTCAATTGACATGGACAAGCGTCGAATTTACGGGTAAATTTCAAGAAAACATCAAAGATTTTAAAGATGTTTGAAATTTCTTGAAAAATACCCATTCCAGTAAATTTCTTGAAAAATATCCAGTCTTGTTGAAACCTACTATGTTCTAACTGTTTCCCACCCAATGTAAATTTTCAAGAAATTATGAATTTTCCCCAGCTGATTCATTGTTTTTAAAGGTGAATTGAATCCTCTTACTAATTTCAAGAAAACATCAAGATTTTAAAGACGAATTGCATTTCTTTTTAAAGATGAATTACATAGACTGGGAATATCCACTCTTGTTGAAACCTACTATGTTCTACTATGTTCCAACTGTTTCGAACCCAATGTAAATTTTCAAGAAATTATGAATTTTAGAAAGATACAAGGATTAGATTGTGATTATTTACCCCAGCTGATTCATGCTAGAGACTCACTTGGTTTTCTTGGAAAATCAAAGTTAGGGCTTCAAACCTGAAGTGAAATTCTGTTTTTTGTTTATAGTTTTTCTCAATAACCGTGTCATTTTCGGTATCAGGATTGTTCATAGCACTCTGGATATCAATACTAACGCGGGTGTTAATTTTTTGGCTTTTCAGTTACACAGAGCTTGATGTAGTTGTACCAGAAAATGGAATTTTGGGCTTGCACGCTGATAATTTGGTGATAGACAGTGTTACAGTTGATGGGGAGCCTACAGAATTTGAAGTTTTCCCGCACTATTTAGCATTGGAAAATGGGGATAGATGGTGCTCTGTATCATCAGTTACGTCAGCTGCTGATGCTGCTGGTTCAGTTTACTTGTCACATCTAGATAGAGAATTGCTATCAAATTTGCTGATCATGTGCAAAAAACCCGCGGAGCATGATATTGAAAGACAGGAAATGCATTTAGAGAATGGAGTGAACTCTTCAGCTGAAAACAATCAGGTTTTTGTGTATTGCTTTAGTGCTGCTGGCTATATCTTTAATTCATAGGTGTTGTGAATGGTATTGCATGTGGTTGCATGTTTATGATGGAAAATGACTTATTGGGAAGAGAACATTTTCCTGTATTTAGTTAACCTGGAATTTGGGAAATGTTTTCTCCATGGATATATTTTCAAGCAAAAGGTGAAAATGAGTTTTGTCACTGACAAATGGAAGTCATATTTCTGTTTTGAAAAACTTTTCTTCTGAGGAAGAATTTTCCATCACATGGTGAAAATGAGTTACATCAATTATGGGCTGAGATCAATTGTCTTTTGGAAGAATCTCTACATAAAATGTTTGGGTCTGGAGGAAATTGTTTCTCTAAAAAAGTAGGTGAGAATATAGTATCATCATTTTGTGTGGAAAATGGCATCAGTCATTGTTCAGTGTTTGGTTGGGTATAAACATAGGTGAGATATAGTAATCCTACAAGGCATAGGATAGGATGGATCTGAGCATAGTGTTCTATTGATACTATTGGGTATTAAAGGTTGATAACAATACCAAGTGTTTAAATGTTAACTAGTGCAAGTGAGATCAAATAAGAATTGAAATATTTGTGAAGGATAAAGATGTCGTCATTTTGGTGGAAAACATTTTTCAGGTCTCCTTGAGCATAACATTTTCCATTATACCAAGTAAACCCTATTTCATATCACTTGCTTCATTCATTATTTAGACAGGTTTGTCTGGTATTGAGAAATGTTTTCCATGGAAAATATTTTACCTTGCGAGGTCATTTCTAGTGTTTTGTCGGGTATAAAGTAGGTGAAATATGATAAATACTAGAAGAAGTATAGTTTATAAGGATAACAATTTGGTGATGATTTAAAAGTTGGTTATAGTGTGTAAATGTTGATTGAAGTATGCATCTTCTCTTCCCATCTATGAATGCACCTATTTCACATGAGAGCAAATGAACCCGAAAATATTATTTAAGAACTTTCGGCTCATCCACAATATCAAAACTTTAGTCACATAATTTTCAAATGAGTTGGCTTGAAATGTAAAATCTTTGTCCACACATGAATTTAACTTTCTTCCAGCAAAACTGATTCGTTGCCTTACTGTGCAAAAAAAGTTATTTCTCTAAAATTTAAGAACCATCATCAGCTCGAACTATGCTAATTTGGCACGTCTTAACAATATTATACTCGAAAGGAAATTTTCTCTCAAAATTAAAGGGTCCTGGTCAGATTAGAAGTGCTATATAATTGAAGAAAAATTGCCTATGGCTAGTATAATCTATGTAGAGATTTTTCTGTCTTATAACTTTGATCAGATTTCATTTAGGATATTTAAGTAATGAGGTTTACACTTCTGTGACTTATGTAGGTTATGTTGGATGCAGAATGTTAAAAAGGTCCGTATTGATTATTGGGTAGAGAAAGCTGAAACTGGAATCCACTTTGATGGTGATGTTTTACATACTGACAGCCAAATTCGGCGTGCGCGATGTTGGTTTCCCTGCATGGATGACAATCTACAATGTTGCTGGTAAGAGCAAGACTTGTTGAACTTTGGTTGCTGTAACGAATTCAAGTTTACTATTTTCATTTTTGTTGCTCCTTCTGCAGCTATGATTTGGAATTTACAGTGGCCAGTAATCTTGTGGCTGTAAGTACTGGAAGCTTACTTTATCAGGTTGGTGGATAAGTTACATCTCTTCTGCTGAGCTATCTAGTGAGGTGAAAATCATGGTGAGGAAATGAGGGGTTCTCATAGAGGTTTTCATGGATTGTAGAGTATACTAACATTAAAATCAGTGAGCTTTTGATCCTTATAAGTCCATAGACGTTACCTCTATGATGACAAGAATGAGTATCAGTTGGTTATTTGATGACAGCTATATTGATGATTTTTAAGTATCTGTTTTTTCTTGATAAATACATTCTTGATAACTATTTAGTAAAATGGTAATTCCTGCATCCTTGGTTACAAATTTCTAATCTAATTTTGTTGCAAAATCTCAACTTCTAAAGGCTTCTTCTAGCTGTTTCTGGATACTTTCCCTGCATAGAACAGTTGCTTTAGTTTCCAGTTCCTTTGTGAGGAGTGAGAACCAAGAGTTGGACTAAAAGGTAAAAGATGGTGCCTCTCAATAGTTGTTTCATTACTAGTTATCTTTTAGTAAAACTATAGTTTGTTAGCTAGTGAGGTTGTATATAACAGGTCAATTACTATAAAATGTGATGTCTGCTTCAATTTGGAACGAAGGGACAGCTCCACGGTAAAAACGGTGCTTAAAATTAAAGTAAGTTCTTGGCCTGATACAACATATGTCTTCAGGAAAAGTTTTGGGAAAAGAAGATGTAGTTTTCATGCCTTATTATTGTGCTGGTTGTGATTTTCTTCTTGCCTGAATGCCATAAGAAATTCCTCGGTGAGCTAATGTTGTCAAACTGCTAGGTCTTTCTTTGTCTGAGGTTTTCTGCTGAGCTGGTCATGGCGTAAGAGCAACTCTTTTACCCCTTTTATAATCTCCCCCTTTGTGTGAAGGGATGTTTTTTGGATGGATCATGAATCTATGAATCAACTAGATTTTTGTTCAATGATGGTAAAAAGAGAAATGTGAAAAAGAGCGAGACATGATTTTTTTTTTTTTTTTTTTTTAACATTGTGCAGTTTAAAATTCCTTCTAGAGTAATCTTGAATTCATTTTTGTCTTTGTTTGCTTTTCTTTTTCCCAATGAGTTGTCCAGACTCCGGAGATGCAGGATCAAATTTAGGGAGCTGATATCTAACTCCGTTTTCCTTTTCTTTCTTTTCCCCTGTCAGATCTGGACCAAGGATGTTCCTGCACGTAAAACTTTTGTCTACAGACTAAGTACTCCTGTTAATGCTAGATGGATATCCTTGGCAGTCGCACCATTTGAAATTCTTCCCGATTCCAATATTACTCATCTCTCACATATTTGTCTACCTGCTGACTTAACAAAGCTGCGGCACACTGTAGGATTTTTTCACAGTGCTTTTAGGTATGTAGCGACTCCTCACGGAATCATCATTAATTAGGCTTCTTTCCGTTTGTCCTCCCTGCCCAACCCCCATTGTTACTCATATTCAATCTGTGGACCTCAATGTAAATCTCTGCATTGGTTTTGAACAGCTACTATGAGGACTACCTTTCTGCATCATTTCCATTTGGGTCATACACACAAGTTTTTATTCCTCCTGAGATAGCAATATCCTCAGCGAGTATAGGAGCCTCCTTGAGCATCTTCAGCTCTCAATTCCTATTCGATGGGAAGGTCATTAATAAGGTATGCTTGTATAATGAATTGGGGAAGTAATATATTGTAAATTTTGGATTTTGACCTTCAAAAATGGAGAAAAAGCAAGCAAACAGTCAAAAAAGAAAATATACAGCAGTTTCTTGTGCTTTTCTCTGCTTCAAATTTTGCTATCTCTTTTGCTCCCATTCAGGCTTACCTATTATTCTGTTGCCTTTGTTGTTCTGGTCCCCAAAAGGATGTAGGTGATTAGTGTCTTGCATTAACAATTGGTTGTCAAGAGAATATCTTGGTCATTTTTCCTTCCTTGTTATTTATTTTGATCGGTTCAGATTTATTTAACAGACCATAGATACAAGGATTAAACTTGCTTATGCCCTTGCAAGACAATGGTTTGGAGTGTATATCACCCCAGAAGCGCCAAATGATGGTAAGCTCAATGGCTTGATATGGAATACGATCAACTCTAAAT
This sequence comes from Solanum pinnatisectum, assembly GCA_035578085.1. NCBI lineage: Eukaryota > Viridiplantae > Streptophyta > Magnoliopsida > Solanales > Solanaceae > Solanum > Solanum pinnatisectum. The sequence goes on along the minus strand of CM069078.1, from coordinate 52,510,779 downwards.
GTTGGACAAGTTAACATTTGATAATATATAACTTGTGTATCTTAACTATGCGTCATTGATGATCTCAGATTGGTTGTTGGATGGTCTTGCTGGTTTCTTGACTGATATGTTCATCAAGAGATTCCTTGGCAATAATGAAGCACGCTATAGGAGATACAAGGTTTGCTTCTGCTTTATGGTCTTACCTTTTTTTTCCTTTTCTAAATGATGGTGGTGTTCAAGCTAGCTTGCAGGCACCTCGATTATCCTCCTATGAACACTGGTACTGAGTAACTCTGCCATCTATGCTTAGGTAGATGAGAAGAAATCACCTATGTTTTTGTCTTAAAAGCCAGGCTTTGAACTTGAGATATCATGGTTAATCCTCCCATTTCATTGATCACTAGACCACACTCTTCTATTTTATGGGTCTGCCTGCGCAAGCAACAAGTCTATTTTTGCATTTTATTTATTGTTCCATCAGCTATCTATAGATGGAAGCTTGCAGCTCTTTTAGGCTCATTATGTCACAATGCCTATTCATGTGTCAAGGCAGAATAGGTACATGATAGAAGTAAGAATGAAGCTTTTAGGTTCATCAGTTGTATTATTTTTTTTTTCGATAGCCATGGTGTCCGGGCCAGTTTCGCACATATGTGTGTGTGTATATATATATAAGTATCTCTGTGTGCAAGTGTGTTCTTCTTTCTTGATCTTATTTCCCTCATGATTTGCAGGCTAATATTGCTGTTTGCAGAGCAGATCATAGTGGTGCAACTGCCTTAAGTGCTGTTGCTGCTTCAAAGAATTTGTATGGCACCCAGTGCATTGGTTTATTTGGAAAAATAAGATCTTGGAAGTCTGTAAGTGATATGTTGCCCTTCATTGTAGTTAAAAAATACAGTGTACCAATCAGTCTGATCTTGGAAGTCTGTATTTGTCTTAATAGGTTGCGATTCTCCAAATGTTAGAAAAACAGATGGGACCTGAGTCATTTCGCAAGGTATGGGCCTTATAGCAACTTACCACTTTTATTCTCGGAAACTAAATCTTATCTTATGGCTTCTCTATTTTATTTCTGATAAATTAGCTTAGCTTAGGTGAATACTGTATAAACGATATTTTAGTAAAAGACATACACATTTGTATATCCTTTCTGGCTGATACAATCCTAAATCTCAGGTTCCTTCCACGTATAGATGAAATGTATACCAACCAAATTATAGCTCATCAGCTCGTCAATCTGATCAAAAAGTTATTACAGTTCATCTACTCCTCAGCTATTCAATAATATTTGCGTTAGAAAAGAGTATGAGACCCCCCATTTGATCAGTACCAGGTTTTCCATTGATTCATCTATGACAGTGAAGTTTCTTGTGTCTTAATAAAAAATAAAATATTTCCAGTGTACTAGAAGTAGTATTAAAAAAGGAGATGTTTGGGATATGGAAGAACAGATCTTAAGTACTCAAATTATTAGCTGGGTCTGCTATAATTTATGAAGTACATATGCTTGTGACGACAAACAAAATGCTATTTGAATTTTTTAGAACTAAATATTATAAAGTGAATTGTGATACACAAGTCAAATTAACTTTGTAAAATCTGTACCTGGTAAAATGATGTCACTTGAAGTAGGATGGATAGTATATGAACTTCGGTGGTTCTGCGGTTTTCAATTACTAGAAAAATGATTTTGACTTTTTTGATAATTGCTTCATTGGGTTGCCTATTGTAATCCCCATCTTTCTAAAAAATGCTGGTTACTTAGCTGACATTTCGTTTGCCCATTCCTTTCTACCGGTCTGAATATGCATATGGATAGAAGAAAAGTAATGACTATAGAGCTACAACACCACTTGCATTCTTGCTCTCTTGTATCTCGTCCACGGTCTCACTCCTTTTCGTTGTTTGGAATCAGTTCTATCTCCATTCGCTATGCATCCCTTGTTGCAGCTTCAATTTTATTGGAGTTATTGCATAAGATTCGTTGATGCAGTTGCAATGATGCATAGTAACTTCCCGAATCAATCATGTTAAGGGGGACACAGTATTTTGTTTTTCTGTTGTGTTGGGGAATGTGATGTTCAAAGCTTTGTTAGGTGGTATTATGGTCTTTCCCGGGCACTTGCTCTCCTGTTAAGTAGAAAAGGACATGCTAGGGATGCAAATATTTTCAAGGTTGTTCCGTATGTATTTATTGGTAAGAGAGAACCTTAACTGAATAATAGGATAATACTACTGACATAGTACGTTGCTGTTTAAATTACAGAAAATTTGTCATGGACTGTCTTTGTATAATTTCTTTTATGGAATAAACTTCACCAATGGGCATCATAAGATGCAAATAGTGCAGAGCTATTACAAAAGACACCAAGTACAAAAATGAATCTGTAACTCCATACCTTAAAGCCTATGCTAAGGATAGGTATTAACAAAACCCAAGGTGTCAGTAGGGTCTTTTGTATGTTTATGGTAGTATTTAATGATTCTACTTTCTTATCCTTGATTTTTGCAGATTCTTCAGCAAATTGTTTCCAGGGCTCAAGATGTGAATCGATTGTTGAGAACCCTTAGCACAAAAGAGGTTTTTCTTTCTCTAATTCGGTTCTTGAAACCATTTTGGAATAGTTTCTCTCTATCTAACAAAGTAAGAAATCAGCTATTAGATACAGTTTCCTGAAATTCACATGAAGCATGCGCTTTCAAGCAGTTATCTGCCAAAATGCATTCAGGACCAATTCAGTGATGGTGCTTTGCATGCTCTGAAAACTTTGCCTAACTGTTGATGTCATCTTCATTATTTTTTAGTGCTAGTAATGCTAATTAAGTGGACCACATTTGCATCTTCATCACCTTTTGACATTAGTGTGACTTTTCTTATCTGATTTTGCACTACAATTGCAGTTCCGGCACCTTGCCAACAAGGTTGGTAATCTTGAGCGCCCATTTCTTAAAGAATTCTTTCCACGTTGGGTCGGATCATGTGGCTGTCCGGTGCTGAAGTACGATTTCTCCTGCATGCTTTTGTGCATACTTTGAGTTAGGCATTGAATTGTTTGACTGACATCTGTTTGGTCTTTTGTCTTTGGTGCCTGAACAAGGATGGGATTCTCCTATAACAAAAGAAAGAATATGGTCGAGTTAGCAATATTGAGGGAATGCACAGCTAGATTCGACTCAAGTGATACTATGAGTAATGGTAAGCCTGATTCGGAAAAGCAAGAAGGTGATGGATGGCCTGGCATGATGAGCATACGGGTGCATGAGCTTGATGGCATGTATGACCATCCAATTCTGCCTATGACTGGAGAACCCTGGCAGCTGCTTGAATTTCAGTGTCATTCTAGACTTGCAGCAAAACGGTTTCAAAAAACCAAAAAGAGTTCTAAACCGGATGGTTCAGATGATAATGGTGACCCTGTGGCTAATGTAGATATGCGTGCAACGTATGTTTGATTATTTATGTCTTACATTCTCTTCTCTTTAATCGTGAACATTTTTTTGTTTCTTCAGCATTTAGTGTATCTGGAAATTTATTCTTACTGTGGATTTACAGCTCTGATTCCCCATTGCTGTGGCTCCGGGCAGATCCTGAATTGGAGTATCTTGCTGAAATTCATTTAAATCAACCGGTCCAGATGTGGGTAAGTATAAACCTGTCTTTTTCATGAAGTGCTGTTTGTATTTTAATGTTCCCAGCTTAAATTTTCATTTTATATGTTTTAAAAAAGTTAATCCTTATGACAACTTTTCGATTATTCCAAAGATAAATCAGTTGGAGAAGGACAGAGATGTGGTCGCTCAGGTGCAGGCTATTGCAACATTAGAAGCATTACCACATCTTTCTTTTTCAGTTGTTAATGCTCTCAACAACTTCCTTGGTGACTCTAAGGTGTGCTTTCATCATTAGCCACTACTGAAAAGCTAACATCTCTCCCCCGGCATTGTTTCCCCATGCTTTTATGCTAAGCCTGGTAAAATCATTATGTACCTTCTATTTTGTTTTCTAATACTTGGGGATGGCTCAGGCCTTTTGGAGGAATCGAATAGAGGCGGCGTTTGCTTTGGCCGGTACAGCATCAGAGGTCAAGGTCTTTTCTCTTATTTATTGAGACTAGTAGTTTACTTTTCAACAAGTGCAGTTTGTCTTTTTGGCTACCATGTTGTCTTTTTTTTTTTTTTTCAGTACCCTTCTAAGCACTGTGTTCATTGATGCTTCTGATTTTGCGTTGCTATTGGATATTTGGATTATAAGATCTCTCTGTTCTCTCTACCTGCAAACACAATTGCTCCATTTGTTATGAAATGTGAAATTTATGTATTCTGAATCATAATATTAGTGCGATCTAACTGACTTGAGACTTCATTTACATGACTTTGAATTCTGGTACATTAGTTGACCTTGATATAGATATCTAAATGAAGAAGGGGAAGTAAACAGTAAACACTACATCCTTTCTTCGTGATATTTCTTTTCATATGGTAAACCCCGCCCTCAAAACTCTCCCATACACTGATGTATGACAGTGGCACGTTCTCGCTTTTGCTCCCTTGGTGATTTGAATCCCTTAACTTTTTGGTTGAAGGTGGGCAGTTCATAACACTCAGTTATCCCCTTTTTTTCATCCATTCATTGTGATTAAAGAACTTGCAACTCATCTATGAACCAAACCCTTTTGTCTGCGTGATGGTATGGCGTTATTTGATATTCATGCTCAATAGTTTCAATTTAGATGTCGACCATAGAGAAGGATGTCAATTGACGCTGAATAATGGGTGTTCAATTGACTTAGAATTAGTTTCCATTTTGTGAATTGGACGTCTCACTGGCACATTTAAAGCTATTTGAAGTCTCCTGGATAAAGATGTAAAAGTAAAAGTTATTTCCCTCTAGTATGACGTCATCAGAGATTGATTAATGAATTGCTCACCTTAATGCATGAGGTGTGGATTCTCTTCTCTTCGATTGTGTTAGTGATTCTCATATTCTTTGACAAGGTCAGATGTTCTAAGGAACAATGTTCATTTTGTACTTCTTGATTTGTGGTTTTCTTTTCTTAACCTATCAAGATTATTTTGGTGTGCCTGCTTCACGTTAAACAGTATTTTAATTTCATGTTCAGGAAACTGATTGGGCTGGCTTGACTCATCTTGTTGCATTTTATAAAACTCGAAGATTTGATGCCAATATTGGACTTCCCAAGTGAGCTTTGCATATCTTGCTGCTATCATCTTCACCAATTTTCGGTAATTTGGAATTCACATGTTTTTTCCCTTTTCCTTTTTAGGCCAAATGACTTCCGTGATTTCCAGGAGTACTTTGTACTTGAGGTAATGCAATGAGGTAGGATGTGAATTGTATGCATATAATTGTGAATTAGTGTTCTGGTTAATCTTAATTAGACATTATTAATTGGTTTTCGATCTTTTGATAGCTGGAAGCTGGAGGTTTGGAACGGTTTTATCTTTGTCTACATTCCTTCACTCTGCATACTTGAGATGTCTCTCTTCATGTTCTTGTTCTTTAATTTCTATCACTATATCACACACATGGTGCTGTCATACACTCATGCTTAATGTGTACTTAAGGTGTTTATACCCTTGAGATAGCTATTCTCAGTGTACCTTGGAAATATCGTGTATAACTTAGATCATTCATGTCCACAAAAATGGACCTCTGTGGTCTAACTTTTGAAAAAGCTATTTTTGGGTCCATTTGGTCATTTTTGGTGCTGCACTATTGCCATCTTTTGTTTTTCTATAAGTACAAAGATTTTATAAATCTATTTTTGCAATCCCTCTATTGTGTGTAATTCTGTCTACATATCATGTGCAGTAACCAGATTGCACCAAAAAGCTAAAAAAAACATCAAGGCTCTGTATGTTTCTCTTCCTTGAAAAATTATGTTGCTTCTTTCAAGCCAAGATAGTCCACCAAATGACCTGAGGTTGAATTCTTTTTCTTCCTATCAATCAAATTACTGTTCATTTCTTGATTCCCTCTTCCTTCCAAACACATTATGTACAATTGAGCTACCGCAAATTTATTAGATTTGACAAATACCATTTTTTCCCTTTCTTTGGGTATCTTAATAGTTTTATTGATACTGAAAGGGGAAACTCTATACTTTACTGGATCAAAACAAAAACTCTGTACAATATGTATGCAAGAAGTATACCAGAAAGTAGAGAACTACACAGAAATATGGTTTCACTCTACGGGAGACACTTAACTGTATTTGATAATGATATCCTTGTGAGTGCAATAAAAGTTATATAGCCAAAAGAAATACTGTAATCTGTACAAAGTTATATTCAATCACTTCAAAACCTCTCATATTCATTTCCTTTCAAAGTTCTTATGTAAGTTGCAGTGTTACTTCGAGGCTCTATATCTCATCCTTCTCGTTCCAAATGCCAACTGTTCATCACATTATTACTACGTGTCCATCACATTACAAAATGTTCGGGTTACAAATATCTGATGCACAACCTCAATTTAAGCAGTGCACTTAGTCGTTCACATTTTTTTACTTGCTCTGGAAACTCTTCAGGGTTACAAATATCTAAGGGACGTTTCTGCCAAGTAGAAGTATCAAAATGGTCACTTGGAGAGTAAGGTGTCAGACTGCAGTTGGTGACAATTTTAAGTGTCCTAGCTATGTATGGCCTGGAATTTTAATTAATAATTTATAGAAATGCTATGTTATTTGAATTACTCCCTCAATATTGATTAGATGCCTTCTCCTTTTCTAGCTTGTTTAGGGAAGATTGACCAACTTCACTGTGCTAGAGTTTGGGTTGATGTGAATTTATCTTTTATTTTTTTATCTTAATGTGATTTCCTTTCCAATAAGAGTCTCCATGAGAGCCCAGCCTTTTCAGCACAATTTGTTCACAAGCATAAGGTCTTTAGACAATTCGCTGGGTGTCAACTTGTGTTTTGAAGTTGATTTACCAGACATAATTGATTTAGGTGTCACCGAAGTCTCCACCATTTAATGACATTTATGAAGACTTGCGTGCAATCTATTCTTGAATCTCCAGGCTTGCTTAATTCTTTGCCGTCCATGGAAGATGCTCATATTGATGATCATTCAACTCTCTCTAAAATGGCTTTTTATGCTTTTATATGTTCTTTCAACTTTAACTACTCTTTGTGATGTTTGTTTTTAATTCAGGCTATTCCACATGCTATAGCTATGGTTCGAGCAGCTGACCAGAAAAGCCCTAGGGAAGCTGTTGAATTTGTTCTACAACTTCTGAAGGTGGTCATTATAGTGATTCTACCGGCATATGCTAGTGCTTATGTATATGCATTTTACATAGCTGTTGTTTTGGCTTCATGCAGTACAATGACAACAGTGGAAACCCGTACTCTGATGTCTTTTGGCTTGTTGCGTTAGTTCAGGCCATTGGTGAGCTTGAATTTGGACAGCAGGTATATTTGTCACTTTCACGAACCCTTGCCAATCTGCATGATGAATTGCCTGCATTTTTCTCTTCTATTCAGATTTTTTTCTTTCTCTTATCCTTTTCTCTGAGGTTTTTAATGAAGGAGTTGAGCATAAATTTGGTAGGAGCGTTTTTGTTTTTCTTCTGTTCATTCACTTCTACCACATTTCACTATGTTTCCTGGATGCCAGTTACATTGGGTTTCAGGGCTGTTTCCTTCCCAAGTTAGCTTTCTTATTACTTAAACAGAGATCACCTTTTTGATTATTGTCAACCTGTTGGCATGTTGCAGAGCATTGTGTATTTATCATCCCTTCTCAAGCGAGTTGATCGGCTCTTGCAATTTGACAGGTGCATTATTTTCTGAATTATTGGATAGGGTAGACTAAGTCAACTAGCGTTTATCACCGAATAATAAAAATAGTAAACTAGCGTTTATCAATGATTTGAGAATGATGCTACAGGTTGATGCCAAGTTACAATGGTATTTTGACAATTAGCTGCATCCGGTCTTTGACCCAAATTGCACTAAAGCTGTCAGAGTTTGTTCCTCTTGTAAGTAATTTCCCTTTCATCTGGTATCCCCTCTAGAAACTGGCATATGTAGATTATCATTATTGGTGGTTACAGGATCGTGTCATTGAGCTCATTAATCCATTCCGAACTTCGAAGACACTCTGGAAAGTTCGGGTTGAAGCAAGCAGATCACTTCTTGATCTTGAATTCCAGCGCAATGGGATTGATGCTGCATTGGCATTGTTTATTAGATATTTGGATGAAGAGCCAACTTTAAGAGGTTCTCCGCAGTTAATAATTTTGTCGGTCAAATCATTTTATTTTTGTTGATGAAATACAGCCTAGTAGTTCAGATTTACCACGTTGATTTCTGTTTATTTGTTGGATAGAGGTGCAGCAAGTAAATAATTTCTGTTCCTGATCACAGGTCAAGTGAAGTTAGGCGTGCATGCCATGCGTTTATGTCAGATTAGAAATGAATCTGATTTTGACAGTGATGTGAAGGGTGAAACTCTTGTTTCTTTATTGCGCCTGCTGGAAAGCTCAATCTCGTTTAACAATGTTATTCTTCGTCATTACTTGTTCTGCATCTTACAAGTACTCGCTCGAAGGTGCTTATTCCTTCATTACCTGTTAATTTGATGGATTTCTGGTACTTCAATCTGTTCTGCTATCTGCTGGAGATGGCAAGTAAACATGTTTACTTGCTCCATTTGGTTTTATAGAATTCTAATTGAAGTGTCTTATGTTCCTTCAAATAATTGCTTAGTGTATGAAATCATTTTGCCAGTGTGATTTACCTTTTGCATGATAGGTAAGATTTGCATATTACGACACATTTATCACACACATTTTGCCAGTGTGATTTACAAACACATTAGAGCATTGTTGTGTTTACTTTTTCAGACCTATTGCACTTTGTAAGTTTTTCCATCAGTCTGTTCTATTGGAACAGTAACTTTTCTGGTATGCAGTTAGGTAAGATTTTTATGGTTTATGGTTAAAAATTTATCTATTTATCTTCTTTCAGAGCGCCAACACTGTATGGAGTGCCAAAAGATGAAACTTTGAGGATGGGGCATGCTGCATTTTGCAGCAATCTTAAGAATATTTTCGCTGATCTTGTCAAACAATCTAAACCTCCTGAATGTCCTCTGGAGAACCTTGAAGATATACTTAATGATTCAGCCATTGCAGATGCTCTTCCGGGCAATGAAAATGCAAAAGGTGCTACTATCTCAGTACCTGATAGTTTATTTGTATCAGAGGTCCAGAAATACACGGAGGATGCTCTGTTGAGTAATGAAATTATAGACACTGCTACTGGTGCTATACCTGATAGTTTGGTTGTTACAGAGGTCCAGAATGAGACAGATTTGCCGAATTGTAGGCATGGAGTAATGCATCCGGTGGGTGACCTACCACTGGCTAGCTCTGCGGATCCTTGTAGAGAAGAACCTGTCTTACCTGACAATGAGCAAACAAAGCCAATGGTGAGCCTGTTGCATGAGACTGGAGGTATGTCCATGGGCCCCCCAACAACCGATAACCTTGGAAGCTGTGATCAAGGGCAACCAGTAATCAATTTTGGACGAGATAATCCAGGAATTTCTGAACCTATCAGAGAACCTGATACTGTTTCTGCAAGTCTTGAAAGAAAGAAGCCTGTTTTCAAGATTAAAGTGAGAAAAACTGTCACATCTTCTCGAGCTGAGGACAATGAAAATGTAACGATGGACAAATCTCAAGATGGTTTTCGTGATGTTGACCGTGGGGCAAGTAGCTCTGTTTCTGTTGATGCACCTCAAAGAAATGTTGTTGAATTATTGAGCAGTGGCGGAAACCAGTTCCCTGAGGATGTTAACTCTTGTCATGATGTTGGATCTCATGTTACTGCCAGCATTGGAAGTGCCAAAGTTGCAGTTGAAGTTGAAGAGCTAACAAAGGAGTTGCAATGCACTGCTGAGTCGAGCAAAGTTTCTTTGGTGCCACAACTTGATGATCACTTATTAGCCGGTATCACGAGAGTTGATGACCCTGAGGCTGAACCACATAAATATGCAAGTTTGCATTCGCTGACTATGCCTAACCTTCCAGTTCACGGCAAAGTGAAGGAAAAGAAGAAAGACAGAGGAAAGAAACGAAAGCAGGAGGGGCGCAAAGATGGCCCAGAGTACTTGGAGCGGAAAAGGTTAAAGAAGGAGAAGAAAAGGAAGGAGAAGGAGTTAACAAAGATTTTGAAAGACGAGGCAAAGGCTTCAACGTCCTTGGAGAGTCAGAGGAAGAATGAGCAGCGAGGCACCAAAGCAGAGACAATCAGGAATGATCACAAGACAATTTTAGTAGAGCAAGAAAGTAGAAAAGATGAAGCTGAACCCAGACAAGTGGTGAATGGTGCAGAAGCAAAGGCAACCTCTTCGGGCTTGTCTGGTAGAAACGAGGATATCGGGGCAAAAGGAGCAATCATACAATTGAAACCTGGGGGCTCTAGTGGGGTGAAGTTAAACGTAGATAGAGGCGATGCGAGTGTAAATGCTGCGCCACCTACTTCTTCACACAAGTTTAAAATCAGGATTAAAAACCGAACGCTTGGTAAATCATGATTTGTGTAGTAAATAAATTTCCTTGTAGAAATTGGTAATTTGTTTTCTATGTGTTCTATTCATGTGTAGCTTTTGTATCATGCAAGAAATTTACTTGTACGGAGTCTTAATTAATTACATGTACTAATAAAAAGGTGTGCATTTTTTTGTCTCTAGTGTCAAAGCTGTTGGGGTTGTGTATTTTGCATCATCATTTTTATCACATATGAAGTGATTACTGATTAAGATCAGTAGGAGGGATAAAATAATCATTAGAACCTGTGATGTACATATAGATTGTACAATTCAACTTTTTAACTATGATTTATTTTATATTTGAATAAAAAACAGTAATGTCTTGGTCAAGATCTCAGCATTACGGTACAAATTAAAGCAGCCTACAATTTCATAAAGAGGATTGATTGCTGGGACTTGGGAGTATTAACTGAATCTACTTTTTCTCCTTTTCTTTTCTTGCCAATAACTATGGACCGTCAAATGATGAGGATTTCTTTTCTCTCATTGGCACGCCATTTTAATTTTGTACTTGTGCGCCAACTTAGCTCATAACGAGGCTACATCAAGGTTTTCTATTTTAGGTTAGGTTGATCGGCTGGATATGATTTGAAGTTAGATTAATTTAAAAATGAAATTTTATTCTATTATGTAATTTGACTTTTTTTAAAATTGTACTTTTTTTTTTTTATAAACATAATGACCCACAATTTGTGAACTATCAAAACTCTCAAATTTTAATACATTCTTATCAAATAATTAAACTATAGTTCATAAATAAGTTATCAAAATATCGAACGTATTGTGTTAAATGTTAATAATCATATGTCTGCATAATCTTTTATATATATAAATGTTTGCGATCAAGTGTCATTGTAAATTCACATATACATAATTTTACAAAGATTCACTAGTCCAAAAAAATTAATAATAATAATAATTAGTTATTCTTTAATATAGTCTTTCCATGTGTTGATGTCGAATTTTGAACCATGATTTAGAATTTGAAACCCTGTTTTTTTTTTTTTTTAAATAATAATATATTGGAATTTGAAAATTCCAAAAAACAAAAAAAACTTGAAACTGCGTTCTTAACTTCTATAGCCAAATGCCTATTTAAATTCAATAGCTTATCTCAGAGTGTCGTGTTGCATAATATATTATGATTTGGAACATGGTCGGCCATGCGTGAAAGCTAACTCTACCGTCGTTTCAAATTATCAACGATCGATGGTATAAGAATAACAAATACTCGGGATAAAAGGTAAAAACAATATGATTTTATAGAACATGACATCTATTTTTTTTTTTAAAATAATTAGTTATGAGATTATTTTATTCAATTATATATTAAAAATGATGATATTAGTTATATCATATATATATAAAACACGACAATTAATTTCACGAAATATAATATCCTTATCTGTCAAATCCCGCGTAACAAAAACGTCCCCTTACATTTCTATAAATAGCTGGTCCATAATACTTGTCATTTCATAAAATCAATGCATAAATTATCATATTGTTTCTTTTTTACCCTTGTGAGTTATTAGCCTTGAAAATATGCATTTGACCAACTTAGAAAAGCTAAGTAAATGATTCATGTTAATTGGTTAAATTAATTAATCAAAATAAATTAATTCATATTTATTGATTGAAAACTTGAATTTCAAAAAAATTAAATAAGGGTAGAAGGGTTAGTTAAATCATTCATTAATGCAAATACAAAATAAAAAAGTGACATATAAAATGAGACGAAGGGAATACTGTATATCAATCTTATCCCGTAGAGGTACAACCTAAGAATTAATAGCAGTTATAGGGTGATTGATTTATGCAATCTTTCTTTTAGGGATTTGTTGGAAAAATTGTCCCGTCATATTACGTGCCGCTATCGACTTTCATTAATGCTACAGTAAACACTTTTTTTTCTTTTTTTCTTTTTGAGTTCTGAGCATTTATAAGAAGTTTCTTACTTTAGCTGTATTTCATTGGTACCACCTAAATATATGAGTATTTCTTTCAATGGTCCTCTTTAAATTTTGGACCTTAGACACGTGTCGGTTTTTCTACTCTTTAAAATTGGCCCTGGTTTAAAGATGTCATTGCTTTGTGTATCTATTTTTAGTAGAAGAATGAGTGATTTGTTGGATCCCTAAGGTATGATGGCCTTACTACTCGATTCTCGATGGCTAACGGCTCAAGCAAAGCTATAAGGTAGAGGTTTTTGAATTTGAAAATTGAAAGAAGAATATGGAATCTCATGATGCTAAATGTTTTCATTTTTTTCCCTCTCAAAATCATCATAATGTGTAATAAGTGTACGTACTTGTTAATGACATTTTGTTTTTAAATCAGCTTGAAATTGTACAAGTAATGAAAGAAATGAAGATGGAACATTATTAGGGCATGACTTCAGGTCAGTTTCAATCACTTCTCATTCTTCTTCTAGAACTATTTATTTTCTACTTGTTTTAGCTAAAACTAGCATTTTTTATATTAAAATAAAGTTGTGCCTTGGGTGTTGTTGTATTATGAAGTGAAAATAACAAAAATAGTTGATATGAGATAAAATAATTCTTGTTTTTGTTTTTATGTTTTTTAAAAATAAATTTGATAAAATGGTTAGGTTTTTATATCTTCAAATTGAGTTACAAAAAGAGTAGAAATTACAAGGATTTTAGTTTTTATTTTTATTTTTAAAAGGAGTAGAAATAACTAGGATTTTTTAGTCTTCTACAGACAAAATATAAGATTAACACAAAAATAAAATATATTACATACCTTGATCTTGTTATCAAACTGTGTTTGCAACAGTAAATAAAAAAAAAAGAAAAGAAAAGAAAAGACCTTTAATATGAGGTAAGAGATCTTTGAATTTATAAACAATGAAAGAGTTAGATAAAGAGGTGCAATTCAAAATATGTCTTTTTTCTCATTTATTTACACCTTTAAAATCCCAATATTTATAACTATCTACTACCAAAAAAAATAATTAAAATTAGTTACAAACTTTCCCTCCAAACTTAGCAAGGCTTCCTAGTGCTTCTGCCATGTTATTGTTGTTATTATTTTTATAATGTATATCAGGAGATTTAGTAAACATGTTATAAATGGTTTAATTGTAAAACTTTATTTACATATTCATGCATAGATTAAAACTCAAGAGTAAATATGGTTATGATCAAGAAATGCAGATGTCGTTTGAATCAAACACTTTGTCCTGAATGAAGCTGTAACTTTACAACTATCATCGTGTATTTGGTAGGCAAGAAAAATATTTTCTATACAAAAATATTTTGTATGAAAATATATTTTTTAGGCATATCATAATTACTACCTTAGACTTAGTGGCGGAGCCACCTTATAATTATAATTAGGGTATAGCTCTTAATGGGCATGTGCCAGGGCAAAGAATAGAAGAAGCATCTGACTACTTCATGCATGCTCCACTTGGCTCGGGGACTCTCAACGAGGACGTTGAGACTGTTCGAAAAAAAAAAAAAGAAGTTCCGTGGAGTTCATAATTGCATAGAAGGAGCCAAAGTAGTGAGGTCATTCGAACCTCCTTTGACGGAAGATTATATTATTTATACATTATTAAAATAATTTTTTAAGTATATATAGTAGATGTCGAATTCCTTTTAATTATTTTATATTTATTTTTTCAGATTTTAAATTTCTAATTAGACATCTTGACTCCGCTACTGTCTTGACTAGACTGGCACCCATGTGGGTAAACCGATACTCATGTTAAAAAGATATGGAGTGATTAGTTATATATTTTTTTGAATTAGGGATTTAAAAATAAAAAGACGCAATGATAGGACATTCCTTAAATTGTTTTGTCGTTTTACGATATTTAAAAGAGGAGTTTGTGGAACTCCAGGCTTCATTCTCTGCAACAAAAAGGAAACACAGAAAAAACTGTCTTCTTCCCATAAGATTTATACAGTGTAGAGTTTTTGTCTTTATATGTGATTCTCATCATGAATCAATTGAAAATTTATGTTCTAAAATATAATTTTTCATTCATTTTTTACTGAACCAGCTCATCGAAAAACGTATTGTAGGAAATAGTTTTTCTAGTGAAAAAAAATTCTATTTTTTTTGTACGAAAACAATACTATTTTATCTTTTCTTACAAATTCAATCAAAATATCTACGATAAATTTTTTGTCCCCATTTATATGACTCACATTTCTTTTTAGTCCGTTGTAAAAAAAATGACAACACTTTTATATTTTGTAACAATTTAATTGTAAAACATTTATTTTACTCTTAATGAAATGATTTACAGTCACACAAACATCTATGACATTTTTTAGACCACAAAATTCAAAAGTCTTTCTTTTTTAAATTCTATGTCGCAAGTAGTGGCGGAGCTAGGATTTTATATAAGGAGGTTCAAAATTCGAAGAACTAAACACACGAACTAACTGAAAGGGGTTCAACATCTACTATATATATATATATATATATATACATAAAAAATAATTTAAACCATATATAAATACTAATATTTTCCGCCGAAGAGAGTTTGAATGAACCCCTAACAGAAGGCTGGCTCCACCCCTGACTGCAAGTCAAACTAATTCATATAAATTGAGACAGAATTTTTTAACAGTGACATTGTGTGTTTTATTATATTCTTCACTTTCTATCAAGCAAAAAAAAAAAAGTTTGTTGTTGCTAATAGAGGGAAAAGTAGTGATGATAATGTAGATTGGGTAATCATTCTAGAAAAGTTAGAGGGATCAGGCCCATATTTTGGCTTTTAAGAAGTTTGCTAAATGAAGTAAAAGTATGTCCTTAAGTAAGTAAACCTATTAGTCCAAGCCCCTGGCCCATTTATATTGTTCACTCCAGCTTTTTGGGGATTTCCCCGTACTCCTACTATTTTATCCTTACTTTTATATTTGAAGCTATATAGAATATTATTTGACCTTTGAACAATATTTAGTTGAAGTTGAAACAAAAAAAGAAAGGGGATAGAAGTTGACGTTTTAAAAAAGTTAAATGAAAAAAAGAAAAAACAATACATGTATCTCAGATAAATATGGATCAAATTAGGTGTAATTTATTTCATATACACTGTATCTATGTGTGATTTGCATGTATCTGAGATACAATGACTCTCTCACTCGCCTTTCTCCCGATGTATTTGTATTTCAAAATGTGTTTGGTATCAAGGATACATGTATTGAGGGAGAAATTTGACGGAGACACGTATTTAATCTGGTACAAAATTATGTATTAGTGAATCAATATATAGTTATATCATACGTACATGAATTACGTTATGCGAAATGTAGAAGAATGTTCACATGAAATGTGGCAAAATCAAATTCAACCTGCCAAATCAATCCAAACCACTTTAAGTTTGGGTAAAATCAAACTTTGATTCATTTATTATTTTAACGCATTATGACCCGCTCAGATTTGACTCAATCCGCTCCAATTGCCACCTCTAGAATAGCCCAAGTGAAATGACCATAGATGCATAGAGCAGTTGAGCAGTATCCGGCCCACAGTGACCCTTAAGGCCCATCAGTACGGCGATATCTCATGGGTAGATATGGCTTGTAAAGAATATCAATTCTCATGATTCTCACTTAGTTCTTATGCTACCTACTTTATACACATTTCAATATTCTTTATATGATTATTTTGACGTCTAGGATTTAATAATATTTTTGGTATATGACATTTGTGCAAAATCAACATAGAAAAAAGTATTTTCGAAACAATACAAACATGAGACATTAACATTAGTTTGTCATTAAGTCAAATATACAATGCACATGATATTTTTTTCTTTTTGGAAAAAAAAAAAATATACTTTTGGGTTGGGCCAGGAAGAATAGCAAGTGCTTGAGTTTGCTCCGGGAGAGGGTTCCATTTAGATGTTTCAAATATTTTTATATGTTTATGAAACAATCGGAATATCTTAGTCGTTCAATTGATTTGCTATTAGGAATTTTCACTCCCGAACGTCCGATTTTGATCCTCTTTCCCCTTTTTTCCTTGCCCCTACCCCAATTTTTTACTTTAAAAAAAAAAGTGGAAAATGTAGACCAAGATTTCTTAGCAATATCTTTTCTTCATGTATTGGCTTTTTTGTTCATGCCAATTGCCAAGTATGTAGGACATAAAATAATTCTTAAAAGCATGAAATTTGATACTCTCTATTGTATAGGAGTGCAGCTTTGATGCAGAACAATGCAAGTATTTAAAACAATTAATAAACAGGTAAAAATTGCTATGTATTCGTATTTGATATTTACACCAATTAAATCAATAATTGCGAGACATATTTTGTATTCTCACATTTGGGGTTTTACAATGATTAAGTGATGTATATTTTCATAATAATATTGATGAGAGGTGATTAGGCATGACATGACATACTTGTAACTTTACTAATTGAGTATGTGACCCTAGATAAGAGTATGTAGGTCAAAGATTATGATAGAAGGTTACTAGGTAGTCTAACGTTGTCTAAATTTCATTATCAGTATTCTTTTCACCATTACTTTTATCATTACTTCTTCACTATTACTATTCCCTTTTCATACATGTTTTGAAATTCTTTACTTGATTTGAGAATCCATCATAAACAACATCTTTTATCTTCAGAAGATCATAGGTGTAAGATCTGAATACAAACTATCCTGTTCAGACCGATTATATGTTGTTATATTCTCACAATAATTATCAGCTAAAATTATTGTTGTTTGACAAATAAACGAGCACATGCTAGAATCAAAAGAAAAGATTCCCTCCCTTATTTCTTTATCTATATATTTTTAAATTCCACTTCTCCTTTCTATTCTAAACAAAGTAACAATAGTTTCCACTCAAATAGCTATACTATTAGAACAATAATGAGAAACAGATTATCATAAGATACCAAGAATTAGTGATGGGACTTAGAACAATACTTAATTTTAGCATATGAATGTTACTACTAAGAATTATGTTAAAGCTGCCGATTGACAGGCTATGTTGTAGGCTAAAAGATGCCAACAGAATATTGACATCAATGTCTGCAATAGTACTAGAGTAATAAGTAATACAAAATGACACTTGTTAACATGATAATCATAATCAAAATTTTAAATTTATCAGCTCTGAATTCTTAAAAAGATAGTTTACTCTGTTCTAAATCAATTTATACATATTAAGTGAATCTCTTTACACATGTAGATGATTTTATCGAATTGGTAACTAGAACTCTAGTTCCATCTTGGAAACAAAGAGATAATGAACAAGTGATGAAGACATCATCAACGTTAGGTGTCTCTAGAAGCACATAAAAAAATCTTGTATTGTTAATTTTTGCTTTTGAGAATGTTGACATCTCTCCTTATAATAAAGTCCTATATATCCTTTAGTATTCGTCCAGTAGCTAGTACTGATGCAGAAGGGGATAAGGGGGTCCTTTAGGATTAGACAACATTTGACACAAGCTTTTTGTTCAATTATTTTGCTTGGCCCTATATAATGTGCGTTACACTATACCACATGAAGGGGAATTAAGTAGGAAAAAAAAGAATGTACTTGACATCTCGATTGAGTATAAAAGTAATGAAGTGATTGATCATTTAATTTGACCCATGCGTGACCTTTAGCCTTCTTATTATTGGTGGTGTGCATATAATTTGACCCTTGACAAGCTTCTACAATCGTGTCATCTTTTGATTTTTTCTCAATTAGGTCGAGTGTGTGTTTGGTACCATCAAAGTTAGTTATTTTATTAAATGTATATTAAAGACTTATAGTGTGGAAAATACTTTTCTAAATCAAGGTATGCTATAAACTATAACTCGAATCAATAATTGAAGGAGAAACAAAAAAAGCTCAACACAAAATAAATTGCTTAAATTTGTCAAAATATTTTATTTAAGCATTCAAGCTAAACTTTACTTCAGTGGAACACCTTAATTCCTACTAAACTAGAGCACTCAAATCTCATCAACTGGATATGCTATGACAAAAGATACATGTAGTAGCAATAAATTTTTCTTTTAGCGGTAATATTTATTGTTGCAAAAATATTTAACGACAATGGAATTAATGTTACTTCATTCAACTAAAGGCTTTAGGTATTTTTATATAGAGAGTGACCGATAAATTAAGAAGCACGTGAATTTTTTCAATTTTAATTAAAGATTTTAAGTTCGAGCGGATGAATTATTTTTTTCTTGTAAGGGGATGCTTCACGTTTACTAGTCTTAGCCTCTTAGGCGGTGGCCAGTTAACTCTAGCCACGTAATGGTGTAAAAAAAGGAATGACAAGCTGTTTGGTTTTGCAGCCGAGCCGGTCATTTTTGTATGTAGCCTCTCCCCAGGCGCGGCGCTCTCTCAGGTTTGGGTTCTTCAGGCGGCTTCAAATTAGCAGAACTAAAAAATGGTAATTAATTAGATGAACTTATTTATCATCTGTAGCATAGTTTAGCATCTGATTCTTTTTTTTTTTTTTCTCATCACATCAGAAAAATACATCCAAATTAAATTCTATAGGCATATAATTTAGGTTTCTTTTTTTCTCCAATTACAGTTTCAGATGCTCCTCCTTTACCTTTTTTACACCAGTGTCAGATATCTGTATTGGATTGGAGTAGAATAGGTTCAATTTTGAATTTTGGATCTAAATTATACCATCACAACTCATGTTAGTGTCAAACGGATCTGAAATGCTTTAGGCATTTATTCCATTTTCACCCTTCCCCATCGAATCTGAGCCCTAATTTTATCTTTCTTCTAGGGTTAGAAGAAAATATCAGAGAAGTTCATGGTACAAACAGGGTGCAGGTAGAGCACGTGTATATACAGAAACCCTAGTGGGGAAGAAGCAATATGATAGGTCAAAAACCCTAAAATTGTGTGCTGTAGGTGCCTGCAGCTAAGCTAATTCCACCTTACAGGATGGGGGACCAAATATGGTGTGCCCGGGCCACCATAGGTTCAAAATTTTGTGGCCGTGGGTCGAATAGTACACTGAGAAACAAACACTCCTTCTTTCCCACAATTCATTAATTTTGACTGCAGCTATGCTCTGTACTCTGTACTATGGTCATCTACCACTTGGGTCTTGAAGAGACGGATCCAAAATTTAAAGATAATTAGACATAGCTAAAAGCAGATGCACGTTAGTTGAAGATGCTTATATGAAGATTTTATTAAGTACCCATAGAATTGATGTATACTAACATAAAAATTTAAATAAAAGGGCATAATTGGATGAAGCTTACTTAGTGGACGCGTGGTTTGAATATCACTTTACATACGTTAGGTTGTCTGTTTGAAATCACAACTTGAGTTGCGTGCCCTTGAGGGATGCTTTTTTGTTGAAGTTAACTGGTACATATGTTTCTTTCATGTTGGTCTGCCTCTAAATGCGACACTATCATGCTTCTTGCTTTTAATTCAATTTTTTTCTAAATCAAAAATTAAACTTAGAATCATATATATGTTCACTTTTTTTATTTTTTTAAATCTAAGTATTGAGAAATTGCAATCTTCACTAATGCCTCCTTTAAAGAAGGTGAATTTTATTGGGATTTTAAAAAATAAAATTGATAATAATATCCAACTCCAGCTAATTAAACCAAGTAATTGAATTTTAGAATCCATATCATGTCTGTAAAGTTCTTCCAAGTCAAATATTACTGCTATTACTAGGATTTACTTTACCATATTTAGGTCGGTGGAAAGTAGAACGGTAGAAGTGTATTCAAAATTCAAAATTTAAAATAATACGAAATTAAAATATCACAATATGCATACTAATTAAATTAAAGTTATTACATTCGATCTAAATTTATATTTTCCACGAGGAGAGCAAGACGAAGTGCATAAGCAGAGAGGGCCCTGCAATAGTAACATATATCATCATTTATAAAAACAAGTTTTACATCTATTTTTCACATGGATAATATTAATTAATAGACGGTTGTGTCTGAGACTCTGAGTCTTTGGTCACTTGGACTCAACCTTGATTCTTTCCAAGTGTCATGTGTGGATTGTAGAACACTCATCATATGTTTTGATTGGAGAAAATTATATAATGTAATAAAAAACATGTCTCTTTCAGTTTTTCTTCTTTACAGTCCATTTGAAAAAAAACTAATTAATTTCAATATTTTACGTGACATGTGTTTATGATAATAAGTTTAAAATACATTTTGATATATTATGTATCTTTAGTTTAAAAATATTAAATTTGAAAAAAACTTCTTTACTTTCTTAATTTTTGTATTCGGTTAAATTAAGATAAATAAACTAGAAACGAGGGTGTAATATTTGACTATTTATAGTCACTTATAAAGAAGAAAGGAAGAGAGTATTTTTAAACAAAATTTAACTCAACAAATCTTATGTTGCAACTAAAATATATGACGATTGACATGAATTTGATAATTGTAATATAAAAACCCATGAAACAAAAAAAAAAGGCAATGTAAAATTATATGCAATAATCATTTAAAATAAATATCTACTGTCTTACATATAATAACAAGTTTTAAATAAAGAAAATTTTACTTTTCTCTTGTCTCCACGTCCGCAAATCAAAACTTAACTATAAAGGGAATAAAGGTGGATGGGAAACATATAGAACCTTCTCAATGACTTAAATTAAATCACTTGGTTTATATATATGCGATCATTTAAGTAAATTGATACTCTTGCTGTCTTAAAATAAGTGTCTCTTTAATAAAATAATTTTGTCTCGAAATAAGTTTTGAGATAAAAATTAGTATTTTGTTTCAACTATATTTTTAAATTTCATATTCTTAAAAATGTTCAACTTTCAAAAAAACATTTATTAAATCTGAATAGTTTTATAAAATACACATTGTAGTTATTAAGTTCTTAATAAACATGATTTTTGCTAAGATAACACTTATTTTAGTAGAGAGAAGCACTCCTCAAGATCCAAATGCTAATGCTTTATATATTTGTTGTAACATGCTTTATATAGATTATTTATAGAGATATATAGTATAATTGTAATTAGGTTAGATTAATTATTTGTTTATATATAATTAAAATCAATCCTGATTTTTAGTTTATGTAAGTACTTTTTTTTTTTTTTTGCTTTTTTCATTTCGTGTTCGATACTCATAATGAAACTCGAATCTGGGTAAGGTCGATTCGGGGGTAGCACTTTCTACCTAGAATTCTTTCATATCTAGGGCTTGAAACTGAAATATTTATTTGATGGAGGAGCAACCTTATCCACCGCATCACATCCTCTTTTGGTGATATATCTAGTGTACTTAATTACATTAGTAAACTAAAGAAACCTTGCAATTTTAACAAAGCGACTAGAAGATGTGACAAATTAAGATCCTAATTAATTCTCTTCAGGTCTAATTATATGCAAATTTTCTACATATTTGAGGAGAAACTTAGGAATAAAAAAATGTTGGTCACAAAAAAACAAAAGATAAATCATTTGGGAATGTCACCTGTGAGGATATGTTTTATCTCTTGTTCCCCACTTTTGTGCTCTCCTTTTTTGGTTCATTTAACCTATCCATTACCTTTCGCCTTTCATTTCTTAGTAACTTTCTTCATTTAACCTTTTATTCTCATTTAGCAATAATTTTCAGGTACCATATACCTATATTTCTTTGTCCTCAAGGCCATCCATATGTTTATCTTCATCTATTATTAATAACCTTTTGTGAGTGCTATATTAACCGGAGGTGGTGTGGCGTTTGACATGACCCCTATCTATCCGAAAGTCCATGTACGGATGATGACATAAACCTTAGCCTCCAGGGATATATGTCTAATATTTTCATGTTAATCGATTTAAACTATGATATTAAGAAAATTAGAGAAATTATTCCAATTTGATGCCTTTAATTTCTCCAACATCTTGTTTTGCCTAGATTTGTCGATGACATTGATTCAATAGTATACATCCTATATCAATGAACACTACAATAAAAACAGTTTTTAACGACAATAAATATGCACATTAACAAAGAGTATTAAAACTCTTACATGTATTAGTTAGTTGTCATTGGTTCAATGTCCCTACAGGCTTTAGGGACATTTACAAAGAGTACATATTTAACGGCAATTAAGCTATTATCGTTAATTAATTATCTCTAAAAGTCATTTTTGATGTAATGAAACACCCCTTATTTATCATACTCTTTATATTGTGCGTATTTCATTCTAATTTATGGGAGACCAGTAGCCTTCATTCATCTAATGAATCAAAAACTAATGTTGGGAAATTCTTTCTTGAAAGTAAATCATTTGGTACTAGTAAATCATAATTATTGAAGTAGTCGGCATATCCTTAATTATTTGTCTTGTACCTGAAATTTAAATTACGTCTTGAAATAGTGGAACAGTTACTATTAGGACATTAATTGGTGTGTCACTGATCAGATCAGATCAGATCAGATGTGACTTATTATTAGTAACGATCAAATACTATGAATGTAACCTAGTAAATCATCCCTCAATATTACAACATTATCCTGACTTTTGTGACTAAACCTTAATTTTGTAGAATTGAAAAGTTTTGTCAATTAGGGGTTGTTTGGCGTGAAGGATAAAAATAAACAGTTCAAGAATAAAATTTTGATGTCTTGTTTGGTTGTCATGTTTGAGATAACTTACCCCACCATTTATATCATAGTGTAACGGTATAAGTTATCACATATATATGGTGGGATAAGTTATTCCAAGATAGCTAACCCCATAATAATTAATCCTAGGATAACTTGTTCCCAAACAAATGACCCCTGAAAGTATTGAAGACCGTTTCACATCAGATGATAAATGGACCCCTTATATGGTCTTGGGCAACCTAGGTTGAGTTAGATTTAAGATTCATTTCTTTTTCATAGTATTAAAGCAGGACCCATCTCCATTCTTATTTACAGATGTTGGGAAGTGGGGTGTTGAAGATTCACATGCATGTCGGATGAAAATGGGATGGGCATGCGGTCTCTTTATACGGTCTTGGACAATCTCCCTCTAATCACGAGCTAACTTTTAGGGTTGAAATAGGTCCAAGATTGATTTCTTTTATCAGAAAACTCAGAATTAATGCACAAGTACTAAAACAAGAGAATCTCTTGGCACTCAAATCAGTGTAGAGGGATACGCTATGCTAGGATCATAGTAATGATTCTGCAAACGAAGCCATATTTATGACCATTCATCTCGAACTACTTTATTACACCTAATAAATTTGTCTTTTTCATCCACTTAGGTTACCAGTATCATTTTATTCCTTTTGATTTGCCATACAAAGGCAAGAAACAAGGAATAACTAATGAAGGATTAAGGTTACTGGTGATGACTGATGATTTAAAATTCCTGCACTAACATGCATCAGATGTTGATATGGAGAATTATTTGATTGATTTCATGAAAACAAGATCTTTTAAGGCCTCTATTTTCTACGCCAACTCTCAATGAATTACGTTAATATTAAACTATAGACTTTGTTAAATCTGTATGGTGTTATGCCTCAGTTTCAAATAAGTTGAGATAGACCATATGAATCCTCACTATATATGTATGTCGCTTCATATAAGCTCATCTGATCGATTCAATGTTATAAAACCTAGTTTACTAGCTGTAGAAGTTCTCTTCAGTACTATTACTAACATATACATAACTATAACTAACGAGTCTAGTAGACTCACATATATAGGGCAAATATTGGACTTAGTATACTAACATGACTAGAACTAATTAATTCCAACTATTTGGTATCGCCTATATATAGAGATCTTTCTCTCCTATTATCTTTCTTTCACTATTATGGATTCAAAGAGATTGTAGGTCTTTCAAGACTAATACCTTCAACGTGATTTTAGGTCCCCTTTAACACTCTCACACTTTCAGGCTCATCTCAAGCGATCTTCTCATTTTATCTTATGTGTACTAGCTAGCTGCTTGCACCTTCTATCTAATGTGGTTTGATCACTTTTTATTTTGTCCAATCTTCTATGACAATACATCCATCACAGAATTCATATTGATCTATGATGCTAATTTATGGATATGTTTGACTTTGAGGCCAAGCATTAACTCCTATATATACAATTTTGTTGATTTTAATGCTATTGTATGTAGAGCTTGACTTTCATCACTTTGGTAAGATACCACTTCTATCACATAACATACCAGTAGCACTTCTCTTGTTTTGTTTCAATCATCCTTACTATTTTGATTTTATGTGTCATATTTTTTATCTATTATATCATTCTCCTTGAACATTAAGCCTAGTTATCTGAATCATTCGTAGTTCAATATTATCATTGTCACTGTTACAGATGTACTGGGTCGAGTAGTTTCTTGGTTACTTCTGGCAACTAAATTCCGTCTAATCTCACCTCAAGCTCATTTTCCCTATGTTTCAGCTAATTAATACATGCGGTTACTCATTAATATTAAGATTTAATAAAGAAGTTAAAATTTTGGATGGTATAATATTATAAGATTTTCAAATCTTAACTTTTACTACTGCAATTGCAACAAGCTAAATATATTAATTTGTTCTCTATATGTGTGGCATCTTATCATGCAAATAATAGTTTTGGAATCCTTTTTAAACTTCATGATCAGAATATATATATATATATATATATATATATATATATATATATATATATATATATATATATATATATATATATATATATATATATATATATATGAGTGGACAGTTATCCATACTTTATCTATAGAAGAATTTTGACTTTATGAAATTAAGTTAATTATATGTTGAATATATATGAGATGTTTAGAATCAATAAGATATAAGAGAAACCTTAGTTAACAATATCTTTGTTCTTTTTTCATAGTTAGGCATATATGTCTTGGTGTCGTATTTCATCAAAAGTATAGGTTATACGAGGGGATCGAACCTTACCTCCAAAATACTACAAAGATATTGTGTGATCTAGGACTTTTAAAAGAAGTCTTCACTTTATGGTGATAATATTTGGATTTTGACATAAAGTCAATTTGATGATTAAATGGTAAACTGTCAAAGAATGGAACTACTTGTCAATTAGTGGATTAATGTTCCTATCTTTAATGATTAATTATTAATGGACATAAGTCTAGTTTCCTTTTGTTATTTTTAGGTGCTTTTTTTTTCTTTTATTGAAAATGACTGGAAAGAAAAAGATGAGCTTATTTATAAGAAAAATACAAGTTGTTTTTCATGGAATACACTCAATAATAAAATAGACATTCATTTTACATTACCAACACCAAATAGCCTTCTTCTGAAGTTGCACTAAATCAACAAGCTTAAGTAGAACTTCCTTGCCCTAATTAAGCTTCCCATAACTTCCCAGCATACTGGAAGTTTGTCAATTGATGCTGCCACAGAAAAATAAAAATAAATACTTGGCGATTGGATTAATAATAAAAACAATTTACTAATTAAATTAATACATACCTCCTGAGAAATTTCAGTATTGATTTGGTGATAGTTGAACATAAATGGGCTCCAATTGCTAGTATCCACCAAATTAAAGTTATCAACAACATTCATAATATTGTTAGTATTATTATAGCCTTGAATACCTGATTGATGATCTTCAAATGTAGTACTCCAAGATCCTAATGATCTTGCTAAATCCTCATCAGCCGCCATGGATTGATCACCATTACTATTATTTAGGCTTTTCTTTATTTTTGTTCTTTCCCTTGCCCTTGCTCTTGCTTCTTTCCTTGATTCCTTTGCAACAACTGGATGAAATATTGCCCTACGAATCGACTTAACTTTTTTCTTCTGTTGCTTGTGAGTGTCTTGAGTATTAGTTGCTGCTGATTCGTAGACTACTCCAGATATAACTTCACATGACTCGGAGGGAGATGATACAACACCAATATTAGGATTTGTACTACCGCTGCATTTTTCTTTGTTAATTTTCTGAACGAGATCGTTGACAGCTGATTTTGACTTTGTGAGTAGCCATTCTACAGTTTTGCTAGCCTTATCGAACCCAAGCAAGTCTTGCAAATTGAAGAATTTTCGAGCAATTTCAAGTGAAAGTCTCATTCTTCGGTCTCTTGGGCCATGTGCCGTGGTGATTTTGCTGTGTCTATCTTTCTTCGAAGGTCCTACACCAGCACCAGTACCAGCACTACCACTCGTAGTTCTCTTGTTGTTTTTTCTACTAATAGTACTAGTACTGGTACTGCTCTTCTCGTCCTTCTTGTTCTTGCAGCTTTTTATGATCAATTGATCTTCTTCCATCTTATCTAACTTGTCGGAATCAGCTTCTTCTGCCGTAATATTGGTATCGAAAATATTCTGATCGTAAGCAGGTTGGATGAATTGAAAGTCATGGAAATATTGGATGAATTCGGGTTCATATTGCATAGAAGGAGATGGAATATTAATGTGAAAGAAAGATGAGCTGGAAATATTGGGGCTGTAATTGCTCGAAGGGTACATCTTTAAAAAACTGCTTGATAAGGACAACCTAGCACACTTCTATTCAAGTTGAAAGAGCCATAAACATCAGCTTCTTGAGTTTGTCACTTTTAATATGCTAGCTAGTTAGCTGCATCAACAAAAGGAATTAAAAAAAAAAAAAAAGTTATAAATTAATTAAAAAACTTTTTTGAGAGACTCTTCATAATTCTCTTGGATATATAAATTTTGAATACAAAGATAGCATATAGAGAAAGTGGGGAAGGATATGTGATTTTTTTTTTTTTTTAATATAATGATGATAACCTAGCTTTTTGGTTGAGAAGGACAGGTGAAAATGTGTGGTTTTACATGTATGTTGCTTGGTGTGTGCTTAATTATGATAATAATAATAATAATAATAGTAATAATAACTAGGTATAGGTATATTAGTGGCTATTTTTGTGTTCGTGCGAGTTTGAGCACTATGTATTTAAGCTAGCTAGCTGGAATATATTAGCTAGTGAGAAAGACAGCCATGGTGGTGTATGTTCTAGTTGACAAAGAAAGAAAGATGAAGATAAAGAGAAGTCATGTTATGTTATTACCTGCAAAGAGACAAAGAGAGGTGTATCCGTACTTCCATCTTTACAAAGGTCCCCTATCTGATATAAAGATAAAGAAGGCTTCGCTTGCACCAAGGGCTGGTGTGACTCGGTGGTTACTGAAGTGGATAATTAGGAATAATGAGGTTTCACGTTTAAATTTTAATAAAAAAAAAAAAAAAGTATTAAGTAACTTCTTTTCATTTATGTACATGACACACATGTTGCTAGTTAGTAAGTGATGACAAGTAGTCTATGAACTTAATCAAAATATGTGTAAGTTGGTGCAAACACCACGAATATTTTTTTTAAAAAAAAACCTTTCTCTAGCTAGCTCATGTGGGAGTTTTAAAGTATGAAAGGGAATTTGGGG
Source organism: Solanum pinnatisectum (assembly GCA_035578085.1). NCBI lineage: Eukaryota > Viridiplantae > Streptophyta > Magnoliopsida > Solanales > Solanaceae > Solanum > Solanum pinnatisectum. Next base: position 52,482,828 of record CM069078.1, on the reverse strand, counting down.
AAAAAAAAGCGGAGGGGACACTCTAGTATTTGTTGTATAGTTACAACTGATTTTTTATTGAAATAATATATAGAAGTGTCATTTAAGTTTGTTTTAGCTTGACATCTATACCTTTTAATTTTGAGTGTACATAAGTAAATACTTAAATTCGTATAAAATTAAATAAGTAAACACATGTATCATACATGACATAATACATGTAAGACACAATATTGTTAGATAGAACAAATGTGTCTATTTATTTAAATTTTATATAAATTTAAATGTATATTCGTGCACAATCAAAATTAAAAGATATAATTGTCAATTAAAGCTAAGGTAAAATAGCATGTTCATGTATTATGATTTTTTATACGAGTGAAGTGAATGGTAAACATAGCTAAAAACTTCTCTAAGAGCCCATTTGGATTGACGTCAAAAGTAAAAAGTCAAACTAAAATGACTTTTAAGTAGGAAAAAAAGTAGGGGAAGATTTATTTTTGATTTTTGATTTATTTTAAGTCATTTAAAATTTATTTTAAGTTATTTTTTACTTTATCAAACACTTTTCAATTTATTTTAAGTCATTTTTGACTTATTTTAAATTATTTTTCATATTTATCAAACACTTTCATAAGTCAAAAACTGACTTAAAAATATATTTGATCAATTTTTAAGCCAATTCAAACACTCTCTAAGTGTGCCCCTTAGCTTCAAGTTCACGTGACAGCACTGACACATACTTTGACAAAAAAAAGAAAAATACCCTTCAATCTCCTCTTTCCTAGCTCCATCATCCACCATCTCTTTCACCTTCATCTTCTCCATAAAAAAAGAACAAAAAGGAGAAAAAGAAAAAGCCCTCAAGTGATCCCTAACAACTTGAAATAAATATTTGGGTTGAGGGTTAGTTGACTTGTAATTTATCTGTTAATATGTAGTACTTAAGTCGAAGTTTTTCAAATACAACCTCTTTATTTTTATGTGGCAAGGTAAGTTCTATGTACATTCTATACTTTTCTTAAACGGTTCTTAAAAGATTTTACTGAGTATATTGTTGTTGAGGACTAACCGACTTTAGTGAATTATCTGCTTCCCACTGTTGAGATGAAGGGGTTCAGACTCTATCAGTAGAGTAACACCCCTTTCTCCTTTCCTTTTTCTCCCTTCTCCTCTAAGGTGGAAAAAAAAACTAAAATAAACAAGAGTAATTATTTGCTTCTTAGCTTTTGCCTTTAGTCTCAACTCAAAAGATGAAAAATTATTGTCCTTTTAATTTCCCTCTTTTTTGTTCCACAATAGTTTAATTTCCCTCTTTTAACTTAGAGTCTATAGAGTGTGTTTGCCTGTTTAGTACGAAAGAAAAACATTTTATTTTCTAAAACATATTTTCCAATTATTCCATTTTCGGTTGATTCCATGTTTTTGAATTTTTTCATTTTTTAAATGGAAAAAATGACTTCTTTAATCAAAGTAGAAAAAACAAGCTTGAAAGTAATATTGTAAGGGGTCGTTTGGTGCGAAGGATAATACCAAATGGTCCTGGGATTAAATTATCCCTCCCCTTGTGTGGTATAGTAATCCCGGAATAACTTATCTCGGGATAATATAGGTAAATAACAAAAATGTCTCTTTCAACCCTTTTGTTACATCACTTTTTACATTTATGAAGGATATTTTTGTAAACAAATAAATTATTTTTAAAATTTATTATTTTGAATATAACAAACTAAACACTCAATAAAAAATAATCCTATCATAATTTATTTTATCATAACTAATTTCATCATAATTAATTTTATCATAACTTAAATTCAAACCAAACGACCCCTTCTTAATTTGACCATCCCAACAGTACCCCACCTCCTCCTTTGACCATCTCAACCTCCGCCACCCCCGAACCATCACTCCTCTCCCATCCCGTTCACATAGCAAACACTCAAAAATAAGTAAGAAACTCACTTATCGTCCAATAAAACTCACCCTATATCTCACACAGAATACCTTTTCTATATCTATTTTGTTGTATTTAGATGTTTGCTCGATTCACAAGTATCCCCTTTACATTCTTTTGCGTTCAACACTCTACTAGTAAAGGAATTAATGAAGTTAATTATACTATACGTGGCCAATTTCAGAGTCGACAAGTAAAAGAATTTCAAAGTAACAAAACATATTACTACAACAGATTTTTGAGGTAATATATTACAACAGTAAGGGTTGCGTTGCGTGAGCAGAAGCTACGATGGCCTCTTCCTCACGAGTAGTCAGTCAGTCTATAGAAAATGTTTTTGAAGGCAAAAGCAACTTTTGACCAGGATGCTCAGAACTACATGTCACTTTCAATAAAAAGAGATACCTATCTCTTCCATAATTAAAAACAAACACCACCATCACCCGCTCTTTCTAATTACCCCACTTTTTTTTTCTTCATCAGCATGACTTTCTACCAAGTGTAGATAGTGATAAGGATTTGAATAATTAGAGCCAAATATCATATTAGTATTAGTGTAGCACACACTCATTAGAAAAAAGAAAAATTCTACTTGTACTTCCTACTCATGATGTTAATAAGACTTCCCTTATAAACCCTACCCATTGAGCCATTATTGTCCATCTACTTTTTGTTGGGTTTTTTTTCTTTTTTCTACCAGCATTTAGAATGCAAAATTTACTGATTTGATTAACTTGGATATATAGGATGTCTTATTAATTAAAGAGTAAGTAAAGCATTTCTTATTAAGTACTACTATTTTTTTTTTTCATCCGCATAACTAGGTGTACTCTAGTAATTCCCAATCATCACACAGTGTATACGTTGGTGGTAATTATGCTTTGTACTACTTGTTATCGATGTTGGCAAGACCTCTTCTAAATGTTAAAGAAGGACCGAAGTCGCACATTGTTGGTTAATAAAATGGGTGAATTTCTTATATCCTTTGAGCTTTTTGTGATTTGAGTTATGTTCGAGACTTAATTTTACATGATATAAAAGTAAGACTCATTTCACTTTTTTAATTAAAGAATGACAAATTAAATGATAAATTAAAAGTCCCGCACTGATCTTGTCCTAGCACTTTTAACAATTTTATGGAGTAAGTTCACAATAGAATAAAACATTTTCTATTAAACAATTTTTCATTCACAAAATTTGAACTAAATCAGAAATATTTAATCACGTCATCACATTTTTTTAATAGTAATTCTCTTTGTGTTTTGCTTATGATGTTCACAAGACTTCCCTTAATACCCTAGCCATTAATTGAGCCCACTAGTCCATCTTCTTTCCACTTTTACTTCATTTTTAGCCATCTAACTTCTTCTTCATTGTTAAGCCAAGCCACTAATAATTTAATTCTTCCTTTCCATATGTACATGCCGCCGCCTTTGCAAATACCTACACATTATATTGCATATATATATCCTTCAACTTCAAGTCCTAAAAAGTATAGTGGGGGTGGGGAATATTAATATATATGTGGATTGTCCTGTTTTGAGAATTTTAGACTGTCTGGCATTATTATTATTAGGAGTACCACAATAAATGGTCTACCTGAAGGGGTTGTCCTGGAAGTTGCTTTCACAAGTCTAGATAACTATGAACAAAAAAGGAATGATGTATAATGTACCATTTATGGTTGGGTGACAATGAGAGCTTATATTGCCCTATACTTCAAGTGCTTTCATTATTTCCTTTGATAAAGAAGGGAAAGGGGTGGGGAGAAGGTCTTATTCTTTCATCTAATACTATAAGGGCGGACCCACATAGAGTCCGTCGGGTGCTTGAGCACCCATTACCCTCGTCTCAGAATATATATTTGTGCAGAAATTAAGAGGTATTTGGATAAAATTAACATAGAGCACCTAATGAACAAATGATTTGATTGGTCCATTGGCTCTTGGGTGGGTGTTTAAGGCTCTTTTAGTGTTGTTGAGCCCGGATTTGAATCTCACTGTTAACATGCCTTTTTTATATTTTTGACTCCGCCATTTTTAGAGCACCCACAACCTTAAAATCTTAGATCCGTCAATAAGTCACTACCACTCCTTTTTGTACCATGCGATACTAGATTAGTTCAAATTTGCATTATATAAGATCTATTCAAGGAAGAAACGCTTGTATACATAATCATGTGAAAACATTAGCTTTTACACATACTTTGTATAAATATTAAAAAATCCATTAAGTACTTATAAATATTTGATCGTAAGTTCAATTATTATTATATATTAACTAATTGAGGTCACCATAAGAAGTTATAAACTTCAAATCTGGGTCCCCCTCCAACTCCTACCAAAGGTTCTGCATTCTCCTGGGTTCAACCTCGAGATCTTTTAGAGTGTGAAGTTTATCCATCCCCAACTCAAGGGTGGAGCTATGTGAATCAATGAAAAATTTGTGTAATAAAATATGATTTTTTTCATTCATTTTTCATTGAATCAGCTCATTAAAAAAAAGCATAGTGAAAAACATATTCTCATTAAAATACTACACAATTTTTTATTTTTTCCATGTAAAAACAATACATTTTTTATTGATCAATTCAATCAAAATATCTATAAAAATAATTATTCACATTTTTCAATAAGAAATTTGGATGGTAAAATAATGACTTTTTAGTAGTGGGTCATCTACGAGTTTGACCGAATAGTCTAAACTCTGTATTTGTATTACTAATAAAAATAATAATATCACCAAACATGCACAAAACATAAATCAATATCCTATACTAACCCTCGATATTACTATCGTAAAATTTATAAAAATTCAAATTCTGACTATGCAACATAGCCAACATACATTTTCTTGTGTACGTAGCTAGCTTTTTGATTTTTTTTGAAACCCAAGATAATCTGCGGTCGCTACAATTTCTGTCCTTTAAGTGAGTACTTTGTATACACTGGGTAAACCCTTAACTATGTTATTGCTTGCAAATCACATGGGGATGTAAATCGCACTAGACAAGCCCTATGCGATAGGCTCAACTCAGAAAGTATTGAGGAGGATTGATCCTATGTCATTTGTGTGAATATATAACCACCCTCCAAACTAATTGAGACATCCCGAAGGACAACTCTTTGATTTTATTTGTACATAATTCAGCATTCTTAAAATTATAAAAAAAAAAAAAAAAAAGATAGTTATGGTGTACTGTTCCTTAATTTGTCTTACCTCTTACAGGCTGGATACAGTGCACCTTTGCACGGTGAAATTATAGCAGATGAACCAATTTCTATTCCTAGTAAAAATCTGGAACGGGATTGGTTTTCAGGACAATGATTTCTTACTTTGTCTCCTCATATAAATTTTTTTTTTAAAGATCTTTTTTTTCTTCGAAGTTATATACTTATTGATCCCTCATTTTCACAAAAAATAAGTTTCTTTATTTTTATATATATGTAGACGTATGTACTTGTTTTTACAGTGCAACTAGCCAATGTGCATGTTACTTTCCACGCGCATGCTAATGCTATCTTGTCGTCTTGACTCTTCAGTTTCAATCTCAAATAACGACCAAAAAGTTGTCGAGGGTTTTTCAGAAGTAATTTACCTCTCTAAAAAGATATGAGTAAAATTAGAGTATATTATATTTTTCTAAATTTTATTTATAAAATTACACTAAATTAACAGGGCGGCTCGACAGTGTTAAAAAAAAGACATGTGCCTTAGGCCCCCAAATTTAAGGGGCCTCATTTTTAATAATAATAGGTTATAAGTTATTATTTTTTAACAAATATTGAATACTATTTGTAGAAAAAGTAAACTTTTCATGAAAAATGAAGGAATTATCAAAAGAAATTTGACATATTTGGAGTACTATATCTCATGAAAATTAATTTAAATAAGTATGGTTATATTATCAATTGAAAACTAGAAGAAATCAATTATATAAAAGTTATTAACAATTTAAATTTAAGGCCCTGTTTGATTTTTGCTTTAGACCACTAATATGCTTGAGCCGCCCCTCACTAAATATGTTGTTATTATTATTATGTTAAGAATGAACAATGACATTTAATTTGGATCTGTTAGGTTTGTTTTCTGGAAAACAATTTCGTATATTTCCTTGGAAGAGTAGTTTTACAAAGCAGTTGTGCTTGGATTTAGTTTTCTTTTCAAAATCAATCGTATTATAAATTTAATTCAATCTTATGGCAGTTTATTATAAAAAATACTTGAATTTTCGTTAGAAATGAAAATTCATAACTTTTTAAAAAAGAATGAAAAAATATGTGATATTTTCTAGTAGTAAATTTTACTCCTGCTATAATATTTCTACTTACAGATTACAAAATTATTATGAAATTTTTATAGTTAAAATTTTAAAAACTAGATTTTTTTAACAAAGAGAAAAATGAATAGTCGACTAGTCCTATAGACATAAAAGAAGTTTTAAGCTTTGAGGGGTTGTTTGGTGTGAAGTATAATGTATAATAGTCCCACGGTAGAATTATTGTATCATGCGTTTGGTTAGAGGTATATATTAGGCAGTCCTAAGATTATTTATCCCATCAGTTATACCTTATTGATGTATAAGTTATCCCATATAGATGGTGGAATAACTTATCCCAGAATAATTTATGCCAAAATAGTAAATTCCGAAATAACTTTTTCCTAACCAAACGACTCCGAATTAGCCACATTAGTTTTCTTACCATAGGTTCAATTAGTTTTCTAAGAAGTCATTTCTTACTATATTTTTCATTTCCTCCCTACCCAGCCGCCTCTCTTCACTATTTAATGTTCCACCTCGGAAATCAACCAACTCACATCAATTACAACGTTAATTTCGGTGAGGTTTCATCAGTTGAGCTAGTTTTCTCAAGCAATTTGATTTAATGTGAGTCAACTGACTCACATGAATTTTAATATTTATCAAGATGATTGGTTGATAAAAAATATTTTTCTTTGCACGTAACATTTCTCTTTTGTTTTCTTGTGCTATGGTACGATTGAACTGAAGAAGAAGGACCACTTTGCACAAAAATATTACAAATACAGCTATGGTTGTGATAATTTTGCAGCATAATGGGCAAACTGAAGTTTAATCATTGTTACCTTAGCTTTTCCCTTTATACAGTAATTTTTTTTTTCTTCTTTTGCTTTTGTTTGGACGTCTAAATAGCAACGATATGTTTTGACCAAAAAAAAAAGTTCTGATGACTTGAGAGCTTTTAAAACGACATTACTTATTGGGGGATAACTTTTACTTTCAAAAACGGTTAATATCTATATACAATATAATTTGATTTGTCCATCATTTGATTATTTAATAAAAAATTGTGGGCTAAAGTGTTTTTTTTTTTTTAAATCTAATTTTGTAACATATAAGTTTAGAGAGCTCTTTCCTTGTCCAACATAAATCTGGTAAGAATTACATCATCTAACGTAAATTGTGTTAGATTAGGTATATAGGGCATAACTTGTGATTTCTCAACTTAATTTATGTCTTTGTTTGTATAAGAGTCCATTTGAATTGGCTTTAAAGAAAAAGTAGAAAGTTAAACTTAAATGACTTTCAAGTCAAAATATAAAAATAAAAAATAAAAAAAGGAGATCTACTTTTGATTTTTAACTTTTTTTAAAGTTATTTTAAACTTATTTTAAGTTATTTCTAACATTATCAAACATTTCAAAAAATTAAAAATAACTTAAAAGTAGGTTTGACTAACTTTTAAATCAATCCAAACAGACTCTGAGCTATGTAGGAATTAAATGGCCCAGCTTATTATGCCTGGTAAGATATAAACTTGTGTCATATTATGATACGTGAATATAAATTTATGTCAACTGATTTTTATTTTTTTCTATAAGAATATTTTCGACCACTTTTTTGTTACTTAAACTACTTTGAGGGAAGAAAAAATTAAAAACCGCAAATTTAATAACAAAAATTAAATATTGCCCCAAAATATGAGCATTCATGCAAATGACTCATCCATTTCCTCCGTGTCTAACAATAGCGATCAGTGCCAGGTCTGCAATGCTAGTCCAGTCTATTAATTCGGCCCATGTTGAATGTAATGGGCCAATAGATAGGTAATAGGCCCACAAGAGAAGTGATGGAAATATGTGAAACAATTTCATTTTCCTTGTGAGAACAGGGAGCTCACATAGGGAGGTAAATTTTCGTGAATTGTTTGTAAATATTAAGGAAAAATTATCTAAATGCATATCTTATTTTACCATAATCTCTAAAATTTTCTATCATTTAAAAAAAAAATACAAAATTCTCTCTCGGGTACATTACTCTCCTCTCACTGATACATTCATAACCCCCTCTCTGATACATCCCTCTCCTCTCGTGTACATCTCTCACCTATGTATCTGGATGGATGTCTGTTGATGTATTCGAAAGTCCAGTGATGTATCCGGATGTCTTATCCCATCTCTGATACTCCCTCTCCTCTCGGATACATCTCTCACCTATGTATCTGTGATGTCTGCTGATGTATTCGAAGTTCAATGATGTATCTGGACGTCATAAACCCTCTCTGATTCGTTCCTCCCCTCTCAGATACATTCCTATCTATATATTCGGATGTCTACTAATGTATATGAAAGTCCAGTGATGTATTCGAAAGTTCAATGATGTATCCGTAAGTCCAATGATGTATCCAAAATTTATAAATTTTAAGGAATTTTTTTATAAGAAAATAATGTAATTAATTTTTAACACTATGCAATTTATGTAAATTATACCAATATTAATTAAGTTGAAATTAAAAAGTAGTAATAAATTGTGCAGAAACCATACTTACAGGTCAAAAGTAATAATGTTGTATCATAATATTATTATAACTAATTTGTTTCATCCATCTATGCTTATGTTATAAATTTAGTATTCGGCTTGATAAATATTACTGGTCAAACATCTGTTTTTTAAAATCTACATGAAAACATGTAGCAAATAAAGTATTAGTAATACATAAAATTAATAAATATATTATTTTTTCTAATACACTCTACGAAATAACCTCTGTAAGTAAAAAGACAACAATCTTTTCAATATCTTAAAAAAAAAATTATTTGTCAGAAAACATTTCAGTTACACCAAACATATCCACCTCAATCACTTTTCTGATAACCATATCCAATTAGCATATCTGCAATATAATAATCTTCTTTTTACTATTTCTCATAATGTTTTTTTTTAGGATAAACGTGTCACCCTAGTATTTAATATTTTTCAAATGATTGAGATATATTGCTCAAATCAAGTAGAACATCTTCTCCAGATTCCTCCCACAAAAAAAAATCTAGATTTTAAATTCTTGGTGGAGACAGAAAAATGTCTTTTCTTGGAAAGCAGTAACTATTATTTCTGAGGTGGATATATTTTTGTTTACACACTTGGAAATAGGATGTAGACATCCTACTACATGCACACTAATGTATTACTTGGGATCCCCACCCCCACTTCTCAGCCACTAGGAATTCCAAAAATACTTTTTTTGCATTTGTTTCATAGATATTAAATCAATAAAGACTAATACAAACTAAAGTAAATAACCTTCTATAATAGACTGTTTTAATGATCCAAATATGTGATCTATAGGTTACAAATAGGAGTGGGCATGGTAGTTATATACCGAATATCATATCGAGACATAAATTTTTTATATCGTGATTGGACATTATGATATTTGGTATGATTTATAAATTTTTTGGTATTCGATACGATATTTGGTATTTATAAAATAAATACCGAAATACCGTATACCATACCAAAATCTTATATATATATATTAATCATTCACTAACATGTAGAGTATAACTTGACATACACTATGTCAAGTTAAAGTCTACATGCTAATGAGTGATTTTTGTGGTGTAAAATTATATAGGATATGCATAATTTTAGATAATGTTATTTAAACTTTGCATCTATGACTACTCGATTGTTATTGAAATGTTCTTTTTGTGAAATTATGTAACAAAAGTACTTGTTAATCTAATATGATTGAGAATTGTGCTTTTAAATTGATCATATTCATGTTGATCACCGTATTGGTCTTGCAAGAATACTTGTTAAAGGACAAAGAGAATGGTTCTAACGTATTTGCTAAATGAATTGTATGGAGAGTTATAAATATATGTAAGTCAAAGTCAAACAAATTATAGTTGCCAAATATCATATTATAAAATATCGAAATCAAAATTAAATATACCGAATCACACTGAGTTAATTTAATATGATAATGATATTACTTTAGATACAGAATACCAAAATTGTGACATCAAAATTTTTTAAATATCGCACCATGTCACCCATAATTACAAAGACAAATTTACTGTTTTAATTTGAGACTAATTATGATACGGTGTTTTAAGTGATTTGGATTGTTCAGTAAGTTCTAAATTTCAATACCACCAAATACGGTTGCTATGAACAGTGCGCAAATACGTCACCTTGCTGGAATTGTTTATAATAAAAGATTCCATTTTTGTCTTATTTTATTTTGTTATTTTATAAAAAAAATATATATTCTTATTCGACATCTGAAGAAAAAAATAAAACAAAAACAACGGAGCCTACTTAATTATCCGCACAGGGAATAAATACATGCTCTAATATTTGGTCTTACAAGTTTATATTAAATAAAATATAGTTTAGGTAAAGAAGTCAAATTTAATCATGCATTATCCACAATTTTACTAATTATGAGAAGAAGCATTTTGATTCAAATAATTTTTTAAGGAGTATTTTTGGAAATCAAGCAAGTGATGTTTGACAAATATATTATTTTATATAATTACTTATTGATATTAGAGAAACATGTGTGTTTGGTCAATATTCACTTTGCAATTAATATTATTTAAAAGGAAAATGTTTAAATTTGACCATATGCTAATAATAAAAAAATTATTTGTTATAAGAAAACAAAAAATTAAAACCAACTGCAATTTTTTTTTCTTGTGTTAATCACATATTTTTAATTCTTCCTAACAATAAAATAATATGATTAGAATCAGTACTATCTCCGTTTTTATCATTTTCCATTTTAGAGACAAATTAAAAATTAAAAATTAAAAATAAGGAGATAATTTTACTTATTTATTTATTAAATTTTTTTTTGAGAATTTTATAAATAAATATGAATACTTTTAAAAAAGTTAATTACAAAAGTAATATAGGAAATTTTTAACTAATACTTTCTTGATTTAATAACAAGTATTTTTAATAACATGATCAATTAATATGAGACAAAGTAAGTATTTTCTCCCAAACTTGATCAAAAATGATAACTATTTAAAGAAGAAATTTTAATAAATGATTATAAGAGAAAATAATTGATTGATGGACTGAATTACCAGTAAGGATAAGGTTTTGTCTTGTACTGAACTCTTTAATATATATATATATATATATATTTTTTTTTTTTTGATTCGACTGACGACAATACCAAATGCTATGACGTTATTTTAATGGCGTCCGACAAATAAGACTTCCCTTTTCCGTTTGGCTTCCTCTTCCCGCAACTGCCACTTCTCTCTCTCTCTCGCTTCTAATACTTCTCAATTCCACCTCTTCCTCTAAAAACCTAATTATCTTCTCTGCAGGTTCACTCCAAATCCTTCAATTCCCAATTTAAAGTTCGCATACAGCTTGATTTTCACTAGAAATTGTTTCAATTTCAGAGCAGTAGCTGTAATCAGTAGTGTGTGTGAACGGAAAACAACAATGAGCTGGAGGAGAGTCGGAAAGTCTTTTCAGGCACTTTCAGCGCACTTTTTGCTTTTGTGTTTCACCGTTTTGCTTGTTGTCAAGCTCGATCACTTCGCTGATTTCTCCTGGTGGTGAGTTTTCTGTTTTCCCCAATTTTTTATTTTTTTTTAGTTTAATTGATGAATTCTGAATAATGATGTTATCATAGTAATTGTCACCATATGGGATCATACTGGGTATGTTGTTTTTGTTGAATGTCAGCATTAGTAGTTGTTTCTCATGCCTTTATTTCCTTGGATGCTGATGTTAATTGTTTAAACAATGAGTAATCTTGTCTAGGAAACTTAATTATTTATGGGTCGGTTAGGGGTGACAAAAACTAGGAATGACAAGGGGTCTGTATATGGTAGTAAATAAGCTTGAATTTGGTTTATATGAGTGGTCAATATGAACACCCTTCTCATTGTTTATCGGTTGATTTTAACTTGTTGCACTATGTAACCCCAAGGTTCATTGTTCCTTGAAATAGGGTTATGCAATCTATGGAGTAGGGGCAGTAAAGTTTGCTACGAGTGTTTTGAGGTTTAATAAATATGTATAAAAAGTAATATTTGACCTGCATACACATTATAATTTTTGGGCAAAGGGTGTGCAACTGATCACTTGTGAGCTTATGTAACTAAACTACTGAGCAGGGGACAAAGATAAATGATGCATGTTTATAACCCTCCATTAGAGACAGAAAGATCTGTTTTATAGACAGAGGAGCTACTAGTATAGTGACCTTCAGATTTCCTTTCACCATGTTTAGATTTAGAGGTGTTTCACCATGACTTTGACTTGGGTATGCAGGGTTGTATTCTTCCCTGTGTGGGTGTTTCATGCAGTTGTTGCCCGAGGAAGATTCTCTCTGCCTGCTCCATCAATTCCCTATGATCGCCATGTATGACTTTATGCAGTAACTTTTTTAAATTTTGATAAGAAAAAGGAAGTCTGTCCAAACAAAATTACTAATCAAATTTCACTTATGCTTTTGTATTCCATCTATTGTGGGTGTTGCCTCCATGTGGATAGTGGGCTCCATGTCATGCTGTTGTTGCGACACCTTTGCTTATTGCATTTGAACTACTTCTCTGTATATATCTCGAGAGCATATATGGTAAGAAAGAAAAACTCCACAATCCTTTGTGATATGATTCCTACAAGTTTTCTGTTTCTCGGTTTTATGCTACTAATTCATGGTGCGTCTAGGTCCCTATTAGTTTGTTAACCAGAATTGCCCTTTACTTACTCTTCTTTTCTTGTGTTTTTCTGCAGTCTACCATTCAGCAGCTGTGAATTTGAAATTTGTCTTTCTTCCCTTGTTAGCATTTGAAATAATTATTCTCATTGACAATTTCAGGTACTATGCTGACATGTTTTTTGTGATTTTGACTAATTTGTTTGATTGCTTTACAATGAAAAAACAATCTAGTGGTTCTTGTAGTGCTTGAATTCTTAAAAGAATCTCCAAAATGCCGTTCCTCTTAGAACCTAGATTTTGTTTATAGCTTTTCATTGAAATATTTATGTGTACAGATAAGCATCCATTTCTAAAGATATTTTAGAAAATCATACCATAAAGGCTTCAGAAGTGAACTATTTATCTTCTGATAGGGTTAGTGTTAACATTGCTTGCGCCTCCAAGTAGAACTATGTCATTTGTTCAACATATTGGTCACTTCTAATATTTCTTGCCTTTTAGTCCCTTTTCTGCAATATTAGCTGTTAAATCTTTGTGCATGACCTGCGTATGGAAAATAATGAAAATAAGGATAACCAATAATGGAATGGAAATAGTAATACACTCGCTTATATTTACTTATAAAAAAATCATGGGATTTGGATGATACATTCACCTATCGTCTATATCCGTGTCTTACTGATGGATAAATAACTTTTAACATTTGGAGCAGAATGTGTAAGGCATTATTGCCTGGAGATGAAGAAAGCATGAATGATGAGTTAATATGGGAAACACTTCCGGTAAGTTCATTTATTTGTCCTTGGTGATATAGTAATAGTATAGTTTAGGTTTTCATAGCTGAATTTGTACTTCTCTGATTTTCAATTTCTTGATTTTGTGAATTCATCTTATAATTTGATTTGTTCTAGTGTAAGATATGTATCCTGGTCGACCAATAGTTTAAATCATTTGAGATGTGTCTGTACTCCTAGGCATAGTAATCCAACCTATGTTTTAATCCCTTTAGTATCAATCTGAAGCATATAGAACTAAGATCTTTATAACATGAAGTCTCGTGAGATTGAAAGTGTTTTTTGTGAAAAAATTATCTAGCTAAGATTAACAAAATGCATAACTGACCAGTAACTGCATTGCTATTTTCCCTGCTTGTTGACGCCTAAAAGTGTTAGGGGTTGCTCTCAACTATGAGAGTGCATTATTCATCACTTAGTTACAAGGATCAGAAATGAAGAAGCTAAGATAGTGGAGTTTTAATTTAATAAATACAGGAATAACATACCTTTGATCTGTTTCTCTGATCCAATAATGATCATATAACTTATAGAAGTTAAATAAGAAGGCGGTTAATAGTAAAAAATAAGGCCTTCAATAGTTATCGACACTTAATAAGTGATCGGAAGATTTGTATACCTTAGTTTGTTAATCCTTCACAAAAAGTGGGCATACTATCCTCTTCTGTTCATTGCAAAAAATACTCGACTTCTTTCTTTTGAAGAAAAATATTCCCTCCAGTAGTTCAAACTATAAACTAATTCTGTTCAAAGAGCTTTCCTGTGAGCTAGTTAAATTTGGTCACACTATCTGAGTTGGAGGACTGTTATCAATGACTGCATATTGTAATTGATCTGGGTGTGGTTGAATGATTTTATGGTGTGTCATTGCAAAGTTTCATGGTTTGAAACAAGTAACTTAGTACTACTTATCAAAAAGAAAAATAAATAGATACCTATTGGAAAATCATTTGGTTATGGCTGTTAAACCGTTGTTCTTGTTTTTTAATAATGTGGAGAATATAGAAGATGGCTTTACTAAATGACGATCTTATGCTTACTAGCATTTTTGGGTGGCAATCTCCATGGTCTTCTTTGTTGCTGCCACATTGTTCACCCTTCTCAAGTTGTGTGGTATGTACCTCTGTCTCTCTGTGGATTTTATTTATTCATTTTTGTTGGTTTGAAGCGTACAGCCCAAAGCATCTCCACTTCATGTTCTTTCCTTGACCTAGAGATCATCTATTCTTTGACGATTGGGACTAAGATATACAGATGTACAATTGGATTCCTGGAAGTTTTATGCATTCATTTTGACTAAGAGTGGATGAATTATGTGTGTTTACCTTGAGTTACAGGATTACATTTTAACATGTCCTTAGTCATGTTTAGAGGGAAAGCAGGGGCTTGCAAAATAAACAAGTCGTATTTTTTGTGGTTGATTGCCAGTTTTTTCTAGAAGCTCATGTCAATTCCTCATTTACTCTGTTTAATTTTAAAGTAAATGTCATCAGAAAAATAGAGTAAATGAAGAAACTGAAAGAAACCCAAACACAGGCCAAGCTCACTCTGAAAGTGAAGTAACAAAAGAAAGTGAATGAGGCACCCATAATTTTTTAGCAGAATGGTACAAAATCTTGTCAATGTTTAGTTGCTGAATTATCAAGACATCTTAAACACTTTTTTAAGGAGATGCCTGAAGTAAGGTAAATATTTGAGGTCCACTTTTAATCGTTAGGGAGACACTATAATTTTCAGAGTTGTTACTATTGAACCCAATGTTCTTTCCATAAATGATATTTACGCTGACAGACCAATTACCAAGATGCGTCAATCATTCTTGCTCCATTGCCTAGGCCTTCATGGGTTTACATTTCCGAGAAGCATATCTGGAGTACCTACTTTTAAGTGTATGACGTGATTAGGGATGCCAGGGAATCTTAAGTTGTCCAAGAGTTCTGTTGGATACAACAAATCTTCATCATCAGTGTCATGATTGCTTTACATACATTGCCTGAGCTAAAATATGTTCTTCCTTCACCTGGTATTGCTTTCATAGTTGTGTCATTCAACTCATGCACCATTTCATTTTTGGCTTTAGTATTGCTCTTTCTTTCAAATATGCTGGGTCATTGTATGGATAAAATTCCTCAACAAATGATCCGATTGGATCATTGAATGATTTGATGCATATATCAGTAGGCAATTTAACAAACTCCCTGTAACATTAAGCAAAGTGTAACCCTCTGTTACATATTGCTGATTGATATCTTGATATTTTAGACGCTCGTTTTAGTTCATGATTTTCATTTAATTATGGCCAGTAATGCTCTTGAATCCACGAGGTATTTCTTGCATCATTTAGAAATTAGAACATATCCTACTGATATCTGGATACTGAATAGCAGAAGTATCCTCTACGAAAAGCAAAGCATTAATAATGATCAGCGTTTTAGAACGGCGTGCTTTTTATGCGATAACTTTTAGGTCTGACAGAATGTGCCCTAAAGATATCTCTGGATATTCGCTGTCTATGACCATTTCATTGGTTGATGAAATATGAAAATGGAATAGAGGAACTGGAAGACCCTATCATTCGTGTTCCTTCGAGGGCAGTTCTATATCAAGCCTAAATGTTATCCAACATTTTGACTGTTTTATTTATAGTATGCAAGTCTTTTGCTACCTGTCCCTGTCTCTAATACCTATACCTATGCTAACACTATTTCTTTGTTCTAGGAGATGTCGGCGCTCTGGGCTGGTGGGATTTGTTTATAAATTTTGGGTAACTCCTGTTTGTGATGCTCTTAGTCATCCTCCTTCTGATTGGTTGTTTCAGCTAGAACTAACAAAGATCAACATCTGTTTTGGCAGTATTGCTGAGTGCTTTGCATTTCTTGTTTGTACTAAGTGGTCAAATCCAACAATTCATAGAAGTTCTGATGCACGTGGAGCTAGTTCTTCATCTACTACTATCAGACAGCTTGACTGGAATAGTGGCTTAGTGGTTTCCTCAGAGGAAGAACCCCATAGTAGAATATGTGGGCTGCAAGACCTCGGCGGTCACATAATGAAAATTCCAATTATACTTTTCCAAGTCCTCCTCTGCATGCGCCTGGAGGTAAGTTACTCTATGATATAATTATGGCCTTGCTACTGGACAGAGGAGATGCTTCCGATGTGTTTCTAACAATTCATGCTTCTGAATTTCAGGGAACACCTGCTGGTGCAAGACACATTTCTCTTCCAGTTATATTCTTACCTATATTCCTATTGCAAGGAGCTGGCGTCTTGTTTGCTACATTAAGATTTGTTGAGAAAACTGTTCTTTTATTGCGAAGTGGAGCTGTTGTGGGACAATACCATGTGATTTCTTCAAGAGTACGTGACTGCTTTGCATTTATGCATCATGGTTCCAGGTAAAATCACAAGGAATTAACAAGAGACGGATAAATTATTAAAGGTTTCGTTTCGGTAAAACATGATATACAAAATGAAGGATCATAAAATTATGGGATAACACGATGACTCTTAACTGTTACATAAAATAGTGATTCTTGAAACTGCAATTAAGTGATGGTTGGTATGTATTGGTATTTTCAATAAGCAGGCTACTTGGTTGGTGGTCCATTGATGAATCAAGTCGAGAGGAACAAGCTCGACTATACCATGATGGATTTCCTGGGTAAGAATGGTTTATTCTTCTCCTCTGTCTGAGTTCTTTGCATTGTATTTCATTCCTATGAAGAAAGGATAATGTTAATGTAAATGTAAATGCACCAACCTCGCTAGAGATGGAAACATGAAAAGAACATTGATGAGTGCACAATGGTTTTCTTTGATCCATTACTTTCACATTGTTCACTAATTCAATAAAAGGTTTCAATTGATTTATCAATCTAGACAACACAAAGCATCATTAAAGATTAAATATGAAACAACAGAAAAAATTGACTTAAGAACACAAAAACTCCACAGCCTTCTTTTTTATGGTCTAAAACTTCTGATAAATGGATGACGACTGCAGACTGTGGACTAACAACAATTGACTTAATAACAAAAATAATAAGTGACCATATTACACGACTCGATAGCTGGTAAAATTTCCTCCCAACACAATTCCAAATTCAAGAATTCTATTTACCACCTCCCTGATATTTATGAGTTCAAGAACTCTTCTCCTCTTCTGGCTCTGGGAAACATTTAAGATCAAGAGTAGCTCGGCCTGAACAATATTTCTTGTCACTTTGTCCAATTGTAGCTTGATTGCCAGCTACTACTCCAAGTCTCCAACCTGTGTTTATCTAACGGTATTTCTGAGCCGGGGTGCATGCTCTTATAAATTAATATTCATTGTTTCTCTCTTATCCAATGCTTGTGATTCTTTATGGAGATCTTCAAATGCCTCAAAGACATTTGATTTGCCCATATCGGCATGATCGTGCTGGCGATCCTTTAGTTTCAATTCAAGAAATTTATCAATTAGTTTTTCTGTACGTGTGGTCTGTGGAGCCATAGGACCACAATTTCCACTTTGTGAAAGAGTATAACACGACTTCTACTCCGGTACGAGTTGAAATCTCATTCGCTTTCTTGAACAAGTTTTTTTCTTTCTCGCAGAAGTAATAGTGCGTGCATCCTTTGACTCAAATAAACTTCATTTCAATCTTTTGCCTACCCCTCCTAATCCTCTTTTCCATCACAAAATCAAATAATTAAATAAGAAAATAAGATGTTTTAGCTGATTAAGTTGAGCAATTTTGAGAGGAACTTTTTTGTAGTTTATAGTAGATGCCGCAAGTCTATTTGTCATGTGTATTGTCATGCTAAATTGATGTTTTCATATGTGAGTCTATTTGCCACTTGTATTGTCACGTTTATTTTATTTTTCATATTATGTGAATCTAGTAGGAGATTACCATGAATCCCAACAAAAATTGTCTTATTATTCATTTCACTGCAATTGCGAAGTAATATAGACAAATTGAATCGGCTCATTTGGACATGCCATATGAACTCATTATTTGAAATTAAATCATTTAAAATTAAAGTTTTGTTTGGACATGCAATTTGAATTTTTTAAATTGTATTTTTTCTTTTAAACATGAAAACCCCACAAGTTGTGAAAATTATCAAAAATTTTCCAATTCTTGTACAATCTTACCAAATGAGCACATCATAGCTCATAAACAAGATACCGAATTATGCTAAGGCGCCGCGTTGATAAATCACTTATTTTCATGATCTTTTTATAAATAATTGTTTGTGATTACAAACTTCCAAATACACATAATCTTATAAACATCCATTAGTCAACAATAGTAGTAATTAATCATTCTTTAATACAATCTTTTCATATGGTATGTACAATCTCTTCACGCCGAACAAGAATTTTTTCTGCAAAATTTCAAATGATGGGTCATATATTTACAAAATCTGAACTTATGGGTCAAGTTTTACATTTAAAATTTTTGGAAATCATGATTTGGATCCCAACTCATTTTTTTTGGGGAGAATTTGGGATTTGATCCCAAATTGCATGTCCAAATGCTAATGTGAAATCATGATTTCATATCGCATGTCCAAACGCAAGCTAAAGACAAATGAAAAATAACAATGATTTTAATTTATTACATATGTAATATTAATTCGAAAGGGGAGCCTTGGAGCTCCGATAAAGTTGTTTCCATGTGACTTATAGGTCTCGAGTTCGAGCCATGAAAGCATCCACTAATGCTTGCATTAGGGTAGGTTATCTACATCACACCCCTTGGGGTGCAACCCTCCCTCAAATCTTGCTAATGCGGGATGTTTATGCATTGAATTTAATGTTTTCATATTATGAGTTTGTTTGTCACGTGTATTATCACGTTTATTTTTAGTGTTTCCATATTATGTGAATCTAGTACAAAATTACCATGAGTCCCAACAAAAATTATCTTCTTATTTATTCCATTGCAATTGCAAAGTAATAAAGTCGAATTGAATCCAAATACAAATAAAATAACAATGCTTTTAATTGTTTATTAATATAATGTTAATTCGGAAGGGGAACTTTGAAGCACCGATTAAGCTGTCTTTGTGTGACTTATAAGTCTCATGTTTGAGCTGTGGAAACAACCACTAATGCTTGTATTAGGGTAGGTTATCTAAGTTGTACCCCTTGGGGTGTGGCCCTTCCCCGATCCCTGCTAATGCGGGATGCTTGTGCAACATACAGTTAATTCTATGGTATGAATGAAAAGAAAACATGTCAAAGAGCTAGTTTTATTTTTCATTTACATGTCCTAATGTGATTCAAGAAAAAAATCTCTACATTACCAGCTCAGTAAAACCTTATAAGATGATTTTACACCTCTAATTAGTTACATTTATGTTTACTTTTTAACCTTCATGTGCTTAATCGAAGTTGTTGAACGAATTACTTCCCTTTTGTGGCATCATCTTATCACTTTCAATGTTATTTTCAAGATTTTCTTCAAGTAATATCGACAATTGTATACCGAGTAACATTTAATTCACATAGTGCATACATTACAACTCATATAATATTGTGCTTCCTAAAGTACACTTAGACCTATAATTAAATTATTCCATAAAAATATACATATACCTTTTATATATTCCATCCGAAATACACAAGGTATGGTTTGGGCTTGGGACTTTCATGTTGGAGGTCTCAAGTTCGGAACCCCTTGCCAGCTAAAGCAAGAGGTTTGCCTTATGGGTTGAGCTAGTCGCACCGGGCTTGCTTAGTGTGGGTTACCTCTCCTATGTGGTTTGTGAACTATTGCATAGAAGAGGGGGTTTTACCCTGTGCTCACCCAAAGGGTAGCGGCTGCGGGTTTCCCTTGTCATAAAAAAATAAAAAAAAATTCTTAGATTGGCAACGCCTGATGGCTTAACCAATTTTTAGTTTTTATTCTCTAATCTTTGCTAAACACCGATAAGATCAGTCCTAACTTTCAATTGCATCATTAAGGATTACTGCGATGATTTTTAAATTATCATTACCTGAGCCAAGGGTCTATCAGGTACATCCTCTCTATCTTTACAAGGTAGGGGTAAGATTGCATACACATCTCCCTTCCCGGATCCCACTTCTGGAATTACACGGTGCATATTGTTGTTGTTGAAGAAAGGATAAATTTGTTTTTTTTTACTGTAACAACCTATTAATGTAGCGAACAATTTCTATACAAGTGGTAAACAAAACTGTAGAACATATACAAGAAATATGGTTCTCTATAAAATAATAGCATATCATTTATGCTGATGAGAACCTCATGGTGCTCCAGATTTTACTAAAATCGTTCAAAGTTGTCTTGTCCTTCCTTTCCAAAGTCGCCAATAAAAGCCAAATAACTACCTCATAAGTGCTGCATGTTCTTTTTCTTCCCAGCTGAACATTACATCATTTGCCGTAGGTGGCTTTGACCACTTACCAATAAATTTAGTGTTATCCTCCATACTTACTATGCAACAAGTTCCAACTAATCTAGATGTTTCTTCTGAGAGGTTGTCTCACGACCCATTCTCTAAACAAAGCCTTGACCGGCATCCGGTGCCTTACTTCACCGAGCGGACTAGCTTGACTGTTCTTGCCTGTACCTTCATATCACATACCCCATATGTGTATAAAAATAAATGACTTAAGTCTTTGTTAGAAACTTCAATACAAACAATTCCTAAAATCATAGAAATAACGTTTGAAATCTATAAATAGTGAAATGTACTTGAAATAATCCCAAGTAACATGATCAACCATAATCCAACTAAAAACACATCTATGAAGCCTCTACTGGAGTGCTAAGAGGAATGCACAGGACACAGATTTCCTGGCTAATCCCCAAAACAAATGTTGGAGAAATGAATGAAATTGTCCAACTGAAAAGAAGAAATCCGCGGTCAAGGACGGAGCTCACCAAATCAACTTCTGGAATAAAGCAACCTAGCTTGTAGTCTGCTCGTCTATGAACTTGCATATACATTGACATAGGTCAATGTAGGTTCCACAAAGAGAACGTCAGTACACCAGTAGCGGTACTCAATGAGTCTCAACATTCCCCTCACTAAAGTCAGAACGAGACCTTGATAAAAACATACGGGTAAGGTTTTTAAGGAACTTCGTCCTTTTCAATCGAAATTCAATTAAGGAAATACAAAAAATGGGGCAGTGATTTGTATATAACTTTGTATGACTTTGCTCTTCTATTTTGTATTTCCTTCCTTTCCTTTTCTATTTTTATTTATTTATTTATTTATCATTGCTTCCCTTGAATTCCGTGTTCTATAACGACGAAATATAACATTCGGGCATTTTAGGTGGTTTTCCGTTTATCAGTGGAACTCTACCAAAGCTAAAAAAGAAATCAAGTTTGCTTATCCCTTCATTGTTTTCCTTCTTCACTCTTGTGAAAGATACTTTATGATGAATTATGGTTTGTTTCCTCTCTTATCCCTTCATTTTAATTTTTTTTCCTTCTAAAAAAACCATCTTCTTTGAGTTGAAAGAATAAACCAGCTTCATGGATTAGCTAAATAGGGCTCCAGGATGGGTGTTTAAATAGGGATCCAGGATGGGTGTTCAATAGGTTTCTATATGAAATGTTGGCCAATGGTAAAAGAGATTTATGAAGGCCATAATCATTTCCATTGTACTTTCTAGGGGTTTTTGAAGAAGCTTCAATGCTACCATATTTTGTATTAACACGAAAAAGGGGAAAAAGTGGAACTATGAGTTAAAGAATTCTGGCTTTCAACTAGTTAGATTGCTAAGCTGTTATAACAGAAAGATCGAGAAGGGTGATCGACCAATTGGCAGCAGACAAACAAATGAGCTTTATAAACAACAACATACCCAGTATAATCCTACATGTGGAGTCTGGGGAGGGCAAGATATATGCGCACCTTACCTCTAACCTTTGTGGGGGTAGAGAGGCTATTTCCAATAGACCCTCTGCTCAAAAAGAGAAGTTATTCGTAGAAAGGCAGCAAGAGAAAAGATAATGACAACATTCCCAGTATAGTCCAACAAAATGGAGCGTGGGGAGGGTAGCAAGAAACAAATGACGTCAAAACATCAAGATATTGGGCAAATCAAAGCAGCAGATAGCAAAAACGCACATTGAAGAATATGAAACTATGCGATTACTAGATGCTACTAGTAATAAGGAGGAGAGGATATGAGGTTAGTCCCTGCCTCTCCCACTTAACAGGTGGCTACACTCGGTTATCTACTAACCTTGTACCCTAATCTTTGTCCTCCATACCTTATTATCTAGGGTTCTGTCTTCAGTAAGCTGAAGAAGTGTCATTTCCAGTCTAATCACCTTAATCACCTCCCCCGGTTCTTTTTTGGTATACCTCTACCTCTCCTAACTCCTGCTGCAATCAACCTCTCACACCTTCTAAATGCCGCGTACCTCCTCTTTACATGCCCAAACCATCTGAACCTCGCTTTCCTCATCTTGTCTGCCACGGATGCCGCACCGAGCCAGTTAAAAAGCACACACTTCTGCGCTTTTAGTGAGAAGCGAGGCGGGACGCAGCCCTTGCGCTTTTCTACCCTGAAGTGAGGCATGAGTGAAGAAGTGCACACTTTTACGATTGAAGCGAGAAGTGAGACAGTCCAGAAAAGCGAGCTTTATTCATCTGCTCAAGTTTTAAAATTAAATTGCTGCGACTAGTTTTTTCTTTAAAAAAAATACTTCCGCTACTTCTCTTTTCTTTTAGTTTGTCTCCTGCAAATTCTCTTCCTATGCTTTCTCTGTTGCTACTCAACTAAACTGCTGGGGTTGGACTACTCTGTTTTCACTCTTCTTATCTATGTTCTTCTCATGTTTGTATTCTCTGTTATGCCTTTTTTATCTGATTTGTAATTTTTTTTCTTTGTTCTTCTCTGTTTTGCTCGATTCTCACTTCCACATCCATCTCATACGTCACGTCACTGAACTTGCACTCTAGGTACTATGTTTTAGTCCTGCTACAAATGACCTATATAAGGAGGAAGAAAAAATATGAATCCAGTGATAATTGCAAATGGATGCCTTGTCGCAGGAAGAGAAAAAATAAAATGCGTTAATCGTTTAGTTCTGTTTTGTTTCAGTATTTTTTTTCTTTTAAATACCATAACCAACCAAATATTGTTTGTTTCTCAAATCTAACACCACATCAACCAAATATAAAACACTGCCTATTTATTCGTTGTGAATCTGTTTTTCGTTCTGTCTGATTTTTAAATTTTTTTTTCTTGAACACTCCTACTCATTGAATTGCTGTTCATTCAGTTGTTGTAGTTCATCAATGTTATCCAGAGCTTATGGTAGCAGTAACAACCCTTGCTTTATTTTTTTCATGAGCAATTGCTAGACTGTGTATCTCATCCTTTCATCATCACCAACCTATTCTTGATAAATTGGGGGTGAACTTGGCCGAATGAAGACTGCTATTACTTCTGTGGATTATGAGATTTTATTTCATTATTGTAACTACTTATTGTTTTGCAGGTATAGTACTTTTTGTGGTTATCCACCTGAAATAGTTAAGAAATTGCCCAAGAAGGATCTTGCTGAGGAGGTAAGCTTATCGTACATTTTTACCATAGTGCTTTTCATTATACATGCCACAAAAATTTGATATCGTGTTCATACCGGTAGTGGTTGATAAGTTGCTTTCTAATCATATAATGCATTAAGCTCTTGATATTAACTTTTTTACCACACTTTTGTGGATCTATCTCTTACTGCTCATTCTATATTTCTTTTATATTGTCTTTTGATTGATAGGTTTGGAGACTTCAAGCAGCTCTGGGTGAGCAAGCAGAAATCACTAAACTGAGCCAGCAGGAATATGAAAGACTTCAAAATGTAAACTTCTTAATTTCACTTGGGCTTTCTCAACTCTGCAGGAGATAAGATCTTTCATCTGTTTCCAGTATATTGCATGACTGTTGCATGGACTACTCTTTTTTGAAAAGATACTTACACTTTCTACTTAATTATTACTATTACCCACTTGTGGGATTATACTAGGTATGTAGTTGTCGTTGGCTGTGACATCTACTTGTGGTAGGGGTAAGGTATGCATACATCCCGCACTCCCCAAGCACCACTTGTGGGAATATACTGGCGTGTTGTTGTACTGGCTGTGTCATCTTTTTCTGCCCTTTGCATGAAATGCTACTTGTTAGCAGGCATATCAAAATCCTTAAGTTGTGAACAGCTACCACACTCAGTCCCGAGCCAGTTGGTGTGATGCTTAAAGTTTTACTTGAAAAAGAACCATAATCCTTGAGCTGTACGTCATCAACATTTTTTCAGTTTATCTTTGACAGTTCAATTCCAGGAGCTCGTGTCTTATCGAAACATCTCAGAGAACATATTACATTTCATGTCTGGTAATCTAAATGAATATATATAAATTAATGTAATACCATGATTTAGTTAACTGGTCTAGTTTGAGATATGAGTGTACTTGTGTGATTTCATACCATCTAATTTTTTTGATAACTCGAACTCTTTCACTGGATTTGTTGTTGTCGAACTGTGTCACTTTCTTCTGTACAAAATGTTACATTTGTTTGTGTGAGGAGATTCTTGTATAGCTGATCACATTAACTTAAATCAATTTTGATGCTGTTCAGGAAAAAGTTCTATGTAGGGTTTGCTTTGAAAGAGAGATTAGTACAGTGCTACTCCCTTGCAGGCATCGCGTCCTTTGCAGGTATTTTGCTCTACCATTATGGGGCCTAGCATATTAACTACTTGCCAATCATACAAATGTTCATTCTTATCTCATGTGGTGTAGTTCCTGCTGTGAGAAATGCGACAAATGCCCCATCTGCCGTGTCTGTATCGAGGAGCGCTTGCCTGTATATGATGTCTAAGTTAAATCCATCAAGCTTCTGCCTTCTTAAATGTCAAATATGATACTTGGAAATGCAGTTCACCGAATTTTGTGCAGTTACTTTGCTTAGACTGAACTAACGTAATTAGGTAGGACACATTTTCAGATTGCAGTTGCTCTTCCAGTAACTGTCATCTTTTGTAAATATGTGTCCTTTATACTGCAGTAAGTTGTATATATTATCTACTTTTCTCGTTTTCTTTTAAAAAATAGTTCTCTAGTACTTTATTTTCCAAACCTTTTTGTGTTATTCAGTAATCAGAAAATTTGAAGTGATATTCAATATTGAAGTTGTGATGCGGCCTTTTTGGTGAAAACTGAAAACTATGTCCAAGACTAGTTACTTTAGGAAGAAACTTTTTCCAAATATGACTAGTGATGCGGCCTTTTTGGTGAAAACTGAAAACTATGTCCAAGACTAGTTACTTAAGGAAGAAACTTTGTCCAAATATGACTACTAAATCGACTGATTATAGAAATGAATAAAAACAATTAAGCTTTTGCCCAAATTAGAGGCTCAATAGGATAAGAAGCAGTAACTAAAAGATGCCCAAAAGATACTTCAGAAGTTTTAAATAATTTGTGCAACCCATGTATGCAGAAAAACTACTTGCTAACTGTTCCGTGCTGACTACAGACATTCTAGCACATTTCACCACTATCAATGGCCATATGCCATAATGTACTCTTCAAAAAATATCAATGGATATGTGTCATATTCTTTAAAAATTGTGTTTTTTTTGGAGAATTTTGTGACATTGAAAGTGAAGAGTCGCGAACTTAGGTCATATATATAAAAAACAACAGAAATGTACTAATCTTTATTACATATGGGAGGGGAAAAGAAGAAGGAAATGGTACGATGATCAAATTTTTAATTGTGTAGATAAAAAATTTACCAAGTAAGCTAATCCTCAATTATTGAAAAAACAACTAGTCCTCAATAGTTTATAGTGCTCCAATTAAGTCAAAGTTAAAGTTCTTTTTTTTTCCCCCAAAAAATATGTGAATGGTCACCAAAATAATATTAATAATGAAATCTTCAAAATATTTTGTAATATCCTAAAGTTGAAAAAATTGTCATATAAATTGAAGCAAAGAGGCAAAATATTTCTTTGTTCGCCAAAGCAAATATACAGTCTTTTTTGTACTAATAAGATGCAAAATTGATTTGCACGAAGCCTATTTTGAAGGTTAGAGAAAATCAGAAAATTTTAAGAAAAAAAACTAGGGTTCCAAAAATAAACATTTCTGTATGAATTCTATCGTGTTTTTATATTCATAAGCCTTTCTATTTTCTCCCTAATAATAAAGCAGGTAAAAAGGTGTTTTTATGGGTCGGGAAAATCCAAACATGATAAACATCCTACTCCTTCTCTCCATTTTCTGCTTAGGTCGATTTGATAGAGAACTCTGCCCTCTAATATATAACCCAATTCGAAAATTTACATTATTTGTGCAAAAAGACAAGTCTTTTTTCCAGCTGCGAACCCTCCCGTTCTTCACCTAATTGGTTGCCTTGTTGTATCATTCTTGGATAGACCCAATTGTTCTTTTTTTTTTTTGTTTTGCCCTTTTGGTGATATATACCAAACACATTGGATCGAGACCCACTTTTTTTTTTTTTTTTTTGAAAAAATTACTAAAGATTTCATTTTTTCGATCCATCTACAGTGTTCGCGGGCAGATGTATCTTTGTTGAATTCAGGTGACTGTCTGATGCATATTATATATTCCTTTTTTTTTCTTTTCTTGCTGTTGATTCTTGAATTTAAGACGCTTCTGGGTATGTTGTTCTGTTTTGGTTCCATGCTTATTGGATTGAAATATTGTAATTAGATTCTTGGTTTTTCTACTTTTTTAAAAACCCAATTAACCCAAGCTTTTGTAAATTGGAGTACTTGTTTCCTGAACTTTTACGTGAGTGAAAATCTTCGTTGTCTTGATATTTATGGTCCTAGTAGTCCTGCTTCTGTTGTTACATTTCCGACTTTTTGTGCCAAGTACATATACCCTGGTGTTATTTATTTGGTTTTGCTCCATTTATCCAACTGAGCTCTCTATAGTTTCCTGTCTCACTTTATGAGTTAATGCTTTCATTTCACAGGTTTAATTAGTTGTACAAGTTTCTGTATTTCCTCCTGGATGTGAGATGAAAAGCCAAATGTTTGTGTGTGTATGTTGAAAATAGGAGTTCTTTGAGTGATGTTGTAGTTTTTGCAGTAGCCGGAAATGAGCAGATCTGCATCATTTTTGGTGAGATCAGAAGCTGATTTAAAAGTAGATGAAAAATCTCTACAGCAATGGGTTGTTGGCTTCTGTATTATTAGGTTTGATCTTGAACAGGGACAGCTTATTGAAGAATGTTACCCAGCGGGCTGTCTAACGCATAATGAGGAGCTTGAAGTTGCCTTTAGCTCATTTCCGGATTCGGTTTCTCAGAATCATAACCGATCAAGCATCCATGACTGTATCTTTTTCTTCCGTGTCCGGAGGCAGGGGAATCCTCAAGTGGCACATCTGCCTTCATCCGAGATAGTGGAAGTAAATAATACACACGCATCCCAAATGACAGCCAGTGATAAGGTGCTAAAACAAAGGAGTAAAATTCAAACAGGGGCGAACTCAAGATATTTGTACGGGTTTGTGTTTAATAGACAGAGACACGATGAAAGGCTAAAACGGGGTGGTGAGCAAAAGTCCGTGGTAATTCTTTCTCACAACCCATTCTCTAGTGTCTTTCGACCTTTGCTGCAGATCATGGGCCCATTGTACTTTGACATTGGGAAGAAAGCCCTCAATTTCATTGCTTCTTATGTATCAATGTGGCCTGTTCCTGTACCTGGTCAGTTAATGGAGCTTCCAATTGGGAATGCTACTCTTAAAGTGAACTTGCCACCTGCCCATTGTATGCCTTTGGATTGTGGAGTACTTTTTGAAGAGTTGGCTTCTCCAATAGCCCCATTTCTTCCTTCCAGTCAATCAGTTCCACAAGGTCTTTTCCATGATGCAGATCTTTTTGGGACATTTAGGGGGCTTTTAATGCAGCTTTGGAAGTTATGGGAATTGTTACTTATTGGAGAACCCATTCTTATCATAGCGCCAACACCGCCTCAGTGCTGTGAAGCTGTTGCTGGTCTGGTTAGTCTGGTCGCTCCACTTCTGTGTAGCATTGATTTCAGGCCTTACTTTACTATTCATGATCCCGACTTTGCTCATTTAAACTTCCTTCAAGAAGGTGCTGCTTTTCCTCCAATGATTTTGGGTGTGACAAACCTCTTTTTCTTGAAATCCCTTCGAAGAATTCCACACGTCTTATCAGTTGGAAATCCTGTCATGAATGCAGCTCGACTTCCATTTTCTGCTAGAGCTTCAACCGGTAGAATTCCGGCTGGACCTGAAGGACTTAGTCTTCCCAATCTTTCCTTGAATAGGTTTACACCATCAAATTTTTTGAATGCTATGAAGTTGAGGAGAGATGGTCCACTCTGCCTGATGACTGAGCACAAAGAAGCCTTTTGGAGCAGTTATGCTCCAATTACAAAGCCAGACACTTCAATCTTGAATAGGCTAATTGATGCAGGTATGTCACCCAGGGTAGAGGAATCAATGTCAGTTGTTAATAATGACATACTTCGTCGGCACTTCTTAGAGCTGACAACCAACTTCTTGGCCCCATTCGGCCCGTATTATAGACCGACAACACCTTCTGAAGGATCTTCCCCATATGTTGATCCTCCTCCTCTACCCACATTTAATGTCGAGGACTTCCTCACTAGCTTGTCAGCAAGGGGTCCTGGAAAGTTTCTGTTGAAGAGGATGAAATCCAACTGGCTGGACCTTTACAGGTAAAGAATGGTCAGTTTTTTTTCTTGCATACTCTTCTTTGAATTTTTATAGGTTCTCTCTTCCACATTTACCAGCAAACTTTATACATGTAATTAACGGATTATTGCCTGGCTCAAAATGAAATGATAACTTGTACTTGTACAGACGGTTTCTGAAAGGGCACAACTTTTTGCCGTGGTTTCAACGAAAGCGTGCTGTTGCTGAACAAGAACAGTATAGGCTGTGGAGGCAAGCTAGAATGAGGGCTGACATACAACATTTTATATCTAGAATGTCTGAGTTGGAGATAGTTGATACTTTCAATGCAATTGAAAGGCATCTTCTTGGAGAATTACAGGCATGTGCTTTCCTAAACTTATAGTGACAGTTCCATTTTCTTCTCTGTGTATTCTGACTTTTGAGTAGTTCTTCACCTATGAGGAATGCACACAAAAATATTGAAATGCTCATACTGATTAGAAAATGAAACTAAGAAATTTGCTCATGAGTTAATAAATGTGATTGTGATGTGGTATTTGATCATTCTATCCTAAGTGACTGAAATATGTACTTATCACCCCCTCCCAGAAAAAGAAAAAAGTAGACTGATATTTCTAGTTTCTATGGAGAGGCAGAGATTCTTTATTCATCAGAGGCGGTAGAAAAAAGAGACTGATATAATCTTGCTTTTACTTACTGGGGGTTTGAAATTTTTGTGAATGAACAGTTGACAAGACACCTAGCTGGGACTGAAGGCTTTGCTACCATTGTTTTCTGACTTGTTTTTTTGCTGAATGATATTAGGCTGAAGCATCAGTTTCTGTATGAGTAAATTTAGAGATTTTATTCATGTTAAGATTTAATCATATGCATCTGTGAGAGCTTTCAGTTGTAACTTGTAGGCGGAGAAATAAGGGTTTTATCTATGATGGACGTGGTTGAGATTACCTTTATTTGATTTATGCAGATGAAACTCTATGTACATGGCAAGGAGCAACATGTCGATAGAAAATCCCATAATGAAACTGGTTACTAAACTAGGAGGAGAAACAACTCAGCTGTAAATACCAGTGTGTGACCTTGTTATTTCTTAAGGCTACTATATTATTTGATTGCCAGTGCAGAATATGTTCAAACATGACTTAAATTCTGTCGTAGCATCTTTCCCATTTTCCCATCTTGTACTATTCCACTAGAAGGGTGAAAGTGTGCATTTGGTTGATTGGTCTAAGGAAACAAATTTTGAAGCATTCAAACAGGGAAGGCCATATAACTCCAGTGAACAAGTTATCATGGCAGGCAACCCTATGTTGCTTGATGAAAATAGGGAGGGGTTTGACAAGGTGGAGTGGTAAGGTTGTTTCCTTTTATTCAGTAGGAGAGAAAAGAGGAGGGAAATTAAATGTGAGGGGGTTGGATACCTTTTCATGACACCTTTTCAACTCCTCCAAAATGTGATCTAAAGGAGAAGTATATCACAACATTTCACTTCCTCAGTTCCTTGCAACCACACCAACAACCAGAAAGGCCATCAATACTTGCCTTGGGAAATTAAACCATGCTGTACATCTATGCCTTATTTCGTTGCCACGTTCCTTTTTTTCTTTGGCCAATCTCCAATGATAGATTCACAATTACCATATTTCTTTTGCATATCTTGGAAAAGTATCAATTCTATTGAGAGAGAAATGACGTTATTTTGTAATATTATCTCAAAAAAGTATCAATTCTGTTGAGCTGAGATGGTATTGTCGATTATAGTTGTAACATGTTAAGAATTTTGGAAAATACTCACATATTATCCATCGTTTTTGGATTCATAGTCGCTCTTCTTAAATGAAGCGAAGGGCGACTATCATCCATTATTCATACTCACATGTTCCCCATTATTTTTGGATTCATATTCGCTGAAGATGGCTTTTGTCCAGTTCAATTTTTGCAACTTGAACTGCAAACTACACTTTTTATTGGCTTTGATCTATCTTAATTGGTTAGCAATGTGGCAGAGTTAATTATATTAAAAAATGCAACTGAATAATATGTAGGATAAGGACTTGATCGATATTATAGAGATTTTGAGCATGGGGTCTTTTTACTGTTTTTCAAATTTGAGGTGATCTAGTTTTCTGCTCCACATAACCTTCACGGGGCTAGTTATTACCACTCTCTTCGATGCTAATTAGTAATTGTGAATGACAATATATCTTTCTTGGTGGCAATGTTCTGCTGCAGCAGTCCCCCACTCTTGAAGCAGGTTCTGATGCCACTAGCAGCAAACTAAGGGAGGATCTTCAGGCAGTGTTTCACGTCCTCCCAAAGGACATGCAGCAGCTTATGCTAATGAACCCTGAGAGGGCAGCACTTGTACGAGATGATGAGCTTCCCTCTAAATCAACCAGATGACAAGAGCTTGTGAGGCTAAGATTTAATCAGACAGCTGAGTTTAGAGTTCTATGGTGCTGCTAGAAGATGTAGAATCAGTCATGTCGTCTTCTTCGCTGTAAATTCTTGCAGGAGCTGGACTTCTCAATGATCTTCTGCAAGGTCAGTTAAATCTTGCCTCAGAGTTCCATTTTGCATTCATGAGATAAATTGATTGCAAACATGATATTAATCTTTCCTCCAGATTACTTTGGCAAAGAACTATTATCTATTGAAGCTGTTCCGGTGTACTGAGATCACATTCTTCTTCTGAATTGGTATTTGAATTTTTCCAGAGAATTGATTCTTATATGATGTTTCGGGATGAATAGAAGTCTGTTTAACTTACTATTGAAAGGGAAAACGATTTCCAGATATATGAGAAACAAGTAATGAGCCCTTTTGTTGTAAAACTCCAGCTTTTTTCTATGTTATTCTCTCTCAATGATGGGGTCCCTCTTTGGTTTCTGTTTCCCCTCAAGGACATCAATGTCATATGGCGCATGATTAGACAAGTCATGCTGTAAATGGAATATCAGTGTTAGCATTTCGTTAGAACACAGGAAGAAGAACCTGTATAAAACATGTCAAAGGATGCTTTTACTTGGCTAAATTTGCTGCACATCACCCTCCCCTTTTCCTCTCATCTTGTTTCCTTGAAAATTGCAGCTTAGTTGATTTTCCTGTTAAAGCTCAACCATCTTTCTGCAGTTTCAAAGCTGCGATTTGCGACTATTGTTATATTCGATGTTGCTTTGGACAATCCAAGATTAGCCGCTCCCATGTCGGATCCTTAAAAAATGTACTACTTTTAGAGATCCACCGGGCATCTATTCACATTTTTTGAAGAGTCCAACTAACATAGGTTATATACTGGTTTTGAGAGTCGCTGATTCAGTTTTTCTATTGACCTTGTGCTCAGTTAGAGATTAGCAGTCACAGTTATCTTGCCCATTACAAATATGGCATGTCAGATATGAAAAAACATAAGACAGCACTGTTGCTGTGAACCTTTTAGGATTCAAAGGGTCCAAGAGGATCAAGATTTTTATAAACCTTATCCATTAAAAATAATTGGTGGATGATAGTTGATGAACGAGTCAATCCTTTTAATGACCATTTAAGTGTGAAATCAAGAATTCCATGTGATTTCATGTGTAAAAGACTGCTGGTAATGCGGTCCTTGTGACTTGTTTATAAATATCAAGGAGACAACTTAAATTATCAAAGAAAGTGAAATTATGGCTTGACAAAGACCCTTTGTTGTTTCAACAACACTAATGACTATAAAGTTCTTTACATCCACAAGATTTTGTCAGCCCAACTGAGGCCGGAGAGTATAATGTGTATGCATATTCTATCCCTATTTTGGAAGGTTGAGAAGTTGTTTTCAAAAGATTATCGGCTCAAGGCAAAACAATTCAAAGAAGTTCGAAAAAGAAAATGGAAAACAATAAAATTATGTCAAATAAATAGTAATAGAAATTAAAGAATAAAAACTCAAAAAAATAATACTATACTACTAATATAAACCTTACGAATAGGGCTTGAAGAGACGCAAAAATGGACTTTGTCATCTATCATTTTTCATTTATGTGTAATGATCAATGACTGACGTCGGATTTGTATAAGAAAAACATCTTTTCTCATTAATTTACCTTTATCTTTTTGGCCATGTATAAATATAAAATGTGACAGTTTCTAATTTAATATCTTGTGCTATAATCCAATGAATGATAAGATGGATGGACAATTATATAACATTAGATAAGATTTTTTAAAAAAAAATTACATCAGTCACGAGGGGCTTGCAGCATATATCAAGAACAAAATGAGAAAAAGATATAATTTGATCATATGTTGTGTCAACTTCAATATATATCT
Source organism: Solanum pinnatisectum (assembly GCA_035578085.1). Classification (NCBI taxonomy): domain Eukaryota; kingdom Viridiplantae; phylum Streptophyta; class Magnoliopsida; order Solanales; family Solanaceae; genus Solanum; species Solanum pinnatisectum. The sequence continues at coordinate 52,449,121 of CM069078.1, read as the reverse complement.
GTTCATATCATATGAAACTATAACGAGAAGTGTTATTACAAAAATAATAGACGAGATAGATTTAAAACCATCACTAACAATAGCTTAAAATTAATACACACCAAAAGCAAAGATTCATATAGTGATATTTTTTGTCCGTTAATTATAAGTTTTGAATCTTGTTAGTACGTTGATGTTGAAAGTATTGTTTTTTGAGGCGTACTTTGGTCTTATTTTAATATATTATTATAATTAACATTATCATTATAATCAACTCATATAAAAGTGATGCGTAATTATATTTATTATTATAAGTTTACAAGCTAACAACCATATATCTTTTCCGTATGAAAATGATGGAAGTGTGACATAGACTTAAGGTTAATATATACAATCATTCAAGACCCCATTGCATATTGAAATATCATAATTCAAATTATTTCCTTTTATGAAAATGAAACTGTGCATATTTATTTTTGTAATATCCAAATTCCAGACATAAACTTTTCTTTTTTATTTTTATTATAAAAATAGAAAAAAGACATAAACTAGACAACTCGTTGGCTCAAAACTCCTTTTTTATTTTATTTTATTCAATCTCTTTTTTATCCTTTTTCTTATGGCATTTTTGATTCTTTATCTTCTTATTGACAAGATGGGCATAGTTTTACATGAATTAGTGAAGGAGAAAAAGCCACGTAGGTACATGAATAAGAGGTTGAAAGACAAAAAGTGACAAATTTTGAAACAAATCATTACTCAAAATTCTTTCCCCACACCCTTGTGGTACTGTCTGAGCAACACTTTCTCAAGTAAACAGAATTACTATTGTATTGATTGGTGAAATAAAAATAATAATTCTAAATAAAATATTAATTATTTTAGTTTACATTTAATCCGTGCATAATATGGTTCGCTTCTTTATGAAATTTTTCTTTGACATCGCGAGTTCAAATTTTGTTATATTGTAAAGCCTTATGTTTTTATATGGAGGAAAATAAAATATTTATTACTCATCTTTTGAATTGTGCATAAACTATCTACTCTTTTTTAATGTCAAAATAATGACCATGTATAAGCAATTAATTTTTGTCCTTTCTTGATTTGTCAAAATGGACAAGTAATTAAGGATAACTAAAAAAGAAAAAGTGAACAAGTAATAAGGAACAGAGGGAGTACCTATTTAACCAAAAAGTTAAAGCAAATTGGCACGTGATTATCATTTTATCATACATTCATGCTCAATACATAATTAGAAGATTTTTGATTACTTGCAAAGTTGCAATTAATGTTTTAAATATTTTGACCCCAATCCCACTTCTTCCCACCCACCATTAACCTAATATTACTAAATAAAGTGCACAAGGTCAAAATACTACTAAATAAAGAAGGGATTACATAATATTAAAATTAATACCAATATTCTTATTTCTAATACATCCTAATTCGTAGGGTGTTTGGCTAGAACAATATTATTATCTCTAATATATCCTAACCCTTAAAGGCTCATTTGATTGAAACAAATTATCTCACAATTAATTATTTGAGAATCGTTATCTCATTTTCAATATAAAATAAAAATTATATTAAAATCTTAAAACAATTACTTTTAAATAAGCTATTCCACGATTTTATCTTAATCAAATATCAAATAAATTCATTCTAAAATTAATCATCATTTCTCCCTCCGAAGTCGTTAGTACTAGTCCTAGAATCACGAGGGCAAACAATGCGTGGCCCAAAATTGCTACAAGATTTTGTATGGAGCCTCTTATTGCCATTCACCCATTCAATCATTGCTACTACTAAGATGCCACTTTTTTTTTTTCATTTTAATGATGAAATAGATACCATTTTTTAAACTTTCATGTTTCTTTATTTGTTCCACCCTTTTAATCATTGTTTATTCCATAGTTTCCATTCCACTAACTAGGAAAGATTTTACTGCTGTATAAAAGTTGGTAATTTTCTACACTACCTTTCCTTATTTTCTTTCTTTTCCCTTTTCTGTTTGTTCTTTTGCCCACCTTTTTGTCAACTTATGTATATATGTGGAGATTAATTTCAATGTGTATAAGACCCCCATTATTATATTCATTTCCTTTTTTTTTAATATATAATATTTAGATTACTCTATACTCCTTCCGTTCCAAAATTCTATCACGTTTCATTTTTTTACTGTCAAATTACTTGAAATTTTGATTTTCAGATATTAATTTAATTTAGATTCAAAGATTGATCAAATTAATTCTCGAAATGGGTAGTATCTTTAAATATTTTCATTCATTGGACCTAGAATGTTTATAGTTTTACTTTTATCCTTAATAATCTGCTATATAAAATCTCTACTTTATTTCCTTTTATTATATTGACTCTTTAACTAAAGTGAAAAATTATTCTTGAAATACAATTGGCTTTTCACTTTTTGTAATTTTGTTTGCATGACTTTGTATGAATGTGACAAATCAGCCCATCTCTTCAACCTCACAAGTGGTCCTTCTCCATTAATACATTTGATACCCCCGCTTTCTTTTCTTCCCTACTTATTATTTTCTTTCTTTCTTTCATTCAAACTGAAAAAGAGAAATATTATTAGATGCAATTTTCCCCAAATTGAACTAAAAAATAAAACAAGAAGAAATTTAGAAATGTCACCTTCAGATTCATCTTCAGTAGTGTGGAGCAGAGAAGAAGAAAAAGCATTTGAGAATGCCATTGCTCTGCACTGGGTTGAAGATTCTGAACAGCAATGGGAGCAGTTTGCTTCTATGGTCCCCACAAAGACCATTGATGAGCTTAAGCAACATTACCAGCTACTTTTGGAAGATGTTGCAGCCATTGAAGCAGGCCAAGTTCCAATACCCAGTTACAAAGGAGAAGAAGCTTCTTCCTCTTCAACTAAAGAAGTTAATCTAGGATATCCTGGGTCAGTGGACGGACGGCGCTCCAATTGTGGTTATTCAAATGGATTTTCAGGTACGACCCATGACCCGATTGGGCATGGTGGAAAAGGGAATTCTAGGTCTGAACAAGAGAGACGAAAAGGCATACCATGGACTGAAGAAGAACATAGGTAATACTCAGCGAAAACAGTTTAAATCTAATGGTAATGAAACCTAATTTGGCCTAATTTTGATTTTTTTTTTTTTCATTTTGGTTTACAGGTTGTTTTTGCTAGGTTTAGACAAATTTGGGAAAGGAGATTGGAGAAGTATTTCAAGGAATTTTGTGATATCTCGAACACCAACACAAGTAGCTAGTCATGCCCAGAAATACTTTATTCGTTTGAATTCCATGAATAGAGATAGAAGAAGGTCAAGTATTCATGACATTACAAGTATCAATAATGGAGGAGACGTTTCAACTCATCAAGCTCCAATTACAGGCCAACAGGTGAATCCGAATCCATCAAATCCAGCTGCACTTGGACCCTCAGTCAAGCACAGAACCCAACCCAATATGCATAGTATGGGCATGTACGGTGCTCCGATTGGTCACCCCGTCGCTGCACCGCCAAGCCACCTTGCCTCAGCCGTCGGAACACCGGTTATGCTTCCTCATGGACACCATCCTCCTTATGTACTTCCACTTGCATATCCTATACCGCCACCGCCACCACCCATGCACCAGTAAATGAATGGTGCACATATAACTGGATTTTCTTCTTTCTAAATTTCAATAGAGTTAGTATATCATAAATGCTTTTGAGCTTTCTCTGAAAACTGAATTTTGAAAGGCTCATGGGTTGTTTTAAGTATCAAAATTCTCCCAATTGTTTTGTTTCTTATTGAGAAATTTGTAAATATTAGAGTTTAGTATGTTTGGATGTTTTAAGGGATGCTCAACTGCTCATCAATTCTTTTACATAAAGGTAATAAATATTAAGGGTCGAAAAGTATAAGTATTACTAGTAATTTTTTTTATACATAGAAGCAATTATGTATTTTGTAGAATGGTGATGAATTGATGATGAACACAAGTTTCAAAAATTTTCATTTTATTTTAAAATTATGTGTCCAATAAAACATAAAAGTAGTTAAAAGTTATATTTAAAAAGAGTTTCTAAGATTATAAAATTATTAAGAACAAAATAATAAACATTTGATACAAAAGTGCTCAGAATCCTTCAAAATTATACAATTTGATTTATAAACATTTATAGATCATTTTAATAAATCAAAAGATATTTATAAGCTAATTTAACCCACTTATAGAAAAGCCAAAGCAATTTTGTGGTTTTTCTTTCCAGTTTGGAGGACTCTTTAGCAGGGAAGAATAGAGGAATTGTCCTGAACGCAAAATCCACCAATAGGGAACAGTGGCACATGATTGTGGGGAAAAGAACAAATGAAGGTTATGTGGAGAAAAAGAAGAGAGAGGAACCTTCTCTTGGAAATCTATAATACAAAATACGTAATTTTAAAGTGAAAAAAAATTAAATACTGCAACTTAAATTTGAAGTGTTACTTTTCTATTATCCCAGATATTAGATTTTATTTCCCTAAAAGTAGAAAATTAGTACTACTCAAATCCCAATAATTGAGATTTTAAGACTAGGTTAAAATAACATATGGACCGACGACGTTTAGCATGTGAGGGTTGCTTTTTGTCACCTTTAGCTCTATTGCATTATAAAATTGGACATTCTATTTTATTTCTACATTTCAATTCCACCAACAGCAATGGCAACGACTCCAATGGTTGACAATTACATGAATGGACACAAGACATCCAACAAGGCAAGTTCTTTCAATCTGTACCACTAAATGCTGCTTCAGTTTTGTATTTTGTTAATTCACTGTCTTATTTTCTTACAATTTCACATCGATTACTTTTATTTCAAACAGAGGGTCTATCACTCTCCAACTCCATAAAAGTAGGGCAGATACGGTATTTGTTCATCCTACCATTCTCATACCCCCACTTTTGAGATTACACTGATATGTTTGTTGTTATTTGATTGCTGCAGGTTCTATTAAACCATAATCACTCATACGCACGTTGATGGATTAGAAATAGAACACTGCAAAATAACTACTATCCGAGTACGTCAAGGGAGAGATTTAGTTAAGAGGTACAATGACTAAACAAAACAAGAAAAATAGAAACAGTAGGGCAGGCTTACAAAACAACAACACAGTCTAAACCTAATGCCTGTAGCTTACAACGAGAATCAACATCAACAAGAAAAATTACAAGAGGACTTTGCACGCAGCTGCTTGGACAGTATGCGATACAACAGCCTCTTTCGTCCCCATCTCCACCATACTGGTAAACCAGTCCTGCGTCTTTTTTTACTCTGTTCTCCTGCATTACCAGCAAGGATACAGTTCAATACACTAGAAGTCCAATCCTCCACAACACAAATGCAGAATTTTGTGTCTAAAGGATTCTTTATAAAAAGTTAAACTGTCCTCGAATTCATTATTACAAGAAATGACCTATTCCCCACACCCAGACTGATGTACCCACTTCCTAGACAAGAAGATCAATTTTCAGCAGATATATTGTCCGAGCATAAAAAATTCATCAGCTAACATGCATAAAGTAAGAGGGCTGAAGCTGGTCTACTGGATCATCTTTTCACTGCCCAGGTGCAGGGAACTCAATTTGGGGTTGAATTTGATCTTTTATCATCATCAAAATTCAAAATATTTCTGATGTTAAATGGTCAGTCAGCTTCATATTTAGATCAATTTTTACCTCACTTGGCTTGCAGGGTGACAATAGTGTACAAGACGCTAGCTTCAATTCAGCCATAGAATATCACTTTTTAGGTAAGGTCTTGGAATCATTGTATATTTCTCAAAAGTTAGCTGAAACTTTTGACTAGTTGCACACTTCGTCAATTAGTTAACATGAATTGACAGGACCAATTTGAGAAAATCCACAAGGTTAAAAGAGAGAGCTAACCGTTATCATTCAAATTAGAGGCAAAAAGATAAAATAGGGACCTCATATATACGCCCCAAAGAAAATTCAAGAAACTCACTTGTGTCCTGAAAAGCATAGGATCCCCACTCCGAATGCAATTTAGTGAAGTTTGCCTCCAGTGTAGGCCAGAAGTTCATCTGAATCTTTAGAACATCCAAAACACTTCGCAGTCCAGCTTTGGAAGGTACAGTATTTTCTATGTCAATCGTTGGACTTTCACCAAGCAAGACCTAGAAAAGAAAGGACAACATAACACAACATCAGAAAAAACACTCAAACTTCTGCATACCCCAGGAGTTTGAAGGATAAAACTAGGGAACGAAAATGTTCAACAGTTTCCACGTCACCACCATTGAATCTGTTCTAGTCATAATAATAATGTAACAGGTTATCTGCAACCAAAACGAACTGAAAAAGATACTGGGTGGATAATCCCCCTAGTAGAGAAACGAGTAAGCTTTTATTTTTGACAAATACTTGAAAATTCAGTAATTGCACCAAGAAGGTGTGAATATGTACAGCAATAAGACTTTTGAGAACTAAAAAAGTTTGTTCTACCTTACTTAGCCAGGATTTCAAATATGCTTTTGATGCAGAGAGCAATTTGTTAGGAAAAACAAAACAAGAAATAGGTCAAAGCTACTAAAAATGATGACCATTAATATCAAGACACTAGTGCAGACCAAGAGCCTATACCCATTGCAATAGGCGCATAAGTGGCAGCAGTTGAAAAATTCATCACACTGGACTTAGTAGTGATAGTTATGATAGAAGTGAGGTAGGACTAGGGGAATAAAAGCTGTCTTGGTTGTTTTACTTGAATCTGTGATCTCCCATGTACTTGAAACTGGAGGTTTACATGCTGATAAAAACACTCTCCTGATGCTGCACGCTCTTTTGCCGTATTTCCAACTCTAAGTTTTGAAGGGAGACACTGAAGTTCTTTTTTTTCTTCCAACATTAAGTTATTTTACATGCCCTTTTCATCAGTTCATCCTAGTCCACCATCCATTCACTCTGCGTAAATTAGAGTTACCTTAATCACTGCTGTAGCTGATGATGAAATTGAGCGAAGATTGTAGCTGCAAAACATAGCCATTCAAACACAAGCAAACATATAAACCTCCAATTCTCTTTAATTTAAGAGCCAAGACGAAGGAACAAAGAGAAGATACAAACCCGCCTTCCAGAATAACAAGCAATTTTCCACCTGACAATGCACTCAACATCTGAGTCATTGATGCATAACCAGCAGGAGTTACCTGCAAAGACGATCCAAAAGGTAACACAAAGTAGCATAGGCAACATATAAGATGTAAAAATGAGTACATTATTAAACTAGTTGACACTAGAAAAATCCTTACATCACAGCAGCCAAGGGGATCACCCCTAGCAGCATCAAATCCTGCCGAAATGATAGTAAAGTCTGGATTAAAGTCCAAAGCTGCAACGTGGAAACAGAGAAGTTGATGAGGTCACTCTTGTTTTTTCCTACTTTCTAAAGAGAACTAGATAATTTCAAGGAGAGGTAAGAATAATCAACCACTAAGAAACAAGCTTTACATGCATAATGCACATAGCGCTGTTGAGCAATATAAGAAAAGAATTTGATGAACAAACAGAAGGTCAAGAATTTGATAAATAATTTTACTAATATACACCAAGATGGTATTTAATAGGAAGGTTCAATACAATACGCATATTGCTAAGCCACCAACAATCTAACCACCAATGCAGCATAGTATTTCCTCTCTTACACCAAAAGTACAATAATAAAAGTGAGGTTTGCATCACGTGATTGGGTCTTTCCAGACCTTCAAAAGCTCTTATTTTAGCTGAGAAAATGCATAGTGTTGCCATTTTCATGTAACATTCCTCACAAATCTAGTTTATTCATCCTCCTGCCTATGTGAGCTTTAATCACATTTCCGGTCTCAAACCCAAACAAGGGAGAAAGATTTCAGTACGTTGACAACCAATATAAACCTAGTAAATTCGCGGTGATCCTCACACTAAAAATATATTGGGACAATCTCACCAAGGCACATATTACATTCATATCCAATTGTGATGAAAAATGTGCATGGGTTTCATTTATCAATAAGTTCCAACATTTTATTTTGAAACGAAGGAAAACTAAAGGCATTCTGCACAAGTTCATTGTTCTTTCTTGGTGTCCATTTTCTGCAAGGACTTAGCTTTTGGCATCCCAGTCATAAACTATTGAAAAAGGAGCAGAACATGCCAACATTCCTCTGCAATCAGGGAGATATTACTTTGGCATATGCAAGAGATATATATAACCGCAGCTAAGATCTCCACTTAATCACTGCTTCCAAGTATCCTCACTTTATTTTTGTACAAGTTTATTCACTGCTTCATTTTAGTAAAGCTTTGTTTCTTTTTAAGTTCTTCACAGAGAAATAAAATACCTACCTATGGGAAGCACGACTTGCTCAAATGCAAAAATGTAGTCATTGTCACTCACTCCCCCACGGCTCCAAGGAATATTCACACAGTACCCTTCTGCACCCATAGAACCAACCTGTGGAAAAGGAAAATAAACTATGACATCCCAATGCATCTCAAATGAATGTAATTAGAAACAAAATTCATGAAAACCGTGATTTGTGGACGCCCTTTACATAGACAAAAATGAATTAAATCTCAACCTAACCAAACCACCAGTAAAGGTTAGTTTCATAATAAATGAGTACCTCATCTGCAGCTCCTGTACCAGGGTAGAATCTTCCACCCTCATGTCTGTGCAATGATATATACAAAACCTGCTCAGTAATAGAACCACAACATTCAGTTGTAAAGAACTTCTCCCAACCAAACAACAAATGAGCAGTGTTCGGGGAATTCGTTATAGCACACTCCGTGGTCCACGTATACACGTAATGTGATAAACAATCTCATTTTAGGATGTGTCAAATTGTTTGGAAATACAATTCTCCCAAGTAAATTCATATTAACTTTTATAATTCAAATACAAACCATGATATATATGTTTCACTTATCATTTAACTATGCAGGATTTTCAATACTTCAATTACCCCTTTCGTTAAAAAAAAAATGCGACAACAACAATGTACCCTATAAAATCCCACATGTGGGCACTGGGGAGGGTAGAGCGTACGCAGACCATATTTGTACCTCGTGGAAGTAGAGAATTTGTTTCTGAAAGACCCTTGGGTATACTGCTAATCCTGTATGGAAGGAGTAACAGGTACAATGTGCCAAACTTCCCCCAAGCCTATCTAGCAAGCAAGCAAGACAACACTTCACTACTAATCGTCAACCCTAATCCGCAACCTCCAAATCTTCCTAGCTGTACTGATCTACCAATCAGACTTACATGGTGAATGACTCTGTAGTAAACCGCCCCGGCATGAGTCCGAACTGGTTTTTGGAAATAAACGCACTCCTTACCCTCATCTCCACCACTTTCACCCAAACTTTCATAGTATGGCTTAACGGATGAACTCGCTCTGCCCGTGCACTTCCAAAATTCCATCGGGATCTCGTCTTGGCCCAGTCTCTCTTAGCCTACTCATCCTATAAATAGCACCCTTAACCTCAACCTCAACCTTTATACATCAGCAATACCCGTAGTACCACTGACTCTCAGAGTGCTCTAAACCACTTGGCACAATGTCTCTATCCCCGTCTTCATTCAAAATTTTATGGATCCGCCTAATGGATGCCTCTTCAACCAATACGTTGTCTTCCTAGTCTTAGACGCACTTCATTTGGTCTAGGTCTCGAGCACTCATCTCTCCGGCCTTAGGTAGCCTATACAAATTCTTATCCCCGACTTTGTCGTCGTTTTTGCTTTTGTTAAGAACATAAAGATAAATTTATTAGCCTATTTTTCTAATCAAAATATGTACATAACAAGGACAAAGACGGTATCAAAGGAATGTAAGGTGATCTTCAGTAGAGTTTGTTTAACTCTACAGCTATATACTGCAACATAAACATATCCTGAATCAGAAATAAACATAAGATGGTACAAAAGGCAAGACCGGGAGTTCCCCCTTCTTTTTTTTATAATAATTATGAGACTAGGATTTCCCTTATAATATGAAGATCCATCTCAGTGTTCTGCAGAAAGATTGATCATAACACAACACTTAGTTTAGCAATTCATTGCTTACTGATTTGCTTCTCTCAAATATTTCTTGTGTGCCATTCCCATGATGCACATCCTACAAGGTGTGAGAAAAGAAATCACAAATTAGGTCACAACTTTTGCATTTCTCATGTATTACATTAGTTAAATATCCCATGATAACAGAAATATCAAGCAATCAAGGATAAACATAGAGTGCTGGTAAATACCCAATCAACTATTAACACCTTCTTTGCACCAGCCGCCTGAGCTGCTGATGCAGCAATTGCTGCATTGTTGTGGAGACAGAAGCCCATGGCCTGTTTCACACCAGCATGGTGGCCAGGAGGACGAACCTGACTCAACATTTACGAAGAAAATATCAGGGTGGCTTGTCCTTCTTATATGGAATGCCTAATCAAATGCAAATTCTTACCAAAGCAAAACCATTTTTGACACGTCCAGAGTAAATTGCTGAAGCAAGGTCAGCACATAAACCTGCTGCAAGCCTGGCAGCACATGCTGAATGTTCATTTGCATATGTATCAGGTGTGAAATAACTGCCATTTTAAAAAGCTCTTGATCAAGATAAATACTAAAGGATTTCTATTACACGTGGGTAGTCCCAGTACAATAATGTCCTTAAACAAAATCAAAACCAATAAGAATGAAAAGCAAATGATACCGGATCGAAAAAAATGGAAAGTAAATAATCAATATTCTCAAACCTGGCATGCATACGCTTGGTGTTATCAACGGCTTCAATATTTTCCTCGGAGTGTACCTAAAAGGTCCAAATATATAAGAATTAATACATAAGAAAACTAAACAAAATTCTAGAAGTAAAGGATATCACCTCCTCTGTCTTTTTGTATATAATACTAGTAAAAATAGTTGGCCATCACTGTTGAAGGAAACCTGAGTTTTAGGAGTCCTTAATGATCAAATAAACCATAATTTTATCGTAGATGTCTTGGCTTTCCTTCACTTAAAAGGAAGATAGGACACTATTTTTTGTCGGTTAAAGGTAGATAGGGCACATAACCAACCTTTAGAATTGAAAAAAAAAGATAATCAGCTAGTCACCTCTGAACAGCAGCATCTAGAAAATTTGAGAAAATATGTGTGCAAAAGTCTAGCGTCTTCTCTGATTGCATTACCTATGGGTCTCAGAGAAGACACTAGTACAAAATTTCAAGTAATGATGTATACAGCACATAGCAGACCCAATAATCCACTAAACAACTAAAATTTGAGAGCAACTCACCATCTGGAGTTCTTCCCTTGTGATTTCTCTTGCAGGAATGGGATAGCACTTCCCCGGGAATATACCTTAACATGTCAATAAAACACGAAAGATTAGACAATCATTTTTCAACGAACAGACATCATAGATTTTAGACAGTATAAACCACTTAAATCTTCTACAACTTCACATAAAGTGTGGATGCCCATATCACAATACTAGGCTATACCACTGCAATGTTCTCTAAGGCCCGGAGATAAAGAGAATTGAAGAAAACCTGCTGTTGCAAGGCTAGCTGCAATGGTTCGAAGACGATCTGGTCTCTCAGGATGTGGATGAGACTTCATTACAACCTTTTCAATCAAAAGAGAACCCATAAATAATATCTTCATCAATAACAGGAAACTGGCATTCAATAACTAATATCCAAAACAAAATGCAAGAACAATTCAATTCTTTTTTTTAATTTTGTTCATTGTTACGACTAGAGAAGGCACAAGGACAATCAATAAAAGACTAACACAGAAGATAATAAATTGAAGAAATACCATACTTCTGTGTGAAGCAACATCCTCTCGTCAAACCCTACAGCAGTGGAGGATGATAAAGAACTTTGCTTGCATGAATCTACAGTAGAAGAAAAATCAATATACTAGTTATGCCAAAACAAACAAAAAGAGAAAGGTCATAAACCATATAGCGCAACACACAAATAAACATAGTAAAAACTGGCAATAGACATGCACCATAGGAAAAGAAGAAAGAATGTGTTCTATGAGTAAGAGCAATTAGAAGTAGTATGTGTCTGCTCACATTTCTAAGGACTATACTTTGTGATCCAATAAATGACCTACGACTGTTCATCCACCAAACATTTGTGTGACCCAAAATTATTAGATATAAGAAATAAAATGTCATTTGTTTATGTTGTGCTAAGATTTTTACTCCTTACCTTCACCCCTCAATTGACTATCGATGAACCTTGGCTTTGGCTTTCACGTGACTAGATATTTTATCAAATTTAGATACGTATCTGCTTTGAGTCAACGAATATACATTATACATAGTTTTTGTTTGGTAAATAAGAACTTCTCTAAATATTAGCACTAAGCCAGTGCAACAGGAGTAATTACTGGGTCATCATATATTGATAATACCAAACTTAGTTCTACTTGGGTTAACCAACTACTTTATTCTAGAGGCATTTCGAAACAATGACTCCTGGCTATGAGATTATGATATAAGCTAACTCTTAGATTTTGTACTTCCATTCAACGTTTCCAGATATTTGACTTTTTTCTTGCTGCCATGGGTTATCTGAAAAGGGGGTAAACCAAATGGAACCAACAAACAGCAGTACAACATTGTGTAGGAGACGACACAAATGGTGAGGGCTCAACCATAAGATAGCAGATATATAATGGACTTCAACTTCCAAAACATTATGCGTTCCACAGATAAAACTATTTCACAGCTAACATGATCAATTCACGGCATCCACAGCTATATTCTTGTGACTGTCCTAGAGGCTACGAAAGTTGCAAATTCTTTTGTATGGGCGTATTTCGTATACCAGGATAAAACTTCAACTATACACAATACCGTTCATTACACGAGGAAGTCATTTATTAATCAATCAAAATCGCAAATATAATATTCTGTTATGCAAAATTACTACCAACCTTCAGAATCTTCAGTTACAGGCAACTCATCTTGGTTGACATCCTCTAAAGGCAGATATGGAGATGCAAAAAATCCATGACTGAGTATCCCAGATTCTCTGTGTTCTCCACATACCTGCATAGGTAGTATTCTATTAATAAGCCATGGAATATATAATGTCAACAGTAAGTGAAACTTCAGAATTAATTTAGCTTAGAAAATAGAAGGAGACTGGGCAGGCTGAAAGAGCACAAAGAAACAGCCAAAAAGATAAACAACTTACTTCACAATTGCCAACATCCTCAACATTGATCATTGTACAATTGACACAGAACCACTTCAGAACTTCTATTTGCTTTTCTGATGGTTCCCAGTCACTGTCATCATCATCCTCGTCAAAATTATACCGAGCATTATACATATCTTCCAAGGTCATATCACTTTCGTGCTTAGCACTTTTCTGAAGTTGACAACAAAGTTATAATAAGGAATCATCAGATGCACACCTTCAAAATCAGTGAAATATACAAAATGAACTAATAGCAGCTCCCTCACAGTTATAGCAGCTGGATCAGCGTTCAAACCGGAGATCCCATCTGAGTCTCTAGTACAAAGTTGTGACACCTCCCCAGATTGTCCATCATTATGACAAGTATAATCACAAACAACTGCGGAGCCAACCCCGTCTAATCTTCCATTTAAATCTTGACATAGAACAACTTCCGATTGATTTGGAAGATTGGTTTCAGTCTTTCCACCAGTTAAATAGCTCATGTTAGATGATTCTGAGATCTCATTGCCTTCAGAGCTAGTAACACATTTTTGCACTAAGATCATTTCTCCACAATGATCACAATCATCTATGTCAAACATCAAATACTAATTAGTAGCCATAAAGTTTGGACAAAAACTTCTAATTTTACGAACTGCAAAGGCCAAAGCAGTCCTCTCTTCCTCTATTACACTTTAGTGTGTCCTTCACTATAACACTAATGTGACACTCGTGTTCTATAAATATCACTGTTACCTTTCTAAAAAATAAGTGTTTAATACGTTTGTTTAATTCCAAAAGCTAGATCTATGTAGAGATAAGGGTTGAAATTGTGGTAGGTTCAAAATCATAGAAATATCTGAAAGAGAAGAGAACTGAGATAAACACTTCTTCTTTTTCTTGATAAGTTATATCCAAAGCAAGTATGTTGCATATGGATTTAGTTAAAGCTGTAGAGATTGAAGTATCATTTTAATTTTTGGTTCCTTATTGATTATTAAGATTGAGTTGATAGACATGTGTCACTGTATGAGCAATAGAGCGCGTGAGATAAATGTAACTAGATTCCAAAGCCAGACCAAAGAATATAAAAATTAATGCACAAATAGAAAGGACCACATGCAGATTTTTAGGTAAACGGAGGGCTGCTAAAATAGAGGCAGACAAACAATTTTCTTTTCCAAATAAAACCATAGAAAACCAACATTCTGTCTGTATAGGTTCCTTAGCCTGCTGCCAAAACCAAAAATGCACATCCACTTCATTCTGAAAGCGTTACTTTACACCACATGCCTTCTTGCCAGTTATCAATGCTATTTACTTCACCAAATGAAGCCTTTTTATTTACATATATAATATGAATAATATACTACGAATGAAAAGGAAACAAACTAAATAGCTTGTTTTACTTTTCAGTTATGCGCACGCACATTTTCTCCTAATATTTAGATAACCGCGTATGTTTTATCCTAATGTGATTCAAGAAAAAAAAAAGATGACTTTATACCTCTAGTTAGTTCAAGGGAAACCCACAGTCGCTACCCTTTGGGTGCACACAAGGTAAACATGATCAGCTTTATTGAAGTTGTTGAACTAATTACTTTCCTTTTTTGACATCTTTAACATTCTCAATGTTATTTTCAAGATTTCCTTTAAAAAGTAATATCGGAAATTGAATGCCCAGTAACACTAAATTCACATAATACATACATTCAACTCACATAATATTGTGCTCCTAACAACCGAACTATATGGTATTCACTTTAGACCTATAGTTAGATTATTCCAATAAAATAGGAATAATTTCATAAACCTCCTCCAGGTTAGACTTCATAACACCACCCTACCTTATGGTTTACAATATTATGCTCACCTCTTTTTTTGACTTTTTGCAACAATTATTTAATTTAATTATTGCAAAATCAAATTACTAAAAATATGACCAATTTGTCGTTTTCTATATTCTTTTAATTAACTAATAACTAATAACTGAATTTCTATAGATAAAAAAAAAGAAATCTAATATGAAGCTCATAATTCTTTTTCCGCAACATTTGTATTGGATAAAAGTCCATGTTTTTCCTTTATGAATATTTCCTCCACCTCATATCCCATCAAAATAAGTAGCACAACCAAGAAGTAAAAGAAGACAAACACATAAACAAAAATCAACAACATGAAGCAACAGAAAAAGGATAGATTGGTGCACATAATAGTCACAACTAATGGAAGATTTTAATCAACAATACCTTTAGCAATTGAGACTTTTCTAGTTGTTTCAATTTGCAACAAACATCACCATTGACTAATGCTAAAGAGTTGAAAGGACATCAACGGATTTCTTTGGTTTCAAACTAGAAAAGAGAGAAAGCACACTACTAATCGCTAATTTTATGTAGTTGAACTTGCCGTTAGAAATTTAAATATATTAGCGAATCTAATAACTTTCTTTAGTTGACAAGCATAAAATTTAGAATTATGGTACTGACTTCATCGAAGATGCAAACTGAAGTTGTTGAGAGAAAAGAATTGCATAGGAAGGATATGGTATTAGTTTTCTTTCAGTTCTATAGTAATTTTATTAGTAAACTAAAAGAGTGTAAGAAAGGAAAAGTTGGTAAGATTGTGAAACTATCCCTAAAAATGCTTAGGCCTTCTGTAAATTACATCAAAATGAACAAGGTACGATTTAACCCCTGTTCCAACTCAATACGAATCTTTAGATAGACAACGCCTGGAGACTTAACCAATTCTTGGTTCTAAGAAGCTTGACTAATTCTTAGCTCTAAGGAAATGCCAAAGTTTAATAACAAACAAATCTACGATTTTAGCTTTTACTAATCTAGTAGAACCGGGAAAGGAAGCGACTCCCAAGTTAGCCAGTGCAATGTAGTTGCAGCAAGGGGAGAAATACCAACTATAAGGTCAAAATAAATGCACCAGTAACGGTAACAGCTACGATGAAGATAAATACCTGTTGTAATCAGACCAAAGGCGTTCGCGCGACAAGGAACACTTGCTGCAATGAACTTGGAATGTTTCTGAAACACAAAACGAAGAAATTTCTTGTGATTTGGAGCTGTAGAACTGCAAATTTGTGTCTCGTCTCAGCGTTTCTGTGACGGGGCACGAGAGAGGGTTTGTTCGGCGAGGAAGATGAACAGTTCACTGGAGCGACGTTTTCCTTTATGACGTAATAAATGGGAAGGCTATTTTCTAGGGCATTTCCCGTTTTGCTTTATTTCAAGAAAAAAAAAAAAAAGGACATGGGTTGGAATCGGCCTAAAAAAAACTAGAAAATACACTTCGCCTCGCGAACTTCATAAGAGGGACTAGATAGCCAAGCCAGTGCTAATTGGTTCAAGAATATGTTATATTTTTTTATTTTGATTTATGAAATATAATTTATAACACTTTTAAGGTAATTTGCAAATATATAAATTATTGTAAATAACTTTACTTTCTTTTTTCCAATTTATGTGCCACGTATATGAAATTTAGAGAGTCAATTAAATTTTTTTTTGACCGTATATTTTTATATCTCATGGGTTCAATTAATAGAATTTAAAAGGTCAATAGGAATGTTCTTTAACAGCAAATTTTTAATTTTTAAAATTATTTATGTTTTTACTTATAGTTAAGTTATAATATTGTGCCGTAACTTAAAGTTATAATTATTGGGAATGTCTTGCTAATTCAAATAAAACACATATCTATGATGACGTGTGCGATTCTGGAGCTCCTACTATTGTATAAGGCATTCAAATAGACTAAAATTATGATGAAATTATCAAATTACATATTTAAGCATGTGGGGTGAACAGGGGTCTTATCAGCTCCTATATTTTTTTTATAGTAATGCATGTCTTTTTTCACTAATTATCTGATATTAAACCAAATCATGTGCATAAACACATTTATATTAGACACAAAAAAGAATTTAATGTCTTATCTAAATTTTCGTCGTCTCCCAAGTCTCAATCTGTTCAGAAGTGGTTGGATTTTTTTCACTTCATTATGTATAGCACATATTCTTTTCTTTTTACATTGAAATATTATTTGCATTTAATATACACAAGGGCATAGACTCCGTTATTTATTGTGTATGAGACGTGAGACGATGAGGACCGATTTGGATCTAAAAGAATCAAATAATAGGTTAAAAAAAGTTCAAGGTGTTAGGATCCTTGCTTAATATATAGGGTAAATAATAAGAAAAAATAATAATTTTAGCAAGTAATGAAACACTAGCACAGTTTTAAGTATGTAATTGAAAATTTCACCATAGTTTAGTTGTGTTTCCTTTGTGAAAACACAATATTGAAAAAAAAATACCAAACTAAAAAGGTCGTACTTCCCATCTACTATTAAAAATCTATTCATGTATGTTCTTGGTGTTACAAAAGTGGCTTGAATATATCCTTCCTCTTTAACCCCATCCGTTTTAACTAGAATGACATATCAACTCATCACACCAACTTTTATTCATCACTATCCAAAGTCATCAACACCCAATTCCTAGGGCGTTTTCTTTTTTTCTTTTTTTTTTTATTCCTAGGGCGTTTTCGGTTTTCATGGAAAATTCTTACTCAGTTCTCAAGAATGAAGACACCAATTTATATCGGTTCCACTTTGAGAATTCAAAGAACAAGACGCTTTTCTTCAGACGAAATAAATTAAGCTGTCAATCTCAGGATACTTTACAATCTAGAAATAGAGGGTATAAACTTCGTAAGTGATCCTGAATGAATAGTCAAAATGAGGTGCATGATGTTTGTAAACTAATTAGAAGGGGAGAGTAAGTGGTTTGTAGACGCCCAAACTGCATAATCAAAGCGTCAGTGGTGGAAATCTGCACCATTTATACCTCCATTTCCCGATAAGATGCTTGTCCTCACAGTTTTTATAATAACAAACACATCGGTAGGTACACTTTGACAACCATGTTTTTTGCTCTCAGGCGGCATCACACAACAACAACGGGAGTCTGCACAAGTAATCTCCAAATTATCTGCACATAGTACACAGACAACAGTCATCCATCTCTTAATATAATCAACGAATTGCATTCTAAAGCAAGATCTTCCATAAATAATTCATGAATCCAGGGGATTATATAGATTTGTAATTGGCAAGGAAAAACCAAATAGAGCACATCGGAGAATCACATTGTCTTTTGCTGCCAATAAACTTCCCCGTAGACATCTATAGCTACACAATAAGGAGAATTTTGTCTAGTATTTGGTAATATTCGCTCTTAAAATCTGATAAGCTGTGAACTAGATTTGACATCAAATATCCTACTATTAGAGTCCCAATCACCTAACCAAGCTTAATTTACCCGACAAGTATAAACACAGTGGGAACTGAACAATCATGTAATATTCAACATCATTCTCAGGTGGATACTACATGTTATTTTCAATTCTTCTGCAAGTATTTTTCCCTAATCACTCTTTTAAGTTAATGCCTCTTAAAATACATCTCGAGTTTTGATAATGGTAAAATTTAAAATGAATTTTAAAAAATGAAATATTATTCACAAGAAAAGAAAGACCCTCGATTTTTTTTTTGAAAAGGTATTAGTTCCATTTCACTAGCAGTGTATTTTCCTGCCTACACCATGCCTTTATTTATGCCCCTTTCAAATGGGATAGAAGATTGATAAAGTGAGAGAGTTTCAATGGCAACGCAGCAGGGAAAAAAGACTTTCAGTTTAGTGAAATAGAGCACAATCATTGAAAGGAAGGAAGAGGAAAGTCTACTCGGGCTTAATAGAGAGATCTCATTGTAGCTCAAGAAAGAATTAGAATGAACGGTGCAAGGAGAGTAGTTCTTACTTCGAACTTTGGCCTTTTAACACAGTGTGGTGGTGATGTTAGAAAGCTACCATTTTAGCACGACAACTGGCTCAGTCATTCCCCTTCAAGAGACAGACTCTGTAACGACCCATTAGGTCGTTTTGAGTACTAGAGCTTTTTATTTCATAAATGACTTCCGATATATTCTAAATGGGTATTTCTGACTATTCGTAACTACAATTATATAATTAATGGGGTAATTTTAATAAAATAGCATTGAAATTAGTAGTGAACCACTTTCATCACTTTTATAATTAATCATGTATAATAATTAGGGTAGTAAATAATTTGTAGAAAAGAAAAGAGAGAAACTTAGCGACCGGGAGAGGAAAAGATTGAGAATCTCGTAAATCAATACGCCCCTAAATCTTCGTTTTATGTATATGGGTTGGATAATATTAATATTTTAGATAGGAGAGAAGGTAATTGCCGATGGATTTGAATTGATGCACTGCAATGTGTTACTACTATGTCTTTTATCAATATGTTGACGGCTATCAGTTGAATGATGATTGCCATTAGATAATTCAATCATTAGGATTGAGTTATGTAGTATATCATTCATTGTAAATAGTTTAGGTTTGGCAGACCGTGTTTCTGTAACTAAGTGATTTCAATATTATTATCATATTATAAATTAAGTTTTGATATATTAAGATAGATAATTAAATATTAAGGATATTGTATTATTATATGAATTCCATTAGAGTTATGTTATTTGGACGAACTGAGACTTAACCCTAGGCTTGAATATTTAGGAACGGATGAGACTTGATAATTTGATATATTAGTTGGTATCAAAATTTAGGAATGTGATTATAGATTGGGATGAGTTTTTGAGTCTAGGCTAGATATATAGTAATATGGATGTCTATGGACTCATTTGCTTATGAATATTGTATACTTGATAGATTAGAAATGTTCTGAGGCATTAAGGAAAGAAAAAAAAATGGGGAATTAGCTTGCTTTACTTCGATAAAGGTAGGTTATGATTTATTCTATGTGATAGAGAGACTCTTAATAGTGATTGATAGTCATCGAGTAATTCTGTGAAATTTTCTATGTACGTAATTGTTGTGGTTTAGATGACTCATTTGTTGTTTGTGATTGGTGTGTAATCCTAAGACCGCGAAATCCATAATCTTGAACTTATTTTATTTAAGTGATGCCTTGAATAAAGAAGGCTTGGTGAAAGAGTTAATGAAGTGTTAAGTGATGAAAATAATGATGAGTTAACTATCGTGACACCTCGTGGCACCCGATCCAACAACATAGTTAATTCATCATTTTTTCATCACTTTCCACTTCATTAACACTATTTAACCAAATCTTCTTTACTCAAGGCATCACTTTAATAGAATAAATTCAACTAATGGATTTCATGGTCTTGAGATTACAGATCAATCACAAACAACACATGATCATCCAAACCACAACAATTAAGTACATAGAAAATTTCATAAAATTACTCAATGACAACACATGATCATCCAAACCACAACAATTAAGTACATAGAAAATTTCATAAAATTACTCAATGACTATCAATCACTATTAAGAGTCTCTCTATCACATAAAATAAATCATAATCATAATCTACATTCACTGAAGAACCGAATTCAAGCAAGCTAATTCCCCAATGCTTTTCCTTTCCTCAATGCATTAGAACGTTTCCAATCTATCAAGTATACAATATTCATAAGCAAACGAGTTCGTAGACATCCAAATTACTATATATCTAGCCTAGACTAAAAACTCACCCAAATCCATAATCAAATTTCTAGATTTTGATATCAACTAATATATCAAGTCTCATTCGTTCCTAAATATTCATGCCTAGGGTTAAGTCTCAATTCATCCAAATAACATAACTCTAATGGAATTCATATAATACAACATACCTAATATTTAATTATCTATCTCACTATATCAAAACTTATTTTATAATATGATAACAAAATAATAGTATTTAAAAATTGAAATCACCTAGTTATAGAAACACGGTCTGCCTAAACTAAACTATTTATAAAGAATGGTAAAGTACTTTTCTACAGATTATTTACTGCCCTAATTATTATACATGACTAATTATAAAAGTGGTGAAAGTGACCCACTACTAATTTCAATGCTATTTTCTTTTGACCACAAACTAAATTAATTATTATAATTACCCCATTAATTATATAATTGTAGTTACGAATAGTCCAAAATATAAGTATTATTTTATGCTGATTAGAATGTGGAATAAAAATATATGCATTAGATAGCATGCCCTTAATGTTGAATAATACAATCTTACCAATTTCAAAATTAAAAAAATGTGCATTAGCAATGTAGATAGTAACTATTTAATGACAACAATATTCTTTCAAAGTAATTAATTAATTAATGTATAATAATCTCTAAACTATTAATCACCGAAAAACAATCCCTTCATCAATAATTTACCTTATAAACAATTCATGCATTATAATCTCCACGAAAAAAAAAATTATACCACAGTGGACATTGAGGTTGCAAATGTATGAAACTACTGGTTAGCCAAGCTGGAAATTTGTCAATTTGGACGATTAAAATGGATTGAATCAATTAAATGGGTCAGTGTCCAATCCAACCAAAAAAATTTGGACGATTAAAATGGATTGAATCAATTAAATGGGTCAGTGTCCAATCCAACCAAAAAACTTATTGGATTGTGATGGGTTGGCTAAAAATATGATAAATAATAGGTCATAACACAACCTGCCCGACTATTACCATTATGTAATTTGTTTGTTTATTTTTTATTTTTTTTTAATCAAACAAAAAGTTTCATTGATAAAACAAGGTCAATTTGTCGTATACAAGAGTTATACTAAAAAAGAGGAACCTACAAACAAAAATATAAAGGATCGTTTGATATGGGGTATAAGAATAATGATGAGTAAAGTGTATTAGTAATGCTTTCATTAGTTATACATGCATTATTTTTTTTCTAGTGCACTCTAACATCTTTCTTGGTCTTTCTAACCAACCTTTATAATTGAAATAAGATAAACAACTAGTCACTTCCGGAAGCATTTCAAAACAATGACTCCTGACTATAAGATTATATTATATAAGCTAACTCTTAGATTTTGGACTTCCATTCTACATATCCAGATAGTTGACCTTTTCTAGCTGTCATGGGTTATCTGAAAAGGAGGTAGACCAAATGGAACCAAGAAACAGGGGTACCACATTGGGCAAGAGACAACACAAAAGGTGAGGGCTCAACCATAAGATAGCAGATACAGAATGGACTTCAACTTCCAAAACATTATGCCTTGCACCAGTAAACTAATGTCAAAACTAACATGATCAATTGACAGTCATCCACACCGATATTCCTTGTGACTATTCTAGGGGCAAGGAAAGTCTTTCATACTGGAATATTTCGCATAACGGGATAAAACTTCAACTATACAAGATAACGAAGTCATTTAATAATCAATCAAAAGCGCAAATGTAATGTCCTGTTATGTAACATTACTAGCAACCTCCAGATTTCCAGTTACAGCAACTCATCTTGGTTGACATCTTCTACAGGCAGATATGGAGATGCAAAAAAATCCATGCCTGAGTATCCCAGATTCACTGTGTTCTCCGCATACCTGAATAGGCAGTATTCTATTAATAAACCATGGAATATATAATGTCAACAATAAGTGAAAACTTCCGAATTGATTTAGCTTAGAAAACAGAAGGGGACAGGGCATGCTAAACGAGCACAAAGAGAATAGCCGAAAAGATAAACAACTTACTTCACAATTGCCAACATCCTCGACATTGATCATGATACAATTGACACATAACCACTGCAGAAATTCTATTTGCCTTTCTGATGTTTCTTGGTCACTGTCATCATCGTCCTCGTTAAAATTATACTAAAAATTGTATATATCCTCCAAGGTTTTACACTTTCGCACTCAGCACTTTTCTGAAGTTAATAACAATGTTACAGCAAGGTATAATCAGATGCACACCTTCAAAATCAGTGAAATATACAAAACGAACAAATAGCAGCACCGTCAGTGCTGTAGCAGCTTGATCAGCGTTCAAACCGGAGATCCCATCTTAGTCTCTTGTACAAAGTTGTGACACCTCCCTAATCGTCCATCCTTATGACAAGTATAATCACAAACATCTGCTGAGCCAACCCCATCCAAACTTCCATTTAAATCTTGACAAAAAATAACTTCCAATTGATTTGGAAGATTGGTTTCAGATTTTCCACCAGTTAAATTGCTCATTTTAGATGCTTCTGAGACCTCATTGCCTTCAAAATTAATAACACATTTCTGAACTGAGATCATATCTCCACAACGATCACAATCACCTGTGACAAATATCAAATACTAATTAGTAGCCATGAAGTTTAGACAGAAACTTCTAATTTTACTGACTGCAAATGCCAAAGCAGTCATCTTTCCTGTATTACACTTTGGTGTGTCATTCCCTATAACACTAATGTGATGCTACAAAGTGTTCTATAAATATCACTGTTACCTTTCTCAAAATAAGTGTTTAATACGTTTGTGTTTAATTCCACACCCTCGGGTGCCCTTGTAATGTACTTTCTCAAATTCGACTTATTCCTTTTCTGGCTCTTATTTTGTGTAAACTCAATTACTAAATTAGCAATGGAGGTATTAACTACTTAAATGCAAAACCACGCCACTAAAATAAGTAATTCCTGTATAACAATTCGTATAAATGGATGAGTTAATAATAAAAACAAAGATTGACCAAATTTGAAGATTCGATCATTGGTAAGGTATCCTCCAATTTCAAGAACACCAAAACCAAATCAATGTTAATTATAAGCTGAACAACTCTCCTCTTCTGGCTCAAAGATAACAATTAAATCAAATTTGAGATGGTTGACCAAAATAGCACCTCCTTATTTCTTCTTTATCATTCTCCACCTGCAACTTAATGGCCAGCTTCTACTCCTCCAAGTATTTATCATGAGGTGTTTCTGAGTCAAGGTGTATAATCTTATACATAGTATTCGTTTTTCTCATTAAATGTTTGTAATTCTTTATAAAGATCTTCAGTGCCTCAAAGCCATCTGATTTGCCATATGCATAATCATGTTGCCGATCCTCTACTTTTAATTTGAAAAATTTATCAATTATTTCTTCTATACTTGTGGGAAACCATGTGTTCTCCACAAGTATAGAAAAAATAATTGAAAAATTTTTCTAAATGAATCTAGAGAATCGTCAACGTGATTATGTTGAGGGCAAATCAAATGGCTTTGAGGCATTGGAAGATCTCCATAAAGATTTAGAAGCATGGAACGAGAAAGAAAACAAACGAATACTAATGTATAAGGTTATGCACCCTAGCTCAGAATTACCTCCAGATAAACACATGGAGGAGCAAAAGCTGGCGATAAAGTTGCGGGTAGGGGATGTTCTAGAAGAAACAAAAAGTGCTACTTTGATTGAGCATTTCAAGTTCGATCTAAATGTTGCCCCTAAGCCAGGAAAGGAGGAGAGTTCTTGAACTCATAATTATCATAGAGTAGGTAATTGGAGTTCTTGAAATTGGAGTTATGCTTGGAGAAAACTTAACCAGTGATCGAATCTTTTAATATGATCAATTCTTGTAAGTCAGTTGTCGTTAATCTTCAGTCATCCATTTATACGAAGGTTTAGACCACAAAATAGAAGGTTTTGGAGTTTTTATGAAATTAAGTTTTTTTGTTTGTTTCATCTTTAATATTTATGATATTATGAGTTGTCTAAATTAGTAAATCAATAAAAGCCTTTGCTAAACTAGTGAACAATGAAAATGATGGGTCAAAGAGAACACTCATGCACTCATTAAGCTAGCTCAGTAGGAGATGGTGGAATCTTTTGTAATGAGAATATAAAATATCAGTTAACGGTTAGTATTATTTTGTTGATTAGAATGTGGAATAGGAATATGTGCATTAGCAATGTAGATAGTAACAATTTAAAGACAAAAACATTCTTTCAAAGTAATTAATTAATTAATGTATAACAATCTCTAAACTATTAATCACTGAATAACAATCTCTTTATTATTAATTTACCTCATAAGAAATCCATGCATTACAATCTCCACATAAAAAATTTTCTCTACCATAGTTGACTTTGAGCTTGCAAATGTATGAAACTACTAGTTAGCTAAACTAGCAAATTGTTAATTTGGACTAAATTTGGCAGGTCAAAATGGAATGAATCAATTAAATGGGTTAGTGTCCAATCCAACCAAAAAAATTATTGGATTGTGATGGGTTGGATAAAAATATGATAAATAATAGGTCATAACACAACCTGCCCAACTATTACAATTATGTAATTTGTTTGTTTATTTTTTATTTTTTTAATCAAGCAAAAAGTTTCATTGATAAAACAAGGTAAACTTGTCGTATACAAGAGTTATACCAAAAAAGAGGAACCTACAAACAAAAATATAAAGGGTCGTATGATATGGGGTATAAGAATGAGTAGAGTGTATTAGTAATGCTTGCATTAGTCATGCATGCATTATTATTTTTCTAATGCACTCTAATATCTTTCTCGGTCTTTCTAACCAACCTTTATAATTGAAATAAGATAAACAACTAGTCACCTCCGGAAGCATTTCAAAACAATGACTCCTGACTATGAGATTAAATTATATAAGCTAACTCTTAGATTTTGGACTTCCATTCTACATATCCAGATATTTGACCTTTTCTAGATGTCATGGGTTATCAGAAAAGGGGGTAAACCAAATGGAAACAAGAAACAGGGGTACCACATTGGGAAGGAGACACTACAAAAGGTGAGGGCTCAACCAAAAGATAGCAGATACATAATGGACTTCAACTTCCAAAACATTATGCCTTGCACCAGTAAACTAAAGTCAAAACTAGCATGATCAACTGACAGTCATCCACACCGATATTCCTTGTGACTATCCTAGGGGCAAGGGAAGTCTTTCATATTGGCATATTTCGCATAACGGAATAAAACTTCAACTATACAAGATAAAGTTCATTGCACGAAAAAGTCATTTATTAATCAATCAAAAGCGCAAATATAACGTCCTGTTATGTAAAAGTACTACCAACCTCCAGATTTCCAGTTACAGCAACTCATCTTGGTTGACATCTTCAACACGCAGACATGGAGATGCAAAAAAATCCATGCCTGAGTATCCCAGATTCACTGTGTTCTCCGCATACCTGAATAGGCAGTATTCTATTAATAAACCATGGAATATATAATGTCAACAACAAGTGAAAACTTCCGAATTAATTAAGCTTAAAAAACAGAAGGGTACTGGGCATGCTAAACGAGCACAAAGAGAATAGCCGAAAAGATAAACAACTTACTTCACAATTGCCAACATCCTCGACATTGATCATGGTTCAATTGACACATAACCACGGCAGAACTTCTATTTGCCTTTTTGATGGTTCTCGGTCACTGTCATCATCATCCTCGTTAAAATTATACTAAGCATTGTACATATCCTCCAAGGTCTTACGCTTTCGCACTTCGCACTTTTCTGAAGTTGATAACAAAGTTACAGCAAGGTACAATCAGCTGCACACCTCCAAAATCAGTGAAATATACAAAATGAACAAATAGCAGCTCCCTTAGTGTTGTAGCAGCTTGATCAGCGTTCAAACCGGAGATCCCATCTTAGTCTCTCGTACAAAGTTGTGACACCTCCCCAAATCGTCCATCATTATGACAAGTATAATCACAAACATCTGCTGAGCCAACCCCATCCAAACTTCCATTTAAATCTTGACAAAAAATAACTTCCAATTGATTTGGAAGATTGGTTTCAGATTTTCCACCAGTTAAATTGCTCATTTTAGATGTTTCTGTTGCCTTCAAAATTAGTGACACATTTTTGCACTGAGATCATATCTCCACAGCGATCACAATCACCTGTGACAATTATCAAATACTAATTAGTAGCCATGAAGTTTTAGACAGTGTTAACAGAACTACTTTAATTGAAGAACAAGAGGCAAGAGTTGTATTACAATATAATAGAATTCGTCTTAATACAAAAGAATAGGAAGGCTATATATAAGCATCCATTAACTAAACCTAACCTAATAGGAATCCATTAACTAAACCTAACCTAATAGGAATCCATTAACTAAACCTAACATAATAGGAAATAGGCCCAATAACAAAAACACAAACATAGTAACATATGGACTAACATCCCCCCTCAAACTCACAATGCAACAGCAATAAGCATTGAGAGTTTGTCACACAAAAACCGAAATCGAGACGCCGATCTTCTTGTGATCCTTGTAGAACAGTCCCGCGTGTCATTGCAACACCCCAGCCACCATCTGGACCATACTGTTCGACAGCAACTGAAACTGCAACTGCATCACCTCTTTCAACATGAGCACTGCATGCCAAAACACCAGGCACATAAACTTGGGCACCACGAAGAACTGCTTCTGCACACTTTCGGCTTACAATTACCTCCTTAAGAGGTTTGTCTTCGTTGTCCCCATAAAGAATTGCAGCAAATCAAAAACCGAACCCTAGTTCGAACAAATCAAAAAAAACTAACCCTAGTTCGAACAAATCAAAAAACCGAACCCTAGTTCGAACAAATCAAAACCGAACCCAAACAAATCAAAACCGAACCCAAACAAATCAAAGACCGAACCCAAACAAATCAAAACCGAACCCAAACAAATCAAAAATCGAACCCAAACAAATCAAAAATCGAACCCAAACAAATCAAAATCAAACCCAAACAAATCAAAACCGAACCCAAACAAATCAAAATCGAACCCAAACAAATCAAAACCGAACCCAAACAAATCAAAACCGAACCCAAACAAATCAAAACCGAACCCAAACAAATCAAAATCGAACCCAAACAAATTAAAACCGAACCCAAACAAATCAAAATCGAACCCAAACAAATCAAAACCGAACCCAAACAAATCAAAAAACCGAACCCAAACAAATCAAAAGAGCATGGAAAGATCACCAAAAAAATGCATGGTGACCCAACTTTTGCTAACATAATTATTGGCCAGACGGGCAACATATATGGGTGCCACCCGCCGGCAGCGGAAGCTCTTTGATTTTCTACCAAGATCGTAGAGGCTCTGATACCATGTTAACAGAACTACTTTAATTGAAGAACAAGACGCAAGAGTTGTATTACAATATAATAGAATTCGTCTTAATACAAAAGAATAGGAAGGCTATATATAAGCATCCATTAACTAAACCTAACCTAATAGGAATCCATTAACTAAACCTAACCTAATAGGAATCCATTAACTAAACCTAACATAATAGGAAATAGGCCCAATAACAAAAACACAAACATAGTAACATATGGACTAAGAATGTTAGAATATGAATATGTTTATACAATCCTATTAGAATAGGAATTGCTTTACACAATCCTATTAGAATAGGAATAGGTTTATACAATCCTATTTAGAATAAGAATATGAATACAAATAGGAATAGGAATAGTAAATAGTATCCTATTTGGTAAAGGATTGTATTCTAGTGTCTATAAATAGGGTCTCAATGTAATAATGTAGACACAACAACAATTCAATAATATTCTTTTCCTATATTTCTCACATGGTATCAGAGCCTCTACGATCTTGGTAGAAAATCAAAGAGTTTCCGCTGTCGGCGGGTGGCTATAACCCATATATGCTGCCCGTCCGGCCAATGATTATGTTAGCAAAAGTTGGGTCACCGTGTGTATCTTTCCGGTGACTATTTTCTCATATCTAATTTCTGTAGCGCCGTGCCATCATTCCGGTGACTACTTTTTCATATTTAATTTGTGTAGCACCGTGCCATCATTCCGGTGACTATTTTTTTCATATTTAATTTGTGTAGCACCGTGCGATCTTTCTGGTGACTACTTTTTCATATCTAGTTTGTGTAGCACTGTGCCATCATTCCAGTGACAACTATTTTATATATAATTAGTGTAGCACCGTGCCATCCTTCCGGTGACTATCTTTTTTTGCATATCTGATTTGTGTAGCACCGTGCATCTCTCCGGACTACTTTTCATATATAATTTGTGTAGTACCGTGGATTTTTCCGAACTATTTTCTCATATCTGAGTTGCATAATGTGTCTTTTCAGTGACTCCTCAGATTTGATTTGCATAGTTCCATTTGTCTTTCCGGTGACTCTTCAAATCTGATTTGCGTAGGGCATTTGTCTTTCCGGTGACTCCTCAAATCTGATTTGCGTAGGGTTGTGCCATCATTCCAACCCTACCCGTATACTTTTTCTTTTTCAGCAGGGTCGTGCCATCATTCCGACCCTACCCATATTATTTCTCTTTTTCAATGGGGTCGTTTCATCAATTCGAACTATCCTATATAATTTCTATTTTAGTTGGGTCGTGACATCATTCCGACCCTACCTATATAATTTTATTTCTTAGATTGTGACCACTTTTAGCCATTCAATCTAATACTCCGGCATATGAGCATGTTCCAGCCAGTTTTTTTGGTGACTTGTTTAATATCGACTCATCTAATTCCAACATGATCCATATACTTAATACTAGATTTTGAGCACTTTGTTGCTCAAGGGGAGTTTAGTAGCCTTGTATGTTGAATATGTGAGTCACTCTATGGTCTGAAATAGTCTTTGCAAGTTTGGTTTGGGAAGTTCAACATTGTAAATCACTCTGTGTTTTATCGGCATTATGCATCAAATCCAGTATTTAATGAGAAGACAAGCACATTGAGGTTGACTGTCAATTTTGTGAAGTCGACTGATCAACTTGCAGATATCTCACCAAGCTCCTCATTGGTCCTCGTATTAATTACATATGTAACAAGCTAGGTACATGAATTGTATGCACTAGCTTGAGGGGGAGTGTTAGAATATGAATATGTTTATACAATCCTATTAGAATAGGAATTGCTTTACACAATCCTATTAGAATAGGAATAGGTTTATACAATCCTATTTAGAATAAGAATATGAATACAAATAGGAATAGGAATAGTAAATAGTATCCTATTTGGTAAAGGATTGTATTCTAGTGTCTATAAATAGGGTCTCAATGTAATAATGTAGACACAACAACAATTCAATAATATTCTTTTCCTATATTTCTCACAGACAGAAACTTCTAATTTTAAAGACTGCAAAGCCAAAGCAGTCATCTTTCCTGTATTACACTTTAGTGTGTCATTCCCTATAACACTAACGTGATTCTACAAAGTGTTCTATATATATCACTGTTACCTTTCTCAAAATAAGTGTTTAATACGTTTGTGTTCAATTCCACACCCTCGGGTGCACTTGGAATGTACTTTCTCAAATTCGACTTATTCTTTTTCTGGCTCCTATTTTGTGTAAATTCAATTACTAAATTAGCAATGTAGGTATTAACTACTTAAATGCAAAACCACTCCACTAAAATAAGTAATTCATGTATAAGATTCGTATAAATGGATGAGTTAATAATAAAAACAAAGATTGACCAAATTTGAAGATTCGATCATTGGTAAGGTATCCTCCAATTTCAAGAACACCAACTACCAAATCAATGTTAATTATAAGCTGAACAGCTCTCCTCTTCTGGCTCAAAGACAACAATTAAATCAAATTTGAGATGCTCGACCAAAATAGCACCTCTTATTTCTTCTTTATCATTCTCCACCTGCAACTTCATGGCCAGCTTCTACTCCTCCATGTATTTATCATGAGGTGTTTCTGAGCCAGGGTGTATAATCTTATACATTAGTATTCATTTTTCTCATTAAATGTTTGTAATTCTTTACAAAGATCTTCAGTGCCTCAAAGTCATCTGATTGACTCTAAGCATAATCATGTTGGCGATCCTATACTTTCACTTTAAAAAATTTATCAATTATTTCTTCTATACCATGTTTTCCACAAGTATAGAAGAACTAATTTATAAATTTTTCAAAATAAAACTAGAGAATTGTCAACGTGATTATGTTGAGGGCAAATCAAATGGCTGAGGCATTGGAAGATCTCGATAAAGATTTAGAAGCATGGAACGAGAAAGAAAACAAATGAATACTAATGAGGTTATGCACCTCGGCTCAGATATACATCCAGATAAACACATGGAGGAGCAAAAGCTGGCAATAAAGTTGCGGGTAGGGGAAGTTCTAGAAGAAACAAAAAGTGCTACTTTGATCGAGCATTTCAAGTTTGATTTAAATATTGCCCTGAGCCAGAAAAGGGGGAGAGTTCTTGAACTCATAATTATCATGGAGTTGGTAATTGGAGTTCTTGAAATTGGAGTTATGCTTGGAGAAGACTTAACCAGTGATGGAATCTTTTAATATGATCAATTCTTTTCTTTATTTTAAGTCGGTTGTTAATAATATTCAATCATCCATTTATACGAAGGTTTAGATCACAAAATAGAAGGTTTTGGAGTTCTTATGAAATTAAGTATGTTTTTTTGTTTGTTTCATCTTTAATATTTATAATATTATGAGTTGTCTAAATTAGTAAATCAATTGAAGCCTTTTCTAAACTAGTGAACAATGAAAGTGATGGATCAAAGAGAACACTCATTCACTCATTAAGGTTCTGTCATGGTTCCAACTCTCTAGGGAGATTGGTGCATATGCATGTTACACCTGAGCTAGCTCTCTATGGGATGGTGGAATCTTTTGTAATGAGCTTATAAAACATCCATTAACGGTTAGTATTATTTTGTTGATTAGAATGTGGAATAAGAATATGTGCATTAGCAATGTAGATAGTAACTATTTAAAGACAAAAACATTCTTTCAAAGTAATTAATTAATTAATGTATAACAATCTCTAAACTATTAATCACGGAATAACAATCTCTTTATTATTAATTTACCTCATAAGCAATCCATGCATTACAATCTCCACATAAAAAATTATCTCTACCATAGTGGACGTTGAGTTTGCAAATGCATGAAACTACTAGTTAGCCAAAATGGCATATTGTTAATTTGGACTAAATTTAGCCGGTCAAGATGGATTGAATTAATTAAATGGGTTAGTATCCAATCCAACCAAAAAATTTGTTGTATTGTGATGGGTTGGATAAAAATATGATAAATAATGGGTCATAACACAACCTGCCAAACTATTACCATTATGTAATTTGTTTGTTTATTTTTTATTTTTTTTAATCACGCAAAAAGTTCCATTGATAAAACAAGGTCAACTTGTCATATACAAGAGTTATACCAAAAAAGAGGAACCTACAAACAAAAATATAAAGGGTCGTTTGATATGGGGTATAAGAATAATGATGAGTAAAGTGTATTAGTAATGCTTGCATTAGTTATGACTTATGCATGCATTATTTTTTTTCTAGTGCACTCTAACATCTTTCTCGGTCTTTCTAACCAACCTTTATAATTGAAATAAGATAAACAACTAGTCACCTCCGGAAGCATTTCAAAACAATGACTCCTGACTATGAGATTATATTATATAAGCAATCTTTTAAATGTTGGACTTCCAATCTACATATCCAGATATTTGACCTTTTCTAGCTGTCATGGGTTATCTGGAAAGGGGGTAAACCAAATGGAAGAAAGAAACAGGGGTACCACATTGGGTAGGAGACAACACAAAAGGTGAGGGCTCAACCATAAGATAGCAGATACATAATAATGGACTTCAACTTCCAAAACATTATGCCTTGCACCAGTAAACTAATGTCAAAACTAACATGATCAATTGACAGTCATCCACACCGATATTCCTTGTGACTATCCTAGGGGCAAGGGAAGTCTTTCATATTGGCATATTTCGCATAACGGGATATAACTTCAACTATACAAGATAAAGTTCATTGCACAAAAGTCATTTATTAATCAATCGAAAGCGCAAATATAATGTCTAGTTATGTAAAATTACTACCAACCATCATATTTCCAGTTACAGCAACTCATCTTGGTTGACATCTTCTAAAGGCAGATATGGAGATGCAAAAAAATCCATGCCTGAGTATCCCAGATTCACTGTGTTCTCCGCATACCTAAATAGGTAGTATTCTATTAATAAACCATGGAATAGATAATGTCAACAATAAGTGAAAACTTCCGAATTAATTTAGCTTAGAAAACAGAAGGGGACAGGGCATGCTAAACAAGCACAAAGAGAATAGCTGAAAAGATAAACAACTTCACAATTGCCAACATCCTCGACATTGATCATGGTACAATTGACACAACCACTGCAGAAATTCTATTTGCCTTTCTGATGGTTCTCGGTCACTATCATCATCCTCGTTAAAATTATACTAAGCATTGTACATATCCTCTGATGTCTTACACTTTCGCACTTCGCACTTTTCTGAAGTTGATAACAAAGTTACAGCAAGGTATAATCAGATGCACACCTTCAAAATCAGTGAAATATGCAAAATGAACAAATAGCAGCTCCCTCAGTGCTGTAGCATCTTGATCAGCTTTCAAACCAGAGATCCCATCTTAGTCTCTTGTACAAAGTTGTGACACCTCCCAAATCGTCCATCATTATGACAAGTATAATCACAAACATCTGCTGAGCTAACCCCATCCAAACTTCCATTTAAATCTTGACAACTTCCAATTGATTTGGAAGATTGGTTTCAGATTTTCCACCAGTTAAATTGCTCATTTTAGATGCTTCTGAGACCTCATTGCCTTCAAAATTAGTGACACATTTTTGCACTGAGATCATATCTCCACAACGATCACAATCACCTATGACAATTATCAAATACTAATTAGTAGCCATGAAGTTTAGACAGAAACTTCTAATTTTACAGACTGCAATTGCCAAAGCAGTCATCTTTCCTGCATTACACTTTAGTGTGTCATTCCCTATATCACTAATGTGATGCTACAAAGTGTTCTATATATATCACTGTTACCTTTCTCAAAATAAGTGTTTAATACGTTTGTGTTTAATTCCACACCCTCAGGTGCACTTGGAATGTACTTTCTCAAATTCGCCTTATTCTTTTTTTGGCTCCTATTTTGTGCAAACTCAATTACTAACTTAGCAATGTAGGTATTACCTACTTAAATGCAAAACCGCTCCACTAAAATAAGTAATTAGTGTTTAACAATTCGTATAAATGGATGAGTTAATAATAAAAACAAAGATTGACCAAATTTGAAGATTCGATCATTGGTAAGGTATTCTCCAATTTCAAGAACACCAACTACCAAATCAATGTTTATTATAAGCTGAACAGCTCTCCTCTTCTGGCTCAAAGACAACAATTAAATCAAATTTGAGATGCTCGGCAAAATAGCACCTCCTTATTTCTTCTTTATCATTCTCCTTCTGCAACTTAATGACCAGCTTCTACTCCTCCATATATTTATCATGAGGTGTTTCTGAGCAGAGTGTATAATCTTATACATTAGTATTCGTTTTTCTCATTAAATGTTTGTAATTCTTCACAAAGATCTCCAGTGCCTGAAAGCCATCTAATTTGCCCTAAGCATAATCATGTTGGCGATCCTCTACTTTCACTTTGAAAAATTTATCAATTATTTCTTCTATACTTGGTTTTCCACAAGTATAGAAGAAATAATCGATAAATTTTTCAAAATGAAAGTAGAGAATCGTCAACGTGATTATGTTCAGGGAAAATCAAATGGCTTTAAGGCATTGGAAGATCTCCATAAAGATTTAAAAGCATGGAACGAGAAAGAAAACAAACGAATACTAATGTATAAGGTTATGCACCCCGGCTCTGAAATACTACAGATAAACACATGGAGGAGCAAAAGCTGGCAATAAAGTTGTGGGTATGGGAATTCAAGAAGACACAAAAAGGTCTACTTTAATCGAGCATTTCAAGTTTGATTTAAATGTTGCCCCTGAACCAGAAAAAAAGGAGAGTTCTTGAACTCATAATTATCATGGAGTTGGTAATTGGAGTTCTTGAAATTGGAGTAATGCTTGGAGAAGACTTAACCAGTGATCGAATCTTTTAATATGATCAATTCTTGTCATTGTTATTAAGTCGGTTGTCGTTAATTTTCAGTCATCCATTTATACGAAGGTTTAGACCACAAAATAGAAGGTTTTGGAGTTCTTACGAAATTAAGTAAGTTTTTTTGTTTGTTTCATCTTTAATATTTATGATATTATGAGTTGTCTAAATTAGTAAATCAATTGAAGCCTTTTCTAAACTAGTGAACAATGAAAGTGATGGATCAAAGAGAACACTCATGCACTCATTCAGGTTCTATCACGGTTCCAACTCTAAGGAGATTGGTCCATATACATGTTACACCTGAGCTAGCTCTCTATGAGATGGTGGAATCTTTTGTAATGAGATTATAAAACATTCATTAACGGTTAGTATTATTTTGTTGATTAGAATGTGGAATAAGAATATGTGCATTAGCAATGTAGATAGTAACTATTTAAAGACAACAACATTCTTTCAAAGTAATTAATTAATGTATAACAACCTCTAAACTATTAATCACTCAATAACAATCTCTTTATTATTAATTTACCTCATAAGCAATCCATGCATTACAATCTCCACATAAAAAATTATCTCTACCATAGTGGACGTTGAGCTTGCAAATGTATGAAACTACTAGTTAGCTAAAATGGCATATTGTTAATTTGGACTAAATTTGGCCGGTCAAAATGGATTGAATCAATTAAATGGGTCAGTGTCCAATCCAACCAAAAAATTTATTGGATTGTGATGGGTTGGATAAAAATATGATAAATAATGGGTTGTTACCATTATAAAAAAAAAATATGATAAATAATGGGTCATAACACAACCTTCCCAACTATTACAATTACGTAATTTGTTTGGTTATTTTTTACTTTTTTTAATCAAGCAAAAAGTTTCGTTGATAAAACAAGGTCAACTTGTTGTATACAAGAGTTATACCAAAAAAGAGGAACCTACAAACAAAAATATAAAGGGTCGTTTGATATGGGGTATAAGAATAATGATGAGTAGAATGTATTAGTAATGCTTACATTATTTTTTTCCTAATGCACTCTAACATCTTTCTCGGTCTTTCTAACCAACCTTTATAATTGAAATAAGATAAACAACTAGTCACCTCCGGAAGCATTTCAAAACAATGACTCCTGACTATGAGATTATATTATATAAGCTAACTCTTAGAGTTTGGACTTCCATTCTACATATCCAGATATTTGACCTTTTCTAGCTGTCATGGGTTATCTGAAAAGGGGGGTAAACCAAATGGAACCAAGAAACAGGGGTACCACATAGGAGAGGAGACAACACATAAGGTGAGGGCTCAACCATAAGATAGCAGATACATAATGGACTTCAACTTCCAAAACATTATGCCTTGCACCAGTAAACTAATGTCAAAACTAACATGATCAATTGACAGTCATCCACACCGATATTCCTTGTGACTATCCTAGGGGCAAGGGAAGTCTTCCATATTGGCATATTTCGCATAACGGGATAAAACTTCAACTATACAAGATAAAGTTCATTGCGCGAAAAAGTCATTTATTAATCAATCAAAAGCGCAAATACATAATGTCCTGTTATGTAAAATTACTACCAACCTCCAGATTTCCAGTTACAGCAACTCATCTTGGTTGACATCTTCTACAGGCAGATATGGAGATGCTAAAAAATCCATGCCTGAGTATCCCAGATTCATTGTGTTCTCCGCATACCTGAATAGGCAGTATTCTATTAATAAAACGTGGAATATATAATGTCAACAACAAGTGAAAACTTCCGAATTAATTTAGCTAAAAAAACAGAAGGGGACTGGGCATGCTAAATGAGCACAAAGAGAATAGCCGAAAAGATAAACAACTTACTTCACAATTGCCAACATCCTCGACATTGATCGTGGTACGATTGACACATAACCACTGCAGAACTTCTATTTGCCTTTCTGATGGTTCTCGGTCACTGTCATCATCATCCTCGTTAAAATTATACTAAGCATTGTACATATCCTCCAAGGTCTTACACTTTCGCACTTAGCACTTTTCTGAAGTTGATAACAACATTACAGCAAGGTATAATCAGATGCACACCTTCAAAAATCAGTGAAATATACAAAATGAACGAATAGCAGTTCCCTCAGTGCTGTAGCAGCTTGATCAGTGTTCAAACTGGAGATCCCATCTTAGTCTCTTGTACAAAGTTGTGACACCTCCCCAAATCGCCCATCATTATGACAAGTATAATCACAAACATCTGCTGAGCCAACCCCATCCAAACTTCCATTTAAATCTTGACAAAAAATAACTTCCAATTGATTTGGAAGATTGGTTTCAGTTTTTCCACCAGTTAAATTGCTCATTTTAGATGCTTCTGGGTCCGCATTGCCTTCAAAATTAATAACACATTTTTGCACTGAGATCATATCTCCACAACGATCACAATCACCTGTGACAAATATCAAATACTAATTAGTAGCCATGAAGTTTTAGACAGAAACTTCTAATTTTACAGACTGCAAAGCCAAAGCAGTCATCTTTCCTGTATTACACTTTAGTGTGTCATTCCCTATAACACTAATGTGATGCTACAAAGTGTTCTATATATATCACTGTTACCTTTATCAAAATAAGTGTTTGATACGTTTGTGTTTAATTCCACATCCTTGGGTGCCCTTGGAATGTACTTTCTCAAATTCGACTTACTCATTTTCTGGCTCCTATGTTGTGTAAACTCAATTACTAAATTAGCAATGTAGGTATTAACTACTTAAATGCAAAACCACTCCACTAAAATAAGTAATTCATGTATAACAATTGTTAAATTGTTTATGACCACATGCACCCAAAGGTGTGGCCTTGTGGTCAATGAAGTGGTTGAAAACCATGAGGTCTCAGGTTGAAAACTACAAAAAAAACACTAGGTCATTCTTCTCATTTGTCCTAGCCTTGGTCGACAAAGTTACCTGGTACTTGTTGTTTGTGGGAGGTGGCAGGTGGCAGGTATCTCGTGAAATTAGTCGAGGTGCACAAAAGTTAACCCGGACACCCCACTCATCAAAAAAAAAAATTATTAGCAACCACATAACAACCCCTTCATTCTATGGATTACAATCTCTGCATAACTAATATCTCCATTTATAGTGGTGCATATTTGTGACACTCATTTAATGTTTTCATATTATGTAAATATGTTATGAGATTACCATGAATCCCAACTAATGGTATCTTTTATTTATTGCATTGCAGTTGCATAGTAAAAGAGCCGACTGTAATCTAAAGATAAATGAAAAATAGCAATTCTTTGATTACTTGGCATATATAATGTTGTTGAAATAGGTAACTTTATAATATATCACAAAACAGTAACAGTTTGTACTAAAACCATACACAAATGTTACCCTTTCTACTTTTTTTCAGTCTATGTTGTGTCTAAAGATCAATTCTAGATACAGTGTCGAATAATTGATTACACCACAAACATAACAATAGAATGCAGTTTAAATCTATATTTATTAAGATATAGTAGGTATTTTTCCCAGTAAGGTAACAGCTACGACGGAGATGAATACCTGTTGTAATCAGACCAAATGCGTCCGCGCGATTTGGAGCACCTGCTGCAATGGAATTGGAATAGTGTCTGTGGACTGTGGACTGTGGACCGGTGGACGGTGGACGGTGGACGGTGGACGGTGGACGTGGACGGTGGACCGTGGGAGTTTGCTAGCCGAGGTAGATGAACAGGTCCCTGGAGCGGCGTTTTCCTTTGTGACGTAATTAATTGGAAAGCTATTTTCTAGGGGTTTCTTCTTATTATTTTATTTCATGACAGAAAAATGGACATGGATTGGGAATGGGCCCACTGTTTTTCCTAAAAATCACTATGCCTCGCGAACTTCCTCCTTGTATGAAGCCCTTGTCAATACAAGCCCATCATATATTATTGTTTTTATTTTAATTTATATGATACAAATAAAATTTTGAAAGTCAATTAAAATTTTTATTTGTTGGTAAGTTTAAAAAATTCAAATTTTGTATTTTTAACATAAATTACAAATACATAAATTATTGAGAATGTATATTTAATTATTGGAATGTCTTTACTTCCTCCTTTCAATTTATGAAATTTGGAGGGTTAGTATTTTTTTTAGGAAAAAATTTCAAAACAGCAGTACTTTAGCTTTTAGTGGGACTCCTTAGCAACAGTTTCATTATTTATTAAAAATGTCATTATTTTAGTTTGTTAAGGGATTAGTTATGTATTTATTTTATTTTGATTAATTTGAAAGAATACAAATAATTAATAACAGAACCGAGAAAATCATGGAACAAAACAATTCAAAAAAGGTAAAAAAGATTTTAAATACAAATCAGTTACGTTTTGAAAAGAGCATAAATAGTCATCTTTCCATCGAGCATTTTTTTGCTTTCTTCTTAAGAACATCAAAAAAAAAATTAGTTTGTCTTCCGAATTCATCTAATAACTTTCAAAGCTTCTTCAAGTTGAATATGACATATTTTTTAAACAAAATTTTTCAAAATTGACAGCTATAAATTTGTCGCATCCAGTGAACAATTGAAAAATAATCATGTATTTTTTTCGATTTTTTTATTTGTTTGGATGAGATATTCGTATATGTCGAGTACAAGAGTGTTTTTTTTTTCTGATTGAATCAGTGAAATCTTTGTATGCATTGGGATTTATAGCTTTTTTCAGATGTTTTGTATCCAAATTATGATGTATAACAAATGAAATTATTTTTTTTTTAGTTTAGTAGCTGTTTTTTCTGTTTGAATGCATACAATAATTTGTATCTCATTAAGTTAATATAACTAATCGATCATGAACTATATGTTGAATACAAAAGTGATAAATACAAAGTGAGATTGAATATAAAATTGTGAATACAAAAGAAATACTCTCTTTATTTGAAATACAAAGTGACTTTGAAAGGTAAAATACAAATTAATGGATCATGAACTGTACGTTGAATACAACAATATATGAATACAAAAGTGAGATGAAAATACAAAGTTATAAATACAAAGTGAGATTCAATGTAAAGTTGTGAATGCAAAAGAAATTAAATACTCTCTTCATTTGAAATACAAAGTGACTTTGAAAGGTAAAATAGGCACATAAAATACAAAACTTGTTGGTATACAATTAGGTTGAATACAAAACAAAAGAGAAATACAAACTTGTTCACATATAAATTGAGATTGAAATACATAATGAATACCCAACACAATACAAAGTTGTTAGCATATAGTTAGGATGAATACAAATTAAGAAGGAAACACAAACATGTTGGTATACTAATTGAGATTGAAATACAAAGTAAAAACAAAAAATGTAAAACTTGTTGATAAATAGATAGAATGAATACACAAATAAACTGTTGATTCAAACATTGTAGACAGATAGATGTTTTCCCCAAATCTAAAACCCTAAAAGCAAATATACATGTATTAAAAATCAAACAAAATAAACATATGAATGAATTTGTAGATTCTAATAAATCAGAAAAAAATTGTTTAATCGACTAAAAATCTAAAATACATAAATTTTACATGACTATGTAAACAAACTTGCATAACAATCGAAAAAATTAATGGAAAATCCGTAATATGTACAATGCTAAATATAAATCATAAACGGTGATATTGAAAATAAATCAAAAGAAATCTAAATAACTAATTGAAATACATAAATATTAGATGAATATGTAAACAAACTTAGATAAAAATTGAAAAAATTGACGAAAAATCCGTAATATATACAATGTGAAATATAAACCATAAACAGTGATATTGAAAACAACAAATCAAAAGAAATCAAAACAACTAATCGAAATGGATAATGAAAATTACCTTGCCAACCGAGAAATATGCTTGAATTAATAAAGAGATTTCGTTTAACAATAAAGAAAAATTCTTGATGAACAACAATTTAGCACGTTGAAGAAAGATAAACTTGAAACGTGAAAGGTGGGGAAGAAACGTGAAAGTTGGGGAAGAAACGTGACTGGTGATGAAAAAAGGTTAATGATATAGGTTTAATTATTTTTTTTTCACTTTAAACGGTTATTGGTATATAATTTGGTTCAATATAGGACTCTTTCCATAAATAAAATTAATTTAAAATACTAAAATCTAAATACATATTATTTTATAAAAATATTGTCATTCTGCCATTTTAAATAAATATTTTAAAGTGTTGTTATTTTGACTTGTTATGTTAGGTATTATGACTTAATTGCTAATTTTCCCTTTTGGGGATTTAACATACTTTTTTTTTACAGCATGGACTCAATGTATGTTACTCTTTCTATCCCAATTAATGCTACACAGTATACATATATAATTTTGATAGTCAATACAGTTTTCTTTGATCGTAACTTTCATTATTTTATAAATTATTTTAAGTTGTTAATTAAAGTGAGTTATAGTAATTTTAACGTAATTTGCAAATATAAAAAGTATTGGAAATGTCTTTTCAATTTTTGGAAATATCTTTACTACCTTTTCAAAGATTACGTGGCTCATATGATATTTGAAGAGTCAATTAAATTTTTTTTATCTTAATTATCTATATATCACGGATCCAATATATTTTACTCTCTTTATCTCTTTTCAAAGATTCTTATTTAAATTAAGAATTTTATTTTGTAGCAACTCTTTCTCTGAGAGTAAAGTCCGCACTACATCCAGAGCCGTCAAATAGGCTTAGCCCATGGGGTCCGCCTCACCCAACCCTTTATTAGGCTAGGGTTGGGATAGAATTTTTCAAGTCGATTTAAAATTAGGGCTTATAAGCCCGTTCCGTATAAGCCCTTGACCATTGAGGCTTGATCGGAGTCGGGTTGGGGTTGGCTCATGGGCCAAAGCCATTCATTTAAGGGTATCTTACAGAAAGTTCACTAGTGTATGAGCTAATTACTTAGATGCATGCTATGTTGTAATAGTATGAATTTTACCAGATTTTGGTATGTCAAAATACATGTATCTCAGTTTATGGACTCAAAATTAGGTATAATTTTTCTATATACACTTTATCCAAGTGAATTCACATGTGTCTAGGATACATTGACAAATCCCGCTCCCTCGCCTCCCGTCAATATCGTTCGTTACTCTCTTATCACACTCACGTATCTGGGATACATCACACCAAATACATGCATCTCGCGTATCTAATATCCTAGATACATGCTAATCACACTAGATTTTTTGCTATTGTTATTGAAAC
The DNA here is from genome assembly GCA_035578085.1 of Solanum pinnatisectum. Lineage (NCBI taxonomy): Eukaryota > Viridiplantae > Streptophyta > Magnoliopsida > Solanales > Solanaceae > Solanum > Solanum pinnatisectum. The sequence goes on along the minus strand of CM069078.1, from coordinate 52,406,819 downwards.
AACAACATTGTTCACCATATTTGATTTGAAAATCTTCTTATTTCTTGATGTCATAGAATTTTAAGTTGGGTTAGGTTGAACATTTCCAAGCCCTTCCAAATGAAAAAAACCGGCCCGCCTTAACCCCTCAAATTCCTTGGCCCGCGAGGCTTGGGCCAGGTGGGACTGAGCTAGCCCTTTTTGACAACTATTACTACATCATTATCTTCGATAGGAACTTCATTTGGGATAGTTAGGCGTGTAACCACAAACTTAATCCTACAAATGTTAACACGCTAACGTTAATTAGCAATTAACTTCAACTAGAATTTGCCAACAAAAATAAGTTAGCCCTTATGATAAATATCTTATCACTAGATAAGTATAGCCTGTGCTAAGCACGAGCCCAACGAATTTGCATTCTAATTGATTTGTCCTTGTTTAATGCTAGTAGATTGCAATTTAGAACGTGATTTCTCATTGTTGGCACAAACTCAATATTATAAAATTGCAATTTTGGAATATGATTTCTCGTTGTTTGGTGCTCGATTGTAACACAAATCCAATATTGTAAAAGTTGAAATTATTATACTTAATTAATTTAAAAGCCCATTTGACTTAACTTTAAAAAAAGAAGCTCTTTGAAAATAGTTTTTAGAAAGTTAAACTTAAGTAGCTTTTGAGTTTGAAAAATGGGAAGTGGATGAATACCTACTTTTAATTTTTTTTTAAGTCATTTAAAACTTATTTCAAGTTATTTTTACTTTATCAAACACTCCCAAAAATTAAAAATGATTTAAAATAGATTTGACCAGCTTTTTAGTCAATTCAAACTCTTAAGCAAACGTTTAGATTGGCGGACGTTTGGTCTTTAAATGCTTTTTATTTATATTATTCCACATTTATTGACTTACATCATGATGAGTCGGGCATGGTTCAAGTGACACAATAGCGTGCACCATTAGTCGCATTGTTTAGGTTAGTAACCAAACTTTATCAACTTTCATTGTCTCACAAGGTTAAACCAAAAATAAATATTAATCATAATTATGCTTCCCCTGCTTTGCTAACTTTAGGAGCAGAGCACTAATATTAGTGGAGAAATTGATGCATGTAAGTAGGAGCGACAAACGAGCGAGTCGAGTCGAATATGAGTCGATCAAAATACGAGTTAAATAAAAATGTATAAGTTATTCGACTCGACTCACATTTTAAATGGGTAAAAACGAGTTACATAATGGATAATATGAGTACTCATATTTACCCATATTATAATAGAAATCTTGTTAAAGGCTTTAAAACAAAAAAAAAAAAAATTAAAGTTTTTTTTATCACTTCACTCCACCCCCTACCAGCCCCCCTACCCCCTATCCCAAAAAAAATGTAATAAAAATTACCACCCAACCCCTACCAGCCCCCCACCCCTACCCCCTACAAGCCCCCGCCCCCCTCCACACACCATCCAAAAAAACTGAACAAAATTTTAATTTTTTTCATTAAAATTTTTTAAAAAAAAATTACCCCCTACCAGCCCCCCTCCACACCCCATCAAAAAAAAATAAATTTTTTCATTAAAATTTTAAATTTTTTTTTAAAAAAAAAAAATTACCCCCCGACACCCTACGCCCTACTAACCCCCCCCCCCCTCTCCACACCCCATCCAAAAAAAAAAATTAACAAAATTTTAAATTTTTTAATTTTTTTTTAAAAAAAATTATCACCGCACCCCCACCCCGCTGTTCCACACCCCATAAAAAAAAAGAATTACAAAATTTTAAATTCTTTCCAATAATTTTCTTTAAAAAAAAAATTAAAAAAAAATTACCAACCCACCCCCTACCAGCCCCCTACCCCTACCAACCCCCCATCCCTTATCCCAAAAAAAAATTAAAAAAAAGTTTCATTTTTTTATAGATTTTTTTTTTAAAAAAGACTTTCTTACTACCCATCCTTTATCACTATTTTTTTTTGTTTGTGTAAATGCACATCTTTTACCCATTTTATTCATTTAACTGCCCACTTTTAAATGGGTAATATGGGTATTATTCATTTTACCCATTTTTAAATGAGTTGGATACCAACCCATTTAAAATGGGTAAATATGAACGGATACCCATATTAATTACTCATTTTGCCATCCCTACATGTAAGTGATTGCCAAATCAGATAACAAAAACATCACATATTAATTGTTGCATACTATATACCTATATTACGTACAAAATATCACGCTCTGAAATGTAGTGTGGCTACCAGATGTACTTTTAATATATCCATCGAAGTATCATGCTTTTGGATGCGAAGTGCAACATTCACTGATTCACATACATGGGAGGGTAAATAATATACATACACTACATATAAGCCAAAGCTGATGTATTCTTCGTGAATCTTCGACAAAAAAAGTAGAATTAAGGTCATTTAAGCATGAAGCGGTAATATATTCCAGTAGAAAGCACAATCATTCCACCTTTCTTTACCCAGATGTAAATCCAGCTCTCATTCACATTACACCAAGAAGGTCAGAAGTATATATTTAGCAACAGTAGTTGGAAGGCAGAATAGCAAAATCCAATCAATAAACAACATCAAACCACTTCCTGCAACACAATAACAAATCTCCTAATTGGTATGGAAGTGTTCTATAAAAAAGCTCTTGATATTCTCCTCGTAATTTAATAGTTTCTCAGGGCAAACCTCAAGGAAATCCTGAAGCAAATTATGAATCCTTAAAGCTTTAGTACTCATAAAAATAAAAATAAGAAGGACAGACTTGTATCCATATACTGAGGAAGGTCTCGATTTTGTAACTTTTAACATACAATGTATGAATACTCATTATCTTTCCGAATTTTATTCAACTCCTCATTAGTCCCATAAATGTAGGCATCAAGTCTCTAGTGGAGCATTCCAAGTTCCGAAATTTTTCACATAGTAATTAAGAAGGGAGTACAAAGGCAGGACAAAACCAGCAATCAACTTGTAACCACTCTTAGGGTTGGTTCATTATTTTATTCCTTGTTCAATTTGGAGCAATGATAATACATCCTTATCAATGTAGGATTCTCATCTACCAATGACAACATAAAAAAGATATCCACCTATTCAATTTCTAAGCCCTAAATACCAAGACATTGGCAACAAATTAGATTAGCAGTACTAATTGAAAAGTAATTTATCCACTTAGCAAGAATTTACAAATGTGAGATCCTTGTACAGAGAACTCAAAAACTTATCAAAAGGTATTGAAGGGTCACGCAAGTGATAAACTGCCCTGAAACCTAGCAATTTTTTTTTTGAATGGGTGGTAAAGGTGGATTTTCTGTTCCTCATATATAATTTATACAAATATAATTCTTAGCTTGATCTTTACCGGCAAGCTTGTCAAGAGACACAAATTCCTTTGGCACATGGTGATGAGGAAGCCTCTGGTCCTCATCGATGTCATCCATGTACCATGCATGTATGCCGTCCTCTCTTGGATCTAACTGGAATGGAAAAATTAAGAGAGCTTGTGAATAATTCTCCATTTTCTTCTCTAACTAATCAACTTTTATGATAAATTATACTTTGTTTTTCTGTAAATATTCATCCAAAAAAACATTAAAATCATTCTCCTCTTGGCAAATGTAGGGGGCAATGGGGCAAGTAACTCCAACAAAGTAACCAAATCATATTCAGTCAACACGTTAAACGAAAAATTTGAGAGGTATAACCATGTGTATTAATAGTAACATAGTAAAATTGAAAGTATATAGTTTAGCTAGCGTGACCCTAACCCTGAACCAAACAAAGGAGGCAAACAACAACAGTAACATACCAGTGCAATCCCAGAAGTAGAAGTAGGTCTAGGGAGGATGGTGTGTATGCAGACTTATCCTTACCTTATAAAGGTAGAGAGGTTGTTTTTGATAGACTACGACTCAAGTAAAGTATATAATAAAAATGGAGGCAAGGAAACCAAGGCAAGGTAACCAATCTTTGGTGGAAATCTGCCATCTTTCACTCAACAAAGTAACAATAGTGTCTTCCAGACTGCGTGTCCATAATCCATTCAACATCACAATCAGTTTTACATGAGACAACTTTTAGGTTTTTCAAGATTTCTCATTTTGAAAGACGCCTCAAAATTGTACTTTTTGTATGGTTTTTGTGTTAAAACCGAATAATCCAAAACTTCTGGTGGAGATACTCCCTCTGTTCCCAATTACTTGTCCACTTTTCCTTTTATAGTTGTCCCTAATTACTTGTCCATTTTGACAAATCAAGAAAGGATAAAATAATTTTACCTATTATGCCCTCAATTAATTACTTTGAAAAATGTAGAATTTCTTGAAAATCTTAAATTTTTAATCCATTTACTTCATAATTAATAGGGATAAAATGATAAACTCACTATGTCAATAATTGATTTCTTAATAGGTGTGTCAATTAAAAAATGGACAAGTAATTAGGGACTGAGGGAGTATCAAATAAAACCAGAAGTATTTAACCATCAAAAAGTTCTTTTGAAGTTACTAATCACCGTAACATATGTTTGCCAGTGCAAGACCATCTGATTGTACCTCATATTCATGCCTCAAAGAGAGAGTAAGTGTGAGGAACCTTATATGCACAACCAGCCATTGAGAGTTGTAGTGTATACATTTGCCTTAACACAAACACTGATGCAACCAGGAAAGGATCTGACCTCAACATTCTCCATATACAAGAGATATTCAGTACTAGTAAATAATGATATTAAGTGATTGGACCAATGTGCCTTAAGCTGATCACTAGAGTCTAGAACCAAAAAGTTTATATAATACTGATGCAAGTGCAATGGACTGAGCAGCAGAAGAAAAACAATCATAAAGAATTGGACAATCAAAGGTATGGAAAATTGCATGAATAAAGAATGTAGTGTAAAATGATGAAAAAATTAAGAAGCAAGGTGCAAGTGTACAATACAAGAAGGAAAACCTTCTCCCTCTTGAATTATTGTTGGATCATACGTACAGTAGTCTTGTTCCTGCTACTGATTAATCAATTCAGTTCTGAGGAAAGACATCTTGGCCAAAATTTCCAAATGCAGCAGGACTTTAGCAAATAACTATTGAAAAACTGAAATGTGTCTTCAATAGGAGCTGCGACTTTCTGAAGAATTTGGAGACATTGATATGGAACTGTTGCAAGCAGGGACGGAACCAGCTTGCATGAAGAGGAATCCTAATCCCTATTAATAAATAATATATGTATAATTTTTGTGTATACATAAAATGTTTGATTTTCGTTACATTACGGAAGTTTCTAGTGTAGGGAATAGGGATAAGGTGGTTTAAAACCTGTTATCTAGGGAACATGAATAATTACTTATGTATAAAGTTAATCTTACCAGTTTCAATAAAAAAGTTACTTATGTATAAACATAAATTAGTTTTATAGTTTCATACACCCAACTTACATTTTGGGTCAACTAAAAGAAGGGTGATTATGCTGTGAAAGAATGCTACAAACTGGGATGTTCTGTGAATGGTATGCTTGAGGAGTGGGGTCCTGGAAACATGTTTGGAGAACTAGACAACCTCATAATTCAGAACTGTCAAACCTAACGATATATTACATTTTAGCATGAACAAGACCTAAATAAGACCCTCGTGTATAGGACTCCCCAATCATATATCTACTAAACCATTGTACTTGCATAAACATAACTTATTATAAACAAGACATAAGCTTCACACAAAAAGTCAGCCCAAATTCCAGGACTGCAATTCCATACCCAATTATTCATTTCTATTGGAGTGTCCAGTCTGGATTGAATTTCCAAATCATAATCCACAAGATACATAAGAATCTGAACATCTCAAACCTTATCTAAGCTATAAACTACAGAAAGTGAAGAGATTAGCAGGTCGGTGTTTCGAAGTACCTATCTCACAAGAGGATCTCCAGACAGCTCCGTGGGGGTATGCGTCTCCATACTTTGCTTCATTTTGAGCTCCTCCTCATACTTCTTCAATCTCTCGTTCCACATTTCCTTCAATCACACAACAGTAATTTATACAGATGATCGCTCTTTGGCGTAGGCAATTTAACCTAGAGTAAGAAAAAGAAGATCGCAAAACCTTATATTGAAGTTCAGCGCGATGCATAAGATAGAATCCAAGAATGCCTCCAAAAATAGTTCCTGCTATAATTCTAACATATCCCCATCTCGGCGATTTCATTGCTCTCTCTTATTTCTAGTCTCCGTCTCCGTTTCCGATTGCTGTCCTTCGATTTTCCTCTCCCCCTTTCTACCCTGAACCCGAAATTTGAGATTATTGACTCACATATGGCTCTTCGAAAGTGGGCCACAACTCACTCCTATGATGGGCTCTTCCAACTGGGCCGAATAAACAAGTTTATGCAAGGATAATCCATATTTTGAGTGTGGTATTTAAGTTTTGTCCTTTAAAGTTTAAATTGATAATTTGTAGTTTAATTAAAAGTTTTAGATTAAAGTAGTATTATTTATGACCTAACTTTGCAAGGTTGAAATTTAGAATTTTTTTACCTCGTTCAATATGAGTTATGTAGTATTTAATTGAAAAAATTGTATGAAATAACAAATTATTAATTCAAATTAAATGTTATAGTCATAGTTTCTTTTATTTGTAATTCGCAACAAACATTTCATGTTTTTTGCCATCCCATTTGTACACCGAAATATACAAATGTAGGACCCATTTCCATTTGTATACCGAAATATACAAATGCAAGACCCATTTGTATACCAAAATATACAAATGCAGGACCTATTTGTATACCGAAATATACAAATAGACCCAAATACATAATTTTTATGTATATGTATACCGAAATATACAGATTCATAGTCATAGCAAACATAAAGTTTGTTATGGAGCGCAATTATACAAACTATAGTTATAACATACAAATATGATTTTTATATTTGCTAAACCTAAAATTTACTCTATTTAATTTGCAAGAATTAATTATTTACTCTATATAAGTGTAGAGAACGTTTTACCCTGTCCAACATAAGTTTTGAAAATATTTATTTTATTTGACAAAAGTTCACTATGATAAGTTATGCCTCTAAAATATAACTTTTTGTGGTTTTGAAACTAAACTTACATATTTATAAATATAAATTCTACGGAAACTAAGTTATGTTGTAGCTTATAGATTTTGATTTTTTATGGCATAATGTTCTGAAATTGAATTTATGTCTTGTAAGACATTATTTATGTGTCTTGTGGGATTTTTTCTTCATAAGACATAATTTGCGTCTTGCAATTTTTTCTTTTAATGTCAAGGGTATCTCGAACCAATTATTTATTATTACTTAGTATGTTGAATGACAAAAACAAAAAATCATTCATTCAAAAGATAGTATTTAAAAAGGGACAATTTCGCAAATAGCCACTAAAAATAACTTAATTAGGCTCAATGGCTATAGTTTGTTAATTATGATTCGTAGCTACATGTTAGAGGGAGGAGAGAGGCGAGCGATATTGGGAGAGGGAGGAGAGAGGCGAGTAAGAAAGGGTGAGAGTGGAAGAGGTGAATTATATTTGTATATCTGTCGAATTGTATATGTATATCGATTAGATGATTGTATATATGTAACTAGTATACATATGTATTTGTATATCTATTGAGCGATATTGAGAGAGGGAAGAGAAAGGCGAGTGAGATTGGGAGAGGGAGGAAAGAGGAGAGCAAGTGACAGCTGAGCGTGGAGGGAGGCGAAATGTATTTGTAAATCTGTTATATACTTGTACATGTATATGTACAATTTATATATATATATATATATATATAAATAATAAAGGTGCACACACTTTAGCACCTCAACACCTATACTAAAGCGCCATTTAAGCGAGGTGAAGCTTATACCCTGGGCTTCGATGAGCTTCAGGGATTAATAAATTTAAGCAAGCTTTAACAACATTATCAAGAAGCCAAAGAAATATGAAAATTAATGTATCAAGTATGGTGATTCAAGAGATTTTAGAGGGAATAAGGAGAAACCTAAACAATATATCATTATTTGTGAACCTTTTACTTTTGATGCTTATACTAATTATTATAGCATTGCATCTATTCGACTCAGATGAGCATCTAAATAAATTTTAAGATAATTGAAATAAAGAATTGACACAATGGAACAAGTCAATTGTCAAGCAAGAAGAACAATATTTCCATTCTTCTCATCACTATATGGTGATGAAATGCTTGTAGTAAATTTTAGAATCCAGTGCCCCATGCTTTATGATTGTGAAAACCTCTTGTAACTTATAGAAAATTTAGCATTAGAAATTCCAAGTTGGATATAGCTCAAGCCACATTATAAGAATTGAATTTAAAATTCTTGACACAATGAACAAATTAATTGAAAGGTAGGAAAGAATCTAGTCCATTCTCTCCACCATCAGAAACCGAATGCTCCAATCTCTCGGCAAAGATCGTGTGAGTGTGCAGTTATGCTTCGGATGAAAGGAGGAGAAGTAACTCAAAAGACAGTAGAAAGAATAAGATGGTCGATGACTTAATGGGAGCAAATATCATGCTATGCTAATGCACAACAGAGAAGCTATATGCTTTCTCCCTTTGAATAATCAAGTTCTAGTATAACAATCAACTTAACACAATGATTTTAGTAGCATAAACGATATAACTACAATGACTTTAAGCAGCTTGGAAACAACATCATCAGCTAAGAATTTGCTAAGAATTAATGTATCATTCTTTAAAAGTTTGAACAGGACTTTCATAAAATATGTTATGTGCAAAGGAATGAAGACCTCCACACTTGAAAGCAGATATTAGACATTCACTACATCAGTCTTCTAATGAAACCTCATCTACAATGCTAAAGATTCTATAACAACTGAGAAGAAGTATCGACAAACAAGTCCCAGACACTCGACAAGTCTTTATGCTCCTAAAACATATGAAGTCCTGAATCAATTTGAAAAGTCTCAATTTTATATGCGGAGGGCATGTTATTGATGTTAAGCAGACGAGACGAACCACATAACTGCGGCTTAAAGATTACTATATCTATACATCATATTAGAATGTAAAAGTACAATAAAAATAAGAAATTAACTGGATCCGCGTCATGCTTCAAGTAAATTTAGAGGTTCAAATAGCTGAACCCGTGACCTTTCTTTTTTCTTTAGAAAAACAATTGAAGAAGCAAGCAAATTCCGCCCTACTAATAATAAGTTGTTGTACAATGTCAAATGTGGTTATCAATGACTTGCTGCCTCTTGAGAAAAGAGGAGAAAGTGGTTGTGGCAGCTCAGGTGGACAAAAGGGATGAGGGAGAGACTTCACCTACAGGACCAAGAGGGAGGAAAAATCCTCATAGAGATGATATAGATTTAAAAAAACAAAGTAGCAGCAAGCAAACTGCTGTTTATACAGATCAACAGTTCGTTCGGAGAAGTTTGATCTAATTTTGCTGCATAGCATGTGCAATGGAAGGGAAGCATTGACAGCTTACCGCAAGAAGAATGCTAGAACGAAAACCAAGGGCAGAAGGGGCAATCAAAAGGATCTACTGTAGGGGCAGGCGGCTGCGGGATGAAACACTGTCAAAAAGGAAATCGTAGATTTAAGGTCTCTTTTAATAAAATTGTGCAGAGACTGTTGCCACCGATGATTGCAGGAGTGCAACTGAACTGCTGAACCAGATTAGACTCCATTCATCTCTTTTTGGAGATGGAAACCAGATATTAGCTCATTGCTTTGCAGATGGTCTGGAAGCACGTTTGGCAGGCACCGGGGTTCTAGTGACACAGAACCAATGATGTCCAGCCAAGAGCATCTTCATTCATACAAAAGGGAAAGCCAGAGAAGGGGGCCTGCTGGAAACCCTCGCCCCAGATTTCTACGACACTCATCAATAAGAGAACATCAGCAGCTGATTTTTTAAAGGCATATCATTTGTATCTTGCATCATGCCCATTCATAAGATTTCATTTTTCACAAATTCTACAAAGTACTAATTACATAACAAACACCATATGTGTAGTACTCATTCCAAAACAATGGTACACCTTTACAAGTTACAACATACACATACAAAATATACACAAAACCACATCCAACACTCTAGGACACAACATCCAGTCCAATTCTATTTCCTTGAGTAGGATTTTGTAATGTCCAAAAGGGGCCGCATAAGTACCCTATCCTGATTCAGCATCCTCTATATTTTTCTGTACAAGTGACATACATGTATTACAAGAAACACCCAAGATATAGACAGGTCCGACTCTTGTTAGTGCTACACTTTAACGGCTGCTGCTTGTTTGCCCCTCTTTTCTCCTGTTCTTCAATGATTTCTGGCCAGGTTGCTGCTTCATAGAAGCACCTACTAAAATTAGTCGAGACATAACATAGGCCAATAGTTCTTCATGATGGGAAAATGTAAAATCCAAATGAGCATACTCAAACTCATTATATGACACCTCCACACCTGCATCCTTCATCAGCTTATAATGTTTCCTTACCATGGATGGCCTGATGACCTTGTCCTTACGCCCAGCAACAAGATCAACCGGAATATCAATAAGGGAATAGAACTCCCCCAAATCTAAAGGCTGAGGGGAACCATAAGCTTTCATGTTCGCAGCTGCACTCCCATAGTCAAACATCATAAACTTCCGAGTGTGCTTGATCTGTGCCAAATGAAGGGCCACACGGAATGAAACAGCTGGCATATCATTCATATTGTAGTGTGGCAACCCTAAGACTCCAACCCAATTGGAGCTGTCTCCACCAACCAAATAACTGATGAGAGTTTGCACAAGGCCTCCAACTGCTGGTAAGTTATGGAAGTCTCGGGCCAACTTGTTAAACAACATGCGGAAAAACCGAGTGGGAATATAGAAAGCTGACACAAAAGGGGTAAGTAGAGGAGACAATAGTAGGAATAAGCATTCCATCATTGTGAATACGGGATTGGAATCATGATGAAACCCAGCCGGCGATAATAAGATTAATCTTGAAAGCCTATGGGGCTTTACCTCAATTCGACGTGTTAAAATGTACATTAAAATAGCAGCTCCACCCAAACTATGACAAATTGCACAAAGTTTGTAAGGCTGATCATTGCCACTCTCTTCCTCCACAACTTCTTGGCTATTTTCCAATTCAGTAACTTTTGTTTGGTGGATCTTCTCTATCATTGCAGGTATATCCTGTGTCCCATGCTCATTTATGGAGTACTTCCAGTACCTGCATGAAGATGCCATACTTGGGAGCTGAAGTAACTTGATAGAAATTCAGCAATCGACAAAAACATAAAATATGAAGTTTATTTTCCTTTCAAAAAAGAGGTCAAATGACATTTCAGACACAATGGGAGCTGCATGAAGTGATGCACTTACCGACGTGAGGATATATTCTTGTCAACGTGCTCTCTCGACACCAATCCCCGGAAATTTCCTAGGAAAACATCATACCCTGTAATCAAGAAACAGAAGAATGAATACTACATAATTATCTCAGGGTAGTTTATAGTATATGCACACCTATAGACCAAAAAATACAAAGAACAAACCTTGATCATAGGCTGCAAATGCTGGGGAACCAACAACTCCATTCGATACCCACCTGTAAATCATATAATCATGGAATAAATAATGATGCAGTTGACAATTAGAACTGATCACTGCAGCAACTCTTAATAACACAATTGAAAATTGGACTGATCTTGACAATATTTAGGCAAGAAAGGAGAAGTAAGAAATAAGAACGGCAGAGAACCAATATTACGTACTTCCAAAGTCCTTCTATCTGATCAACTGTCATTTCAACTAAACTATTATGGAAGTATAATAACTCATACGCTTAGAAGATCTCAAAAGACAACTTGCAATTTATGCCAAAGACAGTCGGTGTTAACCCAAGTACGCAACAAGTTGAATACTATGCATAAGAGAGGGAAAATGATTTTGAAGAGTTAGAAGACATGCGAAGCTCACCCCATGGATGAATCAAAAATCCCATGTTGTAGATAAACAACTTTTCGAGCATCACGTCTGCAAAATCAAGTTAGAAACATCAAGGAACATCTGTAAATGGGCATCCACCTCAAAGCTGTAGATATAAAGATATGGTGATGATAAAAAGAACCCAAACCTTGGAATTCTCTCCAAAAGGAGAATATATCCATCATCAGTAACCACACGAAGAGCTTCATATGGGTATCTACAAAGGAAAGAGACACAAGTTGAGACTGGAATGCTAAACTTTATTTGAAAACTAATGCACACTAGTTATGAATACCAAGAGTTTAATACACACTTCACCATTATGTATTGGTGAGGTTGCCTGAAAATGAACTGGTTTTACTACAACTTCTGACCAACCAAGTTTTCAACAGTCTATAGAGGATAATGTGTACCCAAACAACACTGACAAGACAAAAATATAACTGAAAGTCCACAATTTTTATAATCCTGTTTACACTTGTAATTTCAAAATATTTCCAACATAATTCTTGTCCAAAAAGCTGTATGTCCAACCAGTTTAGACTGATCATTATAACTTAAATGTTACTTAGTATTTTAAGGAAATAAGCATTCGCTAGGTTCACTGGGTTAGTGACAAAAGACACTAATCCAACATTATGCTAATCCTATCCAACACTTAAAAGACCTCTAAAGAAATTGGAAATGTATATTTTAAATCTAAACTTAAGAAAAATCCACACATTAATAAGAAAACTTAACAAATCTTTTTAAATAGGATTGGAAACGTTCAATCCCTTTCACTGTGTATGTAAGATTTTTTAAAGAAAACCATGTATGCAATATGTTAAATTACATAGGATGCAAGCAAAATCCCTTACCCAAGCTCTGTAATGACATCTTGACATGTCCGAGCATCTGTATTGAGGGAATGAAAGCTCGTTTTCCGTTGTCTTGGAGTAGGATCACTCTCCGAAAGGGTATCCACAGGAACAGAGACACCTGAACCGACAGTGGGAACGTCCACACAACCACTGTTGTCAGAAGAAAACCACTTCACCAATTTCTTCAAGGTGTCTATTGGTGAAAGAAGACAGTGTGCAGCCTTGTGAAAAAATTCAAAAACAGCCTCTATGGTGATCTCAATTGCTAGATGGAGGTCCTACATGTAAAAAATTCAGACCAAGTCATTTCCATGAAAAGTTGCAATCGAGGAGAAAACAAACAATAGTATAGCATATAAGGGACAAAGTGATTTCTAAAAGACACCATTTTTATATTCCCTATTCTCCTTTCTATTATTCTTCACTTTGGTATTGTTCTTGAGCAGGCAGTGCCAGAGGAGTAGGATGTTGGCGATAAAGCCCATCAGGAGTTAGTTCAGATGCTTGGTTGCTTCTGTTTGACATAAGAACCAACAGAACTACTCAAGTCCAACTTTTTCCAAAGCCGACCGGAGTGCCAGAAGGCTCCTGCTAAAGCAGACTCAGGAAAAGACGGGGGTCAACAGCTTTCCCTACTTAATGGAGAGGCTGCTTCGTTGTTTCAAACCCTAGTCACTTATAGAAACATGGAGCACTTCTCTGTCACCCCAAGGCTAGCCTTCTCAGGTCCAACATTTTCCTTGACATGAAAATGATAAACAGGAAAACTTAAAAGCTAATTAAAGTTGTAGTTCTTCACACCCTTTCTTCACTCAATTTCATGGATCATTTTCCTTAACCTGCTCCTTGATGTACTGCTTAAGGAGAGGAGCCTTTTCCGATCACCTCCGCTATCACAACCCCACTCATCATTGATAAAGTTCTCTTACCCTTCCATAAAGGACAGAGTCAGATTGTCTTTTCTTTTCCAATTCAATCTAGATTGGTTCTTTGCTCCCTCATTACAGTTCCTTCTCCCATGTATTTTCTCCTTTTTATTTTGTAATATAGTAATTGTTTTCAGATACGAAATACATTCCTCTGAATCTAAGGAGAACCAGAAAAAGGGCGGCTAACTATCTCGCTCATTCATAGTCTCTCTTCAGGATTTGCGTAGAAAACTGTAGACGAAAGAAAGTGAAGGTAGCAGCTAAGCAGAGTCAACATCATATGAATGTTGGAATGTTGGCGAATTTTTGAGTCAACATCATATGAAATAAAATGAAGTTCTATCTTTCAATTTGCTTCCATTTCTGAATCAATTGGTTTCGCCTTTCCATACATGGAAGAGAAGAAAAAAAATGGACGAAGATTAACATCAAGCGAAAAGTCAAACCTCAACAATGCCACGTCTTCTGTCAGTGGCAGACTGGATAACTTGATCCCTGATTGTCTGTAATCTCTTCCTAGCTTGTACATGGGAAGACTGAAAATTCTCAGATGTCCAAGAGGCTCTACGGCCCCTACTCAAAGCATATATAAACAAAGGTAGGCCCAACATAAATTTAATAGGGAATAGGAGCCATGAGACGATGTATCTGAACCAATGCATCCAATGCCTGTTCCGCCTTGAAAGACTGCGAGCTCTAGAAACCCGAGAACTTTGTGACAGTGGAGATGGAGGACAAATGGTTTCATCAGTATATTGTTCTTCTTCTTCTGATGAATAATCCAGACTTGAGGAGGAGATATCAGAATCAAAAGAATGTTCATGGATGAACTGGTTAAAAGATGAGGCGCCACTGTGATCACCAAGAAGGTAATTGTTAATACATTTGCATTATAAAAAAGACATTAATTCAAAAGCCAAAACAGGGTAACATGGAAAAAATTAGAAAGCTCACTTCTCCATCCACTGTGGAAGCCGAGGTCCACGAAAGGTTGGACGAAGTTCCCAACCATGTATGCCTTCAAGAATAGTAGATTTCCCCGGCAATATCGTCAATAATAGTGCTGACACTCCATTAATCAATCTCACAACATTATTCAGCGACTCATAGGTCAATGTCTTAACTGACCTGAGTAAATGTTAACAAGAATCAGAAACATTGAATGATGCATCAATAACAAAACTTGCTAAAGCTAAGACAAAAACCTACAGCCAGAAAGCAGCGTGAAAGTAACCCTAAGGATTTCAAGCTGAATAAGTATTACAACGTAGGAATGAGATGATACAGCTGAGTATGAGCTAGTTTTATGACTAGTAACTTCAGAGCTTATTCCAATCCATCCGCCCAAGTAATAGTGCTGACTTCTAAAGCAGTGGATTATCTAATATCATTACGGAAAGTTCCATCTATTATATTTCCTTAAAAATAAAAAAGGACAAAGAAATGAAGGAAATCATATAGATATTGAGCTTATAATGTTGTCCTGCACTCAACCACTGCCCTTAAGGCAATCAGTACAATTAAAAAGGAAACTTCTGCAATACTTCATGTTTATCCCACTGAATAGTGGAGATTATAGCTAAATCTATCCAAAAAACAATTGTTATATCAGTTTGATTACCATAAATGGCATCAAGAGTAAAATACAAAGAAGCTAGAGGTTCACAAAATAAGATGTGGAACATATTGCTCTACTTCTTATTTTCTTAAGCTCTGGCTGATCAACTGAACGCAAAACAGAAACTTAAACACAAAATTACATTTTTTCCGACCAAAACTTAAGCATTTAACAGCTGAGCAAGATGTACACTCATACGTCAATAAAGATAACATTTCTGCACCTGAACTAGGACAATCATGGCGAATTTCAACCTCTGAAACAACAATTTTCCAAAAGAAACTTAATGCGAGAAAGCAAAAGATCGCAATCAGGAAAGCCTCAATCCAATATCAATAAATCTTCCATACATTCCGCCCGCCCACCATTTCATTCCAATCAGAACCACTATACGCCTGAATCGCATACATGCATGTACATTATGTGTATGTTATACACATAATAAAGACTGAGAAATGAAGAACTTACTCTTTGGTAACAGCAAGGGTGTGGTCAACGAGCCGTTGCATCGGTTGCGACAACGTAGATTATATTTGGATTAGATTTGGTAACAACAACAACAAATAATGGAAACCAAGTAAATCGATATATCTCCGGGAAGAAAAAATTATTCAATCGAAATAACTGTAAACTAATTTCCAAAATTCTCCGGCGAGATAGAGAGAGAAAATGGATCCGTGCCCGGCGAAATAGGAGTCGGTAAAGAAATAACACGCCCGATTCTTGCCGTCTAGAATAAGTCGGTTTGTGGTCTGTAAAAATGGTTCCCAAATTGCAACTTGGCATTCTATAATTGGATAGAATTATTTCAATCGCTTTCTACCCCTGCAGTGACGTGTCGATGACTACACGTTTGTGTTTATACATCCATTCGACTCAAAAATCAAGATACGCTTGATTTAAATATTTCATCATATTGCAAATATAGTCCCTGAGCTAGTGCTGAATGACGAGTAAACGTCTAATTTAGTTAATAGGATAAATAGTATTCTATTTTATTTTTTTTTGGAGCAACTCGAATGCTCAAACTAGCATTGATAATAAAAGTGTTCTATCACTGAAACAAATCTCACTTATTAAATTGACACATTATACGTTAGAGACGATGAGAAACATTTGTTGGAAAATGTATATGATATTTCTAATGATGCTACAGGAAAAAATATCTATAAAAATTGACAATAAAATAAAAATCATATAGTGTTTTAATAAAACTTTTTGAGTATTCGTGAAATAATGGCAAGAAAGTAAAAATTAAACAAATGTGAAGGTCTCTCACTCTCTCTTATAAATAGGAAAGAGTCATTTTTCTTCTATTGGTGAGTTCAAGTTTACTTTTATAGTTTAGCCTGAATTTATCTTTTCTTGTTTTCGTAAATAGAACATCGATAATAGATTACATGTTACACAAAATTTGAGAAAATTCTCTTATTATACACTCTTTTTGATATTTTAATAGATATTTTGTACATGTTATTTTATCTCATTATTTCAAATCATGAGATGAAATCTCTAATTCTCCAAAAAATAGATTTGAAAATTTTATATCATGATTTCACATTTTTTCAAATACAAAAATTAGCCCACATTTTGGGGAAAAAATCCCACCATTTTATATCCCCCAAACGTTTATTTAATATGCAAACAAAAAATGTTAACATTATTACTCTTACCAAACTTTAAACCATTTGTATTGGATATAACTACTATTCTCACCATCATAAATATCGTTGGTTTACACAAAACTTTCTCATTTCCATCACCTCTCTTTAATAAATTTTACCAAATGCTATTTTTGTTGGTATATAAATATTACTCATGTTCAATGTTACTTTTTTATTGAACCAAAATTCGATCAATATAATCTCTTTTTTTAAGAATTGCTTTGTGACAATGCATCATGTGAATTTTATGTTTACGAGCAAAAAATGTACTTAACTAAAAATTTCAAATTACACGTCTTCACAAAACTTCAACTTTATCTTATATGATTTCCAATTATATTATGATTTCATTTCACATGACCAAACGGTTTAAGAGGAACACAACTTTATATGGACGAAGACGTTGGAACTGAATGAAATTTGTTGCCCACCCAGCTAACTAGATGCAAATTGCAAACCCAGGAAGAAGTACTTCTCATCCTGTTAGCCAAGTCTTGATAGCATCTCATTAGGAAGAGAAAATTTTGAGATCACAATGTTGCAAACTTGGTTTTGTGTTAACATATATGTTCCTACTGCAATGCAGAGTTGCAGACAAAAACTTGAGACGATATTAAAGGTGCCCATTTGTTTAGCGATAACATATTCACATGTCCAAACCATGAGTTCCTATCATTTATGCTACTACAATCATTTGTACGTAATATAATTCTAGTCAACAGCGGATAGAACATTGCATTTGCTTAGTAATCACAAACTAAACTTTGTCATTTCTTACGCTCAATTTAATTCACGCAACTCCGTTTGACATATGCAATATCCAGTTTGTTTCCCATGTTGTCTTGAACCTGCGTGCCATGATGAGGAGTTTGTTGTATGGATGATTGGTCCATCACTATATTAACAGATGTCACCTTTAACTGATAGACGGTCTTCAGTTGCTCCAACAACTTCCAAGAATGCAAACTCAGAAACCAAAGCCAAGTGATCACTACCCAATTTCTGCGGCCCAGAAATTCAGATCAAAATTAGCTTAGAGAAGAAGTTAACACACAAAACATCTCAAGGAATATATCAAATGTAATGAGATCTAGGAGTGCTCTTATCCGGCTTACGAAATAAAAGTTTACTGGTTCACCATAAAGAAAAGATGTTGTGACTATGGTTCTTGATGGCTGAATCTATCCCAAATGTGCAATCAAGCATCAGGTCATTTACTAGATGTTTTAACAACCTTATTAATGTATTTGCCTCTTTTGCATAATCTAAGACGTTCTTATTAACAACATCAAGTTACTATGTCAGAAGAACAATACCTTGTAGGGAAGACCACCTGTTTTCTTCAAGACATTAATTGGTAAAGTATCTAAAACTTTTGTGGGTGCAAGACCATCAGAATACCTGCATGTGGTGGATTTTACTTTAGTGCTTGCTCCCTTCAATCAAGTTAGCAGAAAAATATGAGTAACAGTTGTAATCAACATCATTAGTACCACAAATAATCAACAGTTCCCAGAAACTTCGAGTGGTAAGATGTGGCTAATGGTTCACCACTGTTATCCCTTGTTGTTAGAGGTCCCTAAGAAGAAGGAAGAGGTAGCGTCTGCCTAAGAGGAATATACAAAGAAATAAACATAAACTGTGGATAGGAAGGACAAACCGTACCTTCACCACCGCATAAGAACTATTTAGCTTCAAAGGGTGCATAGCTATGTGGGATTCAGGGGCGCCAATCGCAACATTTATCTCCTTGTCGCTCCATCGAGAATTAAAAAATCTGAAGTCAATTGCATGCACACAACAGAATTCTTCATCAGAATCATATGATAATACAAATAATTTAGTTTTCTCACAAGTAAGCCAATTGACATCAGAAATCTCAAACATCAATGGATCAAGAATCAAACACACTTGACAATGTATGAAGGGCATTAATAGCTGAGCCCAAATAAAATCAGCAACAACCAACATAAACAGTTGGAAGAGTTATACGTCTTTTATTATTATTAAATATTTTTAAGCATTATGTAAATGGTTAGTTAGTTTCATATCTCCATTTTTGTTATATTCTATCAATGTGACAAAGTCCTATCCCCATAAACAAATTTGGTGATACAGTGAAGTTGACCATACAACACATTATAGTGAAGTTGAAAACTGAGAATGAGGATATAGAGAAGATGTCATGTCGTTAAAAAAAACCACATTGTTTTCTCACAAAACAAAAACTGAAGCAACTTATGACCCCCCTTAGGTTTTATGAACAGTCTAGCTATCTGATTTATAGGAGCACATAGACCTTCAAAAGACATAATAAGTACTGGAAGATCCTTGCTTCACCTGTCCATTAAAACAAACAAAATCCCCTTTTCTCTTCTAAGACCAAGAACTTGAGAGGGATGGCATCGTCTCTGACCAGATAACTCTTTTCGGTTATGTAGCATTAGATTGAGCTGCTATATCAAAAACAAAGCCTTTGAGAAGCAAACAATTCAACGAAAAAGCATGCAGATCATATTACTTAAGAAGTACTTTAATATTGCATAAAGGATACTGGATTGGGATCTGGCATATTACCTCAGATGATGACAAGAATTTGTAGATTGGACTCTGTCACAAGGGATAAACAAATAGGCATTGTTTCAGCAAGTAATTTTTAAAAATAGAAGTCAATAACATACTTCATAAAGATATATTTCAGCTATTCACACCTGGGGAGTACTATTATAATCACCTGCAAGCACAATAGGTACATGGTCCCACTTTTCTGAAAGTATGTGTGCCCTTGATGAAAGAAAACGAATCTGAAAGGAAGAATATAAGTGATAAGTTACCACATGGTGACAAACTGAAGCAAATAGCAATCCTTGGTACCACACGTCAATCTGCTGACAGTTGGGAATTTAAACAGTTTATGTCTAAAGTTAAGCATGCCATCAGAAGAGGAAAAGCACACATTTTGTAGCAAGAACTAGATTTTTCTCACCACAATGTTGCACACTTATTTCATATGGAGCATGAACAAAGATTGAGAAGATCTCTTTCTATACGGGAGTTTGTTCAGATGTCAGGTGGTATGCTGATGAAACAGGATTTGAAGTCCAAAAGAATAAAACTCACTCTATCCATGTGCCTAAGCAGTAAGAAACGATTTGATAAGTTGATTTTTACATTTATTTTTCACTTGAATTTCCTAATAACCAAATAGGATGTACTCTTACAGTTTGGGACAATTTTGAAAGCCATTTGATCAGAAACTTCCACCAACAAATTCCAATATCTGAACAGATGATAAATTTAATTTCAATCAAGCAAATTTTTACAAATTAATAATAAGAGGAATTACTTTCTGACAGCTGTGAATTCCAAATAATTGTAGTGTTTAAAACAACAACAACCATACACAGTGTAATCCCACAAGTGGGGTTTGGGGAGGATGGTGTATATGCAACCTTAACCCAACTTTGCGAAGAAGATAGAGAGGATGTTTCCCATAGACCCTCGACTCAAGTAATGATAAGGTAAAATCATCGCAGTATATTAATGATGCAATTTGGGAAGGCGGATGAGATCTCCTTTTAGATTTGAGAATATGTGGCTACAGTGGCTAATTTTGGGGATAGAATGGCTAGCTGGTCGAATAGTTATGTGGTGGAGGGGAGACCCTCTTATAGGCTTTTCAAGAAGTTGAAGTTGCTTAGAAGCTGACATAAGGGTGTGGAATAAAGAGGTGTTTTGGGAGAGTAATATGAGGTTTTTCAAGTTGACATTGCTTAAAGCTGACATAAGGGTGTGGAATAAAGAGGTGTTTTGGGAGAGTAAAAGTGAAAATGAGAAATTATGAATTAAGTGGGGAGGGAGTTAGATAAGAGGGAGAAGGAGAGGAAAGAAAAGATTGAAAAGGGCGCTAGCTGATTGGCCTTGGCCCAAAAGGTTAGTTGGAGACAAAAATCTAGCGCATTATGGTTGATGGAGGCGGATTCTAGTACAAAAAATTTTCATAGGGCAACAACCTCAAATAGGAGAAGGAACTACATAGAGTCAGTGAAGATCAATAGGGTGAGTTATGCCAGAAATGTAGGGAAGGAGAAAGTAGAGGGGGCAATTATAGACTTTCATGAACATTTGTTTGAAGAGGAACCAGAGTGGAGGCCTAATTTATTTTTTTGGGGCGGTGGTGGTTAGGGTTCATTCAAATAGGAGGAGAGGAGGGCAAGTGGCTAGGAAAGGCAATCGAGGAGGAGGTGAAAAGGGCGGTGCAGTGTTCTGCGGGTGACACAGTGTCGGGACCTGATGGTTCTCCTTGACTTTTTTCCAGCATTGCTGGAATATGGTCAAAACTGATGTGATGGATACTATTGCTAAGTTTCATAAAAGATGTCAATTCAAAATAGTTTGAATGCCTCGTTCGTTGTGATCATTCCTAAATGGGAGGGAGCTACGAGCATGAAGGACTATAGACATATTAGTCTAGTGGGAAGCATCTTTAAGATCATCTCTAAGGTGCCTTCATTAGAATTCAGAAGGTGTTGGACGAAACTATTTTTGCATCGCAGAATGCTTTTGTTGAGGGTAAACAGATTCTGGATGCAACTTTAGTGGAAAATGTGGTGGTGGATTCAAGGAGAAAGCAAGGAGTGCCTGGTGTTTAGTGCAAACTTCATCTTCAAAACGCCAATAATCATTTGGACCAAAAATTCCTAGATTCCATTATTGCTTCAAATGGGATTTGGGGAAAAGTGGAGAAATTAGATATATTTTTGCATCTCTTCGGTGAGATTCTCCGTCGGTACATGGTAATCCATGTGGATTTTTTGAGAGCTTGAGGGGTTTGAGACAAGGGGTCCATGTTTCTCCAATGTCGTTTATTCTAGTTATGGAAACTTTGAGCTGGATGATGGATATAGCTGTCTTGGGGGGTTACTTCACACTTGAAGGGTTTCGATGCTGCGTTTGGGGTGTAGAGGACAGTTTCAATGACTCACTTGCTGTTTGTGGAATACTTTGGTTTTTTGTGAAGCAGTTGAGACCAAGTTGGATTATTTAGGCCAAGTTCTCACATGGTTTCAGGCAGTGTCAGGCCTCAAAATCAACTTGACAAAGTGTGAAACTATTCTGCTTGGAGAGGTAAATGACATTGGATTGCTTGCTAAAGTTCTGAATTGCAGGGTTGGAGCACTTCCGATAACATGTATTATAGTGTCGTTAGTTGCGTCGAACAAGGATCATACAATGTTGAATCCCATTCTTTAGAGGGTTGAGAAGAAACTTGCAGGGTAGCACAAAAGATATTTGCCTAATGGCTTATTAAGAGCAGACTGTTGAGTATTCCCACTTACTACATGTCCTCGATTCGTGCTCTAATTTTTGGTTACTGAAAAGTTGGAAAAAATTCAAAGAAATTTCTAATGGGCTGCGGCAGATGGGGCAAGGAAATTTCACTTGGTGCAGTGAGAGACTGTCACATCTCCTAAAAATGGGGAGGTCTACCACTATTTATCATATAAATGTTTTAAAATATTTTATTAATATAATATTAGATCAATTTAGTATTTTATTTAAACTTTATATTTATTATTTTTAAAACAAAGACAAATTTTATACATTCAAATGTTGAGAAAACAAACAGCATTAACTATTTAGTATTCAAATCTTACTACAACCTCTTATTTAAAAAGATGCAAAGGTCTTTAACAAGCCTTATTAGGCAACTGGTATTGGAAGTTCGGAGTGGTGATAGCTGATAAATATGGAATAGAAGGGGGTTGGAGAACTAGAAATATCACTTTGCCTTTTGGGTGTGGTTTGTGGAGGAATATTATGAAGGGATATAAGTATTTCTGGGAATATATCACATTCATGGTCGGAGACAGAAAAACAGTAAATTTTTGGTACATATTATCGAAAGAGGAGTTCCAAAGAATTTCCAGAATATCTTGTCAAAGAGACTTGACGGTACAACTAATTATGGGGATACAAGGTGGAGAGATTTTATGGAACTTGAGATTTATAAAAGAATTTCAAGATTGGCGAGGGACCGAGTTTCAAAGATTGTTAGCCTAACTTCATAGATAAGTCAATCTGATTGATAAACCCGATGGTTGATGGTGGGACTTGGGAAATAATGGAATATTCTCTGTGAAGTCCTTCTACAAGAAGATTTTAGTTAGGAGGGAGCAAGCTTTCCCATGTAATGTAATATGGACTCCAAAGGTGCCATGAAAGATGTGTTTTTTCACTTGGCTAGCTGTTAGAGGGGTGATTTTGACAGCGGAAAATCTTAGTAAGCGGAAAGTTGTTTGCATCAGTTGATGCTACATGTGCAAGGGGGCGGACAAGGACGTAGATCATCTTCTTCGACATTGTGGATTATCAATAATGTTATGGTGGGCAATGTTAAGGTGATTTGACACTCCATATAGGATGTCAAAAACCGTGAAAGAGTTGATGTTTAGCAGAAAGAGCGGGAGAAGGAAGATAAAACAAAGTGTTTGGAATGTGGTCCCACTTGCATTAATGTCAGGACAGATTAAACAAAACGATGCAATTGAAAGTCAGGACTGCCCTAAACAGCAGTTGAGCAAGCTAGGAGATATAAGAACTAAGAATTGGTCGAGCCAACCGGTGTTGCCAATCTAAGGTAAGTATTAAAATAGATCAAGTGTTAAATCATACCTTGTGTATTTCAGATGGAATAGATAAAAGACATATGTATTCTTTATGGAATAATTATATTATAGGTCTAAAGTGTATTAAGGAGCACAATATTATGTGAGTAACGTATGCACTATGAATTTAATGTTATTGGGCATAAAATTGTCGATATTATTTAAAGGAAATCTTAAAAATAACAATGAAAGAGATAAAGACGATGCCAAAAAATTGTAAGTAATTAGTTCAACAACTTCAATCAAGCTTGAAAAATAACAATACATGTAACTAATTAGAGGTGTAAAATCATCTTAGGGAGATTTTTCTCTTAAATCACATTAGGAGAAGGGCCTCACCGAAGGGGTGTCAGGTAGCCCGCCTATCCTAATGAAAGCATTAGTAACTGCTTTCAAGGTTCAAACTTGTGGTCTATAGGTCACACGAGGAAAACTTTACCAGTGATTCAAGGCTCCCCTTCCAAACAGGGGGGACTCACATGGAGTCCGCCGGTTGCTCGAGCACCCATTAACCTCGTTACGGAATATATATATCTATGTAGAAATTTAGAGGTATTTGTATAAAATTAACATAGAACACCCAATGATTAAATAATTTGATTGGCCCTTTGGCTCTTGGGTGGGTGCTTAAGACACTTTTAGTGCTGTTGAACCAGGGTTCAAATCTCATCGTTAACATGTATTTTTTAAATTTTTGACTCCGCTACTTTTAGAGTACCCACAACCTTAAAATCCTAGATTCGTCATTGCTTCCAAATTAACATTATACATGCAAATAAATTAAATCATTGTTATTTTTCATTTATCTTTAGATTTTTTTAGGAAAAAAGGACAAATATATCCTCGAACTATCATAAATGATATGCATATACCCTTTGTCACACTTTAGGGACATTGATGCCCCTGTCATCCAAAAACTAGAGCATATATACCCTTTATACTAACGGACATACACGTGTCATAATTTTATCCACTGACCCGACATCGGATCGATGGATAAGATTGCACCACGTGTCCCTATTTAGTCTTCCGTTAGAGTGAAGGGCATATACACTCTAGTTTTTGGACCGCAGGGGCACCAATGTCTCAAAAGTATGATGGAGGATGTCTGCATATCATTTACGATAGTTCGGGGGTATATTTGTCCTTTTTCCCTTTTTTATGACAAAAAAAAAAATCTAAAGATAAATGAAAAATATCAATGATTTAATTTATTTACATATATTTAACAAAAATATATCTTTAGATTTAATTCAACATTATAACTTTGCAATTGCAGTGGAAAAAACTAAGAAAGCAACTTTTGTTGGGAATCATGGTAATCACATAATAAATTCACATTATATGAAAAGACTAAATAAACGTGATAAAACATTTGTCAAATAGACTCATAATATGAAAACAATAATTAAACATGAAAATACATGTGACAAATAAACTCAAATTATGAAAACATTAAAATAAAATAACAAACTATTTTAATTTACATTTAGATTGAATTCAACATATTACTTTGCAATTGCAGTGGAATAAATAAGAAGGCAACTTTTGTTGGGAGTCATGGTAATCACGTAATAAATTCACATAATATGAAAACACTTAATAAATGTAGCAATACATGTGACAAATAGTCATATTATGATAACAATAAATAAATGTGACGATACACGTGACAACAATATGAAAACATTAAATAGCCATTACAATACTCGTGACAATTACACTCACCCACCTACTATAAATTACCCAAGTGTTCCTGTTAATATTGCTCAGACTTGTTCAACATAACATCTTATTTTCTTCTTTGTATTAGCTTCTTTAGCAATGGAAAATGAGGCCAAAAGAGGTAAGCAAAAGATTGAAATGAAGTTGATCGAATCTGAGAAAGCACGCGCTGTAAGCTTCTCAAAAAGAAAAAATACACTATTCCAGCAAGCAAATAAGCTTGCAACTATGTCTGGAGCGGATGTTGGTGTTCTACTTTTTTCACCAAGTGGAAAACCATGCTCCAATGGCTCCACAAGTATTGAAGAAATAATTGATAAATATTTCAAAGTGAAACTAGAGGAAAACCAACGTGCTGAGGGCAAATCAAATGGTTTTGAGGTGTTGGAAGATTTCCATAAAGAATTAGAAGCACTGGAGGAGAAAGAGAAAAAACGTAAACTAATGTATAAGATTATGCACCCTGGCTTAGAAATACCTCAAGATAAAGACATGGTGGAGCAAAAGCTGGCAATGAAGTTGCGGATGAAGAAAGTTCTAGAAGAAACAAAAAGTGCTATTCTGACTGAGCATCTCAAGATTGATTTAAATGTTGCTCCTAAGCTAGAAGAGGATGAGAGTTCAGAAACTCGTAATTATCATGAAGTTGGTAACTGAAGTTCTTGAAATTAGAGCTATGCTTGGAGAAGACTTTACCAGGGATCGAGTCTTCTAATATGATCAATTCTTGCCTTTTTTTATTAAGTCACTTGTTGTTTCTCTTAAGTCATCTATTTATATGAGATTTTAAACCACAAAATAAAAGTTTATGGAGTTCTTATGTCATTAATTTTTTTTTTAATTGTTTCATCTGTAGTCTTTAATGATGCTTCCTGTTGTCTAGATTGGTAAATCAATTGAAATCTTTTATTGAACTAGTGAACAAAGTGAAAGTGATGGATCAAAGAAAACCCTCGTACACTCATTGATTTTCTTTTATGTTCCATATCTAGCAATGTTAGTGTATTTACATTTTACATCAAGGCTTGCTCAATGAGATGGTGAAATCTTTGTAATATGTGTTTATCAAATATCTATTGACTTTATTAGCATATTTAGGATTCGAAGAGAAATTGAGTCTGATTTTTCAACCCGATCCAAGTATGTAAGGGAATAAAGTACATTATTTCTTTTATCGGGAACACAAACAAATGGGTTCCTTTCTTGTATGTTACAAAATAAATTTCACTCAGTTACATTAGCCTTAGAGAATACTTTTCAGGTTCCACTTATCTTTTCTAGCTCCAATTTTGTGCAACCTCAATTACTAAATTAGCAATGTAGGTATTTACTGATTAAAGTCAAAACTATTGCTTCAAAGTAAGGCCTAATTTGTTTGCACTTAATGCAGGTCTTAATCTTAATCAATCAAATTTGAGTCATTAAGTCTGTTTGTTTTCCAGATCTGAATCTTAATCATTCAGTGCGTTTGTTTTTCTTATTTTACAACTACTTAATGGGTATGAATAGGTCTGTATGATTAGGATTTATAACCAAGTCTTATTATCATTAAGACGTCTATTTAAAAATTTCACCGCTACTCTATCTACCTTCACCCACAACCATCATTTTAGCCACAACTACCACAATCATCTATCACCACCACCTACCATCCACAACAACCATCCTCAGCATAACCACAACCACCATTACCGCCAATCACCGAAATTAATTATCATCATCATTAGACATTATTTGCAATCACCATTAGCAACCATTATTACATTCATTATTCGCTATCGATAATTACCATATTAGTTAACATTAAATACCGATAACCACCATCATCATTTATTATCACCATTAGATATCAATATCATTCACTACCAATTATCAACCACCACCATCAACACCTATAGTTAATCACTACTGCCAACCATTATATTTTTTTATGACAAGGGAAACTCGTAGCCGCTACTCTTTGGGTGCGCATAAGGTAAAACCCCCGCTCCTATGCAATAGCTCACAAACCACACATGAGAGGTAACCCGCACTAGGCAAGCTTGATGCGACGAGCTTGACCCAGAAGGCAAACCCCTTGCTTTCGTTGGCAAGGAGTTTCGAACTTGAGACCTCTAACAAGAAAGTCTCAAGACCAAATCACAACTACCAACTATTATATCATACCACAATCACAATCATCAGTCAACACCATCCCAAATCGATACACACAGCCATCATAGTTAGTCATCACTGCCACTAATTGTCATATAAATGTTTTAAAATATTTGATTAATATAATATTAGATCAATTAAGTATTTTATTTAAACTTTATATTTATTATTTTTAAAACATAGACAAATTTTATACATTCAAATGTTGAGCAAACAAACGGGGTTAACTATTTAGTGTTCATATCTTACTGCAACCTCTGAATATTCAGATGTGTATTCATATTTAGAGGTCTTAATTTTAATGAAAACAAATGAGGCCTAAGTGATTCATGTATAACAATCTCTAAATTATTAATGACCACATAACAATCTTTAAATTATAACAATCAGGTGCAAATGTATTTTGCATTACTAAACCATGCATTGGAAACACACAATTTAGGCTTAAAACACAACAACAAATTGTGGTATGGAGATTTGTTGTTAAGAGATGAGCTTTCAAGCATTGTCAAGGTTTCTTGTCAAAGTGAGGTGACAATCCAACAAGTTGGGGACACAAGGATGAGATACTTTCTAAAATTTGAGGTTTTAAGAGGGATTTCCAAGATTGGAAAGTGAAGGATTTTCAATGATTGTTAGCTTTACTCCATCAGCATTGTGAGCCAGTTGGAAGACCCGATTCTATGAGATGGAAGTTAGGGAACAAAGGCGTTTTTTCTGTCCTTTTAGTTTTGCGAAAAGCGTTTGATGGGGGCAGAAACGCTTCCTGTAAAGTCGGTTTGGATTCCTAAGTTGCCAAGGAAGGTGTGCTTTTTCTCATGGTAAGCTGTTAGAGGGGTGATTATGACGGAGGAAAACCTAAGGAAAAGAAAGGTTGTTTTTATCAACTAGCGTTGCTAATGCAAGAAGGCGGAAAAAGAGGTAGATGAGCTTTTACTACAGCTGACTACAAAACTATAGTGGCATATGTTAAGTTGGTTTGGTATGTCTTGGGTGATGTCAAAGTCTGTCAAGGATCTGTTGTTTAGCTGGAAAGCTGGAAGAAGCAGGAGGAAGAAGGGCATGGAAAATTATTCCTCTGGCTTTGCTGTGGATCACTTGGAGAGAGTGAAATATGAGGGCTTTTGAAGGGGTAGAATTGAGTTTTGGGCAGTTGAGCAGTAGTCTCTGGTCCCTTATTTACTTTTGTTGCACCCATGTAGTTCCAGGATGTTTAGAGGATTGGGTGTCTTTTGTAGATAACCATATCTTTTGCAGGTTCTTTACTTTTTGGTATCCTACTTGTCTACGGCCAATTTTCGGCCTTTGATTCAGTTCACCTGATAATAAAAAAAAAACTCAGAAAACAGGATCTTACTTGACCAAGCTTAACATCTCCGCGGTTTGGATTATATAACACATGAATGTTCCCAACTACGAGCCTCCTTGACTTGGCTTCACGCATCTGTCTGTACCAGACAAAGTTAGACATACAAAATCGAATGGGATATGACTAAATAAGAATGAAACTGTGATTGTCTAGACAAATCACCCTGGAAATCAGAAGAAACCTTCAGTTCAGAATAAATAGAGACATGCTTTCTGATATCAGCTTAATCAAATGCTACCTGCACATGTTTTTATTGGTACAGAACTTGGCCTACTAGAAGTGATCCGCATATTTATGCAAAAAGGAAGCCATGGATACGAGGTCATTTAAACCATTGGCCATCATATACGCATGTTCTGAAGAACTTGACGCTTGATGAGCTTTAGATTAATCATTGTGTACTAGTTAAATGCTCATATTTAGGTCGTTGGCCAGTTTCTCTCATGTTTTTCAGTTTAGTTTGGTTCTCATTTTTTAACCTCATATCTCCTTTTACATATTTGTATCCACAGCTTAATATCCAAATTTTGAGCATTCTTTCATCACTCACTGATCCCATTAGGCTAGATAAGATTACAGAACATAAGAAAAGAAGCAATTCACAACTACTACCTCAAAAACAGAGAGTTGAGCAACATTATCCCGAAGCCCGTGCTGCCTAAATTCAACGCTTTCACCCTCTAACAACTGAAACCTGGCATGAGCAAGTATCCATTTCAGTCCAAACAAGTATCAAGACACTAACTAGAAGGTACAACTTTTACTTCTTGCTCTTACTTATCGGCCTTCCAAAACATAGCACAACCATCCACAGAACCACCAGTGCGCCTCTACATGTTAAAGTAACACATTTAAATATTTTTCTAAGAGCAAGAAGTATAATGAATAATAAATACTACAATTTTCCCTTTTTTTTAACTGGTGGGAGGCCATGGTGGATATAGACCTTATAGGAGCCGAGATATCCAGCTTTCTCCAAAATGTTTAGTAGATCATGGTATTTGTCCACCTCCTACTCATATCACATATATAAATTTCTTCAATTAGTTTCATCTCCAAAGCATAGACACATATAAAAGTACCAGTAACCAAAAGGGCAATTGTTAATTACTTGTAGGCAAATTATATCAGGATTCAATCCAAGGATTTCTTCACAAATAACTCTTCTACGATGGTCCCAATCTAAGTTAGTTGGGGGAACATTTCTGTATAGATATCCGTGATTCGAAACATTCCTATCTCCCAATATGTTGTACGAAACAACTGTAAACCTTTCCTCTGCACCAATATTCCATAATCTAATTCAAACTTCAGCGTTACCCAAAAAAAAAAATTAACCAAATTTAGGGACTGACCTTGATGTTTGCCACCGGGAAGAGCATCCCCTTGCACCCAATGCCGGACGATTTCCGGTGCTTGACTGATACCTCCGCGACGTTCCGGTTTGTACCAACGCCGGCTGTAGGAAGCCGTCGGCGAAGAGGTGTTGTTACGATGGAAGCTCACACTGCACATGTTGAATATAGGCCGAAAGTTGAGGCTGGCAGCGTTCGTAATGAGCCTGGGAGTGGTCAGCCACGAGGAACCGGCTCTACAGCAGCAGCCCATTGCATGAGTTGCAGAGTAAGTGGTCAGTATGAATCCACTGATATCTTAAGCGCCACAGTGACGAAAGGTCCTAAGGAGACCACGGCATAGACAAGGGAGACTCGTTTTCTTTTGAGGAAATTTAAAAAAAGTAGCTATAATTTGCTTAATTAATTTGAAGCTACATATTATAACAACAAATTTAAGGTTTTAATTAATTTGAAGCTACATATTATAATACGAAATGTTAAGGTTATTACGAGAACACACATAGATAAGGGGACTCATTTCCTTTTGGGGAAATTGAAAAAAAGTAGCTATAATTTACTTAATTAATTTGAAGCTAAATATTATAACAAGAAACGTCAAGGTTCTTATGAGACCACACATAGATTAAGGAGACTTATTTTCTTTTGATGAAATTTCAAAAATTAGTTATAATTTGCTTAGTTAATTTGAAGTTATATATTATAACATGGAGCGGCACAATAACGAAAGTCGTTACGAGACCACGCAGAGATTAGGAGGGTCGTTTTCTTTTGAGAAAAAAAATCAAAAACTAGCTATTATTTACTTAATTAATTTGAAGCTACATGTTAAAACAAGAAGAGAGATGAGTGAGTTGTGGGAGAAAGAAAAAAAAACATAATTAATTTGTATATCTGATTAATAATTATATTATGAATATAATTAATATAATAATTGATTTGTAGAAAAAATTGGTTACTAAAAAGGGAAAGACACGTCAAGATTGAATCCCAAAAGTTATATCTAACAAGTAATGTGAAAAAAATTAAATTAATTAAAAACGTCAAAAATGTCTTTTTAGAACCGAAAATTGGATCACCCAAAATTACATCAAATAAAGAAAAAAAAAAGGTAGATAAAAAGTAACACAAACCATAAAACCTTGACTTCTCAATATGAGTTTTCATTAAAAAAAATAAATAACTTTACAATTTTGTTGAATCTAACAATATTTTGATTAGAAAAAAAAAAGCTCACTTATGATAAATTTAAGGAATCAAAGCTAATCAATTTTTTTTTTTTTGAGAAACTATTTTAAGCTTACACAAACATGAATTATTTCTGTTAATTACATCTCTAAAGCATTAAACTAAAAAGATCAAAATATTTACAATAATATACTCAATATAATCTCATAAGTAAGATATGAAAAATAAAAAGTGTATGCAGACATTATCAAAGATAGAAAAGTTATTTTAGAAATATGCTCAATTTGAGTGTATTAAATCAAAATAATTATAAAAAAAATAAAAAAATAAAAACACATGAAAATTGATAAGAAAAGCAGTATAAAATTATTCAAGAAAAAAATAATTATGAAATAATATAATAACCAAAACACAATAAACGATACATGTTAACAACTAACAAGTATTAAGAATACATATATAAGGCAAATACTACAACACTATGTTCAAACGTGAAAATATTCTTAGAGGGCATTGACTTAATTTAATTTGATTAATAAGATAAGAAAAGAAGGAAAGGGTTGTGATTTCACAAAAACTGATACGTGTCTATTTTCCATACGTGTGAAGGACTTGAATCTTGATCGACTGTTTATAGTACCAACCACTCATTTAATTTTATTTCTTATTTAGCAGTTAGTACTATATATAAATTTTCAGGTGAAAAAAAAAAGAGAACAAATTTGTGATAGACTATAAAATCAGAGATCAGTGGTAGTAGTAGTATTGTTGTGCGTGTGTGGTGGGAGGTGAGAGAGACATAGAGAGAGAGGAGTTATGGTCATGGAGACTGCTATTTGTGGCCGAGTTGCTCTTTCTCCTCATCAGATCTTCCAACCTAAACCTGGTAAACCCATCTTCCTCTCTCTATTCCTCTGTATTGTATAAGTTAATTGATTGATTCTTGAATTGCTTGTTCTTTTGAGAGGGTGTGGCTATTTTTAATTGGAATGGTTTGCTTTGTTGAATGTTTCTATTTGAAATTTATGGATTATTCTTGCTTGCCTGAGATGGGGTTCGTTAATTCTTGGCTTTCAGTTTCTCTTATGTGCATTTAGAGTGAAAAACAGAGAAAAAGTTGTCGTCTGTGAACTGGATTTGAAAACCCTGATGTCTAGTGATTACCCCAAAGTAATAGCGACCAGACACACATTACAGGAAAAAGAGTAACAATTGGGGGATCTCTGTGTGTGTGTGTGGGGGGGGGGGGTGTAGAGATAAGGTTGTTTATGCTATTCTTCTTCCTGAAACACTTGAGGGTCTATCAGAAACAAACTCTCCACCTCCACCTTCACAAGGTAGGGGTAAGGCTGCATAACACCACCCTACCTGGACCGTACTTGTGGGATTACAATGGATATGTTTTTGTTGTTATTCTTCCTGTAACATTCATAATAGCTTAAAGTAAAAGAGTAAAATTGAACTTTGATTTCTTACTGGGGCAGAAATGGACTGTTTTCTTCACTGAAAAGGACCGAAATTTGTGAGAGAACTATGAGAGTCCAAGTTGAAGAGGTCATTGTTTATCTGCATCTTTGACTGGCGACCAATCATGGTTACCTAGTCATTAGTATTTTTGGAAACTGTTGATCATTCTTCCATTTGAAACCAGTAACGTTCCGAAGTTGGTCCATGAGAAATGTAATGGTTTCGAGATATCATAGATTTCATGAATACTAGCAGTGTTGTGCGTGTCTGGTGGGAGGTAAGAGAAAATTATACATAGAGAGAGAGGAGTTATGGTCATGGAGACTGCCATTTGTGGCCGAGTTGCTCTTTTTTCCCATCAAATCTTCCAACCAAAACCTGGTAAACCCAGCTTTCACTCTATTGGATATGTTAATTGTTAATCTTTATTGTTGTTTCATCAAGAATTGCTTGTTCTTTTGAGAGATTGTGGCTATTTAGTTGGAATAGTTTGTTTTCTTGAATGTTTCTATGTGAAATTTATGAATTATTCTTGCTTGCCTGAGATGGGGTTCGTGAATTCTTGGCTTTCAATTTCTCTTATGTGCATTTAAAGTGAAAAACAGAGAAAAAGTTACGGTCTTTGAAAACCCTGATGTCTAGTGATTACCCCAAAGTAATAGCGACCAGACACACAACACAATACACGAAAAAGAGTGTCAATTGGAGGTTTTGTGTGTGTTGGGGGGCTGTAGAGACAAGGCTCTTTACGCTATTCTTCCATTTGAAACATTCAAGGGTCTATCGGAAACAACCTCTATACCTTCACAAGATAGGAGTAAGGCATCATACATGCCACCCTACTTAGACTCCACTTGTGAAATTGCACTGCGTATGTTGTTGTTGTTCTTGAAACATTCACAATAACTTAAAGTAAAGAGTAAAATTGAACTTTGAACTTTTACTGGGGCAGAAATGGGGCTGTTTACTTAACTGAAAAGGACCGAAATTTGTGAGAGAACTATGAGAGTCCAAGTTGAAGAGATGATTGTTTATTTGCATCTTTGGCTGGTCGACCAAATCACGTTACCTAGTCATTAGTATTCTTAGAAACTATTGATCATTCTTCCATTCAAAACTAGTTAAGTTTCGAAGTTGGTCCAAGAGAGATGTATTGGTTTTGAGATGTCATGGATTTAATGAATACTATTTACTAGAGCATTTATTGAAACACGTGTATGTAATTTTGAATCTGAGCCTGTCCATGCACTTAATAAAAACCTCTCTTATTCGGTCACTGAGAAGTCGGACGACTCTTCAGTAACCCAGGGTGATTACTTTGTATCTAATGTATAAATAACTAGAATATGTGTACATAATGGAGAATTCATGAATTGTCACTGTATTCTTCATGAATTTTGACTCACATCTGTTTGTAACTTGGCGTAAGATTGAATTATCGGCTTATGTGATACAGGAGATAAGAAACCTCGCCAAAAACAATGGACAAATCGCAATGCTTTAATGGCAATGTCTATAGCAGGAGCAGGCAAAGGTGGTGGATTGTTGGAGAAGCCTGTTATAGAGAAAACAACTCCTGGGCGTGAATCTGAGTTTGACTTGAGGTATGGATTCCTCAAATGTGAAGTATGTACTGTTTCAACTAACTCAGGTTCTAAAGGCTTTACTGTTCTTTCACGAGTCTGCAACTTTTTGATTCTGCTCTTGCACGTTTACATGTCTCCGCCAAGTGACATCTCAACTACTTCCAAAATTAAGAGTACTCTGTCTATTCTTTTCTGTTTCTTACCTGTGAAAAGTAAAGTTGATTGGAATCATCCTCATACGTAGACAGCAAAATAAATTGGTGGATCATAATAATAATATATTATCTACCTCTGAGGTAGAGATGTGGTTTGCATACGCTCTACCCTCCCCAGAGCCACTTTCTGGGACTACACTGGGTATGTTGCTGTTGACGTTATTGTTGTCATAAGAATAATATAGAGTTAGACATAGAATTGAAGTTAAGTAATACCAAGTCCAATCAAGTTAACGTCAGATCATTGCCTTCTCTTTGTCGACCCTTCTCCAAAGAGAAAAGGAAGAGAATTTATTTTCTTCTTTATGTGCGGTTGAAAAAGGAAGCATCCAAACATGCTGATCATGTTGGAGTCATATCCATATATACGACCACACAGAATTTTTCATTCTTCAGTTGCTATATTTCTTGTTTGGTGGACCTATTACTGTTCCCTTTCCTGGACTACATTTCCGTAGTAAAAGAGAAGTAGAAACTACCCTGAAATGCTCTCTACTGATGTGGTTACTGGGCAGTTATTTGTCAATTGAACGAGGTCATTCCATCCTGTCTCTCCAAATCCAGAATAAGTCTTTTGATGCTTCATTCTCCTACACTGTACATTGTCGTTGCAAACTGGCTTACTGTCAAACTCCAACCACTGCGCCATCCAGATTCCTGCCTCATCTCTACTGAACTATTTAATCACTTGTTCTTCTACCTTACACAGAGACAACCTAATAATTCCCAAGTCCCAATTTCCACTGGGAGAAAACCACAGCTCAGGTGATATCATTCATGACTCCAATCAACAGAATCCTTATGTTTTCAAATGGAGAAATGAATTTCCAACTCCCTCCACTAAATTCCATGGTGTACCTGCTACCTCCCACCAACATAGGTACTGGATAACGCTGGCCACAAAGGCTTGGACTGATTGTAAGAAATCACCTAGGTTTTTTCATTGCCGGTGCAATTTGATCCTGAGATCTCATGGTTATCAACTCACTTCATTGGCCACTAGACCTCATTCGTGAGTGCATATTGCTTGATTGTTGTTTAGGTGATGTATAAGTACTTTGTACAACACTACGACGGTGGAAAATGGGAAATGATAGAGGAGAACAAAAATTGGCAGCAATTAAAGGGTATAGGTGGATAACAGGAACAGAGCAAGGGTTTTCAAATAATGTTGATTCTTGTAAAGATTGAGGAAAAGGGCAATCTATCTAGGATCATAAACCTGAAGTATTTTCTTTAAGGAGCACCCGAGCATTTTCTAGGCAAGAGATATCTCACCCTAAACAGAGAGGTGACGTTTATTTGTTTACTCAGTCATGCATAATTTAGGCAAGAGTTGAATATTGATCAGGCCCCAAAGTAGACCAGAAAGTTTCCTTCCTGCCTATCAAGAAAACTGCCTGTGGATATCTGCTAATATTCCTTTACCTTCTGGGTTTCTGTTGAAAATGATACAAGTTGTGAGATTGAAATGCAACAATTAATAAACTTTCTACAAAGAACAAATGCAATGACTAATACTCTACTGTCACAAGTCACAACTGTTGTCATCCTTTTCCAGAAAATCAAGGAAATGTCCCCACCCTAATGCAATGACTAATACTCTACTATCACAACTTGTGTCTTCCTTTTCCAGAAAATCAAGGAAAATGTCCCCACCCTATCGCGTGATGCTGCACAATGACAATTTCAACAAGAGGGAATATGTTGTTCAAGTACTCATGAAGGTTATACCAGGGATGACAGTCGACAATGCTGTTAATATCATGCAAGAGGCGCATCACAATGGTCTGGCAGTGGTGATAATCTGTGCTCAAGCTGATGCAGAAGAACATTGCACTCAGTTAAGAGGCAATGGTTTGCTGAGTTCCATCGAGCCTGCCAGTGGAGGTTGTTAAAGAAAATGAGCCTGATGGGTGAATTCTTCAGAAGCAGCAGCCTACCCCCTCATAGATATTGTACATAAATGTTGAGAATGGCATAGTACCTCATTACCTCTAGTCTGTTGAGCTCGAAGTCGAACATATTACTGTAAACAATGTCAGCACCAGAAACCGCTGAGTTTGTTATGCTAGAAATGTATCAATCAATCAACTATGCCTCAATTCAAAGTAATAGGGTCAATCCCAAATATGAATCGACTATTTCCATTATGTTCTATCCAAGTCAAATCATTTTTGCCTTTTACTAAATAATTTGCCTTTTATGGCAAATGAGAAGTTCTATGCCTCAACTCTTGATCCACTGGGAGACACACACGCACTACCACAGGGGTCGAAGGTATCAAATTGCCAAGTTGAATGGGTAACTAAGACAAGTGATAGCTTAGATATGACCCGATGATCTGAACCAAGTTTCAGACGGATCACAAGGAATTATGCCTTTCATTGTTCAAGCAAGTCAAACTTTCTTTTGCAAATGCCTATATTTCTTATTTACCTCGAGATCATATCGATAAATCAACTATTATCTTTAGCAAAATTTATCTACAGAAACCTTCATGTTCACTATATATGTAACTATGATAGGCATCTCTTAAGTGTCTCACCTTTCCTTCTTGTTAGTACTGGAAATCTAGCTCATTTTGAGGTAGAGATCTTAGAATCCTACATGAATTCAACATGAGTATGCAATCGCTATGGAAAGTCTCATGTGTGATACATAATGCTCAAGATCAGACATAATATGTGCTGTTAATCAATTAACAATTGGAGTATTGCTCATTGAAAAGTGATTGGTCCAGTTCTTGGATTTCTTTAATGAGACTAATGATTTGAGTCCTCAATACTCAAAATTTTCAGCAATTTTTGGCCATAAATATTGCAACCATTTTTCGAAATAAGTTTGTTTAGCTTTGGGGAAAAAAAAAATCGGCAAAATATCCAAAATCTGCAAAAAAAAAAAAAAAAAAAAAAAAACCACTTGTTTTGGGCTAAAATATAATTGTTTAGTTCTTTCAAAATTATAAAACTTACCCAAATTTTTTATATTTTATTTATAAGGCTCATCTATTTATGACTCAAACTAATTCTATCTACCCTTTCCCTCGTTAAACACACTCTTTAAATTGATCATAGTCGTAGTACATAAATTAATTAATTAACACTTGTTCTTGATTTGAATTAAATAAAGTATTCCATCTGTCCAACAATAGTTATCTACTATATTAAAAAAAAAATAGTTGTCTAACAATACTTATCTAATTTAGAAAATCAAAAGATAATTTACTTTTTATGTCTATTTTACCCTGACTATTAAATATTATTTATCATCTAAAACATTTTTCAAAGAGATTTAAGATTAAAAGATGGGATACTTTTCGAATCTTCCATAAGGGAAAACGCGAATGAAATAAGAACATTTTAAGATTTATCTACGCTAGCATTAAATTTAATAAAATCAAAGAATAATATAGTAATGTTACCCCTATTATTTATTATTTTTTAAGGGGTGTGCCAAGTCAATAGTGGACAACTATTGTTGAACAGAGGGAGTAGGAAGTTTCCTCAATTACAAAAATTTTGAATTTTTCATTGCTCTCGGATACATTCCTTGGTTGTCCAATACATTGCTAATGATACATTACTTAAGGAGAGGGATGTATCCGAGAGAGACAATAGATATGTATCCGAGAAGGGATAGGAATGTATCCAAAATATTGATAGAGATTTACCTGAGAAAGAATTTTTATAATTTTTCTAAATAATAGAGAATTTTAGAGATTATGATATCTTAAAATAGTTGTTGAGTAGGGTGGCTAAATAAATGTCCTTGATGTTGTTACTGTAGAAAAACACTAACCGTAAATATTATACCCATACGCTGATCATGTATATTATAATTTATATGTTTATATATGTATATTTATTATACTGATACTAAAATAAAATATTTTACAAAATCTATACAACTTGCTCGTTAATATTTTGTAAATTAAACCACCTAAAAAGATTAAACTGTAATTATGTCTAAAATAATGTCGAGCATTAAATATTGGGAAGTTCAAGTATTGATTGCTTGAACTACCCACGGTAACCATGTAGTAATTAATTTTACTATAGCCATCTTCAATTATGGATGGGGTGTAGCCTTGTAATTAATTTGACAACTACATTTGCAAGTGGAAAGAAATGGAAAAAATTAATCCAACACCAAACAGTCACCTCAAAATTTAATTTAAAGGGGAAAAAGGTAAGAAGAACTTTTTATTGAAGTCAACAAACAGCCTATGTGAATTCAAAGATTTTAAAGAAGAGTTAGAAAGAGAGCCCATGTTCCATGTAAAACTATTTTTTGTTTCGATGTTCTTTTTATATTAAAAAAAAACTCTAATTTTCTTAATATATAAGATGTGAGGAATATATGCGTAATATATATTTTTCTTAATTTTTTAATGGTGTTCGGTTCTTCTTTTTTATGAATATTGACATTTAGAACGATGAATTCAAACTTGTTTGAGTTAATGAGTGACATCATTTATTCAAGCGGCAAAATGTTTTCTTAGATAAAAACGTATGTGAGGATGAACTTATAAATGAGTCATCGCACACCTTGCACCTACAGAAAATCATTTTCTTTTACTTATATGATTGTTTTATAAAGGTTCAATGATGAAATTGACCTTTTAAAATATACTTCTTTTACATACGATAATATAAAATTATATCCGTTTTAAACCCTTTCTTTGTTTGCAAAAGAAGGGAAAATAAAAATGAGAAGGAAAGACTTGATTTGAGCCAAGGAGTTTTTTTCTCTCAAAACGGGATTGGATTATCAATCTCTTTCACGTAAATACTTCATTCGTCCCAATTTGTATGACATCTATGATTCGACACAAAGCTTTCTTCGTCTCAATTTATGCAACACCGTTTCATTTAACACAAAATTTAAGAAAAAAAATAATTTATGAAGTTATTAGTCTAAAATAAATCTTATTAAAAAAATAAAAAAGCATATTTAAAGTTACTTTTTAACTATAAAAAAAATAATATTCTTTTGAAATACATTTTACAAAAGTATCACATAGATTAATTGACCGACTTTAGAATGCCTTCCTAGCCATCAAACAAGTGAGGACAATTGTTGCATGTTCGCCTTTATCTTTCAAGTAATCTCCTTGTACGGATGATTTGGCCGATAATTTGACAGAAAACTACGTATGAAAGTCGACTACAAAATTGATATATGTTTTATCAAAATTTCAAAAGATCTTCTTTGTGAACTTATCTTTAAGTTTTAGAAAGTATTTGATTTGACTATGGTTGGACCACAATTAGCAAATAATTGCCAGAGGAATAGGAAAAAAGGGGAAATAAAGTGTGGTAATAGTAGAAACTAGAAAAGAAAAGATTATTTTATAGTAGTGATAAGGACAAAAAAGATACACACTAGAAAGAAGAGAGGAAAAAACAATAATTAATTAATTAATTGATGGTGACAACATCACCTCTTATTTTACAGTAGTAGTGATAATAGAACAAAGAGAAATCTAGTCTACCAACAAGATTGTGGTGACTATAGTTAAAAGATTTCTCAATTTCTTAATCAAATATTTTGAATTTAAACGTGACAAAAATTCTGTTAAAAACCACAAGAGTTAGTTTGGAAGGTGTTCATCTATATGAATGATCTGAGATCAAGCACTCCTCAATACATTCTGAATCAACCTATTAGATAGAACTTGTCTAGTGCATTTTACATGTTTTGTGTTATTTGTAAATTATTATATTGTGGGATTAGTGCTCATCGTAAAAGCAAAGACTATAACAATGGTAAGTTATCCTAAAATTTTCATTAACAACTTCAAATTAGTCAATACTTTTGTAGTTAATATTAATGCGAAATTACGTGAAATATTTAATATAAATATCAAACACGAAACGACCACCCGAAATAGAAAAACAGAGAGGGAGAGCAGGTATCAAGCTTCTTTCTCTGTTTTAAATGCTTTTGTATGGATTCAACAAGTCTGACGTGAGCCCCCTCCCTTCCTTTTATTTCCCCTCATCTTTAGGCTTTTCCCTTCTCTACATATATTCACTTCTTCATTTTCTTTTCTTCTCCATTCCTTTTCTTTTCA
Organism: Solanum pinnatisectum; assembly: GCA_035578085.1. NCBI lineage: Eukaryota > Viridiplantae > Streptophyta > Magnoliopsida > Solanales > Solanaceae > Solanum > Solanum pinnatisectum. The sequence continues at coordinate 52,365,961 of CM069078.1, read as the reverse complement.
TTCTTCAATTTTCATCCAAAAAAATGGCCCAATTTTGCTTACTTCTTCTTTTTATCTCTCTTGTTTCTGTCCCATGTGTTCTCTCTCGTTCTTTGTCATCTTCTTCACATCCTCACACCCAAATCTTCGATGTTGCAGCATCCATTGAGAAAACTGTTCAAGTTCTCACTCCTGCTACACAAAATTTTCAACAAGAAGCAATTAAGAATACCCATTTTAATTCTTCTTCAATATCTGTTTCAATTTATCCTCGTTCAGCTCTTGTTAAGCCCCTCCATAAAGATTATGCAGCTCTCACTCTTTCTCGACTCGAACGTGATTCGGCCCGAGTTTCTTCACTCACCATGAAACTCCAGCTCGCGTTAAACAACTTTAATCACTCGGATCTCAAGCCGGTGGAGACCATGGTGCAGCCTGAGGACCTTCAGACTCCTATTACCTCTGGAGCTAGTCAGGGGAGCGGTGAGTATTTTACTCGGCTCGGCTTGGGTCAACCAGTTAAGGAGTATTACATGGTGCTTGACACTGGCAGTGACATCACTTGGGTTCAATGTGAGCCGTGCTCTGATTGTTATCAGCAGTCGGATCCAATTTTTAGCCCTTCGAGTTCTTCTACATACAGTCGGCTCTCTTGCGACGCAGCTCAGTGCTCGGCTCTGGAGGTTTCGGCTTGTGCTAATAGTCAATCGTGTCTCTACCAGGTCTCTTATGGAGACGGCTCGTTCACTGTTGGAGAGTTTGCAACTGAAACGGTATCGTTTGGGAACTCTGGTTCGTTCTCTAAAGTTGCTATAGGTTGTGGCCATGATAACGAAGGGCTATTCGTCGGTGCCGCAGGCTTGATTGCTTTAGGCGGCGGCTCTTTATCTCTACCAACTCAAATCAAAGCGTCGTCGTTTTCCTACTGTTTCGTAGACCGTGACTCTGCTTCATCCTCAACACTGGATTTTAATTCAGCCCGACCCGGTGACTCCGTTATCGCACCGTTACTCCGTAACTCTAGAAGGAGCACCTTCTTCTACGTCGGACTTACCGGAATCAGTGTCGGCGGGCAGATGCTGTCGATTCCGGCGTCGGTGTTTCAGGTGGACGGAAGTGGTAGCGGCGGGATAATTGTGGATTCCGGAACGGCGGTGACTCGGTTAAAGAGCAGTGCTTACAATACTCTACGTGACTCGTTCGTGAAGTACACTCAGCATTTACCTTCCGCCGGGCAGTTCGCACTGTTCGACACCTGCTACGACTTGTCGTCGATGACAAGAGCGAGTGTTCCGACGTTGGCGTTTCATTTCTCCGGCGGCAAAACACTGCCATTGCACCCGAAGAATTACCTAATTCCGGTGGATTCGTCGGGAAAATTCTGCTTGGCTTTTGCTCCGACGGATGGGTCGCTGTCAATTATTGGAAACATACAGCAGCAAGGGACACGTGTCAGTTATGACCTGGCCAACAATCTTGTTGGATTTAGCCCCGACAAATGTTGAGTAGGAAATAGTAAAACACTTTGCATCTCCATTCTCCAGTAACTGCTTTTACCAAATATTAATTATTATTGTAAAAATATTTAAATCAGTATACTTTGTTGGAAGAGGGAAAAAAAAAAGAAGCAGCAAATAAAGGGTAGGTGATGGATCATGAAGTTATATTAATTATGGATGGTAGGGTTGTTTTTTTAAATATTTTTTTAAATTATGAATGTAATGGGTGTAGTTTTTAATTACTCACAGGAAATTTGTAAGGTGAGAGATTGAGAAGTAGTTGAAAATTAAATGATTATACTACTGTAATTATTACTCCCTTCGTCTCATTTTATGTGAGATAGTTTGATTTGGTACGAAATTTATAAAAAAAAATAAGATTTTTAAAATGTGTAATGATAAAAAATTGTATGGTTGTAAACTATTTCATTAAAAGTAAAATAAATATTTTATAATAAAATTATTAGGATAGAAGAAGTAATTAATACTCCTGTATAAGGTTGGAAGGGAAGATAGAATGGTCCAATGTGAATTTGTTAAGCAACTCTAGAAAGTGCTATTGACTTCTACTACCAACTTTAAATGGAGCATCTATTTGTTACACATTATGGATGGTCAGTACTATACATTTTTAAGAACTTGAATTTGTGCCGCATGTGCCATCGAAAAACACTCTCTATCAAGGACTTTTTTATATACATAGTTAGAACTTGAGATTTTAAATTACTTTAAATTAAAAGAGAAGTGATTACATCCACGGCACCATGTCGAGTTTTAACTTTTGTATATGGACAACATGAGACCACTTGGGTGAGCATTTTGGAGGTATGTTGGAATAAAATATTCTTTTAGATTGTGCATGAAATTCTGGGGAAGTGCATCAGCATTTTACGTCAGAGTTAAATTAAACAAGCTAAGTTTTGTGATCAGTCATGAGGTGGTCTCTTCCCAGTTCCCATTGCAGTCTATCTGGTTTTTGACTTTTTTTTTTCTGTGTAAATGGGGGAAAGAGTGACGAAACATTGACACAGGCCATGAGCTCTTAGCGTTACCCCAACAATTCCAATGCCAACTTTTGAACTATTGTTGGTCCATATGTCACATAATGCTCAAAACTGCCTTTTATCCTATAGCTTTGTGTTGCACTTAATCGACAGATTCAGAATTTTAAATATTAATCTTTCTGTTTCTATTTGTTTCTTTCAATTTTATTTTGTCTAAAAATAAATGTCTCTTTCTTTTTTTTTGCAACTCTTTTTATAACTTCAAACTTTTCACGTAAAATGTGTGTTTAAGAGCACAAGACGAATGAATATTTTGATATATTCTAAGTATGCTTAATTTAAACAGTATGCTTAATTTAAACAGAGATTTGAAACCTATGTTCAAAGCTATCTATACTATTTCTTTTAAGACACATAGTATATGGTTAGACTCCAAACTATTGGGTTTTGTCGAGTACTCAAGATCCCAATTGTAGAATCGCCACTATGCAGAACGTATATTATTTAGTCTGCCGTTTTTGACCACTCGGCCACTCTTCCCTACTGTTCGAGTGATACTACAGCACTGCAAGTTTTGAGTGATTCACTTCAACTACTATATTATGGATATGTTCATGATTTTACATTGGTGTATAAATGAAAAAAGAAAAAAAAAAAGATAATAAATCAAGTGCAGATGGTCAGATTCTGCCACCAGTGAGTTGGTTGACTAGAAATTGATTTTTTAACACAAGATCACTAATTAAGTCATTAATAAAATGACAAATTGGTCTTATTGAAGTTCAAGGGAGGTGGCTTAAGGGAGTTCACATGCTTGAGATTATTATAAAAATAGAAAAAATCTTTTTGGCCAAAAAGATATTTTGCATATGTTATTTTATCTTTTTAAATATTTTTATCCTTTTAATTTTAATATCTTTTAACTAAAAAAGAAAAAATATTAATTTATTTTAAAATAAAAAAATATTATAAATTTTTTAATTTTCTAACAAAATTTTGGCCATTTAACATTACCCATAAAAATATGGGATAAATACAAGAAGAATCTCTATTGGAGGAGACAACGTGTGGATATTGTCACTTAAGAAGTAGGCCATACCTGCCTTTAGTAGTGGGATCAGATACTATAAATGACTTGAACTCGGTCGGTAGCCTTTTAATTTTGATGTCTTAATCTGCTTTAGCTTTATATGCCCATGTTCAATCACAACTTGACATGTATCCCCAACATTAGTTGGCACAGATTAGGACATGAAGAGTCTAGTCGAGCAAAGATGATCAGATGAACACTCTTCATCGAAATAATTAGACTTATTATAGAGAAAATTATACTCCAACATATATAACTAATCAAAAATTACATGTTATATACTAAAATATTCTTAGCAAAATTTCCGACACATTGATGAAGGTCATCTTGCATGAGAATCAATCCTAGGATGATATTTGTAGTTCCCAAAACAAATTGATGGACCCAAAACAAGCCTCACGGCTCACACAATATGCATAGGTTGTATGTGTCACAAAAATAAAGTTGCTTGTGAGTGGATAATATTAACTCAGTCCACCACAGCGTAATTTGAAGTTTTGCTCAAAGTTTTTAAAAGATAATTATAAATAACTGTAAATGAAACTAATCACTTGAAAAAAAAGAAGAAGATAACTTTGATATACCACTTGTCGAGTAAATATTATTTGCATTATACGTGTATATAAGTTAAAAGTGATTTTCAAATTAAGTGCAAAAGGAGGGACATCATATAAGAATCTACTGCGCTTCTTCTGCGCTCATGTTCTTTGGCTCACAGAGCTAATAGTCACTTACCATTCTTTGGCTGCTTGTGGTTTATCAGTTAGTCATATTAGTTGGTACAATTTCATTTTCCATTTCTTTATCAAAACGTTCAATTCCTAAATTATCTGTATGGGTAGAAATATCTGTCGACAATAAATTTCGTGTCGAGAAAACAATAATCAAGAACGGAAAAATTATGCAACAATCGTTTTATTATTTCAAAGTGCGAGTGTTACAATCTCTATGATTCCTCTGAATTCGCCTTTTCAAATATAAATCCAAGGGCTCTTGAGTTTGATCTTGAACTTGAGATTTATCTTGATCTTGACTTTCTAGTTGAATTCAAGGGGCTTCGAGCTTGATCTTGAATCCGATGGTCTTGATCTTGATCGTTCTTAAACTTGATCTTGACTTCTTCAAATCTTGAACTTGAACACTTGAATACTTGAATTCTTCAATTCTTGAATTCTCGAATTCTTGAACTTGTAGAGAAATTGCGGCTTTTGATCCACGAGCTTTCTCTAGCTTTTTGTTTGAATTGTTGGTTCTTTTTCTGAATTATGAGGACCCCTATTTATAGTTTTAAAATAAAGGAGTTGTGATATGAATAGGATTCCCTTCAGCCAATCAGATTTAAGTGACATGTCATATGGGCTTTATGGAGCGGATTTTAAATAAATCTATATTTATTAGATTTAAATAATTAACTGACTAATATATTCATGAATTTAATATAATCCGAATCATTTTATAGATTTATATTTAATAAATTTTAAGTGACTACAATACCGTCTTTATAGTTGGACAAAATCAGGAGATGACACATCATAATCAGTAAAGGTAACATCGGATATGTCATCAGATCGTAAGGGTAAGAGTGGGGATCCAAAACAATAAGAGTACTCGAACAATAATGTAACTCCGCAACAATTGGATGATGAACATATTAATGACAAGTCAAGATAAGCGTCAACAACAATAATACATTCTGAAAGAAAAATCAGAAGATGACACATCATAATCAGTAAAGGTAACATCGAATATGTCATCAGATCGTAAGGATAAGAGTGGGGATCCAGAACAATAAGAGTACTCGAACAATAATGTAACTCCGCAACAATCAGATGATGAACATATTAGTGACAAGTCAAGATAAGCGTCGACAACAATAATACATTTTGAAAGAATCTAAGATTCATCCAACTCAAATCGAGTAACACAAAAAAAGACGTTTCTTAGGATTGGGCTCTAAATTCATCCCTTTCTCCTTGTAGCACATCTGATTTTCATCACACACTCTACACACGCACTCAACCTCGTATTTATTCGGTGGAAGCACCAGATTCCAACAGGTTGCCATTCCCAATTTCCCATCTTCCTCTTACTTTTGTTTTTTTGAGTAGTCCGAATAATTTAAGAAAATTCTATGAAATGAATTGCTTTTTTTTTTTTTTTTTGCCTGGTCAGTGGGGAAAACGCAAAATTGTCGCATAAAAGACGAGTTATTCTTTACCCATAAAAAACTAGGAATTTACTGTTGAGAAATGAGAACAATTCAGTGCATGCACCAATTTATATTTATTTACAATCATTACGTAATATTAATCGACCAAGTTTAAGTAATAAACCATTTATGAATTAAATGTCCTCATTATATTTGTTTTGATGCATTACCGACTTATTTTCCTTCTATCTATACTTAACTACTAGTTTGACAACTTTTTACCGGTAAAATTCAATAATTTTAATTATAATTTTATATTTATATTATTTAATCTATATTCATAAGTATTATAAATAGTTTATTCAAAATCTAATAAACTTCCTTCACTCAATTAATTATATGAACTTTCATTTAATTAGTGAGCATTCGACTCCCATTTTGTATCTATTCCTCATGGTTCCATTTCCCTATTTCCTACCGTAACTTAGCAATACCAAATTCTCAGAATAAAGAAAATCAAATCATTATAACTTACAGTTCACTATTTGTCATGCAAGTCAACTTTGACGAAGTTAGGGAATTAGTGGTCCGTCATAGCTTCCGTCAAGGGAACAAGGTAGCCAATCTTTTGTCCAGATTAGGTTCCAAGCTAATACATACCGCTAATTCACTTATCCTACAAACTCCATCAGATGGAGCAAAAAAGAAACAGAAGGCAGATCAAGATGGAGTATCATCTAGTAAAATAGTAGTATGGTCTATACGTAATAAGTTAGCTCGTTTTGATAACATATCTAACTATCTATAATTACAAATAATAAAGGCGATAATGTAATGTTAAAGTAAGTAACTATATATAAAATATCTCCCTTTTTATCAAAATAATAATTTATGTGTTCACATTACTTTGTGAAGCTAATAGTAACACAATATAACAATTTAAACGCACATATTAAAAGGAAACTACAAAAATGATGCAAAAAAATGCAAATTAGAATCATCAGGAAGATGAGACCCAGAAACACAACAAGGAAAATACCTTTTCCGAAGAACACTTTGAAAAAGACACTGCTCCATTGACATATCTTTGACAATAGTTTAAAAAGTTCTGCAGAAGTGCTGCTCATCCAACTCCTCCATTACGTGTATAATTAGGGTTTTTAGTAAGGGAGGAGAAGAGGCGGACCAAAGGACCTAGCTAGAAAATGCACATACTACATTCATCGAGCTTTAGATGTGTGGTCGGAATCGGAATTTAGTATTCGACGGAAGTTTGATCTGAATGCGGTTGAGCATTAAAATGACAAACGCCACTGCCGGGGATCGAACCCGAGGTCACCCGCTTGACAGGCGAGAATACTTACCACTATACTACAACGACCATATAGATACAATATCGTAGAATTTTCCTATTTCTCTTAATGAATCGAAAAAAAGGAGAGTCGCCGGTGAGTGAGCAAAACACATTCGCCGTTGCCGGGGATCGAACCCGGGTCACCCGCGTGACAGGCGGGAATACTTACCACTATACTACAACGACTTTGTTGTAACATTAGAGTAAAATATTATTAATTTTGGATTTCTGCTTGATGAATCGGAAAAACCAACCAGTCGCCGGTGAGAGCAAAAAAAGATATACGCCGCTGCCGGGGATCGAACCCGGGTCACCCGCGTGACAGGCGGGAATACTTACCACTATACTACAACGACTTTGTTGTAACATTAGAGTAAAATATTATTAATTTTGGATTTCTGCTTGATGAATCGGAAAAACCAGAGTCGCCGGTGAGAGCAAAAAAAGATATACGCCGTTGCCGGGGATCGAACCCGGGTCACCCGCGTGACAGGCGGGAATACTTACCACTATACTACAACGACTTTGATTGATGCTAAAAGAAGCTTAGCATTTAATATATTGAATAAACTTCTTCAGTATGTGACTTCAAAAGTTCAGGCTGTATAGCATTGCGTGTGCAGATGAACTTCGCGATTTTTACTGCCTACTTAAGTGCTATAGGACTAAGAGGTTGGTATGTGAATGGAACCATAGGCTCCTATGCCGGCAGCATTTTGGGGTGGTTATTTAAGTGGAAACAAAAGATTATGGTAATTCAACTTTAAGGCACATAAACAATAATAATTTCAAAATAAAATTTGGAATATATGAGCTACATAACTAAAAGAACATTTATAATGAGCTAGTATATAACTAGCGTGATTGTGATACCTAGTTGAAATATTGAAATCCAAATGATCCTACAAAATGTTTTATGTTTATTTTAAATTCTTAACATGTAAAAATAAAAATCTCTGGTGAGATTTGCCATAAGACAATAAAAGAAAACCATAATGAGCTAAACAAAACTAATTAATTTTACTTTGTGTTGAGATATCTATTCGTTTAATAAATTAACGTTTTCATTTTACAATGTGAAATGAAATGCAAATCTGATAGACCCTTAATTATAATAACATACTCAATGTAATGCCAAAAGTAGGGTCTAGGGAGAATGGAGTGTACGCAACCTTACCCTTACCCAGAGGCGAATCCAGGATTTCAAGAAAACGGGTGCACCATTGCTTTAAAGATAAGATCAAATTTATAATAACAATAACTAAGCGAGCAATACATAAAAATTAATTTAGCTTTTTTTTTAATGAAAAACGTGTTTTTAGTTAGTAAAAATAAATTGAAGCGAATTGGGGCTGCCTGGGATCGAACCTGCGACCTTTGTGTTGAAATCTTGCAGTCGTACCAGTGAACCATCCAGCCATCTTGAGAACGGGTTCAACAAGTTTTAATTTAATATATTCTTTAATAATTATAGAAGTAATATATCGAGTTTAGTCGGATGACCACGGGTTCGGGTGACCCAAAAAATGTACATAAATTCGCCCCTGTCCTTACCTTGTAGAGATAAAAAGGCAATAACTGATAGACCCTTGGCTTAAAAATAAAGTATGTGAAGCAAATAAAGTAGCATATATTCCAACAATTAAATAACTAAATTGAAAAGAGACCAGAACTAGAAATGAGAATGACGAAAAAACCATCAGAGATTGTTTGAAACATAAAACATTTCCTTAAGAAAACTACTTTCTGCATCATTTTCCAGTAAGTTTTTTTTAGTAGGATATACATCTAAGTAACATGTGATGATTAAACAAGACAAAATATGAGGATAATTTTTTGCTGAGTTTAGATACAAAAGATTGGTAACAAAGTAGATATAGAATGAGACATGCTAGATTTTAGTAAGCGCATAAATGTTTGTAAAAGAAAATAACTTTCATTCATAATTGAGAAATGTTATTTTCTCTATTTTCAACAAAAGCATTGTTATCATAGAAAACATTTCCAAATTTCTGTGCATTGACGGAGCAAAAAGATTTACATTATCAAATAACTTATAAGGTATGTACACTTGGTCTCTGCTAACCATACATTTGTAACCTCTTCACACTGTCAGTATATCTAACTTGTATCCTTTACTTCATACCAGATTTCATCGCATGGTCCTTCCATTCTTTGTCGCGCTGTAACTGGACATGCACAAGAGTACCACGAGGAAAAAGAAAACACAGGAAAACAGGAAGACACCTGCAGGATCAGGATTTCATTGATTTTTATGCCCAACAAAACTGAATTATACAATTAATGTAACCTTCTTCAACCTATACAGCTCCTATCTGCTCCCGTGTTGCAACGATTGGGGTGGAGCAGTTGATGAAATGAGAAGTACCTCAGGGTAGTGTTTCAGTTTTGGCTCATGATGTTTCTCATGGTGCCCAAAGAAGCCAGAAATAGTGGTTCAATCAACTGCTGAAGCAGGGTTTAAAGCAGCAACAACTGCTGTAAATCAAGCATTATGGCTGAGAAAAATTGTGACAGATTTGCAGCTGAAGCAAGAATAGAGGTACTGAGATATATATTTGTCGATAACCAGGCTCTATAGCCACATTACAAAATCCAGTCTTTCATGGAAGAACTAAACATTTTAATATCAAAGTTACAATTTTTCAAGGGAAGTACCCAAGAATGGTGAAGTGATATTGGTTTATTTTAAAACAAAAAGTCAAGTGGCTGATATTTTTACCACGTCATTTTGTGTTAAGATTTGAACTTCTCAGAGAAAAGCTAGGAGTTTGCATGTCCTAGTCTAGGAGGAGTGTTTATTATGTCTCAGGACCTGATTGTGTGCTAACAATTTCTAGAAGTGCTGAAACTCACTCAAGAATTGTGGCTACAATCGTGAGAGTTAATAACAACATCGGATAACTGAATATTTGATTTTTAGGGATTTGTTTTATGTTAATTATGAGTTTGTTTTCTAATTAAGAAAAATAGAGTTTAGACTGCTGTAATTTATATGCCATTTTGTAAGGTTTTAGCTGTATTCTATCAAATAAATTCATATTACAGACATTCCAACATCTCACAGAGCTAGCCTTGATGTAAAATGTAAATGCACTAACCTTGCTAGAGATGGAAACATAAAAGAATATCAATGAATGTACGAGGGTTTTCTTTGATATATAACTTTCACAATGTTCACTAGTTAAATAGAAAAAGTCAATTGATTTACCAATCTAGACAACACAAATCATCATTATATACTAAAGATGAAACAAACGAAAAAAATACTGACTTTATAACATAAGAACTCCATAACCTTCTATTTTATGGTCTAAAACCTCAATGGATGACTAAAGACTAACAACATGTGACTTAATAAAAAAACAAGAATTGAATATATCAGAAGACTCGACCGCTGGTAAAGTCTTCTCCAAGCATAACTCCAATGTCAAGAACTCCAATTACCAACTACATGATAATTATGAGTTCAAGAACTCTCCTCTTCTTCTGGCTCAGGGGCAACATTTAAATCAAACTTGAGATGCTCAGCCAGAATAGCACCTTGTGTTTCTTTTTTAATTTTCTCTACCCTCAACTTCAATGCCAGCTTCTGCTCCTCCATGTGTTTATCTGGAGGTACTTCTGAGCCACAGTGCATAATCTTATACAATAGTTTTCGGTTTTTTTCTTTCTCGTTCCATGCTTGTAATTCTTTATGGAGAGCTACCAATACCTCAAAGCCATTTATTTTTCCCTCAGCATGATCACGTTGGCGATCCTCTAGTTTCACTTTGAAATATTTATCAATGATTCTTCTATACTTGTGGAACCATAGGAATATGGTTTTCCACTTGGTGAAAAGAGCATAACACCAACATCTGCTCCGTTCCGAGCTGCAAGATTATCTGCATCCTGGAACAAAGTTTTTTTTCTTTTTGAGAAACTCACCGTGCGTGCTCTCTCAGATTCAATCAACTTCATTTCAATCTTTTGCTTACTTTTTTTGGTCTCATTTTCCATTGCAAAAGAAAACGATTGAAGAAGAAAATACAATGTTTTGGCTGAGCAATTTTGAGAGGAAAGCTTGTCTAATTTATAGTAGATTGCCAGGTGTATTGTCACGCTAATTACATGTTTTCATATTATGCCAATCTATTAAGTGATTACTAATATACCCAACAAAAGATGCCTTTTTATTTGTTCCGCAATTGCAAAGTAACAATATTGAATTGAATTTAAAGATAAATGAAAACTAAATTGTTATTTTTATGTAATGTTTTCATATTATGAATCTATTTGTCACGTGTATTGCCGTGTTTATTTATTTATTTCATATTATGAGTATATTTCACGTGTTTTGTGTCATTTATTTAGTGTATTCATATTAATACCTTTAAGTTATTTACATTATAATGTTAATTCAAAAAGGGAGCCTTGAATCAACGGTAAAATTATCTTTGTGTGACCTATAGGTTACATGTTCGAGCCATAGAAGCAACCACTAATACTTGCATTAGGGTGGATTGTCTACATCACACGCCTTACCTGCTAGTTGCGACCCTTCTCTGGACCTGATAAAGTGGGATGTTTTGTGCATCGGACAATCCTTTTGTTCTATAATGCTTATTCTATACTATGAAAGAACAGGAAACATGTGAAATAGCTATTTTTACTTTTTATTTATAAGTACATTTTCTCCTAACGTGATTCAAGAAAAAAAACCTCGACAACTCCAGCTCAATGAGACCTTATAAGATGATTTTACACCTCTAATTAGTTATGTTTATTGTTACTTCTTTAATTAATCTTGATTAGCTTAACTGAATTTATTGAACTAACTACTTTCTTTTTTTGACATCATCTTTATCGCTCTCAGTGTAATTTTCAAGATTTTCTTTAAGTAATATCAGCAATTGTATGCCCGGTAACACTAAATTCATAGTGCATACATTACAACTCATAACATATTGTGCTCCCTAATACACCTTAAAACTATAATTAAATTATTCCCTACAAAATACATATGCCTTCTATATATTCCATCCGAAATACAACAGGTATGATTTAACACCTGATCCATTTAAATAGTAATCCTTAGATAGGCAAAGCCTGGTGGCTTAACCAATTCTTAGTTCTTATTTCTCCTATCTTGCTTACACACCGTTAAGATCAGTCCTGACTTTCAATTGCATCATTAATATTTACTGCAATGATTTTTGCCTTATCATTACTTGAGTCGAGGGTCTATTGGAATATCCTCTCTATCTTCACAAGGTAGGAGTAAGGTTTGTACACACCACCCTCCAAACCCCACTTGTGCGATTACACTATGTTGTTGTTATCTTTTAACGATTAAATGTATGAGACTTGAATCGAAAGTTACCCGTCCCTAATAAAACAACAATGCCATTTCACTTTTTCACAACATTTTTTCTTTGGAACTGATCCAAACTTGCTACTATTGTTATGAGATTTGAAATGCATAGGTAACAAGTTATAGGGCCAGGAATTATAAATCTAAATTGAGAAATTATAGCAGCAAGCAGCACATCTAAGTCAGGAACCCAGCCATTCTTTTAGCAATACCATTGAGAAGGATTAGTTGATAATCTTCATCAATTACTACTGTGAAACTTGACAGTTAAATCTCAGCTCAAATTACATCATTTTAATTCTATTTGGTTAGTTAAGCACATCCCACATTAGAAGATGAGATGAAGGTGTGCAATCACAAAGGTGTCAAGATAGAGGTTTAGAGCTTCGAACTAAAATTACTGATACATCTTCCCAATATCATAGCTTTAATGATAAACTCTCTCTCAGTCTAGGCCAGGATTAGAAGTTATAGCCCTTAACTAACACACATATTGTTTGTTTTCCCTACATAAAAGATGTAACCCAGCATATGTCAAACAAAGGAACAAGAGTTTGCAATCCAATCTTCTGGATATAAGTGAGAGAGTTTAACTTTGGGTCATCACTCAACAAGCTACTCATAGAACTACTAGATGATTTTGGTGAAAAATTGAAGGATGTAAATGCAAATCATTGCATCCATGTGACTAGTCTTAAGTTACCATGGCAGAGGAGCAAACACATCCCAATCTGGAAAGATAAAGTGTCCAGCTAACTAAAGGGGAAACTGAAGAGAGAAGGCTTACTTGTTACCAAGAAGAAAACATCCACTCCTGAGAGTAATCTTGTCTCTCAAACCTAGTTCCTTGTATCTTTGGTCCCTTTCCTATTATAGACAAAACGATTTGATAAGATGAGGACCAAGAACCTCCAAAAGCATGAGTAAAATGGGTATGAAGCATGTACATATTGAGAAATGGAAACAAGGGAAATACAGAAAATTGAAGGGTAGCTATTGCACTGACTAGACAATGTAAAATTGTAAATATGGGGAAATACAAAGCCGAGAACATACAGAAACAGTTTAGAAAATGGAATCATAAATGTTTCTGCAATTTTTATGTAAGGAACATTAAAAATATCACATGCTTTATGCTACTCTTATGAATTTAAATAGTTTGGAAGCTAATTCATAGACCTCAAAAGAATGGAGGCAAGTGGAACAACTAAGTTTTACTAACACCAGCCTAACCCTGGAAAAAGCCATGGAAACTCAATTAAGATGGGACAGAAAAGTTGAGAACCTTCTTCGAGAAAGCTGCAAATAGATTTATATCCTCTTCATACATCTTCTTGTATTTGGACTCCACATCTGAGCTGAAACCACTTCCTAGGTCTTCTGCATACTGAGAATGAGAAAGCAGCATTTCAGAAGAAAAAGAAATCGAAGCAGACTGTGAAATCAACAATAAAATCAGACAGGTCAACGCCCCTATCTTCTCATTCAGACGTCTAATTCCCTAGAAAGATCCAGATTTAATAACAATGACCCTTGTAAGCATGGAAGACACATTTCTGAGGTTTTATAGAAGTTAAGTCGAAAGATAGAAGTAGAGATCATTTCAATATGAATCAGAAGCATTGAACTTTTGGAAATCTAATCTTAAACATCAATAGATAACTCGATAACCTTATCCTTATATGATCCCCATCCAATACTCTTTATTTTTTGTCTATATATAGGTTCCCCTTGCAAAAAGCTCCTAAGATTATACTTTTAAGTATAAAATATGGGGAAAAAATATGATCTATTAAAAGTGATACGTAAAAATAAATATTAGTTTTTAAATAGTAGACAAGAAAAGTGAACAGAAAAGTATTAGTTTAATATTACAATTTGACCTTCCCTCAGATTTCAATATAATAAAAATGTTTCCCTATGATATATCAGAGATCTCAAGTTTTCAGTTTTATGAGTATTTTTTCTCACTTCAAAACGTGTAATTTTGGTCAAGTAATACCAAATGGAGTACTATTTAGTTTCTGAGGAGTTAGGAAAAAGGGTGCACTGTCGAGCACACAAATTCTATAAGAGGATGTGATTAGGTAGTGGAGTAATATTTTAATGGGATACAAAGTTTAAATGAAAGAAATATTTTTGAAATTTACTACTTTAACTTAATTTATACAATGATGTTTAATTGGACAGACAATTGTTTGCAAGTTATAGCCAATGAATACAATTTGTGCGCTATTTGAATCTATCCAACTTACTATAATGAGATTTCTAGTCGCAAATGATAAATGTGAATTGTAATTGCAAAATGGTGTAAGTTGTTGAGCACAATTTATAAACGTGGAATGTATTTTTAATTCACAAAAAGCAAAGAAAGTTTGATAGAGAGAAATTGGTCGAATTAATGGGCATTTTAACAAATTGTAGAAGTTCAGAAATTGCTTAAATGTTGTACTTGTTACACTTCTACTACATCCATACTATGTCGTTAGAAAATCAATCTCGTATATGTCTCTATCATATCATTGATAGCGTCAAGGGGAAAATGGGATCTTTCCTAACAACGGTATAATATTGAATTAAAAGTTTAATGATAGGTAAAATTGTTCAACTTAAAAAAACATGACTTTTTCAATATTTATTTACAATTCAATACACAAAATCAATACCTCATCAACTTTACGGAGATTAGTGATACCATCATACTTCAATCTTATTTACACCTTATTGTGTCTGAAATAGTCAAAAATATCATGAAAATGATGTGGTGTTCTTGACTAGAGATCTCAAATTCAACCATAGGATTGGAGGATTTCCTAGTAGGAGTGCTCTCCCCTGAAATAGGTCTTACTTCTTATGTGTTTAACAGTGCAAGTCTTTTACATATTACACTCAAAGTCCAAAGATGAATTATTGGAATTCTACAATCAGTATATTGAAAGTTATATATGTAAAAGTCGTCGCTCACTGCTTCACTAGTGTACAAATATTTTAGCCTTTTAGTTGACTTTGAAGAAAGATGCTCACATTGCTTTGTGGACTAAGTCTTTGGTTTTGAGTTGTCATCATCACGATACTACTGAAATTCCATGATAACTGCAATGACTTCCTGGCATTGTCTGTATAGGTAAACCAGGTCAAAGTTGTCCTTGTTTGATAGTAGCAAATTTCGTTCACATCTTTACGTTTTTCTCATTGTATTGAATGATAATTTTCACGTTCCATGTACCTGATATTGTAGCTTCGCCCAGGCTACAAGCACATTCAAAAGGAAACTAGTAGTGTTCACTTATTGATTAAGAGCATAAGTTGGAACCATAAGGAACTTAATAAATAGAGACTTCTTAAGAAGAATATTCAATCATAAGATAGTTGACATCAATCAACTATGCAGGAACGTGGAATTAACATGTCCCTCGACAGACAAATTGACAATTAAACAATGGGCCTAGTGGGGATGGGGGATTCCACATATTTCTCACACACATTTCCAGAATTATTATTTCATGTCTATTAATAGACTTTTATCACAACTCAGATCATCTAAATCTAAAGTACCTCTCTCTTCTTTCATTCAACAAAGAGAGTGATGGGGCGTATAGGTGCAAAACCCATACATCAGTTCCAAGTTCAACACCAAAATGATCAGCACCAGCTACAGCCTCATCAAGATTACGCTTCTCAAGTGGAAAGTTTTGATCATTATCAAGCCTCTGAAACCATTGATGAAATACCTACACCATCCATTGAGTCTTTCCATGAAGATCTTTATCCAGAAGAAAGTCAAGATGAACCATCACAAGAACTGACAATGCAAAGTGAATCACAGGAAAATCAAGACTCAGTACAACAGCAACAATATGTACAGGCAGCACCTCAGCCAATGAGCAGGCCTGTGACCACAGAGGTTTCTCAGCAAAATGGAAAGACTCAGAGGCCAAGGAAGCAGCCTAAGCCCAAATCAGGGACTCCAAGGTCACCACTACACCCTAGCCAACACAACAACTTTCCCATTCATGACCCTCAACCTCAAGCAGAAGCCTTTCCTCCACCTCAGTCTCAACCCTTGCCACATCCCTTCCCACCTGCTCAAGATTACTATGAGCCAGACACCTTTCCTCCTACACAAGAAGAAGAAGAAGAACACGCATTTCCTCCAACTGTGCCACAGGCCTTCCCTCCTGCTCAGGACAGTTATGAACCACAAGGCTTTCCTCCAACTCCTAATAAAGCACATGCTTTTCCACCACCTCAAGTTGATCCCCAATTATATTCTCCTCAGGCTAGACCACACGCATTTGTGCCTCAGAATCATAATGTGCCAGTTTTTACCAACTCTCAGCCTCAAGCAGGTACTAATTTTCCACAGTACAGTTTAGCGCAAGGTTCACAAATAGGAATGGGTATGGGACAATACCAACAAGGGACGCAACCAGCATCTCCCATGCCAGAGACTCCCATGATGGGAATCCCCTTCAAGCCACTTCTTCCAACTGAATCTTGGAAGACTGGATTGTTTGATTGCATGGAAGACCCCACAAATGGTAAACAGTTTTTAAATCTCCTTATCTCATGCACTCAAGCACACACACAGACAAAGGAACTGTTCAATTTGCTTACGAAAGTAAAAGTTTCAATGTGATTTACTAGCTTGTGCAAACTTTCAGCTCTCATCACAGCATGCTTCCCCTGCCTGACATTTGGACAGATTGCGGAGATTGTAGACTCTGGACAAACTTGTAAGTGATACATAGATAAGAAAACAAAAATGAAAATTCTTACACTTCAAAGCAGTTCCCTTCTGAATTTTCCTTACTTTCATAATTATCTTCTATTAACCCTGGATACTATCTCTCCTTGTCTCTCTTTTTTGTGTATACTATAGCTTGTACCACTAGTGGCTTGATCTATGGGGCAATTCTTATGTTCATTGGTATGCCTTGCATAATGTCATGCACCTATCGTACAAAGTTGAGGAGCCAGTACGGGCTAATTGAATCACCGGCACCTGACTGGGTAATCCACTGCTTTTGTGAATGCTGTGCTCTCTGTCAAGAATATCGAGAGCTTCACCACAGAGGACTTGACCCTTCAATTGGTAATTCTACTTACAACCTTATTTTATTTTATTTTTATAATCACAAGTATTAAGTTGCTAGGTCAATTGTATCACGGTCCTTATCTATAAATTATGAACCAGACCTCCGTTTTATGGGTTTCGCAATAATAGTTGTCATATTTCTAAATATATGGATTGTTCTTCATTGACAGGATGGCAAGGAAATCAGGCACAGAAACAGAACATGCAGCTACAACAAGCTACCATGGTCCCTCCAGTTCACCAAGCCATGGGCTGATTAATTTGCAGAAACTAAATATTTATATTGTGCTTCTCTCTAAATTTTGTTCTGTTTTTTAGCTTTTCAGATCTTTGTCTATATGTATGCTTCTGTGTTCCTTTGCGATTTGTAATTCCCCAATGGGAAAGAGAAATAATGCTAAATTTTCAAATGTTCCTGGGATTTTCATAATGAAGAACTATCTTTTAATGCAAAGGAACTTTCATAGCTCATCAGATGGCACCATTAATTCCCTTACTGAAGTTAGATGATGGTAGCAAGGCTAGCTTTAACTAAGTACTTTAATTAGGTTCACTTTCCACAGGTAAAATTTACGTTATAGATGATACTACTCTACTTATGAGAACAATTTTGATCTCTTTCCTGATACGATTGTCTTGGGACAGCTATAGAAACAATGCTTATTTTCAATTCACTGCAATTCACAGCCAAGTGGGTGATGCACCCGCCGACCAGTGTGGATGGAAAATGGAAATATGTAATTCTTCACAGTTGCTGTTAGATCAATTTCCATTTATTCTGTGATGGAAAAGGGGACATGTTTCCCCTATCAGTATTGGGTGACAACCTATGACCAAAAGTTACCAACTCAGGGGCCAGGGCAGTGGCCTCCATCTCACTACGAACACCTACAATGTCGGATCATATTGGTTTACCCTATTACTTTGCGTCTAAGATGAAGGGGCCTAAACGACCTGCCAAAGTCGGGGGTTTTAAGAGTTCACATTGGAGCTTCCCACCTTAGAAAGAAGACTCCGAGTATGCTGAAGTGTATCAACATTATAAAGAAAGCTCTTACGTCAATGATCCTTCTTTTTAGGTTCATTAGGCTTCTTCTTGTTGGCTGGAACTTCCAGTTATCTTGGTAGAAATTGGAATTCTATTTCCAAGTTAATGCAAGATAAAAAAGGATTTTGGTTTAGTTTTCCATGCAATGCTCTAGGACGAGGCGTTACTTGTGATATTTCAGCATGGAGCACATTTTCAAGATTGACCGACAACAGTCCGTTGACCAACTCCAGGTTCAATATAGAAGCAAGCCCTACGGCGTTCCACTATCATCTCCCTTATGTTCTGAAACTGTAAATGTTTGGGAATATGAGTCTTAACTTCTCTACACCACTTGTGGGTCGAAAGCCATGATGGCTTGTTTCTTCATTATGTTATATTCTCTTGGGAGTTACTCTTGAGAATATGCTTGTTTTCTTCATGGCTTTTAATCATTTGAATCAATTCAAACATATTATTATGCTTTCGGATTATTTTTCTATATATTCTTTACTTTATTTATTTTTCTTTGCCTCCTCAAGAAAACAGTTTAATGTTTGAGGGCAAAAGTAAAAGACAGATGCTCAGTTTTAGTTGCCATAAAAAATCACAGAGATAGATGCTAACAAAATCTTATAAGGCTGCCCCTATAAATTCATCGAGCTAAATATTTTGAAAGAAAGAAACTTTGTAACTCAGACAAATGTTCAAGAATTTTCACGTGCTTAAAAGTTAATCTATTTTGAGTACAAATTTTGTAAAGATTTATACAAGATACATGTACAATGCATGTACATAGTGATTAGTGCAACCAAATAGAGCAAACTTATACACATAAACCCCAAGTAAATGCGACAGTCACCCTTACCATGTGAGACAGAGGTAACCAGCCTAACCACAAGCCTTCTTAATCATCCATTGAAACCGTCAAGGTAAGTATAATTATGAAAACCTAGATGTTTATAGTAGCATCCCACAGTCTAAGCAACCCATTGCGTCCACCACTACAAATCCTTTTCCTTTCAAGATCAGAAGCCACACATCGTACCTGAAGATAACAGATGATGGCATAAAAAGTTAAAGAGCAAATGATACAGTATTTAATACTGCAGCTGATCTTTTCCAAGGCAGCAGGGCATGGCAAGAAAAACGTAAAACAGGAAATTGAAATAGTGGAGACCTGAAGAAAAGTGTTTTCCGGTGATCAGAAGGACCACCGGAGTTGCTCCACTAATTCAAAAGTAACTTTGGTGTACCTCGAAACTAGTGCCTAGGAGCATTTTAAAAAATTGTTATAGCTAGTTCCTTGATTCATTAGATGCTTTTTCTATTAATGTCACTCAAAAAGGTTTACGACTGGTACAGCCAAAAAAAGAAAAAGATAATGGTCAAAAATACACTTGAACTATCACTTCTTCACACCCCAACTATGATCTATTCTCTTTTCCTACTTGAATTATCACCATCATCTATGTATTAGAACTTATCTAGTTGAGTAGATGGTGATAGTTCAAGTAGGAAACAGGAACAACTCATAGTTGGCCTAGTCAGCTTCGAGTGTATTTTAATACAAAGATGGTGATAGTTTAGGTAGGAAAAGGGAACAACGGATAGTTGAGGTGTGAAACTTGCAAAAAAAAGTGATAGTTCAGATGTGTTTTTTTACCATTATCTCAACAACAAACCATTCTCTCCAAAAAAAAATAAAAAATACATACCATTGCTGCTGTTTTCTGAGGAGTTCTGTAGAGCTGCCATCCGGCCATCTTTGAACCAGCACTAGAGAAGCCACCTAGCCTCTCTTGAGGACGGTGAAAGAGAGACATTGAATTATCAGCAGCCCCTATTCCTAACCAGTGTTCCCCAGCATCGATGGACAATATTGAAGCAGTATGGATAGTGACATTCTTTATACACCTTATGCCGCCTACACATAAAAAGAACAGCTTTAATTATTCAATCAACCAGTTCATCGTCCACTCATCTCTATGGAAGAGAAGATATTTAACTAATGTCAACATTCGTCTACCAACATACCAAACATCAAATGTCCAGCAAAGCTAGAAGCACGCTGTATATAAAAATATTGTGTGAATGTGTTGCTTAATACTCCTATATACTAAATTTTAATAGCACAGTTGACAATCATATTGACAATGGCAGCCAGTAAAAGAGTAAAACCCCATCCATGGTCAGAGATGCAACCTAAGATCAGATTGCTCAAATGGATATGTAAAGTCTTATGTGCTAACCATGACAGTTCACAATCAGTCCAATTCAATGAGAAAACTCTGAATTCTCAGCCGGGTAAGGGTACATCATATATCAAACTTCTGGCATTACAAGGCTCTATTAAATTGATAATAGGCTTTTGATATGATGGTGTTAGAACAACATACCCCGTGTAATCCCACAAGTTCTAAACTTATGATTATGTTTGATGCTTCCCAACTTTAGAATGTCACAAACAGTTTGAACAATTCCATAAATCAAATTGAACATAGAGAGTTCCAGTTTCTTTAATAAATAAAAAGAGAAAAAGAAAAGATAAGTTGGTTCCAATGTTATCAAAAGCGAAAAGCACAAAAAAAACTCTAAGTCCGCTAGGGCTTTAAGCGCACATAACACATGGGCTTTAACGAAAAAAAGGCTCAAATGGAGAAAGATACAAAAATATATGCTTAGTCCAAGACTAACACTAAAAAGCATGAATAACATATATAGGACAAAGAAATTGAAAAAAAATACGATAAGTGAAATACCCATTGTTTAGCGTCGCCTCGTTAAGAGATGCTTATTGGATAAAAATATGTCTTAGAACCTTAATGATAATGACACTGAAGCGCATTAAGTGAGGCAAAGTGCTCAACATGCCTTGCACCTCGCTTCAGGGTTAAGCGAGCCTTTGACAAGGCGAGTCGTACTATTATTGATATTACAGGGGGAAATCTCACCTTAAATAGAGAGATGTCATTAATAACTTACAACATATTAGTATCTAAATTCTAATACAACAACAACAAACCCCATGAAATCCCATAGGTGGGGTCTGGAGAGGGTAGAGTGTACGCAGACCCTACCTACCTCATGGAGGTAGAGAGGCTATTTCTAAAAGACCCTTGGCTCAAGTAATGCATATCAAAGCAGTTTAGAAAAAAAAAATACAAGAGTAAGGAAGACCTAGCAAATAATAGGAAAAGCAAACAAAAATCGACGGACAAGAAACTACAAGACTAATGCTAATAAAAGATTAGTATCTAATATTGATAAACGAAAAACCAGCTAAAGTGTAACTCACAAAGGCATCATGAGCTATCTGTCTGAACAATTTGATTTGCCAAATGCCATTAGGGAGTCAATGATTCGGATGGTTTTAATGAGTATTTAGGAAGAAGGGGAATCAGCTTCACTAGGATGATAATAAACTATAATAGATGGATTCACATGCAATTCAATGTTTTCCCTGTTACATTTAACTGCATATTGCTAGCTAATTGTCCATTTAAGTCAGGGACAGACTGGGTCACTCAGAGGAATTAAACAACCAATTTTCAGGAAAGACTTATGCTTACCATCATCATTTTCCCAGAACCGCAGAAGACCATCGCTTGAACCTGAGAGCATTTTTATCATGCTTTAGAACGTACTATTCAAGATTTTGATCAACAAAACTGATGAAAAATAATAATACCCTGAGAAACAATAAAAGGAAACTCGGAAATAGAATACTTCTTTATTTACTGGTAATGACCTGTTATTATGCCTTTGTCCGCTGAGGAATACTCCACACATAGAATTGGACCAGCATGGCAAGCTAGCACTGCATCACATTGTCCTCTAGAAACAGACCAGATTCGTGCCGTCCAATCATCACTACCAGTTATGACCGTGTCTCCCACCATTCTAATTGATCTGTTTGAAATTACAAGTTTCATTAATTATCATAGAAGCACAGCATAAAAGGAAAAAGATAATAACTCTGAACCTTATCTGACCTTATCCATTTTGTATGTCCCATAAGCTTGTGCATTTGCCTCCCAGCACGAACATCCCAAATGTTTGCAACCCTTCAAATGGAAATATATAGAAGTCAAGGCTTGTACCAATATGCTAACGAGTCATTTTGATTAACGATTAAGAGCCTGTTTGGATTGGCTTTTGGCTTATTTTTAACATTTTAGCTTAAAATCAAGCAATTATAAGCATTTTTTTAAATTTACCCAGACACTGCAAAAAAATGCTTAAAAGCTAGTTTAGCTTGAAAGCACTTAAAATAAGTCAATCCAAACATGCTCTAAGTTATTCAAGGGTTATAATGCGCTGCATAATATTGTATGGATTTCCATGTGGTGAATAATAATGCAAGGATTGTTATACAGTAAACAATAGTAATGCATAGATTATTATGTAGGAAAAGCCTACTTTAAGGACATCTTTGTGTTTAGATACTCTTATCCAGGTATATCTAATACACATATGCCTATTCCACATTCTATCTCATATAAAAGTAATACAGAGAGTCCAGCATAAGTTATAAAATATTAGTAATATTCCATTTGATTTTCAATTTGAACTCCTGAAACAAAACATTATGTTAGTCATGTGGAGATCACAATAGTAATACAGAGTTCTATAGCAGAAACTAATCTCCACATAAATAGTGCAGAATTTTATAAGTAGATTAATTTTCCTTTTCCCTCAAAATTAACGACCCCTAAGTATAACATTTTAAGTTGTAAAAACCAGGTTTACATGATATCTCAGATGAACACAATTAACAGCTTGTTTAAAATGCTGATAGAAGTGACATACGCATCTCTGCCAGCAGCAGCTAAGACTCCTGTTGAGTCATCATACTCCATGCAAAGAACAGCACCAGAGCAACGGCCTACCGTAGCAACACAAGTATCTGTTCTTACATCCCACATCTTTACAGTCCCATCATGGGCAGCAGTAAGGACACGTTCACCTGAAAGCATGCGCACATAGCTGACCTACAAGAAGAGAGAATGATTTGGTATAATGATGAGATCACCAGAAGGGTTACATTAATGTACATCTACACATCGTACACAGATAATTAAGGTAACTGGACATCTTAATAAGCTGCTTAAGAAGAAATAAAGTAAGAACTACTGTCATTAGAAAATGATAAAATCAAGACCCATAGAATTATGCAAGAATTATAGAGATACCAAACAACTTAGGTTCCTGATTAATCTATAGAATTATGCAAGAATTATAGAGATACCAAACTGCTTAGGTTCCAGAGCAGTCTATATTCCACTTCAACACCATTTCAGTTCATTAGCAACACAGATGATTAAGGTAACTGGACATCTTAATAAGCTGCTTAAGAAGAAATAAAATAAGAACTATTGGCATTAGAAAAATGATAAAATCAAAACCCATAGAATTATGCAAGAATTATAGAGATACCAAACAACTTAGGTTCCTGATTAGTCTATATTCCACTTCAACACCATTTCAGTTCATTAGCAACATTGGTACAAAATTGTACAGTTCAGTTTGAGATTTTACTTTTCCTTTATGTTAAATTACACCACATTTGTACTTGTTCACTGCTTTGAAGTCCATAAATGAAAATACTTGCCAAAAGGCAAGCAAAAAAAGAGTCATTCTCTATTTGGATATCAAACAAAAGGATTGAGCACATTCAACATGAAGAGATTGAACGCAACCTGTGCAGTGTGGCCCTTCAATTCTTCAAGTAGTTGTGTTGTTTGTTTATCCCATACAAGAATAGAATGATCATCGGATCCTGATACCACCTTCCCTCGGTCAGAACTAATTGCCCTAACAGTCCTGTAAAGAAGACGGATGAAAAAATTAAAGAAACTAAAAAAAGAAGATCGAGAAACTCTCTTACATTTAACTTCAAGTGGTGGAAAATGAAAGAGATAACCAAAACTTATATGTAAGTTGAAAGCAATAAGCTAAACACCAGCAATAAGAAGAAAGTACATATAATCTTACCTTGTGTGCCCATTCAGAGTAGCCCTAAGTTCAGCACCACGAAGGCTAGGATCCCAGATCTTAACCTGCATAATTTTTGCCAGAGCAATAACTAAAATGGCAAACAAGATCACAAACACTTGAATTTGCTACTGCTGCTCTCTATCTCTACAAGATAATCATGTCACACACAATAGGTAACTCATTTAAGCATTACATGGTTGACTCTTGTTTCTCTTTTATTTAAGTTTTCAATGTTTTTATGAGAACATTAAATGCATGTAATTTACAATAGGAGGGTATTACTAATTGGTTTGATAATAGAATATATATTATACACACATACACAAATAAATGTGTCTGCGTGCACTGTGCATGTGATTGGAAGCTATGGCAGAAGGAAAGATGGAAATAACCATTCATCTCATTATGGCTCAATATCGAACTAGTTGGAGTCAGTTCCATGTGCCATCTGTATCTGTTCTGCTCTATGGGGTCCATATCATTCCAATATTCAATAAAGACAAATTAAGAATTTTCTAAAACTAGAAATACGTTATCTTACGACTAAAATAAAGAAATTATTGGGTCTTACAGCATAAGGAAAATTGGACCATGACAAAGGTAATTATAAACAAAATTCAGACTCAATAATTCATGTATCTGTACCGTGCAGTCTGTGCTTCCACTAATAAAGAAACCAGCATCCTCTCGGTCACCAACTAAATCCCAAACCTCTCTTTTCGTCACACAATGTAGAGCGGTAACTGCACCACTATGACCCCTTAATGTACGGATGCTGGTTTGCATTTTCTTTTGTCCAGCTGCTGATAGATCTTGTTTTCGAGGAGTTCCATTCTCGCTTGAAGCTGAAGTTAGTAGAATAACAAATCTCAGCATGCAACACAGGGAAGAAACATAATGTGCAAAATAGAAGGAATACTACATGCCTAGAGTGCCACTATCAGAAGACCAATTGCCAACACGACCAAAAGACTTGGCTCTTATTGACGTATCCCTGCTGAACATGCTCTGGACCCAGCTTCTTCCGATACCAGATGCCTCAGCAGGTTGTTGAGCATCATCAGATGCATCCTGTGCTCGCGGGGAAGGTAATCCCAAGGTAGATGCAGACTGTAACTTAACTGAGTGGATTCCCCAGTAACCAACAAACATATGCCGGACATGGGATAAATATCCACGGAGTTTTATCTGACAATAAATTAGAAAATTAACAGATTAAGAAAGAAAGTTTAGCAACACTGAAGCCTATTATTCAATCTTTTAAGACCCTTTCTTTTTCTTTTCCTCGAAAACTTGTTCCAAACATGGTGTCAAGTGCTCTGAGCAAACAACATGCTTAACACATGCAAATACTACCAATTTTTACTAATATGGAGTACCAAGGCTGAAGAAATGGACAATTGAATAACAATACAGGCCAGAAGCGCAGCAGGTAGAGTGCCAAAAGTTAAGCAGAGCAGCAGCTAAAACATTCTTCAATGATTCTCATAACGCACGAAAAAATAACATTACAATCTGTGTGACAACAAGTGATTATTAGTAAGTTTTAACTATGACAAATAAGCCATAGGTTAAAATCAAATGAAAAGACCAAAAAATATGTCAGCCCAGTCACAGAATTCCTGCATTACGGATCCAGGATAAAAAGGAGCTAATTAGCCTGTCTAATGTTGGTTTTTATTTTTTTTGGGAACTAGTAATGTTGTATTCCTCAACATTTAAGACTATGTTGGCAACCTAATGTTGGTTGGTAAATATGAAGGATGCTATATGTTGAATATATGAATGGTTTTAGGAAGAGATACGCCACAAAATAAGCAAGTGGCGTCACCAAGGCGGATTGGTCACTGCTGGAAATGGAGGCATGCAATATAGTATCAGTTCTCCTTCCACAGCTCAATGAGGGACTCAATATAGTAAAGAGTGTTCAAAAATTCACTAAAGAGTTTCTAGATATATTAACGGCTTGATGTTTTTATATAATTTGATAACAGCAAATCATTTTCTTTTTTATAAGGTAAATATACTTCATTAATATTTGGGCTTGCACATGTATACAAGAAGTATACCAAAAAGGCAGAAAACCTACATATATGCATGGTTCTCTACAAAAGACACGATGATAGATGTAAATTTTGAAACAGTAAATCATCTTTTTTATACGATGTAACATCAAATCATTTTTTTAAAATTAGTAATAACAGCAAATCATATTAAGTTGGATTTACACAACTATAATAATAGGCTAACATTAACATGGCAAACCTACATAAACACGTCCACGTCAAAAAGGAGAGAGGCGGATTAAGGGCATGAGAAAAAGTCTAATATAACTCACAATGTGCTTGTACCCAATGTTGTTTTTCCCAGCTATTGTTTCAATCATGTACCATGCATCAGTGTCATGAAGTCCAAGGCCAGCCTTCAAGAAAATAAGGGAAGAGAATCAATATTCAGAAGAGAAAATAGCATCCCAAAAGCAATTGGGTGGAACAACTTTCTGCTTTACAATGAGGATAAGATGTACCATGTGAGTAGCCAGAACAATGAGCTGGGTTGTCACCAACGTAGCATAATTGGTTGACCTGACAGAAAGAGAACATAGATTTGAATACCGTGCATACTTTCTCCTTCATTTTTTCCCTTTTGGCTCAAATCTAAGTATAATTGAAAATGGCAGCACAAACTACGCCTAGAAACTTGTTAAGGAAGGTGATCCAAGATCATGGGACTGCACTGTTTCTGGGGGAGTAGTGCATAAGCAAGGGTAATCTCTTAAAGTATTATATCACTCAAACATAGGGTTGAAGATGTCTCTCAGCTTAGTAGCTTCTTAACAATATTGTTGGATACATGAAAAGCAATGATAGATAACTTGACAAACTACAATGAGAATGTAGACCAGCAAAAAAGCAAACATAGCAGATATCTAAGCTTTTAATGGTTTTAATGCACATGCAATGCATGTTTCAACAAGAACCACAAATATTTCAAATGCATTTCTCCGCTGACACGCAGGGAGAATTTATACCCAAGGTTCCTTTCCAACTTAAAGGGGCTAAAGACGAGGAGATTCAATTTCTCCTTTCTTGTTCCTATGAATTATGAAAGAGCTTACAAAATGCTCAACTTTGTTGTAACTGAGGGTTGGAAATAGTTTGGCAATTTCACACCTTCTATGTGCGGATGACACTTTTTCTGTGAACTTGAGGAAAGACAAAAAAGATATACGAGACTAATCCTTGGTGTTTTTGAAGTTGTATCAGGACTTCATGAAAATTTGGCCAAGAGTCTTAGGGCACATTTGGACAAAAAAAGAAAATTGTTAAGAACCTGTTTGGTTACACATTGTGTCAATTTTTCATTCCAAATACTTTTTAACATTTTTTCAAGTGAAATACATGTCGAAACACAGCTTCAACTTCCGAATAGCCATTTCAACTTAACTTCAAATACTACTTTTTTTCAAATATCATTCAATTCATGTCCAAACTATGTTGCTTCAACTCTTCAAAAATGTTGATGGGTGTGCGCTGGATCCTCAAAAGTAGTTCATTTTTGAAGAACCCAAGTATCTAACACGGGTGCAACATCATTTTTGGAGAGTCCGAGCAACATAGCATTAACCGCCTCTAACTCCAGTCAACTCTGTCTATGATCTACGGGAGCTAGCTACTATCCCAGGGTATCAAAAAAATGTACCAACAATATATGTGGGCATAACCTTGAAGACAAAACATAATTCTGAAGCTATTTGGGAGGGAGTAATAGAGAGATGTGAAAAGACTCCAACTGGAAGCTGCAAATTGTATCTTGAGAGTCCTGCTTGATTCTTACAAAGATTGATCTTTTTTCGAATTCAATGACAACTTAAATTATGTCCTTATTCACTATGCCTTGCAAGGTGGAAAGGAAAAGGATCAACATTTATTTTCCAAAACTTTTTGAATTCCGTTTTGCTTGCTATTACTGATTTTGGATGAGTGCTGCTAATATTAAAAAGGTGTTGTTTCTTATGGTGAACTCTCTTTAAAAGTGAGCAATGTTCATGTTGCTGAAGCATAAATAAACTGTCAGTATTAAACAGCATGGTGCACTTTCAATTGCATCTTGCTACCTGTCTGCTGCTACATTCTCTTGTGGATATGTGCTACCAAGTCCTTTTTGATAACCATACTGCAAATTATATTCTTGGTCTCTTGCAAGTTACTATATGGTACTTTAACAGAAGTAATGTAATTGGCATGTCTTATTTTTGGATCTTGTTTGAAGATGTTCAAGTTGTTTTCATCGGCATGATGTTCTTATTTGGTCATCTTAGTCTATTGCCAATGATTGAAAAAAAAAGTATATTGCCTAGGTGACAACTGATTCTATTTGGAGAGATAAACTAATGCATGATATGGAAAATGAATGTGAATCGACCCCCCACCCAATTACTGTAGGCCTGCACAAATCAGAGTATTTTTTAGTGCTGGTTTTGACATCATTAATACTCAACATTGCTAGTATATGTAAAATAATCAACTCTCCCTTGCCTTACTATATCTCAGAGACTCAGACAACTTCTTTTTATAAAATAATGTCTGTCAGACAACTTCTTCCTATATTGTATTGTCATGCCGACAAATTCTTCATACAAACCTCTTACCTTGGAATCTGTTGGAATTCCTTTCATGTAGGAGATGCGGTATTTTAAAATGTCTACAACATATATGCTGCAGTTCAGTTAATGACACTAAGTATTTCGTAATCCACATGTCGCATCCTAGCTTCAGTAATTCATTTAGAGAAATTATTAACAATCCAAATAACCGTCATTGAAAAGGAAAACAAGGCAAGACTTGTTAAATGCTAATATGCCAAAATAAAGCATACAGATAATGATGGGTGTAATATAAACTTGTATGGAGCATAGATAAATAAATCGCTTACTTGCTAGAATAACGGTCCAGTAGACAATCAAAGTATCCTTCCCAGAAACTGCAAAATGAAGGTGGAGATGTCAGTCAGAAACCTTATACAGACTCCTCAAACTTTGAAAGACTATCAAAGAAAAAGGAAAAAAGACAAAAGTTTGAAAAACTTATGAATCTCAGTCTTAGTTCTTAGTTCCCTATATATTACCAGCACACAATTCACAAAGACACCCTTGTAATTGAGGCATAGTGATTACAAGGTAAAAGGACAAAGTTCACCCTTTAAAGTTTAACCATTGTGATAAGCTAATTGTTCAAAGTTCCAGTAGTTAGTTTGGAGAAACTTGTGGAAGCTCATCAACAAAAGCAAGTTAGGATTGAAATAAAATGTATGCTGAACATCAATTTCAAAAAAAAAAAAATTATGCTGAATATTCAAAAATATATGAAGGAGATAGCACCTGGATATTCGAAGACCATAGGGGTAAAAATTCCAGAAAGAATACTTTGATTGGTCACATATTTTTTTATAACCAAGAAATACCAAGGGCCAATGGTGTAAAGTTTGAAACTGGATAGATAGTGGGCCCGCCCTCTACCCTTATCCACTATAATACTAGGCTTTTGTTTACAACAAGGTTCGAAACCCACACATCACATGTCGTACTCTTACCACTAGATCAAAGCCTTGGGGACTTTGATTGGTCATTTATGGACATGTATGATCTTATTGTTATCTTAATTGTACTGTGTAATTTAACATGACACCAGAAAAGGAGACATCAACTAGTAACATATTTTATGAGACATCAACTTATGATGTATTATTTAGTTGACAGAAACATACCGTAGCTCCTCCCAGATAGAAAGAGAACGAAGATGTCGTTGAACATAGTCTGAGACATTGTTTATATCCTTCTTGTACATTTCTGCAGAGACTTCCAGGGCATCTCTGACAGTTGCCATGTCATTCCTAGACATAGCAAGATTAATTGTTGTTTTCAGCTGCAGTTGTATGAAAAAGTATATGTTAGACAAGTTGAGTCCATGAATGCTCCTGTTGAGCTCTTGGCTAACTAGCTGAAAGAGGGAATGTAAGGGAGTAAAACAACATAATACCTAGTGTAGTCCCACAAAATGGGGACTGGGGATAGTAGAGAGTATGCAGACCTTACACCTACCTTAGAGGTAGAGAGGTTGTTTCTGATAAACCCTCGGCTCAAGAAAAAAACAGTCCAAAGCCATCCAAAAGAAATCACAGAAGTGAACGCATACTGAGCAGTAAAAGTATCACTTAAAAAGTAAAAGTGCTAGGTAAGGAGTCTTGCATGAAGATGTAAATCAAATAAAAATGTCATCTCAGAGGGGAAAACTGAAGAAAATTGTCAACAGTATCACTTAAAAGTAGGAAGTAGAATTTGCAAAATAAGTCACATTGCATATATGATTATTTAGTTATCAAAGTAGTAAGAAAAGCTCTTTTTCTTTCTTCTTCCCTTTTTTTTAGGGTGAGAAGTCTCAAACACTTCAATCATATTAAAAAATAGAGAGTTGAAGTGTCACTTTACCAGTTCTTTGACTGCAATAAACTGCTCCTCTGACAATTGACAGTTCAAACCCTATGAATATGTGGAGCAAAGGGCGGAAGTCAGTGCACAAAACATGTCAAATGATTAGATAACAGTGCTGATTTGAAGCTACGTACTGAATGAATGTGCTCTCTTATACATTCAACGAAACCACTACCACCAATTCCTTCAGCATCTGACTCAATAAGTGCTGATAAAAAACACAAATATTCAGCCAATTAGCCTGTTCTTCGTTTGCTAGGACACTAGATTATACCAGCATTAACCATAAAAAAGCCAGTAATTCTGGGATATTATGAAAAATACCGAGGATGGTTCCATATTCAAAGGAGGAAAGAGGATCATCAGTTTGTCCCAAATTCACAAGGCGTACCCACAATCCCTGTTTTAAGGAAAAGCAAATGCAGATATGGAATTAAAGATCTATATGAGAAGTTTTTTTTCTTTCATCAATAAAGTAAGAGGCATCCACGAGGCCACAGAAGTGCAGGTACATGTACAGAGCAGACAAAAGAAACCTAGTCGGAATCAAAAAAAAATTGGCAAGAAAGCTAAATATGATAGTCAACTTTAATACTTTACAAGAGCTCTTTTAAAAGCTCATAATTTCCCATGTAAAGTTGGTGGAAAATTTTGTTACACTACACAGAAAGTCAACTAGAACCAGCAACAATGACGCCTCAGTCCCAACAAGTTGGGATCGGCTATATGGATCCTCACTCACCAAGTTTCTCCATTTAAGCTCGCAAGTCAGTTAGAGCCTTGGAAGCCGGAAAATTAAGAGATAAATGGAGTAGATGCACACTATCCATCTACTGAGAACTAAATGGATTTTAAGTTGCATTGTCAAACTCGAAAATTGACCTGTAGGAAACAAAGAACTTTAACTTCTTGTTAACTTTTTGGCATTTGAAAAGGAGAGAACACCTATGTATTTATGTATTGTAAACTCAGTATTTCTGAGAAGCATCAAAATACTAAGCAGAATTCTCTTATAGGAATACTAACTGCTAGTGCTTTTGTTGTTCCTGAAGAAACTGAAGATGTTACAAATGCTAAGAAATTCAGACAGTATCATTTATTAGGAAAATGCTATGTAAGCTATAAGAATAACAACACTACTATTTGCAACTCTTATTAATACATTCCAGACATCACGTAATATGATCAAAGTTATGTGATCAGTGATGACCATGAGTATTTGGTCTCTCTATAAAAATGTATAGACTTCACCGACCTGGTCAAATAATAGGTGTAGCATTACCTATCTTAGGCTGTTGTACCATGGCTAATAACTGCATATTTTTACTAGTCAAAGTTTTCCAAAGAACTGAATCTGATAAAAGATCATGCAATTTAAAGCCAATCCAGGAATGTATATACAATAGTCAATAAGTGTATTATTTTCAGATGTAATTTACATACTATCTGGAAGCAAATGAATTGTATTACATGCAACACATCCCCAGTCTTAATGTGAAGAGGAAGCTCAAATGTAAGTGGTTAATAAGACAGCTTTAATTTCTTTTTCTTTCTTGAATGACCAAGAAAACAGTTGATTCAACTTCGAAACTTGGGGGTAATGAGCCCACCACCCCTCTATCCTTATTCACTTAAATACCAGAGTCAATAGACTTGGTGCGAGAACCAAGTTTTGATCTTGTGTGATGTATAACTGACACTTTTTACTTTTCGGGAACCAAAGACCTGGCGGCAGGACAGCTTTAGCTTCTGTTTTTTTTAAATAACCTTTTTGATAAGATCATATTATTTTGTACTTTTTCTGAAAAAAAGAACAATCTTCTTCCTTCTTGTTAAACCAAGTACACCTCCTATTTAAGTATTATAGACAAACTTTAACCACGGGTGGTGGAGAAGTGGACTAACATGAATTCAGGAAGAATCTGTGTATTCAAGATAATAGAAACTCAAATATGATCAAATAACTAAAAGTGAAGTTTCTGATATAATTGTTTGCTGATTCACTATTTTTCTGGTTAATATCAGCAACATATACATACCGCAATAATAGGAAGAGGTCCAAACTAATAGTTCAGGTGGTAGTGCTTCTGCAATTTTCATTTTAAAGAATCTGGTATGGATATACTGTACAACTTAAGAGAAAGGATATATAGAAGGAAGCATCTGATATAAAAAAGATATGGATATACTGTACAACTTAAGAGAAAGAATATATAGAAGGAAGCATCTGATATAAAAAAGACTTCGAGATTTAAGGGTAACAAATACTTCACCTGAAGCTTAACTTTTATGTCCAAAACCATACGTTCCCTCTCTGCCTGTAAGGAAGAAAAAAAACCAACTGGGTTGAGAGAGACAAAATAGTGAATCTCAGACATCACAAGCAAAATAGAGAGAACGTACAGCTCGCTCTCTGGGGCTTAGACTTTCGGCCTTTGAATCATTTCCAGCAAGTACTGAAAGTGAACTGATGAAATGGAGGAAAAATTAATTTTCATTTTAGAGAGCAAAATGATGTTAACATCCAGAGAAATCCCGCATAATAACATAGGACATACCTAGTAGTATGCCTCCCAGAATATTCAAGTGCTCCACTTGCTGCTGCTAGAATCTGCTTCCTCTTTTCCTCCTGCTCTTCCGTTCTGACATTTGCAGGAAACCTGTCATAACAGTATTTGGCACCTGATCCTAATTTTTATTTGGAGCAAAGGGGGGATTTACATCAGTGTTGTATCCATCCCAACAATCGTATGTTCATCAAATGTGATTTAGCCACATCACAATAATAAGAAAAGATACCTGAAATCCCCATACCCGGATCAGATATAGTTATGATCTCTGGCTCTGCCATAAGTGAAGGAAGAACTGAAAGAGGATTTTGACCCCGGCCAATTGCATCTTGTAACTTATCTAGGAGATTATTATTGTTTTCTTCAGAACCAAGACCTCTCTCCAAATAATCCAAGAAACCCTGGGAATCTAAAAACTGACTTATCTGTTGGCATAATACAAAGAAAATAAATACACGAGTTTGGTGACACCAGAAGAGATAACCATACAGAAAAAGCACATGAAAGTATAGGTGTATTATGTGTACCTATGTAATATACATATATATTAGAAATAAAGCAGGTGGATGAGGTGAAATTTTTTTCATTATAGGTTGAGCTTTAACAAACCTCGTCGCATTCATCCTATACTAATATCACACCAACAGGCTTACAAGCCAAAAGAAGTTGAATGTGAATGTTGAAGACTACTTACTTCTCAGTCCTAAGCTATGTCTTCCCTATTTTATCAAGATATTAGCCTTCAATGCCGTGATGAAATTCTAATGCAAAATCAATCTTATTTGTTTGTCCATTACAAAAATAAACTGAATCCCATCAAATATTCAACAAAAACATACCCTGTATAGTCCAAGCAAATATTATATATGTAACATATAGGATCAACAAATGTATATTATCATCAAATAATCCATCCTAAATTCCTGCAGGCCCTTTTTGACATGTTGAACCTGTATATCTTATAAAGAACCAAATATTTATACTACAAGCAAGTTAAATCAATTTGTATGTCTACAAACACAAGATGGGTACTTCGACATCACCATTGAATCTGGTGGCTGGTTTGTTGACCGAGAGCGCTTCTTCAGGAAAGCCTGAGAGTTGAAGACCTGTGTTGCGGTATTTTCCTGATATAAAGAGATGAAATATCTTATTTTCAGTTGCACTTTCACCTGATATATCAATTAGTTAGAAGTATAAGCTTCTTACTATGAAATTGCGGTAGCCACCAAGTATTGATGCAAAGAACTTTAAGAATGTAAATCTGCAAAAGGAACAAAAACCAGTAATATGTCATTTTATTTGAAACCTTAACTTACAACTTCAAGTATCCTCCTTGAGAGACAAACAAAAGCAACCACAGATATTGTAAAATGACACACAAGAATCACCTAATTTGAATGTCGTGTTCTTCTCCCCATGGTCTGTTGCCACCTCGTTGGAACTGATCGGAGACATTTGCTCGAGTAGACTTCATTTGGTCTATTCCAACAACATTTGGATACAACAACTTCATAATGTCACCACGCAGGGTACTATATTCTGGCTCTGGTATGGGAGGAATGTCCTCTGTTGTAGTGATGCGATTATGCTCAAGGTCCACAATAACTACCTAAAACATCAAAGAAAGAACAAATCAAAAAGTGGGATAAATAGTATAAGTCAGAGCACACTAAAGCTAAGCTCCAAGATTCAGCATGATACTGAAGAGGACTCTAATTCACCACTTTTTGGAAAGTACACAACTTTTTTTGATGACCCGGAAACCTGTATAGGGCAACAACCGCAGCTTTCAAAACTCAGGTCAATGAACCCTTCCCTCTACCCTTCACCACTTAAATACCAGGCTTAGTTCGCATGACGCAAGGCTCAAACCTGTGATCTAAGTCATAAGTCCCTCAACCTTTGCCAGTTGAACCTTAAATACCAGGCTTAGCAAGCTTTTCCTATTGATATATATGAGCTTCTCCATCAATTTCTCCTTCTCACTCCTTGTCTTTATACCTTAGAGAACAACAGAGTCAGGCAGTCAAAGGTCAGTAGTTTAGTAAGCGAACTGGAGGTTTTGACCATTATTGTGTGAAGTGGTGGTTCTGGTAAATGGAAGTATCCTATGCATGAAGAACCTAATCGAAAGACAAGTGAATTAAAGAGTTTGTTAAAAGAATGTCATTTAGAATTTACCAAGCAACGATTCCTACATAATACCTATAAAGCTTGGATCTGCTTCGACCCTGGCTCATACTGGCTCAAGCTTGGCATATCTGAGACCATGCAAAACTTTACTAACGTCACTCCAGCCTGGGAACTAGCTGGATTCACACTACACCACTAAGCTACCAACAATTTCCCTGATAATGTCTCTCATATTCGTATGCATAAACTCATATCAAACTACCATTTCTATGCAAGCTGTCGACGATTGGGAGAAGCAAAAATAAATCAGGATTTT
Source organism: Solanum pinnatisectum (assembly GCA_035578085.1). Taxonomy (NCBI): domain Eukaryota; kingdom Viridiplantae; phylum Streptophyta; class Magnoliopsida; order Solanales; family Solanaceae; genus Solanum; species Solanum pinnatisectum. The sequence goes on along the minus strand of CM069078.1, from coordinate 52,329,872 downwards.
GCCGGAAAACAAAGCAAGGCTATGTATTGTATGACCGATCACCATCGATAAAGAAGAATTTTTTGGAGATTTCTATGACATCTTAAAAATATCACAAGATACTCTCTTTTGCTTAAAAGTAAAAAGGAAACAAGGAAGAACAGTGCCATCTTTATATGAAACTAAGTAGAGGTAGCACTTTCTTGGTGCTGGTCTGCCAAAAAATTACTTTACTATCAAAAAGAGGTATCCCATGAAGCTCCATAATTAATCAACACTGAAGACGACTGTTTAATCTCAAAATGATAACTCAAATTATTTCAGTATTAAATGAAAAGGATAAAGAGAGTTAAGTGTCTATATTAGATTATAAGCATTAAGTGAACTTACACCATCCATCGTAAGCCCATAAGTATCCACGCCAGAGTGAAGGCCCATCATGTATGGCGTAGGAGCATCAATATAGTCTACTCCACTGAAAAACAGCAATGGAATGTAGACATGCTTCAGCACAACAAACGTCAGAAAATCAGATGACTGTCCGTGGAAACCTCAAAACATAATAAAGTCCCCATAGGATAGGGCATTACGTAAATATACATACAAACGTGCAGACATACATACATATATAAATATACATTCATAAATTCATATATACATGCATATAATATAATTTGAGAAAATGCACAGGATAGAAATTGGAATAGCAAGCCATAAATCCCAAAAATATTTCATAAATCAGTAAAACACACCTGCCACCGAAATGGATATATTAAATGGCATATGGCTTCTGATACAAGTGTTAACAGAGAATACCTACAAAATCAGTTAAGTTGAAATTAGGAAACATGAATCCCACAACAGTATAGAATCAGCTACACAAGGACAGTACATTGGAGCTCTTCGTAAATATGGTTTCGGTACAACCTATGTACTGATTACTTCATTATGAAATATATACAGTTACCACTTCTTTTCTCTGCTTAGGGGTTTTTCAGTTCTGTCATCTGAGTCTTGCAAATACTAGTAAGCAATTAACCTTGTGCACACATCATTTAAAATGTAAGGTATGCACAAGAAACAGGAGATGATACTAACAGCGATACATATAAATCGAAGAAATTAAACAAATTTACTTATGGTTCCCCAGGAGTGAGAGCAATAGGAAATACATGTTCGATCGAAGCAAAATCCTTCTCTCGAGTAGAACAGCTGTAAATAATTGGATTACATTGTCCACATCCAAACACTGAAGCAAAGGCTGAAATGATATCTGTCATCAAGTAAAATATAGTCAATCCTGAAGCAACCATCCAGTGAGACACCCTAACCGGAAAAACTCTCAAGAAGACAAATGCTAGTAAGCTTACATCGGCATGAGGAAGGCCCTCCTTTGGTGGAACTTCAACAGAGAGAAGGCTGTTCTCAATAGCAAATAGCACCCTATCTTTTCCAGGTGTTGGCAAAGGTACATTGGAGACTGAATATGCTATAACATCCCACAGTGGCTTGCTGAAATTTTTGCAGAGCTGACAACATTAATGCGAAAGATGATAAATATAGAAAAAGGAACAACAAAAAAAACTTTTCGTTGCAATCCATATATTTTCTGTAGTCAAGTAAGAATCAGAAGTTTTATAATTATTCTTCTATAACATTTTTTGTGCACATGCAGGAAAAGGGAAAATATAACCCTTGCTTCACAACTGGGCAGGGAAAAATATAAGCCAGTAAAGTAGCAGAAGAAGGGGAGGAAAACAGGTGGACCCTAGAAAAGAATGTTTCACACTCTCTCCACTTAACTTCCTCTTTCCGGTGTGAAACCAAAGAAGGTAGAGAGCCTTCTCAAATCCACTTCCATCTTTCCTTCCCCTTGTTGACAACAACAATAACAACATAAACCACAAGTGAGGTTTTGGAGAGGGTAGGATGTATGCAGACATTACCCCCGTCTTTGTGGGGTAAAGAGGTTGTTTCTGATATATTCTTTTGAGCAATGCAGGATTGACAGAAAAATAAACCAATAAAATAGCAATATTTTCTTCATTAATAAGAAACAGGTTGCAGACTCTCTGGGAGATCTAAATACAAAGTATGCACTTTTATCATTAATAATTGATGTGCAATATATGTGTCAACAGTCCGTGGTTGTATCATAAACAGCGAAGCTTTCTAAATCCATACCTGCTTCCAGAGGAGGAAAAACAAAGCACAAAAATTTCCTCGAGGGCGTCTCGAAGGATTTGAAAACTGGGAGAGCGTGAGACAATACAGATGCACTTGTCAGCATATGAATTTACAGGAATGCGGTAAGCTTCAGCAATATCCTCACAAACAGGATCCCGAAATGCGATGCAGCTGACATAGATCTTTGACCCATCACCCTCTGTAGACATTAACACTAGTCACGACCCAATAAAAGAAAGAAAGCGGAAACACAAAACCGACAACAGCAGAAGGCACAGAGAAGAGATTAATTTTTCTTCTGATAAAATGACCTTAAACAACAGTTTAATTAAATCCTTCTTCGTTATTAAATGAGGACATAATGTTTTATCAGAAGACCAGCAATAGAGCTACAACCTGTACAGAGGAAAGATCAAACGTCCAGACACCACTAACCCAGCCCAGCATAAGTATGTTGAAGGGATTTGTACACAATCAATGGCATTCCAGAAAGCAAGGGAAGATATTATGTGAAAGCTACTAGCATACCAGTCAAAACAATAGGATAACTCCTGGGGAGAGTTGATGGATCATTTGAATCAAAACCTGACCCATAGAATTCCACACCAGCTGGTAGAACACACTGCATTTCAGAACCGCAAAAAATGATTTGTAGTGCAAAAAACAATTAATCATTCAATAAACAAATTGTAAGAAACTTTGAGATTGTAACTGATACAGCTATCTTGGTATAGTTTGAACACATTCTTGGTACTTTGTTTATGGATTTTACTTTACATAGTCAAAAAAACAAAAAAAAAGTTGCATATGTACCTTTCACATGACTTTTCAAAATTTCCAAGACAAAATCATATTACAGTGAACGAGGGAAAAGAGTACTTACAGTAGGAAGCTGAGGAGGAGGGGGAGGGTAGAGAGTATGATTGGAAGGAGGGTACTGATCAAGAAGGGCTGGCATATACATGACCCCTGCGCCATGGTACCCTCTGTTCCCATCCAAGGTCCGTATCTCTGTCCCGATACCACATACTACGAAATACTCGAAGATCCTAGCCATTAACAGATCCCTCCTTCAGATTATACGTTAACTCCGATCTGATACATTACATTCATATGAATTGAAGGTTGAACAAGAAAATTCTCGCTGTTCTTGGCCTTGACCCTGGTCCCTGAGAGCGAATTCAACTCGAATCTTGGGTCAAGACTCCAGACTAGCAACTAATAGCCTTCCGAGCCAGAGCCAGCCCTATATAGATTTTCCGACTTTCTAAAGTAAGTATTTTTGCGAACGAAAAAAAAAAATATGCATTTTTGGCTTTCCAGTATTGGTAAATTTCACACTTAGTACTCCTCGGATTTTTTATCAAAACTAGTTTCACGGCACGTCCGCTGTACGTGTGTATCGTATATAGAGTATATGATATTGTAAAATAGAATTAATATTACTAAATTAAATATTTTTAGTAAATAATTATAATTTAAATAACATAGGACAAGTGCTTTAAAATGATTAATACAGATTGTTATAGAGTTACTTGTATTTTAAAATCAAAATGACCAGACATTATTGAAACATTTCAAAATACATTCAAAGTTTAAATATGGGAAGAAAGTGACATTTCTTTAGTAATATTATTATTTACTTAACTCAATTTTGTAAACAAATCTAACCAAAAAAAAATTAAAACAAATATCAATACAAAAAATGTCACCAATACTCTTTCCTCTTGTATGAACATAAATAATGGACACCATTTAAGTATAATTTTTCTCTTAAATATTCATACTTCAAATTTAGTATGTGCATGACACTAATAAGGATTACCATAAATATTTTAATATTGTATCTTTATACGTAATCTATCTTTTACCAATTAATATTTAAGTAAGTCTATCATAGAGAGGTAATTCTACAAAAAAAGGTATTTTATTATTATAACAAATGATGGTTAAATTGAGGTTTGAGTGTATGTCAAATATTTAGTTTGACAAATTATTTTTTTTAGATATATATATATATATATATATATATATATATATATATATATATATGTCGCGCCCCGTTTTTCTCAAAAACGGGTTTTGGTGCACGACCTAACAACTCTTTTGGGCTTTCGGGATAATGAAGAGTCGCCACCTAACGAATTATGGTGCGTTAGGGCACCTATCTAACCTAACTAAGTCTAGCTAAGGTCAACGAACCAGAGATTGGGTAAGGATTCAAATTACCTCGAGGGGAAGGGGTTAGGCATCCCTCGAGGTCCACAAATGTGGGTCCCGACCGTATCTCATGCAATTATGTGGGGGTTACAAGTAGCATATAAGGTCACTTCATTTTATTTATTAATTTACACACATGAACTAAGTGATAACAATAAATAAACAATTACTATTATTTAATCATTTTTTAAATAATTAATCATGCTTACTAGGTGATAATATGACAAATAGATATTAAATAATAATAAAAGATAAGCAAGGAGACAGAAATTACACCAGTAAATAGACGAACAAAACTTTATTTTTATTTATAAACTACCCCAAATAAAAATAGTAAAACATATAGAGGGGTAAAAGGAAAGGGAGACTCTGAAGGACTTTTCGGATCAGCACTCGACTTTTCATTTTTATTTCGATAGGCTTCCGTTTAGGGACAGACAAAACCGGTGTTTGTCATTTTAGCCTGAGTCGGTGTCATCATATCCATAGGGCCTAGACTACCCCTACCCCACCACCGCATGCTTTCGTCTCTAAAAGGGTGCCTAGCGTCCCCGCTTAATATCCAAGAGGCATTGGACTACTATTGTAATGAGTTTTAGACAAAAATAAAATATATAGGCCCACCTAGACACCAAATTAAAACACGTTGGACGAGCAATTAGCAAATAAAATCTCAAATTAGCCTCTTAAGTTTTATTAACATGCTTTCAAACACTACTAATGTGAAGGTCTCATGCTAAGTGTATGTACAAAATTATAACAATCAATATTTTATTTAGACGGCAAAAAATCAATACAAATGCAAAAGTATTTATTACTCAATTTTAAACATAGCAGAAGAGTGATCACAGATGCAGAAAATAGCAAATTAGAGCTATTTAATTTAGCATGCCGAAAGTGAGTTATTAATTTTATTTAAGTAGCAAAGTAGTTGTTATTATGCAAAAGTTAATTATAATTTTTTTTTAGTGGCAGAACAATTATATCACAAAATTATTTAATGGCATCAGAAATATATACACAGAAAAAATGTAGTTCTATTATCTAACATGCTAGACATTAATTAATTTAAGCAAACAGAAAGAAATGCAGAAATTGTTAACATTGGAGTAAATAGGTAGCAATTATTTCAGTTATTTAATAGAAATTATTCGATTCAATTTTAGCAAGCGGCTTTATTATATTTTATTAACATTGATCTTATTATTTAGATCCTATAAACATGATTTCTAAGTAAATATGCTGAAACTAATTATCGCACCTATAGGCATGAATGTCTAAACCCAAATAATGTTTGAAAACCTTAATTGACCTATAGTCATTTTATCTAAGATGGATTGCTAGTGCAAAGCACAGATTATCAACTAGCCATTTGTTTTAATTAGGCGTAGAACATTGGGATTTAGCACAAAAATATCACAACCAGCCTACGCAATATTTATTATTATGCATAAAATATACCACAAATTAGATTATTAACACATTATAATAGACAATGAATTATCCGAATATAATTAATTTTAGAGTAATTAGCCAAAAGGTGATTAATAGCACATAGAGTATTTTTTTATTTTTCTTAAGTTAGATCTAAATGATGAGGATTAGAATGCAAATATTCAAACAATCATACAATCCTAAGTGCATGATTTCTTACGCAAATAATGTTGATAAAGTAACAAGTAGCACATAAATTCCCCTCCCCCTTTAGACGATCCCCCGAATATATATTATATATAGAGTTAGAGCTATACAGAGTATTACAAATGACAATAAAATAAATATAGATTCAAATACATAAATAAAATAATCCTCCAAAATCACATCTTATGGCAACTCTTCGAACTTCAACTTTAAGTTCAAAACCTGTTAACGAATATACCAAAGACAAGATCATAAAAATAATAATGACATAAAATTTAATCACAGTTCTCACACAAATTTTAAACAAATCATAGGACATACAAAATCACATATTGAAAAGAAAAGGGTAAGGGGTCTAACTCGGAGGCTTCCGCTATATAAATTACATTAACTAAAGGATGCTTTTAGCAAGACGGAATACTAGCTTGGATAAAAACACTAACCAGTTAGGCAGATTATTATTTTTTATCAGCAATGGCGTGCTTACCGAGATTTCCAAACCACAACAGCAACACAGCAAGAGAAAGTTCAATGTTTATTAGTTCTTATTTTCTTCTTCAAGAGTAGAGAGTGTTTTTTTTTTTCTTTTTTTTTTTTTTAGTTTAGCTATTCGAATGTGAGCATGAGTGAATGAGTAATGAGAGTAAAGGTCTAATTATATAGAAGAGAGCATATCATATAAGGAAAAGAAAACTATTTAGGATCAAATAATATCATTTTTTCCTTAAATAAAGAAGAGCCAAAATTAGATTTATTCTTAAATAATTTTTTACCAAAATATAAAAGGAACTAAATAAGACAAGGATAAATTTAGGATCAAATAAATATTCTTCCTTATTTCAAAGGAGCCAAATTTATTTATTATAATTCAAAAATTAATAGCGAAATCAGACACAATGAGATAATTATTTTAAGTAAAAGGAAATCAATTAAGGGCAACCATTTAATACAAAAAATCAACTACCATAAGCAAGAATTTTAATCAATATTTATAGCAAGATCTAGTTAACAACCAATAACTATGAATTACTAAAGCATAATCAAATCAAGAGCTATTCTAATTAAAGAATCAGTTGTCAAACCATAGTACTAATTCAGTCAATATTATAATGTCATTTAGGAGGGATTAGCAAATATTTAAGATAAATTAGTTTAAGCTCAAATATCCAAACTACAGTAGTATATCAAATTTAAACATATTATCATACACACCGTTATATTATAAGGGTTAACGAAAACAAAATCAGAGAACCACAAATAGTAGCATATGCTTAGTATGAGATGATTTCTCATACAATATTGATTTTAACGAGTGAAGCATGCACTCAAACACACAAAGAAATTTATTAAAATGAGATAAAACAAAAAATAAAAATAAAAATAAAAAATAACAGACCTGGACGGATCTGAAAAGATCCGTCTTTGAACCCTTTTTGATCCAAATTTTACTTCACCGGAGTTCGCTGACCGGAGCCGTAGTTATTGTCGTCTGTCTGTCGGAGTTCACCATTGTTGTCCAACTGTTGATCGGAGAAAATGAAAGATGAAAGGAGGAGCGAGGTCATCCGGTCGTTCTTCGCGGTGGCTCTCTGGTCAGAGCTGCTGTCGGTTGTTATTTGCTGGCGTGCACCTCGCTAGGTGCTGCTATCACTGCTGCCTTCACCGAAAGAAGAACGGGAGGAGAGGGAGGAGAGCGGCGCTGGCCGCCATTGAATCGCTATTGCCGGGTTGTTCTCGCTGGTGGAGCAACATCCGCGGCCGGGTTTCACGGTGACTACGGAGAAGAGAAAGAGTGAAAGGGAGGAGGCGGCTGCCTCTCCTCAAGGGAAAAAAAAAATAGTTAGGGATTTGTTCTTTGAGTTAAAATAAGAAGAAATAGGAGATTTTAATCCCAGCCGTAGGATTAGTTTAGATGAGTGGCTAAGATTTGATCTAGGCTTTAATTTAAGGACGGATGGACGAGATTAAAAGGAACTTTTAAAATCAGATTGAAATGTGGAGTTGGAATGGCTAGAATTGGCATAAAAAGTGGCTATAATTGAAATACAATTGTAATTGAATAGACTAGAATTAGAATAAAACCGGCTAAAATTTAAATGACTTTGAGAAATGCTATTCAATTAGAACTACTACAAATATTATAACATTTTATAATAAAATCACTTAGATTTTAAAACATTTGAAATAAAATAATTATTTTGAGTTTTACTAATAAATAAATAAAAAAATAAAAAATTTATGATAATTTTATTAAGCATGCATACTAAAATATATAGTTTTAAGATAAACTTAGTTAAAATTTTAAACTTTTTGAAATTTATATAAAAATACGTATTTAATCGAATAGCATTCAAAAAAAAAAAAAAGGTTAAAGGTCGGTCAAAATTGGGTGTCAACAATATATATATATATATATATATATATATATATATATATATATAAGTAGCATAATTTAATTTTAAAATATGAACAGCATCACCTTTGGTGAAAAATATTTCATTTATTTAAACTTCTACCTTATCTTTGTAGAATAGTAGTCTTCACCTTTTTCTTGCCGCATACATACCATATAGTTGTTGTCTAATGAAAATATCTAGTATCTTACAGAAATTGTATCGTGCTATAAAATATTAAACTTTTCCAATAATAAAAATTAATAGATGAATAAAATTTAAAGTATTGTTTATAGAATCTTTAATTTGAATTAAGATTATTTTAGGATCAATCACTATTTTCTTATATATTTTTATATAGCTAAACATGAGTGTATCTTGTGACATAAAATTTTCTCAAATTAAAATGAACACAAAATAATAGGAAAAAAAATATATGGAAGGATACATAGCCAGTGAAGAAGGAAGACGAAATATATGTTCATGCTATATTCACAATGGAGTTCCATTTGATTACAATCTCTTGTCACCAACACATTACTTTCTTCGTTCATTTTTACTTACATATCTATTAAAAAATAATTATTATCATGTCTTATAAGTAATAGTGAAAATCTATTTTTGTAATAGTGTATTTAACATCAAAACTAATGATTCAATGGACTACGTTGATGCTCGTTATTTTAGCCAAATCAGAAAGAAACTGCTTCATTTGAGGGTAAAAAAATAAAAAACCAAAGAAGAAATATCTTACCCAAATCATGTGACTTTATTCATATTTGTTTATTATTATTGTCTTTCCCACAACATTTCATCATTGTTAACTCATGAAAATCATAAGAAAAAATACGAGTGTGAATTTATGAATGATTTGCTACGATTTGTTCACCAACTCTTTCTTATGTGGTACCTCGAATTTCATTGAATTTTGAACTTAATCAACTGTTACAAATAACCCTGAGATTTTTTAAGAAGAAGAAGAGTAGAAAACTTTAAGAAATCGTAGTTTAAAAGTGAGAGGAAACTCTCTATTTATAGCTAACAAATAGTAGTATTAATAGGTGCTAATTGTTCCTTATCAGAAAAGTTACAATCTTTCGTAAAAGTCACTGCTCATCGAAAAAATAACAACCTTTTGCAAAAGTCATAACTCATCAGAAAAAGGCACAATCCTTCAGAAAAGTCACAACCCTTTGAAAAAATACAACCTTTCTGAAAAGTCACAACTCATCGAAAATGTCAAACATAATTTTTTCTCAAATTAAAGTGAACACAAATAATAGGAAAACGATATATGGATTGATACATAGCCAATGAAGAAAGAAGATGAAAATATATGTTCATGTTATATTCACTATAGAGTTCCATTTGATTAAAGTCTCGTGTCCAACACTTTACTTTCTTCGTTCATTTTTACTTACATATCTATTAAAAAATAATTATTATCATGTCTATATTATCATATTATAAGTAATAGCGAAAATCTATTTTTGAAATAGTGGATTTAACATCAAAACTAATGATTCAATGGACTACGTTGATGCTCGTTGTTTTAGCAAAATCAGAAAGAAACTGCTTCATTGGAGGGTAAAAAAAAACCAAAGAAGAAATATCTTACCCAAATCATGTGACTTTATTCATATTTGTTTTTTATTATTATCTTTACCACAACATTTCATTATGTTAACTCATGGAAATCATAAAAAAAAATACGAGTGTGAATTTATGAATGATTTGCTACAATATGTTCACCAACTCTTTTTTATGTGGTACCTCGAATTTCGTTGAATTTTGAACTTAATCAACTGTTACAAATAACCTTGAGATTTTTTAAGAAGAAGAAGAAGAGTAGAAAACTTTAAAAAATCGTAGCTTAAAAGTGAGAGGAAACCTTCTATTTATAGCTAACAAATAGTAATATTAATAGGTGCTACTTGTTTCTTATCATAAAAGTTACAACTTTTCGTAAAAGTCACTACTCATCGGAAAAACCACAACCTTTTGCAAAAGGCACAACCCTTCGGAAAAGTCGCAACCCTTTGAAAAAATCACAACCTTTCTGAAAAGTCACAATTCATCGAAAATGTCAAAACCCATCAAAAGTCACAACACTTTGGAAAAGTCACATCTCTTTGAAAAAATCACAACCCTTTAATATAAAAGGGTATCTACATTTAATATAACACGAATAATTTAATTAGTAAATAAAACAAATTGAGTATTTTTAATTGGGGGCATTATAGTAATTCAACATTCATTTTAGGAGTTCATGCTTTTAAGGCAGTATAGATAGATAAGTCATTATTAAAATCAATTTATCAAAATAACAGGAGTACATTTTTTTGAAATTTTACAAAACTAGTATAAACGTAGTTTTCAATAATGTTTTAGGTTATATTTTATTCAAAAAAATTCAATAACAAAAAGACAAAAATCTGACAGAGTAAACAGACATAAAACGTTATTATCAGTAACGTTTTATAATTCGTTACTCTGAGACACGTTTTACAACTAAAACGTGGTTCATAGTAATAATTATCTGGAATAATTGAAAATTAAAATTCAATCTTGTACATGCATCATTCAACTTTATTAAATTTTCCACTATTAAAATGAATATATATATTTTACACATATATTCACTTCATATTATATATATATATATACTCTTTTCTTTTCATACATAGATAATACTTTTGCAAGAAAAAGGAGAGTGAGGAGGGGCTTTACTACGATATCAATTAATTTCTTTGTCTCTTTTATTATGATGTAGCCATTATTTATTTATTTTAATAGTTGCTTTGCTTACTTATTACATCAATTTTAGTTCAATAGCTTCTTTATTGATAGTCTAATATTTAATAATCATAAGAAACTGATTGGTCTAACATTTGGAAGGGACGGTATCTTAGGTTAGAAGAAAATCTCATATGATTTATTTACAAAATTTTGAAATTAAAATGATACAAGACAAGCTCCAATTAGTGCAAAGTCTTCCTCACTTTTTTTTTTCCTTTTGTTTTAAAAAGTATTGATTATGTATGAAAAGAGAAAATCATATATATTTCAAGTGGAGGTATGTACAAAATATATCTATCCATTTTAATAGTGGAAATTTGAATAATGAATGAGGCATATACAAGATTGAATTTTAATTTTCAACCATTTCAGAGAAATGTTACTGTGAGTCACGTTTTAGTTGTAAAACGTGTTTTAGAGTAACGAATTATAAAATGTTACTAACAATAATGGTTTATGTCTGTTTGCTCTGACATATTTTTGTCTTTTTGTTATTGAATTTTTTTGAATAAAATATAACCTAAAACATTACTGAGAACTACATTTTTACTGATTTTGTAAAATTTCAAAAAAAACGTATTATTTTGGTGAATTGATTTTAATAATGGCTTGCTTTGGTAAAAAATTCGGTACTCCTCAGTCCTCCGACTCTTTTATTTGTACATTATATTAAAAATAAATATCTATGTTTACTTATTCATTATGGAAAATTAAAAAGTAATTATCACTTAATTTTTAATTATCCTTAGAATATGCTTGATATGGAGAAAAATGTTTTCTAATTTTCTTATATTCGTCTGGTTTAAATGTTTTTAAATGAACTTATTTTTCTATGAAAAAAAATTATATCCCTAATAAAAAATTTAAATATATATATTTTCTTAAATTCTTGTTCAACTTCACCACCTAATTCATCCAAATGCACTTGATCCCTAGTCTTGAACTACCCAATTTGAGACCCACCCCAAGTCTTGAACCATCCCAACCCTAACCCAAGATCTTACATCCGACTCGAGACCCTCCATGACCCGACACTATGACCCACCCCCCGACACGGGACCTAACTCCAAATTGACACAAGACTAAATCTCTAACCCAAGACTCGACCAACTTATGTGTTACTACTGTCAAGGTCAACTCTTAAAGTTTGGGGGTTAGATCTTGAGATTGAGAGAAGAGTTAAGGCTAGGGGTGGATCTTGAGGGTTTGGGTTTGGGTCGAATCTAAGGATTGTGGTTAGGGTCCGATTTGAGGTTTGGTTTCGAATCGAATCTTGGGGTCTGGTCGGTATTAGGGCAGGAGTTCGGTCTCGCATTGAGTTGAGACATGAATCAAAGGTCATAGTAATAGCCTTTATTATACCTAAATTTCCTTGGGGAGATTTTCTATTTACATATCGAACACCAAAACATAAGTAAAAAAATCACTTATTTTTCAAAAATAAATAAATATAGGAAAACATTTTCCTTCAATATGGCAAGATAGGAATACCACGATCTTCCAAATGAAACAAAGATATCTCAAAGCAGTCTTGCAAACAATCATTCAAACTATCCACTGTAGAGCTGCCGATTTTCCCCATTTTTTATGCTCTTTAGTTTCCACTTTGACAATAAAATAAAATTAGTTACGAAGTTTGTTATATACAAAGGATGATATAGTAAAATTATAATTTTATTTATGTCTCTTTAGGAAGTGTTCCAAGTTAATACTAGACAATTAAAAATTGATCGACAGAGTTCTACACTTTTTATTCATTTTCTTCTTTGTAATTCACGTGGACAATTGTATAATTTATACTTTAAGAAAATTGTTGTGTTTTGAATTATTATATATGTAAGATAAATAATTACATAGCATTCAAGAAATCAAATATAAAAAGCTAATCTAACTTATTTTATCAAGGTCAATGCATGAAGATTCATAAAGCAGCTACACATATTTAGGAGTGAGTGTTCGGTATTCCGTCGGGATTATCAAATTTTGAATTCGATAATCGATAGTTAAAAGTAGATATCAAATATCAAAAATTTAAATTTCGATTCGGTAATTGGTAAATTAAATTTCAGTTTGTTATGATATTTGGTAATACCGTATTGAAGTTGTAGCTGATGGTAATACAAAGTTAATACTATTTCTCCAATTATTTCAATTTTGTTATGTAGAGACACGATATAATAGAATATCAATAAATAAGAAGACATCAAGAAAAACAAATTGATACAACTAAAAGACATGTATTTGGGTTGTTTATGTTTATTCATTAACTTTTTGAGAAAATGGCCAAATGACCCCCCAATCTATAACTGGATTTCCAACTACACAGTTATACTTCACGGGGGTCCTATTACCCCCTGAGCTATTTTAAAGTGGAATAAATAACCCCTCAAGTGTTGAGTTGACATAGAGAGTGTATTTCACTCTCTTTGGGAGAGTGAGTTGCCTATTTTATTAATTTTCTCTTTTTTTTCTAATTTTCTTTTTTCTTTCTCTTTCTTTCTTCTTATTTATCTATACAATTATACATTTTTCACTATTATCATTGTTGAAGCTTTTTCAATAGATGTTTGCCTATTAATTTTTTTTTTTTTTTAAAAACATACCCATTAATTAACTTTTTTTAAAGTGATGGCTTCAAGAGTAACAAAATCAAAGTGAAGTAATTGAATATTTAAAAATATTTTCAAACTTAATAAAAGAAACTAAAACAAAACAATTTCTTCTACATTTTAAAAGAAGGATTTTACATGTTCTCCTAAAATCCATGAAGAATCAAAATCAAAAACTCAAATTATAAATTAATCATGAAAATTTTAGAGAGAGAAATAATAAAGAATGGGGAAGAGAGAGAGAGGTTTCTCAAATTGGTGTTACAAATTGATCTTCTCATCCGAGATTATTTTGAGCTGTCAGCGGAATCTTCACGGGCTGAATCTGATCTCGAATGTTCATGACCCATTTAATTTGTATCTGAAATTGTCTAAGGAAGAAAATCGAACGAAATGTAAAAAAATGTGGAAAAATTGTTGAATTAGTTGTGGATGAAAGATTTGATTAATTAGGACCACTATCTTCTAGACTCTAGAGATTTGGAGTAGATGAAAATGTGAGTTGAATTTTTGTTTTTATAAAATGTTAGAGATATAGAAATTTATTGAGGTAAAAAATGGTGTTTAGTATAGTGAGGGTTGAAGAAATGATTGGGGAAGAAAGAAAGAGGAAGGAGGAGAACTTTTTTAAAAAAAAAATCATTAAATGGTGAAATACACGTGTCAAGTGCGTGTATTTCACCACAAGACAGATGTCTGGTAATGACATTTCAGGGAGGAAATAATTCTACTTTAAAATAGCTCAGGGGGGTAATAGGACCCCCGTGAAGTATAAGTGTGTAGTTGGAAATCCGGTTATAGATTGGGGGGTCATTTGGTCATTTTCTCTTAACTTTTTCTTTGGAATGAGTAATGGTAATGGACATGTTGATATATGACCTTCATTAACTAAAAAATTCGATATTCGGAAAATACCGAATGGTACTAATATCTCATACTATACCCAAACCCAAATACCATAATTCTAAAATTTTACTCCTGAATGCCAAATAACAAAAAAATTTGATTCGGTTCGATAATTCGATCTTCGATATTTCATGCCGTGCCTACCCATATATTGTATGTTTCCCTTGGTATGGTATTATATTTGAAGTCCAGTAATAGTCGTTTGATCTACAAGTTCAATAGCAGTGGCTTCGAGTTGTACGTGCACATGATGCAGAATGCACAAATGCAGTTACACACTAAAAGTAGTCAACAAGTCCCAAAACAGAGGCAACTAAAAATCTTGTTTTGACCTATCTCATCATTGTCCGTTGAGCTTTCTTGGCAAAATACACAACTTCTGGATCCCTTTGCCACATGGAATCTAACATTGAAGTGTTAGAACTAAATATTGAATAGCATTGAAGCATGAATGACTTGATTGTTAACCTATCTTTCGATGCAACAGGTAAAATTCAGGAACAAGTAATCTCGCTCTGAACCTATTACAGGGGCAACATTTAGGAGTGCATCAGGAATGCTCTTCCAATAAAGAGAATATTTGTCATTTACTATGTTTAAGACCTGTAAAAATATTCTAAAATCTATGACCACAAAGAAGAAAAGAAAAGAAAAAAGAAACAATGACGATGCAATCATCCTACTATCTGACAAAATGCAATACATCTATTGAACTGTATTAGATAATTTGTGTAAAGTTATTCACTTCTGGATATGAAGTACACAAGATGTTCCAAATATTATGGACACACAACAAATGCATAGACAAAGAAAATTCCTCTTATATATAGTTATTACAAACTAACAACAAATGTAATGTTCATCATCAACTCTATAAAACTCGTACAATCACATGCGAACATAATTCAGTAATTTGAAGTAGCATTCATATTCTAGAGGCAATTAAGGATGACTAACTCGAGAAAACTGTTAAATCATACGATCAGAAGTTTCTAACAAATTTACATGCAAATTGAATGAGTTACTTGTAGTGCAAGCCAAAAAAAATAAGGAATGACAGGGAACAACAAGAAAAACGGTTGCAGACAAATTAAATGGAACGACAGAGAGAATCGACGCCTATGAAAAGTTTGGACCATAGAATTACGACTGAAAATAGTGGAAGTTAGACCGTATGACTGAAAATAGTAGAAGTTAGACAGATGATTTTCTACTTATATAGTTGTGGAATTCAACAACTTTTTGTTTTGTTTTTTCTTCTGTTCCTATCACATGATCACAATTTAATTTTTAAATAACGAATTAATAATAGAATTTTTTTGTTCTTAAGTTTTGGATTCGAGTTATTTTGGACCTAACTTTAACTGTTTGGCCTTTAAATTCAACTCGTTAATTTTAAAAAAAATATAAGTCCAAAATTAACTTTTTTAAGTGGGATGTTTGACCAATCTTTCGAGAAAATATATATCTACGGGGAGTAAACATATTTTTTGAAAGCTTAAATTATCTTATCCAAAAAATATACGTAGGACGATATGTGAAGTTACAGTCACGGGATCACAATTTAATATAAATATTTTTATTTTTAGTGGCCTAAAGCCAAAAATAAATTGGAGGCGTAAATTTTTTTAATATCTGAAAATCAAAGTTATTTCTTTTTTTTTTAATAAAAAAACATTATTTTTTTCTATGGTCTTAAACTAAAGATGTATATATACCAAAATATTTTTTAATCTTGTGGTCTTAAATATATCACGCGGAATTAAATTTAAAAATTGATCCAAAAAAAAAAGAAACAATCTTTAATGTTTCAAAACTAACTAAAAAAAAAGACAAATCAATTAAAAAACATAATATATTTTCTTTTGTTAAGAAAAGCTTATAATAATAATAATTACTAAAAAAAATTGGGCCCTTTGAATTAGGGGCCTAATGCCTTATCTTTAAAGACATTGAGTCAGCTCTGATCAGAAGTTTTGAATTTGAGTTTTTGGACTCAACTTTAAATGTTTTATCTTTAGATTTTTTTCATTGAACTATTATTTTTTAAAATTATAGGTTCAAAATTAACTTGTTTGGTCAAACTTTTAGAGATTTCAAAAGTGATTTCTTTTCTTTAGAAAGATACTTATTTTTATTTTTAAAACTATTATTTTTTAAAATTATGTCCAAAATTAACTTGTTTGGTCAAGCTTTAGAGAGTTCAAAAGTGATTTTTTTTCTTCACAAAAATGCTTATTTTTATTTTTTTAAGTGAGATGTTTGACGAGTCTTTCGAGAAAATATGAATCTACAGATTGCAGGTAGCACACATTATTTTTCGAAAGCTTAAATTATCTATACTTTTCCTAAAAAAAAAAAGCTCAGAAGTACATTTTTTTATAGGTTCAAAAGTGACCTCGAGTTAATAGACCAATAATCAAAATTTTATAAATACTTAAATTAATTTATTGCCTAACGATACAATAAGATGGGAATATAGGATGGGATAATTTTTTCCATCAGAAATGTTTTTTAGAAAAATAAGTATCTGTTTTTTTATTTGATATGTAAGAAAAAAATATTAATATGTAATTTAAGCAAACACGAGAGGTGAAAATGGGGAGGTAGGAATATAGTGGGAGGAGGGATAGGGGCTAAGGGGGAAGATGAGATGTTTCAATGCAAAAAAGTCACCCGTAGAACTTTGTTTGCCCTACTTTTAGAGAGTTATTTTCCTCATCTCCATTTTTTGAGAAAAAATGTTTGGTAACTCATTAAAAGAAATTGACTTACCAAACATAGGAAAATTGACCAAACACATCCATGATGATCACTTCTACAATGCACCTTAGAATACTACAATAAAACAATATAAAAATTATAAGAAACAGATGTATTTCAATGTACATTTGTGCTACCTACATTTACCGTTAGACCTTAATGCACTGGAGCCCAGAACACTTCGCTAAAATTTTAGCTCAATACATTGATAGGTATATATTGAAAACTAACCAGCAGGAGCAATTGGCCTATTCAAATGTTTGAGACTTTTCAGAGTCGGGATATATAATCTGTGTTGCATTTGCAAGCCGATTCGAGTTCCCAGTTGTGTAAGCTGCTATAACATCTCATTATCTACAGACAAGAAGGATATAATCTATAGTCTTCTGTCATTGCATGGACAAGAAGGATTGGCCTCTAAACTGGTAAACTGCTCTCTCTTTTCCAAAACTTTATACACCCTCTAAACCTGGACCACAAGCCAACTTTCTGCGATGCATCAGACAAATCCATAGGATCCTTAAATTTTGCTTTCTCACTTAATTCTTCGAATGAGTCTACTACGTTTTGAAGTCTTGCAACAAATTCTATGAGAAGGGATGTGAATGTTGCTAAAGACAAAGCACTGGCACTTTCGTATGTCTTAGATTCTTCTTCTTCTCCATCCTCTCCCGCTTCCACCTCCCTTAGTGCATCATTATCTTTAGGCAGAGAATGCGTTGTTCGGAATTTTGGTTTCTCCACCGTGTTTTCTGGGGTTACTCCTGTAGTTTGGCTGTTATTACTAGCCAAGTTACACGTCCTATTATCCCAACTTTTTGAGGCAAGGATGGAGTCTATGTTGATGACTGTTTCACTTTGAGACCTCTGATGTTGAAGTAAGCTTCTGTCCTCATCCATGCTTCCAAGCTCCTGGGAAATATCCACCACCATGGCTCGTGTTCCTATTTCCCAGTTTTCAGCATTGACGAAAAGATAAGACTTCCGATCCACCTTTTTTTGCAACTCTTCTGCTGCTTCATGAACTTCATAGAGAATGTCCACCGACCCCAACTTCTCCATCTTTTTCACTTTCTCCCCCAGTTCTCTCAACACTTTCGCACTTGCTGTACCTACTCTCTGAAGCTCATTACGGAAAACCTGTCTTCTTTCGGCAGGTGCCTACATGTAAAAAATATTTGGTAGTCATTTTCTCTGATAAAGAGGTCATAGCATTACTAAAAAAAGTGGTATAACTGAGACATCTGAATATGCAAGGACTTGAACCAAACAATATTAAACCAATAAATAATGCATATCTAGCAGCAACTTAACTTCTTTTTCTTTTCTTTTATAATAGTGGTGTCCAAGTTTAGCTTACATGCAACTCGACTATCACACCAAATATCTGCTGCTACCTCCCACCAGAAGTTACCTCGTAACTCTGTTCACAGCTTAAGCAACAACTTAATTTATAACTAAGTCCTAAGATGATTTACGAGGGAATACATGACATGATTCCGTAGATTGTAATACTGCAGACCATGTTCTTTCAGCCTCACGTTGGCTTAAAGGAAATGAAGACATTCCAACATTTATTTCATCTGTCTGCATACATCTCCTCGTGCAGTTCCAGTAAAAGGGGAGCAAAAAGTAGCATCACTCGGTAATGGATGAATGATAAGAAACAGGTTTCCAGTCATCTAGTCTCCTTGATGAAAATTGCACATGTTACCAGAGAGATAGAATACAGGATCGATTTTTAAATAATTCATCTCCTAATGAAAGTCTTGCATGCATGCATGCCATTTATAATGTCAAATTACAGTCTCAAACAATGAAGGACCCTATATAGATATTAATCTTAATATATGATTGTTCTGAAGTATATACACCTATTACAAGTATAATAAGTTCGGTAATTATATACATCACAACAACCATAGGCTGCATATTATCAGGGAATAGAAGAGCTAAGCAACGTCAATTTTCAATTTTCAATTTTCAATTTTTCACTAGTACTTCACACGTTCACCAGTAAATCAAATGAATATAATTATTGCACAGGGACACAACATAACTATGATTTATACTGCAAGCAATTGCTAGCAGTCACCCGCCTCCTCACCCCCTCGCCCTTTCAGAAGCAAAAAACAATTGCTAAAAGTTTTAATGGCCAAGTTTCGATGAAGGGGTCTATGAGTCGTTTTAAGACTTTACGGAGAAAATTTGCACTGGTTAGGAGAACAAGTGCTCGTTTGGATTAACTTATTTTTAGGTGTTTTTGACTTTAATGTAGTTTTTTAGTTTTGGAGGTGTTTGGCAAGGTTATAAAGTGCTTTTAAGCACCCCTTTTAGGCCAAAAAAGTTTAAAAATAAGTCAAAAGTCGAAAGTAGGGTACCATTAACTTATGACTTATAAGTTACTTTTTATAAGCCCATTCAAACAGGCCCTAAGTAATCTAGTGATAAAAAATAAATATGGTAGGAGAATACTATATGATGCACTTTACAAACTCAGGGCTAGTAGGAAAGTTGGAAAAAGGAGTAGAGAAATTACCTGTATTTCAGATAGTAGACAGCCATGTAGTGCCATAACCATGAAAGCGCAATACCTTAATGCACCACTAACTTTGACATAGTTTTTCCAAGGATATTTAATCATCTTGTATGGACCATGGGGTGGCTCCCAGACTGCAAATGCTTCCTGTGGTACCAAGGTAAGGACATCCAGCTAGCGAAATTTCAAGAAATTACAAATCCATGTGCAAGAATGCTTAAGCACATACCAGAGCTTCCTCTTGGCTTATAGATTCTACTGCTGATCTGTAGCCATTGTAAACTGGATCATCAGCCACTTGGTAGGTAAGAATTTTTGAAGGGATCCTCTTATATTCGACACAGTTCAGATATTCACTGATACAACCTGCAAAGATTTCAATGTCATCAACTTTAAATCCCATCTCAGGAAACAATTCAATTCTAAAATCCCATCTCGAGATGATCCTCTAGAGAAACAATTCAAGTCTAGAATCCCATCTCGAGAAAGTAGCAACCATCTCATAGGTTGGATTACCTTCTAGTGAAGTAGCTATATTGATGAAATTCTTCGTCACCAGATTGTGAAGATCCTCGCCAGCCCAGATGGGATACACACATATGTTCACAGCTAAAGAAATACTAGCTCCAAGTGCAATGAGCAAAAACCGACTAACAGCTGTTTCAATAAATTCTCTTGTGTGATAGCCAGATACCATGATGAAACAATACGTTATCAAGAAAACTCGAAAACCATATTCATAGGGCTTCATTGCTGGGTACTGCTTTGCATATGTAATAAAAAAACCTACAAACACCAAACAAACTGCAGTCAGCAAGGTACAAATATAACAAAGAGATGAACATCAATTCACACATATTAGTCACGAGTACTGAACGAAAAACCAGACCTGTCATGAATATACCAATGACTATAACAACTTCTTCCCAGTCTCCAGCCAACTGAGACAATTTAGCCATTGCAAGTGCAAGTCCTCCAGCTGATAATGTCCCAAGCCCACGATTAAACCCTTTACTTAAAGTGGCTCCTGTGGACAGTTCAAAACATGTATATGTAAAAAAAAAGTTCCCATACAAAGCTATACAGAATACAAATAAATGCCAATCTTTAATCCCAAAAATGAAAAACAAAATAAATGTTAGGGCCTACTTCTATCTGGGAAATTTAAATTAAAATATTGACTTGTTCAAAGCTTTTAATTGCTCTCTACAGTTACAATAAATATAAAAACAAATCTTCTTTCGTATTTACATCTTTCAAGCATACAATTATCAAATAACTGCACAAAATCAACAAACAGAGATCAAGGAAAAAGTGAAATACTTACCAATACTGAACTCAAAAACGACAACAACAGTAAGAATAGCCCATACAGAGTATTTACCAAGCTCTTTAACCGCCGGTTCCTTAAAGAAGATTAACAAAGATATAAGAATCAATGCCAAACCCATCTTCGCGGAGAAGATGATCTTTCTCGGGTCGGTTCGACCCATCTCCATCACCTTTACAGAAACTCTTTTCCAATCCTTCCATAGCTCAGAAAACTTCTCCCGGAAAGAAGAACAACATCCAGAAGTTTCTTGGTACTCAAGACTGTGCGGGAAACCAGGTAACTCAGTGTAATCAACACCGTTGCATAAAGAAAGAAGACGTTCTCTTACTCGTTTGTCTTCAAAACTCTTCCTGAAGGAATTCAATTTTCTCACCATTCCGATAATATGGGGAAAGTCTAGAAAACTGACGGAGAGTTCCCGGAGAGAAGGGGATATTGTGACAGTGATGAATGTGCAAAAAGAATTGTTTAGGTTGACGGTTTTACTTATACGACGTCGTAGATATGGTGATTGTAACCCTTATTAAGCCGCGTGGAGATTGGTGGGACCGGACTTTTCTCTTTCAAACGAATCAGCTATTGGGCTGCTGCTGTGGGGGCCCATGTTTGGTAATTTCGTGAAATAGCTACTCTTTTTCCGTTTTCTTGTTTTCTTCTGTTACCCACGTCAGTCTCATATTAGTCGTCTATACTACTCTTTCTTTCCGTCCCCTTGACATTTTTTGAATTTCGAGATTCAAATCAATCTACTTTTTATCATAAATTGTTCATAAATTTTTTAAACATTTTGAATTATCAATTATTGTGACTTATAGTATTTTTTAAATAGTTTACAAATATATAAATTTCATTTCAAAAAAATTGAAGATTCCATGCACAAATTCCCGATCAAACTTAAACAGTTTGACTCTCGAAAAATGAAAAGTTCCACATAAATTGGGACAGAAGGAGTATTTGTTATAAAAAAAATATAAACAAGTTTGTAAGATTTTAAAATAAAATTGTAGACATTGAAATTTTATGGGACTCTATAAGACGTGTTCAATTCAAATTGGGACTCTAGAAGGTGTGTTCAGTTTCAATTAGAATTCTTGGAGTCTCAACCCTAAACTTCATGACTATATGAAGGATACTAAATTCCCTTAGCATCTCGAATATTTTGCAATTGATGGAATATTCATATAGAGGTAAAATCTAAAGGAACAAAATTGTACCCGCAATTTTAATGGATAAAATTATGTTTCTTCTTATTTTATTGTGATTGAAATTTATTTTCCAATTTAAAATTTATTGCAAGTAAAAATATTTTAGATGTAAATTAGTAAAATTATTTTTTTCATTTATAATTTTTAAAAAGGTGTAAAAAGAAAAAGGGATAACTAATAGTATAGGATTAAAGGGAATACCCTTTACTATTGCATTTTTTTTTTAAAAAAAAAAAACTAGCGAATTTTGATAAATACTCAAGACGTGGCAGTATTTTGATTTGAAAAGACAGTTGAATACATCTACTTGTGTGCATACAATATTTCATTTTATCGTACATGTACGTGTGACTAATTATATATGTATGCAATTGTTTTCAAGGAAAGACATTGGAGGCAATTTTTCAAATATATGGATCGAGATCAGTACTAGTTCAAATAACTTTTTCCTTTTATCTTATAATGACAGTAGTAAAAATTGATTTATTACTGACTATTCAATTTATAATATTTTAGATGTTTCAAAACATTTATCACTATTTTCTGAAGTATTACATGTATTCATTTTCACTATCCACTAGCCATATATATACATATATTGCTCCCTTCATATGATGACTGTATATTAGTTAGGATTATATAATGTAGAACCATAAAATAACTCTAGTTAAATTTATTTGCACTAATCAGAAATGAGCTATCAATTTAAATGAGGCACATACTTATTTTTTGTGTGTCTAAAATATATTGTTTTACCTTTTCAGCAAACAAAGGGTCATATATACTGATATACAACAAACGTTTTAGGCAAAACATCATGTCAATTTTGAGTGCTAACAATAATGAATAATCACACCTTATGAATGATTGTTGGGCAATCCTCTATCGTAGGCACGTCTTTCTTGAAAGTTATCAACTTGACATATGAGTACTAATTATGAATGATAATTGATTGCGGCAAATTCAGAATTTCAAGATAACGAGTATATTATCATCTTTTAAGATAAGATATAAAATTTTAATATAATGATATTTTGGTGAGCAAAAGATAATTAATTAAAGTACATACATAATTACAAAAAATATCATCAATCTACGTGTTTCAACTATTATTTTGTGTGTTCTGCTTTATATATATATATATAAAAGGAAGGTTATTTGAGAAGAAAAAAAGCCTAGTGATTTGAAGGAGTTAAGACCATCTCTCAATAATGCACTACTTAATTTCTTTTAACCATGAGTGTTTTTCAGAGTTCAGCTAATACTAAATATCTTACAAGTATTATAAGTGTATCGAATTTTGACAAGTAACCACGAATTTCATGACCTTGTTTCTAACACATAAATTCACCACTGAATGATAGTATATATAACAAACTTATTATAAGATCTTTGAAAGTGTATAGTGGGTTGGGGGTTGTGGATGGGTGGGGTGGAGGTGGGGATACTGAAATTTACTTTGTATATTAGTTCTATAGCATTATGGAATTGAATCTTGAATAATTGATCACAAAGCACCAATCTGATGATCACCACTTAATCATACTTGTTTTAACTTTAATGACCATGGTTATCTTGAAATTTTGTATAAATTAACACTTATCCTATTTTGTAAGCCGCACTTTCCACACTATACTTTAGTACAATTTTTCAGACTTGGCCTTTGGATTAGGTTGAAAGTCAGTCTAAGAAAATATATAACTGTTTTTTCTAAACTTATATATTTTTGATCGAGCGGTTAAATATATAACTTTTTTTTTTATAATCTTTAATTTGTCGCTGTCATTTAACACTTTTCATGTTTTTATTAGCCCATAAAAAGCGATTGATAAAATTGTCCTACCATGTTTTATTATAGTTAATACTTGTATAAATGAACGTTAGGTAAGCTCCTTATATGATTTTTAAAAATTTAAGTAGATGGTAGGTCCAAATTAAAGTTTACTTGTTTCGTGTTACTGCATGAAAATAACATTCTAATACATTTATTGAACTTTTATAGATATGACTTTCAACCCCAAAAAAACTTACTAGCGGATGTGCAAAATGCAAAAACTTAATATATAATCAACTTATTAAATTTATTATTCAAAAAAACTTAATTCGAATTGCACCTTCCATACACGAGTTTAACTTCCAGACATACATAAATTTTCATAGATTAAGATGGTCTACATTAACAAGTATAACTTTCGATAATGATGATCTAATTTGGCACTATAGAAAATAAGAAGTTAAAATTAAATGCATTATAATATTAAAAAAAAATTACACTGTCAAAGTTTCCATCCACAATAAATCAATAATTATACAAAATGGAATGATCTAAACCCACTGGGCACTAGAAATTAATTCTAAAAAGCACATTAGCATGACGTACTGAAAAAGTTATTATTACACAGATACAATTATGTTTTTGATTAGCGGTAAACTTGAAAGTACATGTGTGGTTGTGGATTTTGTGATGTTACATATGTTTCTGTCTCAACTTGATTGCCACAAGAAGTTATTAAGGGCATTTCCTCTTGCTTTGGTTCATCATTGCCACTTAAATCTTGTATCTCCAATATTTCAACTCTCCTATTTGTCTTCTTTCTTATTTTAATTGCCACATCTTGTGGTATAAAATTCCCACATACAATTACTCTGCTGTGATTTTTCTCAATGAATCTTGTCTCCAGCTCTTCATTCACAACATTTCAAGCAAAAGTCAGAGTCTTTCTTATAAATGTAATCAAACTAATAGCATGTTTGATCAATCTTACAAAAGTACGTTTAGTTTGAAAAGAACTTTTTGTTAGAAGTAAGTTTCAAAAAAACACTTCTATCAATATTAGAGCAACAATTTGTGCTTATCAAGTTCCAGAAACTTGGTCAAACAAACTATAAAATCTAAAAATCATCGATTAATTACCTGGTATCGTGAGAAGTGCCCGACTTACTTTCATGTAACATCCTTTGCAGTCTATGTTAATCCTCATCACCATGCAACACAACTGCAAAGAATGCACAGAGAAAAAGAAAAATAAATCAAGAAACAGAGGCAGATGCAACCTTTGTGTAACAAATTCAACTGAATCTAATACTTTCAACAAGGACATATATGTAAAAAAAAGACAGCACTAAATTTTCAACAAATGATAAATATTGATCTCATATTTTCAAAGGTACGTACAATGAGTTCAACACATGAGAACCTATCATGTCTAAATTATAGATTCGTTTCTATCAAGGACCCCAATATTTTTTACCTTCTGAGTCATGAAGAAAGGAAGATTTTCTCTTTGAGATAAAAAAAAAAAAATGCTAGGAAGGAAATGATGGATTTCTATGAATTGGAAAAGATTATGGATTGTTCATTTATCTTTTTTTTTGATGTCTTATTGACTGATTGGGAATCTGATTCCTGCCTAACAAGCATTTGCACATTTTTAGATAGTTAATTTATTCATTCATTATTCTTGACTTCTCCTATTGTTCTTATACAAACATGCCTCGTGGCCTAAAATAAGCATCACTTTCTTTGTTCTTAAAAAAGGGCCTATATATGTTTTCAATTAATTAAAGGCATCTCCTTTTTGGTGTATAAATGTTCTTATTCTAAAGTTGAAACTCTTCCCTTCCCCACACTTTTACCTTTCTTTCCAAGAATCTATGTATTCATTTCCGTAGCTTTTAAACAAGTTAGCTTAAAAAGTGAGTGAATCTATTCTTGATATTTTTACATTATCTTAGTTCTTGGTGCTACCCACCTCAGACTTCGATTCGGATATAGATTTTTTTGACGAAGAAGGGTCAATTAACTCCCATTGAACAAGGGTAGGTTCTAATTCAGTCACCACTATAATTAACTGGCTGCTGCATCAATTCCAATATTTTATAGTACAAAGAGATGCTAGTTTTATAATGTACTAATTAGGATGAGATTTGATTATCATTATTGTCAATTTGCCATAATTAATTATTGTTCTGTTATCTTGTGGTGCTATATACTCTGTATCATCCACTTTTTTTTTTTTTTTTTTCAATTATGATTAACCCCAAATGCTAATTATGTGAAGGTAGTGTGATAGATGCCATCATAAGCCCTTTTACTGTACCATTCATTGTGATTGTCCTTCAACTTGAAGCCTTTTTTTTCCCTCAAGATAATAGTAGTAATAAGTAAAATAATTACACATTTTGCTGAATGATAAAAGCATGGAGCATCTTTATCATAACATTTGGTTCTTTGACTAGGGAGGTATGAAAAATAAGATTTGTATGAATGTATGGTAATTAATTTGTTATTTCCACACTCAATGTATGCTGCACTTCACACTAAATTTGATTATTTACTCCATTTAAGAGTCCATAATAGAAAACCAATTTCAGCTACCTAATTCTAATTTCTTTAGTATACTAAAGTGTTCACAGCATGGCTTCTACTACTGTTCTTATTTTTTCACTTCTATTTGTTTTTGTACCTACCACCCTTTCACAGACCTTTGGTAACTTACCTGCAGGGCCCACCGTGTCGTCGTGTGGGCCACTACTGCTTCGATTGGCTCCCTGTGGACCGTTTGTGCAGGGCGCATCGCCATCACCGACTGAGCGGTGTTGCAGTAACCTCAGGCAACTCTATATCCACCAACCAGATTGCCTTTGCCTGTTGCTCAATCAAACTAGCATCAGCACTCTTCCTATCAACACCACATTAGCACTTCAATTGCCACTTCTTTGCAGTATGCATGTTGACAATGATACCTGTTCAGGTATGTAACAGTAGAGATCAACATAAAATATTACGCCACATAACTCAATATATAATATTATACTTGGGAGAAAACATTACATAATGTATCAAACTTGTATAAAGTGTATCAAAATATGGGCTACGTGACGTAAATATTTCCCCCAGTAGACATATAGTGTAATTTTCTTGAAAAAAAAATCCCCTCTTTAAAGTTCAATAATGTGCTATTCATTCATCCAATTTCTGTATTTTTAGGTTCTGAAGGACTGGCTCCTAGGTCATCAACGCCTCAAGTTTCATTCGGGACAAATAATAATTCATCTGTTGCTGGTATGAACTTTTTATACTGTTGCGTAACATCACAATGTTTCTACGTGTTTGTTCAAAGTTTTTGCCTTTTTTGACTTGCAATTCAGCTTCGCCGATGGTGACAGTACCACCTAAAACGTCCAGCACTTTGGGATTTGGCTTTAACAACAGCTCTGCTGTAAACTTCAACGCGAAGGAGAGTTTGATGATCATCACAGTGCTAACTTCTTGGGGTGCATTATTCTGGTTCTAGCCGTTGTTTCCATATTGTTTGTCTAGTCATTATTTAGACTTGAAAATTAGCTCAGACATGATATGTACCAAGTAGAATATGCTTCAGTACAAGTTATTGTTCTATCACAGATTAGTTTGTCCACACATTTTAAAACTATTTATTCCCCTGACCCTTTTTTCCAGAATCATATGCCAATTTAATAGCATATATATATGCCAATTTAACAGTAGCATACCTTTAAATCTGTACTAATGACTATTCCCTGTGACATTTAAGGACAATTATACTATAAGTATTGGTGCCATATTCCCTTTGAAGTAACCTACAAAAGTTCCAAGTTCTATTTGTGTTTTATCACATCACAGATCAAGAAAGTCGCCTCATAGGTTTAAATTAGTGAAGCCAAATATTCACTATTTCTACAATGCTCTGAAGTGCCTCAATGAAAGTGGTTCACCTAAACATGAAAATGGAACTTATTTTATGTTTCAAACCAAGACGGTAAATCATATTTACCGCTATCATCCATCAGGCCTCAAATTTCCCTTCATACTACGTTATTAACAAGCCCAAATGTGTCCTTCGGGATGGCTCAGTTTGTTTGGAGGGTGGTTATCCACACGGATGACTCGGGATCGATCCCCCCTCAATGCCTTCTGAGTTAAGCCTATCGCATAGTGCTTGCTTAGTGTAGTTTACATTCCCTGTGTGGTTTGCAGGCTATACACAGTGAGGTTGTAGCTGTTGCGGGTTATCCTGAGATTCCGAAAAAAATAATCCCAAAGGTGCCTGTATTCTATTCGATGTGAAATCTGCCTGAGATATCAAGTATCATTCCATACTCTTCTTTAGAAGCTCGTCAGTCTTTAAGTCTTCAAGTCTTTCTCATAGACTAGTATAAGGAAGATCTTAAGGGGTCCAAAATATCACCAGAGGCGGAGCTACAGTCTAGTAAGGGTGGTCAGAAATTATATCGGGTATATAGGCAAAAATCAAAATATAGTCTAATATCTGGATATATTATATATTGAACACTCTTCACACAACAAAGGCAGATAGTCTAGCGGTAGGCACACTCATTTACCTCATTAGTAAAAAAAATATATTGTGTACCCACTCCGCTAAAAAAAAATTATCGACTCTTTAAAGATTGAACACCCTTGACGAAATTTTTGGCTCCGCCACTGAATGTCACACATGATTCAAGATAACACTATACAATTACCCAAAATTGAAATGGTATTAGGATTGTTTATTCGATTCCTAGAAAAATACAAGATGCATGCTCTGCTTCAACCAAAAAATTATTGATGTGAAGCTGAATTTTAAGAACATAGCAGGGTCAAAAGAACTCACCGCAAAGACAAGGCCACAAGTACATACAACACAAAGAACCCAAAAGCAACACATGCATTGAGGATTATAATACCAAATTAATTTGATATGGTACAATATTTTAAAGTATCGATTTAAGTTTTTTACTACTATATAATAAATTGATAATTATGAATGGTTCGATTTCGACTTACATATATTCATTCATATAATAAATAAAGAATTACAATTTCTACTTTTGGATAAAATTTCAATTACATATCATATAAAAATATTTAATAAAAATTACAAACAATTTCTATCACTAATCAATTACACAAAAAAGGCATTTTAAACAAAAGATAAGAGTAATAAAGAATTTCAAAGTTAATTTTTTTTTTATATATAATTATATATATATATATATATATAATGAATATAGAATACCAAATTAAATGCTATCAAACATCACAATATTGAAAAATTGCAGTATCAAGTCTTTTTAGTTTTCTTATATGATATATCTATCATTTTTCAGATCCATTGCCTACCTTTCAGGCTTTCACACCCCACACACTCCTTCATATATTCTTCTCATGGAACCATCTTAGCTTCATTTTCCACATTCTTGACGCCACCAAAGTGTCTAAGTTTATCTTTATACATCTTATCCCCTGTATAACTTCATTTATAAATTTTATCTCTTTGATTTACACACACATCCATTTTGATATCTACACATCCATTCAACATATTCATTTCTGCAAATTTTATTTTGATATAAAAATTCTTTGACTAACGAGCCACTTCCAATAATTTAACATAATTGATCTCAACTACGTAGTGTATATATTTGGCAAATAGCGCTGGTCAGATGAACAGAAATGCAAAATGTTTGTTCAAATGAGCAAATTCCCTTTAAAAACTCCAATTTCTAGTCTCTGAAAACATTTGATTCTACAGTTTCCTATTTATATCTTGTGCTTTCTGGTTTTCAGATGTACAAACTACGCTACCATTCACAAAACCTACGTAGAAATTTCATCAGTTTATAGAGCGGGTAAGGATTCCTGCCGCCATGAGAAATCGGAAAACTCCGACGGCTCAGGATAATCAAACAATCCTCCAACCGTCACAAAGTCGCCGTTGCTGTTACCGATGTCATTATCTCCTACCCTAGCCTCGTGGTCCATGCCGAAGTCGAACGTGTCGTAATTAGGCATTTCGTCCTCAAAACAAGTCATATTCGCAAATTCAGCGGCCTCCGGCATGACGGTAGATTCGACGTTAACCTTTTCGTCGGTCGGAGATTTTGTGGGAGGGAGACCGAGCTCATCGTCAGACGCCTCGAGGAGGTATCCTAGGTCCGGTTGTGACTCGCCGGATTCTGATGGAGTTAGGTCAAGGACGGTTTGTGTAGCGTTCAGAGGTGAGTGGTGAAGCATCTCTTCCTCGAAACTCTTCATGACAGAGTCCAGATCCTGAATCTCCGGAGGGCATTCCGTCAGAGCGTCAGGCTCATCTAAGATATCCAATATATCTTCTCTTATCTGCTTAGCCTCCGGTGAATCCAGGTACACATCTGTTTGCACGTCCGCCGATGCCGGCGAGTTTGAACGGTTGGGACTCACTCCCGACTCCGAGTCGATTCGGCTCAACTCGGACGAGTCAGGACCAGTCTCAACCTCTGCGTTAACTCGCTTGGACTCAGGCGAGTCACCAGCTGAGTCCAATCCTGACTCAACTCGGGACCGCTTGTTACCGTTACTGTTATTATTCTCAGTTTTCAACTCTTTTTTCATGACGCGAAATTTCTCTAAGGAAAAGTTGGTTATAAAATTTAGAATAGGACAACAGGATGATTAGAAATGAGATGGTGGGGGGCTTGTGGGGGAAAGTACAGTAGGTCTAGTCTAGAATTTTTCTAATGCCTAGAGAGAGAGAATGAAAAGAAAAGTAAAATAAGAGTTGTTTTGCTTTTGATAGTTGCAAGTCCTTGTTTGAATTTTGGGTAAAACCGTAAAAGAGAGAGGAGGAGAATTCGAGAAGCAGTGTAGGAGATAATGGAGGGGAAAGATTGTTTATATAGTGGGAGAGAATAGGAGGGTGGGCCAAACGGTGACAGCGATAAGATTTGGTTTTGTGTGCATGAGAGAGAGACTGAGAAGGGGAGAAAGGGGACAAAAGATGCTGTTTTCAGGTTAAGATGCAAAGGCGTAGGGAAGTGGAGGTGGCAATTATAATCCAATCTAAGAGTACCGTTTGGCCAGAAAAAAAATTGTATACTCCCCATTTAAAAAGTGATTATCTAATTTTATTTTTGATACGAAATTTATGTAAAATAAAAAAAAATTAATATTGTAATTTTATATTAAAATTATATTAAATTATGTTTTAATCTTCTAGCTTTGAATCTTATATAGAAAATTGAAATTAAAGTAATATAAAAAAAATATTTGTTCTCTTTTTCATTTTTTAAACAGAGGGATTATTTTTTCAGAAAAATTATATAGCGAGGGTAAAAAAACTTATAATACACCCAAAAAAAAAAAGAAGAGGTTTCTATGTTTATCATGCTTTTAAAATATATATTTTTAAATATTTTTTAGAAAAGTATATTGATAAAAAAAATTATGTGTTTGACTAATTGATTTAAAAAATGTTTTTAAAATAGTAATTAGTGGTCGACCAATTACTTTTTAGTTTTTACCTTCTAAAATAAATTTTTACAGTATTACTCTTGAAATTACTTATCTTTTGTTTAAAATTTAGTTAAACACCTTCCTTTTTAAATTAAGCATTTATAGCCAACCAAAATTTGACCAAACAGCCATTAATATCAGAAAGTTTGAACTTATAAATTTCTTATTAATTGCTAGTACTAGTAATTCTGATTAATTGTTAGTACTAACCGTAATAGCCACCTAGGGTAGTGAGTATGTTTTTTTTTAAAATTAATTTGAGTTCTCATATGAAGTTTTTTAATATAAATGTTATTTTTCATGAGTTCCTATTTGATGAAAATTCAAGTTAATTTGACTGTAATATAAATATCGAATATCAATAGAAAACAAAAAAAAGTTACTTTAATTGTTAATACTTTTATAAAGTTTTTTTTTTTTTAATTTAACCTCTCCATTAAAATTTATCTATTCTAAATTCCCATAGTATTAAAGTCGTATACGATGAGCAGCACTCTCTATCCAATTTTTTTAATGGATGGAGAGAGTATTATGAGAGAGAAAGAGAGGTGGATACATTTTTTGTTTGTTTTTAATTACTTAATAATTAAAAGAAGTAAAGTAGGAAGGGAGGTGGGATGGGAAGATGTTGACAGGCGCGTGTTTGGCAGATATCATAATTTAAGTCATTTTTCTCCATCCAATCCTCCTACCATCATGTTTTCACGGACATTTTGCCTTTTTCTTTTTCCTTTTCCTTTATTTAGTTGGATTTGAATTCTCTTTTTTCCTGTCTCAAACCATTTTTGGTGTCCATTCGTTTTAATTTTAATTTCAGTTCCGCATTTCAAGTCCGTCTCCGGGCCCACCCTTTTCGGAGGGAAAATATGTCTCTTTCTCCCTACTTGTCCGTCCTCTTTCTGCAAGCTGCAGCTGGCTCCCACACCTTCATAAATAGATGTGTGTTTGTGATTAACATTTTTGTAACTGTAACTTAGTTATAAATATTTTAAAATATTTGTTGATGGACAATAATTACATATTTAGAAGATTAAAATGACCTCTTTTCTTTTTTATAATATTTTAATTTTAACTTTTCACATGATATATTTAAGGTTATAAATTAAAAAATATTTTGATATATTTAACATAATTTTATTTTAGAATCACAAAATCAAAAAGAGTTATTTTTTAAAACTATGTACCAAATCAAACTAGATTATTTTATTTTTAAAACTGAGAATACTATGTGTACCCAATCTAATCTAATTATGGGTGTCAAATAGGTGAGTGGGCTAAAATTGGGTGTAGCTAAAAATGTAATTCTATAAGTTTTAAATTTTAAAATAGTACTTCAAGTGTTAAAAATATAATTTTATATTTAAAATATTTATACATTTATAATTTTTTAATATAGATATATTATTGAGCAAAAATGTATTTGACTTGGCCCGAGTTCATGGCTAGACTTTTAGCTTTACCCTTTTGTGGGTGGATAAATCAGACTGAGTTAATAAATAATCACATTATTAATTCATTCGAACATTATTTGAGCTGGAATAGTTTAAATTTAAATGAGCTAAATGACAGTTAAAATTTGTCAATCCAATTAATAGTAAATTCTATTTTTTTAGTACTTACTTTTGTGAAAATAAAAAAGTTGTTTACTGTGAAATTCCGCTCAAATAAAGCGTACGAAAACTAATAAAAAAAGTATTTCTTCCGTTTATTTTTAACTGTCATGGTCTCTATTTTTAAAGTTAAACTATAAGAACTTTGACTAACATTTTATGATATATTTTTTCTTCATATTGTTATGCAAAAAATTATAATTTATAGTATTTTTTGTATAATTTATATAAATTTTTTATTTATTGTAATTATTATTTTTGACCAAAATTGTAAGCAGCTTCGAAATGTTATTACACCTTTCATTTTATATCTTAATAAAGAAATGTACCTATGAAAACAACTCTCTTTGTAGAGTTATGAACAAGGGTTATCCTGATAAGTCTTTTCATTTTTAATTAGAGATTTTGGATGTGAATTCTTCAAAGTATAAAGTCACTTTTTATTGGGAGCATTTCACTTCAATATAAGACTTTTTTTTATGTAATTTAAATTAAGTCAAACTCTAAATATGAATATCGGATAACAAAAGACATAGTCGTATTATTAGTTTTATATGTCACGCTTTATATAATAATCTCTCACAAGTCGCGATGCATTATCAAAACGAAATGATTATCTTTTAAGCAATTTGTAAATGGTTATTTAAGTTTATATGTTTTTTTTGTGCTCATGACGTGTTTTTGCGCTTTCCTTGAATTTCATTGGTTTTTCTTGTACATTTCACTGTCCTCTTTGTTTATTTCTTCGTATGAACAGACTCTTTTAACCTTCTCTTTTATTTTTTTTCTTCTGGATCTTCCTATGGGACTGACTGACCCAGTAAAAGTTGATAAGGGAAATTAGACCCCACCAATACATTTATAAACTTTGAAATATTTTAACGTTCAAAAGTAAATTTCTCACCAACAAATTGTGTTTCAAATCCACTGGCGTAAAGTAAACGGAACACCTACTAGTTTTGTAGGCCTCATGTCTATTTCACCAGCTGGAAAAATCTACTTATTTTTTGCCATGTAGTCCAATTTTTTACGAGTTCATTTGAAGGATAATTATTATTTGTAGAGGTTCATCGTGTCTATACATAATCATATGTATACAACGACAAAAAAAACTATTAGTTAGTATAACTTATAATAAAAAATGCAAGATGAGAATTAGCGAATATTTAATCAAGTTTTGAATAACTTATCATGAATGATAGGAAAAAAGAAAAGTGATACTAAGATTCTCAAGTTTTGATAAATGCTTTATTATTCATGTTATACTAAAGCGTGGAATTTAGATGTCTTTAGCACTTGAACACCAAAAAGATATTCCAAGTATTGAATAATTTCATTTAGCGTAACGATTTTTAAAAGGCCTTGAACGAACCTTGACCTTTGGTGAGATAGGAGGAAAAGAATCTTTGACAGGTTCGAAATTGCTTCAACCAAGTAATCCGTTTGTGGTTTGGTATCAACAATATAAAGAAAGAATTCAATTTATTTATATTTATATTTAGAATACACTAGAGCGTGAATTTCTTTAATATTATTCGTCAGTTTAAAAAAGAGATTTAACAATACAATATTCAATCAAATTATGCGCATCCGATGAAATGAAGAAATTAATATTTATTTCTAGTTGTTAATTTCATGCTTTAAAAATGATACAGCAGTTAGGGGTCATTTGGTTGGGAACAAGTTATCTCAGGATTAGTTGTCTTGGGGTTAGCTATCCTGAGATAATTTATCCTACCATGTATATGAGATAACTTTGCCCATCACTATGATATAAATAGTGGAATAAGTTGTCCTAAACACGGCAATCAAACACGATACAAAAAATTTATTCCATCACTATTTATTTTTATCCTTCACACCAAACGACCCCTTATTGGTTTAACAACGGGTGTGTTCGGTATGATGGCAACAAAATTTCTAAAATATATATATTATATTTTAAATAAAGAGGAAAAGTGAGGATGGAGATGTAGATGTAGGGGTATTGGATGGTGGGTGAGAGCTTTAAAGCAAATTTTGTGCAATTTGTTATTTGGTATTTTTGTTATTTGTACTAGTGCAATTTGTTATCCATGTTTTTGTTATTTGCACTAGTGCAATTTGTTATATGTATTTTTTGTTAGATTTTTTATTTAAAAAAAAAAAAAAAAAAAAAACAAAAAACTGATTTTTAAAAAAAAAAAAATGAAAAATGTCCTTCCTCCAACACACCAAAAATAAATATAATTTGTTTATTTTTTTTAAAAAAAAAAATTTATGTTTATATATATATTATTTGTTAAATCTTTTTAATTACTTCATTTTTTTTTTTTTTTTTTTTTTAATCTTTGATCAATAAATAAAAAAATTATTTCATTTTATTATTAATTAATTAAATTAAAAAAAAAATAGAATAAGAGTTGAAATTTCCTTCATTTTTCATTAAACAGACAGGAAATTTCCATGGCATTCATTTCAAGTTTTCCACCAAACCCATAGAACAGAAAAAAGAGGGATAACATCCTAGTGGAACTATTGATGAAATTTGAAGCTTAGAGTAGAAGTAAAGACTTTCTTTTCTAATTCTAAGGTGTACGAAAAGACATAAAACGGTACAATCTGAAGTTTCCGTTGAGCAACGTGTCATGTTTCATTGTGCTAGTAAATCGTGGTCCCACTGGAAAATTCCTACCCTATTTTCTAAAGGGTAAATAAATTCTATTTATGGTGCGGTGCCCCGCTCTTTCCATTAATCTATCGAATGGACCCCATGCTATTATCAGGTCCTCCTTTCCCTTTGCTATCAACTACCTCAAAACTTGCTACTCAATCAAGGGTGGATCTAGGATATTGGACGTAAATTTTCGAGAGCTTAGGACTAATTTGTTTCTATTAAATTAAAATAAAATATTTAGATACATAGTTAAATATTAAAGATGTGTATTAAAATGTAAATATTAAATTGTTAAAATTATTTGTTTTCTTAGAATGCATAACTTGTGTCTTTATCTAAAAAATAATAAATATAAAATTTTTTAAATAAAATATTAAGTTGATCTCAAATGATATCAATGAAAAATTTATGACTATTGACGGTGATAGCGATGATAATTGTGTGTTGATTAATGATAGTGTTGATTAGTGATGGTGATTATGTGTGTCGATTTGTTATAATATTGATTAACAACACTGGTTGTCATAGTGTCTTAATACTTTTTCCCTCTCAATTTATATGACAAATTTAATTTTTCAAGAGTTTAACCGATAATTTGCTTATGGGATCTTCAATTTTTTAAAATGAAAATATTATATTGATAAACTAAGAAAGTATTATAATCGTCAATAATTGACAATTTAAAATATTTTTAAAATATAAAAATTTTACTCTAAAAAATAGACTTAATTGAATTTTGAAATCTGAAATTTGTTATATAACTTAAGGAAAAAGAAAGTAGTATAGTACATTAATCACAGTTGTTGGTGGTTAATATCAGAAAATGATCAAAATGGTTCTTAAATATATGGACAATTTTTATTTTTATTTCTAACATATATCGCTCGATTGAAACGGTTTTTAATGTATAATAAAGGTAGCCTTTTAATATATTTCACTTAATTGAAACGTGAGGATATTTTAATATAGTGATGTTGTACATTATAATCAGGGGCGTAGCTATATTAGTGTTAGGGTGTCCAATTGGACATCCTTTGTCTGAAAATTATACCGTATATTAAAGTAAAATGATATAGAAAGTGGTTAAATAAAGTATTTTGGACATCCTTAACACAACAATGTGTTGTAGCCTAGTGATTTTAGGTGCCTTGAAAGAGCCAACCCTTTAAGCCTTAGTGAGTTCAAATCTCGCTAGAAGTAGTTTTAAGCCTTTTTTTTCAAATTTTTTCATGTATATTACGTAGTTTTAAGCCTCTTTTTCAAATTTGTTCATGTATATTATGTAGTTTTAAGCCTCTTTTTCAAATTTTTTCATGTATATTACGTATTTTTAAGCCTCTTCTTTCAAAGTTTTTCATGTATATTAAGTAGTTTTAAGCCTCTTATTTTCAAAATTTTTCATGCATATTATTATGTAGTTTAATTTTAAAATTTTCATGTATATAACTTAGTTTAATTTTAAAATTTCTAGTACACTCATTCATCCCAAATAAAATATATATACTCGTATAATTCTTGAACACCCTTTGTGAACTTTTTAACTATCCAACTGATTATAATTATGAGGAGGAAATATCCACCAAAAAACCAAAAACGTCTTTTGTTCATTAAGTTAGTGGTAGAAACTAAAAGCTACTCCTTGATGGAATACGCCGCCTCGTTGAATCGCCGAATTCACGGACGGCGTGGAGTTGTAGAGAGGTGGGTAGAGGAGAAATGGGATCAACTTTTGAGGTTCATGCATGGGCGCCACGTATTCACTATTGATCCACAACGTGGCCTAGTAGCCGCTGCCATCACCTTCTCTATGACATGAGATATTACTGTTTTTTAAAAAGCTTCTTTCTCTTATTCTTTCACCTAAAAAGCTTCCTACTTTTTTATTTCTAATTACATGTGATTTATTACTATAAAACATAATTTTATTAAAATAGATACATATAATATACATATACATATACAATATAAATAAAGAAAAGAATAGAATAATTCTGCATATTATAGTACAAAAGAATATTAGATTACTCCTTTTCTTGCTGGAACATTTGTTTTTATGTCTTGTTCGATAGAGTGAGATACTAATCTTGTATCTTTTATTATTGATATTTTTTTTCGATTTGAATAATATATGCTGAATGTTTTTTTTACTATTTTTCTTCCAATTGTACTTGTGGATTAGGGGTGACAATTGGGTGTGTTGAGTTAAATTGAAATGGATCAAAATAACAAAATGCGTTAAGACTCAAATTATTTAAATTTATTTGGGTCAAAACGGATCAAATAAAAATTATAATACTGGTCAAAATCCAATCCTGTTCAATTTTTATAATGTTTAATTGCTTTTTTTGTTCTTTTATAACATGTTAGTACCTAAAAAGATAATCTTTTCATTTATTGTAGTTATATATAGTAGATATTACACAAATTCAATAGTGTTAAGAGCTAATTACATTATATTCCTATTCTTTTTTATATTATAAAAATTTCTTTAATTTTGGTAGAATGCAGATACATCCCAAAATGTCTTGATACATCGCATTCCGATTTCGAATACATTCTTCAATGTCCTAATACATCACGTGGCGATTTTGGTACATCACGCAATCTCTCGATTCATCGCGTAAAGTGACGTATCCGACCATTACATCGCGTAAAGTAATGCCCTGATACATCACGTACGTCGCGATACATCACGTAAAGGAATGTATTTGATCGATATATCGCGTAAAGTGATGTATCCGACTGATACATCCCGTAAAGCAGTGATTTTTGTAATTTTTTCAAATGATAGAAAATTTTAGAGAATATAGCAAAATAAATTTTGTATTGTTAGTTTTAAAAATATTTTGACAAAATTTCTGGTGAAAGTAGTTTAAGTTACATTCAACCTAATTTTTAATAGGTTAGAATGAATTGAGTTTATAATATGCCAAAACTTGAATAAATTGGATTGATTGAACTTAAATTTGCTGTCCCTTATTATTGTTGTTATTACTATTTAAATACCAATAAAGTAATCGAAATTATCTATTGATAATTACTACTAATATTAAAAGGCATGTAAAAAGAATATGTTCAAACTAATTCAAAGCGTTGACGTTTGTTAATTGGCGGTAAACATGGTAAGTAAGTATTTGGGATCTAGATCCTTCTTCTTCTTTTTTTCCAATTTTAATATATTTGATTAGCAAAAATATATATTTAGGTGTATGTAATTTAAAATTTGATATAAAATTATTAATTAATGAGATGATATGTATTTATTTTAAATTACAAGGAGAAATAAAAAAATATGATATGAATCCAGATAACTTTTCCAAAAGGAAAATTTTTTTTCTCCCGAGAAATTCATGTTAATTAACACTATTAAGACTTTGTGTTTTGTATAGAGAAAAATATTTTCTTTTATATTTTTCATTTTTTATTATTTAAAATATTTAAAAACGTGTCTCTTATGTGACAATTAGCGTCTTTTAGTGTGTTCTATATGTATTATTTTGAGACAAAGTTAAATAATACATTTATTTATTATCTCTACTAAAAATGAAATTGCTGGGTTCTTTCACAAATAGTATGGTGATCAATATTCATCGCTTTGCAACGACTAATATCGTTTAGTTTGACGTTAGAAAGTCATGAAATTGATATTTTTGATGTGTATTAATACATATTAATATTGACAAACTTTAAACGGCTTAAATTTTGCGTTTTAAAAAAAAATTATCGTTATCGCCATGACAAGTGTTATTTACTTTGACGCTTTAAGCTCATGAAGTACAAATTTATGAA
Source organism: Solanum pinnatisectum (assembly GCA_035578085.1). NCBI lineage: Eukaryota > Viridiplantae > Streptophyta > Magnoliopsida > Solanales > Solanaceae > Solanum > Solanum pinnatisectum. The sequence goes on along the minus strand of CM069078.1, from coordinate 52,289,948 downwards.
TTTCATTGTTTTTTTTACATGTATTAGTACATGCTAATTTTTGCGTTAAAACATAAATCTTTTCTTTCTTTTTTTTAGTTTGTTTAAAAATGAATGTCAACAATAATATATTTAATGAAATTTCATCAAGTGAATTGGAAGAAGAGTAGAATGTATGAAAATTTTATCATTACCTCATAAAATAAAAAACGGTTTTTAAAAGACCTTTCGGCTCAAGTGGATCAAATCCAAGCAAAAGAAAAACAATTTTCCATAAAAAAATATGTTAATTGTTATAGTTAACAATTACTTAACTTTAAAATTCTTTTTTATTAATTTATAACCAAATAAATAATTTAAATTATCTTAAACCACAAATTTTATTTTATTTTTCTTAAACACCATAGCAAATCAGATGATACCACATAAGTAACACGTGTACATGATGAGTATTGGCTTGTCAGTTGATGTCACGTGTTCTGTATCGTGGGTCCCCCAATGTCCTGTGATGCGATCTGGAATATCACCTTTAGATATTTCTTCCGCAAATTACATTACTATCCCCACAAGTTATTCTAAATTTCTTTAATCACCAACTCCTTTTATCTACTCCACTTTAAAATTCCATTATTACCCTACACTTTACTCTATATTTTCTTTCGTGACCAACCAGATTTTTCTACTCCAACTGCCAAATTACTAGAGTGTCCTACGCGTTACTCTAATTTTCTTTAATGACCAACCGTTTTTCCAAATTACAAAAGTACCCCACACGTTACTCTTATTTTCTAAAAAACTAAGGCCGAACGTGGCTAATATTATATGCTTGGGATTTGGCATTGGAGGAACCTAGATTTTTTTTAAAAGGAGTTCAAAATAAATAAGCAAATACATAAAAAAATTAAATTGTTTCATGTGACACTATTTGCATATTTGACTTGTTATGGTTTAAGACATTTTGATATTTATAGTTTAAAATAATTTTTAGATATTTCTATAGTTGTAAATTATTTTACTACGAATAAAATGAAATTACAATTATTTTTAACCATAGTATTTCCTCTGTTTCTACTTAGTTGTCACCATTTAATATTTCATATTCCTTCCAAAACAAAGTAAGTTAACTATTGTATCCTTATTTAAATTTCTTTTGAAAAGATTTTTTCAATAAATAAACATGAATTTCTTATTTTGATTAATTAATTTGACCAATGAATATGAATTAATTACTCGTTTTCCTATATTGATCGAAGACATATTTTCAAAGCTAATAATACTCATGGATAAAATAAATAAATAGTTTTATTTATGTATTGATTTTATGAAATAACAAATATTAAAAACATTTATTTTAATAAAAATAATATGTAAATAGGAACGAATTGATTATATAATATTTCTTTGAGACAAACTAAAAAATATATACATGTAGCATAAAATAAAACAGGGAGAATATAATTTTCACCGAACATGGAGTTGGAATACCTTATTAACCTTACCTAACCGGAAATAAGCAAAAAGTAATGGATGCCGTGTTCGGTGTTACCACAAAATATGGAACCTTTAATTGTGAGTTGACGGGAGGACCCATGCATTTCTTATTGGGTAGAATTTACCGACATCGAATACATACATCAATCCAATATATATATATGTTAGGTGTTTAAATTTATAGTTCATTTTACTTAATCTTAATTAATTAATATATGCTTTACTTTATTAAATAACATATTAATAAAAATTGCATTAGTTTGGTGTACACACCGGCGGTGCTGTAATATTTTTCCATTTCTTATTGGTAGTTGTTACCTTAATCACATGCATTAATGCTGCACACTACTGTCTCTCTCTCTCTCTCTCTCTCTCTCTCTCTGCTATTCAAAACAAATGAATTTTTGACATTTATTTTATATTTTAATTTAAAACAAATTATTTTTTTTCAAAATTTAAAGATGTGTCAATATTTTTTTCAAAATTATCCTGATATTTAATAAAGAAAAAATCAAATTTATCCTGAAATTTAATAAGTATGCCAAACATTATTTTTTAATAAGTATATCAAATCCCGAAAAATACTTCCTTTGAAGTAAACATGACATTAACCACCCATATTTTAATTTAATTGTAATAATTCTTTTATTTTTAAATTAATGTAAAAAGAATAGTGTTTTGATTGGTTTCGCCTTTTTTAGTAATTTAAGTAGTTAAAATTATATACATTCTTTTTGCATTCTGGTAAATAGGTTGCATGAACTATTTTTTTAAAAAAACTAGATAAACAAAATATCATTAATTACAAAAAATGTTATTGTTAGGTAGTTAAATCCTAAATGAGGTCTATAGAATTAATTGAGGGCGTATTTATACAGAGGAAAATATTTGTTAAAACTATTTTCTTAATTTTTTCTTTTATATTTCATTGAAAAATACCTTTTCTAAAGAAAACAAAACTCCTAAAAATAAAAAATGACCTCCTAACAAAACTAAAAAGAGAATTTCAATATTTCAAATTTATTATCTCCTTTCATCCGTTCACCGATCCACGGCCCAAATCCCCACCCCACCTTAACCCCATTGATTTGGTCTTTTGCATATGTGAATTCAAATGAGACAGAAGTGATTAGTATTTATTTATTTTAAATTTAGACTTAGAGAACAAGACGCGCACGATAGGAAGTACAAGTATGCAAGGATCCATGGTCCTCAACAACCTTTTATTTGTTTATATATACACTCTGTTTTGATATAAATTATAAAATAAAAAAATAATTCTTGGTGAATGAATAAGCTAACGCAAGCTCTTAGCTAAAAATACTTATCGAGGCTGTGAAGTTTAACTAATTACGTAAGCAATTCTTAGAATATGAATACTTAGGGCTTGTTTGGTTAAGAAATGTATTTATGTATTAATTTTTTTAAATTTATATCATATTTAATGTGTGTGTGTATATATATATATATATATATATGTATATATATTTTGAGAAACTGACAAAAACTAGAATATATGTAAAAGTGCACCGATGAGAAGCATAAGAGTATTCTTGTATTGTTGGTACAAACTAGAGAAATCACCTTTGAGACAAGGGTTCAAATCCAGCTAAAACCCCTTTTTTTTACTTATTTTATTTTAAGCTTAGAGCTCATATTTGAGCTAAAGTAGTAATATTGGTGCACCAGAAGTCTTCAATTCTTCGGTTCACCTCTTCGTGCAACATATAAAATTCAAAACCTTCAATATGATTTTGGTTCATAATTTAGTTTTTATTTGCATATCTAATATATTTATAAGTTATTAGAGAATCGTTTTTATAATTTTATATAAAATAGAGGATCAAATAACTATTTTTCAAAATTAATTTTGATAATACTAATATCTGTATAACTCTAACTGGCCACGAAACTACCCCTTGGTTGTTAAATTTTCTCATTTTTTGGAACCTAATAAAAGGGCAGAAGGCAACAATCGAAGGATGGAAAATCACTAGCAAGTTGTGGATTGATTTGTATGGTTTGATTTTGTGGTAATGCTTGCAGAGTTTGTTACTTTCTTGATTAAGAAATATTTTAGAAGATACGTATCCTGGGAAACTTTGATTAGATCATTTTGATTTTTGATCTTTAAAAATACTATATTATTATCTTGTTAAATTAATTTGGTATGATTTTATATTTTTAAGATCAATTTTGATATTTTATGATATAACAAATTGCTAATTATAGTTTGTTCAATTTTTTAAAACGCGTTACAATTATATTCTATAAAAAATTATACATATAACAATGACAAAAAAAAATGATATTCCGAATAAAGTAAAACAGTCAAACTTTAATGTCTACAAGTTTAATTTTGCACCAATATATATACCCCCAACTTTGCGAAAGCAAATATTCTTCAAGTTAAGTTTGTAGTGCAGTGCATATTCATACTCGAGACAACATCTTATTAAATTTGAATAATAATAAAAAAAAAAGATATTAAAGAACAACAAAATGAAAAAATGTCTTGAAACTCAACGATTAAACATTAATTTATTTTTTAAAAAGTATTTATAGACATCAAAAATTATATTTCTAAAAATAATAATGACTTCAATGGCTAGTTTTTCAAAGTTAAATAACAATCCAAATTTCTAACTCTAAATAATAACTCCACTCACGGAATTTTTAGCCTTTTAAAACCTTTTATTTTCATGACGATATAGTTTAGCCGTTGATACATTTGAATGAATCACCCACAAAACACGTCATATGAGGCAAAAAATGGGAAGTTTTAAATACATACGCAACAAAGAAAGGTTAAGGAAAAAAGCAAAAACGAAAAAAGTACTACTCAGTCTCTTAAATTAAAAAAGACCTACTTTTCGTTTTAAACGATTTAAAAGAGAATGACTATACATCATCTTTTTTTTTATATAATATTTTAATTTTAATATTTTTCCATAAAATGTTTAAGTTCACACAATTAGTATTTTGATACATTTAATATAATTTTAATTTAAAATATAATTTTAATTTAAAATCACAAAATTTTAAAAATCTACTTTATTTTTTAAAATTTCATGTGAAATCAAACTAGGTTATTCCTCTTTAGAGCAGGGATGTACTATTTAAAAGCAAATGAGAGATCAACATAGTAAGTGACGAAGCCAGGAATTTCACAAAGAATATCACAAAAAGGAGGGAAAAAGATGTTGCTAGTGAGATTTGAAGACATTGAACCTTTGGGGCATTTTCAAGGCATTTAAAATCACGAAACTACAACACATTATTTTGTCCAAAGTGTCCAAAATATGTTATTTTTTCACTTTATATATCATTTTATTTATATATACAATATTATTTTCTGACAAATGGTGTACAATTGGACCCCCTCACTATAGGGTAGCTACACCCCTAACATAGGGTGTGACAAAATAATTGTGATTCATTTAGTCTTAATTAAAAATTTCAAGTTAGAACCTCTATGACATAAAAAAAAATTCTAGGTCACCTCCAAAATAAAATCTCACGATACATGAATTCGAGTTCTATTAAATCTCATTACAGATATCGAATACCAATAAAAAAACACAAAGCAAATGAGAATCATGACTCACGAGAACTCTATTTTAAAGAAAATGGCATCAAAATAAGTGAGAAAGAGTACATACATTGGCCCAATTTTCAACTCCACCGACAAAAGCTTATGGCTCCCGTACCCAGAAATGGTTCTACCGCTCTGTTTATCTCATTATTATAATTTTTAGAGGTAAATTTTTTAAAAAAATTAACTCTAAATTCAGAGTTATTTTTTAAAATCCATTTTTAAAAAAATCTACATAAAAAATATCATTATTCATCATAAAATACTTTTCTCTTAAAAAAAGTATATAAAAGTAGAAATGAATTGACATGAAAGGAGTATTATTGTCGATGCTATTCCACCGACGATCTATATCTAGGAATTAGGATGATGCCCATTTATAATATGGTTACAAAATTTTTGCTCTTGAGCATAGTGTTAGTGAGTGAGATTTAACATGCGTTTGATCATAAAATCAAATATTGTTAATTTTATTTGAAAATTTTAAAGAAGAAATTGTGTTTGGTTATATTTTGACAAAGAATATTTAAAATTATATTTCTATGTAAATATTTTTTTAATTTAAAAATATAATTTATATTTCACAATTCTAAAATTTAGCAAAATCACTTAATTTTACTAATTTATCTGAAACAATCAACCAAATATACTACAAAAAATTAATATCTCATAATGAATAATCGTATTATATTATAGTTTTAATTTCATATACAAACTGCTGCATACTGTTACTTTAATGTTATCGAAATAATTTATTTGTTCTAAAATATTTAGATAGGAACGAAACTATACCTCAACTCAGGGGGCTATTTATCCAAAAAAAGATGGGGTAGTTATGGTAGTTGGGTATTTGTTCTGGGTGGTGGCTCATCTCATATAAAAAGATGGAGTTACTTTTATAAAATGAAAAAAATTAGGCTAAAAATAAAAAATAAAAAATTCCAACAATTAAAAAGGAGTTAAAAAATATAAGTCATTTTTCAAAGTTAAAATACTTGAATTTGAAATATTCATGTCTGAACATTATTTATCAAATAAAGTAAAATATTATCGGATCCTTAATTTGTAATCTCTTACTAATGTTATTTTAGTTATATAATTTTATAATATAATTAATTAAAAACAAAGAACACAAGATACTAGGGAAAAAAAACTAAAACATCTTTGTGAGGTGATTATTTTTTGTTCAATTCAATTCAAATTTTACGTAAGTCGAATTAAAACTAAAATATTTTTTGAATAGAAGAAAATGACATTTTGAAAATATTTTATATGTAAAAATAAAATTCTCGTTTCCCTCTTTCTTCTTCACTCACCTCTCTTTTTTTTCTCGCTTACCTCGTTCCTATCTTGCTCTGCTCTCTTGCTCGAGTCTTTTCCTCTCTCGCTTGCCTCTGTTCCTACATATCTATATTTCAGAGTGTAATTGATAGCAATAATATATGTATTTAGGTGTATTTGACTTAAAATCTAATATAAAATTATTAATTAATGAGAGAATATATAATTATTTCAAACTAAAGAAAAATTAGTAAATATAGTAGGAATGTGTGGCGTAATTTAGTAGTTTTTCACTACTTTAAAGGTCACTGTGATATCATCTTTTGTTATAATTATAGCACTAATTAAACCATCTATCATTGCCTTGATTGATACAATATTTTTAGTTAACGGATGGATTAACGAAAGATCATCACGATAAATGATTATTAGGTTTAGCAATTAACCTACTTTTTACTGAGTAACCCTTTCAATAAACATCACAAGGAAATATATTATTATTATTATAATGTACTAATAATGAGGATCTTATCCCAAATTAATTAAGATAATGTATCTACATCTGGTTAGCTCCTCCTCCTAATTACCTCCCTATTTTTCAAAAAGTCAAAAAAAAACTTATCCAATAATAATGTCTAATGTGGCTCTTGAGGTGTATAGTAATCGAATTAATCAACATCATGATATTATATTACTATATAGTATTAGAGAAATCAATATATCTATGACTTGCCAAAAGCGATTTGGATTTTGGACTTTTAAAAATAGCAACGGGAAAATAAAAGTTGATAACGTATCTCTGACTATTGAGGCATGACAAGACACACATACAAAAAAAAAAAAAAAAACTACAAAGAACATAATCAAACACAATCTCAATTTTTAAATATTGTTTTTTATTTTGAAAATAATTTTTTTTCGAATTTAACAATGAAATATGGCCAAACATCAGTTAATTTGTGTTTATTTTTAATTATTTTTTGTGCATATATTTTACTTCGAGACATTTTTTGACACGCAATAGTTGAAACTAGTTTTGACAAAATCCAAACTTCAAACAACATATATTAAGTTTTACCCGATTTTGAATTCGTCGTTAAATTGTGGCTGTCTTTTAATTTTTTCCTTATATGTATCTTACTTCAAGACAATTTATAACGTACAATAGTAAGATTTATAGTCTTGACGAATTTTAAATTCAGACCTCATATCATAAATTTCATATGACTCAAGCTTAGTAATTTCTATTGAAAATTCATACATTACTACAATGAACAAAATCTAATCAAAATGTTTAGTTGGATCGCTATCATGTGAGAGCAGACTGAGAGTTCGATATAATAGCAAACACCCATATAGTTAAGCTCAAATAAAATGACTTAAGTCAGATAAAATGATTAAACTTCAAACAAATAAAAGTGGTTGAAGTCAACTACATATAATTGTAACTTCATACAAAATGTCTGAAGTTAGATTTTGTCAAGCCTAACCTCAGACATAATATTTTTGAATATAGATATACAAAAAAAATTTAAATTATTTACACAAGTTAAATTCTCTTACAAAAAAATGCAAGAAATTATGGGTCAAATTGTCTGTGGTGGATGTCATTATCATTTGGGCCATGCTATGATCCTTGATGGGCTGAGAGTTCGACAGCGACGGCCCACCATTTAAATAATATCTACTATTTTTGTTTGTTCGTCCACCTTTAAATTTCCTCTTTTATCCTTGTAATTGTTCAGTTTCCTTTTATCCTTCATGATTTTTAAATTATAAATAATGAAGTGCAATTATTTATGTTAGTTAGATTGTTGATATATATATATTATTTTATACATATTAGATGAAATTGATATAAAAATGTAAGATTTGATTCAAAATTAGTGAGTTCTGTCCAAAATCGAATGACGACTAAGCCCCTGTTTGCGATTTGATTGAAACTTATAGATAGCAGCATTTGAAGTTTTCTCCTATTTCGAAACTCTTCTAATTCTAGTGATTTTTTATTACCTCAATAATTTAAGGCAAGAAGGAATAATATATGGTAAAAATTAGTTGGTGTCCATTTTTCCAAGTTTGTGACTCTTGAAATAGTTGGAAAAATGTCATTTTCCAAATTGTGATTGTTTTAGTAGAAACGTTTCTCATGCATCATTTTTTGGCTTTGTCTTTCAAAACTAGTTATTGTTGTGAAACTGTATGATAATACCTTAAGTTTTATTTATTAAATTTGAAAGGAAAAAAAAAATTACAGAATCGAAAGGAGGTTATAAGTAAATTTTAGAGAAAATTTTCAGAAATAACAAAGATAATAGACATAATATGACTTTATAATTATAGTTTGGGTAATTGCGTTTCATAGCTATAGTTCCATTGAATATTTCTTTCATTGGATATTTCAACACCTTAAGGCTGAAGTTAGTTGTTGCTCACTCTACTCTATAGAGACTCCACAGATAGTTTTGTTATTACAAGATATTTTTTTGAAATATAGGCTATGACCAGCTTTTACTTGCGTCTTTTTCTATCGAAAGCTATGTGTGACCAAAATCGAATCGAATTAGCTGGTAAACAACTAAACACCACAAATTTGAATGGGAAAAATTAAACACTTACCCCAAAATAGGATATTTGTGTCCATGACCCCCAAAATCTATCATACATCGGTTAACTGGGCTAATGGACAGGGACTGGATTTCACAAATTAACTGGACATAGACTCCATGCAACACGGCCCACTAAATCAATTGGTCATATGTGCTCATGGTCTTGGGCCTTAGAGGGCCCATCTTTTGAGCCTAATTTATTTGGTAAAAGTAAACTCTAAACAAATATTACACCTATAAATTTATTTGCTCAAATTCTTCAATTAAATTTTTGTCAGGTTTTAATTTGACACGGAATGTCAAAAAGGTAATATATATATATATATATATTAAACTTTAAGGTCTTAAATTAAAGATGATATGTCTTTCTTTTTTTGTTGTTAAACTGCAAATTTTCATTCATAACCAAAAGTTTGCTATATGTATCTAATCAAAAACTAAGAGAAAATGGTCTAAAACCCCCCAACCTATATCCGAAATTCCAACTACACACTCCAACTTTACGGATGTCCTATTACCTCCCTGAACTTCGTATTACTCTACTTTCTACACACTTAAACGCTGACCTGTCATAGGAGGTGAGAACACCTCCTCTAGGCGCGTTAGAAGGTGAGAACACCTTAAATTTTGACGAAAATTTTCTTTTCTCCAACAATCATCTTCCCACCATTAAATAAACCATTGTTTCTTCTTCTCCACCATTAACCCTTGTTCCTTTTAAAAAAAAATCACGATTTTCTCTAAAAAATAAATAGGGTTTAGTTGTTTATGTTCATTTCTACTTCAAATCTTGAATTTATGGTTTGTAATCTGCACTAATTTCTTATTTAGGTCTCTAATTTGAATTTTGAATTTTGAATTTTCTCGAAATTCATCAAAAATGACAAAGGAAAACTTGAATAAGCTTTGTATGGATGAATCAGACCCAATGTTGCTCTTAATTTCACGAATCAATAGAAACCTTAAGGGATAAAGCAAAAACTCGAAATGTGGGATAAAGAACTAACTTTTTACTAAATCAGTTGATAAACTAAGAAATCAAGTTGAAAATAGACAGCAAAATCCTTCGATCATTAACATAAATGCATATGCAAATGGAGAAGCAGATGAAAAGGAGAAAAAATATTTTTTTGGGTCTTTCACGTTTTAGGAGGGAAATGGGGGAAAACAAGAATTGGGAGTCAACGTTTAAGTGGGTAGAAAATAGAGAAATATGAAGTTCAGGGGGTAATAGAACACCCGTGAAGTTGGAGTGTGTAGTTAAATTTCAGGTATAGATTGGGGGGGGGGGGGTTAGACCATTTTCTCCAGAAACTAATAATAAACTTTGAGTTGTTGAAGTGGGATCTGCCATGGCCCGACTCTTGATGTGCATATGCATCACATTCTTTTGAACGTATATATAAGAAGTTGAGATTATAAAGTTTGTCAAGAAAAGAATACTTTCTTTTTAAAACGAATTACAAATGAAAACAAATTGAAATAAGTACAATATTCAAACTTATTGAGATGCATCTCAATTAATTTAATGAGCTAACTTTATTTCCTATTTGATTTAAATAAAAAAAAAGGGAAAAATGACCTAACTACACATTATTCATTATCATATTTTCTTATTTTTCCTATCATTTCAAAAAATATCAAAAATTCCTTTTTTTGCTCCCATCATTCCTTTTTCCGGATACATTAATTTGAAATCTCCTACACATAATTTTCCTTCCTTTTTTCACTCCACAGTTACTTTCATTAATCTATTTTTGAATTTCAAATCTTTTCTCTTTCCGATTAATGAATTTAATAGTATAACTCACTACATATATTTTCTTTCTTGTTCCACGTTACTGGGGGACATCTTTTATTATATAATTGTAAGTTTTTTATATCAAATTTTTTGAATTAAGTGAGCGTCTGATAATAGATTTTGTATCAGATTTTAAAAATCTATCCTAAAAGAAAAAGTTTCAGTTTCAGTTATAAAATTTTAAATTTTTTCCGAGTAGAAATACATGTCCAAATAAAATTTCAAGTTTTAAAAATCACAATTTTAAAAACTCAAATTTTTAAATTTCAAACTTCAAAATCTACTACAAACCAAAGCTCAATATCCATGGGTACGTTTTAAACCTTGACTATAGCTCGTTAAAGACTTGCTCATTTGCAAGATTTCCAAAGAGTGCATTTCTGAGAAAATTAGTAAAGGAAAGTGACCATTCAATAATTTTTTATTATTGGCCTTTAAGGCAGGGGAGTTACTCTTCCAGCTGGGAATCCTCCAAAATTCCTTATAAATCCTAACTCCCTAAAATAATATTTATCCCTTCCTTATTTCACTCCACAAATCACTTCCTATTTTTAGTCACACAATCTTAGTAATTATTTTCTTATTCACGTTTAGTACTCAAAATCAGTTTCTTAACTGTCAAAACTATTTCAACTTCAATTTAGGTACCTTTTTCATCGTCTCTATCTCTCTGTTCATCTTTTGATTTTTTGTTTTTTTTTTTTGTTCTTGAAAACGCTGATACATAATTTAATCTTGGATCTTAAATTAGTCTTTATTAGTGTTATTACTTATTCAATACATCACTGCTAAAATTCTATTTTGTTCTATGCATATGATACTTAATTTTCAATGTATCTAGTTTATTTTGATAAAGCACTGTGCATCAAATTAAGTATCTTTATACATAAATACATAAAAATTGATAATCTTATTGTATCAAATACATTATTATCAACTACCAAATGATACATTTATAGATACACTTTATTTTAGCTTACATACACCTTCTTTCACAACCTTATATAAAAAATGCATCTTATCAACTTGAAATCTTCCACAATTGCATATTTATCTTTCAAGGCAAACAATGTATCTTCTTCCAGAATCATAGACTGAATAAAGATACTCAGATGATGCAGCAACTTGTTAACATTAAAGAAATTAGTGATACATTCCGTAAAATATTTATTTCTATGAATCAATCACAAACAAACAACTAACTTATACTTAATATCAGGTACAAAATATAACTATAATCTAATGCATACCCTTATTCTTGAACATTTTGATGCTTTTACAACAAATTACATGTACAATGTATCATTTATAAAGTATAGTATTTTACAAACACAACAAGATACCAAAATAGTAATGTATCATGCTAAATATTTGGTCATGATACAATAATTTAAATTAATACTATATGTATCACACAGTAATTTGTTGATCTCTAAGCAAACACTTTAAATGCAAAATTACTTATTCAATGTATCTAATTTATAGGAGTGTAGTACTTATCAATTTATACAAGATACATAAATACTAATGTATCACGATTGTATAGTCATCTTGAAAACACAAACAAAAAATCAAATTAACAACACAATATATGTAATTCCATACCTCCGATTGTCAGATCTATTTTATTATGAAATTAAAACTCTTATCTATTTATACATTGCAAATCGAGGCTCATATTTTTTCCATATTCTTGAATGTCAGATCTTTTTTTTTCTTCAGATTCTTCATTGTCTCAGCAAAATCAAAATATTTATGATGTATCTTCTCAAGTTTTTTTTTTATAATTTTGAATCAAAATTGAAAGGATCTTCGACGAATTGGAAGAAGAAATTTGAAATCCATCACTTGTGTATCGTTCATAACTCACCTTGTTTTCCTAGATTCTTGAATGTATTCATCACGCATCAGCTATTGTTTTCGACTTTTTTAATCTATTACGATTTGGGTAAGAATTGAAAGAAGAAGATTTGAATTGTTTGAAGCTAGACGATTTGGAATAGAATTGAGAGAAGAAAATTTGAATTTTGAATCGAAGGTGGGTGGATTTGAAAGAGAACTGAAAGAAGAAAATTTAATTTTTGATTTGATTGAATCTTTTTTAAGATTTGGGTGAGATTGAAATCAACTAGATTACATAATTTGGGGAACTCACAATCAATTTTATATTCTCTTTCCTTTAAAAGTGTAATTGAATTTTTTGTAATGTATCGAATTTAGTGTGTCCCGCTTGTTTGCTATGTATCCGGATAACATTGATTTTGAGGAATTTTTATAAATTGAAAAAGAATAGGAATAAAATGTAATTTATGTCCTTACAGTATGAGATTTAGGCAAGTTATACTATGCAAACATTTTATCATGATTAGAATCTTTTTTCTCTTCCATATCGTATTGTCCTTTTCGCTGAGTCTAAATTGATTTAGTCTAAATAAATGGAAGGATAACTAATTTAATTTCCTTTTCGCTGCATATCACTTTCCTTACTCTTCTTCCCAAGCTAACTAAACAACATGTGTTCAAAGTGAAAAAGTTTAGCCTAATTTATTCAAGAAACAAAATTTAAAAAAGAGCAATGAGTGTTATGCCTTGTGCCCCAATTTTATAACTACAATTTATTCTTGCACAGGGAATTTATATTTAATTATTTCCTAGTATTATGAATCTAACTCTACCATTTTGTATATCAATTTCTTAATATAAAATGCGAAGTTGAAAAATCAATTTTACTTCTAAAATATACAAATGAAATTGTTAAATATACAAGTAGAGTGACAAGAATGAAATAAATTAAGTAAAAATATTGAAGAATAAATCTCTAATGGATTAAAAAATAAAATTAGCGCATAATATCCCACTCTGTTCGTTTGACGGTAATTATATTTTTATTTATTTATTTCTTATTATATAAGTAAAATACTAAAGAAAATTTAAACATGTTGGAGATTTTTGTTACAAAGTTGAAAACCTAACAAAATAGTAGCAGCTATAATTCTCGAAAAAGCGATTGCAAATTCGTTGTCAGTGATAAAGAGCAAGTACTTGACCTGTACAGAGTACAAGACGGACCGTCACCGTCTAAAATTCGGTCACTTTAGGAGCTTTGTCGGCTTTAATCTCCGCTTTCCGGCAGAGTATTCAGATCCAAGTCAACTCTAGGCACGACTCTCTTATGGCTACCTTCTACTTCATCGATCTGAGCATTTTTCTGAAGATATTTCATTGCCACGTTCATCCTCCGTAAGATCGCGAAGAACTCGTTAACTTCCGCCTCCGATGGCGGCGGCGGCTTCGACACTGCGGTGTTCTCCTTCACAGAACTTTCTCTCTCATGCCTGCTCCGATCGACGCCGTTAGCGCCGCCGTTCTCTGTTCTCTTCCGCTTCTTGTGCCGGTCCATCAGTGTAGCCTCGCGGTTGTCGTTAATTTTATTCTCTCCTCTCTAGAATAGTCTATGAAGTCTATACTCCATGGATGGTTGTTGATTATTATTAATGCGTTCCACCGATTCACAAATTTGCTGACGTCAGGAATATGATCTCATGGGAAATGGCATTATCATTTTGATTTTTTTGATGCTTCAAACAATGCGCACCTTGTAAAGTTCACCCACGCGCTTCCTTATGCGCGTCACACAACAGCTCCTTTTTGGTACATAAACTTGGAGAGAATGACAAAATTAGTCCCTTATGTTTTGAGATTGGATCAAAATAGTCTCTAAAGTCTAAAGTATGCTTTTAAAGTTTATCAAATGTGAACACTTTTTTATTTTCGTCAAATATTTAGCAAATTGTAATATCTCTATATAACTATATACACGCATATGCGGAGCAACGGTCAATGCGGAGTTTGGTGATAGTAACAAATACTTTAAATGAGAAATTTAAATGCCGAAAAGAGCAAAGGTGAGCGACAATTGCACATATTAGTTGATAATAAGGATCGAGGAGCCCTACATAAAGCGTATTTTGTTCATACTCCAAAAGAAAATCAGTTCAAAATTCCTTAATAGGAACGTGATGGTTAAGAACAATATCAGGAAGTCTGGAGACATCTATGAGAGCCTAGAAAAGAGTTGTCTTTTATGTTTAATAGCTTATCCACCTTGAAAATGGCTCAATTTAGAGGTAAGATTCAACGATTGGAAGAGCAACGCATGTTGTGTTGTGTCTAGTATGCCCCCGCACATCGTGTTGGGTTCAAAGTTTGTGTTAGAAGTGATGCATGCACACGTTGTCTGGTTGTCGATCAGTAGTAAGGTTCTTTGGCCCCAAGGACGTGTGTCATTGGCTAAGCATATATATGTATATAGTGGGGACTTTACTTATTATTTTTTAAGAAGTACGTCAAATCAAATATCGACATTTAACGATTAATCGATAGAGTATTTTGTATCTATAATTTATAATTAAAAAATTATCAAAATACATGTTCAATTGTTTATATTTCTACTCGATTGAACTTTACGCTCCTCTAATTCGGGCTTGTTTTATTATTTTTCAGTGGTCGTACTTCTTTTTATTTTTTTTATTTTTCTTCAATATTAACAAATGGCCGATATTCTCGTGAAAAAAATAAAGACAAAGACTCGATGAGTCAGCATATTTTATTCAAATAGAAAACATGGTACATCCACGTTATTATTATTGTGATTACCATTAAAGAAATTAAAGCACCCATCCCACTACGTCTCTTTAATCAACAGTTACTGCTACATACTTCAAATATATTGTTTTGAATAAATAATCGACGACTTAAAACGATCCATGTTATAATCAAGGTAAAGTGATAAGAAATTGAGAAGACATTTTGCTGTGTGGAAATTATGCTTCTACACCAAATGAAGTTACTGATTTGAAAATTTGACTTTGAGGACAAAAATGTTGGGCTAAGTCAAATTTTAGAATATGAGAACGATTCATCACCATCTTCGCGTATTATAACAACAATGTCCCAATCAAGTCATCGAGTGACATAAAACAGCATATCCGGAATTGGGATCTCTCTCACAATGGATGGTTGTTGTTCTCTTGAAGCTAGCCTTTATTCTTTTTGGAAGTCATGACAGACGGACCCGTTTTGAGTTTGCTTCCTGTTTGGCTTGACTTTTCCTTCTTCCGATGGTTGCTCCTATAACTCGGGCTTGAAGCGGTCGTTTAAATCAGAATAGAATTGACGAGACGGCTGTGATTGACAAAGTAGGGGGAGGTGATTCGGGAACAAGAGTGAATTTTTTTTTTATTGAAGGGTGGGTTGTCTCTCTTGCATTAGTCGGTGATTCTCATTGCATACTTGAATCTGCTGAAAGGATCGACCTTGGAAAAGACGTGCCTCACCTTGGTGTGGGCTAGGCAGAGGCTCCGACATTACCCTCAAGGCCTATTCCCTTGAAATTTAGGGAGAACAACATTGATTGAGAGGGAGGACGTTCTTTTGGAGGTTGACTCTCTTCTTCTTGCTCGTTTGATTGGTGGGATAAGAATAATAATTTCGAGAAATTTCATGAGATTATTTTATCTTATCATTTTAGCGTCCAACTCAGTTGACAATTTTTATTTTTTTTTAGGGACAGATATACATCCCCGATATATAGGTGACTCACATATAACCTTATCGTTACATAAATGATCCAGCTATAAATCGCAAAGTTGGGGATAAGATGGCTGGTTGAAATCAGTTTTAGATCTTCACAATATAAGCCTCATGGTCATGGGCCTAAAAAAAACTTCACAAGGCCGAGGCCTTTTAGTTCACTCCATAACTGTAAAAAGGAAATGAAGCCCGAGTATTGTATCTATATGGAAAAATTACCGAACAATGGGAAATTAAAATCCTATATTTATCTGAAATAGTAGTAATTTTAAAAAAATTAAATAACATAGTAATAGTTTGAAGTTTTGAATCAGATATGCATGGATACACTTAATATTCACACGGATATAGTTAGACAAAGACATCGTATACGCATGGGTACGTATATTAAGTGTAGAATATAATGTATTTTCAGTATTATTATGCACATGAATAAAGTATAACATTCCTGCTACAATAAATACACATTTATGTGCACAAACTCAATATATTTTGATATATTCTAAAATCAAAATACCGCTATATCTTTTATAATTAAGTAAAATCTCACTATTTTTACCTTTTTCCTTATTTCCGGACAGAAAATTCATAGAAAGTCTCCCAACATTATTGGCAGAATATTTTGTTACATTACGTGAGGTTAACTAGTCAAACAGGCAGACCACGTGCTTACCCTCGTGTCAATAATCACTTTAATTATTTATAACTTTTTTAAAAAAAATTTACGTTTAGGTAATTTCATTAGCGTTTCTTAGAAATATACATTGCAATTTCACATATGCATTCACCGTTTAATTATAAGAAATTCCATAATTATGTTTGGATTATTTTCTGTGTAATGTGATCACGTTTCTAAAAAAAATAAATACTCAGAGAGCACTTTTGAGGCATAAATCAAGCACAAAGTATTGTTCTATTGACAAAAGTGTTTTTAAAATATATTAATCAACCATAGTATGCTACTCTTCAAAATACTTTTTGTAAAAGCATTTTTCATTAGAAAAAATATTATTCAAAATAAACAGATTTTCAAAGTCGTAAGTGTTACGATTTGAGGTAATAGAATGGTAGTGGAAGAATATACAAAGAGTGGTTCATTAAGTATTAAAGCTTTGTTTGGTTGGAAACAGGTTATCCAGGATTAATTGACTTGGGATTAGTTATTCTAGGATAACTTATCCCATCATATATATGAGATAATTTATTCCATCACTACGCATAAATGGGTAATAAGTTATCCCAAACATGACAACCAAATAAGAAATCAAATTATTATTCCAGGACTATTTTTTTTATCCTACAATTATTTATTCTTATCTCTCACACTAATCGAGTCTTCAAGACTAATTGGTTACCATATGTTGATTAGTACGACTTGAAAATGAAAAAATAAATAAAAGATTCCTTCTACTTTTTCAGCTATCTTTTATACTTCTTCTCATGCTATAGTACTAAAACAACTACTGAGACAAAGACAGCTTAAATATACACACAAAACTCAAAAGTAAAGTCTTTTTGAAATATATATTTCAATTAATTAGTAGAATTAATAAACCGGTTTAGGTTAGTTTAAAAAAACAACAATCTTTTAAAACCAGTACAACGGAATCAACAACTTGGAAGAATAAATTTCTAGTCATCTTTACTTTGTCCACTATTGGCTCCTAATTCCCACCTCCATATATAAAATTAGTAGCAAGAAAAAAAAGGTAAAAATTAAATAAACATTTATCAATCAATAATATAGATAAAATTAGTCGCAAGATGGGAAATTTATTACATTACAATTTTTTTTTTTGTTTTATGACATTATGATTATTGTTTCTTTACTTAGAACTTCTAATTTAAAAATTGTACAAAATTGATATGAAGTTGCTTAAAATTAGACTCATATTGTGTCAATGTGACAATGTGTGGACTTAAAATGGTGAAAAATTCAATATAGTTTAACTAAATTGCTTTAAAAATGCAACTTCACAAGTAATTACATATATGTAGTTAGAAACTAAATTGGAATAAACATACCTTAATATATGCATGTCACTTCAAATATGTTCTTGTTAGTCACCGGTTAAATTTTGTGTAAAATAAGGACAATTTTGACTCAATCAAATAATGATAGAAATGTAGTAATTAAATCAATTATTAACAAAGAATAAAAATTAATATGATAAAATTCCGTTTACTTAAATTATATTTTAAACCCTTTTACATAATATATATTATAAACTATTGAATTCCACAGGAAAAGAACAAGGTAATTAAGAAAGTAGAATTCTCTCATCCAGTTTGCAACTTCCACGGTTGGTTTTTATTGTAGAACTCAATTTCTCATCATATTATTCGACAGTCAAAAATTTTAAAGGGTATGCTAAATGGCTAGAAAATTTGGTCAGAAATTTAAAAAGTCTATAATATTTTTTTATTTTAAAATAAATTAATCTTTTTTTTTCATTTTTAATTAAAAAGTATTAAAGTTAAAAAAGTAAAAATGTTCAAAAAGGTAAAATAACATAGTGTGAAATATGTTATTTTACCATTCTGGCCAAAGATTTTTTCCATTTTTAAATTTAGACATGAAAATTTTAAAATAAATTTTATATATTAAAAAATTATAAACAATAAATTATAATAACATATTCCATAGAAATCTAATGGTATGAAAAGATTATGTATGCGCTGCAAGCATGAAACATCTAATGATAAAATAAATTAAATTTATTAAAGTAAATCACAAAGAGCAAACCGTTTACCGGAGAAATATATATATATATATATATATATATATATATATAAAAGGGCTTAAATTAATTAATCTGTACAGCAGATCAATCTTAAGAATCTACGATAATTAAGGGTGCATTTCTGTAATTAACCTATGCTTAAACGGCGTTAGTCTCCGCCGTCCGGCGGAGTGTTGAGGTCCAAATCACCTTTTCTCACGATTCCCCGTTCTCTCTTCTGTTCAGCTGCTACACCGTTAGCACCGGCCGGCGATGCTGTTAACTTGCTGCCGTGAGCGTTAACGTTTTCCGGCTGAATCTGAGCATTTCTCTGGAGATATTTCATCGCCACGTGCATCCTCCGTAAGATCGCGAGGAACTCATCAACCTCCGCCTCTGACGGCGTCTCCTCCTCCTCCTTCACAGTAGCTTCTACCTCATCCTTACGCCGATCTCCGGCGCCGATTGCTGTTCTCTTCCTCTTCTTTTCTCCGTCCATAAGTAGCATTCAAGCCGGCTAGCTGACTAATTATCGATACTGCTAGTGCAACTACTTCTCTTTATTCTATCATTCGATTAATATAATATAATGTGTTTTCTGTTGTGTCAATGTTTTCTATGTGTATTTTTTCTCCCTGGCTGGTTGCTGCTGAATGAGAATATAAAGGCGTCCGTCCCTCCATTCACAAATTTCATGACGTCGGTTATACGACGTCATCTTCGGAATCCCATTCATGATTTTCATATTTTCCACCATGCGCAATGTGTAATGCTAGCCCACGCGCTTTACATTTCCATATCTATCTGGAGGCTCGATTAATTCGTATTCACACTGAAGTTTTTTACTTTGTGAAGTAAAACACTTTTTATTAATGGTGGTTTCGTATTTAAGACTTGAAAAGTAAGATAAAATACTTACCACTATGTTACACATTTTTATGGTTCCTCACACTTTCTCAAACTTTACTTTTTGTTTGTTGTTTCGCTCTCAATTTAATTTGGTTTGATATAGAGTTTAAGAAAATAAATAATTAGCACTTTTAAGTATTGTAGTTGTATTGAAATATTATTTAATTTTGTGATATTAAACATATCAAGTGGAAATTAAGGAGTTATCAAATAAAAAAAAATATATTTTATTAATAAATTGAAAATAAAAGTTACAGATTTTTTTTAAATAGATGGAGTATACTTTTTCACATTGAATTATAACCAAAAAGAGTCATAGTTGTCCTTCTATTTTTAAATCATAACAACACAGGGTTGTTATACACTTTTACTTTTAGGAGTTGCTTGATATGAGGTACAAAATATAACAATTTTGAGATAAAATATAAAATTATTTTATCGCATGTTTGATTTGAGGTTATATTAAATAGTCAATTCTTTGATTATTTATCGATTATTTTTGTCATAGTAATATGATAAATTATCTTATATACATGGTAAAATAACTTGTTTAAAATTAATTATCCTAAAATAACTTGTTCCAACAACCCGGTAAATTAAGAAGGAAAACACGGGCATTTTATATTCACCACATACGTGTGGTGGCTTTTTTATAGTACTTGAGTGATTGGTGGGACGACCCAACAAGCATGTCGGCAGTTGTAGTTTACGCTCCTTTTATTGGAGTAGTTCCCATTCTCCACAACTGGAACACTCTTCTTTTATATACTCCCTCCGTCTCATTTTACGTGGCATTTTTAAAATTTTGAGATTTAAATAAGTTTAATTTTGATCGTAAATTTTTTATAGATCTTTTAAATATTTTGAATTATCAATTATTGTGACTTATAGTACTTTTTACGTAGTTTACAAATATATAAGTTTCATTTAAAAAAATTGAAGAATTCATGCACAAATTTCTGATCAAACTTAAACTGTTTGACTCTCGAAAAATGAAAAGTATCACATAAATTG
Source organism: Solanum pinnatisectum (assembly GCA_035578085.1). NCBI lineage: Eukaryota > Viridiplantae > Streptophyta > Magnoliopsida > Solanales > Solanaceae > Solanum > Solanum pinnatisectum. The sequence continues at coordinate 52,268,954 of CM069078.1, read as the reverse complement.
AGACAGAGAGAGTTGTATTTAAGTATTATAATATAATTATAATATAAATATAAAAAGAAAATTCCTATGCACGATGTTTCCTTGGAAATACTAAAAGAAGACGACTCCATGGAGTCAACATATTTAAATAGAAAAAATCGAACAAGTCACGTTAGTCCAATAATAATTTAAATTGCCCTTCTAACATAAGATATGAGTTATTTATATTATGTGTGCTAACAAAATCATATATATAGAGTTACGGTCTAGTTGATAGTATAAATTGTTTGATATCTTTTCGTTAAAATTATGAGGGCTTGAACTAAATCGGGCAATAATATACCATAGTAAAAGTATTTTATATTATTTTTAATCTAACCACCGACAAGAGTGTGATGGAAATGAGAAATGTTCTTCCTCTCATACTTAAAAAAGACTTGTGAAAATATAGTCTAGTTTAATAGTGTGTTAAAACCTTCTAGAATCAACTTCTATAACACGTTATTGAACCATTTGGGTGAGGTCACATCGAGTTCCTACTTAATCTTCTATCTGAGTTCTCAATCTCCGTATCTTTCTATCTAGGGTTAGGTCGTATCGATTTAGAGTTGTATCATGTCTTGCTTAATCACTCCCTTCCACTCCCCCCCTAAAAAAGTAATAACAATAATCTTTTTCGGTCCACCTCTACCTCTCCTAATTGGCACATCGCTCCTCCTCATTTCCAAAGTCAGGAATAAAGTTATACAAGGCAATTAGGTAGGAGTGGCATCTCAACCTAATTGCCTTGTATAACTTTATTCCCGATTAGGGCTCTTCGATCTAATGTACCCACACATCCATTTGATCATCCTCATCTGCCTACCTATTCAAAACGTGAATATTCTTAACTTGTGAGTACTCTATCCTATATAATAATGCTAGTCTAACCACCATCCTGTAGTACTTACCCTTAAGTTTTATAATATGTTTTTATTGTATAGTACCTTGAATGCGAGTTTATATATGTATATATTGCTCATCCCGTTCTAATACGATGTGCGGCTTTAATTTTCTCTCTTTCATTAAATTCCGTCCGTCTTTTGCATATATTGGTAGGTGTGTTTCATTGTTTTTGGGTAATTAATTAGTGTGCTGTAAACAATGTGGAAACTCCGCTCGTATAAAACTAAGATGTGGAGATGGAATCTGCACCAACCAAGTGACTGACTTTGGAATTTTTGACTTCGTTTCATTGTTTCTGTATTAAAATCAAAGGCGGAACAAGAATTTCAACTCGATGAATTTCAAAATTTTAAAACCACGATTAACTCATTTTTTGATAAATTATTATACGTATATTTCATACATGTTTATTATAAATATAAAATTAAGTCAAAATTACTGAATTTTATCAAATCTGTAAGCAAAATTATTGCTCCGCTCCTAATTAGAATAGTCCACAAGCAAGGAGCTGACTAAAATGTGTTTGAAGGGTAGGTAATCCAATAATATTAATGTGAAAGAATAATGTATTAATTAGTTGAATATGACCCATACTTTAGCTTCTTCCAAGGAAATAAGAAAGAAAAAAAAATTACTCCCCTAATTACTTGTCCACTTTTCCTTTTATAATTGTCCTTAATTACTTGTTTATTTTGACAAATCAAGAAAGGATAATTTTTTTTACCTATTATACCCTCAATTAAATGACTAATTACTTTGAAAAATGTAGAATTTTTCATCCACTTCATAATTAATAGGGGTAAAATGGTAAACTCATTATGTCATTAATTATTTTCTTAATATGGGTGACAATTCAAAAGTGGACAAGTAATTAAGGACAGAGAGAGTAGCAAAAAGAAGAAAATATAAAATCATTCAGTAATGTATATTTTGACCAAATGACTCTTTTATTAGGGTCTTTTAACAAAAAAATGTTCATCATGAAAAAATTGTCTTTTAACAAAAAATGTTCATCATGAAAAAATTAAGTATTCCTTGCATTCTATTTTTTTTTAAAAAAAAAAATTATTTCTAAGAAAAACATGTCAATAACATACTTTGTGCATTCTCACAAGTCACAAGTTAGGTTTGAAAAGAATAAACTATACGTAGACTATTGCTTTTTTTTTTTTTGGAACGGATAGATTGTTTTCGATAAAAATAAAGTATAACAGAAAGAATGTTAATATGTATAACTTTAAAGAGATAATTTATAACTTAAAAATTATCAAAACCATTTATTTTAGAATTCAAATTCTTCATTTATTTATTAATTTTGGGACCGAATCAAATAGTCCACAAAATTAAAATAGAGAGAATAATTAAAGTTAAATAAAGAGTATTAAAATTGAAAAAGAATATTTGAAAGTTGAAATAGTACATGGGACGAAAATTTCTCTCGGAGAAAAAGTCAAAATTTTGTGGTGAAAACTAATTACTTAAAGTTCTAATTATAGTTAAAGTTGAAATCATGAACAAAATAATAAAATAAACTAGATATAGAAGTTGTGTGAGCACGGACTCAATATATATTAGACTTTCCATTTATATGTGTGTTATTGCTACATTCAATATATTGTTATTGTTATCGAAGGAGATACACTTTTAACATAATATACTACTATCTAATAAAGGGTTAGAGGTACACATGCCATTAATATTGCATCAAAGAATAATTTGTTTTTTCTTTGGTATTAAATTATTAAAAATAAATTTTTAATGATTTATATATTTAAAAATGATCTAAAATGTATATTATAAATAGAAGATATACAAGTAATATAGAGGCTCTAAAGAGTCGGATATTAATTTCACATGGATTTGTGAGTTAGCAATTATTAAGTATTTAATGTTAGGGTTTTGCCCTGATTTTCTTACCATAATTTTTATTTTTTTTTTTTAAGAAAAAAAAAAAACAACAAATAAATTTTTTTTTTTTTCAAAAAAAAAAATAATATATATTATTATTTATTTTTTTCTTTTTTTTTCCTTTTAAAAAAAGAGTTTAGATTTTTTTTCCCTTTTTTAAGTAAGAAAAAATTTTATAAATATAATATTAATTCTTTTTTTCTCACACAACAAAACAATAATATAATCAAATGAGATTTTAAGATCTTTAAGATCTATTTCTCTCTCTATTTTTAATTTTTTTTTTTTTTTTTTTTTTTTTTCTTCTAGTAAAAGTTTTTTTCTCTATAAAATATAAATAAATTTTTTTCTTCAACAACACAACAATAAATCACAATGTATGAGTAAAGATTCTTGTCTTCTGATGAGATCTATTCTCTCTACTCTTTTTTTTGTTTTTCTTTTTATTAGTTTTGATTTTTATTTTTTTTTTTTTTTTTTTTTTTTTTTTATATATTTTTTATATATATTTATGATAATTATATTTTAATGAAACGCCATCCCCCCTCCCAAATCTCCCCCAACATTTAATACTACAAATTTATGTAAATGTTTAAGTAATAAAATAGAATTGATTTGTTAATTATCTATAAGTTGGCGTGTGCAATGCATTACATATCGATGTGCTTGATTTAAGAACGTAACTGATTGTAATTGATGAAACATTGATGTATTTTATTAAAAGAATACATCAGCGCATACTGGATATACAAGTACATAAAATTGGGAATTATAGATACAAGTAATTAGGAATAAGTGAGGGAGAGGCAGGTGAAAGAAGCAATTTTAAGTGAGATATATTTATCAGATACAATGTATTTAAAAAAAAAAAACTCAAAAATATATGTAATTATAAAACTATCATTTCATTGAGTAATTAACACCTATTTTTATGAAACTTTCTCAAATTTTAATGAGTTAGCATGGGCAACATTAATAATGGGTTAAGTTTGACATAATTCAACTAAATCCATTCATTTATTTCTAGTAGCTCAAAGCAGTCCATAGATTTAGCCGAAAATGACCCGTTAAGATTGAGGGCAGGCTTTTAATTTAATTTGTGTGTTTTCTAATTCCCTAAGTTGAATTTTCTCAAAGATTACTCTGCTTGTAGCACTATGAATAAACATAACCTTTGTTGTTAAAAACAACAACAACAAGAATAATAATAATAATAACAACAATAATAATAATAATAATAATAATAATAATAATAATAATAATAATAATAATAATAATAATATTTAAAGGATATTCGAGATTCTTGATTTATGTGTATAAATATGTTCACTAAAAAATATCACTTATTTTTCAAGAAAATCATTTTTAGTGAAAAATATTTTCCTTCCTACAAAACACACTAATGTCCCCTAAAATTCTTTCCTAATCCAATATGAGATCCATCTAAGTGTAATAAAATTTACATATTTTATCATTATAATTTATACACTAGTATTTAGTGATTGGGATCATTTCATTATTTATGGCTACTAAAATAAATAAAGATCTAAAATTTATTCATACAAAAAATGAATAAAAAGCAAGCAAAAGAACTATTATAAGATATCTCTAATTAGATATATATATTTGACGGTCCAACAATTTTTAAACTATAGATAAGATAGTTGTTATTTCTCTCTTTTTAATTTTGTTTATTTTTTGCCTTTTTTTCTAATTTTAAAAGACGAAAAATTTTACCTTACAATTTTATATTTGAAATAATTATATTTAATTTATTTCATCATCAATGCTATTAATCTCTTTTTCTATATTCTCAATCTCATCATTAATATTATTTCCTTACATTACTCATTTTCCTTTTTGGTTCTCTTTGACTTCTTTTATTTATTTAACCCATGAAATTAACTATTATAACTCTATAAGGGATCCGGCTTCCCTCCACTACCCCTTCCCTTCATTTCGTCAAGTACACTTCTAAATGAGAGACACGTGTCATATTTAAAGTTTAAAGGTCAAGATTATAGTATATTAATAAGTATTATAACCATAGTTAAGTTAACAAATTTTGATAAACTATTCTCCAAATTTGGTAAGAACAAAATATTCCGCATTAATTTTATATCCATTAATATCATTATTTTCATCTTATATTTTTATTTGAATATTAAACTATGCGATATTTAAGATGAGAATCGACCAAAAAAAATTTGTGCCAATAAAATTTATTTTTGAAATATTATGTTGAGAAACAAGAAAGAAGGTGAAAAATTATCAATGTTAGACAAAAATTATAATATAAAAGAACTGGAAATAAAAATAATAATAATAAAGTTGAGATGTCTAAAGTTTAGGAGAAAGTGTTGTTGCTGTGTTTGAAGAAGAAAAAAAAAAGAACTATATATGTTTTTAAAAAATATTCTTTTATCTTCTTCGTTATTGTTTGTGAATTTTGAAAACATATTTAAAGCCAAAATATTTTTGAAGATTGTTATTTTTCATGCTAAATAAACTATTGTTAATTTTTTAATACAAAAATATAAGATGAAATTAATGATATTGATAAATATTAAATTTGTGGGGAATATTTTGTTCTTACCAAATTTCGAGAATAGTTTTCTAAAAATTTGTTGACTTAACTATGATTATAATACTTATTAATATATGTAATCTTAACCTTTAAAAATTAAATAGAATACATGTCTCTCATCTAAAACTGTACTTGACTAAATGGAGGGAAAGTATAATGGAGGGGAGCCAAATCCCTCTATAAGCATTGAATTTTATTTTTTATAAATTTTGATATGTCATTTTAAAAAAAAAATTCTATCACTTGTTCTTCTAAAGAACCATATATACTACTAAAGTTGAAAATAAATAAATAAAGAAGTGACATCTCATTAAGCAGTATCACTCAATTTTTTTGAACGTTTATCTTAATTTTTTTAATCAAAAGATTTATAAAAATATATATTTCTTTTCTCATTAATTATTAGGTTTATTTCATCTCTCTCTTTCTTCTTTTTGTTCCGCCGTCTTCCAAATTAAAAATATAAATATAATTTTCCTCATTATTGTGTTTTATTTCATTTCCTTTTTTTTTTTTTTTGGTTAAAAAAATTCCTATACTATAAACAAAATTATCTTAACGTACTTAAATATTAAAATCCTTATATAACTATGACTTTTAAATAAGGAAGAAAATCACGTGATAAAAGAGAATATTAATATTGATTAGGTAATAATTTAACCATTTCCTCACAATTCCAATAAAATCTCTTCAATTTTGATTTTGTTTTTCAAATCTTTTTGATAAAAAAACTTATAACAAAATATATTTCCTTCTTCACTAATTATTAGCATTTATCTCATTCCTTCATGTCTCTCTATTTTTTTCTCTTTCTTCCGTCTCCTTTCAAATAAAAAATATTTGTCATTTATTTCATTTCCTTAAATACCTCTCATCAATTATTTATTTCCTTTATTCACTACTTTGTACTCTAACGTCTAATAATAGTTAGTATTTACTATACTATTTTGGAATATTTAACAATATTTGTCCACTTAATAGTTGCATTCTCTTTCCAAGCTAACTTGTGGCTTGTGAGATCCTCATCGGTAAACTCCTCTCTTCGTCTATTCTTTTTTGTTATTTATATTCTAATATTTGTGGTGAATCTATCTATTATTGTATACTTGTTGCTAAATCTTCACTAAAATTTCGATTTTGAATCTCCAGTAGAGATTAGTTAAAACTCAAATTTTTTTTTTTGTGTGTAATTATGGATTGTGTTGTTAATCCTATGCCAGTGGATGTTAAATTAAGATGATTGAGACCTATTTAGTATCATGAACCTGATTTTGAAACTCAAAAGTCAAATCTATGCACTCACTTATATAGTAAATGAGAACTTTAGTTGTGTTATCTATAGTTAGTATTTTAACGTTTACTCACGATTTTAGCAACTCAATTGATTGGCTAGTTGACTTTATAGCTTGTTGTTAAGAGTTTGACTTGAAATTTTGGTATACTTCCGTGTTCCGTGTCTCATAACCAAAAACAAAGTTTCAAGATGAGAAAAATTTAAACATAATTTTTCACTGAGACCGATTGGAAATTTCAGACAATTCAAGTGATAGTTTTTCCATAAAACCTAACGCCATCCAATTTCAACTCTTGTTAAGAAGAAAATTTTGATTCACCATTGATCACATGCTCATCAAGTGTGCAACAACTTAAATTAAGAATACTAAGACACGTGGACTGAAAAATATAGGGCAAATGGTATAAAGAAGTACTTAGTACGTAGGCGTTTGGCCATGCGATACCATATTACTATATGGAATCGTGAGATGGAATTTGCGTTTGGACATGTCATTTCACATTGATTCCATCTCATGATTTCATATCATGAGATGGAATACTACATTCTCCCAAAATCATGATATAGGAATTCCATATCATGATTTGGGATTTTTTAAATACAAAAGTTGACCTACAAGTTTATATTTTGTTAAAAACAACCCCACATTATATCTACTAAACATTTATTTCATATGTAAATACAATTAATAATCACATCATTACTTTTTAAAATTTATTATTCTCACCAACATAAAAATTTTATTGCTTTCAATTTGGTGAATATAAATGATAAAGTAAGAATTGATTTGGTGAATATAAATATAAACGGAGGGAGTAATACTTTTTTGTTTTTTCATAATAAAAAATCTTCTCTTTCGGCAACATATGAAAATGTTTAAAGTAATTTAATATGAAAAAGGATAAAATTGGTGAAGTATGTTTAATAATCACTACTTCCAACATGTTTGATTTTAGCATGAAATTAATGCACTGAAAATGTGCAATTGCACACAAGTGAAACAAGGCATGAACCATATGATATTGACATACAAGTGGAAATTGTCATAACTTGTATAGTGTTACATCATTATTTGCGATAATACCAAAGGGCTGATGAAATATTTATGGTCTATGAGCATGAAAATATAGTTGCGGATGATATTGACCAACAAATGGCTCAAAGTAACAATGTTGGTTCGTCTTCTCGGTCATATGATTGAGAAATGTAAGTTCAACGAGAAAAGATTGTCCGTACTATGTGGGAGGATTATATTAAAGACTAGTACACTACAAATTATGTTCAATTTTTTTATTGAATTAAAGTTAGATGAATCAATTAATTAAGTGGAGAACAAATAGCTTTGTAATAATTTATTATGCGATTTTGTAAATTTTTGTTTATTTGATAAGATCGAATAAACAATTGGGGCTATTTTAATAATTTTACAACTTAATTATGAGATTCTTATGTTTATGAGAAAATATACAACACAAAAATTTCATATTGCATGTCCAAACAAAACTTCAAATTCATCTCATAATTTCATATTATGATATCATATCATGATTCCGTATCATAATTCCTTATCGCATGGCCAAACAAGCCCTAATCTCAAATACACCTCTTGGAAATCGTTATCGTGCATCAATCTCATAAGATTTTTAACATTATGATCATGATCCAAAGAAATAAATTGAACATCCGTTTCTCAGCCTCAATTAACCTATTTTTCGATGTCTCAAGAGAGTCAATCAGGGGCGGAGCTACGGTTGGACACCCTTTATCGAAAAATTACATTATATATATAGGTCAAATCTTACTTTATATTGATATATTAAGCATTTTGGACACCCTCAACAACAAAGAGTCATAGCTCAGTGGTAAAAGTGTGCCCAATATGTACACAACACCTAATAGTGTGCAAAAATTTGCTTGCCACTGAATTTCTATGTTGGCTTTACTTTGAATACCCTTCACAAATTTTTTGCCTCACTGGAGTCAAGGATCCAATCTGAGAATTTTATGTTATGTTTCTTTTCTAAGAAAATGGACTCATCGAAAGACAAGAGCCACGTGACCAATGCTTTCTAACAAGGCTGACATGAACTATGTTGTGAAAACTTAGGTTGGAAAATATCGAAGTTGCAAAAGTATGTACATGGAAACTACTTTGGATCCCTTGAGCTACTTGGCTTATCAACATTACGGGTGTGTTTGGTATGAAAGGAAAATGTTATTCATGAAAAATGTTTTCTTGGAAAATAAGTGGATTTTTAATGTATTTTTCTCATGTTTGATTGATTAGTTGAAAACACATTATAATGTTTGGTTGGTGAATGAAAAATATTTTTCAGAAAATATCTTTATTTTTTGGCTTGAGACTAAAAATACTCTTTAGGAAAATAATTTTAGATCCTAAAATCAACCCCGATAATTAATCTAAAACCCGACCCCGATGACTGTTCCAAAATTCGATCCTGAGATCTGACCCACACTTTCGATCCAAGAATAAATTGACGGGATCGCTGGGGAACTAAAAAATGATTTTTTTGAAAATTTGAAATACTTTTCAAAAATATATTTTTTTTATTTTTTTTTTATGGGGTTGGCCTGAGTGGGGGTAGAGGAGGGGGAGAGGGGGTGAGGTGGCGTGATTTTTTGAATTTAAAATATTTCCCAAAAAACAATTTCTTCTTAAAATTATTTTTTAAGGGTATGGCCTGAGTGGGGCGTGTGTGTGGTAGGTAAGGGGTGGCATAAAAATGATTTTTTTAAAAATTTGAAATATTTTCAAAAATAATTTTTTTTTTTTAAAAAAATTGACGAGGGTGGCCTGGGTGGGCGTGGCGCGGGGAGAGGGAGTAGGGGTGGGGATGATGTAAAAATTGATTTTTTTTTAGAATTTGAAATACTTTCCAATTTTTTTATTTTTTAAAAATTTGACAGGGGTGGCGAGGGAGGGGTTGGCGGGGGAGAGTGGCGTAAAAATAAAAAATAAAAATTTGAAATATTTTTTAAAAGCAATAATTTTTTTTTGGGGGTGGGGGGGGGTGGGTAGGTAAGGGTAGGGGTGGTAGGAATTGGGTGAGGTAAAAAAAATCCTAAAATTTGAAACATCTTTGAGAAAATAATTTTTAATTTTTTTTGTTTGGGGGGGGGGGGTTTAGGAATAAAAATATATTTAAAATTTAAAAAAATAAGAAATTTTAAAAAAATTAACTTTTCTTAATGGGGAGGGTCATGTATGGGGGATATGTAGGGTAAGAAAAAAAAAATTAAAGAATGAATTAGAGTTTTGAAAAATGTTTTACTTAATTTTGGAAGGGGAGTTATTTTTCTTAAATTTGAGGGAAATGAGTTGATTTGGAAAACATTTTCCAGACATTTTAAGCCAATCAAATATGTAAAAATTGGAAAACATTTTCGAGACCAAACACACCTATCAAAAATATTTGTTTTATAATAAATATTTCATAAGATTTCTTTAACTTTGGATGTCTAGTTATGAATGAAAATATATTTACATAATCTAGCTATTTTTTAAGCAGATTAAAAAGAAAACTGATATAGACAAATTAAAAGTGAAAAGAGTATATTCATTGTAACTTTAAGTCATATCAAGTTGCTCTTGATTTGGAGGATTGGTATAATATTTTTGAAAGGAAATAGTAAAATAAATATTAGTTGAAAAAATAATGCAAATAATTAAACTTTATATAAAACATAAAATTGTTATTGATCTCTCTCTCTCTCTCTCTCTCTCTCTCTCTATATATATATATATATATATATATATATATATATATATATAATCATTTTAAATAGTCAGATTAATATTATAATCTTTAATAGAAGTTTGTTTGAGTCTTTACAATTTAGAGCACTTGTTAACTGTTGAGGATATTTGTGGTCTCTTGAGATAATGGCGGGATAGTTTTTATCCTAAAATGTAACGAAGGGTATAAATAATCTATTTTACACAATACAGAAATAATTTTGACCCTTTTCCCATAAATAAAAATAAGTGAAGGTGATTTTATAAAGTAAATAAATACCCTATGCTAGACGATGAGCCAGGGTATACATGAACCAATTATTTAACTAAAATGGATATATTTATTTTAAATCGCAAAGTTGAGAGGTATATCGATAATTAATTTTATATTTATTTATATATTATTATTCACTTTGGAGTTTAGTTATTTGAATTTGCATAGTAAAATTCACAACTATTTCTAATTTAAAATATAAAGACAGATGAAAGCTTAAAATTTTAATAAGTAATAGATTTTTGTATAAATTACTCGAAACTTGGGAAAACTTCCTATTACAACACTCTGTACATCTTTAGTCATATCTATATCTGCTATTCTGGTCTATTTTAGTGTTGTTCTTGGATCACATTTGTTTGGGGTTTTCAAGATGTTAATCTTTAGTGTTTTTGACACTTATCTTTAAATAAAAAGAAATAAAGAATTCTATATTATGGTTGCATGGATCGTCCACGTCAACATTTTATATCGTTCTTGAAATTGTCATTCCACTCCCAAATTTTCCACTTCCTAGAGGAAAAAGAAGATGTTCTACTCCTTTAATACTTCTATTTACCGTGGAAGTTTTTTCCCAATTTCATTTAAATTTAATTTAATTTTTTTTTTTGCGCATATTTTTAAAATACATTAAGCATAAAAATTTACATAATAATATTATTGTTTATAAGAGTAAAAGTTAGTTCTACTTAATAAAAGGTTAGGCATTTATTTGCAATATATCACGTTGAATGTTGATGTAAAAGTTTTATTTATTAATATGAAGATTTGAATTGTTTAATTCAAAGTTCTAAAACATTTTTGAGAAAAATAAGTAGTTTTTCTTTCTTTTTTATTTAATTTCTTTTATAAAGTTAAAGATTATTACAAATGAATTTAAAATCATAAAATTCACTACTAAAATATTGTGATGCCTCAAGATTTTGGAGCTTCAAGCAGATGCTTTACTAACTTTATTTCAAATGAAGAAGAGATGCATGCGTTTTGATTCACGTTTTTACGTAACTAGGGAACATGTCCACGCTTCGCGTGAGGATTAATAGATATGTGTTAGGATTTTTTTATTTTGAATTAATTATATCATTATATTATTTAAGCATATTATTATCTTTTCATTTGAAATGATGATACATAATGAAACTTATCAAATTTAGTATCTATTTAATGTGAATAATACATTCTTAATGAATAAGTCAGAATATATACTCTATTAAAAAAATGCTTTATTTTCATTGTTAAAATATATAAATACATCAACAACGGCCCAACATTCTTTATTAGATTGATGTTTAGAGAATATATTCTCTAATCATAATTTATTTCATCTCCCTATTACATAGAAATCAATACATGAAAGACGACATGTCATTCTTTGTTTGTTTGATCTTGTGAAACTCCTTTGTATATATATTTTTTCAATTGCTCTTGTTCCTTTATGAAATATGCAATTCGCTCTTACATAATATTTTCATACATCACTTTAACCGATTTGCTTGATTGTTCAATTGTATATGTATTCAAAAATAAATATTTAGAAGAACAATTTAATATAGTCATGAATATTATCATTAATATTTCACCTTGACAATTCTCTGAACTAATTATTTGGGGCCGATCCTTATATTTTTTTATCCATTGTAGTACTTCTGTATAAGTATTTGTCAAAGTCAAACTAAAGATAGAGTATTGCAATAAATGGTAAGTTCCATATAATAATATTGGATATTGAAAAGCTAACCTCAATTAACCACTATGATCCGATGGTGACTGTGAAGATAAATGGTGTGTGTGGATCTTTATTATTTTGTTTGTGGTATTTATATCATTTTTTTGATTTATTGGTTGTGCTACCATTTAATTGTATGAATTAATTATTTGGATTTGTTAAATGTTTGTGTAAAGGTAAGTGTGAAAATTTTGTAAATAATTGGAGGAAAGTTGGGGATTCGTATTGTTTTTATTTATTTATTATGAAATATATGGTATGAATTTATTATGGAGATATAGTAAATAAAAAGGTGTAGAGGAATATATATAGATAAGTTTTCACATTGATCATGTAGATCAACGTGAATATTTTGAAATTAAAAAATAAGTGTATTTTACAATTTTTTTCATTGGTTGTGATCTCCATTTATTCTTTTAAAATAATGAGATTATTTATGAAATTGTTAAATCTTGATGTAAAAATAAGTGTAAGACATTTTGAGAAAGAATAGGCAGAAAGGTTGAATTTGTATTTTTTTTATTAATTCGGGTAAAGTTGTAGAGAGTATCGCGAGAGAGCTTGAGAGTTTTTGTTAGAGGGTAAAATATGAGGTACGCACTTGCTTGTGTTACTGGTTTGTTATATAAATAAAGGGAAAGGTGGCCAAAAATTGCTTAGTATGGTGTTATTGTATAGAACGTAATCCACACATATTAGATCCTGATATGGCGCTACATAAATCTTGGGATTTAAAAGATTTTTATAGATTTAATTAAAAATACTACTAAGATTTTCAATGATATTCCTGGATGTAATTTAACTTCAAGCACTCATCCGTGAAAACACCAACGGCATGAACATGATAGAAATAATTGTATGTTGAGTCATTATTTGAAAGTTATAACGGAAGATTGATGTCTCAATTTAAGAAAATATATATTTAAAATATCTTATTTTTCATCTCTCATCATCATTGCTACTACAATTTATTACATTTTCTACCTTCTATTGTTATAATTCTTAAAATTTTTTTTTTTTATCTCTCATGTTTATTACCATAATTAATTATTCTTATTCACAAAATTTTCTTTTTCCATAAAAAGTTTTTATCCTTTAATTTGTAAAATTTGAATAAAAAATAAATCTCAAATATTTTTTTTTCGTGATATTATAGTTTTTTATTTCTTCTCATTGTTACTATAAAAAAAATTAATTCATCTTCCCACCTTCAATTTCTAAGGTTTTCTAAATAAAATCTTATTTATCTCTCATTCTTATTATCATAACTATTAAATTATTATTATTATTATTCTCCAAAATTCTCTTTTTTTCTTAATTTTCTGTCTTAACCTATAAAATATATATAAAAAAGAATAAAAAATATCTCTTTGACCAAAAATCATAGTTCTCCTTTTTCTTCTTTTCTTGAATTTTTAAATATTTTTTTATTTATATTTTATGTTAAAAAACTCAAAAGAAGTTATAAAATAGTGTCTAACTTAATATTTTTTTAAGACATAGTTATGATACTCACCTTTATATTATTATTATGATAAATATATTTACCTTATTTATCTCTCTTCTCTTTATTGTCTTTCATCTCTCCTTATCATCAATTTACTCATTATTTTTTCTTAAATTCGTTTTTTAACCTTTCATTTTTATAGTTTTTTAAATATCAAAAATCTTATTATCTCTCCACCTTATTATCATAAACTCATAAAATTTACAAAATAGTGTCTTATTTAATACAATATTTTTTAACATAGTTATGATACTCACCTTTATATTATTACATTATGATAAATATATTTACCTTATTTATCTCTCTTCTCATCATTACTACGATTTATTGCCTTTCATATCTCCTTATCATTACTATAATTTATTATTTTTTCTTAATTTCATCTCTCCTCATCATTGCTACTACAATTTATTACATTTTCTACCTTCTATTTTTATAATTTTTAAAATATTTTTTTATTTATCTCTCCAGTTTATTACCATAATTAATTATTCTTATTCACAAATTTTTCTTTTTCCTCAATAAGCTTTTTTCCTTTGATTTATAAAATTTGAATAAAAAATAAATCTCAAATATTTTATTTTTCTTTTTTCGTGATATTACTGCAACCTGTTATATTTTTTATTTTATTTCTTCTCATTGTTACTATAGAAAAAAATTAATTTATCTTCTCACCTTCTATTTCTAAGGTTTTCTGAATTAAATCTTATTTATCTCTCCTTATTATCATAACTATTAATTTATTATTATTATTCTCTAAATTTCTCTTTTTTTCTTAATTTTTCTCTCTTGACCTATAAAATATATATATATATATATATATATATATATATATATATATATATAAAAGAATAAAAAATATCTCTAGATCAAGAATCATAGTTCTCCTTTTTCTCCTTTTCTTGAAATTTTAAATATTTTATGTTAAAAATACTCAAAAGAAGTTATAAAATAGTGTCTAATTTAATATTTTTTAAGACATAGTTATGATACTCACCTTTATATTATTATTATGATAAATATATTTATCTTATTTATATCTCTTTTCACCATTACTATAATTTATTGTCTTTTATCTTTCCTTATCATTACTACAATTTACTCATTATTTTTTCTTAAATTAGTTTTTTAACCTTCCATTTTTATAGTTTTTTTAAAATCAAAAATCTTATTATCTCTCCACCTTATTATCATAAACTCAAAAAAGTTATAAAATAGTGTCTTATTTAATATAATTTTTTTTTAACATAATTATGATACTCACCTTTATACTATAATAAATATATTTACCTTATTTATCTCTCTTCTCATCATTACTACGATTTATTGCCTTTCATACCTCCTTATCATTACTACAATTTATTTTATTTAAAAATTTTTTTTTTTACCTTTTTTGGTAGTTTTTTTAAATGAAAAATCTTATTATCTCTCCTCCTTAAACATATCCTTATTGTCATGATTTATTATTATTATTCACAAAAATTTTCTTCTTTTGATCTATAAAATCATTTTAATTTTTTTTTAAAAAAACAAATACCTTATTTATCTCTCTCCTCATATTACTACTTCTATTTATTATTTTTTCTTAAATTCCTCTTTATATCTTCTATTTTTTAAAGTTTTTTAAAGAAAAATAATATCATCCATCTCTCTTCCTTTTTATCATAATTTAATTATTATTCAAGAAATTTTTTATTCTTTCCTTATTTTTTTTTCCTTTTGATGTATAAAATTTGCCAAAAATATCTCTTTGACTAAATATTATAATTAGTTTTTTTTCTCCTATTCTGGACTTCATATTTTTTTTGTTATTTATGTACTATGTTAAAAAAATTGAAAAAATACTGTAAACTATAATCTTATTTACTTTTTAAATAGTTATATCTATTAAGTTTAATTGATATATTTTTATAATTTCATATTTTAAATGTTAAATAAAAAAAGTAGAAAGAGAGAGAAGTGACTACAGATAAAGTAAAATAAAAAGTAACTCTTTTAACTTCTTTTTCTTTTCCGTGTTTTCTTTTTATGGTAGTTCTTTTAAATTTTTTCTTTCCTTTAACGTTTTACTCAATTTTTTACTATCTTCTTACTTTTATTTATATTTTTCCTGTCATAAAAGAGAATCAAAAAATTATTTTCCCTTTTCATATCATTATTTCAGTACTCTCTATATTCATTATTTGTAAATAAAAAAGATTAGAATGAGAGAAATAATACTTCATGGTGGACATTATTTTCACGGTTCACAAATTAAATGTTAGCGGATATTTTGATGTCTTTAGATCTTCAGTATATTGAATTCCTGAATAGAATTTCATTCTTGTTTTGCTAGATTCGTCTAAAATAATTCTTGCTGGCATAAAATGATCAAATCGATACAGGTATATTCTAATGAATTCATTTATACAAACAAATCAAAAAAATTGATTTATCTAAGGTAATAAAACTTTCTTTTGCTATGAGTTCTCTCTTTTATCTCTTGCATAATTTTTATTTATAAAAGAAAGCAAAATGAATTTACCTGAAGTAGTAAATCTTCTCTTGTAATGATTCTTCCATTTTGTTAATTTACCTGTTCATTATGTGCTCTTCTGCCTAATGTCATTTGTATAAACAAAACAAAATTTTTATTTATTTGAGGTAATAAAGCTTTTCAAAATTTTAATTTACCTGGAGTAAGAAATCTTCTCTTGCAATGATTCTTCCATTTTGTTAATTTACCTTCCGCTTATGTGATTTCCTGCCTAATTTTATATACAAACAAATCAAAAATTCGATTTATCTGAGACAGTGAAGCTTTTAAAAATTCAATTTACCTTGAGTAGTACATCTTCTCTTGCAAAGATTCTTCCATTTTGTCAATTTACCTTCAGATTACATGGTTCAGATTATGTGCTATTCTACCTATTTTTTTAATATAGATTTTTAATTGGTTGATTGCAATAAGTTCTTGACAACCGTTACAACTCTTCATTCTCTATTGCAACAATAAAGATATTCTTTATGTTAAAACTTTTCATTATCCTCTTTAATTGTAGGTTAATGATGCATTAGAGGTATTTAATAGATTATTGAAATGAATAAAAAAATTCAAAAAATTGAGAAAAATAAATAAATAAGAATGGTGGCCATAGAGAGGTGCCACATAGAATTGCTTAGATTCAGCTTTATATATATATATATATATTGTATTCTACTTTTGTACTACTAGTCCATGCCACTAATTTAAAAATCATTGTCTAGACATCCCGACAATTATTACGATAGAACAAGTCTTTACTGTCACTAAACAATTATTCGTTAGATTTAACTACTAAAGTATGGTTACAAATATATTATTGCAAACCTTTTTAATATTGGGTCAAAATTTAAAATAGCACTAAAATATCCTATTTGTGCAAATCTATTGGAATGTGTTAGTGTTAATGCATGGCCCAAATAAGTTGGTAAGTTTGCAAGGGAAAGCCATATGTTATGCATTGGGCTTTCTGAAACTAATTAATATTAAAAAGTGAAAATTTTATATAAGACTAATAATTTCAAGTTATGACTGTATAGTAAAAATTTTAATTTGTAACAATAAAAATTTCAGGTTATAACAGTTTATTAAAAAAAAAGTTTTAAAATAATAATAAAAAGTAAAAAACAAAATTAGTTGTAGTAATTAATTTGAATACATTAATGATAATTTATAATTGCCATAAATTTAGGAGATTCAAAACAAAATAGGAATATTTGTTTTTCTTTTTTTACTCTAATCAGTTAAAAGTATTTCAAAAATCAGATTTTCTTTTTTGTTCAATTTTTTCTCTCTGCTCGATTTTTTTTTTGTATTTCAAAAATCAGATTTTCTTCTTTTGTTTTACATTGTCAGATTCGTTTCTTCGAATATTTATACATGTTGGATACCAACTTCATCCATTTTTATTTTTTTAGTTTTTGTCTTAGATTATGAAGTTAAAAAAAAATAGTAATCATATATGAATTGGATACCAATTTTATACAAATTGAATACCAATTCTATGACACTCTTATTTCATGTAATTTAAATTGTTGTTCATTCGGTTTTCAATTAATATCCAAAACTAAAACAGTTTAATACTGAACCCAATTGGTATGCAGTTTTTATATAACTGGTATCCCGAAATTATAATAGACAATCTGTAATTCATATGTTAAGTTTAACAATGAATATGAATTATTTAGTACTATGTTTATGAGGTTTTTTTCAAACTAAAGTCCAATCAAAATGTAGATATCCAAATTGTGCACTGTTAGTATCCAACTTGAGAAAACAGTGCATATTATATATAGTTGGAAGAAAACAGTGAATATTATATATCATCCAAAACTTAAAAAAACTTCTAATACTTAAGAGTCTAAGCTCCAATCAACTATCTCAAATTAGATTTTTGTGGTCTTGGTGTAGGGTAACTTCTGGTATCCGAAGCATGTTCTTATTCTATGCGGGGTCCACCAAATTTGCTAGCAACAGTTTCAGTTACTTCACTCTCACTAATAGCACCATCATGGTTCTTTATTTTTTCGTACTGCCATATGATTGTGGCGTACCTTTGACGATGATACTTTGCATCGATATCAATGGAATCCATATTAAAAACTTCATTGCTAATATATTCAACAAATAAACATGTGTAAATACCACAATCACTGAAAGAAAAATAATTTTAAGAAATAAAGTGAATTAATTTTTATGATGAAATCACTAAAAGATAGAAATACATACTTTGAACTTGAATCTTGTTGAGACACATTTGTCAGATGAATGACTTCAAGTATTAAGACAGTTTCATATCAATATTATTCTTGTTTCATACCACATTTATATACAGATATTAGTTAGATGACAAACTTCATACAAATATTATGACAGTTTCATAACAATATTATTCCTGTTTCATACCAATGTTAAAACATATTGCATACCACATTTCTAAATCAATAATAAGACATTTTTCATACCAATATTATTCATGTTTCATTCCACATTCATAGACATAATGAGAGATTTTGGATGATAACTTTCCTGCTAAAAGGTATACAAAGTTCATACCAAAATTAAATAAGTTTCATACAAATGTTAAACATACTGCATACCACATTCATAAACCAATATTAAGTTAAATTCATACCAATCTTAAACATGCTTCATACCTTTTTTGATAAAAATAATAACCAAATTAATATCAATTTCATGATAGTAACTATACATATATATGCTTATGTCACAACAATTTCATGTCAAACATCAAAACAAAATTCATGCCACAAATTATAATATGCATAAATAAACTGTTATAACAAAAATTCTACTAAAGTTAATAATTGGAAAATAAATAAAATAAAATATTTACCCTAACCACTTTTTTGCCCTTTTTGATATTGGGATTTCTGAAGCCTTCTTCATTGTTGCTCTTCTTTTGGAGGGTTTTGATGACGGACCCGTTTCTACATTTGTTGATTTTTTTATTTTTTTGATACTTTTTTGCTTACAAAATCTGAGTTCAAATCAGAAGGGGGTTCCACCATTTTCCCCTTCCTCTTTTGTCCCTTCTGATTTGAAGGACTTTCAATTTTCTTTGCTTGAGTTTTCTTCTCCTTTTCTGTAATCTGCTTTTGCTTGAGTTTTCTTCTTCTTTCCTGTAATCTGCTTCTTATTTTGAGATGTACCAACCTTTTTCGCTGGAGTTGCATTCTTATAATGCGGTGGTGTTTGAGTCAATATGTTAAACGTCGGAGGCTCTATTCCAACCATAGAACTCGCTTCTACTAATCTGGAACTTTTTCTAGAAGTATGTTCTGATTTCTGACATGTTTTAACGAAAATCTTGAAAACTTGATTCTTAGTATTATGAAATCGCCCTTTCTTTCTGATTGTAGACTGAATATTTTCTGATTTAGGAGGTGATATTGAGATGTAGAAACGATTTGAATGGAAGATGATTGATGAGGTGAAAAAGGAATGGGTAATTGTTACAATGAAAATTTTTACTTTTTGAACGTGGGGGTGGTGGATTACTGACTAGAAGAGGCGTGGTGACATTAGGGGTGTGGGTTTGACGTGTAAAAGAAAAAAAGGAACAAGAATCAAGGTAAATTTCCTATAAATGTGTAAGAGATAATTATGGTAGATTATTTATTTATATCATTTAATGATAAATATAAAATTATAAAATACTATTTATTTAATAAAGTAAAAATTTTATTGATTTTTAAATAAAATTTGATATGTTATAACCCATAATTAAACTGTTATAAGCAAGGATATTTTAAAAGTAGTTTTAAAACCCGTAATATTGTCTCTTAAATATATATGTGGGGTGATTTTTCCTATTTAAAAATTAAATTAATCTATATAAACTAATGATTATATAGAAAAGATAAAAGAAACAAAATCATCATTGAAGTTGTCCCAATTTTTAAAAAGATATCTTAACTTTGCGAACGTCCTATTCTTCACAAAAATATTATATATCTTTGTAAATAGATCATTTTGACCCATTTTCTCATCAATAAAGTCGCACATGATTCCCACCCCTTTGAGTTTTATTTCCCTACTGTCAACATCTGCACTCTATGGTCTTTCCTTTCTCAATAGGTGAAGTACATAGCTGCTACCAATAAGGGTACTGCTCTGTTGGTTGATGTTACCCAGTTTGGGTACTTCAAGGTTTTGGGCAAATGTGTTTTGTCTACGAGACAACCTGTTGTTGTGAAGGCTAAGTTGGTGTCGATGAATACAGAGAAGAAGATTAAGGAAGATGGTGGAGTTGTTATTCTTACCGCTTAGATTTGAATTGTTAGTTGCTTTTTTATGTTAAAGTTACTGTTTTTTATTAGTTAATGGATAATTGAACTTGGTATTACTTGTTTGAAATTCTTTTGAATTATTTCAATTTAATGAGTTATTCCTTGTTAAAGCATCTATCATAGATCAATATGTTGTGATTCTTTTTCTGAATAATGATTTTTCCCAAGTTTGTGTTAATGATATTTACTCGAGCTAGTGTTTGTGTGTTCTGCCATTTAAGTGATTCACGTGAACCTAAATCCTTTTGTCCACTTGATTCTATCTAATATTAAGTCACATGTTATGTTATTCACGCTCTTGATCTAGTTCATGAGTGAATCTACGTGTCACTTATGCATTCATATGAACCTAAAATATTTTGCCCACTTGTTTTTATCTAATGTTGAGGTACATGTTATGTTGTTCACGTTCTATATTTAATCCATGAGTGAGTCTACATGTCACTTGTGCATTCCGTGAACCTAAATTTTTTTATTTTGATTTTATATTTATACATACTAGTTTAGAATACGTGCTTTACATGTGTGTCTTACGTAAATAAATAAAACTATACACTATTGAAAAGCTTGCAACTCTTTATAAACTCTCTTGCCAATTAAAGAATATAAAGTTCATCGAATAAAAAAATCTGGTTGATAACTTAAATAGGGTCACGAGAATGCAAGCCCCTACCCATTGTTACCGTCTAAAGTATATATTTTTCTCCTTTTAATGATAAAAAAGTGAAAAATATTTTGAAGGACTTTGCTTTTACAATAAGAACAAATTTATCTTATATGATATTTCTGTTCTTCTATTTTATTTTGAGACTTTGTGCTATAATATATATTATTCTCTCCAATTAAGATTAATCTACTTTTCTTTTAGTTAGTTTTTTTTTTTTTGAAAAAAATAATTTTCAATTTCAACTTTCCACGTAACATGTTTAAGACTATAAGATTCAAAGTATTTTTTAATGTTTTCAACTAACATCTTGATTTTGCATATTAGGATATCTTATCTATTTCAAAGATTTAAATTTAAAAATTTATAATTAAATAATATTTATTTAAAAAATAATAAGAGAATATTTTTAGAAATATTTTAATCGATCAATATTTAGTGTTTCAAATTCATATTTTACGATATATAGATGGATTACTTTGTCAAAATTTTATTTACAAAAGAAACATTCATATAAATCTAAAGGATTACAAAATACTCGAAATATTCCTAGTGTGAATCGAAAACACTCCTAATGGAGTTGAAAGTGAATTTTATTAGCAAAAAATAAAATTAGTCCTTATATTTGGTTCTACAGATA
The DNA here is from genome assembly GCA_035578085.1 of Solanum pinnatisectum. Taxonomy (NCBI): domain Eukaryota; kingdom Viridiplantae; phylum Streptophyta; class Magnoliopsida; order Solanales; family Solanaceae; genus Solanum; species Solanum pinnatisectum. Next base: position 52,246,839 of record CM069078.1, on the reverse strand, counting down.
CTGAGGACTTCCTATAAAATAGTTCAAATATGAAAGTTTTAATAAATAAAATTTTAATTGAATTAAACTCTTAAATATTAGTACAGATACTGAGGACTTCCTATAAAATAGTTCAAATATGAAAGTTTTAATAAATAAAATTTTAATTGATTTAAACTCTTAAATATTAGGGAAAAATGATGAAAAGACGATTTTGTTTAAAAGAAAGTCTTTTAATGAAAGGGCAAAAAGTTTAATCAACATTTAAAAGGATTTTTTTTTTTATATAGTTTTAACATAGTATAGATAAATTATGAAATTAAGTGAATATTCATAAATATTAAATCCTAGATCGGTCCTGCATCCGCACGTGACCAAATCCGCCCGCTCCGCACCTGCACATGTCCCAATTCCTACGCCATGCATGCACTTGCACATGTCCAAATCCGTCCACCCCACAAAGATTCAAACTCGCTATACCGTGCATTCCATTGTTATCTCTAATTCAATTTGTTTTGTTCTGTTTTTAATTAACTTATTTTTAAGATAGTCATATTATTGTTTGACAAGTATAAATTATAACTGTTAAAAATTTTCTAATCACACAAATATTATGATATATTTAGAGTCATAAAGTTCTACTGGCTTCACGTTTTTTCTTTAGATTATTTTTGTTTTCAGTCTTCACGCTATTCTTCAACTTCATGTCATCAAACAACAAATCATGTTGAAATAGATGGAATATCAAATATTAGTACTCTGGGGCGTTTGATTTGAAATTGATATTTCTCAAACTTATAATTTTACAATTAAAATCAAGACGATATCTGGATAACCTATCTTAACTTTTACGGGATAAGTTATCAAGATTACTGTTATGATTTTAATAATATTTTAGCTAATACTTTCAACTAAGCATGCAAAATAATTAATATCAAATTCAAAATCAGAATAACTCACATATTCTCTAACCAAATGATCCCTTAAAATATCAAATAAAGATATATATTTTTAGATAAATACGCAAAAATCACCTTACATTTTTTTTCTTCTAAAATTTAAATTATAATCTCCCAACCATACAATCAATCCTAATTTCATTATATTCTGCACGCCCTTGGGTGAAAATAAGAATTATTATTGAAATATAACTCAAACTTGATTGTTATTTTTATGATAATCATTAAAATTATAATGAGATGAATATAATTTATCTCTCCTTAATTGAAGATTGCACATTCAAACATTACGTACAAAACACATCCCGATAGACATGACTTCCTACTTTGATAAATTTTATATGATGCAAATTTAAATTAGATGAGACATCAATATATACATCAAAATATTGCATCTTTGGAAATTAAATAAATAACAAAGAGAACATTTTCATTGTTACATGGTCTGCTTGTACCTTTGGTCATTATGCTACAAAAATGCTAAATATGGTAATAAAATTAATTGAAAATTTGTCCAAAAAAGGGACTAATCAGTTACTCTAAACGAGTTATGAAAAGTTGGAAAAACAATACTCCTATTTAATTATTGACCAGTCAATAAATTAATTGTCTCTCCAAATATGGAAAAACATTTACAACAAGCCAAAAAGCTCCTCGAATACATGTTTATCAATTAAAAATGCACCCTGATTCAAGTTCCAAACACAACATTAGCAATAATAAATGTTTTTATTTTATTATTAAGATTATATATGGAATTAAATTTATTCCCCCCTTCAATATTCATGAAATAGCAACAATTATTTTATTTCCTTTTCGAGATAAAGTATTGAAAAATGAAAAGAACTTGGCGAAAATTATTTGTTTCGTCCTCGAACTATTGATAGTCTTAAAAACACCCTTCTATTTGACTAATTAAACTTAGATACACTCATATCTATAAAATGACATAACGAGTGGTCACAAACTCTTATACGAGAGTGTGACTCTTAATAAAAATTGAGAGAAGTAGTGAAAATATTCCAAAACTTGACGACAATTTAGAAGTATATTTTACTCATGTTGCAAGATCGAAGTGTATTTAAGTTCAATTAATCAAATTAATGGGTGTTTTTAAGACTGTCAATAGTTTAAGGATGAAACTAATAATTCACACCAATTTTATAAGTGTTTTCAATACTTTTTTTTCCTAATAATAAAATAAATTCACCCACATATTTCTTCCCCCCCAAAAGAAATAGACCAAAGAAAATTAGCAAAAATAAATAAATAAGGAAACGCTTATTGTTCTTCCTAAAATAGAACGTTATTTCTTTAACATCAATGGAACCAATTATAGTAACCAAAACAAATTAGTAAAAAATTTAAATTCCAATATAAAAGTTGAAAAAAGGTAAAAGGAAGCAAATACTAGAAACATAGAAAGTTTTAATCTTGATATAGAAAATTTTTAATAAAGAACATTCCTTAGAAATTCAAATTAGTCAGACTTTAACAAAATCCCAACCTTCAATTAAAAAACAAATATTTGTCTTTGAGAAATACAAATACAAGTAAAAATAGAAAAACAATTACTATCAAACTTAGTTTAGAAAATTAATTAAAATATTTTGGTTGATATAAAAAAAAAAAAAAAAGTAGTATTGTATTATGGTCCCATAGAGAGTCCACGCGGACACTTTATATGGTTCTTGAAATCGTCTTTCTACCCCAATTTCTCTCCACTTTGTTTGGGAGAAAGAACAGAGTTCTACTCTTTTAACACTTCTGTTTAGAGTGAGAGATTTTATCAGTTTTATTTAAATCTATTTTTTTAATTTTTTTTAAAAAATAAACATTTTTCATGAGAAGTGAATTGGAGACAGAAAGGAATTATATGTCGTTTGTGATCACAGGTGGAACTGATCTGGCTTAGAGCTTCTGAAAAACTTTGGGTTTTTTTTTCTCATTCACTGTTGTGTTTTGTTTTCTTGGGTCAATTTTGTAGGCAAGAAAAGTGTCTCTTACCTTCTTCCATGATTTTTAGACCAAAAAGGTATGATCTTGATCTTTCAATTTGTATTTTATAACATATATCTATGCATGTGATGGATGGTGTTTGTACAAATTCTTGTTTATGTATGATTTACATGATTTTGTTTGTACATTTTTTCTTCAAAGAACAGATTTACATGATTTATTTCTTGTATTAGTACTACTTGTGAGACATGGACATTCAATGGGGTTTATGGGGTTTAAAGGGTTTTTTGTGTTTTTGTTGTGTTTACAGGAAGACTTGTTTTGGAGTTGAGTGCTTTGAGGCTTTTCATGTGAAAAGGTTCTGTTTTTCTAATTTGGCTGTAGAATTTCTGGGGTTTTCTTGGGACTGACGATTTTACCAGAAATTTAATTCTTGTTGTTGGTGGAGGTGAAGGTGAAAGGGTTTAGGGTTTATCTATTTTTTTAAAGATATGAAGTTGGAAAAGGATGTTAAAAGGGAGAGGGTGATGGATGGTGGCATTAGTTCAGTGAGGAAAGTTCGAATCATCTATGATGATCCTGATGCTACGGACTCTGAGAGCGATGATGATCAGAATGCGCGTTTTGATAAAAATGTCAGTAGAATTAAGCGTGTTGTTAAGGAAATTGTTATTCCTGTTGTTTCATGGGAGAAGGACTTTAAAAAATGTTCTAAACTCGATGACATTGGGATTAAAGATTCCAAGAAGATTCATGAAAATAAGAAGGTGCAGCTAAAATCGTCCGCTTTGCCTAAAGGAGTTAGGATGAGGAAATGGGGGAAATATGCAGCGGAGATCAGAGATCCCTCGCAGGGGAAAAGAATATGGTTAGGGACTTTTGAGACTGTGGAGGCGGCTTCACAAGCATACGAGGCAAAGAGGGCTGAATTTGATAGAATAATTTCGTTGGGAAAGGGTAAGAATTTGAGCTCTGTTGGAGCTGCTGCTCCTGCTGAGTGTTCTGTGGCTTGTTCATCTCATCCGATAAATGGGAAAAATCGTGTGTACTCACACCCTTCCCCGTCTTCGGTGCTAGATGTTCCCACATCATCAGCTGCTGCCCCGCTTGAGTCTAATGACAATCCAACGAGAGATATGGCTCAAATGCCAGATTCAGGTTGTGAAGATTTTAACTTGAGTTTTGAGGATCAAATGCTTCATGAATTTATTAACCAGGGAAGACAGGGCATTTCAGAATTGATCGAACATCCTTTGATAGAACAAGGTTCCATTAGCAATAGCCTTGTGGAGATGACTCAAGTGAATATCAAGAAGAAAACGATAGACAGACCACCAACGATACCAAGTTGTAAAAAATTAACAAAGGGGATTGAGGACCACCGCAATGACAAGTCCATTTTCAGTGTATTAGACAAGCCTCCAATCATGTCTCCTTCTATTCGTACAGAGCTGCTTAACTTGAACATCGAGGAAACAGCAGTTATGGGGAATAACTTGAAACTTCTAGGCTTTGATGACAATGCTTTATTTGATAAAGATTTAGCACAAACGTTTGATCCATATACAGATGCTATAGGCTTGGACAGCACTTTTCAATGCTGTGATGGTTGGAATGAGTGTGTTTATTGCAAAGTTTTCACAGATGAAGTTGACCTAGATGAAGTTGACCTAAGATGGTTAGAAAATGTTTTGTTATAAGATCAATCAGCAAGTTGAAGAGTGTTGTAAAGTCGAAAATGTGGGCAATGAGAAGGGGGGTGGTTCTTGGGGATTTTTCGCCTTTGCTCAAAAGATGTTCCCAATGAGCTTTAAAAAGGGAAGAGGAAATTCTATTCATGTTGTTAGCTTTTGCTAATTATCAATATATTTGAGCAATTGTGTAATGCTTAGATATGTTACATTATGCACATATGTTTTGTGGTTTCTCGAGTTCATGTGGGAATCTGAAAGGTGAAAGGTAGAGACCCTTCTTTTGCTTTTTCTTTTGTCTTTCATTAAGGGACTCACCTTTTCATGTTTTCCAGAAAAGAAAAATAAAATCGACCGGAATATGTGTTTTTGTATGCGATAGATCATCTTTTGCTTTCGTTCTAGTTGTGGGTGGTTCAAATTGTGGCACGACCTGAACTGAATTACTTTGATGCTATGAAATATTTTCTGAAAATGATGGATATCTACCATTTTATGAGCCAAGTAGAATGGAAATATCAAAAGAGGTAAAGAAACTTAGTGGAACATGACACAGAAGGTCGTATTACTCGTTAGTCATAAATGTGTATTTCAATTTTTGAAATTTTAACTGAAAAATCATAAATAATTTCAGATACGTCCAAGTTATTAGAACCAATTTTCAGAAAAGCACAAAGTTAGCACCCTTTTAAGGTATGACAAGGTCAAATGTAGAAGATGTTTTAAATTAGCAGTTGACTAGATATTTGAACGATGTGACAATTTCTCCTTTTAAGGTTGCAACTTACCATGTTTCTTTTGTTGGAAACAAACGGAAACAGTTTCCTTCAGATCAATCCAGCAAAACTATAATTCAGATGGTTTTATTATATTTAATAAAACATTTATTATAATTAAAATAAACCACTAAGATGAAGAGGACAGACAAAAAAAATAAATTAAATGGATCGTCTTTTTAATCCCTTAAATGTATCTTTGCGAGTCTCCGTTCCTTCCCATGTTCCTCCTTGTACACTTGTGTTCCTTTTGTTTGCGCAAGATTCTTCTATGCACCGATGAATCTGCTTATCCAATGAAGCAGTATGTCATGCATGATGGACGTTCCGAATTGTATTTCAACTTTTAACTTTAAATCGAAAGGAATAGTCAAGTCTCACTCCCTTCATCAGCGAAAGCCAGTTCACACACTAGAGAAAGATGATCACTTCCCCATTTCTGCAGAAACAAAAAAATTGAGTAAGGTTCTTCTTCTTTGTGATGCATAAGATAGTTGAAGAAGTTGATCTTAGCCCAGCAAACGTTACGCACTGAGATTGCGACTTCTGAAAGTTAATCGTCTCTTAGCTTTCATCAATATTATATTCTCTACGGAAATAACTCACGAGGCACTTATATGTTTTTCCTAAGTAGTCCTTGAATCAAATAGCTAGCTATTACCTCACTAGGAAGCCCTCTTGTTCTCCTTAAACTATCAACAGGTAAGGTATCAAGAACTCGTACTGGAACAAACTCTGTTGTGTGCCTGCATCGCCTCACAATGTTTAAAAATGAAACTACCATTGACGCGTGGTAGTAATACTCAATTTCAGGCAAATGCACTGCTCCTCTTAAGTAAAATGTACCATATATAGTCGACAGTTCCCATAAACTTGGAATGATATGATGTCGCCAAGGGTTCTCCAGAGTTTTCCCTGGTTCTAGAGCTTCCCTAAAAATTTATATACATAGACTTATAAAAGCAACACAACATAGAACTAAAGTTCTATAAACTGAAACCTGTTTTACATGAACGAAGTAATAAGCAGGTAAGAGATTTTGAGAAAGAAACATATTAACCCCATGGGATTATCTATCTCACCTTCTATGTGGGATATCCAGGATTATTATACTTATCCCACCAACCAAACGACCCTTAAGCATACGAAGTTCGATCTTAAGCTCATAAAATTTCTACACATAATTCTAAAGAAAACTGCTAAAATTGAGTGCAGAAATACTACTAGGAAAAGGACAACAGAAGGAAGCCAGAGCAGGGGGAAAAAGTGTTCTTGCCTCATTCCACCGCCCCACCCCCCAAAGAAAAAAAAAAGTACAGTGAAAGAATAAAAATATTTTGATCTTTTTACTTTAATGCTTTAGAGATATAATTAACAGAAATAATTCATGTTTGTGTAAGCTTAAAATAGTTCCCCAAAAAAATATATTTGATTAGTTTTGATTCCTTAAATTTATCATAAGTGAGCATTTTTTCGACGAGAGGGAGTTGCTCGGATGGTAAGCACCCCTCACTTCCAACCCAAAGGTTGCGAGTTCGAGTCACCAAGGGAGCAAAAAGGGGTGGGAGCTCCTAGGGAGGGTTTTAAAAAAAAAAAAAAAAAGGTGGGACAAAAAACAAAAGAGAACAAAGAATAAGAAGGAAAAAGGAAGAAAGAGATAGTGAAGAATAAGACGGTAAAGGAACTATCCCCACTCTTTTCATGCTCTTCTTTTTTCCGACTTTGTTCTCTATTTGTTCTGGTTTTGCCATTTTCCCTCTTCCCTTTTCCCTTATAATGATTCCTTTTTTTCTCTCCTAACCTTTCTTTACTTTTACTTCCAAGGGGAAATATACCCTTCCTGCTCTAAATTTTAACAGTTCCGGATTGAGAAATTGACGAAGTGGCCAAGGGAAACAACAGTTTAGGTGCAACCCTTTTTGAAAATAAAATAAAATAAAATTTTAATTGACGTCAAAGTATGTTGGTGTTCCCTGAATTCAACAACTGAAGATAAATCTTTCACATTATCAACTACACAATGGCAGAGATCCTTTAAAAGAATTAGAAAGCTATGAAATTTGGAAAGAAGAAAACATACAGGAGCTCCAACATAGGCACTGCGCAGTTGTAACTGATGTATCAAGTGACTAGCTCCTGTTCCGGTAGCAAGCATTAGCTCTTCATTACTCCATCTATAACTTAATCTGTTCAAGGATTATAGGATTTCATGCATGTGCAGTTACTATTTGTTACTTAGCCACTTAATGTTAAAGTTAGAACTATTTGATACTTAAAATTGGCAAAGCAAAAATTAGGTGCCCAGAAATAATACAACACACATAAAAAGAACCTCGGGTTGAAGCGTCTATTTTGCAATGGATAAATTTTGCCAGAGATTTGCTTTCGGTCGTGCATTTGGATGTCCAACTGTGCCAAATGCCACGTGATTTAGAAATTGCAAAAACTTAAAAAAAAAATGTGAAGTTTTTTAAGGTAGCTGTCTCACCTTATTTGAAGTAAAAAACTGATACATTGCACTCTGAGCAGCAACAAATAGAAAATTAGATCAACAAGCTTCAAAATATAACATTTCCAACTTTCCAGAATAGGTAAATTACCTGAGGTATACTATTTAGATCTCCAGCAAGCACGACTGGTATATCACCCCATTCATGAGATAGCCTCTGGGCACTCTCAAGAAAGAGTCTAACCTATTACATTAAAAAATAAGTTGCAAGAATCAATTAATCCATAACAGCTATAACCAACTTTATTGAAACTTTCCCTGATAAAATATTAATAACTTATTTAAAATTTTCTCATAGTTCGAGATTGAACTACAGGAACATTGTCTATTCCGAATAAGTCTAGGTAAGACTTCTTGATCAGAAAAACAATAAGTCTAGCTAAGTTTTTTCATGTTAACCCACAAACAGCCACATTCTCTTCATTATCCGCATTTCATGTCAACAGATTATTTCTAGTCCTTTGAAACTTTATCACTACAGAATCACCCTTTCAAACCAGTTCAAGATTTAGTTCATGAAATTTAAATTTCACATGAAGAGTGAATAAGTATAGAACAACTAACGTTTAAGCAAAATAAACAAGGGAAGTGCTATGCAAGCTTTAAGAATCCAATTGGAAACACTCCTAACAAAAATAAATAGAGAGAGAGATGCTATGACAGATAAAATTGTTCGTCCTGGAACCAAATTCAGTGACAGTCACACCACTAGTCTTTGTTAAGGAGGCAGATGTAAACATGCATCAGGTAAAGCGAAGACGCTTTCGTAAGGAATTGAAGAATTAAGCCAACCCCCAAGCAGAATTAATCCTGCTTTATTCAAATTAAATGGAAAAAAACTTCCAAGCATAAAAGAGACGAAATACCATTCAGTCCTACGTGCCTAAACAAAACTATAGTTTTATTTGGAAGGGGGGTTTAAAAGGGGTGGAGGGGATGGGATATTGGTGCTGGCAGTAAAATATAAAAAGCTAAGTTAACGGAATATTCATCCAAGTGTTTAGCGACAATACTATTATCCAAAGTACTAAGTTGCTTCGTCATAAAACGATTAAACATTAGTTGTTGCTGAAAACTTATACCTGTCCCAACTTGATGTCTCCACGATTGGGGTTGTAGAGTACGTGAATATTGCCAACCAGAAAGCTTGGCGAGGATACACTCCTAACCACAAACATTCGAACAACCATAACATTTGACCAGAATTGAGAAACTGAAACTAAAATTTACATAAACTAAGTAAACACAAAGCATCATACAAAATTCAACATTTGAGAATAACAATAAAATAGAGCAGACTTACTCCAAATTTGAAGCACTCATATCCTTGCTTGAGCTTTTCACATTCATCTAAAAGTTAACGAAAAGAACTACAGATCAAAATAGATACCAGTTGAACATTAGAGTAAAATCAACTCTTTGCGACCATCTGGTAGTGTGCAGGGGAAATAAGAGCAGGCTTGCATGATACTCTAAGAAATTTCATATAACATCCATGTCCAGAACAGAGATGATGAAACGATATATCTTGTCATGTCATAACATGTGTAGAGTGCATGCATGTCATGACACCACACCATTATTCTTAGCAAGGAGGGGGCATTTTGGGGAGGGTTGAGTCCGTTGACGAAAGGAGTCTAACAATGGAGCCACCACTGAGATTAGAAGCCTATTTCTTTAAGTAAGATTAAAAATGCCTGATAAGATGAAGATGCAGCTGTCTCAAAGAGAGGGTAAATCCAGAAAAAGACATGTAGTTCTGCACTGCAGCAAACTGATTTGTTTGATCAGCTGATTTTGCTAAGTACAAACTACCAAAAGCAACATTGTCTAGTAACTTATCAAAATAATAAGCACACTGGAAGTGCCAAACAAAGAGATCAGACAAATTAAAAGTGACACCTCCAATAAATTGAGCACAGCATCACGACACTGGGCAAAATACTATCCCTAGTGCAAAGACACTCCCCCCCTTAAAAAAAATGAAACTATCAATGAAATGTATGGCAGGTTTACCTTGAAAACACAAAGTTGGCAAACATTATTGCGAAGATTAAAATTCTGGAATTCTATGCTCTCCTCACGCAGAATGTCAAATCTGTAACCAGATATATATTTGTAAACTGAGAGTAGCATAAATTAGATAAGAAAAAAGATGGAAACGATTAAAGCAGTCATTTTTCAATCTCCATAGAGGTAGCCAAAAATGACGAGCAAAAACTGCAGCTTTTGCTCGCAGGTCTTCATATCCCATAAAAAGAACCTAGCTTAGTAAGCAACAAGAAAATCAGAAAGAAATTAAGAAAGAATCAAGACCATACAGTTTGCTGTTCCAAAATATTGCACAACCATCACTTGCATCACCTGTACGAGCCTAGTAAAGGAAAAAGAAAACAGGCATTTGATTAAAAATGTGACAAAGAATTCAACACATAGGTCATCCATAAAAAAGTTCCACTACATTGTACCTGATAAACCCCTTTGAAGCCCTCTTTCTGGAGGAGACAATCCAAATCATCAAAACGGTCAACCTCCTGCAGGTATACAAGTAGAAATAAGTTTCTCTAGCTGAACATCTACATAATGTGTTCAGACAGTAATTCAAACTTTCTCGGCAAGAAGATAGTGAAATAATAATTACAATGTTTTTATTTGGATAATCGAGAAATCAGTTGTTTACAACTTCCAACTCTATGAATAATGCATCCGAACCTCTTTCACATTGAACCAAATCATGGGTGCATCTTTTAGGATGTTAATTTTTATAACATATATGTTAGGCTTTCTTAACTTCTTAGCTCTATTTTCCTCTCCTTCCCTTTTATGATGAATAATTATACAGAAAGCTACAAACTTTGAAACTAAAACTTACCTGGAAACACATTATACCCGGATTATAGTCCCTAATTTCTTTGCATATGAGCTTCTTCCGGTAGTCCCAATCCAAATATTTTGGAGAGACATTGCGGTACAGGTCCTCATGTGCTGCTGCATTTTTTACCCCTAGTATATTATACGACATAAAAACAACTCTATCTGCAAAATTAAGATGATTATTCAGACACAATAAAGGCGGATACACATTTGTCAAATTAAAAAAAAATAAAAAATTATAGGATTGCAGACACATTAAAGACTAAATATAGAGGAACCACTGAAATTTCTTATCAGTTGGTAACCTTGATTTGGGGAAACGACGTGAGTAGAGTAAACCCACTTGCGCTTATCATCTGCAATTGCCCTCTTTGCTTTTCCTTTATGCCGTTTTTCTTTGCCCCTACTGTACGAGTATGAGTACGAATTTGCATATGAATGTGTATAAGAAGTGGAAGTATGATTTAGGGTTAGGGTTGCAGTTTCAGTCTCAGTTTTACGAATTGATACTCTTTGCTTCTTCTTGCTACGGTGTTTACCAATATCATGTTGACTAATTCTACTTTTCATTGAAGCTGAAAACCGAGAAGGCGGTTCCGCCAGTGGATCTCTGCCGTCGCCGGTTCGGCCCATGTTGCCGGGAGATTTGAATTTGGGCGGCGCGTGTTTAACCTTTTATAGGACGAATAGGGATGAAACTAAAAAGAAAGTAAATATTTTCGCATATTAGAAAAAAAAAAACTGTCCACGGTATTTGAAGATAATGACAATTAAAACCTTTATTTTCAATTGGAATTAAGTCCGTGCCTGGTGTACGGTGTACCTACTACCTGGATGGTTTATCAAATTTCGCAAATAGTTATTATAATAAATTTAAGAGAAAATTGTATAAAATAATAAATTATTAATTCAAATTAAATACTATAACCAAAATTTTATTGAATTGTAATTCGTAGCAAACAGTTGTCATTCGCCTCTCTTTCCAGCAAATCTCGCTCACCACTCTCCCATGTCTCGCTCGACAGTTGACACTCTCCCTCGCCTCTCTCACTTTATATAAATGCAAATGTATAAATTGTGTTTGTGTTTGTATAAAGCGAGAGAAAATTATATATACAAATACAAATATATATATTTTAGTCATATGCACTTATAATTAATTATACAAATATAGATCTTCTCATGCCAGTTCTCTTTTGCCTTTCTCTCTTTCTCACTTTATACAAACACAAATTATAATAATTACAATATAATTTGTGTTGTATAAAGCGAGAGAGAGAGAGAGATTTGATATACAAATGTTTTATTTTCGATTCAATTGTATACAAATTCAAATTTTATGCAGATATACAACACAACATTGATACATATACATAGTAGTTACATATATACAATTGAATTGAGAGGCTGTCAACGATTTATACAAATGATAGGCTGCTAGCGATTTATACAAATGAGAGACTGCCAGCAATTTGTACAAATATGATGCTCCATAGCAAACATAAAGTTTGTTATAGAGCGTAATTATACAAACTATAGCTATAGCATACAAATATGATTTTTATGTTTGCTTAACCTAAAATTTATTCTATTAAAAAGGGAGAACTTTCGCAAATAGCCACTATAATAAATTTATTATGCTCCATTGCTATAGTTTGCATATTTATGGGTTGTAGCTACAGTTTAAGCTGTCTCGCTTGTATAATTCGCGGATTTGTATAATTCACAAGTTTGTATAATTCGCGGGTACATTTGTATAATTCAATTTTTTTTTTTCATAAAACTCGAAATAATGAATTTATACAATTACAAACATAAGAAGTTTAAACAGTTGTACAAATTATATTATACAAATTTTGAATTATACAAACGTGCGAATTATACAAAACTAAAAAACTGAGTCGCGGTTATAGCTAAAAGTAGGTCGCGAATTGTAATTAAGGTGAACTATAGTTATGTTAACTAATTAATTAATAATAAATTTATTGTAGTGGCTATTTGCAAAAGTCCCTTTTTATATTCAATGTTGAAATGCTAAAAGAGATTTAAGAAATACTTTATTATCATAGTTCATTGCGCACAAGTCAAAAAAAAAAATAACGCATATAAACTATTTTAAAAAAGTCAATTCAAATAGAAAAAAAAAAAAAGGTTGTCCAAATGAATGTTGTTGTTTATATATCAAATATACTACTAGTATAATCTGTATACTCCTCCTAACGAGCAAAGATTGTTTATACTATCACTATCTTTTTGCTCTTCAATATTAACTTCATCATCATCGTCGTCTTCTTGATCACCTTCGTCTTCTTCATCGGGAGAAAGCTTCACAATAACAATAATCTATTCGTGTCATCCATTCGAACAGCCCAGATTTGAATCCTATCGCCTTTTTTGATCTTATTACGGATACGCATTTTAATCCACTTCCCATTCAACATATAACTTACACTCATATTCATCTCCCATCTCCTTATTTCCAATTCGTCAACATCGAGGGACGGATCAATCACTCGGACTTTCTTCAAGTTCCTTCTGTTGTCATTACTATACATACAGAGATACTCTTCTCTTCATCTGTTAGAAATTTCTCCACGATTTGTGTTGTTCGTATGGAGAGACGGTTATGAGGTTCACTAGCATCCGTTTTGTATATTCCTTTTTCAATTATCAATTTCACCTCTTTTACATCTTTCTCCAACTGATTGATTCGATTCTTGACAATTTGGGGCATTTCCCCTGTTTCAGATTTTGTCCTCTTGAAATTCCTCGTTTTTGCAACAATACGATATTTTTCTTCGTGATCCATATGTCTCTTGAGGTTTTTTTCTCTCATCAATCTGTCTTGACGAGACGATATTTGTTGGTTGAATGTTTCCTTGACGATTTCTGCTTCTTTTTCTTTATCAAGAACATGTTCACAAACAGCAGCAGCCAAAATATCTAGACGGGTCCAATCAGGATTAAAAGGAATATCTTCCATTGTGATATTCATCTTGAAATTATTAATGGGACTAACAATCTTGATATATGTGAGAAGAAAAAAAAAAGATTTCGTACAAATCTAATCAGAGAATTATTTCTTAAATAGACAAATCGAGTTCCAAGTTAAACCCAAACTAGAACTCCCACTTATACTTGGAAAAGGAAACAGTTTAACCAAAGAAAAAAAAAATCTTGAAAACCTATGAGGACTAGAATTTTACGTGTTGATACTCACGGAAGACCGAGAAGGCTATTCGGCCGGTAAATATTTGTTGTCGCCGGTTTGGCCAATTTTGCCGGGAGATTTGAATTTGGGCGGCGCGTTTCAACCTTTTTTAGGATAGATCATAGAGGTGAAACCTGAAAGACGCATAAATAGTTTTCGCATATTAGAAAATTTATCCACGTTATTTGTAGATAATGACAATTTAAACCTTGATTTTCAATTGGAATTAAGTATACATAGGATAAAAAAAATTAATTATGAATTCGCTTATCTTCTCTGTAACTTTACTAGCGATCTTGAATGACAAAATTAAATTTCCCTTTATTTTATCATATTCTCTAAAATTTCATGTATCCGTCGAATACATCACTTTACTCAACATATCGATCGAATACATCACTTTAGAACGCTTAGTGATGAACACGAAATCGAGACGCGATGTATCAGGACGTTGAGTGATGTATCCGAAATCGAGACTCAATGTATTAGGACATTGAGTGATATATCCGAAATCAAAACCGAAACACGATGTATCGGAATATTTTGGGATGTATCTGGATTCCACCAAATTTAAATTTTTTTTAGTAATTTGAAAAAGAGTATGTCACGACCCAAAATCACAAGTCGTGATGGCACCTATGTTCCCAACCGATAAGTAAGCCAACCCAATAAGTTTACCAATTCAACTTAAACGTGAAAAGGTAAGTAGCAAACTAATAACTAACATACTAAGTCTTCAAAATAAATGCGAAAAACAGAAATACCACCCCTAGGTTCATCGGTACACGAGTACAAGAGCTGAGTCTAGTAGAGTCTTGCGGATCGGTGCGGAGACGCCCGTTACTTATCTTCGAGAGACTATATGACTTTAGAAAATTTCTATTCTTTCATTCATTATCGTGCGTATGTGATTTTGTTTAAGGTCAAAACTTTATTCCATTCTCTCACCAATGGTGAGGAAAACATTCTCAAATTTGACCCTAGTGAAAGAGGATGACATTGTGCAGCTTAGTACGTATGTTACGTTATTAGCAATATAACTTGGTAATGAGCTTTTGATTCCAAAGAATGCAATTTACGAGGTTGAAAATAGTAAGAATGATTTGCTTGAGGTGTGGTTTAGACAATGATGCTTGAACTTTATTTGAATTTATTGGGACTGTTTTATGACCCGTGTTTATGATAAATGATTAATTCAGTAATAAAATGATAAAATGTTGATGTCTTTAAGAGAAGTGTAACATTATGCATATTTAATTGATCAAATAAGAGGTTAGTGATTTTGGTAAGGCTATGAAGAGAAGTTGAGAAAGGGTAAAGACATAAAATGTGATCACTTCTTGAGACCTTTGAGAGGGTATGACTTGTTATAAGATTTTTATGGCAGATTTCCTTTTTATTCTTGGAGTGGAGGTATACTGAAGATAATTTAAATATTTTAAGTTGGAGGCATGATGATCATGTTGATATTCATTTGATAGAATCCACAAGGTGGATTAAATCTAGTACATCAAGATATTAGAAAAGGTTAAATTGAATATCAGTCAGCAAGGGCATTTAAATGGAGGGTTATTGGTAAATAGTGGTAAATTCATATTGCGAGGAGTCTTTCGGATATTGAATTGAGGATCAGTAATATTAATTGAAATTGAGAAGGGAGAAAGATTCTTTAGTTAAAAGATTTTGAAAGGGATACTTGTACGAAGATATGTGAGGGAATTTATAGAGACACATGCATTGAAGTTATGAATCACTATATGGATCATAGACCAATACAATGGTGATTGGAAATATTACATTAGTAAATAACTAATTGTATTGGGGTAACCAATGTTGTTCAAAATATCGTTTGGTATGCTCCTGATTGACTACAGTTTCATTTCGAGTGTGGACCTACTTCATGTTACGTAAGTACGTATCTTATTTTGGATTTGAATGTGCGTTGTGACTCTTCTAACATGTCTATACATATTCCTACACAAGTAGATGGTTCTTAGTGTTAGATCAATTACATCGATCTTATGTTGCTGACTTGGTAGTACATGACACGTGGAAAACCTTAGTTATTTTGTATATGGTAGATTTAAACATCATTTGGATATGGATTGAATTTCTCAATATCATGCAATTTATGACTATAAGTCTAAGACAGTAACCTCAAATGTGTCAGGTAATCCTAATTTAAAGTGACAAGAGACTCTCAATATCTATCTAAGAAGGGTATTTTAGTTTTTGAAGTCTCAGTGCATGGTTTAACAAAAGAGGAAAGTAGTGCCTTATCTATTTAACTTATGTTCGTCATGCTAGTACTAATACATTTCCTTTAGAGTCAGTTTCAATAGTGAACAAGTTTTTGAAGGTGTTCCATATGAGCTTGATATTGAATTTATTATTGACTTAGAGTTAGACACTCGTTCTATTTCTATTATTTCTTATTCAAATACTCTGGTGGAATTGAAAGGAAAGATAACAAGACTTGTTGAGTAAAAAAAAATTTATTCTTTATTAGGTGCTCCTATCGTACTTGAATTCTTTTTATTATTATCTTCATCGATGACATGTTGGTATACTCCCGTAGTAGAAAGGATCATGAGGATGTGAGGATAGTTCTTATCCGAAGAAAGATTAAACTCTATTCATGCTTTTTTTACAATGTGGGTTTCGGCTAGTTTGTTGGCATATTTGGAATGTGTAGTGAGCAAGAAGGGTATTATAGGGGATCCAAGAGGATGGAGGTAGTTCAAAATTGGCTCTGACCTACTTCAGTTATGACAATTGGAGTTCTTAAGCCTAGTTGGTTATTATCAAGGATGTTCTCATTCGTTGCATCCACATTGACTAAATTGACCTATAAGTAAGTGACTTTTCAGTTCTTTGATGTGTGTGAGGTGAGCTTTCTAAAGCTCAAGACTTTATTTACTACTTCTTTAATTTTACTCATGTAGGGAGAAAATTTTACCGTATATTAAGATGCTTCTTGGATTGGTATTGGTTGGGTATTAATGTAGAAAGGAAAATGATAGCTTATGCTTCGAGACAATTGAAAGTTCACGAGAAGAAGTGTCTTAGTTATAGCTTAAACTTTGCGGTGGTGGTGTTTGCATTGAAATTGTTGAGACATTATCTTTATATTGTGTATTGCGAGGTGTTTCAGTATATGTTCAATAAGAGGAAACTAGATTTAAGACAATGGATATAGTTAGAGTTTCTCAAGGACTATGGAATGACTATTATTTATCGTTTGGGCAAGGTAGATGTGATAGTAGATTACTTAGGGTGAAATACAATGAATATGTGTAGTCTATCTTTGTTACATGTGAGAGAGCGTCCCATGGCTATGAATGTCCAGTCCTTAGCCAATAACATTGTGAAACTTGATATTTTAAAATCCGATAGAGTTTTGGCTTACATGGAGGTGAGATAGTCCTTATTGGAGAAGATTCGTGTTCGATAGTTTGGTGATGGAAATTTGTGTACAACTTATGATAAGGTGTTAGAAGGAGAAGTCAATTAAGAAATTCTTGGTGGTGAGTGAGTTTCAAGGATAAAGGATTTTATTATGTTCTTCCAATATGTGAGTTGACTAGATTAATCATGAAAGAGGCCGATAGTTCAGATATGTTATTCATCCAGAGGCTATTGAGGTGTATTTTAACTTGAAGCAATATTATCGATAGTATCATATGAAGGGGTTAGATTTGTATCTCGTGTTTGAATTGTTATCAAGTAAATTATGAGCACCAAAAGCATGAAGGTATGACTTAAATGATGCTTATACTAGAGTTGAAGTGGAAACATATTGCTATAAATTTTGTGGTAGGGTTGCCACGTATCTTTTGCAAGTTTGATGTTATATGGGTTATAATGGATCGATTGATCAAGTGCACATATTTTATATCAATTTAGATTACTTGTAGTTTGGATAAGTTAGCCTAGATCTACATTCGGGAGATAGTTCAGTTGTATGAGATGTCCATTTTTTTAATTATTTCTTTGAGGTACATAATTGACATCTCATGTCTAGAGGTCTATGCAGAAGAAGTTGGGTGCTCAGGTGGATCTTAGTACAACTTTCCACCTTCAGATTGATGGTGTATTTGAATGGACTATCCAGGTCCCTTAGGACATGTTGCGGGTATGTGTGATCAATTTTGATAGTCATTATGATAAGTTTTTGTTTTTAGTGGAGTTTACATACCACGATAGCATCGAGATGATATCATTTGAGACTTTGTATAGTAGGTGATTCGATTTCCAATTGGTTGGGTTGGTCTATATGATGTTAGTCTGTGGGGTACAATATATATCGAGAGAGTCCTTGGATAAGGTCAAGTTAATTCAGGATAGGTTTCTCATGGTTCGAAGGGTTCATGATTTGGAGTTCATGGTTAGAGAGCGGTTTATTGAAGGTTTCACTCATTAAGGGTGTGATGAAATTTTGAAAAAAGGGTAAGTTGAGCCTGAGGTATATTCGTTCCCTTGATATTGTTCAACATATAGGTGATGTGGCTTACGAGTTGGCTTTGCCACATGACTTATCAGGTGTTCATCCTGTATTTTATATTTCGATGCTGAAGAAGTATCATCGGAATGGTGCTCATGCGATTTCATAGGATTCGGGGATACTTGATCAAAATTTGAATTTGAAGAGGAGCTAGTAAAAATCTTGGATAGGCAAATTTGAAAGTTGAGGTTGAAAGAAATTGCTTCAGTAAGGGTTCAATGGAAGCATCATCCAATTGAGGAGGCTACTTAGGAGTACGAATCAGATTAGTGGATCACATATCTCCATTTATTTTAAGCGTTCTGACACTTTTTTTTTACCGTTCGAGGACAAACGTTTGTTTTAATGGTAGATGATGTAATGACCCATTAGGTTGTTTTGAACACTAGTGTTATTTTGACTCTTCTCGTAAAATTTTAAATATAAATTTTAAGCTATTTGATAACTAAGATTATTTAACTAGCGGATATTTATCAAGTAATTAATTTAGTTGAAAGTAATGGGCAAAGTCCGTAATTAATTTAATATTCTCGACCACTTGGCCCATATATTGAATTAAGTTAAAGGGGTAATTGACATAACACAAATAACAAATTGTAGCAAAACGTGTACGAGGGAAAAGAAACCGCATACTTCAGGTAAGGTTTTTCTTTTCTGGCGAGTTGTGCTTTATGTAATGCATATATATGTTATTGTTACAATGGGTGGGAATAATAGGTGTATGGTTGGTGATAAGGAATGTAGGGATGGGCTCTTAATGGCTGCAATTTTTTTTGTACTTATTAGGGTTGGAGACAATACATTAGTGGAGATTAATTTCAAGGCTTAATGGTAGATAAGGGTAGATTGATGATTGGATAAATCCGAAGTAATGAATTGATGGTATTGGGAAATTAATGTACGGCTGGGTGACGACCTTATGTTATTTTTTTTACTTTTCGTTTCTTTCCAGATAGGGTAGTTGTTTTACTTGTTTTGGATTTTATTTCCATGATCTTTAGATTGGATACAAGTTTCGAAATGGTAAATCAAGTTATTAAATATAGGTATATTGTATTATATGAACGACATTAAAGTTATGTTATTTGGAGGAATTAAGACTTACCGCTAGGCTTGAGATTTTAGATTTAGATGAGTTTTTGGGTATAAGATAAGCGTATAGTAATATGGGTGTATACGGACCCGTTTACTTAAAAAATTGCATATTTGATAGATTGGAAACATTCTGAAGCTTTACAAAAGGAAAAGGCAAAATCTTGAGGATTCGTGACACGTGTCTGACATTCGAGGTATGTTAAGACTTCCTAGACTTCATTGAAGGACACTTTCCTAATTAAAGATTAAAAATAGAATAGACAATGGGTAAGGGTGAAAGATGGGGTCTCGTACCAATGGTGTGACGGGCATCGGTACGAGTACCGGTGTTATTAAAGGGAAAGTTTATTATTGTAATATGATAGATTGTAATTCGAGAATGCTGATGTACTTAGTGACTTGATTTCTTTGTATGGTTGTGTTTTCTTATTGAACCCGTATAATTCTGATAATTGAGGTGATTATATGCCATAGTTCATTTGATTTATTGAGATGTTGCATCATCCCCTTTTATTGATATCATATTATGCACATGCATTGACATGATATTGAGTATGAGTAAAGGTCTAACACGCGGAGATCGTTCGTGTTGAGATCGAGTTATAATTATAATTTGGGCACGTGGAGATCGTCCTTGCTGGGATTGTTTGATTTTATGATAGTGTGTTGAGATCGTCCGCACAGACACGTGGAGATCGTTCGTGTCGGTATATGGACCTCGCGAGTCCCCCTTGGGTCATGAACTCTCGATGTATTTTCGAGGAGTATCATATATATACGGTTGAGAGAGTACTAGGCATCTGAGGCATATCATTTCATGGTGTCACATTGCATTGCATCTCATTACATCCTTTATTCTTGTTGGTTATGTTCTTATTTGGTTGTTGGACATAGCAGCTTCTGTTTGTAAGCATCACATGAGATGATCGATGAGATGAATGAATTATTTAGCAGCACTTAGATTCTAATGTGAGTTCGATAAAAGACGATATGAATAATTATTACAGCTCTTGACCAGTGCTAAGTGCGGACCACAATTCATCCAGTAAAGGCAAAAGAAGCCACCAAACTAAAAAGGGAGTGGCCTAACTATATATTGAATTGCCAAATAAATACAAAAATGAGCTTCGTCAACTTGTAGTACTTCTTTTCATCACTAACTTCTTCTATAACCTTCCATGGGTTGCCAGGGCGGGAGATTGATGCAACGGGCTGCTCTATTTCCTTTTCTTCTTCTTTAACCTCAAAATGTTTTAAGAAATGGCGCCAACACTTGTCATGAGTACCTGAGCAACAATTGCGATCCCCTCTACCATACAACTGCTTGCTTCCTTCCTGTTCAAATTAACTTATTTTCAGATAAAAAGATGTCTCATTCTTTTACAAAAAGATAAATAAGAAAACTGAAACTGTGTCAGCTGAACCGGAAGAAGAGAAAGCTTACAAGTGCAGTTGGACAAAAACTGGTCGGTATTGATAGAGTCAATGTGTTTGGATGAGACATCCAAAGTAAGTTATCAATAATATCTCATCAAATATTCATATTGATTTTCGAGTTTGTGCATGTCTACCATTAAATGTTTGATATAATGTAGCGGCTGTGTTGGAGCTCGTCCACGTGGCTTGCTCCTAGGATGTCCATATGAACTTCTCTTCATACATATAGTACAAAGATGATTCATCTATATGTATAATATATAAAAATTGAAGAGTATAATTAACATAGTTGATTAATGTACCTGTTTACGAATGCGCAATTCCAATGTTGTATTGTGGTTGCTAAAATTCTCAAGATGACTTCTCAATGTGAGGAACCAAGCTCTATGCATGATCTCATGAATTTTAGGAACTAATACAATATTATAGCTCATCTCTGTATCACTTAGAGGAGCTAAATATGGTTGAACTGTTGTACGCTTATATTGGAAAGAAGGTAAATTAGAAGAAGAAACTATACTTTTTCTTGAACATTCGTGTATTTGTGGGATGGAAAAGATCCATTTTCTGAGCTATGAACTTGAAATTGTAATAGGCTTCTCTGTCTGACAAGGGCCAAGTAACAACGTTTCAAGATGAGGAAAGTCCGAACAAAAATTTTCAGTATCGAGACCATTAGGAAATTTTGAACAATTCAAGTGAAATTCCCGCTATCATTTTACAAGCACGAATATCCATATCAGCAGCAAAGTTACCATCCCGTGAAATGAAATGGAAAACTCGTAACCTCGGGGAAATAACTTGTATGGTTGTAAAAGAAAATGAATCAGTAACGTTCAGATAAAGCTTCAACAAACAAGCTAAGTTAGTTAATACTATAAAGCTCGCCCAACATGTGACCAAACTCAATTCTCTAATATTAGGACACTTACTAATAAACTTAGATAGTATTTGTTCAGATAAGGTGACGCATTCCAATTTCAACTCTTGCAAAGAGGGAATTGTTACTTCATCACATAACACACGCTTATCAAGTACACAGTTAGTTAAATGAAGAATAGTAAGACATTTCGACTGAAAAATATAGTGCAAAGGTGGAATGTAGAATAACTGATGATCAATTCTCAAATAGACCTCATGGAAATCGTTTCCGTCGAGCAATTTCATTATATCGTGGATATTATTAAAACTGTGACCAGTAAATTTTTGAATGTGCAATACTCTTTTTTCAGCATTGAACAACTTGTTTTTCCAAGCGTCGATAGAAGATTGTAATGAATCCCGAAACTCGTTATTGGGCAAGCATTCACTGGATATTTTTGATGGAAAAAGAATTCACTAAAGTGTAAAGCCAACAGTGATGGGGTATTATGATGCCAATTTTTGGAAACACGACGGACATGATGCAGGTCATGAAAACTAAGGTAGGAAAATATGGAATACGGAATATGATGGGGCAATTGTAAGGCTGGATCTACTAAATTTGTTGGATTATCCTCACCTGTTTGAGTAATGATGAAGAGTTCATCATCATCAGCCATGTTGTGGAAACTTGTAACATTAACACAAAACCTAACTAGGTTTATTTGAGATTAATTCTCAAGGAAAAACAATCCCCTTGGGCTTTGTTGAGCCCAATTAAATATATGGGCTTCACTCTTTTGCACACACCCTCACTAAAATAGGATAGTTTTTAATTTTTATCCTTAACATAGTGTGATTTCTAATTTTTGTCTCTAAATTTATAATAAAAATATTATTATCCAGACTCAAAAGACATTTTTTTTTAAGTCTAATACATCTGAATTTGCTTATGTTTATTATGCTTATACGAAAAAAAAAAAATACGTATTATTTACCGCGATCTTTATGGTATGTTGGTGATTATCCCACGTGCTACACACTAAAACCGTACGGAAATTTTATACATTATTTTTATTTTTAATGTCTCTTTCGTTGTATGAACGGTGTGTCCCTTGGTTCTCCTCTTTCTTGTTTCGTCATCATCTTTGTTCACAAAAAATCTCTCTCCTCCATTTTCGCCTTTCACAGGCGCCACCCACACACACAGGTAACTCTCTCTTTTCTCTTTCTAATCCTATTATTTTTCCATAATTACACTCTTTTTTTGTCAGCTCTTCTTTTATCATCATCATGTTTATATTTAGTAATATCAGACATATATATAAAAAAATTATACTATGTTCATAGGTATTATCATAGAGATCTCAAGTGTTTGATATACTATATTCTTCTTTGTTGCTTCAGCTTTTTAGATCTGTTGTGCAAAAACGAAAAAGGGAAAAATGAATAGGTGTGGTTATCAGCAAAAGGCCTTGATGGGTTGTGTTGGTGTTGGAGAAATTAGACGGGGAGATATTTCTGTTTCTGATGGTCTTGTTTGCCCCAAACCTCGCCGGAATGGGCTTTTCAATGAACCCATTAGACCTTCTCGATTCCTCCAAATCAAGTAGGTTCATATAACTTTTTTTTTGTTGTTGTTGTTTTAATTTCTCCGTTTTCCCCTCTTTTGTTGATTGGTTTTGGTGTTTCTCTTGCAGTAATCAGCAACCGGAGGGTTGCGATTTGAAAGCCGGAACTGAACTTCTGGATATCATCCTCACCAAGGTAAAATTTATGCGTTTTCTATTCATTTGCAAATGATGTAGTTTGTGATGTGAACTGATTGAAATTCATATTGATGATTTTTGATTGTTTTGGTAAACAGGGGAATTTTGATATGGAAACACCCAATTTTGATATGGCTTCATCTCCACCGTTTTTTTTCGGGTCTCCACCCAGTAGAGTTTCGAATCCCCTGATTCAGGATTCACAGTTCAGCAACAACAATTTTGTTCCTATACCAGCAATTCCGGAAGCAGCAGCTGCTCCTTCTCCACCACAACCCTCTGCTTCTGCTCGTAAGAGCGGAGGAGGCTGTGCTCCGGTGAAATTTGGGATCAAGCCAGCTACAGTGAGGATTGAAGGCTTCAATTGCCGCAGTAGCATCTCTGCTTTCGCTTAGGTAAAACCAGAAACCAACCAAAAACAATAAAAATGTGAGATTTTTGGGATGAGGTGAGTTACCATAACGAATTCGTTTTAGTCTTGTATATATAGAGTGAAAAAAAGAGAGTCGTCATTCAACTCCTGTTTGTGAATATGTTTATTAGGTGATGAATGAGTGTTCATTTGATATCGGAAAATAAATACTTTTAGTATAACCCAAAGAAGAGCGATAAATCAAAAGATTGTTCTCTTTCGTTTGGGATTAATTAGGGTTCTTATTTAGCATTAGGCTAAAGTTTGTATTGAGTATCTACTGTAGTGTGAGAGAGTCTAAAAGAAAGACTTCTTCTTTTGTGACGGTAAAGTTTGTCACTCTTATCCTTCATTGTAATTGTAATCCGAAGGAGAAATGAAGATGGTCTAATTCTTTATAGCAATGCTAATTTCTTTGTCAATCTTTGATCATCAATGATGTAATTTTATAATATTAATGTTTAGTCATATGAAAAATCCATTTAATAGCGTTATTATCGCCACTAACTATGTGATTCAGCTTGAGGATTTTGTACTTATCTAATTAGATTTGTTTGGTATAAAGAATTGTTGAAGATGGCAAGTTGGTTGAGGAAAAATATTGAATTTTCATGTAAAAGATGGACCCTCACCTAAGATTAAGGGAGAATAGGTGGTGTGGGGTATTTGTGTTTTGCAGATTGTTGTATTTTAGGGATGGAAGAGTCATATTTTATTGATTGCTGACTAGTTTTGTGTAGAGGCTAGGCTGGCTTTTGGTCATGTGTTGGGTACCACTTTGCTAAGACAAACACACACAATAAAAGAATGGCATATTGGTGGCCCATGCACTTTCCAAGAAGTGTCTTTTTCCAACTATCGTGCAGATAACAAACTGTGAAGAATGCCGTGTGCCGACCATGAGTCGCCACTGTTCACTAATGATAATATCCTTGCCATGTGTTTGCTTTTTTGGATTATGGCTTCAACCCGGGCCATCCCTGACTCATCATCAAGGCCTCGTAGTAGGCAGGATGTTGGTGTTATCCAAAAATTCCCCTTTCATCTCTTGCCACATGCAACATGTTTGTACCAGTCGAGTCCATGATATTGATTCTGATACTATGTGTTAGAATTACACATCATAACAACATACCCAGCGTGATCTTATAAGTAAGTTGTTTGCAGAACTTACCCGCACCAAGGTCTTATATTTCAACATACCCAGTGTGAACTTATAAGTGAGGTGTTTCACAAGTATGTTTTGCTGGATTTGACGGGTTTCATGTTGTTTTTACCTTTTACTTTTCTTGTCTTTCTTAATGACACCTACATAACCAACCACCAAATTTACCCTCCCCCACTCCTTTTTTTTACTTCTAATTATTCTCCACTTTTTTTAAAAAGATATTACTCAAAATGGTGGCAAGCATCAAAGCCTTTTGTGCTGTCAAATATGGCGGACAGCATCTACAATTATTTGGTTCAATAATTCGTCTTCTATTTGCTATATTTTGAAACTGGCTAAGCATCGACACTTTTTCGTTTCTTTTCTTCCTTTTGAGCGAACATTTTCATTTTCCAGAGGAGAGTGGTAATGGTTTATAAGTCGAACGGATACTTCCACCTATTAGACTAGTCTTTTGGATCAACTTTAGTGTTCAATCTATATATAACATAAATGTTGCACTTGGCTACTTTACTAGGGGAAACTGTTGAACCAACAAAATTTGATGTAGAAAAGGTGAAGCATTTATACCAATACAGGATGTGATCATTGAATTATTGGCTGGCTACAAATAGAAAAAGAATCATGCATACACTTGCAAGACAGCTATAAAGAATTGTTTATAAAATCCCAGAACAGTACTAATTTTGCTTTTACCTAGACATTTTGCGGACTAAATTCTTTGGGCATATGGAGTGGGACTAGCACTTCATTTTCCACGAAATAGCGTCCATTATGATTCTATTTTTCAAAAAATTCGAATTCTACTTGTGGAATTCCGGTGTAAGAATTATTATTAATAATTATTAATTATTTCTTACTTATGGCCTAAGTTTACTTGTAACCCAAGTAATATCATAAATAATATTTAATAAGGAATAGATCTCAAATGCATTTAGTTCTTAATGGACGTATCAGATTAAGTCATAACCTCTATAAATTGGTCCTCCCTCCACCCATTAGGATTACCACATATTCTCTACAATAATTCCATCGCTGACGGTTGTGGTAACATAAAGTTAGGGCAAGGAGGTAGAAACCAATTTACAACTAACGCTTCCGCTTCTCTCTGTGATGATGTCTTCCTCATCAGGTATGTGCCCCTAACAATCTCTATGTAAGATTATCGTGTTCAAGATCCTGATATTATATATTAAAGTATTTAATCTTACATGTGGCATCATAGCCTGGATTGTTTGAACAGATACTCTTCGTATATCTTGCATCCTTATAGATAATATTTACATGATATGTATATGTGAAATTATATTTATGGTTCATAATTTGTGATTCATAAATCGTACGATATGTGAAATCGTTCATAATCACTTTTTATTTTATTTTTTAATTTGAATGTTTCATAGAAACTTTCATCGTTAATTGGTTAATTTAATGGAGTAAAAGAATTAAAAAAAAAAGAAGGGTTATGTGCAGCTATAAGCAATTCCTAAATATACTTTAAACCAAAAAGGATTGTTTGATGGACATGCGTTATCATCTGATGTCAAAACTCCTAAATATATTATTCAAATTGGAGTTTATGGTTGATTTCGGTACTTTTCTGAGAATTGTTTAAATATAATGATCTGCTCGCTATCAATGACCTTAATCCTTTTGGTTTTGCACAAGTTATTGATTTTATTATTAAAATAATATATATATATATATATATATATATATATATATATATATATATATATATATATTTTTGGGTTTATGTGGTAATGAACCAATTGTGCAATAAATTAACGTAGTCATTAGACTAAGCAATAAATAATATGTGTGTACTTTGTGTAAAATAGTTTGTTAGTCACCAAAGTGGCCAAACTAGAGAAATTAGCGTCTACACATATAATATTTATGATCACTTGATGAATGTATTATGTTTCTATAGTTTGTTAGTCACCAAAGTGGCCAAACTAAAATGTTTAAAATTATTCACATGCACAAAATTTTATGAGATTATGTATGCATTTGTATTCATATAGCTTGTTAGTCACCAAAGTGGCCAAACTAGTATGGTTAAGAAAAATATGCACTTATAAAACTGTCATTTAACTATGAAGGTTAATTAAATGTCTATATATTGAAAAATAAATAGATAAATTGACTTTCACTATTGCTAGAACTTAAGAATTTACCCAAAGATGGATCAATCATTCTACGAATAGTGAAAATTATGAGGTAAATTAATTTTTTTAGTCAAACTTATATTGTATATCCAAAGATGTCGTATATGTTTGATTAAAAAATATTCAATTACCTATTAAAGATAAAATTGACATTTAAATTATGATAATGTGTCGTAGTATCTACCCAAAGGAGAATTACGATATATTTTTATCGCTTTACTGAATTCACATTATTTTTTAATTTGTGAGTATGTATATCTATATTGCAGTTATTCCTCTTCATTCGCATGCTTCGTCTGTTACTGTGTTCAATGGATTGAACTTTTCTGAATGGCATGAATAATTACAATTCCACTTAGGTGTAATGGATCTTGACTTGGCTCTGCTAAATAGCAAACCTACTGCCATTACTAATAAGAGTAGTGAGGATGAGAAGTCTTTTCATAAATCATGGGAACGCTCTAACAGATTAAGCCTTATGTTCATCCGAATGACTGTTGCTAACAACATTAAAAGTACTATTCCACAAACAGAAAGTGCTAGGGAATACCTGAAGTTTGTGGAACGTTTTCATTCTGCTGATAAGTCTCTCGCTGGTACAATGATGGCTGAACTCACGACCATGAAGTTTGATGGGTCGCGTAGTATGCAAAATCATATCATCGAGATGACTAATATTGCAACAAGACTTAGGACCTTAGGGATGAAAGTGGATGACACCTTCTTGGTTCAGTTCATTCTGAACTCATTGCCTCTTGAGTATGGACCATTCCAAATTAACTATAATACTATTAAGGATAAGTGGGATGTTAGTGAATTGTCCAGTATGCTTACTCAAAAAGAGTCAAGACTTAAGAAACAAGGAGGTCATTCCATTAACCTCATAGGTCAAGGAGCTGGTAAAGGACTTAAAGTGAAGGCCAACAAGTTTAAGAAAAAGAAAGCACATGCTAAAGTTCCACAGGATGCTCATAAGGAACTCAAGGTTGATGTGTGTCGTTTCTGTAGAAAGGAAGGACACTATCAGAAAGATTGCCTAAAACGTAAAGCTTGGTTTGAAAAGAAAGGCACATTTAGTGCTTTTGTATGTTTCGAATCAAATTTAGTAGAAGTTCCTAATAATACTTGGTGGCTTGATTCTGGTGCAACTACTCATGTATCCACTATGTTGCAGGGATTCACTACGATCCAAACTACAAATCCAAAAAAGGATTTCGTGTTTATGGGAAATCGCATGAAGGCTCAAATTGAAGGCATAGGGACTTATAGATTGATCTTGAAGACTGGACATCACCTTGATCTATTACAGACTCTTTATGTTCCTTCAGTTTCTAGGAATTTGATTTCTCTTTCAAGACTTGATGTTTCTGGATTTGATTTTAAGTTTAGACATGGATGTTTCAATTTATATAAAAATACTACTTTTTATGGTTCTGGTGTTCATATTGATGGTTTATATAGATTGAAACTCGATAATAATTTTTCTGAATCCCTGCTTACTATTCATCAAAATATTGGAATTAAACGTATTTCACTAAATGAAAGTTCTGCTTATTTGTGGCATAAACGTTTGGGTCATGTATCCATCTTTTGGTGGAGAAAAATATTTTATCACCTTTATCGATGATTTTTCACGTTATAGATTTATCTACTTGTTGAAAGAAAAATCTCAAGCAGCGGACGCTCTCAAAGTGTACGTTAATGAGGTTGAAAGACAATTAGATAGAAAAGTGAAAATCATTAGGTCAGATAGAGGTGGTGAATATTATGAAAAGTATAACGAATCAGGACAATGTCCAGGTCCATTTGCAAAATTTCTTGAAGAACATGGCATATGTGCACAGTATACTATGCTAGGAACACCTCAACAAAAATGGTGTTGCAGAAAGGCGTGATCAAATACTTATGGATATGGTTAGGAGTATGATGAGTAATTTCTCATTACCCAAATCATTGTGGATGTATGCTCTTAAAACCGCTGTATATTTATTAAACAGGATTCCTAATAAGGCAGTTCCAAAGACCCCTTCTGAACTGTGGACGGGGAGGAAGCCTAGTTTAAGACACTTGCATGTTTGGGGTTGTCAAGCAGAAGTTAGAGTTTATAATCCACATAAAAATAAATTAGATTCTCGAACAGTAACTGGTTACTTTATTGGTTATCTAGAGAAATCTAAAGGGTAGAGGTTTTACTGTCCAAATCATAGTTCGAGAATTGTTGAAACCGGTAATGCAAAATTCATTGAGAATGGTGAAGTTAGTGGGAGTGTTGAACGACAAAGTCTGGAAATTAATGAGGTTAGGGTAAATATTTCATTGCCCATAAATGTGCATACTTCTACACCAATAACAAATGTTGTTCCTCTTGTTGATGAACACTTTAACAATGTTGAATAATATTTGGGTGAAACACTACAAGAAGGAACTAACTCACAAATATCTGACGGAAATGAACCACAAACAGTGCCATTAAGAAAATCTCAAAGAGAAAGAAAATCGGCCATTTCCGATGATTATGTGATTTATTTGCAAGAGTCAGATTTTGACATTGGAATTAGTAAAGATTCGGTTTCATTTTCACAGGCCATAAAAAGCACCGAGTCTGATAAATGGATTAATGCCATGAATGAAGAGTTAAAATCCATGGAACACAACAAAGTCTGGGATCTTGTTCAATTACCAGAAAGTTCTAAAAGAATCGGTGTAGATGGATCTTCAAGACCAAACACGATTCTAATGGTAATGTTGAACGATATAATGCCAGACTTGTTGTCAAGGGATACACTCAAAAAATGAGGCATTGATTATAAAGAGACCTTTTCACCGGTCTCAAAGAAAGACTCATTAAGAATTGTTTTGGCTTTGGTAGCTCATTATGATTTAGAGTTACATCAAATGGATGTGAAAACAACCTTTCTTAATGGAGACCTCGAGGAGGATGTTTATATGGACCAACCAGAGCGTTTCAAAATTAAAGGAAAAGATCAGATGGTGTGTAAACTAAAGAAGTCAATATATGGACTCAAACAAGCCTCACGACAATGGTATATAAAGTTTAATGATACCATAACATCTTTTGGATTTAAGAAAATTACCGTTGATCGGTGCATATACCAAAAGATTAGTGGGAGTAAGTTTATATTTTTAGTCCTGTATGTTGATGACATTTTACTTGCTGCTAATGATTTAGGCATATTGCGTGAGACGAAAGATTTTCTCTCTATGAACTTTGAAATGAAAGATATGGGTGAGGCATCCTATGTGATAGGGAAAGAAATATTTCGTGATAGATCACAAGGATTATTGGGACTGTCTCAAAAAAGTTATATCGAAAAAGTTCTAGAGAGATTTAACATGAACAATTGTTCAGCAGGAATAGTTCCTATTCAAAAAGGGGACAAATTTAATCTCATGTAATGTCCAAAGAATGATGTAGAACGAAAAGAAATGGAAACAATTCCTTACTCTTCTATTGTTGGAAGTTTGATGTATGTTCAAACTTGCACAAGATCGGATATTAGTTTTGCTGTCGGAATGCTAGGAAGATATCAAAGTAACCACGAATTGATTCTTTGGAAAGGCAAAGAAAGTCTTAAGGTACTTGAAAGGAACGAAGGATTACATGCTCATGTATAGGAGATCCAATCACTTAGAAGTTACTGGATACTCGAATTCAGATTTTGCTGGATGCGTTGACATTAGAAAGTCCACATTTGGTTACTTGTTCCTATTAGTTGAAGAAGCAATATCGTGGAAGAGTGCTAAGCAATCTGTCATTGCTACATCCACAATGGAAGCAGAATTTGTGGCGTGTTATGAAGCCACAATTCATGCATTATAGCTGCGAAACTTCATTTCAGGACTTGGGGTTGTCGACACAATTACCAAGCTGCTGAAAATTTATTGTGATAATACTGCAGTAGTATTCTTCTCCAAGAACGATAAGTACTCCAAAGGTGCCAAACATATGGAATTAAAGTACTTTACCGTCAAGGAAGAAGTTTAGAAACAAAGAGTGTTACTTGAGAATATTAGAACTGATCTCATGATTGCAGATCCGTTAACAAAAGGCATACAACCAAGGACATTTAAAGAATGTGTTCAAAAAATGGGTCTTGGTTGTACTTATGATTGATGCATTTATGATGTTTTTACACTCTGAACTCAAATTATGTGTTTCTGATATACATTAATGAATTTCTTGTTTCTCATAATGGTGTACACATTATTGTTTTGAGTTATTACAAGATAAGTCTCTATGAGACATTATTGTGGACCATAATGTTATATGTTTTATAGCTTATGAACCTAGTATGATGAGTTGCTAATGTAGTAGTATATGGTAGGAAGTATGTAGTTTAAAGTTTATGTACAACCGCCATAACTCGCATTAGTAGTTTGTTATATTGTGGTATGTATGATGAACATTATAGAAGAGATTTATTATACGCGCAACTAATGTTTATGAAATATTAATGTTATATGGTCATTGGGCCAAGTGGGAGAATGTAAGAATTATTATTAATAATTATTAATTATTTCTTACTTATGGCCCAAGTTTACTTGTAACCCAAGTAATATCATAAATAATATTTAATAAGGAATAGATCTCGTCCGTACATTGGTAGTTGATGGACGTACCAGATTAAGTCATAACCTCTATAAATTGGTCCTCCCTCCACCCATTAGAGTTACCACATATTCTCTACAATAATTTCATCGCTGACGGTTGTGGTAACATAAAGTTAGGGCATGAAGGTAGAAACTAATTTACGACTAACGCTTCCGTTTCTCTCTGTGATGATGTCTTCCTCATCGGGTATGTGCCCCTAACGATCTCTATGTAAGATTATCGTGTTCAAGATCCTGATATTATGTATTAAAGTATTTAATCTTACATCTGGGACATTCATTACGGATATTTTCTATCCCTCACGAGGAAGCTTTGATCTTTTTTCCTTCATTGGTGACTCGAAGTCACAATCTTAGAGTTGAAAGTGAGAGTATTTATCATTTGAGTAACTCCTTCATGTCACTTTTGAAATCTAAAACTCAATACGACTCTTGCATATTTTTCTATTTGGCCTTTTATATGTAAATCTAGTAAGTTACAAGTCATCTAGCCTAAAATCGTCTAGTATTAGTCTAAATTTGCTTTTACTGTTTTACCCAACACTTGTTTGGGCTGCCAATTCAATTGGGCTTACACACTTTTTGACAGGAGAGCTGAGGGCTGATTCATTGGGCTTCGAATACAAAAACAAATCTGTAATCTAATCATACAATAAGGAGGAAATGACATATATAGACAAAACTGGGATGATTTTTCAAACAATTTCAGTTATTCGGTTTGATTTTAGATTTGTTAAATAAATAAATTCAGTTATCCGTAAAATTTAAAATGTTAGTATGTGCGTTTTTTACTACTAAATGAGTAAATACATTAGTTAAATATCTTCTATTTTACGACTTATTTAATTTTTCATATTTGTTAGGACCAATGTGAAATATTTGACTTGTATTTATTTTCTTCCACACTTTGTGGTTCGTTTGATTGCGTTTTAAAAAAATTCAACTAGTAATAAAGTAGTTTAAATTTCACAAGACCTTTCTTTACAACATTTAGCACGAGTCAATTCAGTCGTAGTTATTTTTTTTTCATATATTTATTCAACAAGTTGTTCAATATACATTGTATTAACACTTCTAAAAAATGTCACATATTAGTTATTATTAATTTATGCTTGTGGAGGAAGAAAAAATAATTAAGGAAACTTGTCAGAATTTTTTTATTTCCGGTAGATTTTAATGTAGACCAAAAACAGTTCTTATGACAAAAAATGAGGGTCAAGTTATACATTGTATTAAAGACCCTCACTTTTCAAGGCATTGAAATGGTATAAGCAACCTTTGGATATCATTAATAGTCTATGAATATTTTTGTGGGTCAATTTGCATCATTATTCAACACAAGACAATTTCTTTCACCAAAATATAAAGAACACATGTGAATTAATACAATAATACTACTTCCTCCATTCCATATTAATTAAATTTTTGAGGTGTTTCACATTCTTTAAGAAAAGTAGATTAAGACATAAATTGAATATAATTTTCCATTTTTACCCTTATTTATTATTGTCAAATTTATTGAAGTCATCACATTGAAAATCCAAATGAAGGGTAAAATTGGAAGAATAAATTTAAAAATAATCTTAAAAATTAAACAATTAAGTTAATTTGAAAAATAAAAATACCTCAAAAATTTAATTAATATGAAATGGAAGGAGTAGTGGATTAATACATTTTAGTGGATCCAGCTCACCTCCAGAACTCATCTCTCCATTTCGTCCAGTGCTGATTTGAATTCCTTACACGTGTCCTTACAATTATTTAGTGGACCAGATTCATTTGGTTAATCAAGCAACTTTAATTATGGTTAATAGTTTTTCTCTCTCCGACTTAGAAAATTTCCCTAAAATGAATGGGAGGGAAATAAATAAAAGGGTGGATTGGTTTAAAGGATACTCCCTCCATTTTATATTAATTTAATTTTTGAGATGTTTCGCACCTTTTAAAAAAAAGTAGATTAAGACATTAATTGAACATAATTTTTTATTTTTATTAATTATTATCAAATTTATAATTAAAATAATTAAATATTAATTAATCATTAATTTCAATATTAACTAATGAAGTAAAATTGAAAAAATATTCTCTCAGTAAGAAAATGGTGGTGGGGTCATTTCCAGGAAAATAGGATAAGGAAGTACGAGGAAAACCAGAATAGCAGTTCTAAGGGCGCCCATAGTCCCCCGCGTACGGTATTCCACTAAACCGGGAATGCTTTTTTTTTTTCCTGGGTCCCATCTTTCTTTTTGACTTTACCTTACCCACGCGCCTCTTCTTCTTTTCTCTCCATATTCTCCAACCTTTCTTTATTTAGATTTTATATGTAATATTTTACCAATGTCAATTAAAACTTACTTATTTGTTTAATATAGACAATAATGAATGTCCCCGTCGTTTATATAGACGATCTCGAATGCCTTTACCGTTTATATTATTTGACCCTCTTCTAAGTGTAGTTATTTTAGTTTACTTGTCCAATTTATGAAACTAAAATAATTTTTTAATATTTTTTTATTTATATCCCCAGTATTTATAAATAACTGCGTAACATAATAATACTCAAATTTAAAATTTCAAAGTTCAAAGTATATAATTCATAATAATTAATTATTTTTCCATGTTTCTAATAAATTGTTAATTGTAATTACCAAAGTAATAGATTATGAAACAAGTAGTAAAACGAAAGAAGTGAATCTTATTGAATTGTTTTCAATGAAATTATCAAGTAATATAATGTGATCGAGAAAGAATGAACTTGAATGCTAGTGTTACAATAGTGAGTGTAGTATAGCAAGTGTGATAAAAACAAATCAAATGTCTTACAACAGAAGAAAAAATACATTTATAATCTAACTTTAAATAATATCCTGCACATTTTGAGGCATTCATACCTGATTGAGAAACACTCGAAGTGTATTTCGAATAATACCCATGAAACTTATTCATGGGTATCAATCATTAGAACATCCTCGATCACATTATTTTCGAGCTATATTGACTTGCATTCCGATTTCAGGTCTTGAATTGAGAGGTACAAATGATCAAACACAATCAAGTGTTTTATGAGTTGTCATTTCGGATAAACTGTTATAATTAGATTGTCATGCGTCCCTTTTGAATATATCTAAATATCAAATCCGTATTTTGACTTATACCATCATTGTAATTAATTGAAGATAGTCTAGTACTTCACCTATCTATCAAATTGGATTTTGTTTCAAATTCATATGAACTTTCAATCTTAAAACCATGTTGCTCGAAACATTATTCACAATTCAATCAAAATGTTACTACAAATTATGTAATTTTAATGAGTTTATAACAAATGTGTAAGTTGACACCCAATACTAACATTAAAAATGATAATGATGATGAAGCTAGAGGAAGGAATGAAGAAGCAAAAGATGTGGACACTGCTCCAGGGACACCATCATATATCGGAACCACATTCTGGAATGACAAGAATACAATGGAAATGACTCTCGACAAGTTACAGAAGAATGACATATATGGTCATCCTGAAGAGCTTCCTGATTACCATGAGGTGATTGATAATCCCATGGACTTTACCACCGTCAGGAACAAATTGCGAACAGGATCATATGCCACTTTGGAGCAATTAGAGTGCGATATCTTCCTCATATGTTCAAAAGCAATGCAGTATAATTCATCAGATACGGTCTACCATAAACAGGTTGTTGATGGAATTAAAGGCTTAATTGGTGCAGCTCCACCAGCTCAGGGAGCACAAGATATGCTGAGCAAAGAAGGCCTGAAGTGCGAAATGTTTGGGACACCAACTTTTTTTGATAGTGTATGCAAATAGCGCAGTTTGAGATGACATCTTACAAACTATGTATGTTAAGGAAATTAATCCTTGTAATTATGCTGTAACTACTCTAGCCAATGCTTGCAACGGGTCTTCTGTACGCTAATTAGTACTATCTTATTATTATTATTAATATATAATCATCCTTTTGACCAAAAAAAAAAAACATTAAAAAGAAAACTAGGTAGGGAAGCCTTCGAAATAACTAGTTATTATATAGACAAATGACCATAACATAAGTGAAGATATCGATTAAAATTGGTTTGAGTATTTGTGACATAAATATTGTGTAAGAAGAAACAAAAAATAAAAGTTCAATTCTCATTCCCTTGTCTGCTTGCACGCAAAATATATGATAGGAAATGTAAAAAATAATACAATTATCGTTACCTTAGCCTCACAAATTTACTACCTTTTTTATATATTTCAAATTCTATATATATTCAAACTATATTATATAAATTGAAATCGTAATAGAGTGCGTGAATGGATATGCAGTAGAAGAAGTATGTGGCGAGCCGCCATGAGTTGTGGGCCCATGTCGACAGGCTTTACACGTGTAAGTATGCTACAATCCCTGGTTTTGGACCTATTTGCATGTCATTCTCCGCCTGATTAGGCCTTCTCATTTTTCCATGAATTTTGTTTGCCGTGGAACTTTCAAATGACCTAACTAACCCTCAATATTCGTTTTGTAATACATTGGACTAAGAGTGCTGAAATTGTATAATAAAATTTGGTGATGGAACAACAATTAAAATATGATAATTAATTATTGTTATTTTGAAATTATTTTCTACAATGTTAATAAAATGAAGCAGAAGAAGTATAGAATAATAAGTAAAAAAAATCTGCTGTTAGGCTACAAAATAAAGATGTCAATATTATTAGTTAAAGTTAGGAATGAAATAGCGAGACCAAACGAGCAAAAAGCCACGAAGGTTGACGATAAGAGCGTAAGAGAAGACTCTGTGCCTTGATTATGTACTTTTTAATTATAGACAGAGTCGGAGTCATGATTAAGAATTTGGAGGTTTCAAATTTTTAGGACATAAGAGAAATATTTTCAAATCATTGAACCGTCAAATCAATATTGTTAGAGAGTTTACAAATTAATCTACATATATATGTATTTATTGGTCTAATACAAATATAGAATCTACAAAATAAACTATTGAATTCATCCGAAGCCCCCGTCTGATTATACACAAGATGTAAGAAGATCCCTTTCTTAAAGAGGAGGTATATTAGATGTTTGGATAAATGGGCAACACCATTTCAAGGTAAGAAAAATACAACCCTATTTATGGATCATTCATAAACAAAATAACATATAAGCATCCAAAACTCACAAAATGAAAAGAATAGAGAGTGCTTTGAGTACATGTAATTATGGATATTTATTGATTACTTTCATAATTTATAAATAGTTTAGTGAGCCAATTGTCAAGAAATAGCTTATAAATAGCTTTGTAAGCAGATTTGAAATTTCTACTAACAACTTACAACCAGTTTTGTAAGCAGATTTTTAAGCAACTCACATGTAGTTTTTGCAAGTTACTCGCCGTCCATATTGATATGTAAAAAATGTAATTTATAGTTTTTGAATATTTAATTTTTTTTGTTTAAAAAATCGAAATAATGTAATCTAATTAACTTTAAAAATTAATCAAATTAACTTTCGAAAAAAACAAATAATCATTAAAAATCAACGGAGGGAGTATTTTTAACAAGCAACTCACAAGTAGCTTTACAAGCTATTTAGATCCTTCTATACATAAAAATTCGAATAAAAATTAAATAATATAGAAGTGACGATTTTTTTTAACTTAACATTCTAATAAAATATGAGTAATATATTTGAAAATAATTGATTTATAATAACACAAGCAATTAAGTTTGATCCACATGTATGTAAGCAGGGGTAAAAAGGAGATTGCAAAAGTAGGTGAATAAGCTTTTTTTCCCAAATACTTGAAACAGCTAAATGATTTGAAATATTCCCAGGATACCACTGTTCTAAAACCACTTGCGGGCGCCCCTTATAACTTCCAATCCCCTCACATGGAAAATCAATTCCCTTTCTCGTTCAACATATATATGAACTCTTTCCCCTTCACAACTCCAAAAATCCATAAACAACTCTCTCATTTCTCCGATAAAATTGATCTTTCTTCTCTATTAAGCTATGCGTTTAAGCTGTAATGGTTGCCGGGTTCTCCGGAAAGGTTGCAATGAAAAATGCTCCATTAAACCTTGTCTTCAATGGATACAATCTCCAGAAGCTCAATCGAACGCCACTCTTTTCCTCGCTAAGTTTTATGGCCGTGCTGGGCTTCTCAATCTCATCAATTCTGGACCTGACCATTTGCGTCCTGGTTAGTTAATTTTGCACATAATTTTGTAAGTAGCAAAAATGTACTAATTAGATGTGTTAATGATTAATTTTGATGTTGTTGATTGCAGCTATTTTCAGATCGTTGTTGTATGAAGCTTGTGGGCGTATTGTAAATCCAATTTACGGTTCTACTGGTTTGTTAACTTCCGGCAACTGGCCTCTCTGTCAAGCTGCTGTTGAAGCCGTTTTAAACGGTGCGCCGATTGTTAAACTTTCAGCCGACTCGGCTGCAGATGCAACGAGCCCTTCGCTTAAAGCATGTGATATTCGCCACGTGTCTAGAGAAAATATCTCGGATCCCGATCTGCACAAGGTTAAGTCGCGAACCCGGTTTAAACGGGTATCGGCTAAGCCGGAGCCGAGGAAACAGTCCCCGGATGTTGACGATGCGGCTAGGGTGATGTGGAGTTGGTGTCATAAAGAGGAGGAGGAAGCTGTCGGGTCGCCGAGCCTTAATTCGGGTCTGAGCCAACAGCGGACGGAAGAGCCGAGCCGGGAAGGAGAAAGCGGTGATGTCGATAGCGGCTCGGTGGAGACTGTAGAAGCCTTACCAGTTAAGCTGGATGAGAGCGATGTTGGCTTGGAACTAACGCTGGGGTTGCTACCGTTGATGAGAAGCTGATGAAGAAATGAACGGCCTGGATGAGGCCACGTGTATAATAGAACTGTTGGAGCTTATTTTGACGGGTTTAAATTTATGATAATCCTTTGAGAGCCCCCAGTTTTTGGAAGGTGGTTTTTTTTTTATTTATATTATTAGAGTTTATCCCTAAGTAGATTTGTATTTCTTTTAGTAATTCTTTTTGCAGTAAAAGAAGTCATGTGGATTGTGAATGTTAGATATAGAGATATGATTATACAAATCTAAGTTACATTTGCCCTTCGTTATCTCGAAACTATTTATTTTTCGTGGGTGGGGTACAAGTTATTTTGAGATAGATTTTTCTGCTATAGGTTATTTTATCATATATATGAATTAAGTTATCTCAACACTAATATATAAATAATGGAACAAATAATTTCAGAATTATTTAATACCTCCAATCAAATATGGGATAAAATGATTTATTCTTGAAATTATTATATCTTATTATTCTTCTTTATGTCTCACATCAAACAACTCCTAAAGAGTATAAATTTGAATCTGCTTATTGTAAGGCTATTTTTATTGGAGAATGGATGAACTTGTATTCAAATAATAATTTTTTTTGAATAAACTTTAGTATCAGTTGTGATGTGAAGCTAGGTTCTATTTAGTTGAAATTATGCTCCATTGAGAAGTTAACTTATGGTCAAATTCATAATATGTCTGCCTATTTCTTAATATTTTAAGAAAAACTAGAATATGTTTGGTGTGTTACGAATAGCTACCTTTCATTTACTTGGTAGTTGGTTTATAAGATGATAAATTATATCCCTTACAATAAAAAAATTCTGATCAATTCATTTATTTATTTCATCGAAGTTTCTGGTTTATTCACCTTTTATAACGTACAAAAGAAACAATATTTTTTGTCATGTTATCATCACAAATATTTTGACATTATCTATGTTTGCTTATTTTGAGTTGGTAAAGGTAATTGGTTCTCTCTTCTTTAATGAAAACCCGCTTTTGGATTAGTTGGTTAATAGTTTTTTACCAATGCAAATTGTAATAGTATTACATCATGATTGTACTAGGCAATCGACTAATCAAGACTATTTTAAGTGGACATTTAACCATAAAAAGTGAAAAATTATTGTGGCCAAACAAGCCTATATTGACTGATTTCTCATTAGGTCTAATTAAAATTTTGTATATTGCCATCGGATTCAGCATAATTTGTCCAAGTCAAATGTGTAGGCTTAACGATACAAATAATTCATCCAAAAGGAGTACATTGTTGTTAGGAGATAATACACGTATAATAATATAAGAAATCAAGTTCTATTATAGGTCCATCCAAGCTAGCTAGGTACAAGTGGATAATTATATGAGCATAATTACTCATTGAGCTCTCAACTTGTATGTTACTGAGTTGAGCTTTTATACATGCATTTGTATGTGTGAATCCATCCAAAATATGAAGCTGACTAGGCCCAAAATCATCTTAATTACATATACAACAAACCCAAAAACAAATGGGTTGAGTCCCAACTAAATATTGCCTTTTATGTCTACACAACATGTAGTATACAAAAGAATAAGTCCAAACAAATTAATGTCTTAGCATGTATATACTCTATATACATTGTATTTCTCATCTTAATTTAGTTCCTCGACGCCTTGTTGATGTCTCTCTTTCAACCTCTGCCACCACAATGATTAGAGATTTTTTTTTCATGTTTAATTAACAAGAGTATCACTGATACATATATGAATAATATATACTGCTTTTTTTTTTTTTTTTTATATATATATACTGCAATTAAAACAACGGTATATAAGTAAAGAAAGAGATTACCTTTATCGAAAAAATTGAGAGCCATGGAGAAGTCGATTGAAAAGTTGCCTAACTACTAGAGCATAAAATTCTTACTTAATATATTATCAAAATGTTAGTACTGCTAAACTAGCTAGAACAAGCTAAGGTTAAAATTATCATATTTTATTTAGTTAATTTAACTATGAACGAATTGTATGATATGTGAAATTTAGTAGGAGCTCCCTTCAGTCCAATAAGTGAGACAAGTTAGCGGAAGTAGTTGCTCCCTTGGCATGCAACTGGTTATTCTTAACACTCTCTATATATATGTTTGTTAAGGTTAACCAATATGCATGACTAGGCAGCTCTTGCCCCTCCTTGTCCCTCGGTCTTGGCCTGAAAGGAGCTCCTACTTAAATCTACACATTCTTGACTTACTAGTTGAGAATGTGCACTCCGGAGAACGGATGAGAAACAGAAGAAAAAAACTTACTAGTGGAACAACATTTCTCTCTTTTTGTTTCTTTTTAGTGTGTGTATGTGGAACTTGAAGCTTCCCTCCCATCAGCTATTTATACATGAAGTTGGACTTAGATAAAATGGTAGGGTGGGTAGGTATGGAATCTTTGAGCTACCTAGTAACCTATAACAATAGGCAACATAGCTATGCCACTTCTAATCATTTTTTGAAGTTTGGGAATCACGATTCATGCAGACAAGCCTCTGTCTATTGCCTAATGGATACTTTGACTGAAGAAGCTGATGCTCAATTCATTTACAACTTACTTTTATTTTTAGTCCGTTTGAAAAATGAATGGCACATTTCTTTATCAACAAATGATCAAATATACCTGTATACTATTACAATTAGTTTAAATGTACCCCTCGTATAACTGGATGGTATATATGGATCTAAAGCATAACTGGAGGGGTATATTTAGACATAAAATATAACGAGATGTATATTTAAACTATTTCTAATAGTGTATTTGTATATTTGACTCTTTTTCGTTTTTTTATTAAGTAACAATTTAATTTTAAAATATTCAATTTATCTTTAATGAAATGATTTATAGTCGTTATACAAATACATACTACTTATTTTAAATCCTAAGTTTCAAAAATTTTTGTTTTCTTAAACTTCGTATCAAATCAAACTAACTTATAGAAAACAAGACGGAGGGAGTACTAAATCAGTTCTTATGTGACGTGATCAAGCTTTTCTTTGTCGTTTGCTTTTGTCACTTGATATGACTCAACATGGGAAATAAAAGCTGGTGTAGTACATTAGTAACATTACTTGTATCTCATAAAAAAATAAAATCTTTGACTAAATCTAGCCGTACTAAAATTGCTCTTGTAATAATGCTTGAATGGAGCTACGCGTGCATCATTTAATTTTTATTTTTTAAAATTTCTTCATGAACATGTTTACAATGAGGGAGCAGACATGTTCACGTCAATAACGATAATAATAAATACGCATCATTTGTTAAATGAAGTGAATATATATATATTCATAAATGAAAAAAAAAAGAGTGTGAATATACCTTTCAATTTTGTACTTTTAGAATAAATATATCATTCATTAAACAACGGTATATATATACACTGATGTTTAATAAATGATACATATATACGTCATGAGTTGGGATGGGCCGATGCACTTTTTCTAGAATGTATTTTCATGATTAAATTGATTATAATTTTAAAGAAATCTACTAGTCAATATTACATAGTGTTGTTAATTAAATCTCAAATTATCTTAATAATATTTTAAATATAACTTTTACAGGTGAATATTCAATTTTCTTCGTACCTTATAATCTCCTTATTTATGGAATTGGGTAATTATCTCAACAATCTTCATCCATCAATGACGATTGTCTTTTTTATTAGTATCTTAATTGCATTATGATTACGATGCAACATTGATAAATCGCTAACTTTTAACGTCAAAGTGTTGTCGAAATGATGAATTAAAAGAATGAGACAACAATCCGAGGTCGTTAGTATTTTGTTTGGTCCCTCCGTGACTAATTAAATCGTCCTTCCCTTGTTTGTAAGAATGTTTTGAATTTTTTGTATTTGTCTTCCTTCTAACCTTTTAGGATTCCCCTATTCCTGAGATTATGACATGACATTATTTTTGGATTTACTTCTTTTCTCCCTTTATACTTTTAAGGCATGGGATACTTTCCAAAATTTATTGGGATATTTTATTTAGATATTGAACTAAGTCATGTTTTAGTCGAACATCTCAAATCTTAATAAACTGTTCTAATTACAC
Organism: Solanum pinnatisectum; assembly: GCA_035578085.1. Taxonomy (NCBI): domain Eukaryota; kingdom Viridiplantae; phylum Streptophyta; class Magnoliopsida; order Solanales; family Solanaceae; genus Solanum; species Solanum pinnatisectum. The sequence goes on along the minus strand of CM069078.1, from coordinate 52,203,910 downwards.
TCTTTAGTTCAATTTTGAAAGAAAAATTAGTGTGTTCTCTCATTTGACTATTTTTTTTTCTACCCTCATTAGGAGGTCTCTCCTTTTTGTTCACTTGGTGACTCGCCTCACAACCTTAAAGTTGGAGTAGGAGGATGTTTACTGTTAGTGTGGGTTAAAGTTCGACATTGGTTGGGGAATGGACTGATTGTTTACTTATATAGATTTGGATAATCCTCCCTCATTAGCTAGTTTTTGGGGTTGAGTTAGTTCTAAATGTGATATATTTACATGGTATCAGAGGCAGATCCATCCCCGTTTGGGCTCCAATTGGGCCTTGGTGTGAAGGGATGCAAGAGTGGGTTAGATTCGACATTGGTTCGCAAAATGAATTGACGATCTGTTTATATGGACTTGGATAATCTTTCACTCATAATATAAGTTAACTTTTGAGGTCGAGTAAGACAAGAGTGTCACATATTTACACTTACCTAAGCAACCCCCTCATTCGTCTATTAGATAGTTATATCAACTATATAAAATATGTCTTCTTTTTAATTATATGCATTCATTTCAATAAGACGTAAACCCCCAACATTTTTTATTTGAGTTTGATGTGTATAATTAAAGAAAATAACATATTGTGAATGGTTAACTTAACTATTTAATAGACAGATGAATCACACACAATTAATTAGAGTTTGAGATTTTCAATTGAAACCAACCTTAATAGAAAATCATGATAAATTTAAGAGGATGACTATGCATTAAGCCTTTTTTTGAAAAAAAGTAATAAACAAACTTTGCTTCACAGGCATGTACTATGTATGGTTCAATTTTGTTTCTTTTCGCTTGTCGGATTTCATTTCATGAGACATATTGAGCCCTCACAGAGAAAAGAGATACTGAAAATTTTCTTAAATTATGATCATAATTTAGCATTTATCATATCATCCCTACTTTTAGATCTTGATATTTTATGTATGAAGAGGAATATACACAGTTTGGTTTATACACAATTTAATTACTTAGTGTGTCAAGAAATATTTTGCAACTTTACTATTTCGTTTATTAAATAAAGTTCAATGATCCGACATGATAAATGGGCCAAGGCCCACGAGAATGAGAAGTGTAGAGTTTCAAAGAAGGATAAACTATCTCATTAGACGTACATCCATATCATATATACTATTTTTTGTTTTATTTATACTTTTAAATAAGGGAATTTTACACAAAGTATATAGTATTAAGAGATAATTACTTTTTATTCATACTCTTTTCCAAATTACAAAAATTCCTTAAATTTAGTGGAATTTGGATACATCCCAAAATGTCGCGATACATCCCGTCTCGGTCTTGGCTACATCCCTCCCCGTTCCGATACATCGCGTCTAGGTTTCGGATACATCACTTAATGTCCCGATACATTGCATACGTCCTTGTACATCACGTAAAATGATGTATCTGACCAATACATCGTGTAAAGTGATGTATCCGAGAATAGGAGAGAGTAAGAATTCTTGTAGTTTTTTCATATGATAAGGAATTTTAGAGAATATGGTAAAATAAGTTGTGTATTTAAGTAATTTTTCCTTTAACTAATTACATATCTTACTGTTAATTAAGACTTTCCTATCATATATTGAAAAAAATATACCTAGATACATGTATTGTTTTTTACCGGATACACTATAATTGAGAGAGAGATGAGCGAAATGGGGGTTGAAATAGCTCTGTGTCTTAGATATATGTGAATCACACTAGATACATTTATATGTATCTCATGTGGTTGAATGTATCTATGGTATCAGACACATAAGAAAGTGACGAGCTAGTGGGATTTTTTTATAAATTTCCCTCGAAAGAAAGTGATATTATCAAGTTATCTTGCAAATATCTTTGCTGCGTATTATGTTTTTTTAATATGCAACAAATACAACTTGTTACTTGTTAGTGCACATGGTCAGACATAACAATAGTTTTTTTTTGTATTGTCCATGGACATGGGTCCAACCTTTGCACTTGGTGCTCTTGATACGAGTTTTATTTTTTTTAAAAAAAAATTGTTGCTTTGATCGATTATATAATAGGACGAAAATTCTCTAGTATATGAAAGTCGATTTCTACTTATTTTTGGTTTCTTAATTTAATAGGATATATTGACCAATTAAATACAAGGAGCATTTTTATTTGACTGGGTCATACAGTGCATTATTTTCTTCCAATACAGGAAAAACAAAATTATGACATGTTGAGATCTTAATCAAAGTAATTTCCATATATGAAGTCAATTAATGGATCAACTATCAGAATTGCTGGAAAAAATAGCGTAACAAATGTGGTACTAATTACTAATTCATGGGAATATATATAATTATATGTGGTTAGACATTTTATTTAGATCATGAAATTTTAGGTGGGGTGCATTTGCACCAAAAGTGTATTCTAATGATTAATAATGCGAGCGCGATATTATTCGACGTTTTATTGGGGTGGGTGTCCCATGTCTTAACTAACTGAATTAGAAGGAACGATGGATCCAATTTGTGTCACTCTCAATTTGGGTTTACAGTCTAATTCCGAGTTTCCATATATATATATTAACTTGACACGTGTATATATACCGTCTTTAAAGATCATGAACTCTCTCTCTCTTCATCCCAATTTATCTGATGTAGTTTGACTTGATACAATATGTTATCGATTTGATTATGCATGCACTAGCTGGGTGATTTTGTATTGTAATTAGGGTATATTAATAAGCTCCTTCTCTAACAACGAGTGTTTAGCAGGGGTGGCTCAATGCCTTTAAAAATGAGGCATATGCCTTAGGCCCCCAAATTGAAGGGCCTAATTTTTTAGTAATAATAAAATTAGTATAAGCCTTTTTTAACAAAAAAAAAATACTATATTTTTAAATTTATTTGTCGTCTTTTAGTTTATTTCAAAACATTAAAGAATGTTTATTTTTTATGGATCAATTTTTAAATTAACTTCCAAATGATATGTTTAAGACCACAAAATTTTTTTTTTTTGGTATATATATAGTATATCTTAAGTTTAAGACCATAAAAAAAATAAAACTTTACTTATTAAAAAGTAAGAATAACTTGAATCTCAGATATAAAAAATTAATTAAAATTTAGGCCTCCAATTTATTTTTTTTGGGCACTAGCTAATTAAACAGTGTCAACGAGTGTTTAGTAGCATGAACTTTTAAAATTTAATTAAGTGGCTGCAGATTGAGATATCTTTTTTTATTTTCAAGTTTATTCGTTGAAGTAAAAATGATATTGCAAACTTTATAGGGAGGAAAATAAATATATTTGCTTAAGATTATGTAACCAAAGCTGAATTAATTATTTTATTGATTGAATAAATAAAAACATAGGTTATGATAAAAAGAACCTAAGTCGTTCCAGATTGCTAGTGTAAGCAAAATGGTGATGTTATAATACAAACTCTATCAACTACAAGATCAATTCATCATCATCATCGTTTATTCATCATGTAAGGAAAACCAGGCACTGAAAAGGAGGACGATGAGGTCCTTTTAATGAATCGTCCTTTCAGCCGAGGCCTTTTTTCTGCATTCAATTTCCTAACTTCATATCGAATTTTCTTGGAAAACAATCTTGTCCTTCTCTTCTCTCTGTAACGCGATACCCTCGCTTCTCTTCCTCCATCACCACTTCTTACATGTCCCCCATAATATCCTAAATTACCTCCACATGTTTCCTGAATCAACAGATATACAAAAATATCAATGATAAATCAACAAAAAATACCTCTATTCTGAAGCACGATGATGTTTTTATATCTAACTAATTTTGTATTGATTTTATTATATAACTAGTTATACAACACGAACAGTAATTGTGGAGGGAGAAGAATAAAATACCGAGAAATCGGGCCAGTATTCATCACGATTGAAATGGGGTCGGATTCCATTTGTCCATGGCGAAGATTGATTTGGCCAAGCACTAATAACCGCCTCATGATTGAGCCTGAGAAACAGCCTGTTTTTTTCATCAGATTTAGTACTGCTACCACTGTACTCTGCACTAGCGACAAATTCTGTTAGTGCTGCAGCTGCTGCCATTACTTTCTGCTCAACTGTTTCTTCATAATATTCATCAAAGTTCCAATTCAGTCCTTCCCTTTCCATGTCCAATTCAGGGTCCAAATGGCAAGCAACAACAGCTCTCATTTCTTCGTCTTCAACCTCAATTTTAATCGCCTTGTTATCTTCAAAATCCGCGTTTAACAACCGAGTACTCTGTTCTTCTTCGCCTCCCAACAAGGTTTCAACATCGGCAGCGAATTCAGCAAGCTCAATATCAGATGAAAGAAATTCAGGAAGGTTCAAATCATCGCATGCATCTTCAGTGTTCAACAAAATGTCCAAATCAGCAATAGATCCAGTTTCATCTGGCACATTGCAGAGTTCTGCTTCAAACGGATCGAAAATCGGAACTCGATAAAGCAGCTGCTCTTCGTTTTCGAATTCATTTTCATCACTGCCAATTTCCGGGACCCGATTTTCCTCGTTCTTTTTCCATTGCCTGATTTGTGCCTTTTTTCCATTTCTCGGCGTTCTAGCTTTTCGAGTAAATCCCTGGTGCCAAGCAGGTTGATGAGTTTTGTCGACTAATTTGGTAATGGTAGATTTGTTAGAACATGTTTCGAGACGAACACGTTCATGGCGACTCGCCAATTGGTTCGCCGAATGGATCGAAACATCGCACGATTGACAAAGAAAGGCATCATCAGCTGGGCAAAACCAACGAGCCCTTTTCGACAAACAGCTATCACAAGCTCTAGCTGTTTTTCCTCCGATAGCATTTGCTGTCTTACTTTCACTAGTCATCATTTATAATCGTCCAATGAGATCCTAATTTCAAAAAGAAAGGAGAATATAGTGAAATTGGTAAACGCTACGGAGGATTTAATTAGAGTGAATTTGAACAAGCCCAAAAAACAAAGTGGAACAGTTCGATATATATAAAGGACCGTTAGTACTATAATTGTTCATTTTTATGTGCCCACAACAACCGCTTAATGATATAACAGTTTATTGTTTCGACTTGTTGAGCCCATGCACTTTTGGCTAATATTTTCCTTGAAGAAGAAAATAAGATTAAGCTGTTTTGGGTCCCATAAATTGGCACATCTAATTGATTATTGGTTGAATTTCTAAAATCCATCTTGAACACTGTATTCTCATTGGTTAAATGTCTATATTTAGGATTTTTATGGGACCTATTTCTAATATGTGAATGAAGAAGACTTGCTACTAGTGTTATTTATGACATTTTTGTCTCTATATTTCAATTATTTCAGTTATAAGAATTTTAAAAACCTTTTTTTTGTGTGTGTGGTCCTTTATTTTGTCTCTTTCAACTTATGTTTGCTTGATGAGAAAATCTGAATCATTGTTCTCCTCCACTTAATCCACTAGTGGATGGTAACAGATTTTAAAAATGGCCTCAAAATTTATTCATAGGGTAACTTTAATTTGTATGTTAATTTTTTTTTTTAAAAAAAAATAATAAATCTGGAAACAGCTATAAGCATAATGGGCCATGCATGGAGTAGTACTCTTGTGGTAAGAAATCAAGAAACAGAATCTTGATAACCAGATCCACAATTTTTTACATGCAAAAGACGAAAACGTATATATCATAAGAAATATTAGGTTTAAATTTTAATACATAGTGAGTCGCATAAACTTATCAGTATTTCATTTAGACACTCGAATTATTGTTTGTTTCAATTGAGCATTTGAACACATGACACAAATTGTTTCAATTAGAGACTTTCGCTTCAAATTTTGATTTTTTTTTTGCACATATTCTCAAGTATCTATTAGGTAGTTAAGTTAACCATATAAAATATGTCATCTCATTTAATTATATGCATCAACCTCAATTAAAAAATGTTCGGAGTTTTACACTTATTGAGATGAATATCGTATGATTGGAACCAAAAATATTTAATTTGAACACTTTGTTGTATGTTTGGGTATTTAATTGAAGCAATTTATAATTGTAAGGGGTCGTTTGGTAGCTGGATAAAACAAGCTTTATCAATGTATTAGAGTCCATATAATTTATACGACGTTTGATAGGTGGATAAGAAAAAAGTTATTCATATATATAATTAATATGATGTTTGGTAAGTAGATAAGAAAAAAGTTATTCATATATATAATTAATACGGTGTTTGGTAGGTGGATAAGAAAAAAAGTTATTATGTATAAAATTAATACGACATTCGGTTGACAATTTTGAAATTTGTATAACTAATACATGTATAAGTTATGAGGAAATTTGTGTATTATTTATGCGGAGTAGAAGGTGGAATAATTAATACGTGTATAGCTAATACATGGATAAAAAGTTAAAATTACAATATTACCCTTATCACTCCCACTTGACTACTTTCTTCTTCTACATAATTAAAGAAATGTTTTAATTTAAATACAAAGTTAAAGCAAAGTTAAAGAAGGAAAGGCTATAATTGTTAAAAAAATGTTATAATTTAAAAAATATATAATTTTATTAATTTTTAATATAAAAAACAACACCCAAATGAATAATTTATGCATAACTAAACCCCACATAACTAAATCATGCATAGCTAATACTTGTATAACTAATACATGCATAGTTAATACTAGTATAACTAATACCCACATTACTAATACTTGTTTAACTAATACCCACATTATTAATACTTGTATAACTAATACCCACATTACTAATACTTGTATAACTAATACCCACATTACTAGTACCTGCATAACTAATACCCACATTATTTATATCTGTATAACTTTATCCAGCTACCAAACGACCCTTGAAGTGTTTAAATAAATTTTGATGACAATTCCGGATAGTAACTAATTTTTTTTATAAATTTTTATCAAAGTTTAAAGCCAACAAACATACATCAATCTCTTTTCTTCTTCTGTTAACATAAGTAACTGTCCATGACAATCCAGATTAATACTTTGAAAAAGGCAGATAATTAATCTCTTGCCACAAATTAAAATGTATTAATAATATGAATAAATTTTACACCATTAATATAGATTTAATAATATTATCTTATTACACAAGATAGAAAATGATGAAGGTGAATTGTTGAAGTCACGGGCATTCATATGAAGAATCTTTGGTACAACAATAAATTGACAGTAAAATAGACAGGCATGAAATTAATGTACTAGTAGAAACATGCTGACACTTGTCTCAAATTGACGTGGTGAATAAGTTGTTAGAACTGTCTAATTCATGTGTACCAAATCCTCAAAATCACACAATTTTACCTGTGATGCAAGGTAACTACTAGACATTAGGTAAAATGTATGTGTCTATTTATTCAAGTGTATAGAAGTTTAAGTGTCTACTGGTATATATTCAAAAGTTAAAGATATTAAATATCAGTTGAGACCAAATTAAATGACATATTTATATATTATTTCTTAAATATACCTTTTATTAAAAAGCTACAGTATCATAACTTATATGTTAAATTAAACACAAGCAAATAATATTTATGTTCCAAAAACACACAATACCTCTTTTATCTTTTTTGTCCCACAATTGGGGTCCCTAAATTTGAAGGTTTCTAAATTTGATTAACGGGGACCTCAATTCACTATAGTCAGAGTCATTGCCATCATGTGCCCATCATCTTGATTAATGACTACATTACCAGTTAAACTAAGGCCGGTGGAAACTGATTGGAACTCATCAAGATCCAACAAATTAGTTAACTATATTATCCGTCTCAAAATAAGTACTGTCGTTTTAGCAACAATTTTTTTTTTTTATCGATTATAATTAGGTTTCCAAGTTCCAACTATTTAAGGACTACTTTTTTTTTTTTAATAATGCTAAATTCTCAAAAAATGTCTTATAAATTAAATATAGGGCAATTTATTCGATGATACCTTGTACTTTTTTATTAATAGACGTAGAAAGAGCTAAAACAATAGGAGGGATAATTGAAGAATAATCTCACACACCTACCATTTACCAGGACTGAGCTATAGTTTAATGATCTCTAAGTTATGTAGCATTTTTCGCTTTTTGAGATTGTGTATTTCTTTTATCTGCTTAACATGAGAAAGAAAATACAACATATAAGTAGTTTTCATATATTTTTTAATATTTTAATTTTAATGTTAATTTAAAGATATTAAGTTGATATAATTCAATTTAGCTTGGGCAAAGTAATTATTGAGAAAGTGAAAAGTACCATATAAATTGGGAAAAAAGAAAATAATCTTTTAAACCATAGGTGGAAGTTTGATATTCATTATCCCTTTTACTCCAAGATAATCTTTTTATTTACAAGAATATTTCAAAGACAAGCACAAAAACCAATAAGATTATAAAATGTAATGGTTGAGATAGTGGTTTTTGAGTGTGTCTATGAGCAGAACTGGAATTGAGTAGTCCTAATGAATGATTTTTGGGTGAATGTACGTAATGAGATGGAGATAATGGTGATGGACTCAAATATGGTGCTATGTAATTACTTACTGGAGACTCCATTGGTGACCCTGTACCCTCACTCTGTTTACCTACACACATCCCAAAAAATAATCAAACAACTAAAACACCAATATTATAACTGAGAAGATTAAAAAAAATATCCATGAACTGAAATATTACCTAAACACTTGACATCAGTTGAATTCACCAAACTGCAAACCAAACAAAGAAAAATATTACTCTAGTTTATCCAAATTAAAATCGAAAATGAAGTGTTGTGACCCTCGTACTTTGAATTCTTTCACATAAATTGGGCCAGAGAGAGTATTATATAATTATCTTCTTATTTTGGGACGGAGGGAGTATATACCTTCTAAATATTTTGCCTCCGAGATGTCCACGATAAATACAGGCTGTAACATTGCAACCGGATGTTGTATGATTTTCATGCCTTTCTCCAATGAAGATATTGGAGTCTTTGCACTGTAAATGAGAACATTTCTCCACAATTCCTGAGGGTAAACACTCCAGGCTATGTCCGATCAAACATAAAAAAATTAGAACAAAAAAACGAAATTTATCACTAAATTGATTGCAAATCTGTTTCATTATACTAATTTCATTGTTGATTACCTGAGATCAGTAGGTCTGCATCCACATTTGATGCAATTGTTAGCAGTTAAAGCATAAGAACCATTGGGAACTATTAGGCTTTCATTGTACCAATTCAGATTTGCTGATGAACATGCTGCAGGGGACATTATGAATAAAATAGTACTATACGAAATATCTTAATTTTACATGTATTACATTATGCAAAAGTATGACACGAGGATGGTAGGTGGAATCAATTGATTCCTTCATCAGAAAATAGTACAAAACACATTTTTTTTTCTTCTTTTTTTGGGGTGTGTGTGTTTTGGTTACTTACCAGCAAGTGGAATAGCCAGAATATCTCCTGGATCAATTTGAGTTTGGCCAAGTCCATTTATGATCTCCAAATTACTAATAGTGACACGATACTCTGTTGCAATTTTTGTTAATTCATCTCCACTCTGCACCACATAAGACATATACACACTATCTGCACCATTATTGCTATTATTAAAACAAGTACATGGCAAAGGAATCACAACACTCTGTCCACTTGATAAAGTATTTTCTTCATCAATCCCATTAGCATTCCCAATTTGTCCTGCACTAACAAGTCCTCCATACCCTTCCGATACTGACATCAAAGTATCCGTTGCACCAATCGTGTAATGCGTGGATACAGATCGTCGTATCCCATCCACACATGAACACGAAATTGGTACTTTTACAAATGATTTTTCGGGTAGGATTTGATTTGAGTCGATAGAGTTTGCTACTAAAAGATCAGAGACATTGATTCGGAATCTGAAAGCTATTTCGGAAATTTTGGAGTCCCATGGAAGGCGATATGAGAGATAAGAAACGCATGAATCAGATGCATTACATGGTTCAATTACTGATTTTGGTAGTATGCATTTTGGTACGAGAAATAAAATTAAGAGGTAAATAGGAACAAGAAATTTGCATGTCATTTTTCTCATCTGTCTTCTTGGTACATAATGACTGTGTTCTTTTCAATTGAATTGAAGTATGGTAGGTGAGAAAATTATTGTAAGGACAGAGAGACAGCAAAGAAATAACTGGGATTTGTAGTAGTAAAGTAAAACAACGGCATTAAAATATTGGAGGACCAGACAATTTTCAGGTGTCAGACATTTTACTCAAACAACTATGTGTATTCACACTGCTAGTTTTCAAAATTTAAGCTAAAATATTGTCAAATAAGATTTGCATACTACTATTTTCTCTTTTCGTGGACTATACAGGGTATGTTATTGATATTTGTAGAGCGTAGTCCAGGCAGACTCATAGGTGAGGGCATGTATGGTAAGCATTATAGCATGTGATATATATGCGCGCCTTGGTTTTGCCGTTTAGGGAAGAGGCTCCTCTCCAGTTTTCCCCGGTGCTATTTCATATAGTTGACACGTGTCCATTTAATTTTTAATGGACCATGGTTATTAGTAATTCTCTCTCCTCTCATTCCTTTCTCAATCAGCAAAGAAACACTTCTTCCCCCTCCAAAACTCTTCAAAAAACAGAGCAATCAAACAATTGAAAATTAAAATTACATCAATATTTTAATGTATTTACATTTACATATGAACAACTAGGGAGAGTCTCAAAAGAGAAAGACTGAAATGGAGTGATTAGCTCCAATTAAAGATTACAGTTATAAATACCATAAGAAAAAAAAGACCCAAAAAATAAATGGAGAATTTCACCAGAAAAAAAAAGTATATGAAAAAATATTTTCCTACCCATTTTTCATGCCCTTTCCAGATCCTTTAGTTGGCTTTTGCAGAAACTCCAAATTGAAAAAAATTGATGTTACGAAGAAGACGACGGAGAGTTGTGGATCACCATTGTGACCAAACCAAGCTTCAAAGAAGTAGTCTCATGGGTTGGATTTTTTAAATTTTATAACCCAAGTTCATCCTTTGAATTTTGTCTTCTTTTATCACAGTGTAAAAATAATGGAAAGAAAAAGCGATTTGTTGTTGACAAAGCAAATTCTTTGCTGATTGAGAAAAGGTTTGTTGCAGAATTAAGTGAGAAAGAAAGAGAGGAGAGAGGAGAGAGAAAGAGAAATAGTAATAACCATGGTTAATGATATTTGACCATGGTTTAAAGGCTGCTTTATTTAAATAAATATGGACCATTAGATTTTAAAATTGACAGATATCATTAAATTAAATATGCATTGAATCAACTGAAGAGATTAATTTACTGCCTCTTCCGCCGTTTAGTAGTGTTTGACCAACCTTTTTTTTTACAGAGTACTAATTAAAAAAAAAGTAAAAAAAAAGGCGCGCACGGATACATATACTAATACATACTAAAACTTCAAGTTATCGAGCAGCTATTCAAGGCATGTCTCGATTTTGTTCTCTAATTGTGCAGACCCAACAAAATAAATATAACATTATTTGGTTCCTATGTTATTGGTCAACAGCAACTAGATACTTCATAAGAGTATGGTATACTCCCTTTGTTTCAATTAATATGACTTATTTATTTTTTAATTTATTTTAAAAGAATATTATTGTCTATATGTGTGATTGTGTATATCTAGTTGACTAGTTGTATTACTCTTTAATTTTTTCTTCTATTTTATTAAATTTCGTTTTCAATGAAATTATGACATATAATATGAAATGGGTGGAGTAACTTTCTCGTATCAAAATGACGAAAAAAAAAAGTGTACTAAAAATAAATTGGTTGGACTTTTAATAAAAATGTCACAACTCATAAGTAATAACTATATGGAATGGTATGTAATAGTACTAACATTCAGTTGATTAATTTCGGCTTTGTTCCTTTAATTGTCTGATTAACCCTGATCAATTGTCTGGCACTATTTTAATTCTATATAAATTAATTAAATTTAAGCTGTAAGTGAATTTATATTCCATTATAAATATATATACATTGTTAATAGGATAATATATCACATGCTTCCACATGGAAACAATGGCGATAGTCAAGACTCGAGACTCAATTCAAGATGAATTTTCACATATAACTACTCAAAAATAGTTTAATTATGATCCATAACTATAGTTTGTTAATTATGATTTGTAGCTACATGTTAGAGAGAGAGGAGAGAGGCGAGCGAGATTGGGATAGGGAGGAGAGAGGCGAGCGAGAGAGGGGAAAGAGTAGAGAGAGACAAATTGTATATGTATATTTGTCGAATTGTATATGTATATCTGTCAAAATAATTGTATATATGTAACTGGTATACATATGTATTTGTATATCTTGTGAGCGAGATTGGGAGAGGGAGGAGAGAGGCGAATTGTATATGTATATCTGTCAGATAAATTGTATATATGTAACTGGTATACATATGTATTTGTATATCTAGTGAGCGAGATTGAGAGGGGAGAGAGAGACGACCGAGAGGGCAGAGAGTGGAGAAAGACTAATTGTATTTGTATATCTGTCATATAATTGTATATTTATATGTATAATTTTTATTTGTATATGCATAAAAGATGAGAGAGACGAGAGAGAGGCGACAAAAACATAGCTAAAATTAAGTTGCGAGCCGTAATTAATTCAAACTATAACTCTATTAACTAATTAAGTAATTAGTATATATTTGCTTAACTACACATATTAGTCAACATATACTAGTTAATTAGTTAACATAGTTATAATTTACTTTAATTACAAATTCGCGACCTACTTTTAGCTATAATTACGTGGCTCAACTTTTTTGTTTTGTGTAATTCACAAGTTTGTATAATTCGAAACTTGTATAATATAATTTGTATAATTTTTGTATAATATAATTTGTATAATTGTTTACACTTCAGATGTTTGTAATTGTATAAATTCATTATTTCGAGTTTATAAAAAAATAACAGAATTATATAAATGTACCCGTAAATTATACAAACGAGACAGCTTAAACTGTAGCTACAGCCGATAAATATGCAAACTATAGTTATGAATCATAATGAAGTTTATTATAATGGCAATTTGCGAAAGTTCCCCTAAAATAAACCGTGTATTTAAGTAATATATAACTTACATAAATCTCATAGTGTAAAGAGTAAATTACATCCTATCCCTACTCTTTGTCTAATTGCAATAATCCCTTAAAATTTGTACCTTCTGGATACATAAGTCACGATCTAGATACATTAATTCTAATACAAGAAGAACCTTCCTGTTGCACTAAAAATGGAATAAAATTTGAAAATTAATTAAATCTCATAAATTACGCTTACGTTTCTTCGTACTCTCAATCATACAGAGGAAAATCCTAACAGAATGAAGAAGTTCAAAATTTCAAATTGCTCCCCCTGTTCAACGAAGAAACCTTTCATATTTGATTCAAAATTTTTTGTTGAAATTTTGGATAAGCGAGGTAAGTTATGAAGGATAAAAAAGTGATGGAATTGTTGTTGGACAAATGGTTTCCTTTTGAATCTTCAAGTTCATCGAAGATACTTTCAATTTTGATTCAAAATTGTTAAAAATTTTGAGATTCAAGGTTCTTTCTTAGCTTCTCCCAGTTCATCGAAGATCCTTTCAATTTTGATTCAAAATTGTTGAAAACTTTGAGATTCAAAATTCTTGACCTAGTTTATTGAAGATCTTGTCGAAAGTTTTGAGAAGATACATCATGAATATCTTTGCTACTTAGCATTTTTACTATTTATGTATCTTGTTTAAATTGATAAGTATTGTATTTATACTAGATACATTAAATAAGTAATTGTTGCCCATAAGATGTTAGATTTGAGATCGATATATTACCGTGTGGTAGTTGCTAATAAATTCGAATTTACGTATCATATCTAAAAAAATAGTGCATAATACATTACTATTTATGTATCTCGTTTAAATTGATACGTATTGTATTGTTACGAGATACATTCAACATGTAATTGTTGCCCATAAGTTGTTTGATTTGAGATCGATACAAGTAGTATAAATTAGTATTTATGTATTATGCCCATATAATTTGACGTAGTTATGTATCATATATAAAAAAAAAATATGAATATGATAAACAATGATTTAGTTATAAAATAGTACTACACATACATAACAAACATATGATACATAGTCAATAAATTGAGCCTATTGTTTGTGTTTTCCTATAAAAAAAAAGAAATGGAAAGAAAAAAAATAAATGAAAAACAACCTCTTGATAGAAAATATTTAAAATTCAAAATAAAAGAGTGATGAATGTAGCTGGTGATATAGTGGAGTGATTATAGACATGAAAAAGGGGAGAAAATAGTGGAGTTGGAAGATTGAAAGTTATGTATCTGGAAAGGAGAGAATTTGAGAAAAAACATCGATTTTTGTAATTTTTTAAAATGGTAGGAAATAATTAAAAATAAGGTAAAAAATTATGTGTAGTTAGGTAATTTTTCTATATAGATTTGAAGAAGAAAAGCCCATATATATTGGGCTAGTTAACTTACACCTATTTTAGATAGATTTTTCCTTCAAATTAATGTAGTTAGGGTTTTGTGTTAACGTTTCAGTTTCCACAGCATGGCTGATGATGACGAACTCTTCATCATTACTCAGACAGTTGAAGATAATCCACCAAATATAGTAGATCCAACCTTACAATTACCTGATCATATTCTCCATTACATATTTTCCTACCTTAGTTTTCATGACCTGCCTCATGTACGCCTTGTTTCGAAAAACTGGTATCTTAACACACCATCACACTTCAATTTCCACTTCAATGCATCTCTTTTCCGTAAAGAAGATCCAACTTCTTACTCACATAACGACTTCTGTGATTCAATCCGTTCTTCTATCAACGCTTCTAAAAATAAGTTAATCAATGCTGATAAAAGAGTATTGCACGCTCAGTTTATCAATGGCGAATACATCCGCGATATAATGAAATTGTTGGAGCAAAACAATTTCCATGAGGTCTATTTTAGCATTAATGAATATAACTACTGTTTGCCCTGTATTTTTCAGTCGAAATGTCTTAATGTTCTTCATTTAACTAATTGTTATCTCTCTAAGCATATGTTATGTGATGGAGTAACAATTCCCTCTTTGCAAGAGTTGAAATTAGAATGCGTCACCCTATCTGAAGAAATACTATCTAAGTTTATTAGTAAGTTCCCTAATATTAGAGAATTGAGTTTGGTCACATGTACTTGGGCTTGGGGGATAAGCTTAATAATATTAACTAACTTAGCTTGTTTGGAGAAGCTTTATGTGAACGATAGTGATTCAAGTTCTGTTACAAACATACAAGTTATTGCCCCGAGGTTACAAGTTTTCCATTTCATTTCACGGGGTCGTAACACTGATGCTAACATGGATATTCATGCTTGTAAAATGATGCGGGAATTTCACTTGAATTGTTCAAAATTTCCTAATGGTCTTGACCCTGAAAATTTCTGTTCGGACTTTCCTCATCTCGAAACCTTGTTACTTGGCCCTTGTCAGACAGAGAAGCCTATTAAAATTTCAAGTTCATCCCTCAGAAAATGGATGTTATCCTTTCCACATCTATATGAATGTTCAAGAAGAAGTATAGATAATTTGTCTTCTTTCCAATATATGGGTACAACATTTCAACCATATTTAGCTGATACTTCAAAGCTTTTAGAGATTAGCTATACTATTGTATTAGCTCCTAAAATTCATGAGATCATTCATAGAGCTTGGTTCCTCACATTGAGAAGTCATCTTGAGAATTTTAGCAACCACAATACAACATTGGACTTGCGCATTCGTAAACAGGTATTGTTAATTATACTCTTCAATTTTTATACTCCTATTATACATATGGATGAATCATCTTTGTACTATTTGTATGAAGACAAGTTCATATGGGCATCCTAGGAGCAAGCCAAGTGGACGAGCTCCAACACAACCGCTACATTATATCAAACACTTAATGGTAGACATGCAGAAACTCAAATATCAACATGAATATTTGATGAGATATATTATTGATGACCTACTATGGATGTCTCCTCCAAACACATTGACTCTATCAATACCGACTAGTTTTTCTCCAACTGCACTTGTAAGCTTTTCTCTTCTTCCGGTTCAGGTTCAGTTTCAGTTTCTTATTTATCTTTTTGTAAAAGAATGAGACATCTTTTTATCTGAAAATTATTTAATTTTGAACAGGAAGTAAGCAAGCAGTTGTATGGTAGAGGGGATCGCAATTGTTGCTCAGGTACTCATGACAAGTGTTGGCGCCATTTCTTAAAACATTTTGAGGTTAAAGAAGATGAAGAAATAAAAATAGAGCAGATAGAGCAGCCCGTTAAATTAACCTTCTGGTTTGAAAATCCAGGGAAGGTTAAAGAAGTTACTGATGAAAAGAAGTACTACAAGTTGACGAAGCTCATTTTCATACTTACTTGGCAATTCAATAGTTAGGCCACTCCTTTTTTAGTTTGGTGAATTGATTTGCCTATAATTACCGGATGAATTGTGGTCCGCACTTGGCACTGGTCAAGAGCTGTAATAATTATTTATATTGTCTTTTATCGTACTTCTATTAGAATCTAAGTGCTGCTAAATAATTCATTCATCTCATCATCTCATGTGTTGTTTACACACAGAAACTTCTAGATATTACATGTCTACAATGTAGCAATAGTATGCTGTTGAGCGTTATCCTGTCAGCTTGCTTTTCAAGGGCTATTTTGATCATTCCAGATAAGCCTTCGGTCTAAGGCATGTAGAATTCTTAAGGCACCAGCTCTAACTCTCAACATGGTCGTGCTTTGTTTTGTATCTAACGGTGTGTTTTGGTGTTGCTTTGCTCTTCATACTTAGTCTCTTCCTTTGATTAATCAACTTTTACATGCCAGGGTGCTTAGAGATCGGAGAAATCAGGTCTTAAGATGAAGCTAATCTGTTTTTAAATCTTCGAATTATATAGTTTCTCCTTCATGTCTTCTTTCTGACCATTAGGATCTATAATTTACTCGGTTTATGCATTGATTGGTATAAGTTGAATTGTTCTGATTTTTGTTGTGTGAATTCTTTATGATGCAAATTTTAATTTCTCGGGTTTAGGGGGTGGGGGTGCGCTACTTACGTTATTTTGTGCAAGCTCTGTGGCAGCCGTGAGACCTTGACGAAACATTAAAGCTGCAACGTTTGTATACCTTGTACAGTTATATGTGTTGTTTGCCGTTTGGTGAGAGGAGTAATTGTTTCAGCAGCATGCTTGAATGTCTGTGCAAAGGCTAACTAATATGCTGAGTGATAGTTTTCTTGGGGAAATACATTTGTAACAATGTGGTGACTGCTTTGTTCTCTATAGGTAAGATATATAGTTCACGGGAAACTGATAGTTTTGCGGATCTTCTTCACTTGAATATAGACAAGAGGAGGAGGAGGAGGAAAAAAGACCCTTTAAGCGTTACTAAAGCCTTTACATTAGACAAAATGGCTTAGACTGGTAGCCTAATTCTAGTACATATAACTTCATGATACATTTTTTTATTTGAAAATAATTTAATTTTGAACAGGAAATATTCAAGCAGATGTATAGTAGAGGGAATCACAATTGTTGCTTAGGTACTCATGATAAGTGTTGGTGTCATTTCTTAAAACATTTTGAGGTTAAAGAAGTAGAAGAAGGAAAAATAGAACAACGCATTGCATCAAGCTCCCGCTATGCTCATCCCAAAAAGGTTAAAGAAGAATTTAGTGATGAAAAGAAGTACAAGTTGACGAAGCTCATTTTCTTATTTACTTGGCAATTCAATAGTTAGATCACTCATTTTTAGTTTTGTGGCTTCTTTTACTTTTAGTAGATCAATTCAAGAACTGTAATCACCAACATTGTTGATTTAAAATTTCAAATATGTACACTTTTTAAATTAATTTTCTTAGGAACTTAATCAAGAAAAGATTACCTTGCAAATTAGATAGAGTTCATATAGCTCTATAAAAATGAAAAATGCCAAAAAAAAATATGTACATTTTCCATTCTTCATTATTATTTTTTACTTATAAGTTATAACTTAAGTGAAATCCAATTAATCCTATAAGTTTACTCACAGCAATCATTTAAGCAGATGAAAGAAAAAACTAATATCAATGGATCTAACTAATTTGACTTTTTCCAATTGCAGATAAACAAAACTATACTTATCCCTATGATTAACATTCTCTAAAAAGGTCTATCTAGCGAGAAAATAAGTAATAGTTAAACTAGTGCCTTAAGTGGCGAACCTTTCCGTTAATGTGAGCTCTCGAAGAAGACACGGTGGACATGACTTTAACAAAAGTGTATAACCCAAGACAACGAACCAAAAAGGATATTTTAGTCAACAAATTTTATTAAAACAAATACTAGGGATAAAAAAAATTAAAAATCTAAAGGATAAAAATTAAAGATCACTCACGAATAATAAATGTCCGCACACACAGTTGTTGGTGAAGCCCATAAATTTAATTGGGCTCAAAATTACCATATAACTCTTCTTCATTGCCCACTGAATTTTTTACCAAACTAAGTCATTATTTAAATCAATTCACCAAAATAATACGTTTTTAATTTTTTATACAAAACTAGTATAAACGTATTTCTGAGTAATATTTTAGGGTATTTTTATTTTAAAAATTCAACGGACAAAAACTGACGGAGCTGACAACGTTAAATGAATAAACGTACTCCTGAGTAATATTTTACACCTAAAACGTTACTCACGAGTACGTTTATTGAGAATTCAATCACGGGCCACTGAATCCAATCCTGCAAATGCAAATGGTCAATTGGTCTTGATGTCCTTTCTCCTGATTCTGAAAACGCAATCCCTACAAATCATGAAATCTTATCTCATACACATTCATGAAATCTCATACCATAAATCTCAACATAAAACTCATCTCATACCATAAATATAGTTACATGAAATCAATAATCGCAGTGAATTCTCCGATGAGTAATAAAACTTGTTGCTTTACAAAAGTCTCCATTTACATTTATGATAACTCTCTGCGACAACTCCAACTGCTCCTCCATGCATGTTACGATAAATATTCTACAATAAAGAGAGGTAAGATGGCAACTGAACACAACTGGTCACTCCATTTGCATTTGCAGGATTGGATTCAGTGGCCCGTGATTTGCTTCTCAATAAACGTACTCGTGAGTAACGTTTTAGGTGTAAAACGTTACTCAGGAGTACATTTATTCATTTAATGTCGTCAGCTCCGTCAATTTTTGTCCGTTGAATTTTTAAAATAAAAATACCCTACAATGTTACTTAGAAATACGTTTATACTAGTTTTGTAAAAAAAATTAAAAACGTATTATTTTGGTGAATTAGTTTAAATAATGGCTTAGTTTGGTGCTACTCTCTTGCCCGCTCAACTTAATTTATAGGTTTCGTGTTACCGTTTCAGTTTCAGTTTCCACACCATGGCTAATGGCGAAGAGCTCTTCCTCATTTCTCAAACAGTTAAAGAAGATATCCTAACAAATTCAGTAGATCTAACATTACAATTGCCCGATCATCTTCTCCATTCCATTTTTTCCTGCCTTAATTTTCACGATCTACTCCATGTCCGCCTTGTTTCCAAAAAATGCATCGAATACACCATCACACTTTGCTTGAAACTTTAATGAACCAATTTTCCGTCAAAAAAATCCAGCTACAGACTCGTATAACGAGTTTTGGAATTAAATTCGTTTTTCTTTCGATGCTTCTAAAAATAAGTTGATCAATGCTGAGAAAAGAGCATTGCGTGTTCAATTCAATGATCGCGGGGATATCCACGATATAATGAAATTGCTCGACGGAAACGAATTCCATGAGGTTTATTTGAGAATTCAGTCATTAGTTGTTCAACATATTTGCTACTATTTGCCCTATATTTTTCAGTCGAAATGTCTTACTATTCTACATTTAACTACTTGTGAACTTGAAAAGCATGTGTTATTATGTGGAGAAGAAATAATTCCATCTTTGCAGGAGTTGAAATTGGATGGCGTTACGTTATCTGAAGAAATACTATCCAAGTTTATTAGTAAGTGTCCTAATATTAGAGAATTGAGTTTGATGTTTTGCTATTAACTAACTTGTATTGTTTGAAGAAGTTTTATGTATACCTCAGTTATTTTCATTCTTTTACAAGCATACAAGTTGTTGCCCCGAGTTTACAAGTTTTCCATTTCATTTTACTTAGTATACACTCTTGTAAAATGTTGCAGGAATTTCACTTGGATTGTTGGAAATTTCCTAATGGTCTTGATCCTGACAACTTCTGTTCAGATTTTACTCATCTTGAACTTTGTTAATGGGACCTTGTCAAACAGAGAAGCCTATCAAAATTTCAGGTTCATCGCTGAGAAAATGGATGTTATCCTTTCCACAACTATACGAATGTTCAAGAAGAAGTATAGATTCATCTCCTAATTTGTCTTCTTTCCAATATAAGGGTACAACATTTCAACCATATTTAGCTCCTCCAAGTGAGGTTTTAGAGAACATCAATAATATTGTATTGGTTCCTAAAGTCCGTGAGATCATGAATAGAGCTTGGTTCCACAAATTGAGAAGTCATCTTGACAATTTTAGCAACTACAATACAACATTGGACTTATGTGTTCGTGAAGAGGTACATTAACACACATTAAATCTTTTAGTTAATCAGCATCGTTAACTACTCTTTAATTTTTTTTTAAAAGATTAATACATATTGATGAATCATCTTCTTACTATGTATTAATTGTGAGGAAGACAAGATCATGTGGGCAAGCCAAGTGGACGAGCTCCAACACAGCCGCTACATCATATCAAACACTTAATGGTAGACATGAACAAACTCAAATATCAACAGGAATATTTGATGGAATATATTATTGATAACTTACTTTGGATGTCTCATCCAAACACATTGACTCTATCAATACCCACTAATTTTTCTCCAACTGCATATGTAAGCTTTTCGCTTCATGTGTTTTAACAAAAGAATGATACATCTTGTTATTTGAAATATTTTACTAATTTTGAACAGGAAGTAAGCAAGAAGTTGTTTGGTAGAGGGGATCGCAATTGTTGCTCGGGTACTCAAGACAAGTGTTGGCGCCATTTCTTAAAACATTTCGAGGTTAAAAGATAAGAAGAAAAAGAAAAGTTCGATGTGCTAACATTTCACTATGTCCCTCCGGTAATGGTTAAATGCGACAGTGATGAAAAGAAGGACAAGTTAATTTTCGCATTTACTTGGAAATTGAATAGATAGGCCACTCTATTTTTAGTTTTGTGGTTTCTTTTGGTTTTACTGGATGAATTTTGGTCTGCTTTCAGCGTGGCTCAAGAGCTTGTCTTCTTCTCTTCGCAAAAAGTTAAAAACAATTTCAATTTGTATTTAAAGTCAAGCACTTCAAATTTTAAATATCATTTTTATTTAAAAAAATAAATTATGTTTTTTTCCAATTTCACTATGACCAAATGCATGCTTAGTGTCTCTAAATTGAGTCTAAAATATAAAATTGCTTTTTGATAGAAAAGTGATAATTCCAGTTCATTAGAACTCAAAATAAATATCCAATAGAGATGGAAGCAAAAAAAATGTGAATAATCACCGGATGCAAAAATTCTACTCCCTCCGTCCCATTTTATGTGAGGTAGTTTGATTCGGCACAGAATTTAAGAAAGAAATGAAGATTTTTGAAACTTGTAGTTCAAAATGAATGATCGAAAATTGTGTGGCAGTAAATCATTTCATTAAGGGTAAAATAGACATTTTATAGTTAAATTGTTACTTAATATAGAAATGTATCATTATTTTTTTGACTGGCTAAAAAGGAAAGTAAGTCGCATGAGACATGGGGAGTAATATATACATTCTTTTTTTAAGACTGACTAAAAAGAAAGTAAGTCACATAAATTGGAACAGTGGGAGTAATATATACACTGAGTCCTAATAAATTTCTATTAAATCTAAAGGGAATTTTGTATAAATCAAGAGCTAATAATATTCTATTCCTATTCTTTTCCAAATTACAAAAATCTTTTAAATTTGATGAAATTCGGATACATCTTAAAACGTCCTAATACATCACGTTTCGATTTTAGATACATTACTCAATGTCCCAATACGGATACATGTCCTAATACATCGTGTCTCGATTTCGGATATATCACTTGATGTCCTGATACATCGTGTCTCAGTTTCGGATTCATCACTAAGCATCCTGAAAGTGATGTATTCGACCGATACATGAAATTTTAGAAAATTTGAAGTGCGTCTCAGTTTCGAATTCATCACTAAGCATCCTGAAAGTGATGTATCCGACCGATACATGAAATTTTAGAGAATTTGAAGTGTGCTGACAAGCTGTACACATCCATTTTAATGGAGTGTTTCTTCTCGGAAAATTTTGACTCTTCAAGAAAAGAGGAAGAGAAAAAGTTAGATTTTGAGTTTTACCCTAACTCATACTCTTTAAGAGAAATATATTTGGTTTTTAATTAAAATACTAATTTTGGAGTTTAAATGTAAATATAATTAATCAATCCTAGTATGAGTATTGATTGAATCTTCAATCATATGATATAAAATGTTGAAAGTGATAATATATGTAATGATTTAAAAGTAGAGGGAAAATTAATATATATGATAGTAATGTAGGTCTAATAAAATAGTTTATCCTGAAATAAATTGTGTATTTAGATAAAGCCCATATATATATTGGGCTCGTTAAGTTACACCTATTTTAGATAGATTTTTCCTTCAAATTAACGTAGTTAGGGTTTTGTGTTAACGTTTCAGTTTCCACAGCATGGCTGATGATGACGAACTCTTCATCATTACTCAGACAGTTGAAGATAATCCACCAAATATAGTAGATCCAACCTTACAATTACCTGATCATATTCTCCATTACATATTTTCCTACCTTAGTTTTCATGACCTGCCTCATGTACGCCTTGTTTCGAAAAACTGGTATCTTAACACACCATCACACTTCAATTTCCACTTCAATGCATCTCTTTTCCGTAAAGAAGATCCAACTTCTTACTCACATAACGACTTCTGTGATTCAATCCGTTCTTCTATCAACGCTTCTAAAAATAAGTTAATCAATGCTGATAAAAGAGTATTGCACGCTCAGTTTATTAATGGCGAATACATCCGCGATATAATGAAATTGTTGGAGCAAAACAATTTCCATGAGGTTTATTTGAAAATGTTGCACGACTATTTGCCCTATATTTTTCAGTCGAAATGTCTTACTATTCTTCATTTAACCAAAAGTGTACTTAATAAGCGTGTGTTATGTGATGAAGTAACAATTCCCTCTTTGCAAGAGTTGAAATTGGAATGCGTCACCTCATCTGAAGATATACTATCTAAGTTTATTAGTAAGTGCCCTAATATCAGACAATTGAGTTTGGTCACATGTTGGGCGATAAGCTTTGTAGTATTAACTAACTTAGCTTGTTTGGAGAATCTTTATGTGAACGTTAGTGATTCATCTTCTTTTACCAACATACAAGTTATTGCCCCGAGGTTACAAGTCTTCCATTTCATTTTACGGAATCTTGAAATCGAAGACATTGTTGTTACCATGGATATTCGTGCTTGCAAAATGTTGCGGGAATTTCACTTGAATTGTTCGAAATTTCCTAATGGTCTTGATCCTGAAAATTTTTGTTCAGATTTTCCTCATCTTGAAACTTTGTTACTTGGCCCTTGTCACACAAAGAAGCCTATCAAAACTTCGGGTTCATCGCTCAGAAAATGGATCTTATCCATCCCACAGGTATATGAATGTACAAGAAAATGTGTAGTTTCATCTCCAAATTTGTCTTATTTCAAATATAAGGGTACAACATTTCAACCATATTTAGCTCCTTCAAAACTTTTAGAGACCAACTATAATATTGTATTGATTCCTAAAATTAATGAGATCATGAAAAGAGCTTGGTTCCTCAAATTGAGAAGTCATCTTGAGAATTTTAGCAACCACAATACAACATTGGAGATACGCATTAAGGTACATTAACACACATTAAATCTCTTAATTAATAATCTTTGTTAACTATACTCTTTAATTTTATATATTATATATGTATATTGTTGAATCATCTCCTTACTATGTATGAAGACAAGTGCATGTCATCCCAGTAGCAAGCCAAGTGGACGAGCTCCAACACAGCCGCTACATTATATCAAACACATAATGGTAGACATGAACAAACTCAAATATCAAGAGGAACATTTGATGAGATATATATTATTGATAACTTACTTTGGATGTCTCATCCAAACACATTGACTCTATCAATACCCACTAGTTTTTCTCCAACTGCACTTGTAAGCTTTTTCCCTTTCTTCCAGTTCAGTTTATGTGACACAGTTTCAATTGTTCGAAAAAGAATGATACATCTTCTTGTTTGAAAATAATTTAATTTTGAACAGGGAGTAATCAAGAAGTTGTATGGTAGAAGGAATCGCAATTGTTGCTCAGGTACTCATGACAAGTGTTGGCGCCATTTCTTAAAATATTTTGAGGTTAAAGAAGAAGAAGAAAAAGAGCATCCCAATGCACCAAGTTCTTTCTATGCCCATCCAAGGAAGGTTAAAGAAGATGAAAAGATGGACAAGTTGACAAAGCTCATTTTCATATTTTTTTGGAAATTCAATAGTTAGGCCACTCCCTTATTAGTTTTGTGGTGTTTTTGCCTTTACAGGATGAATTTTGGCCCGCAATAAGCATGCTCAAGAGCTTTAATAATTATTTCTATTGTCTTTTTGATTGCCCTGTTCTCTTCACAGGATGAATTTTGGTCCGCAATTAGCATGGCTGAAAAGCATAAAGAGCTAGGCTTACAAATGGGACAGTCCTAATAACGGCAATCAAGTAACATCTGAAATGCCAAATATGGAAAGGGGGCTAGTAACCGGGGTGGGTGGGGGAACTGGTAGCACCTGTGAAAGGTGAAAATGGAGGGAAGACAAATAGCTAGTATATTGAACTCATATTAGATAAAAATGCTGCTAAGTAATTCATTCATCCCAAGTGATGTTTACATACAGAAACTGCTAGATATTACAGGTCTACAATGTAATAGTAGTTGTATTAATATATATGACTAACAACTTATCTTGGAAAATTTACTGGTGGTTCCAGGCTACTGACAAGTATGCTGAGATCAATGTCTTTGTCTTCAAACTTCTTAATGAAAGGGTGACTCTGAAATTGATATTGTCGTAATGTGGTGAGTTGCACATTTACAGACAGCAACTAAAAAGGAAAACACATGAAAGATGATGCACTGAGTTATGCTTACCAAAAGGTCCAAAGCTGAAGATCTATCCCTGGGATCCTTTTGAATGCTGTGTTAATAAAGCAATGCAAGTTAGCTAGAGAAACAACAATTAAAAATTCTAGCCAAACAGATTATCAGGCAGCAAACATGATGTGAATAGATAATGAGGGAACTATGCTAAGAACTTTTTTTTGTTCTTGAAAATTAAATTTAGGGTGATAGAGAAAGATAGCTACAAAAGTAAACTTGGTGGGAGAGTTAAAACTACAACACTAACTTGCCTGGTGAGCACTGTTCAAAGTCTTAACACATAAGCAAAAGATACTGTGTCCTTACCAAGCAGAAACAAACGAACAGAATTCAGGGGAAAATTGATCTGCTGGAGCAGAAGGTGGTGGACTGCTAACAATAGCCTCCAGAAGCTCGTAAAAGCTAGGACGAGCTTGCTGGTCCTCTGACTGTATGTATGGGAAACGTCCAATAGCACATTCAAGGATGACCATGCCCAAGCTCCATATATCACTCTTGTAGTCATAGGTACTTCCACTTATTCTTTCAGGCTTAATCAGGGTAAATAATGAGTCAGTTTACTGCTAAACTGCATTCAATCATGAAACTAATCCTGGAAGAAATTATTCACAAAATTGCTGAATTGATACTAGACAAAAATAAAAGGCAATTATTGTTGCGAGTTTGATTCCCCCACATACCGCAATTCTTTTCTTGGTCAAAAAGAGCAATTACCAAAACACAGAACAAAACAACTCAACTGCTGTAGGAAGAGGACTTACTGCCATGTAATTGTAGGTTCCAACAAATGTATCCCTTTGACCCATAGAGCTGGCTAGCATTGCACTTACACCAAAATCTGTAATTTTTACCTCTCCTTTGTGGTTCACTAGCAGGTTTGATGGCTTTATGTCTCTGTGGATAACATGTCTCTCGTGATGCAAGTAGACAAGACCTTGTAAAACCTGCAAGAAAATATCAAACAGTGGCAAAAATTCAGCATCTGGAGAGCAGCAATTTGTTCAAAGATTAGTTTCTAGAAAACCAAGAACCTGCTTGCAAACAACTGCGAGATATGGTTCAAGAATTGTCTTAAGTTGCCCGATTACATCAACTAAAGATCCACGGTCCATATACTCCAAAACCAGAGATATAGCTCCATTGTGATAGAAAGAGTGGTAGCATACAACAACATGTGGACATTGTGATGCTTGATTTATTTTCAGTTCTTGCACTATCTGCTTACGAATATCTTCTTGTATATTCATCTGGATAACCTGGATCAGAAACAATCATCCATCAACATTAAAGGAGCTGACCAGGATGAAGTTAAATCAAAATACAATTTCGGCTCACCACTGCAACAAAAAGCGAAATGGGTCAAGTTGCACCAAATGGCCAAGATACAAGGGTCAAATTGCACCAATGTGGGATGAAGGATTTTGCAAATTGTTATTCCAAGACACTTAGACATATGTGCTTGTTTGGTTGCTTTATCCAAATGCTAAAACGGTTCTCTAATAGGGATTAGAAACTATTTTTAACAAAGATTTAGTGTGGTCTGTTTCGAGTGCTACACCTCAAACAAGAAAAGCTTGCTCTTCTGCAATTCATCGATCGAGGATCATTACCATATCCACTATTGCATGATATTGATATTTATAGCGACTAATGTGTTAGTATTGCACTTTTCTTGGTCCTAACTACACACAGACATCATTAACCAATTAAATTGGAGAAAAGAGGAATTCCAAGGGATTCTTGCTTGGTAGGTACTGACCTTCAGAGCAAACAATGTTCCAACCCATTTATGACGAACAAGTTGAACAACACCCCCACTTCCTTTTCCAATGACTTTGATGGTTTCAAGATCTTCCAATGAAAATTGAAGATCTATCTCCTTAGTTTCTGAGGGCTGTGAACATTACACACAAAACATAGAAACTTTTCATCAGATCATAGAAATGTCCAATACCGAATTTTGAATTAACCTAAATTTAAGTATATATCTGCTCACTAATTAAACAATTAATCCTTGGTTGAAGCTAGATTCAATTTGCCGAAATAATACATCAGACAAAGATATATACAAATTTACAAAAGTTAACAAATTGAAGTTTCCAAAGTGCAACTTTAGCTAAATAAGCAATCAAAAAGAACCTGCTCAACTTAAAATGGAATAACAATGAAGACATATCAGGTCAAAAGTATCTGCGAATTTACAAAAGTTAACAAATTTAAGTTTCCAAAGGGCGGCTAGAGCTAAATAAACAATTGGAAATAATCTGCTAGCTTAAAATGGAATAACAATGAATAAATATCAGGTTAAAAGTATATTGAAATTTACAAAAGTTAACAAACTTGAAGTTTCCAAAGTGAGACTAGAGCTAAATAAACAATTGAAAATAATATGCTTAACCTAAAAAGGAACAACAATGAAGACATCACAGGTTGGTTTCATAAGTGAAAGTAAATGCAATACGAAAACTTAAACTATAACATGTGGAAATAGCAAATAAAATCAAAACAAAGTATCTTTGTTTTGAGCCCTGAGTAAGGAAAACTCCTTGGTAGGGAGAGCTTCCCTCAAATGGGCCCTACGCAGTGCGAATCCGGATTAATCAGGCTCCAATGCAGTTACCGGACACGGATGGAAACCGTATAAGAAAAATCAAAAGTAGATCAGTTAAATTGAAAAATCTAACCAGAGATTCATTCTCTTCAGAAATGAGTCTGAGTCCTTTCTGGTTCAAAAGTAAATCGCCATCATGAAACGTTCCACTCGCAGTCCTGAATCAACAGCAATCAATAGTATCAATTATCATTTTTTCACTAAATAAATGGGATTTGTTTCAAAAAAGTTGTACCACAAGTAGATTCGAGGTAATGAGTAAGAAAGATACTTACAAGAAGCTGGAAATGGGAGTATCTTGAGCGGGTACAGAGAGCTTAAGTTGCTTCAATGGCTTCGCCGTCTTCATAATTTTGATCCACTAGGGTTTGAAAGGGGAAGTGGAGATTTTAGATTTTGAAAAGTGAAACGAACCGCCCAAAATACCACTGATTTTCAAACTCAGACAAATACCAACAAATTATATTCTATTTCTATTACTGACAGGTTTAAATTTTTAGCCTACACATTTTTATTTTTATTTTGAATAAAAACAAAGCAATCAGTGATCCTTTATTCTTTTTATTATTTAAACGAAAAGTTAAAAATATCTTTCAACTAGTATAATTAACCAATTATACCCCTATTTTATCCTTTTTTTTAAAAAAAAAATAACGTTGAGATGGATTCTACCTTTGTAAAAAGATTTGCCTATATAAAATTTCTTATATATATTGTGTTTTCTTCTCAATGGGATAAATATGTCACCTAAATGTAAGAACATACATGTGTTACCTAATTGTTACTCCTAATATAGTGGAATTTTCTGATAAAAATGAGGTGATTTCTTTTCATTTGAATGTCTAGGAAGAGTTATTCGATGTTTATATTGATGCATGTAGCAAATACTAATGAAATAGCTGAATTGCACGAAAATACTATAACCCGTTCACCCATGATATTCTATCCGGCCAGCCCAAATAGTTGGATTTAAACCAAAGCGTGTTGAGTTTCAAGTAGAGATGGCTTGAAATCAATTTCCAGCTACCAAAACTTTACAAATATAAAGCAATTGGTTGAAAAGCCAAACAACAGTGCTAGCAATTACCAAATCTTCACGAACAACACAAGGAAAAGCCAAACAACAGTGTTAGCCTAAACAGCATGACTATTCTCCCAGCTGATCTTTCATTGTAAACTTGAAATGCATTTGGTTGGAGCCATTTGAATCCTGCCGCAGACAAAAAGCTTGGTGTTTAAGTGAAGAAGGTAGAAGAGAGTCCATCATCAACCGAGTAACTACTCCTCCGATATTTCTCGATTATAAAAGCAATGCTTTGCTTGGAGCAACTTTCCTAGTCATCTGGTACGAAAATCATATCATTCTTCTCGATGAAGCCATATGTTGAGAGATGAACCACCTGCACATGATGTACGATAGATCAAACACATTACACATCCGCAAGAGTATTGATGCATCCATTGCATATTGATCACAAATAAGGTTTTATAGACAAGTTCCACCTTGACAATGTCATCAACTTGCTAGTGTCTACTTGCAGATTGCACAGCTTACTTAGTGTTAATTGGCCCTTTATGACTGTTAAACCCAGCATACGATATCTAGACATATTGCTGCAGCCATAAATAAATAAAAGTGCCCACCACACTAAATCTTTGAACTTTTTAAAAAGGTCATTCACACATTTCAATGTTATAACAGAGCAAACAGTGAGTTCAAGTCTCGTAATCATCTGTCAATAAAATACTTCTACGAAATTAATCCAAGAAAAAGAATTCAGTCTTTACAAGGTAAGAGAGGGAGTGATGCAGCCCAGAAGAATATATAAAGAAAAAATGTCATACTTTACCAACTAACAGCTTATAGATCACATGAATAAACACAAACTAAGTTGTCCATCATACCCAATAGAAGTGATGTGATGCCCAAAGAAATGGGAGAAAAAAGATGCCGTCTACAGCCTTCCCAGATATCAGTTTTGCTTATCTAAGTTACTTTCTTCTTCGTTTTTTTCATTTAGCTGATAAATTAGCTAATATAAGTTTCAGCTCATTTGATATCAACTCCTTTTTATCAACAGAAGCAACTATGCTTAGAAATTAAAGACCAGTAGCAATTGGAACTAATGTTACCAAGAAATATATGGGGGTCATTATCCTGCTTAATCAAAAACAATATTTACATAATGCATGTAATCAAAATGTACAAATGTGAACAATTCAACTGTGATAGGAGAAACCAGGAGACCCTTACATTAGTATTGTTCAACTCCAGATTGTAGAAGTTCATCGTATCATATGTAAATAATGCCCCAGCATCCCATGTTCAGTGATTCAGCTATATAAACTTTGGACCTGAAAGTCTGCATTTATCAACAGGAGGCACATAAAAGTGCCCACAACGTGACTGCACAATTTCAGCACCCATGGCATCTTTGATATCAGCCGGATCCACAAGAGATGGCTTAGCAACTCTAAGGACCATGCAGAATTGGCATGATGCATTATCTTGGAAAATCTGAGTGGTCGGTCTTTAAGCTGTATTAATGTAAAAATATAACAGAAAACACCAAGTACAAAGCTCAATTCACTTAATATGACAATAACCAATCTAGCAAATCAATATTTGGATAAACAAACTCAAAAGAGGGAAAAGAGGACACTAGAGGGGGGGAAATGAAATATAAAATCCTTGAGAAGTTTTAAGTTGTGGGACATAAATATTTTACATTTATCGCATCCCATTGATTGATAGGTTCATATTGTAATGGTCCTTAGGAATGTGCATAGCTACATAATTTAAAAGGTTGGCTATTCATATGTTTTAGTTGTTTAAGCATGTTCTGCATCAAATTAAAAAGGATAGCTCTCCTCCACAACTATTACCAACTTATCTAATGATGCAATCAGGGAAAGAATAACGACAAACTGATAAAGGTTTCTGGTTATACTTGCACTTATAATTGATACACTTCGAAATTATGTCTCTTCAGTCAAGCCCTCCTCTTTGGTCTCTTTGAACCTGACTATTCTTTTATTTTTTTTGGAGGACTCTATTATCAAAAAGTACTAAGTGTTAAATTTTGATTTATCTTATTGAAAGAGAGAGTCAGTGTGATTTACATAACTGCTGAAAATGAACATACGAAGATCCATTTCTTTACTATTCCAAGACTAGATAATTTTGTTTCCTATGATATGAAAATGACAGACTTTTTAATCAAAAGAACATCAATTTATACAAGCAAATGTTACCTGAGCTAACTACAAAAGAACACTGACCTGGGAATGCCACGGCTCACGTCATTGATAGCTATAGGATGTCCCAGTATTTGGTGGACAATCTGGAAAGAGTGAAACAACAGGAGTTCTGAAAATTGGCAGAATAGCTTACAGAAGATGAAGATGGACTGCTTAGCTCTTTTCTATTTTTGGTGTAAACAAGATATATTAACTAGGACAAAAGACATCTTTGATGTGCTAGATTGTTTATAGGCAGCAGTTTAGACTAAGACTATTTTATACTGTAAGTTGTAACACTTTTGAAGGGGAACTACACTTATGTTGTAGTATACCTGTGGATATAAAGACTAAAGTTACCAGTTTCAAAAAAAAGTTTAAAATCCTAGAGCAGAATCACATAAACATAGTAGTGCTGATAATAACGCAATTAAATGTACCTTTCATAGAGATATGTGTAAAAAAGAAATCTATAAATACATCATTGATAAACAAAGATTGACAGAAAAAAGTTCATTACACGCGCTTCCTTGCAATGATACAGCAGAAATAATAAACAAATCAGTAGCACATGGGAAAAGAAATTAGCAGTTTAGCGCAATTAGTAGAATAAATACAAGATGAAAAGAATTTGTCAAAAGACGACCATCTTCTCCTCTCCTTTGAATTACAATTACAATGAAGGACAAGAGCGACAAACTTTTCAGTCACAAAGACAAAGCCTCTTAAGAGTCTCTCACACTACAGCCTCTTAAGAGTCTCTCACACTACAGTAGATACTCATTACATAACTTAAGCCTAATGCTTAAAAGAAAAAACTAACAATCCCAATAGGAAGAGGGTAATCTTTTGGCCTCTCTCTACTCTTTGGGTTTCTCCGTTTATTGTTTTACGATCTCAACTTAACACTCATTCATCACCTCATAAACATATTCACAAACAAGATTTGAATGACAGGATATCGTACATAACTCATGGTGACCCCTTTCTTTCACTCTATATATACAAGACTAAAACGAATTTGTTTTGGTTTCTCATCTCTCCCCAAAAACCTCGCTTTTTAATATCTTTTTCTTTGTTGTAGTTGTTTTCATTATCATCTCTGCAACATGATTTACCTAAGCTACAGCAGAGACGCTGCTGCAGCAGTTGAAGCCTTCAATCCTCACAGCAGCTGGCTTAATCCCAAACTTCACTGGAACACAGCCGCCTCCATTATTACGACCACAAGTCAAAGTAAAGGAGGGTGGTGGTGAAGGTGCTCCTTCTGGAATTGCTAGTATAGGAACAAAATTGTCGTTGCCGAATAGGGCATCCTGAATCAGAGGATTCGAAACCCTGCTGGGCGGAGACCCAAAAAAGAATGGTGGTGATGAATCCATCTCCACATCATAGCTCCCCTGTTTACAGAAAAAAAAAAGTTATCAGCTGTAGTAATTGAATTATAAACAGTTCACATCACAAACTAAATCATCCATAATTTACCTTGGTGAGGATGATATCCAGAAGTTCAGTTCTGGCTTTCAAATCATAATCATTCATTTGCTGATTACTACAAGACCCAAAAAGAGAAACACCAAAACCAATTAACAAAAGGGAAAAAGGGAGAAACTAAAACAGCAGACAGAAGAGGTATATGAACCTACTTGATTTGCAGGAATCGAGAAGGTCTGATGGGTTTGTTGAAAAGCCCATTCCGGCGAGGTTTGGGGCAAACAAGACCATCAGAGACAGAGATATCTCCCCGTCTAATTTCTCCAACTCCAACACAACCCATCAAGGTCTTTTGCTGATAACCGCATCTATTCATTTTTTTTCCGATTTTGCACAACAGATCTAAAGGGCTGAAGCAATAAAGAAGAATACAGTGTATCAAAAACTTGAGATCTCTATGATCACAGCTAGGAACATATATTGGTATATATATATACATATGTTCGATATTACTAAAAATAAAGATGATGGGGGAAATAGGAGTAGTTGGATAAGAAAGAAAAATACGTAAATGGAAAAATGGGTATTTTACCTGTGTGGGTGAGGAACTGATGGCGCCTGTGAAATGGCTAAAACGGAGGGGAGAGATTTTAGGGGAACAAAGAGGATGACCAAGAAAGAGAGGTACATATACTAGTACTAGTTCAGTAGTGAACATGAGTAATAAAGGGATAAACATCTCAAACTCCGTCCGTCCCATTAAATTTAAATCGCGCATTATATGACTCAATTAAAAATACCATTTGCAACAAAACTTTCTAGTTCAATTAGAGAAATGTCGCTCTCAACTTTACATCATGAAAATCGGTAAATTAAATATACAGAGGCAACTTTTACATAAATAGAACTATAGAAGTAATAATTTAGTTAAATAAACTCCACATAGTCAAACATTTACATTTATAACTCAATACAAACTTAAAAAAACAAACACATAAAAACGAAAGGTACAGTGAATTTGACCAAGTTGTTGACTGTCCGTCCGAAGGTCTAAATCAGGATTATATTGTAATCATCATAGAATAAATGAATTGTTCCATCGCTATAATTCTAAAGATGAAATGGTCAAATAATTTAATATTAAATTGAAGCATGCAGAAATTTTGATTTTAAATTCTACAAAAATCTAAATCAAGATTATATTTTGACCAAGTTGTTGATATTAGTCTAAACTTACCAGTTAACTTTGAAATTAATAACAAATGTTCAAGACCGACTCAATAGGATTGGGGGCCTAAAGCGAAACTTAATAGAGAGGTCCTAATATTTTATTTTTTCATCATATATACTTTTATTTAAAATCTATTTTTCTAGCATTTTTAGATACAAAGTCATTAGTTACTGTTTCATAATTGATTTGTTTTAATAATTCCTTTTCAATTGATAATATAGTTAATCCATTCAATTTATCTTGAGACATTGTTAATTTTAAATAAAATTAATCAATTTTAGTTTCAAAAAAGTTCTTTCGGCTGAGTCAATGTTTACCGGAACTGCTAACATTATTCTATAAGTAATATGTGTATTTGGAAAAGAATCAATTCTTTTTATTTGATTGAGTATTTTCATTAGATCATTATCTTCTACTTATATTATTTCTCTTAACACTTTTAATTCAAAAAATAAATCTAAACTATCAATTTCAGAATAACTATTATGTGTTAAAGAAAGTTTAAGGTGAAGACAATATTTTTAAAAATTTTCGTCATCTAGTCATCTCAATTTACCACTAAATAAGAAACGAATAATATTTTTCATATGCTTTAATTGGTTCAAATCTATTTTGAAGTGAAAAAATAGCACAAAGCAATCAACTCTAATTTCAAGGAACTTTGTGATTTCGTTGTCAATATTTTCATCAAATTATTTTTTATGAAATTTAGGTTCTATATACATATCATAAGCAATTTTCATAGTAGAAATCATAGCACTCATAGTATATAATTTATTTTAAAAAAAATGGGAGCCCCTAAAAATTTGGAGCCCCAAGCGATGACTTTAGTGGCCTAGGGATTGAGACGGCCCTGCAAATGCTCCACATTGGCTCGAATTCAATAATTGTGTTAAAAACTTTACTTAACGTATATAATTAATTAAACACAAAGTTAATAACTTTTTAGCAATCTAGAACGTCGAAATTTAAAATCTTAACTAGCTCCATTTTTGTGCTTGTTATTTATTTTGAGAGAACTACAGTTAATGAGCTAGCTTTTTACTTACAAATTCGACACATTTTGATACTTTGACACATATCATATTTCTTGTTAGGAGCGAAAATTACAAAATCGTCCATGCAACCAACCATACAATTAAATGAATTCAGATCTCACAGAATTAAAATTGCAAAATTGTAGCAATGAACAAAACTTACAAAAGAGATTTAATAACAATCGAAAAAGGTGATGCCATGGTAGGTGAGCTTCTAACCTACCACCAACTATTTTGGGTTTAATTATTACTGTACGCGGTTACTCCAACTGTCCAAAATTAAATACTTTTTTTACTTTCCTAATTTATGAATCACTCTTGAGAGTAAAATCTAGTGACTAGTATTTTTCTTTTTTACTCTATATTAGTTATTCATTTTATTATAAAAGTTATCTTAAATCACTTGTCGATTGATAGATTGCCTAAAACTGATGATACAAATTAAGCGATTGATAGATTGCATAAAACTGATGATATAAATTAAGACAATTTTTTGTTTGACTGACATGTGTTAAGCTGCTACCTTTTACTTTTATTCAATTGCACAATCTTCAGCTTTAATTTTCCTTTTAATTCAAGTAAGGCTGCCCTTGTCACTATCCTCACATATCCATCTTTTTCCTTTAATCCATTTGATTATATATACTTTCTCTTGTTTTATTTTGATTGACTTGATGTGAAATTTAAAATCTAAAAAAAATGGCTTAATGTTTGTAATCTAAAATC
Source organism: Solanum pinnatisectum (assembly GCA_035578085.1). Classification (NCBI taxonomy): domain Eukaryota; kingdom Viridiplantae; phylum Streptophyta; class Magnoliopsida; order Solanales; family Solanaceae; genus Solanum; species Solanum pinnatisectum. The sequence goes on along the minus strand of CM069078.1, from coordinate 52,168,256 downwards.
AGTGATATGTAGAAAGTATTAAAATAACATTTAGTCTTACGATTATATTTATATTATGTGAAAAGTTTAAATTAGAAAATTTTTAAAAAGAAAAAAAATAGTCTTTTTAAAACAAACTAAAAGGGACAAACAAATTAAAATTAAAATAGAGACGATAATTCACTATTATCAAAATTGTTCATAAAATTCTCTTGTCATCCCAACAGGCCACATGCATATTTGAACTTACTTTAATTTGTACTTTGCATGGGTCCACCCCTAATTTCTCTTTTTTCCAAGTACTTATTTACAAAACAACAAGTTTATGAGGGTATTAAAATAGCTAGAGTTTGAAATATACATTGTTAATGTAAAATAAATTTTACACTATCAAGTTATTTTTATCAGCTTATAGCAGGTGATATATCTTATTTTAAATATTTTGAATCCTACATTATAAGGGAAATCTACTTATAAACATTGATTTGATAGTATAAAAAATTATTTAGTCGAACAATATATAAAAAAAACTTAAAACTCATTCAACTAATGTGAGCTGGGAAAAAAAGTGGTGAAGCATCTCTATGTAATTTGCCATCAGAAACTCTGACTTTGCTCATTTTGTCTTCACACCAATGCAATTGTTCATCATTCACTTCACTCATTCTTAATACTCTTGATACCACTTTTAAATCTATTAATCCCATCAATATATCCATTTCTTCTTCTTCTTTTAATCTCCTTTTTCCCAAGCGGCATTTTCCTGACCTACCAATATCCTTCACCCTTGACTTTTTCTGCATATATCAACTAAGTCACTCGTTAAAATATAATGAGTATTTATAATCTTGAAAATAAAACAGACAGATACGCGCCTTTTTGTTGACTTTCTTGAGTAAGAGGAGAAGAGTAGGGTCAGTAGAGGCACTTTTGTTTCTCCTAAAGAAAGCTGTCATTAGTAATTGACAAGGATTCTCTTTGTCTGCTTTGAGGAATCTCATAAATGTTCTGATTGCTTCTTCCATTATCCCAAGAAATGAATCTGATGATACTCTCGACCATAATTCTTCCTGTCCTTTTTCCTCATCTGAATCTAGTCAAAATTTTGTTATTTATAATTTCAAGATGGAGACAAAAAGATCTAAATTACATACACTATTATATTACAAAAAAAAAAAGTTCACCATTACTAGTGTAGTTTTACTTGCTGCAACAAGTCAGGTATATACTCCATCTGTTTCAATCTATTTGTCTGACTTTGACTTAAGAAAGTAAAAGAGACGTTTGAATTGTGTCATCTTAAACTAATGATACATAGAATGTACCAAAATTCGTTTAATCTTGTGTTGTTAAACATATCACAATAGAAATTGAAATTAAAGAGTTGTTAAGAAAAGAAAGACACATTTTTTTTTAAATGGACTAATAAGGAAATAAGATGAACAAATTGAAACGAGGGAGTATCATGTTAAGATGAACAAACTGAAAAGGATAGAGTATCATACTACCATGTTAAGTCGAACAAACTGAAACAGAGGTAGTACATGTTTCGTAGGACACTTATCCATGCTCGTTATAAAAAGTTATTTGTAAAATACATTTAAATGGCAGTTTATAGAAGTTGAACTCAAAAATGGGACAAATTAATTACCTCGATATTCAGGGACTTGAAGCAACTTAGGAGCTAAGCTTCTCATTCTGGCATAAACCTCAGGTCTCTTACCATGTTCATATGGCTCATTCTCAATGTATCTTTGTAAAAGCACTTGAAACTGTTGAAAATGTTGAGCTACATAAGCAGGACAACCTGGATCCTCTTCAAGACGCGAAGCTCTTAGGCTTTTGAAGTATTTATAATTCCAGCTCAGTGCTTCCCATGCTAAGCATACCTATAAACACGTGCATATTCAGGATTTAAATTTGACGAGTAAAATATTAATGTTTGTTGAAATTTCATGTATATATTTATGCGCTGTGCGTGGGACAATACTGAATCCGCCTCTGCATGCTTACCTGTGCTACATACGCAGCCTCTAATTCATGATATGGATTGTGTCGAAATTCCGATGATTTCCTGTTTTTCATTGCCAATTTATGCACAATCCTGTCTGATATTGATCTTGGACATGATTGAATGGATCTTAGTGATTCTGAAGAAATGAAAACGAAGAATTTAGATAATGTCTGTATATAATAAATTCTAAGAGTATGTTATTTCTAACATCTCAAACGTTTAGATGATTGTTACACACTTTAATATGGTATCAGAATATCTAAAGTTTATAGTACGAGTCTCACTGTCACCCATTATGAAAAAGAATTTCTTTGTGTTTACCAACGAAATTGAATTTGAGTGGGCAAAGTTAGACATTACCTGTTTCATGGAGTTTTTGTACACTGATTTTATCTAAAAACAACATTTCTTCATCATATTTTTGGAAGACCGTATAAGATTCCCATTTGGGGCAACTTCTTCTTGAAGAAGAAGAAAACGGATCTTCTTCTCCTGAACCTGAATCTTTAATGGAGCTTCTCCATTCAGAAGAACTCCTAGAAATGGATCCAACACTATAAGAATCACCAAATATTTTATCAACATTATTATCCTCCTTTTTTCGAAATTCGAGTTTGTTGCTCTCTAACTTAGCTGGTGCATAAACCAAGAAATTATCCTCTCTACAAAACTTTCTACTCTTCTTTACTTTCTTATCCTTCGTGACTTTCGTATAAAATTTCCCTGCATCAACAACAACATAAGGCCAAAGTTCAAATTAAAACATTTTTAAAAATTTAATCAACGATTAGTCATTATACTACGTACCATGATTAATGTCGTTATCCATCATGTTCAAATCACATTTGTTAGTATTCGATTTGAGATTCTTCTCTTCAACATCGTCATCATCATCAGTATGAACAGATTCTGAAGCTAGTGATGCATAAACGGAATCTCCTTCATCAGCCACTCTGCTATTTAAGTTATATTCAATTTTTTCAGTTTCGCGAAATGTGTTTGCTAGAAAATGTTTTCCCTCCCCTGTTTCAGCTTTGTTATGATAATTATATTCATGTTCTTCGTCTGAAAACTCAGCAAATTCATATCCATTAACTCGATTCCTGCAAAACTCACAATAGTTTGTCACATGGAGTTTGAAAACATAGAGATAGATCATGACTAATAACATAAGATACGATACATACCTCCAGAAAAATGGATTTCCGCCAAGAAAGTAGAAGAGTTTGCCAAGTAAAATGGAAGTGAAGTATGAGAAAATGAGGAAAAGTTGAAATGAACTTGAGACATTGTAGAATAGCCTTGCAATTGTTTCTTTAGAACATTGCATTGTTTTCTTAAATTTGGTTGAAATTGTGAAGATTTTTGAGTTTCTAATGATCCTCTTCTTTACTTAGGTAAAGCAAAAAATAACAAAGTGACACTAAAGAATAAAAAGGTCAGTCCTTTAATTGCTTTCACAAATTTCCTTGTTTGTCAAGATGGTCCTTTGCTTTTTTTCTAGATCAATTATATATTCCATAATAAAAACACAAAAAATAAATTTTAAAAGAAGAGACCAAAACCCAGCCACACGCATTTGTAACTTGCTCTTTACAAAAGAATTACTCCATTAGAATACTCTGGTGCAGGCAGAGCAGAGCTATGGTATCGGAAGGGAACCCCGTGTCAAAAAATTACACTATAGCACCTCGATTAATTCCATGGCATACTATCATCAACAATAGATATCAAATAACTCTATACATCAATACTAATAGGAAGAAATCACCTAATATTTTTTTTCTCTCAATTAGAATTTAAACCTGAGACGTCATGATTCTCATCCACTTTATTGTCCCCTGGGGCACACCTTTAGATGCATTACAAGAATGTTATTCTTTGCATTCTATAGGAAGAAAGAGCCAGGACAATAGTTAAAAGATAGTACATTTTAAGGTTCTCATATGGAGTACTTCTATTCTTACGATTAACTTAAGATATACACATTGACGATATAATATAAGAGTAATAATATGTTATTTATATTATTTTCTATTGTTGTTCATCTTAGTCTAAAAGTGTAAAAAAGTTGCACTGAATATATGGCCTATATTTTGCCTCTAACTTGGCCCCAAAGATTTGTCAGGATTACAAGTAGGATGTAATAGTTCATTAGTGGGACAGCATCCTATCCTAACCGTGTTTAATGAACTCTATAAGATCCTTTAAATAAACACTTGACATTAGCTAAATTTTATGAAATTAAAGCATTTGTGATGTATGAAAAACAAAGTAAAATGTTTTTCAGTGCTTACAAAATATGTATTCATGCTCTAAACTTGTATGTAATATGTATATAGTCATATATAATTACTTTATAATCAATATATATTACGGGCTAAGAGAAATAGTGAATACGTCCGGCTATTTGTGTAAAGGTAAAAAATGTCGCAGGACTATTTTGTTAGTTTCCAATAGGATAGTGGGCTATTATATGGGCCATAAAACTGGGCCATGAAAGCCCAATTAAGTAGCAACCGTTTTCTTCTCTTCTTCCTAAGGGAAAAAAAAAAGAACATTCCCTTCCGTCCTCCGGCTGAGACTACGGTGGAAGAGGCTGAGAGCAATGGCCGGCGACGGTTTACCGTCGAATGTGACTGGAATGTCTAAAATAGAGTTATACGATGTTATGTCTCAGATGAAGGTACTCATATATGTGTATGCTTGTAATAGTCCATACATAATTTTCGTTCATGAAGATTAAATCAATTTTGATTGTTTTTCTTTTTGTTTGTTACTTGTATTCTCTTCCTAGATCTACCTGATGAAATTGCTGTAAATTCTTATGTGTGCTTGTGTAGGTTCTAGTGGAACAGAACCAGCAACAAGCAAGGCAAATTCTCATCCAAAACCCTAGCTTGACTAAAACACTCTTTCAGGTCTTATTTCACTTTCACCTTTTCTTCTGATGTTACTCGTTTGGTTTACTTTTGACCTAGTATGTAAATTGTGCAACTATTACTGTTACAAATGCTGAAATTAGGGTTTTAATTTCTCTAATTATTGGAATAGTGTAATTACACTGAGTAAGTGTGATTTGGTTTAAAACTTGAAATCAGATATTCATGAGAAAGCGTGATTTGGTTTAAAGCTTAGTATTTGAAAGTTGTATGCCTTGTTATTTTGAAAGTTTGATGTTTTATAGAATTTAACATTTAGAGAGGCGTGATGTAGTTGGTGAAATATCAAATTTTCATGTCTTAAAGGCAACTCTCCTTCCCCTCTTGCAAGCTCTCAAGATAGCTTATGCATTGATTTTACTGTGATATGGGTGATGTTTCAAGGAATTACTGTCTGTCTTGTATTATGAATCATCACAAGATTCCGTGGAAGATTGGGACTGTTAGCTTTCACAATAGGAACCCTTCATATGAATTTGGAGGTTTCTTTGTTGACTTCTCATTCTCTGATGTGGGTTTTTACAATGATGTGTTTATTAGGCACAAATAATGCTCGGGATGGTGCAGCCCCCACAAGTGGTAAGTTGGTGTACATATCATTTTGACCTTATGAAATATCTGGTTTCCATGTCTACAATGCGATGCAGTTCTAGTTATTTACTTTTTTCTGCTTTTAGATACCAACCATCCAGCCAACAGGAGCATTGAGCACTCAGCCATCAGTATCTCAGCTTCCACAACCAATTGTTCAGACCACTCCATCGTTGCCAGGACATATTGGCATTCAGGAGCAAACAAGAAAGCAGCAGCAGAATCAACCTGCTCCAACAGTGCCATCCGCTTCTCTTCCACCCTCAAACCTTCAATCCACATCCATGCCATCTCATCCATTGCAGACAATGCAGCAGCAGAAAGGACTTATTGGTGCTCAAGCCACATCAATCTCTTTACCACAAACCTCTCAAGTTCCTAATATGTCCCAGCTTCCTCGTCATTCTGCTCCACCACTGCCATCTCATCTTCAACAACAGATGCATCCAGCATCCCCCAAGTTGGAGCAACCAATGCAAACTAGTGGAAACCAACACCTGGCTATGCAACCACAGCTACCACCACAAGTGAGACCATCGATGCAACCCTTCCCCCATCAAGTTCACCCTCACATGGGGCCCAATGCTGGTTATCCGCAATCTGGGGCAACTCAGCACCACCATTCACAACCTGCTTATCATGTAATTATTATGCCTTTAGTGAGTTTAAGGTTTACTTTTTCCATGTATAATATGTAAATATTCCTTTTATCATTCAGCCTGCAATGAGGCCTCCAGCAAGCATGGGACCTTCTTTTCTACCGGGACAACCACCTGGTCAAAGTCAGCTTCCACCCCAGCCTCTATATCAGGTGCCCTAGTTTTTAAAAATCTATGTGACTGAAACTCTATGTTACCTTTGGCTGTTTCTTGCTCTACTAAATTTGGTTGATGTTAATAAAGGCCATGGTTAAATTTTAGTGCCTCTTAATAGTTACCTCTTTTCAAATGCATGACTCCGTGCCAATTTTTCTGTTTAAGATTTTCCACATAGCTGTATTAAATACGTCAATGTCATGATCATTCGTTATGTGGGATTATGAAGTAGGATAGGTCATAGGTGTAGGGGTTTCTTAGTCTTGGCTAAAAAATATCTAATACGTTCAGACGTATGCTAGAATCTATCATAGTTTGCATTCTATGTTTGCTCACTTAGCACATGAATGATGCTTTGCTGATACTGTTTTCTTTTGAAAGATCTGGGTTACTGACTTTCTTTAACATACCAAATCATATCTATACCCTTGGTCCCTCCAGCCCAAACTAACTGTTCTATTTTGACTCTATTTTCATTTTCTTATTTGACTATCAAAATATTCTTAATCTATTTGGTATATTTGGAACTAAAATGTTGTATTTACTTGTACTTTTACCATGTATTGTCAAGGTCATACATCAATTTGCAATATTGTTCTCGTTGTTTCTTTTGTTTTGTACCTTAAACATTTAAGTTTGATATATTGTGTGACCATCTCATTTAAGCTTCTTAAACCTACTTAATTCTATTTTCGATATGCCCCTTTTGGTTTGATTCACCAACATGTGGATATTATTTTTGCAAAGGGTGATAGTTAGACTTGAACTAAGGACCTTTGGTTTTTCTAATACCATGTCAAATTGTAGTATAACCTCAAAAAAACGTTGTAAAAAAATACCTTGTCAAATTGTGTGAACACAGAATATAAAAGTTAAGGTTGTTACAGGTGGCACACTTTATATGCTTACTATCTTCAATAGAGTTTAAAACTTGATAAAGTGTAACTTGTCAACCATTCCCAACTCATCTTTCTGTAACATGATGTTTCCAACAACAATCTAATATGTTAGTTCTGGCAATGGTCCACAATGCACGATAATTTTTGGTGTCTATTGCTTGAAAGAGAATTCTTAGCTCTTACTCATTTTAGAGTATATGTCAAGTACTATTATCATGGGATTTGACATGCTTTTATATGTGCATATATCTAGATGGGAGGTTCACATTTGAGACCAGAATTCAATCAAGTTGGAAATTCAATGCAAGCAGATCGAGGATCTCCTTGGATTCCCAGCTTACCAGAGAATACATCAGGAACACAGCTCCCAGGGCCACCATCATTCCCTGCACAGATGGGCCCGGGCAATCAGCCTCCTAGACCAGGAGCAGTAATATATCTGCAGTCTTATTGTTCACGTTTTTAGTTTAAGAACAGACTTGGTTTTGCTTTTGGTTTCAGATAAAAAATAAGTTAATCTTGTTGATGTGCAGCTGTCCCCAGAGATGGAGCAGGCACTTCTTCAGCAAGTAAGGAGTTTGACCCCAGAACAGATTAACATGCTACCTCCGGAGCAAAGGAATCAAGTGCTTCAGTTGCAGCAAATGCTCCGTTAATCAGAAGCAAGTGCTGCAAAAGACGGTTCTGCCAAGAAGCTGAAATATGCCTATTTGGCTAATCGATTTTTCTATTTATCAATCGCCATTGGGTGTAGATGGACAGTGCGCTCCTTGTTCAATGGTGTGTTTCCCCCTTTGTTAAGGTTATTTTTCCTTAGCTCAAGTAGGGTTGCCTGTCATGTTGCTAGCAAATCATAACGGCTATAGGCGTTGATGGAGCTCCTTTGGTGCATTTATATCCCATCTTCTCCATCCTGGATGCCCTCCACTTTCTTTTTTACGTACTGTCACTTATATGTAGCATGTCACTGTATTAGAATAGCCTAATGCTCCTCAAATATGAGATTGTGAAACAGTATAGTCCCTTCCCTCTATCTTGTATCCAAAATTTCTAGAAACATTTTGGATTTGCAGATGCATCTTGTTAACAGTTTGCTGGACTTTGTGGAAGGTATAGTTGGATTTCATTTTGGGGTGTTTTCTTTTATCACACTAGATGTACACAATGATGTCAATATTTTTGGATATGCGATATTTATTTTCATTGGTTAGTATCAGAAAGATTTGAGCAAAGCCTGGACTCATGCAACAGTGGATGCTTCTTCATGGATTTCATTAGCCCCTCATTACTCATATGAAAGTAAATAAAGATGTCCAGTTTGTTTAGTTTAGGCAGCCATGTTCCCAAAAATGCCTTTCTTGCAATCGTGTCCTTCAAGAAGAATGTTTCGAAAATTTGGAACCACATGAAAGTTTCCCTTTTGTTCTGTGAATCATAAATATTCGCTTCTACTCCGTAGAAACTTAAAATCTAAAAGTTAGAAATGGAAAACTAACTTATTCATGTTATCTTTTCGGTTTGCCTTTTCCCCCCTTGGATATGTGATACATCTTTGACAACTTTAGCTCTATAATTCAACATGGTAATTACAAAAACTGGAAGATAGGACAATTGACAAAGCAATTACATCTACGCCCATTACAATGTTCACCCCAGAAGACAAGCACTCTATTTAATTCTTCCATGTACGATTAGGGCCAGTTCAGTCTTTCATTGGAACAAACTGAGCTCGGATGGATTGCATGATGTGAAACCCCTTCCACAGTTTGAATCGACCAGTGATCCAAAGGCTCCATCAATGGCCATAAGCAAGTAATTGGGATCTGTGACCTCAAATTATGATCCAAAACCTCAGAAAGATGATTGTTGTGGCTGCAATGATAGTGTCATACTTGGTCAATAAGAACATACAATTTATAGTTGGGATCCATAGCAACCAAACAATAGTTCTAATCACATTTACGCACTGGAAGTTAATGCCACTGTTAGCATGCCATTTGTTAAAGTGAATATTAAGCGCATACTCCCCAACACAAACTTATGTAGTTTGCAACTACTAGGTATCTTCTGGACAAAATTGACCAGTATATTCATTTCATTTGAAGACCAGTAAAACACATGTAGTTGAAGACTTAATCCCACAATTGTAGTTAAGAAAAAGAGCAATAAAATAGTTTTATGACGGGCATTATGAGGTTTTAAATACAAACAAGTAGTTGGCAGATCTCGTACTGCTAGTGTGATCATAGAATTGATTGTGAAACATAATTTCCTTGTTCCATCAACTTTTCCTGGAGATATGTGCTATAGCTAACTAGTTCCAATCACATTCTTCATAGTCTAATAAAAGTGTAAAACTTCCCTCCGTGCGATCTTTTTACATTTTTCACTCAGTAATAATAATCATTGACCAGTAGGTTTTATAAGTTAAAATGAATATACATTTATTTACTCTTAAAACTTTTAAGGAATAAGAGCTCTAAGAGTAGTCTTAAGAATGAAGGCATAAGACCTCAATGATTACCTCAATAGGACCATGGCCATGATACAATGCAATTCCTCATATAGTATTAATCATGAAGTGTTGTTATCCTGTTTCATTGTCCTCAAGACTGGAGTACTCTGAATCGTCATCATTTTCCCATTCAGGATCTTCATCCTCGTCATCACCAGACTCTAAAGATGAATCTTCATCTTCATTCTGCACACCAAATAAAATTTAGTCAATATGGATATCTTGTTATACTGATCCTTTTTCTTGAAATACAAAAAATTCCCCCTTCCTCCCCTGGGGACCCCTCCACGTCCTTCACCGCAAGAAACTATCAACAGCTTACAAGAGGAAGCCGCGCACTTAAAGACAGTTCTCCACTATCATATAAGAAACTTCCCTGATTTTTCTTAGACATCCAGAGGAATCGTGGTAAACTTACTAGGGATTCCGAGACATTATTGAACTGATCAAGCGCCTCCAAATTGCTAGTATTAATGTCCGCCTGACCAAAATCAATCTATGGACAGACAAGAAGAAAATTCAGTTAACAAGTATAGAGAGTGGAATACCCACTTTGAACTTCAAAAGTACTGGTGAAGAACACAGTGTCGGTGCGCATAATACCACGGTTATCAAAACTAAAAGAAGATCCAATTAGCACATATGATGTGGTGTTGTTCATAGAGAATCATATTTTATGTAAGTTCTCCACTTCTATATACCAGGAATTCTCACACCATATCACAAAATTGTTACTCTATCAAGACAATGATGAAAATAGAAGTCCTTAGATTTGGTTACAGAGATCAGACTCGGTCTTCTTTGGCACATCTCTATAAGATTCTGAACTGAAATTTGTAACAGAATGAGTTTTGGTCAACTTCCACATATTAGGATTTGGTCTTCTAAGAGATGGCGATCTTAATCAAGGAACAATTATTTTATCCATTGTAATTTATAATGTTTGTTTGTTTTTTGATGAAGTAATAGCAGATTGCACTACTGGCATCAAGTAGATGCATAAACTACAAAAGTTATGTAAGCAAAAATACTGTTAGCTGCTTACATCAGAAACTTTGACAAGACCATAGAGCTAACAAAATCTAAAATGTTATCTGGGGAATCTACGGGAGAGGAATTATGCCAGCTATACAAATAAACTAAACATCTAGCTTTAAGGAATTATATTTTAGTTGATAAGCCCTCAAAACATCGTTTGTTCCTTTCTGTCCAGACACATCAAAAAATATTTGTAGGGATCATCTTCCATACTTGTTTAATGGCTTTACCAACTCTCTTGGTACACCATCCTTCAATTGCTTCTTTACCAACTCTATTATAATGCTTAGAACTATAGTTTGATCAGCAAATTTAGAACTATATTTCTCTATGAAAAACTACTACAGATGGACTATGGTCATTTATAGGAAATATTACTTTTTTGAGTAAAGAAATTGATTTCAAGAGTATCTTCAGCTATGCATGATCATTGGCCTTTGAAATATGAATAATATAATAATACTCCAATAGTCTGATCCCACATTAAACTTAGTGTCAATGTGCTCTATAGTTTATACGAGAAAGATGCAAGGATAGATTATGCACCAATTAGTAAGGATCCAGTTAACATTTTTTAAAGCTAACAGAACTGGAATCAGAAGCCTCCAAAAGGTTTACAAAATTTGGGGAAATATTTCAACCGAACTGTTAGAATTTGCAGCAGAATAAACACCAAGAAAAGAAGCACGAATAATCGGACAATTTGCTGAAGTTGGGACTGACTACAAATTATTATGATACATGAATATGTAAGTTCAAGTAGTATAAACTATAAAGCTGACTACCTGACACACAGGCAGAATAACTGAAGAGCCCAAATCAAGAGGAAGGAGAGTGCACAGTAACATAAAAAACGGTAACATGAGGTATATTAGCGAATTGCACTACAATAACAAATCCAAGATCAGATTTTTTGTCTTACAATTTTACTTTTCGTTTGCTCTATCGTCGTCTCCAGCTCGGCTATATGCTGACTGAGAGCCTACAAGAGAGCATTTAGGATGCCAGATAAAACAAGTAGATTATCAGTAAAAAGTGAGATAACATCAATTTATAAATGGGACAGCTGACATGTATAAGATGAAAAACCTCATAACGCTGCAGTGCCACTCTACGTTTTAGTGCTTTTGCTTTTGTCAGAAGGTTCCTTGGCCTGAGGCTGATAGGCCGCCTATAGTTCTTCCCACGGTAGAAAATAAGAGCATAACCTTTTGGCACTCTTTCTATTGCCACTAAAATCCCACCACTTTCATATTCCAAAAGTCTAGCTGTTTCTTCAACGAAAGCAAGTACCTTTTCTTTTGATATTAACTTAACAAGTTCTCTATGTTTCCAATGCAGATGCATGTTCTCAATAACACCATCAAAGACACCACGAATACCTGGTAGGTAAGCATATACATGAGTTCTCAGTTAAATACAGGATGTAATCAACAGATTGACCACAATATTTTTGTTTAAGTCCAAAAACAATGAAAACTCACCAAGTGGCAGGTACGACTTCATTCTTAATCCAACTCTGCGCAACATGACCCTTTCCTCCTCTGTTATCGTTTCCAGGTCATCAGAAGGACCAGCAGGAATCCAGGATTCCACAATCTTAGCCAAAATTTTCTCTGCTTTAAGCTTCTTGGTCTGGGACTGTTCACGAATCACATAAAAACTATTAATAGAAGACAAAGGAATCACCAAAATAAAAAAATGAAACATGACTAAGGAAAAATAATTTTGGAAACAAAGATTAAGGGAAGAGTTTAAAAACTTCTTTTGGCAGGACAGTTTCAGAAGAGCCAAACCTTATAACAAAGAATGAAAGAAAAAAAAGCTACAGAATCAAAAAAGATGAATAAACGTAAGAAGTTTTGAAAAAACAAAAAGCCTTACGCATAAAAGGGTATAATGAAGAATTCCAAAGACACCAAAACTAAAGGTAAAGAATTCTATAGCTCATCAGTTGATACCTTCCAATAGCTTGATAATACTAATACACCTCGATCACACCAAGCTTTCTTTTTAAAAATCAAAAGGAAATCTGATGGATTTGAATAAAAACAAACATTTGCAACAGAATGTTTAAATAAATTGCAGGAAAAACAACAGGTCATCGTAAAAAAAGCTATCGTGAGAAGTGCTTGTAAAATTAGAAGGAAAAAAATATACTTACAATCTCAAATTTATGTTCAAGCCGCTTGACTACTCTGGCCGTCTTAGCCATTGCTGCTTCTTTTAACATTCTCTCACGTTCTTCAGCAGATATTTCTCTCCCCCACCGAGCCTGAGCCTCATAAAATTCTGCTAAAGAACCGGCAACGGCCTGTCCATCTGTGGTCAATGGTGCCACTTTAGCAGGCCCGCTCCGTGTTTGCTCTTCAACATCTTGGATCTGTTTTGTCAACTCTTGCCTTTCAGCTAAAACAGCCGCAACAGTAGGTGGGACGAAATCCTTTCCTCGATAAAAGATTATGTAATATTTGTTTCTCAGAAGTAGGACCCCCCCTGTTAACATCTGAGATGCAACTGATATGTTAGTGGTATTACTCAGCAGATTTCCTATTTTAACAGCACTCAAGTATTATGTGCTGCTCAGCTAGGTGTACCTGTCTACGCCCTAATTCTACAGTCCTTAACCCCACCCCCCACCTGCAAACAACAACAACAAAATGGGAGGCATATTTCTAAATAGTTTCTCTAATTTACCAACAAAGCATAGTCTTCCCATTCATACAGTACAAGAATTCTCATAGAAGCTCATACCCGATTAAAAGGGACAAAAGAACCTTAATATCTGACAATCCACGGAAGAATATTTGTATGAACTTTATTATAAAAAAAGGAATAACTTTAAGAACTTCTGACTTCCTAGAAAAGCCGATTACCATATCATTGTAAAACTGAAATCAGCTGACATATGATTCCAACATAGGATGGCGTCTCGATGGTGATTATTGAAATACTGTATGGCGTAAACAGCTTATGATGAGTCCCAAGAATCACATATGACAGGATACAGAGCATGAGCTTTTTGGGCAAAGAAATCTGTACATGATGGGCTATGGCACTTTAAAAGTGACAGAAGGAACAACTAATATGTGTTCTAAATTCAAAAGTACTGTTACGTCTCCTCCAGACAACTTTTCAGGTTCACATAAACAGGATCAATTTTTTCTTCTTTCAACTATAAGTGGTGTCTGCAGAAGGGAAAAAGAATTGGAAAACACAAAGTGAGAGCCAACACTTCCTTTTGGAAGGTGGAATTATGAACTATGATCACTTGGGCTATTAAGGACCCTCTAGAAGTATTTATACAAGAAACTTGGGTGATATGACTAACAACCTTAACACAACCTAATTTCATGAAATCAGTATTCCCTGTGAGGGAAGATTATAGTACCTTTGAATTAATATGGCATCACTCAGACTCAAGGCAGTCACAAACAGAAGCAACTAATATATCAAGGACATTCTTTTCCGTATCTTTTTATTTGGGATAAAATCATATCAAAATATTCTAACACACCTTTAACTCCTCTGACATCAGCTTGTTGTTTGTGTTCTGAATTCCACGTTTGACTGCTATTTTCACAACTAAACTTTTCTCCCAGAGCTTGACTATAGCAGCAGCCAGCCCTTGATGATTTCTGTTTCTCCCTAAAAGGAACACCAGGAAGATAAACCGTGTCCTAAGGCTAAACGATAAAAAAGTAACAGTACTTAAAGGGTTGAAACTTACCGAGAGCAAAATGACAAGGAAGTGATTTAGCAATTTTTCGTAAATTAGTCATTTCTGCATTTGTTAGGCGTGATCTCATTCCAGTAGGAAGAAGTCGGAAAGGTGTTTTATAGCCAAGAATTGTCTGAGGGAGCAAATCAGCATCAATAGGAAGTACTCCTGTACCCCACCAATCCTCAAAACGTGGGCCTAAACCATCTAATACCCTATTGAATTCTGATTCCTCCACAGTCATGCTTTGGACACTATTAGGATGAACTTGATTACGATTTTCAATAACTGGATTAAAGCTTTTGTTGTCTTTTGTAATAGATTTGTCAGATGAAACATCTGGAACAAAGAGAGCATTGTCTTCCTCATTCACAGATTGAGATCTTGAAGAAGGCCCCTCGTAGTTACTTCCTCGATACACCACCATAACGCTCCCAGCCCTCCATATCACAAGCCCTCTTGTCCGACGCTGACAACCAGAAAAAAGAAAGTCCGCACTTCAAAATTTCTTGCAAATACAATATTCAGGTAAAATACAAATGATAAAAAAAAATGTATAGTGAGGAGTAGTGAAGGCTCAGATCAACTTGTTCAGGAAAGACTTTTAGGAGTTTGCAGGGGTAGTCCTTTTGGTTGACAGGGGAAGTCTTTTAGGTTGACTGATAAATCCATCCCATAACCCTATTACCAAAATGCTTGGAATTAAACTTGAGGTTTGATATGCAAAGAGTTCATTAGTTGTTGCAAAAGGAGGATAAGGGAAAATATGTTACTGGCTCGTTAGTGTACATTCCCAAACATATGCAGTTTTTACTATGTTACAAGATAATTGATTGTAAATTTACCTATCTTTTCCTTGAAATGGAGTTGAAGACAATAGCTCTACTTATTCTACATCTACATGGAATACTTATGAAAAATATGGAAATCATAGTGATGAAAATTGTTCTCATTTAAATCGAGACCATTTAAGGTCAAATAGCAATTTCATTTCTAAATGAAGATTTATGAAGAGATCTCTTTCTTCAATGTAATGGTGGTTTTTAGTATTGCTTCAGAAGTATTATCTAATCTAGTTGGACCTTTAGTTTAAAATGTAACTAGGACTATTCGTCGTAATCATGGCCATCACAAGGACAGTACAGGAAGAATAAAACATTTATACAGAGTCTGGAAATTATCTTAAAGAATCAAATGACTCATACCCAAAGAATGCAAGACAAATCCAAACAAATGCAAAAGCACAACACGACCAAGTTAGTGCTATCATGCCAAGGGCACCAACCTCTACAATCTCGTGGCCTGTTCTCATATCATGAGCCAAAACCTCATGAAACTTGAGCCTTACCAGCTCATTCTTCCTCCATGAATGATGAATCTTCTCCAACACTGCTCCTGTAACCCCAGCCTTAGGTACATTAATCCTTTCTCTCAAAGTCATACCCATTCTCCTCAGCCTCCTCAATTCCTCATCCTCAATGGTTAGCTCAGCCAGTGACGGTGCCTTCACTGTCCTCTTCCCTCCCCTCTGCACCTCCACCGCCTCTTCCTCCACACTCCGTTCCCATGGCAAATATGTATCTCCCTCATCATCACTTTCTTCCAATATCATATCCGGTCGAACCCAATCCCTCTTCAACAAATCCCCTAACTTCTCTTCTTCACCGTTACTCGGCATTGTCGAACTAGAATCCAACTCCAAACCTTCCTCTTCTTCATCTTCTCCTTCATCATCAGAGCCTAATCCTAAGTTTCTCAACCGAAGCACAATCCTATCTATGGCTGTAGTCCCTACTCTAGTGTTCTCGTCAAAATATCTGGTTTCCGTTTTGGATTCGACGGTTCTGGAATTGGATGAATGCTTAACTGGAGGAGATGTGTTGGGCCATTTGTTTAGCCAAGTTGAAAAGCGAGAGTTGTTTGATTTCACAGGGGTAGAACTGGAATTTGAGTCTCTGTAAGGTTTCCGATTATCCTTCCGGGGAATGTTGGTTCTGGTGTTGCCGGCGGTGATAGTGCAGCGAAGGAAAAGGAAAAATGGAGGTCGATCAGTAGGAGTAGAGAAGGAAGAGAACAACTGTGGTGTCAATTGTGTAAATTTCGCCGTCGACAAGGCCATTTTTCAATTAGCTCAACTTCTTCTTCTTAAAGTTAGCTTCATAGTAATGGGGGCAAAATGGTTTCAGTTGACAGAGCTTGACGATAAGATATCAATTCGGATATTTTTATATCTACCGTCAGCCTCCGAATTTATGACCCGACCCAAGTGTTTCTTCTTGATCCACGTTCTGCCATATTGGCCCACAAAAGGATTCTGGGCCCAGAAAATGTCGTGGAACTGGCACCAAGTAACCACTTTTAGGACCCATTGTTTAAGTTTTAGCCAGTTATCCTGAAGCTCATTTGAGAACACTATGTCCTTAATTTCAATATTTTAGTTCAAAGTTGAAACCTCATGCTTGTGTCTAGGAGTGGCAAACGAGTGAGTCGAGTCGAATATGAGTCGATAAAAAATGAATTAAATAAAAATGGATAAATTATTCGACTCGACGCACATTTTAAATGGGTAAAAACGAGTTACCCAATGGATAATATGGGTATCCATATTTACCCATATTATAATAGAAACTAGTAAAATTACCCGCACTACGTGCAGGAATTTATACACAAAATTTATAAAATAATATTTAAAACCTATTAGTCATTAAAACTAAAACACTATATTGTCTTACATATAAGATTACGTAGTAACGAACATTAATAATATTAAGGAAAATGATAATTATAACATCTTGTCATTTATCCTTCAATCAATCATCTTTGATTTGATTTTATAATTTATCCTTTTGTCTCGAGGAAGTGTTACTATTTCATATTTTTGGAAAATTAGATGAAAATCAACATGAGATATTAAATTTTCTAATAAATAAATAAATAATTTTTATCTGTACTAACAAATACTTATAACAATAATTTTACAGAAACATAAACAACAAAGTTTAAAACATGTACTCAAAAACAACAATTAATATCATAAGCATAAATTAATGATTGTAAAAAATATACCAGGATCTATAACAATAGAATGAAACAGAAAGAAAAAAATTAAGCCCACTGAATGCACAATGTCCCCTTAAGGAAATTATTCTCCTCTAATACTCGAGGTTTAAAGAAATAGATACTCTCATGATGGAACGATTCTATTCACAAGTGTATTGATACAAAAACAATGGTGTCAGTGAGCTACTCAACAGGAGCAAAGTACACGAATATTTAATTGTGCAAAAGAAGAAGAATAAGTTAGAATTTTTGTTATTTTAAAATGAGAGAAAATCCCTCTATTTATAGACAGAAAGGATAGTGTGATCAAATGTTTATTTGTGCCTTACCGGAAATGTCACAACTCTTTGAAAAAGTTACAACCCTTCAGAAATGTCATAACATTTCATAAAGTCACAATTTTTCATAAAAGTTGCAAATGTTCATAAAATTCACATCTTTTCATGAAAGGGGAAGGATATTTTTGAAAATAAATAAATTTAAAAGAAAATTCTTGCTTGTGATGGCACCACGTATACGGACCTAGGGTTTTCTTTTATATAAATATATGATCTTGTTAAAAACTTTAAAAACCGAAAAAATTTAAAGTTTCTTTTATCACGTCACTTCACCCCCTACCCCACTATCCCAAAAAAATGTAAAAAAAAAAAGTTTTAAGTTTTTTTACCACCCCACCCCCTACGCCTACCAGCCCCCCGTCCCCCCACACCCCATCCAAAAAAAAAAATTAACAAAATTTTAAATTTTTTCCATCAAAATTTTTTAAAAAAAATTTACCAGCCCACCCCCTACCCCCTGCCAACCCCCCCCCCCGCCCCCCACACCCCATCCCAAAAAAAAATTTAACAAAATTTTAAATTTTTTCCATTAAATTTTTTTTAAAAAAAAATATTAAAAACTTTTATCACCCCAACCCCTACCATCCCCCCTCCCACCCACTCCCCCCTATCCCAAATAAAAATGTAAAAAAAGTTTCATTTCTTTTTTGTAGATTATTTTTTTTTTTAGAAAAAGACTTAATACCCCACCGTTTATCACTCTTTTTTTGTGTGAATGAATATCTTTTACCCATTTTATCCATTTAACTACCCACTTTTAAATGAGTAATCTGGATATTATTCGTTTTTACCCATTTTCAATGGGTAAATATGAGTGGATACCCATATTAATTACCCATTCTGTCACTCCTACTTGTGTCTTATAATAGCGCAATATCAGCTTTAAATAACTTACATTAAAACTTAAATAGCAACCCAAAATAGTTATTCATGCACCTCACTCAAATATGTATCTGTAGACTGTTTTTTCGAAGAACTAAACACGGTGGAATGAATAAAATTCTTTTATCCTTAACTAGAGATTTCAAGCAGAAAAACTACTAGTAGGCAATGAGTCCCCCTCAGATGGACTCTGATCTTGATTAGTCGGACCAGTGAATTGCTGACACCCGATGATTAAACCAAAAAGATACATTTGAAAAAAAGAAAATATGTGTGGAATAGAAAAAACACTGAAATATACATTGGAAGAGAAATATAATTCTTAGTCATTGTATATACAAGCGTAACGTTTTTATCAACCAGAAGAGGAAGCTGACTTTTATGCTTCTTCATTACAATTACAAAAAGTTACACATCACTGGTTCAAGCCATGAAATCAGTCACTAATATGTGCATCAGGATACAGGGTAGACTGCCTACATCACACCCCTTCCGAACCCCTGCATGAATGATGCTTAGTCCACCGGACTGCCCTTTCTTCAGCCAATGGCTTCATTTTGAAGGGGTGTGAATGTATTTTTCTTCCAGTTAATATACATACAGAAAAATCAATTATACATCTTGAAAAAAATTCAAAAACATCAATATGGGCCTATGACCTATCTGGTGTAATAATCATATAAAGTATATTAACAAAAAGGATAACAATGGGGTTATAGTTTTTTCAAGGTAAAGTAGGTCTTCTACTCAAAGCATAGGAAGGTGATGAATTAATGATTTCCTGTCCAAGCTCATTTATCTTGTTGAGCAAAAGTGTTTGTTCAGTCTCAAGCTGGACCATAAACTCTTCTTGTGTGTCATGTAGGCTGTCCATTTCGTGCAACGACGCTGAAAGTCCTTCCAGATCATCGTCTTCAATTAAAGACTGGAACTTGATCATCATATGCTTCATCTGATAGAATCAATCATCAAGATGGCAGGTACAGTTGATCAAAGGTAATATATATATCTTCCAGCGTTTGGTTGGAGAGTGGAAAATTTTTGTTTGATGAAATATTTGAGTTTCAAACATTGATGTTTTAATATTGAAGTGTTTGTCAAAACAACGATATGAAGTTAAAGATATAATTGAGACAAAAAGATCATCTCCACTCAAAAGCAAGGGATGCCACTTTTCCTCTTTTGGTGGAAAACATTTTCCATCATAGCAAACACAGAGTGTCAAGTAATCTACAAAATGTAATGACATAAAAACCTATTCTTACCTGGTTAGAAACTTGGCGGCGTGCTTTGGTTACTGAAGACTCAGAATCTAAGCTTGATTTCTTTTCTAGATCCGGAACTTTACGCGTGACTTGAATATGGATCTCTCCCTTCTTTACATTTTGAAGGGGTATCCACTTATCGAACATTTGATTTGGAGGCAACCTCTGGTACTCAACAACACAATCACCTATGCTTGATGTTGGCAGCAAATGGTTGTGGTCCTTAACATGCAACTCCAGGGGACTCCCGTCATCAGGAAATTCTAGAGTCTGATGCCATTTTGGATTCACCGTTTTATACATAACCTGCAAACAATACATGACGGATAGAAAATTCTAGTTAAACATTCATATTTTTCAATATAGACAGTATGTAAGCCATTTCCACTCTCCAATTTTCATTGCAGCTGGAGTATTTTGCAGTGATAACAACAACATACCAGTTGTAGTCCCACAAGTGGGGTCTGGGGAGGCAGTATGTACGCAGCCTTACCCCTACCTTGTGAAGGTAGAGAGGTTGTTTCCAGTGAACCTTTGGCCTAAGTCACGCATATATAAAAGTATTTTGCTGTGATGGTTTTTTTTTTAAAAAAAGCAGAAGTTTGATTAGCCGTTCATTACAATTTGGAGTTGGAGGGAAACATTCCAGAAAGATATTTGATGATACAGTTTGTTGGCAACAATAGCTTAACATGATACAAGAAACCTTCAGCAGATACAAGACTTCAGCATGAGACTGCCAATTTAGCACATATATGAAATGGTATTAGTAGTCTAAAATTAATTCCTTTCTAAAACTCTTACCTTAGTTCTTCTCTTCAAGCTCCCATATTGTACCCTCACATAAGGATCACTGGTTCCTCGGAGATCCGCACCAACAAGGTCTTTAGCCTCAATGAGAGCAAGTTCAACCCAACCATTGGAAGTTGAACCCTAAAAACCAAAAGTAGAATGAAAGTGGAATCAAAATCGAGAACATGAGCATGTAGGTGTTATGGTTTTCCTTTCTCTAGCACACAGCCTTTACTTTCGGATAATATTAATTTCTGTAATGTTTATCTGAAATTCCTCTTTTCTCATCATTTCCTCATTAAATTACTAAATGAATAGACAATACCTTGGGTCCTTCAGAGTCCTCAACTCTGACTGCTTCAATCTGGAGCCGCAATTCTCCAGAATTCACTTTTTCAAGAGGAATCCACACATCCCTTGGGGAGCCTTCTATAAGTCCTTCTAAGTTTACTCGTGCACTACCAATGTTCTCATCTGCAAACATCTCCTCGATGAAGCATTTTATCTTCAGATATTCACCACCAGCAATTTCATCGAACTCAAACTTCTGATTCCAGATAGCATCTGATGTATGTGGAACAGTTCTCGATCTTTTGAGAGCCTAAGAAAAAAGTTCAAGGTTCACTATAATTTCGATCAAGCTCCCTTGCATTGTATTATTGAAATAAAGTTAATATGAAAGAGCTTTTAGTATTCCGTTTCTAAATCAATTCAGAAAAAGGCAACAATGAAGAGCATATATGGGAATTTAGTTTTGGATATGATATTTCAAGTGACGAGTTCTGTGAGGACAAAAGAGGAGACATACCTTCCCATACTGGAATTTCACGTAACAGCCAGAACCAAGCTTTCCATATTTATCTTTTGATGGAAGATCTTTTCCTTCAACTATTGTCACATAGATTTTTCTTCCTGTTCTAGGTAGGAAACTTGATGTGCCGTTGAGTGAAGGCTGAGAGCTCATAGGTAAACCATTTGAGCTATGTGAACCATCAGCAAATTGCCATTCCTTTAAAACGAGTTTCACCGTCAACTGAAACAATAATTTAAAACAAAGAAATTAGCAGTATAACTTCGTAGCTACACCAAATAAAAACACAAGAACAAATATTACTTTGTTTTTCATTTCAATCCTTCTACTTCCGGTGGAGCATATCCTACTAATGTAGTCTCACACGTGAAAAATAAGATGTTCAGCAGAAGCAGGACAAAACACTAATTATGTGGTACATATTAACCTACAGATTGTTATTGGTCGAAGAAAAACAGTTAGTAGGGACGTAATCAAAGCTGGAAAGAGGGAAAAAACAAGGTAAGGACTATCTTTTAGTTGGTTTGAATGACATGCAAAAAGGCTACATATAGGGGGTGAGAGTATATGGAAAAAGGGAAACTTTACACTGCATAAAATACGGGATCCATTACAAATTTGTTCAAGCTCCCTTGTATTGTATACAGGATAAATCTACCCATATTTTACTACAGGAGTCCTACCTCTGATGATCAAAAGCAATCTATGATACGACGAATGAGTGGAAATTGAACGACATCATACTTGTGATGATAAAAATGTGAATAATACTGTTCTGTATTATGTTTTCTGCATCATCTTTATCAACTAAACGATGTGCAAGCTCAAATGAAGCCAAAGTATAGTAATTATAGGGGTTGCAACTTTATATGGACAATAGTTTAAAATTAGATTCCTACCTCCCCTGAATTGATCCCCTCAAATGGCACTGTCATTTCAATTTCTTTACCACAAAACTCCGCACGCCTGGCTATAGCAGTGGAGTCTGCTCCCGTCGCCCAAAATATTGTTGAATCGTCTGCAACATATCTCATCTGTTTCATAAAGCCACATGTCACTACGAAGCGTTAGATAACTAGCAAATGTTTAAGCCTGTAAACTGAGTGAACTGAAAAATTACTGCAGTAAGGTTCACCACTTTCTAAGATGTTAATTCATAGCTAATAGTTTCTGTTTAAAGAACGAAAAAAAAAAGAAAAAGATGTCACTGATCTTTAACCAGATTTATGCATCATATTATGACATTCAAGTCAACCAGAAACGATTAATACTACATCACACAGTCCATTTTCCCCGATGTACCCGGTCGGGTGAGTGTGCTGAGCATGTGGGATACACTAAAAATTAGCAAAAATCCACCACACGTGTATAGGATACTTGAAAACAAACTCGTGTGAGATACATACCCATAAAGAAGTCCATGTGACAGAGCTTTAATATATAAAACATGGGTAATCATATTAATCTACACATATTCACCTTTACTTCACAGCTTGTCAGATAGTCATACTTCACACTGCCGGGAGTGCATTCAAATAAATTGAACTTAATTGTTCCTGCATCCTCATGTAGAGTCATATTGAACTTTGAGTCCCATCTAGGGCAGGATCCCGGTTGGACCTCCGTTCTCCTGGTTAATTCTTCAAGTTCAACCTCAACAAATGTCCGCAAATCCTTGTAATCATTAGAATTCTCCACATAACCATCTGTTGATGAGCTGTGTTGTTTCCTGGAAGGACTAGTCCTCAGGTTACTCCTTGACAATTTGCTGGCAGACATCACGGTGACAGAGAGTACACCAGCAACAGCCCTTTTGAATAAATTCACCGCAGGCAAAGAAAAACAATTACGGCGAGGTTCAACCATCCTCTTAGCTAAGGAGTCATTAACAAGTTTAACCTGTGTAAGAAAATAAACAAAATAATAAACTTGTTAATAACATACCAGAATGCTTCTGTAAACTGAGGCCAGAGAGAAGGTCAATGGTAACAGGATGTGTGAAGTTAAGATCAGAAAATTTACTGCCAAAGAGCAGTTTGGGAAGGAAGATGTCATAATGTAGTAAATTCAGTTGCATACCAGCCATGCAGAAACCCCTGGCAGCTCAGTTGCTGGAAGAGATTGGCTTCCACCACTTCCAAACGCAACACCTATCCTAACATCCGGGGAAGCCACAAATGAGTATAAAAATGCTCTTCCATCTAGAACTGGCACTAAGCGGAGCTGTAAAAGTTAAATAAAGGAACTGTCATTTCACAGCAGTGATTCTAGCAGTCAAGGAAACAACAAAACAGAAATTTGACCCTGAGCAGATGGCTATGCAGTTGCAGCCAAAAATCATTAGAGTCAAGTACCAGATAGTTATCATCTCAAGGACTTAAGTTGACTATCTTAAAGTAAATTCTTCTGCAGCTGAGCTGTTTGAACAAAGCTGCCCACTTCAATTTAAATTGAGGATTGCATAGTTGCAGGCTTATGTGAAACATAAATACTAGCAAAAATAACTAAATGAAATGTTTGTACAATGAATCATTCTTCTAGCTACTTTTATGTTTTCCAAGAGGCTGAAAAGGTAAAATTGTACATACATCACCCTTGATGTGGATACTGTTAATGACTATCCGAGCAGTCCCCATTAATGGCTTTCCCAACTTGGCAAGCAACATGATACTTATATCAGTAGTGTCCCAGTCAAAACCAAGATGTGCAATTCGCTGTCCACGAAAGTAATAGTTAAAATACAGGTATGTATTAATAGAAAGGGAGAAAAAGGAAATAAAGACAAGTTTATAAATGAAAACAAAGGTTTATAAACTAAAAGCTCAAAACAAGAACTTGGACAAGCACCCAGGATATCGTCTAGCCGGTTAATGAAACTGAAATAAGAATCATGCAGACAAGGTTATGAATTCAGCAGAGTTCAAAAAACTATTTGATTAATTTTAGAACAGTCAAAACTTTGGTGGGCAGAGTTACTGAACCGGGTATTATACCAAGCAAGGGAGGTCCTTGCTTTAGGCCCCTCAAAATTTGACACCTCAAAAGATGATATGTAAATATTTTTGTTTTTTATTTTAATAGTAAAAGATTGAGATTACTGGAAATTGGATCATGAGAATTTAAAAAATACAATAGTCACTCTCATAATGACAGTTTAGAATTTTTTTAAGGAATTAAAAGTTCCAAAAGAATTGATCAAATAGAATATAATACTCCGATTAATTACTTAATCAGATAATGATACATCGTTATACTTCAAATACCTATATTACTAATAGAACAACTCTAAAAAAACTCTTGTAACAATTGTCTCATCTGAAAGAAGTTTTCAAATTTGAAACTGATAAATTAATAATACCTTAGGTTAAACTATCAAACTACTAAATTAATACCTTATAGCTGGTAAAGATACGTGCCGTGACAGGGGTTATGATTACATACAACCTTTACATGTATCCCTTGTTTAGCCATGAAGCTAAGTAATAACTTTTTTAAAAAAACCATTAGTTACTAAATCAAAGTAACTCCAAGGTACGTAAAAAGAACCAAACCTGATCATTGGAAGTTGACCACCGTACTCCACGAAGCCCTAAAACTGGAGGCTTAGAACCAAGTGAAAATTCTTTTAATTCAATCTTTTCCTACAATCATGATCAAGTCTGCAATCAGTTTTTGTAATTTAGGCAACATTTAGTACTTCTAGCACCAATCATCATATGAAGGGATGGACAAGAAAACTCACAATCAACTTTGATCTTCGTTGTTTCATGCGTCTCTGTGTCATAACAATTAAAAGAAGGAATAAAAAAGGAAAATTGTTAGATAATAAAAAAGCTGACTCTGTGTCAAAAGAAAAGCATTGTCATTATAAAGCATCACATATATATTATTTTCCAATCCTTTGAAACATAAACATAAGATTAATACACCAAAAGCATTTTTCGGTTATCAAAAGAAAAAGATTAAAGCAAAGAATGCATCAGTATAAACTATACATGAAGCATACACACATCAATCATGCTGAATCAATCAACTATACACATCATGCAGATGCCTCAATCACAAGTTGGTGGATCAATCTTGTTACTTCAGGAAAGAAAAAAGTTAAAGCTTCTATGTGCCCTAAGGGACAGCAAGTAAGAAACTCGGCTTTTTCTAATTTCCAGTAACAAGCATCTGAAATGATGGAATTCCTTTTGAAAGTTCTGATCAAACATGACTTAAAAGAGCTTTGTAACTATTTTCAGAGGTTTAAGGTGGCCTTTGCTTCACAAAGTGGGGTGGGCTGCCTTTAAGATTGAACAAGGTTTAAGGGTCTAGGATTAGCCTGTGTATATAATAGATGCTTGGACAGTTGAACTCTAAACTAAAACTTCCATTAGGCTAATCAGAACCTCCATAGCCAATTGTTACATTCTGAGATATCAGGATTCAGCGTTTAAACCTAGGATCACAATGTAACTTTCTCTTAATACTACTAATTCTTATACATTAGGCAAAAAACTTGTATGCGGATCAAGAGTGTAAAATATGATCAATCTGACTCAGATTATCTGAGTAAAATATTTAACAGGATAGAGTAAAATAGCAAAGAAACAAAACAAAAGAGAGAGGAGAAGTTTGTGGTTATCAGGTATTTGTAAGAATGAAAGACTGTCACTTAAGTTTCTGGTATTAATGATACATCAAGATCCATTGACAAACAGGAGCTGGGTGAAGATCAACCTAAATTCTTATGTTGATGAATGACCAGATTGGAACTTCTAGGGAGCCGGGAATTTAACACATATCCTACTCACTAAACACCTACTATTTATCCTATCCGCTTGTTCCATCAACATCGACTATCACGTAAGATTCTTCTGCTTGTTGAGAACAAAGTAATTTACCTCGACAATAGAAGAGAACCTCAAAGAAAGCCTTGGGCTAATATAATTAGGCCAAACTTCAATTAATAGCTTATTCAGCCACTCACACTGCTCCAAAGGTGTTGTTGGCTGTACATCATCGTCGAAGGCCAAAAAAAAGAGCAAAATGAGAGTAAATTTTTACCTAACTCGTTCAGGAAACAGTGGACAAAGAAAAAAGTCGCAAGGAGAAAGACAAAGAAATTACGGATGTCTCCAGCAACACTTGCTTCCATTTATTATTCAAGTCTTCTGCAAGAATTTTGCGTTGGTAACTTCCATACTGCAAATAGAAAGATTGGTGTTTTATTAGACACTTATTATATACCTTTTGTCTCTATTGAAAATATAATAGGACACAAATTCTGGGAAAGAAAGGGACACTAGACAATACCTGGCTTGATAAACATTAACTAATAAAAGCTATCAAATACCAACACTAAAGATCACTTTTTTCACATTGAAGACTATGTTTAAAGACAACAACATAACCAGTGTAATCCCACAAGTGTAGTCTGGTGAGGATAGATTGTACGCAGACCTTGTCATTGCCTCGTAAAAATAGAGAGGTTGTTTTCGAAAGACCCTTGGCTTAACTAAAGCATGTCAGGATGTTTAAAGACATATTTGATAAATTTCACAGCAAATAGTGATCATCTAACTCATTGATTTATAAATAAACAAGAGAAAAACTAGTTTGTCTATGAAGATATCAAAAGTACAAAACCAAAGATCAAATCAGAAGAAATATAAACACGAAAGATCAAGCAATACGCAGCAGGAACAAATAAAAATATACTATTTCATTCCCTATAGATCCAAGAACCTGTTAAAGATCAAGATATAGTTGAAGAAATTCTCATCCAAAACCAATCAACAATAAATGTTACCTGAAAAACAGCCCAAACTGCCACAACAAGAGGAACCCAATTGGTCAGAGAGAAAATCCACTTTTCTATGCCCCAAACAACGAAAAACACAGGAATTACAGCTGGAAGAAATGGCCTATCAGCAATCAACTGATTCAAGAAGCCCATAACTTCCCTCACATCCAAAGAACTTGCTCTCTTTTTCTTCACCATCTAAAAAAAATGCAACTAACTACAGTTAACCAAATTCTCAACAACAGTACTTCACTTGGTCAACTTTAGACATTCCCAAAAAAACCCAAAGATTTAAAGACTCTGTCTTTTTCACTTCTTCTTTTTTCAAGAATCAAGAAAAAAAGGAAAGACCCCCAGAAACAGAAAAAATGAACAAAGATTTAAAGACTCTGTCTTTTTCACTTCTTTTTTTCAAGAATCAAGAATTCAAGAATAGATGAAAAAAAGGAAAGACCCCCAGAAACAGAAAGATGAAAATTTTTCTTTATTTCTTTGGAAATATAAGAAAGGGGAAGCATACCCCTTTGAATCCGTTAAGGGAATTCATAAAGACGGCAATTAGGCTTGGTAAAAATATTGTGCCTTTTTGTTTTCTCTGTTCCAAAATGGAGAGCTGGAAGATTGGTAGCCAAGAAGAAAAGTCTCAAGTCAACAGAGCCTCTTGGACATGCTGCAATACTCCTACATGTTGAGAATTACTATATTTTATTACTATTCTATAGTATTATATATACGAGCAGACAATGTCGGCTTTTAGTTTTTAATTTATCAGGTAGTTTTGAGTGAGAAGC
The DNA here is from genome assembly GCA_035578085.1 of Solanum pinnatisectum. NCBI lineage: Eukaryota > Viridiplantae > Streptophyta > Magnoliopsida > Solanales > Solanaceae > Solanum > Solanum pinnatisectum. The sequence continues at coordinate 52,140,012 of CM069078.1, read as the reverse complement.
GGAACTTCTGTTCCCTATATTTTTTCTGCCATATACAGTTCCGTTTGGCCCTGAATTTTGAAATTGAAACTTTAAAGAATGAGTTGTTAAATTATACTGGGGAACAAATTATTTCGAGATATGTTATTCTATTATTATGATAAAAATAATGAGATAAATAATTTAATAACTATTTAATAATTTTAATCAAACATGGTATAAAATAATTTTATATTTTATTTTTGACTTATTATATATTATACCTCACACCAATCAGCTCCTTAAATTTAAAAACTGACCCTTATAGGTAAAATTTTGATCATATTATCAAATCTGATCAAATTTTATGGTCAAACGTATTTTTAAAAATAAATTTTCAAAAATACTTTTTAAATTCATGGTCAAACACTAGCTAAACTTTCAAAGTTTTGGATTAAGATTTCTTTTCCTTTATTATAATTTTTAAGTGCTGCCTTCTTTACATTTTATTTGGCTCTAATATTACAAAAAAAATTACTACTTTTGCTTGCCATTTTAACAAATTAGGAGAGCTTTCTTAAAATAAATTTCTTATATTATACTTAGGTCTTAAATAACTACATAAAATAATAGCAATCAAATTTTCATTTATCAAATTAATTTAATAAAATACATCTGTAATAAAAAAATTAATAGGAATGCACCAAAAGTTAAGATGAACCAGGTAACTAAATAAATGTAGGGTGCAATGGCTAAACATGATTATGATTGAAGAGAACACAAACTCATATATTATCGGTATTATGTAGATCGTTACTATTGTAATTTGTAAGTGCTCATATTTATCTTAAAATATTTATCGTATTTTTATTAATACTTTCTTTTAAAAAATATTAATTAGGATGAATATTTTCCCTTATTGTATCTTGGTGTTCGTAATTTATTAGAGCAACTATTATTAAAAATTAATTTTATGTTAAAATTTTAAAATAATAAATATTTTGAAATGAAAAAAAAGAGGGGGTTATAAAATTAACTAAAAGTGGAGTACAATGGACAATAATTGATTTTCTTACTTAAATAATGAAGTCTAACTAATTTACTCTTTAAAAGTCTTTTTTTAAATCATCATAATATTTAATTCGTACAATCTTTTAATCTATGTCATTTTTTTTTCTACTATGAATAAAAAAGAATTGTAATGTGATGATAAAGACAAAATATGTAGAATTTAATTCCATAACTTTGTAGTTAGGTGCGCATCAATAGAGAAAAATTCTTCATTTTAGCCTAATTATACTATTATTAAATAACTCACCTTTGATGTTTATATCCCACGAAGACACTTTAGTCTTTTAGGGTGTGCTTGGTATGAAAGGAAATATTTTCCTGGAAAATAAGTACATTTTTAACTTATTTTCTCATGTTTGGTTGGTGAATAGAAAATGTTTTTCGAAAAAAAGTTTTAGTGTTTTGATTTATGAATGAAAAATGTTTTTGAGAAATATCTTTTATTTTTATTTAAGTAGAAAATAATTTTTGAAATTGAATATATTTTTTAAAAACAAACTTAAATTTTTTGGGGGGAGGCGGGAAGGGGGGGGGGTCAAGGGTAGGGGTGAAAAAATAAAAATTTGAAGTTGAAAATATTTTTTTTAAAAACAAAATTAATTTTTTTTTTTTTGGGGGTGGTAGGTGGGGTGGGTGGGCGAGGGTCAACGGTAGGGGTGAAAAAATGAAATTTTGAAGTTGAAATTATTTTTTAAAAACAAACTTAAAAATTTTTTTTGGGTTGGGTGGACGGGGGTAGAGGGTAGGGGGGAAAAATGAAATTTTGAAATTGAAATTATTTTTTAAAAACAAACTTAAAATATTTTTCGGGGGTGGGGGGCTGTTAGGGGGGTGGGTGGGTGGGGGGTCGAGGGTAGGGGTGAAAAAATGAAATTTTAAAGTTGAATTTTTTTTTTTAAAACAAACTCAATTTTTTTTTTGGGGGGGGAGGGGGGGTGGTAGGAGGGCTGGCCGAGGGGAGGGGGAGCGGGGGTGGGGGGGTCGAGGATCAGGGTGAAAAAACAAAATTTTGAAGTTGAAAATATTTTTTAAAAACAAACTTAATTTTTTTTTTTGGGGGGGAGGGGGGGGGGGGCTGGTTTAAGGGTAGGGACAAAAAAATTTGTAATTTGAAGTTGGAAGAGAGTTTTGGAAAATGTTTTCCTTAAGTTCTGAAGGGAAGTCATTTTCCTTAAATTTGAGGAAAATGAGTTGATTTGAAAAACATTTTCCAAAACATTTAACCCAACCAAATATGAGAAAATTGGAAAACATTTTCCGAAAAATGGTTTCCTTCCTACCAAACACTCCCTTAATATGTGGTGTACTTAGCTTTCGACAGTATTTAGTCTAAAGTGTCGAGAATTTTTATACATTATTTTGTTAATCTGATGTGAACATCAATTTAATCTTAATTTACTGTATAATTAAGCATGTAATTATCTTTTAAGAGTTTTTCTTTTTAGTTTCCTTTAAATGGAAACTTGGGACTGAAGTTCAAAAGAAAGTTTTCTTTCTATTCGGTGTTCGGTATTCTAACTAAATTTAAATTCGTGCTCGAAAGTCTATATTAGGGGTAAAGAACTCTCTAACAAAGTCGACTCCATATCCAGGGATTTGAATCCAAAACCGTTAATTAAAGATGAAGAAGTACTTATCATTCCACCACAATTCTTGTTGGTGACTTCAAGAGAAAGTTCTACCACAAGAAAAGTATTAATGGCTGCTTAATTGAACTTTTTTCAAAAAATAATTTAGTTGACCTGAATAATAAAATAAACTTTTTTTCTGGTTTTATTTATATCTAATATAGAACAATATTTTTATGAGCACCAAAATAAGTTAATTGTTATCACATACTATATATTACTTCTAAATCCTTATTACTGACTCATTGACTGTAGTGACATTTTTAAAAAAAATTATTTCCCTTTCCATTTTTGTCTTTTTAATTTTCATTGTACGATTTGATAGCATTATCATTTTGTGATCCTTTTTATGTACTGTTAAATTACATCAAGCCCAATTGTGGTTTTCATATGATTATACAATAGATAATAATAGATTAATTAATCTTTTGGTTAAGATAATCGAGGTGCAATAACTATTTGTAGTTGTAATTTGATAAGTTCAAACTTTAGAGGTTTTATCCTCAAGTTTACCGGACATTAATTCACGAATTCGTTGATAAATATTTCTGCATTTTTAATCGAAGATCTTGTGTTTAAGTTCTGAGCATAAAATCATATTTAATAGATAATATTTTGGTCCATAAAAATTGGCAATTGGCGTAGACATTTTGGTCAATCTTAATTATTGTTCACTGTTCTAACCATGCTTTAATAATACATATGTCACATCATATTCTAAAATTAGTGGTGGATTATTAAACTAGTAATAAAAGTTCCTCTTTCTAGACTAGAAAATAGGGAGAATTAAACCTAGCTAGCTACTAGAATGACTAAGATATTCCTTGGTAGATATCAAAATTGAATCTTTTAAAATTATGTAAGAATATTTCTGGGTTATTTCTCGTAGGGTTTCTTAACTAGCTCTGGATAATAGTTATTATCTCAATAAGTTATTTTTTCTTCAACAACAAAAAAATTTCTTTTTAATACTATAATTATTATTTGGATGACCATATTAGAAAAACAAACTTGAGTATTTCTCTAAACTGCAGCAGGATGTAACAATTTAATTTTTTTAAATAATTAAAATAAGTAAAAGTATACCTAATAATATCTCATGCTGTAGTAATAATAACTAGATGTACTAGTTTCAGGACCACCTCAATTAATTAGCATCATGGAAAATTTTTGATCGATCACCAAGAAACTTATAGTACATTTCTATTGCCATTATTCGAGATTCTTGTCTGTTTATACAACTACAACTAATTATATTATGTTGAATTCATACGAAATATTTATAATTATATCATTAGAGACTAATGTAGGATTTAAGTTTGATTTATTCGACCTGTAGAACTAATTATGTTTTTGAAATATTTGGTTCAAAATTTAGTATTTTTTTTCATGATGCAGTGAGTAGATTTTTTTTTTCTTAAAATTTATTTCCATGTATATCTATGATTACAAACAGTGAACTTTAGTTGGAAACATCAATCTAGAAAGGAACAAAAATGGTAACCCCACCATTATTTAGTGGATTTACTTTTGTCTTTGTGAGATCGAGTACTATTGGTAAAATCATTTAACAGCTAGAAGCGAATTGATTCGTCAAGACAAGAATATTTTTAACGTTTCGTAAAATGGCAACGTGATACACACATCTATGATTAAATTTAATTAAGTCACGGACAACGTCATGACAGAGGTGAATTCAAAATTTGAACTATATGAATTTATCAATTAAGATTTTTTGTACTGAACTCGTTATACTTTTAAAGTTATTAATTTATATAATATGCTATTTATTGAAATTTTACAAAATATTACACACATAATTTATATTCAATATTAATAATACTGGTCCACATGAATTTGATATTGACAAGCTTCATTGCATGTTAGATTTTCTGGCAGTAATAATTTTTGTGTTAGTTTTACATTAATTCGGGTGGTGTGACTGTTACTGAAGGAACGGGTGGAAGTTTCAAAAGTACTTGAGGCATTAATGGTGAATATGAAGATCATGGCCTACATTCCCTTTCTAGTCTATTTTTGATTAGCACCAAGCTCAAATTAATAAAGAAAATTACACATATAAGTAAATATATACTAGTTAATTAGTTAACATAACTATATTTTACCTTAATTATAATTTGCGGTCTACTTTTAGTTATAATTACGTGGTTCAGCTTTTTAGTTTTGTATAATTCACGCGTTTGTATAATTCGGAATTTGGATACTATAATTTGTATAACTGTTTACAATTCTGATGTTTGTAATTGTATAAATTCGTTATTTCGAATTTATACAAAAGTAACTGAATTATACAAATGTACCTGCGAATTATATAAATCCGCGAATTATATAAATGAGGCAGCTTAAATTGTAGCTACAGCCCGTAAATATACAAACTATAGATATGGAGCATAATTAAGTTTATTATATTGGCTATTTGCGAAAGTTCTCCCAAATTAATTGTGATAGCTTTGCAAATATTACATACTCCCTCTGTCCTAATTTATTGTCCAATTTTCCTTTTTTTACTTGTCCATATAAATCAAGAAATGATATTTTACCTATTATACTCTCAATTACTTAGTAATTTGAAAAAGGTAGAACTTTTTGAAATTATTAATTTTTTACTTCATCCACTTCATAATTAATAGAGGTAAAACAATGTCAGTCATTGTTTTCTTAATAGGCATGTCAATTTAAAAGTGGACAAGTAATTAGGGATTGAGAGAGTATTACACAGCAAGTCAACCACTTATTTCTTCTTTATTAATGCCTTTGTATACTGTAGTAGTATATTTCTTTCCCTTTGTTGTAATTAGTAGGGGTGGAATGAGAGTACTAAAAAAACACTCTAGTATAAATATGTGTGATATTGTAACAAATACATATTAAACGGCTTTTAAGATGTATTTGCCTCTACTTTAAAACACCTATGTTTTAACGAAAAAAATAGTTATAAGTTATAACTATTGATTAACTCGACGTAGCATGAAGAGTAGAGTCAATAGTTAACGTATTATTAAAAGATAATGGACCTTGCTTTGTTAAAGCTGAATGATCTTGTGGGCTGGTCCTGTCTCACTAATGGACCTAGCTCTGGATGATCTTGTGCAGTGGCCCCGTCTCATTGGGTTCAAATGTTTCCTGAAAGCCCATCAAGGGTTGATCTGGTGTGTTTGGTACGATTTACCGAAGAAAATGTTTTCTTGAAAAATAAATAGGATTTTACTTATTTTTTTAGTGTCTGATAAATTAGCAATAAAATATTATCTCAAAAATATTTATATGTTTTTTAGCAAAACACTATGGAGGCGGATGAGAATAAGAGTTGGGATGAGGGGGATCGTCAAGGGGTGAAGGTTGGAGGGATTGAGTGGGTGGGGAGGAGACAATTAACTTGGAAGGTAACTTATGTAAACAACGAAAGCCGTTTTTCTCATTTAAAAAGAATTTGCTTTCTTAGAGAAAATATTTTTTGAATATTTTGACTAACCAAATATGAGAAAATTAAAAAATATTCCTTTTCCCTAACCAAACATGGGCAATTGGCCATGAAAATAACAATATTTGAAAAAAAATGTTTTTATTTTAAATTGAAAAATAATATTGAAAATTAGAATTGTTTTACCCGGAATATATATTGATTTTTTAAAAAAATCTATGAGTAATTTAAAATAAAAATAACTTTTTCATATTTTTCAAAATTACTGGTGTAGAGTAATAACTCAGTTAAAATCAGAGACCTTAAAAATGTTAAAATAATTTCTTTTTCCCTTTTGTTCTTTTTTCTCCGCAGAACTACACAGCATCTGCAGAACTCTGTGGGGATTAACAAGAAGGAAACCTTCTGCTGCTACAGCTTCTGTTTCGGCCAAATACTAGATCACGCCGGATAACAGGTATCGTCTTCTCCGACCATTGGTAATCGGAGCTCAGATTTTCTTATTAAGTTCAAAACCCTAGGTTTTCTATGCTCCATGCCTTTTGTTTGATTGATTGAAATTGAAAAAAAAAAAAACGTAAATTTTTCCGTCGAGTTTCCGATGAATTAGCGTCTTAATTTCTCACCTGTTCATGTTTATTTAAGTAGATAATGCTTGATATCTCCAAAATAAACTAGTTATTCCTTTACTAAATGACTACCTAGGGTTTGAGGAATTGGAATACTGCAATGAATCCATTGACGCTAGTGAAGCGTATTCAGAATATTAATGCAAAAGAAGCATCTTTAGGGATTTCCGATCAGGCATCCTGGCATACTAGATACAAAGATTCAGCTTATGTATTTGTTGGCGGAATTCCTTTTGACCTCACTGAAGGTGATCTCCTCGCTGTTTTCGCCCAGTAAGTCATTGAGCATTTCTCATGCCTTGCCCACTTTGTTTTGTTTTCATCTAATAGAAGCGTCTTATGGATTCTTTGATGTTAATTAGGTATGGGGAGGTTGTTGATGTCAATCTAGTTAGAGATAAAGGTACTGGCAAGTCAAAGGGTTTTGCTTTTGTTGCTTATGAGGATCAAAGGAGTACGAATCTCGCTGTGGGTATGTCTCTATCTCTCTCTTTCTTTTGTTCTTTTAGCTTCAACCTTGAAAAGAATTTCTAGTGCTTGATTTATCATTTATCCTTTCTTTAACTGATGATAAGCTTTTTGATAAGGTTACATTAGTCAACATATTTTGGCTAGATAACTCACTTTTTTGGTATTGGACTTGTAGATAACTTAAACGGTGCTCAGATCCTGGGTAGAATAATCAGAGTCGATCATGTTACCAACTATAAGAAGAAAGAAGAAGAGGATGAAGAGACAGAGAGGAAAAAGAGGGAGGAGCGAGGGGTCTGCCGTTCTTTCCAGAGGGGTGAATGCAATCGTGGTGCTGCGTGCAAGTTCTCTCACGATGAGAAGGTTTGTTCTTAGTCTTTCCTTTTGTTCTTGTATATTGTCTTGTTTCTTTATATGTCATCTTCTACGTAATGTTATTATTATTATAATTTTCATTGTAATAGTAGTTTGGAAAGTGTAGTTACTTCTGAATTTGTATAATGAATGTTGCTTGGGTTCAGTCTGTGTATTTTGTACAAGTTGAGTTCAACGGCGGTATCTACCCATATCTTTAGCGGGAGGTAATAGTTGCAATGGCTTCTTCAAGTGTATGAGTGAATATGTTAGGGATGACAAACACACTTCTTTGTTGGTTTAGAAAACACACACACATGCTCCTCTATCGGTTTAGAAAAAAAAAACACGCTCCTCGGACAATTTTGACTTTGACATGTGTATTGGAGAAAACAACAACATACCCGGTGTAATCCCAGTGTTCTAGGAGAAGATGATCGAATATCGCTTTAGATTGTGTAATTCTACATATCATTGCATTTAGGTGGTAACATTCCCATTTCGTAGAACATCAGTCTGAAAGGTAGTGAAACCCAATAGTCCTAGTTTTGACTAAATATCTTGAGCAAGCTGTTGAATGTTGAAATGAGATTTATTTGTCCTTCTGCACTCAAGGGTGTGAGTAGTGAGTACCAGTCGATGAAGTGGAATGAAAACTGAGGGAGATCAAAATTTAACAGTCTTTTGTTCCATTGTTAGGAGTTTTTCTCATTACCTCATTAGGAATTGGGTTATCTTTCTTATGATCTTAGGCCTTAACTACTGCTAGTTTCCTTGCTTAGCATAATTTTTCTAGCTTTCTTTTGGAGAAGCAGCGCCTTTGTTTTTCAAAATTGTCTGCTGATTATTCTCTTGAAGCTTTACTAAACTAAGGTGATCGTACGAGTTTCCTGTAACAGTGAAACAGGAAAGCAGATTTTTTCTTTTCTCACAATGCTCTGTTATCTCTCTTGCCCCACTTTCTCCATTTGGAGTTTCCAGCTTTCTAAACTTTTAAGACATCTTTTATATATTTAGGGTACTAAAATTCATTTTTTTTTTACTTTAGAGAGCTGCAAACACAGGCTGGGGTGCTGAGGAAGATCGAAGTTCAAGATGGTCCCATGACAAAGCTGAAGATTCTAAGAAGGATGGAAGATCTGGCCAATGGGGTCGGCCTCCTCGGCCTGACTACAAGGAAGAGGCCAAAGTCTATGATAAAGATCCAAGAAATTCTGAAGGAAAAATTAGTGATATAGAAAGGCATGAGCAGAGAGATTCGACTGCAAGAGATCATTATAAGAGAGATTCAACTGCAAGAGATCACTATAAGAGAGATATCGAGCAGCACAGGTCAGAGCGGAAGGAAAAGGGAAGTAATTACAAAGACGATGATCTGGATAGGTCACATGTGGAGAGAAGATCTAGGAGGTATGATGATGTACAAGACTCGGGGGTAGCTATTGAGAGAAAATCTAGGAGGCGTGATGATGTGATATTAAAGGAATATGATCATAGGAGAGATGAAACAAGACAAAAAAGATATGAATCTGAATCTTACCATGCAGGAAAAAGAGAAAGCAGGGAAATGGAGAAACGATCTCGCCTCCACCGTGATGGAGGGGATGAAGAAGATCGGAGGCAAAGATCACATAGATAATGGTCCCCTGATTTAGGACTTCAGCTTTATGTCTTGCACTGGTGCATAGATGACTACTGAATTGTATTAAATTTGCAACTTCAGTTCCAATTTCGAGTACAATGCCTTATCTGACAGCCAAAGGTGATCTACCCTTTATACATGAAGGAGCTGTCTCAGAAAGGGGCCACCTGAAATGGAATATCGGTCTCTTGTGCTCTATACTAAACAAGGGATAGTGAGTAATGTATTAGCGTCTCAAATATCTCGGTGCAATTAGAGGTCTTGCTGGAAGGATACAAGTTGCCATTTACTGTACTTATAAGCTGATTTTGTCTCCATTTTGGCTTGAAAGAGCAAAATATTCCGTTACATTTGATTTGTTCTTAAAATTTCCATGAACTTGAGCTCTGCCTCTTCGAACGTGAGATCCCATTTTGACCTGTCACATTGTTGTAAAACTTGATAATTCACTAGTTTTCAGCGCGTGACACCTATTAGCTTTACCTGCTCTATAAGTTTAGTGCATTTATTTTGATTGTTGGCCCTTGTTTTTTGGTTTGTTTGTCATGATGATCAAATTGTGACCAGTCGTCTAGTTAGTTACTTTTTTGCGATAGTTTTTTCAGTAGTAGGTGAGAAACAACACAAAGGTATGACATTGCTCATGGTACAGTTCTGCTGGACTTCAGTCTGAAGCTTTTTTATGTTTGAGCTCCGGACTGAATTCTGGTCCTTCAGTAGAAGGATAAAGTCATCATTTGCCAGCTTAAAGATATCAAGCAGTACATTGCACTGTTTTGAACTAGAACACGAGTTATTAGAAGAATGCCATTGAGAAATAAGGATAGTATCATTTTGGCAAATGAGACATCTTTATCAGCAATATTACGCAGCTCCATCAAATATGAGCTAGTAAACGCGCAGATTCAAGAACTGACTCGAAAGAAATTTGACTTTGCATCCACACTTACTAAGACACTCTTTCCCCACAAATGCCTCCAAGATAACCAATCCTCTAGCTTAATCCTAGTGCTCATCTTTTTCTTCCATCAAGCAATGAATGAAAAAAGAAAGGACTTCAATACACAACAGAAGAACAGAGAAAGGAATGACTGGAGGTTTAAAGAACAGCTCCAAAGATCAGAAAGTAAATTTCCAAACTCTTGCGTCCTGTCATGTAAAACCATGTCTATTCTAACAACTCTGAGTGATCTAACAGCAGTTCACAGAACAACGTTTGTGTATCTTCCCTTCGACAACAGTACATAATTCTCTCATCTTACATCAACCGAAAGAGAACGAACAAACAAATATTTGACATCAGTGCAACAGTTTCTGCAATCAACTGTTATCATCCGGAATTAGATGTCAGCATCAAGAAAGTTTGCGGAAAGCGTGACCTGACAAAGGAGAGAGATAGTGGTGTCACTCTCACAATACTATCACAATGCAAACAAGAACATAATAATAGAATCAACAACGATCAGGGCTACCCTAAAATCATCCCTCAGTGAAGCACCTCATCAAGTGCCATGGCCCTAAATGATAATGTTGGATAATGATTCACATATCAATAAGAATCACAAACCAACCACCAACCAAATCCTCAGTAGCATCAATTTGATGGCCAAGGCTCCAACAATGTTCAATAAACTATCAAGCTGGATGGCCATCAAGAATTTTATAATGAAGATAATATTAGCTACCCCCCAAGAATTCACCACGTCCATCTCTTAGAGATTATTCTTTGGAAAGTAAATAATCTCTAAAATTTAATTCATTTAGAATTCAATAGAAACAACAGCAGCAGTATGATCAATGACCAGATGAGATCCAAGAAGGTAAGAGAGAATGTCGTTTTTCAATGTCCAAGTCAGATTTGGTGGGGAAAAGACATCAATAACTCAATCATTTATCAGATCAATTAGAAAAAAGACTGCACTATGCTGTCAACAATGGATGGAGAACTCGAATGTCTAGGCCAAATGAAGATGCACCACAATGTCAAACAACTCAAATGATTAAGTATATAGTTTGATCTTTACATCCATGATGAACATAATAACAAACATCCTGCAGAGTTAATCATTCTCTTCTCATATTATGTTTCCCAAACATCACAAGCATAGAACACCCCCCCCCCCCCCAAACACACACACCCCTTTGCAACACTTCTTCCACATGTTCTCAGAGTTCAAAAAACTTATAGTCCTATTGCAATTAACACTGGCGTCTGAACTACAAAATGTTAGTAATTGTTGCCTTCCCGTATACTGCAATCTTTTTCCTCTAGTAAGTAATAGATATATTAATAGATACTTATTCCTGTATAAGTTCATAACACAACCGACCTCACAGAGAAAAAGAACAGAAACGTAGCTTGTGCTTGACATGTACCTTTTCACCGAGTTTGAATGGAGGAAGACCCTTATAAGGGCATGTACCGCAACGGAAAGCATCACCTAGACCACACTGTAAACATAGAAGATGTCACCCAAAAAAAACAACTAAAAAGAGAACCAAATGCAAAACTCAATCAATCAATTACCGAATGACACAAATTTGGCAATATTGACAATTGGCGTGCACTAGGTTTCAATTTACCAGCAGAAACTACTTAACTAATGTATTCAGTCCTATAAAACTGGAGTGCTTTAGAGCTTGAAATAAGAAAATGAAATAGGAACAACCACGTTGGGCGGACCGAAATAGTGCCCAATGAAACCCATGATTGTTATCATTTGTTATTTAGTTCCCTTTCTTACTTCCATAGCAGCCAATTCTTTTTTTGAATTTTATAGGATCAGAAGGAACCGTGATAATGACCTCGGGTGGAAATATCATACTTTCCTTGCTTCCCAAAGGGATCTACTAGTTTGGCAAAAAGAGGAATCAACTATATGACAAATTGATATAGTAGAAACCATACACTGCCACAAGCAGACTGAGGATTATCCAGTTGTTCAGCAGTTGGCCCAAGTTGCACTTTAGTCTCTGCTTCAGCACGTCCGCACGAACAATTTTTGCATGCTTTCTTTGTTTTTCCAACTTCACAATCCCCAACTGCACCAGCAAGTGAGCAACAAATTGAGTTCAATGTACTACTGATAAAACTAATAATGTCACAGATAAACAACCTTATTGCACTTCTCTTACCATTTGGCAATTGAGGTTTCTTCAGATCTTCTTCAGTGAGAAGGCTATCCTCATCAATGAGATCTGAATCATCATCAATCTGAACTTTCGGTAAACTTTTCGTGATTTTCTTGATAGAGAAGGATGAACCAACTTCCCATGAAGGTTTCTTTGCTGTTATCTGTTGACAGATTAAATCAGCCATACGACTTTTTAAAGTCAAGATCAATAACTTCAAGGCTTTTTTACAACATCTGTGCCCCAATCCCAACTTAATTGGGGTTGGCTTTGTGAATCCTCTAATTGCATTCCACTTCATTTGGGCCAACTTCATTTGACTACTCAATTTATCATTTAGAACAGGTGGAGGTTCTGTAAAACTAGGGATTCTCTAGATCTCAAAGTTGGGACCATCATAGAATATTGAACCGACCCAAAAAGACTACTATCAAACACTAGATACTGTCACTATGAAGACTAACTTCCAAGGCATTTAAAGAACGTCAGTGTATGAGAGCACCACACCAATAGATAAAACTACAGGTCGCAGTTGAAAACTGAATAAAGATCAAACCGTATTATCACTTCAGTGCATAGAGTAGAAGCACACCAATAACAATAAAGCCATGAATGACTCTAATGCCATGAAAAAGTTGTTAAGAATCTTATCAAAACTTCTTTATTTATAAACCGAGGTGTTATCACAGTTTAAAACAAGGAAAGTAATATTGAACTGGCGAGCATGCGGAGGAAGAAAAGAAGCAAGATATAAGGCACATGGATGAAATACTAACCACAATAGAGTGGCCGGCTTCAGATGACTGAGCATCAGAGAATCCAGCCAACAATAACTTGCGCTCGTGGGTGGAGTTTGCCTCCTATATGGAAAGGACAGTTCAGAGCCCACACAAATTCTCCACGGAAAAAATATGTACAAAGGGACATTTCACACACCTTCGAGACTGATTGAGAACTTAGGCTAAGTAGGACTGCTCCACCTGGCTTCAACACTCTTGAGATGTCCCCACACATTTTATCACTAGGAAACTCAAGGGACCTACAGATGAGAGCAACAATATCCCTAGATGCAGACTCCACTGATGTCATACCTGTAATAACCAGATTTTAACCCAGGAAAAAAGAATACATCATCATGGCCAAGGGACAAGCACTTATCAGATAGAGGTACAAGATGATGAAGTAGAGGTTGCAGAGAGGAAAATGGAAAGGAAAAAAAGACAAGTTTGCACTCTTTCCTAACCAACTTGAGAACTTCTTTCTCCACACATACTTCTCTCTCTCTCTCTCACACACAAAGAAAACAAAAACAAAACAAGTTCATGTTTTAAAGGCATCATTATGGTAAAGAAGAGCTATTTTCTTCTGTTTCCTAACCAATAGCGATCTTTTTTTGATAGGTGTAAACATTGCAACAAACTTTTTCTTTGATAGTATAAACATAGGAACAAACTTAAGAAGAGAGAAGCCAAGAGAATCATAAAATCCATATACGCACATCCAAAAAATGAAGAGATAAACATCCGACTGCTGACAAGAAGTGAGCAGAATATTGACACAGTATACAAAACGAGTCACTCGTGATCACAGCATAAGCAGGCTAGAGAAGTATCACTTAGCAGACATTAAGGAGAGAATTTTACTTTGGGTTGAAGCTTGAGTTACAATCATAGGGTCCAACTTCTCAACTCCCTCTTTCTTCAAGATACTGATGGCATTGTATATCCCACTAATTGGTACCATAACATCCTCGACAAGCACCAATATACTACCATATCCAACTTGACCGTCCTACAAAAGAATGAAAACCCGAATTTCGAGAAAAAACAATCATACATCCCCAAAACTAAAAGATAGAACGAATTTGCAACATTTACATCTCAAGGAACCGTGTTAGCAAGAAAACAACCCATTCCACCTTCCCCTAAAAAAGTGGCAAAATGACCAAATTGCGGCTCAAACCAGGAAAACTAATTCAATTTCTTCTATACTATCACAATTTTATGTTGTAGGTACATAAATGCAACACCCTAAAACTAGAATCATGAAAAGGTGGTTAGTTTACTCATGCGAATACACATCCTAAAGAGTAACATAGGCAGTGGCGGATGTACAGTTCTAGCATCCGACACCCCTCGATAAAAAAATTACACTATATATATAAGATCGATTTTTTTCTGTACATGTATATATTTAAAATTGACCTAAATGTGTACATTCCAATTCAGAATAAGAACCGATAAGTGATAAACATTTAGCCCTATGTAATCCAACTTATCTTTAGTCAAACTCAAATATTACGACTTTTACATTTTTCCTCTTGCCTCCTTACCCTTTCTTGATAAAACTCACAGTCGGAAAAAGAAAACGTGAAAAAAACACAAAGGAAAACCACCATTGGAAAATAAAAAATACAAATTACTTCTGCCCATTATTTTTTTTCCTGATAAAGCTCTAGGCAAACTCACGATAAAAGAAAAATAATACGAGCTTTAGAAACACTAGATTTCCAAGAAATGAAGAGAGCTACTAGGTCAAGAATTCACTGGAAACATGTAAAGTTCAATTTCGAAAGAAAGAACAAATACAAGAAACTCACCATACTGATTAAGAAAATAGTTGAATCGGAAATACTAAAAAACTCCAGGCGATAGATGATCGGAGATCGGAGTTGTGCGGCGGTGAAGTCAGAAGTGCCGGTGGAAAGTGGACAAATGTCTCTGCTTTTTATTCGTCTTCAAACCTATTTATACTTTTCTCTTTCTATAAGTTTGTCGACATACCGCCTTTGCACTAGGTTTTAACCGACTTCAACTAATTGGGCCTCTAAACATAAATCTCACCATATTTCGTATTTAGATTTTAATATTTCGATAGTTTCAAATATTACTTCTTTTATCATATTTCGTGTTTATGATACATGAGTCTGAATTTGAGAGATATATAATATATCTATCAAATTTTAAAATCGAGATACGTTATTTATTTATTTAAATTAATTGATTGTAACGGATTTCTTTAACTAGATGAATAATTGAGGATTTTCAAAAGTGAAAATTTTATATATGACATATATTAAACTAATATTTTCAAGTTATAGCAGTAGAATTAAACTTTCAAGTTGTAACATTAAAAAATTTCAGGTTGTAACAGTTTAAAAAAAAAGTTTTTTTTTAATAATTGAAAACACTTGTTTTGAAAAAAATAAAAAGATAAAAAAATTATAATAAATCGTTTCTTAAGAAAAAAAGGTAAACAATGGAAATAGGGATGTTAATTAAATTTGAATTGATTGAAAATAATTATTAATTAGCATGAATTAAGGAAATTCAAACTAATTAAGAATATTCAATTTCCTTAATTCACTTTAATTTGTTAAAATTAATTAAAAATTCTGATTTTATTCATTTTTACTTTCACGTTTCTCTATCTTCGATTGTTTTCCAGAAATCTTGTCACTGGCCTGGCGATTAATTGGAGTTTTTTTTTTTGTTTGAAAAATCTTGATTTTGTTGTGATGGACAAGTATTTATCTATATTAATTAAACATGGTGGAAGATGGGATCCTTCAGGTTAGTAATTATTATGGTTTATTGTTTGTATTTGTATTTCAGTGGAATGAAAAAAAATAGCAATGAAACTGTAAATCACATTTTGTGATTTTATTTTTGTAAATCGTCACTATAATTAAGATGAGATGTTTTTTTGTATAATCAATACACTTTGTTTATAATAGGTATTAATTATTGTGAAACTGTAATATTAGTGATTTTGTTGGTACGTTTCTGTATTATTTTTTTTTGGTTATTTTGTATACTGTCAAAACCATGATTTCATGAGAATTTGGCGCAATATATGAATGATTTAAGTATAAATGTTTTGAATAGAAATTGTTTTATCATTGTAGATTGGATACGTAGATTAAAATTATAATATTGAATACTATTTTTTTCCCTAAAAATATAAATTAAATGTATAGTTTTGAATGAATTTGATAGTATAAATGGAATGAAATTGGTATGAAAGTGTGTTCACTAATGTGTAAAAATAGTTATTTAGAATTTTGAAGAATTGTAAGCAAAGTGTTTTAAGTTGGTATGAAATTTGAAATTTTATTGTTTATATAAGTTTTGTCGAGTGTGTATAAATTTGTGTGAGAGGAATGAACTATTTGGTATGAGAAATGTATAAATTTGGTATGAAGGATGATTGTTTGTATGAAATGTGTATTAAGTAGGTATGAAATGTGATTTTTTTTTTATGAAATCTGTTTTGGAGTGTACTGTCTGAATGATATTTGTATGAAAAAATAATGACGAGTGTGTATAATTTTGTTGTTATTATAATGAATTTTGTGGATGAAATTTGTATTGTCTTTGGTATGAAAAGTTAATATAAATACAACATATTTATAATTGCTTTGTATTAGGTAAGACTAATTGTATTAAGTGGGTATGAAATGTGAAATATTATTTTTTTATGAAATTTGTTTTGGAGTGTACTGTCTAAATGATATTTGTATGAAAAAATAATGACGAGTGTGTATAATTTTGTTGTTATTATAATGAATTTTGTGGATGAAATTTATATTGTCTTTGGTATGAAAAATTAATATAAATACAACATATTTCTAATTATTTTGTATTATGTAACTAATTGTTATTTTTTTAATGAAACAGGGAAATATGTTGATTTTCATATGAAGGGGATTATATATGAATCTTCTAGTCTTTATAGTGGTCTAGTAAGTGTGATAGCATTGCAACTTATGATAGATGTTAATATTAATGATATAGAGATAAAATATATAGTTAGTGATTGATGTCCACCTATTAGTATCCACAATGATGTTGGTGTGCGGGATTTTTTAGATCAAAAGAAAGCTAATGTAGATTTCTTTACGAAATGTCCATTGTGCATAACTTTGAAGAAATAACAATGGATAATCAATGGATGTCGTCAAGTTGGCCCCAACAGGACGACATGTTCAAATTATCTTGTGAAAAAAAAA
Source organism: Solanum pinnatisectum (assembly GCA_035578085.1). NCBI lineage: Eukaryota > Viridiplantae > Streptophyta > Magnoliopsida > Solanales > Solanaceae > Solanum > Solanum pinnatisectum. The sequence goes on along the minus strand of CM069078.1, from coordinate 52,122,674 downwards.
AAAGAATTGTTTATTTGTTTAGACTATATAAAATTTTTATTTTATTTTGTCTTTTATACTCATGTTTTGTTTTGATATGAAACATAATTGGTGTGAAATGCATTATAACTAAGTGTTTAATATAATGTTCATTTTTTATACGCGATTCATTCATTAATCATACAAATTGCATACTGTTGAAAATAAAATTTATTCCAGTTTAATATATAATATATTGTTAATATTAGTGATAATTATACAAGGTAATTCTGGTATGCATTTGGTATTCTAAGTAATTAATGTAAGTTATAATGAATATTAATTTGGTTTCCAACTGGTGTCCTACTATAAATAAAATTAAAACAAGATGTAATTGATGTTGGTGCAAAAATTAATGATCGTTGTTTCAGATCGTCAGATTTGTTTCTTCTAGTATTTATACAAAGTGTATACCAATTTCATACATCTTTAAAGTACTTACTACATGCTTGTTACGAGAATATAATTTTTAATTAGTAATAATTTGGTATCCATAAGGTGTCCAACTTGAATAAATATAAAACAAGAGGTAATTGTGGTTGTGACAAAATACAATAATCACTATTTCATACATGTTGGATACCAACTTGATTCATTTTTTTTTAATTTTTTTTTTTTTAGAATATGAAGTAAACAAAATCAATCATGAATGACTTTGGATGCAATAAGTGTATAATTTGGATACCAAATATAAGACAAAGTTGGTTCATGAACTCTAAATTGGTATTCTTTTTGAATCTAGTTAGTTATACACATTAATATCATTAAGTCTAAATGTTGAATCCAATTTATATGCAGTTTGTATATAACTGTCCCGAAAAATATTATATTCAATGTGTAATATATATCCCAAGTAGTGAATTCAAACGGTATGAAATCTATATATTACTAGTATCCTGAAATTATAATCGTCAATCAGTAATTCATATGTAGATGGTATCTGACTGGAAGAAAACATATGATATTATATATTATCAAATACTTAAACACAAAAAAATTGTCCAAAAGTTAAAAAAAATAACATGTAATTCTAAAAAAGTAGAAAGTGCAATCAACTATCTCAAATTTCTTGTCTTAGGTCTTGGTGTAGGATAATTGGTGGTATCCGGAACATGTTCTTTTGCTATGCGAGGTCCACCAAATTTGCTAGCAACCGTACCAATAACTTCACTCTCACTGATCACGCCATCATCATTCTTTGTTTTTCCATAATGCCATATGATTGTGGCATATCTTTGACGATGGTGCTTTGAATCTTTATGTTGTGTAACTCATAAAATACACCAAATGGTGTTTGTTCCAAAAATTGTTGAAACCTCTCTTGCTCGAGGAAACTCAATAGATCACAAAAAACATTCATGTTTGTACATGAAGCCCAGTGTGTGGATACCTTCCTTGCCTATAAAATAAAATTGTTTATACAAAATTAAAACAAACTTTATACCAATCTTATTCAAGTTTCATTAACACCAACTTCAGTTTATATCACACATATATACCAACAATAAATCATATTCATATAAACATTCATCAATTTCATATAAACATTCATAATTTCATATAATCACATAATTCATACCATTTGTAAACCAATATTATATCACAATTCATACATACCATTTGTAAACCAATATTATATCACAATTCATACAATATCCAACAATCAAACATTAAAGTCAGAGTCATACACATATTAATCATATTTCATACACGTTTCATCCAAACAAATGTTTCGAAAAGAAGATAAACATAATATGATATTTTTAGAAAAAAATCAATAGTTTGAATAATGTGAAAATAAATTAAATATAATACTCACCTTAACAATTTTTTTGTCTTTTTTAGATCTTGGGATTTCTGATTCCTTCTTTTTTGTTGTTCTTCTTGCTGATGGTTTTGAAGATTGAGCAACTTCTACATTTGTTGTTTTTCTTCTTTTTTTTCTTTTTTGATTCACTAACAAAATAAAAATCAGAATCAAAAGGGGTTTCAACAATTTTCCCCTTCATCTTCTCCCCCTTTTGATTTACCGGACTCACCCTTTTCTTTGCTTTGTTTTTTTCTCCTTTTGATCTTTCAAAAGAGAGGAACCACCCCTAGCCGGAGTTTCAACAAGTTTTGGCGGCGGTGTTTGAGTCAATATGTTGAAAGATGGGGCATGAACTTCATCCGTAGAAGTTCCTTCAACTAATCGAGGGCTCTTTTGAGGAGTTACAATTGTTTTCTTCGATGTGATTTTGTTGAAAAACGGAATTGGAGGGACGATTGTGAAGTTGGTGTAGTTGGGTGGTGAGAAAGATGGGAGAGACGAAGGTGAAAGTGGGCTAGTGGGGTGGTGACGTGTAGAATTGGATATGCGTGGGGGGAGGGGGATGGGATTGACGTATGGGAGGTTTGGAGTGTAACGGTAAACAAGGAAGTCTAATCTATGTAAATCCCTAAATATGTGTAACTGATAATTTCAATTTTAAAAAAGGAACTGAAATCAAATTAATTACATATTATTGATTAATAATATAAAAATATAAATAGATTAATCATCTATTAAATAAATTGAAATTGATTTTTAAATAAAATTAAATTTAATTGATATGTCATAACCCGTAAATAAATTGTTATAAGTAAGAATTGTTTAAAAGTATGTTTAAAACCCGTAAAATTGACTCTTAAATGTGTATATGGTGTGAATTTTCCTTTTCAAAATACTTGAAAAATTAATTCTGAAAATTTAAATTAATTAAATCGCTTAATATAAGGTGGAAATCAAGGAGTATATCTATGTTTAATTAATTTCACTTTTTTAAATAATAAATTCATTAATATTATTAATAAAAGACAAAAACATATCAATTTCATACATTATATCCGAAAATAGGTATCTCAAATAAATACAAAATTAGCTAGGTACATTATAATAACATAACAAATATACATGATAGAAGACTAAATACATATCACAAGACTGAGATATATGACTGAACAAATTGTGTCAAATACATGAGTAAATTTCTAATAATACGTAAATCTTCATATATTCATTAGATACCTACACACTTAATAAGATACTCTGATAAAAACTAGATACATATAATCTATCTCAATAATGTATCATATACATCAATAATGTGTCAAATACACATGCGTAAATCTTCGGTTATTGAAACTTCTTTATTACGTTTGTGGCTGGTCAGGGCATCTCACCGCAACGATGTTTGCTTTATCTTTTGATTCATCGGTGTTGCTCACTGCCCCTACGATGAAAGAAATGACACGAAGTTTCTTGGTTGATCCATACTACGACGGGAGAAGTGACACGATGTTTCTTGGTTGATCCATAGTATACAAGGTATGCAACTAGTACCATCGTCAATGTCGAATTTGATAAATCTATTCTCTCTCTCATACTCTCTTCTGAGAGAAAGATGTTTGTTTTAAGTCAAAACACTAATTTTGGAGTTTAAATGTAAAATAATTAATCAATCCTAGTTTTAAGGGATATGGGTATTGATTGTATTTTCAATAATATATGATATAAAATATTAAAAGTGATAATATATATAATTGTTTAAAAGTAGAGGTAAAATTAGTATATATGGTAGTGATGTATGTCTAATAAAATAGTTTATTATTAGTGATCCAAAAATACATTTGACTTTTTCTTTGTTCCAGTTTATATTATTTAGTTTCTTTTTTAGTCCGTTCCATGACACATTTTCATTTTAGACTATAAGTTTTAAAATTCTTCCTCTCTTTTTTAAACTCTATACCGAGTCAAAATATCTTACATAAAATGGAACAAAGGAAGTATTAATACTTTATGCATTGAAGATATATATCACGAACGTAGAGTCTCACTAAAGCTTTATGTGCCACATAATAACTTACTCACGATCTTGTAAGCTCAAGTTGAAACTTAAAAATGAAAGAAAGACTAAGAGAGTTTTGAGATCACTAAGCAAGTGAAAGAAAGACCAAGAGTTTTGAGAAGGCTTTGTATATTGCTTGGAGAATGCTTTACAACTTGTTTGGATTGCTTGTTTCAAGCTTGGATGATTTATAAATGAGACTCCCTCTATTTATACTACTTCCTAGGGCCAAAGTGTAAATAAAGACTACTACACAAGTCCCTACTTATTTACAATTTAGTTCCTCTTCTAGAATTCTCTACTAGTCTAGAGAATTCTAAAGTTTTCTAAGATATTTTCTAATGCATTCTGGAGTCTTCTCTTGGAAATTTTAGAGTCTTTCTCTAACATCTCCATAACTCTACATTCTTTCTCCTTATTTTTATGCCAAATTTGAAGCCTAAAGGTCAAAGTGGCGGGTCATGACACATAGCATAGAAAAACTTGTATACTTTTATATCAATTATCAAAATAAAACTTATATTAAGCTTTGTCTCAGCATCATTGAAAATCAATTCATCATAGTATTATTATTTTTACTAAATTGGTTGTTATTGTTCGTTAATTTATACGTGGGAACTCTCCGCGTAACAGATTATATTTTCAATTGAAGTTAACAAGAATGGGTGTTAAATAACTTATACTAGTTTTTTTTTTTTAAAAAATGAATTTTACTATATAAGGCAAAAAGTCCTAGGAGAGGATGATGTCTCCTTGGCCTAAACTAATATTAACCTCATTTTCCCTACAAATCAGCTGCATTTGACACTCTCACACCATCCTCCTAACAAATCTTCCATTCTCTTCTCACATATAATCTAGCTAAAAATTTACCCACATCAACTCTAAAAATACGTGATATATATTTGTCCATAAATATTTAAGTCTAGTTATAATAATAATAATGTATTACTTATGATGTTATTAAATCATTTAACTATAGTAAATTTAGTGTAAATACCCTCAGCAGCAATTGTTAACTACAATTAGCATGAAGCCTCCAACATCTCCATTGAAGATGAACAAGGACTCTTGTTACATCAAGAAATCCCCTTCATCCTCATTCCTAAACCAGCAGCAGCAGCGGCATCATCCCGTTATAATTTATACTCATTCCCCCAAAATAATTCATACCAATCCCTGTGATTTTAGGGCATTAGTCCAAAAACTCACTGGTCTTTCTAGTCATAATTCTGACCCAAATACTAATTATCATGACAACAACAGTTGCGATGCCAGGATTAATTCCTCATCAGCTACCATTTTTGATCCGCCTAACACTAATGAAGATACAAATAACAATGATATCGGGATTAATTCATCATCGCCTCAGGAACGAGCCATTTTTTATCTGCCTCACACTATTGATGAAAATGAAAATGAAGATACTGACTTGGATTTCTTGTATTCAGCTTCTTATGAACCGCTCTGTAATTATACCGATTCTTTCTTCTTCAAATAGATTTTTGAAAATTTTGTTTTAGGACTATTTTTTTATTTGAAGTATAATAAATGTTTGATATTCCCGTTTTGATTTGAGGGGAATTCAGTGTTCATTTAATCATCTTTACTTGCTTTTGTTTTATGAAGTTAATAATATATCTTTCCTTCTTTGCAACTAGACAATTTTTATTGTTGATATATCGGTATAATGAGCAGCAACTTCAAAAGAACATAATGAAAGGGGAAGTGGTGGCTGTTGCACACTTACCGGAAATGACATTCGTTAGAGCTTCGAGTCCTATTGTTGGAGCTTCAAGTCCTATTGGAGTCTTGACCCGTGACTCACAATTCAAGACATAAGTAAATTTCATTTCTAGTACACTCACATATAAATGCTTTAAAGTCCGATTGGAGTCTTGGCCCGTGACTTGCAGGACATAAGTAAATTCCATTTCTCGTACACTCATACAAATGCTTTATTTTAGCTGAGAATCTTTCAAATATCTCGATCAATAAAGGTAAATCTACCCACACCATCCTGCTCAAGCCCCACATGTGGAATTACATCAGATAAGATGTTCTACACTCTTTATATGGCTGTGAATATGATTTTGCAATTGAAATTTCTCTGAGAACAATAAGACCATCAAAGGTAAAGATGACGAGAATCTCAAGTTAACTCAGCCAATTGTTTCTCTAGATGATTTAAAATAAAAATGTTGATAAGAAATCCGATCTTATAACCCATGATTAGTAGGATACAACACACAATAAGTTTGCAATACCCAGAAACAGTGATACAACACTAAAAGCAAACGTTAATGAAGACCTCGCCAAGGCCAATGACGTTATGCCTTTATCTTCTCTCATATAATACAAATTTACTACCACAGGACATACTAGGATATTGTTCCACGGATGGATCTTTGATTATGTACAAAGATTTTTCATCATCTTTTCTTTTTGTCTTCCTTGGCTTTTTCAAGAACTACAGGAGCTGCCGGGATACTGAACCACCATTCCCTTAGTCTTCTAGACCATTTTTCTGTGCTTGCTTTCCGAATAGGTGAATATCTTGTGAAGAGTTCCAGGAAAGTCAGAAGGATTATGTATCTCAAAGGTAAGAATGCCAGAACTAGTGCCGAGACCAAAAAAACACCCACTAACTTCTCGGTTGCCTGAAATGACAGGAACAAGATATAGGTTCACAATTCATATTATCTACATCCAAATAACAATGCAACAACCGTTGGTCACAGTCCAGCAAAGACATTTTGTTTCAAACTCCTATCACGAGATCAACTCTGTTATGTGAAAGAAACATCCAGGAATGTTTCATTGGGTCATCCTGGTTCAGCCTCAGTGGCAAACCAAAATTTTCAGATAAAAAAAGAGAAGGGTTCAGTAACCACAAGACTTGTTCATTCATGACAATAAGGAACCTCTAATTACTGAACAACTTTCCTAATAAGATTGTTCTAGTAATAGAAAACAAGTAAAATTTGCACAAACCTGTGGGAAGATGGACAAAAGTAAAGCGCGAAATTTGAGAAGAACGATGTTTCCATCCTGGATTAGTTCTTCAGCTTGAGATATTGCATTTTGAACAGCCAAAAGTTGCTCCATGGCATTCATTGAAGGTGGAACCATTACTTTTAGTTCATCAACTGTCTTGCCTTGACTTAAGCAGCGAGTTATTACCAAAAAGACAGCAAAAAAAGTTAGCAATAGTGCAAAGGCATAGCACAGCCATCCCCTGCAACCAACAAAAAGAGAAAGAAAGAGGGCATCAGTGAATATTTTTCAACCAACATTTTCAAGAAATTCCATCCATGCGAGGGAGTGTACAAGGAAACACAGCAGAACACCAAAATGCAGTTCAACAAAGACTATCAGACCAGCTTTTAGTTGGAAATGCCACAAATTAAGGGAACAGAGCAATGAATTTTGAGAACCAAGGTGTTTCTTAGGACTTTAAAAGACTGAATAACTAAAGAATCTAATTGGACCCATTACACAGATAAGATTAGCTAACTACCTGACAATAATGAATGAGAAAACCGAACAGAAAATCATGGACTTCAAAGGGTCTTCCCAGTAAGCCAGAAGAAGAATCCAATTTCCAAGTTGCATCATAGGAGAGAGCAACTCCTGCATGTCAACGAATCTCAAAGGATTAGTATGTGAGGTAGCTCAATTTAAAGATACAGCTCAAAACGAAAATTTGTTGTAAAGAGATACTCCAACGGTTCTGTTCAACAAAATTGTGCTATGTAAATATCAAGGCAGCTTCATAAAAGTTCATAAAGATACACTCCTGATTTCTTCAATAAAATGGCAAAAAAATTCAATTTATCCTCTTTCACCTAACTGTCTAGTTTGAAGCTGCAGTAGTTATAATTACCTTCATCACTGCCAAATTGGTGTCAAGACCATCAACTTTCACTCCATCAACCGTAGCTTGTGCTTGCACCACCTTTCTATAGTTGCTTCTGGATTCCTTAACTGCTTTTTCCAAGGGAGTCATCTCCCCCACAGAAATTTCACCCACAACAATTCCTGGCTCATTAGGAACATGAGAACTTGTCCCAAAAACTAACCCCAGGTTGGAAGCCAAGGCTGAAGCAGAAATTGAGTACATTCTGTTTCTAGGTTTAGGAGAGTTTGTCCGCTCCAGTGCCCTCACAGTTGACCTATTTGCAATTGTTTCTAGTATAAGGTCTCCTCCGGGAAGCTGATCACATACATTGAACATAAGAAGATCCTCATAGCAAAGTGAATTTTTGGAGCTCATATCTTTCAGGACTTGTGCTCGCAATATGCCAAATATAGCTTTTAGAAGCGCCTCATCACGCTCAATTCCAGTAATCTGGAATTTAAGAATGAACTGATGCACATGTAGAACTTCCCGAATAATGGCTAACCAATAGTCACGGCGTGTATGTCCTTTAAGCTCAGGAAATTCCATTATAACAGGTTCTGACCTACAACATTTTCCAAAGACCAATACCAAATTTGAAGGCCGCATGAACTATAAAATAATCTTTTAGGGTAGAAAAAATACACAAAATTCTGCAGAGAAGTATGACCCACACAGGAGTCATCATGTGTCATGCCTTACAAGGAAACTGATTTGTACGAGACTGCTTTATCAAAGAGTCTTGTGCCCCATGGTCCAGTTAGTTCAGGTCTAACAATCTGGTTTAGATCATCTGACAGATCATATAACTTTGGCTTGTCATAAGACACAACACGATGTGCCTCAAAGTAGAGAGCATGATCCGTCAAAGTTAGCCGACCTGAAAATCACAAATACATGGCCACGAAACATATCAAATAGGCAAATAGATACACGTAATCCGCTCGAATTCCAAGTGATATCATCCCTTTCATCTCTGGAGATAAGAATTTCAAGCGATTAAAACCATTACTACCCGCAAAAACATACCAGGCCATGCGGAAATTCCCACATGTTCAAGCACCGGCTGGGTTGTCACTGTCCCGTCCAGCTCCAGAATTTTCTCCCCTCTTGCTGTACGTAAGGCAGACAGATGGGATGACTCAGACTGGTTCTTAAATTTTTTAATTGCCCTGAAAAAGTTCCCAAACAAGCAACATTCTCAACCAATGATTATGAATGGACTGCTCATAAGATACTGTAATGAAACAGTAAAGAAAAGATATGCATTATGAATCACATTACGTCACTTCACTTCAAAGTAACTAAAAAGACCACTACAATCTCACCACTACGAAAACATTACCCGACAATAATGAAACTACAGGACAACCCTATGCAAGCACACATAGGCTTATAGGATAGTCTTCCCGACCAAAACACATTTAAACTTAGCACTCCTCTCTCAACTTGAACTTTGTTAAGATATAAATGATAACAAAAGAAGCCTATAATCTATTAAGCATTCCCCAAAAAACAAAGTAGAAGGAGCACAAATAGAGGGGCACTCATTCACTCTTTTTTTGTGTGTGTAGGACCTGTAGGTAGGGGGAGGAGGTGGGGGGGGATTGTGTCAGTTCTTCTATTCAATGTGAGGAACCTTTTCAACTCAGCCTCCAAGCGCTCTATAATATACCAGATCTATTAGCTGTTAACAGCATACCACCAAGGGTAACATGCAGTACGCTCAGAAATTGGCAACATGAATCCAGTTTATATAGTACCTAAAGCATGTGGATATATAATAACAGAGCTAAACAGCAGTTTGTGATCCCTTAAATAACTCGAGTACCTATGACATGTGTTGGTAGAAATATAAATGTTTTGTGTTAGTTACCTCGATTACATTACCCAGGTTAGAAATGAAAATCCATCACTAGAACCTATGATCTGATAAGTTAGTTGGAAGATGAACCACATACTGAAGCAGCAAAGGCATAAAGATGAATAAAACTCGAAAAGCATGGAACTCAAGAATTTGCAAGTAATAAAATACCGAAGTTGGTAGTACCTTTCCAAACAGGTCAGGTACTTGTCATAGATTGAGAATAGAAGTCGACCTCCTGTCGATGACGTAAGCACACCGAAAATACTATCAGTAACTATCACATTGGAAATTATAGGAACTGCTGAAGCAATACGGGAAAAGGCCTCAAGACCAGCAGTGACATCTTCATCCATCTACAATTAAATGGAAAGTCAGTTAATAACCCAAAAGACACAGGACAACAAGCAATACGTGACTAATGGACTAGTCAAGGATTTCATGATTAGTCCACACAACCAAGGAAGGTTCAGTGGTGTTCAACAAACTATAATCATTCTGTAGAATTAAGGAAAACATGGGAAAGCAATTCATACACTGGCAAAAGGCTGACTTGAAGCTGCTGGAAACTCCCATGCAACCATCATGTCAAATGTAAGGCGTCGAAACTGTTTGTCACCTAGGTAACCATTTACTTGTATAGACAAGGCAAGAGCCCTGAAGCAACAGTATTCCAAGAAGTTCCTTGCATACTGAGATTTATGCTTTATGGATTCAGAAGCCTCAGCCTCAAAGTTTTCTTGAAGTTGACTCATGGGAATACCAAAGATTCTGCATAGAATCAGATTTTGGTTATTCATATTACGCAATCTAAATTAGAACTCGGCAACCAACTCAATGCTTTTGTTCCAGCTAAATGCATCCATCAGCTCACTCGCTGAATCCACTAGAAGCAATCAATATTGTTAACAATTACTGCATTGTATCTAAATGCAACATTTCAGTTAAACAAAATGGAAGTCCTGTTTAATATTTAGCAAATTATATTCACCTAAAACTGCAGAAGCCTGAAAGACAAGAAAGAATCAGAAACTTACTTTGAGCATTTTCGGATTACTACATTTGCAGCAGGAGATAGCTCTGGCAACCAGCTCTTGCCAGTGGACGAAGACCCCATCTCATCTAAATCTTCATCACATGAACTCGGGGTTTTAGTCAACCATTTAAATGACCCCTCTTTAACCAGACCCTCCAGCATAGTTCTGGTTTTACTAACCATTGCCACTCAAAAAACCTCTTCCTCAGATCATTTACCAATAGGAGGTCACCCACTTAAATCCTTACACAAACCACTGCATTAAGAAAAATCAACAATATGAAATACCCCCAAGCTTTGGCAAAACACCAAAAACAAGAAATACTAGGTCATGAGTACTCTCCAAAATCACTTCTTTCACAGATTTAGGGTGCCCATAGTCGAAAAATCACAGTTAAAGACTAACTCTTGAAACTCTAATCAACTATTAAAAGCGATAAACATCAATTTCTTTGATACGGGTCAATTCAATAATTAAAGGGGTTTTAAAAAGATCCCCCGATAACCCCCCCAATAAACTCCGAAATCAGTTGGACAGACTGTTTGAAGAGCTGAGTAAAGAGCATATACCTGTAAAATCAATGGCAGAAGTTTTGAAATCAGAAGTGTGAATGAGAAATGGGGAAAGTTAGTTGTACGAAATCGGGCAGTGTAAAAGCAGATATTGAGGTCCACCGCCTCATATACTAGAATGATTATTGAATTATACTACTTTTTGATAAGAGATAGAGACAGGGAATAGGTGAGTGTGTGCGTGTCTTGTTGTAGATGGAAATAGACAAAGACTAATCAGATCGAAAATGGTGTCGTCGTCTTGTGAGAGTTAAACTCTGAGATGAAACTGTGAGAGAGCAGCTACGGTTATAGAAAAATTTTTGGTGGTGTGAAGTGTGAACCACGCAGATAAAAGAAAAAGTATGTAATTTTGGGGACTATTAATTTATCAACTAGTAACACGTTTGAGTATGCGATTACTGTATTCGTCTTGTCAATATTGTTATTTTTGTTGATTATTATCAACTAGTAAAACTATCCACGCTTCGCGCGGAAATTTAATATCACAAAATATACAATCATAACATACGATCATAGAAAAGTAGGGGAAATTTAAAACTTTCTTTAAAACATTCAAGTGAAAACATTTCATAAAAGCAAAAGTCTTTACTAAGTCTATGTCTCAAAACCATCTATGAATAACATGAATAAAAGTCTTGGGACGCAGTCCATAATGAGTCTAAAGCATAGGAAATGACATAAAAGAAACATAGTGGGTTTGTCCTCGAAGCGATAAGGACTCACTAATTCTTCAAGTCTTCAAATGCCTTAGAAACCTAGCCTCCAAAGCAATTCAATCTCCAAATTAAACACCCTACATTTGATTAGAATGTAGGCAATATGCGTTAGTACAAAATGTACCAAGTATGAAAGCTAACATACCAACATAAAACATCTCAAGATGGTTAGTCAACATAAGACATGATCATAAGAGATAATAACATATTCATAACATAAACTCCAACATAAGCATCATATCATCACAAGTCAACATAAGACGAACATAACTTCATACTTCAACCATTAGTCTTTCGTATTCAAGAGAACTACTCCACAAGCCATCTCCAAGCATACTTGTGCAAGGCAAAGATAGCATCACATCATACTATCAAAGCTAAGTACCTCTCTTTGGTCATTCTTGGTCATAGTCCACGTTCATAGTCAAGACCTAGGTTTTCATGTCATAAGAGCACTATACTCCTAAGTAATCTCAAGGCACACTTGTGCAATGCACGGGGGACATCTTAAAATACCACAAACACTAAGCATATCTTGAAGTCACCCTATTCATATTTACCATCTCTAGGTGTCACTATAGACCTACTTCATATTGACAAGGAACTATCAACTTAAGTCAGTCATATCACGGAAGGCAACTATAACAACAATCCAAGTTAGGCATACATTACATAAGAGGACACTTCATAAGTAGCTTCAAGTCATACTTGTGCCATGTATGAGTGGCATCCCATACTACCACTCACACTAAGTACTCCTTTAGGCTAACTTACTCAATGCTTACTATTCATCATTCTAAACTATCAAAGAATAGCATACTACCATGCTAGACCTATCTACCATGGAAAACACCTTACCATGCAATCCAAACTATCCTAGGAAGGATACAAGTATACTAACCTAGCTACCATGAAATCATTCAATAGGATGCCAGTTATCCTTAGGGGAGTATGAATTCATCAACCCTAAGTTATCCTCAGGAGAGTGTGGTGTCTTAATCCTAAGCTACCATGAAATGGTCTTGGCCTAACCAAGTCAAGCTATCATGAAGGCATTCTAACAATGCTAAGCTACCCATAGGAGAGTATAGATCCTCAATCCTAGGCTATCATGCCTATAGTAATGCAAGCTACCATGAAAAGCATCCTACCAATGCTAATTCAAGCTAACCTTAGGAGAGCTTAATTCTTCAATCCCAAGGTACCATGAGATTTACCATCCCTAGCTACCATGAGATCTAACATCCCAAGCTACATAATTCAACTATACATGAAGGAATCATAAGGTTCAACTTCAAGCTATTATATTCTAATAAGCATGATTCATTTTAGGTAATTAGCCTTTCAATCTAGAATCATCCTATGTGAGAATACATTTCACATTCTACATACATGCAAGCTATCTCCTCATATTAGACTTACTTTATAAGCCCTAGTGATCAACATTATGACTTCAAGCCCTACATTCAAGCTTTACTCCACCATCAACATACTAGTCTAGATCACAATACACATCATTCATAAGCCTTAACATAGACAATTCTAAGCATAATTCATCATAGAGTCCCAATTCTAATCATCAATTCATATTCTATCATACCTGCATAAGTCTAGTTCAATTCATGACTTCATATTCCCATTCTTAGATAAGTTCTATTCATGGTGATAACTCTAGAAAATCTATCAAGAACTATCAATTTCTCATCAAAATATCTAAACCCACATACTTAGAAAATTAGGGTTAGACAAGGAATTCACATAAATTCTTTATAATATCATGAACCAATACTAAATTAATTATATATGAGTAGTATCCAACATTTTGGAATCATACCCACCTAAAACCCATATATTGGAAGTAACCCTAGCTTAGATTGGGTTCTTATTCACAAAATCTTGGGGGTTTCTAGGGGACTCTATGGGTGGAAGAACCCATAGATGAAAAGCTAAATATACCTTTTAATCAAAGCCCTGATGAAAGCTCTCAACAATGGACTTTCTTCTTGACCCAAGCTTCAAGCTCTGTCTCCTTCTTCAATGGAGGTTCTTATTAGAGAGAGAAATATTCTATAGAGAGGATGAAGATGAGTTTTTTTTATTCTAGGTTGAATGACTTAAATGAGGTAAACTTAGGTCTAATAAGCTTATATAGTTGTTAGGAAAGGAATATAATAATGTAGGGTCAACTTTGGTAAAGAACTAAGGGCCCTAAACGTTTTAACTTAAAAATTACTAACCTTCCCGTCCTTGCTCGCCCTTTGCACCCTCATGGCTCGCCAAGGGCACTAGGTGACTAGCCAAGTGGACCTTTGGCTCGCCCATTTTTCCAGCAAGGTCCATAATGAGGTAGTTTCACTAGGCGATCTAGGGGTCTATTGGGCTATTCGCCAAGTAGGTTGGCGAGCTATGACTTAGCTCGCCCTTTGTTCCAGAATCAAGGATAAAGGGGACAGCCCACTAGGCGACCCTAGGTGCCCTTTGGCTCATCGCCAAGTGCCTTAGGCGATTAAGTTGCCCCAATCACCAACTAGACACCTAGGAGAACAAATTCCCTTTCATTCTACCTTTGATAGCTTAGGCCTTTGCAACCCTATACCATTCCATAGATAGTCTTCTAAAATACAAGATCTAAAACATATCTTGACGTTCAACTACTAAGCCCCTCATTCAAAGTACGGAAAGTCTTATCTACGACTCTAATCACATACATCATACCTTAGAATCCTAGCTTGAGGCTCTAGTTTGGTCTACTAGTTTTCGAGGTGTTACAATAATATTCAAAAATACTTAAAAATTTATGATCAGGCCAAGGTAAAACAGTTGAATATGTCTTTTTTGGAGAAATCAATTTTGGTGCAATTGGATCTAGAATTTTATCGGTTAAGCTCAAGATAATTTGATGTTGGTCAATTTCAACTCATTCAAGTCTTAACCCATACTAAAAGAATTTTCAATTGAGCTCCAATTCCAGTCCATTTTAAGACTCTTTATTTGCATTAGTGTAGTGTATATATCCACAATAAAGGTATAAATTACTATCTAGTTTATATCTTTTAGGATTGGGAAAAAGGAAAAATATATCCCCGAACTATCGTAAATGGTATACACATACCTTCCGTCATACTTTTGGGACATTGATGCTCCTGCCGTCCAAAAACTACACCATATATGTCCTTCAGTCTAACGGAAGACTAAATAGGGACATATGGCGCAATCTTATCCGTCGATAAATGTCTGATCGGTGGATAAGATTATGACACGTGTATGTCGTTACTATAAAAGGTATGTATGCTCTAGTTTTTGGATGGCAAGGGCACCAATGTCCCAAAAGTATGACGGATGGTATTTGCATATAATTTCCGATAGGTTGAGGGTATATTTGTCTTTTTTCCCTTTAGGATTTTATATGTTCATTTGTAACCATTTTTTTTCTTGAGTTGAAATATAAAATGTGTTCATAAAAGTTTAATAACAATATGTTAAAATTATTGAGATTAAGTGGGTTTAATTGGAGACTCATGATCCAACATGATTTTTAGCTCATTTGAACCCAAAGTAAATTCGAGCAGGTTATATAACTTAATCTGATTTCTATTTCAACCTGTTTTAATATCTTTATTTTCAACCTAAATTGCCCATTTGACCCCCCAAGTCACTAACCAGGCAGAGTTGTAGTTAAAGCTGCAACTACCTGTTTCATGGTTTTTATCTTGCAAGTTTAATATTATTTGAGGCATTTGAGGCGTAAAGAATTGTTTCATTGGTCTAATGATGTTGTCAGGAAAGAAACATGAAAAAGTTAGATTTTGATTTAGGTAGCAGAACTAATTTTGTTAGGATACAATTAAAATTCTAATTTTAATATTTCCATAAATTTTAATCATATAAATTTGGTGATAATTATCTAATTCATCTGATGATATAGAATATTTTACACTAGTATAATAGTTATACATGGATTGAAAAATAATGCTAATAAAATGTATTAATAATGTTTGTATTAGTAATATTTGTATTAGTTATACTTAAATTATTTATTATACATTGTTTGATTTGGTGTATTAAAAATAATATGCATTGTATAAAAATATTTATTTATCAAATATTCTCCACAATTATGATGCAAAAAATGTAAAAATGTTTCTGAGAGGTAATTGAGTATTTAGAGCATATTTGACATTACTGCTAAAAACTGTTTATTTTCAAAAACACCTTTTTAAAATAGTTTTTCAGAAAAATGCTTTTGAAAAAAATAATAATTTGTGTTTGACTAATTCATTTGAAAAATGTTTTTATAAGCAAATTGTGTTTGCCTAATCTCTTTTTAAAAGTGCTTTTGAGAGTCAAATTACGATTAATGACAAATATTAATGTACTTTTAATATTAAGATTATTTTATAGAGAGTAACTAGTTTAAACATCTATTACAAAAAAATTAAATTAAATTTTTATTTTTATTAAATTAAAATGTTCATATTCAAATTTTCAATCAAATACATTTTTTGAAGGGTTAAAATCTTTAATTGATATTTTTTTTTCTAATCTTACAAAAATATTGTTGTTACCTTCTTCTTGTTTTCTAATTTTGTAAAATAATAAATAAAATAATAATATGTAAACGTAAAATAAAATATAAAATTTACTATATAAAAATATTAAATGGAATTTAATCAAACATATAAAATACGTTAATTACTTAATAAGAGATATATTGGTGTGTGTGTATATATATATACCGAAAGAATATTTCAGTCTTAAAAAAAATAAAAATAATTTTACAAGTTTGCCAAACACCTATTTTTTTAAAAGAAATATATTTTTCCTCAAAATAAGTACTTCTGAGCTTCCAATAGCAATGTCAAACATGTTCTAATCATGTTAATACATGTATTAAATCATTTTGCATTATTAATACCTAATACTCTGAGGGGTCGTTTGGTAGAGTGTATAAAAATAATGCTTAATAGAGTATATTAGTAATGCTTGCATTAGCAATGCATGTATTAGTTATGTTTGCATTGATTATACATAGATTATTTTTGTTCATTGTTTGGTTTAATGCATTAAAAATAGAATGTATTGCATTAAAAAAATTATTTACAAAGACACCCTTCACATTTATGGTGGAAAAGATATTAAAAGAGAATTGAGGGGCAATTGGGTCTTTAATTGAGTTAATACATGCATTAAAACCATTGCATTGTTAATACCTAAAAATCCATGGTATTAGCGATACACACCTTAATACACAATATAATGTATAACTAATGCAAACATTAGTTATACATAAATTGAAAAAGAGTACCAAACAAGGTACTTGTAATACACAAGACCAATACATGTATTATTTTTTTTAATATACTCTACCAAACGACCCCTCATTGTACCTAACATGAAAAAAAGCGCCAAACAAAAAACTACTAATATACAGAGCTAATAATACACAACATTAATACATGATACACTCCACCAACTCTAGGCGGGATCCTATATCTTGTGATTGCACTAGATCTACTGCCATTTCAACATCTTCTCTAGGGCAAAAAAAATGAGACGGCGTTCAAAGACTAATCGGCGTCGGCGTGTTGTGGAGAAGAAAAAGAAACAATTTTTTTTCAAAGATCTCAGTGATGAACTGCTGATCGAAATACTTATCAGATTACCAAGCAGCAAAGAAGCAACTCTATGCAAATCCGTTTGCAAACGCTGGTTTGCCCTAATCTCATCTGATGACTTCCGTAAAATGTCTCTAACTCATAATCGCAATTGCGACAAAAAAACACTCATCCCCTTTACTTTTGTTTCAATTGATTGGAACTATTTTCGTAATAATTCAGAAGTTAGGGATTTATATGTATCTGAGTTTAACCCGCAAAATGGTTTATCAAGACGGGTCAATTTTGGGTTTCTCTATTCGGATCTCCCCCCTATGTACTATATTAGTTTGAAAGAATCATGTGGTGACTTAATTTTATGTTCTGGAGAGACATCTGATCGTATTGATTACTATTGTATTGTTAATGTTCTGACCAAGCAGTGGTTTCTGCTTCCTCGCACTCTTCCTCAGACTCCTCTAGAAAGCAACTCACATTTTATGAGTAGTGAAAGAGTTGGTTTCTTGATTGAGTCTAGTCTGTGGATAATGCTCCATGCCAGTATCTGGTGTTAAGGTTTATTCCTTGGGGTGATTCCAAGTTTAGTATCACGTGTTTTCGTCTAAGAAAGGTAACTGGACCAAATTGGTTGTTACATCTCCAAGGAATTTGAATATTGTAACACGTAGGACTTCGATTTACTACAAGAAATTTGACTTATGACGACCACTTCTTCACGAAGGGACATAAATTTGGTCGTTATAAGTATACTTATAGCGACAACATTTATTTCCGGTCGTTAATTTTAATTTTAAGCTTTACAATTAACGAAGCGATGATAAACGGCTAATAAAACACATAACATTCGGTCGTTTAGTCCAAATATTAAAAAAGAGGCAGAAACTTTTCCCCTTCTTAACCCTTTTTTCTTCGCAGCCTCTTTGGAGTATATGGAAGACACAATTCCAAAATTTGGTTTATTCGTCTATGCTTTAACAATTCTATCTCTTCATCTTCAAGAAGTGTGTAAGTCACAAACCCTAGTATCTCTTTCACAATTGATCGATCTATTTTTTCTATCGGTTTAGATTCTAATCTTTTTTTTGTTCCTTTCTCTCTTTCGAGAAGTTAATCCAACTATTCATATGACTGCCAACTTTTCCATGAAAAAGATGAAATTATTGTTCTTTTTTTTTTTTTTTCAATTCTGCACTACTTTTCAATTTCTCTTTAATTGTTATATTTCTCGATCTTAATTCAATCATTTCTCTTGTAGAAGCAAATGTATGCATTCTTCTATTTTTTAACCGGTAACTGAGTGTGAGTTATATTTGGTATTAAATTTCTATCCTAAGTGGTAAATTTCCATGTTCTAACATATATAACTTTTGTTTGTTTTGAATATCATATAATTGTATTGTTTCTACATGTTAGATGATGACTTGATTACAGTAAACAATATGGCATTAAGTATTATGATCTTAGAGAGTATAACAATTGAAGAACAAAATGCGTAAGAGATATAATTGGGCATTGAATTTCCTACCTATTGTTAAGGGAAAGTTCAATTCTTTCATACAAAATTATAAGTCATTTATATTTAAGACGAGGGTTTAAGTTCAGTTTTAAGAGGAAGTTGTGGTGTTAGAAAATTGGATGATCTATAGATGGATATACATATTAAATTTGAGTTGCTCCACAAAAAAATAATTGGTATTTTCAAATTGCTTACAATATTGGGTCCACATCCAGTAGCGATGTTTGGAACTTCTTTTTTACCAAGTAGCAAATTTTACTATTTTTTTTTTGGTAAAAACATTCATTCATACATTAACTTCAACATGGATTATAGGAACTTATAGATTATCTGTAATCCAGTTACAATAATTTTTTTATCCAACTTTAGCTTTGACTTGTGAATGATTCTACCATATTGATAATGATCACGGGCGATTCACATTGCCTCATCTCTGATACTTTTGTTTGTTGCATTTACATGAAGATGGACTGTTTTTGTATGGCAGTGTCCTTTTGCATAATCTGCCTACTAGAAATACTTATAAATGATGTCTTTGAATTTTGACTATATATTTGAACAATTTATAAGTTCCTTTAAGAACTATGTAGTTGAAAAAAATACATTCATGATATGTTCCTGATTCTCCATTTTTTTCATGTTTGACTTATCTGAAGCTTGTAAGAAGTTACCATCTGATGTGAACAAGTGAGTATAGTCCCTAAAATTTTGAGATATGATGTTTTTTTACTGTGGTCATCTTGCTTAAAGATGATGTGAAAGCATGTTTGGCTCTCCTTTAGCACTGAATTTACTTATATATTTTGTTAAGAGCCATGTTTACCCACTCAAGAACAGATGATTGAATTTCATAGCTGATTTTGCTTTTAGTTCCCACATATATTAGATGCGATTCTTTCTATTATGGTCTTGTTGTATTATCTCTAGATTTAAATTTTCTTTTGTATCGTGTTGTACCTGCTCATGATTAGATGGTTAGAGATCATACATGAAGGATGATTATGGCCTTCTCTAGATTTGGTATGAGCATGACAAAGATTTTAAATATAAACTGCTAGGAAGTGCACTATTTGGTTAGCCTTTATTATCACCATCTTCAAGTGAGCATAAAGTACACACTGAATCATTTAGCAGGCAGTAAGAATTTTACCAACTATGACATGATGAGTATTTGTAAATAAACTAATATAAGTTATATATTTTATACTGTTAGAGTTGAATGAAGCATGTATATACTCACCTCAATCTTTTTATTATTATTATTTTCAGTTGATGTCCCAACCTTTTAGGGCGATTTTTTTTCATTTGTGATTTTTCTGTTTTGGTGAAATATTGTGTGGGAATTAAGTTGTTAAAAAGATCTTGTTTTGAAAAACAATCTTAGTCTTTCACACACGTGAAAGTTCTTAAAAGCTTTACTATATTTATAATGTGTTGCTAAAGTGATATGAGAGTTAAACTCATTCCTCTATCTGTCGACTATGTCTTTCATAGCCTTCCTAATATTCTAACTTCGATGAATGTGTCACTTACCTCCCGAGAAACATTCACAATATTTCTACTATATGTCTATAAGAGTTAGGTCTTAAACCCATTGCAAAGGGATTATCAATTTTTTGCTTCTCTACGACTAAGCAAGAAGAAAATATAGAGCCGCAAGGCGAAAATGTCATATTGTAGTAGAGGAATCTCAGAGTTAGAGCTCTTGATGATGTTTTATTTCTTTAAGCTTAAGATAAAAGGTTTTCACTATATATATATATATATATCCCCTGTCTAGCTTTCGTATTCATCTTTTCTTAATTATTTTCTTACTTTGGAAATTTGACAACTCTCATGGAGTTTAGTTGATGAACCCTTTGTCATTCTAACAGAATGTTATTTTTTGGTTTCTTACATATACTATATTTCTCACCATGACCTGGATAAACTGAATGTGAATGTATCTTCCTGAACTAAGATAAAATTTGAGATAATAGGGCGATTGTGGGTTGGCAATCGAAGAAAATTATTGTTTTTAAAGAGTCATGATTTTATGTTTGCTCTGGAGCATTCATGCTTGACATGATATCTTTTATCATTTCTCTAATACTAAGTATATGTTTTTTCATTCTAACGAGATTTTTGGCATTTTATGAAGTTTTATTGTTCCTTGGCTGCTGTAATTCTATAGTCATAGAAGTCAACATCTATACAAAATAGAACCGGACAATAGTTCCTAGTGGATCCCAAATATATCATCAATCATAGCGGGATAAACAGAGAAGTGAACATGACTTATTTTTATTCAAGGTAATATTTTAAGTAAGTTTTACTATCCTCTTTAATGCCTATGAATATTCTAAGTCAAGTTCCTTTATCTTGTAAAATATAACATGATCGGTAGTTTGTTCAATGAGTTGGTTTGATTAGTGAATATATTTAACTAAACTTATATGCTACTTAGTAAAAGAAAGAGTTCAATGTACTTGGATTCTTTTCTAGCTTTAAGATATGTTTAGGTATTATTGGGTTTTAGTTTAGAGTCTGTTAAAGTTGTAATTTTAGTTTAGAGAGTGTTAAAGTAGTGATCATATGATCTTGCATGTCTTAGTTTTGAAAAGTCTTAATCATCATTAAAAGAATTATTAATTATATTTACTTTGTTTATTTAGTGACAGTTTCATTTAATTTAGTTCTTTTATCGAATAAATTGTATTTGCTTTCTTTGATCAATTCCATTCAATTTACTTCACTTGTTAAATAAATTTATTTGAAAATTTCCTTGGAAACTGTGTATAGTTTCTTCATGGTTAATCCTAATTATGTGAGAAAGAGAAATTAAAGTAGATTTTGGAGTTCTATTACTGAACTAACATGTACTTATTCTTTTAACAGGTCAAAAATTTGAAGTCTGAAGAACTTGCACTAGAAGAAAGTGCAGCACAAGTATAAGCAATTGAAATATTACAGATCAAGTTAAAGACGAGAAATAAATTCTTCATTTCGTAGATATTTTTATACAGATTTTCACTTGTACATGCTACAATTTAATCTTTTCTTTTGATAGGAATTGACAAATATAATGTAATACAACTTTTCAAGGTATATATTTGCTACCATGATCTTTTAGATCTTTATAATTATCTGTGAAATGTTATATAAATATTGGTTATCGTTATTAATATTCTATGATGTGTTTATATATATTTATGTATGTGAATGTGTAAAAAAGAATATTCAGATAGTAATTGTTGAAAGTTACCAGACAACTAGTACAGGTGAAAGTTTGTATCTAAAATAACTTTTAGAAATCAACTTTATTACTGTGATAAAAGTTTTTAACGACTAAAGAATTTATTAGCGAATGGAAAAATGTGGTCGCTAAAGGAGGTATAGCAACTGAATTTTATGTCATTGCGAAAGGGATTTTTGACGACCAGATTTTTAATCCGGTCGTCAACCTTTTAACGACGAAGCTTTTAGCTACTGGTGACGATTGGATTTTAATCGGTCGTTATTGACCTATAACGACCAGATTAGGACTTTTAACGACAAAATTTCCTCTCGTTAATAGGCTTTTTTCTTGCAGTGATTGTTGCCTGTGGAAGGATGTTTAATACATTCACTTATGAGAGAAATGATGTGGTTGACTGTGTTCTTGCAGTTGATCCATTCACTAATGATCTTGCTCAGTTTCTATGTGTTATTGATTTCCCACCCGAGGCTCGTGATAAACCTTGTTTGACTTGTAAATTGGGGGTGTGTGGAGGTCGTCTACGGTTTGCTCAAATAGTTCTCCTACCAAGTAGATACCTTTACCCTTGTATAAGTATATGGGAACTCGAGGATGATTACAGAACAGGGAAATGGACATTGGTGCACCAGAGAGTCCCTACAGACACACTGTTTAGAGTCCCTACACTTGCCACAAAATGGGTTTCTGTACTAACTTTTCACCCATATAATGAGGATCTTATATGTTTTCTTGTAGGTAAGGATCATATCGTGTACAATATACAAACAGATAAAGTGGAAAGCTCTACCCTCACTTCTCTATTCAAGGAATCACTATATGTTAATGTGGTACCAATTACCCGCAATTGGTGGCCAACACCAGTAAGACTATCCCTTTGAACTCAGAGCTTGGATTAGAGTTGTTGAACATTCATATCCCATATTTTGTTAATTCAAGATGTTGTAGTCCTATAATATAGTGTTGATTTACAAGCATATGCAGACTTATAATTGTTTTACCTTGTTTTACTTGGTAATTAACAAAGATCTTTCTTTCAGGTTATGTATCATAATGTGAATGAATTATAACTCCTCGCCTTCTCCTATTGTTCAATATTTTTAGTTCTGATAACTTTTATACTGCCAATCCTGAACCAACACTGTTCTCATCTCACCATATAATCTGTTTCAGTTTTGGTAAAAGTTGATTACTCCACACTTTACTATACATATACTAGTACTAATTAAAAGAGTTCGATATTTGTTTAAATTTTTTACAGGTAGAAAACCAAAGAACCTAATTATAAAAAAAATCAGAAGTTTTTCTATAAAATTAAATGATACAAAAATGTTTTTTTTTAATGGTAGTTTGTGTTGTCTCCTGTATTCAGATTAACAAACCAGAAATAATAAAAGATGAAAAAAAAGCCAAAGAAATATCCGAGTCCACAAAACCCAATGTGTGTCCTTAAGAAATTTAATCTCCTCAAGTACCCGAGGTTGCACATTAATTCTTCCCAAGATAAAACGGATAAACCATTAAAGAAGTAGCGGTACCTCAAACTTTGATAATTTCAACGAACTCAAAATGACATCAACGAATCACACACACAGATACAATCGATCGATTTTTTTTTTGTAATAAATGTATGCAAAAGAAAGGAAGAATTTAGTGCAGTAAAATGAGAGAAAGTCTATATTTATAGCTAACAAAAGGTAAAGGTCACAACTCTTTGGAAAGAAGACAACCTTTCAGAAAGGTCACAACACTTTGGAAAAGGCACAACCTTTCAAACGGTCACAACCCTTTAGAAAGGACACAACCTTTCATAAATGTCAGAATCCTTCGGCATAGTCACAACCCTTCAGGAGAGCCACAACCTTTCATTTCCTGTTCACACCTTTAAAACCCAACAATCCCCCATATGAATAGGGAATGACTATTGTTAAAACATATGCATGAAAAACTGTGTGATTTGTAAGTAAAGATTGATTGCATCTGGATAAGTAGGTTTCCCTTTGAACTTTCCATAGTGAACATATATCGAATATACTCGATCAATCGGTAGATTTGATATCTTTGAACCGTCGAGCTTTGGTGTATACCTAGACAACATAAGTCACACAATCAACCCTTGAACTATTTTTGGTTCTCATTGTTTTGTTCGTTTCAGCCATGAGCAGGTCTTGGTTTATAAGTGTGTAGAGAACTGGCCTTACCAAATTTTCCTTGAAGTGGCTTACACTTCACACTTACATATGTGATTTCTAAATGTGTTATCCCGTAAATACACTATTTGATATACCCTGTATCAAACTTAGAAACCATTAAAAAGTCCTAATGTCTTTATCCTTGTTACTGAACATTGTCGTATCATGAGAATGGGCCATGAAAATATTTTGACAATGTTGAACCATCATCAATAACTTTGTTTGATCTTCTTAAACCTAGATCTTGGGATCTCCAATCTTCTAGGTGGAGTCACCGTCATAATGACTTGTCCTCAGCCATATTCCCAATCCCTTTGATAATCTATCAACTTCCTCTCTAGTTAAGCCTTTTGTAAGTGGATCCGACACATTATCCTTTGACTTTACATAGTTAATTATGATAATTCCACTTGAGAGTAGTTCTCTAACAATATTATGTCTACGTCATATATGACGATACTTTCTGTTATACATCATGCTCTCTGCCATACCTATTGCAAATTAACTCTCATAGTGTATGCATACTGGAGTTAAAGGTTTGGGCCAAAATATATTTCAAGAAATTTCGGAGTCATTCAACTTCTTGACCGGCCTTATCTAGAGTGATAAGCTCAAATTTCATAGTACAGCAAGCAGTATATTTCTATTTGGAAGATTTCTAAGAGATTGTTCCTCCACATAGAGTAAATACATATCCACTCGTGGATTTTACTTCATTTGACCTGGTGATTCAATTTGCATCACTATATTCTTTCATTACTGTTGAATATTAGTTGTAATGCAAAACAATTGTTTTAAAGTATGTTTTAAATACTTCAAAACTCTTTTCATTGTTATCCAATGAATTTGATTGAGATTACTTGTGAACTGACTCAGTTTACTGATAGCACATGTTATATCTGATCGTGTACACTTCATGATATATATCATACTTCTCAACACTCTAGCATAATCCAATTGTGAGTCACTTTTGCCTTCATTCTTTTGAAGTACAAAGCTCACATTTATTGGAGTTTTGACAATATTAAAATCCTAATACTTGAACTTGTCAAGTACCTTTTCAATCACATCAGTAACTTCAATGTCTTTCATATCGAAGTTACTTTCTAGCATATGCTTAGCAGTATTTATGTTAGAAATGTCTCTTTTGATGATCAACATGTCATCAACATAAAAACAAAGAATGACCTTGTGATTTGGAGCGTCTTTAATGGAAAAACATTTATCACATTCATTAATTTGAATTCATTTGTCAACATAGTTTGGTCAAACTTTGCATGCCATTATTTAGGCGCTTGTTTTTAGTCCATAAAGTGGCTTAACAAGTTTACAGACTTTCTTTTCTTTACCAGGAACCACAAAGCCCTCGGGTTGTTCCATGTAAATTTCTTCCTCCAACTATCCATTTTTCTTTAAAAAAAAAATGTTTTCACATTCATTTTGAAAATTTTGAAGGTCATATACCATAACTTGCGCAATTAACATCTTAATTGATGTAATCCTAGTCAGTGGCAATTATGTGTCAACATAATCAAGACTTTCTTATTGTCTAAAGTCTATGACAACAAGACTTGCTTTGTGTTTGTCAATAGTTTCATCAACTTTCTTTTCCTTTTGTAGATCCACTTTGAACCCAAAGGTTTATTTCCTGGAGGAAGATCAACCAACTCTCAAATACAGTTGCTCAAGATTGAATCTATCTTACTATTGACAACTTCTTTCCAAAAAGAATTAGTCCACAGAAGGCATAACTTCATCGAATTTATGAGACTCAATCAAACTTGAAGGAAGTAATTTGTCCATTGACATTTTCTATGCCTCTGAATCTCTTTATTAAGTACATTCTCCTTTGGTTCGTTCCAAGGTCGTTTAGACCCTTCACTTAACTATCCGACGGTTCAGACATATGAACCATAAATCAATATGCTTTACTCATTGTAGTATATCCAATGAACATACAATCCACAGTCTTCGGTCCTATTTTGACCCATTTAGAAATAGTTCCCTTATTTCCATTTCTCATATGGAATAGACTGTATTAGAAATTGTTAGATCATTATCTTTCAAGAGTTATTGCTTGTATATACTTTAAGGGGCGACAAGTAATTCTCTATCAGGATACAACAAAGTCTGAACAAACAAAAATTTTTGTTGCTCCTTTTCTTAAACAAATAAAACTTTTGTTCCTCTCTTTCTGAACTGACAAACTTTTTGTTGTTCTCTTTTGCTATAATGATAGCACCCCCACAAATTTTATGGTAAACCTGAACTTATAAGTATGACAGTTAACATTTCCTTCAAAGTTTGATTTTTCTTGTCAACAATTTCATTAGATTGAGGTGAGTATGTGCAGTAATTTGATGGATGATTTCATTTTTCAAATATATTTCTGCAAAAAAAGATTCATATTCTCCACATCTACCACATCTACTCATGACAATCTTTTTATCCAACTTATTTTCAACTTTAGTTTTATATTGCCTATATGTTTCTATTGCTTCATCCTTAGCATTTAGCAAATAGACATAACAATATTTAGTGCAATTGTCAATAAAATTTATGAAATACTTTTTCCCAATCAAGAGATGGTGTTGACTTCATATCACAAATGTCAGTGTAAATCAATTCTAAGGGAATAAAATTCCTTTCAACAACACATACTTGACATTTTGATTTATTACACTAGAAGTTAGGCAAAACTTCTAAGTTGAACAGTTTTCGCAAGGTTGTGTAATTGACATGTCCCTAGCGTTCATGTCACAAACAATTTGATTCAAGCAAGTAAGAACAAACAGAAATACTGAGTTTGAAAAGACCTTTCGTGAGGTAACCTTTTCTTACAAATATTTTGTTCTTTACTTTTTATAACTTTGTCAAATACAAACATTGTTTTAGAGTCATTACCTTGCCAGATGTCCTTTTCAGAAGGACCTTTCGATAACATTCAATTTGTTATAGAATTACCCATGATCATAGTCTCTTCGGTCCAATAAGGGAAATATGACCCCAAACGTTTGTTTTACAAAACAAATATAACATATCAGTTTTCACCAATGTTCATGTCTATACAAATAGACGTATCTTTTCATGAAAAATCACAATATTTTAAGTTAGACTTTTTTCATCAAAGGATACAATTCTTTTGAACGAGTAATATAATTTTGTAGTTTTATACTAGTCATATCATATACTAGTAAAGAGACAATCAACGACCACAATATCAAATATACTCCAAGAATTTTGTGGGTATAACATAATACAAGAATGTCATTAAATTTCATATCTTGTACTTTCAAATTTAAAGTACATAGTAAGTCTAATTTTGTCTTTATCACAAATAAAGAACCCCCCACATTTTACACGTGTTTTCAAAAATATTTTTCAAGTATTTGAAATTATTTTTCACATTTTTTTTCATGCTTTCAAATTGTATACCATCACAATACACATTGGCAACACGAAGCCTTCTTTTGGAGATTTAATTCATAGAAACACCCATTGCAGGCACAAAAATCACTAATTTTATGTTACTAGTGTTTTTTCCCCCTTTCTATCACAACTAGACAAACCACTTAGTATTTAGAATACTAACAACAAAGATTCAATCATTATACAACTTGATTCTAGTTTAACGATGAAATTTTTATATTCTTCTAATCGTTAACCGAATGAACCTTGAATTCTGATGAAATTTTTATACTCTTCGAATCAGTTTCACGTTCAGGACAGAGTAGTAAGCCAAAAAGGTTTTAACCTCCAGAAATCTCAAATACAACACTGTTTCTAGCTAACGATGAAGATTTTATCTTTTTCAAATCATTTAACCTTAATATTCCTGATGAAGATTTTGTACTCTTCAAGTCAGAATATTCATTCAAACAGAGTATTTAACAGATTGGTGAAGTTTCTATATTCTTCAAACCAATGCACAATCTGATTTGTTCGTGAAGTTCTTATATTCTTCAAGTCAAATGAGTCAAAAAATCAGAAGATTTTAGTCTCCAAAAGTCAAACGCAATCAAATTTCATATGGAGTAAAAAAGTACAAAAGTTTTTTTTCCTCCTCTAAACAAAATACATATTATTAATAATAAAGACATATTCTGAGATCATCACATAATGGCCATCTATCCTAATATTTATGAAATAAATCTCAATAACTTATAAAGGATAGAAAAAGAAAATAATAATTAAGGGAAATAAAGATAGAACCTGATTTTTACTCTCATTGAACCCTATTCTATCTGTCAGCAATGATTTCACGCAAGTCACTTTTCTTACTATTTTTTTCGTTTTTCAGTTTCCATCATATTCCTATTTTCCTTAAGAAGACATTTACTTTCAACAAGAAACTAAACATATGTTCAAATATTGTTAGGAGACAACACTGTTCATTTACTTCTTCTCATAGTTATATAAAACCAAGAATATAGGAAAAAAATTAAAGTGCATATCTTAATCTTTATGCATAAAATAACTTTCTTATTGAAAAGAAAACTGAAGGGGTGCAATGCTTGAATGCACTTGGGAAGAAAATAAAAATAATCTTACCCATCCAAGGAAAACTTACTACATAATATATACTCCAACATATTAAAGTAGTACTAATTCATTCCAAATCTCTTATATCATATGATAAAATAATTCTCTTTTTCTTCTTTTTATTTTCAACAAAAAGAACACAGAAAATAAATGTAATTTCCTTACCACAGAAAATACTATCAATATTAAATTTCTTAAGCTTGTTGTCTCATGTATTCAGATTAAAAAACTAGAAATAATAAAAGATGAAAAGAAAAAACAAAGAACTATCCGAGTCCACAGAACTTATTGTGTGTCCTTAAGAAATTTAATCCCCTCAAGTACCCGAGGTTGCACATTAATTCCTCCCAAGATAAACGGATGAACCATTAAAGAAGTAGCGGTACCTCAAACTTCGATAATTTCAACGAACTCAAAATGACAACAACGAATCACACACGCAGACACGATCGATCGATTTTATTTTGTGATAAATGTATGCAAAAGAAGGGAAGAATTCAATGCAGTAAAATGTGAGAAAGTCTCTCTATTTATAGTCAACAAAGAGTAAAGGTCACAACTCTTTGGAAAGAAGACAACTTTTCAGAAAAATCACAACACTTTGGATAAGGTGTAACCTTTCAAACGGTCACAACCCTTTAGAAAGGACACAACCTTTCATAAAGGTAACAACCCTTCGGCATAGTCACAACCCTTCAGGAGAGTCACAATTCTTCATTTCCTGTTCACACTTTTAAAACCCAACAATTTGATAGCTCACGTGCAGTGCACATTATTGCATCCTTTTATTTTTTATCCCAAAAATAACATTGGATATGGTTTAAGACTAAACATATTACTTATTATTTTCTCTTACTTGTATTATATAACACTATTTTTTATCAGTTTACAAAAGAATGTGTTTTATTATAATTATAAATAATTTATCTTTAAATTCTCACTTTACTTTTAATAAAATAATTATCAACTACACACATTTAAGGATGGTTTAAAATTACAAGTTTCAAAATATTTCTTTTTTTTTATTAAACAGTGTTCCAAGTAGAGTTGTCAATCGGGTTAATCCACTCCATCTGGTTAATTCATATAGGTTTTGAAATTTGATGGATTAGGCCTGGGCCAATCCACAAGTACGTGGGCTACGTGATGTGCGGGTCAACCTATTTTTTTAAAAAAAGTATATTCTTTATATAATTTTATATCAAATTATAATTTAAAATATTATCATAAAAATGGACAAGACAATATTACATTGTGTTAGTGTTGCTACTTGTTAATCAAATCCACAGTATAATTATCTTATAATATTTATTAAATTTGATTTCAAGTAAAATTATAAATAGCTAAATAAAAATATTAATATAATTGTTTTCTAATGATCATAATAAAACACAAAAAAAAATATATAATATTTCATAGACTATGACCTACGTAGTGATTTCTTAGAAATTTTAGAAAATTTTTATTTTATGTAGTACATATTTTATAAACATAATTTGTATTTAAAATTTTGATATTAAAACTTTACTCTTATTATTTTTAATACTCTATTTTATTTTTAATTAATTTTTATTTAACCTACGAACCGGCCTTATTGATATTTCTCAAGCCCCACAAAATCAACCGACATTTATATCCGCTAAAAAACTTTTTCTTAAATGAGTTTCAAAAATCTTAATTCAATCCTATCACATCACGGGTTAAGCCAGATAGGTTCGTTGGCCTAGCCCACGACTCTAATTCCAAGTCCGAGAATGCCATATAAATTAGGACGAAAAAACTAATTCTGTTATTATATTTAGGGATCGTATCCCCATGTCATCTTCTTCCAGGCAAAATATGGAACAATCTTTCTTGAATCATCTGACAGATGAACTGCTTATTGACATATTTATTAGATTACCATGCAGCAAAGAAGCAATTCAATGCAAATCCGTTTGTAATCGCTGGTTATCCCTAATCTCATCTGATTACTTCCTTAATACCTCTATAATCATAATCGCAATTACGACAAAAAAAACACTCCTTCCCTTTACTTTTCTTTCAATTAATTGGAAATTTTTTTAATTTTTTATAAGTGAAAAGGGTTTAGATGTATTTGAGTGTAGCCTTGAAAAGGGTTTATCAAAACGGGTCAATTTAGGGTTTCTATATTCGGGTCGGCCTAATAAGTATCATATTAGTTTGGAAGAATCATGTGGTGACTTAATTTTATGTTCTGGAAAGACATCTGATATTATTGATTATTACATTGTTAATGTTTTGACTAAGCAATGGATTGGGCTTCCTCCGACTCCTTTAGAAATTAACTCACATTATAGAGAAGATGAAAGTGTTGGTTTCTTGATTGAGCCTAATTGTGTGGATAATGCTGCTCGATACGAGTATTTGGTATTAAGGTTTATGCCTTGGGGTGATTCTCAGATGTTTTCGTCTGAGAAAGGAAAGTGGACCAGATTGGCTGTTACATCTCCAAGGAATTTGAATATTTTAACTCATAGGACTTCGATTGTTGCCTGTGGAAGGATATTATATACATTCACTTATAAGAGAAGTGATGTGGTTGACTGTGTTCTTGCATTTGATCCATTCACTAATGATCCTGCTCAGTTTCTATGTGTTATTGATTTCCCAGTTGAGGCTCGTGATATTCGTTGTTTGGCTTGTAAATTGGGGGGGGTGTGGAGGTCGTCTACGGTTTGCTCAACTAATTCTCCAGCCATGTGGATACCTCTGTATAAGTATATGGGAACTTGGGGATGATCACAGAATGGGGATATGGACATTGGTGCACCAGAGAATCCCAACGGACAGAGCGTTTAGAGTCCCTAAACGTGCCACACAATGGGTTTCTGTATTAGGTTTTCACCCATATAATGAGGATCTTATATGCTTTCTTGCAGGTAATGATCATGTTGTCGTGTACAATATGCAAACAGATAAAGTGGAAAGCTCTACCCTCGTTTATCAATTTAAGGTGATATCGCCAAGATCACTAGAACCAGAAGTTGAGTTACATCATGTGGTACCAATTACCCACAATTGGTGGCCAACACCAGTAAGACAATCCCTTTGGACTCAGAGCTTGGATTAGAATTGTTGAACATTCTTATCTTCTTTTAGTGGACCATATTTTGTTCATTCAAGCTGTTTTAGGCCTATTATATAGGGTTGAAATACAAGCATATGCTGACTTACAATTGTTTTTACCTTGTTTTGCTTGGTAGTTAGCAAAGATCTTTCTTTCAGGCTATGTCTTTTAATCGTGAATGAATCATAACTCAGTTTCTCCCATTGTTCAACATTTTTAATTCTGATAACTTTGATACTGCCAATATATATTATCACCTTGATCTTGAACCGACACTGCTCTCACCATATAATCTGTTTCAGCTTTGGTAAAAGCCGAGTAGTCAACACTTAACTATATTAAATATTAAGTTTCTCAACCCCATAACCCTTTACAGCCATCTATCACAGTCCCAGTTCCTGCGATACAGTTTCTCCGGTATCTACTTTTGTTGTTTTTCATTTATTTATTTATATTTTGCTTGTAAAGATATATTGTATATTAATTCATGTTACACAAAGAAACTATTCTATTATGATTAGTTCCTTTTAAGTCGTTAATAGAAATTCCTAGCAAAACTAGGGGAAGAATCATGATACAATATTTTCCCCTAAAAAGATACTATCTTTGCTTAAGCTGTTTCTGATGATTCCCTTCCCCCAAAGATGTGTGATAAGTGGTCAGGCTTATCAAGTGATCCAACAGCAACCTTCCGTCCATTGTCATATGTGATAAATTTGTGAATATTACTTGGTGCAAGTATAGATAATGTTTTTGTGAGTCGATGAAAATTTCTAGCGGAGTTAGATTAAGTTGTCCTGCAATTTCCATTCCTTTGTTTTAGTTCAGTTCTTACTCTAAAAGCATAGGAATTTGTAAGGTTTGTTTGTATTATATGTTTCTATTACCAGTGGAGTTAGATTAAGTTGTCCTGCACTAGCTTAATGACTTGCTTGGGTCATCTAAGAGGTAAGGCCTCCTCTGGTTGACTCTTATTTCCATTATTGAGCTATGCTGATCAGAGGTGGGAGGCAACAACCGGGTTAAGTGCAACTGAAAGAGAAAATACCGGTTTATTTATCTACATTGCAAAAGAACTAAGCCCGGAAGTATGGAGCTCTCTTCTCTTTCAATGGAAGCTACTAGTTTAAGTTCAATGTTCGGTGGACTCTTTCATTAGATAAAGGGAAGATGGGGCCTAAGCACGACACATGTGCTTGAGCGGGAAAGGAAAGTGAGACCTTACCTCTAGTTTGTGCTCTTTGGACTTCCCAAAATAGCAAACTTAAACATCTTAGTAGATAAAGGAAGGGAAATTGGAAGAGGGAATGTCTAACATGGACAATGTGGAGGACATATGGAAGGATGAAACATCACCCTGTGTAGTTTTCAAGAACCTTAATCCTTTCCCCTCTATAGTTTCTTATGACACCTCCTATGTCACTTTGTCTAGTTTTAGCATTAAAGGCACCATCTGTGTTGACCTTGTAGGTTTTTTCTTTGGTTGGTTCCATTTTGATTATTTGGAATCGACTGTTGTTGGACTGTCAAGGTGAAGCACTTTAGTAGCTTGAGCTCGTGCAGGTTTCCTTTATCCAACTTGCCCCTAGTGCTTTAGTCTAACAGTAACATCCAGCCCAACAAGTGATATGTGGGTTAAGCTCGCGTGTTCGCATAACAAGAACCTGCTATAGAAGTGCAGATCCATTATCCACCGAGCTTCAATGAGTTCCTCAGTAGGTATACACCTTGGTGTACTGGTAGCAATATATAATGTGCCTCATGCTAACTTGAAAATGTGACAGACTGACATTGGTGGTAGATGTGTTCAATATTTTCTTGAGCATAATCACTGCGACTGGCAAGCAGAATTTTTCCTATACTTTTAAAGGGGCTCTAGTGGAGAATCTGTTATATACTTCAAATAAGCCATAAAATAGTTGATTTTATTGGTCTAGTAATTTTCTATATTCAATTGAAGTTATGTTTCCTTAGGGGTCGTTTGGTAGAGTGTATTAGCAAAATTAATGCATGCATTAGCTTTATGTATTAGAAGTGCCTTGTTTGGTGCACTTTTTCATGTTATGTATAACTAATATACACTCTATTGTGTATTGGGGAGTGTATTACTAATATCATGAATTTCTAGGTATTAGTAATGCAAAGAGATTTAATGCATGCATTAGCATTTTAAAGATATAATTACCCTTTCAAAGTTCCTTTTACATCTTTTTCACCATAATTGTGGAGGATATTTTTGTACGATGCATGCTATTTTTAATACATCAAACCAAATTATGCATAAGAAATAATTTATTCATAACTAATATAGATATTACTAATGCAAGCATTGACATAAATCGTCATTTTTATACACTCTACCTAACGGCCCTTATGTAATGTAGGTCTCTTTGGTAGATAATATCCCATAGGTGTTCATTTGTAATAGAATTCAGTACCTATTTTTGCCAAGCTCATTATGGGCTCATAGGTTCACAACAAAGGTTACATGAAATGATTTGAGCCCAACATAGAGTCCATAGCTAAAAGTATCATGTCATATCCATCTCGTTTTACCAACTTAAATGAAAAAAGACATAAAGTGACACCTGAAATTGTCTCAAATTTTAAAAAAGACACATTAACTATGTGGATGATCTATTACCTCATAAAAGTATTAAATATTGTTGTAAAAAGACCATTTTGACCCATTTTCTCACCAACCCATTGTGAAGTATTAAATATAGTTCACATAGAGTATAATTTTCACCATGGTTGATTTATTTTATTTTTTAAAGAAAATTGTTTGTCCTCTTAGGCTTAGTTTTTACAGTACCATCGGTGATCGGTCACCCCATGCGTGTACTTTAGTCGTGTAAAAAATGAATGATGTAAATCAGTGTTTTAAAATGCGTTTTTAGAGTGTTTGAATAAATTAAAACAAATGCTTATAAGCTAAAATAACATATGGGTTTTGACTTGTAAATCAAAAACTAAAAGTCAATCTAAATATGCTCATAGTATTTTAACAGACTAGTGGGATATAAAAGTGAGAACAAAAATGATATTTTTGTCCTTTCTACTCCTATTTCATATTATGTGAATTTTTGAATCTTTTTTCATTGTACAAAATAGTATAATTGTTCAAAGTTTAAGATGAATGTTAAATTTTTTTAACATGTTTGCCCTTTCCTTTAATGAAATTTTATATTTATGGTTTCACAAAGTAAAATAATGAAAAGTATGGTTCAAATTATGTCTTCAAATGTTTTTCTTAATAAGTAAGTATGTATTGCTTCACAAATTCAGTAAATATGAAATAGGGAGAATAGTTTGTTAGTCCGTTCGTTCAAAAAAAGATATGCACATTCCTATCTCTCCTCAAGACTGAATT
The DNA here is from genome assembly GCA_035578085.1 of Solanum pinnatisectum. Classification (NCBI taxonomy): domain Eukaryota; kingdom Viridiplantae; phylum Streptophyta; class Magnoliopsida; order Solanales; family Solanaceae; genus Solanum; species Solanum pinnatisectum. The sequence continues at coordinate 52,087,133 of CM069078.1, read as the reverse complement.
TTTACGTTGCACCAATAATATGACATGTTTAAGATAATAACTTTCAAAAAGTTTTATGGCCAATTATTTTATCTATGAGGTTCCCTGATGATTGCGCCGGAGAACGTAACAATGCATAAGAATTAGGAGTACTTTCTTTCTTTATTTCATAACTTTACAGTTCATTGTCCTTGCTTACTATTAAGATGATTTTCTTTAGCAATTTATATAGCATCAAACATATAATATTTGTTCGTAATAATTCAAGTGTCCTTGATTTCCTGATTAGACAAATTCAATTGTTATTCTAAATCACCGATTTAGGCTCCACATTTATAGGATTCATGTTCTACCACACCAACGTAGGGTTGTGGTGCATTGGTGGGAGTGCTTCACTCTTAACCAGAGGTCTCGGATTCGAACCCTGGGTATGGAGAAAATCATGTTGGGAGCGTCACTCTCGAACGGACCCTGTAGTGTGCGATCCGGACTTAGTAGGAGCTTTCAATGTGGGCTCCGGACACCGGGTGAAAAACCAAAAAAAAAAAAACATCTTCCGGACCAATAAGAGTTGTTGTGGGGGTAAATAGAATCCCTCACTCGGTCTTAGATTTGATTCATGAATATGGAAAAAGAATCCTATTAGAGAGAATGCCCCCTTAAATAAGATGTATTTAATATATATTCCCTATGTCCTGATTTATGTGGCACAATTGAAATATGGTGAATTCTCAAGTCTAGAAGTTTGAATCTCAAAATTTTATTTGTGTCACATAAATTGAGACGGAGGGAGGTATATCTTTACATGGAATGACTAATAATTAACCAAAAGAAAAGGGGGAAAAAAGAACATGCAACAAGAAGCTAATTAGAACCTTGCATATTCAATTCATTTTAATTTAGTGATGGTAACATACTAACAGTCGACATTCTTCCCAAATTTTTAGGCTTTTTTGTGATGAAAGTAAACACTGTGCTAAGGGTCCATGAATTTGTCCCAATTTTGCATATTAATTCCCTTTCTAATTCTCATCTGTCCCAGCTAGCTATTTCCCAACTTACCTACTTGTCACTGGGGCATGAGCATTCTGTGCAGCTAATTACACCCACAAAACTTCACTAAAAAATTACAATGACATTTTATATTTAGTAATTAGTACAAATAAATTAGTACTTCAAACTTATTAACATGGGTTGTGGTGTAATGGTTGAACTGCTTTATTTTTAATTAGATGTCTCAAGTTCGAGTTTTAGATACGGAGAAAATCATGTTGGGAGCTTCACCTCCGAATGGGTCTTGGTCCTAGCTAGGTACAGAGAAAATGATCATGTTGTGAGCTCCACCTCAGAATGGGCCCTGCAGTACACAATTCAAATTTAGTAGGTACTCCAATACGGTCTCCGAACACTAGATGGGAAACCAAAAAAAAAAAATTACTTCAAACTTTTTAGTTATCTTTAATGAGATCATTGATTAATAGTCACAAAAATATATATGAAATATTTTTATCATAAGTTTCAAAAATCATTCTTTCATTCTCAATTTCATGGCCAGTCAAATATCATCACATAAATTGAAACTAAGAAAATACATTTTACACAATATATTAAACTATAACATCACTAAACACAAGCTTTTTAGTGAAAATTTTGACTTCGTCACTAGACTGAATTAAATTGGGATACTACTGTTAATATATGAATTAAGTTACATAGTTTAATTTGTTTTTACTTCATCATATCATGTCAAATTTTACTGTTATAGTAGATAGTTTGTCTGTCACGACCCGGACCGTCGTGATTGACATCCACACTAACCCTCTGGTGGGAGAACCATTACTACAACCCAACTAACAACTTAACTAAAAACTAAGGCATTTAAAGATACAGAAGCAGGTTTAAATAACAGTAAAAATGGAGTCCCCATAAACTCCAAGGGTTTAACAAACAACTAGCCAAATTAATGCGGAAGAACAACCCCTAGAACCTAAAAGTCAATATACCAAAACTCTACTAACAACAAGTCTAAGAACAACTAAACAAACACCTTAAACAAATAGTCTGAGTCCTAAAGGAGTGGACTTAAACAAGAGAGATCCATGAAAGCCTGAAAGAACTGGCTCACCTTTGAGTCCGGTCACGCTCAATAGTCACCTAGCTGAGGTCTATCAATACCACTGAAGATGCTGCCTCAGACTAACAAAGAACAAGCAAGTGCGATGTCGATATAACCACAAAGTCTTTGGTAGGATCACGCGGCTATCCCAATAAGTGAAACACATGCAAGTAACCACAACATTATAAAACAGGCATATACCAAACATATACAATATCAGTCATCTTTTCAAGATCAATGTAGCATCACACGTTCTCAATAATACACATTGGTTATCAATTTAGAGCAACATACAGTCTTCCAATATCAACCATCATTAGATGTGAACGTAATCATCACAAGTAGATACACAACATAATTTAATGGTCCTTTCACGGAACCCAATTTAATGGTCCTCTCATGGAACCCACACCCAAACTGTTAGCATACCAGAACGTGGTACCCTATCCAATGTTTATGCTGGAACGTGGCACCCCATCCCATATTTATGTCGGAACGTGGCAACCGATCCCATAATTATGCCAAAACGTGGCAACCGATCCAAATTAGTTATGTCGGAACGTGGCAACCGATCCATTCAACACACCACAATCACAATCACAATATATATTCTCACAATCATATAACAAAAGGTGATTCATGGTATTCAATTATCCTCATTTACGATTAGGGTGATCAATAATACAACATCCATATACATACATGCATTATAATGAGCAATTACAAACATATATTACACCAACATAAAATCACAATCATTACCTACCTCGAATCCAAGCTTGAATCCCCTAAGGCACTTATATCTTTCCTTTTCGGATTCTTTCCGCTTGTTCGTGGTCTAAAAACATATAATTAACGCAATGATCAATAAACGAGGCCTAATTACCCGGATCATAATCGATAATATCAACCATAGGTCAAACCTTGATCCCCATACCCAGATTAGGGCTTTTTCCACCATTAACTTCAAATCAAAATATTTCCCCAATGATAATTACCCAAGAAACTACGTTCTACGGATCGAAAAATGGATTTGGAGAGTGAAAAACTTACATTTAGCCTCAAGAATGGTGGAAAACTATCAAGAGTTGCCTAGATTCGTTCCTTAGCTCCAAAAATCAAAAAGTGTAGAATAAAGACGTTTTGGGGTTTATTTACGACCATAAGTCTCGTCGAACCCGCCACAGTGATCCTCACCCTGCTACAGCGTCCCCGCCCTAGCGGTAGAAATCCTGCCCCAACGGCTTGCACTGAACCAATGAGTTATTTTAATAGTTCCAAGACCCCCATTTCATAACACACATTTAACCAACGACGCTCAGAAAATATTGTTCACGTTAAGATCGATTTTGGGAGATCTACTCACCCGAATTCAATTTCGTAAAGTCATACAGATTCCTTAACGACTTATCTAAACACTCATGTCATAAAAGTCATAAATAAATCACCCGATTGTTACCATATTTTCCTACACGTTAACGACTTTGATTTCGTTCAAATCTGGATTAGGTTGGGAAATTCCAAGTTACTACTCAAAAGTTTTCTGGCCTCAATTCTTTTCCCATTGGATTTTTCTATAACGACAAAAACAGGTCGTTACATTTTCTTATTCCAAGAAAGTTATATGTAAATATAATTTGAATGACTTGATAGAGTAATTTTTATTTTATTTTTTTGCAAAACACAATGTATATGTATGCTATGTATTATTGTATTATGCCAAATATGTCTTCTTGAATCTTATGTGATCTACCATATATGTTTATCCAATTTGCTAAGTATACAAGTAGGTCCCAAACAGTGTTGTTCCTCCTACCTTATGCATGTATACTCCAACAAACCAGGCAACAAAATTTTGGTCAAAAAGGAGTCAACTTGAAAAGATGTTCATTTTTTTTTTCCTTCTATCTTAGTGGGGATTGAGAAAAAACAAAAGTAGCTTTGAAGGTTCATTAATCTCTTATATAACATTTTAGTGAAATTTTGGATAATTGACCCTTTTTCTTTTGGTCTATAACCCCACTTGTCCATTTCAAGCTGTCTCATACATCGTATCTGCCTTTAAAACATTTACATCTTATACAAATAAATCATATCAATACTATTAATTATTTCTTCTATTTGTTTTTTATTTGGGATTTTGAAAAAAAAAGGGCCCTCAAGATTTTAAATAGGAATAAAGGGGGTTTGGAATTTTGTCATTTGCAATCTTTCTCAAAATTAATCATTTAGCCAATGAATTGGCAACATCCATCAGATTTATGTTCTATCCCCTAATTTACTGTTTTGGAGTCCCTCAAGCACAGTTTAGTGGCTACAAACTCACAATTTATATTGCGTGTGATAAGTTCTAATAAAACAAATGAACATTTCAATTTAGTGAGTTTCTTGTCCTTGCTACCTAATTATTGTGTCTCTTTCATTTTTGAGAAAAAAATTGTATATGGTGATTGGTGATAATGCCGCAGTGTAATTACGAACTATAGTGATAGTTTGTGTATTTACGAGACGTAGCAATAGTTTGCTTTAAATTTTAGTAGATATAATGTATTCGCAAGCAACAAAAATACACTAGCTATATTTACGGGCATAATAATAGTGAAATATATTTGTATTTGTAAATATAATAAGTGTATTCGCGCGTATATAATACATTTCTCTGTAGTTGAATACATTGAATTTGCATGGTTAATAAGTGTATTCATGCATATACAATATCTTTGTCTTATTGTCCCTGCATTAATAATAAGTGTATGCAAGTGTATCTGCTTTAAAAATCCCAAATGATCGTCATATTATGTAATTTTTTAACTACGACTATTTCGGGTGAATATAGGTCCTTAATTTGGCGTGTCATGATAAATTACTAGGTTGTTCGTATAGACTATAATTCATGTTGAATTAATCTTATTCTTGGCTCAGAAATGAACTTATTTGAGTGATTTATTTCGTACCAGAAAACTCGAGAATGGATTAACATCACGTTCTAATATCTCGAATGGAATCCCCATAAATGATATCTTCCGTCAAAATAATATTCCTCCTTATTTTGATTTTATTGAATATGGACTATAAAAATGATTCAATTATCAAATATATTTTCTTATATTCCTTACATTTTAACAAATATGGTGGATTACTCTTCTGTCCCTAATTATTTGTCCACTTTTAAACTGACACATCAATTAAGAAAATAATTATTGTCATAGAGAGTTTACTAATTTACCTCTATTAATTATGAAGTAGACGTATTAAAAACTTAAGATTTTCAAAAAGTTCTACATTTTTCAAATTAATTAATTAAGGGTATAATAGGTAAAAAAAATTATCTTTTCTTGATTTATCAAAATGAACAAGTAATTAGGGATAGCTAAAAAAGGAAACGTGGACAAGTAATTAGGAACGGAGAGAGTATTAATTATAACACTTATAGTTGTATAATTATCATATAATTCTAGTAATTTTTATTTTACTTTTTGTCTAAATTCATATCAAGAATTTTTTATTTCACCCATACGCTCTGAACTTGTCACATAAATTGAAACGAGGATTTACCAACTTGTATTTTTGAGCTGTTGGTTTCTCGTCAGGAAAAATAAAAAAAGTTGTGTTGTTCTCTGAATGGACACTCCATTAAATTGTAGGGTCATTTTTTATATTTCCTTTACATCTAAATGGAAACATACTGTTGTTTAATTATTCCTACAAAAAACATTTTATTTTTTTTACAACTTGTTGCCCTCTAACTTACTACCTTGTTTCACACTGGCCCCCACATTACTCTTCAACAACTTAATTAATTGATGTATCCACTTAATTGATTATAATTAATTATATTAGTACTTTTGTTCCTTTTAAAAAAGATTTGCTGGTTGGTGTCTTTAATTTGGTGTGATTTTAATTGTGTTTTTATTAATAGAAAATCTCTTACGTAATATTCCACGTTGTTTATAGTAATAAAGTGTATATAATTAATGTAATGCATCCATGTGTATTATTTTATTTTATTTTTGAAAAATATAAAAGTGAACATATCTTTTAAAACCTCGAAGGTTCGTGCATATGTCTGAAAAAGTGTTTCAATTAGTTGGGGATTAAAAGCCCACATTCAATTGAAGAAAATATAATAATAGGAGGATTTAGTCAACCTCAATTTACGACATAATTAATTAAATTTAATATTAGATTGGTACCTATAAATAAATTGATTAATTAATAATAGAGAGAACGTTTCAAACATAAGTGATAAGACAGGACAAATTTAGATTGATAAGAGAAAATAATTTAGCGATATGAAAAAGGAAAATAAATAAATAGTGTATTAAACATTTTGTGAGATCCAGTTATGCAATTATTATTTTTTGGTCAATGAATAGCTTCATTATACATCTGGAAGACAACGATATTATTACGTATAGATTCAGATAATATTTGGTTGAAATTGGAAAAAAAATTAAAGTTGAAATATTGAAAATTAAAATCGTGTTTGAACATGAACACTAATTATTTAGAAAAAAAAAATGCTAAAGATATATTAATGAAAACTATTATTGTGTCCTTTTTTTGGTTTTTCATTCTGAAGGAAATACTTTATAGTTTCTATTAAAAAGAATTTCATATTTAGAGCTCAAACACAACCTCATCTGTTTTATCATATTCATTGGTAGTAAAACTATTAATTCTCAAATAATTTATAGTGGAAAAAAGCGACTTTAGGGATCTTTACTCAAATAAAATATTTTTTGTCCATTCAAGCTATTTTTACTCTTCTATATATGTTCATCATTTGACAACCATAATTATGTTAGTTGATGTTAACTGGATATGAAAATGATGGTAATATTCTCAAGTGATTGCAACTAATTAAAATTATAATTATATAGCAAAATAAAGTGGGACATTAATAGTTTTGCTTGGTAGCATTACATTGGAGGATCAACAAGTCAAAAAGAAAATTTGGCTGTTATAATTTATCATTTAGTTGGAAAATGAATAAGCAATACAAACACATCATCTCATCATGTCCAATTAATCAAAGTTTAATCACATGCTTTTGGATAAGGTAAGATTGCTATTTTGATGTGATCCTTCGAGTTAACAATTTACCTTATAATAATTCGATTCTTTGTGGAATTATTTTGAATTTTACATCTAGCAAAAGTTTAGTATATCAGACGGACGATCCTTTTGCCCTTTGAGTTAACAAAGAAGTCAAAAATCAATAGGAATATGATTAAGATATTTATGTGAAAATAATAATTGAACAACAAGATTTCCACTTTAGAGAAATAAGTATATTTTGTTGCATAGATCTAGTAGTCAAGTAATTTCAAAAACTAGGTGAAAAATGAGATTTTGGACTATAGATATAACTATTCGCTCGTTTAAAACAAGTATCTATTGACTTTGTAACAAGTAAAAAGATATCCTGAAATTTAGTATTATATATGGATGATTGGTTACAGAGGAATCATTTTTGTTTTAGGTAGGTTGGTTCGGTTTGTTGATCTTTCTTTGTGCCTATTTTGTTGTACGGAATTGTTACACATGTAAAAAGAAAATTATAACTTCATGGTACGTATATAAATTGGTCAATTCTTTTTTGAAAAACTACAATTTCATAATCGTTGTAATTTATACTCCTACTAATAGTTTAACACATCCATTGCTGCTAATATTCTTGTTACTAACAATTTGTTAGTGTCAATTAGAAGATTTGTGAATTTTGTTGCCTCCCATGAAACTTTTGACCTATCAGATTTCATGCTACATCAATTCGAGCACTTTTGAATTACTCCTTTCGATTAATTTACACAATAAAGATATCAGAAGCATAATTCAAGATACGACAAGTAGTTGCTAGAATTAATCAAATTCAACATAGATTCTTCATTTTAATCATATTCCAATAAAGAAAATTAGAGAAAATCAAGCAATTCACTACATATAATTTGGTCAAGTACTACCCACATAAAAGATGAGTGTCCTAATACAAGTATATTAATATATAAATTTCTGAATTTCTTTTTTCCAATGTGTACAAAGATTACAAATGTATAGCACCAAGTGGGAAAAAAGTTTGATTGAAAATAAAAAAATAATTGGGGGGAATCTTCAGGTGTTGTATGGCAACATTGGATAACTTTCAAAATTAGGGCCAACTTGATTTGAAGACATCACTTCACATCCAATTTCCTTCTTCATCATTTTCTGCATTTTTAGTGCTTCATATGCCTTTGCTCTCTGCAACATAAAAAATATTTCGATGGTTCCTTTTTAGTCGGTCACAAAAAGTTAAAAAGAAAATCACAATTTAAGTAGTCATGGTTATGTATTACGTAAATTTTTATTTGTTGTATTGATACAATTAAATAGAAAAAAAACGCTAAAAATTACCTGCAATGACACGAGAATGTCAGATTCCGAGTTGAAATCGTAGTATGAGCTTGCTGCGGTAAGTTTCATGGAGAGGAACTGGATTCAACAAATTCGAAATAAGTCAATTTATTTGTTTTTATCTTTTTATATTCAATTTTTTTAGTAATTATGGAAATTAAACTCACCTCAACTTGATTTTGCAAGGATTGCACGTAATTAATGATTTCATCCAACATTCCCGCCATGCCCATTGTCTGGAATATGATTAAAATGGAAAATTGTTAGTCAATTAAAATTCTATTTTTGTAAAATTATTTTTTCAAGTTTAAGTAATACTATATATTATCAGTATAAATATAAATATACCTTGTAGCATCCTGGAACAATATCTTGCAAGCACCTAAGTCTTTCATTAATTTTTCCTCTTCTAACCTAAACCATATCAAAATAAAATTACATTAATCATCACAAGTTTTTACATTATTGAATAATTCACAATTAATTTTAACTAATAATTATTAAAAAATTAGAATATATTCTTAATTAATTACCCTTTCTGCTAAGCTGTGACTATCAGTTGCTTGGCCTCTTTTAGCTCTAACATGAACCACTTCTCTTGGTTTTTCTTCTTCCTTTTCATCACTTTTCACTCTATTTCCTCTTCCTTTAGTCTGCAAATTTTTTTAAAAAACATACAAATTAATTTAATTTGATCGTTAACAAAGTACTTACTCTGTTCCAATTTTAGTGTCCGACTAAACTAAGACACTTGAATTGAAACGAACAGAGTAACAATTTAGAAGTAACTTACATTTCTTCTTTTATTCCCCGTAGCAGAAGCTGCAGGGGATGAATATGCTAAACTGCATTCAGGAGTATCACTAATTTTCCTCTTTTTACTATCAGTAATTTCCTCTTTTTTGCTTTCTTGTTGTATATTTCCTTGAAATATTTCTTGTAAACTTCCTGGAAACTGATCAGCGAGTTGAGTGAAGACATTATCATTCGAAAATTCCATTGAACTCTGTATATTGAAACTTGACATGTCTGATGAACAAGAAATGTTCATCATATCTGGAAATTGGTTCATTAAATCGATATTCGAATCGAAATTTAATAGAGAAAATGGTGAATTTGTGATAAAATTTTGTATGTCTGAGTTGAATTGATGATCAGCCATTTTTATGTGTGTATGAAGGCACTGGTCCTTTATGTTGTGTGTGTTTTTTTGTTTGGGATAAGAGAGTTTTGTTATGAGTGATATATATATAGGGAACATGGAGTGTTGAATTTTGAATTGTTTTTTTTTGAAAAAAAATAATAATTAAAGAGTGAAAAAAGTGAAGCATTTTTAGAGGCCACGTGGAATCTTGAGCTTCTATGGTTTTGTTCCCCTTGCTGGACCCAATATTCAGGAGATATATCCAATTACAATGGGACCCAGTTTCAGGCATTGGTTTCGAACAGCAAACTATTGGCAATATATAGTTAGTTGATTTGGTTAAACTTCTACTTGGATTGAAAAGTATATTTTGCTTTTTGGTCTAGTTCATCGCATCGAATTTCTCTAGTGAGGATTACCTATCCTATGTAATTTACAGGCAATTGCATAGGAGCAAAGGTTTTACCTTGTACACATCCAACAAAATAGCAATTATGGATTTTCCTTATCAGAAAAAATATATTTTTTGAAAATATATATATATATATATATATATATATATATATATATATATATTTAGAGGGTAATTTCGATTAGCTAACCAATTTGAAAAATATTTTTAGAATAATATTTTATAGTTACACTGATATTCTAAAAGTGTCTAATTTTTTTTTTTTTTATCTTATTTAGTTTCTGAAAAATGTTTCTAAAACTCCTACTCAAATTTATTCATTTCTCGTTCAAAGCTTGGTTAAACACCTCAATTTTAAATATAAACATTTTTTATTTTTCAAACTTTCTGCCAAACTAGTTACTCCTTTTACCTAAGAAAAAGCTTTTTTATATAAAAAATTATATTTAGTTAAACTATGTCATATAAATTATAACGAGGAATTACTAGCATAACCTAAAAGAAGAAAACCAGAAGGGGGAAAATGTACACTATTATTTATTTGTTTAATAATAATTAGATGTCATGGTCAAGTTGGTGGGCTGGTCCCTTTCCAATAAATATTAAATAAATTTTTATTTCCTCTCCATAAAGAAAAGAATGAGTAACAGATTCATAGTATAAAGATCAAAATATAAACTTAGACATGTATTTTTAACTTTATTAAAAGAAAAAAAAGGGGGACAAGAAGGTATAGACAGTATAGTATTTAAAAACTACAGTATTATAGACAGTATAGTGTTATTTGGTAGTATGAGTTAAAATAAAGTTTTGGAAAAAAAAAGGACAAGGATAAGACATATTAAAAGATTGAGAATGATATGGATGCACTTCATTTGATTATTAATAATCACTATCAAAGTGGTTGATTCGAGTTGGGGACACTCACCTCTCATAATTATAATAAAACACTATATAGATGATCTCATTTTAATTGAACTAATTCAAAGATTATATTAGTGGAGACTAGAGAGTATTGAGTGATCATATCATGTTATTAATCACTATTAGTCATTTGACTCTTTTAAGTGTCATTATTACAATATTGAACTTAATTGTTTGGTGATTGTTAATCTCCACTAGCTCGAAGCTAAAATGACATCTCAATGAACGTGGCTTAGCATCATAAAGAGTACTTAAAACAATGTTATTAGAATGGAAATATTCAGTGTAACAATTTGATGTTAATTGGTGTTACAACTTTTGAGTAGGAAAACAGGAAATTGAATAATTCAGTGTTTGATAGAGTTCGAGCCATGGGATAGAAAAGATTCGATTTTGATAGAGATTTCGTGTTCTTAAAAAAATTAGGTCTTTCATTTAGTTGTTGTGCGGATTAATAAATAATTCCTCCAAAATTTTACAAAATCAAGTTTTCAGCGATTAACTCATCTCCTTTGGAACGAAAAATATTCTCCTAGAGAATATTTTCTCTTTTATGAGTTTAATTTACACTCACAAATTCGAAATCGAATTAGTGATTAAAAAAAAGATTTGCCAGTATCTATAGTAGTATAAAATAAACTAAGCAAATACAAGAAAGTGGAAAGATATCTCAAGATATTAATCAAAATAAGATCAAGAATTGATTTTATTAAGATTAAGTATTAAATAAGAGAAATTCAAATCATGTTAAGGAAAAAAAAAAATTAGTGTCTTGTAGCTTTCTATTCAAAACTACAAAATTACTTATATAGTTCGTGATTTGCTACTGAAGATGTTGAATTTTTTATTAGAGGTTGCATAATAGATTTGGAATTGGGACTTCAGACGTAAGCTTTTAGCCATTTTATTACTCCAAAGGCGGAAAAAAAATGCTTTTGTTATTTTTGAAGTCAACTTATATATAATATATTTTACACTTGTTAATCAATAAATTTTGCTATCTTTCAATTTATTTTTGTCAAATTTAAAATCTACCATAATTATTCAATACAATTATAAATTTATTATTTTTTTAAAAAAAGACGTACTCTTGCTATTTTATTAAAAGAATCCTAACAAAAAACTACAAAGAACACCACCAAAGGATGTGCTGGTGCTGCCGTTGATGAGACTGTTCCTTTTTTAATGAATTCTCGAATCTATCCAAATATATAAAAAAAAAAAAAAAATCTTTGGTATAAAGTGATTCCCCCGAATTGAGCCTGGCTAAGCTTGAATCCCGATTAGTGGGGCTTTATACCGAATGGGAAAACAAAATAAACCCATCGAGGACCCTTAGTTGTAGGAGTCGTTGATTCTCTTAAATAACAATAATTAATGTTGGATTGAAGCATCACCAAAGCTGGAATAGCTCAGTTGGTTAGAGCGTATGGCTGTTAACCATAAGGTCGGAGGTTCGACCCCTCCTTCTAGCGATTTTAATTTTTTATTTTGCAGTAAGTGTTATGTTTTTTATTACTACTTCAGGTGTGCTCATAGTGTTAATTTGATCTGCTTTAATATATTGAAAATTTGTAACTTTGAAAGTTTGAGTTTTTGAAGTTGCCATTTTTCAAATTAGAAATTATGTTTGGATATGCATTTTACTTGGAAAAAGTTTGATGTTTGGCTGAAACTGGTCTGAGCCCCTTTTGGGGAACTGGAAAAATACTTGATGATGAAAATCTGATCAAACATATCAGAAACTACTCCCAAAATCTATGGTGCGCTAGGTTAATTCTGTGTGTCTATTCTACCATTATGTTAGACAAATATGTTGAATTCTATCCCCAATTTGTAGATAAAGGAAACAAGAAACTTGTTCTGTTAGTCGTTAGACCGAATTTTTAGATTCTGTTTATAAATTTGAACCAACTAGAACGCGATGAAAGACGCGAAGGATGATATGAACATGCATTTTTTGTGATTGTTTATTAATAAGCTTCAACATCATTGCTCTTTTATGCACAGCATATATTTCCAGGTTGTAGACTTGTAGTTTGGTTTAATCCAGTTCTAGTTTAACTGCATGCATATTGGCAGCAAAGTTGTATAAACAGCTTGGTAAAACTGAACATTGATTCCCTTGTGATTCTGGAGGACTATCTTAAATATCGCACAAAGCTGATCCGATTATTTTCTGCGGAGAGAATGATCATTGAACCTAACAGCAAAAGCAGGAAAGTGCCACATTTATCTTGGAGATTTGAGTAAAGCTCATGACATCTTATTAAAGGCTTTTGGACTAGAAATTGCAAATGATAATAAAGTTGATTCAGTTGTTAAAATTGCTGACAAATTGAAGAGTCTTAAGCACTATGAATATGCTTTACATAGCTATTTGGTGTTGGGAGGAAACCAAAGGATCTTGAATTTGAAAATCACACAATGTCACCTTCTTGTGGCTGTGTAATGTTTGTTCCTATATGTTGGGAACATAACTATATATAGTACATACATATAACATATATACACAACTTCTGCACATTTCTTGTCTTTCACAACGGGAACTTGATCAGAAACATAACGTATTTAATCTGCTGGAATACCAGTGAAAGTGCGCGTCAAGAATGCAGGTTCTTGACCTCACTTGCTATTGAGATTAGCGCACTCTGTTTGTGTCTATTGAGAAGTGATATATGTTCTCTTGACCAAGCACTTATGGCTGCTGTTTATCATGCCTAATTACTTTGATTGAGAAATTATGGTGAATTTAGATTTAACCATTCAATCTGATGAATTACTCCTACAGGTTGACATCAAAACTAGTGCTAGTTAGTTGATTAAAGTTACTTCGGAAACAAAAAAAGTATAGTCAAATTTATCTGCTCGTATTATCTCAATTCCAATAAAATGTAATAGAGTAAAGTATGACTTTGCCATCAGAACTTACGGGATTTCAAAACATAAGTAATTTCTACTAGGTTTTTTATCCCATTTTTAGGTTCATTATAGGCTTCTTATTAGTTAGAACTTCCAATAATCTTGGTAGAAATATCTTTTCTTTTTCCGCCTTAGCAAATCATTTTTTCCACAAAGAATCGTGATGTCTTGTCTTCCTTCACCTTATAAAAACAGTTTAGTCCTCTTATCTACCTTTGCATTTGGATTTATACTCAACTATTTGGATAATTACTTGTCTTATTATTCTAATGACGTCCGTTTATCACGCCTAATCACACTTAGATTGAGAAATTAAACTATGATGAGTTGTCTTCTTTGACACTTCTATAAGACTTGTCAACATGATTTAATCTCTTTAAATAATACGTTGCTGCCTTTGTAGAAAATTGGGCTTGTATACTTAGCCATGACACTGATGTTTGTGGAGAAAGGGCTTTCTCTCTTTAACTTCATCTGATCAAAGTAGGCCATTTATAGTTAGTATATTTTATGCATGACATATAATAAAATAATTAATATATGAATAGCTAAATCTTATATAAAATAATACATGTATTTCTCATAACTAATATTTCTATTAAAATAATACATAAATTTTTTCATAATTGATTTCTATATTGTTAATACCTACTTAACTCTAACCGTTATATACAAATGGAACGTTCAATATTTATCCATTATTCAGTGTGTTTGAAGCATGATGGGCTAGGTAGAAACATTGGGCCTCGAAAATATGCAAAACAAAAACAGAATGGGCTGTTAATTCGAGTTAGGCCCAATTAATCCAAACCGCACAATGTCTCATCCGGCATGTTTATTATTCCTTTAGTAATACACAAGTAGAAAATACATAATGGACTGATAGAGAAGTATGTTGCGGATGAAGTGTGGGTAAAAATAAGAAAATAAAAAAATATCCAATCGCTTTGGCATATTATCAAACGCTTTAAAGTCATCACTTATTTTTGTAGACTCACCTAACAATACATGCAAACAGGGGCGGATCCACGTGGATTTCAGGGTTCACCCGAACTCCCTCGATAAAAAATTTCACTATATGTATAAGGTAATCTTGTATGTATAAGGTAATCTTCTGTATTTATGTATATATATATATTTTAAACTCCCTCAATGACAAAGAGATACTGATAGCTCAGTGGCATGTCCCCTTGAAATTAAGCTTCACGTTGAGTGTTTGAATCCATGTGTTAGCATTTTATTTTTATCTTTTTTATTTTCAGTTTTGTTTTTCTAGTTTCAGTTCCCTTTTTTCTAGTTTTTTATTTATCAAAACATGCTAAAAGTGTGGTATTAAACCCTAAAAAATTCAAGGGTCCGCTACTAAAACTATATACTATTACTTTCTTGAAATTTTGTTTTGTTGGCTTATATACACGTTTATCTTCTTATTTTTCGAACCCCTGAACGAAATCCTGAGTTCGCCAGTGCATGCAAATAAAGAGAGAGAAGAAACATAACATCAATCATCATCTCACTATCAACAGAGAAACCACAAATATCCAACACTGAAAGTGGGAAATATAAATACCCAACAAGCCATCAAATATGAGAAAGATAAGATTATATATATATATATAAAACAACACAATATTGAAAAAAAGAAAACTCACCAGAAATTAACAACAGTTAAATGGGAAAAAATCTGCAGCAGCAATTGCCACAAGGAACTACAGAAAAATAGAAAAACTAAAGTATTTGTCGGGAGAAGAGGGACCCTTTAATACCCAACAAACAAAGATGGTAAATAAGTTTAATTAAGAAAGAAATTTGTGAAATAAGCCCAACAAAATTAATACCTTTGTCATAACTGCTTCTTGCAATTGACTCCACAACAACTTCTAGAAATGGCTAAAACATTGAAGATCTAGCTTAATTAGGGTAATAGAGAATAGTTCCTAAAAAAGTTTCATTGAAAGAAGACTCCAGAGTAATTTATTCAACTACACGTGTCGTCATAAATTCACTAAAGGGTACTACTTTTGGTACAATTAATAGATGCTGTGTTCGTCCAATTTGCCTTGTTGGCTTATTAAATAGGGTAATAATAATTTCACTCTCCAAACCTAGGGTTTTTATCTTCCGCCAGAGCAAGGGATTCCGGCACCCTCGCAGATCTGTCCGCCGTCGCCGAACGCTCAGAGGTGCTCTTCTCATCCATTTTTCTTACCTCTTCATACTGACTTCTCTTCAATTATATGCCAAATTTCAATTTCGTTTTTAGCGGCGTCTTGCAAGTATGATAATCATCGTAAACCGAAGGATATGATACCTGAGAATGTTCAGAAATATATATGTTTCTATTGCATTTTACTCCTTTGATGATAAGTACATGAATTAATTCAATTGATGTTTGTCATCTGATTGCTGAAGTAGTAGATATTAACAAAGAGCGAACGGCCAATGCTTAAATAGCTGTAATTTGGTAATGTTTCTGCGATTTCACTGATGAAATAATTGAAGCAGCTAGACTAGATTTTATATGTCAAAGTCCCGTTCATTTGGAATCACCAGGATAGAACTTTATTCCTCAATGCTGGTATGGTTTCAAAGTCGTTCTTGTTGTATTGCCGGGATTGAGATTTATAAATCAATGCTCGTATGGTTTCAAAGTCGTTCGTGTTGTATCGTCAGAATAGAGATTTATATCTTAATGCCTGTATGTTTTCAAAGTCTTTTTATTGTCAGGATAGAGATTTATTCAATTTTCAATGATCTTTCTCTGGAATAATGAAAGTAAGGGGTAGATTAAATTCTGATTAAAAATAGTCTTATTGGAATGTGTTCATAGTAGTGAATTATGCCATTCAGCTTTCAGATTACTAATTATTTATGCACAGAATTATGGGTGACAATACTTTTGGTTAATTCTCAAAAAAACTTTTGCAACATCCAAAAAAAAAAAGATCGACAACAGATTGTGATACTTGTCTTTGCGTGTATTTGACAAGTTCTGTTTGTAACAAATTTAATGTGTATTCTATGATGAGAGTTCTGAAGGAAAGGACAAAGGAGGAATACCCTGTTGGCATGGCCCTTCACACGATTGAGGGTTTGAGTCACTAATGAAGCAAAGTGAAAAAGGTTCACTGTTAATCTCCTGTAAGGGGATGGGTTACCATATTCAACAGAAAAAGGAGGGAATCTTCAAGTTATCAAGTATTTTGATGCTTGAGTTTTTCTTCCCCCGATCACTGTATCACATGTTGCTGGCTTACTACTGTACTTCACATAATTTGATTATTAATTACACTATCTATTTGAATATTGTTTACACTATTGGTAGAACTGGTGTTCTAATTTTGTAATGCTTGTGTTATGTCTATTCGTGGATTATATCGTATCTGACTTTCTCATTCCTATCACAGAATCTTTTCCAAATATGGCTGCATCGTCTTCTTCTTCTCGGTTGGTTCGTGGTAAGGGGCTTTACTTGCTAATATGGAGCGGTATTATATACATTTGTGTGAGATGTGTGACTCTCATTCTTTTTCAATGATAATATATTAAAATGCCAATGATATTCTCTCTCCCCCTGCCTCATGGGAAAAGGTGATGTTGTTTCAGGCATATAAACTAATGAAAAAAGGAGTGTGTAAAACAAAGAAGAGTAAGTTTTAGGAGTTACAGGCCGGGATACGTCATTTTTTGATCTGCAGAAAGGCAGTTTACATCTTTGCTCATTGGTGGATAGTCTAATGAACTCAGATTAGGTTTTGCATGTACATGTTCTAGTTATTCTCCACACAACAAACTCATTTTATATTTCTTGCACGGAGCAGCTCATAAACAGGAACTACATGTTTTGTCTCTAGTGATATAATGTATTACTGCCCCCTCCCAATTTGTATGGCACTTTCTGTATCCTGAGAGTATGACTAATCTATGATTGGATTAGATCAACTCAATATTTTATAATTATAATTTAGATTCACAAACTATATGAAAAGTACCACAAATTGCAATTCTTCTCATGTCAACATTACAAAGAAGTACATTTTAAAGTGAAGTCAAAGTTTACATAGTTTGGATGTCGAAAAGCAAAAAGGGCCACCATATAAATTGGGTAAGAGGGAGTAGTTACATGTCGGACCATTTTTCCCTTTCTTTCTCTGGAATTTTTCCATCGAAACCGGAGAAATGATTAAGTAGTGCATTCGTCACTATTACCGACTAATCTACTCATTCAGTGGGGTTTGGTATCAAAATGTTTGAGCAGTGAATGTCATCTTCATTCTTTACAGCATAGCAAGTATAACTTAGATTTATAGTTGTAAAGGGATTTTACCCATTTACTGTAAAGTCTGGATCGTTGGAGATTTATTCTCTTGTGTGAATAAGACTTCTGTTGAATCAATTTGCTCCATTCCAAGTTGTATACCCTCATTGTCCTAAATGATGTTTACGGACTCGTTTTTTCTACTTGATACAGCTTTTCATTCTTGTTTCTTTTTAATTTGAACATGATAATTCAATTTGGAAAAAGGAAGTAGTGTGATTTTTATCAGCCATAAAGTCACCAACAAATTTTGCACTTAGACAATTTTGTGGAAATGGCTAATCCAATATTGATGGTTTTGTGTGCATTATGAAGCCCGTTAGCAACTGCAACTGGAGACTATGCTACCTGTACCAGCTCATTGAATCCACTGCCTTCCTGTGCTATCCATATTGCCTAATCATCAGCTCTTCCTTATTTCCTTGTCTATATGCATGACATGTGCTTTAAAAAGTTTATGATGAATTTGCAGCAGTGGGTCGTTCATTGTTCAGTGGTCTTTGCAACAATGCTGATGGTTTAATGAGATCAACACACGAGATGATGTGCAATCATTTGTTATTCCAGGTTCGTCTGCTATGCTGTTTAATTCTCACTCCCAATACCCTAATCTTTTTCCAGTTTGCAATCTTAATCAGTCATTGAGCATGAAATTTGGATGCTGCGTGCATTTGTCAACGCATGATATCATATAATATTGCAAGCTACATCATTCATAAATCATACCTCACATTATGATAAACCCTTCTTATTACTGATCAAAAATTTCAAATGCTTATTTTTATCAAAGGAAGCAACTTAATAACATCACATGGCTGAGTTGCTATGAAAAAGGTCTTTAAACTTATGAGTCGACTCAGCTAATTGAGTAGTATTTGAGTTGTCTCTTGTTACATTGATTGGAAAGTTTTTCACTTGTTTTTGGTCCTTTCAGCAACAAAGAACTTTCATACAAATGAGGACGAGTCTGAAAGTGGTAGACAATTCAGGTGCAAAGAGAGTGGTGTGCATCCAAGCACTAAAGGGAAAGAAAGGAGCAAAGATTAGGAGACACCATAGTTTGCTCAGTGAAGGAAGCTCAGCCAGGTGGTAAGGTGAAGAAAGGAGAAGTGCATTATGGTGTTGTTGTTCGTGCTGCTATACCAAGGGGCCGCTGTGATGGGAGCGAAGTAAAGTTTGATGACAATGCCGTGGTACTCATCAAGAAGCATGGTGAACCCATTGGAACCAGAGTTTTTGGTCCAGTGCCCCATGAGTTGAGGAAAAAGAAGCATGTTAAGATTCTTAGTCTTGCAGAGCATATCGCCTAATGTTTCAGCCTCTTGGTTGTTAGGTACCTCTACTCAATGATTATTCAGTCGCGTGAGCCGATTGGAAGACAGTTTTTAATTTATTGTATTTGTAGGAACCTGTTGTTGTCCACAAGCTGCAGAAGATGTTTCTTTTATCATCATAAACGTTTTGACTTGTATATATAATTGCTCTTTTCCCAATTTGTAGATAAAGGAAACAAGAAATTTGTTCTGTAAGACTGAATTTTTAGATTCTGTTTATAAATTTGAACCAATTAGAACACGATGAAAGACACGAAGGATGATGTGAACATGCATTTTTTGTGATTGTTTTATGTTAATAAGCTTCAAGACCATTGCTCTTTTAAGTTTTATGTACAACATATATTTGCAGGTTGTAGACTTGTAGTTTAGTTTAATCCAGTTCTAGTTCAATTGCATGCATATCGGCAGCAAAGGTTGTATAAGCAGATTGGTAAAACTGAACATTGATTCCCTTGTGATTCTGGAGGACTATCTTAAATATCGCACAAAGATGATCCGATTATTTTCTGCAGAGAGAATGATCATTGAACCTAACAGCAAAAGCAGGAAAGTGCCACATTTATCTTGGAGATTTGAGTAAAGCTCATGACATCTTATTAAAGGCTTTTGGACTAGAAATTGCAAATGATAATAATGTTGATTCAGTTGTTGAAATTGCTGACAAATTGAAGAGTCTTAAGCACTATGAATATGCTTTACATAGCTATTTGGTGTTGGGAGGAAACCAGGTAGAGTTGATGATAGGATCTTGAATTTGAAAATCACACAATGTGGAGAGTTATCCCCATAAGCATTTCAGATTCTTCCGTAGCACTCGGGAGAAGGATTGTGTACCACCAATTATCATTTCAGGGCATCAGTTTAGTGTTAGAAGCCAATATCAAGCTGCTGCAGAACAGCAGAAGAATATATATCCACATGCTTACAAAATTCGCATTGATTAATCTAGTCTTCGATATCAGACTTAAGAATAAACGTCAGTGTGTTCTACAAGGCATGGCATTTCAGTTCAAGTATCTAAAACTTCGTGGAGACCAAAATTGAGACCTACCAATTAGCTAATCAATTCACTGGGGGAGAGAGATTGAATTCTCATACATGGGACATTTTTTTTATGACGGTGGTGTCCCAGTCAGTTTCATCTTGACTATTCCACTTGATACCTGCTACCTCTTAACCTGTACACGTTTCAGAGGCATGTATAGGGTGACTCTGCCTAACAAAGATTAAGCAGATGGGTCATTCTTTGCGTTATCAATAGCTTCTACTGTTAATAAAAAGTTGTATTTCCTTCTCATGTTATATGAGCTGGTGAATATTTGGATCTGTTGCTAGTGCTTTGAAGGCGTAAAAGTCTAAGAGACGATCTTCATTAGGAACTTTAGACAAAAAGATCTTTGTAGTTTCCTGTACATTCAGTATTTGATTGATTGGATATTTTTAAACGATTTGTTAGACATAAGAATCACGGTGATGAAACTATATTCAATCAGTCAGTTACCTTCTTGTGGCTGTGTAATGTTTGATCCTATGTGTTGGGAACATAACTATATATAGTACATACATACATATATATATATATATATATATACACAACTTCTGCACATTTCTTATCTTTCACAACGGGAACTTGATCAGAAACAGAACGTATTTAATCTGCTGGAATACCAGTGAAAGTGCCCGTCAAGAATGCAGGTTCTTGATCTCAGTTGCTATTGAGATTAGCGCGCTCCGTTTGTCTGTTGAGAAGTGATATATGTTCTCTTTACCAACCACTACATTGCATTACTTGTCCTCTTTTTTTTTTTATGGCTGCTGTTTATCATGCCTAATTACTTTGATTGAAAAATTATGGTGAATATAGATTTAACCATGCAATCTGATGAATTACTCCTATAGGTTGACATCAAATTAGTACTAGTTGATGAGAGTTACTTCGGAAACAAAAAGGTCTAGTCAAAT
Organism: Solanum pinnatisectum; assembly: GCA_035578085.1. NCBI lineage: Eukaryota > Viridiplantae > Streptophyta > Magnoliopsida > Solanales > Solanaceae > Solanum > Solanum pinnatisectum. The sequence goes on along the minus strand of CM069078.1, from coordinate 52,065,623 downwards.
CTTTCTGCTAGTATTATCTCAATTCCAATAAAATGTAATCGAGTAAAGTATGACTTTGCCATCAGAACTTATAACGGGATTTCAAAACATAAGTAATTTCTACTAGGTTTTTATCCCATTTTTAGGTTCATTATAGGCTTCTTATAATTAGATAGAACTTCCAGTAATCTTGATATCTTTTTTTTCCACCTCAGCAAATCATATTTTTCCACAAGGAATAGTGATGTCTTGTCTTCCTTCACCTTATAAAAACAGATTAGTCGTCTTATCTACCTTTGCATTTGGATTTATACTCAAATTATTTGGTTAATTACTTATCTTATTATTCTAATGACGTCCGTTTATCACGCCTAATCACACTTTGATTGAGAAATTAAACTATGATGAATTGTCTTCTTTGACACTTCTATTAGACTTTTCAACATGATTTAATCTCTTTAAATAATATGTTGCTGCCTTTGTAGAAAATTGGGTTTGTATACTTAGCCATGACACTGATGTTTGTGGAGAGGGCTCTCTTTTTAATTTCATCTGATCAAAGTATGTCATTTATAGTTAATAAATTCATTGACTGTCAGCTACTGTTTAACTAAGCAGTTAGAAAAGTCTGAGTTTGACAAATCAGGGTTTTGTCGGTTTGGAATGAAGTGTTTTAGTCCTACCGAATTATAGGAGTTAAATTTTATTCGTCACCTATCACACGTTCTGAAAATAACAAGGGAGCCAACGAGGGTTGTGATGGAGTGGTAAGTACTCCTTCATCCTTATCTAGAGGTTTCAGGTTCGAGTCCTTGGAGTACAAAATTGCCTTTGTTAGGAAGTGTTTTACCCTAATGTGAGACTTTTCGGTATTTATTAAAAGAACTTGGACCACTTCTTGTTGAGATTGCACACCTTCTTAACATTGCTGCATTTGTAATGTAGGTAAGATATTCATTGCTACACATAAATGGTATCAAAATGGCTAGACTGCAGTGATTGTCACCGTTAGATTTTCTTGCCAGGCGCAGCAATTTTGTGTTCAATTTTCTCAAACACATGTTTGTTACCTTTTATTAGGACTTATCTCTTTAATAAATTTGTACACTTGAATTGATTGATGATATTTGAGTCAAATCGACTTGCCGCAATACAAGACTTTATTTCAATAAAAAGAAAAAAAAAACTTTAATTTGTGTAATTATTCTAGTAGTATTTTGTATGAAAAAATAAGAACCACATAATATAGAGAGGATAAGTCGACATCGTCCAAGTAAGAGTGGGGAATTTTGTAATGAAAATCCAAACAACGGCTTAAAGTGCCGCCTTTCTTACCCACTTAAGCTAACTCTACAAAAAAAAAAAAAAAAAAATCCCACGTTTTATTTGTACAGTTTTGTGATCTCTTTGGAAATAGTTGTTGTGCTACATGTGTTTCAGTCAACCACGTTGTATTTATGGAGAATTTTGGAAAAATTGACACCCTCCTTTTTATATATATTTTTTTTATTTTCATATAACCATAATATTTCACTTGGTTTTTTTTTTTTTAAAGAAAAAAATATATTACATGAAAAACGAAGGATGGGGATGAAAATTAAAAGTTTAGATAACTAACTAATTTAAATATATATGCTAGTTGATTATTTTCTTTTTTTGAACTTGAACTCTGATCCTCAAAATATAAACTTATGTAATGAACGGTTAGACCACGACCTTGCTTACATAAAAATACTTTCAAAATTGAACTCTATTATTTTTTTATCACCACTTAATATTTGTGCGAAGTAAATGAATGTAACATATGTATTTTGCTTATAAACTTTTATTATTTAATAATCATTATATTCATTTTAATTTTGGACTCTTATAATTCAATGAAATGAGTTGTTTTGGCCTTTGGGGGTAAACACTATTGTTAAGTATTTTCTGTTTGAAGTTAAAATTCATCCCCAGGCCAAAGCAACATTTGATAACTTTTGTGTCCTTGTCGGAAATTTTATAACCACCTTTTTTTCCTCTTAAAAAATTATAAAAAATTATCAGATTGACCCTATATTTTATAGGACCTGCGAATACTCCACGCTACTTTTTTTTATTTATTTAAATCTAGTTACTATGACTTTAATCCTATTTAATTAACCATAGATGTTGATTAATATTCGTTATTATAGCCTACACCAAAAAACCGTTTTGGTCACCTTAATGGACGACTTTACTTTTAATTTCTAATCGACTTAGGGATTAAACTTTCCAAATACATGAAAGAGTCATCTAATTTTCTTGTTAATTTCTCAACCTTTTTATTTGGTTTAAGACTTTTTGAAGTTTAACTTTATAGGCAAGTTCCACGCAGCATCTACTTCTAGTAGTACTAATATAAAGTTGCACTATACTTTGAAACTTGTACACTTAAAAAATCTGACCTCTTTTGCTTGCCTTCAAACAATAATATTTCTACTAAGTCTCTTAATATGGAAACAGAAATGTCTTTCTTGTCTAAAAGTTCAAGTAGTAGTTCTAGTGATGATGATATTGAATTGAGGAGAGGTCCATGGACTATTGAAGAAGACAAGCTACTTGTTCATTACATTACTGATCATGGCGAAGGACGATGGAATATGTTAGCGAAACATGCTGGTAATTCTTCTATATAGTCATTGTTGAGTCTTTCACTTTTGCGTGTAATTTTTGTTGTTAGGGGTTTTCTTAAAACTAAAGTTAGCACATATGTTCTTTTCTATAGGATTGAAGAGAACAGGCAAGAGTTGCAGATTAAGATGGTTGAATTACCTTAAACCGGACGTTAAACGGGGAAATCTCACTCCTCAGGAACAGCTCCTGATTCTTGAACTTCATTCCAAATTGGGCAACAGGTAATATGACTGTTTGATTCGTCTTTCAAATAGACTATTCCAATCCGGGACGGAGCTGGGAACCTCCTTGATAGATAATTACAATCTCCTCAGCTTGTGACTCTCTTAGTGAAAGTTCTGGCTCCCGTCATTGCAATAGATCTATTTCTACTGTTTTAGAATTGTTGTCATATGCCTGATTTCTAGTTCTTATTATGTATATGTGATTACTTTAAAAAAAATCCTGTTTTTGATGAAAATTCTGTGTTCTTACTATTAGATGGTCAAAAATCGCGCAATATCTACCAGGAAGAACAGATAATGAAATCAAGAATTACTGGAGAACGAGAGTGCAGAAACAAGCTAGGAATCTGAAGATTGACTCGAATAGTGCAGCATTTCAAGAAATGATTCGTTCTTTGTGGATCCCGAGGCTTCTTCAGAAGATACAGAGCTCCTCTGTTACGCCATCAATTCAGAGTTCACAATCATCAACCCCTCCAGGTTTCAGCACCAGCAGTAATTCGAGTTCACATTCCTCGAGTATCTACAATTCTCCCAAAATTACTTCAGAATGTCCTAAAATTCCACCACGCGAGATGGATGATTCTGACTTAAATTCATTCGTCAAGGCCCATTTTCCATTTGACAACAGTTATGAGATGGATAATTTTGGACAATTAGCAACTGGAAACTTTAATGATATGATGGATTATGATCAGATGAGTGGAGATCAAAACAAGTTGACAGGTGATGTTATAGCTGACAGTTTTTGGAGCAATGTGGATGAATTTTTCTACCAAAAAACAGGATATGAGCAATTGTAAATAGTACTAGCTAGTAGTAGTTGATATGGCTTTGATTGAAGCAAGTTTTTTAAAAAAACTGTTTCTTTTCTTAAGGAGAGAGTAGTACTCCTTACCACGACTTTTATTTGTTCAGTTTAGAAAATAAGATATAATTTCTCAATGATATCCTAATTATCATTATTATTAACTAATAATTATTTCAAAATATTGAATTTATTATATTCAAATGTAATGATAAAACTGCCATTTTATTTATTGCTTGATAAGAAATGTGTTAAATCAATACCGAACAAGTAAAAATGACAGGTAATATTTTTCTGTTTCGACACTTCCATTTCCTAATAGAGGGGGATTGATAGAAAGGTCATTGAAAGCAAGAATATTGTTCCTTTCTAAAATTCCTAGTTTCCTCCTTTGGTTCTTATTGAGTCAGTTCATGTAAACAGGGAGATTCATTAATTGATGATAATTGATACAAGACTTACTGTGTGTGACAGAAAAATGAAAGCTCTGTTTCATATTAGTTGGTCTTTTTTTTTTAGAGGCATAAATTATAAATAAAAAGATAATTTTATTAGTTTATCCCTAAAAAAACTTTTTAAAATTTTATAAACAAATGTGAATACTTTCAAAAAAATTAATTACAAGAGTAATATAGCAAAAATTAAATGAATACTTTCTTGATTTAGTAAGGTAAACTACTAATATGAAATAACTATTTTTAGTAAGAAGCATAGCAATTATATCAAATGGTCAATCGAAATTTTATTCAACCTTATAGAATTAAGAATTAGAAATGTTCCCCTTGATTAGAAAAAGAATCAGCTAATATGAGATATCAGATTATTTGAGAAGGAAGTGTTCTATGTGGATCATAATTATTTGAAAGATACTATTTTTAATAGCCTTCTAGCATAATTCTTGACTTCTTTATTTTTTTAATTAGGATCATGATTTTTTTAAGTTGATGTTAGGTCATGTCATGTCTAATTACATCCTTAATTTTTCTTTGGTCTATCTCTATCTCTCTTAACTCTTGCTATATTCAACTTCTCACACCTTTTTAATGGCACATCCACGTATATCTTTTTTACATGTCTAAATAATCTCAATCTTGTTTCTCTCATCTTATGTGTTATATATGCGGACACTTTCACCTTAGTCCCTGTAACTTCATTCCTAATAATATCTTTCAAAATATATATTGTGCCCACACACTAATAAGTATATCCTCATTTATGCTATACTCATCTTTTAAACGTAAATATTATTGACTTACCAACACTCTACTCCATATAATAATATTGATCTAACTAGTCCTCTATAAAATTTATTTGATGATACATTCTTATGACAAATTATCCCATATGTAAATCTCTATTTTACTCATCTACGCTAATACGATGTGTCATGTGTTACCTCATAACAACTTTAAAACTAGAAGAAAATATCTCTTATCATATTTCAAACAACTTTTACAACTAAATGAAGTCACTCCAACTTTTTTAGAAAGTCTTGAGATTCCACAAAAAAAAAAAAAAAAAAAACAGATTAAAAATTTGGAAACAGAAAAATATCAAAGGAGGAAGATATTTCCGGCCGCCCATTAAAGAATTGTAAGACTTGCATTTTTCTTCTTTTTCTTCGGTCTGCTATGTATATAAGTATGAAACATTTTACAGGACTAATTACTATTAACTCTTAGTGGATGACTGAGTCTAAACTTTGGAACAATTCAATCTCATCATTTTACAAGATTTTTTAAATGAAAAAAGGAAGAAATAATTTTTACAAACATTTTAATTTATTTCTAGTGTCTAGTGCGTCTACTATCACAAGTTTCTTTCACATTTTTCCTTATTTTTAATAGTCAAAATTGATTAAATATTTGACAAAAGTGTTCATTCATGTTGCTGATAGATGAAAGATATTTTATAGAATTAATCGAAATGCATAAAAGTTGATCCGGACACCATAAGTCATAAAAAATATTTATTCCTTACAAACTTAAAGGATGAAAACTACTCATGAGAAGTATACTTAAGAGATCATTTTAAACATATATGGAACTTTATCGTCATTTGCACCTATAATTGTCCTGAAATTATACATAATCTTAGAAATGGATGCAAGGAATTGAGTATTTTCAAAATAGACAAAAATAATGATATGATGAGAATTAAGTTGACTTGGTGCATAAAAAGATTTTGAAAATAAAAAGGCACAACTTGTCGATTTTCTTTGTAAAATAATTTGACTATTCTGTTTCCATTTTCCAAATTTCACCACAAATGGAAACATTTTTTCCATACACTTCTCGTCTCTGCCATAATATTCAGAGAAATGGAGATTCATTCAACACTATTTTCATTTCTTTTCATACCTACAATATTGAATTTTAAAACAAATGCCCTAGGGACTTTCCGGCGTGAATCCAAATTTAATCAGGCTTCAATGTAAGTATCGAACACCAGGTGGGAAATAAAAAAAATAAAATTTAAAACAGATGTGAGTTAATTACTTAAAAAGTTATCTGAGCTATGAAACTAACACAGTAATGTCACATTTGATTTTTTCGTAACAATGAAAATAATGTGGCTTGTCATGTCACGTACTCATCTAACTTATCGAATTTTAAAAGAATCCTTTTTTATTTTTTAATAAACTTTGTGCGCGCGATGAATGAAATGTAGGAAGCGGGTATTTGATTTCATACATTGCAAGACGATGTTTTAAACAACCACCCCATCTAAAAGTGAATTTCTCCCTAATTAATTAGTCTATAAGGGGTTGTTTGATTGCTGGTTAAAGTTAGACAATCAATACATATTAGTAATGCATGAATTTGTAAATAAATGAGGTTATTTATAAATAGAATAGAAGAAAATGATATTTTTAGATTTTTTATGGGTAAAAATTAAATCTCTTACGAAAAGATCATCAAAATAAAAAAAATGTAAATGACTTACAAAATCAATTATTCTTGAATTAGTTGTGCAGTGTTTATAAGTTATCATGTATTAATTATTTTAAAACCGTTTAATTTTGTATGATTAATATAATAGTTATTTGAGATTGTAAATCGATAATCAAATATCATATTTTGTAGAATTTTATACATGATAATTAAAAGGCCATCAAATATGATAGTACTAGTTATGTTGTTTTAATACATGAATACTTCACTTAGGGGTTATTTCATATTTGGTAGCTGGTTAAAAGCTAAGTTATTCATGTATTAAATCTTGCATAAGTGAAATTATACTTGATAACATTTTTTTGCTATATATAAAATAAACACACCTACCATATTTGATTTGCAAAATGAAAATACCCATAACTAATACATATATAAATTATGAGAAAACTTGTGTATTATTTTATGCATGATATAAGATGAAATAATTAATATTTAAATAACTAAATCCTATATAAAATAATACATGTATTTTTGCACAACTAATCCTTCTATTATTATAGCACTTACAAAAAATAATACATAAACTTTTTCATAAGTGATTTCTATATTATATACCTACCTAAGTCTAAGGTTATAGACAAATGGGACGTCCACTTTTTATCCGTATTGACCAATAAACATGATGGGCTAGGTAGAAACATTGGGCCTCAAAAATATACAAAACAAAAAAGAATGGGCTGAAATTCTGTTAATTCGAGTTAGGCCCAATCAATCCAAACCACACAACGTCTCATCCGGCCCGTTTATTATTCCTTTATAATACATTTAACTCTCCAAACCTAGGGTTTTTATCTTCTGTCAGAGCAAGTGATTCCGGCACCCTCACAGATCTGTCCGCCGTCGCCGAACGCTCAGAGGTACTCTTCTCCTCCATTTTTCTTACCTCTTCAAACTAAATTCTCTTCAATTATACGCCAAATTTCAAATTCGTTTTTAGCGGCGTCTTGCAAGTATGATAATCATCGTAAACCGATGGATATGGTACCTGAGAATGCTCAGAAATATATATGTTTCCTATTGCATTTTATTCCTTTGATGATAAGTACATGAAATTAATTCAATTGAGGTTTGTCATCTGAAGAACGAGCGGTCAATGCTTAAATATCTTTAGTATAGTAATGTTTCTGCGATTTCACTGATGAAATAATTGAAGCAGCTAGACTAACTTTTATATGTCAAAGTCCCGTTCATTTCGAATCACCAGGATAGAACTTTATATCTCAATGCTGGTATGGTTTCAAAGCCATTCTTATTGTATCGCCGGGATTGAGATTTATATATCAATGCTGGTATGGTTGTATATCGTCAGGATAGAGTTTTATATCTTAATGCCTGTATGTTTACAAAGTCTTTTTATTGTCAGGATAGAGATTTATATCTCAATGCTAGAGATTTACATCTCTTTGCTTATATGATTTGAAAGCTGTTCATTTCATATAAGAAATTTTAGGAGTGTTGTATTTTTGTTTGTTTAGTTTTGTCAATTGGTTTCTACATAAGCTATATAGTGATTCTTATAGTGATTGTTAGGTTTGTATTTCTAATATGTTAATTGATTAGATCTGTGAAGATGTACACATCAAAGCAAAAGATTCACAAAGACAAAGATGCTGAACCATCTGAATTTGAGGTGTCTGTTGGACAGGTTGGTTGGTTGTTCCTTTGATAGTTCCGTTTAATGTATATCTTTGTTTCATCATTTGATAATTTTGTGTTTGTGAAATAAAGATTGTAAGCTTTTGCTGAACAGGCTTTGTTTGATTTGGAAAACACCAACCAAGAGCTGAAAAGTGAATTGAAGGATCTATACATCAATTCAGCAGTGTAAGGGTGCTTGTTTACAGTTTCTGTTAGTAAATATGTATCCGACTGCACTGTGGTATTTACTTTGTTCACTGCTGCTGCAGTCAAATTGATGTGTCAGGAAATAGGAAAGCTGTTGTTATTCACGTGCCTTACAGACTGAGGAAAGCTTTCCGCAAGGTCCATGTCAGGCTTGTTAGGGAGCTGGAGAAGAAATTCAGTGGAAAGGTAACCCATTAAACACTTCCTTGTTTATGTTTCCTGCTGTTATTTCCTTTTAGTGTGTTTTAAAAGTATCTTTTTAGGAATCTGTCCCATCAGAATTAACAACATTTGTTACTCATTATTAAGACGTTTTTTGACAATGGTGATTTTCATAGCTAACTTGTGTTTAATTCTGATGGTGATTCATCTAATAATATCGTGTACCTCACTTGCTGGGTTCAATGAAAATATTTCTTTTATGATTAGGCAAAAATTAGTCATATACATTATTTTACGTCTCTTTACACCATTCTCGCCAAGGAATACCTACTATTAATATTGTACTCCAAAGTCCAATCCTTTATTTCATGTTCTACACCTTTAGTTCATGTGCTGCTCAGTTTAATTAGTTTTATTCATTCATCTGATTCCTGTGCAAACTTAATGGTAATTATTTAAACATTTCATTTTTGGTATTTTCTGTACATTTTAGATTATGAATTAACTTACTGATGTAACATAAATCTGAAGTTATGCTCTTGCCTGCTTTATTAATTGGATTACAGTTTGCTTACAGTGTGAGATGTGGCTGCATTTTCATTTTTGAGTTGTCCTATATATTCTCTTGGTGATCATTCATTCAACTCTTTACCAGGAAGGGGACGTTATCTTTTAGCATTTCCTGAAATTCTGTTTCGTGTAGGACGTGATCTTCATTGCCACCCGGAGGATAGTAAGGCCCCCAAAGAGAGGCTCTGCTGCTCAGCGGCCCCGCACCAGGACCCTTACTTCTGTCCATGATGCCATGTTGGAGGATTTGGTTGTCCCTGCAGAGATTGTAGGGAAGCGAACTAGATATCGCGTTGATGGATCCAAGATAATGAAGGTAGGCTGCTGGAATTACTGGTAGTTTTATCTTGTTGCTACTTTCTTTGAGTAATCACTCCTGCTATGAGAAAACATTTTACAGGAGAAGTAGCTCATTTGAGTTGAAAGTGTCCACTTTTACAGCTTATTTCTAAATATTGGAACAACTCCTTGCTCTATCTAATTGGAAAGAAGAAACATTATCAATCTTTTGACACTTGTTTTTTTTTTTTTTTTACAACTCCGTAACTTTTCTCACTATCTCAAACTTCATTGTTGTCCTTGTTTTGGACAGGTCTACTTGGACCCCAAGGAGCGTAACAACACAGAGTACAAGCTGGAGACTCTTTCTGCAGTTTACCGGAAGCTTTCAGGCAAAGATGTCGTGTTTGAGTACCCCATCACTGAGGCTTGAAGATACAAAATAGAGATGTTTGATCTCTTTGATGCAAAACTACAAAATTAGTGGCTACTTTATAAAGTTTTGGCGTTTAAATTTTGTTTTGAAGTCAGATAACAGTATCTAGACAATTATTGGATCTCATTGGAACTTTGTTGCAATGCCCTAGATTATTCGGCTTATTTGTTAAATCTGGTGTTGTGCTCTTCCTCCCATTATGTGTTGTTGTTCCTAGGATTGAAGGTCTTGTTAGAGTTTCATATTCTGGTGCTTGCAATTATTTCTTGGCATATATAGCATCCGTATCATGTATATCCTTCGGTGACCCAATTGGTTGTCTCCATTAGGTTTTACTTGGAAATGGTGATTTTAGGTCAATAATTATACCATAATCTTTTGGAAAAATTACCTAATACACATTTATTTTGTCATAATTTCTATAATTTTATACCATTTTAAATTTTTTTAAAATTCTCTTTTGGATAATCACTTCTTTTTTGTTGATACATCTCTATCTTCTTTTCGGATACATTTCTATCTCCTTTTCGTATGCATCTCTGTCTCCTTTATGATACATCCCTCCTCTCTAGCATATCTCTATCTCTTTTTTGCATGCGTCGCTATCTCCTTTATGCTCTCTAGCATACATCTCTCCTATGTACCTAGATGTCTACTTCATATATCTTGAATGGATACATTCCTACCCCATATATCTGGAATTCTGGATATCCACCCTCCTTTCTGACACTCTCTCCTCTCGCATAATAGGAAAATAATGTAATTAGCTCTTAAGATTGTGATTTATGTAAATTATACTTTTGTTCTTTTTTGTTTATATGATCAAGAAACTATTGTGAATTAACTTTCGTTTACTATTTTAATCTCTGTGATGTAGATATAAAAGCTGTCCATGGGATATATGGATTTTCTAGTAAAGGCTTATTTGTTACTATTAAATTTGTTATTTGTTTAGAAGATTAACTTGCGTCTACAAATACAGATGCTTATTGCATGAAAGTAAGAGGAATGATATCCCACTTTGTAACATGTTGCTCAAGCTGAGGTGTCTTTTGGGAACAACCTCTCTACCTTTACATCTCACTAGGGTAGGGGTAAGGTTTATGTACACTTCACCTTTGAAATTACATTGGGGTTTGGGTATGTTGTCGTTGTAACTTGTACTAGTAGGAATGATTGTGTTGGCACTATGACAAAATTGAAACTTAACAAAATATCCAAAACTTGAAAGCTATTAGAGTTCTATGAAGAACATGAAACTGATATGTACAACAGCAAATGTCAAAGAGACCAAGTCATGAGGAAATGTATCATACTGAGATTCCTTTTGGTGTATGAGAAAGGAAACACATGCTCAAGTGAAAAGAACAATGTTATAATTGTATCACTATAGTACTCTGATTCTCCTCTTGCCGCACCCAAACATGTTTGTATTGTAAGTTGTGCTGCAGTAATCCAGATAGTAAAGAACCAACCAACGTGAGGGGTAAAAGAATGCTCTTGAATGTTGTATGAATGGAAGTCCCTTGAGTTGTGTCAAGTATCCAGCTCCTCAGCCTGCAACTGTTGCTTAGGACACTTAGTATGAAGGCCTATATGGTTTCTTCATTTTTGTCGCGGGGAAGAACAAAAGAAGACAACGAAGCACATGATAACAAGTAATAGACTGGGCAAAGGGAAGATGTTTGAATTAGAAAATCTTCCAAAAGAGTGATTAAGACAGCAATTTTTTTTTCCTTTCTAAACTCATTTTTAGATATCCATAGGTATAAACTCTTTGTAGCATGGAAGAACTAACTAAAACTAGTAATATATGAGTTACCATGAAAATAGACTTAAACTACGCCATACCTAAAACAAGTTATCTATGAGTAGCATGAAACTAGACTAAAATCATAAAAACTTGTAACAAACGGTCTAAGGCAGGCGTACCTCAGGACAAGATCACCAAACCAAGATATGTGGCTCCACAGAGAAACAAGAAAGAAATGAGTCCCCTGCAAGTGACTTTCCCTTCAGTAAAAGTTGTATTATTTTTAAAGTTCAATGCTTTCAATGCTTTTTAGGTTGTAGGTGTGCTCACCAGATGACTCCCCAGCCAACACCAGTACAAGGACAGGGACACACTTCAGCAAACTTCTCGGCATCACTGGAGTTAACTCTTCTTGATATCAGATCATCGTAAATATCTGTAAAATTTAAATAAATGTTGAGGCATCAATATGATAAACGTAGAATTTTATCAAATGAAAAAGTGTGTGAAACAGTTGTGTATCTCCAGGGCCTACCATAGACAGAAAATAAGCTGTTCATCACACCTGTATATCAATAACACTTTAATGAGCGAAAATGAGTCTAGAGATTGGAAAAAGAAAATCAATGGTGCATGAAACTTAGCATAGGTAAAGGGATTGAAAATTACCAATGAACAAAATGATGTACCGCAGAATTTTTATCTTTGTTGTTTCTTGCAGAATCCATACAACAGCAAGGAAGAGAACAAACCCTGATGGTTTGAGTTTTAAATATCAATTTGGTCTAGTTCTCATGGCTTCGAAATAGTAGAAAAACCTTTCAGCGTGAATGATCTTACCTATACAAAGGCCCCGGAGTGTCCACTGCACAAAAGAGATGAGACATGTTCAGCAAGAAAGGTACTGTAACTTCAATGTAGAACCATGCATGTTAAGACCATTATCATTTAGAATATCCAACATCAACTAGCTCGAAATAAATAACATCTCCGTCCTTTCCAAAGGATACACTTAGAAATTTATTGAAGTCAATTCAAAACAGTTGATTCTTTTCTCTTAGTTATACACCGATTGTTTCCAAAAATATCAATCCAAGATGCTCTGCCATTAATTATACATGTAATTTCATTGACAAGATAAGTTTGAGACGCTCTAAGGGAATCAATTGTCACTCACATTTTTAGCCACAAAAAGAACAACAATTAGAGTGACCACTAAACATCCTGCTGCAATTCTTGCTGAAAGGAGCTTGGTGGACGCAAGCACTAAAACCATTCCCCAAAATGCTGAACCAAGATCTATAAGGAGAAAATAGAGTCGATTCCATGAACCAAACAAGAGTGTCATATGAGTTAAGGTCAGCCATTGAAAGAGAAAACTCATCATGGGCATCTTACAGTAGTTTGTAGTATTATTTAGACATAAGAAGTTATTGAACATTATGCTAGTTCTAAGATTATTTACATAGCAAATCAACCGAACAAAACTAAATAAATAAGTTCACAGTTCATGTTGATAAGAACTTTGCTGCACACTGAAATTAAAATGTAACCAGGGAAGTTACAGAAATATACATCCAGCTGGCAAGATGAACCAATATACACCTCCACGCGTTTGTGTGGTGCCACCTTCATTAGCATGAACCTGTATTCCCTCAACCTGCAGGTGATACAAGCATCACAAAATAAGCTAAAATAGGAATGAAATAAGGCTGAAGATAGGACTATTTATTAACTGGTATATATGTCCAGATGTATAAGGTAATGGCGTAGCTAATTAACAATTAGTACAGACAACAGAGAATGCTTCCCAGTTCAGTCAGAAATATATCGGGTATAAGGAACTTGAAGCAAGCATTGAAGACAGAATATGCTCAAGGTACTCTTTTTCTTAGTTCTGCTATGAAGCATGATAATACGACAGTTCAACCTATGATTGTATATTACCTGTTATGAACCAACATACAAATATGCCCCTGTGGAGGCAAGCAAAGAGAGTCTATTGTGTATTGTGCTTTGGCAAAGTCTATATTTCTCACCCCCGATTCTTCTGGCATCTCATCCCCTTCTTTGTTACTGTTTCATTGCTTAGTTTTCCTATTGTAAATTCTCTATTTCAGTTCGTTAAATATAATCAATCTCATTGTTGTTGAATATTTGAAGTAGTGTTGACTTTATTAGCTAACAACAATCAGTCTTTAACTTGCTTTAATTGCTACAGCAATCAACTCTCAGGAAGTATGAACCAACAGAATCATATGCTAAATATTAAAATTAAAAAAAAAAAGAGAGGGGGAGTTTTCACATGTCCGCAAGTAAGTTTGCAAGCTATAGCATGACTAGCTTCATGAATAAACACGGTAACGAGCTTGAAAGGTAGTAGCAGCACTGTTCTCCAGAGCTGCAAGAAAAGAACCAACAGATTGTCACCAAGAGGAAAGACCACAGATAGACTAGTAAGTCATAACAGCTTAAATTTCCAAAAAAAGTGAAAGACAAGTAAACTTCAACTGTAGATGATTTACTATAACTACAACACTAACACACTATGAAAAATCAAGAAAATAACAGAAATCAAATTCATCCATTGCTATGGGTATTGAATACTAATTAATCCATGCTCGACTCTTTATACTAATTTCACTTGGTTAAAGAATCAACCTTTAGCTGTTCCCCTCCCTTAACACATCAGTAAACTTCCTGAGTTTAAAAATTATAGTATGCAATAATACACTTTATTCAGCACTCACAGCTCAATGCTCATACTGATGAAAAGAGGCCAAACCCAACTCACAGTTTAACATAAACTGCAATATGCTCTTCGGAGGTTAAGAAGCTTCTTACAATAAACAACAATTAAAAGGGAAAACAGAGCATCCATAGAAAGGGAAAGGATCATTCAAAGCAATACATATAACATTCCCACAATAAAGATCTATTGTTAAGACATCCAAGAAAGTTACTTTTTCTTGAAAAAAAGATAAAGGGGTTGTTTTTCATTGAATTTGTAAGAATATGAATGTGATCCAAAAGTAAAAAAAGGAAGAAACAAGAAGAGGAAGTACAGCAAGAATGACAACAGCACAAACGCCAAGAGTGGCGAGAAAAACGATTTGTTCATGCTTGCAACAATGCTTCAGCTCCCAATTTGGCATGCTTTACAACAGCAAAAAAAAATTTTTAAAAAATGTTCAAACTGGTATTTTCAGGGCAAAAGGGATCAAGAATCTTTTTTTCTCAAGTGGGTGTGAGCGCAAAACTTTTAAAAGTGACTTTCTTCCTTCTTTTTTGTTTCCAGCTTGAAAAGTAAAGAAATTTGGAGGTGATGAGTTGCAGTTAGTGAACTTTTACACAATTAGCGGCTTTTTTCTATTTTTGTTTTTGTTTTTGTTTCTGTTTGTTGTGGTTAAAGGGCAAGAGTTCAGAGACTGAATGGGAAAAGGGCAGAGAGAATGAGATGGGCTGATACTGAATCCCAGAATGGGAATGGGTGTTAGTAGTTTATTCTGACTCCCCTCGTCGGTGCTATAATTAACTGCAGTGTGGGTTCTTGTTGTTTAATGAAACCCATGCCACATGCACCCAATCGCATTACTCTGCCTACTTCATATTAATTGAATTATTGGTGATACGACACACTTTAGAAAGTGTAATGTAATTAAAATCTCATTAAATTATAGAGTATACATGATGAGAGTCTAACAATTTTTTTAAACTTTGAACAATTTACTTATTTTGAACTATAAAAATTTTTTCAATAATTTATGGAGGGAGTAGACTTTGTTTCTACTTCGACACTCAATTTAATTAACAAATAGTACTGACATAAGTCGTCTATTTAAGTTTATTGAAAATTGTCTTGGGACAAAACATTTTGACTCGAGCATCAACTTTCTCGGATCTTGGTTTTGGATCTCATAGCCCTTCTACATCTACACAATATAAAACTAAAGAAACAAAAAAAAAAACTACTGTATTACCCAAGACATCTCCATATTTCATTTTTTTAAAATCTAAATTTAATCAGATGAGGGTGAGTTCAGAATGTGGGTAGTCTATTATATATATATATATATATATATATATATACACACACACACACACACACACAAATTGAGCCACAAGCTATGAGTTCATTTGAATTCGTAAGAAATATATCTACCTTTAAATTCAGTGTACTTATACTGTGCAACTTTACAAGAATCCAGACTTGAAAGGAAAAACCAGATGCCTGGTCCCTGGCATCAGATAAGCTACAAAAATACTACGGTCCCAAAAATTATTCTGACTAATCCTTTGGTACTTCAAACATGTGCAGTATCAACGAGAGAACAAGAGAAATTCTCTATGCTGATAAAGGTTTGCTTTTGACCTGAAGTAGATGACAACAGACGAAAAGACGCACTTTAATGAAAGCTTTGAAAGTTATAAATAGAAATGTTAGGAGCAAATTTTACATACAGTAAACTCACGCACACATATGGTGATCTAAACAATCAGGTAAATACAAAATAAAAAAATGGTAAACAAACTCGTTACAAATTTACAATACAAATGGGGTCATCTACCTTCGTTCATAGAAGAACATGAGATTGAATTTCTAGAAAAATCCTCAACAAAACTACTGCCTCCGGAAGCCCTAGTAGTACTAGTAGCATTCGTCGCGCCAGTTAATGTACTACTAGCATTAGTAGTATTTTTGGTAAAGGCACTAGAACTATCAGTTGTCCATCTGCTCACACGGCCTTGAATTGCAGGTTTCCCAGGTCTTGGTAACTTAAATGAATCACTTGAAAGAGAGAGATTGACAGAGTTCATATCTGGTCTATCTGAAACAGTAGATTGACAGCATAGTAATCCTAACTGAATACACATTACTGCTTCATCAGCATCATAGTTTTCTAGGCCGGAATCAACCAGCTCCAATGTCTTCCTTTCTTGAAACAGTCCCCATGCCTGTAAAACGAGAGGAGTAAACTTATCAAAGCAAGATAGCAGACAGTGGACTGTAAAATAGCAGAGGCTTTCTATAATTTTTCTTTCCTGGAAATGATATATGGAACGTTTGCTGGCTTAAGCCATTTTTTCAGCATATGAATGAAAACTAGTTGACTAGTTGTTAGACAGAATGTGCTCTAAGATGTACTACAAGTTTGTATTTTTTGATAAAAGTTTTGAGTATCCGGTTTCCAAGCCCACATTGTCTTAGTATTTAGTGACATTCAAGTAGGAAATGGACTCAAAACTGATATATTGAAGTTTCGGGACACTTACATAGCTTAAGAGGTCTGCCTTTTGAGGACCAAGCCGCCCATCACTGTTTTTCCTTCCACTCACTATCTCCAATAGTAAAACACCGAAGCTAAACACATCTGCCTTCACAGACAAATAACCATGCAATGCATACTCGGGAGCCATATAACCACTGCATTCAGTAGAAGCAGCTCAGATGCCAGTTAGTATTAAGGGGGAGCCAGCACTGAAAGTAAAAGGGGAGGAGGAATCCTTTTTTCCCCTTTGGTGTTCAAAACAATACAACGAAAGAAAAATAATACTCACTATGTACCAGAGATTTTAAATGTATTTACATGAGTGCCGTCCTCTGGAAACAGCCTAGCCAGACCGAAGTCTGAGATCTTTGGATTTAATTGCTCGTCCAGCAATATATTACCGGCCTTAATGTCTCTATGTATGATTCTTACAGGGGCTTCTTCATGCAAATAGAGAAGACCTCTTGCAATACCAGTAATTATTTGGAATCTCTTCGTCCAATCCAAAGATGAAGACTTCTCCTTAGCTGAAAAATCATTTCGTTAGTTTTCCTGACCTGATGGTATTAAAGAAATTCTTGGCATCATGAGTGTTTATTTTACCGAAGAGGAAGCAGTCGAGGCTTTTATTTGGCAGATACTCATACACAAGCATCTTTGCAGGTCCTTCTATGCAACATCCGAACAAAACAACCAGATTTTTATGCTGAATTTTCAATAATAGTTTCACCTCATTAGTGAATTCTTTAATTCCCTGTCTTGAATCTACGGATAACTTCTTTACAGCAACTTCCTGACCATTTGGCATCAGTCCCTGTGAAGAAAGTTGATGAAGCATAATCGAGATAGACTCTGGATCTCCTCATTGAACTAATCAAACTATAGCAACCATATGAAGTTCATTAGGTCAGACAGCTGTGTCAATTATTAACTGGAGTTTTGGAATTTTGAAAAATTTAGTTTTCACAAAACTGATGAGATTAGAATGCTTTCTGGTGAATGAAAACTTGTTAGTTATTAATGAGTGCCATCTTACAGGTTCAGTTCCTAAGCAACAGGAGTCCGAAATGGTACTACATGGACAATTTGCATAGCATTACTTCTAACATATGTTCTAACTACTAAATAAACAACAATCTTAAGAGGAAAGCTTATATTATACAGCACTTACTAATTTTTAAATACATATGAGTAATAATAAGAAAAAAGAATGTAACATTATACTTATTACTTTTAAATATATGTTCTGAATACATACCAATTACAAGAGGAAAGCTTAAATGAAGTATATTCAAATATGAGATAATTTAATAAGTAAACTCCGCATTGCTTTTCTATACATGAAAAAATCTTATAATATGTGCAGCTTCTTATAGTTTCAATACCATTAAATACAAACATTAGTGGAACGAAATGAGAATGTAGGGATTCATGAATAAGAGAATCGGAGTCATAAAACTGACAGAAACTAAATATAATTAATAGTGCCCCATACAAAATATGAAATGGTGCTTTGTACCAATGATACAAGCTAATATATCCACCCAAATGACCTGAGTTCAATCCCAAGTAGAACCTTTTTTTTTTAGCTTAAAATTGGTGCACCCCGGATTTCTCAAATCCTGGGTTTGCCCTGCATAAAAGGAATATTAATGCGAAATGTAATAATTATGCAACCAAACAACCCCAATTATTCCCCTAATTGGATACTCTGTTCAATAGAGTTCCTAATTGGGATTATTATTTTTACGACCAGTCTGCTGCACTGAGCTTCAGTTATGCTCACAGGGGAAGGCCGGACTACAAGGTTCTATTGTAGGCCGTCTTAGCCTGCATTTCGTTTACACAGCTCGAACCTAGATCTATGACAGCAACTTTGCCAATAATGCAGTATTAATTTCCTAAAAGTAATGCCAAACGAAGTGAATTTCGAGTGTTCTTTTTTTGTAAAAGTGAACTATGGTTACCTATAGAGAAAAATAAAAATCCGATAAGCCGTACGTACCTTGTAAACGGGTCCAAACCCTCCGTGACCAAGCTGATTAAGGTCAGAGAAGAAGTTAGTAGCAATTTGCAAAGCGCGGAGCTCATAAAACAAATCAAACGACTCTTGTCCATTGTCATCTGCTTCGTCTCCGCCGCGGCGTTTCTGCCGTTTCTCGAAACAACTGCACAAACTGGAGAGGAATCCCATAGAAAACAGAAACATCAAGGAAGGATGCATCTACTTGTGAGAAAAGTTAACAGCAATTTTTTCCAAATTAAATTTTGTACACGGATTAAGATGCGTGTTGAATACTGCCTATAAAGGTTGTTACTTGTTAGGTCAAAGCTTAAAAGAGACTGGTGATCAGCCGGCCGTGTTCTGCTCTTAAACTTTACAGGGATATGGGTAGAATACCAAAAGACTACATTTCCAGCAGAAAAGCACACTCTTATACGTATTGCCAGTCGTATGCCAAATTGCAATTCAATTATTTATAGGAGATTTTTCTTATACTACAAAATTAAAACTCCTATTACTATTCTCAGTCCAGCAATATTTGTCCACTATTGACTTTACACATTTTTAAGAAACAAGTATAATTTTACTATATTACCTTGAAATATAATTAATACAATGTCTGGAGGTGGTTATCCACACGGATGACTACAGACCGATCCCCCACAATGCCTTTTGAGTCGAGTTGCCTAGTGCGGTTTACATCTCATGCGTAATTTGCAGGCTATTACACAGTGAGGGTTTACCCCTGCGCACAAAGTGCTCACCACAGAGTGTTCACTGGAAGGGCAAAAGTCGTAGCGGCTGCGGGTTATCCTGGGGTTCCAAAAAATAAAATGATTGTAACTAATAATAAGGATAAATTAGGAACTAAGTGTAAAATATCCATTTATTTCATAAAGTGGCAAGTATTATTGGACTGCTCAAAACAATATAGTGGACAACTGTTGTTGTCGGAGGAGTATTTGTTTTTTTAGAAAATGGCTTGACAAAAAATTAAATGAACAATAGAATTTAAATAATCCATCTGATCAATTTTATTTTATTTTTAATTTTTATTATTACATATGACTAATGTAATATTTTTTTGGCAACCAATGTGAATATTACCATTAACAAAAACATTACATACAGACTAGTCTCATCCAACCCTCACCACCCTTACCAAAGAAGTAGTAAAGACTGGCTTCAACAAAAAACACAAACTGATTACATAACTTTTGCCAAAAACTTCTACATCTATTACTAATGTAATATTATTAGCTCAATTTATATCTTAATTTTCATGATGAAACAAGTGTTCACTCGAAGGGCATAGGTATTCAAAGGGAATAAAATATTCAATCCGTTCGTTATCCTAATATAACTTTCTTTTTGAATTAATGATTTATCAAAAATAATCTTTTATATTTCGTAAAAATAAAAATGAGATTTGTGTATAATTTATTCATTTTAGATTTTAGTTATTGCTTGTTGTCACAATGAAGGCAATATTTCATGAGTGTAATAAAATTGTGTTATTTGAAAATTAAAACACATATGGAAACACCGTAAGAAGGTTATTTTATTGTAATAAACATTGATTAAGAAGCAAAGTCGTAGAAGCAGTTGAAGACTTGAAGTATTGACTTTAATTACATGTGCGTGGAAAGTAATTAGTAGCTGAAGACTTGTAGTCAATTTGACGAAATAACTTGTTGATCTTATAGTAGTATTTTTACTAATTTTATACAAAATAAATAATTATATAAATAAAACTTTACTTGTAAAAAGGATAAAGTTGAGAGACTTTTATGTTTTGCTCGTCTTATTATTCTATTGCTCATTCCTATTTCAAATTAAATACTTATTTTTGACTTTGAAATATGAGTTAAAATTTACCAAGTACCATTTTAGTGTTTGTTGAAAACAAATCAGTTAACTTTTTTTTTTTTTTATGAGTCTACTTATATGTTGTTTTTTAATCTAAAATGTACGTCTGAACTAGTCTATAATTAGAAAAGTACATGTAATTGCGACGTTGTCAATTAAGAAAATTAAAGAAGAATAAGTGAGAAGTTTGATTTTGAAACGTAATTAGTAGTAGTTTAATATAGTCAGAATAGATTAATAGTATATATTGGGAGGATAAATCATGGATTAAAGCTGGAAAAGTCCTAAAAAACTAACTAAAAAAGAGAGAGAGAGTTCAGAGTCAACATATTTTAATGCATGTTGAGTCGTGGAATTTGTCAAACAATTATTAAATATTTTTGTGAGTGATATCTAATACTCGTCAATCAAACATTAATCCTAAGTGTCGTTTAGATTATTTTACAAATATATTTAAAAGGTGGTAGGTCTAATACTATTTCATTTATGAATTCTCAAACAGGTTACGGAATTGAATTCAAAATTAACTTGTTTTATACACATTGACTAGTATGAAAAAAAATCATTGAATAGAAAGCTTATAATATATATATAGAGTCATTTTCTTTGTACCTAAAAATACCTGTAGTTTCTTCTCGCTGGCTAATTCAATAATGTAACATGAACCGAAACTTACCTTTTTTGATTTTTTTTAATTTGTTTTGGGATCCTCTTTTCCAATCTTCCGAGGAAAAAAAAAAAAAGAAAACCTAAATAGTGAAGTTTCATTAAATCAGATTATAGAGTATGTTAGACCAACTTATTAAAAACTAGTAGTATTTTGTTTATTTTGAAAAATATGAGAAGTACTTTTATTAATATTTGATAAGTATATTACATTTAGTTGATTTTTCAAAAAAATACGTTCAAATATTAAATTACGAAAAAAAAATAACTATCAAAGTTCATTATAACTCGACGTTGTTGCTTGTAGGCTGTAGCCTTTGGCAACCACGGAATTCTTGTAAGATAAATAGTTTCATAAGATTTGTTATTTTTTTGCAATTTTTTTTTTTTTTGGCATAATTACCTTGCTAGATGATACACAAATTTTAAATAAAAAAATTACCTCCATGCTAGTCATGTTAATCTAACAATCCCAAACATTTGCTGGAGTGATTGATAGGCACTAAAATGAAGATATACTTTTTATTTTGTCAAAAAACTTATTGACGGGGTTCATTTTATCTTTCTTCTTTTTGCGAATTTTTACCTCATCTATGGCGACGGCCTCTGTGGTACCAAAGCTGATCTAGGAGGAGTATAAGAAAACGATTTGACATAATTTTCAAAAGAAGCAAAAGAACTAAGGAGTATCCTCGAATCCTGATCAAGCCCCTGAAGCTGAAAGATTGTGCATTCGATCATCGAGCGACACATCTACACTATTTCCTTTTATCCCACCTAATGATTCAATTGATTTTTTCCGAGCAATTACAGATTTAAAAATTTATATACCATCTCAGAAAATGATTGTGCAAAAGGCAATGATCAGTGATATTATTGATCACTATAAGACTCATGTTCAAAAATTGAAAGTCATACGAAGAAGAGATATGATTAAAAAGGAGGATATCCGAGATAAGGTGAGAATGACTTTAGTGGAAGGACAAAATGTGGGAATCAAAACAGAAATGGTTCAGATATGTGAAAAGGAGATGTTCAGATGTCCTAATGTGAAATTGTGAGAAGTTGGGTATAGATGGTTTCATTAGAGGTAGAGGTGGACCCAATAAATATCGGGGAGATGATTAGATAAAACATAACACAATTCTAGCTTATCAGGGACATGCCCTTAGATAAGAGGTTGTGGAGGATACAAATTAGGATTAAAACTTTGTGTGTCTTGTTATTCATTCATACTAGTGGTTGTAGTATTGCTCTTGTAGTATCTAGTCCTATTATTTGTTGTTTTGTACTTCAGTTATCAGATTATTTTATCGTAGTTTCTATTTTATAGTGTTTGTTACTATTTCTTATTCTTGTACTTTTACTACATTTTTTGGACTACTTTGGATTTTATTTCTTTGGATCGAAATCTATTCGAAACAATCTCTCTATCTTTGAGATAAATATTAGTTTTGAGACTATGTGTTGTTTGTTACTAGTGTATCTATTATTTCTTGTATTTTTTCAGATTACTTTGAAATTTTCTCCCTTGAGCTAAGGTCTATCGCATATTTTCTACCTCTTAGATTAATATAAGATATGTATACACTTTACTTATTCTAAACTCCAATTTGTAAAATTATAAAGAGTATGTTATTATGTTATGCTCAAATATAACTTGAAATGAATTATAATTTCAATATACAATGGGAGTAACCGAGTAGTATATAAAAGGACATATGGGTACATTCTTATATAAGATTTTTTTATTTTATTTTAAAAAAGAGTGTGAGTATCAATGTTTGTTCAACCAAACGAGCCCTAATATCGCCTTTCCACATTTGCCCCCGTAGGATTCATGAATGACCTCTTTGTTCTCCTCGCCCGTGCCTTCCCCAATCTCTGCCTCTTTCTCTTCCAAGCAGGGGCAGCCATTGAAGACTCAATTTTCTGTGTCTGATCAACGTTACGAATTACGATCTGCTTCAATTGAATGATAAGGAAGCAGAATTAGAGGAATTAGAACCTCCAAATTCTTCAATATGATGACTCGGTCGTCGTCGGGGCAAATCAACATCGCAGCGCGTACGAAGAAACTCGATGTGGATAATCGAATCGCTTTGAAAATTTACTATCGCATCGCAGATAATGTCCTCAAACAGGTCCTCCTTTTCCATAACCTACTTTATGAATTTGTACTTTTTATTTGAATTTCCGTGAATTGTGAACCAAGTTAGTGAATTTTCGATCGATTGTTCAATGATCAAAGCTATATCAATACATGTGCAACTCCTAAGCTTGAAAATTGAATCACTGATTTTTATTTGCATACTGAAAATAATTGGCGACTGTAGGGTTTTCATTGGAGAACTATTGGGAGTATTTCGTTGTTGTTGTCACTATCATTATTTTATTTATTTATAATTTCTTTAATTGGGAAGCTATTGGTAAGCAGACTTCCATAATTGGAAACAATTTTTCGCAACTCTCTAGGATTACCACTGCCCAGGTTTTACCATTGACTTATGTAATGCCTTTCTAGCTAAAATAAGTAACCGTTGAACCACACGAATGGAACGCTAGCAGTTTAGGTTTTGCTGAAACAGAGCAAGTGAAGCTCTTCCACTTTGGTGTATTTAGGGCAACACATACTCATTTCTTAGGTCCAATGCTGGATTTTCATTAAGATTTGGCTTTGCATCAAGGTTAGTTCTTGGGTCTGTTCTGATCCTATTCCAATTCGAGTAGCATATATGATTCCCTTTACTCTAGTTATACTCTTGTTTGGTATAGTATAGAAGAACAGGCGATCAAAGATGTCATAATGTCATTTGAGTTTTAAGCAGATACATTAGCTAGAATTAAGCTCTGCCAAGTATTGGTATACAATTACATATTTGAAGTCACCGAATCTCCCTAAGATAGTTGCTTCTACTTTGTCCAATAACTATCACATCTGTATGTTGCTTGTTGCTTTTGATGATCTTAGAGAACCTTGCTAATTCTTTTATGCTAGCCACAATTGATCCCTTGTTTGATCAACCCACTGCCACTATATTATTGTTTGCTATACCTGGTTAATACTCTGGAGCCTTTTCTTTGCATTCTTAATATTATCGCAACTATAGCATGGTACTTGTTTGGTGGTGCAATTGTGTCTGTTTGAGTTGGAATTTTCTATTCTGATATGCAACTTGTTAGTAACTTCCCCATCATTTTTTGACTTCTTATGTCACTCAATTGAATGCCTTTTGGTGCTAAAGTGCTTTGCTGCTAGGAATAGTTTATAAATACCTTTCTGTATGAGTCCAAGTTCTTCTTTGTTCTCTACAAGCAACATTGCAGGAAATGATATGGTTACGATATTGTAGGCTGACATTTTTCGCGCAGAGGGAGACGTCATAGATTTGTATGTCATGCTTCTTAGATTCTCAAGGTGAGAAGGGAAGTCACATGATCCAAAATTATATTTTGTTTTCAGGTTAATGTCAGAGACTGCATTAAGGTTTATGTTTATTATTGTGCTTAATTCTGAGGTGGTTAGATGTTAGAAGACCTTCCTTTCAAGTTTTGAGTACCCAAACTCTCTTTTTTATTTCTTCAGAGTTGACCAAGCCGCCCTATTGGATAATAGTATTATCTCCTAAGAAGAACATTTCTCAATAGTGCATGCATCAAAGTTCTTTTATTTTTTACCTCCGAACTACTTGCTAACATAAGATACAGAGAAGCATTCAAAAATACTGTCTAAATTTTATGCTCGAGCCTTCCAAAACTTTCTTTGATTCATCAGATTTCTTAAAAAAATTGAGCTTTAGAAGCTTCTTAAATACTTGAATAAATGTTTTATTTGTTTTTAATCCACATTCTTATCCAGTGGGTTAGTAGGTTAATTTACGAATAGAAAAAGTTTTTGGTTTCTCTAAATTTTTAAGTGCAGGAAGTTTGTAACTGAAATTAAAGATGGGTTATGTCTGATAGAGTAACCTCAAGTTAGGGTAATCAACCCTTAAAGTTTTTATTTTATATTTAAATTAGAAACCTCTAGATTGAATTACTACGTGGTTTCAATGATTTGGATGTCTTAACTTTGTTCTGAATGCCTGGCAATGTATTTAACGTGTGTTTTTCTGTTTAAGTTTGGTCTCTGAGACAATACCATGCCATCGAGATTATCGAGCATCACTGCAGAGCAACAAAATTTATTTGAAAAAGGTAAGACAATCGATGTCTTTCCTCTGTGTTCATATGTAAGCTTTACCTAATCTGACTTTCTTATATTTGATCTCTAGAGATTACTAAATGCTGTGGCTGAGCTTGAGGATTTGAAGCCAATAGTTCAACAGAAACTTGAGGCGCTAAACAGAAAAAGCACATATCAAGTGAATAAGGGGAACAATCATCATCAAAATAATCTTTTAGGATTCTCGGGGGAATATTCTCCTGGCAATAAGCAAAGCTTTAAGGCTTGGGGGACAAATAAGGTATGCATCGTGTACGTTCTACTTTCTAGGTGTCATTCAAGTGATCTTGTTTGGCTGCCTTGAATTTGGTTGTAATGCGTGCAAGTCTGGTTTTGTGGGTTCTATTTGTCTTTCATATTTTCTAGAAAGTGTATGGTTACTGGTGTGCAGTGCTCCAAGCACACTGTATATAATTATAATAACAAAAAATCAAGAGATGCACTGAAGATGTTGAAAAACTGTTTGTTTGAAGCTTACCAAAGCGATAATTGCAATTCCACTAACTAAGAGGCTTGCCGGAAACGAAACTTTTAAATTATAAGAAAACTTTGGTTATCATAGCCATATGTTGTTTCTCTTAAAATTGATTTTTTTCTATAACCGAGAAATTCCCAAAGGCCAATGGTGGACAATTCGAAATTCAATGGATAATGGGTTCAGCCCTTTACCTTTCTCCACTTAAAATGTTGAGATTATGGTTGTGTTAGATTGCCTTCGAAGATTTTATTTAAGATAAGGTGATAAGATAAGGTGAATGAAATGCTAGATTCATGGGTAGTTGGAACTTTTACAGCATGTATTAATGGTCTATTTTGATGACGTTGTTTCTGCATCTCACAGATAGCAGCGCCTGTTCAAGAATTTGGGTATCAAGTTCCAACAACCACACAGTTTTTGCCTGTGAAGCCTGTAGATGAGCATATCCGCCGTTTGTACGTTTCTCCAATAAAATTACTCTGTAGTTTATTGCTAGATGCAATGTGCCCGATCAATGCACTTTAATGGCATGGAGTAGTTGCTTAGTTCTGGCTCTAGTCTGGGGTCTCTTGCTAAATCTGAATGTTGCATGTGGAATCTGTTCATTTTACCTTGCTTGAAATTTACTGAAGACCTATGGAATCACTTATACTGTTATACATGAACCACCAGCAGACTTTAGTATACATACCTCTTTGTAGCTTTCATCCTTAGAGTAGTGTGTTTTTTATTACTTGGAACCTACAAATTATGAAAGTAAGACCTATGGATGTCAAGAATAGTTTCTTTTTATCTTAATAAAGCCATGAGTATTAAATGATAATGATACATTTTGCATTGTATACTGGATTAAAATATTCCTGAAGTAAATGCTGCAGCTTTAACTTGTCCACAAAGCATAGCAAGCACACATCTACACGCTGAAATCATATTGTATAGCATTTGCAAATTAAAATCTCTTCTTAGGCTGGCACAATATGTGGATTAGAAACAATGATGGGCAAGGTAGAATGCATTAGTCAAGGTGAAACTGAGCTTATGTTTGCCAGATGTCAACTATTTATTCAATGTTCTTCTTTGTTTATTGTGTTGCTTTTCTAGGTCACTTAGTATTCCGCGTCCAACGGATGAAACTCTGAACAGACATTCCATCTTGGGTCCGAATGGACTTCGAGGACAGTTGCAGCTTCCAGCTTGTGACAGAGGGGTATGAAGGATTTTTTAAATTATTTTTTTGTTTTGTATTTTTGTCTTAGATAAACATGATTATAGTCCTCAAACTAGTGACAGAGGAGAGTGAAGGATGTATTCTTACAACTTTGGCATAGTAAAATACAATTTTAGTCCTCGTAAGTGAGAAGTCAATGAAATCCTGACTCTTAATCAAGATGTAAGTGTTCTAGTCTCCAATGTCTTTTATGTTGAATTCATTCTCATGCATCTCTGCAATCAAACTCTTGCACAATGTCAGAAGCTCTTGAGATTGGATCATGGGAGGATAGGCATAGATTGAGTGTCCCGGCGAACAAACCTGTTTCCGGAATATAAGGGCTTAAGTCCTGTTCAAGTAAATGTAAGGACTAAAGTCTAACAAATAACAACTTCTGTACTTAAATGCAGGTGTCTTATCCAAGTAATGTTGACTTCACCCCTGTTCTGATCCCCAGGTGAGTTTCTTAGTTAATTGATTTCTTTTCAACATGTTTCATCATTTGTGAATTTTTTTCGCTGTTACTACACGTATTAGTAATAGCATTGTCCGGGCTTATAATGCATTCCTGAGCTACCAATAGATAATATTATTTACCGTATAAGTTTATTTCTCAGTGTGCTTGTATTTGACTTTTGAGTATAATTCTTAATCCGTAAACAGCCTCCTGAAGCAGCCTCTGGAAAATGAATCTTCTGATAAGAAGGATAATATCAGTTCAGAATGTGGGAAACCATGTCAGGAATTAATGTTACCAGTCAACAGTGACAAGCCAGTGCTGCGTCTTGAGGAACCTGCTTCATTGATTTCCTTTGATGCAGAAGAAAGCCCTCTACAATCAGAAATCATTAGACAACCTTCTCCTCCACCTGTTCTTGCGGAGGTACAAGATTTGATGCCAACCGCAGCATGTCCAGTTGAAGAGGTGGAATGTGGATTGGTTAAATCATCACCTGATGGTCTAATCTGTTCTGAAGATCCCCTGCAATTGCACATTGTGAGATTTTTCTACATTTTCCTATTCAATTTTTTGGTTGTTCATTTCATTGTTGTCTTTTCTCGTTTTACATTATAAAATACTTTCACTTATTCTCATTTTGTAGTCAGCATCTGTGATGGATACTTTCATGAAGTTAGCTAAATCCAATACTAACAAAAATCTTGAAACCTGTGGTGTTCTTGCTGGATCACTAGTATGTCCCATTAACTCTTATCATTGTGTTTTCAGTTACTATCTCTTTGTAACTGTATCATCATCCATACTATTGCTTGTTTCAGAAAAACCGAAAATTTTATATCACAGCTCTGATTATTCCTAAGCAGGAATCAACATCAGATTCGGTAAGTAAGATTCATTTATATTAGTCATAAAAAGAGTAATTGTATTTTTCTTTTGATGTGTTTCCTTGGATAGTATCCTGATAAAATTCTTTCTAAGCAGTGTCAAACTACAAATGAGGAGGAAATATTTGAAGTTCAAGATAAGCAATCATTGTTTCCTCTTGGGTGGATTCATGTAAGTCTGTTTTGCGAAGATCCTAGTCCTTGATGAATAACTCCTGAATTACGACGTCATGTTAAGTATAAACTATTGTATCAAGTCCCAGTTCAGTTTCTGTGATCTAGTGGAGTTTGCTAGGCTTTTGTAAGAAAATATGTGGAAGAACTATCAAGTAGCGGGTAGAACACCTAGAATACTCAATTGCAATTTATTGAGTCATAATAGGAAATGTATATTGAAATGTTGTCCATGGTATCTTCTACAAGTTATTTTACAGCATCTTTTCCCGTAAAGTCACAAGTAATGACTCTTGACTTTGCACTCTTTTTCAGACACATCCAACGCAATCATGTTTCATGTCATCCATTGATGTTCACACCCAGTATTCTTATCAGGTTTCTGTACTCTTAACTCTACTTCCTCAACCGGGATATGCCTCTAGTTTGTTTACAAAAACTGAGGCAAAGTTTATATGGCCTATTACAGCTGAATTTATGTTTAATTATTGATATGATTTCATCACTGATCCTGGATTTACTTATTTCCTTTACTACTGATTAAGCAGATTATGTTGCCTGAAGCAATTGCAATAGTAATGGCCCCAAGAGACAGTTCAAGGTAAAGTAGCCTCAATCTCTGGTGAAGTAGATTTTGCTTTTAGTGTAATGTCCTTTTTGGTGATGGTTGGTACATGTTTTGTGCATTATACAATCATTTGATAGGGTTTATATATCTTACATGATGAGATTAGCTACTTAACCAAAAAATATTTAGCTATCTTCCACGATTGGAGAAAATAGTCCTGGTGTGGGTGGGATTATTTGTTGAGGATTGTATCCCTCCTACAAGTGAGAAATGACAATCTTCCCTTTTATCTCTAGTTAATGATGTTCATCTAACTAATCTGTGGTATTCTATTGTGCGTAGAACTCATGGAATATTCCGATTGACAAATCCGGGTGGAATGACAGTTATACGACAATGTCCAAGGCGTGGTTTTCATCCACATGACCCTCCTCCTGATGGTAGCCCAATTTACAAGCATTGTACAGATGTCTATATGGATTCTAACTTGAAGTTTGATGTCATTGATCTGCGATGACTCCGATCATTGATTAATGATTTGAAAATACATCTTTTTCCATGGTGCTTGTTTATTGATTAATGTTGGTTGGTCTACGAGATTCAATACTTAATCGGTGAATACTCAATTTGATAGTTGTTATGGTAACTCTCACCTTTGAAGCTGCAGATTGCGTGCAGGTAAAGGTTGTAAAAGGTTCATGCCTGGCATTCTTGCAGATATAAATAGAACTGCATCTTTGAATACGCATAATTAGAACAATTTGTGTAAATAGAAATTCTTTTTCAGGCATCATCGTGTGTAAACTTGCAAAATGGTCAAAACTATTGACGTCATAGCTATTGTAACTGTACATCAGTTGTCACATGTACTTTGTGAATATAGTTTTGTTGGTTCAGAATATTTTTTACTTTATCTCTTCATCATTTAGAATGACGGAAATAGCCTCTCCACCTCCACGAGGTAGATGTAGGGTCTGCATGCATTCAACCCTCCCCAGACCCCACTTGTGGGATTTCATTAGGTATGTTGTTGCATCATTCATTTAGAATGACTAAAAATTCAAAGAAAGATTTTGCTTCGGTCAAAATATAAATAAGAGGTTGAGAAGAATAGAAAAACGATTTAGGTTAGAATTCTTTATCCAAGACTGACTTTGTAATTGAATGATTTAACAACTTAAATTTGGAGAACATTATTTGGTAGTAATCTATATTTTTCTATGTGCCATCCCACAGCTTTATGGTGCTCAAATTCCAATGACCTCGTCCATGATATTTCCTATTTCGTTGTCCAGTGCCCCTGATTAATATAGGAGCAAGTGTCTGTTCAGGATATCTGCAGTGTAATCCTTCCTGCCTTTTGTTAGAGTCGGCCGTACATGTCTGTATTATGTAGAATCTTTTTTTTGCTCAGCTGTTTCTTTGTATGTTTCCTTAAATCTTATCTTCTTTTATTTGCGGGAGAGAGTTCCAATTTGTTTTATCGTCTTTGGCTGAATTACTGTTTGTTTCCTTGTGGTCGAGGCAATTAACTTTTGGGGTGGATTGATTGGTGGGGTAAAGCAAGGCAGACTTAACCTTTGTGGTGGAATTAGCCTATTAGGATTGATCTCTGCCCATGACTCGTATTATCTGCTTTGGCTCAAAAAAGCTTACAGATTTGTTCTTTGGACTAAGCCATCATAGAATCCAAAAGTGAGTGAATCATGTGAATTTATGCTATGCCTTGTAAACCACTTCATTTTCTTCTCATTCTGATGTAAGATTTGCCTAAGGTGTTATGTGTACTCTTTGAATTAGCCCTGTCGGGGGACTAAAAATAGCACCTTGATTTGACATACTTTTTTGTTTTGCTTACATCTTTGATAGCAACAAATGTATACTTGATTTTGGGACCCTGTAATCTTGTAAGGTTGTGAATGCCATGAATTGTGGCCAACCCGCTGAGTATTGTATGGCTTGGGAATCCACAACTTAGGTGTGTTGTTGGGCCTAATTTGCATAATGTGGTCACATGTCAAGTCTTAAAATATGGTTCGTCTGTCAATAGCCTGAAATATTGACACAACCTTTGTGGTGAACGAGGGCTGTCATTGATGAATGTATACCTCCCATTTATGCCCATCAGTTCTATGGATCTGGACTTGTAATAGTCAGACATCTTTGCTTTTAATCTTAGATTTTCGTTAATCATTATCATCATTGTCATTTTCCAACCTAAATTATTTTTCTTTTGAATAATTGAGAAAGCTTATTTATTTATTTATTTATGTGAGATTGAATTGCTTTTCCATGACCCAACAATTCTAACACCACTTCATTCAGTCTACAGCTCTTCGTCCGAGTCTTGCCTGTTTACTTTTCTAGCGTGGTTTGCAGACTATTACTGTTTACCTTTCTAGTATAGTTTGCGGATTATTACTGATTTTCTTGTACACACTCAAAGAACAGTTGATGTGGTTTCCTTGTCAAAAAGGGACTCGATACATCAACATGTGTGGGGTGATTTTTCCTTCTTGTAATTGCTTGTTGACCCAACCGTGTTTTTTTTGTGTTCTATTCAACAAAAGATAATAGAAAATGGAAAACTACGTTCTGTTTTTTTCCAATCAATCATATAACACAAATGGTTCATGTTACTTTATTTTTGTCTACCTTTTCCTATCACGATTGGCAAGTTATTGCTAGACACCAAAAAAAAAAAAAAGAAAACTTGAGTCACGTTAAGCCTAAAGGTTTTTTTCTTTGGGAGGGTATCTAAGATACAGTAACTTCTAGAACATCCTATATTTATATTTGAATACAGAACGATCACTTGGTCTAGTGTTAGTGAAAGTCGGAAAGAATCCCCCCTTATGCGTTGCCAACCTCATGTATGGGGGTTTGATTACCCTCGGGTACATATAAAAACAATTTTTTTTTTTATTTTGAGATTATTAGGAACTAATAAACTGGCTCCGAAAAAAAATGTTGTTATACTCGATGATTGTATTGGTTGTCTCTAAATACCTCCATTTTAGTGATGCCAATTTAGAACCTTCCAAAGCTGGTCGCTATTATAAAACAATCACTCGGTCTAGTGTTAGTGGAAGTCTGAAAGAACCCACCTTATGTGTTGCCAGCCTTTTGTATTGGGGTTTGATTCCCCTCGGCCACATATATAAAACAATTTTATTTTTTTTTAATTTTGAAATTATTGAGAACTCATAAAGTGTCGATGGAAAAAAATGTTGTTATATTCAATGATTGTATTAGTAGTCTCTAAATACCTCCATTTTAGTGATGCCAATTCAATTTTAGAACCTTCCAAAGCTGATATTATAAATCTACAACCTTGACAACAGAATCAAATATTAAACTAGTTTTAGCTACAAAAAAATTATATCCATGTTAGTTCTAGAAGGAAGTGGTTAAGCGTTGCATAGCACAATTGTGAAACTTCCCAATGTTTATTGATAAACTGTCAAAGCAAAGAACATGTATTTTTTTGCTTAATTTGTTGTTTTCATGTCATTGTTAAGAAGAAAATGGAAAACATGTCTTCAATATCAGAATCAGACCAAATATACGTGAAACTTTCAACAATCTCTCAACTAATCCCAATTGAAATCGTATTAATGATTATTTATTTGTCATATCAAATTATCAATCCACAATAGTTTCTATTATATTGGAATTTATCCAAGGGAAGTAGTAACAAAAGTCAAACAACAATAAATAATAAGGTGGAGTATATTTCAGGTCTTATTTTGGGGAGTCACTAGCAAATTGTGACATTTAATAATATATAGTACAACATATAACAATATAGCTACTGTAATTCTATAAATGAAATCTAAGAAAAGCAGTATGTGTGCAATCTTATCCTGTGGTGGAGTTGCATATATTTGAGGGGTATCGATCTTTTATTAAAAAATTGTATTGTGTATATATTATATATTAACACTTTTTAACTTTTACATAATTTTACTTTTTTATATTTTGTTGGTTTATTACCATTTTAATATTAATATCTTAATATATTAATTTGCTTTATTTGGAGTTACAAGAATGCTGAATGATTCTTAGTGCCTCTATTTATTGCTGCCGTTGATGGACATTTCTTTATTGCTTCTTCATTGGCAGTTAGAGAATGCACACATTGACTTTTGTCCGTTGAGTTGCACTTGCACGTTGAGGGGCATTTGTTGCCCACATTATTTTTTACTCTTTATTTCTCCATTACACCTTATAACCTATGTAACTCCTAAGGCTATTATCTTCACTATTTACTACACAATTTATGCTCCTATTCATTGCTAGGAAGACTTCTTCTAGTATAAATAGTGGTGGTTTTCATTTGATTTGTTACACGCAACATACAAGAGAAAAATATAGAGTGCAAAAAGTTTGTCAAAAAGAGAGTTCTTATTAGTTGAAGGGAAGTGTTCTTTTTGTGGAGTTTTGGACTCAACTCTTGTCCAGAGTTGTTGAGTTATACTTTGTGAAGGTTGTTGTATCCTGGAGGAGACAAGTCAAGAGGACTATTGCTGGATCGGTGAAAAACATTTGCTGCAGTGAGCTTGAATCTGCTTAAAGAGAGCGAGATTCGCACCTCAGCCTTGAAGAGATTTTATTTCTTCATTTTATTTTCAATTGTAATATTTTGTTATCTTGTAAGTTTTTCACTAACATATTTTGACATGCCTTTTTTAATCGGTCCACCACTAATTTTATTCCTATCTAGTGAAAATTGTGAAGTTGTATCTTGATAGACTCTGATTATTGTGTTTACGACAAGTAATTTTAATTAAATGTTTGTTGACTTGAATTAAGTATGACCCAATGAATTCACCTTTCGTGATAATGATTGTCATAATTTTTAATTTTTATAGAGGCATGACAAAAGTCATCATAGAGAGCGTTGAAGTTAGGTTTGATGTCCTTGTTGGAATAAGTAGTGTAATTGATTTTTTTTGCAAATAAAGTGTTTGAATTATAGGCAAATGTATTTTATTTATTTCCAATTTATCTTAATTAACTATAAACAAAAAAGTTGGTAAAGGTTTAATCGAGATAAATTATTCCTGGTGACCTAGTGATGTTGTTAGCAATTACAAATCAATGATGGATTTTGGATTATCTAGAGAAAGGGCCCTGTAATCAACAATTTCCCTGTTTTACTTGATCATGTTTCAATAATTAAACATACTTAAACCTAATTGTACAAGCCATCATGACACATTTTTTTTCTTCTCTATATTTATATTTTTTATTTTCTATATTTGTGGTGTGTATGTTAAAAAACATAGGACCTGCCTAGTCAATAAGTAATTTATATATGAAGAATTTATTCTTCTAAATTCTAAGCCTGTTATCTAGTAAACAAATTAAATAAGAAAAAAATGGTAAAATAATAGTAATAATAATTAAGTCGGTGGTTGGAGTTAGCGGACACCTAAAAGTCAAGAGAAGAAAGGGGTTAACCCACAACCTCCCTCTTTAACTCAACGCGGATTCAGAAATTTTAAATTTTGAATAATCACAATTTTTTTATTTGTGATTCTGAATAAGTTATGTAATTTTTTTAAATATAAAATATGATCTTTATCAAAACTGTTGAATTTATAATTTTTATTGTGACTCGAACCTTACTTGAGATCTCTAGTTAGCAATAAATGAATCTTTTATCACTCCGTCACACTTTTTAATGGTAGGATCTTGTGCTTCAAGCTAGAAGCCAACGTAATTGAGTAGCAATAGCCTAAAAATTGGCATGTGGTCAAATTACTCAATTGTATTTAGGACTATGACTCAAACGTGTAGGGACAAAAGCAATGGAAATAATATAACATGTATGTTAATGCTTAGTATAAATGATGTATGTTGCTTCAAAGTGTTAATAAATCATTCATGGTTTCTACCTATTATTATTATTATTATTACCCTAAGCTTTTTCACTATAATTTGATATTAAGACATTGACATGTGTTGCACATTCTAACAAAGCAATTAAGAGAAACAATTTCTTGCTAAAGAATTATGGTATTTTCATGAGTAATAGAGGCTAATAATTAGCATAATGACATAAAGACTCATTCAATGTTTCATAATAGTAGTTCGTTGCCGTATTAAGAAGGTATCTCTTTTCATTTTTTTTTTGTTTTTCTGTCCGGTGTTCGGTGTCCGATATCCACATTGGAGCCCGACTAAATTTGGATTCGCGCCGTGATTGGGATAAAACACTCTCTAACAAAGGCGACTCTGTACAAAAGGACTCGAACCCGAGACCTCTTGATTAAGAATGAAGGAGTACTTAATATTCCACCACAACCGTTGTTGTTCTCTTTTCACCTTTTAACATCCTCCAAAAGTGTTAAGCGGGCATACTCATTTTGTAGGGAGTAGACATGTTATTCATACGATTCAATCCGAGCTCTTAGAATTGAAATAAATTTAATAATAGATCGTGAAACTTTAGTAATCTTTTCAATTAAATAAAGAGTTTGCTTAACTTAAATACAGTGATAAAAAAAAAATTAGTGTCAATATATTTTTAACTTATTTTATTATTTATCTCACTTCTTTTTAGATATTGACCTAATAGTATGCAAAATTTCACACGAGTATATAAATTATTGGAAAGGATCAAAACTCTCCCAAGGATTGCGTGGGGTTTGAACCTACCATTCTAGCGCGGGTAAATATTTTCATGACATCTTTTTTACCACTAAGTCATCAAATAATTTATTTAATTTTTTAATATAAATTTAAGGTCTACGAAAAAGATATTGAGTTCATTCGAATCTATGAACTCCCACTTAGTTCCGCCTCTGTTCCCGAAGGCTACACAAAACGAAACAATTTTGCCCTTCTATTAAAAAAAATATAGCACTTTTTTAATCTAATATTACGAAACTGGTTCGATTTTGTCCTTATGAACTAACTATATCAGCTAAAAAGCAAATGTAGACCATTTGCATACATTCTTTTTTTCCCCAAATATTTTATATACAACTCATTTAAATTCACCGAAAATAATGAAGTCTTACTAAATATGAATAACCATATATATATAAAAGAATATATAGAAAAGAAAGAAGAAGGATAAATACATGTCAGAATATATCTTTTTAAATTGAACATGTGAACTCTCATGGTACAATTTCGTTTTAACCGTCTTTTAAGCATAATTTATAACAATACTTTTTCAACTTATATTGAAATTTGATTAATATATATTCCACCCGTAGAGTTTATCAAAGGAAGTACTATTTATTAATAAGCAAATTTCAAAAATCTATAACAATATTATTTTAACTCGTATTGAAATTTGACTAATTTATATTCGGAGAAGAGAAGCTAGGTGAGGATTCATGGATTCGGAAGAACCCACTAACTTTTTCGTAGATCCTATATTTATATTAAAAAATTAAATAAATATATGTATTTTAACTTATGAGCTTTCAAACAAAATTAATTTAGAATTCCCAAATTTCTAATTTTAGCTTCGCCTCTATCGCTATCAATAATTGAAACTCAAAATTGAAGAATAAACAATCTTATCCATTATCCAAGTAGATTTTAGTATTTGTTTTAGACAGAAAAGCCAGTGATCCTTGTCAAACTACAAGTGCCCCAAAATTCAAACCACCTATTTAGCCTCTTCTTCTCTTTCCTTTTGACTCTGCAACCATTCTCTGAAGAAACCTTTTCTCCTCTGTAGTCTGTCAGTATTCCCACATCACAGTTGAATATTTGTCTTCTTTCCCTTTTCCCCTTCTCTCCTCTTTCAATAATTGAACCAAAGAAAACAAAACAAAATCAAAAAATGGCCATTGATATGATATCTGAGCCTCCAAGCTTAGTTACAAGTCCAAGAATCTCTTTTTCCCACAATCTTTCACCTTCAAATCTTACTAATATTCTTCACAACACACAAATCCAAGAACCTGTTCCTTCAAATTCTGAATTTGATTTCTGTATCAGCAATACAGAAACTTCATCAGCAGATGAACTCTTTTCAGATGGCTTAATTCGGCCAATTCAACTTCAAGAAAAGTTTGTCAATTCTTCAAAACAAACCATTTTATCAAAAAAGACTCAATCTCTTCCACCCCTTCCACAAATTGACCAAAATAATCAAAACCCAAAACAAGAAATCAAAACAGAGCAACAAAAGAATCATTCTTTTTGGGGTATTAAAAGAAGCAGTAGTGTTCATTGTGTTAATACACACAAGAAAAGCAGTTCATTTTGGTCATTACCTTTATTATCCCGAAGCAATTCAACTGGTTCAGTACCAAATTCCAAGAAACAGGGTGCTCTGCAATTAAAGCAAATCAAGAATTCATCAACACCAGCAAGTTTTTACACATTTCCATCATCTCAAAAACCGCCATTAAGGAAGAATTATGGAGCAGCAGGGACTAATTATGGTAATGGTATTAGAATTACTCCAGTTCTTAATGTTGCATCACAAAATTTATTTGGATTTGGGTCTCTGTTTCGCAATGGGAAACATAAAAAGAGTAAGAAATGATATCGTTTGTACCAATTTGTAGTGATCACTATATGAAATGCATCACAGTTTGTTATAAATTCAAGATTTCTTGATTATTTTGTTGAGTTATTTGAACAGAAGGAAAAAAAAATGTATTCAAAATATCTGCAGAATTCGTCTCTATTTTGTCTTGTTTGGCTATCATGATAACAGAAATATCTAAAATTATGAGTTTTAAAGCATGCGTTTGGACATAGATTTAGTTGAAATTTTAAAAAATTAAAGTTGAAAAAAAAAGTTCGTCAAAGTTGAATTGTGTTTGAACGTATATTTCACATTTTAAAAGTAAAAAAAAATGTGAGTAGAATTTTTCCACCTGGTTTGAATATATAACCAGATAGTAATATTTTGACAAATGGAAAAAAAAAAATCTACTTATGTTCAAACACTTCCTAGGATCTAGTGATGGGTGGGGTGGGTTTGTAAAGTGAATTGGGTATTTATAAATAGGGATGATTTATTTATTTTTGAGCTCATCATATTTACGTCTGTTGTTTATTTCTGAGCTCACTATAAAGTATATATTTGACTGGAAGAATAACGGAAAGTCATATATTTATATCGAAAATATGGCAAAAAGTATACTTAATAGTACAAACATGAGTATATTTATCCCAAAAGAAAGGGTTTTTAAAGTTGAAGTTGAAGTTGTTGCAAAGGTAATTTGGAAGTTAAAGATATTTTTAAATTGTATATTGTGTATATCACTTTAAAATTTGTGAGTAGAAATCTTTTTTTTTCTCCTGATTAGAATGTATAATGTATAACTAAACAATTTTTATTTTTTTAAAAAAAAATCTATATTCAAAGATGATTTTTTGGTGGATGAGTTAAAATGTACAAATTCATATATCCCCCAATGTCATTGTCTAAGGAGACACAAAGACATAGATATAAACCTTATTTCATGATTGTCTTCTCTGGCTTCTTCCTTTATAATCTATCTATTACTTATTTCATATAAATTTCAAGATTACTTTTAGGTCTGTCCTTTCTATTTTTTATTTCTTTTGAATATAGTATATCATAATAGTACCATATAGTGATTAGGTTCACACTTCACTTTAAAAAGTGGTTTACTGTATCCATTGCTGTTTTTGTCTGATTTTGTGAGATTAAGACAATATAGTATATGTCATCGTTATAAAGTCAAAATTATGATTTTACGAAGTTCACAACAGAAATATAATTAAATACATGAAACCAAAGTAGGTGAAGATATATTTTAGTAATATATATTACTGGAAATTATGTTTATGTGTGTATCATGGCTTCTTCTATTTTCCTAGTGTTTTCACTTTTGGATGATACTGAAAAGTAACTTATAAAGACCCCTTGACAGCTACACAAATCCCAAAATATATATAACATGTTAAAGTGATTTTTTCACCATATATCTAAGTTTTAAATTTGGCAAGGATAGTTATTCGATATTTATATTGATAAGAAATAAAAAAAGACTTTAAATTAGTTTAAGTGCGTCGAAATTGGTCCTAATATTTTTATATAAAAGAAAGGGACAAAAGAGCTCTTGATAGTTAGGCGTCATTCGACATGAATAACATACTCCTTCACCTTTGAGGTAGAGGTAATGTTTGCATTCACTATACCCTCTTCAAATCTCAATGTGTAGGACTACACTGAGTATGCTATTGTTATTATTCGGAGACTATTTCAAATAAATGTTTTGCTTGTTAGACTGACCCATTTTTTCGTCTTAACCTAAAATGTAAAATTTGAAGTTTGAAAAATAGATATTAACTTAGATTTTTAAAGTTCTTACTCATAAAATTTCAACTCTATTTTCACTTCCAAAACACTTCAACTTTCAAATACTATTATTTTTCAACTTATTTTGACTATTAGTACTATCTTTTAAAAATATCAACCAAATCGTATCCAAACTCACACTTAGTATATTATATATTGACAAGCAGAATGATTAAAAATATATTAGTAATAGTTAAAAGTAGCTTCATTTAGGCCACCAAAATTGGTAGATAGTTAACTTTAAATCATTCATTATGCTTTGCACGACTAAATAGATATCCAGCCAGAGCTATTCAAAGAACTTTTCATTAGGTGGTCCAAAAATAGGGAAAGAAATTGCATTTTTAGGTCAGCCAACTAGTGAGTTACTAATCATAATGTAAAAGACCATAGGGACAAAGAGAGGACAATAATATACGTAGGTATTTAAATAGTAGGTAAGGTAACCAATGAGGATTGCGGTAAAATGCATTTGCTAAGGTAGAGGGTTTATTTGAACATCGAATTCATTTCCTTGAAAAAAATATACTGTATGTATGAAACTATTTTTTTTTATATATATTTTTACCGTAGATGTTGAATTTCCTGCATTCTATGTATGCTTACCTTTTGAATTTCCTTAGTGATAATTATGACTTTGTTATTGATAAATTGATAGGTATTTTTCATTCTTAACGGTAGATTTCTGATTCAAACCTTAAAAATTGAGTCTATTTTGTTAGGAATTGTTTTACCCTGACGTGAAACTTTGGTACAAATATAAATTTAATCGAACTCTAATACAAATAAGTAACGAAAAAAGAATAAATGAGGAAGCAGAGAGTATAGTCATTAGACGGTGTCCTTCAACAGTCCCAATAATGAGCACGCTCTTAATTTGACTCATATAGTACTACCACTTGGTAAAATTTGTTACTATATAGTACAAAAATAATATAGGTGATCATATATATAATTTTGGTAGTATAAAAGATGAGATTGACCGTAGATATTTGATAAAATAAATTAATCAAAATACATACAAGTTGATTTGAACATCATAATCATTTAAAAAAATTATTCAGAAGAAAATATTTTTACTACTTGAACCATATTATATATACATAAAACTCAAACATCCGATTCTTAAGAATAACAATATTGGGATAGTTAATCACGAGATTAAACAATTACCAAACGTTAGAAAAACAAACAAATTAATCAAACAAGTCTTGGGTGGTGAGTGAAATTAAATACACAACTACATCAAGGATATTTAATAATTTATATATTTATTATTTAAAATGGTTTTACTCTAATTGTATAGTGCAATTTTAGGGACAATCAATTGAATCTTTCACAACATAGATTCAATTTTGTCTTCCCTCAAAGGAAGCTGGTCTGGTTAACATTAAATTTTTGAATTATGAGTTATATTTCATTTTTTTAAAAAGAAGATTATAAATTTTAAATTGAATATCAAGTTTAGTATCACAAATTTTTAACTATTCAAAAATTCAAAACTATATACCTTATATTCAATCATACTTACCTTATACCTATACAATAATAATAACTTCAATTTTCAAAGGTCCAGATTAGTAACCAACAACCTTATATAACATTCCAAAATGAAATTATACGACATGGACTATAACAGTGTGGCCTCAATACTCCACAAAGTTCTAACTTCTAAGAAACAAATAATTAAATCAATTAAGATTATCAATTATTAAAATTTGAATTATATAAACAAACTAATCAAAATCAAACTTAAAAAGTTCAATTCAATCTAATTTATAATATAAAATGTATTTTTTTAAATTCAAAGAGCAAAATAAAAAAAAATAATAAGAAAAATGTTAAGAAAGGAAAAGTCATTCGCCTTGGCGCCAAATAAGACGATTCCAATTACGCGATGAAACAGGCAAACCCAAAGAAATCTCCACCTTACACGTTGCAGGCAGGAGTCGAATTGAACGACAGAGATTAAACCCCTGCTCTGCACGAATTACAGCCAGTTTCATAACAGCTTTATCAGTCTCGTAAAACGCTCACTGCTTTCCATTTTTGCCGTCTTTGAGAAGGAAAAAAGAGAGAGAATAGTGCATCTGGTACAGTGTGCGTTTTTTCGTTTTGAGGAGAAGGAAGAAATCAAAGCTTTCTACTGTGATTTTTACTTTATTTTGAGATCAGAAATGAGGAGAAACCCAAAAGCTTCGATCGATCCGATCCGCGCGAGCAAGCGGATAGCCAAAGCAAAAAATGTGATGAATCCGATAGTCGCCATTGAAGCCATAAACAAGAAGAACCCTAAAGTTGCCGGATCGGAAGTAATTACAAGGAAGACAACATTAGTTCCAAAAATTGCTGATGAGCCAACAATGACGAAGAAGATCAAAGCCTCCAAGGAAGCAGCCGATAATAAGGTTCTGTATAGTACTCCTTTTTTGCCCTTATTCTACTCTTGTTTGATTTTTTTATGCTTTGTTTTATATGCACACGCTTAGTATTTTTGCTTGTTTAAGTTTACTCTCTCTTCTGCTTTCGTTTGACGATAGAAATTTTGAAGTAGTGTTTCGACGTACATTTTATATGAAAAAAAATGAAGTTTTGTGATTGGAAGTCTAAAAACCCCAGAACTTGCTCAGGCCCTTGGAAGTCAAATTTCATGGAGGTGTTAAAAAAATGCTGCCCATCTTATTAAGTAGAAAAAGTGTTTGAGAGACAGCAGAGGTATTTTTGTTATTTTTGAGATTACTCGGTACTATTATTCCACTCTCTAGCATGAATAACTTATCTCGTTGCTAATTAGGAGCGGACATAATTTGGGCCAACCCCAAACTCTAACCTAAATCTAAAGTCGCGGTTGGGTACTGTCCTAAGAAATTATTTTAATAATGTGAAACATCTCCCCAATATTTCACATTATTATAATAATTTCTTAGGACGGTATCCAACGCGACTCAAATATTATTTTTACTTGTCTTGTGAAGTTGTTTTAATCACTTGCTTTACTCTTATGTGTCTGAAACCTTCTATTTGAATACTGAACAGAGAGGCAAAAGGCCCTTTGCAAGTAAAGTTCCACAGACAGATACCAGCTACAAGACTCTGTATTTTGACTCGCAAAAAAAGGTATTGCTTCTTCACGAGTCCATTTGTATGGATTCATTCTCTATGCTCTGCTTTTGCGAGCACTGATCTGGACGATTTATTGTCTGTCACCTCTAGGTTGAGGATTTGACGGAGCTAAACCATAAACAAACCATTGATTTGAGCTACCGGAGTGGACAAGTTGATGCAGTAAGCGCTATTCCACATCATTTGTTAAGCCTTGTTTTAGTATTTTACAAGATATGTGACTAATAATAATCTTATTTTTCCAGTACGAGTATATAATAGGAAATATGAAGAATGTGGTGGCCTTCTCTAATACAATGAGAGTAACTGATGCAGAGATGAACTTGTCTAAAGGAACTGCTCCAGATGGTCCTTCGTTGAACCTGAACCATCTCGAATGAGAAGAACATATTCATAGAACGCGTGTTCATTCTCTATGGTACTGAATGTTTTTGGTGGCCATCCATTTATTTGGTGTTGTTAATGTACATGTATGTTGAAATTAACAACTCTTGGTTGGTCTTTAACTCTTGTTAGTTTTCTCAGGCAGTATC
Source organism: Solanum pinnatisectum (assembly GCA_035578085.1). Classification (NCBI taxonomy): domain Eukaryota; kingdom Viridiplantae; phylum Streptophyta; class Magnoliopsida; order Solanales; family Solanaceae; genus Solanum; species Solanum pinnatisectum. The sequence continues at coordinate 52,022,178 of CM069078.1, read as the reverse complement.
TGATGTTTTCTTAGCAACTAGCAGTATGAACTCTTGTTGGTAGAGCTGAAAGTGGATCTTGAATGTAATTAAATGACATGTCTTTCTCTTTTTAGTAAGTCTTAACTATTTGTGATTCATTCTTTCTGTCAAATGAGGAAAGCCTGCTTCCGTATTGAAATCTATTACACTTCCTTGTTCTATTTTAGTTGTCGCTTTAGCATTTTTTATCCTCATTAAGGGTTGTTTGGTTTGAATTCAAGTTATGATGGATTAATTAAGATGAGATAAATTATGATGTGATTATTTTTTATTGAGTGTTTGGTTTGTTGTATTCAAAATTATAAATTTTAAGAACAATTTATTTGTTTACAAAAAAGCCCTTCATGAATGTAAAAAGTGAAGTAACAAAATGGTTGAAAGAGACATTTTTGTCATTTACTTATTTTATTTCGGGATAAGTTATCTTGGGATTACTATATCATCCAAGGGAAGGGATAACTTATTCCGATACTAATCATTAATCCAGGGATAAGTTATCTTGGATTTGCCAACCAAACAACAAATTAAGTGGTACTATAATTTAATCCCAGGATTATTTGGTATTATCTTTCACACCAAATGACCCCTAAGAATATAATAAATACAATGTATAACTTTTTTTTATGCTTATTAAGAAAACAATTACAATGTTGATTTTGTTAGGTTACTTGTTTAATAAAGGTATAATGATTTTTTTGTCAAATATTGTGCATGTTTTTTAATGCTGAGGGTATAATTGAAAATAGTTGTCAATTATAATTTTGAATTTCTAAAATGACAATTAATTTGGAACAAATTTTATGAGCTAAAGTGACAATTAAAATGGAATGAGGCACAAGGAAGAGTTGTTTATATGGTAATACCTCTAGTACCAATCTTAATGTGTCGGTTTGAGTTATCAAGGAAGCAAATAGTGAAAGCTCCAAAGGAGTAGTGATTAAAAACCACAACTTTAGGATTGGTGTGCAAGGTGTTTGCCACTCAAGCAACTTTTCTTTTTTTTATCGTTAATCGTCTCAAAATAGCAATTAGCAAACTTGTTTGTTTGACCAATAAAAAGACAACAAAACAAAAAATATTAATTTGGATATAAATCAAAATAATTACTATTATTTGAGATAATTAGAGAACTGCCTTTTCAGTAAAAATAATTACTAGTATTAACTTTAAGGATTGTTTGGTTGGGAGACAAGTTCTCTAAATTATTTTACCATGTATATGATATAATTTATTTCATCACTAAGGTATAAATGGTGAGATAAATAATTCAATACATCTCCTATTTTGTTGCATGTGGAATTGTTATACATCTACACAAAAGTTTAGTCTTTTCATTGCAGAATCGATACTATCCTATATTCTGAACGATGCATAAGAAAACAAAGACGACTTTATAGTTAAGCAACAAATAGTTTATATCCTTGTATTGCCAATGAATTCATGTTGATTCACTTAATCCTATTAAAGGTATGCATATTAAATAAACAGAAGGATGATTTTCATAGAGTTATTATATTTAACATAATATATAGATTTAAGTAAGATTTTGTTTTCTTTGATCAATGTAATGGAGATGGTATGTATGACTATTTAAATTCAAAATTGTTCGATAAGTATGAAATCTGCATGATTTGTACATGCACTTGATAAGAAAGCAAATGAAAATTTGAAAATATTGTGAGAATCGATTATACTATCAATGTATTCGTGAATATGAAATACTGCTATATTATTGAAAATTAATAATACATAAGAAAAAAAAGGTTTATTATTATTAACAATAGTATTTAATGGTAACAAACCGTCGAGCTTTGTGGCAAACACTAGGAACAGATTGATTGGTACTTTTATTGCAAAATATCCTCAAACTTGTGTTTTAACAGAAGATGTTATACAAATTGTTAATGGGATAATACGTATGTGTAACCCAAAATAAATTTGTGGTAGTTAAGGTTGCAGTAAGCATAAGCTTTTAGTGGCAAATTATTGTGATTTACAACGATTAAAGTTGCTACAAATAGAACTTTTACAGGCGTTAAGATTTGCTGCTAAAAACCATCTTTTAGCGGCGACTAATAGAGCATTAGCGACGGCATAAGTCGCTACTATTTGAGACAGTATAGCTATTAGTAGCGACTATCATTGCTGCGAATACTTTCTTTTAGCGACGACTGTTACAGCTATCAGCTATGTAGCGACAACAAAGCCGTAAGTAATATCTACTTTTAGTAGCAACTAATATATGAATTCGCGGCGATTAAATCGCCACTAATAAAATATTTTAGTGGCGACATAGTAACCCTATTAGTGACGAAATAAATCGCTAGTAATAAGACACTTTTAGCGGCGATGTTAAAGCTGTCGTCGCGACTATACTTGCAGCTAATACTGACTTTTAGCGACATTGTTATTGCTATTAACGACGACAAAGCCGTTAATGCAAACTTTTAGTTGCGTTGAATATAAGTATTAGCGTCGACAAGTAGAGGTATTTGCAGCGACTAAAGCTGTCACGAATGGTTATTTTTTTGTCATGTGTATTATTAATTATTGCTTTTTCTAAATTTATTGAAGACTCCGTTTAGCCTAAACTTCTTTATGAGTCAATCAGAGAGTTTATGCATCAATAGTTTCCACGTTCATCCTGGCTAACAATATTTATTTTGACGTTTTAATATTTATCAATGAATTATTTGACTTATTTGCTAATTTTCTAAACTTAATTGCAAACTCCAATTCACATGATATATTGATTGGGTCCTTTGAAAACGACCTAGTGATGAAAATCGGGATCACTAGATCATACCTTGTAGGACGAAAAGATTTTTAGCATTCCCCAAACCTTCGGTGGCACATTTCTTTTCCTTCATGACTAGTCATGTTGCATTTGGCCACACTTTTAGACTTCATATGTTTTCATTTTTTAGTCGTCTCAAGAAAATTCAACTTTCATTATGAAATTGAATATGCCTTTGTCTTAGCAAAGTAGTAATGATGAAGAAAGAAAACTAGTAAAGTGACATTTTTTACTTTTTGATAAACGGAGGATTCAACATCATAAGTAGCATTGCCCCCACTTTCACTATATGCTACTAACAACAAATTAAGGTTCCCATAAACTTATAGGCTACTAAAATATTTTGACTTATGAAAGCTCACAGAAGCAAAGCCACGATACAGTTGTAGTTAACATTAGTTTTTTTGTAAGCTTAACATTATGTATTATAGGCTCTCAAGCTCCATAAGACCCCTATGAATTTTCTGTCAAAACTTGTCACCTCTGAGCTTAAGTTGATACTAAATCCAAATTAGCTTGCACCATATAAGCTTTTAATAGCGCAATAAACATATTTGTTTAGAAGACTACTTTTACATAGTACAGAGTCTATTGACACTAGAGGAGGGGGGTGGGGGGGGGGGAGCTTAGCCGTCTGTACATTTTAGAAGAACTACTTTTACTTTTTTTGCATAGAGTCTACTGACACTAGAGGGGGGGGGGGTTGGGGGTTTAGCCGTCTTTACATTATTTACAGGTTCAAAATCGCATTGAGCAGAGTAGAGAATCCTAACTCCTCGGTCATTTCAGGTAGGGCAGTCAGAATCTGTTGTGGGCAGTGTAATGACTCTGGTGTTGTAAGATCCGCAGAACCCACACTTGTGATACAACCAATGGAAGGGCGTTCGACATTTCTGTTCACAATCATTGCAAAGAATATCCTGTATATGAAATGTCATATTAGATGGATGATTTAAGGAAAATACGGGTTCATCACATAAGTACCATCACCTAGCACCAAATTATATAGTATTTGCTATTATTAGAAGTTAGAACAACTACCAAACAGATCATCAAAATTAAGTACCGAGTAGAACTTTTTTTCACAATAAGTACATTATTGATGTTGAGACTCGACACAGCTCATAACAACAATGTCACCATGTGGCAACAACAACTCACAAAACAAAATCACTCTTCTGGTTGCCATCTCTTCTGTTCCTTCTAGACTTCTTTAAGTTTTATGGAGCAAACAAAAGAAATTACTTAAGAAGACAACCAAATAATCATGCTATATATGTTTTTTTCATCCCACCAACATGACCCAAGAATCATACTATACATGTTCTCCATCCCATCGACAAATTGAAAACCTTACCAAATATGTCAACGCAAGTCCAAGAACTTGAAAGAAAATGTGAAACGGAAAAGTTAATTAAGAAGGCAAACCTGCCAATGATTCCGGTACTCCTCTGGAAGAACCTCATTAGACAGCAGAGCATCGAGCATTCCAAAATAAACCTGGCAGGCAAAATGTCAATTACTGTTAAAATATCCAATTCTCTCAGAAGTCCTTCGCACTAATTACACCTTCAAGGACAATTTTATGAATTACAACAGCTCAGCGAATAGAACCCATCCAACCAACCCTCAAAGACTGCCCCCCTCCCAGGAAAATCAAGAACACGAAAAAGGAGAAAAAAGATGCAGCGAGGAGAGGCACGACCCACAAATCAAAAGAAAATGATTGAATTTAAAAAAAAAAAAAATGGACACTCTTCATAGCTGCTGTATGATACTTTCAAAAAGTGATCACAAAACCTCAGACTACCTGATACTCAACAACAAAGAACACAAAACTTCACAACTTTAACATGCACATACTCCTCACTTTGCCAGCTATCGTGCTTGGAGGCAGCAACGATAAACATTTTAGTCACATAGTGCAACCTAAAAAGAATATTATAGAAGGAGATCACTAGAAAATTCTCTTACCGCCATATTACCCATGGATTTGCTGCATATCGGGCAAATGTAGTTACTGGAAGCATATGCCTGGCAGAGAGAGCATGATTAAACTTAAGCAAACTTAAATAAAGTGAATTAGTTGCCAAAAGTCTTTAGAAGTCAAAGCAAGTATGCATACTGTACAATGTGATTTGAATTTTCACCTGAAAGCAAGCCGAGTGCATGTAATGCCCACAAGGCAGAGGTCTAACTGTTGCACTGGAAGTAAACAAAAACTCACAGCAAATGGGACAATTTGTTTCTAACGCCTTCTCCAAACACTTGTGATCTACCAAACCTTTTCCCAGACAACAATTGCATTTCATGCAATGATAAAAATCAATTCCAAGACCGTGTCCAACACGACAAAGGTTGCAAGAAGGACAGTGATATATCGGCCTGATACACAAGAGAATCATTCAGTAGAAGAAAACTGGCTGTTCTCATACATCAGTTTTCCAGAGAAATAGAGGATGTGTCAATCCTATTTGTTTTCTTTTATTTCATTGTCAATCCCATTCCTGGCTCCATAGAAATAGTGAACATGTTGTTATGGGTGGGTCGGTTCAAATATTAGTTATTGTTGGGATTATAATACAGAGATTGTTTATGCCAAGAATAAAAATGAAGGGACTGTTATATGGTGAATACTATTGTAAGTCTATGCATTAAATAATAATACATGGAATGTTACAGGGAGTACTACTTACATTTTTATATGCAAGTACTTTACCCACATGGTTCGGTAAGGGTGCACGTGCACCCGTTAACTTCGAAAAAAATCATGTATATATATGATATCTATCTTAAGAATCTAGAAAAAAGTAGGATATAACTAACAGTACACCCATAAATAACATAAAAGTGCCCTTGTGCAGTTGGTATAAGCTAGTGATGTCACCTACAAGACCCAGGTTCGAACCTAGCTATTACCTATTTTATTTTTTTAATTTTAAGTTTAGCTTAGAGCATATATTGGTGCACCCGAAGTCTTCAAAACCTGGGTTCGCCTTTGCTAATACACATACTCTTATTCCATATCTATCACACACAAAACAATACATAAATTCTAACATAACTTAATGCTGGTATTATGCATTAGTTAGGACTTCTTCTTATATGGCCAACCAAAAGCTGCACTAGCTATGCATGAATTATTTTTCCTAGTCCTCCAACCAAACGATCCTTTAATGACCTATGTAAGAGATAAACCTACAACCAGGTGATATTGTCAAGAACTACGATACTTCCAAGGTCATTAGATGACAAAAACAGATCATGCAATTCTTCCTCTGCTAATTGAGGTATACTTAAAAGATGCACTCCAAAGGATAAACCAGTGAAGTAGGCTTTAAGCAACACATTTATGCTAAACTCTAAAATAAAAATCTGAGTGGACTCGTCTACCTCTCGTCGTCAAAGAACTTGCATATAGTGCAATAGTATTTTGCCATGGAAAATCCATTGCATGATGGTGTCGTGCAGCTGGGTCTAATTGGTTGAACTTTTAAGCAACGCATGCACATCATCTCTAGTGTCGCTTTCCTAAGAAAAGAATAAACTTGAGATAAAAAGAACCCAACTACAAGCTCAAGCATTTCTAGCTAAAGTTTACCTGTCCATTGAATGGTCGCTCACTTCATCATGGCAGAATCTGCATGCAAACAATTTTCCACAGCAAGCTGCAAGAAGTTTGCAGTTTCTTTTGTAGTGTTCACATCCAAAAATCTGCTTCTCCGTATCTCGAAAAGACGGTGAACACCCAACAACATCTTCACAACGTGAGATTTCTTCTGTTGATGCTTGTGATTTCTGCTGAGAGGCTATCCAACGGCTGAGTACATAGAAAAATGACCAAGCAGAGGTTTACTATCTATTTATCTACAGTTCAAGATGCAATACATAATAATAGCAAAAGGAAGCACCCAGACAAACCTGGTCATCAGGTTTTGAATTAAATAAGATTTCCTCCTTGGATCAAGAGTTGAATCCCAGTGAACTTTTCTAATCTCCGACTCAAGTTCAGTTTGATTCATACGGAAAATGTCTTTCCAACCGGGTTTGAACATATGGTCACTCTGATCCAAGCCTTCATGTGAATCAACACCTGTCTTATCAAGGAACAGATGTTACCTCCATTAGATGCAACAAACGGTCAAGCCATAAATTAAGCACTAAACTGCAAATCCAAGAGCAGTATATGCAATGAAATAATTAATGTCATAGCAATAACCTCTGTTTGTATAGCTATTTTGCAAGGCTTCAGACTGCGAAGATACTTCTGGATTTCGTCTCCAACACTCGTTGAGCCATTCACTGAACATGGTGTTTCTTGTAGCCTGCTTTAATGTGTCCATCATCTTATTCTGCTCATCCTGAGTAAGAGCAGAAGTTACCCAAGGCAGCATTGACTGAAGTACTTCAGCCCCTGTGCTTCCAATTATACGACCAACAATTATGTCTTGTTCCTCCATAGAGAAATGTTTGCCAAATAGTGGCCACAGTTCATGTTCTTCTCTGAATATATGCTGATCCAGGCTAACTCTGATTGATTTACACATTCCTTGAACCTTTGTGGCAAGCTCATTGTATTTTCTTTTGCAATCCCTGTCATACAGGCCAGTAGACTCAAGAATGCTCCTCCCAGATTCCTTCTGGTAGGCCTCCTTCAACCCTTTGTGAAGTTCCGAAAGATTAGTGAGGGCAGATGATATGTCTTCAAACAGCTTCTCCTCCTGCTTATGGTCCAACATATAGGAATGAGACACATTGTGGAGTGCTTCTTTAGATTCAAGTTCAGGGAAAACTATCTCATCTTCGGCATTACTGTGGGCTCTGTACAAACCCCAAAGCAACCGGAATCTTCCAATGAACTGCCGAAGAAAAGTCTCAGGACAGTCACTAAGCTTACCAGATTCAACATCAAGATACTCCAAATCTTTTTGTATCGCCTTATGAAATTTGAATATGGTGTCAATGGGATGCACTTTATGGTTGGGTTGAGAAGAGGAACAATCTGTCTCCCAGATAAAGAGGCTTGATTCAAGAGAAGGAGCAGCAGAGCTGAAGGTCAGCGAACGAAGAGATTTTGGTGTGGATATAGTAGTTAGTACTATATTATTATCACTAACTCCCAATCCTGGGACACGACATGACTGATCATTGCAAGATATATTACAAGCATTTACACCCTTGGACAAGTCCAATGTATCATCTTTTGTGCAAAGAGAAGTAAGGTTTCTTTTGAATGGCCTCTTAGAATCATCAGAATGGACAGAGAGAAAACATGGACAAGGTGCTCCAGCATAATATTCTTCAATGTCAGCAAACCTTTTAACAGCACAGCAACCAGTGACACTAGAAGACAAACATACACCATCTGTACGTCCTTTACATGCCCAGCCAGATAATAGGGTCACCAAAGCAGTATCAGCTTCTGAAGCTGCAAGAGCAGAATTCAATCACATAATTCAGGAAAAAAACAAAGCTCCTGACATATCAACTGTTCTAGCAACAAAACTATTCAGCAATACCTGCTAGCTGCAAGTTCTTTAAGAAATTTCTGGCTTCATCTTCAGACAGTGCCCCCACTAGCCAGGGTAAGACTCGTTCCATCAACTTCAATGGCATTAAACACAAACTTCGGTACAAAAGTTTCCTCTGTCTGTCCCGGGTAAAATGCTTTCGAGCAAGAGGAAGAACCTATATGAAGGACAATACGGACATCATTTAGCTCTGAAGCATATTTTGCGGACATGGAGAGAAGGCAAGCAATAGCTACAAGATTATGTAGAAAGTAGATGCGAGTTCGAATGGAATTTATGGAGTAAGCAGACTCTGGAGCTTATTGAACCTACAGAGCAAGTTCATATTTTTGGGAATTAATGCCTGCCAATTTTATTCACATATGGTCATGTAAATATACAATTAGACACATAATAACTAAATAATTTCAGTAAGAAAAAAACAAATTTATAATGAACCCTACCTGAACTTCTTCATTGTGAAAGTGTTGTTTAATTGTCTCAATAATTAAGTCAGCCTGAGAATATAATTTGGAGAAAAATTCAGCAGCTGAGGTGGAATTGACTTCTGTGCTTTGAATGCTCTCGATCAGGCAACGTAGCTCATTAAATTGAATTTCTTCCTCAGCATGCTCTTGGAAGAAGGAGAGCCCTCCATCTACAGCAGGAAATATGACCTTGTCCTCTGCAATGCTGCCATAAGGTAAATCTAAAGAGTAAAGTTTATGTTCAAGACAGGAAGAAAAAACTGGTTTGTTGTGGATATGCAAAATTCAATCATCAGCATTAGTAAATTGCTCATATTACAGTTTCTAACATTAAGCTCATTCATCAATACTGCAGGATATATAATTTGAATGTTAGACAAAGCTCCAAAATGTCAGACCAGAAGCAAGATTAGCTGCCTGAACTTCTTCAAAAGATTAAAGACTATGGGGTCATTTGGTTTGAAAACAAGTTATGTTGGCTAAGTTATCCTGGTATTATTTCTTATTGACTGTTTGGTTTATTGTATTAAAGATAACATGCATTACATAATTTATAAGAAGAAGTTGTTAGTTTACAGAAATACCCTCCACATTATTTAGTAGAAAAAGGGTTTGAGAGACCTTAGGGGTATTTTTATAATTTTCATTGTTTTATCCTGGGATAACCAATCCTGATAAATTATCCAGATACTAATTACTAATCCTGGAATACTTATCCCAGGATTAGTAACCAAGTAAGGGATAAGGCAGTACTAATTTTTTATCCAGGACTATCTATGCTTGTCCAGCATACCAAACGACCCCTAAAGGTATTACTTTACCAGTCCTTGCAACCACCTTATATATGTAATTTTTGGTTTTTCCAACTCGAACTTGAGCGGTTTCTTTTTCCTTTTTTTTTTGTTTTTTAAAGAGAGTAAAGATCTGTAATACTTAACAAACTGTTATCGGAGTTGTAGAAATCAGCAATGTTCTTGTCCCTCATTAGCATACAATACAGAAAAGATCCAAAAGGTGGTTTGAGCTCAACATCAAAACCCTTTAAGATTGTTGAGTGACGTATCAACCATCAACTTTACCCATTATACACAAGTAAAATGTATGGCTTTATAGACAACAGGCAATTTCTTTTCTTTCCCAAAAGCTCTAAATTTTCAGCCATAAACAATAAGTGAGGCATCATAGAATTTGATGAAATAAAAATCAATCATGACAGGACAAGAAGACTCATCAATTATGTCTTTATGCTCTTTTATTTGAACGGAGATCAAAATAGAAACGACAGTATGGTATACATAGTATCTTCAATGAAACTGTAGTGTCATAAGATTTGACGAATTTCTATCTATCAAATAGTGAAATAAGAATTTTTATAGACCAATACCTGTGAAATATGCAGACTTGAGCTATAAACTGAAGTCTTGCATAAAAAGCTGTCAAACTAGATAATTCTCCTGCCAACTCAATTCTTCTAGCCTCTGCTGCTATTTCATCTAACTCTCTCTTAATAGCATTATGCCAATGCAATACTTCATCAATTGGATTTCCAGAATCAGTATCAAAGGTATCACCCTTTAGCCTGAATTTTCTTTTCCCAGGGCTGGAAGATTCACACACACACTTCTCGTTTCCTGACGCACAAGTTTCAGTGACAGAGTTAAAATCCACAGAGCATGGAGGGTCAGCATCAATATCATGCCCACCAACTGCAGTGACACACTTTCCACCTTCCATCCAGGAGAAAATTACCTTCAAGAAAAGAAGCACAGCAAGCAACACAGTTTAAGAGGAGAAAATAGAAAAGGCAAACACAGAGAGAGAGAAGTGGTTAGCATCTAGAAGTTAAAAAACCTGTTGGAGAAGCTTCTCTTTTGGAATAATCATAGACAAGCACTTCTGCATATCCTTGTGCTCATCAGGAGATATAGAGGATGAAAGCCAGGGAAGGAACTTTTTCATCATATTCACAGGAATGCTACAAAGGAACTGCCAAACTAGTGATGCCTGCTCATCCATTGAGAATTTCTCAGTGAGCAAGGGGAACACCTGTCAGAAATATTTGTAGTCAATAAACATGTAAATCGTATGGATTCTCAAAGCAATTGGATTTTGTGAGATCACTACTGACATCACGTAGGACTTTTGGAATAATTTTTTTGAGCTAAAGTGACTATTATTTTAAGGGAGTATTCACTAAAATGTAATGTAATAAGATACAAGAAGAGATCCATACAAAGTTACTATCCGGTCACGCCAATTACACAAGGCCCAAGTGGGAATGGTCTTAAGAAAAAGAGTGAGGGAAAAAATGGGAATATGCAAGAAAAGGACAACATCAACTGCCATTGAGGCAACTTCACATCACCAAAGAATTCAAATTCCCTATTTATCCCTGTGCGAACTACAAAACTTGAATTATCCCTTATGTGTGTGTGTATATATATAAGTTGCATGATACGCAGGCTTCCAACTCAAGATATAAAAGTAACGATTTTAATTAAAGATGTATAATACTATTTTTCTTTATAATTAATATACTCTAAAGACATGTTAAACATGTCTTGTTGATAAGTTCTTAATCACATAACTGGAAAATTTTAAATAAAATATTATTGATAAGGAAGAGAGTTTGACTTGAGAATTAGAAGATATCAAAAGGACACAAGTGATTTGATATTTTATAAAATAACATGATTTAAAATATGTAATAATTACAATTTGATGAAGATCATAAATAAAAAATGTTGGCATCTTTATAAATTTGTAAGCATGTAATTTCTTAGTTATAGATAGAAATAAATTTATTTCGCTTATTAAGTTTAAATGTCATTCGTAAATTCATGTGGCATGAGTTTTTGCAAAAAAATTTTTTTTCATCTTATAGAATCATCTAATACAACAAAAGAAAACGACAGAAGTATTAACTAAAAGGTAACGTAATAAGTGACGAGAAGAGATTCATACAAAGTTACTACCAGGTCACACCAATTATGTTGAGTATCCCACATCCATGGAAAGGGTCATTTGGTCTCCTTATATGGTTATGGGCAATCACTCCCCCATGAGTTAACTTTTGGGATTGAGTTAGGCCAATCCATTTCTTTCTCAAGGAGTCAGGTTCATCCCAATTCATAGTTTTCGATATTCGTCCCCCATCATATATTGTCCACACTCCAAATGTCTAGTGATAGGCGTGAGGAGAGTGTTGAGTATCCCACATCAGTCGGATAAGGTGTGAGCGGGAATGTTGAGTATACCATATTGGTACGATAAGGCATCAGGAGGAGTGTTGAGTATCCCACATCGGTCGGATAAGGTCATTTTATTTCCTTAAATGGTCTTAGGCAATCTTCTCTTATAAGCTAACTTTGGGATTAAGTTAGACCCAAGATCTATTTCTTTATCAAATTACAAAGGCCAAAGTAGGAATGGTCTTAAGAAAAAGAGTGAGGGAAAAAAATGGGAATATGCCAGAAAAAGATAGCATCAACTGAGATGTGTTGCAACGTCACATCACCAAAGAATTGAATTTCCAAATTTACCCAATGAGGACTACAAAACTTGATATATATATATATATATATATATATGTGTGTGTGTGTGTGTGTGTCATAATCCAACCATTGATAAGCCAGGTTACACCGACAGGTTATATCTAGACACAAATATACTCTAGGCAAAACCAACCCTTCTTGTAAGTAGTTGAGCTTTGTCCTGCTTTTCGGTGGGATTAGGCTGGGTGCCAGGTGGGAGCTTGGAAGTGTCGTAGTATTAGTCGTATACATGCAGTTTCTTGCTTTTGATAGTTGTTACCATATGTTGTCTTTTGTGTTTTAGTTACCACATTAAAGCGCGCTTAAGCCCTGAAGTAAGGCTCAAAACATTTTGAACGCTTCGCCTCGCTTTATGTGCGCTTCACTATCATCATCAAGGCTATAAGACATACTTTTCCTTGTGTATGTTTTCTCCATTTGAACCTTTTTCTCAATAAAGCCCATACTTTATTTGCGCTTTGCACTTAAAGCCCCAATGAACCTTAGTGGTTTTTTGCGTTTTTCGCTTTTGATAACAGTGTTCATAATTACTTTGACTTGTTGCACTTGAGTTGAGTGTCTTTTGGAAACAGCCCCTCTACCTTCACGAGGTTGGGGTAAGGTTGGTACACCCTACCCTCCGTAGAACCCACTTGTGGGATTTCACTGGGTGTGTTGTTATTCTTGTAATGAAGTTCCAGTTTGTACCGAAGAATGGGTATTGTTCATAGATAATCATATTATGTTGTAGATTCTTTACTTTTGGTATACTACTTGTGAAATAACAAATTTTTTTCTATGAATGTCTTAATTAAATTCTTTTTAGATAAAAATATTCAAAGATATCAATAAGCTCATAATGAAGAGGTAATAGCACGAGATCTTCTAGAAATCTCAACAAATATCATGCAAGTATAACAAAAATTAGGGTACTCCTTTATTGGTCAAATTCGAGAGTTGGAGCACTACATTTGTACCGTATGGAATATCCAATGAATGTTTTTTCAACTTCAACTTACTTTTATAGACTCCAAGGAAAAATATAACAATAGACGAGTGTATAATTGGTACAGTTGCACACGAGTTACCCCAACTTCAACTCATTTGAAAAATGAATTGTGTTGATGATCCACTTGATTCCATATTTAGGTGACCAATCCTATTTAACTGCTGCAGAAATAGGTTGAGTATCCGAAATACCAGCACTACACCAGCCGCAACACCTCTGAAGGCTCTGAAAGTTGGTTTTCCCTTCTCTATGGTAGTAATCTCACGGCTCATATAAAGTAGGACATGGAAGAAATTGCATACAAGGAGAAAAATAAAAATGATGTAACATCGCTCACATAAGAACATACAATTTTGGATTAATAGAGACTGTAAAAACTGACAACTGAGATGGTATATTAACATGTGGAATCCTTGAACATGAAACTTAAGCAGTGTCTCCTACAAGAATACCTGTTCTTCCTCTTTTGACATGTGCTGACTAACAGAAGTTTGCAATGCCCCAGTACAAGATGCTAGCTCTCGTGGAAATTTTTCGCAATTCTGCTTCTCAGAATTTAAGATCTCAAAAAGGTGATCAAAAAGATCATTTTCACCTTTGTGCTCTAAGGAGTATGTTGGAGCTACATTCTTCACACGTATATCAAGAGCTGGAAAGATCACCTGCAATTGTTATAATCATGCTATCATCTCTAGCAAAGGCATGACAAGGAGACATTTACAAAGTAGACCCAACTAGGAAAGATGTCACTTTATCACGCATAACAAAAAAAAAGTCAATCATCCACGGTACTTTTTCTTATAATCCAAAAGGATTTCATCGCATGTTACACCAAGATGGTTTAACTTCTACAAGAAGTATGGCATTCAGTATCCAGAAAATCATCCAAAATGGAATGGTTACACCAAAAACACCGTTCAAGCGAAAGGCCTCCTTCGACATTTTTATGTTGTTCTTCCTGCTCCTTCAAAAGTTATTCAATATTTTTCTAGCCAAATCATCCAAAAATGCACAAGAGGTATTGTCTTCCATGTTGCACCTTTCTAGTCTCTATTCTCTCTATCCTCCAACTTTCTATAACTTCCGCAACTTCTTTTAGAAGGTATTCAAGTTTATTAAACAAAGAATACACAAATGACCAGAGTGAAATACTTCGGCAATTAAATTGTATAGGGTGAGCGTAATATCGGTGGCCTCTGCAGATCTAAACTTAAGGTCTTCACCATTAACCCCAAATCCATTATCATTTAATATAAGAAAGAGAATAAACACACTACCAAATGGAAATACAAACATGTCATGTACGTCAGTTGGCAATAGCACTGAGGACCGCCATTTTAACCATTAGACCATTAAAGCATACAACATTTAAACAGAGTCTCTCTATCTCAACAAGATGTCAATCCTTAATCTGCAGTAGAAGAAGAATGTAATTTGTATTCTAATCCCCATCGTGGCCTGATAAAGGGATTACTTTCATGTATGAGCAGTCTACAAGGATTGTTGAGGACTCTTGTCCTCGCCAAACAAGGAACAACCTATTTAGCATTAGCTATAAAACTAGATTGCTCCAAAAAGGAAAAAAATGAAACTAACACCGTCAGAAGAAGTGCCAAGAAATTAGAGGTGAGAAGTATTGATTGATTAGGATCAGACTTCAGAGTGTTTGCCCCAAAAAAAACAGAACAGACATTAACAGAAAACATGTACACAAATCACTATTCATAAGAAGGATCACAGAGCTAGACAACAAGTAAACAGGGAAGATCACTAAAAATTCAATAGCAACAAGAAGCAGCATAATGTTGGAAAAAAAAAAATTTAGTAACTTAATAGAATGGCTTGATTGGCAATTCCATATACAGATAAGCCAATGCCACTTGATACAACAATGTTAAGACACAAAAACAATCTGCTAGTGAAACTGAAGCATTCAAAAGTTGTTTTGTTACCTCATCCTCAGCATGACAATGGTGCTTGTAAACTGATCTAAGAAAACGGTACCGCTTTAGCAAAGGCTGTATATCTTCCAATTGTCCAGTAGCATACGCTAACGCCGAACGGTGAAGTGCATCAAGCTCCAGCCGAATTGCCTTATGAAAAAAAAGAAAAAACAGAATTGGAGACTCCTGCTTACCACCAGTCTCCTTTTCCAAAACTCCATTAGAAGACGATGCAGAGGAATCCACCGCATTGACTCCTCCGCCACCACCACCACATAAAACCGCTACTCCTCCACCTCCCTCTCTCCCTTGAGTCGTCATTCTCCACCGCTTCTAGCCCTAATTTCTCCAAAATTTTCAACAGTTCTGAATACTCAAAATAGAATTGGCACTTTCTCCTTTCTGTTTTTATCCTTCACGTCTGCAGACAAAAACACACAGAGTTTTCCTCTCTGTGTGTGAATTCAGAAATTTTGCACCACGTAGTTTTTCTATTAGAGAAATTTGCATTCAAAGACTCCGCCAGAAATGTCTCTGTATGTGACTAGCCAGTCATACGTGTGCACATAATACGTAGCCTTTTCTCTTTTTCTTTTTCTTTCTTTTTTTCTCAATTTAGATACACATAACTACCTTTTAATTAACAAATCATGAATATTTTTTACACATAATAAGGGATTCCTAGTTATGGATTAGAACTGGTGGAATACTTTTCTTCATACTTTGACCTGGACCCCATGTGCCACATTGGATTATCTTCTTTTTTTATACTTCAAAACACAGATGATAAACACTCTTAATTTTCAATTTTAAAATTCAAATATCAAACAAATTAAAGTTCGACTAAATGATATTTACATTATAAAACTTTATATTAGGAAAAAAAAAGTATTTTCAGCAATAATACTACTTATGCTTTTTACTTAGTTTGGAAAATTAACATCTAAAACCGATTAATTAAAGGTAAAGAAAAGTAAGTAGGGACGAATTTGTCGTTTAGTGGCAGTCACTTGGATTATACCCACATAATCAGAAAGAGTGATTTCATCAAATAAAGACAAAAGTGTAAGAAAGATGTGTGTGTGGATGAGGAAGGAAATAAGTAGTTAATGGATGAGATTTTCAAAATTGATTGCTCATTACTTTCTTAGTTGGGAGATTAACCTTTTTTTTCTCAAGTCAAATTTTAGTTGGGAGATAAACTTGAACAAGTTTTGACTCTTATTTTTTAATTTTACATTGTTTATTGCATTATTTTAAATCCTTTGACTGTAATTAATTCTACATAGGTGAGTCATCAGTGAGGTCATTAGTGTGAGCAATTTGGTACTATTAATTTAGAACTTAATTGGCATGTTCATACCCATATAAAATTACCTTAGATCTTTTGATTCAAAATGAGGTTATCTTAGATTTATAATCAAAATTATCTAATCCCACTTTTCATATGAAAATTTGTTAATTATGCTATAAAGCTTATCCTTAGGCAATTAACCCAAACCAAACATAAGATAGATTTAAGAAATATATCGAGATAACCCACTTAATCCCACTGACCAAACAGCCCCCTACAATAGTTTTTGGATATTTTAAAATTAATTAAAAATATAAATAAACGGTAAGGATTCCACTGAATTTGTATTTACAAACTATTCAATGAATGTCCAAAAAAATGGGTTAATAACTGGCGAAATACAGAACTGATAAATTACTAAAAAAAAGTGACTCATATAAACTACTATATAATACTCCTAGTCAATAAAGGAAATTGATATAAGTCAACTTTAATTACTATTGTTATGGGACAAGCAATATTCTTATTTTTCTTTCTCTATTTTGGTTAAAAAATTTATTAGTAATATATATGGCACGCAATAACCTTGTGCAGAGAGTGTGTTGGGGAATAGAATCACCTATCAAACTCAGTCTAAACAAAGCTAGACAATCGCAATACACGCTTTCAAATATTGATACTTGTTAATATCTCATACCATACTTGTGCACCTAATTAGAAAGAAAGAATCAAAGCTGTCCATTTCACGACCTATGTGCCTGCGCTTTTCGGATTAAATAGTACAGTAATACATACTACTTAATAAAAATTTTAGAGTTATACTAAAGAACAAGAAAAAGAATCATATCCGAATAATTGTAATGTACGTGTAAAGCATGACTAGCCCACCATAGATTCCCACTTTTCCCTGAGAAATAGAAAGAGGATACCAGTCACTTTTACAGAGGATGATAAATTTGGGCAGCTTTTGCTGTCCATGTCTCTCATTCAAGCTACAGATCCTTAACAAATACTTTTGCTGCTGTGTTCTGGCCATGCCATGATTCTCATTCCAGTACTGAAAAATTCTTTACTCCTGCTTCCCTATAACTCGGGTCACCAGACCAAGGGCAACAGTTCTTCCTGATGATCGGAGAGACACCCTTCCAAGAGCTTTACAATTAGAATGCTCGTCAATGCAAACCATTCCTTGCAAAACCACCTAAGCCATCACAAATAAGCTTATCGAAATGAGTTATATCTTTAACAAGACAATTTTCAACCTTCACATGGACGGCAGAAGCATATTGCATGCATCCGCCCGCCAAAGAAAAAGAAATACACAAAAATAAACATGAAACATGAAAGTTGCTTTTGTCAAAAACCTCAATCATAGCATTCTGCTTTGCCAGAAGACATCGAGGTGATTTTTTGGTCTCCTTTCCGGTCTTTGGATCAAGCAATGACAAAATCCTCACAACTCTTGCAGCCTCCTTAGCATGGTGTACAAGAAATTCCAACTGCATAGTTCAAGATATTAAATGCTCTATAACCATTAACTATACATAAGACATGGAACACGGATATTTCTGAAATTTTCACTAGAACGATCGATTAATGGACGGTACCTGAGAACCAATTAAAATTGGAATGCCATTGTCCAGGATGAGGACCTTCAGTTCCAAATGATTTGCAACTGGAACAGGGAATTCCGGGTGGCACAAGACACCTCCTGCCATCACGTGATTTGCATCAATACCCTGTAGATTGATAGTGACACTGTCTCCAGCTTTTGCAGCGTTATAAACCTGAGAATCACGTTCCAAAGAACGCACCGTCGCCACATCTCTGAATGGCATAACTAAAACCTGGCCATGTTCATAATTTGGTGTTAAATGCATAGGTATTAGTCTGTCAAATATAATGGAACTACACTGCCAACAAAGTAGATTTCAGAAGTTTCGCAGCTGCAGTTTGCTCTTTGCTAAATGGAACATTTTTCCTACTCTTTATTTCACTATGATCAGCAAAAAATTTCCTTTCTTCCACCACTTAATCTCTTCCTAACTCTATTTTCCTGTGTTCCTCTTCAAGCATCTTTCTATACTCACACAGTTCTGCCTCTAAAATGTTGCTTATTCATGTGTGGTAGACATGTTTTATTCTTTCCATACTTCTCCCCAATTTTCAAGGATAGTGTCGATGAAATCTTATGGCCCCATACTATTGTTTGTAAAAAATACATATAGTGTCAATAATCTTGGCTCAGCTTTTTCGAAAAGTACCTAGGGCTTTCTATTTCTCTAAATTATATCTCAAGACTTCATGCAGATATCAAATGTTCAGAGCCTTTCTCCAGCTGAGTCATCATAAATTAAGCAAAACAAACTCACAGCTACTACTGTAACAGAACCAGCCAAAAGAGCTCAGATTTTGGTTAAAAAACTTAAACAATAACAACAACAAAGTTGAGACAAACCGTTCAACAATTTATATATAACGAATACAATCAACGATACACAAAGAAAGATGATTCTGATATTATAAATATCTAAATCTCAGAAATAGCAACTGATGTTTTTCAAACTTTTCACAAATTTTAGCAGAAGAGCATCCAAGTGCACAAACCAACATCCTTCTCGGCTCAGAAGTGAGAAAATATATAGATGAATGAAGATCAACCACAATGAAGGTTTCTGGCAGTGTTTTGATCTATCCCAACACCTTTCAGTCTCTTTTGTAGGATTCAAGTGATTCTGTGGTTTAAGACAGTTCTCCAGTTGTAAGAGATATGTTGGCTCTAAAAATGTGACTCATAAAAAACGCGTTAATGACTTTAAAAAGTCCTACAGACAATAGGCCTATACACGTTTGTCGCATAGGAACCTTTAAACATTACTTCTACTACCGTTTTGTTTTTTTAAAAAAAACATAAGCGGGTTTATAGTAACATTACTGACACGTTTAAATATATGTTGTAACCTGAGCTACGAAGCTTTCACCGTTCTCCGACAGCCCTTAGTTTTTACCCATTGGAATTTTGGAATAAATTAATACTAAAAATGTTACTCATAAATACCTTTTAATCTGTTTTGGAAATTTTCTAAAAAGCTGCATCTTTTTTGTTATTTAGTTTGGAAAAAGGATTATTTAGGCTAAACTTCCTCTTTCTGACACTAATCTGGATAAAGGTTAATGCTTATGATGACATAAACCATTAAGTAAGAACATGACCCCCCCCCCCCCCACAAGTATGTGTTACATAGAGGAAGAAAGGGTACAACAAAGGAATATTGTAATAGTCTCCAGTACCTTATTTCCAGTTTGAAGAGCTCCCCTCTCCAACTTACCGCATATTGTCACTTGTCCTTGAGACTGTGCTCTAACAACATCACATATAGGCAATAAAAATGGCTTCGAGTAGTCTCTTTGAGGAGGTTGGAGAGAGTCTATTGCATCCAATAGGCAAGGACCTCGAAACCTGCAAGTTTTCGAAGCCATGTTCTTACTTCATGAGTTTGTCAAGAATCAAGACAAAAAGGTACCTCCAGTAATTTGTGTTAAACCAACTAAGGATTTTTGATAAGCCGATATTAAACTACTAAACCTCAGTCCCAAATTAATTGGATTCAGACACTTGAATCCTCCATTTCCATTCTGCTCTATCCAAGTCCATTTCATTTCACTACTAATTAGTTTTTTAAAGAAGATTAGGAGCTTCATATAATTAAAAGTTCTATAAATTTCATATCTACCTCTATATGGGATAAAGTTTTCTAACTAAAACAAATGCTCCTGAAAAAAACTAATCTAATGTGAGCATACTACAACTACTAAGCCTTGATCTAAACTAGTTGGTATCACCTAAATGGATCTATTATTTTTAGCTAAATCTACACTGATTCTAGAGACTCTAGGTTTTATAAGACATTCTCTCATTGTAATTTTAAGTCTGCCTCCATCCCCTTTAATCATCTTCAATCACCTTGTCCTACCTATTAACTTCTGCACGTGGAGTTTTATGCAGGATATGGTGAATAATCTCAGGCCACATTCTATCATTTTGTTCTCTACGTGTGCTCTTGTGTTATTTGTTGAATATGCAATCTCTTATCTATGTATATCTACAACATTCATCGTATGGGTGTGTTGGTTTTAGAGGTCCAATACTCGCTTCCATTTACATTGTAAACCACAATTACTCATAAAATTCAACTCAATGGCACAATCTTCATCTTAACAAGTAAAGTAGACCTTTAAGTTATTGATATCTAAGAAGACTTTCGCTATTTTAAATTCCAGCTACCTATTGTTTTAAGAACTCTTTGTTATGTGATAAAGTTAAGAGATGTGACTAGAATTAAATATACAAGTCCACAAACCCATGACACAAAAAACAGGAAGGAAAAAAAAAATAAGAGGATGTTGGTTAGTAGGCTAACCAGGACAACAACCGTGATTCTGATGGACCTGTCACCAAATTTTGGTTTTCCATGGCACTTAAGGGAATCCATGCTACTGAAGAATCTTTAAACTTACAAGCACGGAGAAATGTGCCTAATTGTTTCTTAATTGCATCAAATCGTTCTTTGGAATATCCCACTGCATCCATTTTGTTAACTGCAATTATAATCTGATCCACCCCAAAGCTTTTGATGAGTTGTGCATGCTCCCTCGTCTGACCTCCAGTAGCATCAATACCTGCTTCAAATGCACCTACTGAAGCATCAATTACAAGAATTGCTGCATCTGCTTGTGTAGCCCCTGATATCATATTTGGGACAAAGTCCCTGTGGCCTGGGGAATCAAGCAGAACAACACGGTAACATTTTGTGCTAAAGTAGGCAACACCCACTGTCATAGTTATTCCCCTTTCTCTTTCTTCAGCACTCTCATCCAATGCCCAGGCATAAGCAAACGACCCTTTTCCCTGATTGAATAGACAACAGACTTGTCAACAAACTCGTAAGCATTTGATTGTGTCTTACACAAAAAGGATGAGAATAATCACTTGCTGCTTAGCCTCATTTTCATATTTGTGCATTTCTTTATGGGATATCCGCCCCAATAGGTGCAACAACCTTCCTGACAGTGTTGACTTTCCAGAATCCACATGGCCAACCTACACATTGGGAAAAATTGTGACTAAAAGCAGTGTAATATACACTAAATCAAGAGAATGTAAACAAAGGACTTACAATTGCAAGATTTAGCTGGTTGAAGTTGTCTTCTGTTTGAGGAGGCTGTACAATTTTCTGAGGCTTATTCTTTGAGCTTGATGCTGCACTGTCACTCTTTCCTGTATCCACACTGTGAGGCTTTGATGATATAGATATATCGCTCAAATTGCTTGTTAGGCCATTATTTCCCCTAGTTTTCAAAGCAGAACCACTATCCTTCAGATCATAGTGTTTAACTTTTGCTAATGAGGTTGAAGAGCTTGGATGCCCTTCAGCAGCCAATTCCTTTTTAACTTCTGTACTCAGTTCCTTGTTATTTGATGGGATATCTAACTGTATGATCTTGTCAGTATCAGCTGCTGAACAAGGCAAATAAAAAATGTCAAACTCTCCAAAATGAAAAAATATATAAAACAAAAGAAGACAGTTACACGACTGAGTGTTCAATACAACCCTAGAAAAGGGCATTCGTGAACCCTAACCTAAGTTAAACAGGGCAAAAGAAAAGAAAAACAGAAATTTCATGAAAACACTAAATTAACAATATCACGGTATCCAAATGAGATTTAAGACTTATATTAATTTAACAAGAAATTTAAGCTATTACTTGGCAAACCACTAGAAAAAAAACTGAAAATGCCATGTATTTACTCACTCTTCCAAGGAGAAGAATAAGAAGATTATGGTGGAGAACAAAAGTAAGGAGCAGTAAATTATTATAATTATTGTAAGAACATGATTCAAAGGGAACACCCAGACATCTATGCTCTCTCACATAAATCTCAAAAAATAGTGATATATCTTTCCGATGAGGAGGGCACTTGTAGTGACCCTTCATTGACTATTTCCAAGCTCCATCTTCGTCAATTAGGCCAATGCAAAAATGGTTGATGCATTAAGATTCACTGATTTGCAAGTTTTTTCTTTCCAATTTCTCATTTATTTTTGCAGTTAACCAATGTGAGTGCAACCTCCCCCATTGACTCCACGGACTTAAATGCTAGAAGTGCTATTGCCCTAACTAAGAGCCACCTTAAGGAAATAGGACACAAAATAAGTGTAAAAGTAGAATCAAAAGCATGAATAGAGTACCTTTGGGACGTAATTTGGATGGTGCTATTCCACTCAGTACTAAATCGTCTGGAGATGGGGAGTCAAACTTGAAAGGTACTGCACCATCATTAGCATATGTGAGGAAATCAATTAAAAGCAAAGATGGTCAAATACTGAACAGAGATACAAGTACCATAATGCAACAAACACAATTTTTCAAGCAAAGGGGAGGGAAAAAAGGAATGCATGTCTATACACCGGCCTGTGCTTGAACATGTGCAGACCTATATCAATCTTGCAATGGCTTTGAGAGCAAAAAGCTCTGTGTAAATCATGAAACTGTCCACATATATTTCCAGGCTTGCAGAAGTTAAAGCAATCTTCGGTCTTAAAAGAGTAATTCTGTGCTTCAAAGTTTATAACATTTTTTGCTTTCTGAAGCAGCAGTGATGGAAATAGAGACTCGGCCATTACAGATGCTCCAGAATCTTTACATATGCCACCAACTGCACGGGAACCATCTACTCTATGAAGCAGCAAGCAGACCACACATGAAACAACAAGCAGAACAGATAAGACCTATACATAATTATGTAAAAAAGGTAGTTTGTCCATACAACCTAATGACCTTTAAAATAGGCAGACCAAGAACAGAGAAATGCCCAAAACCTACAAATAGGCATTACATTGTAGTAAGTAAATAAAGCATGAAATATAACATTAGAGATGGACTACCCATGAAACAATTCCATCTCCCACCCCCAAAGAAATGTTTTCTCATGTTCTGTAATACGCTTTTGTCCATAGTGCAAGTAAGTAAAGCAGTTCACAACTTCACATGTGTGCTAGTCTGCTAGATGGCAATGACAAATTTCAGAGACAAACATGAAATAAAATCAAGGAGAATGCGACCAAACACAAGGAAACAGTTCCTCTTCCCAAACCCCCACAAAAAATGTGTTGTCGTGTTCTCTATTTCCCTGGTCCATACTGCTAGTATTCATAAGAATGCTATAGGGTAGTAATAAATTACACAGAGAACATATATATATACCAGCAGACAAGCTAGCAATATGTAAAGCATGAGACAACATCAAGGAGAATTGCAACCAATGGACTACCAAGGAAACAGAAAAACAGTTCCCTCTTCCTGCCCCCCTGCCCCCAAAAAAATAATAATTGTTTTCTCATGTTTAATGGGGATGGAAAATACAGTAATCAATCTGTCCAAGAATGTTAAGCGTAGAAACAAATTTCACAGAGACGCACATATTTAGACCCTGAGGACAGGTTCCAGAGTTGCTAACCTGCACTTTCTTTACTGCTGACACATTTTTTGACCAATGGATTACGAAGAACTCCACATATATCACATACATTCATGGTATCCTCATTATCAAATGTGCAAATGGGACAATGCCAAACCCCAGACTTAACCGACTCCTGTTTTGACCTTGTTTCTGGCGGCACACCTGCAGCAAATTGTTAAAAAGCATATTGAGTTCTTCAAAGTTCTCTTAGCATTTACGGGGTTTGCTATTTTCAGGACCTTCGATCATGGTAATCAACCATAAACATTTAACTACGCAAAGCAGAAATCTCATTGGTATTTCCTGTGTTCTTTCATGTAATAGTACTAGTTGTAAACTTAGTGTAGAGCAGTAAACATGACATTAAGGACCTCAATTTAAATGGTCATGAAGTTGCATAGGATATCATTATCTGTAGAAGAGTACCAAAAGCTTTGGATGTTCCAGCATGGGAGACAAAAATTGAGACACAGAGAGTGTAACACTGTAAATTTTAGGGAGTCCTCCAAGAAGTTAATCAGATCATATGTTTAAGCCTGGAAATAGTTTTGAGTAAGTTGTTAAGTATTTTTATCCTTCAAGGATTCCCAGTGAGTAGTATAGAGAAGAGCCCCACACAACAACTATATGTTCTCCACCAGCCTACTTCAAGAAACAGTCAACAATGGAATGATGACACATTAATGATTGTTGTAACAGTTCAGAGAAAAATAACACAATCCAGCAAGTCATTTCAATTTAATGGACAATACCATGAATTTTAATTAGCTTGCAGAAACGAGTTTGGAAGTACATATAATACTTTTATTCAAACATGATATCAACAAAGGTAAGACAGCATTCCAAAGAAGTGATCTCAGAATGATTAGTGTCTTTTGCTATTCTAGTTTGTTAAGGGCTTGAGGGGAGATAAAATGGGATTGTGCTGCCTCAAGATCTTAAGCATGAGAATCTAACAAGCTCCCTAGAAAGAACTGAGGTACTCACCATTTTCCTCTGCACAATCATACCCATCATCATAGTCATAACCGTAATCTTCATAGTCATCAAAATCTTCCTCGTACTTAACTCCATAATTTACCTTACGAGGCATCGTGAACTTTCAGCTATGCCTAAAATTCATGTACTTGAATGGTTACTCTCTTGATAAATCAAACCCAGATTACCAAAGGTGCAACACATTATGTAAGCTCAGCAATTCCAACAGTAAAACAAAACACAGTTTTCCTTTGTCATGCTGAAATAAAGTTGAATATGAATGTAATTTACCTTGACGTTGATGATCTCATTTGGAAAACATCTTCTCCAACTGATTTACGGACCAGGAAATCTTGTCCCAATCTGTGTAGAAAATTCATAAAATACACACAGAAGACAGGAACATCTTCTGTGAATGTGCTGAGCGTGGGGGAAGAAGATTTAAAGTTTCCTGTCCAATCAAAGAAGCTACTGGATCAGAAATAAGTTTAAATTAAGTGTATTCATAAAGTTTATCTTATCTCTGCTCACAACAGGTTATATGTTATATGTCTCAGCCTTTCAATCCCTTGAAACAAGCTCTCGAAAGGAAGATAAAAGAATTATGAGTTCCAAGAAAATTCTTTGCAGATATGACGTGGAGGAACAATGTCATATACAAGCTATGTATTGCAGTTCAGTGTTTATCCTCGTGTATGTATATAGATGTCCATATGACTTGTCTCCTTCTACTATTTGTTTCAATTCCAGGGAAGACCGTCAAGTTTAAACGTAGAGTTAATTTTGAGCCCCCAACAGAGCAGAATCCAGCTAGTTCATCACCTTAGTAGTTACAAATGTATAACACCCATTGGCCAGTGGCACACTAGAAACATGAAACCCTACGTGTTTAGTATGTCGGAAAAAAACTTCTCGAAAATAAGTTACTTCCTGAAAAACATGTTGTTGTATATGATTAGTAAACAGAAAATATTTCAATATTAACAAATTGGATAGAGCATTGATGAACTTTTTTAGTATGAAAGATTGATAATAATATCTAAATGTCATTTGGAGCAGTGACATGAAGTTAAGAGTTGAAATGGTTGTGAAAAGAAAAATGACTTCCACTCAAAAATGAGCAAATTACTGCTTTCATAAGAAAAATCCGGCAACCAAAGCACCAAAAAAATGACTTGTTTTCCAGAAAACATTTGTTGTCATACCAAATAAAACCTAAGAGTCACGTCGGAATAGGTGAATCGAATATCTGTTGACTAATTGTAATTCCTTAGCATAATTATTCTAGAAGTAAGTGGCACATAAAGAGACAAAGATTAAATAATTAATAAAGGATATATTAGTCAAATAACACTCCTAATTAATTTTTTTTCTTTAAGGGTTGTGCAAAACCTTATTCCGGCAACTAAAAGGGAACAGAGTGAGTAATGAATTTATGTAGTGGCTGCAAAATATTACTGGATTTTGTTGGTAGTAGTGTCAACTTGATGTCGAGTTAAGGAATTACAGTAATAGTTAAACTTCACAAAATTAAGGAGTTAAAACGTTTATTTTGTGAAATAGTAAATCTTATCTAGCCAATACAAGATCTAAGAGAGTCACAAAAGATATAATTATCTCACATGTATCTATTTTCAAGTAAATGAAAAAAAGTTAATATACTTGAATATCAAGAAATTCGGTTGTGGTTCAAATTGAATACAAGAAGACAAACTGTGAAACAAAGAATTAGCAAGAAACACACATATAAATGGAGTAGTATATTATATATTTATCTAGCCAATACAAGATCTAAGAGAGTCACAAAAGATATAATTATCTCACATGTATCTATTTTCAAGTAAATGAAAAAAAGTTAATATACTTGAATATCAAGAAATTCCAAGAAAACACAATGCAGGAGTACGACTAATATACCATATCAATGCGGTTGTGGTTCAAATTGAATACAAGAAGACAAACTGTGAAACAAAGAATTAGCAAGAAACACACATAAATGGAGAAGTACTTATATATCTCAAGTTAAGGAATTACATTAAAAGTTAAACTTCACAAAATTACAGAGTTAAACCGTTTATTTTGTGAAATCGTAAACTCTTATCTAGCCAAAACAAGATCTAAGAGAGTCACAAAAGACATAATTATCTCACACATTTATTTTCAAGTAAATTACAAAGTTAATATACTTGAATATCAAGAAAACACAATCTGTACGATTAATATACCATATCAATGTGGTTGAGGTTCAAATTAACTACAAAAAAACAAACTGCGTAACAAATAATTATCAAGAAACATACATAAATGGACAGTCCAAAATTACTTAATTTTAAAGAAAGACATCAAATAAGGGTTTGTGCAAGATGAATGGCAAGGCAGTGAGAACGGAGGATAAACAATTTCGAATCGTAAGCTTACTGCTGTCAACTCCGGCGAAGAACAGTCGCAGAATCGGAAGAAACAGTATTGAGAAGTGATTCAGCGATAATTCCCCCGTAAAAAGACTTTCTGGCTTTTCTGTTTTATTTATGCCTTTCTTCTTCTTCTTCTTCTCATTCGGGAAATTTCCTAAATACTGCGGTAATTATATAATTACTCCTATATAGAAATGGGAGTTGATAGATAGGACTAACACAGCAATACAATTTGTACAACAAATGTGGTACCCTATTATATAAGCCACCAACATTGGGACGGACACAGCATCAAATACATGTACCAAAGGTAATGCAAGTTGTACTGTATTGGACGGACAGCATCATTGAACAAGTACTAGTTGATAATTTCAAAAGTATTCTTATGTCCCTCTTCAGTAAAAAAAAAAACACGTGTTCCATTTGCTACTAATCGGAGACACGCGTATGATCATCTCTGTTCATCATCTCTTCCCTTTCCTCATATAAGCGGTTCCTAAATATTCTGGTATTGCTTTTTCCTGCTTTCAATTATGAATTTTTTTAATCTGATTTTTGTTTAATATGCTATCTTGATCATTAGTTTTAATTCTAAAAGCATTTTCCATTGTCTAATCGCATCATGTTAAAGGAAAAACTGATGTGATTATGTATTTGTGATTTTCAAAGTTGTGATTTTTTCACGGCATATGAGTGCACATCCGATATTTAGTTTGAACTATAGTTTTCTGTTGGATATTCTATTTGCATGTTATTAGATGCTGATTTTCCCACTGACACACATGCGGTGTTTGATAATATGTCTCAAAGAACTGAACATTATTTTCCTTCGACATTTTGTTATGCTCTTTCCTCTCTTCTTGGTCCATTTTATGTCACGTTGCATCTATGAAGTACTTTCATGCATGTAATGTTTAATTTGTATTTTTAAAAAGGAATATGTGGTTTTAACCCAAGGTTCAAAATTAAGCTTTCATTCAATATCTCATTTTAGAAATGGACCAAAACTATCAAGTTCTCCAAATGAGAACTTTTTCGAGTTCAATGGGAATAAACAGGCCAGGAATGGAAGTTGCTTGACAGTATTATGGGCGACTCCATTGCTAGGTGAGAATGAACTTTTCACTTCTTGAAAAAAATATAGGATTTTTTTTTCATTTTAGGTAAAACACAAGGACCTTTCAATTTGCTGAAGGAACGCCAGTTCTTCGAAGCATGTCCAGAAAGATTTGAGCGCAATTGAGGGACTTGGATGCTGCTGTTGGTTTCATGAACATTAACCAAGTATGCCTCGCCTCTTTGATATTTCGAGCCTTTTTGTAAATTTTATACTGTTAGTGTATATAAGTTGAAAAATTCGAAAATGTTATTGTAGGGTAGAATGGTGCTACCATACTACAACGCAAAATCTAGGGACACTATAGAACCTTGTTGAATCAGCTAATTGGAATAACCTGATATAGCTTTAATAGTTATCTCTCTATCTTCTCCTTTGGCACATTTACAAAATAAATACTCTTGATTCTGTATTCTAGAGAGTAATATAATTCCTCTGTTCTTACATGTTATTAGGGAATGTTGAAACATCAACTTAGCTTTCGACCACCAAGTTCTTTAACTTTTGCTGTTCTCCATTCCAATTGATCCTCGAATTCTACTTTATACGTGGAAGTGGAAAACTGAGAAGACATCAACACACCTCCAGAGAATCAAGATATCATCAAATGCGAATAGATCCTACACTGTCGTGTCAGTGAAGGAACATGTCATGTCCCTTGATAACCCAGGTATTTTGCAACAAGCTATTAACACTTATGTGACTATTCTGAGAATCGTTAATTCAATGAGATGTAATTGCTTCATGCATAAATATGTCTGAAAATAGGGTAATGCGTCTGCTATTTTAATTGTACTCTTATGATTTCTGAAAATAGAAAAAAGACTCAAATAAATTGTTGGTACTATAGGATTCCCTGCGAAATTGCCGGAATTTGCTTCCTCTTTCTAAGTTTTATAACTGTAAGGGAATTGAAAATAGCGGGATCATTAGCCAAAACAGAAATTAGAGGTCCTATACAAGTCACTTAGCACACATAATACAAAATAGTAGAAATAAAGGTTTTAAAAAACATTTTCATCAACATAAAGAGTTTGACAAAGCGAAAGTAATGAGTGCCCTAGCTGGAGTTCCGTTATTGATACACATCGTTTACGTGGGAATTTATAAAAAGAGGGATAACATGTTGTATCACATCTCCCGGCATCTTCTGATCTATCCCATCAACCCAGTCCTGGTAATTGTATAATACATCTTATGTTTTTTAGTTATACTTCTTTGATCTTTCTTTTGTTGCTTCTTCACTCTTCCTAAATTTAAGTACTGTAGTGGAAAGAAATAAGTTGACATCATTATTTTTGTCATATTATTAATAATGGCAGTTCTAAAAAAATGAGAGGGTGATCATACAGAAGGGAGATCGTTGATAATTGAAAAAAATTAGATAATTTTCACTTATATCAATTACCTAACGGGTAAATTTGTTGTGAGCTCAAACAAAAATCATTCAATAACTCTATTTTAAAATTGTCATAGCATGTGAGTTTTCCCTCTTGATTCTCATTCCCTTAATGAGGTATTATAAGGGATTGTTTGAGACACAAATGTTATCAAATGATGAAGTTTTCACATTTTATGTGATTGTGCATATGTGATGGACTTTTCTTAAAGAAGTTGTTCTTTAACTTGGGATTGTTTGAGACACAAATATTATCTAATGATGAAGTTTTCACATTTTATGTGATTGTGCATATGTGATAGACTTTTCTTAAAGAAGTTGTTCTTTAACTTTTGATTTTTGAATTTGAAGTCTCAAGTCAAGACGAAAGGAGAGAAATGCAACTATGACATGCTTTTATCTAACAAAAAACACTCAAATAATTTATGTTAGAGGTGAGTCTAATGGAAAAATGCGTCTACGAAGTCATGTACTCCATCCCTCTGTTTCATCCTCAATTTACTTAAAGTAATGTTCATTATCGTTTAATTAAATTTTGGAGGTACAATGTCTAAGTGCAATAATTTTGATAACAACAATTGTTGAGCCTTTTACTAAGTTAAACAAAATATATACTAATTAATGTATATAATCTTTAGCAGGACAAAAGAAAAGGAAAAAATTATTCATGACATCTTAAAATTGCTTCCTATTAAGGTATCCAAAGAGGAAAACAATATGATGGAAACAACACATCTAATTTTTTTGTTGTTGCTAAGAGAGCTGCCATTTTTACTTTGAATTGGCTAAAACATTTGGACTTGAGAAAATGTGTACTCTAAGGTATTCTTAGGTTAGTTAAAAACATGTATAACAAGTCAAGAAGGTAGAGATGAAAGTTGAGTTTTAAGAGAACGACTAAACTTTCTTCTGTCCAAGTCTTGTAACTTAACTTTCTTCTATCGAAGTCTTCTGAATAAATATGCAATTTGTGTGCAATTAGCTAAGTTGATATACTCAAAAGAAACTAACCCAGACTTTATTGGTGTGTTCCTTTTCAATAATTTGCAGGAACAACAAATAGTAATGTGCAGGCACTGAAAAGCAGACATATGCAAGGAGTTGAAGAATTGTTGTTTCCCATGGCACATTGCATAGACCAAAACTGTGACACCACCAAATTCTTCTTTTCTTTTTGAATTTTTTTTGGTGCAAGTTGTTGCAGATGCTTGAATTAATAGACTTTTTGTTTCTAACATACTAGATCACCCCTTTCACTAAATTGCACATCACTTGAATAAGTTGATTCATTGCAAATTGTGGCATATAAATAAGTTGTTTATAACAGACTTTCTATGTAAGCATGGGCCATGCCCTTCTAGTGTTAAAATATGGCACGGTTTAATCAAGCAATTTTTTTTTTGGGTGGTTTGGGGGTTAGTACATAATGTTAAAATATGATGTAAATGTATGATTTTATTATACACTATCATCAATTAAATGGTATAGTACTAAGGGGTTGTTTGGTTTGAATATGAGTTATGATGGAATAAGTTATGTTGGGATTAGTTATGATGGGATAAATTGTCCTGTGATTGTTTCTTATTGAGTGTTTGGTTTGTTGTATTCAAAATAATATATATTGATAAATTTTAAGAACAAGTTGTTTGTTTACAAAATTACCCTTCACTTTATTTAAACTTTTTAAATTTTTCTTTGCGAGCTTTAGTTATTCATTTTTTAAAATAAAACTTTTATTTTATTTAACTTAAATATTTTTGTTTATGTATTCCCATGATAAGTACCATGTGTATTTAAAAATAGAACTTCCCTCTTAAGTTTATTAAAGAGAAGAAAATTTATGAGAAATCAAAATAAAATAAACATAAGAATTAGTCAAATAAATTCATAAATAAAAATTATATTTATATAGTATAATTTTTTAATAGAAAAATATGTATTATTATCATAAAAATAAGGAGTAGTAAATATTATTATACATGGTATTAAAAAAATGTAAATATACATAAATGTGAAAAATGATGTATAAAAAGGATTTAAAGGGACATATTTATCATTTACCTATTTTATCCCGGGATTACTATGCCACCCAATATGAGGGATAACTTATCCCGGCACTAATTCATAATCCTGGGATAAGTTATTCCAAGTTTTGCAACCAAACAATGAAATAAAGGGTACTTAAAATTTATCTTGGGATTAACTCCCCTTATCCATCACACCAAACGACCCCTTACGAGTAAATAAGTAAATATAAATATATATTTTTTCGGTTATGAATATATCAATTTCATGCTGGTAAGGATATATTGTTTCGGGATGTACCCAGGGGTGGAGCCACCTTGTCCCATCGTCGAAAAATTATATGATATATACACATAAAGTTTTGATTTATATGGTATTTTGGACACTTTAAACTAATAAAGTAACCCGTAGTGGAGCTGGCTAGAGTTGTTGCAAATCCACTCGGTGCCCCAGTTCAATTCCCAGCTTGAGCATTTTCATTTTTCTGTAATTATTTTGTCTTCTTGATATTTTAATACCTTTTTCCTTTGTGGGAAAAGATTTTCTTAAATTTTAATACATTTTCCTTTTGAAATAAAGTTTTAAATGAAAAAAAAAAACCTTAAATACATTTTCCTTATGGAATAAGATTTTCTTATATTTTAATACTTTTTTCCTTTGTGGAATAAGATTTTCTTCATTTTTAATACATTTTTCTTTCGGAATAAAGTTTTCTTTCTCTATAAATAGGAGACCCATTTACCCAATTATATCACAATATTATTAAAAATACAATCTCTATAAATCATCGTTTTTTTTTTAGAAAAAATTACTATTCAAAATTTGAACCCCCTTCATAAAATTTCTGTCTACGCTACTGAATGTACCCATTATATGATCAGATGTCATTTGATGGTCTACATTGTTGATACTACATAGTTTAATTCTTCTAATTACAAAAGTAGTTTTGGGAGTGTCTGCTTACCCGAGTTCTATAGGATACATTGGAAAACTTCCAAAAAGGTCATTTCTTCCAAAAAGGGTCACTTTGCTCCTTCCGTAGTCAGCTCCTCTACCACTCTATTTTCTTTTCAGTATATGTGTTTGATGATTGTGATCTCCAATTCCTTCATCAAGTACCTACATTTCGAAACAGTATTATTAAAAAGTGAGAAATTATTTATCATTTATATTATTTGGGATGAATCAATGGCTTGGGATTTTTGCTAGTGGCAAGTCTCAGTCCATGTAGGATGGCTAGTCTTTCGACTTGTACCACAATCATGTGATAATAATACTCACGAGAGTCTTATGGGAGTACAAATATTATCCCTATCTCACAGGTAAAAATGTAATTCCAATATACTCTAAGCTCAAAAATAAATAGTCCAAGACATTTCAAAAAATGAAGTAACAAGAGTATAAAAAAATAAATTATGGGAACAAGACAACACATAGTTTATATGATAAAAGCTATAACAAAATTATATGATAGTCAAAATACAAGGCAACAAATAATAGCAGAAATTGAAAGATCCAAAACTATAAGGGAGATACTATGACTATTGATATAAACGAGTGACAAGACAACATATTACTTTTTAACTGTCTATCTTAATTTGTGTGCTCTATAATTTCCTATATAAAATCATCTCATCGATAAATTCGGACTCGTTTAGTGACCAACATTAAAATCATTCAATAAAAGTGCAATGTCCAAACTTTTTTGGATCCATCTCACTTGCTCTTAGTTTTACAATAATATACTTGCTTAATTTTTTTTAAAAAAAAACACATAACATTCTATTTTATATATATATATATGATGAAATTATTGAATATTATTTTTAGGGGCATATGCTTTTAAATTGCTTCACATGTGATGTAACATGTTAGTTATAAAATTTCTTATAATGTTTCTTCTACTCTTTTTTCTTAATCTAACTATCGTAATATCTAAACTGAGTTAAGCTATAAAGAATACAAATAATACTTATTATATATATCCATGGAAGTTATAAATTATAATGCAAATTAACCTTTACTTTTAAAATCGTTCCTTTTCATTAAATATATTTCTAATTAATTTTGTTCAAACCATCAAAATCGTCAAATTAATGAAAAACGGTAATTCATTTACTTAAAATTTATTAAGTTATTTAGTTTTAAAATTTTGAAAATTGAATTCTTGTAAAAATAAAGATGAATGTGTTATAGAGTTCTTTGTTTTACACCCTTACTCTGTACACCTTCTGATTAAATTTAAACTTATTCTCTATTGTACTGTTTCAGTAAATATTGTATTCGGCTAAATATTATTTATCATCATTATCTTATTCTACCCATTAATAATTTTAAAAACAATTTAATAAAAATATTATAAGATACAAAGTGGAGTTAGAAAAAGAATAAATAAACAATAATATAACACAATGCAATGACCATTCGAAAGTGCATCCCCCATTAAAAATGAAAGGTAAGATAACCCTCTCAAGGCCAATTCCGATCTACCGATAATACAAGTGAGATCTGAAAAAACAAGCCATTATTTTATTAGAGAGCTTATAGCAATCTCTCGAATCAACATCAAGATTTAAATAAATTATTGTACGATAAAAATAAATAAATAATTTAATAATAAAAAAGGCAAAATAAAAATAAAAAAAAAGATAACAATCCTATAATAATAATTTTCATGGTTACATAAATATAAATTTCATAATATAATACAATAAAAGGTGAGTAATAATTTTAATAAATATTATTTTGTTTTTTTTAAATAAAATTAAAAAATACAATACAATAGGTTGACATTTGTGAGCTGTGAAGAGGGATATCTTAGCCGAAATACTGTCCCGTTCCACAGTTTCAGGCCGGTGAAACCATGCCGGCAATTTTAAACTCTTCCCTCTTTAACTTCCACCACCACCCACTGTTTTCGACGGCAGTTCTCTCACTCCGCCGCCACCACCTTAACGTCTCTCTCTTTTCAGCTTCACGCACTACTCTCAGAGCTTACTCGACTTCTTCCTCCTCAGTACCCATTGAATCATCGGCGAACCAGAATGTTCGAACCGGACGGTCCGGTTCAGCGACTTCGCCTCCAGTTGAACACGATACTGCTCAGAAAATCGACGTCAATCCTCCTAAAGGTACCCGAGATTTCCCCCCTGAAGACATGCGCCTCCGCAATTGGCTCTTCCATCACTTCAGAGAGGTATGTGTATAATTTGATTACATTGTCTGCTGTTGTTGTTGTTGTTGCTGCCCTTGTACATTTGCTAATTTGTTTTTACATATTTCAGGTATCTCAGCAATTCGGTTTTGAAGAGGTTGATTTTCCTGTGCTAGAGTCGGAGGCTCTTTATATTAGGAAGGCTGGGGAGGAAATTAGAGACCAGGTTTGTAACTGGTGATTTTGTTGTCTTGTGAATTGGTAAATACTAGGAGACCTTGGATTGTGAGCTAAATTATGACGAGGGGCGTGCTGATTTTGCTGGATCAAACTAGCTAACATTTAATTGTAGTCGGTGCATGATATGATTTGTTCTACATAAAAAGTGTTATTTATTTTGCTCTGCTTTATTTTTCTTTTGTTTATCAAGAAAAATAGTAGTTGGTTTGCTCGCATTATGGTTTGGCATGAGGAATCTATAAACTGATTTTAGTTCTAATTTGCTATTCTTGTAAGACACCTTTGTATCTGGGAACCAGAGACTGCATTCTTTTCTATTTTCGTTACTTTATTTCTATCCAAATAAGAAGAAAACTGTCAATTTGAACTCAAACTTTTAAATAGTAGGCTATAACAATTTTCTATAAACTTCCTCTCAAGTTACCCCAAATCACTTGCTAAGTTTTGTGACTGGATCTGATAGGGATAAAATCATGTTTCAGATAGAAGACTAAGAATAATTACATGAAATGATTTGGTTCCCAACCGGTATTTCTTCTCTGAAGTGCTGTCAGAAATGGGCATTTCTTTCTACAAAAGATGTATTTTCCAATTTTCTCTTACCCACCATTTTCTTGAGAGTGCAGGTGTGAATACCTAAATGAGGGTAATAGGTGATGGACTATTTGAAATCTTAATCACAACTCATGGTTGAAATTACTTGATACTATTTCTTTTTTATCCCACTCTAACAATCCTGTTTTCGAGATGGAAAAGTTTCCCATCTACAAGTATTTGAAGTATTGCACAAATCACTACTTCATACATTTCAACTAATTTGGTGAGCATGACCTAACCTATCAACAACAAATCATTTTCGGTGTGTATAAGTTAAACTCATATACACTTATTTTTCTTAATTAGCGCTATACTTTGTTAGATCCCCCCTTAATGCTGCTGTACGTTTGAAGATCTAGCTGATTTCACCTTTTTCTTTTTTGACTACTCTGCTTATCATTGAGCTAGGTAGGCTAGACTTGTTATGTTGTCTTAAGCATTGCAAAGAAAGAAACTGAAATGCAATGAACAATGATTTTTTTGAGAAGGTAACATATTTTTGTATAACTATTTGCTACAAAAAAACATTTTTTGAGAAGGTAACATAAACAATAATATCTTTTGTTCTCTTTCTATATTGCAGCTTTACTGTTTTGAAGACCGTGGAAACCGTCGAGTTGCATTGAGGCCTGAGCTGACTCCTTCGTTAGCAAGACTTGTGATACAGAAAGGGTAAATATCTAATTAATTTTACTTGCATATAGAATGTCATGATTCTTCAGCGACTTCTCAACATTCACAATTTATTTATATGCTATTACACTTTTGTATCCAGGCGGGGATGCCACATTTTGATCTGCACGTTTTTTTCTGTCCAGAAAATCTGTATCTCTTCCATTGAAATGGTTTGCTATTGGACAATGCTGGCGTTATGAGAGAATGACCAGGGGAAGACGTCGTGAACATT
The DNA here is from genome assembly GCA_035578085.1 of Solanum pinnatisectum. NCBI lineage: Eukaryota > Viridiplantae > Streptophyta > Magnoliopsida > Solanales > Solanaceae > Solanum > Solanum pinnatisectum. The sequence goes on along the minus strand of CM069078.1, from coordinate 51,985,230 downwards.
ACCAATGGAATATGGATATAATTGGTGTACCAGATGTAATGGTAGGTTAAGTTCTATATATTTGGTTGATCCTTGGTACTGTAATAAAGCATTTGAAAAGAACCCGAGGGCGCGACCTTAGTGGTCAATGGAGTGAGTTGAGAACCATGAGGTTTCATGTTCAAATTCTAGCGGAGGCAAAACTACTAGGTGATTTCTTCCTATCGTCCAAAGCCTTGGTAGACAGAATTAACCCCTAGGAATTAGTCGAGATGGTGCAAACATGCCTGTACACCACAGTTTATTGTACTTGTCTGTTTACATGTAGCAACTTCTATATAAAATACCCCTTTTAGACCGAGTCAACTACATCTCAATCAGTCTGAAGATATGTTAGGATTAGATTTTCTAAGTAAAAATGCTTGGTAAATTTTTCGGTTAGACATGATAATATTTCTTGGAAAAAGGAATGACTAGTTCTGGTTCTTGGATCAAAATTTTCTCATTTCTGAAATTGAAGTCCTATGTCATTAGATGTGGACGTAGCTTGATTTCTGAATAGGTTATTTTACTCTGATTGTAACCTTCCTGTTAGATTGAACATAACTTGTATGCTTAACACTCATTTGAGGTATTCTTTCCCTCTTCCATATGTTGCATGTAAGTTCTGAGCTTTTCCAGAGAAAGATGTTTTCTTGCTGCTGAAGCTTCAAATATATAATACAATGGTTTAGATGGTAATTTCATATTTTCACTCACCCAATTTATTGTAATTCCTCTTTCTTTTAGGGTGAAGCAGAGCTGATATCTTCAATTATTACCTTCTTCAAGCGCATAGGCCTCACAGCATCAGATGTTGGGTTTAAGGTCTCTAGTAGAAAGGTGTGTGCTTATGTTTTTTTTCCGTATCATTCACCAGAACAATCTCTATTGTGCTCTTGCTACTTGTTTGCATCTCAGTTACCAGAAAAGATATGTTTCGAAAGAACACAGGATTTAAATGTTGTTTCGTGTCGATATCGTAGAATCGGAGATTCATCGTATGCTATTGTCATTTCTTCTCAATTTACAAAACCCACTTTCTACTTAGTGCCATACCAAAATTTATGCTACTAGTGCAGTATTTATACTATTGCCACAATTTTATTATCATATTACTTTTAAAAAAAACAATTTTATTATAATAATGAATCTTTAGAAACTTAGGTTGAAGCATGACATGTTTCACTTGATCAACCAGCTTGTAAACCGTTACTTCAATCACATTCTTTTCTACTACCTCCACAGTATACAAATTAAATCAGAACACAAATAGACAGTAATAGTTACTTGATAGGTTGTGCAAAAAAGGGATACTTGTGATGCCCATTATGAAGAAATGGACCTTTGTGACCTCAATATGCATGGTAATATATAGGGGATACTAGTGAGAAGCTATATCAATACACATTGAAGAAGGGGTGGTTCCTAATGATGTTAATAAGTTGTGTTGCATGATTTCTTTGTGTGTTCTTAAAGTTTAGGGATAATGCCGCTCTTAATTCAATCCCAAAAGCTAGCTTATGAGGTGAGGATTATCCAAAATCATATCACGAGATAAACCCATCGCTCAACCAATGTGGGACATTTAAGACCACCGCACACCCAAGACAAGCATGGACAATGTAACATGGGGGCCAACATTGGCTAAACGATATATCAGGAATTGAGATGAGTCTAAATTTGATACAACGTTGAAGTGTATGTCCATCTCATCTATAACCAAAGCTTAACCTGTTACCGGGCCTACTTTTTTTACTTAATTCTTCAACATCCATAAACTGAAATAAGAAAGTAGCTATTATCTTGTTAAAATTTTTGGAAACCTATTCGAAAGCTTAAAAGAAGCCCAGTTCATAGTAGATTATTATCATGTTAGATAATAATTTCATGTTTTACTAGTAACTTGGTCTTTATATTGATGATATCGTCCCAGAAAAATGTGAAATACTATTTCTTTTAATCAATCAATAACACTATGATGTTGTTTAGCTGAGCATCAGCCTGACAAATGGAAGCTACAAGTAGGTGTGTGAATGAGGCTTGCAAATGTCGTAACTCGTAAGGAGTTTAGGTGGCTTCTTCTTTTCCCTTTTTGACAAGCATTACATGAGGCCTAACTACCTTCAGTGAGTTAACGAATTTTATTGTATGACGGAAGTTAGGCAAATCTCCTTGGAAATAAGTTCGAGTTAATGCCTGTTATACGATTTCTTCTTCTTAAGGATGTCATTTATGGTGCTGTTTCAGCTTAAACTACTCAATGTGATTTTGATCTGTTTCTCTGTATTGAAAGTATCACGTGCTATTTGATAGGTCTTGCAAGAAGTATTGAAGTGCTATTCCGTCCCAGAAAATATGTTTGGTAGAGTTTGCATCATTATAGACAAGGTTAGTTTGATAATGTAATTCAATTCTTATTGTTTGATCTATAGTATTCCAAAAAGGCAAAAATAGAACACACTGGTTACTTGATTGCATCTGTTCATTTTCAGTTGGATAGCTGTTTCTTTGGCATTAAGTGTGAGATGGTTATGGATTTTCTAATCATATTATGCCTTATTCTTACTTTTAAAAAAGACTACTGTCTATTCTGAGGTAGTGGAATATGTTTGGCAACTTGATGTAACAATCCTGCCTGAAATTCTATTCTGCTTGTCTACTTCTGTTTTATTTTTGATATGATACAGATAGACATTTAATCACAAGTTAGTTGAGGCCGGTTATATTAATCCTCTATTTCACTTTATTCAGACCCATTTCATTCTAATAGTCAGAAGTTTGCTCTTCAGGATCTTCAATTAAAAGTGCAATTTATTTATGTCAGAGTTGTGCTTATTGCATTTTTCTCACATGATAAGCCCAATCACAAACTCCTCGACCTGGAGTCAAAAGTGGCCCTGTTTTCCACTTTTCTCTCTTGATGATACGAACTACCAGCCTTAAGGTTGGAGGTGGTGTCATTTCCCCTAGGCTATCCCTTACTTTCAAAGGTACCCGTTTAGCATTACATCTTAAAGAAGTCTATTGCATTTTTTACTTCTAAAAGGAACCTAGCATTGTCATTTCTGCTAGGAGCTCAATCTTTTTATTTTTTATTTTTGGTGACCGTGGTGAGGGCCAGTTAATGAACAGCCAGTTGTTTATAATATAGTTGATTTACGTATCTCCTACTGTACATTTCAGTCTTCTTGTTCTAATCAACTCCTGTTACCCTCTTGGCTGAATAGATCGGAAAGATTCCAATGGATGATATCAGGAAAGATCTGTTGTCTGCTGATATGTCAGAGGTAGCTATTGAAGACCTACTGCAAGTCCTGTCACTGAAGTCTTTGGCAAAGTTAGAAGGTTGGCCGTTACAGCATTTACTTCACTAAGGTTTACCTATGGTCTTCTTCTATTTGTTGCTCAAGAAGTATCTCTTGGAATTTATTTCTTCACTTGTTATGTTATTATTCCATTCATCCATACATGTCCACTAGTTAATGTAGATGATTGCGGACATGTTAGTTTGACCTTGTATATTACCTGAATTGTACAGTAGAAAATATTAAATTAGCTGTTGGAGGGTGCATAATATTTCTGGATGGGTAAAAATTCAGTAGCAGCTTATGTTGGCATTTCCTATCAAAAATAAATTCTTCAGACTTTAGATTTTTATATTGTTAGATTATTAAATATTTTTTACCTTGTGCACACCCAAAGGGTAGCGGCTGCAGGTTTCCCCTGTCATAAAAAAATAAAAATAAAAAAAATTCAAAAGATAATTGGGGTTGAAAGCGTTATGCATCGTCCAAAATACCCCTTTGTATGTACCATAATTTATTCAGTTTGGAAGTTTTATATCATGTAAAAATGGTTTTATTTCATGGAAGTTTCCTCTTTGCTAGAACCAGTTAAGCACCTAGGAAATGGATCCATGAATGTTGTATGAATTGCACCAGAGCTTTGTCTAGTCTAGCTGTAGATTGTTAATGAGAATATGAAGTGATAGAACTTCTAAGATATCCTCTTCTTGAACTTATGTGAATTTTCCAGATGAATATTGTATTTCTCCCTGCGTTCGAAGTGGAACAGTTGAAATCCCCTACTGATGTATAAGTAAATATTATAGCTTAGAGGTTTCTGATCTTGTTTTTTATACCTCTTTGTTTGTGCAGAGAAACTTGGGGCCTCAGGAGAAGCACTATCTGATTTGAAGCAACTATTTTCACTTGCTGAGAAGTATGGCTATTCAGAGTGGCTTCATTTTGATGCATCAATTGTCCGTGGTTTGGCCTATTACACTGGGATTGTGTTTGAGGTTAGAATCGAGATTATTATTGATAGTATTCTGAACTTTGTGCAAGAAGACTTGGAATTGGTTAACTGCTTGTTGGATTTGTCTTACTGATAAACTGTTTACTCGTAAATGGGTATCTCTTCCACTTCATTGAGTAATTACAGTTTCCTGCAGGGATTTGATCGTGAAGGAAAGCTCCGGGCTATCTGTGGTGGTGGACGGTATGATCGGCTATTATCTACCTTTGGAGGCGATGATCTTCCAGCTTGTGGATTTGGATTTGGTGATGCTGTGATAGTAGAAGTGAGTAGAACTTCCTGTTTCCAGTCCTTTTTTTTTTTCTTTTACTGGATGTTTGAGATAAAAAGTTGGTTTTTTTTTCTTTTTGATGATCTGTGAAGCATGAAATACTTCTACTTTGAACTTAGGTGGAAGTTTACATTAATTTTATGTACATTGTCGAGATGGACTTCTTTTGCCTGTTTTGCTTCCAAACACTACTATTCTCAGTTTTCCATCCAATTCAAGTTTTTGGTTCTTGTGAAATTTATTAATCTTTGAACATCACAGATTCTGTTTTCTCCATGCCTGTATCGGTGACCTGCATATAGCAACACTTGTAGGCATAGGGCATGAAATAGATCCCCTTGTGCACACAAACATGCAGCAAATGACAATCACCACTACCTTATCTAAAATTCCGTGATTGCTCCAAGGGCTCCAACCAAGGCAATCTTCTCAACTTTGCTTGTTTCCCTGAGATCTATAACCTTTTATTTCACAGGATAGTTTTCTCCTGGGATAAGTCTTGCTGATAAAGATGGAGTATCGAGTATGTGAGCAGATTTGATATTGAAAGGTGTCAGCAAAGGGAACAAGTTTTCTTTACATAAGATTTAGAAAATGTCTATGAGCTCATGGTAGATTTTCACTATGAATCACTAGAGTACAAGATAAAGGAGAACACCTAAAGATCTTTGAGCTTGTCATTTTTGAGGTTTTATTTTGATCCTTTTTACTTCCAGGATAAAAGGGGAAGGGGTGGGGGGTTGTTGCTAGGTGCCACTAGTCGTAGTCAGTATTTTGTGTACTTTAGAACTCTTCTTTTTCTTCTACGAGCAAGCTTCATCCTTCCATTTTGATATCTGTGAAATGCTGCAGTAATATTTTATAGCTCTATTGCATAATTTCAATTTGAAAACCACCATCGGTTGCAGGGACAGACCCTTTCTAGCTTTTTTGTGTCATCTGTATGTTTTCTGTTAGAAGATTTAGGTCTAAACGGTATTTGTTTATGCTTTCTCTGTTGGGGAATACTCAGCTACTCAAGGAGAGGGGACTCCTACCAGAACTTAACCTCCAAGTAGAGAACATTGTCTGCTCACTAGATCAGGAACTTCAAGGTGCGGCATGTGCAGTTGCCACCATTCTCAGGGAAAAGGGGCAAAGCGTTGATCTGGTTTTGGAGAACAAACCACTTAAGTGGTACATTACGATCTATATAGATTCACTATTTCTTTGTTGATGTAGCTGCCTGCAGCTTCATTATGTATTTGCTGTTTCACTCTGAAGCTCATACTTCCAATTTTCCATTACTTGTTGTGAAGGGTGTTCAAGCGAGCAGCACGGATAAATGCACGCAGATTGATTTTGGTTGGAAAGGCTGAATGGCAAAAAGGCATGGTCAATGTTAAGACTCTTTCAACAGGTGAGCAATTGGAGATAAAACTCGATGAACTGGAGTAACTGAACAGCATCTTGGTGTATGCAATAGCTTTTTTGCCATTCTTTTTATAATGATGCTAAGTTGTTTATTTAGCTGGGTATTTTTTAGGATGGCAAATCAATGAGGTATTAAATTTTGCTGTTGTTATTTTTCTTATGTTGGTGAAAGAAAGCCCATTTATCCAATTTCAGGCTTGAAATCTTATTGCTTGTGTAATATCAATTAAAATAACTAAGGTCTTAATATAAAACTAACTGGATTCAATATATAAATCCTCTGTTTTCTTTTGACTCTTCTTAGGATACATCTCATTCCAAAATCTGTGTAATTTAAGGCAAGTTGGAGATTTTCTGAATTAGAAGTTATATACATAGTAACATTTAAAACATACATAAACATGTAAGTTTCTAGCCACAATAATAAATTAATTGCCATTAGAACAGGGAGAAGGCCTAAAAAACTAGAGGCAAAATTGAGGAACTACCAAAGTAAAGTAGGATGCAAAACTATGCTTTATAGTAGAAGACTACAAGTATATACACAGATATTTGTACTAAACTTTGCATTAACTAAATTAACATTTTAATGTGGAAAAGATATATTACATTTTCACTACATGCATCTCCCTAAACACGTAGTTTCCGGTTGATTTATCTATTATTTCCTTCGTACATTGGTATTTTTAAAGGTCCAATTGTGATCATAAACCTTTGTTAATTTGATTCAAAAATATGCACACTCTTTGTATGAAGGGAACATAGGTGGAAGCTCTAATTATGCCATTTTGGTACTCTTTAATTTATACCTTGTGTTTGGTTCATGAAATAAGGTGAGATATCTAAATTTAATCCAAACTTAATTTCAGATATCCCACCTTAGGTGTGATAAATTAGTTCAAGAATTATAATCCCAAAATAACTTAATTTGTGAATTAAATGACCCTATATTGTATTAGAAATACAAAATTTCTCAACAAAATGACTTTTTTTACTACTAAACAAAGAACGAGTACAATGCAATTCACACGTCTGGTGGCGATTCTTGAATTGCCGAATGTTGATTGGAAAATTTCACTAATACGAGCATTCCAAGTTATGCAAAATATATATTTTAGCTTCATCAAATTTTATAATATATATTTATTTTTTGAAATGAAATTTATAATTCACATTTTCAAAATTACAACTCATAAATTGCATTTTTTTGTTTGTTTGTTTGTTTGTCCAAACAACTAAAATCCCAAGCAATCCACAGTCATGGCGTCTTTCTAAAAGAACCTTAACTACTACACTCACAGCTGCAAAGCAACAGATTGATGTAATGGCCGGTCCTTCTCTTCTCGATTCTCTCTTCCAACGATCTTTAGAAGACTTAATCAAAGGTCTCCGTCTCTTCGTCGGCGATGAATCATCCTTCATCTCTAAAGCCGTCGACGAGATCCGCCGTGAAATCAAGTCCACTGATCAACAGACCAAAGCCACTGCTCTTCAGAAACTCACTTACTTGCATTCCATCCATGGCGTCGACATGTCTTGGGCTGCTTTTCATGCTATAGAACTCTCTTCATCTCAGTCCTTCAATTTCAAACGCATTGCTTATCTCGCCGCTTCGCTTTCATTCGATCCTTCGACTACTGACGTCATCCTCCTGCTGACTCATCAGCTTCGTAAGGACCTTCAATCTCCTAATTCGCACGAAGTAAGCCTCGCTCTTCATGCTTTGTATTTCATTTCTACACCTGATTTAGCCCGAGATTTAACTCCCGAGGTATTTACTTTACTGAATAGTAATAAGGGTTCTACTAGGAAGAAGGCTATTGCTATTATTTTGAGACTGTTTGAGTTATATCCAGATGCGGTTAGGGTTTGTTTTAAGAGATTAGTGGAAAATCTGGAGAATTCTGATCCGGCAATTGTATCTGCTGTTGTGGGTGTTTTTTGTGAGCTTGCTTGTAAAGAACCTAAATCTTATCTCCCTTTAGCGCCTGAGTTTTATAAGATATTGGCGGATTCTCGGAATAATTGGCTGTTGATTAAAGTTTTAAAGATTTTTGTGAAGTTGGCTCCGTTGGAGCCGAGGTTGGGGAAAAAGCTGGTGGAGCCAATTTGTGACCATTTGAAGAAAACGGGTGCGAAGTCATTGGCTTTTGAGTGTGTGAGGACTATTGTTAGTAGTTTCAGTGAGTATGATTCTGCTGTGAGGCTTGCTGTTGAGAAGATTAAGGAGTTCTTGAATGAAGATGATCCAAATCTCAAGTATCTTGGTTTGCAAGCACTTACCATTGTTGCACCAAAGCATTTGTGGGCAGTCATGGAGAATAAGGATTTTGTGATTAAATCATTAAGTGATGCAGATGCAAATATTAAACTTGAGGCCTTGCAGCTTGTTTTATCCATGGTTTCTGAGGATAATGTGGTGGATATTTGCAAGGTTTTGATTAATTATGCTCTTAAGTCAGACCCAGAGTTCTGTAATGAGATTCTGGGATGCATCTTGTTGACTTGTTCTAGAAATGTGTATGAGATAATTGTGGATTTTGATTGGTATGTTTCACTTCTTGGGGAAATGTCAAGAATTCCACACTGTCAGAAGGGGGAGGAAATAGAGAACCAGCTTGTGGATATAGGTATGAGAGTCAAAGATGCAAGACCAGAACTTGTTCGAGTTGGCCGTGATTTGCTAATTGATCCTGCATTGCTTGGCAATCCTTTTGTGCACAGGATTTTATCAGCAGCTGCTTGGGTGTCAGGGGAGTATGTTCGATTTTCAAAAAATCCATCGGAAATTGTGGAAGCACTGCTGCAACCAAGAACTAGTTTATTGCCATCATCAATAAAAGCTGTATATATCCAGTCTGCATTCAAAGTACTTACCTTTTATCTGCATTACTCTATTTCTACCAAGGGAGTTATTTCTTCAGCTTCTCAAGGAGTGGCAGATCTGATGCATGGAAGAGTACAGGAGAATTCTCAGTTTGTAAGAACTGGACCAGTTGCTGATAGTGACACAGATGATGGAGGGTTGAATGCCAGGATGTTACATCGATCTGTTGGGGATGTTTCAGTAGAGAGTTTTGAGGATATGTCTGTTGCTCATGAGTGGTTGTCCTCGACTTCCTCAAAGGCAGAGCCAATCACTGAAGAGTCTATACTTAACATATTAGATCTCGTAGAAATAACGTTGGGGCCACTAGCAGGAAGCCATGAGGTGGAGATACTGGAGAGGTCAAGAAATGTCCTTGGTTTGGTTGAACTGATAAGAGAAGAATTACCTGGTTTCTTGGTGAAAAGGAAAGAAGACAATGACAAGGGACAAAAGAAGACTCATGAAATGATCAAACTAATTGCTGAAGCTTTTTCAGAAGAGCTTGGTCCAGTTTCAGCAAGTTCTCAGGAAAGGGTGCCTATTCCTGAAGGAAAGGTGCTTAATCAAAGTCTGGATGATCTGGATGCGATATGTGGTGACCTTGGGTTGCATATACCCACTTCTTTCTCCCTTGGAAGATCAATTTCCTCCGAGAAGGATGATGTTACCATGTCGGATCGGCAAAGTAAGGAAGAAGTTGAATCAACTGAATCGACGTCTCTTCTTGCTGAGCATCGCAAACGTCACGGGCTATATTATTTACAGTCACAGAAAAAGGAGATGGTATATGATGATTACCCACCTGCTAATGACCTTAAGACTGGAGATAATGCTGATGACGAGGCTGATGATCTGATTAAGCTTACAGAACAATCTCTCTTCTCTAAGAAAAAGGTAAACCAAGCAAAGCCTAGGCCTGTAGTAGTGAAACTGGATGATGGGGATGGACCTTTTATCCCTGCCAAAAAGGTAGAGTCAAAAGATGACCTAATCTCTGGTGCTGTGAGAGATGTTCTTTTAGGTGATGAAGCAACAACATCATCATCACGAACTAGGAAGTCTGACAAGTCATCAAGTAAGAGAAGACAGAAGGACAAGTTATATATAGACAAGTCTTCTGGACCAAAAGAGGATTCTAAAATGATGGAGAATTCTGAACAAGACAATGCAAATTTGAGAAGAAGCAAACGCCATTCTCGTGGTAAAGAGAAGAAACATAGAAGTACTGCAAAAGATAGAGATGAACATGAAGAGGGAGATAAGCAGAAGGTTAGCCATCACCATGGCAAGCATAAATCCAGACAAAGGGACCAGCCTCAAAAAAATAAATCCAGACAAAGGGCAGACGGGGCTCTAACATTAGCAGCACAATCACCTGTTATACCTGATTTTCTTTTGTAGCAATGATATAATTTGTTCAATACGGCTTAGGTGAGTTCTTCTGTACATTACACTTCATTTTTTTTCCCCTGTTTTGGTTACTCATTATACTTGCAATTGGTGAAGTGGTTTTTCTCCAGCCTTTTATTTTCCCCGTGTGAAATTTCTTTTGGGAAGGGTATATTTTTGAGTTCTCAACACTTGTACTAGGAAACCTTTATAAGGCCTTGACCGGTTATGATCCTTTGCTTCTATTTGTTTTTCTATTCATCTCTCATCTATGTGTGCATGCTCATTCACATTCTTTGCTAGTTTGATGCATGTGCTTATAGTCGCTGTATAAATGCCCCAATAAAAATGATATAGTGGCTGATAAGAATATAAGAGGGCTAATCCATAGTCTAAAGGCTAAAAGATTCGTAATCTCCTATAGTTGGTGGATAAGATATGATGCTTGTGAATTTTTCATCATGAGGCCAATACATGCTTGGTGAGAGTTCATAATAACTCAGAAAAAAAGAGAATATGGACATGTTAGATTATGATAATCAGAAAAATATGCACAGGTTGAAAGATTTAGGCGAAATACGCTTTTGACATTGTGCCTAAGAACGAGCTGCTTGTAGGATTGCTGTGCATTGGTGCTATACCTGAAAAAACCAGTTCCTTCATCAAATGCCAATCCAAAGAAAAACTCGTTCTCTCCGAAAATGAGTTATATTCCATTTGATTAAGAAAACCCATCACTAGTGAGGCTTGCTTCGTGGTAGAGAACCTCCAGGCGCCAACAGGTAGATTCTGCTCATGTGAAGTGTAAGTACGATCCTTGTGGAATGAGGGTAGGTGTATAAAACAAGAGAGGGACCAACACACAAGCAGTCCCTTCTAAATAACTGAAACAATTATTTGTTGTCCCTTTTTTTATTATCAGGAAGGTGATTGGTCTCTTGCATTCTAACCTTCTAAACAACTATGGATACTGACACATTACTGAAATTGTATGGCTGTCAATATTGGGTCTTCCACCTCAGTTTGGGATTTTCTGCTGTGTAGCAGCTGTGAAGTGGTTGAAGCATATTGAGGGAGATTATACCGACTTAATTCTTTGCTGTTTACTTGTATTCTGCTGGCAGGAGAAATATCTTCCATTGTTTTCTATCCATGAGTGTGAATCTATTGTTACTGCAGACAGACGTCTTCCTTAACCAGAAAAAGAAAAGAATTACAGATGCAGCACTCTGAAAGAAAAAAAAAAGGAAATATCTTAGTGTAGAAGGAATCACCTTACAGAATTTGTGAAAGCAGAGAAACACCCCCCCCCCCCTTCTTTTTCCCCCAATGTTGCCTGCCTAGTATATATTCTGTTCTGTTTTTCTTATCAAAAAATTGTTTTTGTTATCGGAAACAACTTCTCTATCTTATGAGGTAGGGGTAAGATCTGCAATGCGTATGTGATTTCTGTCTTGTTGCTGCACTATTTGCTTGGAAGAAAAACAACGAAGTAAGAAATCAAATAGTACCACTTTAGATACGTCAAGAGGAAAAGGAGGGAACCATAAGAAATGCCACAAATCATGGCTGATGTTTGACTATACGTTCATTTTAGGAAATCATAAAATATTTATTGATAATAACACACATCAAATTAAGGTAAAACGTGTATTCTATTATATTTCTTATATCTACCTTATCGTTACGGAATTACCTTTCACTTTTTTCAACATTCATCCCAATTCCCAAAGAATAAGTTCTGTTATAATGGAAACTAATGTATCTCGATTTAAAAAGCTAAAAAAAAAATCTCTTTGATTTTCTCTAATCCTTGTCAACTAAAAGACCAGAAGGGCTTTAGCAGGGGTAAATCTAGAATTTCAGTTGTCGAGTTCAACCTTTAAATTATTAAAAATTATGGATTCATGTAATTTATTAAAGTCATTCTCGAAAATAACTTGTGAAATGTTATGTTACTATATTATAAACTCATGTCCCACGGAAAAATTATTCGTTACGAAGGTAAAAAAAAAAAACCCCAAAATAGAAATGAGAGACAGGTACGTGGAGTAGCCAATGCCTAAGGTTGTCTTCCGGAAGTCTTGGGAATATTTTGGATTAATTGGGATCCACTTGGCATAACACAAATTCTTCTTCTTCCTCCATCTTTCTTCTAAAAAAAAAAAACACAAAAAAAACTTGTAAATTATAGCTGTAAAAACTAATCATTTTTTTTCTTAAATCTGTTGAATAAATAAATATTCCCTCAACATGTCTCAACATCAACTCCAAGAATATTCTCTCTCTGGTAATTTTCACAATTACTCAATTCCTTCTTCCTCTTTCACATTTTTTCAACAATGATTAGATCATCACGTTTCCTCTTCTATCTTTTTCTACATTATAATAATTCATGTAATTAATATTAATCCAGATTAGTAAAATTCTTTTCTATAAGAACCTCTCTTTTACAAATAATTGTATTTGATATTAACGCGTTCAGATTATTGTAGTACGAAAAAGATAAATAGGAGAGGTAAATCAAAGTAAATATTAAATACAATTTTTTTTTACATATTATTGAAATCCTTACATGAATGTCTTGGAGATATAAAAAAAATTAGTTAAAATAATAATTAATTAGAATATGTCTTGTGTCTAATTCTAGTGAAAAAGCATGTAGTTAATTTTTTTGCTTCCATCTCAACTATATATATTTCCTCCTCTTCTTCCTCCTCCTCATTTGCTATGCTCCATTTCTTCTTCCCTTTCCTAGTATTTTTTCGAATTCTTTTCTTTCGAGTTAGGGTCTATCGTGTTAATTATGTCTTGAATTTGTTTATCTTTTATATATTTTTAGAGAACTCATAATTTCTATTGATTTAGAAAATCTATTGTCCTAGTAAATTTTGGAAAGAAAATCTAGTAGGATTGGAAAAATCTCTCTCTTATAAGTTTGGAGATTAGCTACTCGAAATCTATCTATATATATAAGAGTTGTAGTTGTACACTTATTCATTCTTGTGTTATTTCTTCTCTCTTTGCTTTGTGTGTGATTGTGTGTTGGATAACCCAACCCACAATCTTTCCGCAATATATCAGAAACAACCTCTCTATCCTACAAAAGGTAAAAATAAGGTCTCTGACTCTGCGTATATCTCATCTTCAAGAAAATGAAGAATGAACAACAATATCAATTCACTACTACAAAACTATTCAGTATTTCTCAAAGGTACCTCCATAATCTTGTGTCCTATTTTATTTTATTTGGGTCTGGTTTAGTAATTGGTATAACTCTATTTTTTTATCTCCAAGATCTAATTCCCAATACTTTACAAAACAAATTATTTTTCCCCCAAATAATCCAATTAAACTCACCTCCACCCCCACGCCCTACACCAACACCCCCACCATCACTTCCACAACCTCAACAACAAATTCCTCTTGTTTTAAATAATGAGACCAAAATTTTAGACCCTAGTAGAATAGGGTTAAAAGATTTTATGAAGACACCAATATTAAGTACTCCTAAACATGATATAAAAGATGAAGCGTTGATATCGAGGGCTATGATGGTGCCACGTGTCAGTGATTTGCCATTTAAGAGAAAGCCAAAGATTGCTTTTATGTTTCTTGCAAGAGGAAGTTTACCATTGGCTCCATTATGGGAAAGATTTTTCCAAGGACATGAAGATCTTTATTCTATTTATATTCATTCTCAACCATCTTTTAATGGAACTGCTCCACAAGAAGGACCTATTTTCCATGGCAGAAGAGTAGCAAGTAAGGTAAGTTTAATTTACTATCACTATTGATTAATTATAATTTTCATTTTGATATTGTCTGCTTCGAATCTAGGTCGTTACGACACATTATTAGGGTATAAGGTTTGTTTATTGGTATAGATAGCATTTTTACGGATATGGGATTTACCATGCCCTCTCTTAAGTGCTCAACGTCTTCATTTGCCTAAACTCAATATTTAACCATAAGTATTTTGACATATAATTGTGGTGTTTAGGACAAATTATTCTATAACTTTGTCTATTAAAACTTGGACAGATGCGAAAACTATTGTTATTTTTTGCTTGAACTCGAACTAATATATGAGAAGTGTTAATTATAATGTGATGAAAAGAATGACAATTAGCCTTCCGTTAGACCAGAGGCGGTGGGATTCATGGGTTCGGACGAATTCAGTAGTTTTTCCATAGATCCTATATTTATACTAGAAAATTAAATAAATATATATGTATATTAATTCGTGAACTTCTAATAAAATTGATGAATAATTTAATGGTACACACTTTGTACTATCGGTATATAACTTAAATCTTTTTCTTATAGCTGATTCATATGCAATGACAGTTTTTTAAATTAGCTACAAAAAGTAATGTTTTGTTTGATTTCATCGTCACATAGAGATCTACAAGTTAATTTATAAAGTATTACGCACAAACCTAGTATAGTGGAAAAATATATAATATGAGTTGATGAGGAGAAAAAATCAACTGGTGCCGTATCAAATGGTCCGTGTTTTACTAGACAGCATGGAAACTGAGCGGGGGCGGATCCGCGAGTTAAATTAAATTCATTGAATTTAGATTTTAAACTTGTCAAATATAAACTTTTATATTGTTGATAATAAAATATTATAAATCGTAATAATACTAGCAGATTTTGATGAATATAGATCACCATATATTAGTTGACTTAGACTATTTATATGTCTTTGTGTTTTAAAAACGCGTCTTTTGGCATTAATTACCTAGAATCCTGGTACTCTGGCTATAATATTGTAAGATTGGACTATTTTACGACACTTGTGTTTGTGTAATTAATGCCAATTATGATGCTTGTTTGATAAATTTAATTTTAAAACAATAAAGTTGGGTCTATATTATAAATAATAGATCCAGAGTGTTATCTATGATTTACGAGAAACTAATAATTTTTGCTCATATATTATTAATGTATTTAAAAACTTTTTAAGTGTATATATATATATATGAATGTTTTAAATCCTAAATTCACTTCTACTATTATCACTTGTATAGCTTTTGACGTGATCATAAAATTTGATTCTAAAATGGAAGTTTTTTAGGGCAAGAAACTAGTGAATAAGTTTTCAAGACAAACACTTTTTGTTGTAAGTTTCTTTTATTCTAATCCTTTTGCCAACTTAGAGAAAAAAAACACTTTTTCCTTCTACTATATGTTGCCACACTTTATCAAATTCCTTTCTTCTGTGCCTTGGCATCTTTATCTTTTGCACGTGAACTCTAGAAGAACATGTTAGACTCCACAAAAAAAAAATCGAAATCTTTACATAAATAGGTCAAATTCACAATTTTTTTTTTATAGCCCTTAATAAATATGCATGTAATTTAAACAGTCAAGTGAGCGGCCATTGTTAATTCTTTTAAGTTTCTTTCTTTATGTTTCAAGCAGAGCCCATATTGGAGTAGGCCCAATTAACCACTTTAGAAGGATAAGTATCTGGTCTTTTAGGAAAGTATTTTTGAGTCCATTAAAATTTTACTTTTGCAAAAATCCACCTACTTAGTTGGAAGATTTAATTGTTTAGTAAATCATAAACTCAACATTTTAACATGTTTTTTTGTAAACCTTTATGCAGAAAGTAGAATGGGGAAAATTTAACATGGTGGAAGCAGAAGGACGATTACTAGCGAACGCATTATTAGACCTATCGAACGAGCGTTTCGTGCTTCTTTCAGAGTCATGCATTCCTCTATACAACTTCACAACCATCTACAACTACATCATCAACTCCGCAAACACCTTCATGGAGTCTTACGACTTAATAAGCCCCGTGGGACGAGGTCGTTACAACAAGAAAATGAAACCATTGGTCACCCTAGCCCAATGGCGAAAAGGGTCCCAATGGTTCGAGGTCGATCGAGAGATAGCCATGGATATAATATCAGATCAAAAATATTCTCATTTATTCAAGAGATTTTGTAGGCCAGCATGTTACTCAGATGAACATTATTTGCCAACATTTGTGACAATGAAATATTGGTGGAAAAATGAAAATAGAACATTGACTTGGGTTGATTGGGCCAAAGGTGGGCCTCATCCAACAAAATTTATTAGGCCTGAAGTGACAGAAGATTTGCTTAATGGGATGAGAAATGGGACCAAATGTGAGTATAATGGGCGGCCCAGTAACATGTGTTACTTGTTTGCTAGGAAGTTTTTGCCAAGCACTTTAGATAGGCTTTTGAGATTTGCTCCTAAAATCATGAAATTTGGATAAATTCATATTTGTATTTTTTTTGAAGTTTGAATATTTTTGTTAATTATTTCTAGTTCTTGATTTTGGTTCAATGGGATTGATAATACATCATATTCATTTCTATTTATTTGCATGTGTTACAACTCAATCGGTTATTTTATAGGAGAATTGATTTCTCGAGGACTAACAGTTACTCCCTCAGTTTCATTTTACCGTTTGGTTTGACACGATGTTTAATAAATAAATAAGACTTTTGAAAGTTATGAACTAAAACAATTCTTAGATATTTGGCATAGTTGAAAATTATTTCATTAAGGATTAAAAGGGGCTGTTTTAAAGTTAAATTATTTCTAGTTATAGTAAGCCA
Organism: Solanum pinnatisectum; assembly: GCA_035578085.1. Lineage (NCBI taxonomy): Eukaryota > Viridiplantae > Streptophyta > Magnoliopsida > Solanales > Solanaceae > Solanum > Solanum pinnatisectum. The sequence continues at coordinate 51,968,342 of CM069078.1, read as the reverse complement.
GCATTCTTTTTGGTACAGATTAAAAAGGAAAGTGTGCTACATAAAATGGGACGGAAGGAGTATTATTTTAGAAATTTACTTCTTTTTTTTATTGGGAAAAAATGATTTTTTACGAGATTAGTAACTGTTAATTGAGTGATAATCAACGCTTCGGATGTGATGAAAATTGCAGACTTTATTAGTTAAAAGTATTAAGTGTACTTCTCCCCAAAAGAATAAAGGAATAAGAGGTTTTTTTTTCTCTTTTGAAAATTTCTGAGTCTTTGTTTGGTAGCTTCTTTGTAATTGTTCAACAGACTAGACCTGACCTAAACTAAACTAAGACCACACACAAAATCTTTTTTGGTTTGTATAATAAACTATGAATTATGTCGTTATGAATATGATACGTGATTACTATAAAAATAAATACTCTTATATATTCTTAATAGTAAAATATGAGAATGTTGAAATAAAAAACTTATTACAGTGAGTTTCATTCGAATTCTGTTGACTAAAAACTTATAATATATTTTATTTAAATAATTTTTTAGCGACTCTGGATATGATTCATGATATTCTAGATAAATATAAATAGATGGAACAAAATTTCATAAAATTTTTTGTTAGCACTTGTTTTCTTGTAAACTTGGACGAAACCGAGTATAAATCTGCGTTGGATAAAAAAGCGATGCGTGCTATACTCGTCGATGGGATTGAATTTGAAAAATATGTGTACTGTGGAAAATGAAATGACAAGGACCAAGTGACTTGGACATAAAACGACCGATTAATTAATAATTTTAGTACTATATAATAGTCCGCAGCATTAATATATAGTAGTATATATTGTCAGTATCAGATTTATGTTTTTTTTTTAAATATTTTTTTGCCTGAAAAGGTTTCAATCATTCTGTTGCTTGAACTTAATTATTATAAACTATGTAGGCATTTGGAAATGAATTTAGCCATATTTATTACAAGACAGTATGAAATTAACTATAAAATTTATCAGTAATTTCTAACTAATTCATTGTTAGAACATATTTGATTAATTGAATATTCTTACAATTCATAGCTAAGTAAGATTATGTTCATATTTTTGTTATTTAGCGACTACAAAATTTTATCTGTCGTTAATTCTCATTTTCTAATAGTAATTTTAAAAAAAAAGTTTGAAGTAAGTTTTGTTTAAAAAAAGATATTTGAAATTAAAGTACTGTTTGAACATACATTTCACTTGAAATTATTAGAATTTTGTGAAGAAAAAGTTTCAAAACTATTTTTTTCCAAAAGATATTTGGAGTGAAAAATTGATACTAAATTTTCTTGACACAATGTATAACCAAAAATTAAATCTATATCTAAATGCGCCGTAAGTAGAAGAAAGGAAAAAAATAATTTAAATCGTGACAAAATTGATTGCCGAAATATAACTTTTATTCATATATCAAATTTGAAAAATAGTCAGACATGTTCCTTTAATATGGTCGGCCAATAGCAGCATGTAAATCTCAGACGAAAATGACTTAGAATTTGATATACGTTAGAAATAAGTGTCAAAAACACATTTAAATTATTTCCTTTTTGAATTTTATATCTAAATTATTGAGATTGTGAGTTTCATACTTAAACTATCACTTTTTGTTTCTCAAACTAATAAGTGTGATAGTTTAAATATGAAACTTAAAAAAAGAGATAGGTCGGATGTGTTTTTGACACTTATCTTTATACGTTATTATCTTCTTCTTTTTCTTACTAATTTTGATATTTGTTACTTGAATCGATCATACTTATTGACAATAACATTTTTATCATATATCTCAAGGTAATACTAAGACTATTCTTTCCATACTAACTTGTAAAATTATATTAAATATATTATTGATGTTGTTCTCCACTTAAGGGTTACACTAAATATATTGTTGTGATTGTTTTTCATATTCTTTTAGTCCCTTAAATTCAAAACAATAGATGTTTAATTGATTTTAGATTTTGAAATAAAAACCAACATGAATTTAATTATGATTTTCTTTCTTTTAAGATCGACATAATTATTATTGTGATTAGGAACATGTGCAAATGAAATGGATTGAGAACTATGATGTTTCAAATTCAAATCCTTGCGGAGATAAAAACAGTGAAGTACTAGGCGATTTCTACTCATTTGTCCTAACTTTGATAGAGAGAGATTACTTGGTATCTATTATTGATAAGAGATAACATATCTCGTAGGCGAAAGTTAACCAAGATATGACCACGGTTATAATAAAAAAAAGTAATACCCTTTTAATATTATGAAACATTAATTACTTTGAATTATTTTTTGGCGATTAAATGTCAATTATTATTTTGAATAGAATGAAATAAAGACAGACAAAGACAAGTCATTAAAATTTATTTCTTAGGAAAGGACATCTTTGTTTCCTGGCCCCGTTTGTATAGAATTGAAGAGATGAAAGGAAAATAAAACAAGAAAAAAAAAAACACCAAACCGAGTTGTTTTAGACATATAAGGAGGACTATTATTATATTATTTTTTTTTATAAGACTTTTATTACTCACTCTCAAGCAATTCTTCGAAACTTCCATGATAATTAATTTGTATCATTTTATGAACAAATATTTCAATGAAAGGCAATTCGGCGAAATTACACAGCTTAATTTGGATGGTTAATTTTTTTTATGGCATTAATTTGAAACGGAAGGAGTAATTTAGATGAATTTTGATTATTTTATCTTTATTTATGTGTATTTTTTATAATTAAAATATTTATAAATCTGTAAAAACAATTACTACTAAGGTGAACTGAAAAAAGAATAATGAATTTGACATTTGAAATAATGATTTGAAGTTGACGAAACTTTATACAAATTTCAAAAACAATCATGGATTTAAAAACAAAACTTAAAATTTAAGTCCCTAATTATATGACCAAACGTTCCAAAAAGAAGAAGAAGAAGTGAGTAATAATAGTCTTATCCAAAAAAAATAAAAATGGGATGCCAATTCTTATTATTTCCTCGTGTTTTTCTCTATTAAAAGAAAGACAACATATGTTGCCATGTTGGGATACATAATGCTAGATCCTGGGGGTATCTTACTTTACTTAATTGCTCTTTTTATTTATTAAAAATAAAATTTATTTTTACTTGTATTATATTCATTTTAGAAAATTAAGAAAAAAAATATTATTTTCTTTCAACATTTAGTAAAATAAATTATATATATATATATATATATATATATATGGAATTGTCATGTCATGATCCAATAAAATAAAACGAGGAAGAAATTCATGATAATAAAATAAAAATTCATTTCACACCAAAACAATTTTACGGATTTATATTTGAAAACATTTTCAATATATACATAATAATTTGGACTAATCATATCTTTAAAGGGCCCTTAAATTTTTATATAATGTTAAAAAGAATACGATATATAGCTAGTCTGACATGACAAGCACGTATATATATATATAGTACAATGACTTTAGTTTCTTGAGCAGCAAGATATATATTATTATTATTTTAATTTTGTTGGAGACACAACATAAACGTTAAATTAAATAACATGCATAATAATTTAATAATCATTTTCTCTCTTATTTTTTTAATTAATAGTTCCCAAGACTCTAACTCATAATCACAATTATTACTATCAAAGTTCTTTCTGGTAGCATTGTTTTTTCCTTAATCAAATCCAAGAGCAAAGTTATAGATGATGAAATACATGAGTTTGATTAATGTCTATTAGATTCAAATTGTTATTCAAAATCATAAATTTTGAATTTTGAATTCATTTTTTATCAAATCCAAAACTTTTCTTGTAATATAGCTACCTCAAGTTCTGTTGAATTTAGTGTAACATAAATGTTAATTTCAGCTCTAAGAGATGATCAGTTGAAACAAAAAAAAGACCATTGTAAAGTTATTTTCTTATATTTAAAATATATTAGTGGACATATGCAATCATTTTCTCTATACAAAAATGTTATACTCCAATAACAATATATTCAATATATTAATCCTACAAATATGATTTGGTGAGGATTATGTATGCAATTTTATCCCTATCTTATGATTGTTGATATGTAAGTTGTTTCCGATATTTTTTGCACAAATAAAGTATATCATAAATCAAACATGTAAAACAAATACAAAGTTGAAAAAATTACAAACATAATAATATAGGGTAAAAAATGAAAATTATTTCAAATGGACAAATTTACAAGGGATCACATACAACACAAAAGGACGTTGATGCCAACATCCTGCCTATGGCTAAACCCACGAGGGGTTGGGTGGCCAGAGTTGGAGTCACGATCGAATGACACTTGCTTGGTGAACTTAATTAAGAAATAAAATTGTGTCTTTGCTATCAGTGGTAGCTTTTGACATGATGCTAAGCGTCCGGATCGGAATCATGATCGAACATGGCGCTCTCTTGATGGACTTAAATAAACGTTTAATCCTGATAAAGAAATACGATAAAAAAGATAATTCCAAGAAAGTCTTAATTAAGAATTAAAAGTAAACTATATATACATCTACGCGGTTCATATCCTATTTCCCCTTTTTCTAAGTCTATGTAAGTAACGTCCTTATATTATAAATGTATTATTAATCAACAAAAAGTCTTTCTCTTTTATCTTGTAGCTAGGCACATAGTCAAATAAAAATATCTTTTTCTTTAGTTCAAACACAATTCAAATATATTCAATTGACAAAAAATGCAGTGTGGGGTTTGGAAGTTCGTTTTGTGGGGATGTGTGGCCTTTTTGTGCTTCTCTTGTCCCGTTCTTCTTGTGAACTTTTTGTATGTTTGTTATGTGTGTGTAGTGGGATAAATTATTTATTTTACGATTCACTCAACTGATAATAAAACATTCTTTTCATTTCACAAAAAAAATGTAATGGATTGAATTTTTAATTTTTTTGTATAAAAAACAATAATTAAAGATCAATACAAAATAAAGATATAAGTTTCAATGAACTAAGACCCAAAATACGTGGATTAAAAAATTCAAAATTTCTATGTGGTTATTTATAAGATATAAAGAAGTCTGGCACAAATAATATTAGTTTATGGGAAGGGTTAGTTAGACCAAATAGTTATTTTGTCCCGTTCTATACCTATTTTTTTTTTATTTTTTTTTTGCTTTTGGAGAAATTATAAGCTGAATTATTTCGAAGAATTCTTTTTATTAATTTTATATATGGTGAGTGAAGTAACTAAAATTCTTTAAAGAATGAAATAATTCTTTTTGGAAATGAGGAAATACATCCATAGATATACATACACTTTTGTGTATATTATATAATTATACTATACACATTTTTTTACGTGATTTCTACATATATAGATTATTGAAATTTCTTTTTAATAATTTAATACTTAAATAACAAAAAGATCTTTTGTCATTTAAGTATTAAAAAGAAATTTCAATAATCTATATATTTAGAAATCACGTAAAAAAATTAAAATTCACAATAATCAATAACTTAAAAAACATATAATTATGATTGTAAATTACAAGCTATGAAAGTTTATAAGCTGTAAAATCATAAATTATGAATAACCAACTTATGACTTTTGATTGATCTCGACTTATAAGTTATATACTCATTCTATCTTTCAATGTCATCAAACACGTAGATAAGTCAAAAAATATTTACTAACTAGTTTAACCGCCCCATAAGTTTAAACAATAACATATTAAGAATTAAGTTGTTATATTTTTTGGATTTTTATGCCGTTGACTTGAAGAAGGGCTTGACGTTAAAGTCGTTACATCAGGCTGCCTTAGATCATTTGGAAGTTGGGAATAACCCTCTCTTGCCACGCTATTTCTTTCTTCATTCCTCGAAACTTCTCTAATTACTCAATTTAACACTTTATATTACAAATAATTATAACCTATGCTTTTATTCCTTTTTATTATAAACCACATATTACATTAATTTAGATACTCTTCCCCTATATATATAAGCATACATATACTTGCCCATCCCACCACATCTACTGAAAATTTCTTGAGCTTATTACACTTTACTCCTCAATACAGAAATGGCAGCAGCTAAACGGTTTTTAGAAAACTCTAATCCGGATACGAACCAACCGAATTACAAACGCATGAGATCTATTACACCTTCTTTCGCTTCGTACGTCTCCGTTTTTTCAAATATCAATTAATTCATGTCGATGTTGATGTACATATTTAATTTCACCATTACCTGAATTATATCAATCCTTTTTTTTTTTTTTTTTTTGTAGTGTTATTAAGGAAGCAATGAAGGCGAATTTCCTAGAGAACGTGTCTTCTGCTTTGGAACCGATGCTCCGTCGAGTGGTAAGGGCTTTTTAATTTTCGATGAATTTCACTTATGATTACTAAACTTTTATCGTGTTAACGATAAGTTAATGAAATTAATTTTGTCACGTGAAATTGATTTTGCAGATTCTTGAGGAAGTAGAGAATGGATTAAGGCGTTATTCATGTCGTTCATTAACGAGATCTCCTTCTCTAAGAATCAAAGCACTAGAACCATCGAATCTTCGTCTCATTTTCAACAAAAAGCTCTCGCAACCAATATTCACCGGAAGCAAAGTCGTCGCCGGCGGCGACGACGGCCAGAGTCTTCAAATTATTCTGGTGGATACAAGCGGCGAAGGCATGGTTCCGACGACTTTACCTTACCCTATCAAAGTAGAACTCGTCGTACTTAACGGAGATTTCCCGTCCGGAGATACTGAAACTAATTGGTCTCGCGAAGAATTCGACAAACACGTCGTTAAGGAGAGAACCGGAAAGAGGCCATTGCTTACTGGCGAACTCAATTTCACGATGCGTGACGGCGTCGTTTCCGTTGGGGAAATCGAGTTTACTGACAATTCGAGCTGGATTCGGAGCCGGAAATTCAGAATTGGCGCAAAAGTGGTTCAAATTGGAAACAATCAAACTACTGTTCGAATTACAGAAGCTGTTACTGAAGCGTTTGTGGTTAAAGATCACCGCGGAGAATGTAAGCAATTTCTTCTTCTTCTTTCATTAGAGTTTCTTTTGGTAGTCAAAGCAAATTTTCTAAACTTTACAAAAGTCCTTGAATCATTATTCTGAATTCTACCATCCAGAATTTCATATTTTATTGCTTAGCTCAAACACACAAACCCTAAGGTTGGAGGTTGAACACGTTTAATATCTGAGCAATCTCTCTGCTAGCTAGAACAAACTCACTTAGTGACTCCGATGTGATCTTAAATTATGTGAAATTAACTTAACCATTGATGACAACGATATTTTTGGACCAAACTGTTAACAAATGACATTTTTTTTCAATTTCTCGAACTTGTGACCCTTTCCCATTAAAAGAATGTTTAATTCAACTTTTTTTCTATAGGTTACTTATGGTACTTGAAAATTAATGAGTTTGTGTCATGTTAACATGTTGCAGTGTACAAAAAACATTACCCACCAGCACTAGGAGATGAAGTGTGGCGTCTTGAGAAGATTGGAAAAGATGGAACTTTCCGCAAAAAGCTTTCTTCAAAAGGCATCAACACTGTACAAGATTTCTTGAAGTTGGCTACTATTGACACACCACAAATTAGAACTGTAAGCCTATAGCTACTCACACAAAACAAATATAAATTAAATATGAATTACAAAGATCTCTTAAACTGTTTGTGATTATACAGATACTGGGAACTGGAATGTCAGATAAAATGTGGGAAGTGACATACAAGCATGCAAAAACTTGTGAGATGGGCTCAAAGTTATTCATGGCCCGGGGACCAAACTACGTTCTAATCCTTACTCCAATTTGTCAACTTGTTAGGGCAGTTATTGATGGCCAAGTTTACCCTACTCGTGACTTAACAGGAGTACAAAAGGTATGATTTTATATGCACTTTGAGAGTTTGATTCTTGAGATATTGTAAATTCTGTATTTGAGCACTTTTTCTAATATCTGTACAACTGTTAATTAATAGGTCTATATCCAGAATTTGGTGAAGGAGGCTTATGGCAATTGGAGTTCTTTAGAGGAAGTTGATGGTCTAGTTAATGAGCCAGCACTACTAACTCAAGGTACTTCTTCATACAAAAAAAACTGTGGTGTTTGGGAGTTATTCCTTACTTTTTTTCATCGGCATAGATATTGGGTAACTCTGTCAATTGAAATTTGAACATATGATGAAATCACCTAATATGAATTTAAATATGAAACCTCATGGTTCTCGATCCATTTCATTAATTACTAGGTCATAATTAATGTGTTTAAGCTTTCCTAATAGTATCACATATGTCCACCATGCACAAAGCACAAGTTTTTGGAATTATTAGCAAAATTATATAAAGAAGTCTTTTTTTTCAAATAGCACATGTTTTTGGATTTATTAGCAAGATTATATAAAGAGGTCTTTTTTTCAAAAAGCAGAAGTTTTTGGAATTATTAGCAGGAGTCAACACACTTTGCTTCTATATTTTAGTACAATGTGTTGGTTATTAACTACTACTAATACATAATATAATGATTTTGTCATATGAACAGGAGAACCAATGGTGGATGAGTATCCAAATGTTCATCAGCAGCAACAACCAATGATACGATCCTATCAACGAAACACAATTTTGACAGATGCATCTGAACAATTAGTTGAATACAATGACTGGATTGGTAATCCTAACTACATTTGATACACCTGCTGATAATAATGGTGGTAGTTACTTTTCAGATGGATCCTGTAATAGAGAATTGTATTAAATTTTACACTGTCAGCATATAGACGTTAACTTGAATTCTTGTAAACAGAAGACAATGAAGGAATGAAACTTATGCTTACAGGTAGATGTACAAAGTGTGTAGGAACAAAATTTTGCTCAATAAAGGGCGGAAAATTGTTGTAGAAGTTGCGCCACCCCTTTGTAAAAGATGTGTGGTCTGGCAATAGTATGCAAAAGTATGTTTCAATTTCTTTGTAAGATTCAAATTTGAATTGTCTGTTGTAGAGAGTGATTGTTCATTTTAATTGAAAATGAACAAATTAATGCAAATGTTTACTTTGATTATGCATTCAGTTATGTCTTGTTATTTTATTTACAAAACCCCTTCTACAACTTCATGAAATTTCCAAAGTTGTTCTGAAGTTGGCTGGTACAAAACCTAGTATTTACATCAACTCAAGCAATTTAACATGAACAATTAAATATTAAATTGAAAAAATATAGTTACCACTTACCTACATTGATGGCAAGCACCGGTAGCTAATCCTATTACCGGTGCCTTCCACCACTACAGGTTATGCAGTACCGGGTGATTATCTCCTGTTAAGTTCATCTATTCAACAATGTCAATTTACTCTAGTATAATTAACACTCATCTTGTAGTTTCTTGTTCGTCGATTGTTGTTATCATCTGTTTTTTCTGTGCTTCAGTTATTACGCTAGCTCGTTTTTGTTACTGCTCTTTTTTTGTATGACATGTACGTACTGTTTTACACAGGGCTCTACTTCATTGTTGTTACTTTTTTCATTTATGTATTCTCTTTTTCAAACTGCTTTGAAATGCTTTACTTGAGCCGAAGGTCTATCAGAGACAACATGTCTATCTTTACGAGGTAGGGGTAAGATTTGTGTACACTCTATCCTCCCAAACCCCACTTGTGGGATTACACTGGGTATGTTGCATATAATCAAGTTTTGAGCAATGAAGTGAAGGCACAACAAAATGTAATCTTGCTCATTAAGACTAAAGTTTACTTATCAAATACATTCAACAGCAATATCCTGCTACACCAGACAAAATATAATCTTATTTACTCACCCTGGTAAAACTTACTCAAAATCTGTTATGACAAAGATGATCAATTGAACTAGTATCTACACAATTTAACTAAAGAATTTAAGAAATGAATTGAATTGGTACTGTTAAATTTAAATTGCTGCATACGAGATATGTACAACCTCTTTAAGATAGAAAAAAGTCCAAAGTACTCAAAGGAAAGACACTAAAATTCAGCTTTCGACGACAATAGAGCAGGTGGCTGAAGTATCACTATCAAGAAAACCACAAACTAGACAAACTGAGGGCATAAACTTAGCCAATACTGGAAGCATGTGTTGTTGAACTGCTACTGCTAGTCCATTTTGAAATAACTGAATCGGGTGAGAGAGATAATGCGTGATTCTTCAACAATCCAGCATCATCACCGGGACTTGGCTTCCCTATTTCTGTTGCTGTTTTATCCATACTCTGAATTCCCAGTAGAGCTTCCAAAACCTCTGGCATGGATGGTCTCAAATCCCTGTCGTTCTGAAGACACTGGAAAGCCAACTCTGCCACGGCAGTGATCATCAACTTTACCAAGTCATTGGAGTCAAAACCAAGATTTGAATCAACCAGCTCATGTAATGTGTTGCTCTGAATCTTGTTAATTGCCATATTTGATAGATTTATTTCCTGTCGATGCCTACAGATATCAACAGCTGGCAGGGAGGATATCAGCTCGATTAATACCACCCCGAAACTATAAACATCACTTTTACTGGTGAGTTGATAGCATTCGTGATACTGGGGATCAACATATCCAGGGGTACCCTGTGGAGCTGTTGAGACATGTGTAACATCAGTAGGGAAAAGCCGAGACAACCCAAAATCAGCTACTTTGACGCAGAAATTACTGTCTAGGAGGATATTGTTAGTTTTTACATCTCGGTGAATGACCTCTGAATTATGGAGAAAGGCTAGCGCGCTTGCCGTTTCTATGGAAATGCTCATTCGTGTATTCCATGAAAGTGATCCAGGCTTTGAGAATTCCCCATGAAGATGATCAGCAACAGTACCATTGGAAATATATTCATACACAAGAAGAAGCTCACGGCCATGGCGAGATGTGCATCCGTAAAGGGTAACTAGATTTCGATGGCGCAAACGAGTGAGGATTTCAATTTCATTTCGGAATTGCTCAACCCTCTTGTAGTTGTTCTCATATAAACGTTTTACAGCAACAACACGCCCATCTCGAAGTTTACCTATACATGTCATGTTCAATCATATGGTTAATGAATCAGATCAAATGTTTAGGTTTAGTAGCAGGTTGGCAGTGAGAGAAAGCCCACTTCAGGATAATTTCTCTTACCTTTATATACTGTGCCAAATCCACCTTCTCCTAGCTCTTTGCTGGAATCAAAACTGTTTGTGGCTTCTTCCAGTTCATTGTAGTCGAAGACATGAACTCCCAAATAGTGAGAAGATTTTTCAGGGTCCATTGTTGAGGAGGGATAGGAAACGATACTTCTGGATATCAAAGACGAACCAGCATGACTTTTCTTCTGTCGACGATGATAGAGAAAGAAAATTACACATGCCACAATGGCAGTGAATGCAGCTGCAGTTACACCTGAAAGAGAGAAATATGTGACTAGGAAGTTCTTGATCATTGTTAAAAAGAAGGATATCATAAGATGAACATGGTCAAAGGAAAGTTACCTACGGCAACCTTCACTCTGATATCTCTTTTATCGCCTGTAATGCAGACATAAACAAGTGATGAGATGATACAGAACCACGACAAAATATCTCCAGTAGTATCATAAAGACGTAAATACAACTTCTATCACCTTACTTTTCTAATCTATAAAGGAATTATGTGGTTATTTTCTAGTCTGTTATGAAACACAGTCAAACGTGGATTTGGACTTAAAGTTTCTGAATTTACTATGAAAACGTTGTTCTGTTTAGGGTTGTATTTGTTATTCAAGCACAACATATAGTGCCCTCTGTTATTCAGGCAATCTTGACATATTAGCCTCATTCCCTTTTGCAGAAGTTCTGGTAATTCATTTTTGCATAAACAGGGTTCTGGCATAGTTATAGTGCACTAGAAGCTCAGTATGAATAATCACAAAACAATAAATCTGTGGCATTGCTGGCGCAGTTTACGAATGGAGAAAACAAAAAAAACAGATAGGAGAAGGAAACAAGGAAAATAACTGCTGTTAAAACAACATTTTGAAAAGCCTGAATACTGAAGTCAGGCGAATAGGTGAAAAATAATTTGTAAGTCTTATTAACATCTAAAGTCCACCTTCAACACCTACTGGGTAAGAGAGTCAAAAGACTCTAGATGCGGCAAAAGAATTAGAGATTTCAATCACGGATTAGACAAGAAGAACTAGAAAGGTAAAGAAATTCGGGAAGTATTCAAATCTCAGGTTGGTAGAAGTAAAATCATGGAAACAGAGTGGGAAAAAGTTGTTTTATTTTGTCATAGCATCCACATGCGCATTAAGGACTAGCAAAGAATACCCTGACTGAGACTTGCAAATGCAAAATTCTCGTCTTCAGTACAGAAGTATTGTATTTCTCCCTTTCATAGATTTATGGTTTTCAAGAATCTTGAGATAATCACTTCGGATCATTGGTTTCTGGAAATTCTATCACATATCATAGGTGTTTTTATGTCCATTCTATCATATATCTCAGCTAATTCTTGAAAACCAATCCCTTAGGAAATTCTCATTCCTTGAAAATAGAATCCATCGCTAAACTGTTGCTAAACTAATGAACTAATCTTTCAAAAAATGCATTGTTATCTCCATTGATCACAAATTTTGATATACCTATCTTGCTGGGTGAAGCAAATACAAACTTGCTGCTGCCTAGTACTACTAAATTCTTAGAACAGGCATCATCAAAAAGGGCTTGTGCTAGGCAAACTGTAACTATATTTTATTATCTGGGCTTCATAAACATGATAAAGAATGCCCCAACAAATGTTACAAGGGATGGAATAACATAGGAAGGTGTGAAAATAATTGGAGTTTCCACCAAAACATGGCAGCCTATAGGTTTTTTTCTCTTCTCTGGCAGTCTTATTTGACAGTTGAAGACTCTGACCTACCAGTTAGGTTCGACTAATTTTTGGCAAAAAAGATAAGTTAGAGATGGAACACACCTTGTTCCTGTACAAAACCGCAGTAATAGGAATAAGTCCGGTCCCGACAAAGGCAAGTTGGCTCTGCAAAATCTGTTTCTGACCAACATAACCCCCCTGATCTCTCACAAGCCATGCATACTAGACTTTTGTTGTAAACCACATCAAACCCTTGCTTCAATAGCTCCAATATTTTCGTACTTCCTTGGTCTTGGAACCTCTTAAATGCCGTTGACAACACAGGAACTAGGAAATTATGCTCACAACTCCCATACCGCGGTCCCCAGAATGATATAAATGACTGGTCTGGATAGAAACCATGACTGGACTCTCCGGTGTTATTGCAGCTAAAGGTGAAATTTTTCCATTCAGAAGGTATATCGAAAGGACAAGCATAGAACAGGACGAGAATCATAAAGTCATGAGGACCATAGCGGAAATGGGCATCATTTAAGCTAGTGTTACCGAATCTATCAGGACAAATGTCTTCCTCAAGATCATGTCGTGCAATTCTCATGGTTTGATTGTCTCCATTGATGTCAAGTACGCGAAAATTATGACCATCGATATGTATAAGGGGATCCTGATTGGCTTCACATGCAAGCTTGAATTGTGGAAGACCACATTCTTGAGGTCGATCGCCACCCCAGAAAGGGAAGCTGATATTTTGAATATTCCCACAGGTGTAGGAGCTATTACAAGTGGAATACTGTTTATCCTCTTGGCCATAGGATGGCGAGGACGTGATCAAGAAGCTTAGGAAGGCGATGATGGAATGGAGCAGAGGAAGAGGGAAGTTTTGAGCATGCATTTGTGAGAACTCATCAATGATAGACTATGTTGGTTGGAGAACCTATGTATTAGAAGAGTTTGGCAAAATATATGATTCAGTGTCAAAGTTAATCCAGTTTTGACTAACAAAAGATGACAAACTTGAGAATTGTTGTGAAAGAAAAAAGAAATGGCTGCTCATGTTTTATAAGACTTTTCTTTGATTATTTTACTATAGAAAATTTCACTTTTCAACTTAGACGAGTGGGACGAAAATAAGTTTCATTCTTCACAACTAGAAGGAGAAATTTCAAATGAATAAAAAAGGGATAAATAATTTACACCAATCTTATTGGCAACTTCCATTCAATAACCTTGAAAGCTGAAACTTTCCGCAGACTAAAAATACAGGTCTAGATGAAAGAAAACAAAGTAAAAAAAGGAAAAGAGGCGGAAACTCTTGAACAAGAAAAGGACATGTGTGTTTGAGAGTTCTTTCTTTGCTTGGATTACATCATATTCATATGCACCTGTTGACAATGTGTATATTATTAAGGTTTTTAAATATTTTTTGGCATTTTGTGAAGCTGATAGTCGGAATATTACAGGAGACAAATAGGTTATAGGAGTAATAAAAAGGGGTAGAGGCTATTTTAGACCATGACACTCAGAAACCTGAATTTTGTCTACAAACAAGGCCTCTTTTATATATTATTTATTTATATATATAAAAAAAGTTCTTTTGGGTTGTGCTGAAGAGAGAAACTGCGACTTGAGTTGTAGTTCGCACTGCATCATATAAGCCTAAGGTTCTAACGCAAATGTTGTCATCTTTTCTAATTTTCTTCCCTAATTTTCATGGATTTGTCCTAAAACAAATGGGCTAGCCTAGGGCTATCAAATGAGCCAGTTGGCCTGAAATTGGATAGGTTAAAATGGGTTAGCCTAGGGATGTCAAACTAAGCCCAAAAAAGGACCCGCCCAACCCATCTAGATTTTTATGAATTGAGTTTAAGATAATTTAATAATGGGTAAATTGAAGAACTTTTATAAAGCACACTAGTATAGATGCTAATTACTCAACGCATCGATAGTTTCAATAATTACATATTTTGTTCGAGTTGTCTCTAGATATGGAGTATTTCCTCTAGATATACTATATCTAACGAATATATCTCACTGCTCTCCCTCTCTCGTTCCTCTACTTCTTTGTATTTGTGTTTCATAATTTCATGTATTTGTGTATCTAGTATTAAATATACACTGATCTATCTGAGAAAGAGCGAGAGATGATGTAATTATTTGAAAGTATAGTGAAATTTAGTAGCTATGGTAAGGATGATTGTCTAATTAGGTAGATTTCCTATATTGTAACTCATTCAATTATTCACCATTTTAAAATAGTTTTCAGCTTATCCTAGTTTGATTCTTAATTTCAACCCGCTTTCTGTCATTCCTAAATCAAAATCGTAAGTTTATTTTTATGAAGAAGAACTTTCACATATAGCCACTCAACAATAGCCTATTTACTCTCCATAACTATAGTTTGATAATTACAGTTCGTAGCTACATGTTATAGGGAGAAAAGAGGCGAGCGATACGGGAGAGAGGAGAGAGGTGAGCAAGAGAGGACAAAGAGTGGGAGAGAGGTGAATTGTATATGTATATCGGTTAGATAATTGCATATTATACATATATATTTGTTATATGGAAAGCGAGATTGGGAGAGGGAGGAGAGAGGCGAGCCAAATTGGGAGAGGGTGGAGAGGGGCGAGCGAGAGAGGGCAGAAGTGGGAGAGATGTAAATTGTATATGTATATCGGTTAGATAATTGTATATTATACATATGCATTTGTATATATGGCAAGCGAGATTGGGAGAGGGAGGAGAGAGGCGAGCGAGAGAGGGTAGAGAGTGGGAGAGAGGTGAATTGTATATGTATATCGGTTAGATAATTGTATATTCTACATATGTATTTATATAATCTGGCGAATTATACATATACAAACGTGACTAATTATACAAACTCGAAGTCAGCCCATGTAATTAATTTATAATGTTAGTCGCCAGTGGTACTTATAGCAAACTATAGCTATGATGAGTAATTAAATAGTATAAGTTTGCTTAACCGTGTAATTTTTCCTTTTATGAATTGGGCGGGACCTTTATTTTTGGGCTTAGTTTGGCATCCTTAGCCACTAAGCCCAAAATTTAAGGGGCCTTTCAATTCAGTATATTCACAGTACTGCCCCTTCATTTTTGACTCTCTTTCTAGAAAATTCAACCTTGAGTTAGATTTTAGACGCTATAAACTAAGCATTTTGAATTCAAAGTAAGCAAAAAAATTAAAATTATAAACTATGCATTTTGATTCTTTTGAATTCAAAGTAAGCAAAAATTAGAATTAAAGTCAAATACAAACATCAGCTATACTAAAAAAACTTGATACCATTGGCTGATTGGCGTATTAAATAAGATAGTATGATAATGACTAAACACGTACGCCAACTATGGAATCACAACATTGGACTTTTTCTAGATTAAATTAAATAGCATTAGTTGGAAAAAATAAGTGATCAAACCTTTGTATCAATCTTCTTGAACAAGTGGGACTGTAACCCTTTTATAATTTATTTATTATATAGGAAAAAGAACACTTGTATCCCAAAAAATAAAATATTTATTTTTAAATATCCCACTACTTTCATACCTTATTTTTATTTTAAAATGACATATAATTTGTGCGTTGATGCCATGCTGACTTTAACGTCCACCTTTTTTTTCCTTTTCGATACCATCACAGTATAAATGAATATACTCTGATGGTATTAAAGAGTAACTGAGCAATGTCTTTATTGAAAGACAGTTCTTCCTCCTTGATACCATCAAAATATAATATCCTCTAGTGGTATAGATGAGTAACTGAGCAGTATTCTCATTGAGGTTTGTTTTAGTCTTTCGACGAAATTACTCAATTATCCATGATACCATTAAGGTATACCTACATACTGTTGTGGTATTATTGAGTTATATTTCAATTCTTCAATATTTCAATTTAAAAACAATTTAAAAAAGAGTCATAATTTAGATACAGTATTTTTAAAATTTTGAAAAAAGCGAAAATATATATAAACAATGTATTTTCTACTAACGTAGAGTTTAATAAATAAGATTCTGACTTTGATAGTTTTCTTATAGTTGTTTCTTATTTATTTCTTAAGAAAAAGAGTTCAATCCTACATGATACCGATAGAGTATCACAAAGAATATATTTTCTACTAATTTAGAGTTTAATAAATAAGATTGTGACTTTTATAACTTTCTTTTAATTAGTTTTTATTTATTTCTTTAAAAGAAAGAGTTCAATCCTATATTATATCGATGATAGAGTATCACAAAGAATTAAGCTCATTCCTATATGATACCAATATGGTATCAATATATACTAATGGAGTATCACAGATGATGAACTCATAGTAGTGATGTTGACATCATGCACGAAATTAAAAAAAAAAAAAAGTGGGGTAAGTAGGTAAATAATTTGGGTCATTGATCCATTAAGGATAGATAATTTGGGGTCCAATTTGAGTAACTAGCTT
Source organism: Solanum pinnatisectum (assembly GCA_035578085.1). NCBI lineage: Eukaryota > Viridiplantae > Streptophyta > Magnoliopsida > Solanales > Solanaceae > Solanum > Solanum pinnatisectum. The sequence goes on along the minus strand of CM069078.1, from coordinate 51,951,050 downwards.
CACAATGGGTCTATTTTGCACATTTTTTCCTATTTTAGAAGGGAATATTTGGTCACTGTATGATTATGTGAGTTTTAACAATACAAAAATTAATTATATATTAGTATTTCATCTTTTATCTTGTATAAAAATAAGATATAAATCGATTCATAATTTATACATATTTTTATTTATATGAGATCATAAAATGATAACTAAATATTGTATTCGACAAGCTCAATATTACATTAAACAACTAACAAGCGATCAAATATGATATTTACTATGCTAGTTTTAATACATGAATAATTCTCTTCCTAACCCGCAACCAAATGACCTCTAAATTTATGGAACACATCTTGATTTACCACCTTTAAGATAGGTTTACTTTCTTTTTTCTTTTTGGTTTTCCACCCGGTGTGATCCACCCGACTAAATTTGGATTTGCACCGGGAAATCCCACATTGGGGGTAAAGCGCTCCCTAATAAAGATAACTCCGTACTCAAGGGGGCTCGAATCTGAGACCTCTTACTTTAAGGTAGGTTTACAAACCTTGATTCAATGACAACAACTTTTTTTTTCACTTATAATTAAAAATTTGAGTTCAAATTGTAAGAATAAAGGGATTTGATTTTCTTATATAAAAAATATAAAATAATTATAGCTAGATTTAAGCAAGTTATGAAAATTTAGTGGCAAATGCAATGTTCTATAAGAATGAGGAAAGATAAATAGCAAGAGTTTTGGGTGTACCTTTGCAATGTTTAGACTTAACGGTACCATCTTGGCAATAGCACAAAAGGTTATGGGTTGAATTGTTATAACCGCACCTCCCGTCTGATTCCTCACACTGCCCGCACTCCGACGCGCTCCGCCAGTCCAGCACGAAACCCTCTCCCATGGCCGCACCAAATCCTCCGATCCAATCATTGTTCTGGAAGCTTCTCCTTTCCTTCACCGTCGCCACCACTTTCTCTTCACAAATCCCAAACCAGTTCAAATCGTCTGGCTCAGTTTCCGCAACGTAGAAATACGTCCTGTTTCCACTTGATTTCAAGCATTCTGCGGGGAGAGAATCAGGTAGAGGTTCCGTACAATTGAAATAGAAGGTAAGTTCCAAAGCGGAATCGGAAGACTTCAACGGCAATTTCTCCAATGTAAGGTTGTGACGTGCTCTAGGGCATTTCACGTTGAAAACATCAGCGTCCACTAGAGCGAGAGAATAGCTTTTATAATCTATACTTTTGACGTAGAAAGCATCGCCTGGAAGGTAAATGATCGGAAGCGGTTGATTTTTTGAGCAATTGATTCCAAATCCTGGATAACCACAGTACTGAGGAGCGCTGGCGTTGTAATTGTCTAGTCTCCAGAATGGATATGAAATTTCAACTCCATTGCAGGTTGATTTAGGACAAAATGCATAAGAGGAAGTATCATTATTTGCACTGGATTTGACGAAGGAGAAAAACAGAGACACAAAATAGTAGTAGAAGAAGAAGGAGATTGATTGATTTTGAAACATGATCAATTGATATCAAACAAATTGCAAAGCTGATTGATATACATGAGATAGTAGTAGTATAAACTTTTGCAGCTTCAAGTGTAATAAAACTCTCAAAATTCGAACATCGCCACATAAATTAGAACGAAAGAAGTATATATTTTTGTCAACATGAAGTATGAAATGTTGAATTTTTGGAGGTTGTAAAGCTTTATAGTCTAATGGATAGGCACCAAACTATTTTGTCATTTGTTATTGAGAGTTGGATTTCTTAATACAGGTATTGACTTTTGTGGAGTTAACTTTTGAAGACTTTAGTTATATTTTATGTATTAGGGAAAACATAAAGAACGCAGGAAGAAGGTGAGATGATTTCAAAATAATGCACAAGAAAAAGATGGTCAAATTACGACGTCAACTAAAAGAGGAAAAAAAAGAGAGAAAGGAAATTGCAAGGCAGCTTCTCTTTTTACAGTACAATACAAAGAGTTTCAGTTTCCTCTTATCTGTAAATTACAATTAAGGTACAGAAAGTAATCAAAGAGGATTACAGCAGTGTAGCACTAAAAATAGAAATAGAGATTAGAGACAAGCAACATTTGAATGTTAATTTAACTAGCATTTGATCATACCTTTAATTGATACTTAAAAAAAAAAAAAATGAGTGTTTGAAGTTGCTTCTAAAAGTAAATTTTGAAATTTGAAGTTGTGAAAAAAAATGGTATAAAAGAAAATGTTTTCCTATGCAACATGAAAGAATATATATATATATATATATTATTTTTTTGAAAAAATTATATAAAATAACAAATTATTAATTCAAATTAAATGCTATAACCACAGTTTGATTTAATTGTAACCCGCAACAAACTGTTGCCTTTCACCTCTCTCCCTGAAATTCTCGCTCGCCACTCTCGTTTTCTCGCTGGCAGTCTCTCCCTCGTCTCTCTCACTTTTATACAAACACAAATTTATAAAATGCATTTGTGTTTGTATAAAGTGAGAAAAAACTGTATATATACATATCTTTTTGTTCGCCTCTCTCTCCAGAGAATCTCGCTCGCCACTCTCACTCGAAATATACATATTAATAAACATAGCAAACATAAAATTTGTTATGGAGCGTAATTATACAAATTATAGCTATAACATACGAATATGATTTTTATGTTTAAAAAATTTACTTTTTTTTTTGTTTGTTTTAAGTAAAAAAGATATCATCTCAAAAGTATTTTTATGTAGTCTAACACTATCAGAGAGGGGGATGGTCAAGGGAAGGGGATTGGGGGTTTTGGTTGTTGGGGAGGCCGGGGTTCGGAGACAATAAATCTGAAATGTCACTTGTGACATATTTTTTTCCTAATTTCATTAGGAAAATCATTCTCATTTTTAAGAATTTTATTTTTTGAAAAAACATGTTTCGTACTTTCTCACTTTTCGTTTTTTTGAGAGTCAAACGGTTTAAATTTGATGGAAAATTTACGCATGAAATCTTCAATTTTTTTGAAATTAAATTTATATATTTGTAAACTACGTATAAGTACCATAAGTCATAAAAATTGACAATTCAAAATATATAAAAGATATATGAAAAAATTTACTGTCAAAAATAAATTTATTTGAATCTAAAAATCTAAAAAATGTCACATAAATTGAGACGGGAGTGTAACATTTTAACCAATTAAATATGAAAAAATGGACATTTTTTCTCTATTACAAACACACGTAAATTGGATTTAGAACATCTCACGTTTCACGCGGCAATGTGATTATCGCTACGAGTAGAAATATTTTGGTATTGTTTGTCCACTATAAAGAGCCAATGACGACAAAGTACGAACAATGTGTCCCTTATGGTACAGCGTTAGACAAAATTCAATTATTAACTCAATTTATATTTGTCTTAAAAATAATTCGATATTTATATTTATAAAATATAAGTTGATAGAATCAGTAACTTTAAAAAACTAAAATTTAAAATTTATAAACTTTTAAATATTAAATTTGTCTCTGTTCATTTGGTTGATTTTATTCTCAATATAAATAATATTAGTATAACTTTTTACCAAAATATTAGTAGGATTTTATATTTTGTTTTCAAAATTTTCTTTGTATGTTTTTCTCCATATAATTTTTCTTTCCTATTTTTTTTTGGTCCTTTCTCTTCTTCTGCACTAAAACACTGCTGACCACAGTTGACTCGGCACCCGGTTTCATAATTCATACACGACGTGACGCACGCACATATGCCATATGTATCACTTTTTTCATAAACACAAAATCCTTTGTTTGACCCGATAAGAAGGTGTCAAAAGAATATGAAAAATTAAGTAAACCAATTGAATCGAACCGCATCGAATTGATTTATGTCATTTTTTAAATAAAATCAGGGATTTTTATACAGGTGTATATCGTACCGAACAATTGGAATGATATTTTTAATTTATAAAAGAAAATCGAAAAATTCTCTAACCGAACTGAATAACCTTACATGTATGCAAATGTAATTATATATTAATAATATGTTAAATTTTATATAAATAATTTTTTTCAAATATAAATATAACCTAGGTACTTGACCTCTGGTGACGACTCTGAACCTTTGTCTTTAATTAGCCTTTTATTAATCAGGTTTAATATATATATATATTATAATAGAAGTCATCAAACAATATGGCAAAGTATATGCAAACACTCCTATTAAAAGTTTAAGATCAAACAATACAACAAGGTTTTACATTCTTAGCTTCTTGGTGAAGAATTAAAGTGCTTCTTCAAGAACATACTTGCGAAAAAAATATTTTATTAATTTTGAGATGATACTTTAAAAGTAAAAAAAAGAAAATTAACTGAACTGTACCGATACCGAAGAGAAACCGATATGATTAGGGTGATTTTAAAAAATCTAATTTTGGTTATGTATTATAAAAAACCCAAAAAAGTGGGATGATATAATTTTTTAAAAATAACTAATCGAATGGTATCATTTACAATTTTACACCCTGATAGTACACTTCTAATTTTCTTTAAAATCATCGTCTCTCGAACAAATTTATAAAAGGCTACGTAACCAAATATTCTGTAGAATCAAGTGTTGAACTCGAAGAAGAATATATAAAGGGCTTTGTTGGCTTCCCCAAAGGGATAATCGATGATCCTTCTGATCGCGAGGGAGAACATATAAAAGGCTTTGGTGGAAATTGGATGGCCTCTAAGTTACCTTCAAGCATTTCAATTGCCTTACTCATTGGTGGCCTTTGTGAGGGATCAGTTTGAATGCACCACAGGCCTACTAGTATCATCTTCTTAGCAATTTCTTCGTCTTCTTTGGTTGTGATGCGTTGTATATTCAAGTCTTCATCTGTCACAAGGCATTGATAAGCCCACCGCGGGAAATATATTTCACTATGATGACTTCTTTCAGCACTGTAGTTCCTCCTTCCTCCAACCATTTCAAGAAGCATCATTCCATAGCTGTAAACATCGGATTTGTGTGAGACGCCTCCAAAATTTCTACAGAATACTTCCGGAGCAATGTAACCAATGGTTCCTCTTGCTTCCAACATTGATATCATGCTTTCTTTCTGAAGGCATAATTTAGCTAAGCCAAAATCAGATATCTTGGGGTGAAAGTCCTCATCAAGAAGGATGTTGTGAGGTTTTATATCGAAATGCAGTATTCGTGCATTGCACCCTCGGTGCAAATACTCCAGTCCTCGACCGATCCCAAGTGCAATTTTGTACAACTTTTCCCATCCCAACTTAGAATCTTCACCATAAATGTGTTGATCGAGTGATCCATTCGACATGAATTCATAAATAAGAGCTCTTTCTCGACCATTGAAACAGAATCCCAACAGAGTAACTATGTTCACATGTGAAGTTCTACTGATGCTTGCAACTTCGTTGATAAAGTCTTCTCCATTCCCTTTGGTAGAATTTAAAATCTTTACAGCAACAGGACGTCCGTTAAGGTTACCTTTATAGACCCCTCCATAACCCCCTTGTCCAAGTTTCTCTTGAAGTGAATTTGTCATTTTCCTAATGTCTGAATAGCTGTATACCTTAGGGGAAAGGGATCCATATTGCCGGAGGAAGGCCTCAACATTCTGATGTTCCCTCCTCTGCTTTGGTAACAAAAGACATGTAGCAGATGATTTCTTAAAGACAAACCAGTAGATCATGTAGCAGATTAATATTATTCCAATCCCAGCAGCAGAGATACCTGTTAACCAGATGAAAAACGAGTCTCATCTATATGTTGTGGGGACAATATAACATGAACAAGGTCAAAAAGACAATTACCTAGGGCTATCTTCACCGAGATATGTCTATTATTGCCTGTAATGCAGAGATAAACAAGTGATGAATTGATATAGAACCATAATAAAGGATCTTCTGGTAGTATAACAAATCATCAACATCTATAACGAAGGAAGAAGATTTTGTTTTAGTCCAATGGAATTATAGTCAAACGTGCAAGACTTTTAGATTCTAGATTTACCATGACGACATGTTCTGCTTTGGAGTTGGATTCATTAACCGCCCACCACAGTGCCCTTTGTTATTCAGGCATAATCTCGACCCCACAAAATGTTGAGAATATAATTAACTAATAAAAATGTGTTCTTTCTAATAACTTAAGCTTTAAGTTGAGATGATCACACATTTCATGAGGGTCGTCTCAACAAGTTTGGGGGCCTAAAGCCAAACATTATAAAGAGGCCCTACTTTTTTTAGTTGATAAATATAAATTGAATAATTATAATATAGTAGTGTAATCCTACGCCTTTTAAGTCGAGCCTGTCGCATAAGGCTTGCCTAGTGCGGTTTACATCCTCTGTGTGGTTTGCAGGCTATTATAGGGGGTTTACCCAGTGCGTACAAAGTGCTCACCCAAATTGCAGAGGTTGTAGTGGCTGTGGGTTATCCTGAAGTTCCAAAAAAAATAAGTCGGAATAATAAAACATGACTCAAAATTTTATAAATATGATTAGAGCTATCAATATGGGTTGGCCCACCCCATCCGAGCTAACCCATACATGCTTTGAAATTTAACGGGCCAGGCAGGCTAGCCCATTTTTTGTATGAGCCAAAAAATGGTCGGCCCAGCCCACAAGTACGTGGGATACGGGCTTTGCCGGGTCAACCCTTTTTTCTTAAAAATATATAATATTTTTTTTAATTTTTTAAATTAAATTATAATTTAAAATATTATCATAAATATCGACAAGACAATATTACATGGTGTTAGTGCTATTACTTGCTAATCAAATACACAAATAAAATTATCTTTATAATATTTATTAAGTTTGATTTAACAGTAAAAGCATAAATAGCTAAATAGAAATATTAACCTACTTATTTTTCAGTGATCATAAAAGTACACAAAAACTATGACAATATTCCATAGACTATGGGCCTATGTAGTGAATCCCTAGAAATTTTAGGAAATTTTTATTTTATGTATTTCATATTTTATAAATATAATTTGTATTTAAATTATAATATTTCAAACTTTAAATAGATTTTGAATTTAGACTCTTGTTATTTTTAAAACTCTATTTTATTTTTATTTTTAAATTAATTTTTATTTGGCCTACGAGCTGACCCTATCAATATTTCTCAAGCCCCACAAATTGGCAGGCTTATTCAGGCGGGCTAAAAAATTCTTTTCTTAAATGGGCTCCAAAAATCGTAGCCCAGCCGCATCAAATCAAGGATTAGGTCGGGCTGGCCCAACGGGCCTAGCCCATATTGATGGCTCTAAATATGATGATATTAAAATAGTGTAGCGATGAATTTGATAAGTTAATAAATAATATTAAAATAGTGTTGATTAGTTTTAGTGCTTGATATATGAATAAGATACCAAAAATAAATTTGATCTTTTTATAAACACACAACAATAGATATCACATAATATAGAATATTTGAACGTTTGAGAGACTTAAGAATATTCAATAATGAAAGAATAAAAAATAGTGAAAGGAGAATAAAGAAAAGTAAGTATAAGAACACAATATTGTTGGTTCATGATAATCGTTAAAATATAAATGACCTACACAACAAAACAGATAGCGACATGTGAAACTAGAAAGGATACTACAATTAACTAGTTAGCCACATAAGAATCTACAAAAGACACTACAATCAACTAAACAATATTCAATTTCTCAATTATATTTTCTATACAAAAAAATAATTAAAAATTTGCTTATTTGTTCTTTTTCTAGATTGTAATCATAAATTTGAAAGACAAAAAGGAATATATAGCAATCAATGTAGTATATGTAAATGGTATCCTAGTAAAATAAATAGAGCTAAATGTAAAATTTGTTATATGGAAGCATGTATAAGCTGTATAGAAAATAAATTAAAACAACAAGTAGCCCAAAAACAAGAACCAGTTCAAACAAAGGACCATGCTACTAACCTAAGACTAATAACCCTAGAAACTAGAATGAATGATTTAGAACAAAGACTAACTACCATAGAAAAAGGAAAACAAAAAATAGATATAGATAATACACAATCACAAGGTACAATACATCTAGACCAAATAGAGAGTGAACTAATGAATATAGAAGAAGACAATACTAGATTCATATGTAATGAAGATAAAAATTTTGAAACAATAAAAATACTAGTGAGAATAAAAATAAAAGATACAAAAATAGAGACTTTAGCGTTAGTAGACATAGGATGCACTAGTTGTCTCCTTAATAAAAAGATACTGCCATATAATTTAATATCAACTTTAAAAAATCTTAAGGAACCTATACAAGCAATACAAATGGATGGAACGTATAATTTTTATGACCAGTATATAGAAAAAGCACATATAAATTTTATAAATACTTGTAACGAATTCTATAAACCAACATATAATGTGTATAAAATACTAGTAAGAGATCTTAATATTAAAACTAACCTAGTATTAGGCTTACAATTTCTTATACAAAATAATGAAAGCTGTTTATTTTCTAGAGATGGAATAATGCTGTTTAGAAATATAACATATACTCCAGTACAAATTAATAAAATATCTACCAAAAAACCACCTAAAAAAGATAAGTCAATAAACATTAAGACTGTAACGCCATGTTGTGACAACTGTGGCGATAATGGTAGCTGTTCTTTAAAAAATCTATATGAAGAAGAACAAGAAGAAAATTATATAGAAAATACATACATAGAAGACATAGAAAAGGATTATAACTTAATAAATGTAGAAACAGAATTTTACAATTTTTAAAAGGGAATAAATACTATAGGAACAATGAAATATCCTAAAGACTTAGAAAATATAATAGCAATATTAGATGAAATTAAAATAATAGGAGAAAAATCCTTAATACATTGAGGAAGTAATAAAATTATGTGTAAATTAGATATAATAAATTCAGACTACACAATAAAGACAGCAACTATAGAAGCAAATAATGAAGACACTGAAGAATTCAGTAAACAGATTAAAGAATTATTAAAATTAGAAGTAATAAGAAGATCTACATCTAGACATAGATCAGCAACTTTTATGGTTAGAAATCATAGTGAATAAGTACGAGGAAAAGCTCGTATGATAATAAATTACAAAAGGTTAAATGACAATACTAGAACAGATGCATATAAATTATCAGATAAAAATGAGTTAATTAATAGAATACAAGGTAAAAAGATATTTAGTAAATTTGACTGTAAATCAGGATATTGGCAAGTAAAAATGCACCCAGAAAGCATAGAATGGACAGCCTTCACTTGTCCTGAAGGACATTTTGAATGGTTAGCCATGCCTTTTGGATTAAAGACAGCTTCGCCTATTTTTCAAAGAAAAATGGATGATATGTTCGGAGACTACAAAAATTTTGTATTAGTATACGTAGATGACATTTTAGTATTTAGTAAAGACATGTACGAATATTTAAGACATTTACAGACAGTGTTTAGACTATTTGTAAAATATGAAATAATAATTAGTAAAAAGAAAATGAAATTATGTAAAACACATATAAACTTCCTAGCAGTAACATTAGGAGAAGGAAAAGTAAAATTACAACCACATATAGCTAAAAAAGTTTTAGATATGCCTAATAAGCTAGATAATACAAAAGAATTACAAAAATTCTTAGGATTAGTAAATTATGCTAGAAATTTTATTCAAGACTTAGGAAAAATAGCAGGTCCATTATATGCTAAGACAGGTAGTAAAGGACAAAAATATTTTAATATAGAAGACATTAAATTAGTCCAACAAATTAAAAAAAAAGTTAAAAATATACCAGACTTACAAATAACACTAGAATCAGACTATTTAATAATTCAAACAGATGGTAGTAAATTAGAATAGGGAGCCATCTTAAAATCAAGACCAAATAAATATAGTCCAAAAAATGAAGAAAAAATATGTGCTTACCAAAGTGGACAATACAAAGAAAAAGATAATATGAGTAGTATAGACGCAGAAATATTATCGGTAATATACGGATTAAATAGTTTTAAATTATACATTTTAAACAAAAATGAAGTATTAGTAAGAATAAACTGCGAAGCCATAGTTAAATTTCATGAGAAAATAAATAGTAAAGTTAGTAGTAAAAGACGGTGGTTAAACTTTATAGATATAATATCTATATATAATAATATTATTTTTGAATATGTTAAAGGAAAATACAATGACTTAGCTGATAAATTAAGTAGACTACAATTAAAAACTAATTAATATTTATTTCAGCATGAGACTAACAAGTCAACAGACAGTAGACAAAGGCAAGGGCATCGCCCAGCCAGATACTTATGCTCAGACATTATTAAGCAGACAACATTTCAGACCTCTAAATACAACAGACAATTTAATGGAAAGAATACATTTTGGTAAGTATAATTTAATTTCTTATCCAAAGAGTAATCTATCTTTTAGAATAAATCCAGATTGTACTTTAGCAAACCTCAAAAATGCTTAGTAGACAATTTATGGATAACATACAATAAGCAAGACACTAAATATTTTATTGCTGCTTCAAATGCATTGTGTCAGTATTTTTCATATATAAATAGAGATAATAAATTCAAATACTATGTAGTAATACATGATAAAACTAATGGTATTTTTCAGACATGGATAGAAGTAGTAGATTATATAAAGAGGGTAAAAAGCCCACTTTTTAAAAGTTTTAATGATTTTACTGAAGCTTTAGACTATGTCAGAGGAGTACTTGGGCCTAATTATTACATTTCACCAGCCTTGAAACAAAGTCCAACCCAAATACCTCAATACAATATCCAAAAAGACTAAAAAAAATAATATTTTGCGACCATTGTACATCCATGACAGAGAATTTCAAAAGACTCAATACAAAAAATGAAATCCTTATCCAAGAAAATATGAGACTTGTTAAACAGCTCGAGACTTTTCAGAGTAAATATGTTCCAAGAAGAGACAGTACAACTCAGAACGAAGACATGAGTTGTTCATCTCAATTAAAAATGGATGAGACGGGTGTGCATTCCCTTCTGAATACTAAGAACTCTACTGTATCGGAGCATGATACAGCTAGTCCGGTTCAAACGGTGACCGGTAAAGACTTATCAAATCCGTTAATGGCTGTCACTTTGCCAAAAAGTGAAACAGAGGAATCCTCTTCCTCACGAAGGAGATTACCTAAATACTTTCAAAAAGATACATTAAGAAAAAGTGAATTATTAAAAAAGAAAAAAAATGAAAAATTAGAAAAAATAATTACGCAAAATTTAGAAAAAATTTTTTGAGATAAAAGCCAAGACAAACATATTATTAAAGACTTTTCCATTCCACAGAAGACACTATTCACAGCCATGTATTATCAGACGAAGAACAGATAAATAATATTCAAGACTCACAAGACCCTTATGAAGATGATGACTCAAGCATGAGTTTTGATACTATTGCACTACACAATTTAGACACTTAACCATTTTCTATTTCAAAGACTTCATTTCTTATCACAAAGAAGACAAACATACAAAAAGTCAAGAATGAAATAGTAGCAAGAAATAACTTGGTAGACTTCAAGAAGGACCAAGACAAAAGTCATTTTCATCAAGTTACAAGTCACTTTCATCTCAAAGAAGAACAAGACAAAAGTCACAACAAAACATGGAACGTAGTAAAGGGAATGGTATCATTTTTTAAAACATGGGCTAGAAAGATAAAAAATATATATGTATATATATATATATATATATATATATATTAAGTCAAAAATATTAGGTGGAGATGCCCACTACGTGTCTTGTAAATAATTAGTATGTAAGAAGTATTATGTGGGATACCCACTACGTGTCCTGTAAATACAAGTGTGTTGTCACTTTATCACTATCCTCCAAAAGAGGAAAAAACTGTTGACATAACACGCATCAGTGAGTCAGTCAAAAGATGAAATTAATAATGCATGTGACGATGGGGACCAATGAGTACCCGACCTACATTATTAAAGGAATCTTATCAAGTTATCGGTCATTAATAATAAAAAAGGCCACTTAGAGTATTTAGGACGTTTACTTTAGTTTTCCTTGGCCTAAATAAGAAGGCATAAGGAAAAAGACAGAATGAAAAAGTAGCGAGTGAAAATACCTGTGAGAAAACCCCAACATCCTTTCTTTCCTTTCCTCCCTCCATAATTCTTTATGTACCAAAAACCCTCTTTTGTATATTAAAGTTTGTGAAATAAAAATAAGTGTGTTTGTGTGTTAAAGTTTTTTAAAGCTCTTTCAAAGTCCCTCGGGGGTTCCCGAAAGGGAAACCTCTCTCTGTTAATCATGTAAGTTTTTATGATATTTAGTTTCTTAAATTCCCCCCAAAAAATATGTTAAATGTTATGTTACTTTATCCTTTTATGTTACTTTTTAAGTTGTTCTTTTAATATAAAGTGTTGTATATGATGTGTTAAAAATTTACCCTTAGTATATGGTTATCTTCTTAACCTCTTAATAATGACTATGGATTAACCTGTAAATTCCTAGGATTCTTGGCTTTTATAGTCTGCTTGATGAAAGGACTAATTTGTTGCCAGTCTTTATGTTTGGGGTGTGGTTAAAGATGAAATTGTTAAGAACAAAAGTTAAGAAGAAGATATGAATTGGGTAAACCAAAACAAAAATAAAAAATAAAAAATAAAGATAAAACATGGGTAAAATAGGGAACTAAGTCATAAATTAACAGGATTTAACTATAAGAGAGAGAGAGTACTGAGTAGAATTTACAATATATTTGAAATAAATCATAAACACGGATATATTCATATTTGACTTCTTAAATATATTGTTATTAAAATATACATTGTTATTATTACTACATATTACTTATATATATTATAATACTACTTAATATATTTATAGACTACCTACATACTAAATATTTTATATAATATATAATATACCATACATACTACGTACCTACATATCTACTACTTTATATATTAATATATTTGCATACTAATTGAAAGACTTCTTATATATATTATTATATTGTTATAGATATATAATACTCACTTATTATAATACCTACTACTATTACATATATATTATATTATTTATCATAACTACTATATAAATTATATATATATTTATATATACTACAAGTCATATTAGTTTATTAACTTATATATTATATTACTATCTACCATATATATATTATATATTGTTTTATTACCTATCTGCCTATATATTCCCATACGTCCATATATATCATATATTGTTATTACTACTTGTATTTATCTAATATATAAATTCTATACTTAATATTTGTTTTTACTGTGTTTACTGTTTTTTTTTTATTTTTACTGTATTTTCTGTATATTTGTAGTATTTGCTCTATTTACTTACTGGTTTTAGTGTATTAACTGTATTTTCTATATTTGCTGTAATTTTTGTATTTTCTGTATTTACTGTATCTACTGTATTTATGAAATTTACTGTGTTTACTGTTGTTACTGTCTTTACTGTATTTACTGTTTATACCATATTTACTGAATTTACTACTTTTAGTGTTAATACTACCTAATAATCAATAACAGTACCACTAATAATACTACATATACCACTATTTTTAGTGTTAATACTTACCACTAATAATACTACATATACCACTGTTTTTAATGTTAATACTTAAAAAATTCTATTGATCTTGTTAGATTATGTTTAAGCTATTCCTTATATTGTATTTCTGTGTGAATCCAACTATATCTTAATCTTATTCTTTTAATATATTTTCTTTGTTTACTAGGTTCTTTATCATAACTTTGAGTAGTGTATATCATTGCTTTGCAAAAGTTCATTTCATTTTGCTTTAATTGCTTTTGTATTTGTATATTTGTACATTTTTCTGTTAGTATTTTCATTATGTGGTTTATTTTTTGTCCTATCGACCATAAAAGTGTATGGTCTTATACCACTCCTTCTTTTTTGTACCATCTTTCTTCTATCTCTCGTCCTAATGCTCCTGACAACTTATTAAATAACTTTTTTCCTAATTCTTCATTAAATGTATTTCCACTAATAGTACAATAGTAAAAATAGTCTTTAAGAAAATTCTTTATATATATCCAATTAGATATACTTAACTGTTCTAATTTTATTAGAGCATTTCTTTGTAATGCCACTAATCCACTATTTGGGTCTTCTCATGTTAATAACACATGTATTTTATTAGTGAAATTGTATGAATTTGGTCCTAATTCTATTAGTGCCTGAAATTCTTGTGGGTAAGTCTGCTTATAGGATTCCCACACTACTTTACAAGATTCTCTTAAAAAAGTTTCTAAGTATCTTTACATAATTTCTGCATCTGTTTCTTGATAATTTTTAATGAAATCTGCTACTACTATTCCTTTCCATAAGTCTATTACTGTATTCCACATTTGTGGATCATGTGCTGCTATGTTTAATATTTTTCCTTTATTTCCTCCTTCTTGTAGTCTAATAAGTTCTTCTATAGGCATTCTTTTTCCTGCTGGTCTAATATTATTTTTGATTTCTTGATCATTTCTAACCCATGGTTTTCTAGGCAAATTACCTGTACTATAGTTAATATTTGGAGATGTTGTTGTTCTTTGAAACGGACTTGCACTATGAGAGCTTGTTGCTTCTTCCATTAATTATTTGTAACTAGTTATGGATAAGGTTTCTTGTGCTTCATTTTCTTCATTTATGTCTTCTAATTCGCTTGTTCTATATGCTAAATTATCATTTCTTTCCTGACATATTCTAAAATGTTCTATAGTTTCCATTATGTCTATTTTACCTTTTTTACATCCTTTACATTTGAAAGCTGTATTATTATTATCTTGGTATTGTCTTTTTGCTTCTTCTATAGCTCGTTCTACCTCGTATCCTTCTTGTATTAAATCTATATTCATAAATTCCTCTTGTTTTGTTTCTATGGTACTTTCAGTTTCATTATCATCTAATTCTTTTTGACTTGTGTAGTTATAGTCTGTAAACCTAATCGATGTCTCTCCTTTTTAGCTAGTATATATTAAGTGTTGTTCTGGCACAAATACTTTGGGTTTACTTAGTTTATCTAGATTCCATTCTAATCCTGCATACTCTTCTGGGTTTCTTTTTATTGGTTTAATTAATTTTATTCCTTTATTACCCATTATTTCTACTACATCGTTTACTTAGAGTTTAAATTTTGTGTTGCTACTTAAAGTCATTTTTCCTATAAAACCTATACACATTAATAAATTATTTTTATTTCTCATTTCTTCGTATCCTTTAGTTTGGATTCCTATTTTAATATGTTTTCTGAATTCTTTTAGATTAATTAAAAAGTCTGGACTAATATAAACAATTCCTCCATTATTTGTCATGTCTACTTCGGTTAGGCCAATTATGAATTTCTTTAAATCTAACCATCTATCATCGTATACTACAATTAGAACTTTGGATCCTAAATTCTTTCTAGTTAATCCTTTTATTCCTACAATTATTAATCCCATATGCATTAACATACTTTTGGGATTTTTGACCGTCTTTATGAAAGCTGGGTTTACTAAATTTAGGTTTATAAAGTCTTCTCATATTGCTGATATCTGTTCTTCTCTATAGTGTCTGTATAACTGATTATCTTAAGAGAAATGTTTTGCATCATATAATGTCTTAGGATTTAATAATTTAAGTTGATTTTATTGGAAAATTTGCAAATCTCTATCTATGTCTATGATTTCATTTAATTCTTGATTTTTTTCTATATTTGATTGCCGTTTAGATAACATTCTAGAAATTATATTATTGCCTATTCTATTTTCTGAGAAGCTTGGTCTGTTGTCTTGGACTGTTCACCTATTTGAAAGAAAGTCTATTGCTGAGGCTAGTTAATTTATGTTTTTCTAGTTTAGGTGTTATTTCTACTTTCTTAAGTTGAGAAATTAATTCATCTATTTCTGTATTATTATGAACTTGTTGTTCATGTTGTTTTTCTTTTAGTATTTTATCTACTTTTATATTTAATTCTATTAGTAAGACTATTATAGTATTATTTTGTTTAAGAATTATCTTATCTGTTTGGCTATAGGGAATATAATTAGAATATCCTATAGGTTCTTGATTGTAATTTTTTGAGTATTCTAATGCCTTTTTATAATTTATGTCTTCTTCACTCATGAAAGTGGGATCTATTCTAGTCTTATAATTATTTCTTTTAAATGACTAATTTCAGTATTTATTTTTTCTACTTATTCAATGATTTTTGTTACTACTTGAGTATTTTTAATTTCTAATTCTTTAGGTTTTTCTATTATAGCTTTTACCAATTTTTCTATTTCTATTTTAGTAGGTATTTTTTCTAAATTAAATTTTGTATTTAGATATTGGATTTTTCTATATATTTCTAGTTCTTGTGCTTTTATGAAGTCTAAATTCTTTTCTAATTTATCTAATATTTTAAATTGCTTATTTTGTACTACTTCTATAGTTTCTAAAAGTCTTATTATAGTTTGATCTTGTTGTTGAGTTTTTTCACTAAGATTTATTATTAAATCTATTAAAGTATTATATTGTTTATCTGCAGAATGTAATATATGATCTCCTTCTAAAAAATTACACTTTAAAATATTATTTTTGGGTAGTGATCTATATTTCTTTTCTGGGGGTATTCTTAAATCTAAATATTCTAATTGTTTTAGAGAATATATTTTTCTATCCTATCGAACTTCTAATTGGGCATATTAGTTTATAGTAATTTATCCTATTATTAGTACACACACATCTTTGAGAGAAAATGGGGGCCCCAAAAAAATTGGGACCCCAAGCCATTGCTTTAGTGACTTTATGGTCGAGACGACCCTGCTGATTTCATCATGGTATTATTTCAATAGGAAAAAATATAGTGCTTTCAGAAGTTCAGTACTAAAACTCTTAGCTGCCAATTGAATTCAAGTAATATTTGGTAAACAGAACTAAGTTAGATTAGGGAATAGGGAAATTAAATACACCTTGAGCCAGTAATTAATAACCATAGTTG
Organism: Solanum pinnatisectum; assembly: GCA_035578085.1. Taxonomy (NCBI): domain Eukaryota; kingdom Viridiplantae; phylum Streptophyta; class Magnoliopsida; order Solanales; family Solanaceae; genus Solanum; species Solanum pinnatisectum. Next base: position 51,934,067 of record CM069078.1, on the reverse strand, counting down.
TAAAAATAAGTTCGATCCTGACAAAGGCAAGATGGCTTCGCAAAATCTGTCTCTGACCAACATAATCCACCTGATCTCTCACAAGGCATACATAATACATTTTTGTTGTAAACCACATCAAAATCGTGCTTCAATAGCTCCAATATTTTCGTACTACCTTGGTCTTGGAAATGATTAAATGCTGATAGCAACACAGGAACCGTGACGTTAGACTCACAACTCCCATACTTTGGTCCCCAGAATGATATAAATGACTGATCTGGATAGAAACCATTACTGGACTCTCCAGTGCTACTGCAGCTAAAGGTGAAATTTTTCCATTCAGAAGGTATATCGAAAGGACAAGCATAGAACTGGATGAGAATCATAAAGTCATGAGGACCATAGAGTAAATGGGCATCATTTAAGCTAGTGTTACCAAATCTATCAGGACAAATGTCCTCCTCAAGATCATTTCGTTCAATTCTCATGGTTTGATTGTCTCCATTGATGTCAAGTACGCGGAAATTATGACCATCGATATGTATAAGGGGATCCTGATTGGCTTCTGTTAAATTCCATATAGACTAATTAGTTAGTACACGTAAGCAGTTAGTTGTATATTTTGGTACATTTTGTTAGAAGGTTACAATAGTGGTTAGTATGTGTAGAAGGTTGTAGAAGGTTCCTGTATTTCTACTTGTATTCATCGCACACCTTTATATATAAGAGGTGGCTATGTACATATCAGTTTGAACTTCAATAATATTAGTTTCATTTTCTCTGTTTCATCTTCACTATTCTTAGACGATTAAAAGCTACATTAATGGAGTTTGGAACTTGTTAGTTCATTCTTTGACATGGTATCAGAGCTAGCGATGTAGGCTGTGCTAGAGTTTCGTTTGTTTTTCATTTCCTGAGAATTGTTTTTTGATATGGCAACTACAAAGATCGATTATACTCATCCTTTGTACATAGGACCTTCTGATATATCAGGTGCAGTGATCATCCCCATCAAGCTCACATGATCTGATAATTACAGAATATGGAGCAGGTCAATGAGGATTGCTCTTCTAGGAAAAAGGAAATTTGGATTTGTAACAGGTGTCTGTTCAAAGGAATCGTGCAAAGACAAATGGCAATATGGAGCAGGTCAATGTGGATTGCTCTTCTAGGAAAAAGGAAATTTGGATTTGTAACAGGTGTCTGATCAAAGGAATCGTGCAAAGACGAATGGCAGAAACAGTGGAAAACTTGCAATGCTATCGTACTATCATGGTTGATGAACACAGTAGCTGAGGATCTCCTTAGTGGCATAGTCTATGCTACAAATGCTCATAAAGTTTGGAAGGATTTAAAGGAATCTATGCTACAAATGCTCATAAAGTTTGGAAGGATTTGAAGGAATGTTTTGACAAGGTTAATCGAGTCAGGATTTGTCAATTGCATCGGTAAATTACTACTCTATCGCAAGGTACTGATTCCATCTCTACTTATTTTAGCAAATTGAAAAACCTCTGGAGTGAATATGATGTTGTAGTTCTTTCTCCAAGCTGCAAGTGTGCTAGATCCAAGGATTATGTAGACAATTTATAGCAGTTGTGATTGATACAATTTTTGAGTGGTTTGAATGACTCATAGATCAGGCTCGTCGACAAATTCTGTTAAAAAGTGTAACTCCAACTATCAATCAGGATTATGCTATGGTAATTGAGAATGAAATCCAGCATTCTGCTTGCTTAGTTAATGTCACTAAAAGTCCTGATCCTGTGATTATGCAATCTAGTAGAAATTTTACTTATAATTAGAATAATCAACCTTTTAGAGGAAGGAAGGTACAATGCGATTACTATCATTTTACTGGCCATACAAAGGATAATTTCTACAAGTTGATTGGTTATCTTAGTGACTGGAAACACAAGAAGAGAAATGACTATGGAAATAGAAGAGAAAGGACACAAAATTATGGCACAAATGGAGATCAACCTTATGGCACAAATAGAGGTCAACCTAGTCATAATGAACCTCAACCATTTCATTCAACAAACAATGTCTCAGGGAAGCTTAATGAACCAAATCAAACTGCTTCATCCAGTCATGCTGTGAATAATGCTTTTATGACAAAAGGACATGGGTTTACTGATGATGAATACCATCAGATCTTGGGTCTTCTTCATAAGGATATACATGAGACTTCTGGTAATAGTACAAGTAATGCTACCTGCTTAATGTCTAGCATTTTTTCAAGTGATAGGATAGTGGATTCAGGTGCCACTCATCATGTAGCAGCTAATAGACATCTAATGACAAAGAGTAATGTTAACATAACAAGAGGTGATAAGGTGAACTTGCCCACAGGAACATCAGTTCCCATTTCACATATTGATATTGCTCCTATATTTGAAAATGAAGTAGTACAGAATGTGTTGTATGTACCAAAATTCAGGTTTAATCTGCTATCAGTGTCCAAACTCACCAAGGAATTATCATGTTTTGTTTTCTTTTTTTCCTGATTTCTATGTATTTCAGGACCTTCACAGTGGTAAGGTGAAAGGGAATAGTCGAGAAGATAGTGGTCTATACATCTACAGAAAGGAGAATGAATTTAATAAAAAGTATAAATCAATTCCTGGTACACAAAAGTTAGCAGCTACACTACCCATTCAAGATTGCAATCTATGGCATAAACGACTTGGGCACCCCTCTGTTCAGGTCATGAAACATTTGAATCTCTTGAGGAATTATAGTGATAGTGAGTTGCTATAAAATTGTTCAGTGTGTTCTCTAGCCAAACAAACTCGATTGTCTTTTCCTATCAGTTCTTCTAAAGCTAGTTTACCTTTTGATATTTTGCACATGGAATTTTGGGGACCTTATAAGGTTCCTACCTTTGATAAGAAATAATATTTTCTTACTGTGGTGGACGATTGTAGTAGGTATACATGGATTCATTTGTTACAGCTTAAATCTGAAACAATTGTGGCAATTAAGAACTTTCTGATAATGATAAAAGCTCAGTTTAATGCACACGTCAAGATTATCAGATCTGACAATGGTACATAATTTTTTAACTCTCAATGCTCAGTTTTGTTCAAAGATCTAGGCATAATACATCAGAGTAGTTCTGTGCACACACCACACCAAAATGGAACAGTTGAAAGAAAACATAGACATATACTTAATGTAGCCAGATCAATCAGATTTGAGTCCAAAATGCCCATTAAGTACTAGGGAAAATGTGTGGTTGCAGCTGTATATTTGCTAAATAGATTGCCTTCTGTAGCTGTGAATGGAAAGACTCCCTATGAAGTGTTGCATTCTAAGCCTCCATTCTTAATTTATTTGATACTCATTGGTTGTCTATGTTATGCTTCCTCTATACCAAAAGGAGATAAGTTTGCAGAAAGAGCAAAGTCAGCAGTCCTGATGGGGTATTCTGAGACTGAGAAGGGTTATTTGTTAATGGATATTACTACCAAGTCTTTTTTTGTCAGTAGGGATGTAGCCTTTTACTCATCACTCAAATAAAATAGTCCATCAATCAGTTTCCATGATACCCGACTCTGCCTTGTTTGAAGAATGTGCTGATGAATGTGACACTGAATTGCTGCCTGTTGATATTAGTATTGACACTGTTGTTGTTAATCCTGCTGCAACCACTATTACTACACATTAAAACTCTTCTCCTGATTCCACTTCTCATGCTGATAGTACTCTTATTATTTCACCTCCTGTTAGACACACCTCCAGAACTACTAAGCAACCTGTTTGGACGAAGGACTACATATCACCTTCTAAGAAACAACCTAGTCTTTACCCAATCGCTAATAACCTTTCTTATGAGAATACATCATCTACATAACAAAGTTATCTGGCAAAATTTTCTAACTTAATAGAACCTCAAAATTTTAAGGAGGCAGCTGAGGATGATAATTGGGTTCAGACTATGAAACAGAAGATCCAGGCCCTTGAAGATAATCATACTTGGGAAATTGTTGATCTACCACCTAGAAAAAAAGTGATTGGCTCTAATTGGATGTATAAGATTAAGTATCAAGCTAAGGGTGATGTGGAAGGGTTCAAGGCCAGGCTAGTAGCCAAGGGTTATAACCAACAAGAATGCCTTGATTATCATGAATTTTTTTCTCTAGTTGCCAAGATGGTTACTGTAAGGTGTGTTATTGCTTTAGCAGTATCGAGGGGATGGTTTTTGTACCAAATAAATGTTTACAATGCTTTCTTACAGAGTGACTTGTGTGAAGAGGTGTATATGTGTAACACCCTGTTTCTGAAACAGACCAAAAATATAGATTTTGAGAAGTTGCCAGTGCAAACCACGATTGCCATCCACGAACCGAAGGTCAGACCACGGCCCGTGTTGGTGGTCCGTGGTTTACCACTGCAACCCCTCCCCAAACCCAGCTCAGAAAATCGGCTAAGTCTCGACCCACGGTCCGTAGGTCAGACCACGATCCGTGGTTTGTGTTCGTGGATCGAGGCCTTATTTATCTAGCCTCTGATGCAAATGACGGCCGACAAGAACGGACCGTCATTCAATCCACGGTCCGTAGGTCTGACCGTAGGTGAGGGTCATCATCCAGATAGAGGAAAATTATTGATTAGGTCTACTTCAAATGGTCATAACTCTTAGCACAAAAGGAATTATGTGTCACATGACCTATGATATGATAGATAATTGAATCCTCTTTCCAACTCCACCGAGTTTTCTAAAATCTGATCTTTGAGTAAAAAGTTATGCTCATTTTAGTGAAGCCTTGTCGGGCATACTTAACGTACGACCCCAATCTACGGACCATAGATTGACCTACGGCCCTTAAGTCCCGTCCGTCGGTCACTCCGACAGCAGTTAAGTCAGGGATCTTTTGGTCTTTTCCTATTTCATTTAACCCATAAGCTACGTCATTTAGACCCTATATTACAAGGTTTTAGTCAGTTTAATCCTAGAAATATAACTAGAACTTACCTAAGTCAAAACTTAGAAAATTAGAGCGTAAGAGGAGAAGAGAGGTCAAGAACCCTAGTTCAAGAACGCAGCAAGGTTCCATCAGTCCCAGCCCCAAAATCTAAAGATTTCTTTGTGGAATTCATTATCAGGTATGTGGGATTTCACTAGTGGGTTCCTTTCACCCATTAGGTCTCTAGTTTTCAGTCAATTTCTTGATTCCCTTATTATGACTAGACTTAGGGTTTCTTGAATGTTAGAATTATTGGGTTCCTAGCTGTTAGAATGATCCAAATTAGATTAGTATGTTAATATTCAGGTTATTGCATAAATTCCAGAACCCTAGCTATGTATTTCTTTAGTTCTTGAAGTACACATGCTAGGTTAAATATTTTAGTTATCCAATTATACATGCCTCAATTATTAATACATCAATATCAGTTTAATAGTTGCATTCTCAGTTTGCATGTTCAGTTTGAACTATCAGTAACTTACAAAAATTTAGTCATAATGTGCTAATTGCTTAATCCATTAAGAGTAGCATAATACCGAGTTAGACTAGGGTTCAGCGTACCCAAATAGTCCCAAAACTACTAGCCACGTATGTTGTAAGTCCCCTCTGTGAGTATTATTTCAGTTATCAAGCCAGCATGCCTCTATACCTCTGGCAAGGTATATTGGGTCCTCTCGATGGGGCGTATACATTGGACTCCACATTTAGCTTATATGGTTTTATTATCGGTTATTAGTAGCTCCCACAATTTAGTTAGATTCTATTGCATTGACCATTTATCAGTATATCCAGTATTCAGTTTCAACATGTTATAAATTAGTCACTGCATTCGGTTATCTCAACATTCAGTATCTATATCATATTCAGATCATATCATTGCTTATTTGCTTTGTTCAGTTATATGTTATTTCAGCTGTTTTTTATCTTGCATGCTCAGTACCTTTCAAGTACTGACACATACTCTGCGCTACATCTTTTCGTGATGTAGGTTTAGGTTCTCAACATCCATATCACACTCAGACTGGTTTCCGATCTCCAGTTCAACAGAATTAGTGGTGAGTCCTCATTCTTCGAGAGCAATAGTCATGAGTTTCTTTTAAGTATTTTTAGTCATTTAGTTTCAGTTTTGCTAGACTTAGCTGGGGGCTGTCCCAGCATTTCTAGTAAGTTAGAGGCTATTTTCAGACATAGATAGATTCAGCTTAGTATTGAGTTAATATCTTTCTTGTATTAAACTCATCAGTTTTCATATATCTCAGTTATAGTATATGGGTATTCCCCATCTTTTCATTTTGTTTATGATTATAGCTTCCGCACAGTTTCTATTATTCAGTTTATATTTAGTATGCTCATGATCATGTCAGCAGGGTTAACTTAGGATCACTTGTGGTCCTAGGTCCTGTGTTCGCATCTCGAGGGTAGCTCGGGGCGTGACAATATGAAGATACCAGAAGGTTATAAACAGACAAGGAATTAGAAAGTGTGCAGACTTCTTAAGTCCTTATATGGTCTCAAGCAGGCCTCAAGGCAATGGAATATTAAACTCTCCACTGCCCTGTTGGAGGCTTGTTTCTTTCAAAGTGTCCATGATTATTCTATATTCACATTGAAGAGAAAATAGGGGATAGTCATTATTTTAGTCTATGTGGATGATTTGCTTATTATAGGAGATAATGAAGCCATGATTGCTGAAACTAAACAAGTGTTGCACAGATAATTCAGATTAAAGGATTTAGGAGAACTTAAGTTTTTTTTGGGGATTGAAGTGTTGAGATCCAAGTCTGGAGTTATTCTTAATCGGAGAAAGTATCTCCTAAAACTAATATCTGATATGGGCCTCAGTGGTGCTAAGCCATCATCCACTCCTTTGGAGTCTAACTTGAGATTAACCACTTTAGAGTATGACCAAGCCACTGGGCTTAGTACAGATAAACCACTTGATGACATAAGTTCTTATCAAAGGCTTGTGGGCAAACTTATGTATGCGACTATTACCAGACCTGATATTTGTTATGCAGTTCAAACCCTTAGTAAATTTATGTAGGCCCCTAAACAATCTCACTATGAGGCTGCCACCAGAGTGGTTAGATATCTTAAAGGTACAGTAAGACAAGGAGTATGGTTTCAAGCTAAAGCTGCATATGAACTAACATGTTGGTGTGATTCAGATTGGGAAGCCTGCCCTAATACAAGGAGGTCAGTTATAGGGTACATAATCAAATTTGGAAAGTTTATGATTTCTTGGAAGTCGAAAAAACAACAGATTGTGTCAAGAAGTTCTGCTGAGGCAGAATACAGAAGTATGGCATCAGGTGTAGTTGAAGTTACATGGCTACTTGGTTTATTCAAAGAGTTGGAGTTCATTCTCAAATCACATGTTTCTATTCTAAGTAACAGTATGCCTGCTATGCAGATTGCAGCAAATCCAATATTTCATGAGCATACTAAACATATAGAAATAGATTGTCACTTTATTAGAGATAAGATCAAAACTGGTATGATACAAACTGTGTATGTTCCTACTCACGATCAACTTGCTAATTTGTTGACTAAGAGGGGCTGGGACATGTTCAACATATTAAATTCCATATAGACTAATTAGTTAGTACACGTAAGCAGTTAGTTGTATATTCTGTTACATTATGTTAGAAGGTTACAATAGTGGTTAGTATGTGTAGATGGTTGTAGAAGTTCCTGTATTTCTACTTGTATTCATCACATACCTCTATATATAAGAGGTGGCTATGTACATATCAGTTTGAATTTCAATAATATCAGTTTCAGTTTCTTTGTTTCATCTTCAATGTTCTTAGACGATTAGAAGCTCCATCAATGAAGTTTGGAACTTATTAGTTCATTCTTTCATAGCTTCACATGCAAGCTTGAATTGTGGAAGACCACATTCTTGAGGTCGATCACCTCCCCAGAAAGGAAAGCTGATATTTTGAATATTCCCACAAGTGTAGGAGCTATTACAAGTGGAATACTATTTATCCTCTTGGCCATACGATGCGAGGACGTGATCAAAAAGCATAGGATGGTGATGATGGAGTGAAAGAAGTAAGCTTTGATCATGCATTTATGAGAACTCATCAAAGAGTGACTAGGTGGGCTCATGCTGGTACTAGAAAAGTTTTGCCTAGTATATATATACATATAATAAAGGAACAAATATACCCTCAAACTTTTTTTTTTAACCAACCCGACCCAACCAAAAACAAAAACCTCAAATTTCCAATTATAACGAAGATATATTCGCTCTAAATCGCAAATTTGTGAGATGAATTTGTCCATTTTCCCTTTATTTAATTGAATTAATTAATGTCCAAGTGGAAAAAATAATCCAGTTTTGACTAATGGAAATTGTGATCTTTGATAGAGTAATTTTTATTGACAACGAAGGGAGGGCTGCTTGTATTGATGACTTTTTCCACGGATTGCTACTTTCCACAAAGACTATGAAAAAGTCTATACCATATATTAGCTCTGTCTAACAATACTTATCCACTATTAATTTTACGCACTTTTTTAAAACTATAAATAAAAGAGTAATTTTACTATATCTTTGAATATAATAAATAAAATGTCTTAAAAAATGTAATAAAAAAATAACTATAGTTAATGAAAAGGATAAACTAGAAATTAAGTGTAAAATTATCCATTGATTTTATAACGTGGACAAATATTATTGGACATTCTAAAATAATATAGTGGGCAACTATTGTTTGGCGAATGGAAGTATTTTCTAGAAACGTAAAAGAGGATTTTTTTTCTTCTAAAAAAAACTTTAAAAGGGAGAAATTTCATGGAGAAAAAGTCACGCATTTCCTACTTTCTACATATTTTCGGAACTAAAACAAATGGGCTTGGCAAATCTCAAATGGGCCTTCTAATTGTTGTTCTTTATTTAGAGTCGAATTTATAGATGATCATTCAACTTTCACATTATACTATAAGAAAATCACTCAAATTTTTAAGTATCACAAAAGGACAAAAGAAGGAAATAGAAAAGACATTTTTATGATAGGCATAATACATAAAAAGGACCTTTAACTTGTCATCAATTCACAACTATGACCCTAAACTTTGCCATTGCACAAGTAGGCACTTTAACTATCACAAATTTAAACAATTAAACACTTGTATATCCCAGACAAAGTGCGTGATATACAAATGCTTCTACGTGGCTGCCAACTAATTAAAATAAATACACGTGGATTTTTCAATTAAAAAACTGAAAATAAAAATAAAATAAATATAAGTGAATGTGTATGATCCTATGCTTAGAACATACAACAACATTTTCCTCTTTCTTCTCTACAAAACCCTAACCTTAAGTTCCTACATTTCATCCTTTGAATCAAAGGTAAAATCGTTCAAGAATTGTACTGAAATTTCACGTACTTGATGTCAATCTGTTCTTCTTCCTCAATTTAGTTAAGGTATGTTTAATTTTCCCTTTTGAAATTCGTTTTTGATAATTTTATATAAAAGTATGACTGTAAATTTGCTCTTTTTTTCATAGTATTGAACATATGGGTCACATTATCGCTGTTTTTCACCATGGAGGTAGATTTTATAAAGGTCAATATGTTTCGAAATTGGACAATATTGTATTTAGCATAGACAAGGACCACTTCTCTTTGACCGAAATGAAATCTTATGCAAAAGATGCTGGGTATGATGAAATTGAAGCTTTTTATGTTGAAGACCCTACTACCCATAGATTTGTGAAGTTAGAAAGTGACAACCAACTATACAATTGTGTTAAAGAATTGTGGAGTGGGTCCTATTTCAATTTGTATTTGAAGCATGTGATTGTTGAAGAAAGGGGTCCCACTAATAGCATCGCTTGGGAACATTTTCTGGTGAAAAAAATATTCAAGAATTAGGGGATTCCTCTAAAGCTTCACATCCTGAGGATGGTATAAATGGGCTCTTAAACGAAGGAGATGGTGATGATAATGAGGAAGAAAATAGTGACTCTCTTGACTTTGAAGAGGAAGATTTAGATGGGGTTCCGGATGAGGATGACAGTGAAGTTGATGAAGAATTGAGAGCCTTTAGAGAAAATCTGAGACAAGAAAAGAAGAATGAAGGCGCAAAGTCAAAAAAGAGAATTAAAAAATCTTCCAAGAATCAAGAGGTTGAGCTTGGAGAAGCTGGCATAGATAAAGGATTTGAGGATATTTTCAAGAACAAGGCAGCCAAGTATATTGGTAGATTGGGAGGTAATGAAGAGTTCATTGGTTCATCAGATGAACTAAGTGAAGATAGCGATGAAGAGCTAGATGTTTTAGCACAACCAGGTGTTGATTTACCTTCAAGAAGAAAAAGCAAAAAATTGAGGTATGATAATTCTTGTTCCATTTCTTTCTTTGAATTGGGTATGATATTTGAGAGTGCAGTTGAGTTTAGAAAAGCAATTGCTGATTATGGTGTTCGGAAGGTTCAATTAAAAATTAAACCCAATGAACCTCATGAGTAAGGGGTAAGATGTGTTGGAAAATGTAACTGGGAAATCTTTGATAGCTTGGATAAAGATTCAGGAAACTTTTCTGTGAAAAATTATTATCCTGTTCACAGATGTCCTACACAGAACATGAACAGTTATGCTCACCAAATATGTGGAAAGAAAGATGAGGAAAGAATAATATCCCAACGATATTAGAGTTCATAAGCTTCAAGAGATAATACGAAAGAAGTGGGGTTTAAAAGTGGGAAGATCAATATGTTATAGGCAAAGATGAATGTTATCAACAAGTTCTTGGGTGATTGGAAGCTAGAGTTTTCAAAGTTGTTAGACTATCTTGATATGATTAAGAGTACGAATCGAGACTTCTTGTTGGGTGAGAACTGATAATGAAACAGTCCCCGGAAAATACTTGTTCAAATATTTCTATGTTTGCTTTGGGGCATTGAAGAATGGATGGCTTGAAGGTTGTAGGAAGATTATAGGATTGGATGGATGTTTTTTGAAGGGTGCTTGTAAAGGAGAATTATTAGTGGCTGTTGGAAAAAATGGAAACCAACAAATGTATCCAATAGCTTGGGCAGTGGTTGACCAAGAAACTAAACACTCTTGGAGTTGGTTCTTGAGCTATCTCATTCAAGATTTGCAACTTGGTGACGGAAATGGCATAACAATCATGTCTGACATGCAAAAGGTATTGTTTTAAATCGCTTATACTTGTTTATATAAGTTGTTTCTGCCTTCTTCTTCTTTATACTTGTTTTATCTTTTATTTACAATTTATAATTTTGAATCAGTTGAGGCATATGTGATATTGTAGTATAGAAAAATGAGGCATGTGTGATATTGTAGTATAGAAACAGGGAATGACCATGCCACATTTTAAACTACTAGGAAAATGTGTTTCTGAACATAGAAAGCCTGCAACTTCCTGGCATCAATATATCCACTCTGTTAAGATTATGTGTATTTGTTCATATTTCTGTCCCCTATCAAGAATGTATGAAGCTCTTATTAATCTATCCTTTGATATCTAGAGTCTCCTAAGGTAAATAAATGGGAACAAACAAACACTAGTGTTGTTAACAAACAAACTATAAACACCTCAAGAACACTATCTAAAATTCAAGAAACATAGTGTTGTTGTATTTTTCTTCTTTTAATTTTTTTTTTATCCTTTGAAAAAAGAAGCTGATTTCTACCAGCTTTTTAAATTTTCTGCCTTATTTCTTGTTAAAATTGGACTTAAGCTTTATGACGTAACATCCTTTGTCATGTCTATTTACTTTGAAAGTTGAGGCATATGTGTATTTTCTTTAAGTTTGAACTTGAAGGTGCCGCTTTTCTATCCTTATTACTTTGGTGTTTAATGTTGAACTTCATCTATTTATTTTATTTTCTAGGGTCTTGATTCAAATTGTTGATGGGTTGCTTCCTAATGTTGAAAGGAGAATGTGTGCAAGGCACATTTGGGCAAATTGGCAAAAGATTTGGAGAGGTGAAGCAAGGAGAAAAGCATTTTGGAGGTGTTCCAAAGCTAGTTTTGAAGTAAAGTTGAGTGATCAATTTGCATATTTGGGACAACTTGGTGACAACATTTGTGAGTCATTGCTTAAGTATAACAAAGAATATTGGTGTAGGGCTTTTTTTAGTGAAAGAACCAAGTGTGATGTGGTGGAAAATAATATGTGTGAAACATTCAATTCTTGGATTGTTGGTCCTAGGCATAAATCTGTGATTAGTATGCTTGAAGATATTAGACATAAAATGATGGATAGACATGGAGATATGATCAAGTTTGTCGATACTTGGATCAGTGACATTTCACCCATGGCAAGACTAACTTTAGAAATAAACAAAGAGATTGGTAGGAAGCTAAAGGTGAATTGGAACCATGACAATGGATTTGAGATTCTGGATGGAGAATATAGGCACATAGTCAATAAGGCTAATAAAACATGTAGTTGCAGGTTATGGCAGTTGAAAGGTATCCCTTGCCAACATCTAGTTTGTGTCTTGTATCACATCGACAAGAAACGAGAAAATTATGTAGAGCATCGTACGTAAAAGATACATTCCTACATGCTTATAAGTACTTCGCATTTATCTCTAATATGAAAATGTGGCCTAAACCAATAACCCACAATAGAGCCCCCGGTTAAGCAATGCCCGAAGACCAGGCGGATGTAGAAGAAAAGATAAAGATGAACCAAGAAAAAAGTGGGGAAAGCATCAAAAATGGAGTAAAATGACATGTTCCAAATGCCATCAATTGGGCATAATAAAAGGACTCAGAATCTGGTAAGTATTGTATTTGATATTTCTTTTCTACGTAATCATTTTTAGACTTCTCGATCTTTTTCTTATTGTATAGCCCTCTCAACACCTTTTCAATGTACTCTATCAGCGGCGCCTTTTCAACAACCTCACAACAGCCTCTCACAACCATCGGTGAGTCTAGCACTCAACATTCCACTTCTTTATGTCCGTAAACTTCAAGAGTAGAAGGAAGAAAAAGCGGACAAATAGTTCTTCTACAAGGGCATCTTCTTCATTTGGAAGGAAGAGTAAGAGATGTTGGATTTGGTGTTTACGGATATACAACTGGAAGACAAGTCATTAATGTATGTGTGCTCTTAACTTGCTTTTTTTTCATCTTTATTTATATATAAAGAGTAATGTATAGGTAACCTAATGTATATGAATTATATAGCCCGGAGATCAAGTGATAGAGTTATCTCAAGTGGGACAACATTAAAGGATCATCACAAACAAATGTAGATCTTGGATTCAAACCACCAGTTTGAAATGGAAAGGAAAAGAAGCTATCACGGAAATCAACTTCAACAAATGCAACAACGGAAAAAATTCAAATCAAATCTAAATGGGTACCATGAGAGTTCAATTATGCTAGTGATAAGGTTACACTTTGACAACTCTGCTTTTGCTTATTTTGATATATATTTTCAAGGCATAATTCACGTAAAAAATGTTGCTAGTGGCATTTAGATTTGCCTTTAAATTATTCCACTTTTGATCATTTTGATGTACTTTTGGATGTTTTGATGTATATTTGCCTTTAGACAACTCTTTTAAGGTTATTATGGCTATGAAGCATGTTTTATGGAGGTTAAGTTGATATTTTGTAAAGCTTTTAGGTGTTTGTTATTGAAAACCTTATTGATGTTTAGTACATACTATGTGAGTTTGAGTTGTTTTATTAGATATAGCTTCATATGGGTATGAGCTATTTTATTGATGTAGTATGTAGATGCGAGCTATTTTACTGATCGATGTAATATGTGCGAGTCTTTGTTATATTATAAGATTTTCCTTTTAATTTTTGTTGTTAAAACAAAAAGCATACAAGTTGCTCTGTTATCTGTAGGTTACAGTAGCATTGAAGCAAGAAACATGAGTTTTGCTAATTGTACATCTTTTGTGCTCCACATAAACATCTTCAAGAGCCAATTGTTTTGCCAATTATACTAGCTTTTGAAGAATATCATAGCACCTTTATTACACGTCCCTGTGTCAATATAGTTCTTTTGTTTTCTTTAGTGTTTGTTCTTCTCCAATTACATCCAAAAATTGTCAATTAGCAGCAGAAGTTACGTCTACAAATATTTTGGAGTATCAAGATACGTTTGCAAAACTAACATACAATTATTCAACAACTAAAACTTCTTTACAGTAGTCTGTTATCAACCCAAAGAAAACTACATTATAGTCCCAAATGACTCCTGCAACTAACCAAAGTACCCAAAATCAACATACGTAACAATCACTACATAAAGAACTCTCTATAAATCCAAGATAGGATCACAACGATCAACAAAACTCGATATTTTCTCCTAATTTTTTGATTTTCTTCATTATGTTGTCTTATCCTTTTTTGTAATCCCAAATAATAGTTCTAGCTTGTTCGTTATAATCAATTTCGCACCACTTGAAAAACTTGCATCCTACCTGTTTAAGAAGCAACAAAATAATCATAAAATTGTATCTTGAATGCTAGAATTTAAACAAAAAAAAGGTCATCTAAAATGAAACCTTACCCGACCATCTTCACATCCAAGAAAACAGCGACCTGGGTTATTTACGGACCAAGAAATCTTCATTAAAGCTCTTTTTCCACAATGACAAAAAAAATTTGATGTCATTTCAGTGAGCAGAAAATTGTGAAGAAAGAGAGGAAAATGGCAAAAGTTGTTGAAGAAATTAGAAAGGAGAGTAAAGTGAGATTTTGATTTAAAAAAGGGAAATAGATAGATATATATGAAAGAGATTCATTAAGGGTAGAAGTGTCATTTAAGCCTTTTTTTACCGTTGGGGGCCTTTATTTTTACCACTGACGCGCCTAATTAAAGTGTGTTTCACGCACTTTGCCATGTAGGATTAGAGTGTTTAATTGTTTAAATTTGTGATAGTTAAAGTGCCTACTTGTGCAATGGCAAAGTTTAGGGTCATAGTTGTGAATTGATGACAAGTTAAAGGTCCTTTTTATGTATTATGCCTTTATGATACTAGGCAAAGTTAAAGTGAAAAGAAGAAATAAAAAAAAGAGAAGAGAAAACAAAAGTAGGAGAAATATATTAGGAAAGGGAGAGTCTAAGTTCACATTCCCCCTAAATTGAGGGGTATCAAAGCAAATTATATCCCATCAGTTTGTCTCTTTTGTCGGAAAGAAATTAATTTACAAAATGACAAAGTCACAAAACCGTTAATCCTAGAGCGCTGCACCACAAGATCGGCGATATATTAACGAGATAAAAACGAAAAGTCCATTTAAACACGAGATAATGAACTAGCCGTTGGGGACTCGAAATTCAAAAGCCCCAATTTACAGACGGTATCAAAGAGAGAGACACACCATTAAGCTCACACTCTTTCCATTTCGATATCCCTTTTTTCTCTCTCAATCAGATTTTGTCTTCTCAGATCTCAGGCGCAAATCATTCTTCTTCTGTTCCCTTACAGGTAAATCTCAGAAACAATTTCTGTGTTGTATTTCCTTTTTCAATGTCAGGCGAAAATTGGTGCTAAGATGCAAATGCTACTTCGTGTCGTTAGATTCTCTTTCCTTATTTTGCTCAATGATCTTCACTTATGTAGTAGTTGTAAAGTAGTTCTTGAGCCGAGGGTCTATCAGAAACCCCTCTCTACTCACCACCTCCATTTGAGGGATTACACAGAGTATGTTGTTGATTTGTTTTCTAGTTAGAGCTTACTGTGACTGTGACTTGAATTTGGTGGAATTTAGCGAGATTCAGATTAATTTGTCAAATAAGGAAGCCCTACTGTTTTAATCGGTTGTCGAAGTGGAGACTAGGAAAGTAGACTGAGATCTAAGCGGTTTGGTTACTCTTTTTCGTGTAAAGCTCTCTCTTTGCTGTATCTAACTAATGTTAGTGTTCACTTGTAAAGATATGCTCATCTTGTGTGTTTCTATGCCTCATAAACAGAAATGAAGTTTAAAATTTTGGGTTCAGTTCTGTAGTGCCTGGGAGGGGAGGATGTAGAGGTCTAGGGGTGCTTCCTCACTTAGTGTCTTGAATTCGAACCATAATGTTTAAATGTGTATACTTTTATCAAGTTTTCACGCATTGTCACAAAAGAGTAGCATCAGCAAGGTGTTGTCATGTTCCAGACCCGCGGGCTTTTAAAACCTTTGATTTGCCTCATCTTACCTTTGTTAAGAAAACAGGACAACTATTTTCCTAATCATAATTGACTGTGTATAAGGATATTTACAAGTTCTAGCACTGAGTCAGAATGTGATTGGTTTTCCTTTATAAAATAAGATCATCAAGACATCTAAGAATTCAAGTATCTCAGTCTTGTGTCAACAGGCCTTTGCATTTTTCAGCTGGAGTTCATTTTGGAGGATTACTAGTCTAGTTCTAGTCAAGATGACGGTTAGAACTCCTGGTACTCCAGCTTCAAAGATAGAAAGGACTCCAGCATCCACGCCAAGTGGACATCGAGCTAAAGAGGAGAAGATCGTTGTAACAGTAAGATTAAGGCCTTTGAACAAAAGGGAGCTTTCAGCCAAGGACCATGCTGCATGGGAATGCATTGATGATCAAACAATTATTTATAGATCACTGCCTCGGGAACGTGCTGCTCAACCAGCTTCATTCACATTTGGTAATTGACACATCACTGCTTTAAATGTTCTTGTCATTTTGTTGTCTTATCTCAATTTAGACTCTATAAAATCTGATTGAGAATATACATTTTCTTTTATCTCAGATAAAGTCTTCGGTCCAGATAGTATAACAGAAGCCGTGTATGAGGAAGGAGTAAAGAATGTGGCTTTATCCTCTTTGATGGGAATAAATGGTAATTCTCTTCCCCCTACTCTGAAGGGAGGTTTTATATGAACATCTCTAGCTTTTGGAAACGTTTTGATCATAGATTAATTCCATTCTTTGCATCTCAGCTACCATATTTGCATATGGACAAACCAGCAGTGGGAAGACTTACACAATGCGAGGAATTACTGAGAAAGCTGTCAACGACATATATTCCCATATAATGAGTGTAAGCTTCATCATTCTTGAGCAACTGCTATTGTCATTTGATACTTCTTGATGTCAGAATTTTCCAAGGTCATTGAAGACACGTCGCAAATGGGATTACTGGAATTAGTAGAAAAGAGTTGTTATACTTTGAGATATTTGAAGCATGTAGTTTACATGATCTTTATCCTAGATGAGTAATAAATGATAAGTCAAGTAGTTCCTGTTTCTTGTATTTTCTGCAAATACATCATGTCTTATACTAGTTTCTTTAGCTTTGAAATAAAACAAAAATTTACAGTCTTTCTTAGTGCCATTATCCTTGGAACTGTTGCTGATTTTTTTTATTTATTTTTGGTCATTTGACAATTGTCATAGACCCCAGAAAGAGAATTCAGAATAAGAATATCTGGACTGGAGATCTACAATGAAAATGTCAGGGACCTATTGAATTCTGAATCTGGTCGAAATCTCAAGCTTCTTGATGATCCAGAGGTAAAACTTGAGCAAAAATTAACGGGCGTTCA
Source organism: Solanum pinnatisectum (assembly GCA_035578085.1). Lineage (NCBI taxonomy): Eukaryota > Viridiplantae > Streptophyta > Magnoliopsida > Solanales > Solanaceae > Solanum > Solanum pinnatisectum. Next base: position 51,916,588 of record CM069078.1, on the reverse strand, counting down.
AATTTATAGCCTTTACTCTCTGTATCGTTTTTTCATGATATCTTTTTAATTTGCAGAAAGGAACTGTCATTGAGAAATTGGTGGAAGAAACAGCAAGCAATGACCAGCATCTGAGGCATTTAATTAGTATCTGTGAGGGTAAGAATTTGATTCTTTTCGAAGTGATATTGCTTTTTTTAGTTTTCCCCAGCAAATCCATCTTCAACATGTACCACTTAAATCTGCAGCTCAGAGGCAAGTCGGTGAAACAGCCTTAAACGATACGAGCTCACGATCCCACCAGATAATAAGACTGGTTAGTCCTCAATTGTGTGCCGAAAGTCTTGTGTTCCCAAATTGAAATCTCCTAAGCAATGACTTTTCTAAACGGACTTCTATAACTTCTTATCATATGCAGACAATAGAAAGCACTCATCGTGAAAGTTCTGATTGCGTGAGGTCTTATGTAGCAAGCTTGGTAAATTAACCTCCTCCTTGATTGTTTTAGAGGACACTTAAGAGAGATAGAGACACCTTTATCATTAATATATCTGTGCTGCAGAACTTTGTTGATTTGGCTGGGAGCGAAAGAGCCTCACAGACAAATGCAGATGGTGCCAGGCTTAGGGAAGGCTGCCATATCAATCTCAGTTTGATGACTCTTACAACCGTAATTAGAAAGCTCAGGTCTGTTTTCACTTATGTGACAGCTGTGTTTCTTGTTCAAGTTATTTCATCATCACTGTCACTGTGCAGTGTAAAGCATGGACAAGTATTTTTGTGCTTCTTTAGTTCTGTGATGAAAGTTAACTCATTGCTTCTTTAGTTCTGTGATGAAAGTTAACTCATTGTTTATGCTGATGACATACCCGTCTATATCAGCTTACTGGAATTGATAACTTATTTTGTCACTACAGTTCTCCAATCTGATTGGTTCATTTCTTTTGTTTTTTCCTGAAAGTAGTGTGGGCAAAAGAAGTGGTCATGTACCCTACCGGGACTCAAAACTGACAAGAATATTACAACATTCACTTGGTGGGAATGCCCGTACTGCGATAATATGCACGCTTAGCCCTGCATCTAGTCACGTTGAACAATCTCGCAACACTCTCTTTTTTGCTACCCGAGCAAAGGAAGTCACAAACAATGCACAAGTAAACATGGTACGCTCAGTAACTTGCCTTTAAAACCTTATTGTGAATGTGTACCTCTTTTATGAGATGTACCTCATTTTATCTTTTAAGTTTTTAACACAAATATTGAACTTCTCTCTTACCTTAAATATCAGGTTGTTTCCGACAAACAGCTTGTCAAGCATCTGCAGAAGGAAGTAGCCAGATTGGAAGCAGAGCTGCGCACCCCAGAGCCAGCTAATGAGAAAGATTGGAAAATTCAACAGGTTCATCAACGATGAATTTCCTTAAGAAAATGAAATTTAAGTGTTAACATTTATTTAACTAACTTGACTGTGACTGGCCCTTTTAGATGGAAATGGAAATCGAGGATCTGAAGCGTCAAAGGGATCTTGCACAGTCACAAGTTGACGAGTTACGCAGAAAGCTTCAGGAGGAACAGGTTTGTATCTAAGTTTTCTTGCATTGTGCGTAATTCACAGTGAAGTAAAGGTCTCTTTGTGCTAATATTGAATTCTTGAACCAGGGACTGAAACCATCTGAATCTGTTAGTCCAATTGTGAAGAAATGTCTCTCATTCTCTGGCACATTATCCCCAAACCTTGAAGAAAAAGCACCTGTCCGTGGTGAAAGAACAAGAAACACAATGGGAAGGCAGTCAATGAGGCAATCTTTGGCTGCCCCTTTTACACTCATGCATGAAATTCGTAAACTCGAACATCTCCAGGAGCAGCTCGGAGATGAAGCAAATCGAGCATTGGAAGTACTGCAAAAGGAAGTTGCATGTCATAGGTTAGGTAACCAGGATGCTGCAGAAACTATTGCTAAGTTGCAAGCAGAGATCAGAGAAATGCGTTCAGTACCGCCAGTCCGCAAGGAAGTTGAAGTTGGAAATGTCGTTGCTGTCAATAAGAGTGTCAGTGCCAACCTGAAGGACGAGATAGCCAGACTTCACTCACAAGGAAGCACAATTGCTGATCTTGAAGAACAGCTAGAAAATGTTCAGAAATCATTGGACAAACTGGTTATGTCTCTTCCAAGCAATAATGATCAACAGTCAAACAATGACACCACACAAAAGGCAAAGCATCCATCAAAAAAGAAGAAGTTGCTCCCATTGGCCTCGAGCAACAGTATCAACAGGCAAAATTTCTTGAAATCTCCTTGTTCTCCTCTGTCAACTGCACGACAAGTACTGGATTGTGAGATTGAAAATCGAGCTCCAGATTCGGATGATTTGTCCTGTGAAATTCAGCAGATGCATGAAAATGAGACTCCTACGAAAAGTGATGGAGGAGATATTTCATCAAAGGAAGGCACTCCATATCGCCGTTCCAGTTCTGTAAACATGAGAAAGATGCAGAAGATGTTTCAGGAGGCAGCAGAAGAGAACGTCAGAAACATAAGATCGTATGTGACAGAACTTAAAGAACGGGTGGCCAAACTTCAATACCAAAAGCAGCTCCTTGTATGCCAGGTAAAATTTGTACTCTCTTTGTTTTTGTGTCACACTAATTGAAGTTGTTCAAAATTTCGGAATCCTCCCCTTTGCCGCAATTATACTTTTTAATTTTACTTTATTATTTGTTTGTGCCTGTAGGTGCTTGAGCTGGAAGCAAATGAAGCGGCTGGATACAATTTAGAAGATGATGAAAACATTCATCAGATACCAGAAGAGTCCCCAGTTTCATGGCAGATCACATTTAAGGAACAGAGGCAGCAAATTATTGACTTATGGGATGTTTGCTACGTCTCCATTATTCACAGGTCACAGTTCTATCTGTTATTCAAGGGAGACCCTGCTGATGAAATATATCTGGAAGTTGAACTCAGGCGCTTGACATGGTTACAACAGCACCTGGCAGAGCTTGGAAATGCAACCCCGGCCCGTGTTGGAAATGAGCCAACAGTCTCTTTGTCATCAAGGTATTTTTCGTTTCCTCTCTTTCCCCACGGACAGATGCATTTTTATTAAATGCAAGTCTGCCTCATGCTCAAACTCTAATGATTTTATATTTTCCAATGGAATTCAGCATTAGAGCTATAAAGAGGGAAAGGGAATTCCTTGCCAAGAGATTGACAACCCGCCTGACAGCTGAAGAAAGAGATTATCTATACATAAAATGGGAAGTTCCTTTGGAGGGAAAACAGAGAAGAATGCAATTTATTAACAAGCTTTGGACAAATCCGCATGACGAAAAGCACGTAAAAGAGAGTGCTGAGATAGTGGCAAAGCTCGTAGGTTTCTGCGAAGGAGGTAACATGTCAAGAGAGATGTTTGAGCTTAACTTTGTCCTTCCATCAGATAGGAGGCCATGGTTCGCTGGCTGGAACCAAATCTCCGACCTTCTCCATATCTGAGAGAAGTTTAGATTCTTTTTGTAAGTAAATTAATTGTATCGCGTGTTGTTTTTCATGTACATGAAACTCTGGAGCCTCCCAATTTTGGAGCCTCCCAAGTTGTTCCATTACAACTGATTAAATTTAGAGCAGTATGGAAGATTGGAATTTGAGGCATCACAGCATGCAACTTCATTGTCTGAATAAAGAATTCAATTGAAATTGTGTTATCTATTATACTAGATTTGTACTTGTTCACCTATACAAATTTTCTGCACAAGCATATAATGGGAAAGATATTACACTAGCTACTGTACTATAATTCTGCAATACACATAGCAAGAAGAGGAGCAGTGAAGGGAAGACAGAAAACAATGGAAACAGAGGGGTTTGTTATAGTATGCCTACTAGTAAATCCTCCCACACTTAGGCTTGATATGGAACTGTAATTTCATCTAGAATGATAATAAGGTAACAACATGACCAATTATGAGTTTAATTTTAGGTCCCAACAACAAATTCTAGTATTCTTCCTCCCAGTGGATTTGACAAACACTCCACTTTGGTTGACTTAATGTATTTTCCCAGAAGTATTTTGAGTCTGTTTGGTTATTTCCTTTCCACTTACATTCCTACTTTTTGAGTTTTCTAGCGCCTTTCTTTCTCCAGTAGATGTCCTCTTATTATATCTCTCTTATGTATTTATGTCCTTTTTTTGGAAGTTTTCGTTCGTGAATAGAAGTAACAAGAGATGGGTGTTGCAGGAACTACAGGCACATTGGTACCAAGAACTGGATCACACCTGAGTTGAAAATTTGCAAGTTAAAATTTTTGCATTCAGTCCCTGTAAATCCAAGGCCAATGATGCATGATAGAGACATAAAGTCATAGAAAAATACCATATAGTCTTAGGAGTACTTATGAAAGAAGCTTGTACATATGTTGACATAGCATGATTTCATCTCTTTTCATTCAAGAGTGCATAAATAAAGCAAGCAAAGACACATAATAACTAAAACAAAGAGTATAGATGATAGCACACACAGTGACTCTTATGAGATAAGAGTGCATCAAACATATTATTTTCACTTCTCACATACAAGACTTAGCAAGAAGCTTATGATTCTTTAAATGTAGTATTAACAGTTGGGGTAGGGAACACCACAAGTACGAGCGACTTTCTTAGAACCAGGGGAGTTGACATAGTTCCTTAAAGTTGGGTTCTTCAGATAAGTGCAGAGGCAAGGCTTTTGTTCCCTGATTCTGCTGCAGCAGAGGCTAGATGGTGCTGAATTCGATGTGATCGCGCCAAGGCAAGGACTCAGCTGAATCGCGCTGCACGTTACAGCTACAGAGATATGTGCTTCAGCAAGAAGCAGAACTAGAACTGTGAAAACTGCAAACTTTGATGCTGTCTTCATTACTGTCACTTGAAGATGATTTATTTTTTTGGCTTCAATAGATAAGAGAGAGTTGCTGCATTTTAGCATAGTCAATAGCTCAATTTATAGGGAAAGCATTGGTAAAAAAATTGAATAGTTAGGAGTTTTTTTTGTTCAGAAAGTACAATTAGTGCAATTTGTTTAATTACCTCCTGTTATGATTCACATGATTATGGTACAATCCAAAAATTATCAAGTCACTAGTTCAAGTCAACATGGGGCTACACGCATGAAAGTCCGTCACAACAATTGTTGCGGTAGACAAAGATGTTTTAACTGCTCATCAATTGAAAGGTAAATCAGCTCTCATTCAAAGGCGGATCAAGAATTTTAAATTATGAGTTTTGGATTTTAGAAAAGACAATTTAGTTACTGAGTTTTGAATAAAGTGTTGATACATATTAAGTAAATTTTTTAATACTACTACAAAGTTTTGGCTGAAGTTACAAGATACAACTGAATATGAAACTAGAATTCTAGCTCCGCTCCAGATATGAGATGGCATGGGACTACTTTTCAATGTGTGACACGAAGGCCATATCAAGCTTAATCTGAAAACAAATGTAAATCCCATGACCAAGAATTGTCCAAATTGGCGCTGCATCGACCAGTCATATCAATCTCGATTGTCTCCTTAATTATTATCACTTGCGTGTTGTTTTTGGACAGTAAAATATTAGTGATAATATGAAAGCGAATATTAAAAATTGTGGTTGAAAAGAGAGCAAATACTATAACAAAAGAGATATTTAGTGACAATATATTTTTATCGGAAAAGTGAAAATATCTCGAATATAGAAAAGTGCAAAAATCTTCATCCATTTTTAGTAAAAATATCCTACTCATCTTTTGATGCAAATTACATCCTCTTTGCTCACTTATACCCTTGCAACTAACAACCCTCTTTTTTTTTTTTAAATACTTATTATGTGTCATTTTCTTATTGAATAAAATAAAAATTCACCTCTATTAATTTTTTTCCATAATTTATCTAAATCAAAACAATATATCTTTTCAAGATTCAAAAAATATATTTTTTTAAATCTAGTAATTTCTATTTTCTATAGCTTTTTTCCAAAAAAAAATAAATTGTTTTAGATAATTAAAATATTTTTAAAAATATTAGTCATGCCACAATTACAGGGACATAATATATTAATATAAATCCTAAAATAAAGTTGTTCCAGTTGGTGCACCAGTCCAAGATTTGATCACTAATGACGCGGACGACAAGATTATTAGTCAAAAAAATTAAATGATCTTTTTTTTAAAAAAAAGATAGACATTTTTTTAGGATTTATATTAATATATTATGTCCGTGTAATTGTGGCATGACTAGTATTTTTAAAAATATTTTAATTATCTAAAAGAATTTATTTTTTTTTGGAAAAAAGCTATAGAAATTACTAGATTTAAAAAAATATATTTTTTGGATCTTGAAAAGATATATTATTTTGATTTGGATAAATTATGGGAAAAAATTAATAGAGGTGGATTTTTATTTCATTCAATAAGAAAATGACACATAATAAGTATTTAAAAAAAAAGAGAGAGGGTTGTTAGTTGTAAGGGTATAAGTGAGCAAAAAGGTGGATGGAAGGGTAATTTTAGACCAAAAGGATGAGTAGAAGGGTATTTTTAGACCAAAAGATGGATAGAGGGTATTTTTAGACCTTTTTCTGTACTTCAGGGGTATTTTTGGCCCTTTTCCGTATTTTTATTTTAGCGATAATTTTCAATTGGGAATAATTACTTGGATGAGTGCATTTTAATAAATAATTACTGATTTTATCTATACTTTTTTATTTATTACCATTTATAGCAATACATAACAAACTATGTTAAATGTGCAATATGTATTAAAAGTGAATTAAGTATGAAATATATATGTATTATAATTGTTTTTAAAAATATATTATGTTTGTTTGGTAAGAAGTTGACACATTATATTATAAGTGTATTAAAAAGTGTGATAAATGTATTATCCATAAAAAAAATGTGTATTATATGTGAATAATAAATTGTTCTTTGTAATATATATTAAAATTGTATTATAAATGTATTAAAAGTGATGAAGTGAAAAAAAATATTATTGCTATAAATGGTAAATATTTTTTATTTATGGTATATTTATGTAACTTTCCCTTGAATTAATATCGTTGCATCTTGAGTGAGTAGAGGCGTAATAGCCTTTAACAACATTTATATAGAGTGTTGGTTATAAATATTCATATTTCCTATTGCCACAAATTTTTTTATTTATTATAGTGTATCGAAGACGTATCTATGTTAAAAAAAAAAAAGAGTAGGTCTTTAGCTCAATAACAAGGAATAATTTATTTTAATGCCCATAAGGAGTACATTATAGAGAATCATCAAGGTGTATGATTTAGTACTTTGCTTGTATTCATGTGATAATTAGTTGTGGCATGCATACCAGTGATCATTATTCTTTTGATGCAATGAGAGTGTGCATTTTAATATAGGGGGACCCAATTGCTCAATTTTTTTTTATATCTATATTGAAATTCGATTAAATTCGATTTTATAGTATATATCATGCATCATGTTTAATTACTTTATTTATTTTTAAAAAAATATAAAATATAAATTAGAAATATTTTTTTTATCTTTTTTGAGCTGAAAGACAAGTCAATTAATGCAATTAAAATCAGATCATCAACCACTAATGCGGCATCATAAAAGACTCCCTACTACCTAATTCTTGCATGTTTCTGATTATTCTACCCATCTCTATCTTATTTTTTTAGGGAAAAGATTGATTATAGCATCAATTTACTCTCATTAGTTTACACAATTTAATTTTATGTTTAATTTAAATAAATAGTGATGACCACTATAAACCCTTTTAATTTGCATCAATTTAAAAGCAATTTCTTGAGAGGAAAATAGTGGAGTGTCCATTTGTAAAACAGTAGGAGTATTCATAATTCATCGTTTATATTGATTACCCAAGAATCGTCGCATTTGATACTCAAATTTCTTTTGATATGATGGGTTAGTGCATGCACCTCACCATAAACGTGAAATAACAAATATAATCATGTGCTGTACGATTACTTATTTGAGATGAAGTGATTGAGAATCTTGAGGTCTGAATTTGTGGAGATAAAAAAAATTTGGTACCTGTTATATTGGTGGGAGGTGACAGATATCTCGTGGAATTAATCGAGGTGACCGAAAGTTGGCCCGGACATCACAGTCATCAAAAAAATATGTATGAACAAATGAGTCGATACTCTTTAATTTCAACATTTTCAAACGGTAAAATTTTGGTGCATTAAATACATTTTTCGTTTAAGAGCACAATATTGTAAATTTTCTTCTTAATTTCTTAAATTATGTATCTAGTATATGCACTCAAGGGTGTGATTTAATGATTAATAAAATAAGCTAAAGGTCTTTCGGGATGACTCAGTTGGTTTGGAGAGTGGTTATCCACACAGATAACCCGGGATCGTCCCCCTTCAATGCCTTCTGAATCGAACCTCTATTACATAGTGAAGGATTCGCCCAGTGCGCACAAAGTGCTCACCACCACAGAGTGCTCATTCAAAGGACAGAAACGCACCGCAAAGAGGGCCGGCTGCTGCGTTTGAGAACTTAGCGTTGGGCGGACCCTACACAACACATATGCAACTTGCTTTCGGTGCTAATGACTTTACATTTATTTTCATGCTTTAATATGCACAATATGCCTTCATCATTATACTTGATCCACACTTGCTATTTGTTTGTTTAATTATGATTCTCTGCTAACCCCCTCTCATGTTCACTATCAAAAGTATATGCTTCTTCCAAAAAAAAAAAATAAGGTGCCATTAATCATGTCATTAATAAAAAGTATATGCCACTATCGATTCTGTAAAAGAAATCATATGTTAAAAAAATCCATTTACGTCCCGTTGATATTCTGTGTTGCGCAATGCCTCCAGAGGTGGATGTAGCCTTTTAGCTATAGTTCATATGATTATCTCAACCCATAATTTTTTACACGGAGTAATATATTAATCATGTTTCTTTTTCTTCGCATATTTTATTTATTTCAACGATTCGAGTTGTATTATTTCTTGTGTCCATATGATTTTATTGTTAGTATAGCCATGTGTTTGCTTAACTTCACGAAATCAGTGGTTGCATTGGGTCAAAAATGGGCATGATGGGTTCTCCATTTGTCAACATTATAGTAATTCATATCTTCATAATTTTTTTTTAATGAAGTCCATCTGTTTGCTATTAGGACCAGACAACTGCTTTAACTTATCAATTATTCATAGTGGAGACAGAATCATAGGTTAAATACGAAAAGAATTCTCTAAATATTGTTACTTTCAAATGCACCTAGATCTAACACATGGAGACATGTTCTTCTAGAGGCCACAAGGCTTCAAGTTTATAGGGATAATGGACCATCCCTCAACCCTTTTTGTACTTAAATATCAGGCTTTTGTCTTGTAACATAGTTCGAGCTTATGACGTATGCCTAATCCAACACATACAGTTTCCACACTATTATTATCTTGAGCTCATAAGCCATCATTTTTACATTGGAATTGTGAGCTTTATGTCCAAAGCTAGATGATAGAACAATAACTAACAAATTAGTACCAAGAGTCTGGCATATTGATTCAACAACATTTGTTGAAATTGTCGAAGAGAAGATCAAGAAAGACGTTCTCAACTAACACCAGACAATAAGGCATTTACATATTTGTTTACTCTAAAGATAGGATATTCTAGCATTGTGTTCTATTCTTTGGCACATAAACATTCAAACTTACCAACGACTAATACTCACGAGTACGTATGCATAACTATAATTTGAAACTAATGGGGTTAATTGTTGTGAGTGACAATCCTGAAGAGTGAACAATCTCCGCTACTAATCTCTGCAAAGAATTTCAAATGTTAGAGCAAATAGAGTAATCTCATACAAACATGTTTTTTTCTGTCAAGAACAATGTGATTTTTAGAGCAAATCACAAATATCAAGCCACTTGACCACAGGTATCTAGAGCTATCAAAGCTAGATAGAGCATGCTGAAAACATGAACCGTTGTCACTGAAACATATTCTCAAGGAGTTCAAATCAGGAAAAACCAAGTACACTAAGTCGAGCGTTTGGTCTTAATTGCTCTTTGGCTGAGGAAAACTAGACTTAACATATTTCAAACTGACAAGATATGAAATGCTTCCACATAATGAAGGAAAAGAAGTTAGCTTTAATAAATTACTCGTTTTGGTCAATTCTTTATGCAAATAGTAATATGATGCTTAATTTGATCACCACATATAAAACTAGCTACATTATATAGATCATTTACTATGGGTATGGGACTATGGGTCCTACCAGGGGCGAACCTACACTTGGTCAAGGGGTGTCGAGTGACACCCCTTCATTACGTTGTATATAGTGGTCAAATTTTAGTTTAATAAATATAAATACATAAATTGACACCCCTTGAAATAAGTTGAAGTTTAGTCTATTGGTTAGGGGCTTGCAAACACTCCATGAGGTCATGTGTTCAAGCCCTACTAGTCTCATTATAATTTTTTTTACTATAACCATTGACACCCCTTAATGAAAATCATGCGTCCGGATAACAACTGAGAGGTTTAGAAGGAGGAGGTTGGGGTATTTGATAGTCAACATCAACTGTTACTGAAATAAAATGCAAGGATGTATAAACATATCATCGAACTTCAGTTTTATTCTCATATGCATGAACTGCCGTTCTGCAGACAATCCACACAAGAGTACATGCCAGTAATAAGATAAAAGATGTAGAATTGGCACATCACTTTAATAAGCATGTTTGCTAAATGTTACTAGAGCACACGAGACATGGTTACCTCAGAATTTAACATCAAAAATCAAACTTACCATGCAATATTCTCCCAATGAAGAAAACCACCGTGCCCTCTAGCATTTGAGAAGTTGTAATCAGGTCCAGAAGCTGGGTACATAAAGAAGTGAGCAATGCAGTTTATCAGATAAATTCAGTTCAAGCAAAAAACACTACATACTAAGATCCACTTGAGTCATAGGTGAAAGTTCTGAGGGAAGGCAAAAGAAGTACCTTCATAACCCCCAAAAACTGGATCTTCTGCCAACAGAAGGGGTGTGTCTAGGTCAATGAATCTGCAGAGAATTTAGGTACATAAATTAGAGAACCAATCAAATTGGATAGATAATACAACCATGATTATGTGTAGTATTTGTCGAAACATGGATATACTGATGTCAACTTCAATGTAGTATTAAAATACTTCATAGAATTTTAATCCAGTCATAGTACTATCTCTATTTGTTTGACCCGGTGATTCGGTTTATACCATGTTAAATGTTGAGTTTGGGTGATACAGGGAAGGTGGGGAGAGAGGAAGTAAAATAAAAGGTGCAGAGTCATTATCATCACTTGCAAAGTTCAAGAGGGGGATGGAAAATAGAGTAATCAGCTTTATTACTCGCTCTAAAATTGACCAGATAAAGGAGTAAATCACATTCGCTTCTCTTCTACAGGTATCAACTGACATGTCGCAAAGAATTAATAATTCACCAAGCCAAAATAAATCAATCATATACCCTTCTCTTCTCCATGACCCTTATAACATAGCATAAAACTGAATCAAGATTAAGATTCACCTTATTCTTATTTTGTTTTCCGAAAGAAGACCGAATTTATTCTACATTACTAGTGAACACCTCCCAATTGATTGTCCAATTCCTAGTGTCTCCAAGTAGTGGTGATTGTGAAAACTAGAATCCAAAGAATTGAATACTGGATAACATCAAACGGTGAGACAGCAACAAACATTTTTGACCACCAAAGTATCATATGCTTGACTGCCAACTAGAAAATCAGCTGAATTGCCAGTATGGTGATAGTTTATAAGTCAACTATATTTCATATTTATGCGAGTGTGTTTCCCAGCAATGATGATAGATTATGAGTTTGCATCAAAGCAGGTTGTTTTTTTCCAGAGAACTTGCAATAGACACTTACTTGAAACATCCATGGCCAGCGGCTAGATGACCAGCAAAGCCCATGGCAAGCCTGGTTTCAACCATACCACCAATCATTAGATTTAAGCCCGAGGACCTCACCAAGTCAATAATTTCCAGAGCCCCAAGCACCCCAACTTTGGCAAGCTTAATGTTAATGACATCAGCAAGACTTTCTTGCACTATCTTTTTAGCATCAACCAAACTTCGACAGCTTTCATCGGCAGCAACAGATACCCCATATTTGTCCTTTGCAATCTGACTGACATGACCAAGACCTTCCCAATCATCTCTATGAACAGGTTGTTCAAATAGCACCGGAGTCACATCCATTTCTGACAGGAAAATAGAGATTTGTGATTTTCTCTTTCAAGCAGATAATGATGTATCCGAGCAACTGAAAAAAATATAATCATTTATCATAGAGATATGTTTAGTATATGAGAGGGAAGTTCAGAGAACTGAGATTCAGAGATTCTTTGTCATTCCTCTGTCCATACAGATAGGTGAACATTAGGTCTAGATTATAACTTTAAAAAAGAAAATATTTTACCATGCAACTTTTCCAGGACTTTAATAGCTTCATTTGCCGTGTAACCTTCATTAGCATCTAAGATAAACAAGCAATCAGGATGTGCTGCACGTATGGATTGAAGCACTTCAATGTCTCCATTCAAATTCTTGCCCACCTTAAGCTTTAAAGTCTTGAAACCTTGTTTACGATACTTTGAAGCCAGTTCAGAAGCTTCCATGGGTGAAACTATCGGAATCTACAATAAGATGGTCACTGAGATCTATTTAAACACGTCTATGACAGTTCTTAATTTTCTACTCTAATTTTCTTAAGTAAGAATATCTTGTTAAATATGGTTTCTACTTAGGGTATGTTTGATGGCATTGTTGTAACTTGAGAGCAATGATTCAGGCGCAAGTCCTAGGAAACTAACAGAGGCAGAAATTACTGTGTATTGCCAACTAAAGTAGAATAAGAACGAAAGCCTCAACTGTAATGTCAGTAGATATTGCATTAGACACTCCACCAAATAGTCTCCACAGAGGTATTCCAATGCTGTTCGCCGCTGCATCAATCAGTGCCATCTCAACTCCTGCCCTGACCTTCAATAAAGTTAAAATTTGAATCAGTACTGCACAAGTTTTCAGTTCTACAAAGATGAATTTGAAAGATAAGAAAAAACATAGTTAAAGTATATAAGGGCTCAAGGTAGCTTGTCAATTCCTGTGAATAATGTAGTGTCCAAGCTGGAGGCAGCAGCAGGACTACTGTAAACACACAAGTACGTGTTTCGTCCAATGTATTAAAAAAGATCTATCGCCATAAGAAAGGATTACTAGTTTAGCTTCACAGAAAGGATTTCTGCACATGATATTACCGAAAACTAAAAAGAGATGCTGACTGAAGGTAAGTCAGAAGAACCAGGCGAGAAGGACAATTGAGTGTGCAACAAAACAGAGAAGTTATCATCATATAGATAAAGAGACTTAATAAGAAGGATGAATGAATCTGGTACATGTATCACAATCTAGGGTCCATCCCAGAAACTATATAGGTCAATATAGAAAGGCCAAACATGCAAACTAGTAACATTAAAATTAGTTAAACAACATCCATAAATAAAATTCTCAGGCTTGGAAGAAACACACATGCAAGTTATGCATGCCCTTCAAAGCGATAACTGTTTCCCAAGTCACTTTCTTTTTCCAGTTTCACCTAGTCAGAATTCTATGCCTTTCATATCCTAGCCTTTAAACTCTGACGACATGTGCCAATGTAGATATGCTGGACAAAAGGTCCATTGAATTGTTACACTAACAAAGGCAGTAATCCACTCAATAACCATCGTATTAAAAAAAAGGTACTCCAGTAAATAACTCCATTATCAGCAATTTTATCTCTCACTAAGACCTAGAGAGAATATCATAAACAGATAAGCCTATAGCACCCAATGTTATGTTGACCTTTGAGTTCCAATCCTAGGAATCAATTCCATGAGACACTTAAAATGGTGAAGCCAAAAGAAGTCCATAATTCTGCTTAAGACAACAAACTAACATCAAGGTTAAAGAAATGTCTCTGTCAGAGGAAAAAAAAGAGCATAAAACATAGATAGACACTGAAACTTGGCCTCAATTTCCAATCAACACTCCAACAGTGGAAGTGCACATCTAGACACCTAAATTCGTCTCCACTATGTCAATTGAACACTCCAACTCAAAGGCGAATCTAGGATTTCTACAATATGAGTGCACCACTAAACAAACAAGGAAGTGAGAGTTGATCCATGGTCCTCAAGGTAAATAACTCAACATTCAACCAACTACACCATTTAACCTTCCTGTAGCAGGGACGCCAACAAATAATATTAGACCAATTTTACAAAATATTTACATAGAATAATTAGTTTTACGGGGAGACCATGGGTTCACATGCCCCATATTTTACATGTAAATTTGCCCCTGCTCCAACTTACAAAATGATCATCTACACACCACCAAAATTCATGGGTCACATCAACGTGGAGTGTCCACAAGATCAGTCGGACCAAGTTGAGATGTCTAGATGTGCACTCCAAAGTTGGAGGAGGCCAAGTTTGAGTGTTATCTTAGTGTTATGCCAAAAAAAAAAAGGTCTAAAATTTTCAGTTAAAACAACTTCAGTTTGCATAGAACATACAACAGATGGAAAGAGAATTAGTACCCCACTAGGTTCAACAAGAAAAGAGGCCCACAGTCCACAGACCCAAATGGACCAAAGCCAAACCAAGAAGAAATCAAATACTATTGTCTTTTTTCTTTTTTACCCCTCTCTCCCTACCTTTTTGCTCCTTTGGTGACCCGAACCCCCAAACTTAGAATTGGAGGTGTTGGGTGTTTACCATTTGAGCGACCTCTCTTGTCAAAATCAAACAATATCAATCACAACTGACACAAAACAGAGTTAAACGGTAAACATAAAAGAAAAAAAGAGTTTCTATTACAGAATCCATAATGACAAAGCAAAAGAAATTACTGGAACAACTCACAGAAGCAAAATCATGGCCAGGAAGCACGTCGCCGATTCTTGTTAACGCAAGATTTAAAGTCATTTCACGACTCTGCTTCAAGAACTCACAGACTTCAGCCGCTTTTGCTAAGGCAGTGGTTTGATCCTCTGCAGTCACAAATGGAAGAATTGGGGCTTCACCCCACCCAACACAGCCATTACTCAACTCAACCCTCATAGCTACGTTTTCCACTTTGTCCAATCTTGATGAAGCAATAGTAAAAGGAGCAATCAGTGGCACATTCAATGGCCTCCCTTCCGCTTTATGAACATCAATTGTCACTGTTTCCATCAAATTCTTGAACCCAAAGCTTGTGGCTGTGGGTGCCACCGCCGACGTCGCTGCCGCCATGCAGGCTGTGATGACTGTGGGGTTCTTGAAATTGGGGGTAAAGTTAGAAGCTTTAGACAATTGGGTGAGTAAAGAAGTAGTAGAGTGAAGGAAACAGTGAGATTGGTAGTTTTGAGTAAGCCCAATACGATCCATCTTCTATCAATTGCAGTAAATAGTGAATTTGAGCTTCACTGATTGGCCTTTGGACAGAAAAGGGAAGATTTCAAAAAATGTCATAGTGATTATCGACCAACTTTGTTCTTATAGTTGTCCTCTGCTGACACAGTGATTGAAAGACTGATAGGTTTATTTTATTTGAAAGAAAAATATTAGTCTATGGGTGTGTTTGGTAGGAATGAAAATATATTTTGGAAAAAAGTTTTTTAATTTTTCCATATTTGATTGAGTAAAATGTTTTGGAAAATGTTTTTCAAATTAATTTATTTTTTTCAAATTTAAGAAAAATGACTTCCTTTCAAAAATTAAGAAAAATATTTTCCAAAACTTTCCTCCAACTTTAAATTACAATTTTTTTGTTGAAAAAATAAATTTAAAGCTTATTTTAAAAAATATTTTTCAACTTTTAATTTTTTTATTTTTTTACCCCACCCTCACCCCGACCTCCCCACCCTCCTACCAGCCCCCACCACCACCTCAAAAAAAAATTAAAAGTTTGTGTTTTAAAAATACTTTCAATTTCAAATTTTTATTTTTCACCCCCCACCCCAACCCTACCCTGACCACCTCCCTCTCCTAAAAAAACAATTTAAAGTTTGTTTTTTTAAAATATTTCTGATCATAATTTTTTATTTTTTCACCTCATCCCTACTCGCGACGCCCCTCCCATCAGCCCCCATCCCCTCCAAAAAAGAAATAAAGTTTATTTTAAAAAAAATATTTTCAATTTCAATTCAAAATCATTTTCCATCCTCTAGTAAAATTAAAAGATATTTTCTCAAAAATATTTTTCATTCATAAATCAAACACTAAAAAATCTTTTCCGAAAAATATTTTTTACTCACCAACCAAACATGAGAAAATAAGTCAAAAATCTACTTATTTCCGAAAAAACATTTTCTTTCATACCAAGCACACCCTATAGCGCTCTCTCATGTGGGAGAATTTTGGAAAGGTTTTGTCGTATGTACTTTGTTTTGTTATATTGGAATAGAAGGGTTGGTGGACGATACAATATAATAGTGCATCGAGTATATAGTATATGCAGATTTTATCATTATTTTAGGTAGAGAGACTGTTTGAGGTATGAATTTAAAAGAATCTGATGTTGATGTGAGTTATACGGGAGAAATCAAAAAGAAAGATAGGAACTATTTTTATTTTGAATTAAATAATTTAAAATTATTGAATTTCTCAAAATAGGATTCGAACTTATGATTAATAATGACTGCTCTATTATTGAACTATTGAGAAATAAATGGAAGAAAATTTAATTTCACAAAGTTTAATTTATATTTTCAAATTCATAAATAATATGAGCTTTACATTTTCTTTGTAACTTGCCCTCTTGCGTTAAAATTGAAGTCTTTCTTTACTATATCTTACGTTATTATAGTATTAAGAACGGAAAAGGATAAAATAATTGTTAACGTATTGAAAATGATTTAGAATTGATTTTTCATAATTATTCTTGATGTTGATTTTCGGATTAAAAATATCCCTCCTACTTATTGGACTTCAATTGCCCTTTGTGGTTAAAAATGTCTTTCCCTTTTAACGAAACTAAAGATAATCTATGTAGAGTTTTAATTAAATAAGTGGTATTGATTTATTAGCCAATATAGATATATTAAATCAACCTTCAAATAATCCGATTCATTCAAATTCATTTGTTAAGAATTGTTGAAGCTGAAAGAGACATTTCTAGTTTGAAATTTAAGTTAAAAATAATTAGGGTATAATAAGTGAAATGAGAACAAATTTGAACAATTTTTAATACGTAAGAGCTAGGAACTTCTTTTTAAACCATTTTCTATATTCAAAATCAAATTATTAGATTTTGGAGTGTGATGTTAATATTAGGTAAATTGAGGTTCATTCATTTTCAACGAAAAGTTGAAATTTAAAGAATAGATTATTACAATTAAAAGCATTTTATTGATGTTTTAGTGATTTTACTAACGTGAGTTGAACTTAATTAGTCGAATAAGTAAATTTTCCAAAATATGATTATTAAGAAATATCACACTGTATATAATCTCACATCAATGTACCTAGCTAAGATCCAATCACAATTCACAACCAAGTAAATAAAGAGTCTATTTTTAATTAAACATGACAGCTAGCAATGTTTAACATGTTTAACACCTAATTAGTAATATTTTTCTACGAATTTAAAACACATAGGGTCTCGTGAGAGTGGTCCAACATGATACTCAACATTAATTAAAACTTTATATTATAAGATGTCTCTTGGATATTTCCTAGGGTTATTTCCCCATTAATTCTACAGTTAATATCCCTATTTGATCTCCAAAGGGTGAATCCACTAATGCCTTCTTACTAAACTAAGTTCTTGTCTTGATTGAAAAAAAAAATCGATTTTTTGATATTCCAAACATCAATGACATAATGCGAAGACAGATTCAAAATTTAATGAGTGAATATAGTTATTTAAATTAATATAGAATAATAATAATTTTTAATAGATTTTTTAATATATAATACTAAATCTAAAGAAAAATTATTAAATTCTCAAAAACCTTTTTGCAACATGTTGTCTTTATTAGCGTATGCACTCTTTTTAACACAACATGAATCTAGCAAGACACATGCAGCTTCAAATTGGCCAACAAAAGCAACAACTTCTTTTTAATGCAACTAGACGAATTTGTAGGTTAAAAGAATCGGTTTGGATTGACTTATTTTAGGTAGTTTAAAATTAAAGTAGTTTTGTAGAGTTTGATTAAAATAAAATAAATATTTTAAAGAACTTATATTTTAGCCAAAATAAAATGAACCAAAAGTTATAAATTAAAAATTATAACTTATGACTTTTGACTTATAAATTCTAAGCTCATTCAAACAGAATTAGTAGAATATTTGAAACTAAGGGAATCAATTTCTTAATATTTGTCCAAGGCATGCTTAACGCATATATAAAATAAGAAGATTTAATAATTAATCTGAAATTTTCAATAATTTTTGTTATTGTTATTGTGTGCAACTATATGGGTTACGTAGCATTGATACCGCTTGAGAAAGGGGTTTAATTTGTTTCATCTATGTCCCTCAATTTTTATTTTATTGAACTATATTCATCAAACTAATTTTTTTATAATGTTAAAATCACACAATTTTGTTCAAGTGTTACAAATGAATTACTAAATTATTTTTTTTTGTGACAAAAATTATTTTTCATTTAATTTTGCCTAAGTATCATATAAAACGTAACTCTTTTTTTCCTCCTAATGACTTTTTATAGTAATACTTAGGTAAAATTGAGTGACCTTTAGTTACATAAAATAATTTGGTGACTTTCGTGATACTCAGATAAAGTCGAGGTGATACCTTCATTCTCAATTTGATCTAGCCATGGCCACATGCAATTTTAAGTGAGAAACTCATATTGTTAGCCTTTTGTAGCCACATGTAATGTACATAAAGCTTAAAAAGTCTAAGATGAGATACTAAAAGTTTGCTAAACGAAAAGCATAGAAGATGCAGGGCACTAACAGTACGTGCTATACAAAGTTAAACAGATGCAAACTCTATGCTCAAGAAATTCTTTTCTTCCCCTTTTTTTCTATTTTCTTGGCTACAAAGTTTAGTACCAAAATTGACTTATTTAAACTTATTAGCTAATAATCGATTTACGTACAGAGAGACGTTTACCAGAATTTCCTAATCATGGCAACTTATTCATCTGATTCTGATAATGATTTTGCACCTACATCAAAACTCTTAGGCCGCCAAAGGCCTATTCATTCTGTTTTAGGAGGAGGAAAAGGTATCAATTTCAATTTTGTACGTATATTTGACTTGAGGTCGTTACAGGAAAAGATAAACTTTAAATCATGAATCTGCATCTGCTGCTAATATGAGCAGTAGAAAAGTTATAACATTTCAAATGCTGCATTTCACTTTTTTGTCTTTTAAAAATGATTTTTTTGGTTAATTAATTTGCAGTTGCGGACATATTGTTATGGAGAGACAAGAGATTTTCAGCCGCAATTCTTATCGCGGTTGCAGTAATGTGGTTTCTTTTTGAAGTTGTGGATTATACCTTTGTGACTCTGCTTTGTCATGTTTCCATCACCACTATGTTAATAGTCTTCATCTGGTCTGCTGGTGCTGATATGTTTGGCTGGTAATCCTCTTCTTTTCCCTTCCTATGAATGAATATATACACATAGAGACGGATTCAGGATTTAAATTTGATCAGTTCAGCATTTATGTTCTTAGCACTGAACTCATTACACTTACGGAATTATGAGTTCAGGATCTTGATTTAGTATGTTTGTTCTCGAAAATATTGGATTCAGTTGAACCTTTTGATTATATACTACATTCGCCTTTGTATATACGTATGATTTGTTGATTATTCATATACCATGTGCAGGACACCTCCAAGCATTCCCAAAGACATATTACAAGATACTTCATTTGTTGATGTTGCTTCAATATTACACAAGAAGTTCAACGATTTCCTCTCCATATGTCACTTTGTAGCATGTGGAAATGACGCAAAATCCTTCTTTTTGGTATATTATGAATCAAATAATTTACTTAATCATGTCCTTCATTTCAATAGATTTATTATACATATAAGTGAACCAATGCTAAATTTCATGTTTTAGGCCATCATTTCTCTCTATTTATTATCAGTGATTGGAAACTATATCAGCACTTTGAACCTTTTGTTCTTTGGTAAGTTTACTTAGCTATTTCTCATTCTTCTATTAGAGACATAAGTCTTTTTTTTTTATCCATTAATGTTAATTAAACTTCTCCGTAATTGTTCACAAGGCTTGTTGTGTGTGGAAACTCTCCCATTTCTTTATGAGCGATACGAGGAAGAAGTTGACTATGTTGCATATAAAATGAAGAGACAAATGAGAAAAACTTACAGGAAGTTCAATGCAGATTTTCTAGGCAAAATTCCCAGAGGACCAGCCAAAGAGAAAAAGGTTAAATAAGTTGGAAGCACAAAACATGGAAGTGGACTAATGTTGTTTTCTTGGACATCCAAAATAATATAGTAATTTGCAACTTGATCAATGTACAGTAATTCAATAGCACACCTTGTAAAATGTATTTGCAGAACTAGTCAAAATTTCAATGATGAATGTGAAGTTAAAAATGGGAAAAAGGAACAAAAAGTTGTAACTAATTAATGGATAAGAATTGACTTTAGTAGTGACAGAAGCACTGCCGATTGATGAATTCTATTTCTGGCGAAGGAACAGATTAAAAAGTAGGAGCATAGTGTGTTGCAATGGAAGTTAGGAGCACGTCACGACTTGTGAGTTAGGAGTACGTCACGATCTAAAACTTAAGTGGAGAAAGATAGAAAAGTATGTTCATTATCCATTGAATTTTGAACCATGAACGGGTGGCCTTAGAAAATTTACTGATTACTAAAAGACTAAATTAATTAAATTGATAAACCCAAGAGAGAAATATAGAAAAAGAGAACTTTAATGTTTCCACATATATAGTTTGTGTGTCCTTTATGGAAACCACCATGTTAAGTACTTATTAAATCAACCTCAACAATGAAGCTTGTGACAAATTCTGTAGGCATGTTCTCTTTTAGTAAAATATAACTGAATTATTGCACTAATTTGAATTTCCACTAATCTAAGGATTAGATCGCACTAATTACAACCTACCCAAGATGAGTATTAACAAAATATATAATTAATTATTCTAATTTGATGCAAATCATGTACTCACTATATGATTAACTTGGCAACAACAACATACATACCCAATGTAATCTCACAAGTGAGATTTGAGGAGGATAGTATGTACGCAGACTTTATCCGTACAAGGCAGAGAAGTTGTTTCCAATACACCCATATGGACATATTATGGGTAAGGTTTGCGTATAGATCATTCTCTCCCAACCTCACTTGTGGGATCACATTGAGTACGTTGTTATTGTTGTTGTTTACATGCATTATGGAAGGCTTCAAATCACATGAAGCCAAGTGGACTTAGCTAAGGACAGAAGACAATGAAAAGCAAAGCATATAAACAATACCAATTAGTTAAAATTAAGATCCAAGTGTTATCATTAAATTACATTAAGTTTGGTAGGGACAAATGTTAGATTTGGAGAACCTCTCATTTGAAAGATAGGAGTATAATTTATCAGTACTTGAATGAAAAGGGTCCAAATAGTGCATAATAGAAAATTCATATAGCGGCTATCTGGGGTAGGGTGATAAGTGTCTTTTCTATTCTTAATTAGAAGTTTCTGATTCGAATTTTGGGATGTAATCATCTTGGTAAGGGTTTTTCAGGCGCAAATCTGAATTTGTCAAGTCTCTAAGCGATTCTGAACCTAGAATGAGAGAAATAAAAGATGAAAATTCACGTAGAGAACTGTAATTTAATTTGGAATTGAGGTGTCATACTAATGGACTCATTCTCACACATCATAGAAAGGGACAAAGAAGAGTGGGATTCTGAAAACTCAAAATCCAACTCTTGATAGTGGCTGTGTGTACCCACAACATATAAATAAAGTTGTGACTGTGAAAAGTTATAGAGAAAACTTTGAGAGACATTAAGCAAGGGTCAATTTTAGTGAATTTGGCCTTTGCAACAACTATATATAACTTCTCCACCAATTCCCTTCCAAAAGAATAACACAAGAAACATATTAAAAAGGGAAAAAAAATGGCAAGGGAATTGAGTGTTTTGATTGATGGAGAAGGATTTGGAAATGTTGGCACTAATATTTTGCTAACATTCATGGGAATTTTGGCTACGATTTTCGCTGTAACGTTTGTAATCTTGTCATGTGCACAAGGGATGCCAAGAGATAAATCAGCAGCAACAGAATCAAGTGCCTACGAAGGCGCCGGATGTGCAGCAGGCTGCGGTGCAGGTTGTGGTGCCTGAATGTGTAGAAGATTAAGAATCTAGAGTCCGTGGATTTAGAATGAGCCTGATGATCACCTAATTTAGAATTTAGAGTCCGTGGAATCAGAGTTTTAATTTCTTTTAGCATATGTATATCTCTAGATCAACCGGAAAATAATGAATTTTATTTGAACGTACAAAACTCGTCCTAAATGTACCTCAACCTGAATGTTCTTTTTGTCATAGCAAGTCTTTTGCTGGAGGGTCAAGCTTTATTTCTTTCTGTCCTTAAAACTTTTTTTTCCCTTCATTTCTTTATGCTCAAATTTATCAATGAAGTGCTGTTATTTGTTTGAGGTCAGAGACTCAAACTAAAGGGTACAAGAAGAATTGAATACCATTTTTGCTGATTAGAAAAAAAATGTTATACTCAATAGAGCTCATACTGTTCCCACACAACTATGAGTTATTTTACTTGCTTATTTAGCTACAATCATCCAATGACCACCAAGAATGTAAAATTAAATAACTGGATGCGGACTTCATATACATTATATACTCTTTATTGGGAATACATAACACATTGTCAAGATGGCCGAGTTGGTCTAAGGCGCCAGTTTAAGGTACTGGTCCGAAAGGGCATGGGTTCGAATCCCATTCTTGACAACAACCATTTTTTTTTATTTTTTTTTTTTGTAATTTTCTGAATTTAACCATCCATGCTCATGCCTCACTGTGTCTAGCTCAGACTCTCTATGCATGTCGACACCACCAATGGAAGGGCAAGAGGATCAATACTACTACTTTGTATGGCAATCTTGTGATCATTATACATGAGAAGTCATAACAATATCTGGAGTTATAAGCATAGTACTTAACTTTAAAATGTTCATACGAGGGTTGTTGCTTTCTCTTTAGTGCAACCATTTTACTTTCTTGTGTCAACAGATTGAACCTAACTAACATTGTTTATCAATACCTTTTCACCACTATTCTCAGTTTCAGTTACTCAGCAGGAACATATTTGTTGGAACCCTCTAAACGTTAGATTCATCATGGACGAGGAGTTTCTTCACCTGAATGGGTTATAAGTGCGGAACTTATAAGTAACAATAAAACTATGAATTCCATTATTCTCAAGTGAAATTAAGTTACACAGACAAAAATAACTAAAAACCGGGGCACAACATCCAGAAAAATCACATCCCAAACAAGAAGTGTCACGGTTCACACACTACCAACCTAGATTAGCAGACAACTAATAGGACTTTAAGACAATGGACTAGAACAGATAGCAAAAGCAGCTGAAAGAGTAAAGTTTGTAATTTGACTACTCTCAAAGAAGAGACTGCAGTTATTTTCCTTCTCTTTCAGCAGGGGACGGATAAGAAGCAGCAGTTAAAGTACAAATGGTCATCTCTTAACATGGTTTACCGTCGTCTTTGACCCTTGTCATACCAATCTTCTTCATATGCTTTGAGAACAAGGGTAACTAACACATAGCAGTGCCACCAAAAGTAAGTGGTAACTCTTTTGCACCAGACCATGTAAGAATGCCCCATTGCAAACCTGTACTAATTGTGAATGTTGAAAAATGTTTTGAAATGTCAATGAGAAGGCACATCAATAACCTTGCGTTTATCTTCTAAAGAAAATGCCAGCTGCAAACAGCTTATTGTCATGCATGCAGTGAACTAGATTCTTTCAATTTCGTGGTTTTTGCTTGCAGCCTTTCCATGAATGCAGGATTTGCTTTGAGCCTCTGCTTCACATACAAGGTTCGAACATCCTCTACAATTTTGTTAGCCTTTCCAGCCTCTTCAATGAGAGCAAATAGAGTCCTCAAGCAGTCCTTCCTATTCTCCTCGCGGTGTTCAAATCTGAGTGAAAATAAACATTTTATTCATTGTAAGTTCCCCAAACTTCAAACGCCAGTGTAGCTCACCAATAAGCAGCAGTTAAATACATCCAACTAATTGTTTCAACAATAGTTACACATTAATAAAGCTCAGTTGAAAGATAAGCCGAAACATACATTAAGACCCCATAACAAGATCAGATACTTGTAATTTAGATACACCCAAAATGTGACCTTACCTTTCACTAGTGATGGTTAGCTCGTCTCTCCCAGGATGGTACCGTTTTCCAACCAATTCCCTTAAGCGACGAAATTGATGCTTTGACATACCCAGCTCTTTCACTGTAACAGCCAATTTGACTTTCCTGTTTTTTGGATGCCATGCATCACCCCCAGGAGCAAAGACCACCCTTGTTAGCCATCTAAGAACTGGCCCTTCACCTGGTGGGTCATCCAAATCCTTTTTGTCATCTGGCAAAGTAGTCCCATCAAACTGTGGAGCATCCTTCTCCATCAGTTTTGCGCACTCCACGACCACCCCATCCTCAAACTCCTTGAACAATGCATAGCCTTCTTCAGGGGTAATCTCACCTTTCTCAACCCTTTCACCTATCTCATCAAACTTAACTTCCACCTTCTTCTTAATTTCATCTGGATAAAGATAAAATATCCAATGAGTCAAGAATCCAAATAATAGATTGGGACATCAAACAGATCACTGAAAACTGACTCTAATATCCTGTAAAAGACAAGTTTGAATAGTGTCCTAAAGGAACAACATTATGTAAATGTAATAAAGCTTATAACTACTCCATACAAGCTATCAGAGAAATTAGCTAGTGACGAAATTATAATTGACTGAAGAGTTGAAAGAATTTTGTTACCAGGTAAGATGTAATTTGCTCGATCAAGAAATCTTAACTTACTTTTTCATTGCTCCTGCCACACTTCCTTTGAAGTTTAACCCTTCTTTTTTTCCACCACTACAATTTTATAAACCTAACAGGGAAGGAATTAGAAAATGAAATTTATCGAACTAGAAAATTTATTGAGGAAAGCGCACCCTTGTACCGATTTAAGTTTGGACATTATCAGCAGTATTGCTGAATTGGAGCACAGATATTATCTTTTGATTGTTAATTGGAATACACATTATTCACCTACATGCTTCGGAAAACTTTTAGAGCCTAAATCTTTTCACTTCAACTGGCAGATATTATCCCTACCTTATATTTAATAGGTGTGTTTTATGTTGCAGGAAAAGACAGAAAATAGCATGAAAGTCATCATGGTTGATGTTTCAGTTCACAGGCCAGTCAAAATCTAAAACTAATGAAGCTAATCTAGGCCAAAAAGAATTTTTTACTGCAAGGAGAAAGGCCTTAAGCTAAAGCTCCAAAAAGTCCAACAATTTATTAATTCTTTTGAAACAGATGTAAAATTTTGGAATGATAAAAATATATGCGCCAGCAACCTTCCAAACAGCTGACCACTTGATGATTATGAGCTACGCATAGGCACCTTTCCTAGTTCAACAGACAATTAAAATTTTCACTTGCAAGAAGCTCATTATAAAACACAAAGAGATACTAGGGGCTGGACCTTTTATAAGCTTTAGGCCTAGTTGAAAGTAACATCATGATGCAAAAAATTCATTTTCTACTAATGGGGATCAGAAGTTAAGAATTAAGAAGCCAGAAGAGCCTACAAAAGTAGTACCAGGTAAAATTTTATCCCAGCTAAGCATCTCCTGTAAAATTTCCTCACACTCCCTTGTATCCTTAAGATGCCCATGCTCAGTAGCCTCTTTTATCATATCATCCCACTTTCTGTCATCCATGTTGAAGAACTTATCAGTCACCATTTTCCTTTTCACAATATCCGTTGCATCATACAAATCCTCAATATCTTCATCAGTGCTGTGACCTTCCTCGAAATCTGATTCAAACTCTTCATCATTTACACCATCCAGGGGTTTCATTTGCATCTCCTCCAACAACTCATCATCTGTATGTTCATGCTTTCCCGTCAATTTCCTCTTTAAAATTGCTTCAAGAATTGACGGAAGCGCCTCCTCGTTGCCTTTGTTGAAATACTCCTCAATCCGCAGCTTCAAGTCTACAGTAGATATAACAAATGAGATAGCCCAATATGGAACCAAGAAACCCATTCAAATATAAAATGTACCATCCCTGATCTTAATTCACTACCATCTTCTATCAGCGTAATCCCCAAAGAAACGATAAATTGTTTAACACGCCACAAAGAAAGCGTCATAAAGGGATTTCCATTGACAGAGCACCAAGAAAGTTGAAAAAAAGAAATCTTTTTTTTTCTGAGGGCATTTTAGTTGGAACAACAAACCTAGAGACGACAGTAAAATAAGACCCAAAATTCTACTGCTTAAATTTTCTACAATATTCTATTGTCAGCAATCCGCATCAATCATAGCAAGAGAGATCCAGTACATATTCTCATTAATCAGCAAAATCATTACACCTTACTTCGTCCACACATTTTCAGGGAGAAAAACGAAAGACAAAATTAACCCCACCACCCAATTTTCTCAGAATCGACAAATAATCGCCACTAAACTCACTGCAGATCGCCAAGTACTTACCTTTATTGTTGACGTCTTCAACATTGAGGGAGACCTCTTTTTCGGTGGATTCATTCAAGCTAGTCTCCGGGTGAGGGCTTGGTTCAGGGGTGTTCTGATTCGATGAAGAATCATTTTCTGATGAAGAAAAGAATCTAATCTTTGAAGGAACAACTGGGCGATGAATGATTTTACTGCTACTGCTGCTGTTGTTGAAATAATTCGGATTTGACTTGAAGTTTTGAGAGAGATGGAAATTGCGGGAGCACAGAGAAAGAGCTCGTCTCATGGTTTAGGGTTTTAGCGTCTCTCTGTTACAGTTTTGCCTTTCAGGGTTTGTTTTCTAAGTTATTAGATACAGCCATACAAGCAACTTCAACATTGGAACGACAAAAATATTTGTGTTTTTTTAACCACATACTTTGCTAAAAGGTAAAAGAAAAAATAGGGAAATAGAAAAGATTTTAAAAACTAGTACTAGTAAATACACTCGACACAAGTATATTATTCAAATGTGAACTTCTACGTATAAAAATGAATTGAATTGATTTCTATTTATAAAAAGAAAAAAAGTTGCTCGTAAAAAGATAAGTTCACCAATGCATTATGACACCTCTTTTTTGATTAAGTTGTCGGTGTTTGATTAAGTTGCTTGCAAGTTATCTGTTTGAACTATTTATAAGTTATCTGCTCGAACTACTTGTAAGTTGATTGTTTGATTACAAGCTTATTCAAAAACTATGCATTTATATGGACATCCATAATATGATGTATTTATAACACAAATGATTTTGTTTCTGTAATAGTTTTTCCTAATCAGTTGTTCTGAGCACCTCTTGATAATTGAATTCAACCATCCCCTTAACAATATTTAAGCCCATGAAAGAGCTTCATGAATCATGACTAAAGAAAGCTTTAGCATCATTATAGGCATCCAAACAACCAGAAAGATGGCTTGAAAAATCTTTAACAAAGTAGCCTCGATCAACCCTTAAAAATTACCGCAAACTTGAATTAGTGCAGCCACAACATAGCATTAGCCAACCAGCAGGTGGGTTACTTCCAATAACACGGTGAAGATAGTGGGGGAGGCGGACATATCAGCCTCAGAATTGATTCAATTGGATCATTCTTGGCACAGAAGAATGAGGAAACAAAGATAGAGTGCTCTGGAACTTCAAAAGCAGTCTGAAGACAACCTCTAGTAATGCATAGGTAAGGTACAAAGAATTGATATTACAAAGTGTTCAACATTTAAAAGGCAAGGAAGGTATTATTATCCTACACTGGAAGGTTAAGGGGATAATGAAATTTACTCAGAAAACATGTCATCCATGGGTCACAAATACATCATCTAGAGGCTATAGTACATAGTGTTTAAATCATCCAAACTTCAAACAAACATAATTTTGCTCACTACAACTTAGCCAGACCAAAAGAGAAAAAAAGGCGTTCTTCTATTTCTATTGGGATCCAAATCCTGGTATCCCACAGTTATTTCCACTTCATTGATTGATTAGACGCCATCCCCATACCCTACTTGTGGGATTACTATGGGTATGTTGTTGTTGATTGATTGGACAGCTATGCTTCCAACTTCACAAGTTGTTCAGATAGAAATTCTTTCTGCTGATCCAAAATGAATCTGCTAGCTATTGAAATGTAAAATTACAGTGAGGAATGATGAATACATAAACGTTTAATCCTCTTAACAATTCACTCCATGACAATCATGGATCCACGATCTTGTATTCTCATCAATGTATAATCAACAATACTCATATAGGTAGACTTGTCGTAATTCAACTCAATCGGAGTCAGACTCTCTATTGGCAGCATCATGCTGTCGACGAGGTTGGGCCTGAAGTTCATTCATCAATTCCTTATCAGATTCTTCACTTTTTCCAGCCAATTTTCTTTTCAATATGGCTTCAAATATTGATGGGAATGCTTCTTCATCTCCTTCAAAAAACTTATCTATCTGCTTTTTCAGCGCTGTAATAGAAACAAGAAATCAACTTCAAATTTGAATATGAATTCAATCCCTGTTTCGATCCTACATCCGAAACTCAGTAAGTCAAAAAATCTCCTAGTTTATCTCAATTGCAATGAAATTTAGTCTAGAATACAGCATGACTTAGAGATGGATAAAATCATAGTGCTAAAAAAAATACTAGGTAATTTCTGCTGAAACTGAAAGTTATTTTGGTATAAATTAGAGACCTTTTCCCAGAATCAACATATAACTGCTTATTTGCGGATCTAATACAACTAATGAAGATTGATTTTTGTAAGAATCACACCTTTATTGCTGATATCTTCTTCATCTTGAAGGTTATTGTTGTTGCTATCAGGGGTATCAGCAGCAGGTTGATTAGAGCTTTTGGATGTGAAACGCCTACAGCTGGGCCAAAATGAAGAGGTAGCAGGGTAAGGATTCGGCATTAACAGACTGCGGGAACAGAGATAAACACTTCTTGCCAGAGATCGATTCATATCGATTTTCTTCGCGTTAGGGTTTAAAGAGGGTTTTTGTTCTTGAGCTTCTGTGAATCTCCTTACCAGTTCAACAGTTTTGTTCTTTCCTCTATTACCGGTTCTTCCCCAAATTGAATGGAGGTCACTAGAAGGGCCGGGTGGATCAAAGCCCAATTCTATTGCAACGGGTTATTTGCACTTTTGTCCCTATTTTGTGCTGCTTTTTAATTTGGGAAAATTATGCAGATAAACAAATATATATTTATTATTTAGCTAACAAAGCTATAGTTTGAATTAATTACGGGTTGCAACTTAAGTTTAGCTATAATTACGTCACCTCTCTCCTCTCTTCCTCTCTCTCACCTATCTTCTCTTTTATACATATACATATACAAATACAAATTATACATAAACATATACAATTATATGACATATATACAATTACAATTAGCATATTTCCACTCTCTGCCCCTCTCTCTTTTCCCTCTCTCAATCTCGCTCGCATCTCTCCTCTCTTTCTCAATCTCGCTCGCCATATATACAAATACATATGTATATCAGTTACATATATACAACTATTTGACATATATACATATACAATTCGCCTCTCTCCTCTCTCTCCCAGTCTCTCTCGCCTATCTCCTCCCTCTAACATGTAGCTACAAATCGTAATTAGGAAACTATAGATATGGAGCATAATTAAATTGTTTTTTAGTGGCTATATGCGAAAATTCTCCTACTAATTTTTATTCGACTAATAAATTTTTTGCATCATAATATCTTAAAACTTATGCCCTGTCCTATGTTTGTAAATAACCTATCTCCCGCTAAGCTTCAATTTGATTTCTAGGGATAAAAATTAAAGATCAATCCATTTGAAGGGCAAAATTAAAGATTAACTCATTTTAAAGGCAAATCGTTCGGTTAGATCTATTGCAACACATCACACAAGAATGACCTTTATAAAAGGCAGTCTTGAATATTTGGTCTCGTTTGATATTTTTGAAAGAAATGGTCCCAGCTTTAAAAGAATATGTCGAACTAAACATTTGTTTCAATAAGTTAAAAGATTTCAGCATCACAAGTAAAAATTGTATTTGTTGCTCAATTGTTCACAAGTTATGACTGGATACTAATTCATTCTACCTATCGTGTTAAGTTGGTCAAAAATTATATCTTGATCTTTGAGAATGTGATAGGGAACGAGCTTCTCAATGGTCTTGCACAACGGGAAATTCAAATTAATCAGATCAATAAATTATGAATACCGAAAAGTTAAATATGACCAATTGCAAGAATGGTTAACCTCCTTCTTAATGTAGAAAGAGAGAATGGCCCTTCTCAAGATGTTGTAATCAACTTTCACACATCTTTCTTGCCAACTAAAGAACAATACATAATTAGCTATTTTGCATTTTCCTTTTAGTAGCAAACACTTGAAGTTATACCATTTGATATTCCAATTTGTATACCTTCAATCAAGCAGGTGCAACAGAAACTTTTTCAACTTCAATAACATACTCAAGAGTAGCAGATGGAGGAATTTGCAGCCCTGTTCCTAAATCTGCTCCTTCTTCTCCAAATCCCAAATTTGGAGGAATTATCACTCTTCTTTTTCCACCTGCCTTCATACTTTTTAGAACAGTTTCTATACCTTCACAAATTCCTTTACTATAAGGCCTTGATCCCATTACTAATGCCAGTGGCCTCTTCTTCTTTCCATCACCACCAAATGTATCCACGAAAACTTGTCCACTGCCTTGTATGCTTCCCTTCACATCTATCACAACTAAGTCCCCTGGCCTTGGTGTTGCACCGCCACCAATTTTCAGTTCATAATACCTGATAGACGAATATAGATCAATTTCACATATGGAAAACTTTTTGTTTTGTTATCACGTTAAAGTAACTGAACTTTATCATGTTACTGAAATGTCAACTTGATGAGTAAGTTTTGTTGTTATAGGAGGTAAAGTTTAGTGATTTTACTACTATAGTGGGTACATGGATTCTATAGTAGGTAAAATTCAGTTATTTTAAAGTGAGAAAATAATTTTATGACTTTACTGTTATAGTGGATAAAAGTTGATTAGCATAGTAGACTGTACCTTATCCCATTGGGCAAGACCGCTTCTTCTTCTTTCTCAACAACCCTGACAATTAAGTAAAGAAGAGTTAATATTTCCTGGATACAATTTTGATGATTATACAGAGAAGAAAACACATGAAACAAATAGAATATGGAAATACCTTGTATTTGTTTCTTGTTGAGACACTTCAAGGCGAGTTTTGATTTGCTCAGAAACAACACCAAAAGCAAGGAAACCAGCCCAAGCAAGTCCAGCACCAAGGCCAAATCTCCTAGTTAAGGAGGAGGCAATCCAATCAGTGGAATCCGCGGAGGTTGATAGGCGGGCAGATTTACTAGGCTTTTGCTGCTGCACATTAACAGGTGATGGAGGCTCTGCAGAAGTTGCACTCAGTGGCTGAGATGGCGGTGGAGTTTGTGGTTGTGAATTTTGATTTGGTGGCTGAGAAGGAGGAGTTTGGGAGGATGAAGAAAAGTTAGTTCTGGTAATTGGGTGAGACAGAGAAGGTGTGGATCCAAAGAGAGTGGCCATGTTTTTGGATATGAAATGAGCATATGAGAGAGTAGCAGATACTTGTAGTGACTCAACTGTATACAGTTGTAGTAAATGGTCCCTACCTTATCTTTACATGAATCAGTTTTCTCCAGGCATGCTATTTCAACTAAAAACTAAATCAACAATTGACTATTACAAAAATCTTTAAATTCAAAAAAACAAAAAGGATAAGGCTGTTCCTCTACTGCTGCAACTGGATAATCAAGCATCTCAAAGTATTTGATGTGGAAGTATGGGAAATGTTCTCAATCTCTGTTAATTACAAAATGATCCCAAAAATGAATATACATAAGATAAGATGCACAATGTTGAGGACCTGTGGGTTGACAACTGCCGAAAAAAAAAAAAAAAAAGAATCACAACAATTGACTCAACATGAAGTATATGTTTGTTGACAGATCCTTTATGTCTTCCTTTAATTTCTGGTTAAACAAATATGGACCTGTCTTCATTTCCAACAAAAGATAAAATTCCGTTTTCCCTTCTGTCCTAAACATACTATGCTGCTGGATCATCCACGTTTCTTTATGACCGACCCTTTTCTTGACCTCTGTTCCCCAGTGGTTTTGGTACTTGTGAACTGGTTATAGGCTTTTGCAGTGGTTTCAAAGCAGCCATAATCTCAGCAAATGAAGGCCGTAACTTTGGATCTCTACACATTAAACAGGTAAAGCAAAAAAAAATCAGATTTTTACATCAAGAAAACCAGAGATAACCTTGTATCGACATGCAAGCAGGTACTATATTTTGTCAATACTAATGGCATGGCTTTCATGCTGAGGTGCTTTGGTACTGCGTACTAACATTATATATAAGTGACTCACTTTTTTTTTTCAATGATAGTGGTGTCTAGGCCAGCTTGTGTACACTTATTCTCACGGGGTATTGCTACCTCCACAAGCAAAGGTAGCAGATAAATTTGCCAATCAAGATATAAACAGATGGAAAAAAATCACCTAATGTTTCTTCCTCTGCTGAGATTTGAACGTTAACCCTCACTATTATTACACATACCATTGGGTAGATATTAACAGATGCACAGAAACTTCAGGCACTGCCAGACCAACACTGTGATGGTCACCTAGGTGCCTTGATTACGACCAACAATCACATGATAAACACTGACTCTAGTACTAACCAAAACCATTGGTTAGCCTGACAAGCTCTAAAGGAGTAAAAGATTATGGATGGAGCTCAATTAGGGGCATAATGACTAGAAGATAAATTGTTCTCACGTTTGCCAGCATTTTCGGATGATGTCTGCAATAGCAGGATCCATGTCATCTGGTATGTCAAGACGGCGATGCTGAAATCCAACTGCACCTACAACTTGCATGGGGTTCATTCCTCCCCATGGCTGCTGCAGAGTACAGAGCTCCCATAGTACGACACCAAAGCTATATACATCACATCTGTAAGGCATGAAAACATTGTACACATCAACAACCATTATACCAAAGACGGTGAAGAAACTCATTGTTGAACCCTGATATTTGTAGTAGTATTGTTCTGATTTTTGCGTTATACGTTGCTTTCACTAATACATATTTATTCAACACTCTGAATGGGGTAACATGATTATTGAAGACATACTTCTCATCTGAAGGTTCATTTCTCAGCACTTCTGGGGCCATCCACTCAGCCTGAAAACAAAAGGTTGCAGCAGAATCATAAGCCAGCAACAACAAGAGTCAAATGTTTGCTCATTAAACTCTTGCAGGGATACATAAAGAACCATGATGAAGAAAATACTGAGTTGTCTGCAGTATTTAGTTAGACCATATATATGTAATATATGAATAATGCAAATTCAGAGAAACTTCTCAAAAGCGACAGTTCCATTACTTAGTATTTTCTAATGTGGGAAACTTTCCTGTGTACAAGTAGAAACATAGAACAGTTCATTACCTAGTATTACTAACAAAAAGTACATGTTTCTACAAGTGCTAATTTTCTACCCTTGAAACTGCAAGCATTTTGTGCAGCACAGGCTTGACTACAATAGTCATCCAATTTAATTCCAAATAACAACCCTCAACCCTATGTGTTCGAAAATTGAAAAAATTCACCGAGAATCTGAATGGAGCAAGCATATTCTATTGTAACTGCTAATTTCCACAAAATATCAGCAGAAAGGAAAAATTTGCACATTGTATATTATGAGAAATGCAATACAGCAGAGCTAGGAGGCGTTTGGCCATGAACAAAAACAACTCCAATTCGTATTCATGGACAAACACAACTCCAATTTTCAAATATAACTTTTCACTTTGAAAACAAAAACCTACTTTTTTCAAACATCACAATGGAACATGGCCAAACGCCCACTTAGCATTAGATACAGAACTTATAAATTTTCTACCTTAATGAATACTATAACCACTAAATAAGACGTGAAGATCAGCAAACAACAGAAAGTACTAAACTATATTTATGCATCTAGGTTTATGAGAACAAATGAAAGACAGTAGAAATACGCAATTTTGTCATTTCGGAACTATCTCCATCATATATATTTAGTGGCTTCCTTCAAAATCAATAGTAGCAAAGAACAGCAGTTCATCATGTGCGCAGATAACAAGGTAAAACATTTTCACAACTTCAAAACTAAGTCTTGATATCGGAAAGGGCTAAAATATGTAATTAGAAGCCTTGATGCTCTTTCCAGATGAGGTAAACATGTCATACATTTAAATTTATTTTTGAACCATGGATCACAGTGACCACCTTTTTGAAGGAGAAACTTGGCAACCAAAACATCTCCAAAAGCCTGAATTGTTTTAAGACCAACAGCATGGAGCTATCTTCTACAAAAGGGCTGATATAAAATGATGTACAAAGATTAGCAGGTATGCATGACTGGAATATTACAAGTTCTATTAAGAAGGGCACCACTATGAAATAAAGTCGTGGGAACAAGAAGCACAGGAGAAGATTATCAAGCATAGGAGAATGTCAATTTAACAGCTAAACGAATGTACAAAATAAAGGGAAACAAAAAGAAAAAGGAAGAAAGAAGCATGTACTGAATAATTGAATCAAATCCTCCTGCTTACCGTCCCAGCAGTTGATCTTGAAGATAGGAAGGTGCTGTGCTTTATTTTCGATAACCCAAAATCACATACCTAGAGTCACAAATAGTTGTGTTAAATGGGAAGGTATTGTAAGATGTCATTCACTAGGTTTCAGTTAAAGGAATTCCACCTTCACAACCCAGTTCTTATCCACAAGGAGATTTGGAGACTTCAAATCACGATGAACTATCACAGGAGTGCAATTGTGTAGATAGTTCATCCCTCGAGCCTGTTAGTTAAATAAATAACGTATAGCAGAAAGTCATTATGTAATGTAGAAGGTTTGAATCAATGGAAAAGTTTAAAAAAAAAAGAAAAAAAAGAGAAAAGTGGAGCATACAGCATCAAGAGCCATCCTCAACCGTCTCCTTTCATCTAATTGATTGTTCGACCGATGAATTAATCTGTACAAACTACCTCTGCAAAACAAAATATAATTTGATTTCCAGCATTTGAACGGTTATAAATCAAAGCTGCAAATATTTTATATTTCCAAGCTTGGCAATAGCTACTAGGCAACTTCAAATTTCCTGGAGGACCAAAACTACCGCAAAACTAAATATTACAGTATTTTGATGTACCTATGAAGAAACTCGGTAACAATTGAAAGGTTTGGAGGACGTGTAACAGCTCCCATGAACAGGACTACATTAGGATGCCGGAGTCTTCTCATGATCATCACCTTCCAAGGAAAAATTAAGTTTGAATGAGATTACAATATTCCTTTATGCTAAATAACACATCAGATAAAAGCAATGACTACTGATTTTTTAGTGTAAGAAACAGACTACAAATGGATAAGTGCACAAAATAGATCTGCAACAACATTCAAAAAGAAAAATCTACAAAAGAGTAAAAAATGAAGAATCTCAACTGGAAAGGTAAGAACTTTAGTAATCACTTAAGGCTCTGCATCATTTACAGTTTGAATTGGGAAAATTGATCAAACATCAAAGAGCTGAACTCAGTGGAGAAAACTTTCACTAACTTGGATGATAGAGAGGAACAGTTTAAATAAAAGACTGCATCAGCATGTTAGTTGACATACTGTGCGCTTCTTACCAAGAGTTACAAATTAAGAAGAGCATAGAGGAGCTATTAGAAGGACCACTAGCTGAATAAAGAGTGAATTTTTCCATATAGCTTTTGATTTCTCTTAGTTCAATTATGTAAGCAAGAAAGGAAGGAATCAATTTGGAAAACAAAGTAATGAAAATTTCTCAATTTTCTGGAAGCTTGAAATTAATAAATCTTAACTGAGTAAAAGTTGATAGTGAGCCAGAAAATAAATTCACGCCATTGAATATATTTACATGATTATCAAACCACCCAGAGAGATGAAGGTGACTATCTGTTATATCGACTCTGAGTCGGTAATTATAAACCATGTCATGATTCCCTAGAGTATTAGTTGGACGAATGCAACTCTATTTAAGCGAAATTGCAGCATGCTTACCCATTTTGATACTGGCTCAAGTCAAGTAATCCTTATATTATTTCTCCATCAGTCAAATATATTTTTCTTTCACACAAAGATCAATCATTCTATACAAAAATTTATAAGATGTAATTACACAATTCTTTCTTTTGATATGGTAAAATCCATCAAAACAACAAGACCTTCTAGGAGCCCAGCAGTGGCCCTCTCCAACTTTTCTCCATTGGTGGCTCGAACCACCAACCTAACGATTGGAGGTATAGGGTCTTTAGCACTAGGCTATCCTTCCCTTATCCCGATACCTTACAAGCAAGCATTACTTTCTGCCAGTATTCTTGCTAGCTTATAACGAGTTAGTGACTAGGGCATGCATTAAGCTTCTTGGGTCAGTGGTACTAGGGCATGTATCCCCATTTTAATGTTCTTATTCTGGAATTTTTTTTCCTTTGGCATTTATTCATTAACTTTTCAAATTCTTTTGAAAGTGTTTTTCAATATATTTTGAAAAAAAGAAAATCCATTGACGATTTAGAAAGACATCTGAGATGTGATGGTAATGCCATGAATTGTAATTTTCAAAACTTCCCTGAAAAACCAAGGGAAAAGGCCTATGTTGGACAAGAAAAGGTATACCTCACTTTTAAACTCTTCAAGGGATTCACCAGCTAACTCTTGGTCTAGGAATTTCTTCACAGCTACTTCCTGAAAATAAGAAGGTTCCATCTATTTGTATCAGTTCAAGTTGAAGACAATGATGAATGTTTGTAAGAGAAATGGATTTTTCCCATTTAAATTTGATGCAAGTGAAGAATGACTGAACAACCCAGCTATTTCACCGTTGACCCACAATATCTAAACAGTGTCAATGAATCCAGTCATACACTTTTTCCTAAGAGGCATTAACATCCAGAATTTTTTTAAAAAATAAATAATATATATATATATATAAGCTTTCAATAATGGTGTGCAAAACAAAATCTAGTTCATAGTGGATACAGGTTCTTATTAGTTTAATTATTCATTTGTTTTGGTAAAATAAAAAGTGTAAGAAGATTCAGCAACTTCAGAAAGAGTAATCTTTTTGTCACTGAGTTATTATCTACAGCTTTTTGCTGACATCTATGTTGAACCAACTTAAAGCAGTCACATATGTCCCTGGTATCCTAAATTCCATATCGGGTGTAAGGGTTTATAAAGGTCTTTGAATGCCCTTCAATAGCCGGTATGAGAAATTACATATCTCCAACACCCTCCCCACCCCACATGTGAGAGAATAGGTTTATCCAAGAATATGAGGATCCAACCCAAAACCTCAAGTCAATAGGTGGAGTATTATTAACTCTTCCACAATTACCATTCTCAAAAGGCCATTATAAATCCTCTTGGAGACTCTTCAAACTACAAGAATACCCAAGTATAAATGAAACTTGGCAGTCTTCAACAACTTCACTTACTTCACACACTAACAACATCCACAAATTTCAGATGCCCATACATATCATTACTCTCTAAGTTGAAGAAACAACTTGCATCTGATAGTCATATAAGACAGTATGTTCTAGCTTTCAACTTTGTAAAGAAAAAAGATGCAAAAGTTCATTACAGCAAAACCTAAAATGAAAAGAAGAAATCTAATAGAAAAACTTACAGTTCCATGCCACTCTCCACGATAGACCTCCCCATAAGATCCTGCAACAGGAAAGATTAGTGAAAATGTAAAATGACACGGAGTTAAACTACTTCATGGATGCTTGTATGATTGGAAATATACAATGCAGGTCAATACCAAGTCCGATACGCTCACCCAAGATGATCTCCTCCATTGGAATCTCACAATCTGCGACATCATCAAGTGTCACATCAGATTTCACACTATCATTACCAGTTGACCTATCTGATACTCTTTCACCCTCATAATTCACTCCTAATGCCTCATGCACTTGATCACCACTACCCCGTTTTTCAGGCAAAGCACCATCTGCATCTTTATCAACTCTTTTAGGGTCAATTAAATGAAGGAAGAAAGCAGGACTATTTGGTAAATGAGCAGATGTCTCCAAGTTTTCATATTGCTTAGCGACAGCGGCAGTTGTTGCTACCACTGCTGCAGCTGTGGCTGTCACAGCAGCTGCAACAGGGAGATCAGCATTTGAACCATATGTGGTCTTTGCTGCAGCAGCTACCATTGAAGATGCCACCACAGCTGCTGCAGCAGCTGCAGCTGCAGCAACAGGCATATTTTTCGTGAATTTCGCTGCAGCCAGCTCAGAGTGTGGGGAAACATGCTGCCCACTAACTTCTCCACCATCCAGATGAGGATCAAATGGCCCACGGGGATTGACCTTGGACATGGCATGATAAGCCAAAGGAGGCAAGAAATTATTACAATCTAGATCAACTTGACTCTTGATTTTCTCAACCTCATCCCTACCCTGACTTTCCATATCCTCTGACCTGGATTTTCCCTCCACAGGGGAGGCATCTAATTGCTCTGAATAGACTTCAGTGAACAAATTTGGTGGTGCAACAACACCACTTTCAAGTAAGACATCATGAAGTTTTTGAGCTAGCTGTGGATTTTCTTTAGCAGCATCAATCATGTACAGTGAGACATCCTTCGCTTTCATTCGCCGTACAGCTGGGGAACTAATGCCTTCAGTCCAGGAAGGAGATCTTGTATGTGAATAAGGAGATCTTGCATGCCCGGTCCTGGATGAAGTTTCCGGCCCTTGCTCCTTCACAGTACGAAGCTTTGTGAAGTCATCAGAGTTATTATTTCCTTTCTTCTTTTCTGAATTACCTGTAGAGGGAGACTCATTTTCTGCACTGATTTCACCAAACCTGGATTTCCTCTCTTCGATTCCATACTCTGAATGATCTTCTGAAGAACAAGCAACCCCACTACTAGAAGAACCCGTATGAGAATCAACATCTTTGGAGGATGGACTGATGGAGAGGATGGATTCCTCATAGTCTCCCTGTGTTCCAGATGTATCAGAGGGAATAAGTGTGCCAGGGTCTGCCATCAAATCAACAATATATTCCCTGCAAAGCATATGACTCGTAAGCAAAAGAGGCAACTTTGGGAGGAGTAATTATATGCTTGAACAAACTTTTCCACCCTGGTGAATTCAAATTTATACTCCCAGCAAATTAAAACAGCAACAATCTTAAGAAATAGGAGAAACAGATTATATGTTTCAAATTGATCACCTTGCTACTTTACAGATAAGTTGTGTATTTGACTTGTCAAAAGAGATGTATTTAATAACAAAGAAGATTTATCCAGCACTCTGCCTTGAAAACTTAACATATACCTTGCTCATCGAAATGCTACCTGACTGTATACCAACTATGGTACAAAAACATAGGAATCGGAAATGAAATTAGAAAATCTGAATAAGGAAGAAGACTAAAGGGAAGAAACCTTCCATCTTCAAGCTTTACATAGTTCATTGCAACTTCATCTGAACCTGTGTATTCTTGCCCTTTTACTAATCGACACGGGAGCCCCACACTATCAGCCAAAACCTGTACAAAATTTCAGAAGTACATCAAATCATACCAAAAAGAAAGGCCCCAGTTGACCATCATGCCAGGAAATGAAGAATCAAACACAACAGTGATACAAAACCATAGTAGAATGTAGATACATGAGAATCGAGCTTTACTCATCCTCAGGTCCAAGCTACAGGAATCAGCAAATCCATATATCAATTTTAGCTGTTTACAATTTTTCACTTTCTTTCCTTTTGTTTTTTTTTTTTTTTTTTTTTTGGCTGCTTACTGGATTAAGAGGAAGTTTATCATCAGTATGTTTAACTATTTTTATTTGTTTGAAGAAAAATAATTTACATCCACCATAAATACCAGACATGTATACAGACACTGACACACACACACACACAGAAAGAGAGAGATCTAGGATATATTGTTTGAAGGAAATATTGGCTTTCCTTTCTGAAGTAAGATACTTGTCGCCGTTCTTTATGCTTATTGAACAATATATTTTGTTTGATGGAAAATACGTTGCTCAATTTTTAACTTAAGAAAGGCAAAGGCATGGAGATCTAACCTTTCTAACTCAAGAAAGGAAAAGGCAAGGACAGAGAGAATCTTTTTTCCTTAAAGAAAAATCAAAAGACCTCTGCCTTGAACTTTTGGTATGATCTAATTCCTTTCATGTTTCTTGTTAACTCTTTAAAACATAAAATAATGACCTTTTAGTCGCAAAATGAGATATGCAATACAAAAAGTACAATTCAACAAAAACAAGAAAATTGGCAGAATGTGCTAGCTAATGGGTGTTAAAGGAATAAATTTAAAACACTAGTGTCTGCAATCATTGTTATCTGCAATCACTTCTCAAGTCATTTTGGCTTAAAATACAATTCAGCTGGATTATTTCTTGGCTTAATATTTTAATGACCACAGCAAAAGTTGATTTTAATCAAATCGGTAAGCACAAGAGGAGGATATTGTCAAATATTTTTTAAGTCATAACAATTAAATGGGACAAACATACTCTGGGTTATTCTCATGCATCAAACGTATGAATAGACATGATGTTTGATATGAAAGGCTACTGAGAAGTGACAAGGATATCATGCAGGAACTTGCAAGGCAACTGAGAAGTAACAAGGATATCATGCAGGAACTTGCCATTGACTCTCCAGAAAAGATGGAGATACATCAATTATGCACAAAAAGTAGAAAGCATAGACGGATTGCTGAACAGAATGTGGGACATTACTGATTCAATTCATATTTGATTAGGGCACAGCACACTTGCAATTGACATCTTATAAAGGATGGATATAGCACACCTGCATACAACAGCAGAAAGAATGGATGTGGAATGCTGAACAGTATATGGAGACTACATACTGGATTTAAATAATGGTTGACTAAAGTACTTCAAACAAATATTTGAGAAGCATCCAAATAAAACTGAACTAAACTCACCCAACAGCGTATCCAAGGAACACTGCTGTTGTTCATCTTTTATATGAAGAATGTATGCCCTCTATCTACAAAACTTATCAGTTTTCTCTGTGGATATGTAGTCTTTGTTTGATAAAAAAGGGGTATCATCACTGTCATGATCCAACTTTGAAAATAAATTACGCTTCATAAGTGAGATAAGTTGATTCAAA
Source organism: Solanum pinnatisectum (assembly GCA_035578085.1). NCBI lineage: Eukaryota > Viridiplantae > Streptophyta > Magnoliopsida > Solanales > Solanaceae > Solanum > Solanum pinnatisectum. The sequence goes on along the minus strand of CM069078.1, from coordinate 51,874,971 downwards.
CATCTCAAGATCATAGTCAGCTAGCACTCCTTCCTTGTGTTAGCATCAAACAGTTAAGCATGAAACTACCAAGTTTTATATATTTCTCATATAAATAGAAGTGTATTGTTAAAGGTTTTGAAGGTCAAAAAAGCTTAGTACCTTAAATAACAAGGCACGGTGACGAGCCAGTCCGATGGTCAAAGAACCCAGAGGCAAAACCATGCTCCCAAAAGTGGCCTTTAGACTATGACTAAGGCTTCTCCATGCTATTAACATGCCGTCAGGATCACCAACTGGACCACCCATGTGTTCAGAAACTAGCATTGCAAGCTTCTGAACTAACTTTTTATCAGCAAAACCTATGGATTCTGACCTGACCTTGACAGTCATCTCTATAGCTTTCTGTTCTAACTTCAACAGCTTAGAGTCCGCAGCTCTATTAACAAGGATAGCTTCCCAAGTGATCTGGTCTGCTACCAGTGTTCTTTGTAGATTGATAAGAGAGGGCATTTTCGAGGGATCGGACTCTGTCGGGATCCCATAAAGATCATAAAAGCCGTCCAGGATCTTGTCATCAAAGCTTAGAGCATTGTAATTCTGAAAAGTATTCATAAATCTATAATATGAGATAATTCATGTGTTTGAGAGGAGCACGGAATAGAAACAGGGATATTTTGTGTAAAATAAGCATCACTGGTGGATCAAACAATAGAGCAAATAGTAGTCCACAAACCAATCTCTCCAAATGTCAGACAACTGAGCTTTCTATAAAATCTTGTTCTCTTGGAAATTAATATGACAAAATAATAGAGATAGAAAACCTTGTGTTTGAAAATTGGCAACTGAGAATCATCTGCAAAATGGACTCTATCACTAAAAGCAGGGATAGTGCCCACTGCCTACCTTTCACCAGATTGCAGCTGGGGATTTGACCAGATTTAAGGCTTCCCAACCCACCCAAATAGCAACATGGAAGTAAATATAAAGAAATTTTCAATGCATAACTGCACTGCCCGGATGGTATCCAAAAGACCAAAGAAAGTTTTGGTTCTTCTCAGGGAACTCTGTTGGAATGTACTCATCCAGTTTGTAATAGTGCTTTTCCTAACTAACTGTAATTTGTCGTCCAGGATTATTAGTAAAGGTTTGCTTCTTTTTGCTTCTAAATCAATGGCTTCTTTTTTTTTATGTCCACGAAATCTTCAAGGCCAGTGGCACAGGTTCAAACTCGGTGGACGGTGGTCAGACCCTCTACCTTCTGTACTTAAATACCAAGCTTTGTCCAAGGCAGGTTCGACCCCATGACGCGCGCCTAACCTACTCATCATACATTATGCTCTTACCACAAGACCAAAGTCCTGGGAGCACCTCTATATCAACGAAAATGAGAAGTAGCCACTCAACTCAGGTCATTTCCATTTATCTATAGAGTGTGAAAAGACGAACACCATGTACATACTAGTCTTGTCGGGAAAATATATTATCCACTATAAGCATGTTTGTCGCAAAAGATGAGTAGGAACTTCCCTTTACTATGACTTCTCCCCTTAATATATATACATCAAGCATGTGCATTTTCTTTTACTTCTTAGATTTTCCATGAACTGAGCATTAGGAGTCTTTTATTTCGGAAAAAAAATTCTTTACAGCGTCTTTTATTAATATAGCATATCCCTTCATATTTCTTTTTTGATAAAGGATAACATATCCATGTTTAACAAGGTCTTTACCACACCAAATCAGAGCACACTATAATATGAGTATTCAAGTGTCAAAGTGTGTTATATTCCACGCAATGCCACTGAATGAACTTCCCTATAGATAATATCAACATCTTCATAGTTTTGTCATGAGAATTTTTTTTTTGATGACTAGGAAAACCCGCAGCCTCTACCCTTTGGGTGCGCACAGGGTAAAACCCCCGCTCCTATGCAATAGCTTGCAAACCACATAGGAGAGGTAACCCACACTAGGCAAGTCCGGTGAGACGAGCTCGACCCAGAAGGCAAACCCCTTGCTTTCGCTAGCAAGGAATTTCGAACTTGGGACCTCCAACATGGAAGTCCCAATCCCAAACCACTGGGCCACCCCGAAGAGTTTTTGTCATGAGAATTTTGAGCTCCAGTTGTCTTGAACCCACATTCTATCTAGAAGAATGAAGCCCACGAAACTAAGCAATTGATTTGGCATTAGCAGGGATGGAGCTAGGGTACTGGAAGGGGGTTCATTCAAGCCCCCTTCATCGAAATATTACATTATATATAAAGTCAAAAATACTTTTATATATATAGTTGATCTTGACCCCCTTGACTTCTTCGTATATATACTTCTTGAGGAATGCCAAGTATAATCAACAGCAAAATAGTGACACCTACATTATCATTATATTGACAACAATGGCACTATAAAAGCTGAATTTGCTTAACCACAATCGCTAATTAGAGGCATGTTGCAGCATCACTTAGCTGAAACTAACTGTTAACAAACCAAAACAGTATAACAAACATGATCACCAATGCATCAAAATTATCAAAGCAGCATGTTGTCAACCCAATGTGTTGACAGAGTCAAGGAACTCACTAACCTACTAAATTCCTATCTTTTGGTAAAATTAGGTCCCAAAAAAAAATATAATCACCCAAATTGCTACACCTAAATGCCTATTAATACCAAAAGGAAAACAAGCTATAGAAAAGCAATTAAAAATCAACCAAACAACTAGATGAAACAAACTTACCCAATATCTATAAGCTACAATTTCAGCTGGAGTGTTCTCCGGGGCACACGAGCCTAAACTTATCTGCTTAACAGCTTCAATCTGAACTGCCTCGGGGTCTTCCCTTGCACTCAACTCCAGAGCTAATTGTATTTGATACTCTTCCTCTATATCAGGCCCCCTCGAGTTGCTAGACTCCGAATCACGCCTTACAGCATCTAAAGCAGCCTCTAAGCCACTGCTACTAGCAGAATCAGAAGGTTCCATCATAATATTCCCTCTACTCACGTTTGAAGAAGATGGAGTACTAGGACTTTGACGATTGGTAACAGAATTCAACCATCCAGAAATAGCTGAAAAGGGCTTATTATCATCAGACTTAGAATTTGAATGTCTTTCAGACGACAAACCGTCACTCAATCTCTTGATCTTAGCTGAAGACTTTGACCCTTCTGAATCCTCTGATTGACTAGAGATATGAAATTTCTTCAGAAAATTTTTCATCTTTCCTTAAACTAAACCTCTGAACAAAGTGTTAAAAGAAATGGAAAGCAGGCCATAAACCTCTCCATTTTCGCACTCCAAGCATGAATCTTGATACACAATAATCACAATAACAACAAGAATGGGCAGAATTTAAGCTTCCTTTGATAAGGGGTTTCAAGTCAACATCCAAGAACTTGACAAATCAAATCCATCACTCAAATTTAGTCATCACCCATTAAAGTTTGCTTTATAGTAACAAGAACCCAGTCGGCAAATTCAAATCTTGAAACACAATAAAGAATTCAAATACTCATATATACAACACACATGTATTATGTCAGGAAGACAAAAAAGAAACAGTGAAGAATCGGCAAAAAGTTGTTCTGTTGTAAACTTAGCAAATAAGAACAAGAGTAAATCAAGAAAAGGGGAACAAGAATGCAAGAAAGGATGTTGGATTGCGTGAAGAGAGAGAGAAAGATTGAAGCTTTACTGGTTACAAGAAGAATGACAAATTGTATACTCCTAGTCGTGTACCAATTAAAAAGCCAAAAGGGGGTTCTATAAGTGGTGAGTTTGGGAGAAGGGAGAGACCATAAGACAGCAAAGACCAACAAGTGGGAGTTGGCTCATAATAATCAAGAGAGATGACCCACATTCAAATTTTTGAGGCACACACAATTCTCTACTTAGTAGCATTTCCCATAAAACCAAGACTATTCATATTAGCTTTTTACTTTCGTGCGCCACAACTAACTTTCACTAATAGACTTCCGATCAGATAACTTTATTCATCAAATTTTCTTAACTAATCACATCCTTGAGTGTCAAATGAGAGTGTACTGTTGGGTTATAAAGGGTGATTAGGGTTGATAAATCAGATAACAAAAACTTATACTAAAAATTAAAATATTATTATATTAAAACTAATATAAAGAAAAACATTGATACTTTAGAGAGAATAAACCTCCCCATAAATAAGACTCTTAAATGACTACATTGTGGATGTTATTGTTCTTGTGTTAGAAGAAACAAACCTATATTTATAGAGTCCTAAAACCTTCTCTTACTAGAAAAGGACTAGCTACTCCAAAATTTTTTCCTACAAACAAAAAATAAACCAAATATGAAAGAATATTATATTTTCCTTTTAGGAAAAGTAAAAATATTTATGGTAATGTTTTGTCTTTTCTTTAAGGAAAAATAATTCTTAAATTATGGTAAGAAAATCAGGGCAAAACCCTAACAAATTTCCCCTTTTGGCTGGATTTTCTTGACAAAGCTTGATCTATCTTCTTCATTGCATGATAATCTTATTCTTCACAAATTCTTCATGTATCACTGCTGCTTACCATGATTTAAAAAATTGATATGGGTTAAAAATTGGAGCCCTGTGTTAAAAGTTATGAATAGGGTTGAAAGTAGAGCTCATGCGTTAAAAGTAATATGCATGAGTTGAAAGTAGAGTTCATGCGTTAAAAGTAAGATGCATGAGTTAAAAATGGAGCTCATGCATTAAAAGTAAAAATACATGAGTTAAAAGTGGAGCCCGAGCATTAAAAGTTTGTTGGAATTAAAAGTTGATTTTGTTTCTAAGGATAGAGCAGTAGGATGGTTGAAAATATATTTGAAAATTTTCCCACATGTAGTAACACAAAAATCTTCTTTATCATCACGTTGATTACAAATTGATTTGAAACCACTTGAACTTTTCTTCAATCTTGTTTAACCAATATTGGATCAGTTATAAAGGGTGATTAATAATTTGCAAATCATATAGTTAATAAATCAGATAACAAAAACTTATACTAAAAATTAAAATATTATTATATTAAAACTAATATAAAGAAAAACATTGATACTTTAGAGAGAATAAATCTCCCCATAAACAAGACTCTTAAACGACTACATTGTGGATGTTATTGTTCTTGTGTTAGAAGAAACAAACCTATATTTATAGAGTTCTAAAACCTTTTCTTACTAGAAAAGGACTAGCTACTCCAAAACCTTTTCCTACAAAGAAAAAATAAACCAAATATGAAAGAATATTATATTTTCCTTTTAGGAAAAGTAAAAACATTTATGGTAATGTTTTGTCTTTTCTTTAAGGAAAAATAATTATTAAATTATGATAAGAAAATCAGGGCAAAACCTTAACATATACTTATTACCTTTTTTTACTGTTTTTTTATATTTGCATTGAAATTTAACTAATATGACGAATTTGATATCCCAAGACTTGAGATAGTTGTACTATTACACTCTCTTTTTTTACTTGTTTTAGTACTCGATTAATATGAATAATACCGTAAAAAATTTGAATAAAAGAGAAGCACTTCAATCAAGATTCTTTTTATTCAAAACTCAAATTCAAAAAGAGTGAAGGAATCATATCCATATTACTACAATTCTATGTGATACCTACTTCATCCTATCCATTTTAGTTGTCATGGTTATTTGAAATAATTGTTTCAAAATATATATTTGTTATTTTAAATATTCAAGATAGATTTAGTGACATTTTTTCACGTTTAGTTTTAGAAATATTGATAACTAATACGGAACGGAGAGGGTAATAGACCATTTAGGTGGGATCCAAAACCAACTTTGCCTTCCATTCTCTCTCCCACAGAGACACATAGGGTGTTTGCTCCCTGCGCACGCACAATTGGAGTTGCCAATTCCAAGATGGAATATTATTAATAAAATAGTAATGTAAGCGATGTTCGAATTGACTTTTAAATTAAAAATAAAAAATTAAATTAAAATGACTTTTAAATTAAAAAAATAAAAAGTAGGGGAACACCTACTTTTTATTTTTTGACTTATTTAAGTTATTTTAAACTTATTTTAACTCATTTTTGACATTGTCAAATATTTTCTAACTTATTTTTTACTTTATTTAAGTTTTTTTTTATATTTGTCAAAAATTGATTTAAAAATAAGTTTAACCAATTTTTAAGTCAATTCGAACACCATTTTATAACTTCGATGGATTATTTATCTTGTTATGGAGAGCCAAACTAGGAATAGCAAATCAGCATTTTTGGTATATTTTGCACTTCACGACAACGCAATAGTGAAGGTGATTGAACATCTCATGTTCAATTTCAATCGAGATAAAAATATGAGGTGATTTTTTTTTTATCTGTTTGTATCTTAGTTAATCAAATCACCTGATACTTATAGATGTGAGTACTACTTCCTCAGTTTCATTTTAACTGACTAGTCGATTTGATACTTTCTTTTCAAAACCTAAATGGAATATTTAACTTTTCCATTTTTCAATTCTCGAGTTTTAAATATGCTTCAAGAAATCAAGGTTGGATATTTAAAAGAATATTATTAGAACCATTTATGTGTAAATATTATAAATGATTGTGACTCGAATAAAGTTTAAGAATAACAAAAGCAATACATTAATTGTGTGTGTTGATATAGTTGAATGGAAGAATAGTCAGTAGCTCCATTACTAGAACCCTCTTCTGCTTTTAGCATTAGTTAAAAATTAGATATAAGATCAACAATTTTTCTCACCTATTGGTTCTTAATTGACTTTTATATCACTGAAAATTTCCTCAAAAATGATAAATAAATGTGTCTCCTACTTTTCATAATATGATGAAAAAGGATAAAATATAGTAATGGAGGAAAGAGATGATGAAAATGACTTTCATACAATTTGAACGGAAGATTATACTTTATTTTAATACTCCGTATATGTATTTTTTATTAGAATTATAGAGATGACCTGTTGTTGGGGTATAGTATTATATGTGTTTATTGTGTGGTTGTGAATATCCCAAAATAATATAAAATGACAATTGATATCATATGTGGTGGCATGCACTTTTCAAAGGTGTCCTAGCTCCCTACTTGTCCTACTTCTTTTCGCTTTTATTTGATTAATTTAAATTTGTATAGTGTAAAATTTTATTTTGGAGAAAATCGTTTCATACTAATTCTTGCCCTTCTACTTCATTTTGTTAATTTATATTTTGATTGAAAATATTAAATTCACATATATAATATTATATAACAAAGTGTGGATCTGTTTGATACTTTCTCTTTCCTGTCTTTTTGTTGAAACTTTTTATAATATAATCGATATAGTATTTTTTACATTATATAATTAGATTATAAAAGATTCAGACTTTTTTTCCCAGTGAGGTGCAGTCCATAATCCACAACTAACAATTGGTATTATTGGAATATACTTTGATTAAAAAAAACGCTAGGTAATTATTTTTTATAGCGCTACATTGTTGAATCTTATAGTTCTTGATTATAATTATTTTAAAAAAATATAGGTTGTATTCAGATTTTCAGTTTTAATATATATATAAAATAAATTAGGTCAACCCTAATGTACATTGATTATCCTTATCTCGTCAGCAACTACTCAACTATATACTGTATATCATTTCTTGGTGGACCATGTTTTTGACCAACCACATCAACGCTTCTTTTTTCATCTACACTTAATTATATTTTAATTAAAAAAAATATATGTGTGATATGATTAATTTAAATTTATATTGTGCATCACTTAATAAAGAGGAAATTGAGTGTTTCGTGTCATTATAAGATTTGAATTCGAAATTCTTGATTAAGAATGAAAAAAATACATTTGGTCCACCATATTGTTTGGTGACGTTGAAATAGAACTTACTAGTATCTCTTATTCGTATTACCTAACTATTAAAATTTATCTTTCTCTATATATGGTAAATAACTCATTTGATACTAAATTAATTGTAATAATAGTGGTAATGTGAAAAGAAAACTAGTTGTAAATAATTTCTTAAATTTGTTAAACATCAAATATTTTAAAATGTTAAAATAACTAATATGTAGGACTGAAAATTGTATTTCTAGAAATATGATAATGCACTATTCTTTTCGATTTGATTTTACAAAGTGTATAAGTAATATAAAATTAGTGATTGTCTCTCTATCTCTTGAGATAGAAATGTCGTTATTATTACTACATAAAATGAGTAATTGTTGGAGGTTTTGAGACTGACATAAGCAAAAGTTAAAGGTGAGGGAAATTATTTATTTAAAATTTATAATAGTTGGTGGAGTCTGACATGGTCATAGGCGGCCTCATTTGTCCAAACAATATATTCTTTTTTTCAAACATTATTTAATATTTATTAATTGTTCAATTTGTTTCTCTTCTTTCTTTATAAAAAAAAACTATTTATTTTCTTTCTATTTTTGGTTTTCAAATCAAATATATCCTCTGTTCGAGAAAAGTAAGATTGGAAGTTATAGGCTACAATTTGTAAGTTCCATTGGACCATTTTTTGTTGGGCTCGTCCTTGCATCAGTCTCTTGTTTGGAAACTAAGAATATTTCATTACAAATTTAGTTATAATAATAATAATAATATTACCTTGAGATTGCTACAGTATGTAGCCTATATAAATTCATAAATTCTGAATACGTCTTTGTAAAGAAATTATGATGCTGATATATATTTAATGACAAATCAAACTATAATCACGCCTTAATCCCAAAATATGTTGTTATATAAATTTTGAATTTACTCATCTCTTATTTGTCCCATGTTCAAATTTCAAAATTGGAGTACGTACATTTGACTAACCAAAAAATATTTATTTATAATTCACAAACTATATTCTATAATTATAAGTTGCTCAATTGTTCTATTAAATAACTCTTTGACAAAAGGGCTTTATATATTTCCCCCATAAGACCTCAAAATTCTTGAATATACTTTATTGTTTTCAAAATTAAAAGAACCGCAAAAGTGTTTCAAATCTAAACTTCATTATTCTTTCTAAGTTTTCTTCTTGCATAGAAGAACACAACTATTGCAAACACTGAAATTTTAATAGTATGCAATATCCCCTCTTCGCAATAAATAGGCCGAACCACTCTGTTTTGATTTTTTTCCACGGACGATACAAAAAATTACCTATTAACTTTTCAATAGAAATTTCAATATAGAAGAATATCTTTGTTCAACACTGAAATTTTAATAGTATGCAATATCCCCTCTTCGCAATAAATAGGCCGAACCATTATGTTTTGATTTTTTTCCACGGATGATACAAAAAATTACTTATTAACTTTTCAATAGAAATTTCAATATAGAAGAATATCTTTGTTCACTAAGACCTCTTGCATCATTTTCTCGAAAAGATATTTTAATATTATATATCTTATATATCACCATACCATAAGAGAGTTCAAATTGAGTAGTATTAACCATTCCATCATTCACACAAACCCTTCAATGACTTATCATCTCCCTTACTTGAGAATAGTTTCACTAAAATAAAGACAATCCAGAAAAAAGAGAAATATTTGAAGTTCATTTGTTTCTTGGTGGCTAAAAAATAATAAAACTCTACCAGTACATCAAGGGTGCAAAGCTGGCTAAACACAGGAGGAGAACAACAATTGCTAGTTAACACCTCAATCTCAACTAAATTAGGATGGCTATATGAACCCCTAACACCATCTGCTTTGCTCCATTCAAGCTAGTATGGAACAGGAGTGCAGGTAATAATATTCATGTAAGCTAAAATGCATATCTAACATCCAAAACAGAATGTGCCATACAGATCCAAGAAGATAGGCATTATAAATCTGGCAAAGGCATTTCCAACTATCCAACATACTCATACTCAAAAGAGTATACATAGCACCCCCAAGAGCATGACTTAGTCTCCCTTGAATGTCATTAACAAAATTAGCAGATAAGGTACTTATCAAATGCCGAAATCAACTACAAATAGTTAGAACTACAACATAATGCATACTGTGCAACGGAATATCAAATCCTAATTAACCTAACAAATTGACAGTAACAAATACATTCCTTAGAGGTAGCTACACTGTCTAAGCGCATCTTCATCCTGTCACCAACAACTAGCTCTGTCCTGAAACTTCCTTGATTTTCAGTCTCCAACCCTGAATACTGTTACACTCTGAGTTTAAGCACTGCCTTCATCTCTACAGCATCCTTTTTCTTATCAATTTTGGTGCATAGGATCTACCCCAGCAGGTCCTGCTAACTCTTCCAACTCTTGAAATGCTGCCAGAGCAGTTGCTGGTGTTTCAGCATTTAAGCATGGCCTCAGCGCATTTGCTGCCTCCCTGATTCTTGATTGCTGCCGATGTTTTCAAAATTCTTTATATCAACACAACCATATGCAGATTAAACTAAAATTTTAGTTGTTTCACAATGACTTACCATATTTTCAAGTTTTCCCTTTAGATCTTCATAAGCCACCACCAACTTGGGGTCCGAAACTGCAGGGGATGTCACATTCTAGAAACCAAGACAGTATGAAGGATTAAAATAGGACAAATAAGAACTAGTTCTGCAAAACTTAAATACATGACCTGTCATTGCCATTTTCCATCTAAAGCAAAAAGACGAGCACAACAAAATTGGAAAGATAACATTCAAGGAAAAAAATTCCCATCTTCTAAGGACCACTCTCTCAAAAAGCAATATCTTATTGATGTCAAATCAACCAATTTGTATTCTTCTAATTTTGCTTGAAGCAAAGAATAGGTCATGCATACTCCCATCCCCAACTAAAACACGTTCAAATAAAGAATCTTGCTTCATTCAACACAAAACACATTACAGCAGAGGCTCAGCTAAAACCAGAAGACAAGCAACGAGGTTTGGTCATTTATTTACCAACTTTCTACTTCTAACATATTTCTTCAGTTCTTTGGCTTATTCTTTTTATTTTTTGGCAAAATATACTTGAAACAATCAAAAAGGTATACTATAAACTCAGACACAAATTTGAAGCATTTATGTGTCTCCATGGGCTAGATCTTTCAAATCATCAACCCCCCCCCCCCCATATTGTCTATCTTCATCTACTTTTTCCTTTGTCTCAACAGTAATCCAATCAATACCAAGCAACAATGAAACTGGGAGCATACATAAAGGCAAATTCAAATAGTACATTTCACCCTTAAATTGACAGATATAGAAGGAACCACCAAATACAAATGTTTGTGCTACATGATATGTAAATCAAAACTATTACTATATATAAACACAGAATAACAGCATACTTGGATCATTAAAATATTCAGTATGTTGGAGAGGAAACATTGTGACACTATATATTAGGTAATAATCATTCTCATTTCTATAATAGAAGATTTCTATTGTTCTACTTGTAATTAATAGTATTTTTTTAACAGTAAAGGAAATATTTTAAAACTAATACTTCAGTTTTTGTAATGACTAACAAATCCATAAAGCTAGCAGCACCCAGTCCAGAACATGGTGGAAATGAGCCTGTACTTCCACCCTTTTCCATCTAAATACCATGTTTTGGCATGCGTACAAAACCGTACATGCGCCTAACCCACTCATCATGTGTTGTGCATTTGCCACTGAACCAAAGTCTTGGACAACTATCAAAATAGTTAATATTTATATATTACGCGTTCATTAAGTAAATAGTACCCTAAAAAGTTAGGTGGTTGTGCATGTCAGTAATTGTCATATATAAATAAGAAATTTAGAATATAATAACCATACTTAGTATGTGCATGTTAACTCTTACTACTTCCATCCAACTTTATATGAAACAATTAAGAGTAACTAAGAAATCCAACACAGCAACAGCACAAGGTTCGGAACTCAGTGGATGCACAATTCAAATAGTAATAGTATCATATAAAGTGATGCAGAGTGACTACATGATAAGTTCAGGTTAATTGTTATATTAGTTCTAATTGTTGATTGTTACATAACATGTGTTAATTGATATATATTGAATAAGAATATAACATCATTCCTAGATCTTAAAAATATCCAGTACATTAGGGAGAATATATTGTGCAAAATTTAATATTACAAGTAATAATTCCATTTCTATGTAATAGACGATTTATATTGCACTAATATATCCTCTTTTACCCATAAAGGAAAAATTATAAGTAATACTCCTATTTTTAAAACCATCCAGTCAGTTAATATAAAAATATGATGCGATTGTTGAATAAATTTTTTTCCTTAAAAGTTAGGTTGATTGTATTTTTACTTAAAAAGCATGCAAAATGCATATTAATGTTTGCACAATTTTATTTTATTTTCTTCCTACTAGTTACCATACAGGTTCATATGGAAATGTAAGGTTACTTGATTTCAGCTAAAGTCTCTTGTATAGTCTAGATAATGTATTTGGTGTATATCAAAATGTTTTATTAATTGCAAAAACTGATGACTAATTGAGATTAAAGAACACTAATTCACCATAATAGCAATTCAATAACTTGAATATCAATATAAGGCAAGTAAATGTGCTACCTTTTTAGGTCGACCCAGAGGTCTCCCTGAAAGTTTCCTGGCTCTCTTAACAGTAGAAGCAACGGCAGGACTGCTGTATGATTTTGGAGGACGTCCACGTCGCTTTCCAAGGGGCGTAGCCCCATTTGTCACGCCACCAGCAACAGTATTAGGAAAACCCTCAGAATCAAAAGCAGCAGCAATAGGCACATCTGTGACACCAACAGATGCAGCAGCAGGTCCACCTTGATTGTTAGACTTTGCTGGCCTTCCCCGTCGTTTAGGGGTTGGTGTTTGAGCAGTAGGGTCACCACCAACAGGAATATTGGGATTACCAGCAGGAATGTTGGCCACATTGGCACCAACATTAACAGCCACATTCTTCCTAGGTCGGCCTCTTCGTCCAGGAGTAGAACCTTTCTTTGGCCGCCCTCTAGGCTTGGAGGAAGCGACAGCTGATCCAGGAGCAGCATTGACTGTCCCAGTCTTAGCAGGACGACCAGGTCGCCTCTTCGTACCACTCTGTTCGGGTGACTTGGGTTCCAATGACTTGACTACAGTGGAACCATCCTTCCGAGGACGACCAGCGCGTCTCTTGGTGTTACTTCCATCAAGCGCGGGTACCGGAGTTCCAGCAGGAGGAGGAACAGAACCACCTGGATTCTGAACCCCAACAGGCCCATCAGCTAACCCAAGAGAAACAAACACAGACTCAGCACCAAGATTCGTATAATTCTGAGCTTCATGAGGAGCAGCAAATCCCTGTGGCTGTTGCTGGGACTGAAAATGGAACTGATTTTGGAGTAACGGATCAGCCTGAAACTGCTGGAATTGCGGAGGAACGAACTGAGGCTGGGTTTGAAATTGTGGCTGGAACTGGGCTTGCTGCTGCTGTTGGGCCTGAATCTGGGCACCTTGAAATGGGTCTTGATACTGGGCTTGTGGTTGGGCCTCAGGCTTCGACTTAGGAGGACGACCAGGTTTCCGCTTAGTAAGAGGATTAACATCACTCCCGTTGGAATCGACGGCCGCCGCCTCCGGCGGAGCAGATCCAGGTGCAGCAAGCAGGTACGAGTGTTTAACCATAGCAAGATATCCAGAATTCTTCAAGCGCTTGAGATGATGAGTCAACAAAGCCGAGTGATTCGGTGGTAGATTCGAGTGGACTCGGTCTATGTACTTGGCTATAGCTACCCTGCTTGACCCCTCTTTCTCATTTAACGCCGTTATGGCCGCCGTTATCAACTGTCACACACACAAACAAAAAAATCAAAAAGAATCAACCATTAGTCAAAAAAGAAAGAACCCCACAAAATTCTCAGAGAAGATAAGTGATACCTCAGCATAATCAGGTTGGGGAGACGAGAAATCAGGGGCGAGGGTAGGGTCTTGAGGAGGGGGAGGGAGGTCATGGTTAACGAGTTGTGGAGGGTTAAACGTCGGTTGTTCTATATCCATCGGTAGATCCATGGATGCGTCCATAAGGGCATGTATATAAATTTAATAAAAAAGCTTTATGAAGAATACAGAAATGGTGAATTTCAGAGAAGAAATCAAGAAAAAGAAGTGAGAGATAGATACAGAGAGAGTGTGTGTATGTATGTATAGGTAGAGAGAGAAAAAATGGAAAATTAAAGGTTAGATGGGTATTTTGGGGGAAGAAATGGATTTGGATTGGACCGTTGTAGTAACGGGGTGAGTGGGGGTGGCGTACAATCGCAGCCAAAAAAAAAAAGAACAGCTAAGGGTAAGATCGGATTTAAAAATGAACTTTTGTTGAATTTAAGTTTTTATGATGAAGTATGTCCTTATCTGGCCCATTTTTTTTTAATTATGTTTTAGATCTGATTTTTCTGTATTTTTTTTTTATTGCTTTCCGTGGATTCCTTACTTTATTGGCGGACTTTCAAAAATTTCGTGAAAATTTGAAATGCATAGGAATTTCGTAAAAATTTCAATTTCAAAATTTTCGTGAAAATTTGAAACGCGTAGGAGTTTCGTAAAATTTTCAAATAATTTGCACATACTTTCACCTGTGTTTTGGCTCCAAATTTTTTCAATAATATTGGACTATTTCAAAAAATATACATTTATACTCATAAATTTGAATAATTATTAAAAATACTTATAAATGTATATTATCATTTTATAATAAGTATGATTAATGAAAAAAATAATTTTATAACATAAGTGATAACAATCAACAATAACAATATAGACAATACCAGTGTTTTAAAAAGTGGGGCGTGAGGCGGGGCATTTTTCTTAGTATAGGGCGAGGCGTAAGCCTCGAGACGTGGGGCGTACACCCTATGGGTCCTTAAATTTTTAATTTACAATATAGTATAATAATATAATAACACAAAAATTTTAAAAAAATACATCAATACTTTGAAAAAATTACAAACATGATTGAGGAAACTCATAGAAAATAAAACTTCTAACATGATTATACAAATATAAATAATCTAATATCTCAACTTTCTATTGATAAAAGAATCATTGTTTCTAAAAATATTTTTTTATCATACTATACAATATACCCTCCTAAAAGAAAATAATTAATAAAACCTACTAGTATTATAATAAAAATATCATTCCATTATAAATAAAAACAAAATTACTATCAAATAGCTAAATAAAATATGATAATTTTGCGACATATGAAAAAAGTCATGAAGACCAATGATAAGTGGAAAGTAAAATTTCGCTATATATTTTTACAAGAAATGTTACGTAATATATAATCACACTCACAATGTTACCAAATAGTAAAGATGTGATACTACTACTTGTTATTTGGGTTACTCTCAATTTTCGTATCTCTACAGATTAAAAACTTATTAAGTATCATTTACTTATTCAAGAATTATGAGGGTTAACAATGTTAACTAAAGAATTTAACACATAATTTGTGTAAGATATGTTAGACAAGCCCCGACCGCTGGGCGTTGGACGTGCTTAAGGCGTACAGTAGGGCGCTTAGGGCGTAAGTCTTACATAACTAAGCCCCACACTTGAGTCTCGGGGGGTTTTGCTAGAGCCCCGAGGCGAGTCCCAGTAAAGTTTTTTAAAACACTGGACAAAACAATACATTAATCGCATACTCAAATTTGTCACTGATTCAGTTATAATTATAACTCATTAAAACAATTTTTATTTTTTTATTTTATCAGTCAAATTAGAACTCAAATTTTTGCGGAGGAGTATTAACAAATATTAGTTGAATTAATAAATGATGGATATTTTCTTATAAAAATATAATAGTCGAGGTAATTTTTTAATTTCTTAAAATTCTCAAATATTAGAATTTGTCCGAAATACTAATTTTTTCTAATATTTCAAAACTCGAGATACTTGATAAATATGTTTATTAAGTTATATGACCTAACACCACTTTTCAACTTTTTTGAGGGGCTAAACGGATCTTTAATCTGCATATTTTATTAAATTAATTTTATTATTAATATTTTTGGAACAAAGAATTGTTATTAATACACAAAATTAAATACTAGTAGATTGAAAATAATTCCAACATGACTAATTTTAGTTTAATTAATTCTGTATTTTAATATACTTTATTTAGTATTATTCTCACACTATTAAACAACATCTAAGAATAGTATACGAAAGCAGTAATAAATTTTGCTAATATTTCAAAATGAAGAAGCAAAATAAAAATTGTATCTATATATAAAATAAACGAGAGAAGTTTACCGTATGGTTAAGCCAAGTGGCAAGCTATTGAAAAGTCACTTGGCAATTTTAGAAATTTAAAAGTAATTGAATTAGAAAATAGGGATAATGGTCTGAAAAATATCCAACTTTGATCGAATTTGCTGTTGCGATACTAAACTTTTATGAGGACCTATTACCTCTTTAGACTATTTAATAGTGTATTTTTTACCTCTTGAACTATTTAATAGTGTATTTTAAAGATATATATGTGCTCACATGGACACATTATTATTTATAATTTTGCATTATTTTTATGTCCACGTGGGCAAATATATATGTTTAAAATACGGTATTAAATAGTCTAGGGAGGTAATAGGTCCTCATGAAAGTTTAGTATCGCAACAACAAATTCGATCAAAGTTGAGATATTTTTTAGATCCTTATCCCTAGAAAATACGTTAAGCTTTTAAAATATTTTTTTTTTTAATCGTCTTTGAAATAGAACCTTACAGACAACAGAAATCTAAATTAAATTTTACTATTTCAAATTTTCCTTTTAAGATGTTAGAAAATATATGTATATACTTGCTTTAATATTAATTTAAAAGATAAAGATATATGTATATACTTGATTTAATATTAATTTAAAAGATAAAGATATAACAATAATACTAATAATAATAATAATAATAGCAGCAATAACAACAATAACAATAATTATTATTATTATAATTTAATAATAATGATGATAAATAGTAATAGTAGCAGCGTAATAGCAATAGTGATAATAATAATAATTAAAAAAAAAACCCACTTGACAATTTAAGATTTTCAAAAAAAATAAAAAATCAATTAACTTAAAAGTAGAAATTCAGGACCGAATAGTCCTAAATGAACTCTTAATATTTGATAAACTTATCCTTTCAGATGTTGTAAAATATATTTAAATATTAAATAAAACAGAAAATATAATATAATAATAACAATAAAAATAATAAATATAACTATAGCAATAGTAATAATAATAATAATGGGAAAAGGATCAAAAATGCCCTTAACGTATTGAAAATGACTCAAAAATACCCTTCTTCCACCTATTGGATCAAAAATACCCTTCCATCCATCTAAAAATTGCCCTTAAGGTTAAATTTATGTTAAAATTACTCTTTCTTTTAACCGAAACTGATATGGCATACATAATTTTTTAAATTAAATATGTGAAATTATTTCTATTGGTCCAAATTTAATTAATTAAATCCAACTTCATTCACTTTCATACCCATTAATCTAAACCCATTTCTAAAATACCCAACACTTTCTTCATCTTCCTTCTCCAAAATCATTTGGAAGGATTAATCAAGTACTGGGCATCATCCTCCGAAGAATACATTTGGTTAAGGTCATGGACTTGTTTAAGAAAACAAAGGCATGGAGATGGCGACGAATTATTTGAAGTTTCCAAGTCAGAAAGTGAAGTATCCCAATTGGATCATCATCAGCAGAATCACGTGCATACAGAGCTATAAACAGATGGATTAGTAACGGTTGATGGAGAAAGGGAACTCGAATTAGAATCACTACTTAAATCATCTGTTTACATTGGGTTCTTTTAGAAATGGCTGTGGTAGAAGACGGGACTGCTGTAAACGGAGAAGAAAGTGGTAGAACACTGTACTGTTGCAAGCTTGATTAATCCTTCCAAATGATTTTGGAGAAGGAAGATGAAGAAAGTGTTGGCCTTTTAGAAATGAGTTTGGATTAATGGGTATTGAAGTGAATGAAGTTGGATTTAATTAATTAAATTTGGACCAATAGAAATAATGCCACATATTTAATATAAAAATTATTTATGCCACATCAGTTTCTGTTAAAAGAAGGGGTAATTTTAACTTAAATTTAAATTTAAGAGTATTTTTTATTCAAATAGATGAATGGAAGGGCATTTTGATCTAATAGATGGAAAAAGTGTATTTTTGAGTTATTTAAGGGCATTTTTGATCCTTTTCCTAATAATAAGGGAACAATAAAAATAGTTCTATTCGTAGTATTTTTTTAAAAGCAATAACAATAACAACCATAGTAATAGTAGTAACAATAATAATACTAATAATAATTTATCATACATAACTTTTTTTTAAAAGAGTCCTATTTTTAGATATCCTTTCAAACCTTATCAACAATCTGTTTAAATTATATCTAAAAAGTTATCAATTTTGTTTATATTATATATTTTTACTAACTCTTCAGGAGTTGTAGAAAATTTCTTTTATGCAGATTGTTTACATAAAATTTTAATTTTTTTTTTTAGTACAACTGTTAGATTTTTTATATTGAATATTTACATTTAAAAAATAAATTTTATTCAAACCAACATATGGAAAGAGAAAAAGTAATTTATTTTTTTATAACAAAAAAACTGACAATCTTCCCCAAAAAATAGAAACATGATAGAAGAGTTATAAATAAGCTGTACTATTTTATAAATTTATCATTTCAAGTATTGTAAAATAAACTTAAAAATATTTGATTTGCATATTATTTTATTCTTTTTTTAATTTTACTTATAAATTTATATTTATGTATAATATTTTCTTTTATTGATTATCCAATCCTTCTTGAGTAATTTTTTAGTACAAATATTTTTTTTTAAAAAAAACTACGTAAAATAACTTTTAGAGTATATTTGTGAGTAAGTCACAATGATAAATGTTAAATCACAACTTAAAAAAATAAATTTCAGTATTACAAATATAATTAAACATGATGTAGAAAGTTAAATAGGTTTTTTTTTTAGGCGGAATGGTCTGGTGAACCCTTGTACTTGTTTTAGTTTGTATTCTGAAACCTTCTACTTATCCCTTTGTCATCTGAACCCTTAAACTCAATTAAAATGAGACTTTTAAGCCCCTCCAATCATGTGTGTAGCTCACTCTCCTTTATATAATTGACATGTCATATCCACGTCAGATATATTAATGCCACATCATAATTATTTCATAACTATTTTTAAAAATTATTAACCAAAATTATTTAATAAAATGTAAAATAATAACATTTTAATTTATTTTTGGCATTTTTTAAAGTGAAATTCCATACATCCAATTCTCCCTATTTTCACCATTTCACGACCAAAATCGACCGGAGAAAGCCATCGCCGCCGTCGTCGCCATTTTTGTCGGCGAAATCGCATATACTTTCTTCCTCCTCCAACCTCCACAAAAACAACAACCTAAGCCACCACACCACCAGAGCTGGCCGAAAAACCTCTTCACCGCCACGACCGCACCCTCACCCACCTCGTTCTTCTCTCCACTAGCCAGTGTCGCCTCTTCTCACACTTTACTGCGAAACAGTGGTGGCGTGCACCACGAAGCCCGTTTCTCTCTCTCACACCACTGCGATTCAGTGGTCTCTGGCGAGCGCTGGTCCGCTTTCTCCCTCCGCGATTCTACCCATCTCTTACCGGAGAAGGAACTAAGGATGCTAAGAGCTAGCCCTTACGGCCTCTGAGAGAAAGCAATTTGCAGCTATTTGCGCTTGTTGCAATATGGATCTCAAGCAAAATACACGATTCTCCTTCTCTAAGTGTCGAATCCTTCAAGTCTCTGGCTGACAACACCATTAAAGAGCAGCATTTTACGACAAAGGATGTTCTGAAAGCTGAGTTAGTGTTAATGCAGGTAGGTATTGAAATTTGAGATCGGCATGTTAAGCATTCCCTTCCGATTCTTCAGAGATCTACTTAGGTTGGAAAGCAATTAAGCTTTGGGGAAGAAGAAATGACTTTTTAATTAATTATTTTTTTAAAAAATATTTCTTTTATAATTTTAATATTTTTTTAATCTAAAAAATTATTCACTCGCCTTAAGATGCGTGAAGTCACACACTTTTGCCAACTCAGACATCTTAAAGACACAAAAGCTTGGTCAATGGTCAGAGGGATTTGTTAAATTGTGTTTTATTGAGTTTAAGGGTTCAAATAACAAATGGGTAAGTAGAAGGGTTTAGAATACAAACTGATACAAGTATAAGGCTCCACCAGACCATTTCGCCTTTTTTTTTAACCTAAGATTTATTCATTATAAAATATAAGTAGGTAAATAGTTAATCAATATATATCTTAATTTATATTTTTCAGTAATACAAAATTATATTTAAAATAAATAGTCAATAAATAATTTTATTATATTTTGTGATAATATGAATTTATAACTTAAAATATAGTATGATGAACAAATTTAAATAATGATAAAAATTACCAATGAAATAAATGTGTATATATATATATATATTAAAAATATCTAATAAATGAGTATATTAGGTAAAGTGGCAAACTATTAAAAACTAACATAGTACAATAAGGATACTAATTAACGAATCAGTATTAAGTCAATAATTGAAGGGAACGATTTTCTTCTAGATGAGAATGTGTTTTTTTTTTTTGATTAATTACCTATATGCAAATCTTTATTTTTCATAATTTCCATCATTCATTACCATTTTAAAATATTTCCAAAATTTCTTATTTTTACCCAATTCTCAAGTCAGCCGGATATATAAGTATTTTAGCCTTAACCCACTTTTTTTCCTTTCTTTTTTCACTCCTTTAAACTCTCCTAGTTTCACTACACAATCTTATGAGTACAATTTTCATCTCAATTTAAATTTCAAAAGGATTTTCTCTCTAGTCAATCAAATTTAAACCACTGAATTAGGTACTTTTCATATTCTCCATTGTTGTTTTTTCAATTTTTTTTTGTTTTTATCCTTTTTTCCTAATACATATGATTCCCCATTGTATCTGCTTCTTTGTTCATCCTTGTTTTATGCAATGTATCTTATTCACATTTAAGGTGTTGATACATAACCCTAATGTTGTTGAATCTTCGATTATTTTTATCATGTTCAATATAAATGTACTTGATACATAAACACTACCTAATGTATCATTTGCATGTAGCAAGTTTTTCAATGTATCATCAATCTTATTCAAATTTAAAAGATTATATAGACGATAAATCAGTTGTGTGTTTATGTATTTGCACTCTTTAATATTT
Source organism: Solanum pinnatisectum (assembly GCA_035578085.1). Classification (NCBI taxonomy): domain Eukaryota; kingdom Viridiplantae; phylum Streptophyta; class Magnoliopsida; order Solanales; family Solanaceae; genus Solanum; species Solanum pinnatisectum. The sequence goes on along the minus strand of CM069078.1, from coordinate 51,853,748 downwards.
GTTCAGTCTTATCCAACTTAGAATGCGATGTATATGTACATACTACCCAATAATAATCTCGATACATAAAAACTCAGATGACATCTGCAAACATTAAAAAAATTCAGTGATACATTATATGAAATACATTTTTTTTTTCAATTTTCAAAGCAACACCCATTTAACAACAAACTAACACATATCAACACAATTTTGTAACCATATTATAACATGTACTAGGTACATTAAAATTATCAATGATATAACCATTCACAAAAATCTAAGATTGATATATATCATCCACATTTGTCTTGATCAAAACAAGTAATTTACATATCTTAATTGTTACACTATTTATATGTACAATATACACAATAATAACCTGATACATTATAATACAGATTTATGAGACACACTCGATATTCAAAATGTATCTGATGCGTCTCAATTGTTTATCCATTTATTATATGTATCATATACAATATATTATGATGATGCATTTTTATACAAATCACATCCAGATACAAAATAATGACCACTTCATAATCTATAAATATAAAATTACAATACACGCGGATCTTTTACCACTATGTATCATGACTTACATATTCACAGCAAAATGATAAAACAAAACTTTAACAATGATACATTTAAAAAAATTATATATCAATGGTGGAGAGAGCAGAAGGAATGGTGGAGAGGGCAGATGGAATGGTGGATGAGGTGGTTGAAAGACCGGAGATGGATAAGGAGATAATACAATAGATAATTCCTTCGTCAGATCAGAAGACAATGAATTGATGGCACAAACACTATATGGCAAATCATTGTTTCTTCTTATATATCCATACCCCTCCACTCCCCATGATGTACCCCAGGAGTTCTTGATTATCCAGCAGTAGTCATCTCTTTCGGAACTATATCCTACTATTAGTACTCCATGGCTCAAGTCACTTGGACTACTAGAGCAACTCCCATCATAGATTCTCTGCATGTTTTCATAATACAAAAGAACAATACACGTTATTTTTGGGATTCTCAAGAGAAGAAAGGGCAAAGAACTGTGTAAAAAAAGAGTAACAAATAAGAGTACCTCTCTCTATAATTGAAAATCAGCAATCGTTCCATCAATGCTAACATTGACAAGTTGTTGAACACAAAGAAGGGAAATTCCTCTTGTGGAACTTTTACGATTTCAAATTGATGGAGAAGATGAAAATCTGAATTTTGAATTTTGTAAAGCTGTTACAAATTGAAATGGATTGGTATCAATTAGATCTGCGTGATTTATGGGAAAGAAAATTAATTTTATGTTAATATTCCATATTAAGCACAACATACAAGTTTTATAATGTATCACAATTAATGTATCAGGATGAAACTTATGTATTTGGATAACTAATATTTTAAGGGATTTTTGTAAATTAGAAAAAAGTATGGATAGGATGTAATTTAGGTCTTACACTATGGAATTTATGTAAGTTATACTTTTTTTTCTCATTATAACAAGCAAAGTTTTGAATTACGTATACCACAAAACTAAAATCTTAATAAATAACGACACATTAAAATATAAAAATCTAGATAACAAAAATTTAATCTTAATATATTGAAAAAAAAGAGTGTCACGGCCCAGACCGTCGTGATTGACACCCACACTAACACTGCGGTGGGAGAACCACTACTACAACCCAAACCAAGCAAATAATCTAAAAACTAAGACATTTAAATCAAACACTAAGGAAATAAAAGTAGAATTCCCATAAACTCTAGCAAAAGTCTAACAATAATAACTAACAATGCGGAAGAATAACCTAGAATCTGAAAGTCAATGTACCAAAACATTCTAACAATGAACCAAGTCTAAACAATCAAGGGATACAACCCCAACTAATGAACTAATCAACTAGCTAAAACAAATGTCTAAGTCCGAAAATGGTGGACATAGACAAAAGAGAATTCCATGGCAGCCCGGAAGAATTGGCTCACCCTTGAATTCGAAGCGACGATCACTGATCTTCTAAGCGAGGTCTGTCAATAGCAGTTTGAAGATGCCTTGTACTCAAAAAAAATAAAAGCAAGTGCAGAATCAGTACACAACCATAGTGTACTGGTAGGATCACGCGGCTATCTAACTAGTGCAATATAAACAAGTCAACAAACATTATAATCATATGCATATATATCAACATATACAATATTATCAACATTCATGAACAACGAACAACTTCACATTTATATGTCAAATCACTGGTCCTCTCATGGAACCCAAACAGTTAGCATGCCGGAACATGGCAACCAGTCTCATATTTATGCTGGAACTTAGCAACCGATCCAAGTTAGTTATGCCGAAACGTGACAACCGATCCTATTCACACACCATAATCACAATTACAAGTATATCATCAAGATCATACATTTAAGTCATGATTTCATGGCATTCATCAATTCTCTATCTCATTTACAACAAGTGTGATCAACATTGCAACATTTATACATATACAAGTATCATAATGAAGCAAGAACAAGCATACATCACACAATCATAGAATCACAACCATTACCTACCTCGAAACAAGCTTGAAACCCTAAGAAACTTGATCCTTCCCTTTCCGAATTCGTTCCGCTTGTACTTGGTTTACAATAATCAATATAAGACGGGATCAATAAACAATCACTAATTATCCAAATTACTAACAATTCTATGAACCCTAGATCAAACCCATGACCACAATTATCCAATTTAGGGTTGTTTCTACCATAGAATCTATAACAAAACCCTCCTCATCAATATTCACCCATTCTATTACGTTTTACAGATCGAAAAATGGATTCGGGGAGTTAAAAACTTACCTTTAGCTTCAAGAATGGTGAAAAATGAGTATTAGTCACCTGGTAGTCGTTCCTTAGCTCAAAAAGTCAAAAAATGCATAATGAGGTCGTTTAGGGGTTTATTAACGACTTTAATTCGCGTCAAACCTGCCACAACGGCCACCACTCCGCAACGGCGGCGATGCTAGAGCGGTAAAAATCCCCGCCAAAGCGGCCAAAACGAAACATAGAGCTATCTTAAGAATTCCAAAATTCTCATTTCACAATACACCTCTAACCCACGACGCTCAGTAAATACCCTTTACTCTAAGATCGATTTTGGGAGTTCTGCTCGCCCAAATTCAATTTCATAAACTCGTACAGATTTCTTAACGAGTTATCTAACTACTTATATAATCAAAATCATAAATGATTTACCCGATTGTTACCAAATTTTCCTACACCTCAATGACTTCGATTACGTCTAAATCTGGATAAGATTGGGAAAATCCAACTATTACAAAAAAAGTTTTCTGGCCCCAAATTTCCCCCCGTTGCTTTTCTGTAACGATGAAAATATGTTGTTATAATAGATACCAATTTACCCATCACTCGTCCCCAAGTGACAAAACTTAAGGAAAAAATAGGCTAAGGAAGAGATGAAGTAGTACTTGAATCGACAAACAATTGAGGATATTTGTCTCGCATGTCCCTTTTGTTTTCCCAAGTAGCTTCTTCAACTGGACGATGCTTCCATTGAACTTTCACGGACTTAATCTCCTTGGTCCTCAACTTGCGCACATCACGATCAAGAATTGCCATCGGTTTCTCCTCATATTTGAGATCTTTGTCTAACACAATTGAGTCACACTTAATGATATAATCACAGTCACCATGATACCTCTTCAACATGGATACATGAAATACTATATGAACATTTGATAAATTAGGAGGTAAAGCCAATCTATACGCCACCGATCCCACACATTCAAGAATTTCAAATGGACCAATGTATCTAAGACTTAGCTTACCCTTCTTACCAAATCTCATCACCCCTTTCATGGGTGATACCTTAAGAAGAACACTTTCACTGGATTGAAACGCCATGTCTATTACCTTATGATCCGCATACTTCTTTTGTCTACTCTGGGCCGCTAGAAACTTAGCTTGAATACTCCTAACCTTATCTTGAGCATCCTTCACTAAATTCACCCCCAATGGTTTCACATCTCCAGCCTCAAACCATCATATGGGTGATCTACATCCCCTCCTATAGAGTGTCTCGAATGGTGCCATATCAATGCTGGAGTGATAACTATTATTATAGGAAAGTTCACAAAAAGGTAAGAACTTATCTCGATGCCCTCAAAAATCAATCACACATGCCCTCAACATGCCTTCAACACTTGAATAGTCCTCTCTGACTGTCCGTCTATCTGTGGATGGAAGGCTGTACTAAAAGTGAGTTGTATGCCCAATTCATCATGCAATTTCCTCAAACACTTGGATATGAATTGGATACCACAATTTGAGATGATAGAGAGGGGCACCCCGTGCAACCTCACTATCTATTTCACACAAACTTTAGCCAATTGCTCATCATTATAATCTATTTCTTACCGAAATAAAGTGGGCTGACTTAGTCAATCTATCAACCACTACTCAAATAGAATCAAACTTTCCCAAAGTCTTGGGAAGACCAACCACAAAATCCATGGCTATTCTTTCCCACTTCCATTTCAAAATTGGCATTCTTTGAAGTAAACCTGCAGGCCTTTGATGTCTTCAATGAAAGTGGCCCTTACCTCAATACTAGCTAGCACCCCACCTCTTTCTAAGATACCCAACTGCATGAACTTAGACTCTAAGGTCTGAATTTCTTTATCCAAAGGTCGCTTGGATACATTCAAGCAAGCTAAACTACCCATACTTACCGCTTTTCGACTCAAAATGTTTGCCACTGCATTAGCCTTACCCGAATGGTATTGAATGATCACATCCTAATCCTTAAGTAACTCCATTGACCTTCGTTGTATCAAATTCAGATCCTTTTGATTGAAATCATGTTGCAAATTACAATGATCAGTAAATACTTCACACTTAACACCATAGAGGTAATGCCGCTAGATCTTAAGAGCAAACGCTAGCCCTGCTAACTCTAAATCATGCGTTGGATAATTCCTCTCATGCACCTTCAATTGACGTGAGACATAAGTTATAACGGTCTTATCCTGCATCAACACAGCACCAACCCAGAATGAGAAGTATCACAATAAATAATAAAATCTTTACCTTCAACCGGTAATCCTAAAATAGGTGCGGTGGTCAAAAGAGTCTTGAACTTTTGAATGATCTTTTCACATTTTTCAGTCCATTCAAATGGTATCTCATTCTTGGTCAAATTAGTCAAGTGAGTGGCAATAGAAGTAAAATTTTTCACAAACCGATGATAATAGTTAGCAAGCCTAACAAAACTCCTAACTTCCGTCACAGAGCTAGGCCTAACCCAATTTTTAATCGCCTCAATCTTTTGGGGATCTACCATTACCCCTTCTTTTGAAACTATATGCCCCAAAAATGCAATCGATTTCAAACAAAATTCACATTTAGAAAATTTAGCATATAACTTTTGCTTTCCAAAAACACCCAAAACACTACGAAGGTGGTTGACATGCTCTTCCTCACTTTTTGAATAAACCAAAATATCATCAATAAAAACTATAACGAACGAATCAAGAAATGATTTGAACACCCCATTCATCAAACTCATGAAAGCTGTAGGCGCATTGGTCAAACCAAAAGACATAACCAAAAACTCATAGTGCCCGTAGCGAGTTCTAAATGCCGTCTTGGGCACATCCTCAGGCCTAATTTTCAATTGATGGTAATAGATCTTAGATCAATCTTAGAGAAAACTGATGCACCTTGTAATTGGTCAAAAAAATCATCTATTCGAGGCAAAGGATACTTATTTCGAATAGTGACCCTATTCAATTACTGATAATTTATACACATTCTCATACTACCATCTTTTTTCTTAACAAACAAACTGGAGCACCCCATGGGGAAGCACTAGGACGAATAAATACTTTATCAAGAAGTTCTTGGAATTGAGCCTTAAACTCTCTTAATTCTGGCGGAGCCATGCGATAGAGAAGGATAGAAATGAGACGCATACCAGGCTCTAAATCAATGCAAAAATCTATATCTCTATCCGAAGGCATACCTGGAAAATCATTAGGAAACACTTCACTAAATTCAGACACCATAGGAATAAACTCAATGGATGGAGTCTCAATCTCAACATCCCTAATATGAGCCAAATAAGCCAAATAACCCTATTCTACCAGTTTACTAGCCCGAATGAAGGATATAATCTTAGCTTGCTTAGGCTTGTATACCCCTTCCCACTCTAATTTTTCCCTTTCCGAAATTTCAAGAGTTACAAACTTAGTATTACAATTAAGCACAACATAATAGGGGGACAACCAAGTCATGCCTAAGATTATGTCAAAGTCAATCATATCCAAAATCACTAAATCAGCCCAAGTCTAAAATCCCATAAATAAAATAGGACAAGCACGATAAACATGAGTAACTATGACTGACTCTCCAACTGGGGTAGAAACACGAATAAGGGCATCAAGAATATCACAAATCATATCACATTCGAGGCAAATCTCACGGATACATATGAATAAGTAGAACCGGGATCAAACAACGCACTAGCCATCCGATCACAGACAAAAATAGTACCTGTGATCACCGCATTAGACGCCTTCGCCTCATTTTTGCTCGAAAAAGCATAACACTGAGCCCTATCATCATGACGAGCTACTTTCCTGCTTGATTGCGAGTTACCCCTACCTCCGTTACCATTACCATTTCCTCTACCTTCACGACCTTGCTGATTATCTCCTCGCCCACCTTATGGACGCCCTCGACCATTATTACCATTCCCCGTGGGTACCACTGCTCTAGAATACTGCTGCACGAAATCTAACACACGTGGGTGTGGACAATCTCTCCTCATATGCCCAGATTTTCCACAGTTGTACAAGTACAATCAAAAGATGGTCTGCCGCCCGTCAAGGCGTAACTCCCTGATTATCCTAAAAATTATGAGATGGAATTTTCGAGTAAGTACCTGTAGAGGCAGGCATAGCGGATTGAATTTGCTTGGCTGCAAGCGTTGACCTTCCGTACCCCTCGGAATAAGAACTTTGAAAGTTACCCGAGTTCTTGGCCCTTTTCGCCAAACCTTAGCTTGACCGTCTCGCCTCATCCCCTCCACTTTCTTAACATAGTTTGTTACCTCATTAAAGCTCATCCCCGCAGAAGTCATATGAATAGATAATACTTGCAACTTAGAATTCAAGCCTCTAATAAATAACTAGATTCTCTCCTCCTCTGTAGTCACCAACTGCGTAGCATATCTAGATAAAGCATGAAACTTGGCCTCATGTGTAGCATATCTAGTAGTTTATAGATGAAATGAACACTTTTATATACAAGCCAAATATTTCTTATATTATTCAATTTTGTACTGAAATAAAATACATATTCATTATATTATATAAAAATTCAAATTTTTGACCAATGCTTTTAACAAAATCAATAGAAAGTCAGTTGGAAATTCGCCAAAAATATTACAGATATTGAAAATTCATTTGAAAAAAGTATAGTCGAGTCAAATTTTAATAAAATTTCCCATCGAACATTCGTTATTTTTTTATTAATAATTTATTGAATATGAAATTAAAAATATGAAACACTACTCAAATAAAATTCTTATTTTTTCATTTGACTTGATTTGATTTAATCTTCTCTCTGATTGTAGGGCTATTACAAGTGCATGCATTCTTTCCCTTTATTTTTGCGATTGCGACATTATTTTATTAATGTGAACTTAGCATAATTTATTCCTTTATTTTTTTTTAATGGGCAAAAAATTTTAATAGTTGACGGACAAGAGTCCAAGATGCATATCACGTAGTGTACGTTGGATTTTATAATGGGCCTATATTATTTTATGGATAGGCGAAGGCTGACAATAATATAGGCCTGTTGGAGACTAATAAGCCTGTAACGACTAGGTTAACACTTATACACATATAAATACAATCTAGATTTTCTCTCTTGACTTAACACAAGATATTTTTCTATAAGATATCTGCCGCTACAAGCTAAAGGAGAGAAAAACTCAACTTACTTTGTCAATTAATTTAATACTTACTTCATATAAATTTTTTATAAATTTGGTAGTATTTTGTTTTGATAAATATAACCTCTTTTAATAAAGTAAGTAAAAAAAGAAAAGAAAAATTGAATGTAATTCAAAACCTATGTGTTCTTGAATGCATACAAACACATATGAATGGATTGTTTTTTTTATGTGATGGTGGTAAATTTTGCGGATTTTTCATAAATTTCTATTAACTTGCCTTTACACGACTTTTCATAATTTTGGTATATTTATCCTTTATATGCCCCCTTAAGTTGGCATAATGTGGGAACACTATTAACTTGCTTCTCAACATCTGATAGCGTGCTTTGGACAAAGCTTTAGTGAGTACATCAGTTATTTGATCAAATCCTTTGCAGAGCTTTATGAAGAATTGTCCTCGTTGCCAAATTCTTTACCAAAAAATAGTTAGGCAAAAATTTAACTGAAACTTAATTAGTTGTAGTAACAGTAAATTTTGAGTGGAAGTATGAACATGTAGAATATTATTTAAAGTAAATATTTTATTAGAAGTAGAATGTGAGCCTTGACCTATGTGACAGATGGGCAACTTGAAACCATTTTCTACTCCAAGACCTTGGTGTTCCGAATAAATGTAGAAATTGTCAAGATTAGTCGTAATAATACAATGTGTGGTGCTACTATCCATTAACCAATTTTGTGTAGGCTAAGTCGAGGTGCTCTAAATTTTAGGAGGGTCGGCTAGAGACCCTATTACCATTGTTGATTTTGGATGATAGGCAAACACATAAAATATGACCCTTTCTTTCACAATTATGACAAACGATCCCAAATATATTAGAGTATGAAGATTGGACCCCAGATTGAGTTAACAGAGTAAAACTCTATAAGTCGTGGTGCTGAGAAGTTTGTATAAATTCTTGATTAGAAGAACGACCACGACCACCTCTACTTCAACCTTTACCTCTATCACTACCATGACCCATGAGGTGAGAACAAAACTTTGATTATATTAAGCTAAAGGAGAAATCACATTAAGAGTTTCATCTCTTTTCAGTTGTCTTTCTTCATACAACAACATGCAATATAAATCATCAAATGTTACATATAACGTGCCTCAAGTGCTCTGGTGAAAGGACGATATGCAGGAGCGAGACCTACAAGAACAAATTATAAAAGATCTTCGTTATTGACAGGATGTTGCAAAACAGTCATACCTATTTGCAATCCCTTTTGCCTTTTGGACATAATTTTCAATGTTCACATTGTCGCGATTCAGAGTATCCAGTTGTGCTTTGAGCTCACGAATTCGTGGTTTGGATCCGAATGCATAGGCTGCAACTCGTTGTTCCATGTTGCATGGGCTGTTTCACCGCCAACTAATTGTGGTAGCACATTTTCCGATACTGAAGCAACGGTCCAACTTAAAACAAGTTGGTCTTAGCGTATTCAAGCTTTATAGGCTGGATTCAACTGATTATCTCATATAAATTTATTAGGAATAGGTTTATACTATTAATATGGTGATTAAGACCACACCCACAAATTATTGAAAGAAATTATGTATTTTATTGCAAGAAATTTGATGACGTGAGCTTCAAGGTCAATGTTGAGCAAGGTTAAGTGTTGGGGAATAAGTTGCCATTAGAGTAGTTGAAGTAGTAACTAGAGTGATTGGGGGAATTTATAGAGTCAACCATTGCTGGTTCAAGTGGTCGTTTTTTTTTGCTTTATAGACGAAGAATAAAAAATAAAATCCTAGTTGAAAGGTTGCTCAAACAACTAGGGCTCCGAGACCATGAAAGGAACTTGTCTTCTCTGTTTCTCATTGAAGATAAAAATCAATACTTGTACAAGAAGTCTTGATGAGCCAAGTCTCCTAACAATACTAGGAATACACAAAGAGAAATGATACATAAATATATAATACTTTTAATTATCTATTCTAGTTAGAATCAAAGTACATTTATCTTTTACAAAAATAAGTATTTTTAGCCTTCTAACAACAATGTCAAATAGGCTTTTAATTGAAATTTGTCTCATCTTTACTTTCTAATTCTGTCTTGAATTATTTATAATATATGTTGTGTTGTTATAGTAGTATGGTATGTGCATTGGGTGAGAATGTTGAATGGGGCTATGGAAATTAGGTGTAATGGGAGTCAACATATAATATATATACATATAAAATTGAAATCTTATTTGCTTATTTAATTCACGTGTTTAATATTTTTTTGGGAAAAAGGTCAAAAGTACTCTTCAACTTTGTTTTATTAGTTGATTATACCCTTTACCGTTAAATCGAAGTTATTTTTATCCCTGCCGTTATTAATTTCATCATTTTTACCCTTCAATTGAATGGAAAGCCCCAAATTAACTTAAAGTAACCTGATTTCAATTAAAATTATCCAATTTCTTCTTTTTAATCCGAACCCGACCCATTAAACCAAATAAATTCATATCAAATTAAATCTCCAATCCCTTCTCTCAAATCTTCTTCATCTCCTTCCTTTGTTGAAACCCAACATTAATCTGAAAAAATGATTTTCGTACCTAAACTATTCTCCTCCCCACAAAGCACTCTCCTTCCAATTTAATTGTTTAGTGGATTCATGCTATAATCTTTTTCTTCCTTCAACTCTCTCTGCAGCGGAACCCTTCACCTTCAAATCTGGGCGCACCAAGTGGTGAAAAATGCAGATCTTTGTGAAGACCCTGACGGGCAAGACTATTACCTTGGAGGTAGAGTCATCGGACACCATTGACAATGTTAAAACAAATATTTGTTTTCGCATGTAAGCAACTTGAGAATGGACGAAAACTAGTTGACTACGACATCCAGAAGGAGTGGTGGTGATTAGATTTGCCTATTACTTTGTGTTGTTGCTTTTTCGCTAACAGTCTGATTTTTTCCCCTAAATTCATCCTATACTCTGCTAATGGGTCTTGTTTGTGACAAGATGTAATGAATTTGAATTACGGGATCGTGTCAGTAGCTTATCAAGTCATGGATTTTGTTAGTAATTTTAGAAGAGGAAAGATGATGAGGAGAAATGGATGAACAACGTTGTAAAGAGACGAAGAATAGATATATGGATTTAATTTACCTGAAGTAGGTCGGGTTCGGATTATAAGAAAATTGGGTAATTTAATTGAAATCAGGTTAATTTAAGTCAAATTGGGGCTTTCCATCCTAATTAAAGGGTATAAATGATGAAATTAGTAACGACAGTGGTAAAAATAACATCGATTTAACGGTAAGGGTATAGTCAACTAATAAAATAAAGTTGAGGGGTATTTTTGACCCTTTTCCCTAATTTTTTGTGTATTGAGTCCATTATTATAATAATATAGTCAATTTCTATGATATACAAAAATCAACTATAAGAGTACACACAAAAAGCTGAGAAAAGGCTCCCAATCTTTTAATGAAGGTTCTAAAAACTTCCCAAAGCATAGAGCTGAAGTGTTGGTGGATGGTGTTGAATACAAATCCAAGTTGACACATTCATGAATACAAATTGACACATTCAACAAAAAAAACAAGCTGAGCAGGAAGTTGCAAAAATTGCTTGTGAATCCATTTTTCATGAAGAAATTGAAGTTGAATCTGTTCCGTTTCTTTACGAGGTACTCACTCTATACTTGTTTACACCTTTCTGAATAGTCAGCTAAAAATTTATTTTAGCTCAAATTTTACTACTTTTTTGTCTTTAATTTTTTTAAAAGAACCCTACTTTGTGCAAATCTATTCTAAATGAATTTGCAATCAAGAAGAAAATGAAGTCTACATATAATATGAGATCTCAGACAAAAGGACAAAGTCCAGTTTTTATTTGTCACCTTGTTTTTGGTGGTAAAACTTATATAGGTTAAGAAACTGGGAACAAAAAATTGGCAAAGCATTTAGCTGCTCGAACCACCGTCGAATCCCTATTAGGTATATGTTTATTGACTGCTTTGTCTAATCTCAATGCTAATATGAATATTTATTATGTGCAAAAGAACGTTTGTCTAACCCATACTCTTTCACCAATAGTCATGTCCAAAGTTAACACTGATGATTATTTTTCTAAATGCTCAGGTGAGAATTGAGATAATCGCAATTATAATTGATTATTTTTTGAAAATTATATATACTTGTTGAGTCATATCTCATACATGTTGTTTTGAATAGACAATTGTTGACATTATTGGCAGAAGACTAAATTACCAATTCAAAACAACATGCATGAGATGTTACTCTAACAAATATATGTTATTTTTGAAAAACAATCAATTATAATCACTATTATCTCAATTCTCACCTATGCATTTAGGCAAATGATCATCAGAGTAAACGTTGGACATGATTATTGGTGAAAAAGTATTTGCATACATTTCTTTGAGATTTTTAAAGGTTTAGACTAATGTTGTTTTGCACGTAATATATATTCATTAAGCATTGAGATAAAATAAAACAATAAATAACATAACCGATAGCGATTTGATCGCGGTTCGAGCAGCTAAATGCTCAATTTTTTTCTTTTTCCCAACTTCTTCACCTATATATGTTTTCCACCAAAAGCAAGGTGACAAATAAAAACTAAACTTTGCCCTTTCGCATGACGTCTCATATTATATTTAAAAGGCTTCATTTTTTTCATGATAACAAATTCATTTAGAATAAATTTGCACAACTTGGGGTTCTTTTAAAAAGACATACACAAAAAAATAGTAAAATATTGAGCAAAAATGAATCTTTAGGGCACTATTCAGAAATGTGTATCAAGTGTAGAGTGAGTACCTCGTAAAGAAACTGAAAAGTTTCAACTTCAGTTTTTTAATGAATAATGGATTCATAAGCAACTTTAGCAACTTCATGCTCAACTTGCTTCTTCGATGAATGAGTCAACTTGAATTTGTATTCAACACCATCCATCAACACTTTAGCTCTATGCTTTGGAGAGTTTTCAGAACCCTCATTGAAAGATTGGTAAATTGGGAGCCTTTTCCTTACTTTTTGTGTCTACTCTTATAGTTGATTTTTGTACATCATAGCAACTGAAAAAAAAACTGATTATATTATAATAATGAACTCAATACCGACAAAAAAACATTAAAAACATAATTAACCAAGCAAATAAGATTTTAAGTTTATGTATTTATATATTATATGTTGACTCTCATCACTGGTTAATTTTCATAACCCCATTTCACATTCTCACCCCATGCACATACCATACTACTACAATAGCAATAACAACATATTATAAATAATTCAAGCAAGAATTAAAAAGTAAAGATGAGAAAAATTCCAACCAAGAGCCTATTTGATAGTTCAAGTGGACAAAAGCGTAACGATATAACACCAACAACAAAGGAAGGAACAAAAAGAGAAGATTTGGTAACTAATACTTGAAATTTAAATGTCTATCTTATATACATGATACTTTTTAAGTTTAGTGGATCATGAACTCACTTTGCAAGATTTGACTCAGCTTTTTTTAAATTAGATGTTATAGTATTTTTTATATACTGCTAATAACTTTTTTATACATGTTTTCTTCTTTTGTGTTTGGATTTAATAAACTCAAGCTGAGTGATTTTTGAAAACAACTTTTCTATCTTCACAAGATCGTGATAAGGTCTGTTTAAAGTAGACCCATCCCAAATCTCACTTAGTGGGATTTGTTGTTTACTTGTTATTGTCATCGTCTTTGCATGTTCAACACTCTTCTTTAAGTATAAAATGAAAAAAAATTTGTAAGCACCACGCTCCTCCTTTAACTAAAAGTGTTATTCTAATATTATTTATTTTATATTACTCTTTAATTAATTATTTAAGGATAATAATTTTAGTTTCACAGTTATTGATAATAATTTATTTTAATTTTTATGATATTTGACGAAATACATTTACCCTTCCCTTTAGGTTAAAATATATATGGTGTTTGAACTACGCATGCATTTGGTATATTTTTTTTGGATATTGTCACTATCAAATGCTTGAATATTTTTTTGATACTAAACTCGATGGATAATGGGCCCGCCCCTCTATCAAATGCTTGAATATTGTACTCTTTTTCTAAAAGGAGAGTACAAATGTATAACTACGGCTGCGAAATGGGAAAAAATGCAAAAGCAAGTTGATTCCACTTTAGAAATTGCCATTATAATAAAACACATTCCTTTTTTGGAACTCTCATGTAAGTCAACAATCTGTACTCTTCGGATGAGCACTCTATAGTGAGTACTTTGTGGTAACCTAATTACTGTGTAACAAGTAACAACTAGCAACAATAGCAACAACAAATGAGATACAAACTGAATGGAATGATAAAATGGCTTGAGCAGACATATTCACATCTGTACCCAAAATTTTCCAATCGGATACACAATTGATAAAAGTATTTTCTTACCTTCAGGCAATGTGGCTTTCCACATTTCTGTTCAGTGTGTTTGAACTTCAAAGTATAACTCCTTTCTTCCTGAAACGGAATGCAACTAGTTTAGGAATACAGAAACTACAAATTACAGAGACTGTGCTATGCTATCACTGCTTTGAACAGATTAACAATAAATATCTTAAGTGAATCTCACACGAACTATTGATCACTGGAAGATGAATCAAGAATGAGATAAATTTTCTTACTTTTTTCTCTCAAAACTCAGAAAGATACCAGTACCAATTACAAGTGAGTTTGGTGATTGTCTAGTCATCCAATACATGTGAGTATGATTTTTCTCATGCCGCAAAAATGATGTATCTGATTTTGCACCTCAACCCAGCTGTAACCAGGCATTTTCCTTACACATATGTCCCTCAGTTTTATCTTTCATCTTTGCTAACGTCACGCCATCTGCCAGAGGCAGCCTATAAATTTGAGAGGACATACATCCCGGCATTCCAAGGCTCTAATATGAAAATCATTTCAGCAGCCTTTTCTACTAATTCGGTATTTCCGTGAATCCTACTTGCCCCAAGGAGAGCAGCCCAGGTTGCAGCATCTGGTTCACAAGGCATATCCTTTATTAGATTTTGAGCATCATCCAGGCGCCCAGCTCGACCCAGAAGGTCAATTATGCAAGTATAATACCTAGTATTTGTAACTATTCCATAATCTCGAGCCATTGAGTAAAAGTGTTCCATGCCTTTATCAATCAAGCTAGTATGGCCATAAGCAGATAATACACCAACCTACAAAGATTAAGACAAAACCCTATATCAGATGATGTGTATAACTCGGCAACCCACAACACATAAGAGCAATCTTTACATACTATTGCATTAAGCAATCCTTTTTAAGGACAAATCCTTTGCAGAGCTTTATGAAGAATTGTCCTCGTTGCCAAATTCTTTACCAAAAAATATTAGGAAAAAGTTTAACCAAAACTTAATTAGATGCAGTAAAAGAACAAATATACAGTAAATTTTGAGTGGAAGTACGAACATGTTGAATATTATTTAAAGTAAATATTTTATTAGAAGTAGAAAGTGAACCTTGACCTATGTGAGAGATAGGCAACTTGAAACCATTATCTAAGGTTACTTTTCCATGATCTTGGTGTTCCGAATAAATGAAGAAATTATCAAGATCAGTCGTAACAATACAATGTGTGGTGCCACTATCCATTAACCAATTAGGTGTAAGCTAAGTCGAGGTGCTACCTAAATTTTAGGAGGGCCAGCTAGAGACCCTATTACCGTTGTTGATTTTGGATGATGGGCAAACACATAAAATATGACCCTTTCTTTCACAATTATGACAAACAATCCTAGATATATTAGAGTATGAAGATTGGACCCCATATTGAGTTAACAGAGTAAAACTCTATTATTCGTGGTGCTGAGAAGATTGTATAAATCCTTGATTATAAGAACGACCACGACCACCTCTACTTCTACCTTTACCTCTATCACTACCACGACCCCATGAGGTGAGAACAAAACTTTGATTATATTAAGCTAAAAGAGAAATCACATCAAGAGCTTCATCTCTTTTCCGTTGTCTTTCTTCATACAACAACATGCAATATAAATCATCAAAAGTGACATATAACGTGCCTCAAGTGCTCTGGTGAAAGGACGATATGCAGGAACGAGACCTACAAGAACAAATTCTACAAGATCTTCGTTATTGACAGGATGTTGCAAAGCAGTTAAATCTATTTGCAATTCCTTTTGGACATAATTTTCAATGTTCACATTGTCTTGATTCAGACTACAATTGTGCTTTGAGCTCATGGATTCATGGTTTGGATGCATAGGCTGCAACTCATTGTTTAATATTGCACAAGTTGTTTCGCCGCCAATTAATTGTGGTAGCACATTCTTCGATACTGAAGCAACAATCCAACTTAAAACAAGTTGATCTTGGTGTATTCAAGCTTTATAGGCTGGATTCAACTGATTATCTTATATAAATTTATTAGGAATAGGTTCATACCATTAATATGGTGATTAAGACCACACCCACAAATCACTGAAAGAAATTGTGTATTTTATTGCAAGAAATTTGATGATGTGAGCTTCAAGGTCAATGTTGAGCAAGGTCAGATGTTGGGGAATAAGTTGCCATTGGAGTGGTTGAAGCAGTAGCTGGAGTGATTGGGGGAATTATAGAGTCACCCATTTATGGTTCAAGAGGTCGTTTTTTTTTGCTTTATAGAAGAAGAAGAAAAAATAAAATCCTAGTTGGAAGGTTTGATCAAACAACTAGGGCTCCGATACCATAGAAGGAACTTTTCTTCTCTGTTTCTCATTGAAGATAAATATCAATACTTGTACAAGAGGTTCCTGATGAGCCAAGTCTCTTAACAATACTAGAACACACAAAGAGAAATTATACATAAATATATAATACTTTTAATTATCTATTCTAGCTAGAATCAAAGTACATTTATCTTTTACAAAAATAAGTATTTTTAGATTCCTAACAACAATGTCAAATAGGATTTTAGTTGGAATTTGTCTCATCTTTACTTTCTAATTCTGACTTGAATTATTCATAATATGTTGTGGTGTTATAGTAGTAGTATGGTCTGTGCATGGGGTGTGAATGGAGCTATGAAAATTAGGTGTAACCCGAGTCAACATATAATATATATACATATAAAATCTTATTTGCTTACTTAATTCATGTGTTTGATATTTTTGTGTATTGAGTCCATTATTATAGAATAATAATATAGTCAGTTTCTTTTTTCAGTTTCTACGATATACAAAAATCAACTACAAGAGTACACACAAAAAGCTGGGAAAATGCTCCTAATTTATCAATCTTTTAATGATGGTTATGAAAACTTCCCAAAGCATAGAGCTAAAGTGTTGGTGGATGGTGTTGAGTACAAATCCAAGTTGACATATTCAACAAAAAAGCAAGCTAAGTAGGAAGTTGCAAAAATTGCTTGTGAATCCATTTTTCATGAAGAAATTGAAGTTGAATCATTTCTGTTTCTTTACGAGGTACTCACTCCATACTTGTTTACACCTTTCTGAATAGTCAGCTAAAAATTCATTTTTGCTCAAATTTTACTACTTTTTTTGTGTTTAATTTTTTAAAAGAACCCTACTTTGTGCAAATCTATTCTAAATGAATTTGCAATCAAGAAGAAAATGAAACCTACATATAATATGAAATCTCAGGCAAAAGGACAAAGTCCAGTTTTTCTTTGCTACCTTGCTTTTGGTGGTAAAACTTATATATGTGAAGAAGCTAGGAACAAGAAATTGGCAGAGCATTTAGCTGCTTGAATCCCTATTAGGTATATGTTTATTGACTATTTTATCTAGTCTCAATGCTAGTATGAATATTTATTATGTGCAAAGAACATTTGTCTAACCCTTTGAAAATCTCAAAGAAACGATTGTAGATACTCTTTCACCAATAGTCATGTCCAAAGTTAACACTGGTGATTATTTTCCTAAATGCTCAAGTGAGAATTGAGATAATCGCGATTATAATTTGTTATTTTTCAAAAATTATATATACTTGTTGAGTCACATCTCATGCATGTTGTTTTGAATAGACAGTTATTGACATTGTTGGCAACATGATAAATTACCTATTCAAAACAACATGCATGAGATGTTACTCAACAAGTATATGTAATTTCCGAAAAACAATCAATTATAATCACGATTATCTCAATTCTCACATATGCATTTAGGCAAATGATCATCCGAGTAAACGTTGGATATGATTATTGGTGAAAGAGTATTTGCATACATTTCTTTGAGACTTTTAAGGTGTTAGAATAAGGCTCTTTTGCACATAATATATATTCATTAAGCATTGAGATAAATAAAATAATAAATAAACATAACCGATAGCGATTCGATTGCGGTTCGAGCAACTAATGCTCAACTTTTTTCTTTTTTCCAGCTTCTTTACCTATATATGTTCTACCACCAAAAGCAGAGTGACAAATCAAAACTAAACTTTGCTCTTTCGCATGACATCTCATATTATATTTAGGCTTAATTTTTTTCATGAATATAAATTCATTTAGAATAAATTTGCACAACGTAGGATTCTTTTAAAACAACATACACAAAAAAAAAGTAAAATTTTGAGCAAAAATGAATCTTTAGTGCACTATTCAGAAATGTGTATCAAGTATAGAGTGAGTACCTCGTAAAGAAACTGAAAAGTTTCAACTTTAGTTTCTTGATGAATAATGGGTTCATAAGCAAATTTTGCAACTTCCTGCTCAAATTGCTTCTTCGTTGAATGGGTCAACTTAGATTTATATTCAACACCACCCATCAACACTTTAGCTCTATGTTTTGGCAAGTTTTCAGAACCCTCGTTAAAAGATTGGTAAATTGAAAGCCTTTTCCTTACTTTTTGTGTGTACTCTTATAGTTCATTTTTGTATATCATAACAACTGAAAAAAATTGATTATACTATAATGATGAACACAATACCCACAAAAAAACATTAAAAACATAATTAAGCAAACAAATAAGATTTTAAGTTTATGTATTTATATATTATATGTTGACTCTTATCACACCTAATTTTCATAACCCCATTTCACATTCTCACCCCATGCACATACCATACTACTACAATAATAAGAACAACATATTATAAATAATTCAACCAAGAATTAAAAAGTAAAGATGAGAAAAATTCCAACTAAGAGCCAATTTGATAGTTCAAGAGGACATAACCGTAACACTATAACACCAACAACGAAGGAAGGAACAAAAAAAGAAGATTTGGCAACTAATACTTGAAATTTAAATGTTTGTCTTATATACATGATACTTGTCAAGTTTAGAGGATGATGAACTCACTATGCAAGATTTGACTCAGCTTTTTTTGAATTAGATGTTATAGTATTTTTTATATACTGCTAATAACTTTTCTATACATGTTCTCTTCTTTTTTGTTTGGATTTAATAAACTCAAGCTGAGTGATTTTTGAAAACAACCTCGTTGTTTACTAGTTATTGTCATTGTCTTTGCATGTTCAACACTCTTCTTAAGTATAAAATGGAAAAAAATTGTAAGCACGACGCTCCTCCTTTAACTAAAAGTGTTATTCTAATCTTATTTATTTTATATTCCTCTTTAATTAATTATTTAAGGATAATAATTTTAGTTTCACAAATATTTGTAATAATTTATTTTATGTTTTGCGATATTTGACCAAGTACATTTAACCTTCCCTTTAGGTTAAAATATATATTTTTTTGGATATTGTTACTATCAAATGCTCGAATATTGTACTCGTTTTGTAAAATGGTAGTACAAGTGTACAACTACGGCTGCGAAATGGGAAAAAATGCAAAAGCAAGTTGATTCCATTTTAGAACTTGCCATTATAATAAAACACATTCTTTTTTGGAACTCTCGAGTAACTAGCAACCTCTACTCTTTGGATGAGCACTCTCTAGTGAGTACTTTGTGATAACTTAATTACTGTATAACAACACGCAAACTACGAGATACAAACTGAATGGAACGATAAAGTGGCTTGAGCAGACATATTCACATCTGTACCCAAAGTTTTCCAATCGGATACACAATTGATAAAAGTATTTTTTTTTACCTCAAAAACCATCAGTAATTTTCCTCAAATCAAGTACTGAAACTGCATGACTTCTATTAACTCAACAAAAAATTATTTAAGGCAAATGAAAGAAATTGTTCTGTAATAAGAAAGGAATGTCTCATTAGATCATTTTATCTATGACTTGCCAACTTCAGTTCCTCACATGTTGGACCAGAATAAATCAAAAGCAAAATATGAGTCTCGTATATGTGATTAATCAAAAACCTTGCTAACAGCAGATGTATTTTTTCATTAAATAGGTAACTGGTTAGCAATTAAGTATTTTTTACCTTCAGGCAAGGTGGCTTTCGACCATTCTATTCAGTGTGTTTGAACTTCAAAGTATAACTCCTTTCTTCCTGAAACGGAATGTAACTAGTTTAGGAATACAGAAACTACAAATTACAGAGACTGTGCTATGCTATCACTGCTTTGACCAGATTAACAATAAATATCTTAAGTGAATCTCACACGAACTATTGATCATAGGAAGATGAATCAAGAATGAGATAAATTTTCTTACCTTTTGCTCTCAGAACACCAGTACCAACTATAAGTGAGTTTGGTGATTGTCTAGTCATCCAATACATGTGAGTATGATTTTTCTCATGCCGCAAAAATGATGTATGATTTTGCACCTCAACCCAGCGGTAACCAGGCATTTTCCTTACAGATGTGTCCCTCGTTTTTATTTTTCATCTTGCTAGCGTCACGCCATCTGCCAGAGGCAGCATATAAATTTGAGAGAAGGACATACATCCCGGCATTCCAAGGCTCTAATCTGAAAATCATTTCAGCAGCCTTTTCTCCTAATTCGGTGTTTCCGTGAATCATACTAATTGCCCCCAGGAGAGCATCCCAGGTTGCCAAATCCATGCCTTGCATACCGATGATCATTGTGTTCCAAGAGACAGCATCCTTCTCCGCTAGCCTCATCTACCTTCCTATTCTATACATAACCAGAAAGCATTGATGTCAAGGTAAACACATCTTTAATAGGGGACTCATCGAATCTTCCTCCAAATCATTCTGGGCATTACAAGAAATTATCGTGTTCCATGACACCTTATCCTTCTATCGAAAAGCACCTTTGCCCACTAGGGTTTTTGTACCTGCCGCCTCTTTGTACCATGAACTCCTCTTATATTTTCTTCTAACCCTAGAAGAAAGATAAAATTATTTCGTTTGGGAAAAATTAACAATTAAGTCATAATACCTAATATAATTAGTTAAAACAACACTTCAAAATATTTATTTAAAATGTTAGAATGGCAATATTTTTAAAAAATAATATGTATTCAGATTTTATTATTTAAAATTAATTTTATTTATAAAAATAGTCCTATATTGGACCAAATTCTAAACCAAAAACTATTTAAAATGAAAAAGAAAATTAAATCAATACCCATTAACCTTCATTCTTCACTTTTCACGTTTCTATCCCCACCTTTCACGTTTTCAGATTCTCTTTCTGCTCACAAATTGTTCATCAAAATATATATTTTAATTCGAGAAATTTTCTCGATTGTTAAACGAAATCTCTTTATTAATTCAAGAGATTTCTCGATTGGCAAGGTAATTTTCATTATTTATTTAGATTTATTTTGATTTGCTGTTTAAAATCACCGATTATGGTGTATATTTCGGATTCTATATATTACGAATTTTCAGTCAATTTTTTTGATTTTTATGTGATTTTTTTTAGATATTCATCAAATATTTATGTATTTCAGATTTTTATTCTTTTAAACAATTTTTTTTGTGATTTTCTTTTAATTTTTCAAATTTTGTAGAATCTAGAAATTCATTTATATGTTTATTTTGTTTGATATTTAATACATTTATATTTTGATAATACCGAAATTTGCTTTTAGGGTTTTAGATTTTGGGGAAAGCATCTGATTGTCTACAATGACGGAATCAATCAGAAATTTATTGGTATTCATTTTTTCGTTTGAAATACAACCTGATATTTGAAATACAAACTTAGTAAGACATATTTTGTATTTTATTTGGCTAAAGCAATATGACTTTTATGAATACATAATGTATAAAATTGAGACGAATACATCACAAGAAAGGGAATACAAAATTATTGGTATTCATTATGCATTTGATATACAAAATGATATTGAAATACAAATGATATTGAAATACAACCTGATATTTGAAATAAAAACTGAGCCAGAAAATACTTTCTGCAAATTTAAAGTGAAATAATAATATAACAAAATTGGATATTGAAATATAAATACAATTTATTTTGAATACAACTTATTCTATGTATTATGTATTCATTGCAACTGTATTTTTCAATATCATTTCGATTTACAATTAATTTGTATTTATATTTTGGTATATACTTTACAACTGCCTTTATTTTTGTACTTGAACTAGAATGCCAAAGAGTTGTATTCATCATAAATCAATACCAACAATTTTTGTATTTTATATTAGTTATACATATCATTAAGTATTCGAATATATTTCGGATGAACACATATTCAAAGAAGTTCAAACATTTAAATATCCAAAACAGAGGGCATTAGAAATTTTTCAACACTTCCACTCATATAAGATATAAAATACAAACTACTGTTTTCAAAAAAAAATTGAAATTCTTAAGATCAAAGGAAAAAATCGCTAGAAAGAAAAATGGCAACATATGCTCTTTCAAAGACATAATTTTTTTTTACCTTTTTTGAAATTTTCTGTTCTATGATTTTCTCTATTCTGTTATTAATTATTTTTATTCTTTCAAATTAATCAAAATAAAATAAATACCAGTCCTTAACAAACTAAAATATTGACATTTTAAATAAATAGTGAAACTATTGCTAAGGAGTCTCATTAAAAGCTAAAATATTATTGTTTTAAAAATTTTCCCAATTTGTACCAAAATGGGCTGACTTCTGACTTCGGCCCAGCCCACGAATACTATATTTAAATTAAACTGACATTCCAAAATAGGATTAGAATTAAATGAAATAATAGTGCATGTAAAAAAAAAAGAAACATAAAAGTTTTTAGTCATGAATTAATGAGCATATATATTGACTTTAATATATATCGATTTTTGAGTTTATGCAGTTTAGAAGAATGGAGCTCATTGTAATATTTTAAAAGGTTTTCTATTTATTGAAAGTAACAAAGTTAAAGATGTTTTTAATAATCAATAAAATGTGTACCGATCGATCTTACTCCAATAAATTGAAAAATCCAAGTAAAACGATAAAGTAAATCTATCCCTCTTACCACCAAAAGGATGTAATGCAGCTTCCTTAATTATTGATCTCACATTCAAGAGTTGGATATGAGGCCTTATACGGTACAAATCTAGATTAGTCGGACTTTAATATAGATATCGAACGAAAGATTAAAAAAATGATATATCCTACTTTTAAGTGAGAAATTTGACTTGGTTTTATAGTTTTTGTTCTATTTTTTTTTGAAGATCGCTAGACTCGGTCTATTAGGCAAGTGAAATATTAGAACCCTTTCAATTTTGGTAAAATACTATTTCCTCTATCCTCATTTATATGACTTACTTTCCTTTTTTAGTCAGTTCCAAAAATTAATTGAATTTAATAAGAAATTACGATAATCAATTTACTGAATCTTTTTACATAAACTTTTTATGATTTTCTACTTTTTGTTAGCAATGTTAAGCGGAAATTATATAGTTTTGAAAATATCTTTTTAGCAAAATTTTTAAAAGACAATATTGAGATCGGACTTGATTTGTATTGTTTTCTTTTTATTTACTGCTTATTAAAATTAGTCAATTAATGATTATTATTCAAAAGATATATTTAATTCGCATGAAGCACGAATAAGTACTAGTATTGTATAAATTGAAATGAAGAAATTACTATTTTTATTTAATATGTATGTAATCATATTGGATGAGTCACAAATTAATGAGCCATGTATTGAAACACCCTCACCCCCTATCCCCCCAATGCCCCCTAATTGTTTGATTGTTCATTTTTTTTATTTAATTGTGAAGCCTTTTTATTTTTTAAATATAATTTTATAGCTAATAATGATAGGACTGTTTTTCAATTTTTTGTTAAAAAATTAAATAAAAAAACAATACATGATAGTGGGAGTTTTATGACGATCACGATACATAACTCTCAAGCATCAAGGTAAAGAGAATAATTCAAAGGAGAGTAACATTTTTTTGTATATCTACGAGCCTTTAAATGAGATACATTTAGTTAAATTCGTGATTTTATTTATAATAAATAATTCTTAGATGAAATTAACATTTTTATATATTAAGCAAAAAAAAAACATTTTTATATAAGTCAAATATTTCTTGTATTATTCAATTTCGTACTGATATAAAGTATCTATATTTGTCTTATTATTCAAAAATTCAAATTTTTGATCAATGTTTTTAACAAAATCAATAGAAAGTCTGTTGGAAATTCCCCAAAAATATTACAGATGTTGAAATTCATTTGAAAAAGTATAGACAGGTCAATTTTCAATAAATTTTCCATCGAACATCCGTTATTTTTTATAAATAATTTATTGAATCTGGATTTTTTTAATAAAAAAAATACTACTCAAATAGAATTCTTATTTTTTTTATTTGATTTGATTTGATTTAATCTTCTCTCTGATTGTAAGGCTATTACAAGTGCATGTATTTCTCTCCCCCTTTTTTTTTTTTTGCAATTGGGATCATTTTAAAGAAAATTTTAGAAATAACAAACATAATAGACATAACAAGGTTCTATAGCTATAGTTTCGATAATTGTGTTTCATAGATATAGTTTTGTTTGCTATAGAGATTGCGGTTTGTATATTTCTGTCTGTTTATATATTTCGCTTGTGAATAAACAAATATGGTAAGTATATACAAATTTAGTATTTATACATTTAAGAATTTTTCAGAACTCCATTTATATATTTCTCTTGCCAATATATACAAACAGTGTAATTTATTATGATTTTTTCATAAATCATATACAAATAGCTAGAATAAATATATACAAAATTCTAGATTTATACAATTCGGAACTGAATGATACAATTCTGGATTTATACAGATCAAACAAATTATACAAATCAGACGAATAGTAAGAATTGGAGAAATTGTAGCCGCAAATTACAATTTTCTTAAACCGTAGCTATAGTACCTAATATAGGCTAAATGTTTGATATTCTGCATAATTTTTTCATTATTTTATTAATGTGAACTTAACATTAATTTAGTTTTTTATATTTTTTAAAATGGGCTAAATTTTAATATTTGACGGACAAGACACATATCACATAGTATATTTTGGATTCCATAATGTGCTTGTATTATTTCACGGATAGGCGAGGGCTGACAATAATATAGCCTGCTAGAGACTAATAAGCCTATAACAGGTATCAGACTCACTAGGTTAACGCTTATACACATATAAATACAATCTAAGTTTTCTCTCTTGACTTAACACAAGACATTTTTTATAAGATATCCGCCGTTGCAAGCTAAAGGAGAGAAAAACTCAACCTACTCTGTCACGAGTTAAACATTGCTATGGCGAATAAAAGATGCGCACATTCATTACATCACATGTATTTTTTATCTATCTGATTATCATAGTTGTGTTTTCAATTAATTTAATACTTGCTTCATATAAACTTTTTATAAATTTGGTAGTATTTTATTTTGATAAATATATCCTCTTTTAGAATATTAAGTAAAAAAAATTGAATATAATTTAAAACCATGTGTTCTTGAATGCACACAAAACACCTATGAATGAATTGTTTTTTATGTGATGATGGTAAATTTTGAGGATTTTTCATAAATCTATTGTTTAGATCATAGTTATACATAATGGATATAGTGTGTCTAATTATAATTCATAGCGATTGTTTTAGAGAGAACAAATGCGAGCAAGATCGAGGGAGTTAAAGATGAGAGATAAGTGATATCGAGAGATATATAGAAGAACGGTGAGTAGATTGTATCTTTGATATAACATGTATCTGAATTGAAATTGAAATACACATACACATGATTCAAATCTCACTCATTGCTCTCCTGTCTCTCACAATCTTGCAAATAAATACACATATTAGCTTTGAAACTTAAATATACATATACAAATACACTTTGTATCAGCCTTAAAGAAATACAGTGATACATACATACTTTTTTTTGTGATACTCAAATGAAAAACACATTGATATAGTGTTTGAATATCATATCATCTCTAAAATAATACACATATATTTTTTTTTTCTGTTAATAGTTATATCATTATTTTTTAATTAATAGAAGAGTCTAGAGATAGTTATAGCATTTTTTTGACATACAAATAAAACTTTTTTTGTGATACATAAATAAATTGATCATATCAATATATGTCAATCAAAGAAAATACAGTTTGATAATAAATGTATTATTCTTTTTGATATATACAAAAATAATTTTATTTGATACATAGATATAATTGATTACATCAATTCAAAAATGAGAGAAAAAAGATAGATAATACTTTAATAATTTGATGTATCTAACAATTAAATGAGACCCAAATGCAAAATTAATTGAATCTGATAAAATGAATTATTTGTTGACTCTATTAAATATGAGAATGAATTGCAAGCGACACCAAATCACATAATCCAAATTAGTAGGTGTTGGTTATAGAATTTGAAGCTCAAAATTGAATTTTTTTCTTTTAAAATATGAAATTTTTTTGTGATACATAGATAAATTGACCAAAACATATTGATTTTTCAAAAACAATACTGTTTTCTTAAAATTGAAAGAAACTTTTCTATCTCTATTTCATTGATGAAAAAAATCAATATAAGAGGTTCCTGAGGAGTCAAGTCTCCTAACACTACTGGAATATACAAAGAGAAAGGATATATAGATATAAAATACTTTAAGTTATCTATCCTAGTTAGAGTCAAAGTACAATTATCCTTTACATGCCCTCTCAAGTTGAGCAGAATGTGAGAACACTATCAACTTGCTTCTCAACATCTGATAGCGTGTTTTGATAGAGCTTTAGCGAGGACATCAACTATCTGATCATGAGAGCTGATATACTTAACTATAAGAGCCTTGTCTTGAAACTTCTCAAGACAAAATCAAAATCTATTTCTATGTGCTTTGTGAGTAAGTGGAAGATTGGATTTGCAGTCAAATAGGTGGTGGCACTAAGGTTGTCACACCAAAGACTAGGTGCGGGCGAAGCAAGCTGCCACCAATCTCTTTAAGGAATATTTCCAGCCACGTGATTTCAGAGGTAGCACATGCAAGTGCTCTATACTCCAATTCAATACTCAAGCGAGACACAACCTTTTGCTTTCTAGATGCCCAAGAAATCAAATTAAAATCAAGATAGATGGCAAAATCAATAGTGGATATGCGATCATCAAGAGAACCACTCCAATCAGTATCTCTATAACCATGTAAAACCAGTGAGCATTGCCGAGTAAAGAAAACACCATGTGAAAGAGTGACTTTGATATATCGAAGTATTCATGTCACTACCATCAAGTAAGAATCCAATGGTAAATGCATGAACAGTGATACTTTGTTAACTAAATAGGCGATGTCATAATACTTCGAAACAAGGTCCGATCATGAAAGGGTTAACCATAGGAGGAGGATAATTTGCTTGAAGATGAAGCTGGAGTAGCCGCCGAGCTGCAGGGCTCCATTTGAGCACATTTAAGTAAGTCCGAGACGTACTTCTATTGGCACAAATGCAAGCCGTGGGGTGTCCAGGTTGCTTCAATGCCCCATAAAAAATATGAAAATTTTCCTAGATCTTTGACTACAAATTGTGATTGCAACTTAGCTATCAGAGAGCTAATGCAACCAGAACTATTTAGACGTGAGATGATCAAAATACTTATAACCCTTATGAATTATGAATCTTGTTGTAACAAAAAAAACCACAAGCTTTAGAGCGAGGAGATTACTTATCTTTTGTGTAAGGACGAAGCCATGAAAAGCAAAGACAACCAAAATTCGCAAACAGGAATCATCTAAATCTGTTTTGAACAAAATACTAAAAGGAGATGAATTATTCAATTGTGAAATGGGTAATATGTTGATTGTAAAAACATCAGTGTCAAAAGCATTGATCCAATTTTTTTTTAGGAACATTAGCATAATTCAACAAAGCACGATCGGTTACTTTTATTGGGCGACCAAAGAACTTTTTCACAATTATACAAAATTAAACAAAAATGAATAGAACATCATATTTAAATTTAAGAAAGTAGATCCAAGAATATCTGCTAAAGTGATCAAAGAAGATAACATAATGACGATAGCCATCATTAGAAACAATTGGGCAGGACTCCAAACGTCTGAACAAATTAAAGCTAGAGGCCATGTGCCCCTAAAACCAAACCCGCTAAAGGGGACTTTATGGCTCATGCTAGCTGCTAACAGCACATGTAGATTATAATTTAGGAGATAAACTAGGAGACGACACGAAGACACTTGAAGGCAAAGCTTTACGAACGATAAGATATGATACATGAGCTAGTCGTGCATGTCAAACACTAAAGGATGCAACATATGAAGCAGGAGAAAATGATGATTTCAACACTGTAAGGGGGCACAAATCATCAATATTTGGCCCTTTATGAAGAATTTCTCTCGAAAAAATTCAACTGAAACTTGATTAGATGCAGTAAAAGAACTAAAATATAGTAAATTTTGAGTGACAGTAGGAACATGTAGAATATTATCTAGAGTAAATATTTTATTAAGAGTAGAAAGTGAGCCTTGACCTATGTGAAAGATAGGCAGCTTGGAATCATTACCTAATGTTACTTTTCCAGGACCTTGGTATTCCGAGTGGATGGCAAAATTGTCAAGATCAGCCGTAAAATGATGTGTGGTGTCACTATCCATTAACTGGTTTTGTGTAGGCTGAGTTGATGTGCTAGCTAAATTTGTGGAGGGTTGACAAGAGACCCTATTACCACTGTTGATTTTGAGTGATGGGAAAACACAAGAAATATGACCCTTTCTTTCACAATTATGACAAACAATCCCAAACATATTAGAGCATAGAGATTGAACCCCAAATTTAGTTAACGGAGTAAAACTCTGAAAGTTGTGGTGCTGAGAAGATTGTGTAAATCCTTAATTAAAAGAACGACCACGACCATGACCTCAACCACCTCTACATCTACCTCTACCACTACCATGTATGGTGGGAACAAAATGTAACATCTCGCAAATTGAAATAACTAGGAAGAAGCTAATAATTGGAAATAGTCATTTTTGGAAAGAATGAAAAATCTGGAAATTTTGTTAAGTTAGAATAAGTTGAGTTTTGGTCAACTTCAAACGGACATAACTTCTAGCTCAGGATGAGTTAAGTGTACTTCCAGATATGGTAGGGAAGCTATTGGAATGATCTTCCAATGCCGTTGAGTTTGCGCGATTCTGAGTTCGTATAAGTGAGTTATGCCCTTTGGAAGTTGGGCTGTTGGAATTAGGAAAGTAAAATCCAAATTTTTAAAGAGTAGTTTGATCTTTTCCTTGCCCAATTATTTTATTTCGTTTTTGGTAATTAAGTTAGGGTCTAATAAGAATTAGATCAGTTATGTTTTTACCAAAATACGCTAGGGCTTGGAGAAAAGAGAAAAGAAGAGGAGAAAGGAGAAGAGAAGCAAGATTTGTCAAGATCGTCTAGTTTAACTTGTGGATTTCGTCGGGGGTGATCCCTACAAGGTATGTGAGATCACATAGTGTTAGGTTAGTTCACCCACGCGCCCAACTTGATTCAATTTCAGCAAAGCATATTGATTCGAAAGTAAATCCCTTGAATTCTTGACGAAGTTCATTTGAATTTTTGTGGGTTGTGTTGTTGGAGTTTTCTTGGGATTGATTCATGTTTTTAGTTGTGTTTTCGAGTGGAATTTGATGTTATTTGAGGGTATAGATGATTCTAAGTGTTTGGGGAAAGAACCCATGGAGTTTAGAGGGTTTAGAGCTGTAAAACGAAGAAGAAAATTTTGTCGGGCAAATCTGGGCAGTGCCTCTGCGTCGCAGACCTGCTCCCCAGATTTGGGAAAAATTGCTTCGCGTCGTAGAGCGGTTATGGACCGTTCTGCCTCAAAAGTTATTTTTGAACCGAAAATTTAAATGCTTCTCCGCGTCGCGAACCCACCCTCATACAGTGAATTTTTTTAATCTTTTCTCATGTTTAAATATCTAAATTCATTCCTAAATATCATGAGATCTTTCCTATCACAAATCACAATCTTTGAATCAAAATTCAATTCAAGGAAAGTTAAGAGTCAAGTTAGAAGTTAAGAAGCAAGTCAAGAGAAGTTCTTTAAAGTTTTCTAAAGTCTTTCACAAACGTTTTAACTTTGTTCTAAGACTTAAGTTTTAACTTAAGCAAAGAGTAAAGATTTGAAGTTCATTTCTTCAAAAAAGTAAATGGGGACTATGTATTCCCAAAGAGTTTAAAATGTTTTCACATTTGAGCAAAAAAGGGAGCATCAATTCCAAGAGAGCTTTTAAGCTGAGTTTTTGAGTAATTATCTCAAATCAAAGAAAGAAGTTTGTTTTAAAAACATATGAGCTAAGTATATTTTGGGAGTAGTATTGAGCACCAATATGGGGATGCGAGTTTAACTCAAGTCTCCATAAACCACGTAGCCATCATAGGTAGTAAAGGATCATACTTTTTAGATGACTCCTTAAAATGCTTTTAGCATAAGCTGGTGGATCCACTAAGTTAAGTAGTTCTATATGACGGCAAAGTATAGGACATTTTTGGTAGCGTGGGCAAGGCGCTATATCGCCACTTAGGCTCATAGTGGTGGTTGCCGGTTAGATAATCTCCCACAGAAACTATATTACTTTATTATATGAGTAAAGTTGAGTTTGTTAGTGCATTTTCTTTAAAGAATTGAGCGGTTTCCACTATTTTTGCAAGCTTTCTATATATTGCATATGCTTTATTGCTTTATATTGAGTTAAGTTATTCAGGAGTTGAGTAAAGCCAAGGTAAGTGTTTCTTTCAGATTCTTTCAAGCTTAAGTTGTGTTTAGTATTCCAACTCGCATACTCGTATATTCAATGTACTAATTCCAGTTGGCCTACATCTTATTATGATCCAGACACAGGTAACCAGGATCAGTATCCAGCGCCTTGTTGATCCAGTTTGAGCACTCAGAGTGTTGTGGTGAGCCTCCTTGCTTCTGGAGGGTCCCTTTTATTGCTTTCAGTTTTATTATTAGTTCATTAGGATGTCGTGGACCTGACCCGACATCCATCTCAGTTGCTTAAAGGCTTCATAGACAGACAGTTAGTTAGTTAAATTCATTTGTCACTACTTTATTATTGGCTTATGTTTTTGAGACTTGAAGTTGCCATTTTGGCTAAGTTTGAATGTTTATTTAAAGACATTCTAAGTTATTTCACAAGTTCATTGTTAGTCTATTTCTTGTGTTTAAGTCTTCCGCTGAGTAAGTAAGGCAGACCAAGGGTTCCCTTGGGGCCAGCAATAGTTCTCGAGTGCCAGCCACGTCCAGGGTGTAGGCTCGGGGCGTGACACAAAATTTTGAGTATATTGAGTTGAAGAAAAAATCACATTAAGGGATTCATCCCTTTTCAATTGTCTTTCTTTATACAATAACATGCCATATAAATCATAAAAAATGACATCTTTATGACGTGCCTCAAGTGCTTTGGTGAAAAGATGATACGCATGCCGAGACCTACAAGAACAAATTCTACAATATCTTCATTATTGACAGGATGTTGCCAAGCAGCCAAACCTATTTGCAATCACTTTTGCCTTTTGGACATAAATCTCAATGTTTGCATTGTCATAACTCAGAGTATGCAGTTGTGCTTTGAGCTCACAGATTTGTGGTTTGGATCTAGATGCATAGGCTGTAACTAGTTTGTTCCATTCTGCATGGATTGTTTCAACGACAACTAATTGTGATAACATATTCTTGGATACTGAAGCAACAATCCAACTAAAAACAATTTGGTCTTTGCGCACTCAAGCTTTGTAGGCTGGATTCAGCTGATTATCTGCTATAAACTTATTAGGAATAGGTTTACTACCACTAATATAGTGATTAAAACCACAACCACAAATTATTAAAAGAAATTGTGTATTCCATAGCAAGAAATTTGATGACGCAAGCTTCAAGGTCAATTGATGAGCAAGGTTAGATGTTGGGGAATAAGTTACCATTGGAGTGGTTGAACCACTAACTGGAGTGCTTGACGTGCTTGGGGAATTTATAGTGCTTAACTGGAGTTGTTTTTTAGCTTTAGAGAAGAAGAACCGAAAAAAAATCCAAAATGGAAGGTTGCTCAAAGACCTAGGGCTATGATACCATGAAAAATACTTTTCTTCTCTGTTTCTCATTGAAGATAAATATCAACACTTGTACACGAGGTTCCTGATGAGACAAGTCTCCTAACAATACTAGAATACACAAAGAGAAAGGATACATATATATACAATACTTCTAATTATCTATCCTAGTTAGAGTTAACGTACATTTATTCTTTTTTAGCCTTTTGACAACAATGTCAAATATGCTCTAAATAGTTGGAATTTGTCTCATCTTTACTTTCTAATTCTGACTTGAATTATTTAAAATATGTGTTATTATGCTAGTAGTATAATATGTGCATGGGGTGGAAATGTGGAATGAGGCTATGAAAATTAGGTGTAATGGGAGTCAACATATAATATATACAAATAAAATTGAAATCTCATTTGCTTACTTAATTCATGTTTTTTTTGTGTATTGAGTCAATTATTATAGTATAATAATATAGTCAATTTCTTTTCAGTTGCTACGATATACAAAAATCAAACTACATGAGTACACACAAAAAGCTAGGAAAAGACTCCCAATTTACCAATCTTTTAATGAAGGTTCTGAAAACTTCCCAAAGCATAGAGCTAAAGTCTTGGTGGATGGTGTTGAATACACATCCAAGTTGACACATTCAACATAAAAGCAAGCTGAGCAGGAAGTTGCAAAAATTGCTTGTGAATCCATTTTTCATAAAGAAACTGGAGTTGAATCTTTTCCATTTCTTTACGAGGTACTCACTCTATACTTTCTTACACCTTTCTGAATAGTGCGTTGAAAATTCATTTTTGCTCAAATTTTACTACTTTTTGTGTTTTGTTTTTTTAAAGGACACTACCTTGTGCAAATCTATTCTAAATGAATTTGCCATCAAGAAGAAAATGAAGCCTACATATAATACGAGATCTCAAGCAAAAGGTCAAATTTCAGTTTTTATTTGCCATCTTGCTTTTGGTGGTAAAAATTATATAGGTGAAGAAGCTGGAAACAAGAAAGTGGTAGAGCATTTAGCTGCTGGAACCGCCATCGAATCATTATTGGGTAAATGTTTATTGACTATGTTATTTTATCTCAATGCTTATATGACTATATATTATGTTCAAACGAACATTTGTCTAACCTTTTGAAAATCTCAAAGAAACGAATGCAGATACACTTTCACCAATAATCATGTTCTAAGTTAACTTTAATGATTATTTGCCTAAATTCTCATGTGAGAATTGAGATAATCGTGTTTATAATTGATCATTTTTCGAAAGTTATATATACTTGTTGAGTCACATCTCATGTATGTTGTTTTGAATAGGAAATTTACAAGGTGAAAGTTCAAGTGGAAAGAAGTGTTACGCTAACACCAACAATGAAGAAAGGAACAAAATGAGAAGATTTGACAACTGATACTTGGAAGTTAAATGTTTCTCTTAGTATCTTGATAGAGACATACATGATACTTGTCAAGTTTAGTGGATTGTGAACTCACTTTGCAAGATTTGACTCAACTTTGTTTGAATTGGATGTTACCGTAATTTGATATACTGCCGAAAATTTTTCTTTATTGTCCTCTCTTTTGTATTTGGATTTTCTACACTTGAGCCAAGTGTTTTTCATGAACAACCTCTCTATCTTCATGAGATAGTGATAAGGTTTGTTTACACTCTACTTATCCCAAACCCCACTTAGTGGGATTTCACTGGGTATGTTGTTAACTTGTTCTTGTTACTGTCATCGTCTTTGCATGTTCAACACTCTTCATGGTTATAAAATGGAAAAAAAATTGTACGGACAGCACTGCACAAATGTAACATCTCGCAAATTGAAAGAACTAGAAAGAGCTAGAATTAGAAAGAGTGATTTTTGGAAATAATAAAAAAATCTGGAAAGTTAAGTTAAGTTTGAGTTTTTTGTCAACTTCAAACGACCATAACTCCTAGCTTAGGATGAGTTAGGTGTGTTTCCGGATATTGTAAGAAAGATCTTGAAATAATCTTTCCAACGCCGCCGAGTTTGCGCAATTCCGAGTTCGTATGAGTGAGTTATGCCCATTGGAAGTTGGGTTGTTCAAATAAGGAAAGTCCAATCCGGATTTTAGAAGGGCATTATGGTCTTTTCACCACCCAATTAATTTATTTCGTTTTTGGTAATTAAGTTGGAGTCTAAATTGATTGGATTCAGTTTACGCTTTTGAGAAACAAGTTAGGGTTTTGAGAGAAGAGAAAAGAGGAGAAAAGAGGAGAAGGAGCAAGGAATCGTCAAGTTCTTGAAGCTAGGCTCGTGGATTTCGTCAAGGGGTGATCCCTACGAGGTATATGAGTCTTTCATAGCATTGGGTTCGTTCACCCATGCGCCAATCATGTTTATTTCAGCGAAGTTTGTTCTAGAAAGTTGAAAGTTGATGAATCTTGAATGGTGTTCTTGAAATTGGCATTCGTTCTTGAGTTAGGTTGAGATTGAAGAGTTCCTTGAGGTTAAAATGTTGTTTCCTTGAGTTGTTTGAGTTAGATTCTTGTGTATGCATACTGGGTATCTGAATCTAAAGGGAATTTGAGAAAAAGAACCGAGTTTAGGCGAATTGGGGTTAGAAAATGAAGAAGGAACAAGTCGGGCAGAAACTGGGTACCAGGTCCGCATTACCTGTTCCTCAGAAGTGTAATTTTCCCTTCGCGTCGCGGCGAGGTCACGAACCTCTCTGCCTCAAAAGTTATTTCACGACCAAATATTTAAATGTTTCTCCGCATCGCGGACCTGCTTTCAGACAGTGATTTCTTTATCATTTCTCATGTTTAGCTATCTAAAATCAATCCTAAACATCATGAGATCTTTCCTATCACAAATCACAATCCTTGAATCCATAATTCAATTCAAGGAAAGTTAAGAGTCAAGTCAAGAGAAGTCAAGAGTCAAGTTAAGAAAAGTTCATAAAGTTTTCCAAAAGTCTTTTACAAATGTTTTAACTTTGTTTTAAGACTTGAGTTTTGAGTTGAGTTAAGAGTAATGTTTGAAGTGCATTTATTCAAAAGAGTATATCGGGATTATGTATTCCCAAAGAGTAAATGTTTTCACATTTAAACAAGAAAGGAAACCGAGATTTTCAAAAGAGCCTTTGAGCTAGTTTTCAGTAAAGAGTAAGAGTAAAGTTCATTCTTCAAAGATTATTCGGGAACTAAGTATTCCCAACAGTTAAAATGTTTTCACATTTGAGCAAGAAAGGAAACTAAAATTTCCAAGAGAGCCTTTAGGCTAAGTTTTTGAGTAATTATCTCAAACCAAAGAAAGAGTTTTGTTTTTTACAAACTTATGAGCTAAAGTATATTTTGGGATATAGGGACGAGCTTGAGTTCAGATAACTCGCGTCTCTATAAACCATGTAGCCATCATAAGTAGTAAAGGATCATACTTTTAGATGACTTCTTAAGATGCTTTTAGCATAGACTAGTGGATCCACTTAGTTAAGCATTCTATATGACGGCAAAGTATAGGACAGTTCTGGTAGCGTGGGCAAGACGTTGTATCATCACTTGGACTCAGAGTGGTGGTCGTCGGTTAGAGAAACTCCCGCAGAAACTATATTACTTTATTATATGAGTAAAGTTGAGTTTGTTATTGCATTTTCTTTAACGAAATACATTGCTTTCCACTGTTTTACATGCTTTCTATATATTGCATATGTTTATTGCTTTATATTGAGTTAAGTTATTCAGGAGTTGAGTAAAGTCAAGGTAAGTGTTTCTTTCAGATTCTTTTCAAGCTTAAGTTATGTTTAGCATTCCAACTCGCATACTCATACATTCAGTATATTGATGCCAGTTGGCTTGCATCTTATTATGATGCAGAAACAGGTAACCAGGATCAGCATTCAGCGCCTCATTGATCCAAAAAGCACTCAGAGTAAGTTGGTGAGCCTCATAACTTTTCGGAGGATCCTTTTTATTGCTTTCAGTATTTTAATTCATTAGGATGTCGTGGGTCTTGTCCCAACGTCCATCTCAGTTGTTTAGAGGCTTTATAGACAGAGTTAGTGATGTTAGTTCATGAGTCTTTACTTTTCCTTTTCAGTTAAATTGAGACTTGAGTTGCCATTTTGGCCAAGTTGAATGTTGACTTATAATACATTCTAAGTTATACAATTTCTTATTAAAGTTATAAAGTATTTTGAGTAAAGTCTTCATTGACGAGTAAATAGGGTTCAGGGCTAACAATGGTTCTCGAGTGCCGGCCACGTCGAGGGTGTAGGCTCGGGGCGTGACAACAAAGCTCCTCCTTTAACCAAGAGTGTTATTCTAATCTTATTTATTTTATATTCCTCTTTAGTTAATTATTTAAGGATAATAATTTTAATTTCGCAATAATTTTTGTGATATTTGGCCAAATACATTTAACCTCCCTTTTAGGTAAAAAATAAATAAATAAATAAATAAATAAAATTAAAAAAAAATATATATATATATATATATATATATATATATATATATATATATATATATATATATTGTATTTGAACTATGCATGCATGTTGTGTATTTTTTTAATATTGTCACTATTTGACATTGTTGCTAGGAGACTAAATTACCTATTCAAAACAACATTCATGAGACGTGACTCAACAAGTATATGTAATTTTCGAAAAATAATCAATTATAATCGCGATTATCTCAATTCTCACTCGAGCATTTAGGCAAATGATCATCAGAGTTAACTTTGAACATGATTATTGGTGAAAGATTACATGCATTCATTTCTTTGAGATTTTTGAAGGGTTAGACTAACGTTCTTTTGCACATAATATATATTCATTTGCATTGAGATAAAATAAAACAATAAATAAACATACCATATAGCTATTCGATCGCGTTCGAGCAGCTAAATGCTCAACCATTTTCTTATTCCCAGCTTCTTTACCTATATATGTTTTACCATTAAAAGCAAGGTGGCAAATAAAAACTGAACTTTGCCCTTTTGCATGACATCTCATATTATATTTAGGTGTCATTTTTTTCTTGATGGCAAATTCATTTAGAATATATTTGCACAACGTAGGTTCCTTTAAAAAAACACACAAAAAAAACTAGTAAACTTTTGAGCAAAAATGAATCTTTAGCGCACTATTCGAAAGGTGCAAAAAGTGTAAAGTGATTACCTCGTAAAGAAACTGAAAAGTTTCAACTTTAATTTTTTGATGGATAATGAATTCACAAGCAACTTCCTGCTCATCTTGATTTTTTGTTGAATGTGTCAACTTGGATTTGTATTCAACACCATCCACCAATACTTTTAGCTCTATACTTTGGGAAATTTTCAAAACACTCGTTAAAAGATTGGTAAAT
This sequence comes from Solanum pinnatisectum, assembly GCA_035578085.1. NCBI lineage: Eukaryota > Viridiplantae > Streptophyta > Magnoliopsida > Solanales > Solanaceae > Solanum > Solanum pinnatisectum. Next base: position 51,816,028 of record CM069078.1, on the reverse strand, counting down.
TGGGAGCCTTTTCCCAACTTTTTGTGTGTACTCTTGTAATTGATTTTTACATATCATAGCAATTGAAACGAAATTGATTATACAATAATAATTGACTCAATACACAAAAAAAGCATTAATAACATGATAAAGTCTGTTCAAAGTACTCTACCCATTAAGTGAGATAACACTAGGCATGTTGTTTACTTGTTGTCATTATTGTCGTCATCGTCTTTGCATGTTCAACACTATTCTTAGTTATAAAATAGGGAAAAAGATATTGTAATCACGACACTGTTCCTTTAATCAAAAGTGTTATTCTAATCTTATTTGTTTTATATTCCTCTTTAGTGAATTATTTAAGGATAATAATTCTAGTTTCGCAATTATTAGTAATAATTTATTTTAATTTTTGTGATATATAACGATATACATTTAACCTTCCCTTTAATTAAAAAAATATATTGTGTTTGAACTATTGGTGTAGTTTTGGATATTGTGACAATCAGATGCTCGAATATTGTACTCTTTTTCTAAAATAGGAGTACAAGTGTACAATTACGGCTGCGAAATGGGGAAAAAATGCAAAAGGAAGCTGATTCCATTTTAGAACTTGCCATTATAATAAAACACATTTTTTTTTGGAACTCTCAAGTAAACCAACAACATCTACTCTTCGGATGAGCACTCTCTTTTAGTGAGTATTTTGTGGTAACCTAATTACTATGTAACAACTCACAAACTACAAATGAGACACAAACTGCAAGCCCCATCGACAAGGATGGATATCCTAGGTCTCCCACATGGGAGATCCACTTCTCTACCACTCAATCTGCCCTAGCGGGCGTAAAGCACATTTATTCATTGAATTTTTTTTGTACACCATCAATATAAATATTTTTTATACTATCTGATCATTCCAATTATATTTGTAGATAAAATTCTTTAAAATATGGAATATGTAGTTTTGCAAATAAAACATTTACCTGCTATTATATGTACGTTATGGAAAAAAAGAAAAAAATTAGTGTTATTGTACAAAATGATTCTCTTTCACAGTTCTCATGCAAAGTAAGTGTTGTACAAAGCCATGATAAAGGGCTAATACTCTTCAAAAGTCCATTTTTAGTTTCTCAAAGAATAAGGAAAAAAGAAAAAAAGTAGTGTTATTGTACAAAATGATTCTCCTTCACAGTTCTCATGCAAAGTAAGTGTTGTACAAAGCCATGATAAAGGGCTAATACTCTTCAAAACTCCATTTTTAGTTTCTCAAAGAAATGCATCTTCAGCAAATATGGAGTTCCCCAAATTTACTTCCAGTATGCATCTCTCATTTCAACTTTCTTCTCACTCACCATTATTTTCTTGTATTTTGATGCTTTCAACTAATATTATTTATGGTATAATTTATTTGCAGTTCCTCCGGCACAAGTAATGTACAAGAATCAACTGCAAGAGTACACACAAAAAAATGTCAAACAACTTCCAATTTATCAAACAGTTAATGAAGGTTTTCCACATGCCCCAAAGTTCAGAGCAAAGGTTTTGGTTGATGGGTCTGAATATGAATCCAAGTCGACATATCCCACGAAGAAAGAAGCAGAGCAGGCAGTAGCAAAAATAGCTTATGAATGCATTCACAACAAAATTGATGCTAGAGATATTTCACTTATTTACAAGGTGATATTCACTTGTTGCTTCTTCCTAAATAGCTAGATGTCCGTTTGCTCAAAATACTTATTTGAACTTTTGTTTTTGTGTGTTGAAGGAACCCATGTTGTGCAAATCCATTCTCTATGAATTTGCTGTCAAGACGAATCTGGATAGGCCTATATATAACACTAGATATACAGAAGGGCCAAGCATAGTTTATATTTGTCACTTGGTGTTGGGAGGCAAAACTTACAAAGGTGAGTTAGCTGGGAGCAAGCAAATGGCAAAGCAAGTAGCTGCTCAAGCCGCGATTGAATCACTCTTGAGTATGTTGATTCACTGGTTTTTCTCTCTCTCAATGCTTAAAGGTATATTATGTGCAAAAGAACTCTAACACCTTAAAGATCTTGAAGAAACTGATGCAGGAATGCTTTACGAGATCATCATGTCCAAAAATAAGTGTCATCCTAGTATGCAAACCAGAATGGATACTGGCTCTAGTGAGAAAATGTTGCCTAAATGCTCTGGTGAGAAAATTCCGACTATAATTGACTTCTTCTTTTTCTTGAAATTATACATGTTGAGTCACATCTCATGTTGTTTTGAATAGGCAATTTACAAGGTCAAAAAGCAAGCATTGAGGTAAAACACATACCTTGCTGTTTGCAATATATATATATATATATATATACAGTTTGATCTAGCCTTATAGATCATGAAGCAAATGTTCAGGGGAGGAGTGCTCATTTATAAAATATTTTTATTTACAGAGAGCAGTTGCTTGCTTCAACACTGATGGCATAGTTGGTAGCTCTGGAAGTGGTCCAAAGCGTAAAACCAAAACCAACAACTGGGAAAGGAACAAAATGAGAAGATTTGGCAATTGATATTTGAACTTTATGTCTGTCTTAAGATCTAGGTAGAATATACTTGGTGACTGTTAGACTCATGAGATATTTATGTCTGAATTGTATTGAAAACCTGGAAAACCACTACCAGCAAAAATTATCAAGGGAGCTCCCTAGTGCCTAGTAGTTATTGATGGGCTGAGTGGTGATCCCAGAAGTAGACAAATACTTGTTGATTATCTCTTGTTATATTATAGAGTTGGTCTACCCTTCATCCACTTGACTATTACTATCCCACCTAGCTATGTCGGATAAATTATTACTCCTCTGAATGGAATGATAAAGTGGCTTGAGCAGACATGTTCACATCCGTTCCCAAAATTTTCCAATCGGATCCACAACTGATAAAAGTATTTTTTTACCTTTTGGCAAGGTGGCTTTCCAGTGTGTTTGAACTTCGAAGTATAACTCCTTTCTTCCTGAAACGGAATGTAACTAGTTTAGGAACACAGAAACTACAAATTACAGAGACTGTGCTATCACTGCTTTGAACAGATTAACAATAAATGCTGTTAACATTCAAATATCCTAGCGCAGCCTGTTTTATGTACCATACACTTCATTTACCTATGGTATCTTGATAAGTCTAGTCTGTCTGTCTATCTTTCCATCCCTCTCCCCTCTATAGTCTGTACCCCTTTTCACGTATAAAGTTAGGGGTTGTTTGGTTTGCGGACAAAGTTATACATAGATTATACTACATGATTTAAAATTACTGTGTATATGGTCTTTTTTGGGAATATCTGGATACTCTGAACGATATAAAAGCTTAACAGTAGTATTTTTGTCTTGTGGGAGTTTTATCTCTGAAAAACTAATCCTCTATAATAGTGTTTTCAGCAACAAAATGAGCAAACAGTTGATTTTCCTTTACTGCAACTAATTTTCATTTGAGCTATAAATACAATTTGAACTGAGTATAGTATTATAGTGTATGAAAACATAACACTTTGAACACAGGGAGAAAGTAATATGTTCTTTCGTTTTACAGTGATCCTCATCGTGGCCGCAGATGAGGATTAACTTAGGGCCAGAATAATCTTAGATAGCAGATTTTGAGGAGAGTTCCACTATGTGTAAATGCTGGGCCACAATAGTATCATTACCGCTTAGCTAGTGGGGCTCAAAGAAGTAGGAAATCAGTCAGCGAGCTTAGGGTAGAGCAGATTTATGATACCCGACAAACAGTCACTGTCATGCTTTTGGGCCAGACAGGTAGAAGGCCAATCAAGAATCTCTCACCAGAGAACAGAGGACTGAAGTACTCCTGAAGTGATAATTGATTTATTTTAGAGGCACAACTGCTAAAACCCACCTACAAATTCACGTCACTCCATTCTGATTATCAGATCTCTGAGAAACTTAAGGTAACTATTTCCCTTCCTTTGGTTATATAGTGCGTAAGTGCAACAATTATGGGCGATATATCTCAGCATATCTCCTTTTTACCAAGATCAATGAGGAGATCACAGATTATACGCGCCAAATTCACCAAACAACAAGGTAGTGTATAAATTAAAGCATGACAAGCTTACAAGGAAAAATGGTTCTTTACCTTCACTGCGAAGAGTGAACCGCCCAAGTTGTGAAAAATCATAGAACTTCTCGATACAAATCAAGGTAGTGTATAAATTAAAGCATGACAAGCTTACAAGGCAAAATGGTTCTTTACCTTCACTGCGAAGAGTGAACCGCCCAAGTTGTGGAAAATCAGAGAACTTCTCGATACAAATCAGATTATTCACCTGGCATGCTTATTTCGGAAGATCAAGACCTAGCACACTATACAACAGAAGGGAAAGGCAGAAATGAAAGAGGAAATGGGGTTAGTATTATCCCATATGTAAAGCATCGCCGATTTTCTCTTTACAGTTGAGGCTAGGCACATATTTTGGAAAGCATAAATATTTAAAGCTAGTGAAAACGTAAATTACAATAGTAGAGATACTAAAGAGACAGGTCTCATCCTACTCAAGTAGACAACTAACCTGAACACGACATAGACCAATTGCTCCGATCTTCACAAACAAAGGTTTTTTCTTCATGGGCTTCTTTTTCTTGAGATCAATCTGCTGCATCAGTTCAACAATCTCCCATTCCTCAACAATAGCATGAATGTGCAACACAGCCTTGTAGCCAGCAGTAAAAATAGACTGAGAGAGCACACAATGTTTATTTAATCACAGATGTATGAATGCACTTACGCAATTCTGAAGCTAATTAGAGTGAATGAAAGGCTAGGTTTACGTTTGACCCGTACATTGTCCAAGAGCTCCAAGATCTGTAACTGTGCAACAAACTCAGTAACTGCAGGTATGGGCTTTGCTGCAAGTGCAAAACTTATTAGATATCAATCTAAGCTTGAAAACCAATCTATTACGAAGTTGGAGATTCATGTATGTGTACAGTACCTAAGAATATCCTCTTTACAGTACACACAAATATCTGGATTAATTGCACTAAACCAGTATTATATCTCCAATCTAATTATAATTGATTCTCAAACCGGGTTAGTGATTTACTAAATAAGTGTGGTACCTCAAAAAACCATCAGTAATTTTCCTCAAATCAAGTACTGAAACTGCATGACTTTTATTAACTCAACAAAAAATTATTTAAGGCAAATGAAAGAAATTATTGTAATAAGAAAGGAATGTCTCATTAGATCATTTTATCTATGCCTTGCCAACTTCAGTTCCTCACATGTTGGACCAGAATAAATCAAAAGAAAAATATGAGTTTCGTAGATGTGATTAATCAAAACCTTGCTAACCGCAGATGTATTTTTTCATTAGCTCACTACATTAGCTTTTTGTTCATTTGCCTTGTTCACTAGAGTATTACTTTTGTCCTGATCTTATATTGGTAGAATCAGCTCATTTGTATTTCATTTGTAACATCTACTGTAAAAGACCAAGGACTCACTCTGGGGGACATCATTGTCTACGGATCAACTTAAGAAGAAAACTAAGATTTTTCACCAAGTTAAAGACTAATGAAAATTAAAAGACCATCCCATCATTTAGAAACAAATACGCTGACACTAAAGAGAATATCTTTCTTTGGTCTTATTTGTACCCTTCACGTCATCTAAACAGAAACTGTCAGACAAACTGCAACATATACACACCATAAAACTTTATTGTTTACTCTTTGTCAAGTTCTGTTTGAATGAACGATCTTCTTAAATTCTCTAGAAGATATAATTCAGTAAGCCAGCCACTGTTCCACAGGAAGTTCTTGCACAAACACTCGGCTGACAGAAAGGTTAAGGGTGTCTGCTATGAAGAGAAAATATTTTGCTAGAAATAAGTGTTTTCTTTCTTATTTTTGGTGTTTCGCAAGTGAGCAGAAAATATCCAAGCATTTTATGTATAATTTAGGAAAACACTATTGCGGATGCGGTGGAGTGAGGGTCAGGAAGACAGGGGTTGGTGGTGGAGGGTTAGGGGAGGGAGGTCTGTGGTAGTGTAGTGATGGGGTGCTGGGGTTGCGGAGGAGACAATCAACATGGTATGCCACTAATGGAACTTGTTTTCCATACTTCCATTGGAGAAATCAGTTTTCCTAATTTTAAGTTACTTGTTTTTCTACAGAAAATATTTCCAAAACATTTTGACTGACCAAACATGGAAAAATTGAAAAACATATGTTTTCCTCCATAGCAACACACCCCAAATGCAACACTTTTCTCCTTCCAAGGATTCTGTTATAGTATATGAGGCATTCCATGTTTGTGAGAGGATAGTATTCCCTTAAATAGGTAACTGGTTAGCAATTAAGTATTTTTTACCTTCAGGCAAGGTGGCTTTCGACCACTCTGTTCAGTGTGTTTGAACTTCGAAGTATAACTCCGTTCTTCCTGAAACGGAATGTAACTAGTTTAGGAACACAGAAACTACAAATTACCGAGACTGTGCTATGCTATCACTGCTTTGAACAGATTAACAATAAATATCTTAAGTGAATCTCACACGAACTATTGATCATAGGAAGATGAATCAAGGATGAAATAAATTTTCTAACCTTTTGCTCTCAAAACTCAGAAGGATACCAGTACCACCAACAAGTAAGTTTGGTGATTGTATAGTCATCCAATACATGTGCTCTTCACCATATCAAGAAAAGTATGATTTTTCTCGTGGCCGCATATGAGGTTAACTTAGGGCCAGGATAATCTTAGATAGCAGATTTTGAGGAGAGTTCCACCATGTGTAAATGCTGGGCCACAATAGTATCATTACTGCTTAGCTAGTGAGGCTCAAAGAAGCAGGAAATCAGTCAGCGAGCTTAGGGTAGAGCAGATTTATGAGACCTGACAAACAGTCACTGTCATGCGTTTGGGCCAGACAGGTGGAAGGAGCCAATCAAGAATCTCTCGCCAGAGAACAGAGGACCAAAGTACTCCTGAAGTGATAATTAATTTATTTTAGAGGCACAACGGCTAAACCCCTCCTACAAATTCACGTCACTCTATTCTGATTATCAGATCTCTGAGAAACTTAAGGAAACTATTTCTCTTCCTTTTGTTATATGGTGCGTAAGTGCAACAATTATGGGCGATACATCTCAGCAATCTCCTTTTTACCAAGATCAATGAGGAGATCACAGATTATACGCACCAAATTCACCAAACAACAAGAAAGGGATTATCCACTTATCCCTCTTCTGTGCTTTGCTTCCATGTGTGCAATAACTACAGTAAATCCTCAACACTTATTGAGATGACCAGCACAATAGCTAAGTATACAGCGGCTAAAATCTAATCAGTATACTTTCACACTCTACTCTCTAGTACTACCAATAGTCTCCACAGGTACAAACACCTTCACTGAAGTGATGAAAACGGTTACTATCCCGAACAATAATTAATCTACCCACAATCTTCGATATGAGTTTGATTGCAGTATGACAATCTCCACAAACCCTTAAATTTTTCATCACACGAATTGGTCTCCCAGATGGTACATTTAGAATTGCAAAGGCAACAGCTAATTTTTCGCTGTGATACTTGAGCATGTGTTCCTTCTCCTCCTCATCCACATCATGCAGGACCAATTTCGTGGCAGAGACATAACCTTCCTGCTTCATCAATAATTCTAACTCTTCCAAGAAAGCATATATTCTCTTGCTGTCTGGATGCATGGTATCCCCAACTGAAAAAAGATGTATCTGATTTTGCATCTCAACCCAGCTGTAACCAGGCATTTTCCTTACTCCTGTGTCCCTCATTTTTAATCTCATCTTGCTAACGTCACGCCATCTGCCAGAGGCTGCATATAAATTTGAGAGAAGGACATACATCCCGGCATTCCAAGGCTCTAATCCGAAAATCATTTCAGCAGCCTTTTCTCCTAATTCAGTGTTTCCGTGAATCCTACTTGCCCCAAGGAGAGCACCCCAGGTTGCAGCATCTGGTTCACAAGGCATATCCTTCATTAGATTTTGAGCATCATCCAATCGCCCAGCTCGACCCAGAAGGTCAATCATGCAAGTATAATGCCTGGGATTTGTAACTATTCCATAATCTCGAGCCATTGAGTAAAAGTGTTCTATGCCTTTGTCAATCAAGCCAGTATGGCCGCAAGCAGATAATACACCAACCTGTAAAAAAAGCACAAAAATTGAAACCTTAACAACTGTACAAAGATCAAGACAAAACCCTATATCAGATGATGTGTATAACTCAGTGGCTGAGGCAACCCACAACACATGGGAGCAATCTTTACATACAATTGCATTAAGCAATTCGGGATTAAGTAGTTCTAAACAGATTGAATAATGCAAAAACAGTTTTACAGTACCCTCGAAATAATACTTTAGAATATAAAATGTATCAACAATTACCATGGTGACATCATCCGGTCTGATACCCGCTTCTTTCATTGATTCGAATTGTCTAAGAGCTTGTTTGCCAAATCCATGCCTTGCATAACCAATGATCATTGTGTTCCAAGAGACAGCATCCTTCTCCGCTATCTCCTCGAACACATCATATGCCTCGTCAATACTTCCACACTTACAGTACATTGATAGGAGTGCATTTCCAACATAACACCCAGTGTGATATCCAGCCTTGACAAGTCGTCCATGTATTTGCTTTCCAAACTCAAATGCAGCAATGTCAGCAGATGTGCTCAAAACACAAGTAAATGCCGACCTATTTATCCTCCCACCATCTCTCTTCATTTGAACAAACATGCGTAATGCCTCCTCACTGTTGCCACTTTGAGCATACCCAGCAATAATTGCTGCCCAAGAGATGCAATCACGGTTAGGCATACAATCAAACAAACTTTTGGCATGAGTTATATCCCCAATTTGAGCATAACCTGTTATCATTGTATTCCAAGAGCTGATGTTTTTACAAGGCATTGCCTCAAAGAATTCCCTCGCCAAGTCCATCCTTTTAGACTGCACATATCCTGCAATCATTGCATTCCAAGAAACCTCATTCTTCTCTGGCATCTCATCGAAGATCCTCCTAGCCTCATCTACCATCCTATTCTGAACATAACCAGAAAGCAATGAAGTCCAGGTAAACACATCCTTAAGAGGGGACTCATCGAATAACCTCCTTGCTTCCTCCAAATCATCATTCTGGGCATAACAAGAAATTATCGTGTTCCATGACACCTGATCCTTGACAGGCATTTTATAGAAAAGCACCTTTGCCTCAGCCAGCATCTTCTTTCTCAAATACCCACCCAACAAGCAATTCCAAGAAACCAACGGCCAATTATCCTTTGACTCAAACAATTTCCTGGCCTCCTCAATCCTCCCATTCTGAACATACGTAGCGAGAAGTCCATTCCAAGAGATCTCATTCTTCACGGGCATCATGAGAAAGATCCTTCTAGCATCATCAACGTACCCATTCTGGGCATACCCGGAAAGCAATGCATTCCACGACACTACATCTTTAACAGGCATTTGATCAAACAAAATCCTAGCTGCCCCAAAATTCTTATTCTTGATATACCCACTAAGCATAATGTTCCAGGATACCAAATCTCTCTGAGGCATTTCGTCGAACAGCTTCTGAGCGAGGTCCAATTTGCCATTCAACAAATACCCAGAAAGCATTGCGTTCCAGGATACACTGGACTTTACTGGCATAGAATTGAATAAGCTCAATGCGGAATCGCATTCTCCTTGTCGCATGTGTTGGGTGATAGACCTGTTCCATTGCACTATATCTGAGCTACTGACTTTTGCTGACTTCGCCGGTGGTTTACCGCCGGTTAATTTTGTGCGTGGCAATTGTGCTTTGAGATGGCTCGCCGGTTCATTCAGTAGTAAACGCGAACAGGTGCTGTGCAATCTTCTGAAGCGCATGGTTCAACACCGATAATTTTCAAACTCTCAACACACCAATTTGATTTCGCGGGAGATAGTTGCACATCCACGGACCACTAATCAGCTGATGGGCCCCAAAATGGGCTGATAACTTCTGACTTCTGCCCGGCCCGGCCCACGAATTGTATTTTTCCTATTTAAATTAAGGGAAAATTAGTAAAATAGTCAAAATTCTTAACATAATTAGCTAAAACATCTACATTATAAAATAATTATTAAAAATGTCATTATGTCATTATTTTAGCAAATATAATGTATTCTAATATAATTAATTTACTATCCTTTTATTTCTCAAATCAGTTACCTAGTTTGACTCTACTACCAATTAATTTACTATCCTTTTATTTTTCAAATCAGTAAAAAAAAAAAAAAGACCCCACATTTTAATATTCTCTCTCTAGGCTTTTACCCAATTCTCTTCACTCTCTCTATTGTATCCACCATTGTCATCTTCTATACTTCTTTAAGAAATTTCTTCGACTTATACGACTTATTGGGCTCGGGTGGTTTTCTGTCAGATTCTAGATCTCCGCCGCCGCTCTATGGATGGTTCCGAAGACTCTTCTTGAATTCATGGAACTTGATAAATCAATTGTCAGATCAAAGTTCTTAATTGTCCATCATTCTCAATTCTAAATAACCAAAATACGATTTATACGTATTCATTATTAAAGTATTCATCCTAATGGCATATGTAAAATAAACTTTTTATTTTATTTTGCTTATTTTTGTATACCAAATAATTTGTATTTAGATTTGATTTCGTATCCGTCCTAATGTTATACTTGAATTTGTATTTACAATATCAAGTATAAATTTGTATTTATACTTGATTTTGTATTCATTCTCAATTACAACATACAGTTTATTTATGTTATATATGTATTCATCCTAATTGCATCAGTAAAACAAATTTTGTATTTTATTTTGCTCATTTTATATTTTCAATATCACTTTGTATACCATATAGTTTGTATTTAGATTTGATTTTGTATTCATTATCAATTCTGAATAACCAAAATACAGTTTATTTACGTATTCATTAGATAAGTATTCATACTAATTGCATTAGTAAAATAGATTTTGTATTTTATTTGGCTCATATTGTATTTTCAATATCACTTTGTATACCAACTAGTTTGTATTTAGATTTGAATTCGTATTCGTCCTAATGGTATACAATCGGGTTTTGAATTGTATGGTCTAACTTTTCAATTGAAATGAGTATTTATCGTGCTCAGTTTGTAAAAAGAAGTTAATCCGAAATTCCGAATACACGAAATCATATTTAAAGAAGTTCATCCAAATGCACAAAATCATATCTAAAGAAGTTCATCCGAATACACAAAATCATATTTAAAGAAGTTCATCCGAATACATTTCAGATAAAATTATATTTAAAAAAGTTCAAACAAGTAAGGATCAAAAACTAAGGGAAGTTTTTTTTACCTTTTTTAAAATATTTTCTCCCGTGATTCTCTCCATTCTGTTATTAAAAGTTTGTATTCTTTCAAATTAAATAAATACAGTACGCATTATAACAAACCAAAATATTGACATTTTAAATAAATATTGAAAATGTTGACAAGGGGCTCTATTAGATGCTAAAATATTGTTGTTTTGAAAATTTCCCCTTAAATTGAATTGACAAGAAAATAATTTTAATTTTTTTTTTTCAAAATACGATTAGAAAAATTTATATACTTCAGTAGAGTTACCTTAGAATGAAATGAAATAATAGTGCCGAATTAATGAGCATATATATTGGCTTTAATATTGATCGATTTTTGAGTTTATGCAGTTTAGAAGAATGAAATTCATTTTAATATTTTAAAAGGTTTTTTATTTATTAAAAGTAGCAAAGCAAAGTTAAAGATGTTTTAAATAATCAATAAAAATAGAATTTAAAAGCATGTGCTGGTCGATCTTACTCTCATAAACTGAAAAATTCAATCAAGTAAAATGACAAAGTGGATATAGCCCTCTTACCACCAAAAGGATGTAATGCAACTTCCTTAATTATAGTCTCAAATTTGAGACCTAGGTATGAGGCTTTATACGAAGCAAATCTAAATTAGTCGGACTTCAATATAAATATCGAATACAAAAGCTAAAAAGAAAACAATATGTCCCTTTTTAAGTGAGAAATTTGACTTTGTTCTCTAGTTTTTGTTCTATTTATTACCCGATGGGTTCATTCTCAATGTACGAGCATCTTTTCCTTCCTTAAAAGAGTACATAAAAATAAAATTCCTTGCACACTATCTGCCATACCTCACCAATTAAATTCTTAACTTTCTTGTAACAAATTAATTTAGTATACAAAATTCATTTATCATATTTATCCAGATTCACACCGCATAAAATTCAGAAAACCAGCTTATACTATGCTATTTGAATGGATTTGCGTATATAAAATCAAAAGGAAACATCAAAAAATCGCCATTAATTAAAAGTAGCCAAGTCCTGCTGCCCAGAAAATTAAGCAGCTAGTGCTATTTATGGATTTTTTAAGTGCAGTCCGTTCTTTGTCTTTTGTTTCGATCGGATTCTATAAAAAATCCCCTAATTATTCTGAATAACCAGTCAACTCTAGAACTTATAATATTTAACGGTCACTTTCTACGTGTTGAATGTGTCTGCCATATATATATAATTTTTATGATTATATTTGATCTATAAATACTTTAGTGTACTGGCTTAGTTTAACTAATTAGGAAGAATTTTATAGGCATAAAATCTATTAATTAGTTAACCAAATGGGGAATCGTTGTCAATTGTTAGTAATTGGACTACTAACCCTAGCAATTTTCTTGGTTAAGCCATCTTCATCTTCCCAAATTGTTAGGCGTTTTTCATACAACGTAAGTTACTTGAAATTCTTTAGCTAATTTAAGTGTAATTAGCTAACTGATTCGTGTTTGTTTAATTATTTTCAGATAGAAAAGAAGAACGTAAGACGTTTATGTCATACGAAAAGATTGCTAACAGTGAACGGCAAGTATCCAGGACCAACCATTTTCATTCATGAAGGCCATAATGTGGAGGTTAAAGTCAGTAACCAGAGTCCCTGGAACACTACTATCCACTGGTCATTATTCACAATTTTAATGAATTTTTAAGTTACTGATAAGGCATGTCACATAAATTGGAACAGAGGAAGCAATGAGTAACTTATTTGTTACATTATGCTTGAAGTCGATTAGTTATGATGATGCAATTTGCACCTGGTATATATAGGCATGGGGTACGGCAGCTAAGAAGTGGTTGGGCAGATGGACCAGCATACATAATTCAATGTCCAATAGTTCCAGGAGGAAGTTACACTTGCAAATTCACAATTATTAACCAAAGGGGAACCATATGGTGGCATGCTCATCTCTCCTGGCAACGCGCCACTGTCTATGGTGCTTTTATCATATACCCTCGAATGAGGCCTTATCCATCTTCAGCTCCTGTTGAAGCTGAAATCCCCATAATCTTTGGTACTAATCAATTAATTATCGAAATAAACTGTACTAACATTTTTTTTAGCATGATTGATAAGTGACATGGTTTACAATGTTGATTAATTAATAGCTGAATGGTGGAATGGAGAAATTGAAGATATTGAAAATGAAATGAAATTATATGGAAGTGGTCCTAATCCTTCTGATGCTTATACCATCAATGGCTTGCCAGGCCCCTCATATCCTTGTTCTAATAAAGGTTACAAAATTACTCAAACCCAAGCCCTAAATTCAAAATAGTAGTGTCTAGAGGTGCTAAATGAGCGAATCAGGTCAAATTTGGACAGGTTAAAACGGATCAGAACAATAAATGAGTCGTGATATAACATGCTCATAGTTAAGCTTTTGCTTGGATCAATATGAATTTGATTCAGATGTTCACGTAACGGGTCATAATATCTAAATAGACTAAATTGTCTTCCCTTTTTTGTTTGTGTGCTTCACCATAGCCTTTTTTGTTGCAGATAAATTCATTCAGACAATTGAGATAGGCAAAACATACTTGCTTAGGATCATCAATGCAGCACTAAATAATGAACTCTTCTTCGCGGTGGCAAATCATGTTGGGTTTAGAAAGGTGTGAATGGAAAATAAAAGGAGAAAATGGAAAGTGGGGGAACCAATTTTGGAAGGAAAATGAAAAGTCATTGCAAAGTGCAAATGAAAAGTCATTTCTCCCATATTGGTAGAAGAAAGGAAATTGTTGTCCTTATATTAGGAAACACTTCCTTTAGTTCTTAAAGGGTTAAGAAGAAGGTGTCACCTCGCGCCGTCGTCGTCGATCGGCTTTGGATGTGATTGATAATATTTTTTTGACAAAATTTATTTAATCAATCTTGTTAATTCATTTCCTTTCTCTTATAAATTAATTCAGAATGTTAGTTAAATAACATAATTAATTTGGTGCAACGGAATTTATTTGAAATTCACGTGTAACGGTAAAAACATTCTGAAGGGACCTGTTCCTTCCGAAAAGTCGTTACTTTTCCCAAAAGACACAACGTTCTGAAAAAACCGAGTCTGAACAGACGCGTTCCTTGCTGTAAATGGCTATAAATAAGAGGTCTTTTTTCGTTTTTCAAATACTAAAAATTTTTCCTCTCTACATACATTTTCTTACATAAACAAAATTGTCAATCGACTGAGTCTGTGTGTGCTCTTGTTGATGTTCTTGCGTTCGCTGAAGTTATTGAAGTTTGAGGTTCCGCTACTTCTCTAACAGTTTAATCCGTTTTATCTTGGGATGAATTAATCTGCAACCTCGGGTACAGTGAGGGGATTAAATTTCTTAAGAAAACACAGTGGTTTCTGTGGACTCGAATTAAAAAACATTATGTTTATTTCATCTTTTTTCTGTTTCTGTATTTTTTACTAACCTGAATACAGGAGATAACAATCTTAAGAAATTTAATAGTTTATGTATTTGAGGTTTCTGGAGATTAAAACCTTTATGGTTTTCTACTCTAATTCATTCGATTAACGATTAAAAGAACATAAAAATTTTATCATTAAATCAGAAACAGTCTGTGTAAGGATTTCTTATTTACTGTTAGTATTTCACATACTAAAATTGTTTGCCATTAGTGACAGAAAAAATGACTAATTCAAGTCAAGTAAATGCTGGAACAGTAAGTGCTGCAATAACATCGGTTGCACACAATCATTCAACTTCAAGAGATGGCAGCAGAAGATGTTCTTCTATCTTACTACGTTCCTGTTATGTTGGATGAAACTCCGCCTGAAGAATGATTCTTGGTAACAGAAGCATGGACACATTCAGATTTTTTGTGTAAATATTATATTCTGAGCGGACTGCAAGATGATTTGTACAATGTATACAGTAATGTCAAAACCTCAAAAGAACTCTGGGATGCTTTAGAAAAGAAGTACAAAACAAGGGATGTCGGAATGAAGAAGTTCATTATGGCAAAGTTTTTGGACTATAAGATGATAGACAGTAAGACCATCGTCACCCAAGTTCAAGAATTCCAGGTCATAATCCATGATCTCCTTGCTGAAGGTATAAATTTAGTTAATACCTACGTTGGAAATATTAAGTCTATTCTTAATACTCACATAATCTCTAATGTAGGATTGGTTGTAAATGATGTTTTTCAAGTGGATGCCATAAGTGAGAAGTTACCTCCATTGTGGAAGGACTTCAAAAACTATTTGAAACATAAACGCAAGGTGATGACTGTTGAAGATCTCATGGTAAGGCTGAGAATCGAAGAGGATAACAAGGCCGCAGAAAAGAGGTCACGTGGTAATTCAGCAATATCTGGAGTAAATATTATTGAAGAAGATGCCACAAAATCAAAGAAAAGAAAGAAAGCATATGGTCCAAAGAGCAATCCTCCTAAGAAGAAATTCAATGGAAGCTGCTTCAATTGTGGCAAACGAGGTCATAGGGCTACTGAATGCCGGGGTCCCAAGAAGGACAAGAAGAAGGATCAAACAAATTTGACTGAATCCAAAGGAGAGATGGATGATCTTTGTGCAATGCTTTCAGAATGCATCTTAGTTGGAAATCCAAGAGAATGGTGGATAGATTCTGGTGCCTTATGCCATGTATGTGCCAACAAAAAATTATTTACATCATATACTCCAGCACCTACAGACGAGAAGTTGTTTATGGCAAACTCCATTGTTGCAAAGGTGGAAGAACTGGCAAAGTCCTCTTAAAGATGACATCGGGCAAGATGGTGACTTTGAACAAGGTCTCGTATATTCTGGAATTGTGAAAGAACTTAGTTTCTATAACAGTTCTGACTAAGAACGGATTCAAATGTGTATTTGTTTTTGATAAAGTTGTAGTGAGTAAGAATGAAATGTATGTAGGAAAAGGTTACTTCACTGAAGGCCTCTTTAAACTCAATGTAATTGCAGTTGATATGAGTAAAGATTCTACTTCTTCTTACTTGCTTGAGTCTAAATGTTTATAACATGAACGTTTGGGACACGTTAATAACAAAACCTTGAGAAAACTGATTAACTTAAATGTTTTACCTAAATTTGAGTGCAATAAATCAAAATGTTAAGTTTGCGTTAAATCTAAATATGCTAAGCATCCTTATAAATTTGTTGAAAGGAATTCATATCCCTTAGAACTAATTCACACTGACATTTGTGACATGAAGTCAACACCATCACGTGGTGGGAAAAAGTATTTCATAACTTTTATTGACGATTGCACTAGATATTGTAATGTTTACTTGCTAAATGGTAAGGATGAAGCAATAAAACTAAAGTTGAAAATCAGTTGGATAAAAAGATCAAAATGATCAGAAGTGATAGAAGTGGAGAATATGAATCTCCATTTGCAGAAAAATATTTGGAAAATGGAATAATCCATCAAACTACTGCTCCTTACTTTCCTCAATCTAATGGAATTGCGGAAAGGAAAAACTGAACTTTAAAGGAAATGATGAATGTCTTACTTATAAGCTCAGGTTTACCACAAAACTTGTGGGGAAAAGTTATCCTTATAGCAAATCGAATACTCAATAGAGTGCCTCAAATGAAGACACATGTTATTTCATATGAGAAATGGAAAGGAAGAAAATCTAACTTGAAATATTTCAAAGTGTGGGGGTGTCTAGCCAAAGTCCAGGTTCCTATACCAAAGAGGGTGAAAATAGGGCCTAAGACTGTGGTTTGTGTATTCATTGGATATGCCACAAATAGTAAGGCATGTCGAGTTTTGGTTCATAAGTTCGAACATCCAGATATTCATGATAATACGATAATGGAATCAGATAATGCTGAATTTTTTGAACATATCTATCCGTATAAAACTAGACTTGAGTTATCTAGTAGGGATCTAAACAACCCCGAGAAGAACCAAAAGAGAATGAAACCAATAAAGAGAGTCCAAGGCGCAATAAACGTTAAAGGACAGCTACTTCATTTGGATCTGATTTTGTAATATTCCTTCTTGAAAGTGAGCCACAAACATTCAAGGAAGCAATTTGTCTAGCGATTCAACCTCTTGGAAAGAGGCTGTCAATAGTAAAATTGAATCAATCTTAAGCAATCATACCTAGGAGTTGGTTGATCTTCCTCCAGGAAATAAACCCTTGGGTTCAAAATGAATCTTCAAAAAGAAGATGAAAGATGATGGAACTATTGACAAATATAAAACAAGACTTGTTGTCAAAGGCTTTAGACAGAAAGAAGGTCTTGATTATTTTGACACATACTCGCTAGTGACTAGGATTACATCAATTCGGATATTAATTGCCCTAGTTACAGTATACGGTCTTGAAATCCATCAAATGGATGTAAAAACCGACTTCTTAAATGGAGAGCTGGAGAAAGAGATTTACATGGAACAGCCCAAGGGCTTCTTAGTTCCCGGTAAAGAAAAGAAAGTATGCAAACTTATTAAGTCACTTTATGGACTAAAACAAGCACCGAAACAATGTCATGCAAAGTTTGATCAAACCATGATGTCAAATGGATTTAAGATCAATGAGTGTGATAAATATGTTTACATTAAAGACACTCCGGATCAGGAAGTCATTGTATGCCTATATGTGGATGACATGTTGATAATAAGCAAGGATATTGCCAATGTAAAAGCTACTAAGCGTATCCTCGCTAGTAAATTTGATATGAAAGATCTAGGAGTAGCCGATTTGATATTGGAAATTAAGATTCACAAAACTCCTAACGGTCTAGAATTGTCTCAATCTCATTATATTAAAAAGGTACTTGAAAAGTTCAAGTATTTGAATTTCAAAAAGGCAAAGACCCCAATTGATGTGAACCTCAATCTTGCTAAGAATAAAGGTGAAAGTCAGTCTCAACTATATTATGCCAGAGTATTGGGAAGTTTGATGTATGTCATAAATTGTACACGACCAGACATAGCATGCTCTATAAGTAAACTGAGTCGATACACAAGTAATCCCAATAAAAATCATTGGTTGGCAATGAAAAGAGTTTTTGGGTACTTAGAAGACATTCAAAACTATGTTTTGCATTACAACAAATATCCAGCAGTTCTTGAATGATATAATGATGCAAATTGGATTACTGGGTCAACTGAAATGAAATCCACGAATGGATATATTTTCACTATTGGTGAAAGAGCAATATCTTGGAAATCATCCAAACAAATATGTGTAGCTCGCTCTATAATAGATTCTGAATTCATCGGCTTAAACAAGGCAGGTGAAGAAGCTGAATGGCTCCGAAATTTCTTAGAAGATATTCTATTTTGGCCTAAACCAATGGCCCCTATATGTATACATTGCGATAGTCAAGCTGCAATAGAAAGGGCTAGAAGCTTTATGTATAACAAGAAGTCTCGTCACATAAGACGAAGACATAACTCTGTTAGACAACTACTCTCTAGTGGAATTATCACAATTGACTATGTAAAGTCAAAGGATAATGTGTTGGATCCACTTACAAAAGGCCTAACTAGAGAGGGAGTTGAGAGATCATCGACGGGAATGAGACTATGGCCGAGAACAAGTCATCGTGGCGGTAACTCTACCTAGAAGACTGGAGATCCCAAGATCTAGGTTCAAGGAGATAAAACAAAGTCATAGATGACGGTTCAACATTGTCAAAAATTATTTTATGTCCATTCTCATGATGAGACAATGTTCAGTAACCAGGATAAAGGCATAATGACTTTTTAATGGTTTCTAAGTTTGATACAGGGTATATCAAATAGTGTATCTACGGGATAACACATTTAGAAACCACTTATGTAAGTGTGAAGTGTAAGCCGCTTCAAGGAGAATCCGGTAAGGCCAGTTTTCTAAGCACGTATTAACCGACGGTTCAAGGGTTGATTGTGTGACTTATGTTGTCTAGGTATACACCAAATCTCGACGGTTCAAAGATATCAAATCTACCGATTGACCGAGTATATCCGATATATGTTCACTACAAAAAGTTTAAAGGGAAACCTACTTATCCAGATGCGATTAACCTTACTTACAAGACACACAAGTTTTTCATGCATATGTTTTAACTATAGCCATTCCCCATTCATGTGGGGGATTGTTGGATTTAGCAAGGTGTGAATGGGAAATAAAAAGAGAAAATGGAAAAGTGGGGGAACCAATTTTGGGGGGAAAATGAAAAGTCATTGCAAAGTGCAAATGAAAAGTCATTTCTCCCATATTGGTAGAAGAAATGAAATTGTTGTCCTTATATTAGGAAACACTTCATTTAGTTCTCAAAGGGTTAAGAAGAAGGTACCACCTCGCGCCGTCATCGTCGCTTGCTCGGCCTCGGCTTCAGATTTAGATTTGAATTTGGCAAATGATGTGATTTATTGATATATTTTTTGGACAAAATTTATTTAATCAATCTTGTTAATTTATTTCCTTTCTTTTATAAATTAATTCAGAATATTAGATAAATAACATAATTAATTTGGCACAACGGAATTTATTTAAAATTCACGTGTAACGGTAAAAACGCTCCGGACCTGCTCTTTCCAAAAAAGTTATTTTTTTTTAAAAAAAACACAACGAAAAAAAAAAAAAAGACAGATTTTTTGAATGTACGTGTTCTCTCACAGTAAAATTAATAATAAATTTTTTTTTTTTCCATTTTTCAAACAAAACATTCTTATTTCATCTTTCGCTGTATTTTTTACTAACCTGAATACAGGAGATAACAAATCATACATTAACAGTAGTTGAGATTGATGTTGTTTACACAAAACCCTTTACAACAAAAGCCATAATGATCACCCCTGGACAGACAACCAATGTCTTAATCACTGCAAATCAAATCCCTGATTCAACAAGAACGTTTGTCATGGCGGCTAGGCCTTATCTTACTTCAGTCTTCCCATTTGACAATTTCACTACAATTGGTTTCCTCAAATACAAAATCCCAAACACAAAAATCACCAAAACCCCTGTTAAATCTATCACTTTACCTTCCAATTTACCCCAAATGGAAGATACTCAATTTGCTACCAAATTCACCGAAAAACTTAAAAGCTTAGGATCCCCTGAGTACCCTTGCAATGTGCCTAAGAAAATAGACAAGAGAGTAATTACTACAATTAGCCTTAATCTTCAAGATTGTCCTGCTAATCAGACATGTAAAGGATTTAAAAACAAGAAATTCTATGCATCAATGAATAATCAGTCATTTGTTAGGCCTTCAGTTTCAATCTTGGAAATTCACTACAGGAACTTATCGACTACCATGTTCTCTAATTTCCCTGAATGGCCTCTTCATCCTTTTAACTACACAGGGGTGGATCCATTATCCGAAAACCTGAATACTGAATTTAGTACTAGGATGTTAGTTGACTTAGAGATCGTGTTTGAAGACACGAGCTTTTTGAATCAAGTAAATCATCCAATTCATGTACATGGTCATAATTTCTTCATTGTGGGTAGGGGATTTGGAAATTATGATGTGGATCGCGATACGAAAAACTATAATGTTGTTGATCCACCTGAGAGGAACACAGTTGGTGTTCCTGTTGGAGGGTGGGCTGTAATAAGGGTAATAGCTGATAATCCAGGAGTTTGGTTTATACATTGTCACTTGGAGGAACATACTTCATGGGGTCTTGCTATGGGATTGATTGTTCAAAGTGGTCAACATCCTTCTCAGTGTTTGCTTCATCCTCCTCATGATTTTCCTACATGTTGAGTCAATTATTAATATTTCGTATTTAGTGATAGAGCTTTTTCAAGATTTTGGCTTTAGAGTTTAGATTAGTACTGGCATTTCTTCATTGTTCTATTTACCTACATCTTGATAATAGGAATAGTTAATGTTTCAGTGTTCTCTACTACTATTTTTTTGGATGGCCATTCAAGTTAGGGAAATAATATACTCTACTAAAGTTACTTTTCTTTTCTTTTTTGGGACAACAAATAATCCAATTGTAAACTTTTTGACAAGAGAAATAAGTATACGTTTGTGATCGTGATTTCAAATCAATGTTTAGACATGCGATTTGAGATCATGAGGTGACATCTCATATTCTCTAAAGCACATGATTAGAGATTTCAAATTGCAATTTTAATTTTTTTTTAATGTAAAACTTGATCCATTAGTTTATATTTTGTTTTTTTTTTTTAAAGAAAAGACTCATCATTTTGAATTTCACTAAAGAAAAGATTCATACTCGGTGTGAAGTGATTGTATGTGTCAGTGTGCAAATAATATATTAGAAAATATTTAGTTACTAATATTGTTGACTAGTGGATCTTTATAAAAGGAACTTGAAGATTTTTGATTTATGAATGTGGCACCTTAAAATATTTCAATATTTGTCCCATTCTACCTGATTTATAAGATACCAACAAGGGTAATTTTGGTGGAGTGATAAGTAATATTTTATTCTTAACCAAATATCTTGAATTTGAGTCCCCACGAATACGGAGACGCTTTTATTAGTGAACACTGAGGGGGAAGACAACTGAGGTCCCTGATACAGGCCAGTTGAAGGAATTAAGTGGTAAGGCCCAAGGATAGTAAAAAGAAGACAGGAGATGTTTCATTTCCTGTGAATATGAATGTTAGGCCAACACATGTCACTATTTTGAAAACAGCCCATATAGTTGATACTTGGGCCAGCTCTTATTCAAAGGAGTACAAAGGACACATCAAACATCTCTAACATGGGGTCCTATTGGAATTTAGAACCTCCAAATTTAATGTCAACTTCCCATCACAATTTCAGCACACATATTTAGTTGAAACTTGCTTCTCCAAAATAACTCTTGATAACTAATTTTCAAAAACAAAAAACTACTAGTTAATTAATAAAAGAATTTATTACAACACGCTTGGGAGGCATGATTTCTGACTTAACAACATTAGATTTCAAGTACAATAGCTTATATTTAGAGTTACATACAAATTTTCGTGATAACATTTAATTGTGTGCACCACATTATGGCCCATGAAACTTTAACTCTACTTTGCAGAAAAGCTCTGACATTTATCTTTTTTGTTTTTTTAGCAGCTTTGTACACCACAACGAAAGACACCTCCATGCGCACTATATTTCAACTACAACATCAATGTTCTTATAAATTACTTAACAATATCAATTCTATTAATAAAGTATTGTGGTAAAGTGATAAGTACTCCTTTATTTTTAATAAGAGGTCTCAGGTTCAACTTATCTTTGTTAAGGAGCATTTTACCCCAAATGTGAGACATTCCGGCATGAATCTAGATTTAGTCGGATTCCAATATGGGTATCGGACATCGAGTAATCAATTCTAATTTTGATATCTCATGTTAAATGTTTAAGACTACGAGATTAAATTATTAATTTTTACTTTTATATAGTTTGTGTCAAGTTAAAATCAGACAAATAAATTGAAATTCAAAAAGTACGAAATGTGGGTATATATTGGCTGAACCTCTACTTGTGTGCCATGGTTTACTATGATTTTTTTATGGGGGGATTGGGTGGGTGTGGGGAAGGAGTGGAGTTTCTTATTGACAATCAGATAGCTTTTTAAATTTATTTCCGTTTAAAGTATGGATGGTCATAGGCAATGATTTGAGTGTGTTTAGAGCCTTGACTACAGTATTAAGTTGATATTCGTGCTAATAAAATATATTACAATGAACAAATATACTACTCATTCTTATGGCAGAGAATGCAATAATTTAAATAATAAAGAGCAAGCTTAGAGAACAAAGGCAATAAAGACAATAGAAGAAACAACATAATATTTGGTTAATTATCAAACGAATCTACTTCCCTTTATAAAATACTATAAAGTCCAGACGGCTTTTGAATACACTGCCCAATTTATACCTTTTGAGTCTTTTTACATTAATCACAGTTTCCATTATTTGATTAGTTTGTTAATTAGACTTCTTCCATATTAATGTGTTAAATAAGTTTTCTTATCGGTTGATCACTCGAAAAACAAAGAAAATATAAATTATAAGTATTTTTATTTTATTTTATTTATATTGCATAGTTGTACGATAAATATAATAGAGATCCGGTGACCAACCAAGCATATGATCAATTCATTAATTCATTTAGTCTCTTATCTTGTAGTACAACTTTGTCCCATTGATTGCTTGTCTTGTTTCCATAACAATTTGCATACATGCAATTTACAGGACCCTATTCATATCAAATTTAATAAAATAACAAGGTTCTGCTTTGACTTTTATTTTACCTTCTTAATTTAGTACTTTACCACCTTATTTATTGTTTTTTTATTAAAAATATATGATTTTAAAATAATTGACATTTTCGACATCGAGAGATAATTGAGTCCATTTTTTTTCCATTTTTCTTTTAATAAAAATTGTTTTAAAAGTAATGAACATTGACTAAATTAACATAGAAAATTCAAGTGAAGAGCACATATAATATTATACATACGATGATATATATCTATCGTTATTGTTTAGATTACTTTTTTTTTTTATTAAATAGTAATTAAAGAAATAATATCTCTAATTATTTAAAATAATAAATAAGTGTATGCTAATCAAAACACATTATTTCTTATAAGGCATAAAAACTAAAAATATAACTAAGTAAAATAATCCAAAGAGCATTACATAAGTTGGGGCAGTGACAGCTCATATATTTCTAAAAAAATGCCGTAGAACTCACTGTTATTTTCATTGAAAAACTTTAACTCATTATATATGCGATATAGCTAGCAATTTCCTTTCTTTTTTTTTTTTCCTTTTCAGAGGTTGATGTAACCCCTTCGAAGTGGGGCTAATTCATGGGCATATTTAAATAAAAAAAATTAAGGTGAAATATACAGTGTAATTAACTACCGTCAAGAGGTAAATTCAGAATTAAAATTTTATAGATTTGATGATTTCGACTAACCAACCCTCCATCCACGCTTCGATTTATTAATTTGGTACAATAAAAATTTTTGCCGCCTAATTTATTGAGGATATGAAAAAAGGACAAAAGAAGAATAGTGGTACTATTGAAAAAGACAAGTAATTAAATAAAGTTACAGAATTAAGGAATGTGGAGTTGCAGAGGAAGTGGACAAAAGAGCTGCATGCCTCACGAGAAACTCCAATCGTTCGAGTTCATAAGGACCATGTGATTTGTTTCCTTCATTCATGACATGTCATATTCTGAGCGTAACGTAAATTAGCCATAGTTCAAATACGAAACTCATAAAAATATGAATACCTGAAAGTTATAGTCCAAGGATATATAATATAGAATAGGCATAGTTTAAATATGAAACTAATAGAAATCTACTAGTAGTTTAGGTGATTTTTTATCATTTTTTTCTATATTTTATTTTACGGTACGATATAAAATCCATCCATCTCGATATTTTAGGGGAATTAATGGTTCTTCCTTAATTGGATAATCAAGTCCAAAAATTGGTCTAGCAACTCAATGTTTGATTAATAATATGATTACTTATTTCATTATACGTAATAATTAAGACCACAAGAAGAAGGGTAACACGCAATTAACTCCAAAAAAGAATGATGATGAATTGATGTTTAATAGGAGTATATGTAATTAGTAATTACTATCAAACAAGTAATCCAACATTCCGATATTTATTTGGCTTTTATATGTGCAAGAAAAAGATAAGAGATGATATAACTTTTTTGTTGTTGTCAAGTTGTATTTATTGTTGATTTAAATTATTTATTAAAATAACGATTATTTGAATCAACTATTTTTAGTAAGCACGATAACTATAATGAATCGCCAAGAAATACAACCATATTTCCTGTCCGTTGCATAAGGATTTGACAGTAGTACTCCTCGTAATCATGATTATCTTGGGTTAAAATCCAATAATTAATTATGAGATCAACCCACAACTACTAATGCTTTTCGAGTAAACAATAGTATTATCTTCCGACATAAAACAAAAAGCCCTAATTAATTAACATAGGTTGTACTATGCATGTACTTAAAGAGACGAAATTCATTATAATCACTTTATACATTAAGCGTTACGTACTTAAATAAATGCTAACAAAAATTAAGGCGAAAACAACTTGACTGTTACTATACATTAAGTGATACTTAGAGATTAAATATTCAAAATTATTTGAGCATAGTTATTATGGTATATTCTATCAACTTTAAGATATTATAAAAGTTTATAAACATTTAATTAATTGGTATCTTAGTTTAAATCTATATTTCTTCCTCGTTATTTTTGAACTAGAGATATTATATATAATGTAATGTTGGTATGTACGCAACTAAGCAACTGTATCTGCATTATATTCAAGAGACAGGCAACATGCTATGATTCTTGGCATGTCCAAGAATTCTTTGTAAATCATAACAAAACTAGAATAATTTATATATTTGATATATATAACTATACTACTGTACATTTTTTTTTTTATGAGTCACTATCATCATTATTCTAGAGATTTAGGCCTCAAGAAAATATATCAAACAAACTTTATCCAACCACTCATACCCTACACCATTGCCTCATTAGTCCAAAACCTCATCCTTATTCTTCTAACACAATCTTTCTTAGATTAATTAGTTAAGGATGAAGTTAGAAGTTGATGTGTAAATTCAATTTAATTAACTTGATGTTAAATTTTATATCAAATATAGAATTCAATAAGTAACATTAATACCATTTAGATGTGCTCGTTTGGTTTGAATTCAAATTATGATGGGATAAGTTATGCTAAAATTATTTTTTATTGAGTGTTTGGTTTGTTGTATTCAAAATAATAAATCTTAAGAACAACATATAAGTTTACAAAATACCCTTCATGGATGTGAAAAGTAATGTCTAAAAAGTGTTTAAAGGGACATTTTTGTCATTTAGTCATTTTATCCCGGGATAAGTTATCCCGTCATTATAGTCATTTATAAGGGATAACTTATCCCGGTACTAATTATTAGTACCGGGATAAGTTCTCCCGGCCTTGCCAACCAAACAACAAATTGAGTGGCACTATAATTTAATTTCAAAATTATTTTACCCTATCCTTCACACCAAACGACCCCTAAAATTTGATATATCTATACCACCGTAAAAAAGAAAATGAAATACATAATCAATGGCCTATCAATAAAGGCACCAAACTTCCATTTTTTTCTTCCCTCATTTCCACTTTTTTATTTTGCTATTCCAAAAGCACTGAACTTCACATTTCCCTCATTCTCAAAGCAATGTCCCTCTACGTTTACTTTTTCACTCTACTTTTCTTAGGTTATCCACCCGAATTACTCTCCATGCCGGTTTTACCCGAACCCGACCCAGTTGAGGTCCATTCTCAAACATTCTTACCTTCCTCTGCACCGCCGGCCACAATTCCTGCTTTCCCGGAGCAGTCGAACGTCGCCGGTTGCCCATTGGATCTACCGGAAGACCTCTACCACAGCGTTAAATCAGCTTGTGGGTCCCACGGTTATTCGGGTCGAGTACACCAGACCCGTTGTTGCCCTGTTCTAGCTGCCTGGCTCTACTCGGCTTACTCTAGAACGGCACTACACAGAGCTGTTACGAAACTACCACAGTCGACTTCCGTTGATATGCCGGTGCTCCCGGACGATTCGGAAACGTGTGTAGACTCTATTGAAAAGGCTTTGGGAAACAGAGGAATTGAATTGGTGAAGCCAAACAAGACTTGTGATGTATTTTATTGTTACTGTGGAATTAGGCTTCATCCACTCAGTTGCCCAGAAGCATTCTCTATGGATTCAGAAGGGAAATTGGTAGGTGATAAAAGCGTGAAGAGATTGGAAAGAAATTGTTTGAGCAATAATGGGTATACTGGTCTTGCTGGTTGCTCTAAGTGCTTGAACAGTCTTTATCTGGTAAGTTAACAGTCTCAAGAACTTATTATGCATAATGTGGGTCTCAATTCTGAAATGTAGAGAAATTGGGAAAGTTATCTGCTTTTGCTTTTATAAATTAAGTTTACATTAGGGGAAATAGTGGTATGGATAGATAAAGAAGAGAAGAGAAAGTATGAACTTCGGGGGGTTTTGGTTTCGTATGCTCCATTAAAGAATGATCAAATAGTAACCAAAATGGGTTGAGGTGGGATGGTTGGATTCCTCCCATTAACAGGAGGTCTCGTTTTGAGTTTGGAAATGAAAAAATTCCTGTTGGGAGCGCCTCTCCAGTAATGGGCCCTGTAATCAGGATTTAGTCGAACTCCAATGTAGGTATCGGACATTGGGTGGGAAATCAAATAGGAGCCAGAACTACTACACGCTTACATATCCAGTAATATTGATGAAGATAATGCATGGCGCCTGTAAACTATGACCAAATTTTTGTTTCTTTATTTTAAAAAAAAATTGAGGGTATGTAGGGAAGGGAAAATAGGCGAGCAGATTACAAGATAGGAATCAAACTCTCAAGTAGCCAACCAACTGAGCTACTGAGATTCTCCAAAAGTTTGTTCAAATAACATCTCTGTTTTGTTCAAATAACCTCTGTTCTCCATATGATCGTCTCCGTACTTTTGGAGTAATGTTTGGCAGTTGCAAAGCCTTGATACTGCTTAGCAGAAATGACACCTAATTTTCAGAGTTTGGTGAACTTTTTTCTGTAACAAATGGGGTACAGAAGAAGTCAAATACTTTATCTTATGTCTATATGGTGTCATCTTCTTCTATCGCCAATTAGTCTTTCTGCAGACCTGCATATAATAGATAAATTTGTCTGTAAATAGATAGTAGACCCTCGTCTCAAGAAGAAAAGCTATCGGAAATCATGTTTAATTCAGCACTGATACAATTGAAGTGTCTACGCTAGGCTTGAGCATAGGCAACCGCAATATTTGAGGGCTTGGGATTAGTAGCATGCATATCAGTAGGTAAATTATCCACCAGTTTGTCTAGGGTAAATCATACTATTCAAGTAGAGTGAAATAAGGTGTTGATCTCATACAGCAGGAAAACTAAATGAGACTATACGAGTATCTGCAAATGGAAACTCCTCCATATTGGTTGTTTTATTATGGTCTACTTGTGTGGTATTCTTCTCTAAATTGATTTCTTAGTTGTTCTTTTTCGAAAAGAAGAGTCAATCACAATTCTCATTGGAATTCTTGGAGCCTGTTGCGCTGCATCTACTGGAAAAAAACCTTTAGATAGTGTCTAAGGACCTTTGGCTGGATCCTTTATTGTAGTGCAGCCTCTGCCCTCCGGGTGGTGGGGTGGGGGGACATCGCTTTATGCTCTCTCTCTTCTATTCGAGGGTGTAATTCAAATCTCATGACACCACCTCTCATTAGGGTGTCCATGGTCAGCTATATTTCCTGTATTTTGAGCTGTTTTATCTCAAGTTACTTTTATCATTGGTTCTAATTGTAGATTTCTTAAGTCTTGGATGATGATAATTTATATTTTGGCGCACTGGAGCAAACTCATAATAATATAACATTGTGTTTGCATTTTACATGCAAGAATTGATCTGTTTATTAGTTAAATGAATTTTGTACTTGGGAATCATGTGAAAATAAGAAATTTTGCCAATGACTAAAAGCATGTTGTATAAGGTACTAACTTGTTTCAGATTTATCAGCAGAAGCTTATCTTTTTTTTTTTTCTCTAATGCGTCGTGGCACATTGCAGCTTAGTGAGGCCAGAGTCGGAAACCAGAGCAGGTTAGAGGATAGGACTAGGAAAATGCGCAGCAGGGATTGCCAATTGATGGGTCTAACATGGCTTCTCAACAAAAATCGATCCAGTTACATTCACACAGTTTCTTCTGTTTTAAGGGCTCTAATGTTGACGGAAAGCAGTTCAGAGCCTCAGTCGTGCACCCTTAACAGTGATGGTATGCCTCTTGCAGTAGACTCCTCAGAGATCAACGATGAATCTGCTGCAGTTGCTATTCAAGCATCACTTTATCCGTATCTCCTACCTCTAGTTTTAGTGTACATAAACTTTGTGGCATTGCTCTTCAAATATTAGTTAATCTCCAGCAGTTGAGCCTTGTATTAAAAAAAATGTAGTTGTTGTTCAAATGCCACGTAGGGCAAATTCAGTCCTCTGTATTCGTTCATTCAGGTTAGTGATATTGTAATTTTTGTGGTTGTGTAACGACTGTTCAGCAAATGAATGAAGCTATGGCTGTTCATGAATCAATTTTAGTACTGAAAATTTAGGTTATGTATTTTTGAAAAATCTATTTAACAAGTACAAATGATAGTTTTAAAACTCAATAAATCAAATAGATTCTTATTGAATTTCAAATTCGAACACATAAAATTCAAATCTTGAATTCACTCACCAAATATACAAGCGTCTACTCCATATGTGATATGTAACGTAGACTATCGAATTGCCTCATATCGCAGTTGTGAAACAACAAGAACCTAGCCTTTTCAGTTTGAAGAAAAAATTTTGGGATTTTTTTTTTCGTAGTTAGTACTCCCAATAAATAAAAGGATAATAATGGAAAGTAGCCCTTAATTATTTTTCTTAAAGAGTGCATGTGTAATATCCGAATAATCCACTTAATATGGACTAGAGGGAGTATTAGCTAAGTCCTCGCTTCATAAATATGTTAAGCTTGCTACTCACTCTATTCGCTCATTTTGTTTCTCGAGAGTCAAATTGTATGAACTTTACTAACATTTTAAAATGTATCTTTTTATCATATATATATATATATATATATATAGGATTGTAAACTGTTAGTATTTTTCATATAGTTTTCGAAAATGCACTACATTAAAATTAATCCAATTCAATTAAGCTTCAAAGATTTAGTCAAATTGACTCTAATAAAATGAAATTTGACGATGAAAAATGAACGGAATGAGTTGTTCTAATTATGGGTTTAAGTTATACGAATGAACTAGGCCACTCGAATTGTAATCTCCCAGTACTTAAAATCAAACTATATACATTGAATGCACAGAAAAAGAGAATCAAAGTAGTACTCTTTTTTGTGAAAGGAGTTAAATAGGGATGTTAACGTTCACTTTAATGAGGGAATCCTTGCATACTTTATGTTATAATATTATTAGTAGTAAGAAGTATGGGGAAACAACAAAACCAAAAAAAGAAGAAAGTAAGCCTATATGCATGTAAAACATGGAGGCAACTCCATTAAATATGGCCTTTCAATTCTTTCATCTTCTTGTATTAAAGCACACTGAATTACTCACTTTTTAGCTGTTGCTTCCATTTCTATTGTCTTTCAATATGTAACTGATGACAGATTTTCCTCCTACTAACAACTAAAACCACGTGTCTACATCTTACAAGAAATTATAATTGCGTTTTAGTTTAATACGTCGACACGTGTTGCCTTCTCTTTCTATTAACCTATGCATGTTCAAAACGTACGTAGGTAACCATTTTGTCTATATAAATAAAACCCAAATACATTTAATTTGAAACCAAAAAAACAAACACAATAATGGGTGGAAAAGTTGATCCTCTGGTTGTTGGAAGAGTGATTGGTGATGTAGTTGACATGTTTGTGCCTAGTGTAACTATGTCTGTCCATTATGCTAACAAACATGTCACTAATGGCTGTGATATCAAACCATCTATTGCTATTGAACCTCCTAAAATAACCATCGGTGGACACCCTGATGAATTTTACACTCTGGTAATTAATCGTTAATTTGTAATTGTCAACGTATATAAGTTAAATTCTAATGCCATGCATGGCGTGTATAACTGTATATATAGGTTATGACGGACCCTGATGCTCCAAGTCCAAGTGAACCAACAATGAGAGAGTGGGTGCATTGGTAAGTATTTATTCATCATTCCAAGCAAATAAAATTAAAACATCTGATCCTTAATAGGATTTTAAGGCGGTAGATGCTTTCTTAGCTACAGTGGCGGCGACAATTTTTTTACTATAGGACTTTAAAATATAAAATGTTAATAGATGAAGAAGTCAAAGAATGTTCAACATCAATTTAATATATCTATATAAATAAAAATTACTTTTGTTGATTATTAATTTTTCTTTGTTTACATGTTTAATTACATCTATCATATATATACGTTTTTGGCTTTGTTTCAGGATTGTGACAGACATACCTGGGTGCAGCAACGTTGCTCGAGGTAAATGTCTTTAAATATTAGTATATATTAATTTCATTGGTACATTGAAATGTCTATGATGTTTAACACTACTACTAAAAAAAAATATGAAATTAGTTATAAAATTTGTCGGTAATTTCAGTTAATCCGTTACTAAATAGCTCCTAAAACCTAGTTTATGTGGTTAAATGAAATTAACATGAGATTTTAATTATTTAGCAATAAAGAAATAAAATTTCGTCAATCACTAATTCTTTGTTTTCTAGTAGTGTAAAATCTCATGCAAACATAAATCATTCTGAGTAAGCATAATTTCACCCATTAATGATCATCACTTCTTTACATGAAAAACGATCGAGAAGAAGAGAACTTTTGATGAAGAGATGAAAATAACAAAAATATCTAAAGAATATATTTCCTTTTTTTGTCTAAATTGTCATATAAGTACCTTCTAGATCAGGAAGTACAGCTGCATAAAAGCTGGAGTTAGCCTAGTAAGCGTTTTTCATGCCACTTGTCATCTCCATATCCTCTTGATAAATAACTGAGTGAACCCATCCGTGTCACATAATATTAGATCAATTTTGAAAAATAAATAAAATGTACTCCATGTATCTCAGTTTATAAATCGAAATTTAGATACATTGATTAGTTAATTGGAACTCCAATTAGTACCATCAATGATTAATGTAAAATATGGGTATTATATAAATTGCAGGTAAGGAGGTACTGGGTTATGTTGGGCCACGTCCACCAGTTGGGATACACAGGTACATACTGGTACTGTTCCGACAGAATGCACCAATGCATGGGATTTTGCAGCCACCAGTAGCAAGGGCTCATTTCTGTACTCGGGTGTTCGCACACCAACTTGATCTTGGCACACCAGTTGCAACTGTTTATTTCAATGCTCACAAGGAACCAGCAAATCGTAAGCGCTAAGTGAGCGATGCTGGACTATATATATATATATATATATAGATATATATATATATTATATCATGTGTAAATATCGTTAATTAATATTACTGTCGGTGAATTTTAATTTGTGTGTTTTGTGTTTGGCACCTATTATTTAGCCAATCACTCTTTAAGTTTGAAATGTTAGATGTATGATCTTTTGTACGTATAATTTATGTTTGCTAGCTGTTTGGTCGATGTATTATTATGACTTAACTACGTATATATTGACGTGTTTAAGTACGTTTGTCCTATTCTATTCTTTTTTACTTCCCTTGTTCTTTTGTCCACCCGTACAATTGCATTTCTTTTACACGTATAACTCATATAAGCTTTTTACACTATTATTTGCTTAGTATTAAATCACTTTAAATGATACTAAGCAATAATACATAAAAAAGTATAATTTACAATGCGACAATTTCCTATTACATGTTAAAATATATCGACTATTTAGACATATTACTTTTATTTTTAGTGTAAAATCACCATACTACCTCCACGGAAAACCCATCGATTCGACTTCATCCTTTTTTTTTCTCTTCTAAAATGAGGAACATCGAAAAAAGGTATATACAAGTATGCTCACATCAATTATATAAGATCAATCCACATATCTTTGATAACTACAAATAGAAAAATGGTTAAAATTTAATATGATAATTACTTAAACAAGGATCGGGCCTTGTATTTCTCCGTCTTAAATTCTGTTAGGGGTCGTTTGGTATGATGGATAAGAGGATTTAATTCAGAGATAATTTTTAAGTGGCCTTTAATCTGTTTTTTGGTTGCCAAGAGTAGGATAACTTATCCCAGGATTAACAATTAGTCATGAGATAAGTTATCCCTCCCTGGGGTGTAATAATAATCCCAGAATAACTTATCCTAGGATTAGGTAGGTAAAATAACAAAAATACCCTCCTTAAACCCCACTTTTGTACACCACTTTACATTCATGTATATTAACATAATTTTAACAACATTTATAATAACATTCACAACCTGAATTATTTGTTAATCTTATGATAATATATTTTTCGCGGGCCAGTCATTGAAGATAAAAGTACATCGAACCCATATGAAGTTTTACCATGAACGGATTGTATCCATTGAGCAAATATGGATTCGATCAAGATTTGCTTCTCCAGAGTGCCAAAGACAAGCATGACATCATTATGAACATAAAGTCTCAGGGTATGGAATCCCAGAAAGAGGCTGGCCAACTTAAATGAGATATGATAGCTTCTTTATTATCTAACATTCTTGCCAATACATTATCTTCATTTTGCTCCGGATTGTAATCTCTAATGAAAAATATAGCTCCATGAGCAAAAGCTCCTGTCATGATGAATCCTGCGATATATTGGTGGTGGGTATATAATCCAGCTTGAGTAGTAAAACCTTGTGCTATGAATGCATAAGCAGGTAAGAGTACATGTGTTCGATTAAAAAATTACATTTTATAAATACGATTTTTATTTTATGAATATAATATAAGTTGAACTTATTTGCCTAATTATTATGTTTATTTATATTTTGATTTCTCTCAAAATGTTCACTCCACTACTAAATTGCATATTTCTAATTAAATAGTTTATTACTCACTTAAAAATTATATTTTTTATATCAATTAAAATGTAGATAACTTTAATAATAGAATCTATTTTAATTTTAATAAACTAAAAATGAAAAGTTTTATTATTAAGCTAAATAAGATAAAGGTTTTTTTTTTTAAACTAAATAAGATGAAAGTTTTATTTTTAAGCTAAATAAAATGAAAATTTATTTTTAAGTTAAATAAGATGAAAGTTTAATTTGATATGGACCATCTTCTTGGCAGTAATATGGGAAACTTACATAATTATACTATATTAAGAACATTTTTACCATTTATAGCAATAACACTTTTTTCACTTGATCACTTATAATACATTTATAATACAGTTTTAATACATATTACAGAGAACAATTTATAAAACACATACAATACAAGTTTTATTGATGTATAATACATTTTTATCATATATTTTATCACACATTTTAATACAATGTGTTAATTTTTTTACCAAACAAGCATAATATATTTTAAAACGGTTATAATACATATATAATTCACTTTTAATACATATTGCAGATTTATCATAGTATTCCTATATGTCGTTATTAATGATAATAAATAAAAATTATCGCTAAAATTAGTAATTATTTATAAAAAGATATCAATCCAATTAATTTTTCCTAATATGAATCTCCCCTTGCCCATATCTCTCCCTTCCCTTTTTACCGTGAATAAATTAATCAAAATTTAGATACATTGATTAGTTAATTAAGACTCCAATTAGTAACCTCGATGATTTACGTAAAATATGGGTATTATATAAATTGCAGGTAAGGAGGTACTGGGGTATATTGGGCCACGTCCACCAGTTAGGATACAATAGGTACATACTGGTACTGTTCCGACAGAATGCGCCAATGCAGGGAATTTTGCAGCCACCAGTAGCAAGGGCTTATTTTTGTACGTAGAATTTATATTTGCTAGATGTTTGGTCGTTGTATTTATTATGACTTAACTATATATATATATTGACCTGTTTAAGTACGTTTGCTCTATTTATAATCTTTTTTTACTTGCCTTGTTCTTAGTTGTCCACGCTTACCATTGCATTTCTTTTACGAGTTTAACTCATGTAGCTTTTTATACTATCATTTGCTTAGTATCAGATCACTTAAAATGATACTACGTAATAATTCATAAAAAAAAAATTAATTTCCAATGCGAGAGTTTCCTATTACATGTTAAAACATACTGACTATTTAGACATATTTTACTTTTATTTTTAATGTAAAATTACCATACTAGCTCTATGGAAAATCCATCGACTCGACTTCATCCGTTTTTTTCTCTTCTAAAATGAGGAACACAATCAATATAAAGAAAGAAAAAGGGTATATACAAGTATACCTACATCAAATATATAAGATCAATTCACATATCTTTGATAATTACAAAAAAGAAAAATGGTTAAAATTTAGTATGATAATATACTTCAACAAGGATCGGACCTTGTATTTCATGTCTTAAATCTCTCTTACATTATATTATACATAGTATATTGCCAATTCCTAATTATACATTTTGAATTGCACGCAAATGAGCCCATGCATTATATGGGCCGGCTTACTTCTATTTGATCTCAATATTACTCTTCATAATACTTCAATAAATGGGCTTAGCCAAGAGGCAATGAAATGAGCTTTAGCCTAAGAGGTTCCATATCTGTTTGGGGAAATCAATAAATCTTCAACCCTCAGGTCACACGTTTGTTTGGTATGGTGTATAAAAAAAATAATCATGATAAAAATTGTGTATATTATGTGTATTTTGTTTCTTTTTATTTTCTTAAATTCACCTCTTCTACGAGTTCTCTTTCATTATCTACTATTCCAAAAGACGAAAAAGTAAATAATACTAACAATAATTATGTCAAAAAAAAAGAAAAGAAGATACCCAATAATAAAAGCCCACGTGTCATTCAAGAAGAACGTGCTGGCACGGTCAGATAATCGAAAAAGGTGGAGAGCTAAAAGCAGTTGTACAGTTCACAAAATTAGTTTTCCCCTAATCTTTCATCATTTCTCACCTTTTCTCCATAAACACAACAAATCTCCATGGCTGAGCTCAAAGAAACTTACGCTTGTATACCTTCCACTGAACGAGGTCGCGGTATTCTCATTTCGGGTGACCCGAAATCCAACTCTATCCTTTATTGTAACGGCCGATCCGTTATTATCCGGTACCTCGATCGCCCCCTCCAAGTTGCAGTTTACGGGGAGCATGCTTATCAGGCTACAGTCGCTCGTTATTCTCCTAATGGTGAGTGGATCGCTTCTGCTGACGTTTCAGGTACTGTTCGGATCTGGGGGACCCATAATGACTTCGTTCTTAAGAAAGAGTTTCGGGTTCTATCGGGTCGGATCGATGACCTTCAATGGTCTCCTGATGGAATGCGCATTGTTGCTTGTGGTGATGGCAAGGGCAAATCACTTGT
Organism: Solanum pinnatisectum; assembly: GCA_035578085.1. Lineage (NCBI taxonomy): Eukaryota > Viridiplantae > Streptophyta > Magnoliopsida > Solanales > Solanaceae > Solanum > Solanum pinnatisectum. The sequence continues at coordinate 51,779,616 of CM069078.1, read as the reverse complement.
TCGTGCCTTCATGTTAGTTTCCCCTTTTCCTTCTTCTTTCTTTCTGTTAGTATTTCTTTTGTGTTGCTATTTTCTGTTGTTGTAAATTTGTGCAAAATGATGATCGTCTTTATTCATTTCGGTATATACAGGCGTAGGGAAAGTCCTAATGAATGTAGTTAGAGGATTTATCATAGTTGATTATTTTTTTGCTGTCACTATACTGCAATTTTGCTGCTGTATCTGGCGTGTGATATGCTTTGCGAAGCTCACTCCAAATCCTCTGAGATTGAGCTAAAGTGTTTCCTTTCCATTCAACTATAATAGTACTTCTTAATGATTAGGCTGGAAGTTCTACTTTCATTAGACTTTAACTTTATTTTAAACAAGCAAAAGGTAAATGCCCAGGATTGTTTTGATGCTGATTGCTATATATTCTAGGTGGATTTGGATCAGAAATATGATCTCTCCCTACCCATTTGACGTATATGCAGCATGTTATATGTCTAAACATTGTGCTTTGCTAGCACTAGAACGAAACACATTCTTACCACAAGCTTTTAATGATATGGCCGTGATCTGTCATTACGTGCCACTATCTCCATGCTAGAAAGGAAAAAGAAGAAAAATCTAGTAAAGTAACTACTGGAACCAAATAGGCTTTCTACATATGTATCGTCTATAACAACAACTTTTATCAGCTGAATGAAGGTAGTAAAAGACTTAAATACTCCATTTTTTTCTAATTGCTCCCGTGAAGGCAGACGCTCAGAAAGGTTCTTGAGATTCTCGATTGTTCCTTTTAATGGGGAGGACTAGTGCGAGACCAAGCCAAGCCATTAGTAGAGTAAGCCCTTCCCACATATCAAGTTGAATATAAATAAATGAATGCAGTCTCAACCAGAACTTTCTTTTAAACCAAGAAATATAACGTGCTTGAAAATTCTGATCAGTAATGTCATCATGAAGGGGTGCCTTTGGGCAAGGTTAAAGTTGTCTCCAACCTATAGGTCACACGTTTCATCTGCGGTATCAATCATTGATGCTTGTGGATGGGCTGCCTACAGTACATCCCTTGGGGTGCTGTCCTGCCCTAGACCCTGCGAGAACACAACATGCTTCGAGCACCGGGATGCCTTTTTAATATCATCAAAGAAAAATATGTGATTCGAAGAAATCACCTTCTTCCGAATTGATGAAAATTTGTTACCCTTTTTTTTTATGGACATAAATTTCTATCAATTTGACTTTAGATCCCTTAGAGGACAGTTGGCACACTTCCAGATTCTCTTCTTTATTTTGGTAAGTTAGTTTAATACCATTCTTATCCAGATGCTTTCTCAAAATGTGTTAAATTTCACCATGGACAGCTTAACTAGAAACAATTAAAAACAGAAGTCTTACCTTTCAAAACAGTGTAATATTAAAAAGTTAGGACACAGTTATTCAATCTGGGTAATATCTTTTACTGAAAGTACTGCTCCAGAAGAAAATCACTTTACTGATAGCTGTATATGATATTACTGTACTTTTGATCCTGAAGCTCTTATAGTTAATTTTGTTAAAGCAACCTTAAATTTTTAAAGCTGTCACCTTACCGTAGTATCAGATGTCGTAGACTACCATGGAGAACTAAGAAAATTTGAAGGGCTATTATATTGAGCATCCAAAAGGGCTTCTATATTGTGGTTATCAGAGATACTTGAAGACAATAGCTGGAAGATGTGAACAATCACAGAGATTCCACACCAAGCTCGTATATTATTGAGGCAGGTTGCTAGGGCATAATATAAAGTTGAATGAAGAAAGAATCTTGTGTGAAACTAATAATGTTGTATCTAACATCGCGGAGAAGGAATTTGTACATGTGCTTCTTCTTTTCTTTCTAGTCTAGAACGCATTTGAGCTCATTTTAAATGCCCCTATTTGTATTTCATGTCCTAAGATTGCTATCTGTGCATATCTATTATCCTTGTTTGATGAACTGTCTTGGGCAGGTGGGACTCGGGAACAAATGTGGGTGAATTTGATGGCCATTCAAGGAGAGTTTTGAGTTGCGCTTTTAAACCCACAAGACCATTTCGCATAGCCACGTGCGGCGAAGACTTCTTGATGAACTTTTATGAAGGACCACCATTTAAATTCAAGCTGTCTCACAGGTTCCTTATCCTTTCTGTATGTTGAATTAGAACAAGTGTCTCCCTTTCTCTTTTTTGTATCAATATCAATATATGGTTATTGTTTTCTCCAAAATGTTTGTCCAAAGCTAGCAGGGAGAAACAATTTGTTCATAAATGAAATAGTAATCAGTAAAACAGTAAACTTGAGAGGGAAGATTGACAATTTTAAAAGAACATTAGGACCTGTCTTTTTCTGAAAATAAAGCACTTTTCAACTATGTTGCCACGACTCTTCAAAAATATTGACAATTGCGTGTTGTATACTCCAAAAATAGTGTATTATTGGAGAATCTGACACGGATTCGGCAACATTTTTGAAGAGTCCGAGTGACACAGCTTTTCAAGGCCAGGCGGAGGACCTTTAAGAGAGTTCATTTTGGTGTACATGATAAATCCATTCTTGAAGTTGACATTATTAGAGCTTCCATCATGCATGGTACATATACACCCATATATTTACCTTTTACCGTTCCTGTTGCAATGTGGTTTTCGTCTCTTGTAAACTGCCTGCTACAAATAAGGAAATAAAAAACCAGTAGTTATAGTTCCAGTCCGAGTTCAGAGACTTTTGATATGTTCTTTGAACAATCCATCTGGCCATTTAATGTAACATGAGTATGATTGCGTGAATGCATCATAAATAACATGTTCGGAATGGTTGTGATTTAAGTGTCATTTTGCCTTGGACCTACAGGGAGCATTCAAATTTTGTCAATTGTTTGAGGTTCTCTCCAGACGGAAGCAAACTTATCAGTGTAAGCTCTGACAAGAAGGGCATTATTTATGATGCCAAAACAGGAGATATAATTGGAGAGCTGTCATCTGAGGATGGTCATCAAGGAAGTATATATGCTGTTAGTTGGAGTCCTGATAGTAAACAGGTGCTTGTTGGATCTCCATGCTAGTTCATTTCCATTTATTTCCCTGTTGTGCTGGATTTTAATTTATTCTCTTGAGAGTGCTACACGAATTGAATATGCCAAGAACACTGAAGTTATTGGTTAGGAGTATGCCATACTACACTATTTTTCTGGCTGACTTTCTCAGGTTGAAAATACATTATACTTTTCTCCTAATGCCACATAATCTTTTTCATCAAAATTGCTTAAAGGAACCAGCTTGGATGAAAATTTATAACTGTAGCTTCATAGTCTACTACCATTATGCACTGTCAGTCTTTCCTGTTCTGAGTATACCTAAATTGTCCGACATTTTATTAATTTCAGGTGCTCACAGTCTCTGCTGATAAGTCAGCAAAAATATGGGACATATCTGATGATGGAAAAGGGAAAGTGAAGAAAACACTGGCTTCTCCTGGTTCTGGTGGAGTTGAGGACATGCTAGTTGGCTGTCTCTGGCAAAATGACCATCTTGTTACTGTTTCTCTTGGTGGAACTATTTCCATATTCTCAGCAAGTGATCTGGAAAAATCTCCCGTGTCATTTTCTGGACACATGAAAAATGTAAATTCCTTAGCTGTCCTCAGAAGTGACCCGAAAATCATATTGTCCACCAGTTATGATGGTTTGATTGTCAAATGGATTCAAGGCATTGGATATAGTGGGAAATTAGACAGAAAGGTGACTTCTCAAATCAAATGCTTTGCAGTTGTGGAAGGAGAAATTGTGTCGTGTGCGTTTGACAACAAGGTGAGTTATAACAACTCCTTTTTCATTTCTTATATGATATATTAGGAGGTGAGTTGTGATATTTGCTTTTCTGTGAAAAGAAAAAGGTGTCTCAGAGATCTAGCTGGTGCTCTATGGTTCCGTTTTATTCTGTTTGAAGTTGTTTTTAAAGAAAGTACTTGCTTAAGGCTCTATTATTTTAAAGCCAGCTTTAGAATTTAAACCGAGGGTTTCCCCTTGGTATTTCTGAGAAGAAAGAAAGAATAGGGATTACAATCACTCTTCTAAGGTCAGCTATTTATCCATTTACTAGCATGGGAGTTATTTAACCTTAATGTTTGAAAGATCTTATAGAAGAACTATTTGACCATTTACATAAGTTGCATCAATTTTACGAGTAATATGATTAGATGATATCTCATTTATTGTCATTCTTGTTCAGTAGATACCAATAATGTGGCATTTCTAAGAAAGAACGTTGCCTGTTTTATGTGTGATGCGAGTGATACTTTGGGTTTCTAAGTCTTCCTGATTTTCTATGTTCCTTCTTATTTCTTTGGGCTAAAAAGATGATGCTCAAAGACAATTTTGTCAAATCAAACAAAAGTAGAGTTCCTTATAACTGTTGGCTGTAATGCAATTTCTTTTTCTTCTTGATTGGACTTAGATCTGGAGAGTATCTCTGCTTGGAGATCAATGCGGAGATGCAAGTTCTGTAGATGTTGGCACCCAACCTAAGGACTTAAGTCTTGCCCTTAATTCTCCTGAAGTGACTTTAGTTTCGTTTGAAACTGGAGTCATTCTTCTCCGTGGTACAAAAGTGCTGTCAACCATAAACCTCGGATTTACGGTGACGGCATCTGTGATTTCACCTGATGGAACTGAAGCAATAGTGGGTGGTCAGGATGGTAAACTTCATTTGTATTCCATCACGGGTGATAGTCTCAATGAAGAGGTTGTCCTTGAAAAACACAGGGGAGCTATTACCATTATTCGGTACTCTCCAGATGTTTCCATGTTTGCATCAGCAGATGTGAACCGAGAAGCTGTCGTCTGGGATCGTGCATCTCACGAGGTAATAATCATCACTTTTTACTTGTGTAGTCTACTTATTTGATATATTTTACATTTTATAACTAATAAAAACTTTTATGTTTTAAAGGTGAAACTTAAGAATATGTTATACCATACTGCCCGAATAAATTGCCTGGATTGGTCACCTGATAACACCATGGTAGCTACTGGATCTCTAGACACATGTGTTATAATATATGACGTCAGCAAGCCAGCATCTCATCGAATCACTATTAAAGGAGCTCATTTGGGTGGAGTATATGGACTTGCTTTTACTGATGAACGCAATATAGTGAGTTCTGGCGAGGATGCTTGTGTTCGTGTATGGGGAATCACTCCACAGTAACTGAGATGTTTTGAGTTGACAAGTGTTGATGATAAGCAATTGAGTTGTTCATATTTGCACATTAGGTTATTTTGAAAATCAATTGGAAATGCAGTTTAAACATTGTTCGTTGGCCTCAACTCCGGACAGCTCATGAATGGTGCCACTAGTTGTAATCATAATCATGACTTCCCTGTATCCAGAAGGTACTCTTATTTTCTCATAGATGAAAAAAAAAAAATCAAAAAGTTAAAAAGTTGGACTGTTTTCGACATGGATAGCATCAACATGCTGTGGAGTTGGTGTTCGAGTCTTTTGTCCTGGTGCAACACAAAACCCTTAGCAGCCATTATGGTGTTGCTTCTTACATTTGTACGTATGCGTTGATTTTTATTTTATATAATTTGTCATTCCTATTATAGGTTTTTGGTTACAGTTCCATGATTTAGTGTTACGATGAATCAGCAAGTGTGATCTTATTGCTCAGGCTTTCTTATAGGGATTTGCAGTTTTTTGGTCCTATTTGTAAGTTGTGACGTCTTTTCAGTTATGTTGCCCTTTGATTGTGCTACTTTTTTCACGGGAAATGACGAGATCATCTTTCTGCTATCACTGCCGCCGTTATTTATTTTAAGGAGTTACATCATGTGGGAATGGCACGAGAGATGAAATCATAATTTGAAATTATATAAAAGTTCAAATTTTATTTGGACATGCAATTTAAATTTTTTATCGAAATTGCCTCAATATTTTGTATAATTTTTTCAAATAAGTAAAAGTTCATAGCAAAAGTGAAATATGCTATCACAAAATTATTCTAGAAAAATACAACATTTATTGATCAAATTTTAGTTTGATAAAAAGGTAAAAATTTATATTAGTAGCTTTGGTGTAACGATATAATGTTTATTCTTTCTTTTTTCAAAGACCAACATCTATAACATAATATTTATCAGTAAATAAAAGTAATATTTTTGTAAAGAATTGCTAAAGAGACATGTGACGGAAATGATTTGAAATTATGGGATGAATCTGCATATTTAAAATCGTATGTTCAAACGAAATAAGTCATTATTTAGCTTCTATTTTTCTTGTGCTTTGTGATCTTAATGAATTATATTATTTTGTGTCTATTTGATTCTAAATCCTCGAGGTACTATTCGTCCCAACCATATTAGAGATGGAAGTAAGTTTTCTTTAAAAACAAAATGTTGAAACATTGATTTGACCAATTTTTGTGAAGAAGTCAGAAATGAAATTTAGTAGTCCAAGATGGTGAGGTGAGTGTGTGTTTTGACGATATTAGGCTAAAAATGTAGTTGTAGTTCACGTGCCCTTTGGCCAGGCGTGCGTAGTAATGGGCCCAGCAATAGTCCTTTCTGTTGAGAAATGGAAACCGTGCCCATCTCCCACTCCTAATCTAGGACCATCTCAGTTGGCTTTAGTATTTGTGAATTTTCCCCTTAAATCACTCTGCGTAAAAACATGTATTATTTATGTATATCTTTTAAGAAACGGATTTAAAATCTATAAAAACTTCGAACATAGATGATTTCTTGTACAGAACATTGTTTTAATGGTACATGATTAGCACAATGGAAAGTGTAATAACAATATTAAATTTTGCATCAATTAATTGATTTGTGTACACAAGAGTATTGATTTTAAAAAGAAAAATCGACACCCGTAATTCTGTTTTTGGCTTCCTTTTTTTAGTGATTTTGAAAGCATATATATTTAAAAAACAGCAATAAAATCTAGACCTCTTATTAAGAAATTCCAGTAGAAAATATCTAAAAGGGTCCAAGGTGAAAGATAATTATATGTACTGGACCAATAAAAATTAAGAACCAAGCTCTAATGCTCCTTCTTTTATCCCTACTTATCAACACAAACTTCTCTCACTTGTTTGGTACCAATCATTTTAGCAATTTGTTTCTTTTTTGGTCAACAAAGACGTCCTTCTTGTTATTTATCACCTTATTTTTTTTCTTCTCAACTTAATACGTTCGTACGACGAGCGCAAAAAGTATGTGTAAGTGACCGACCATATTCCATATTTAAAGTTTAAAATTTTTATAACAATCTTAGATAAATATTGTTATAATAATTTGACCACCAATCAAATATTTAGTAAATTTCTAGGTATGAATAAAATTATTTGTCTTATTTTACTTTTTAGTATGTTTAAAAAATAATGTTTATTTTCCTTGTTAACACAGCTCTTCAGTTCTTGTTTTTCATATAACATGGTTAAGATTACAAGATTTAAAATCTTCTTTATTTTTTGAAATTCTGGGTCAAATCAAAATTAGATAGCTAAATTGAGATGGAGGAAGTACTAAATTTATGTGAACCATAACCGATCCTCTGGTACACTAATGATATGTACATGTTCATTATTTAGTGAAAAAAACTATTTAATCCTGAAATATATTGAACGCATCTGGTCCTACAAATTAAAGAAATGGGAAGAATAAGAATTCATACACCATTTAAATTTGATAAATTTCTCAAATAACAATTTGTGAACCACAAAGGTGTATATCAGATGAGAAATTTGTTATACTTTTTTCCAATTGCAAGTAATTTTTAACTTGAACGATTGAAGAAAGTAAAAAGTCTACTTTTCAACAATGTGATAAAATTGATAAATCTGAAATCTAAAGGGTAACTTTCGAAATCAAAAGATCAAATAAGGCCAACAAAATTTGAATCTACATGGCTTCACAATTTCTATTTTGAGGACTACTCTTAATTAGTAAAGTAATGCATCTTTTTTTTTTCTGAGAGAGAATTGGGAAGGGCATTTTCTATTGATTAATTATTTCCTTATTTTCTTGTTGTCTTATGTGCCTATGGCCATCTTTTTACCATTTATTTTGTTCTCGAGTTACACTGAATCTTCTTTCGTATGATATAGCTCATGTTGTGCATATGATTTATTAGAATTTTCATCAGGATTCGTTTTTTCATTTTATAATTTCCTCAGTCATTTTTTTCTTTTCCTATTCCCTAATATAAAACAAAAGAATATAAATTAAAAAAATTGAGTAATCTCTCACGCTAATTATCATGTTTAGTATTTTGAGAGTTAATTAGGCTAATTTTGAAGCTAAATCGTATTAATATAAAAAATATTTATTCAGTTTACCTCTTAAAAAATAAAACATGACAAGTATTTCAGGAGATAAGGCATGGAACCCAACTTTATACTACTCTCTTGCATATATTTATCCGCTAATACATAAAATAGATACGTTATTTTTACTTATCTAGTTTGAAAATTCAAGACATAATTTATTTATTTTATTGTTGCTCGTGACAAGTCAGAACAAACAATGCATTATTTTTCTACTATAAATAGATTACCATTGCCACCATATTCTTTCACATTCTACTCAACTCATAAATAAAATTAGTAATAATGAAAGCAAATCCTCCATGCCTAATTTTGCTGCTGTTAATTGCAGCTACTGTACTTACCGTACATTCTGAAAATGATGACGTGTCGCCGGAAAATACCATATTGGACACCGGAGGTTTGAGTAGAGAAAGTTTTCCGAAGGGATTTATATTCGGAACAGCAACTTCAGCTTACCAAGTAGAAGGTTCTGCCAGTACTGAAGGCCGTGGACCTAGTATTTGGGACACTTTCCTTAAAATACCTGGTACCATTAATTAATTAATCTTAGATTATAGTACTACAAGTTCTATAATGATTTTGATTTTGTTCTGATTAAATTTGATTATTGAATGAAAACAGGACTTGAACCAAACAATGCCAATGGAGAAATTGCCGTCGATCAATATCATCGATACAAGGTTAGTACTATGTTTTCATTTTCTATGTGTCATAATTCACAAATCTATATATAAGTTAAAACTATTCGTAAAATTCAAATTATTGTAATGGGTATAGGAGGATATTGATCTGATGGCGAAGCTCAACTTTGAAGCTTATCGTTTCTCAATTTCATGGTCAAGGATTTTCCCAAGTAATTTTACTACTTTATTGTCTACTCCAAAGTTAGATATTTGCCATTTGGAAGAATGAATGATAATTTTTAATTTGTGTCTTAATGTAGATGGAACTGGTAAAGTGAACTGGAAGGGAGTTGCTTATTATAATAGATTGATCGATTATATGCTCAAAAGAGGTAACATTCTTTACGTTCCTTTTTTAATGATTGTTGTTGTGGAAATGTATAGTTAAGATATGTTGCTTGGACTCCCCAAAAATGTTGTTGCACACGTGTCAGACCCTCCAAAAATGCACAATTTTGGATGGATCAACCTGCACCTGTCGGCATTTTTGAAGTGTCCTAGCAACATAGTAGTTAAGTACCATACTGAGCTTTAAACAAATTTTTTACAGGTATTACCCCGTATGCTAATCTGAATCACTATGATTTACCACAAGCACTTCAAGATAGGTACAACGGATGGTTGGGCCGTGAAGTCGTGTAAGCACATCATTTCTTGACATTTTCTGTTGAAGAAGAATCTTTATGCTATTTGCTTCTTCATTTTGATGATGGTTCAAAATTTGCAGGAAGGATTTTGCTGATTATGCAGAGTTTTGTTTTAAGACATTCGGAGACAGAGTGAAGAATTGGTTCTCATTTAATGAGCCAAGAGTGGTTGCTGCCTTAGGGTATGATAATGGATTCTTTGCACCTGGAAGATGTTCAAAGCCTTTTGGAAACTGCACAGAAGGGGATTCTGCTACTGAGCCTTATATTGTTGCACACAATCTCATCTTATGTCATGCTTCTGCAGCACAAAGATACCGTGAGAAGTATCAAGTAATATGTTCTCTCTTTTTTCCCGTATTTCCTTGCTTTTGGGATCAGAGATCGGTCTTTGATATCATGTTGTATATGTAATAACAGGAGAAACAGAAAGGGAAGTTTGGCATTCTATTGGATTTTGTGTGGTACGAACCTCTGACAAAAGGAAAAGCCGACAACTATGCTGCTCAAAGAGCTAGAGACTTTCATTTGGGATGGTAAGAGTTTGCACATATTGTGATGCATTCATGTTCCAATATGTATCGAGTCCCCGTTAGTTATATTTACATATCACAAAAAAAGTTCAAAATTTCTCTTTAGAGCTGCACAACATGAAATACTAATTTTACCTTGGGCTTGTTTTACAGGTTCTTGCATCCTCTTGTATATGGTGAGTACCCAAAAACCATGCAAAATATTGTGGGAACGCGATTGCCCAAGTTCTCGAAAGAAGAGGTTAAGATGGTGAAGGGATCATTTGATTATGTGGGCATAAACCAGTACACTTCCTACTACATGTATGACCCTCATTATACCACACCACAACCCTTGGGCTACCAACAGGACTGGAATGTTGGATTTGCTTGTAAGATACTTCCACCTTTTTCACTTCTTTAAGTTAGGCCTAGTAAAATGGAATTACTACTGATTCAAATTATTTTCGTTTTCCTAATGTAGATGACCGCAAGGGAGTACCAATTGGTCCTAGGGTGAGTATATGATGAAGTTAACGTTGTTTCTAACCGAAATACATACTTATATCCTAATTGTTAGCTAACACTATCTTTGCTGAAAAATGTCTGTAGGCACACTCATATTGGCTCTACATTGTGCCATGGGGTCTATATAAAGCTGTCAACTATGTTAAAGAACACTATGGAAATCCCACCATTATTCTAGCAGAAAATGGTATGCTTTGCTTAAGTAGTGAAACGTTTATTGTTCAGCGTCTTACAGACCAAATTATTAAAAAAATCTCATGATTTTCAGGTATGGATTATGCGGGCAACATTACCCTTCCAAAAGCTTTACATGACACCAAAAGGATCAACTACTATAAGAGCTATTTGCAACAACTGAAGAAGACAGTGGATGATGGAGCTAATGTCATAGGCTACTTCGCGTGGTCATTGCTTGACAACTTTGAATGGAGATTGGGTTATACTTCCAGATTTGGCATTGTCTATGTTGATTTCAATACCCTCAAACGATACCCGAAGATGTCAGCATATTGGTTCAAGAAATTGCTTAAGCGCCAGAAGCATTAAGGCTGCTCTTGCCCTTGTCTGTAGTTCCATGTTTATTTTTATTTTAGAGAACTTGATACTCATACGTTGAGTGACTTTAATGTACGAAAAAACACAAAATAAGTTGAGTTCCTTTCTTAGGCACTAGGATTTCCACTTATAGTAGTTTGATATAAAATTGTTCTTTCTGTAATTTAGCACATCTCTATGTCTCTGATGCTTGCAGTTTTCTGTACTAGTAAGGAATGAATAACAGAGTTTTAGCATTGCATCATCCTAATTCTTGATTCTACTTATGTGATATAGAAAATTAACTTAAATAGTTATTCATCAAATTGCTTAAACTAAAACTAACAAGAGGGTGTATAATATAAGTATATTATAAAAGTAATGGTAATTAGAAGTCCAAATGATGGAAGGTTAACTTAGTCTAGACCTTAAGTTGTACCACAGATTGCCTATCACTAGCGCGATGACAGTGGAACTGTTGTGTATAATTGAGAATAAAATTAAGAAATTTCCAAGATGCTATACTGAAAAAAGAAAAGTGATTGACACAAGATATTAATATGTTGAGCCAAATTTTATAAATTACACTCGAGAAAAGAAATTTAGTATAGTGTTTTTCTTGTTTTCTGAACTTTGGCTATTACTCCTCTTAACCTTCTTTTCCTTGGTAACTGTTTTTAACTCAATCCTTTTAACTGGCTTAGATTCCACACTTTTTTGTGATTCTGGAATTGTACATAGAACTTCCAGGCTTTCAACTTCAGTAACTTCTGAGACTAGTTCAGTAACACTATCCATCTCATCTGGCTCAAATTCCTCCACTTTTCTTTTCCTAAAAGGATTATTATCTGGAACTTTCAGCACTTCTTTTCGATGACTCTTTTTCTCTTCTCCCACCATCTTCCGAGTTGATATTGAAGGGCATATCATGTTTTGAAGAGCTGCTGCTTCCTCTAAGCACTCACTTTCATCCATAAACAGAGACTGCATCTGTTCAGCATCAGAGGCTTGTGTTGTCTCCACCACTGAAAATGACAACACAAAATGTGTTAAACAAATATTGGATGATCATCATCTCTTTCCCGACACAAATTCTACCCTTAGTGACATTAGCACGCGCAAGAAAAAATATGTGGCATTAATGGTTATATGAATATCAAGCTTGCCTGTTGTTTCTTTTCTGGATTTTCTTGAAGAAATAGCAAAAACGCTGCTGTCTTTTGAAGGTTGCCTAAATGCCTCTTGTTGAGAGAAGGGACCACAAATTTTCTTGATGTTTGCAGTAGACACATGATTTACTGTACTGGGAAAGACATTGAAGGCCTCCATTGTACAAGGATCTATGTTACCTTGAGCAATTGATGTTGCCAATGACGGAAGAATTTCTCTTATGACTGTCAAGGAGAAACTTATTTACCATACCTTTCATTGCAGAAACATCAGATATAGCAATTTAAAGCACTATTCTGTAAAAGGTTAGAGAATGCTGAGGCTTTGGCATAAGAGAAGGCAAGGTCCAAGTAACTAAAGGATACGGTCCTAAGAAGTCAAGTTCTTCGTCCAAAAACTGCAACAGCTCTTCTGGGATGGGTTTCAAGTGCTTGATCCGCTTCAAACTAACATCATATCTGATCAAACATAGACGAAAAGTCGATTATTTGAGTCAGCTGACAAACAAAGGCAGAACTACATCAAAAAGATGTCATGTCAATTATTAGACTCACATTCTAGCATGATGGAAAACTGCAACTGCTTCTCTAAATGATTTTGCGTAATCTTCGGGCATTTGATCTCCTTTCTCAAACTTTAACGTGGAAAGAACCTGTTAAACATTGGAAAATGACTTTTAATTGCGAGGCTCAAAGATTATAAATCTTTTCAGGACTTCTTAAGCAAAGAACAATATGGGACAATGCAAATTTAACATTTCTCCACTAAACATCCAAACCATATAATACATAATGATCAAATTGTTGAACAAGATCTAGTAAAATCAATTATGTTGTTCCTCGATGTCTTCTCTAGAAGGATCTTATGATTTCACCTCTTAATTAGAAAGTAATTTACATCTTCAATTGGTATCCATATATATATCAGGTAAAAGATCAGGTATCAGACAGGTGCAAAGCTGATGTAAGCAATGCCATATAAACCAAGTCAATTCTGATGGCATTTTAGTCTTTCATGTTTCGTATTAATAGTAAAATCCAGGTGAAGAGAATTTTTTCAAATTAGAAATTAATCGTCAGGCATAGGAAATTTTTTGTTCATAGCAATTTATCACCAACTACCGATGCAAGAAAGATAAACTTCTCTGTTTTGAACAAATAGAGAATATGCTTACTCGATCTAAGTTACGATATTTGGAGACCAGATTATAAGCTCTTGTAATTCCTATACCAGGGACTGAAGGAAGAAAATCACAGCCAGCTAAGACACACATGCCTGCAAATGGTGTAAAAATGTAAACATCGTAAAAAGTTACAAGGAAGAAAGACAGTCAAATGTTTTTAGAAAGCATTTCACTTTCAGCAGCTAGTTTGCTTCCATTGACTACAAGAACAAAGGCAGTTGATCATCATCATTATCAATCGCAAGAGTACCTTGGAGTGATAGCTGATAGTAGGGTATAGCAACTTCTAAATGTTCTAATTTTGGTTCTCAATGCAACTGAGTTGAAGTTAGAAATTGAGAATAACCTGTAAATAAATTTTTGTTGAAATGTCTGAAGGAAGGAACACGAGTATCACAACTGAAAACATGGTCTAGTACCACTTCTTGACCATTGCCATGGGCATCCATCTTAAAGAAAACCTGTTGACAAGCACATAAAATCAACATGGGTCGACTAGATTCTAAATAAAGGGAATTAAGCTGTTAGGAGAGCAGTAACCTCCATCATGCCATATCAAAGTATTTGAGAGTTTCTTACAGCGGGACAGCCATATGCTAGTAAGTCACTATCTTCAGAAATCACTGCCACAATTCCATTCTTTTCTTCTTTGAGGTTAGACAAGTAGGCTAATTGTGCATCAGCTTCATATGGTGCTACAACGAATTCTATATTCTCTGACTTCAGAATCTGCACGAGTAGATCTTTGTAAAAACTGGATTACTTGAAATCTAGAATTAGCAGATATAGATAATTGAAATCATGCCAAATTACTGAGAAAAAACCAGGAAAGTGTCTGAAATGTCTTCCACAAACAAAGAAAAGGAATAAACGTCTTGATGAAACGTCTTTTATGACTGAAAGTAGACAAGTTAGTCTACTGTTTAAAGCTCTAACTGGCTGAACTCAATAGATGATTTTCGAAGTACCTGTATGAGTTGATGCGCCATTGAAGGAGTGACACTCACAGCCCTCTGCATATGAAGCATTAGAATGGATAAAACGAAACATTAGTTTGCCACCTGACTGGATTGTGCATTAAACATCTAAAAGTAAACCAATATAGCATAGTTTAACTATTCTCAAAAGCCACAACCCTTTAGGCATTTTCCATAAATTATCAAACCACAGCAACTAGTTAACCATGGGATTAATAAAGAAACTGCATAAAAGTACCTGGAAGAGCTCAACGGCGCCAGCAACATTGCCTTCCTTTAGCTTCAACATTGCCTGATCTCTATTTGTTTTCCTTCTCCTATTGAAATAAAAGATTCACCATCCAGAAGGCAAGTAACAACACAAAATCAGGTATTAATTAACAAGAATTAAGTTTTAGATTACACACTTGTGCCTCTCGTCTTCCGTAGCACCCTTGCAGGGTAAGTTCCCACCATCAAAAACAACTACAGGAGTGATCTTATAATGTCGAAGCATATTGATTCGATGCATGAAGTAGTTCAAGTACTGCAATTTCTTATCACCCTCCGAATTAAGGCAAAGCTCCATACTACATGAATATGCTGAAAATTACAGCTTTTATTGATTCTATCCATTTAAAACTAAAATATAGATTACAAAAACTGAATCTTGATTAATAAATGTCATAACAAAATTTAAAAAAATACCTCCTTTGTGAAGCCAAGAATAAGCATCGATTCCCACCTATACCCAACAAAATTGGATTTTTATCAAAACCCAGAATGTGATAAATGCGATGAATTTGAAGATAGAATTGAAAGTCAATGAAATGGGTTTTTTACCCTTTTGCCGGCGTATTTTTTTATGTGGGCGGTTTCAACATAGGGCTTCATGAACCGGAGGAGATCTTTGATACCCATTTTTTTCCTCTATAATTCTTCTAGAAGATTCTGGGTATTTTCTCCTACCTTTCTTCTTTTGAGCTTTCTGGGTTTTGGATCTGTAGATGAAAAAATGACGATGGGAGGAAATGAGAGAAAATGGCGGGAAGAAGAGCATGTGTTCAATAATCCATACCTAGCTCCAAAATTGTCAGGTTAACGGTACTGTGACGGAAATGAAAGTGAAATCCAATGGGAAAGCGCCACGTTAGCAAACTCTAAGTCGATTGTCCACGTGGCAAATAGTTATTCGTTTATTGTTTTCACTTTCACTGAGTAATGTGACTTGGAGCTTTGGTATTTTAACATTTTTACCGCGAAGATAAATTTGAAATTTTGGAGTCCCGGGAAATTTAATCTACCACGCTCCTAGTTGGCGCGTGCATAAATTTTAATTTTGCCTTTTCAAAAAATTCTCCTCCTTCTAATACTAGATACACAACCCTGTGCCCGCACGGGCCCAATATCCGTTCGTCTCATATTAATTGATTGCCTTTTGTTTTGCACGGTATTGAAGAAATTATAAATAAGAAAATAACTTTACTAATTCAACCCTTAAAAAACTTTGTGAGAATTTTACAAACAAATGTGACACTTTCAAAAGGAATTAACGGCAAGGGTAATATAGGAAAATTTTAAATACTATTTTGTTGATTTAGTAAGATGATCAACTAATATGAGATAATTATTTTTAGAATAATAGTCAATTAATATGGGACGAAGGGAGTGTCATAGAACTTGAAAAGTTAGCCAAATTTTTATATGATTTTAAGTTGTTAGTACTTTTTATATAATTTTATAAAGTAATATATATTACTCTCTTTGTTTCAATTTACGTGGCATATATAGAATTTCAAAAATTAATCATTTTTTATATGTCTTTTAAATATTTAACATAATTTTCAGATCATATATGTTACTTCTCCTGTCCCAATTTATGTAGCACTGATAAGATTTTTTTAGAGTCAAGTGATTTTTATATGTATTTTATACTTTTCAAATTGTTAATTATTGTGATTTATAAATTGATACCAAAAAAATTTCGAGAGTCAATTAATTTTTTTTACATAACTTTTAAATATTTAAGTTGTTAATTATTATGATTTATAGTGTTATTTATATTTATACAATTTTTAGATATATAACAAACTAAAAAAAAAAAAGACGTAATTTTTCCATATTTGGTAAACAAATAAAGTAATTAGCATTTTAAAAAATGATTTTGCTAAATAAAATGAAAGAAGTTACGAGGTATAAATAAAGAAAAGGAAATAAGAAGTGGGATCTATATTATATGCATTAATTAATAGAAGGAAAGTGGAGAAAAAGAATGGCCCACATGCATGAAAAGTAGGCAAATTTTTTGCGGCCGTAAAGTAAAATGTGGAAGGACTTTTATGTCCCAAATTTTAAAAGTACAACTACAAAAAAAGTGAAGTACAATATTATTCATTAGAAAACTATTAAAAGTTAGACCAAATTGCCCTTAAGCTTTCCTAAATATGGCAAAAAACAGCCATGTTGAAAGTCGAAAAACTGTCTCTTCTATATAAGAGAAAAGCTTTTCATCTGTTACTGGAATTTGTGTTACAATCGGGTCAATTTTGGACCCAATTGGAGTATTTTATTTCTTTTAAATAAAGGGGTGGACTTTGTCCACTATTCAATTAAAAAAAAAAAAAATAGCTTTTCATCTGTTTTTAAATTTTTTCCAAGCTTTTCATTTTGTCATTTTTGCATGCAATTGTCTGTACTAATGGTGGAAAAAATTATACTAAAAAAACACCTGCACTTTGATGTTTATACTAACCTAATAAATACATGACACATCACATATGTCTTCGCACAACTTTTATCACTAAACAATACACATTTGCACCTTCATTTATAACTTAACTTGCTTGATATAAATATCTGGTACAGATAAAATTTAACGCAAGTTAAGCTTCCTTATACAAACTAATCTTGGAGTTTAACTTAATGAGGAAACAGATAGTCTTGAAAAACTTGCATATATCTATAAATGACATCACATACTCTAATACAACAGGTGCGCTACAAAACTATGTATCATAAACTCCGCCATAGTTAGCGCAGTCAAAGCCAACTCTCATACGAGCTCCCGGTGGTTTATTCCGGTGGTTTATTCATCTGACTGTAAACTAGGGTCATTTATATTTGCCTTGCAAACTTACCATTGTTTCAACATAATCATCCCATACAAAGGTTACAAAGTTGATCACATTGAACCAAATATAGTACTACCATTAGGTTGCTGGTCTCAGATAGAGAGGTAAGTAGTGTTTAGGATCTGGATCTGAACTCCACACTGAGAATGCACTTGTGCATCTCATGTATTTCTCTGTCATTTCAGGGAAGTTTCGATCGATGACATCTTTTAATGTCTCTGTCTTGTTTACCCATTCAAAGCCTTTCTCTGTGTAGGTTCGCGAATTGAAATCAGTTGTGAAGAATCGATCAGCTTCTAATCTCCTGGAGAAAAAAAAATGTAGTCACACGAATTCTTGTTTTACATAGAGTTTAAGTTTTGTACACCGTTATTATATTGACATACCTTGAAGCAATGAGCAGAAATATAAAAAAGGCAGTCTCACTAATGGCAAAGCCTTTAATTTTCTTCTCCGCGTGCAAACCAACTTGGAGATCTAGCTTCTCAATATCATCGCCATATACTTCTTGTAGAGCCTCAATTACTTCTTCGTCATCAGTTAAATCCTCCCACTTGCTAATCGGTACCATCAGCAAATTTCTTCTGAACTCATTGTACCGCGGAATTCCCCTCTCTCTGTCTCTATAAACTGTTCACTTAGAAAGTTAGCATGTGATTCCTATATATATAAGATGAAAACAATATGCAAAAGAAGTCCACTGGGATAAACATACTGTCCAAGGCGGCCATGTCAATTAAATCAGGTCTATCATCTCCATCGATATCATGAGGAACAAGGTTCCTCATCCATGATGGAAAATTCCACAACGTAGCAGCTCCACATGACTGGTGGCCCATTGATACCAGCATCTGCTCCATACCGATTTTTGACAAGTTCTTTTCTCCTTCTTTCCCGATCATTTCCCTCATAGGAATCCTGATTATCAAACTAAACAGTTAGAAATACATATATCCTACAAGTTATGTCATATAGGGAGGCATAATTTGCTTATAAATGGAAAATGTGTAATTGGATAACATACTCATCTTGAATAGGCAAGGATTTGTCTTCTGATGTGGTCGACTTCAAGTCCCTCAGAACAATCGTGTCAGGTAAAAGTGAGTGCATTCTGTAGACGCTAACGAACTCTTCAGTCAATGCGTAGGGAGTTCCGTGATCTCTAGGCTTTTTAAGACCAACTAAGCCACTCAGTACTGGTCCAAATTTGGGTCCTATCAAATCCTTGACTTTCTTCCCCAACAGGCCATACCTGAATCACACCAGACTCTTTTAGTTAACATTATTAGTTAAATTCGTAATGCAAAAGCATGATGCATGACGACTAACTGAAAATTGGAAGCCATTTGTTAATTCGATCACAGTTATAGTCTATATTTTCTCAACGCCCGTGTCAAATCATCCATAAATGCATTACTTTTAGGTGATCCGGCACAGGTGCAATGACAGTTTTGAAGGATCTCGCAACATAGATTTTTTATCAAGTACTCTTACCAGTTGATCCTCATTCCTGCCATTAGAGTATTAGTCTTAACAAGTTCAAGCGTCCAATCGATAGTATGGATTTTTGCAATGACCGCTGAAGTTATCAATCTTGCATGTCGGTACACCTTTTCATCATCAAATTCAGGGTAATGTTCCTGAGAAGTACAAAACAGGATTTTAAGCAAAGTCAGTTTGAAGTGTAAAATAATCAAATGTCATAATACATGCTCATTTGCTTCTTTCACGATGTCCCAGCTATACTACGTAAACTTCATATGACCATAGAAAAGAGAAACTTGGGTACTTCATTAACCTACTTTAAGCATATCACATATGGCATTATGTTCCTTCACAAACAGGGCCTGCAAGAGAGAGTAGCCTGCCCAATAGTTTCGGACATCTCCGGATATTGGAATGCCTTTATCATCATGTTCCAGAAGTCCATCACCTGAGACCCTGAGCTTTCCATCTTTAAATCTTCTCACCCTTATCATGCCCTCTTCGTTGTTGCCATATATTACACTCCCATCCCTAACAAAACAGCAAGAGCATTATAATTCATCAGATAAAACAAATCTTCGCCATTCGACTAACTTTCAATCTGCATTAAAATGAAGTAACGATCAAATCGAATTCCAACTGGATAGTGTGGACAGGAGTTGACGTGTGTATACATCAACTAGGGTCTAAGAATAATATTTTCGCCTCCCCTTCTCCCCTCCATCTCTGTCGTGGTTATTACCTTGACTCTTTTAGCATGCTGCAAAGCAGCAGTTTGGTAGAGTAAAAGAGTCAAGGTAATCACAAATACTCTTTCTTTACCTAATAAATATTTTCAGTTAAACAGGTAATTATTTTCAACTATCCTCCTATATTATTAGCTTTTGCCATCACCATAAAGGTATTTAGTTTTATTGCTGTTTTTGAAGTCGGTAGAAGTACAAACAAAATCAAAACTGTTTAGAGTTTTTGAGTCTACTCACCACCATGGGGTCCTTGAATTCAAATGCCCAAACTTCAGATCAGGTGAACCTGTGGGAAGTTTTTTGGTTTTAAGGAACTTAAATGACTTCAACGGACACCTTGCTGCAACTTCTTGAGGAGCTCTAAGCTCCACCTGTCGAAAATTTGGTGTTAGAGAAACATAAACACACCTTTAAGTGCATATAGGTCACTTTTGACCTTTAAATCCCCTCCAGTTCTTAAAACACACATTTACTAGGTACCTGTTCAGTGTCCTCCATATGGTCATTCCAATCATGGATCATAAATTGTACCCACGCGCACGCTATCATGTTGAATTGGCCCCCGCAATCTGTGTACTTTCTTCTTTCCAAGAGCTTCGTGGCCACGGTTACAGGGTGAGGTTCTAGCAGCTGCATAATCAAATGATAGTCACAAGTGATCATTGAGAGATCTCAAGCTACATATTTCAGACAGCGATGTGATTAAGACACATTTATTGGACCATGCAAGTTAGCTATCTAAAAAGATCAGCATCACGCGTTTAAATAGGTTCAACAGACTAATTTGCACCCCCTAACCTACTGAACAGAGAACTGAAATATCTGGTAAAGTTGAAACTATCAAATTTACATGATTTAATTAGTGTAGCATAATTGATTGCATTTTGGCTTACCGCATAACTTGAAGTGGATGGTAGCATGTTGCGGCCAAAGAAGGTTCCTTGACTGCCCACTAAATGATCCACAGGATGATTGCACGTACCATCAGCAGTCCGATAGGTAAACTCTTCTGTGTCATATTTCTTGCCATTAACTTTCCCTACATGTAAAAGGTTGTATCGCTGGTGCAAGTGTCTTCTTATTCCTAGGTAAGCCGCCCCTAGTAACACTGGCAATCTATGCCATAAATCAAACTTGTCCACAAGATGTACAACCTGCCATATCAAAAACATGAGCACTAGTAAAAGAAACATTCTAGATTGTAACGCATAATATCACACAGGTGAACGGTTAAAAGAAGGGAACGGAGGACACTAACATAGAACAAAATTGTGTCAAACAATGACATCTTTGCAACAACATGATGGAGTTGAGGATGAACAAAGTCTGGAAGAGAAATTGAGAATGCCATGAGAGTTTCTCAGCAGTTGACCTGTCAAGTAAAGTCAAAAGGATTCAAGAGATGTGTTATCAGTTATGAAGATTGAGAGGGAAGATATGCGGCATTTTATAAGTGTTGAACCTGTGCAAATTTGTCCTGTTTCATGTCATTCAATTGCTCTTATCAGTTGGCCCAATCAAGATTGAAGCATTCAACTGTCTCCCATAAATCATTATTTTATATGAGTTAACAGTCAAAAACACACCTAAATTATCCCAATTTTTTGAGTTTCATACCTTAACTATTGAGTGTAACTCACACTCCCAATAGTTTAGGTATGAAACTCAATAAAGTAGAATAGTTTAGATGTGTTTTTTACCCTTTAACTCATTTTATATTATATAAGACGCAAATCAAAGAGAAGTGTCCAGTAGCTTGTGTATAGTGGATCTTTTAATGAGCTTGACAACTACTACTCCAGTTAGGTTTCATTTCATCAGAACATGTTTAGTTCATTAATTAATGAGGATTAGCAGTAAACATCCAAAAGTACCTTTTGTTTGAATGATAGTCATAGACTAAACCGAAACATTAACATCTGAAACGTTCTTTTCGTTTCGTATTCAGAGTAGTTGAGTCCCATAAAAGAATGATCTTAAAGAAAAATACCAACATCTAGTCAAAACATCACACTCTTATATATATTTATGTCCTTCTTCCATTTCCTCCAAGCCCTCCAATGTGGACCTCGTATACAATTTATCTGATCATCCGAACTCGAACTAAGTAACTTTGGCTCACACTCGATATATATGTTAAAGCCTAAAGGGTCCTCTAAGTAACATCAATACACAAAGTTCAGATTTTGAATTCGCAGATCGCCTTCCCCACTCCCCTTCCTAAACAGAACAGTAACAAAATTTCTCCAACAAATCAAACTTCTTTCGAATTAAGAAGAAAATACTATGAGTGATGGAACTAAAACAACAACATACCCACTGAAATCCCACAAGTGAGGTCTAGGGAGGATAGAATTCACATAAACCTTAGCACTATCTCATGGAGGTAGAGAGGTTGTTTCCGAAGGACCCTCGGTTCAAGTACAAAAAAGACGGAGAAGAGAATATAGCAAGTAACAAGGTAACACTGCAAAGTCATTCGAAAAAGAGCCGAAAACAACAATAAAATAATGTGATAACCAAACATATCAAACAACATATATACTAGGATAGATTATTGAAAACAATAATAAACAACGATTTAAAAAAAAAAAAAAAAACAAGACAACAATAATACAACTAACAACATGGCAAACACCAACCACCCTAAGCAAGATAACACTACATGATCTATTAACCTTTTATCCTAATATGTGCCCTCCACACCAAGGTCATGTCCGGCATAACCTGAAGTTACATCATATTTCATCTTATTACCTCTCTCCAATACCTTTTCGGCTTATCTATGTCTCTTTTCGTACCCTCTATACCCAACTTCACATATCCAAACCATCTTCAATCTTGTTTCCCTCATTTTGCCCACCACAAAAGCAACCTCATGCAACTAGTCAGCAATAAATGCACTCAACCAAATAGGATGAACTATGAGGTTTCCCGTTGACAAAACGCTACGAATTTCATCGTATACGTCCAAACTTTGGTGGTTTGAATTAAGTTGTACATGTGCTAGTGGAAACTACAGAGCACATATTTGTACTGCTAATTAAGTTGACCCGAACACCGCAGTCAAGAAAAAAAAAAAGTAGTTGGTAGTAATAAATTGCATAACAAATTACCTCCACAAGAAGTAGTTGAAAAATAAGCAAAGGCAGCATCAGCTTTGGTGCATCCGCCCACATGCCAATAAGCAAAGCCTGCATCAGCTTCCTACGTATGCCCACAAGCCAACAAATTATGAAATCAATTATCTTTATTCTTTACTCATCAACATCAAGCTACAAAATTCACAAGTAACACAAAGTGTAATTTCTACAACAGGGCAAGGGCTTTTCTCGTCTTACCTAGCAAATGTGATGGAAGAAAGTTGTCAGGATTGTTTATTAGTAGTACTGATTAAGTGGGAAGCTACGTCCATCTATCTACTTTATTTTTGGAATGGAAATTCGAAGTAAATTATTACTCGTAGTTTTGTTTTTGTACTATTAAGAGTTTTGAAAACATGCTTATATTTGACTAATTAAATTTAGATTCATCTTCGATATGTCACATAACATAACAAGTGATTTTAAATTTCTGTAGGAGCATGAATATCTTAATAAAGTCAAAAAAACGTATTGAAAACACTCTAAACTTGGCGAGAATTTAGGGATACGTTTCACTCGTATTGTAAGATTGAGGTAATCAAGTAAATAGATATTTTTAAGGCTATGAATAATTTAAATATGAGATTAATAATTCACATCAAATTTAAAAGTGATGCGGTCAAAGACATTCCACAATTGTATTCCAAATTAACCAAGTCCATGATAATAATTTCGTGGGTCTCTTTTTGACTAGAAAATTACTCTTTCCGTCTCAAATTATAGGTTACTTTCTCAATTTTCAATTTTGATTAACGTTTTAAGATATATTTTTTCACCGCATGAATATCAAAATAATTACAATTTGTAATATTTTTGTATATAATTTTCAAATATAAA
Organism: Solanum pinnatisectum; assembly: GCA_035578085.1. Classification (NCBI taxonomy): domain Eukaryota; kingdom Viridiplantae; phylum Streptophyta; class Magnoliopsida; order Solanales; family Solanaceae; genus Solanum; species Solanum pinnatisectum. The sequence goes on along the minus strand of CM069078.1, from coordinate 51,755,730 downwards.
AAATATTAGTATAACTTGTTTCTTAAAAAGGTAATTTTTTGACCAAGCAAACATGACATTTTTTAAGAGCATCCTCCATACCAAATACACCATTAATGATTTGGGTGTTAGAAGTTAGAACGATCTATATTGAGTGTTGACAAGGAAAATGAGTTCATCATTTTTGACCAAAGGATATATATATGTTCGTAAAATTAATGTCTAACGATAACTAAACAAGTAACTATGGCTATGCGATAATGACCTTTTTATTCACTCGTACATTTTGACTTATCTGCTATTTCAAAAATAAATTTTCACTTTTCATAAATTATTTTTCAAAACTTCATATAATATGAATAATGTGGTAAAATAGTTATATCAATTATTACGTGTCAAATTCAAATAAGACAAATAAACGTGAAGAAAGGGAGTATTAAATAAATACTTATTTCTTTTGTTTATTTTTACCGTCAATTATTAGAAAATATTTCTTTTTTATATTTTATACTTAATATTAATTATTTATTCTCTAAATTATTTATTAGGATCCAAATTAAACATCAATTAATAAGAATATTGTCATGAAATACTCGCACCAAATTCCAATCACTGTTTCATACTAACTAACGTGCTTCTTTTAGCCCAGTTCCTTTTTAAAAATATATTCAAGAAATTTCTTATTGCAGGTTAATAAGTAAGATGTAATGGAAATTTATTAAAAGAATAAAACAATCATGGAATAAAGAAACAATAATATTCATCACATATGTGTCGTTTTTGCAGATCCCACAACTTTGTCTAGAAATGGTTGAATGAAAAGACTAAAACCAAACTACAATTATTTTTGGCATATAATTGTGTTGTCTATAAAAGATTTTTTTTTTTATATATATATTGCCAAAGATATTTGCAAATCCAGCATGAATACCCCACCATTACATACACACCACAAACTGGCAGCAATCAGTAAGTACTACAAGACAGTGAGTGGTCTTTTAATTATTATTGCTATTATTATTATATATAACAATAACAATATATTTAATATAATCTCATCATAAAATCTGTGAAAAGTAGAATGTATGCATGCCGTATGTTTATTTTTGTATAGAGTAAAGATATAATTTCTAATAGACTCTCGATTTTTAAAAGTGTAATCAACATAAAAATTATTATAAGTAAATAAAAGATGGAGAAATCACGTATTTAGAATTTAGATAAACTTATTATTTTCACCTGGCTCTTCTAAAAAAGTTGTTTGTGAACACAGAGGACTATATCGTTGTCATGGTGACTCATTGGCTTAGTAAAGATAAAACTTAATCAAAGCTACTTTTGGTGCCTTATCGTTTGGTAAAGTTATTTAGATGAAGACGAGTTTGGTCCACAATGCTATCGCAAAATTTGTTTGTTGTGTAACTTTTTTCACAACGTATAAGACAGGATAAGGAAGATATTTTAGTGCGTCTTCCCTTTTACTGTTTATTTTTCTTATGACTTATTTAGACATGCCATGTGAAATTATTTTGATAAAAAATTGAAGTTTTGTAATTTGGATCTCTCAAGTAGCGCTGTTTTCTTTGGGAAACTTACATTAATTTACTATGTTAAAAAAATATTTACCATTTATAGGGAGATATTATTCAATTTAATACCTACAGTTACATAATACAGTTTTAATACATAACAATTTATTATTCACATATAATACAAGTTTTATTGATGGATAATATATTTATTAACACATTTTAATATACTTATAATACAATGTGTCAATTTCTTACCAAATAAGCATAATATATTTTAAAAAAATAGTTACAATACATATATATTGCATACATAATTCACTTTTAATACATATTGCAATTTTAACGTGGTATTGCTATGTATTGCTATAAATGATAATAAATAAAATATATCGCTAAAATTAGTAAATATTTATTAAAAGGTACCAATCCAAGTAACTTAAGATTAAAGGGTATTTTGATACATTATAATTGATTAGGTTTGATTTCACTTTTTTGATTTGGATCGCCTTTTACTTATGGGCCATGTCTACGACCCAATTAATAGAGAAAGCCTAAGTTGCTCTTAGCCCACTAATATATGGCTTACTGGGCCGAAGTTTTTCAAGATTGTAGGCCCGGCCCACTGTTAAAACGTGTTCATTGGATTGCCTCCTATTTAAGGGCTCTCTGTTATTGAGCCCAAATTTTGACTCTTCAGCTTTCTAAACACTAGCTGTTACCGCCATCACCATTCATTCAACTGAAATTTTTCCTAAAACCTTGGATTGCCCGAATCCCTAATTCCCAATGGCCTTCGATTCCGATGAGGATTTCTCCGGCAACGATTCTGATGACGGCTTCCAAGAAGATATGGAAGCCCTCAAGAAAGCTTGTCTTTTCGCCGGCAAGGACGCCGACGACCTCCAACCTTCATCTTCCACCGGTGATGCTGCCGGTGGCCACGTCGTCGACGATGATGATGTAACGCTCTCTGGTTCAGACGCTAACGATGATGACATTGCGTTCGTACGTGGGATACAAGAGCGATTTGCCCTATCAACGGAGCTTCGCGAGCCTATAAGTTTGAAACCACTGTGCTCTATTTTTCCACCTGGCTCAGAGGGTGATGAAGAGAATGATTTAGAAACCTTACGTGCTATTGAGCGCCGTTTTGCGGCCTACGATGATGGTAGACTATATCCGTTGTTGATTTAGATTTTGAATTTTAACTATATGCTAGTCTTTAATTTGAATCGTAAATAGGGATAAATCGTTCATTCTATCTACATTACAGGAGATAATTACTTGTTTGTTTATTGGGGATCAAGAATTTACCATCTTTTTATGCATATGTTATTTGTGACTAAATTTTATATTATAATTTATACAGATTCTGGGAATAGAAGAAAGGAGAGTCCTTTAGATAAATTTGAGCAGGTTGGTGTCACTAACATATCCTCGGAAAAGGAAACTTCCAATAATTTGTTTGTAGAGAGAACTAATGCTGAGGAAGGGTTTCCCGCTTGTGTAGATAGAATCATACAGATTTCTGAAGGACGCAGTAATGACGTTGCTAATTCTCAGAATCTCACTGAGGGGCATGATTCTGGTGCTGAAACCACAGCAGCTTCAGTTAATTCTTCTTGCTTACCAAAATCAGCACATGCATTTCTTGATGCCATAAGGAAGAATAGGTCTTGTCAGAAAGTTATGCGGGATAAGATGATGCAAACTGAAGCAAGATTGGAAGAGTTGAAAAAATTAACGGAGCGGGTCAAGATCCTTAAGAGCTTTCAGCTCACATGCAAAAAGAGAATGGGGCGGGCCTTGTCACAGAAAAGAGATGCTCGTGTCCAGTTAATTTCTTTGCCAAAGCAAAGGTTCAGTGCAAAGGTCAGCAGTGCTAACTGCCAATTACTGCAAGCTTTATTATTTATTACTTTGTTGAATTCCATCTAAAATTGCTGCATGCATGAAATAATTTAGGGTAAGAACACAGGACCACTTAAGATTTAGGGTTCATTTAGCTGTCTTTTGTCTCATTTCATTTTTTCCTAACCTTGCTCATTCTTTAGGCCAGACCACTAGATAATAAAAACAAAACCATATGCGGTTCTGAGTTTGTTGTCAAAAGATTACTTTTGCGTGGGACAACTTGAATATACAAGAACAGAAGTATTAGTATTTTGTTTTCTCAAAGCATGTAAGTTTTTGTATAGTGTATGTTTAGTGTACAACTATCAGATTTTTTTTTTTGAGGTGTGCCAAATATGTCATCAATGGACATGTGTGGTTTTCCTGTTTCCTGCATTTATCTATGCCAATAAATTGCTTGTTGAACACTGACAGCCTTGCATTCCTTTGTTTTCTCATTCTAGTTGATTAATCATATATTGCGCAACCTTTTCTTTTATATCTGTATGATACATATTTTTTTTAAAAAACTTGGTATATCAGTATCGTATCATGTGTAACTGGGTGAGAAGGTTAATATGTGCAAATATATGGGTTGCATCTTCTGAAAGCTTGAATTTTTCTGTTAAGCAACTACTACAACACCTCAATCCCAAATGAGCTTGATAATAGATTCTTCTCTTGTGATAACATATTTGGAAATTACAAACAACATTTTGAGACTTGTTAAAAATACTGCTTTCCTGGGGATGCTCTTATTATATGAGAAGCAAGTTGTACTTATCATGAAAAAAGGCATACTTTGTTGATGCAAGTTGTACTTATCAGGAATAGAAGGCGTACATTTGTTGATGCAAGTTTTGGGTCATCAAAAAAGTTTGTTGATGCAAGTTGTACTAATGGAAAAAAAAGGTTACTGTTGTATATAACCTTCTGATCCTAAATTGTTTTTACAACTCCAGGGAAAGAAGTTATCTGCAACACATTGTGGACCGCCTGAGAATTCTCATGTTGCTAGCTATAGGGAGGCTTTGACACATTTTGCTGTCTCATTGAGTCGCAAGGAGTGGTCCAAGGAAGACAGTGAAAATCTTTCAAAAGGAGTGAAACAACAATTTCAAGAGATGTTACTTCAACGCTCGGTCAATCTTCTAAGGTACATTTCTCCCTGCAGTTGCTATGTTAATGAGGCAACTCTTCTCTCTGATTAGATTCCTTCTTATACAGCACTTGTATGCACATAAACATGTTCTCTCACAATAATGAAATGAGCAACAACACTAGCGTTCTAATACTGGTCAACTTTCATATAAACCTTGTGCCTCTCAATGATTTTCTGTTTTCTCCTCCATGTTCTTGGATGACGCTAATATGTATCAGCAAATATCTTATCCATCAAACTGATAAGATTAAGGTTGATTGACTTATCATGGTATTCAAAATAGACGACTTCCCCTTTTATGCCTGGATTAGAATCTGTAGTTCAACCCATTCATGATTATTGTTTAACATTTATACAAGTATCATATAATTGCTGTTGCTATCAATAAAATACTTCCCTACCAGTTCTTTTCTCAAAAATACTTATTTACCAGTTTAAAGAGGAACATTTATAAGGATTGTATGTGTAATTATAATCCATTCTTTCACCTAAGAGTTCCAATTTCAACTTCCTTTTTTACTTATAATTTTGTGATGATAAAATAGAAGAGACCATGCTTGATGAATTAGGTTGTTAAAATGATATAACAGAGACTATATAACTCCTTATATAGGATTTTGATTTTCATGAACTTTCTAAGTTTCTTAGTTCACGGGTTTTCTGATTTTGCTGACATAATAATAGAAATATTTTACAACTTTTTATATGATTTCTCTTGACTTTTATATGTATAAGAAAGAAAAAGTCATCGTGATAGTGAACATTGCCTGAGTAGTTTGCTTTAATAGTGAATAATCACCGGAAAGAAATACGGTTATGGAGCTCTCTTTCCTACAAAGCTGTTAATAACATAATTGAGGTATATAACCTGATTTTATATAAACTCTCCAACATGGGAATTTTCCCAATTTAGTAGACCTATGTATCTCATAGAAAATAATAAGAACGGTGGAAAAATCTTGTTGCAGCAGACACTGAATGGATTATATTCTCGGCCATTAGAAAAAGGTACAGTGATGCAACTTTATAAATATCAGTACTGCTTTTATTTGAATTTCCAGTTGAAGAGTAACCAGGAAAGTTGGCAGATCGGTGATGGGAAAAGTATAATTGTTGGTCACTTGATTTAATTAAATAGCAATAGAGTTAAACTGTACTGTTCACTAAAAAATATCTTTTTAAAACTGTGCCAATTCATACCCCCCATGCTATAAGTTTTATGTAATGACTTTGATCTCTAGATATCCCCACCTGTGTCAGATACCCGCGCCTGTATGATTTTCAACAACTTTGAGTGAGTGTGGGCCTGTGGGGGTGATAGGACTTGGAAAAAAGTTGATCCCCATGCTATTATCATTGAAAATCAAGTGATCTTTATCTTGACGGTCCTTATTGGAGGTAATCATAAATAGACAGGATGCCTTGCTTATATGACTTCTAAGTTTGAAGTGGATACCTTATTGTTAGTGCACCAATTCAATCATTTGTGGTTCTTTTCTAGCTATAGATATATTGTTTTGATTTATGCGCAAGAAAGGTCAAAATATTGGGATCAACTGTTTGGCGACATGACATTATCATAATCTTTATATTATTAAATTTACAGGTGCAATTCAAAAACAAAAGTTACATGTGCAAATGATGTTCTAATAAAGTAGTGTATTGATGGTGTAATGGAAGTCTCTATATTGCTGGATTAGAAATTGTGTCAAAAAACTGAAGCTAATACTACCAAAATGTGTTTTTCTTTTGTACTATTCTGGAGAATTGTCTGAGGTTTTCTTCAATGCCGCCATATAGCTTAATGTTGTCAAGTGTTTGACTTCCACTCCCTTCTCCCCAGCCTGTAAAGTATTTTTCTGCAACTTTGAGCCCTCATTTCCATCTCTCTATGTGTCTGTGTGCGTTCTCTTATTGCGATACCAGCTGAGGATTCCTGTCCGAATATCAAATATGCTATGGTGATTGGAAATTCTCATTTTTAGTTACCCTTCGGGGTGGCCCAGTGGTTTGGGCTTGGAACTTCCATGTTGGAGGTCTCAAGTTCGAAACCTCTTGCCAGCGAAAGCAAGGGGTTTGCCTTTTGGGTCGAGCTCGTCGCACCGGGCTTGCCTAGTGCGGGTTACCTCTCCTATGTGATTTGCGAGCTATTGCATAGGAGCGGAGATTTTACCTTGTGCTCACCCAAAGGGTAGCGGATGCAGGTTTCCCTTGTCATAAAAAAAAAAAAATGGTATGCAGTTTGGTTTGAAGAATATTCATGGACGGAGGCCCTAATTTCTTCTCAGTTATCTCTTCCACTTTCTCCCCACCCTTTTATTCTATGTCTTTTTATGTGTTTCTCTCAGTTTATTGGCTTTGGTTTTATTTTCTTGCTTTTGTTTATTTGGATATGAAGTTGAAGTCTGGATGTTGGAACATGAAGGCATTTGGTTATGACTGGTTTTATCAACTTGTGCTGTTAAAAATATTGAAGTACTATTATCAATACACTTGTAAGCAGAAGTCTCGGGAGAAATGAGCACTACTCTAACAAGTGGAATTTTTTTAAAAGAACTTGAGATCATGATGGTCAAATGGTTTCTGTGATGAGACAAAACATGATAAGCTTAACTAAGTGATTTAATTTAACTTTTGTCTGAAAAATACTCCATGTTGCCACCACATTAGCTCTTTTGGGATGATTTGGTCTTATCAAACTCTTTTGCAGTGATGAGGATGGATGTTCTAGAGAATCTGGTGATCTTGATGATGTCATTGCCTCAATCAGAGACCTCGCTATTACCCCCGAGACCATGAGATTATTTCTACCCAAGGTCAATTGGGATCAAGTAGCTTCCATGTATCTTCCTGGTCGTTCTGGTGCTGAATGTCAATCAAGGTAGAATTAAAATGCCTTTCCCCGTACGAAATAATGACATTACATTCCATAGTATAAATGACGTTTAATACTTGAATTAGGTAATTGTTATTGGGTATTTGTCCGTTTCTATGCATGCATGTATATGAAAAATTATATCGAAATTTTGATTTTTGCTGTGTCTATTGATTATAATATGAATACCGGGAATCATGTCCTTTTGATCCATAATAAGTTATGGAGATCATTTGCTGAATCATGACTCCAAATTGTCAGAATTGCATGCTTAATGGCTTATCAGTTAAGGATTAGAAGAGCCTAAAAAGTGATAGGATCAACGTTTGTATTGGATTCCAAGTAAAGATAATGCTTGGTTTGCTAATTTATGAGAATATAAACTTTTTGTTAAACATTTAAGGGATATGCCCCAAGTTTTTTTTTTTTTTTTCTGATCAAGTAGAAGTATTTTCGTTAATAACATGACCAAAAACATGATTGTATTACAAGTGGTATACCAAAAAGTAGAGTAACTACAAAAAAATACGATTATCCACAAATGCCACCCAATCTTCTATACAACGAGGGACTACATGGGTGCACTGAAAGAAAGTTAAGGGATGGGAGGTTACTCAACTGTGTCTCTCTCCAAACATTGCGAGTGGAGCGACATTTCACGCCCCACGTCTTCTCCTTCCTCTCCTGCTCTTCCAGAAAGACATAAAATCTTTTACGATTCTTCACATATCCACGACAAGCTGAACCACCTAAGCAAATCCCACCATAGCCTCATGGCTAAATCAAGCAGCCTAGTATAAGACAAGAACTGGTGAAACCACTCTCTTCTTGAACTTCCCCACCAAGCATGTCGCGAGGAACTCAATTCTTTCCAAGATACGCCCTGGTGAAAATCTGAGCTTTGGTTCCTTCCCTCCCTTCAGTCTTCTGCCTCCTCCGTCCAACATCAGTGCCGTAGAGGGAATTATTTCCTTCGAGTCCCTTTCTCTAAATGCCATCTTATTATCTAATTACCACAAGTTTTATGAAGATATACGTTAACATGAATGGAAATATACTCTTTTATTTAACATTATTATTGCACCCCTGATGATCTTGAAGTTCAATATTACAGTCACCTTTAGGAAAGTCTAATGATTGCATATAATGGATATGCATTGATATCATATTGATCCATGAATCTCATGAGCATTTAAATGAATATGAAAAACCACATATACTTAAATATACGTTAACATGAATGGACATATACTCTTTTATTTAACATTATTATTGCACCCCTGATGATCTTGAAGTTCAATATTACAGTCACCTTTAGGAAAGTCTAATGATTGCATATAATGGATATGCATTGATATCATATTGATCCATGAATCTCATGAGCATTTAAATGAATATGAAAAACCACATATACTTAAATATAACATTAGTACTGCACTTCTACAAATTCCATATTACGGGCGGATCTTAAGTACCTTAAATGACCCTGTGTGGTCTCCTCATTCAAGAAACAAAGTTTTAGCTACTGCAAGTCTAAGATTGATGTGTGCATTAATGGAGATACCAAATTTCCTTCTTAGTGGTGCTTCTATTATCATTAGTTTAGTGTTTAGGGGCTTTGAATTCAATTTTCCTTTTTTCATCAATTGAGAAATATGGTCTTTTTTTTTGATAAGGTAATTGAGAGTAATGGTCTTGTTCTCTCCTAAATCCCTTCAGGTGGTTGAACTGGGAAGACCCCTTAATTAAACATGAAGGATGGGATTTACTAGAAGAAAAGAACCTATTGCAAGCTGTCCAGCAGAAAAAAATGAGTAACTGGGTTGATATTTCTACATCGTTAGGAGTATGTAGGACTCCATTTCAGTGCTTATCACATTATCAGAGGAGTTTGAATGCTTCAATCATTAGGCGGGAATGGACAGATGAGGAGGATATTAGACTCTCTGCTGCTGTGGAGACTTTTGGTGAGAGCAATTGGCAGTTTGTTGCTTCTGTCATTGAAGGCCGGACAGGTACTCAGTGCTCCAATAGGTCAGTCATCTCCTCATCGTGATTTAATATTTTTTTCAAGGTACTATAATGCTACTCAGTTCTCATAATGTATTAAAGGATCACATATATTACATCTGTTGTCGAAGTGGTAATTTTTCATAACACAGTATTCAGTACTACTTTCGTTAAAACTTCAAAGTTGATGTTTGTGATTGGCCATCTTTTGTGTAGGTCCAGTATCTATATTCTAGAGTAGGATCTATAGATTTATTGCTTCTCTTTGGCCTTTAAAAATGAGCCTTGGCAAATTAAACGTTGCCTTCTTCTATTTCATCAATTACCGACAACAATTCCTTCTGAGACTATGTAACTAAATTTGCCTTCTGCTATTTCATAAATGATTTTCAACACTTTCTTTGGAGATTTTGCAGCTACTTTTGTAAGGTTTTGTTGGATGGTCTAAAGTTTGGTATATTTGTACTGATGTTGTACTGTATCTCATCCAAAGGATTGGGGAGGAGGAGAATTAGAAGGGAATACATAGTTAAATTTGAGGCTTCTGAATCCCAAATGTTATTCGTGTTTGGGTTTGCTTTACACATGTTTTTCTACTCAGTGCTTTTCTAAGCAATTTGCAGTTTGGTGTTCTTTATGATGTTACTCTCAATTAAGCTAGTGACTTTTTTTTTAAACCCCCAGGTGGATTAAATCTATTCATCCAGCAATGAAAAGGTGCGGGAAATGGAGTGCTGATGAAGATAAGCGATTGAAAGTTGCTGTGATGCTTTTTTATCCTAAAACTTGGAGGAATGTAGTTCAATCTGTGCCTTGGCGAACTCCAATTTGGAAGAAGGTTGCTCAATATGTACCTGGGCGGACTCATGTACAATGTAGAGAAAGGTATTTATTATCTGTCTGACTTTGACGAGTAAGGTGGAAATAGCTGTTTTTATTCTTATTGGGTTTTTTTTTTTGTTGCTGTTGATTCAGATGGGTCAATAGCTTAGATCCTTCTTTGAAGTTGGATGAGTGGACAGAAGAGGAGGATTTGAAGTTAAAATCAGCCATTGATGAACATGGATATTCCTGGTCCAAGGTTGCTGCATGCATTCCTCCACGTACTGACAATCAGTGTCGCAGGTATGGATGTTTTGTTATTATGGTCTAACCTGGGTAGGTGAGGGTGGGGTGGGTTCCTTGTAGCATTTTTATTTGGGCAAGCCAGCTCCTGTCTTATTTGTGTATTTTCCCTGTAGGGTGGGAGGTCAATATTATTTCTCATTAATTGTGCACCATATTAGAATATATGCTAGGTGTTATCCAGATTTGTTTCTTATTCAATTCTTCTGAAGTACAGGAGATGGATTGTGCTATTTCCAGATGAAGTTTCTATGCTGAAAGAAGCTAAAAAGATACGACGAGAAGCTTTTATTTCCAACTTCGTTGACAGGGAGGATGAAAGACCTGCCCTTAGACCCAATGTCATAGTTCCGACACAGAAACTTAGTTCTAGAGCTGGATGTGAAACTACTTCTGCGAATAAAAAGAGGAAACTACGGTATACATTCAATAACTGTGCTCCAGATATTTTTGCTACATGTGTTGTGCTTATTTAATTCACTGTTACTCCCTATTCAAAGAGGAGAAATTTGAAACTATCTTCCTTTGGATGAGTTTTCTTCTGGTAGTGGCTGGATGATGCCTTATTGTCATTTATGATGTATAGCTCCCTACTCCTGCTTCAATCAATGAAGCAACTGCATCTCAATTTCAAATTAGTTTGTGTGTGCTATAGCTTATTTCTCCCCCACTGCCCAAAATAATTTTTTTTTCTTGGGGTTGGCGGCAGCGGCGGGAGATGATAGGTAATGATTCTTTAAAATTTTAAATGGCCACTTGGGACTGATTATCCCATCTGATTATAGATGTTATTGCAACTTATTTGGTCTACCATTTGACCTTGGATCTGCTAAAATGCTGCTTAGAGCAATCTTTGTGAATTGTGATCACTGATCAAATTATATATTACCCCCTCTGTTCCACAATGAATGATTTTTGAGATTTTGGCAAACCCATTAAGTAAACCTCCTAATAAATATTAATTATGAGGTTATTTGACTAAATTACCCTAATCAATTCATGGGGAAGTATAAAGAAGTATTGAGAGGCCTTTTAGAAATTTGTTCATATAATTTATCAGTTAACAAATTTGGAAGAAAAATAATAATACATCCTTTTTTTTATTTAAAAAAATCATTTATTGTGGATCAGTGGAGTAATTGTTAAATGAAGTGTAAGAGAATAAACTTGTCCAAGGAGAGGGTCCTACTTAAAAGTAAAAGAAGGGAAGTTTCCCATCCTAGTTTCACTTCCTTGAACTGGCTGCTACCGCGCAATCTGTCCTTGTTTGGTGGGTCATTTGTTTATCAATTTAAAAAAGAGGGATGGATGTCGACCTTGCTTTGAGTTGTCAAGCTAGTATTGGTGTAAAACATACTCTTCTGAAACAATCATTAAGGTCATTCACACTCGATTTTTTGTAAGGGCATCCATAGGAGTATATAAAGTCCTGCCCCACTCCATCTTGTAGAGACTTGGGTTGGACATTTAGATTCTTTCACATGGTATCAAAGCCAAACTTTGATGTACCCATTTGCACAATAACATTCCTCATATTTTATTGCTCTGGGCTTCTTTCTCCCAGTTTAGTCCTTGAAAATGCTCTGAACTTCTCTCTCAATTGAGCCCATTGAGCCACAAACTTTGCTCCAAACCCACTCCTTCGCATGTTGAGCCTACTCTCCTCTCAGCTCCAGGCCCACTTTTCAGCCTGTTGAGCCTACTCTCCTCTCAGCCCCAGGCCCACTTTTCAGCCTGTTGAGCCTAATCTCTCTCCCTACATTAGGTTCACACTTCCAATCTTCTCAACAAGAAAAACTATCCAGTTCATGTGTAAACCCAAGATGCAAGTTACATGTGCTGGAAGGTTTAGAGAATACACTTGTTCCTCATCAGTGATGTAAGGTTTTCATGGGAGCCAATATAGTCCTGGGCAGCTCCACTCATAGTCTTAAGGTCTTAGGTGGATGCTAAGATTCTTTCACAAACTGCTATTTGCTTAGGAAAGAGTGTTGTCTGGTCATGACTACACAAGTTTTTGTGGAAGAGGTGCGTTTTTAGCTGCTAGGTTGCTTCTCTGATTGTTTTAGTTTTTGTTTGTAGGCCCAGAGCAACAAGGGATGATATGGCTCCTAGGTGTGATGCAATGTATGAAATGGAGAAGCGACATGCAGAGGGGAGTGAAGGTCCAGAGTCTTCTGATCTTATAAACAGCAGTTTGTTACCTTCTAGAGACCAGGGTTGTAATGATGCAATAAAGAATAAAAGACCGTCTAAACTGCGTCCTAGAAAGACAAAAAAATCTACACCAAATGATAAGGTTCCAGAGGCTTCTGCTTCCAGTGAATCTACTATTGCAGATGGCAATATCTGCAAGAGGAGGAGGAGTACCAGTTCACTGGTGAAGAAAAAGAGTAGAACTGTCCCCTCTGCTTCCAGTACGGTTGAATCTACTACTGCAGATGGCAATATCTGCAAGAGGAGGAGGAGAGCCAGTTTGTTAGTGAAGCAAAAGAGTAGAGAGAGTTCATCATCTTTGCCAAATCTGTCTTCGTCAATGGCTGTTGTTGAAGAGGCTGAGTCACTTGTTCAAGACAGCAGGAAGGCCAAGCATGTTATGGATAAATGCCATTCCGCAAGTGAATATGATGATCCCTGCATCAGCCCTCAAGGTCCTCCATTGGCACGTCCACACTTGAATAAAGGGACAGCTGACCTCAATGTTGGTGAGAATGAAAATGCCTCTACAACAGGGTTCCAGGATGATTCTTTACTTTTTCAAAGGAATGCTGTTGTGTGCACTGATAAAAATGCTAGTCAGTTAGAAGCTTCTGCAACACCTGGCACTCGGGAAGGTGAGAATTATGGAGCTTCCGTCTGTCATAAGCTTAATGAATGCAATCAATTGGAGAATAATGTCAAGTCTTCCTTAGATAATCTGCCGCAAACAGCAGATGACTGCATGACCCTTGCTTCTTTTGTCCGTAAATCACGAGCAAAGGTACGTTCATTGTCTTCTACTAAGGTTGCCAGGTTACATCCAGGCAAAGCTCAAAGTAAAGCTATGGCTGGAGATCACTCTAGCAGATCTTGTATATCTGGTGGTCATGATGGGATGGAGAAGAGAAGTAAACAAGAATGCACCAGTTCCAATCAGATATCTGGGACTGAAGTAGAGGATGACAGGCCCCTCTCTTCTTTCATGGGCAGAGTGAAGAAAAGGGAGTGTACTGAAGTAGGGGATGACATGCCTCTCTCTCTCTTTATGGGCAAATTGAAAAGGGAGCAATGCTAATTTTTTTTTTATAGATTTCCAAGGCTGCTTATTATTCTCTGAAGCTATGGTAAGGGCCAAAACTGATTTATCCTATCTTCATCTTGGATGCATACATCTACATTGCACAAAAATTTTCAGGTTGCTGGGGGGAAACTAATGAGGTTCACTTGTATAGGCGATCGCGATTGGGAAAGTTTTCTCTATTTCCTGCTGGATGCATGAGTTATAAATTGCTCTAATGTATTTTTGTTCTTCAAATTCAAAAGCCAATTCTTTCTAATACTAACGGGAGAGCTCTCAAAACGTGGTTTGTGGGGGTACTGAATAGGCACTTTTGTCATGTGTCAGTATTACTGTAAAATTTTGTACCTCTTCGCACTGCGATGAATGTTTTTGTAATCTATAGCATACTATTACCATATAGTTACAATTTTGGTTTGACATACATACGTGTTTTGCTATGATCTTAATGCGTATCCTTTGGTTGGTTGCATTGTTTAAGTACTAGTCTTAAGGGATAAGTATAGTTCTATAACTTTTGGCGATCAAGTTTAGAAAAATTGCCAGTAAATATAGAGGTTTTTGTGTGTATATTTAAGTATATATACACACATACATAGAATATACATAATTCGTGTATGTGTTTTGTATATTTTAGCTGGTGTTGGTAATTATGTTTGGTTGGAGGGACATTAACGAAAGAGTCCCTAATCTTAGTGTTTTCAGGTGTTTCTTAATATTCTTTAATTATGTATAAAGTTTCAACTTTTTTGTCTGATGGATTTTTAATCAAGTGAATGGGACTTTTGGCAGGAATTACAAGGGGAGAAATTGATCACTCGACACTCATCAATACTAATTAGATCTTCAAGATTTTTCCATGGATGCGGATTGTACACTTTACATAATACTAAAACTATGCAACTAATGTATTTTTTTTTTCCCCAATTAGCGTTAGCGGGTTCTTACTTACATACTGATTTAAACTAGTTGAGGCCGCTTGTTTGGGTTCTTGCCTTGCATGCCTTAAATTCAAATAATTTGAGGTTGGTTATGTTGGTTATTCGAGTAGAAGTGCAAATGCCAAGTGAGGAGGTGTGAGAAGTTGGATATAGTGGGTACGAGGAGAGGTTATGAACTTATAATAGGCCGAATAAGCATGGGAGAGGGGTTGTTAGACATGACATGATATACATGATATACTTTCATCTTTACTGAGAATATGACGACCATAAATTAGGGTAGATAGTTAGTAGATAGTATAGTGTTGCCTGTCGTAGTATTAACCCTATTATTGCAGTGTATTGCTTTTGATTTCTATCATCCTATGTTGTTTGTTGTATCTTGCTTTTCACATATCTACGATTTTGTTACTGCTTCCATTAATCACTTGTTAGTTTTTTCGATTGTCGTTTTTCCTTTTCATACCTACATTTGCACTTGTACCAAGGGTCCTTTGATAACAACCTCTCCACCTCGACGAAGTAGAGGTAAGATCTGCGTACATTCTATTCCACTTTGTGAGATTTCACTGAATATATTATTGTTGTTGTATAATTATTCTGGCCCTATTGCTCCATTTTTTGGCAGAAATAACTTATCCTATCCTAATTACTAATTCCAATATAATTTATCCTAAAATTAAAACAATAAAACAATATTAGATTTTTATCATCGAGTTATCTATGCTTGTCCAATCTACCAAACGACCACGCTCGATAAAATGGTGAAGTGATGAAGCTAATTGCCCAACGTCCTTAAAATGGATATTTCCCAAGCAGGCCCAGTAAATGACCCAATTTGCCTAATGGACCTGTAGCCCCGGAGCATTTCTCACAAAAACCCTAAAATTGATACACACTATAAATTCACACCTGTGAGAGATTAGGGTTTCTCTTTACTGCTATATCGTCGTCTCATTTGCCTCAAGAGGAAAACCGGAGCGGCGAACACCTTGCCTGACAAAATGGCGCAAGAATCACTTGTCCTCCGCGGCACCATGAAAGCCCACACCGATTGGGTCACTGCCATCGCCACCCCAATTGATAACTCCGACATGATCGTTACTTCCTCCAGGGACAAGTCCATCATTGTCTGGTCTCTCACCAAGGACGGCGCACAGTACGGTGTCCCCCGCCGCCGTCTCACCGGCCACGGCCACTTTGTTCAGGATGTTGTTCTCTCCTCCGACGGTATGTTTGCTCTCTCTGGTTCTTGGGATGGAGAGCTTCGCCTTTGGGATCTTCAAGCCGGCACTACTGCTCGCCGTTTTGTTGGTCACACTAAGGATGTTCTCTCCGTTGCTTTTTCCGTTGATAACCGTCAGATAGTGTCCGCTTCACGGGACAAGTCTATCAAGCTGTGGAATACTCTTGGTGAGTGTAAGTACACCATTCAGGACGGAGACTCACACTCCGATTGGGTTTCGTGTGTGCGTTTCAGCCCAAACACTCTTCAGCCAACTATTGTTTCTGGTTCCTGGGATCGTACTGTGAAAATCTGGAACCTTACCAACTGTAAGCTGCGTTCAACTCTTGCTGGACACTCTGGCTATGTGAACACTGTGGCAGTGTCACCTGATGGTTCCTTGTGCGCTAGTGGAGGCAAGGATGGAGTTATTTTGCTCTGGGATTTGGCTGAGGGCAAGAAACTCTACTCGCTTGATGCCGGTTCCATCATCCATACTCTCTGCTTTAGTCCTAACAGGTACTGGCTCTGCGCCGCCACTGAGTCTAGCATTAAGATTTGGGACTTGGAGAGCAAGAGCATCGTGGTGGACCTTAGAGTTGATCTCAAGCAAGAGAGTGAGATGGCTGCTAATGAGAGTGGAACTGCACCAAAAAACAAGGTATTTTTATTATTCTTTTACTTGATCATGGTTGCATAGTATTCTTCTGTTGGGTAAACATAATTCTTTTATGAATGCTTGTGTAGTGGAAATTTATTATTGTCTGTAGGGTAGGATGATTGACATATTCAATTTGCCTCAATTAGCGTAGGTGTGTAGATTAACAGCTAAAATTTTATAATTGCATAGCAATAGGATGATAAATTTGGACTTTGGTTAATGCTTCTTTTAGCGAGATATGAAATTCATCAGCTGCTTATTGTTGATTGATTCATAATGGTTCGTTAGAAGTTTTCTTGTTGCCATGTTGCTTTACTAGATTAGGAAATGTGCAACCTTGGACCATTCCCCGAAACTATGTCCTTGATGCATAATGATTTGGGTAGCTTTTTAGGTTATGATCTATTGATTGTCCCATCAATTTTTCATTTGCGGGGTAATACAAATGTAATTTGGATTCTTTTGGGTTTTGTAAAGCTTCTTACTCCAAAGCTTATTGTTGGTTGCTTTAGTATATTTAGTAATTACATGTTTTGCAACTCAGTATATTACAAACAATGTATAAGTGCAGTTATGCTACTTTTGTTTTGATTTCTTGATATCCTCAGTTGTTAGTCTTGTTATCAATTAACATTGTTAACATTGCTGAATCCTAATGGCAGGTCATTTACTGTACCAGTTTGAGTTGGAGTGCTGATGGAAGTACACTTTTCAGTGGATATACAGATGGTTTGATTAGGGTCTGGGGTATTGGGCGTTACTAGGAATGAATTGCATCTAGGGATGCCTTTTGGCAATAGTCCATTAAAGACGTTTAGATTTCTCTTAAAAATGTTTGACGACAAGTATCTGGATTCTCCTTGTTTCTCATGAGTTTTAGAGTTTTGATGTTCCATTTTTGGAATTCTGTTTAGAATTTTGTTACAAGCTTATGTTTGCTACACTTCAATTTGGTTCGCATGTATGTTATTCCTCCTCGGCTCCTCCTGTTATGTTTTCAATTCTTTGACCTAATACATGGTTGGATAAGAACCTGTTAGTCAGCCTTTTGAATTAATATTCATGGTCCTACTAGTGAAATTATTGTTACCCTCTCTTTTTCCTTGGTTTCACAAGTCTTGCAGGTAAGCAGCATATAAGGTGAAGTGGAACCTAAATTGGGTCTAGGGTTTCATTATCCACCATGAATGATCGGTATATTGTGAAGACCAATTGAGCATGAAAGAACTGATGGAACAGAGCTTTTTAGTTTGAGGGAATCATACCACCATCTTCATTATGAATATGCTTTGTCCCTTGTTTGATCATGCATTATGGTGTTTGTGGTTTGGTTTGTTCATACATGATTGAGTGGTGCTCATGGTTTTGTAAAAAATTGATTTTGACATGAATATGGTCAGACACCGTCAAGCTAGTAGGTTACAGAAAACATATGCATCGAAGAAAATGAGATGTTTCTCATCTGCTATGGTTTTCGTATCTGTTTGTCTTTGCTTGAAACAAGGAATGACTCCAATATTTTGTTCATCTGGTATTCTTTTTAACCAAAAGAATGGGAAATGATTTTTAAAACCGCTATGAAGATTACCTTGGCTAGGATAAGATAGCTGAAGTAAGGGTGAGATAATGCTTTTTGGATCTCTAGATTTAGAAATGTATTAGATGTTTTTTATATTTATGTTATCAGGTTTTGGAAACTTATTTGTTGTTTTTTCTCAATTGTGGCTTGACTTTCTTGTAGAAGTATCGAATGTGTTATTTCTTTCGACATAAACATCAATTTTGGGATTCTCAAAGTGTGTTCATCATGATCTTGATTTTTGGATTGTAGTATGTGTCAAGGACATAAGAAAATTAAAGTGACTAGTCTTAACAATTCCAAATAGAAATGATTGCAATTAAGAATGAAAAATCGGAGAGCTTAACTTATAACTAAAAATTAATGGGAATACTTGAGATTTAGTGAGAAATTAAAAAACATTCGGTATAAAAAATGTGTCTCCTTCTGTTTAACATTTGTTTGAAGCTTTAAGAATTTTCTTTTTTTACAATATTATAATTTTAAATTAAAGTTTTTTTTTGGTTTTTCATCTGGTGTCCAGAGCCCATATTGGAGCTCCGATTAAATTTGGATCGCGCTCTGCAAGGACTATTTGGGGGTGGCGCTGCCAACAAAATTTTCTTCATATCCAGAGCTCCATCAGTGCACCACAACCCATGTTGGTATTTTAAATTAAAGTTATGCATACATGTCAAAATATTTTTGATCTTATTATTTTAAACATGACATATTAAAAAAGAAAAATCTAACATACACGAATCAAATTGATAGACAAAATTGATTTTAAAAACTCAAAATCTTAGAGTAGCAAATTTGAAGAGAAACTAAGATTGATTATACGTCTTTCTATCATTAACTAAAAATTTCGTGATTAAAATAAAAAAAGAGACGGAAATTTGTTCATGGTTATTGGGTTGCAAACGTGCCCCCAGGGGTAAGCGGAATCTAGAGAAACTTGAGGGACAGTGTATGTAATTATTGCAATTCCTTGAATAGAACAATATAATATTAATGTCAATCATATTATATAATTTTTATTGAATGTCTAAAATAAACCAGCACATCTACTTTTAGCAATTGCAAGGTTCCAAGTCGGAAGTGGCCATTACTACCCAACGCCATTCGTCGACGGTATCCTCCGACGAGATAGCCGGGAAAGTAGATTAAAATTCCGGCCAAAATCAGGGCTGGCGTTCGGCGACATAAACACACGATAACCTGAGCAACTAGTATTTGGATTGGATGTGGTTTGTAAATTCTATCCCTCCTTTTTACAAGTAAAAAATCAATTTGGGTATGAAATTATACGTGCAGTGATACTTCTGTTCTAGACCTTTTGCTTTGTCGCAGTTCAAGATTCCTTTTTTTTTTCGCTCATTTAACAGTTGCTTTTTGAGAAGTATTTTGTAATTGCAAATTGGTTGTTCACGTGAGATGTAAGATTTGAGAGTTTGGAGGGGTAGGTAATTGATTGATTAGAAGAGGCAACTGTTGTTGTATTGTTGTTTCAGGGTTTTGTCCTTCTTTGACACTAGTTTTATTGGGTCAGGGAATTTTGGAGAAGGCATAAGAGGAAGGTATATGTTACATTTGGAGTTCTTGGAAGTGGTTACCTTTTGTATAAACTGTATGAAGGACACAAGCGGCGACTCTCTGATCTTGAGAGGGAACTTGCAGATGAGAGGAGAAATGAGGAACTCATTAGATCCCAGTTAAGATTTTCTCTTTTTAATGTTTATTTTCCTGTAAAGGTGTACTCTTTCCTTTTCATCATGTTTGGTGGATGATATGATATTATGCTCAGAGTTATTTGTCTCTCATCTGTAGGATCAAGGAACATTTCGGGAAAATTCAGACAATAGCTGATTCAACGACATTGCCCCATGTAATGCGACATTTAAGCAGTCGAATAGAAGAAGACTTGGACCTCACGCACTTGATGGAGAGGCTGATGAAAGGGAAAGACGAGCCAAATTCTCTAACTGCTGCAGAGAAGCTGGAGCTGTGGGACAGACTCAAAATTTTAAGTATGGACATGTGCACCCATATAGTTTGCTTTAATATTTCTATTGTTAGCTCATGATGTTTTATCTCGTGCCTATCCAGATTTTACCAGAATTGTGTTGTCTCTTTGGGCGACCACAATGCTAAGCTTATACATTAGAGTTCAAGTCAACATCTTAGGGAGACATCTTTATATCGATACTGCACGTGGCCTTGGAAGCTCTATTCAACTTGTAAGAACTGCCTCTTTTTACTTGACATGAGTATGATTATATCTTGCATTTGTATTGATTGTTCTATCTAGAATCTCTTAAAGTTATAAGTATTGCCTCTAGATGGATATGATTCTCCACATCTATGTGGTTGTATATTGGATATTCCGTGTGACAATGAATTAGTCAGACGGTTACTGAAATCACTTTACTATGTGTTGATAATGTATCTTCCAGAGCTTTAATAATATCTGCGGCAGATTGTTAATAACAATTCTCAACTCCTTTAGTAATTCCTTTATTTTTCTAAAATCAAGAATATTCTTAGAGTTCTATGTGATGAGAAGATACCTAGTAAGTTAAAATAAATTCTACAACATGGTCCTCGTAAAAAATCTCTACAAAATGGTTTCGAGACCAACAATATTGCATGAGAGTGAATGTAAGGCCCAGCATACCCTTGATAAATGTTGTACAAATACAATTGAATATAAAGTCATACATGATTAGACTAAATTAGAATGATTATATATAGCTTATGGAGAGTATCCTTCAACTTTTAAGATGGATTTTTTCTCATGATGCTTGGTCTTGTATTGTTTGCTTGTGCACGTTATGTATATAATTGTTTGTTTTTTTAAAAAGTAACAAAGTTATTACCCCCACCCCCATTTGACTTGACACAAAATTTAAGAAAAAATGAAGACTTTTGGAACTTGTAGTCTAAAATAAATCTTAGCTATTTGGGTGACTATAAATCATTTAATTAAGGAAGACTTTCTCTTCATTTTTTCTTGAGAAGGTAAGTAGATTATGAAAATGGGACACTCTTTTTGGAATAGACTTAAAAAGGAAAGGTGCCACATAAATTGGGACCTAGGAAGTATTATGCTGTGGTGCACCCATGGTCTTAAATTCCTGGATCCGCCTTTGGCTCGGAAGTCTAAAGCCCCTTATAAAGTTAGCTGTTTCATGTGATTGGTGGTTCATGATGCATGCTTTCAACATTCTACATAAAGAGAGTGTTTTTGTGCAGTAGGTATTTCATGTGTAACGAAAAAAATGGAAAGTTGCAGCCACCTATTTTTTGCATTTCTCGTTGACTAGACAGATTTAGACATTGTTCTTTCAGGTTTTCAAGATGACCACTGTTATTCCATAAACAGTCAAAAACTGAGTTGTTGGAACTCCAGGGGATTAGTAAACCATTAAAGAAGATTTGGTGTACCGTCCCTGCATGTATATGCTGGAATATATGGAAGGAATGAAATGTGAGATGTTTTGAAGGGAAGAAATTGAGTGTACAACAACTTAACTACAATGTTTATGGATTTTGGTGAAATCTACAGAATGTGAAGGATGAAGATAGAATGTTAGATTTCATAGATCTTTACAGGAATTGGACCTTTATTTTAGATATCCTTTTTTTTTTCCGTACAATAGGATTACTGACTTTTGTACTGTCTTAACACCAACTTGGTGCTAAGTTACTGCATTTTTTATCCAAGAAAAAAAGAAGAGAAGTAGGGCAGTAAGAGAGGAAACTCGACCTTGGGCAATCATGTGGGCATGATATAGGAATTCCAATATTATTGTCTTAGAAGTTGAACAGATAAAGTATTTAGTCAATAATAAAAGAATACATGATACCCCTTATTCACTTACCTCAATTTATCTTTATTGTTGTTCATTAGGAACACAGAATAGGATTCTTCTTCTTTTGAGTAGACGACATTGGTATCCTCAGGCACCTCTTTGCATTCGAAATAATCTTGTCCCATAAACGGGAAGACTTGTGATGACTATCTGGATGTGTTGTACCAAGGATACCAAAAGAAATTCAAAAAGTGGCCAGGGAAAGGGATGAGGGACGGCAGAGGTACAAGAACAGAAACTACATGACATACGTACATTAAATGGGAGCCTAATTATGATACATTAAAGGTGGTCTCCAATATTGCTCGGCTCAGGGTGATCTGCTAGCTTTGATGAAGCTGGAGATTAGCTTTATATACAACGAAATGTCAAGTGTAGAAAGCTGGATGGCGCCAGTGATGCCATAATTTTTCCATGCTTCGCCCTACTTTTCTCAATCCGGACAAGAAAGCAAATGTAGTTGTCAATCTTTCCTAGCCTGGAGTGAGTATCCTTTGAGAACCAACCAGAGAAGATGGGAAAAACCTCGTCGGCTGAGTTGTTTGCAGTGTTTGAAGGTTCAACAACAATTAGGTCTAGTATGAAGGTCCATCCTTCTGTGAATAGAGAATAGTATCTTACTGATAGTCACAAGGCTAGATATTCCTCTTAGTCAGAAGTGAGATATAAGATGGAGAAGCCAATAGTGAAGTAGGGTTTACAGATCTTTCTAAGAAAACCAAAGAAGAATGAATGAGTGAATTGCCATGACAAGGATTTGCTGATTGTGGTTGGAAAGCACGAAAGGTGAAAGATAGGAAAAGTAATATGAAGCGACAATCTTATAAACCCTAGAAGTCACCTAAAGGAATGGAAGTGCCACAACTCCTAGAGGAGATAAAATGATAAGAAGAAGTGGGTTCTATAACGCGCAAAAACAAACAAAATAGAAGTTGAACCCTTTATCCAATGGAAATGGGGGTGTAAGAGTGGAATTTTTATATGAACCTATTTCTTAGGTGATTATGCAATTTTTTGCTGTACTCTATGTTTATGCTGATCCAACTGGTGGTAGTTAGCCTCAGTTTTTGTTGCTTATTGGATGTGCAATTGATACTAGTCTTTTGGCCAACACATCTTTTGCTGATTGGATGTGAATTTTTTTTAATTCCAGGATGAAGCTGATCTAATTGACAGAGATGACGAGCAGCAGTTTCTAGCCAGTGCAGACTATCTTACCAATGTTGGCCTGCCTGCCTTGATTTCATGTTTTGAAACTGCAACATCTGAAGTTCTAAAAGGGTAGGCTCTTACTTCTTTCTTTTCCTCTCGGAAGTTAAAATGTACATCTAGAGTTTAGTGGGTTGCTCAGTTCGATTCCATTTTTATTTTCAGTTTGATAACTGACTAATTTTGGTATTTGATTCTTCAAACTGAGTGATGGACCTATGAATTGATGGTTAGGTTCTTTAACTTTTTCCCAGACTCCACTTGTGGGATTTTACTGCGTAGGTTGTTGTTGTTATTTAATTCCCCCCCCCCCACCCAAACCTATATAATGAAAACTTACGCATTAAAGTCTCAAATGATTAAAGCCATAAGCCATTTTCTTTGCATTTCAACCGCAATGTTTTTCTTTTGCTGTCCTTGTAAAAGAGAAAATCTTTTTCTTTTGCCATCATTGTGTAGCCATACTTTAAAGTTCAATATTATTATGATAATTGGTTTCTAATGAGGATGAAATCAAGATGGGCATGATGCAAGAGGTTGGAAAAAAGTAATGCTCAACATATTGCGGTGATGCTCATTTGTGAATGGCTGATGGAGTGCAACAAGCTGGAGATATATATTGAAATTTTGCAGCATTGATGTGTAACTATTGTAGTCTGGAAATGATGATAAGATAAGGGAGAAAATAAAGGCATAATACGTAAACATTTGCTCAAACTTGGTCTCAACTGGCAAGTGAGCACTCCAACTTTAAGTATGCACATCTAGACAGTTCAACTCATCTCCAATGTGTCATTGTCTCCTTTGTGTCGGTCGTAAGCTCCAACTTACAAATTATAATCTAGACACCTCCAATTAATCACAGCGTTGAGTGTTCACGAGACATAATGAGGACGAGTTGGATTGTTTAGTTGCCAGTTTAGACCGAGTTTAGGTGTCTAGATGTGCAGTCTCAAAGTTAGAGTGTTTACTTGCCAACTGAAGCCAAGTTTGAGCGTTTGTTACGCATTAACAAAAAGGTCAAGGGAGCGAGGGATAATACACATGAGGTTTGTGGAAAAAAGGAAAAGAAAGAGAAAGTCAAAAGGTAAAAAACTTTGGAACAAAACAGCTCAACTCCAGAACAATTGCTTGCGAGAGTTTGAAGAATCAAACTTATGTGTGTTTAAAAGCATAGAATTTCCATCAAACCGCAATGAAGTTCTTTTAAAATTTTAAATTAATATGTACACACGCACACCTAGATAGAGAGAAATGAGAGATTGACGACAGATTCAAAATACCTAAATTTTACGATCTGGGAACCACATCCTGAATCATCAGTGCAAACAGTAGATCAGATAGCTTGTGTGCTGCATTATATTTCTTTTTGTAGTTTTACCATGTAAGACGGTAGAAGTTAGATGCACCACTCTCTTTTTTGCTTTTATAGCTGCCTATAAAGGATGTCTAGTGGGAAGCCAATCGACATAAAAACACTAACTATTGAGCAAGGAGTCTTTTGAGCTATCAAAATGTGATTATTTACTGCCAACCTCATAATCCAATGGACAATGAAAAGGGTCAAATCATCCCCTGTCAGTGTATGGGGTTAATTAAACCTTTAACCTGCATATGAAGCCCCAGGAACAAAGAAACCATGCCCATGCATTCGTAGGTCATATAACAGATATTACATAGGACCATGCAGGGCGAGTGGGTGTTCACTAAGAAAATGTCTCTAAATCGATGTGTGGTACAAAATCCACATGCTATTTGGAAGGCGCAATGTGTTGGAAGATTTTCCTCTTGGAGTTGAACATATTTAGTGGATGGATGGCAGGCGATTGACCTTCTTAAACCGTAGGATTGCATATTTTATATAATTTTTGTATTTGAAATTAGCTATATCTTGCCAAAATGTGTCTTACAAAAATTACTGATTTTTTCGTTTGCAGAAAACAGTTGAAGGATTTCTTCAACACAACTGTACTTCATGATACCATTCTGCAGATATTGGCCACCTTTCTGAGCATGGGAAGTCCTCATCATTGGATGGGCTTTTTGATGCCAGAGCACTCTAAACTATATAACTCTGCTGCTACCTCTAGCATTGATAGTACAGAACCTTCGCCTGCATCCAAATTTGAACAACTTATGCTGGAGGCACAGGCCGTTTTGTCAAGGTACTTTTGTTTGCTTTTCCCATCGTGTTGCAAATAAGATCCAGCTTGGTACTAGTTCTTCACTATATTGAGATACAAGTTTTTATAAAGGTTGAGTCACTAGGGGAATATTAATCTGGAATGTGAAAACAACTATGTGCACATTGAGATTTGCTCGATATCAAGCTGTAAACCCAAACTTTGACATCTTTTGTTGCTTTGGAGCACATAATGGAACTATTTTCACCTTTTCATGCTGCTTTGAGCACAAGGAAAGTGACTGAACTCCCCACCCCCACCAAAAAATAAAGAGGGAATATAGATTAAAAATGCAAAAAAAAAAAAAGATGAAAGGAGCTGACTGCTGTGTTCCTTGTAAAGATAAGTTTAGAACTGAATGCAGCAGATAAAGCAAAATGTCTTCATTCTTTACCTCTGAATTGATGCCTGACAGCATTCAATATTGACAAACTTTCAAGTATTTGTTTCTCATATTTATTCCTTTGGCAAATCTGTTGGTTGATTACTTATCCTTTTGATGTGCAGCTCTGAATTCGAGAATATTCTGGATATGTCACTTAAAACAGCGGTGGATGTGATGATGGAAGACATAAAGGTCCTCTGTGGAGAAACCAATTTAAAGTTAGGTATTCCATTAGCTAAACTTCTACCACGACTTGCTCATATGAGTCGCATCCTGCTTGAAGAATCCAATAGGGACAGATACATCCAAATTGTCCAAAACATGCCAGAAGTAGAAATGTTCTTCACCTTGTTATATGCAAGCACACCAGCTTCATAGTGTAGGACATGTTGTATTCTTGTGTAGCTTCAGCGTAGGCGTGGATGTAAAAGATTACATATAGCATTTTGTTTGCTCCTTCAAGGGTTAAAATTTGGACAAAAATAAGAAACTGAAGATTTTCTGGTGAAGTTACATTCTACCTGTTACCACAGTGTTGCTTAGGAGTATTAAATTTATTACGCAGACTGGTTATTTCATCAGCTGAATTTAATAGCTTAAAGCTGCTTTCAAGGCGTGCAGTTTTGTTTTTCCTAGCTTTGTTGTATTCTTTTGCTTGATTGATTGCCCATGTGTGTATTGACTTGTGCTTTTGTTTATATACTTGAGAGTTAAGATTAGCAGATGTTAATAAAGATCGGTCTTTATAAGTGTACCTTTGTTTTGAGGATATTGGAACTTGATTGATACGTGCATCATAAAGATTGTTTAAGTACCTCCTTCTGATGATTTGATCGGTCATTCATATGATGAGTTGATGGTGATTTTTACTGTGCCTAGAGAGAAGGGAAGGGAACCCTTCAGTCCAAGAAAAGGCGGTGAAAAACCGAGCTCAGCTCCTGCATCATTGGAGCAAGAATGTATCTGAAGATGTTATTCATCTTCTTTGATATGCTCATGAGCCAATGATTCAGCAGCAAAGATCAGTCCCAATAATCCACCTTGGGTTGGACAGAACAGTTTCCTTCACTCCTCTGCTTTCTCAAGTAGCTAGTCAGAGGGAGGGAGGAGCCTTTTTATATATAGTAATAGTTTCCTCCCGTTTCAGAATAGTTTAACTAAACACGAAATTTAAAGAAATACTACTACTAAGAAGACGTGGTTTCACATGTTACATGATTTTGAGGAATACTTTCCGTGTCTCATTTCATATCATAAAGTGCGTCTGCCTAATCTCTTTGTTTAATCGTTATAATTGTCCCCTTTATATTTACATCAACAACAGTATTGACGGCGAAATTAATGATGTTGAATTTTTATATTTCCTAAGATTATTGTTCCAATCTTTATGTTTTGCGACAAAGGTATTAGGCACCTAGCAGCAATACGTAGTAGTTTATTTTAGTTTTATTGTTCAATAATCTTAGACGAATAGATGCCAAGATATTCAACATACTTTTGTAAGCAATTAAGAAACAAACATATACTTACTTTTAAAGTGTACAAGTACTTTTAAATTGTAAGAACTGAAATAGTGCAATTGAAATGATAAGAGGTGTAATTATAGTGTTTAGCTAATCTATATTTTCATTTGGAAGTGACTTATATGCCAATTGCTATTATAAATTCTTACTACTCATTTTCACTTTATATAGCGTGATTTTTTCATCTTCTAACAACGTAATATGAGAATGATAAAAATTATTCATTCCGTTCACTTTTACTTATCAGATTTGAATTTGACACTCATAAGAAAATAATGATTGATATAATTATTGTACCATACTACGTATATTAATTGATATTTAGTACTCTCTTCCTTTTAGTTGTCACATATATTATAAATACTTGTATCAAAATAATTGTCAATTTAAACAATCAAGAGAGAATTAATTATATTTTTTCAACTTTGCCCTTGACATTAATTATTCTAGAATTAAGAGACACATATACAAATAAAGATTAAAGAATTAATAAGAAATATATTGATCAAACAACATTATTTAGTAATGTTTTTAAGAATTGTGTTAAATTTTATCACAACTAAAAAAACAAACGAAGTACTATTAGATATTTAAAAGTAATTAAGAAAATAAATAATTAATACATTAAAAATGAAAATAAAGATTTATTTATGGAGAAGTAAAAGCGAACAAAGGCCGGAAAAGATAAATGGAAAAACACGCGCTATTGAGGACTTGGTACATTTTACAAGGGTAAAATGGGAAAAGAACAAATAACCTATAAAACGAAGAAGTAACGAATATTACTCCCTCCTCCGTCAGGGCTAGTAGTCGCTGCTGGCTTACACATCGGTAAGAAGGTCCGAGCAATAATGGCGACAAAAGACGGCGACATTTTGATGCTAGAGGCCCCGCCGGAGTATCGTCCGGCAGTGTCTAGTAGTGCGGAAGTGATAGATGCTTTGCCGTACATTGATGACGACTACGGTGATCCCAACGTGAAAGAAGAGGTGGACCGTTTGGTCGAAGAGGAAATGCGCCGCAGCTCCAAAAAACCTTCCGATTTCCTCAAAAACCTCCCTCCTCTTCGTAAATTCAACTTCGAGGTTTCAATCTATACTTGCCAATACTTCTGCTCTTCAACTATTTTCTATGTGAATTCTAGGGTTCCATTTTTTTGAAGTACTCATTCATTTCTATAAGAATTAGCTTTATTGAAGGATTAAAATTGCTACTTTCTGGTGAATTGTGTTGATTTGGTAACTGCTTGATGAGATCATGATTTTTGCTCGTCTAATGAATGAATCTGTTTTAGAATCATCCTATGCTTGCGAGGGAATATGAGCGGGTGAGAGCTGGAAAACCTCCAGTACAAATAGATACTTCACGATATGGACTCGAGGTGCCGCCTGTGAACAAACGCAATGATGAAACTGCATGGAAGCAATCGCTTCAAAAAGCTCAGCGTTTACTGCAGCATCAAGTAATCAGGTAGGCTACCTAAATCCAATGGTGAAACTAGAGGTAGTATTTTTGAGAGTTCCCTTTGCTAATTATATACTCATGGTTCTCAATTTAAGCTCTTTTTTTCTATAATCAAAGTATCTGTCCAACAATTAGTATATATATGTGTAAAATCTAGATATGGCACATGATAGTTAATAACCTTTATTGGTAGGAAGAAACTTTTTGTATCAGTTCCTCAATCACCTTTAAAAGCAAAAGAAATGAAGTCTGTAAGGCTACAAGGTTTAATAAAATAGATGTTGCAGT
Source organism: Solanum pinnatisectum (assembly GCA_035578085.1). Lineage (NCBI taxonomy): Eukaryota > Viridiplantae > Streptophyta > Magnoliopsida > Solanales > Solanaceae > Solanum > Solanum pinnatisectum. The sequence continues at coordinate 51,726,565 of CM069078.1, read as the reverse complement.
GAAGCATGATAAAAGAGTGCTTCTTCAAAGGAATAGCTAATATGTGGTGATTACATATATTTTCCAAATAACTTCTTAATAAAAAGCGTTGTGTTTGTTTTGGCTTCTATGTCAAATCCAAAAGCCTGCTCGACGTGTGGGGAAACATAGTACTATTTGTCACGTGTTGGGGAGTGTGTTTGTATATATTTCAATGAAATAGGATTCTGGAGAACTTGTATATACTATCAGCTTCAGCAGGTCATATCCTAACAGAAGACATGTGAATTTTGTGTCACTTTGTTACCAAAGTTTTTTACTTAGCTTTTGTTAATAAGGAAAAATTCTTTTTACATCACAATGTCCTACCTGTATATGGAGGCATCTAGTACTTTGCTACTAAAACATTCATGCCTTCGATATATTATGGTTAAAAAATTTCCCCTTTTTTGTTGTGCACAACTGTGCTTATTGCTTCTGTAACCAAAAGTTAACCTTGATATTCTATAGGCTAGAAAATCTGGATCTAATGTCAAAGCATGGTCCAGATGTGTGGAAGCTGTACAATCAACGATTGGAGGCATTCCTTGCCAGGTTCTTTTTCTTTTTCTAATTTTATATTTTTCATGGTGCTCTGCTATCGCATCCTTATTTTACAATGTACTGATGCTGACCCCAACTTGTTTGGGACAAAGGCGTAGTTGTTATTGTTCAGCTATCTCATCCTTAACAATGTACTGCTACTTCTGTCTTGACATGATTTTACATGCTCCCTCTGTTCATTTTATATGACAGTGCGTGATTGGACTGGGTCAAAGAAAGAAAACTTTTTGCACATGCTGAAATACCCTTAGAACTTGTTATCTTAAATATGTCATAACATTTGGTTACAAGAACATGTCAATCAAGAGAAAATGATAAGCTTAAAGTTAAAAGAGTTTCCAACTATCGCTTGTGTTAATTTTTTTTGGAACAGACTAAAAAGGAACGAATACCATAAAAAACGGAACAAAAGGAATAATAGATATTAGATTGAAAATGATAAAAGAAGTTTTCAGGCTTTGGACAAAATGACCTGGAAGACTATAGTAACTATTTTGGACTTGGTTTCTAGAGTAATTACTTTTGCATAAAAATAAGCAAGGACATGTTTTATTTTTTGGTGAAAAAAAAGAAAGAATATGATATGATCAAACAATTGCCCTTCTTCACTGCTGGTGCAATTGTGATTCAAAAGGGAGAAGTATTTATCACTATATTTACACATCTGGAACCAGTTCTGCACAGTATTAATATGTCTCTTACAAAAAGAGCATGATTCGCTTGTCCTTTCTCCTCTGGTATTGCTGCATCCCTTCCATGGCTGATATCAAACTAATTTTCTGCAGAATGCAATCACAAGCTGCTGAATTGAATGAAATGATAGAAACAGCAAACAGGGAAAGGAAATATCATCAGGTATAAGTATCTTGTGTCACTACTGATCTGTTTGTGTAGCGTTTTGCATTGTTCTTATTGATCTGTTCGCCATTGCATAACAGCAAACTACTGCATATGAGCTCAATGCGTTGTCCATGCAATGGAGAGAGCTCTGTCTGAAAAATATAGAAATTCAATCAGCATGTGGGGAACTACAAGACCACAGAGAACAACTGAAGAAGGAGGCTGAAGAGAGGTCTGTTTTGTATTGCATATCATCTATGCCTTTTCTGGTTTTAATAGGCTAGTTTATAAGATATTAACCTCTTCTACGGCAGGGGCTGGAATTTGGAGGCTAATGTTGAGAATGGCAAAATGCCGTATGCAGAATTATGAGGTATTGATTTTGCTACTATTCTGTTATGCTTAGTTTCTATCTACTGGATTAGTTATCAATGATATTAACATGTAGGGGGAAATCAGATAAAAAGTTGGGGAGGTACAAGGGTGGTGATTTAGGTTGAAGGAAATGGAGAATGAATTAGATGGTTGAAATGAATGTAAAGTATGATACGGGGAATGCAGAATAGAAATAAAAAAATTACAATTCTATAAGTTAAAGAACCAATTGTGTGAGATGAGAAGGAAGATAAGAAAAAGAGAAAAAAAAAAACTATGATCTGCAATGTTCTGACCTTTTTAATTTCCTATAAAAAATGTAGCAAATTTTCAAAAATAAAAATTCCCATCATTTTTCTTCCATTTCCAAACATGAAAAAACAGATTCCTGGAATCGTGTTTCCTTAGCAAAATTCAGGTTGCATATACAAGGTCTTATAAAACCCTGTGGTGGAAGACAATACTATTAGATTGGGTTTGGCTGGGGGGTTATGTTGAATCACATAGGCTGTAGGCCATGTTTCCTTCTTTCACTTGTCGATTTCTAAGATGTGTGTGAGAATTGTCAGAACTAATATTGTGTAGGGAATATGTAGGTGTAGGTCCATTAATCATGAAGATTTGCTGCTGCTGGACTTAGATGGAGAAGTTGGTCTAAGGTTTGAAGTCCTTGCTTTAGGTCGGTGTGACAAGGTTTGACCATGCCTTTTGTTGGCAATATTCTGTTAGGCATTGCTTTACAATCCTGGTGAGGAATGTATCCAGCGTGGAAAAACTCACTGCTTTCCTCTGTATCTCCCAGTTCTTTGTGCACGTGTTCATTTCCTTGTCATGGTAACAGCTCTATTTATGAATAGTTAGTTAATCAGTGATTTTAAAATTTTAGTCTTCTTATTTCCCCCCTTGAATTCCTTTTTGTTGAATGAGAAAAGGAGACCAAGCAAGGCCATCCCTGTTCCTTGAATCTACAAGATTTGTTTTTGCTTTTCACTGGACTCCCAATATGCTTTTGCAATGTGTACCGCCATCCACTGGAAGAACGGAATCATAGACTTCTATGCTGGGAGCATGGTGGGCATATACATAAAATAAAACCCGCATTATAACATGTTTTATGGCCTATGGTTATCAAAGTCTCATGATGGCAAATATGAATTACTGGTAAGAAGAGGTTTTTGACAGTCCTATTGCTGAGAGCAAACGAGACGTTACCGGACCAGATACAACAAGGAGTAGCAAAATTTGCCCATGAAAAAGCAATTAAATAAGTTGGGTCGTTTATGTTCACAGTAACTCGAATTTACAAGACATTTGGTAGGATTCCAGTTACACATTAAACTCAAATAGAGACTCACCAATTTAATTTAGTATGTGCAAAGGGGTTTACGTAGTAAATTTTTCTTCACAACCCAACAGGAACAACAATATTCAATTTATTATCTCTTTATATAGTCAAAGGTAATTTGACATAAGTTTAATTTATTGAACTAATAAAGTAAATATTTTACTTTGGGTGTCAAATGGGCGGGTTGGATTGAAATTGGAGATATTAAAATGGGTTGAGATAGAAATCGGGTTTGGTCTAGACCCGCCTAAGTTTACTTTGGGCTCAAATGGGTTGGGTTCAAATGGGCTAAAAACGGGTTGGGTCTTTGACCCGTCCAATTTGATCCGATTAATCTCAATAATTTTAACATAGTGATATTTAATTTTTATAATCACAATTCGAATTTCCGCTCAACATTTTTTTAAAAAAAAGTAACAAATGAATAGATAAATCCTAAAAATGTTAAATAGATAATAATTCATACCTTTAATATAGAAACATATCTTAGTAAAGATTTTTAAAACGGGTTGAAATTGGAGATTGAATTGGGCTCAATTGAGGATTCTCTTAAAATGGGTTAGGCTTGAATGGGTTGAGATTGAACCCAATTTAAATCATCTTGAGCGCAACCCTTAAAATTCTGGACGGGTTGGGCAGGTTACATATGTTTGGGTTCATTTTTGACACCCCTAATTTTACTTTTTCTTTTTGTTTCTCATCCAGTGTTGGGTACCCACATTGGAATTCGATTATTCTGGACTCGTATCGTGTAGGGCCCCATTCAGGGGGAAGTACTCCAACCAAGGATTTTTCTATACTCAGAGCTCAAACCCAATATCTTTGATTAAGAAAGAAACAACCTCCATCTGCTACACCACATCCTTTGTGTTATAATGTAAATTACGTTATTACAAGTGGTGTAGCACCTGAGAGACTCCTAATTACAACTGTTAGGCACAATCAAAAGACGCCCAAATATGAATAATTTTAAAAAGAAGTTTGAGGATCCGCTTTTTAACTCTTTTCTTTTTAGAAAGAAAAATAGATGGAACGTATCAAGCAAAAGGGACAAAAAAGTGGCCTTATTCAAGTAGGATTTGTGACCTTCAGATTGAGAATATATATGGTTCCCATGCTCATAGGAATTAGGATTTGTGAGACGAGCCCGTTTGGCTTAATTTAAAAATAGTAGTTTTTTAAAATTATTTTTAACTTATTTTAAGTTTACTAAATTTTAAGTTAAAAGATGAAAAGTAGGTAAGTATCTATTTTTAACTTTTTTTAAAATTATTTTTAATTTATTTTAAGTTATTTTTAATTTTATCAAAACACTTTCAAAAGCTAAAAATGTCTTAAAATAGGTTTGATCAACTTTTAAGTCAATCCAAACAAGCTCTTATGAGTACTCTACCACTAAAAAAAAAAGTGTTTTGTATTTCCTCCTAGTTAAATTATTTGTCGTGTTTTTTTATACGCTTCATAATTAAACATTAATTAAGAAGACTGGAAGAATATGTAATCTTCTTAAATAGCCTCATTTATGTATACGCTTCATAATTAAACATTAATTAAGAAGACTGGAAGAGTATGTAATCTTCTTAAATACCCTCATTTAAGTATTAAAATATAACATCGCTTAATTAAATTTCAACTTTATTTATGTATCATTAGTTTTCTTTAATTTAAGTGTATGTAATCTTCAAAAATAATTACTACTACTTTACTACAGGAGTGAAATGGTAAAATAATAATTACATTTTTATAAAGTGATACATAAATTTAGATTATTTTTAATAATCACTACAGACCAGACGAAGATGAAAAAAAAAAAAGAGAATGAACTGAAAAATGAAGCGAAGGTTATCTTGTTTGTGATAATACGGCATCTAGCACTCTGTTCGATTTTCACTGCTCACTTTGAAATTTTGTATGATTATTAAAAGTTACTGATTAGTATTTTACAATATGTATTAGCTTCAAGTTAACCAATGATTTGGAAAATATATTATTAATGTTTAGGATAAAATTGAGGAAAAATTAATTATTTCATCTTTATATGTTAAAAGTGAAAAGTAATAGTGATAATTCTTTAAATATCAAATTGTGAACTGAGAAAGCAATTGTTAAATAGTATTTAATGTTTAATAGACAAGTATTTGGTATTTAATTTGTCTTCGGTTTAAATTATTTGGTGCTAATCCTGTAGGAGAATTCAAGATTAGTTATAATGATGTAAAATAAAAATGAATGTTAAACAACATTTGTTTGTTAGTAATATAAATTATATAATAGCATTTTGATCTAATTAATCAATTTTTTTTTATCGGCTTTGATTATTTATGAACTAATTAATAATCCGTTAATTCTTATCGGCGTTGATTATTTGCAAAAATATCAGCTCTTGTTGCAGCTACCTAGAGCCTAGCAAATGCATTAGTTAATATATATATATATATTAACTAAAAAATTATTACGAATTTAAGTTTTTTATATAAACAGTGTATATTTTGAACAAACAATTGTTTTCAACTTTAAAAAATATTGGAGAAATCCCGCCACATTGCCAATAGCAAATTAAGAGGATTTTACTGCAAAACAAAATTAATGTTAATACTTATTTCATCTCTAATCATTCAAAAAAGAACCTGATTTCTAATAGTCAAAAAGTAAAAAAAATAAAAATAAACATCTACAACACACATTGAATATATTAAAAACTGTTGGCAAAAAAAAATATTAACATAACTTAATACAATAAATAAACTAAATATTTATCAACTTAATTCTTGTATTAATACCATAAAAACAATTTTAAGCTGAAGTAGAAGTTAGGACCAATGATCAATTTAGTCAAAGTTCAAAAAAAAAATATCTTCCCGAGATAAGATTCAAAATAAAGGTCCTTAACACCTGTTCCAATATTAATTAATGCAGCATAGCTTTAATTTACACAAAGATCAAGATTCGAGGAAGTAGCTATCAATAGCCTAGACTAAACCTAATGAAAAAAAGATTAAAATTTTAAGGATTTCACTTTATTTTATTTAACAAAACTAATATGTACACTAGAATAAATACGTAAATGTAAACTGTAAATGTACACAAGTAAAAACAAAGTAGTATTTCCCAATTTACACAACTGCAAAAAATCAGTTTCTAAAACGTTTTCTTCCACAACTCAAATCTAGACAAACGATAAAAGCTGCGCTGAAAGACTTCAAATCCAAATCCAACATTTCTTCAGAAGCCTGAAATAGGAAAATCAGATCTAAACAGACCCTTAAAACTATTAAAAAGTAAACAACATTTCAAAATTTATCCAAAATAATATATATTTAAACAATAGCTAGAAATAGGAAATAAGATCTACATACCTTGAATATTAAATCTAAAGCTAGATCTAATAAAAATAAGTACCATATGACTAGATTTTATAACATAGAAGGAAAAAATATACAAATCTAGTAAGGAGATATGAACGTAGAGCTCCCTTCAATCCAAAAAATGATCAAACAAAGGGCAAAATGAAGCTCCTGACATATGCAAACCCACAAAGCTATCTATATGTTAAATCATAAATAGATAGGGCTGAGGAATCCATAGGTCAGCAGCTCAATTTAACCTGTTAGATCTTCTGTTGGACTTCAAGGAGCTCCACTCCCATAACTACTAATAATAACACAAAAAATATATCAAGTCAACATGTACAAAAACCCTAATCTTGTCCTAAAACTGCCCAAAAAAATATATTATTTCTGATAAAATATCAAGTTAAAAACCCAAAAACCCACAAGAGTTTTGGATCTATCTATCTATATCAAAGAGCAATTAAAAAAAAATTAAGACCTAACTTGTTGAAAATAAAAACCTAATTACTTTTGGTAGAAGAGCTAAGGAATGAGAGAAGTGAGAAATGATGAAGGAGAGGGGTTGTATATATAGTGGTATAGGAGATGGAGTAAGGTTGGGGATTGGGCCTAATTTATGTTTTTTTCTTTATTACTCTATCATCTATAGGATATATTTGTAATCACATTCACACATAAGAAATTGACCATGGTATTTTTCTTTTATTTTTTTAAGATGAATTCAAAATTTAAATCTTATAAATTCTTTGAGTCTAGAATGTTCGATTTCAAGTATTAATAATGAAACTTGAATATTACAAAAATACAAATGTAAGGAAAATGAGTTAATCGAACTCTTATTTTAAGGCTATATTTAATTTTATTTGTATTAATTTTGATATTTTCATTTACGTGAAGGTGTTACGATTTCTAAGATTACATCATTTTTCTTTTTTAAATCATTTTCACATTTTTAAAAATAATATTTTGAGACATTATTTATGTTAACTTAGATTATTTTTTATATATTTTATAAATATATAAATTTTATTTTAGAAATAGCAAGATATCAAATGTAATTTTGCTGATTGGTTTTAGGAGGTGAAAGCAAAATAGTTATTTCCAAAGACCTTTAGCTCAAGTAAAATAATACAAAGCGGATTTGAAAAGAAAATACAATAATGAAAATGACATATTACAAATAATAAAGATAAAGTATAGCAACTACAACAAATAATATATTAGCTGGATCAGAAGAATCCGACAAGTGATAGTAGTAATAGAAGAATGGTAATAGTGCCATCATATTGGTAAGGAAAACTAGCTAGAATGTCTACTAATCTTCTATCTTAATTTTAATAACTTTGGCATCATTATATTTTGGAGTCACGTCCTTGTTAAGTTACAAAAGTATCATGTTCTTTTTCGATCTATTTCTACCTTTTCAAACACTTTTAAACCAATTGCTCACACCTCGTGACAAAGGCATCGAAACATAATCTCTTCATATATTCAAAATATCTTAGTCTCCCTTCTCTCGTCTTGTCTATATCGGAGGTCACTCCCATCTTGTTTTGAATATCTTCGTTCTTAATCATATCACTCTTAATGTATGACATATATCCACTTAAAACATTCTCATTTCATCCACTTAAAACATTCTCATTTCCGCTAAGTTCTCGTCCTCAAAGATGTGTGAAAGTGTACTTGCTTTTGACCGGGCAACACTATGTCATACAATATAGCTAGTTTAGTTATCATCTATAAAATTTACTTTTAAGTCTTGATGATAACTTCTTCACGTGGGCACCTGATGTGAATTTTCATTTCGATCATCCACCTTATTTTATTTTGATGTGTAACATCATCATCAATCACTTTGTTTTCCCTAATTATTGATTCATTAATATACTTAATTTTTTCTCTCTAAAAGGTAACTTGTGTATCAATCCTCAGTACTTCTATATTGGTCTCTCATGTTACATCACTAAACTTTCACTTCAAGTACTCTTTATCCTGCTCAACTTGAACCACTTTGCCTTGAAAGTCGATTTTCAAACCACCAACATATTGTTAATTTTACTAGGTATTTTGTCATTCTATATTTATCTCTCATGTTATGTCACTAAACTTCCACTTCAAGTACTTCTACTCCTGCTCAACTCGAACCACTTAGACTTGAAAGTCGATTTTCAAACCACCAACATATTGTTAATTTTACAATGTATTTCGTCATTTGATACTATATCATCACAAATAGTATACACAATACACCACCTTCTCTTGAAAATATATTACTCCCTCTATCCCATTTTATGTGACACAATTTTCTTTTTGGTCAGCCTCAAAAAGAATGTCACATTTTCTTATATGATAAGTATTTAAAGGTACAATTCCTCTTTTACCCTTGTTGGTTCCACTTTAAATAGTACTCCAATACATTTATGAGGAAAGAGAAAAATGAGTCTACTTTTTAATATGATTATTTTTGAAGGGGCAATTTGATAAATATTTCAAAGTCTTCATTTATTCTTAAACTCCGTATTCGGTTAAATGTTGCCACATAAAATGAGACGGAGGGAGTATTAAAGTAATTTTATTTTATAAAATTTAAACCTAAATTTATTTTTCCTTGTATTTTCAATACCTTCATATAAATTGAACCTTGAGTTAAAATCTAAATTTATTTGTCCTCATATTTTCTATATCATCACATAAATTGAAAAAAAAAAAAAAACCATTCACTTTATGACCCTCATTAAAGATGTATAGTGGTGTACTATTTACCTTGTTGGTTGCACCCATATCTATTGAGTCTCGGGAACCAATGTATATAATAGTCCTTTTGGATTTTATAAATTGATTAGATTCTCTTACACATATTTGAATGCATATCACATGCACTTGTCACCCAAAGTTACCTACAAATTTACAGCTCCCTTCTTGTCTTTGTTACACACACCCTATGGCACTTGTAGGGGCATGTACTTTTTTTCTACTATACTATATACGTAATATTTTATTTTATTTTTAACGTTAGTTTGACTATCTATGTGGTGTTGAAAAATAATACTCACTCTATTGTATTAAAAAAGTCTGTCCACCATTATGGAATGACTAAAGTAAATTTGGTGTCATTGCCTTTCCAACTGTATTTCCTTGTCCTCTCCTCACCATTAAAGTTGTTTTAGGGTTTTGTGAAGAATAAATAGCAATCTTTCTCATTGTATATATGCATGGTACCCACAAACAATCTGGATTCAAATTTTGAATTTACCATGTTAACATCCAATATTTATTGGACATGTTCTGCGTGGACCTAGATGTAGTTTGATTAATAGGTATGAAATTATGATAAGTGAAGGTATTAAAAGAAAACAGAATACGCATAAAATTACATGGAAGAAAGCATGGTCTCAAAAGACCTCTTGATGCTTGGTGATATTAATACATACTTAACTATAAATAGAATACATTATTTTAAATTCATATGAAACTTTTATTGTTTTTAAATAACTTTTTTAATTTATTAGAGTGAAATGATATAATTAATATGAGATTAATGAAAGAAATAAGAATTTAGATTTCAACTTATTTAAATTGAGACATAATTATTATTATTAGTAGTAGTAGTAATAGTACTATCAAATGTTTATATCTGCCACTATCCCAAACATCTCTTATTTGGACATAGATTATGCACTAAAATGTCATTTGACTTGCAAAAGTAGACTTTGTTAGGTATTGAAAATATAATCAAGTAAATAAAATATAATTTTCTAATAATTTTAAATTTTTAGATGAAATAATATTACATTTCAATATTAATACTTTCACGAAAAAAAAATTCACAAAACTTCAACTATTTTTTCCAACATAGTAAAATGCATATTTAAAGATAACCTAGCTTTCAAATATTATTTTCAACTAAATCTATATATCCAAAAAGCACACCCCCGCCCCCCCGCCAAAAAAAAAAACTACCCCTATATCTTTTCTATTTACCTTCAACACGAAACCGTAATTAAAGCCATCCCTTTCCCCTCATTATTTTTCTGTACGTGTTTCCCTTTATCTCTCATTTTCCTTGATAGCAATGTCTAATTTCACCTTTCTCTTAATTTTACTTTTGGTAAAGATAAATCACTTATCTTTTCTCCATATTCTTTGTCACCATGGTCAATGGTACATATATACACACTTTCATGAAACTGTTATTAATAATAATGTATAAAGAGCTAAAATAAATCCTGACAAATGCAATAATTAAGAATTAAAACATATGTGAACTTAATCAATCACGATAATGAATAAATTGTTGAGTGCAATACGAAGGTAGACTCAAAATTTTTAAATTTATAAGTTCTAAATCGTTACTCATTTTTGTTTCTTAATTTAGAGCTAAATGTCATGGACTTAGAGTGATGGCTAAAGTTCCGTGCGGCACTTGACAACTTACTCACTATTCTTTCAAGTTCTTGTAAGCTCAAGTAAGCCTCTAAGACTTTGATCGCTAAGAGAATGTTAAGAAAGACTTTGAAAAGAACAAGAGAGCTTTTGAAAGAAGAAGGTTTTGTATTGCTTTGAAAGGTTGTTTACAACTTGGTTGCTTGGTGCCTTTGCAAATGGTTGGCACCTCTATTTATACTTGCACCCAAGGACCTAAGTGTAAATAATATTTACATGATAAGTCCCTAAGATATTTACACATTAGTCCTATTTCTAGAATTCTCTACCTATTCTTGAAGTCTCCAAAGCCTTCTTGAGAATTCTAAAGGATTCTAGAGTTATCCGCAAGCCTCTCCACAACTCTAGAATCATCCGCTCCTTTTTGGACACGAAAATTGGCTAGCACGGTGGTGGGACGTCACATGCTCCCCCACCTGATGATGCGACGACCGCGGCGCATCTCTGTAAGAACTCCCGGACTTGATCTTTGAATTGCCACAAGTCTTCATATTTCTCCCATGTAGCCTTCGAGTTTGTCCGCTTCCAATGTCTGAGAACATGGCACTGACTTGTTGTCCTCTCTTCCGCCTGGCCTGATAGTCTATGATAGCTTCAATCTCTCGGTCATGTGAGGCGGTGATAGTGATGGGTGCCCGTCGAGTTTGGCTCCGGCTCGGATCGTCTTTGTCCTCATGGTATGGCTTGAGGACGCTTGCATGGAATACCGGATGAATTTTAAAGTGTGGAGACAACTCCACCTTATATGAGATTTTTCCCACCTTGGCAACGATCTTGAACGGGCCCTCATACTTCCGCACTAAGTTCTGATGAACGCCTCTTAGTGCTTTGAACTGTCTTGGATTGAACTTTACCAAGACTATGTCGCCTTCTTTGAAGTCCGTGGGACGTCGCTTGCGGTCGGCGAACTTCTTCATCTTCTTGGCTGCCTTGTCTAAGTAGGACTTGGCAGCATCAAGTTGTTCCTTCCATCCCTTGGCAAGATGGTAGGCTCCCAAACTCTTCCCTTGGAAAGCGGCTGGTAATGAATGCGGAGTTTGGGGTTGTTGGCCTGTCATCAACTCAAACGGCGTGCGCCCGGTGGACTCGCTCCTTTGCAAATTGTACGAAAATTGCGCCATGTCTATGAGTCTAGCCCAATCTTTTTGGTGCGCACTGACGTAGTGCCTCAGATAGCACTCCAATAGGGCGTTGACACGTTCCGTCTGGCCATCGGTTTGCAGATGGAAACTTGTGGAGAAGTGAAGTTCTGTGCCAAGTATCTCGAACAGCTCTCTCCAAAAGTTGCCGGTAAAACGGGGGTCTCGATCACTAATGATATGTCTTGGCAGCCCCCAATACTTTACCACATTCTTAAAAAATAATCGAGCGCTCTTAGCGGTCTGGCCGGCTGGCGGTACAAAGGTAGCATACTTTGAGAACCTGTCTACCACGACCATGATGGTTCCATACCCATCAGACTTGGGTAAGGAAGTTATGAAGTCCATGGTTACGCTCTCCCATGGCGTTCCGCTTGGCGATGGCTCGGTAGCCCTCGGTTATACTGCTCCACCTTGTCTTGTTGGCACAAGACAATGCTGCATGCACTCGATATCTTCGCGCATGCGCGGCCGAATAAATTGCCTCGATCAATGCCCTCGCCCTTTGCCGGATGCGACCACGATGTATCGTGGCTTTCTTTAATGATACGCCGCTAATAGACCGAACTTGGGCACGTAGACCGCCGGCGGTGAGTAAAGGCCATCTTCCACCCAAACCGCCTTGTCTTGCCTTGGGTGGCTAACTCCATCGCCTTCGCCTCGGGATCGCATTGCGTGTCATTCTTGATCGCGTCTTGAATGTCACAATGAACATTGTGATGGCGGCAAGCTCGGCGCTTCCGACTTAGCTCATCGGCCATGACATTGCCTCTTCCAGCGTGTACTCAAGTCGTAGTCAAGTCCGCTGAAAATCCCGCCACCTAGCTTGCTTCGGTGATCTTCTTTTGTATCGGAAGTAGCTAGTGGCCACGTTGTCGTCTTGACCACGAACTTGGAGCCTAGCGGTAATGTCTCCGTGTCGCGCGATATGCCGCGATGGCCGTCATTTCTTTCTCTTGGACCGTATAGCGTCGTTCGGTTTCCTTAAGCTTGCGGCTCTCAAAGCGATTGGGTGCATCTGCGTTAGGACTCCCGATGGCAAAGTCGACGATCCGTATATGTCTTGAAGGTCTTTGAAAAATCGGGCGATCAGGCAAGCTCTTACATCACGCGGTCTTGAGACCTTGGTGTCGATCGCACTCCTTGCTCCAAACCCACGGCTTATTCTTCTTCAACAACTCGATCGTGAGCGACCATTTATGAACCTACGATAATAGTTCGCAAGTCGAGCGACGCGGCTTCGGTCACTTTGGTGGGCGCCTCCCACTCTTGGATCGCCCGAATTTTGGCCTCGTCCATCCTTAGTTCGCCCTGGCTGATGATATGACCTAAGAAGTTCACCTCGTGTTGGGCGAACTCGCACTTCTACCGCTTGATGTATAACTGGTTCTCCCGTAAGACTTGGAAGAAATTCCTCAGATGCTCTACATGTTCGTCCAAGGTGTTACTGTAGATGACTATGTCATCCAAGTACACCACCACGAATTGGTCCAAGTACGGATGGAAGATCTTGCTCATCAGCGTGCAAAAAGTTGCGGGTGCATTGGTTAGGCCAAAAGGCATTACCAACCACTCGTATGCTCCGTATCGAGTCACGCACGCTGTCTTTGGTTCATCTCCCTCGGCAATGCATACTTGGTAGTAGCCTTTTCGAAGGTCCACCTTTGTGAAGTATTTGGCCTGCCCAAGTCTATCAAACAAATCAGCAATAAGCGGGATAGGGTATTTGTTCTTGATTGTTACCTTATTAAGCACCCAGTAGTCGATATACAAGCGTAATGACCCGTCTTTCTTCTTTTGGAACAGCACCGGTGCGCCATAAGGTGCCTTAGATGGACAGATGTGACCGGCCTCGAGGAGCTCCTTCAGCTGCTTCCTTAGCTCCACTAACTCGGGTGGAGCCATGCGGTAAGGTGCATGTGCGGGTGGCTTGGCTCCAATCTCCAACTCTATCTTATGATCTACGTCGCGCCTTGGAGGTAGAGTCTTCGGCAGCTCTTCGGGCATCACGTCTTTATTTTCTTCAAGGACCTTCTCTATGATCGGTGGCAAGGACTCTTTAGCACCATTGTCTTCTCCCGAACTTGCAATGGTGGCTAGAAACGTAGGCTCCCCTTTCTTTAGGCCCTTCATGATCTGCATGGCCGAAAGGTAGGTGTGTCCTTCCTTCTTTGGTACCTTGACTAGAGGTACCATGCACGACCCTTCACGCTTCATGACTATGAGTCGTTGGAGGTAGGGATCGATCATGGTGTGGTAACACTGGAAGAACTCCTGCCCAAGAATGATATCAAAGATATCTAAAGGAGCGACAATGAAGTTGGTCTTACCTTGCCACTGGCCCAGCGTGATGCTTACTCTTTGGGCGACTCCGCACACGGGAGTCGGTGGGGCGTTAACCGTCTTGAGGCGGGTGTTGCTTGGAGCGTATTTCAGCCCTAACCTCTCTGCCGCCATCTTGGTCATGATATTTGCTTCGGCCCCAAAGTCTACCATGGCACGAGCTGGCCGTCCATTGATGGAGATGTCTACATACTGTGTGCTGAAGTCCCCCGGCTTCTCCGTCTGCTTGGCTATGGCCCCGCATAGTCCGACCATGCCCAACTGCGTCGTGCCCGCGTCGTGCCCTTGCTCTTGTGCCTCCTTCTCTTTATGTTCACGTAGGATGGCACCGAGGTTCTTCATTTCTGGGCACCTTGCATAGCCGTGTGGTCCCCCGCATATGTAGCACCCATCTCCCTTGGCGGTCTGCGCCTTTTTATCCGTATAGCCTTGGCGCCCGAACCGTCTATTATCCGGCCATGGAGTCGTCTGCCGTGGTGCTCACGCCGCTTCATTACCTCGCCACGCCTCCCACCTTAGCATGACTACTCCTCGCCTCTTTGCCTTGTCATGCCGGCCATGCTGGTCGGTCGGCGACTCGGCGAGTGATGGCCTCATCTATGGTCTTGACCTGTCGCCGCTCCAACTCCGTCCTGGCCCAATTTTGCAATCCGTCCATGAAGTGGAACAACATGTCGTTGTCTGTGAGGTTAGGAATCTGAAGCGTTAGAGTCGTGAATTCCTTCACATACGCCCGAATACTTCCTGTTTGCTTCAGTTCCTTGAACTTGCGCTTCACCTCATATATGACGTTGTTAGGGAAGAAGGCTTTCTTGAATTCTTCACGGAGTTGCTCCCACGTGTTGATGGTGCACGTGCCCTTCCCTATTTCAGCTTCCTTGCGTTTCCACCA
Organism: Solanum pinnatisectum; assembly: GCA_035578085.1. Taxonomy (NCBI): domain Eukaryota; kingdom Viridiplantae; phylum Streptophyta; class Magnoliopsida; order Solanales; family Solanaceae; genus Solanum; species Solanum pinnatisectum. Next base: position 51,711,253 of record CM069078.1, on the reverse strand, counting down.
CAGTATGGCCATCTCGGAGAGATACAACACGGCAGTGTTGATCTTATTTTCGTCACTCTTCACCCGACTACACTTGAAGTAATTCTCCAAGTGCCACAAAAAGTTCTCCACCTCTTGCGCATCACGAACGCCTTTAAACATAGGTGGCTTGGGAGCCTCGACCCTGGCCTCCCTATCACAGTCTAGTGAAGCCGATCCTACAGCCTCCCTGCCTTCCTTGAGTGCCTTTATCTCGGCCTTCATGGTTTCAATCGTGCTCAATGACTCCATAAGCCGGCACTCCAAGGAAGTGATGGCCTCCTTCATCTCAAACTCGGCCCGCTGACGTCCCTCCAACTCCTTGTAGATGCCTTCGGTCTTCTCAAGGGTGAAATCTTCAAGGGTCTTGAATTTGCCGTCGATCACATTTATGCGCCGGCCTAATATCTCCACGGCCTGCCTTGCCATTTCCACCCTTGTGACCCATTCTTCTCCAGTGGTGACGTCAACGGCCTCCTCGCCACGTTCCTCGTCACTTGGCTCGGTGGTTGAGGGTGCATGAGATGTAAGCGCCGCTTCGGTGTGGTTCGGCGATCTCCTCATTACCCTTTCGTGTTTCTTACCTCATGGCTTTTCTTTCCAACATCCACACGGACGTTGGTGGTCTTGCGGCATTTATGTCCCTTCGGTAGCCATTCCCAGTGCCAAACCTCGCTCGATACCACTTGTCACGGACTTAGAGTGATGGCTAAAGTTCCGCAAGACTGACAACTTACTCACTATTCTTTCAAGCTCTTGTAAGCTCAAGTAAGCCTCTAAGACTTTGATCGCTAAGAGAATGTTAAGAAAGACTTTGAAAAAGAGAGAGCTTTTGAGAAGAAGACTTGTATTCTTTGGAAGGTTGTTACTGGACAGTTACCTCTATTTATACTTGCACCCAAGGACCTAAGTGTAAATAATATTTACATGATAAGTCCCTAAGATATTTACACATTAGTCCTATTTTTAGAATTCTCTACCTATTCTTGAAGTCTCCAAAGCCTTCTTGAGAATTCTAAAGGATTCTAGAGTTATCCGCAAGCCTCTCCACAACTCTAGAATCATCCGCTCCTTTTTGGACGCGGAAATTGGCTAGCACGATGGCGGGACGTCACATAAAGGCCATAACTGAAGGGCTAACTTTGTCCCTACACACATCCTTCGCAAACAATAAATAATAGGGTAATATTACTAGATTATCTTTTGACTTTATTAAATTTAATGTTTTGAAAAATATGATAAATGAGTAATTTTTAATATCAAGGGTAAAATAGACACAAAGGGTAAATTATCTCTTGATTTTCTAAATTGAACAAATATTGTTGGACAACTATAGTTGGACGGAAGGAGTAATAAATACTACCTTCTTCCACTTTTAATTATCATAGTTTCCTTTTTAAGGTCAAACTATAAAAAATTTGACTAATAATTTATGATATATTTTTTCACCATATTGATATGCAGAAATTGCAATTTATAGTACTTTTCGTATAGTTTTTGAATATTTAAATTTTTTGTTTAAAATATCGAATTAATGTAATCTAATTTAAGTTTGAAATTAATCAAATTGACTTTTAGAAAACGCAATACGACAAATAAAAATGAACAGTGGAAATAATAGGTTAATTTGCCCATAAGCATTTAAAACCTAGTGATTTTCATCATAGTAAATGTTAATTAAGGACATTTTTATCCTTTTTGTTTGCGTTTATATATATCAAAATAGCAAGAAAAAATGATCGATTATTTTACACGAAATAACAACACATCAGAAGGAGAACCCTATGCAAGGATTTGGCTCTTGTCCAGTAGTCAATCCGTCCACTTCCTCCAGTGAACTATTAAAATTATTACACGTGTCACTTAATATAATAGATGATTCAGATTTATTTGTCAAAATCAACATATTTAACTATGGTCAACACTTAACCCTATCTTCCTCTTCGTTCCCTTCCAAATCTATCAAAAATTGGACATTGAAAAATTCCAACACCAAATCAAAACTCAATCAGATAGCATATCATCAGATGAAGAATTTAAAGTGTTTAGAGAACTTCATCTCGTCAATTACAATCCAGAAGAATTCTTTAACCTTTAAGAATCTAAGAACATTAATTTTAACTCAGGTAGCAGGGGCTCAAATTGAAGCTTATTGGAAATTTTAATGGTGTATTAACTAATTGGGTTTGATATATTTTTTAAAATTTACATATTTTAAGAGGACGATAAAGTTGAAAGATAAAAGAACTGATAATGGTTGTACTTTAATTGAGATTCATCAATGGAATAATATTGTAAAAAACTCCATAACTCTACATTTTCTTCAGCAACCAAATAGACGACCTTTTATTCACTTGAATTTGCAAAAGTTGATAGCCTGAGTGAGTATACAATTGCTCTTCTTCCTTATTATGGTATGAAATTACTCAAGGCAGAAGTAGAACAAAGAGACGGTAGCAAAGAAGAAACATAAGTGTTGACTGTAGTTAAATGTGTTAGTTTTAACAAATAAATCTGAACCATCTATTATACTAAGTGACACGTATAATAATTTTAATAGTCCACTTGAGGAACTGGACGGATTGGCTATGGGAGAGGAGCCAAATCCCCATGTGCAATTCTCATGAATATGTGTGATAGAATAAATATATGTCATTGTTGGATCAACGTACTATGTTTTTTTGTCCAAACTTTTATGTGTGGAAATATCACATCCACGTCTTCTTAATTTAAATTAATTCAACTACATCAATTGTTTTGTTCTGCAATTTTATTGTTACAGAATATATTGACGTAATGTATTATTAATTAATTGAGCGTTATTAGCCAGTTTAGTAAAGTTGTGTAATTCAAAACATTTACAAAACCATATTGTAGCTAGCTTGTCAGCATATTTATGAAAGCCATGACTTCACCTAATATTTGAAAAAACCTATTATGTGTCCTCCTCGTCTTAAAATATTTACTAATGATTACTATACTTAATTTTATTGTTAAGAAAATTCACTATTGAGTTTAACTCAGCTAAAAAGATTAGTCCATATGTTAAGATTGGTTCAAAATCGTAAACGAATATGACTCATTCGATCATCTCCATTATAACGACATTCTAATTTCTAACACTTACCAATCGGACATATATATCTTTATTTTAAAAAACTTAAAATATTCAAAAGGAAATGAAGGCATCTTTTTGGTTTCTTCATCGCAACAACATTTAATAAAAATTAGGATAAAAATAATCAAATTCATCTTAATCTGTTAATATGACAAATAACTAAGATTTTTTAAAAATAATTTTGACAACTAATACGAAACCAAGCGAGAATTAAATATGGTCAGGCTTGGTACTGTTGTAACAATTTTAGCCCTAATTATGCATGCTATTGTCCACGATTGCATTCAATACATTTACGTTTACAAATTTATACATGAGCTGGTTCGTTTAAAGCTTTTTGGGAAAGCATATCTAGCAAAATTGATCGTCACATTTAACCAAAAAATAACCACATCGGATATATTTAAAGCGTCGAGACTACATAAATATATTTGCAGACAAAATATCATCATGATTCATGACCATAATTTGACTAAAATAATCATAATTCATATGATTAACGTTATATATATTTGTAGCTGTTATAAGTTTTTTTATTTTTATTTTTTGACATAACATATAAATATGTCATTTAACTTGACTTCATTTTACTTTTATGCCCTCAACTTTGAATATGCACAAGTAGACACTTAAACTTGTATAAAATTAAATAAATAGACACACACGACCTACATGACAATTTACATCCTATTGGTGTCCTACGTGTAACACCTTATTTTTGTGTGTGTTATTTCTTAAAGTTTTGCTTTCGGGTCGTGATTTTTTGGAATTGATTATTACTTGTGCATGCTGCCCAATTTATGTCGATTTGGCAACCATTTATCGTTAATCATCAGTATGTCTAGCAAGGTTTATTAATATTACATGAAAAATTACCTTTGTATCACAAGTCTCCTTAAGACTATTTAAAGGTGCATGTTGGGTAACTTTTTTCTATTAGGTAAATAAATAATTAAGAATTGATACATTGATAATCGATCATCAATATGGCCATGTGAAGTCTAGCTTCGACCTCGTGAGTTTATTTAATGTGCATGTTGCTGAATTTTGTCTGTCGAAGTAATTTCAATTTGTGGTCATTTTAATAAATAGTTACCATTATGGAGTTTAAATCCTCAACACAACAACTATTCAAGGTGTTCATATCAATTTAGATAGTAAGGAATAAGACGCTAGAATTCTTTGTCATATGCATTATAATTCTGAGGGGGAACCCATCGGTGGCTAATTTTCACTTTGTTCATTTTAAACACCTCAAGTAGGGTCCGTTGTGAAATTTTGACACTTTTATATTTTCAAAATCGCGTATTAAGTGCGTGCGTCCGAAAAATAAATGAATTGATATGTGACACGTGGAAATTTTAATTATTTTTAAAGACTCAATTTTACTTTCTTTTTCCTTTATTCCGGATCCCAAACCCCATGCCTCACCTCTTTTCTTCTTCTTCAAGGATGAACTTAATATGTGATTTTGAAAATATAAAAGTGTCAAAATTACACAACGGACCCCTTGAGGTGTTTAAAATGAACAAAGTCTATTTGAGGTGTGAAAATTGGGTTCCCTAATTCTGAATGCATTTTTGTAAACATAAAAGAAAGTTAATGTAGGTTTGGCACGTGGAGAATGATAGGGGTGGACGTTTGGTATGCGGTTTGGGATTCTCAAATTTCGGGTTCCGTAATTCGGTAATTGATAGTTAAAAGTAGATATCAAATATCAAAATTTTAAATTTCGGTTCGATAATTCGGTAATCAGTAAATTAAACTTTGGTTTAATACGGTTTGGTAATACCGTGTTAAAGTTGTAGCTGATTGTATTACAAAGCTAATACTATTTCTCCAATTATATCTAGTTTTTTTTTATGTGAAGATACAATATAATAGAAGATCAACAAGTAAGAATACATCAAGAAAAACAAATTGATACAATTAAAAGACATATGTGTTTGGGTTGTTTAATTTATGTTTATTCAATAACTTTCTCTTTGGACGTGTACTAATAAGCAATGGACATATGAATATATGATCTTCATTAAGTAAATAATTCGATATTCAGGAAATACCAAATGGTACTAATAAACTTTAACTCCCCAATACTAAGTCACCAAAAAATTCGATTCGATTCGGTAATCCGTTTTGGTACTTTATGCCCATCCCGAATAATAATTTTTTGATTGAAATTAACTTAATTTATATTTTGAGGCATTGATTAATTCTAAAATTATTTTATTTCAAAATTTATACTTACGAAAAAATTACACATAATTAAATTTTAAAAAATCTAATTGTACAACTTTTTGTAGCATACAAAAGTTAAATTTATGTATTTTCTCTAGTAATCAATATTTTGACACGCCTGGTTCCGTATTGGAGCCAAAAACCAATTTTGGTTTCAACTTTTTTTTTTTTGTTTGGTTTCTCATCCAGTGTCTGTTATTCACATTGCAGCCCGATAAAAATTAAATTCGCACCAGTTACCGCTCCATCACAAGGCTGGTCAGGTTTCAACTTTCACAAGTGGTGAATGCAGGAGCGGACAACGTTTAAACTTGTTGACTAAAATATACAGAGTTGCCAACTTTGCTTTAAATTTCTTCGCTACTTAGTATAGCTTTCGACGTCTCTGCTAACCGAATCCTTCTCTATTCAGCTTACCGCCATGGGTACGTTTTCTGTGAATCCTTCAATCTTCTTTCGTTAATCGACCTAGGGTTCATTATTTTACTTCCGTGTTGGATTTTATGTTCAATTTTGATTCGAAGTTGCTTATTTTCTGTAAATTTTGGAGGTTCCAATTCGATGAGTAAAGATAATAAGTTGCCTAAGTTTAAGGAGTTCGGAAATGCACTCTATCTACATAATAGGTAAAATTATAGCTACGTATTTGTGTATTTTAATTACAGTAGAGATTATATCAAGATCAATTTGGATTTCCCTGTGGATGATTATTATTACTCATGAGATTGTTGCCATGGATTCTGGTGGATTAATAGACTGGTGAAATTTTTGGTTGTTTACGTGATAGATAATGTTGAAGAAGACATCAAGGTGTTGCAGCTTGATTCATCTGGTATAAGTTTACCACCTCGTACTGATATATATATACACACACACACACTTTATTATATAGTGAGTAAAAGTGAAGTTAATATAGCTAATAAATTACTTAGGATTGTGTTACGAGTTTCTACTTTAAGGAGATATGGTGAATGTGTTTGTCTGTGCTTGTACTTGAATGTCAGCAGAAGATAGTGTGATGACTAATGCTGAAGATGGGAAACCTGGTGAGCTGTATAACCTGATATAATTGATGGAGGTAGGCAACAACTTCAATCATGTGCTTAGTGATGTTTCTTATGCTTTCTAGTGGCTCTCTGTAGCAATATTGCTTCTTTTGATCTTCTGTTTTTCTTTTAGGCCAAAGTATCTTTTGTGTGTAATAGATCTAAAGGCATTTCTCTTGAATAGGAGTTGATTTTTTGGTCTATCGCTAGTGTAACAATAATTGCAGGGTAATAAGGCTATACTTCTGCATCTTTAGACATTCCCTTGCTTCTCTAAGTCTTTGAAGTCTTATTTGAAACTTTCTGGGCATTGTTTAATCATATATCCTTGCCTTATGGTTCTCGGTGTCTACTGAATACCTTTGTCGATTTCTTTGGATAGATCTTCTTTCCAGAATTGAAAATAGTCCATGAACTCTTTCATGATAGGTTTTTGAAAGTTCTTGCTTTATAGTTTATGAAATCAAAACTACATTCACAACTTTGAAGCTAGACTATTTTCATGGCTTGCTGTCTGTTGTCATTTATTATTTTTGAACGTACTATATCTTTTGCTAGTGGTGGAAGATAAAATGGAGGGGTTGTGGTAAATGGGTTAGGGTGGTGAGGTGGCATGCCATGGGGCGTCCACCTCATCAAAATATCAGGGACATGCAATTGGGCGTACACCTTGCAGCCCTAACAGAGGAGGGGTATATTTGCGCCATTTGGCTAATGTCGGGGGTATTTTTGCACCTAGAGTATAGCAAAGGGTAAAATTGATCCTCTTCGCATAGTAGAGGGGTAAAATTGAACCTTTTCCCTTAATTTAATAATAGTCAGTGACATTAACAGTAATTGATTAAAAGTACTGTTTTCGCTTTTACTATTTAATTAATCAAAGTAATGGTTCTTAACAAGAACTGTCTCACATGAGTGCAGCAAGTAGTAAAATGATTAGCTTTTACTAAATCAATTTCTCTGTGAGAATTAGAGTTGACAGAAATAAGGTGAAGATTATGTGCAATAGACATAATTATATAATTATATTCACTAAATGCAACTATGGCCATTGCATATATTGATTCCATACATGCAACTATGCTTCTTTTGTTTTCAGTTGCAAATGTAGGTTCCATGTGCAACTATGACCATTGTGTATATCGATTCCACATATGCAATCTGTGGCCATTGTGTATATCGAGTCCATATATGCATCTATGGTTCCTTTTCAACTCTTAACTCTTTCCATAATCCCACGTGTATTCCTTTGTTGTGAATATGAAGACCATGTATGCAACGGTTGCCTTGTCTTTGTTTTCTCGTCTTTTAGTTTCTTTTCTTTCTTTTCAGTGTATTCTTCTTCCAGCCAGATTTGTTAGAATATACGTGAGAATATGATATCATCATTCATGTTCTATTTTAAAATATTATTTTCACATAAACTTACGTGAATAATTATTTCCGTCACGTTTGGTGTATTGCTTAGATTAAAGATGTTTTCATCTGTTTCTGAAAAGATTATTTTATAATTTTAAGCAAAATCTACTATGAAATTAGTAGGAATGTTTTTTTGATTAATGATTTCAGACCTGAAAAAGGAAGCAAATGCAAACGTGCATCCAACACATGTTGCAGTTGATAGAAAGAGACATCTGAATGTTGTATTCATTGGTCATGTTGGTAAGTTTTCATTATTCTGTTTTGTTTGATAGTCCCTACTTCTGTACAATCATAATATTTTTCTAGAAGCATCAAATCCAGCTCTTTAAAATATCAAGAGAAAAAATGTATAAGGAAGGATGATTCTAGACTTTTCTGCACCCTTTATACTGAGACTTGAACCCAACAATATTAATAAATTGTTACCTTTAAAAGAAACAGTAGGCGTATGTTGTAGCTGATTTTTCCATTCTGATGTACTGGTGTATGTATTTCATAAGAAACTATGTTTGCTGTCTCTGTCCAGAAACTGAAGAAAACAACTGGGACAGATATATTTGACTCACTCAGCCCTCCAAATGTGTTGAGGAGTTGTGTTTGAGTGCATTTGCGATGATTTTCTTATAGAATAAGGGAGAGCTTGAAAGTTGGTAGCTTTCTGCACTGCTTTTGTTCCTCTTTCCATCCTTGCATCTTTTTTTTTTTTTTTTTGATAATCATTCTGTCTTGCATTTGATAGCAATAACTTGAGAAGTCCCACGGGTGAAATAGGACTGAGGAACTGTGATGTCTGGGTTTTGGATATAGCAAGTTTTAGTTTGTCCAATTTGTTCATTTAGTTGGAGTCAGCTGGGGAACTTGCGGTTTGTACGATAAGCAACTTCACATACATAGGTTCTAATGTAAAATTTGGTGAAAACTTACCAAAGCTCAAAGCTCATATGTCTCACGTAACCAGTTTTGATGATTATACGACTCTTAAGGCTTATTATATATCATTTCAACTGCAGATGCTGGGAAGTCCACAGCTGGAGGACAAATACTATTCCTTAGTGGTCAAGTTGATGATCGGACTATCCATAAGTATGAGAAGGAAGCAAAGGATAAGAGTAGAGAGAGTTGGTGAGCTTTTAGTGTTCAACTTGTACTTTTGGCACTTTTTAATGCCTGAACATGTGTCAGCCCAGTGTGTGTTATTTATGATTCTTGATTATTCTTGATAAAAAGAACACTCTAGGATGTTACTTTCTCTTGTATTGGCTTGGACTATACCAAGAATTTTTTGATGTAAAATTATTGGTTCTGTGGGATCTCACATGAAGAATTTTTGTTATGGACTTCATTTTGTCTTGTGTATCTGCTGTTTTACAGCTTCATAGCTTCTCCTGCCTTTCAAATTACCTAAACAAAAAGGAAGAGAGCTTGTCTTATGTTTTTGTTTTTGTCTGCTAGGTATATGGCCTATATCATGGATACAAATGAAGAGGAGAGAGCGAAGGTATTTTTATGATTTATGTATTTATTTATAGCCTGTAAGGTTTGACTGTGTTTGTTTATTTCTTGCTTGCAATTTCCTGTGCAGGGAAAAACAGTTGAGGTAGGAAGAGCACATTTTGAAACAGAGACAACAAGATTTACAATCTTGGATGCCCCGGTAACTTCCCTTACAAATTGCTTCTCTGCTTTACCTTGTATATAGGAGTACAAGTTATGAATCTAGGTAAATGAGTTTATTTTTCATGAGGTTGGTGTTTGCCCCATGCTTTTAAACATAAGAATTTCTACAAGAAGTCTCTTGCTGTGAAAATTTTGTTCTCCTTGAAACAGAGACAACAATATTACAATCTTAGATTCCGGTAACTTCCCTTGCGAATTGCTTCTCTGGTTTACCTTTTATATACAAGAACAAGTTACGAATCTAGGTGAACCAGTTAATTGTGGATGAGGAATGCTGCTTGCCCCATGTTTTTTTAAACATAAGGATATCTAAAGAGCTCTTGGCATGAGTTTGACCATGCCAAAATTCATCATTGAGGTCGTGCACAGCTGCTTAGTAAGAAATCTTTAAAACATGGAATATCATACGTCAAGCCATTTAGTGGACTGTATGAAACAACACAATTTTTTAAGGCAAAAAGAGAAACATAGACAGCTTTAAACAGAGATGTACTTTTTTGTTAGATTTTTGGTGCAATATGGTTATTGAACATGATGTTGAGGGAATGCTAGGCACAATAGGGAAATTACACAACCTGTAATTATTCCTGATGCACTGGGTTGGTGCATAACTTCATTAAATTTCTAGGTACTTATGAAAGAGCCTTTTCTGTGAATTTCTTTCTCCTTCTTGCACAGATTAATTCTCTGCATGCTTGGTTCTTTCATCTGGCCTTCCGGAAAGAAAGAGAAATTGCAGTAAGGAGCTAGGACATACATTTATGAACAGCGTTTAATACTGATAAATCAAATTTAACGTGATCATTTATGCATGCCTTTCTGATCTTTCAAATGAAATGAAGCTTGGTGCCTGTCTCCTATCATATCTCATGACCTCGCTCCAATTCCTCGTCACAAGGCGGTTAAATCTTCTTCCATTTAGGTTTACTAGTTTTGTGATTTTGAGCCTTTGATGCCAATAAATTTGCTGCTTGGTTTGAAGGAGAGAAGTTTAGCACATTATTTTTACATGAATAAGGCAGTTCCTTTAAAGAGAGACATTGTTTCAGTTTACTGCTCCTGATTTGAGGACTCAAGTATGATAATTTATGTAACATGTCATTTTTGTAAAGTTCAGTATCCACTTCAATTATGTGCGAGACAATTGTGTAACATGTCATCTGTCAGCTTACATTACGGTTTTTGATTATTTTTCACTTATTACCAGGGTCACAAGAGTTACATCCCGAATATGATTAGTGGAGCATCTCAAGCCGACATCGGTGTATTGGTACGAATGGTTACCGTTTGCCATTGGACTCCATGGGAGTTTATGAATTCTATCTCTGGATTTCGGAAGTGTACACTGATCTTTGATTTGGCTATTCTGAAGGTTATATCCGCTAGAAAGGGTGAATTTGAAACTGGATATGAAAGAGGTGGACAAACACGTGAACATGTTCAACTCGCAAAGACGCTCGGAGTTTCTAAGCTCCTTGTTGTTGTAAATAAGATGGATGATCCTACTGTCGTCTGGTCTAAAGAAAGGTCTTCTTCCATCTATGTTTCCGTTAGGCATTTGAAATATTAATTGTTCTAGGTATTAATTTCTAACAATTGTCTTTTGAAGGTATGACGAGATCCAGTCAAAAATGATACCATTCTTAAAATCATCTCAATACAATGTAAAGAAAGGTAAATAGGATTATCTACTCATAAATTGCATAATTGTTGGCTGAAGTTCTTGTATTTTAATGATCTATGCAGCCTACAATCCAAAATGAAACATCTTATAAAATCTATTTGCTATAGTAGCAGTAAAATGTCCTGGCATTTTACGATCATGTACCCTCTCATTAGAGTTTAAAGGTGAAAAGCTGATCTATATCAAAATTTATCTTGCTTCTACTGTATAACCAAGCCAGAACACTAAAACTTGTTTCCCAATCCATTTCTCCCATAAATAATGGGAAATTTTCATTTTCATGTCGAACATCAAATAATTTGTTGTCAATCTGGCCATTGAAGTAAACATAAAATGATTTTTCAAAAGTCTTTGACATACCTAAGAAAAGAGTGTTCCTCATGCTGCCACTTGTGTTATGAGCATTACAGAAACAATACCTCCTGTTTGTATGATACCTTATAGTAAACCACCTTTTGGTATAATCAAAGGAGGATGCTGATTGTGGAATCTTATTTCTCATCATTAAATTGTATTTCAATCTGTTTGTTTACTTTGTTTAAAATTTCATGTGTTCGCAGATGTTTAATTTCTGCACTTGGTTCTGAAATTTTTTGTACCTGAGTTGCAGATGTTCAGTTCCTGCCAATCTCTGGTCTCCTTGGTTCAAATATGAAAACTCGGGTGGAGGAAGGAGTATGTGCATGGTGGGATGGTCCATGCCTTTTTGAAGCTCTTGATGCGGTAGAAGTTCCTCCCAGAGATCCTGAAGGTCCACTAAGGTACTTCAGTTTTGCTAATCTGCTAGCATCTTCATGTCTCTGTTTTCTCCCTCTGTACTTCCAACTTTCCGCACTCTAGTTATTGATGAAATTGGTTAAGATATTGTATCATTCGTCCTAAATAAGACATTATTATATGTGTGTATTTATGTATGAATATGGTCATTCTTGTGAGAGAGCTCATCTACTTTTTGTGCCTCATCTTCCATATTTTCTTCACTGGATAGCGAACAAAACCTTCTGATTTTTATCCTCCTTATTTCCCTTGTTAGCAATTGTTTGAGTGTTAAATCTCCCTTTCTTGCAGAATGCCTATTATCGACAAATTTAAAGACCTGGGAACTGTTGTTATGGGTAAAACAGAATCTGGGAGACTTTGTGAAGGTGATAGTTTGTTGATGATGCCAAATAAGGTCATCTTCTTTTGGACCTTTTCCAATTAAACTGTTTTCAGCTATGTGATATTGAATACTTGAGGAATTTCACACATAAGTTGATCTGCAGGCTGTTGTGAAAGTACCTGCTCTATTCTGTGATGAAGATAGAGTTAGGTACGCAGATCCGGGGGAAAATGTACGAGTTAGGTTATCTGGAATCGAGGAAGAGGACATTTTGTCGGGTTTTGTCTTGTGCAGTGTTGGTAAGTATTCTCCATATTATCCATAGCATGGAATTCATTCTCTTTGTTCTGTGTAATAGATGTTTGAGATTCAGTTTTATATTGCTAACCAGTTACCTATTTAAGGGAATACTATCCTCTCACAAACATGGAATGCCTCATATACTATAACAGAATCCTTGGAAGGAGAAAAGTGCTGCATTTGGGGTGTGTTGCTATGGAGGAAAACATATGTTTTTCAATTTTTTCCATGTTTGGTCAGTTAAAATGTTTTGGAAATATTTTCTGTAGAAAAACAAGTTACTTAAAATAAGGAAAACTGATTTCTCCAATGGAAGTATGGAAAACAGGTTCCATTAGTGGCATACCATGTTGATTGTCTCCCTGCACCCCCAACACCCCATCACTACACTACCACAGACCTCCCTCCCCTAACTCTCTATCACCAACCCCCGTCCCCTTTGACCCTCACTCCACCGCATCCACCATAGTGTTTGCCTAAATTATATATAAAATGCTTGGATATTTTCTGCTCACTTGCGAAACACCAAAAATAAGAAAGAAAACACTTATTTCTAGCAAAATATTTTCTCTTCATAGCGGACACCCTTAACCTTTCTGTCAGCCGAGTGTTTGTGCAAGAACTTCCTGTGGAACAGTGTGGCTAGCTTACTGAATTATATCTGCTAGAGAATTTAAGAAGATCATTCATTCAAACAGAACTTGACAAAGAGTAAACAATAAAGTTATATGTGGAACCTATGTTGTGTATATGTTGCAGTTTGTCTGACAGTTTCTGTTTAGATGATGTGAAGGGTACAAATAAGACCAAAGAAAGAGATTTTCTTTAGTGTCAGCGTATTTTTTTTTAAATGATGGGATGGTCTTTTAATTTTCATTAGTCTTTAACTTGGTGAGAAATCTTAGTTTTCTTCTTAAGTTGATCTGTAGACAATGATGTCCCCCAGAGCGAGTCCTAGATCTTGGTCTTTTACAGTAGATGTAGATGTTACAAATGAGCCGATTCTACCAATATAAGGTCAGGAAAAAAGTAATACTCTAGTGAACTAGGCAAATGAACAAAAAGCTAATGGAAAAATACATCTGCTGTTAGCAAGGTTTTGACTAATCACATATACGAGACTCATATTTTGCTTTTGATTTATCCTGGTCCAACATGTGAGGAACTGAAGGTGGCAAGTCACAGATAAAATGATCTAATAAGACATTCTTTTCTTATTACAGAATAATTTCTTTCATTTGCCTTAAATAATTTTTTGTTGAGTTAATAGAAGTCATGCAGTTTCAGTACTTGATTTGAGGAAAATTACTGATGGATTTTTGAGGTACCACACTTATTTAGTAAATCACTAACCTGGTTTGAGAATCAATTATAATAAGATTGGAGATATAATACTGGTTTAGTGAAATTAATTCAGATATTCGTGTACTGTAAAGAGGATATTCTTAGGTACTTTACACATACATGAATCTCCAACTTCGTAATAGATTGGTTTTCGAGCTTAGATTGATATCTAATAAGTTTTGCACTTGCAGCAAAACCCATACCTGCAGTTACTGAGTTTGTTGCACAGTTACAGATCTTGGAGCTGTTGGACAATGTACGGGTCAAACGTAAACCTAGCCTTTCATTCACTCTAATTAGCTTCAGGATTGCGTAAGGGCATTCATACATCTGTGATTAAATAAACATTGTGTGCTCTCTCAGGCTATTTTTACTGCTGGCTACAAGGCTGTGTTGCATATTCATGCTGTTGTTGAGGAATGCGAGATTGTTGAACTGATGCAGCAGATTGATCTCAAGAAAAAGAAGCCCATGAAGAAAAAACCTTTGTTTGTGAAGAACGGAGCAATCGTTCTATGTCGTGTTCAGGTTAGTTGTCTATTTGAGTAGGTTGGACATTTGGGATATTTATCTACAAGGTATAGCAAAGTAGTTGATGTTTACACAATAATGAAACCTGTCAATTTAGTATCTCTACTATTGTAATTTATGTTTATTTTCACTAGCTTTAAATATTTATGCTTTCCAAAATATGTGCCTAGCCTCAACTGTAAAGATAAAATCGGCGATGCTTTACATATGGGATAATACTAACCCCTTTTCCTCTTTCATTTCTGCCTTTCCCTTCTGTTGTATAGTGTGCTAGGTCTTGATACTCCGAAATTATCATGCCAGGTGAATAATCTGATTTGTATCGAGAAGTTCTCTGATTTTCCACAACTTGGGCGGTTCACTCTTCGCAGTGAAGGTAAAGAACCATTTTGCCTTGTAAGCTTGTCATGCTTTAATTTATACACTACCTTGCAACATGGGATCACAATGACTGCCACTATCTGCAGGGAAGACTGTTGCTGTGGGGAAAGTTACCACCCTTCCTACTGTTGTTAATAATGCGTGAACAACTTGATAACTGAAAAGGTGAATTTCCTGTTCTCTTTTCAGTGCTAATTTCTGTTGTTTTCTTGTTGAAGTGAGTTTATTTGTCACTTGCCAACTTTTGTATTTAGGAAACAACCTCTCTACCTCCACGAGGCAAGGGTAAGGTCTAAGGCCTGTACACTCTATCC
Source organism: Solanum pinnatisectum (assembly GCA_035578085.1). Lineage (NCBI taxonomy): Eukaryota > Viridiplantae > Streptophyta > Magnoliopsida > Solanales > Solanaceae > Solanum > Solanum pinnatisectum. Next base: position 51,696,078 of record CM069078.1, on the reverse strand, counting down.
TCCCTAAACTCCACTTGTCGGTATGTTGTTGAACTTTGGATTTAAGTGATCAAACATTGTTTTTGTTGAAGTCTCTTCTTTTCAATAATACTTGCTTTTGAGATGTACTTTGAGACTTGATCATTTTGCATGACATTTATTATTATTTGAACAATGTTTTCCAACTTTGGATTTAAGTGATCAAACATTGTTTTTGTTGAAGTCTCTTCTTTTCAATAATACTTGCTTTTGGATGTACTTTGAGACTTGATCATTTTGCATGACATTTATTATTATTTGAACAATGTTTTCCAACTTTGGATTTAAGTGATCAAACATTGTTTTTGTTGAAGTCTCTTCTTTTCAATAATACTTGCTTTTGAGATGTATTTTGAGACTTGATCATTTTGCATGACATTTATTATTATTTGAACAATGTTTTCAGAGGAAAGGTCAGTTGAACTTAGATGGCAGCAGACACAATTTTTGGTCCTTTGCAGCATTAACCTGGAGCTAAGTTGATGATGGTGTTTGTTTTTTAATGCGCTGTGCTGTATGAATCTGTCTTGATTTTGGTAGAGAATAGATCCATTTTACATGCTGGTCGATCTTATATATGCACCAAAAATACCGATAATTGGGCCTTTGCTTATAGCTGAATGCATAGCAATTTGGTAATGCTAAATGGCCAGAATTTGGTCAGAAATTTAAAAAGTCTATAATATTTTTTTTATTTTAAAATAAATTGATTTTTTTCCCCCATTTTTTAATTAAAAGGTAGTAAAGTGAAAAAGGGTAAAAATGTTTAAAAAAGTAAAATAACATAGTGTGAAATATTCTATTTTATCATTCTGGCCAAAAGGATTCGTACCAAATTAGAGTAACATCTCTGTAATGGTTGATATAGCGGTCCCAATTTTTTTGGGAAGGGGTAGTAATAGTTGCTGTAGTTGTGGACTTGTGGTTAATTCTTTGAGGTACCAATAATTAGGGGCAGACCTAGAGGTAGTCTAGGTGGTCACCCAAAAAAAATTGCATTGTATATATATAAGGTATTTTTAAGAATTTTTATGTCTATATATTAATTTTGAACCTTTCAAATGTAATATCAGAGGTTGGTTTAGTGGTAGAGTGGTTTAAAACTCGCCTTTAAGTTAAGTTCAAATTTTAGGCACTACTTTTTTTTCTTCCAATCCTCTTAATGGAAATTTTGGATCCGCCAATACCAAATCCCATATACCCTGGTGCAGAATAGTCTTCCTGATGATCTTATAACACTTTCACTTCACCGAATCCGTTTTTTTTGTAGGTTCGAAAAACATTTGTTCTCTGATTTGTGGTACAAGGAGCTTAAAAGGTAGTAGGATTATAGAAATTTAAGTCTAAAGTCCATGATTTATATTAATTATTGTTATTCCAAAGTCATAGTCGTACTAGATATCATAATCTCCGACTCAATGATTATCTTAATATAAAAAAGATCCCTTTCTCTTTTTTTTTTTTTATTTGAAGTACTCTCTTTGTCCAACAATAGTTGTCAATTATTGATTTGACATATCTCTAATAATAAATAATAAGGGTAACATTACTGTATTATTCTTTGATTTTATTAAATTTAATGTTTTGAGAAATGTGTTAGACAAACTCCCTTTGTCTTAATTTATGTGATTTACTTCCCTTTTTAGTCTGTTAAAAAAAGAATGATATATTTTTATATTAAGTAATAATTTAACTTTAAAATGACAATTTTACCCTTAATGAAATGATTTATAGCCACACAAATTTTTATCATTCATTTTAGACCACAAATTTTAAAAATCTTTCTTTCTTAAATTTTGTGTCGAGTCAAATTAACTCACATAAAATGGGACGGGGGAGTATTTAATAGCAAGGGTAAAATAGATACAAAATGTAAATTATTGTTGGATAATTATATTTAGTATAGTGAACAATTATTGTTGGGTGGAGGAAAAGGGAAAAATAGAAATTGACTTGGTATACTTCTTAAGAAATAATAAATAATATGGGTAATATTTAGAGCCATCAATATGGGTTAGGCCCGTTGAGCCGGCCTGGCCTAACCTGTGATTTGATAGGGTTGGACTACGATTTTTTGAGGCCATTTAAGAAAAGGTTTTTTAGTCCGACCTGAATAAGTCTGTCGATTTGTGGGGCTTGAGAAATATGGATAGGGCTTGCCCGTGGGCCAAATAAAATGTAATTAAAAAATAAAAATAAAATAGAGTATTAAAATAACAAGAGTCTAAACTTAAAATCTGTTTAAAGTTTGAAATATTACAATTTAAATACAAATTATGTTTATAAGATACATACTATATAAAATAAAAATTCTCTAAAATTTCTAGAGAATCACTACATAGGCCATAACCTATGGAATATTGTCATAGTTTTTGTGTTTTATTATGATCATTGGAAAACAATTAGGTTAATGTTTCTATTTAGCTATTTATGTTTTTTTATAAATCAAACTTAATAAATATTATATAGATAATTTTATTTATTTATTTGATTAAGAAGTAGTAACACTAACACCATGTAATATTGTCTTGTCGATTTTTATGATAATATTTTTGAATTATAATTTAATTTAAAAATTATAAAAAGTATACTTTTAAGAAAGGAGGGCTGACCCGGCAAGCCCATAATCCACGTACTTGTAGGTTGGATCGATCATTTTTTGGCCACATAAAAAAATAGGCTAGCCCAGCCTAACCTATCAAATTTCAAAGCTTGTATGGGTTAGCCCGAATGGGTGGGTCAGCCTATATTGACAACTCTAGTAATATTACTATATATATTTTTTGTTCTTTATTAAATTTATTATTTTGAGAATTGAGTTAGATGATAAACAATATTTATAGCAAAGATAAAACAGACACAAAAGATAAATTATCTCTTAATTTTTTAAATTAGACAAATAATATTGGGCAATTATTCTTAACATAATGGACGACTATTGTTGGGAGGAAGGATACGGAAAGGGAAAAAATAGAACTTGAGTATTGAGTGTGGAAATTCACATGCATGTTCCAAACAAACATATGAATCATGTCTGATGTTTACAGGAGCATTTGTCTTCTTAAATAGCCGCCTGCATTTGCCTAGAATAATATTTCTTCCTTCTCAATTTATCTAATATTTATTCTTTCTCAGTCAGTTTTATAAAAAACATATTTCCATATTTAATTTTTCAAATCAAGACATTCAAAATACAAATATTCCCTGAAACCATATACTCTAACAACAAAGTCCAAAAAAAAAAAGTTGATAGTGACTTTTTTTCGTTTTTATTATTTAATTCCCCTTAGTTTTACCTGAGTTTTACGTGGAGAACAGATTATCAGGCGCCATACTTTATTGACCGCAAGCTTCCACGTTTTCCTCGCTTATTGGCTGCGTGTTTGAGACTTCGGGAGAGCCACCAGTAAAGGAGAGGTCTACGTAGCGTATATTTGTGTTGCGTAAGATTTACTTAAGAGAAATATTTTGCTGAGTGAAAAAGGTTAAATTTGCGAGCTATCGATGAAGAGTATTGATTTGGTTTATAAGCTGATTAAATTGGGTCATCAATCTTTTTCATTTATTTATGTATTTGATAACATCAAAAATAGCTATAAGCTAAGATAGGTCAAAATTAAAATCATAAGTTGGTTATTAGCTAATCGAATCAAACTTAATATTGTATATATAAAGACTAGATATAGGATCTGTGCTAGCACGGGCTCAACATATGTTATTTTCTCTATCGATTTCTATTGTTATGTTACGTTTTTTAAAAGTCAACTTGATTAATTTTTAAAGTTAAATTAGACTACATTAATTTGATATTTTAAATAAAAAATTTAGATACTCAAAAACTATATGAAAAGTAATAAAAATTTTAATTTTTTGCATATCAATATGATTAAAAATACATCAAAAAATATTAGTCAAAGTTATTATTGTTTGACTCTAAAAATGAAACTATGCCCCAATTAAAGGTGGACGGAGACAGTATTTTTTACAATTTATGTTACATAAATAGAATTTGGAAAGCCAACAGAATTTTAATATGCTATTTAGATATTTTAAGTCATTAACTATTGTAATTTGAAATTATGACAATTAAAAGTGGACGGAGATATTATTTTTTAGTTTCAATTTATGTGACATAAATAGAATTTGGAGAGTCAATTGAATTTTAATATGATATTTAGATATTTTAAGTCGTTAACTATTATAGTACTTATTTTACGTAAGTTTTAAATAATACTATGTTACTCTCTCTATTCCATTTATGTAGCACTGATAAAATTTTGATAATTAACTAAATTTTTATGTCTTTTAACTTTTTAAATTATTAATTATCGTGACTTATATTATTTTTTATGTCATTTTTTTCTAACTTTCTCTATCCTAATTAACCGAATGTTTTTAAATATTTTAAATCAATTATTATTGTGATTTATAATATTTTTATATAATTTAATAAAGTTACCAAAATGTTGTCGTTTGAAACACGTACAAAAATAAATTTTAATTTCCAAGGATTAAGTTATTAATTCAATATTTAATTAGCAATTGTAATTATCAATATAACTATAGTAAGTGAAAAGTTGGCCCCACAAGTAAAGAGAGAGTCTCAAAAAGGCAGCAATCACACGTGACGGAGCACAGTGCAAGTGGGCCCACATATTCAGCAAAATTGTCCAGAAGCATTCAAAAGATAAGTCTGTAAATAATTGAAAATAGTATTGACTTTTTTGTCCAAAAAAGAAAAGGTACATCCATGTAACGATGAAGTAAAAAAAGTAAAAAAAGAGTTTTTTTTTTTTCAATCTGAAACTTGTGCAAGAAGGAATAAATAAACCTTGAATGTTCATTTTGATAAATCAAGAAATGATAAAAAAAAAATTCTTTTATTATACTCTCAATTTATTACTTTAAAAAATGTAGAACTTTTTGAAAATCTTAAAATTTTAATTCATCCACTTTATAATTAATAGGGATAAAATGATAAACTCATTATATCAATTATTGTTTTTTAATAGGTGTGTCAATTAAAAAATAAACAAGTAATTAAAAACAAAGGGAGTATTGAAGAAGTTTATGCTCATGTGCTATAATATTTTTTTTCTTGTAAATATGCTTAATTTTTATTTATTTTTTTGATTTGAGAATTTATTGAGTTATTCATTTATAAAATTATATTAAATATGTTATTATTGTTATAATATATCGGAATAGACTTCCGCCAGAATCTCCTTCCTTACATCCTTGTGCTTATTCCCCTCTTTTCATCCTTTCTCCTTCCCTTGCTTATTTGTGGTTGGAGTTAATGAGTAATATTTTGTTGAACTTTCAATATCAATCCTTAATAATCTGAATTGATTAGATGGAAACAATTAAAATTTTTATTATTGAGTTTTGTTGGGTTTTAATATTTGAAAAAAAGAAGGAGACAAAACAGATCTATTGATTTTTGAAGATTTAGATTGAATCTAACTATTGGAGATTGTTAGATTGCAATCAGAAAAAAATGTATCACTTGGATGAATTTTGAAGCAAAATGTAACAGTGAATTTCTATGATGCTTATTATTTAGCCACAATTCCTGACAGATCACACCATAAGTCATTTTGGCAACTATGAGAAGCATGCTTCCCATTTCTGGTATAGACACTGCATTTTCCTATGAATTTACTTGATGACTTCAAAATTTTAGATGGCATTGAAAACATTTTATTTATGCTATTCATACCCTTTTTCTCATATAATATTATTTTAAAATTTCCATTAATTTGAAGTTACACTGCAGAAAATCTATCGAAAAAAGCGTTCCTTGCTATTTTTTTTATATTAATTTATGAATTCCCTGGGAACTTCTATAGTCAATGGAATATATAGAATTGTGATCAATCAAATATTGTAAAGTCCCGGTATTTATTATCATTCAGAATTGGACCATAACGGAATTTCGGTCTATACCGGCACCATAATATCAGATTGGGGAGGAAGATCAGAATTAGAAATTGATAGAAAAGCAAGGATATGGGCTCGTGTAAGTAGGAAACAAAAAATATCTATTCTAGTTCTATCATCAGCTATGGGTTTGAATCTAAGAGAAATTCTAGAGAATGTTTGTATAGGATACATTTTTCTTTTCAGTTTATATAATACTTTATTCGTTCCATTTCATGTGAGGTAGTTTGATTTGGTATGGAATTTAAGAAAGAAAAAAAGATTTTTAAAACTTGCAAAATGAATGATAGAAATTTGTGTGGTTATAAATCATTTCATTAAGGATAAAATAAATATTTTATAGTTAAATTGTTACTTAGTATATAAATGTGTCATTATTTTTGAAACTGACTAAAAAAGAAAGTAAGTCACATAAATTGAGATGGAATAAATAATAACATATTTTTATATTTATTTAATTTTAAAATATTTATTTTATTCTTGATGAGATGATTTATAATCCAACAAATACATATGATTTATTTTAAATTATAAATTTTAAAAGCATATCATATTAATTGAAATGAAAAAAGTATGTAATATTTTAATCATTTTCAAATTCTAAACCACTTATTCTATCACGATTTTTGATGATGATAATAGCAGACGGCTTAGTTACCTTGTCTTAGATATTGGGCCATTCGATAAATTAATATTTTAATCAAACGCGTAAAACACGGCTTACGACAGGAGTATATATTCCTTTCGGTTCAGGTTCCGTTTTTCAAAAGTCTAAGTTAATTAATTTTTAAAGTTAAATTAGATTATATTAATTTGATATTTTAAATAAAAAATTTAAATATTTAAAAATAATACGAAAAATAATATAAATTATAATTTTTTGAATATCAATAAGATAAAAAATATATTATTAAATGTTAGTTCAAAATTTTTATAATTTAATTTAAAAAACGAAACTACCAATTAAAAGTGCACGAAAAAGTATACTTTCCAAAAATATTTTTTTGATAATATGTTTACCCTACGTAACGTAGATAAATGTCAGCATATAGTACATTATTAACCTACTGCTATTCTTCTTCTTGTACTCTGTCAAACAACCACAAGACTGAGAATACAGAGGAGTCCAAAAATGGAAGCTGAATATGGAAAATCATCCTCTGTAAAAACTCCATTGATAGATGACCGAGAAAAACAGAGTATTCTTGATGAAACAAGAAAAAATGGTGGTGGGTTTAGCAAGGAAGAGATTGTTGAGGAAGTGAAGAGGCAAGTATGGCTAGCAGGACCCTTAGTGAGCGTTAACCTTTTGCAGTTTTCTTTACAGCTTATATCCATTATGTTTGTGGGTCATCTTGGAGAATTGCCCCTATCTGGTGCTTCCATGGCTAATTCCTTCACTTCTGTTACTGGTATCAGCCTCTTGGTTAGTATTTCTTCACCTTTATTTCTTTTTTCACTCAAAAAGATCTGTCTTTGAAGAAACCTAACTTGAGATTTTCCGATTTACAACAATAGTTATTACTCTATTTTAATTTCACGAGGATACAAGTTAATTGTTGCCTATTTATTTCAATTACAATGCCCTAGTCTTGCCATTTATTAAAAACACTTGATTCAGTGTCTGTGATTCATCGTCTCTTATCTGTTTTGGGCTTAGGCCGGAATGGATTTGTTTACTTTAGTCTCCCATTTTCATTTTCGAAAGCTTGCCAGCCTGAAAGCCTTCCTAATCCTACTTGACCCGATGTCCCATTTTCCTAAAAGTTATACAATCTTTACTTTTGCTATTACTAATGTCTTGATATTGCTCGTTGTAATCTCGGAAACCAAGGATTAGCAATCTGTTAGATCTTTGCACTAATCTTGTCTCATATTTCCTTTGCTGCAACTGTAAATTTCTTAAAATCAGAGACACCATGAGTAATTCGTTAATCATGTCATTGCTTGTCGAACTGAAATTCCCACTTAACGGCCTGGGAAGGAAATCGATCATAATCTAGTATTCCTATGTCTTATTAATAAGCTAGCCTTCTAATGGAATTATTTCTTCCCTGTTTCCAAATAGATGGGAATGGCAAGTGCGTTGGACACATTTTGTGGACAGTCTTATGGAGCAAAACAGTATCATATGCTGGGCATTCACATGCAGAGAGCTATGATTATACTTTCACTTGTAAGCGTACCTCTTGCAGTAATCTGGGCAAACACTGGCCCTATTCTCAAGTTTTTAGGCCAAGATCCTAGTATATCTGATGAAGCTGGTCAATATGCCTTGTATTTTATCCCCGGTGTTTTTGCTTACGGCTTGCTCCAATGTGTTGTGAGATTCTTACAAACACAAAGTATTGTCATCGCTATGGTGTTATGTGCTGGAGTTACAACCTTAATCCACGTCGTTGTCTGTTGGATTTTGGTCTTCAAGACTGGACTTGGTGTCAAAGGAGCTGCTCTAGCAAATTCAATCTCTTACTGGCTTAACTTCTTGTTTTTGGTTCTTTATATCAAGTTTTCTCCTTCATGTGCAAAAACTTGGACAGGATTGTCAAAAGAAGCTTTGAAGGATATGCTTACTTTCATTAGACTTGCGGTTCCCTCTGCCATCATGGTTTGGTCAGTCTGCATTTCTTGATTTTTCTACAAGTAGCACGAAAAAAAACCATATCTCATGTCGCAGGATCATTCTTGGAACACCGGTTTGTTTATTGATTTTAACCTGTTTACTTTGATGATTGTCAACAGCTTAGAAATGTGGTCGTTTGAGCTAATGGTTCTGCTTTCTGGCCTCCTTCCAAATCCACAGTTGGAAACGTCAGTGCTCTCAATCTGGTACGGATTGTGCACCTCTCACTTATTTAACACAGTATCCTCCCACTGGTTTATCAAGCACAATTTTCCATTTTCAAGCCTTGCTGATTTGCTTCATTGGTTCTTAGTCTTAATACAGCCGCAACAGTTTGGATGATCCCTTTTGGGCTAAGTGGTGCTGTGAGGTTAGTCATCAAAAAATGTATTATTTCAGTTCGTGTTAATTATGAAGTGCAACCTCGCAAAAGATTAGCAGCAGTGATTTACTTGTCATAACTCGGCTAATTATGAAGATTTAAAAGATTAACCAAGTTATCTGAAAAAGATGGGAGATGCATTTTTCAGTTCTGTTTCTTTGATCATACTATTGTGCAATACAGTACACGGGTCTCAAATGAACTAGGAGCAGCTCATCCTCAACTTGCACGTTTGGCGCTGTATGTTGTCTTAGTAGTGGCTGTTATGGAGGGGCTTGTGTTGGGATTGTTCTTGATATTAATACGTAAAGTATGGGGATATGCTTACAGCAACGAAACTGAAGTTGTTAGATACATAGCCATCATGATTCCACTTCTTGCAACATCAAATTTCTTGGATGGCCTTCAATGTGTTCTCTCAGGTTTGCACTTATATATGTTGCATCAGATTTTACTACGTCCATATATATGTAGTTAAAGATTTTTTTAAACTATATTGTTACATTTCACATCCAGGTGCTGTAAGAGGATTTGGATGGCAGAAAATTGGGGCAATTATTAACCTTGGATCCTATTATTTGGTGGGAATTCCTTGTGCTGTCTTGTTGGCCTTTTATCTTCACATTGGTGGGAAGGTAACAACTTATTGTTTACGCTATCTGTTTCATATAACTTTTCTTTATTACTTCAATGTCATGAAAATTTGATTAATATTACTACCTTTTATTTCGAATTACAAACAGGGATTATGGTTGGGTATTATTTGTGCACTTCTAGTACAAGTGTTGTCTCTTCTTTTCATTACCCTACGCACCAACTGGGAACAAGAAGTAAGCAACTCCCACAATACAATGAATGATTACTTGAGACTTTTCAGTTTTACTATCTATAGCTGACGAGTTTTTGTTGTTTATTTAGGCAAAGAAGGCTCAAGAGAGAGTGGAAGAAACAACATTACCCGTGGAGATAGTGTACTGAAAATTGAACAAAAAGATTTTGATCCGTTTGACGTATGGTTTAACGTCTAAGAAGTCTAATACAGTTTTGGCGCTCTGATATGTAGCATATTATGGACTAAAAAATGGCTTACTATCTTAATATAAATTTAAGTTACTTCTATTATCAAATTTTGTACGTTTTTTACCCTGCAAAACAAGGAAATAGGTGAACTTGTTTGTTGGTTGTTGTTTACCATGTAAAAAGTTGCATGCTTGTAAAAAAAAAAAAAAGTAATCAGAAATTCACATATAGTGATGTCAGAATTTTATTTTATGCTCAACATAAATTCTCTAACAAAAAGTATTAATGCAAATTTTAAGTTCGAAATAAAGATCAATTAACAAAAATAGTTCAAGGTAGTAAGGACTGTGATATATCTCCATCAAACAAACGCAACGACCATGTACAATTCTCAAAATCACAACATTTGTACCATAATTTAATCAAAGAAAAAAAAAACCAGAAAGGTTTTGGGATATATATTATAAAGTCTATATTCCATTTTCTTTAGGTGCAAATTTGTTAGTAAATTTTTAATAACCGATTTCTTCTAATAATTCTTCCCTTTTGTATGAAACTTCACTTTTTCTACAAATTATACTCAATATTTTTTTTTAAAAAAAATCTATAATCCGTTATTTCTAAAAATAAAATAAAAATGGGACCCCTCAAATTTGAAGGCCAAAGCACTTGCCCCTTTTTCTTCTTCTTCTTCCTCTCTTTTATTTTTCTCAAAAAAAAAAAAAAAACTTATAGAGCCTGAAGTGACTGTATGAAATGCAATTTGGTTCTAGTTTTTCATTGAATCCAACAAACATGTTTAATCCCACCAAATTTAACTTTAAGGTAAGAGGTAGCTTTCCTTAAAACAATTACTCTATCTAGAGAGGAATATCGGCAAAAGGAATATTGACAAAAATAGCTACCTACTTTCTCCACAAAAAATGATTTGCATATGTTATATTTGTGAATTTTATGAATGTCAAAGTTAAAATTCACATGATTCGATCCAAAATTTGACAAATTTATTTATTGATTTGACTCGTTTTAACTAGTTCGAATTTAATGAAAATCTGTCCATTTGACACTAGAATATTAGTGCAGCTTTTGGAGTCCGAGCTCCAAAAATATAACAAAGGTGCTTAAGTATGCATTGTAAGAGTATATATAACCTTAGTCAATAATGTAATGAAAAAGAAATCTTGGAGTACAAGTATTGCCAAAATTCAATCCTTTACAAGTGAATGAAACACTATTTATAGGCAACAAACAAAATACATCAATCAATGAGAATGCTCTACTTGTTCAGACGTAGATGATGTTGAAGATATAATTAATTATTAAAAGTGTGCTCTCTCTAACCGCTTCAGCTTGTTTTTAGAAGATATGGTCACATACTTCAAAATGGTATCAGAATAGGCAGAGATCCTGTGATTGAATCTCACCGCCACCCAAATTAAAAAAAAATTCCACTTGCTTGGCCCATGAAAAAGAATGAGGCTCGCACGTGAGGGGCGTGTTAAAGATTAAATTAACTATTAAAAGTATGCTCTTTAACGCGTCTTCGGGCCATGAGTCCTTTCTTTCTTCTTTCATGACTTTGGGCTATAACTATGACTGGATGTGTGGTTGAGACTTTAACAGAGAGAGAGCAAAAATGGAAGCAGAACATGGAAATTCATCCCCTTTGATCGAAAAACAGAATGGGTTTAGCAAGGAAGAGATTGTTGAGAAGTAAAGACGCAAATATGGCTAGCAGGACCCTTAGTGAGCGTTAATCTTTTGCAGTTTTCTTTACAGCTTATATCCATTATGTTTGTTGGTCATCTTGGAGAATTGCCCCTTTCCGGTGCTTCAATGGCGAATTCCTTCACTTCTGTTACTGGTATCAGCCTCTTGGTCAGTGGAATTTGAAACAGAACTTTATTAGTCCTTCATCACATCAAAATTTTACGCCGTTCAATTAATATGGTATTGATTCTAATGAAAAAGTTTTCTTCTCTGTTTCCAAATAGATGGGGATGTCAAGTGCGTTGGACACATATTGTGGGCAGTCTTATGGAGCAAAATAATATCATATGCTTGGCATTCACTTGCAGAGAGCTATGATCATACTTTCACTTGTATGCATACCTCTTGCAGCCATTTGGGCAAACACTGGCTCTATTCTCAAAGTTTTTAGGCCAAGATCCTAGTATATCTGATGAAGCTGGTCATTATGCCTTGTATTTTATCCCTGGTGTTTTCGCTTACGGCTTGCTACAATGTGTTGTGAGATTCTTACAAACACAGTATTGTCATCCCTATGGTGTTATGTGCTGGAATTACAACCTTAATTCACGTAGTTGTCTGTTGGATTTTGGTCTTCAATACTGAACTTGGTGTCAAAGGAGCTGCTCTAGCAAATTCAATCTCTTACTGGCTTAACTTCTTGTTTTTGGTTCTTTATATCAAGTTTTCTCCTTCATGTGCAAAGACTTGGACGGGACTGTCAAAAGAAGCGCTCAAGGATATGCTTGCTTTCGTTAGACTCACGATTCCCTCTGCCATCATGGTCTGGTCAGTCTACATTTCTTGGTTTTCTACAAGTAGCAGGAAGAAAACCCGTATATGTATACTTGTGGAACTGGTTTATTTGTTGATTTAACTTGTCTACTTTGATGATTATCAGCAGCTTAGAAATGTGGTCGTTTGAGCTAATGGTTCTGCTTTCTGGCCTCCTTCCAAATCCACTGTTGGAAACCTCAGTGCTCTCAATCTGGTTCGAATTGTGCACCTCTTATTTATCATGCAAAATTTTCCATTTTGAAGTCTTAACTGATTTGCTTCATTGTTTGCTAGTCTTAATACATCTGCAACAGTTTGGATGATCTCTATTGGACTGAGTGGTTGTCACGACCCGATTTCTCGAGTCATGATGGCACCTACTATACCCTACCAGTAGGTAAGCCAACCCATAACCCAGAACATCAAGCAATGAGCGTAAGGGTAGAAACTAGCGGAAACAAAAGTCTAAACAAGAACAATAAGGCGGAAGCAAACCAAAATAAATATATACAGAATCCCTCCCAGAACTTGGAAGTCACCAGTACAGAGCTATCTAATAAAGAGTACAAGTCCCAAAAGTAGACCACCACAAGCGTGTCTCAAAGGCAACAAGACTAGCTAAAACAAAAGATGGAGACATGACAAACCCAAAACGCCAAGTGCTCGCCCTCGTCTCCGAATCACAGCTGCAAAAGAAAGCTGAAACTACTCACCGCTGGTAACTGGTACTGGGACCTGCATCACAAAATAGATGCAGAGCGTAGCATGAGTACCAAAATAACAGGTACCCAGTAGGCATCAAAGGCCGACTGAGCAAAAAGGGTAAAAACAAGAGGAAATGATAGAATCTAGATACAGAGAGGTTAACACGAATAAGAAAAGGAAACACACAAGCATACCAAAAATAAACTAAGTATAACTAAATTAAACCTAACTGGACCTCCATAAGCCTAGAAGGTACACTCGTGCGCAAGTTTAAATACAACACGAGCGGACCCATAAGCGGCAATTACGGAAAAGCTAAGTTTCTTGAGAGAAGAAAACCAGCTCGGCCCAAGTAACCAAGATAACCCATCGACTCCACCTTGCGATGAGTGCACTCCCCGGCTAGAAAGAGTGACCCGAGGGCACCATACCAACAATCCACTCGATCCAACTCGAAAGAGGACTGAGGTGAGGTTGATATCGCGAGTCGTCCTACCATGCAATCGGCTCGGCCCGGTAGAAAGAGCGACCGGGGACACCCGGCCCAACTCGACTGACTAGAAAGAGAGGCCCGGGGGCGATTGCCGAAATCACCGAGTCTACCCGATACGTTCCCGGCCAGAAAGAGAACGATCCCGGGGGTGATGGTATCTCCAATAGGATCCAATCCAATAACAACCACCATGGAACGCCGTCCACACTAAGAAATCGCAGAAAAGACTCCAAGCCTATACTATCTCAATCCCACGTCTCTAGTGATGTATCAAACCTTCGAGAACGCGTTGAAATAGCAAAATTAGAAGGAGAAGATACAGAAGTGCAGCAAACAGCGATATCACCTAATCTAAGGCTTAAACTATCAGACTCAAGTCTGCTACTCCAGTCTATAAGGAGCTAAGTCATCTGAACGACGTCGGCAGAAAGTCAAGGCCATCCAGCCCATACGGGTCATAAGTCTAAGGCAATGCTAGCCTAACCTAGACTAAGGACATCATGCTTTCAGTTGATAATGAACAAAACATGCAACACATAGCACAAACATACATTAGTATTTAACACATAAGCATGCAACTCTACTAAACCGGATAACATAATACCACACCCGAAAAAGGACCAATTGATCCTAACATGAGGTATCTAATCAAAGTAAAGTAGGAAACTAGTACCCACCCCCAATTCACTCCAATCGACATGCTTTTACACAATTAAGCTCAATCTAATAGAAAGGAAGCCGTAGCCTACCTTAAGGCCGATCGCACACGCTCCAAATCACTTTGCTGGAGATTTTCCTTTTCGAACGATCCTTGAATACTGCCACTCTATCTAATGTAGGATCACAACGTTAGTACAGTCGTTTAGACACCAAAATCGCAAAAAACGGAGACGGGTAAATTTCTAAAGCTCACCACCAGGCCTCAAATACTCGGCCTTTACCTGCTGGCAGCACAAGCAACGGGAAACAAAGTCAGCAATATCTCTTCTCATGCCACTCCACCAGTAATGCTGCCTCAAATCACGATACATCTTAGCTGTGCCCGGATGGATAAAGTATCTAGACTCATGGCCCTCAGAAAGTATCAACTGCATCAAATTTCCAACTTTCGGAACACAGATGCGGCCGGCGAATCTCAACACTCCATCAGGATCTAAGGTAGCCTGACCACCATCGCCCGCTAACATTGGATCTCTAAGGGCCACCAAGGCCTTATCCTCAAACTGGCAACCACAGATCCTATCAAGCAAAGAAGACTAAACTCCCATATAGGCCAAGACGCGTCTAGAATCTAAGATATCCAATCGAACCATGCTATTAGCTAAGAACTGAATGTCCAAAGCCAAGGGTCGCTCCTCAATAGATAAGAAGGCTAGACTACCCATACTCACCGCCTTTCGGCTCAAGGCGTCCGCTACTACATTCGCCTTGCCCGGATGATAGAGAATAGAGAGGTCGTAGTCCTTCAGGAGCTCAATCCAACGACGCTACCTCGAATTAAGGTCCCTCTGGCTCATGATGTCGTTAGGAAGACTCCCTATTTTTTTTTTATTATTTTCGTGCATCGTATGTCTAAATTGGTTTCATGGAATCTTATTTGTTTCACTCTTATTCTTATGTTTCTGTTTACTATGCCTCTCGCTTGAGTATGATTTCTGAGCCCTTAGCAGTGCCGGTACGCGTTTCAACCCCGGTAGGTGATTCTTTAGTAGTGGATCAGATCTTTAGATCTTGTTTGGCTTGCTTGGCTTATGTTAGAGATATTAGTAGGGAGGGCCCTACGGCTGATTCTGTGCCTGTAGTCCGGGAGTTTGCTGATGTGTTCCTGTTGATTTGCCTAGCCTACCCCTGGAGAGAGGTATCGCCTTTCCTATAGACTTGGAGCTGGGCACTAATCCATTTCTATTCCGCCATATCGAATGGCCCCCGCAGAGCTTATGGAGCTCCGTAGTCAGCTCCATGGTCTCCTGGATCAGGGATTCATTCGGCCTAGTGTATCGCCTTGGGGTGCCCTAGTCTTGTTTATGAAGAAGAAGGACAGTACTATGCGGATGTGTATTGATTACTTGTAGCTAAACAAGGTGACTGTGAGGAACTGTTACCCCTGTCTCGCTTTGACGACTTATTTGATCAGTTGTGTTCTTTAAGATTGATTTGAGGTCCGGTTACCACCAGTTGAGGATTAGGGCAGCGGACATCCCTAAAACTGCATTTAGGACTCGTTATGGCCATTATGAATTCTTGGTGATGTCATTTGAGTTGACTAATGCCCCTGCTGCCTTTATGGACTTGATGACACGCGTGTTCAGGCCTTATCTTGATTCCTTCGTCATAGTCTTCATTGATGACATTTTGATATACTCGCAGAGTAGGGGTGATCATGAGCAGCATTTGAGAGTTGTGCTCCAGACTTTGAGAGATCATCGACTTTATGCCAGTTCTCAAAGTGTCAGTTTTGGTTAGACTCTGTAGCGTTCTTGGGGCACGTTGTATCCAAGAAGGGCATTATGGTAGATCCGACGAAGATTGAGGCTATTCGTGATTGGGCTAGGCCCACATTAGTTACTGAGATTCGGAGCTTCGTCGGACTAGCAGGCTACTACAGACGCTTTGTTGAGGGCTCTTCTACTATTGCAGCTCCTTTAACCAGGTTGACTCGTGTTGATGTTCCCTTTGTTTGGTCAGAGAAGTGTGAGGCGAGCTTTTTGAGGCTCAAGGAGTTGTTGACCACCGCTCCTATATTGACTTTTTCAGTTGAGGGCGAGGGCTTCATGGTTTATTGTGATGCATTCGGCGTTGGTTTGGGTTGTGTATTGATGCAGCAGGGCCGGGTTATTGCTTATGTGTCGAGGCAGCTTAAGATCCATGAGCGCAACTACCCCACTCATGACTTGGAGTTGGCGGCGGTAGTTTTCGCGCTTAAGATTTGGAGGCACTACTTGTATGGAATTCGATGTGAGATCTATACCGATCATAGGGATATAGTAGGTGCCATCATGACTCTAGAAATTGGGTCGTGACAGTGGTACTGTGAGGTTAGTCATTGAAAAATGTATTATTTTGGTTCGTGTTTAATCAATTGATCTGAAAAATGAATTTGATAGTTGAAAACAGGAGATGCAAATTTTTAGTTCTGTTCCTGTATTCATATATTTGTGCATTGCAGTACACGGATCGCAAATGTACTAGGAGCAGGTCATCCTCAAATTGCACGTTTGGAGCTACATGTTGTCTTAGCTGTGACTGTTATCAAGGGGATTGTGTTGGGATTGATCATATTATTGCTACGTAACGTATGGGGATATGCTTACAGCAATAAAACTGAAGTTGTTAGATACATAGCCATCATGATGCCACTTCTTGCAACATCAAATTTTATTGATGGCCTTCAATGTGTTCTATCAGGTTCGCACTTTTACACGTTGTTAAATAGTTTTTGAAACTGTGTAGTTACATTTCACATTCAGGTGCTTTAAGATGATTTGGATGGCAGAAGATTGGGGCAATTATTAACCTTGGATCCTATTATTTTGTGGGAATTCCTTGTGCTGTCTTGATGGCTTTTGTTCTTCACATCGGAGGGAAGGTAACACCTTACTGTTTACGCTATCCATCCGTGCATATAACTTCTTTTTATTACTTCAATGTCATGAAGATTTTGAGTAATATTGCCTTCTATTTCCACTTACAAACAGGGTTTATGGTTGGGTATTATTTGGGCACTTCTAGTACAAGTGTTATGTCTTCTGTTCATTACCCTACACGCAAACTGGGAAGAAGAAGTAAGCAACTCCCACAATACAATGAATGGTTACTTGAGACATTTCAGTTTTCCTATATATAGCTGATGAGTTTTTGTTGTTGTTTATTTAGGCTAAGAAGGCTCAAGAGAGAGTGGAAGAAACAATATTACCAGTGGAGATAGTGTACTGATCAATGTGCACCTTTTATATACTATTGAAATAACTGAAAAAATATTTTGACCTGTTCTGCTATGTGGCACATCTAATATGTGGAATGGGACTATGAAAATTAGGTGTAATGGGAGACAATATATTTTATATATGCATAAAATTAAAATTTAATTTGCTTGCTTAATTCATGTTTTTAATGTTTTTTGTTTGTATTGAGTCCATTATTATAGTATAAACAATTTCTTTTCGGTTGCTACAATATACAAAAAACAATTACAAGAGTACACACAAAAAGCTGGGAAAAGGCTCCCAATTTATCAATCTTTTAATGAGGATTCTGAAAACTTTCCATAACATAGAGCTAAAGTGTTGGTGGATGGTGTTGAATACAAATCCAAGTTGACATATTCAACAAAAAATCAAGCTGAGTAGGAAGTTTGAAAAGTTGCTTGTGAATCCATTATTCATCAAGAAACTGAAGTTGTAACTTTTCAGTTTCTTTATGAGGTACTCACTCTACACTTGTTGCACCTTTCTAAATAGTGTGCTAACAATTCATTTTTGCTCAAAAATTTTACTATTTTTTTGTGTGTGTTTTTTTAAAAGGACCCTATGTTGTGGAAATACATTCTAAATGAATTTGCCTTCAAGAAGAAAATGATGCCAAAATATAATATGAGATGTCATGCAAAAAGGCAAAGTTTAGTTTTTATTTGCCACCTTGCTTTTGGTGGTAAAACATATATAGGTGAAGAAGCTGGGAATAAGAAAATGGCTGAGCATTTAGCTGCTCGAACCGCAATTGAATCGCTATTGTGTATGTTTATTTATTTTTTATTTTATCTTAATGCTTAAATGAATATATATTATGCGTAAAAGAACCTTAGTCTAACCCCTTAAAAATCTCAAAGAAATGAATGAAGATATTCTTTCATCAATAATCATGTCCAAAGTTAACTTTGATGATCACTTGCCTAAATGCTTAGCTGAGAATTGAGATTATCACAATTATAATTGATTATTTTTTAAAAATTACATATACTTATTGAGTCACATTTCATGCATGTTTTTTTGAATATGTAGTTTAGCCTCCTGACAATAATGTCAAATAGTAACAATATTAAAAAAAAATACACTAAATGCATGCATAGTTAAAATACAATATATATATATATTTTTTTACCTAAAGGGAAGGTTAAATGTATTTGGCCAAATATCACAAACACTAAAATTAATTATTATTAATAATTGCGAAATGAAAATTATTATCCTTCAATAATTAACTAAAGAGGAATATAAAATAAATAAGATTAGAATAACTCTCTTGGTTAAAGGAGGAGCTTTGTGCAACGATGTACTTACAATTTTTTTTCCATTTTATAACTACGAAGATTGTTGAACATGCGAAGACGATGACAACTACAACAAGTCAATAACATGCCCAGTAAAATGCCACTAAGTGGATTTTGAGATGAGTAGAGTGTAAACATACCTTATTACCATCTCGTGAAGATAGAGAGGTTGTTTACGAAATATACTAGATTCGAGTGTAACAAATCCAAACATAATGAAGAGAACAATATAGAATTTTTTTTAGGCGTATATCAAAATACTATAAGTTCCAATTCACACAAAGCTGCGTCAAATCTTGCAAAGTGAGTTCACGATCCCACTAAACTTGACAAGTATTATGTATGTTTCTGTCGAGATATTAAGACAAACAATTAAATTCTAAGTATCAGTTGCCAAATCTTCTCTTTTTGTTCCTTCCTTCGTTGTTTATGTTGGCGTTACGCTTATGTCGACTTGAACTTTCACCTTGTAAATTGCCTATTCAAAACAACAATATGCATGAAATGTGACTCAACAAGTATATATAATTATAAAAAAATATAATCAATTATAATTGCGATTATCTTGATTCTCACCTGAGCATTTAGGCAAATCAGAATTAACTTTGGACATGATTATTGGTGAAAGAGTATTTGCATTCGTTTCTTTGAGATTTTCAAAGGATTAGACAAACGATCGTTTGCACATAATATATATTCATATAAGGGTTGAGATAAAATAAAACAGTCAATAAACATTTACCCAATAGCAATTCGATGGCGGTTCGAGCAGCTAAATGCTCTGCCAATTTCTTGTTCCTAGCTTCTTCACCTATATAAGTTTTACCACCAAAAGTAAGGTGGCAAATGAAAGCTGGACTGTGCCCTTTTGCTTGAGATCCCATATTATATGTAGGCTTCATTTTCTTCTTGATGGCAAATTCGTTTAGAATAGATTTGCACAAGGTGGGGTCCTTTAAAAAGATAAAACACAAAAAAAGTAGTAGGTTTGAGAAAAAATGATTTTTTAGCGCACTATTCAAAAAGGTGTAAGCAAGTATAGAGTGAGTACCTTGTAAAGAAACGGAAAAGATACTACTTTAGCTTCTTCATGAAAAATGGATTCACAAGCAATTTTTGCAACTTCCTGCTCAGCTTGTTTTTTAGTTGAATGTGTCAACTTGGATGTGTGTTCAACATCATCCACCAACACTTTAGCTCTATGCCTCGGGAAGTTTTCAGAACCTTCATTAAAAGATTGATAAATTGGGAGTCTTTTCCCAGCTTTTTGTGTGTACTCTTGTAGTTGATTTTTGTATATCGTTGCAACTAAAAAGAAATTGACTATATTATTATACTAAAATAATGAACTCAATACAAAAAAAAAAAGTAAAACATGAATTAAGTAAGCAAATAAGATTTCAACTTTATTTGTATGTATTATATGTTGACTCCCATTACACCTAATTTTCATAGCCCCATTCCACATTCCCACCCCCATGCACATATCATACTATCACTATAACACAACATATTATAAATAATTCAAGTTAGAATTAGAGAGTAAAGATGAGACAAATTTCAACTAAGAGCTTATTTGACATTGTTGTTAGGAGGCTAAAAATACTTATTTTTATAAAGGATAAATGTACTTTGACTCTAAGTAGGATAGATGATTAAAAGTATTATATATCTATGCATCCTTTCTCTCTGTGTATTCTAGTATTGTTAGGAGACTTGTCTCATCATGAACCTTAGTTCCACCTATTTGACTGTAAATCCAATCATCCACTTATGCACAAAGCACATAGAAATAGATTTTGATTTTGACTTAAGAAGGTTTGAGACAAGATTCTTATAATTAAGTATATCAGCTCTCATGATCAGGCAGCTTATGTCCTCACTAAAGCTCTGCTGAAACATGTGAGAAACAAGTTGATAGTGTTCTCACATTCTACTCAACTTGAGAGGGCATGTAAAGGATAATTGTACTTTAAATCTAATTAGGATAGATAACTAAAAGTATTATATATGTATGTATCCTTTCTCTTTGTATATTCTAGTAGTGTTAGGTTACTTAACTCCTCAAGAACCTTTTGTATAAATATTGATTTTTATCTTTAATAAGAAACAGAGAAGAAACGTGTATTCAATTTTAAAAAAATAGTATTGTTTTTGAAAAATCAATATGTTTTGGTCAATTTATCTATGTATCACCAAAAAAATAAATTGAAATCCTACTTTTTAAAATATTTAAGATTTTAAATTTAAATTAATATTTTATTATCATTTCATATTTTTTTTAAACAAAATGATTTCAATTTTGAGCTTCAAATTCTATAACCAACACCTACTAATTTGGATTATGTGATTTGGTGTCATTAGCAATTCATTCTCATTTAATAGAGTCAACAAATAATTCATTTTATCAGATTCAATTATTTTTGCATTTAAATCGCATTTAATTGTTAGATTCATTAATTTGTAAGTCCATTTTTTCAAAGTATTATCCATCTTTTTTCTCCCATTCTTGAATTGATGCAATCAACTATATCTCTGTATCAAAAAAAATTATATTTGTATATATAAAAAAGAATAATACATTTATTATCAAGCAGTATTTTCTTTAAGTGATATATATTTGTACGATCAATTTATTTATGTATCACAAAAAAAAAGAGTTTATTTGTGTGTCAGAAAAAAATGATATAACTATCGCAAAACTCTTCTATGAATTAAAAAATAATTATATAACTATTAACAGGAAAAATTATATATGTGCATTATTTTAAAGATGATACGATATTCAACACTATATTAATGTGTTTTTCATTTGAGTATCACAAAAAAGTGATACATATTGATACAATATGTATTTGTGTATGTATTATTTAGTTTCAAAGCTAATATGTGTATTTATGTGCTAGATTGCGACAGACAAGAGAGCGGAGAGTGAGATTGAATCATGTATATGTGTATTTTAATTTCACTTTAGGTACAAGTTATATCTAAGATACGATTTGCTCACCTTTCTTGTATATATGTCTCGATCTCGCTTGTCTCTCATCTTTAACTCCCTCAATCTCGCACACATTCGTTCTCTCTAAAACAATTGCTATGAATTATGATTAGACACACTATATCCATTATGTATAACTATGATCTCAACTATAGATTTACGAACATTCCTTAAAATTTACCATCGTCACATAAAAAACAATTCATTCATGTGCATTCAAGAACACATAGGTTTTAAATTGCATTCAATTTTTCTTTTTTTGCTTACTTTATTAGAAGAGGATATATTTATCAAATAAAATACTACCAAATTTGTAAAAACAATTATATGAAGTAAGTATTAAATTAATTAAAAACACACTACAATCAGATAGATAAAAAATACATGTGATGTAATGAAATACATGAAAAATTGTGCACACCTTTATTCTCCATAGCAATGTTTAACTTGTGACGGAGTAGGTTGCGTTTTTCTCTCCTTTAGCTTGTAACAACGGATATCTTATAAAAAATGTCTTGTGTTAAATCAAGAGAAAACCTAGATTGTATTTATATGTGTATAAGCGTTAGCCTAGTGAGTCTGATCCTTGTTATAGGCTTATTAGTCTCCAACGGGTCTATATTATTGTAAGCCCTCGCCTATCTGAGAAATAGCATAGGCCCATTAAGGAATCCAACATATACTATGTGATATGTGTCTTGTTCGTCGACTATTAAAATTTAGCATATTTTTTAAAATATAAAAAGAATAAATTAATGTTAAGTTCACATTAATAAAATAATTGAAAAATTATGCAGAATAGAAAATATTTAGTCTATATTAGGTATTATAGCTACAATTTAAGAAAATTGTAAATCGTGGCTACAATTTTCCTGATTTTTGCATAAATTCAGAATTTTTATAATTCGGTTCCTGATTGTATAAATTTAGAATTTCGTATGTGTTTACTCTAGCTATTTGTATATGATTTATGAAACATTCATTAAAATTACCTTGTTTATATATTAGCAAGCGAAATAAATAAACGGAGTTCTGAAAAATTCCTAAATTTATAAATACATAAATTATATATACTTACCCTATTTGTATATCCACAAGCAAAATATACAAACCGCGACCTCCGTAGCAAACAGAACTATAACTATGAAGCGCAATTGTCGAAACTGTAGCTATAAAACTTTGTTATGTCTATTATATTTGCCATCGTAGCAATTATCAAAATAAATGTTATAGCTATAGTTTAATTTAATTCCAATTTGCAACAAACTTCTTGCCATTCACCTCTCTCCCCTCTCTCTGGAATCTCATTTGTCGCTCTCCTTCTTTTTCAGCCCTCTCTCGCTCGCCTCTCACTTTATACAAACACAAATGTATAAAGCAAGAGAGAACTGTATATACAAATATCAAGACATATCTCTCCGTCCTGTACAGTTATAATTATACAAATACAAATATTCCCCTGCTCAGTTCTCTTTTGCCTCTCTCTCCCTCACTTTATATACAAACACAAATTATACAAAACACAATGTATAATTTGTGTTTGTATAAAGCGAGAGATAGATCTGATATACAAATACAAATATTTTAACTCGATTCAATTGTATACGAATTCAAATTTTATGCAGATATACAAACACAATCATTGATACATATACATAGTAGTTACATATATAAAATTATCTAACCGATATAATTTGGCTATGGAATGCAAATAACAAAATTGTAGGTATAGAGCGCTAATATGATTTTTATGTTTGTTATTCCTAAAATTTAGTTATTTAAAATTTATTATATCATATCGTTTATAGATGTAACGATGAAAAGTTTAACAAAAAGTTTTAAAAGGTAAATGCAGATTAATTGGCAGGCCTGTTTCGACATGTATGTTCGGGCCCATGTACATTCATCGTTAGGCCCAAATCTTGTTCAATTAGTAATTGTTAGTTAAGTCCACGTGTGTTGATATAAATGTTAAATCAGGAGTTGGGTACCAGAAAATTCACAAAAGTAGTCAGAATGAGTTTTGGTGCGTATTGACTATTAAAAAAAAGATAACTTTGCAATAACAAAATATATAATTTTACTACATAGTTGTCAATAGTTGAATGATTAATTATTTAAGTTGTTTGCTGCAAATTTCTAACTCAGATCAAGAAAAATAGTGTCACAATCCAACCCATCGGGCCGTTCGGGCATCTACGTACTATCACCTAAGTAGGAGAACCTTTATATCTCCATAATTAAAACCATGTGAAAAATTAAATAAAACAGAAATAAAATATACTAACGAAATTTTATAAATAAAAAACTGTAACCCAACACCCCCAAGGATCTAGTCTAAACAGGTATAAGAGCTACTAAGAGTATAACTGAACATAATAAATAAGGATTTATTATGACAAGTCATTGGTCCTCTCATGGAACCCAAATCCAAACAGTTAGCATACCAAAACGTGACAATCGATCCCATATTTATGCTGGAACGTTGGTAACCGATCCAAGTTAGTTATGCCGGAACGTGGCAACCGATCCATTCAACACACCACAATCACAAGTATATTTTCAAGTTCATACAATTTAGTCATGATTCATGGCATCCATCATCCCGCTCTCTTATTTACACAAGTGTGATCAATAATGCAACATTCACATACATACATGTATCATAATGAAGCAAGAATAAACATACATCACACAATCATAGAATCACAACCATCACCTAACCCTAGATCATCATCTAAGGCTTCTTCCTAGAATTTAACCATATGTTGTCCGGTGCACGAGGGCCTACGCATAATTCTACCGTTGATTTACATATATTACGCAGAGGGCACATATTTACAACTACTCAATTCATAAAACCTAGCCTACCTGGGCGCCAAGCAGCTGCACAGAGTTTTAGTCTTTGATTCTTGTTTCCGAAATTCGTGACGGTGATCTTGACCGAAAATCCGCAATCCATCGACATCTTCATGCTAGAAATCCCTCTCTCCCTTCCTCCCAAGCTTGCAACAGCTTTTTGGGGGTTTCTAAGGTGTTTTACGACTAAATTAGGTATTTTAGGAAGATGGAGAAAATAAGATCTCATGTTATTTATATTTTGTCTCGCCTATCCCACTCTGGCGCCAACTTACCCCGCCCTAGCGGTATATGGCCCGCTCTGGCGGGACAATGACACAGAATTTTTCCAGATTTTTGTTTCTCCTAAATAACGACGGTTCGGATCGTTACAAGACCACAGATTCTGTTACCACCTTATAAGTTTAAGGGATGATTAATTAAAATATAACAGGCAGGTAAGACCTATATAATATATACATTAATTCTTTGACAGTGATCATGATTTTGATTGTACATTACGTTTTTTTATTATTTGTTTATTTCCTTTCTCATCCTATAATTGATTATTAAAGGGTTATAGGTACGGTAACATAAATGTATTGATACGTTAAGAGTTTTTTGAACAAAATCATTCTTATTTTTTCACTAGAAGTTAAATAACATTCTTATAATATTTCACTTTCATTTTTTCGAACGTTAACCTAAATTTTGATCAAAGGTAAATAAATCGATTAAAGGTTGTCATCCTATTGGAGAAGATTGGTGAAATAGGATAATGCTAAATGGTCAAAATTTGGCCAGAAATTTAAAAAGTCTATAATATCCCTTTTATTTTAAAATAAACTGATCTTTTTTTTTTATTTTTTAATTAAAAGGTGTTAAAGTTAAAAGGGTAAAAATGTTCAAAAAGGTAAAATAACATAGTGTGAAATATGTTATTTTACCATTCTGACCAAATTGTAGCCAAATTTTCTGGCCAAAAGGATTTTTCCGATGAAATATTACTAGAAAGTGCATGTTTTTAGTTAATTTACTTGCTCTAATTGTTGTTGCTATTGACCTTTTAAATTTTCCAAGTGATTTTATAACAACTTAAGTTGAAAAGTTCCTTTCAATGCTGAAAATCATGACAAGAAATTGATACTCAATGAAACACAAACATCACCTAAATATTATAAAAAATTAACCAAATGATTGTCTTACCTGTAAGTTGTAACCAACATTTGCCTTTTTCCAATTCATGCAAACAATATAATCATTATTCACTCACTAAGCAAGCTACTTCAAGTATAAGTGGACATGAGAAGTGGTGTTTAAATAATACCCACTTCCCTTCACTTTCTTGTTGACAAATTAAGTGTAGACATTTTTTAGTTTTTTGTCACAAAAAAATGTATAATCCCTTGTTGGCAAAGAGTTTTAGTCACTATGAAAGAAAAAAATTTGGATGGTGTGCTTTTGTTGTAATGTTAATTGTTGTGTTTAGCAGTTGCATGGTTTTCATGAATCATTTGTATCCTCAATCAGTTAGTAAGTCTTTTGCACTTAATAATGTTTTAATTTAACCTCTGTATTAATCTTTGTTAAGCATGATTTATTAATTTGTTTGTAGATGGTGATGCCATGAATTTACAATCATCAATCAATGCTGCTGAAGATATGTTTGTGATCAAGGATACGACACTTCTTAAGAAACTAGGTAAGTCAACATTCGAAATTTAATAAAAGTAGATGTTTGATAATAGATTTGGTTGAAACTTTAAAAAAAAAAAAAAACAGAACTTTATAGAAGTTGAAGTCGTGCCTTGACATATGCATTGTACTTGAAAAAAAGTTTTATGAGTGGGAAAAATTGATTTGCATCTTCAAAAACTAACAAAAAAATCAGTTCAATATGTTGACACTAAAGATGAAATTATTTTGCAGAAACAGAGAAAAAGGATGCAGAGCCAATGTGTAATGTGTTAGAACCATTGTCTGATTACTGTGAGACCAAAGGGGACATAAGGGTCCAAGGAAATTCTTCGACAATTTTCGTCGTTTCATCTCATGATTTCAATGTTTCTGCTGAGAATAATTCATGGATCATACAACCTTATCCAAGAAAAGGTAATGCAGGGGCAATGTCGAGTGTTAAATCATGGACAGTAAAATTAGTACAAGACGGCGAAAAAATCCCAAAATGCAGCGTGTATCATGGCTATCCAGCAGTTCTATTTTCACTTGGAGGATATTCAGGAAACCATTTTCATGATTTCTCAGATTTACTCATTCCAATCTTTTCAAAGTCGCGTTATTTTAATTCAGAGGTGCACTTTCTTGCCACAGATTATAAGTCGTGGTGGATAGGTAAGTACAGAACATTGCTAAACAACATGTCTAAGAACAAAATTCTTGACATTGACAATGAAAACGAGGTACATTGTTTTCCTAGTGTGACAACAGGCCTTAAATCACATAAAGAATTTGGTATTGACTCCTCAAAGTCTCCAAATAGGGTGTCAATGCGCGATTTCAGACAGTTCTTGAGGAGCTCATTGTCACTAAACAGAGTTGAGTCCATCAAGATGAATGATGATATTGTTACGAGGCCACGATTGTTGATCATGTCAAGGAAGAAATCGCGAATTTTATTAAATGAGGACGATGTTAGACAAATGGCTGAAGATTTAGGGTACGAGGTTGTCCTGGCTGAGGCTAACCTTAGTACAAATTTGACGAAATTCGCGCAGATTGTTAATTCTTGTGATGTGATAATGGGAGTTCATGGAGCTGGATTAACCAACATGGTTTTTCTCCCTAATAATGCAGTTTTAATTCAGTTAGTTCCTTTAGGAGCAATGGATTATTTGGCTAAACGTGATTTTGGAGATCCTGCTGGAGAAATGAACATAAAATACTTGGATTATAAAATTGGTGTGAATGAGAGTTCTTTAGTGGAACAATATCCACTTAATCATAAAGTTTTTAAGGATCCATCATCATTTTTTAGGAAAGGATGGGGTGTATTTAGAGCAATTTATTTAGATAAACAGAATGTAAAAGTTGATCTTAATAGGTTTAGGTCTACTTTGTTAGAAGCTAAAAAGCTTTTAGCCACTTCTTGATTAATTTTGTGCACTATATTGTATATGTTTCATTTTTAGTTCATTATGTAATGGCATTTTTATGTACTACTTGAGTGATTCCATTTTCATTGATGAACAATTGTGCAATGTTATAATAGATGGATTTAAGTTATATATATTGACATATATTCTTATAATATTCTGAGTAAATCTCAATTTGTGGTATTTGTTAGACATTTTATACTATTTACAGCATGTCTAAACATGTCTATATATATATATAGACGCAAAATAACAATGAAAAGAAGGTTGAATATACCTCTTGCCATGGTTTCAAAATCGTTTTAGATGTTAGTATTTTAGTTCGCGGGTCTTTTAAGTACTCAAGAACCTCACTCTAAATAGTATGGAGTTCAAAAGGAATTATTTTTGTGTCGTGAACTGTATATGTTATTTATACTAAGGTAAAGGGGTCAAACTTTCTTATGAACTATGCTAAATGAAAAGATTTGCTCTCGTTAATAGTTGGGGTCAAATATTTCTTAATTGCGTGACATGTGGTATCATGGAGTGTTAAACTTTCACTGCTAAAAAATAAAGGCAAATTGTTCCATTTCGCATAATTCAAAAAAGTTTATATTATATGGCATATAATTTGAATCGTTATAGACATGATAAGAATATATATATATAGGTAGAATAAAAGAACAAATAATTAAATAATTTGATATTCAAATTTTCTGGTGCTTATACATGCCACTGCGACCTAACATTGACTTGTGCTCTGATCAATTAGCACGATTATTTTTTATACTAAAGATTTTATAAATGTTCATGAGGAAAAAAACAAAGGAATATTCTGGTAAAACTGATGTTGTTTGGATATTTATTTTGCTTCAAATAAATTAAAGTTGAATTTTATTTTCATCACCACACTTGTCTATAGTCTAGAGGATTCAAAATTTCCTCCCAAACGTGCCTCCCACCATATTTGAGGAATATTGGTAAAATGTCCTACTCTTAAACCAAACAATTTTCTTGGACCATTCAACATAAGTTTTCATAAATGTAATACTATTTTATTACATTTTCTTTTTGTAAGATAGCAAAAGTCAATTCAATATCAATAGAAATTAAGCAAATACAACTCTTAGAAAATTTCAACTTTGTGGGGTTTGAAATTTTAGAAGGATGAGTACTTTAAGTTTAATATGTGTACATATTTGATAAATTTTTTAACATAAATATGCTTTTTGAGCAAAAGGTATTTTATTCGTCTGTATTTGAACTTTTACCTCCGCCACTCATATATTTCTCAAGCTTACAAACAAAACGTCAAATTATTACCACCTAACATTATAATTTACAAAATTTTAAACTAACATTTATCCTTTTTCTCATAAAATTTTCGGTACATAACCACCATATCCAATGTACTCAACTGAGACAAACTCAATCCGACTAATAACCGACATTTGGATTAACAACACGCTTCTAGTAGTGGTTCATATCGGTATCTCCCTGAATAATCATTTAAAATGGATTTAAAGATATCATAATTTATAAGATTTTGATAAAATAATACTATTATTATATTCCAAGTTACAGAAAACATATGTATATGATAACAATACAGTAATTTCACTACAACATAGTAATTTTCTTTCAAACACATCACTATTGTCTTTATACAGTGAAAATCATTGGTTAAAATTTAATAATAGGTAAAATCGATTGAAATTTCTATTTTTATCAGCATGACATCAAACTAGTACAGACTATTAGCAAGAAGATTAAAACATCGATTGCTTCCACCCCTGAACTTCTTCAATCTCCTTGACACTTTACTATCAAAGAAACATCCCACCCCCACTCGCCAATAGTAGATAAAATCGATTGAAATACATACTATCACCATGACATCAAGTTAGTACAGACGGGCAACAAAGAGTCAATTGAATGATCAAAGCATCGGTTGCTTCCACCCCTAACCTTCTTCAATTCCCTTGACACCTTAATATCAATGAACTCCCCACTCCCACCCACCCTATTCCAGAAGTAGACGATGAAAAAAGAATCAAATAAAGATAAAATTACTATTATTTCAGGAAGGTTATTTGAAATTGGAGAGATTTTTTTATTTCCACTAATCACTCAATTGTCGTTGTATTACATTACATATAGAATGTATTAAAGGGAAATTAATTATGAAAAAAAAAAAAAGGTAAAGGGAAATTAAAAAATTTAGGAAAAGAAAAACAATAATTAACGTAAAACTTTTTACACTTAAGCAACCATTAATTAATGAAATCCACTTGTTCACACTAAAGCATACTTAATTAATAATCAATAAAAAGAAAAAAATTTAACTCCAGTAATGCAAATAATGACCCAAATTAGTATATTGCATTAAAATCCCATTCCATTTAAGCAAACTTAATAAATTCTTGCTATCTATATTTTATTGAACAAGTAATTTCTATCCAAATAAGTATTTTCTATATGCACGTCTAATTAGTTCCCACCTAAATTCATAATCTTAGTATTTATCATAAAGAAAAAATCAACAAAATCTTAATTATATTTACTTGTTGAGTATGTTTGGTAATTAAGGTGCCGGCCATCCTAAATCCTTTTTTTAGACATGGACTCAATTTTGGGAAAAAACAGATTTATTTTATAGTCAACTTCGTTATATCTTTCAAACGAGAAACAACATAAATTTTTTAATTTTCAAAAAATGTCCTAAAATACGTGGAGAGCATTCACTAAAATTATATTATATAAGAGAAAAAAAGAGTTTCATGCTAGTCACTTAGATAATATGACCTCTATATATCTTGAGAATTGCAAATACTAGCATTTTCTCACTTCTTTAATTAAGTTAGTTTGAGAGATTTCAAAAAAAAAAAAAAATCTTCTTTTTTATAGTTACATTATATTATTTATTTTTAGCAAAAATGAAGTATGATAGTTTCTTTGCCAGAAGTTTTAGTAAACATGAGCAAAAGAAATTAGGAATTGGAGCATTTGTTAGTTGTTTCATCTTAGCAGCCACATTTTGTTTTCTTTTCAAGCCTGAAATTCGTCATTTTCGAGTTGGTAAGTTTTATTGAATTTTTTTCTTTCTATACCGTCAGTATATATAAAGTCTATATAAGTTTCGTTTTTCTATATGACCTCTTGAATATCATGTTTAATGCTTCAATGCCCTAGTATGGATATAATGTTTACGTTGTTAGTTTATATAAGTTAGATTCAAGTCGTTGAACATGAATATGTTTTTGTGTGACAGTGAATGTTAAGGTTTCTCTTCGTGGTAGCCCGAAAATTCTAGCAATAACAGAGGAAGTCACAAAGCCAAAAAAACCATGTAAGTATGCATGTTGATTAGCATAAATTTTTTTATAAATGAACTTAAATTTGTCTAAGTACTTACCACACCTGTAATTTTTTTGATTTCAGATTTCGAAATTGAACAAGAGAAACAAATTTGTAATGTGTTACATCCAAGAGCTGATCTCTGTGAGATGAATGGTGACATAAGAATACAGGGAAATTCATCAACAATATTTTTTGTATCAATTGATGAAGAAAAAAACAACTCATGGAACATAAGACCATATGCAAGAAAAGGTGATGATAGAGCAATGGACAGTGTTACAAATTTAATAGTCAAAAAAGTTCATATTTCTCAACAAATCCCAATTTGCACTAGAAACTACACTGTCCCTGCAGTTGTGTTTTCAACTAAAGGATATGCTGGGAATCACTTCCATGATTTCAGTGATGTGTTGATTCCATTATTCCAAACATCGCGACGTTTCAATGGTGAAGTTCAGTTTCTCATTACTAACAAAATGCCTTGGTGGATCAAGAAGTTCAAACCAGTGTTACAAAGATTGTCAAAATATGAGGCCATTGATATTGACAAGGAAAAAGAAGTCCTTTGTTTCCCAAGTATGACAATTGGCTTAAAAGCCAATAAAGAATTCAGCATCAACACTTCAGAATCTCATTACTCTATGATGGACTTCACAAGATTCTTGAAAAGTACATACTCTTTGAAGAGGAAATTCGCGGTGAGATTGAAAAAGAATGCTGATGATGATCAAAGGAGGAAAAATAAGCCTAGACTTCTTATCATTTCAAGAAGCAGAACGAGACGTTTTACAAACATAGAAGCAATTGTTACATTGGCTAGAAGTTTGGGGTTCAAAGTAGGTGTGGAAGAAACAAGGGAGAATTTGGCTCAAGTTGCGAAAAAAGTGAACTCATTTGATGTACTAATGGGAGTTCATGGTGCTGGATTGACAAATATGGTTTTTTTGCCAGAAAATGCAAGTGTTATACAAATTGTAGGATTGGGAATGGAATGGGTATCTAAAGAAGATTTTGAAATTCCAGCAATGGATATGAATTTGAAGTATTTGGGTTACAAGATTAGTGTAAATGAGAGTTCTTTAATTCAACAATATCCACTTGAACATCATGTGTTAAAGGATCCTCCTGGTAATATGATTTCTCCTAAAGGATGGGCTTCATATAGGAAAGTTTATTTAGATCAACAAGATGTAAAAATTGATGTAAATAGATTTAGAGGAACTCTATTGAAAGCATTAGAGCTTTTGAGGAGTTGAGTTTTTTTTTCTCTTTTTGTTGGTATTTCTCTAATAAACAAAGGCACAAAGCCAGGATTAAATTTCATTTAATTTGTTCTTGTTTCACTTTCCTTGGTTCTTTTCTTTATTTGGTTTTACTTAGATTGTCTAGTTAGTTCTTTTTGTCTTCGTGCGTTTTTTTTCTAAATCCAGATGGCATGTTTTTGAAGTCAACCTTGTAACCAAGGTACGAAGTCGCGTTTGTTAGGTAACACTTTACACAGCGAAGGCGCGAATCTGGATTTTGTCAAGCTCCAGTGCAAATATCGGACACCGGGTGATAACCAAAAATAAAATCAAAATGTGCTATATAATACACAATCGAATGCAAGTGGCGGACACCAAGTGAAAACCAAAAATACACAAACGAACGTACTAACGCATATCGAGATTGTTATTAAGTGACGGGGGAATACTCGTAAATAATCTGCACCCAGAATTCCAAGTGAATATCTCAGAGAAATTTGAAAGGCACCATTTTTATGTAATCATTGTGAAATTTTTTAAAAGAAAAAAATACATTCTTAGACATACAAGTCTATACATCATTATCATGATCATTCACAAGTCTCTAACACAACTTTGTATTTGGTGTACAACTCTCCATTTTCCTCCTACAGATCCTTTCTCATAAGTAATAATGAATTAGAAGCAAAATTCATACAAGGTATAAAAATTAGTGTAATCTCGAGGCAGAGCTGACCGTTCAGGTCATTGCACATCTGCCCATCCAAACTAGGTGGCAGTTCACTTCTCGGTGAAAGAATTGATCGACTGGGCCAAACTCTTACTTGAGAATTTGACTAGCCTTTGGGACAGAATATAGACATCATGATGACCAAAGTGTAGTGAACTTTAACCGAAGTCGACAAATAGGAGGATACCGCAATGATTAATTCCTCCCACAATGGCAATACTCAAATACAGTAGCTCCCTCGAGATTGTCTGCAACCCGCTTAAAAAATGAAGGTCCAATAAGACTCATTATATACAACCTTCAAGCTGCATCTTCTTCGCCAAATAATGCCAGTGAGAACCTCTTTATCCATGGGACTGTTGGGTTAGCTACCCTAACTTATGCAACAATTACCTCCATTTTGTACTATGAAGTTGATTTTTACTCTTGCTTTTCTTCAGAAGTGCTGACATGTGTTCAACAGCTTTAGAAGAGGATTGGGTCTCACCAGTCAACCACTGCAGAGCTTCAGCAGCTGCATCTTTTTCAGCTTCCTTCTTGCTACTGCTAGGCTGGCCAGCAAAATTTAACCCATTGAATATTACAGTGGCGCGGAACTTATTATTTTTTATCTGTGTTATCTTATAACTGGGTGATTGGTGGCCAGCCCGAGCAAGCAACGTTTGGAGATGAGACTTCGGATTCTCACCACCACTGCCCTTCGTTGAAATGACATTTTTCTGTAACTCCTTTGCAGACTTCTTGGGGGACGGTTTACGACCATAGACAAATTTACCTTCACATTGATCCTCTGACACCAGCAATTTAACAGCTTCTAATAGCTCACTGTGACTTCCTACATCAAAATTACGGTCCGAGAGCTGGCAGAAAAAACAAACATCAGTAGAGAAGAATTTGTCATATGCATCCACTAGTAATATTCTTTCCGAAGAATGCATGTGAAACGAGATATGTGTGGAATAGTTACAAATAATATCATCCATTCACAGTTGCTAGGAGCAACACCACAGAAATGGCAACTATGGAAAACTCAAACGATGATAACACACACAAAGATGAAGGGATATACATACTTTCTTATGGACAAGTTCATTAAGCTCCCTCTTCAAGCTTATGTAAGTATTTGCCAGTGAGGGGTTCATGAAAAACTCCAAGTATCCTCCAAGCATCATCAAGTGTCCATCCTAACAAGAGAAAAAGGAGTTTTAAGGGCACACCAAACACTAAATCATACAAATAATCATGGAGGATTCAAGAACATGGCACGTGAACTCAGCAAAACAACAAAGAAATCAACCTTGTCCCTGCGGGCAGGGGAGCCGGGGTGGGAATAGGTAGAGTCGGAAGAAAGAAAAACTTACTAGAGCTTTTCCAGAAATGCTTCCGCCAAATAAGAGTACCACAGAATCAGATACAGCTGTAGAATCACGCAGGAATACTGCATTCACTTTAACTTTTTCGTTGAAGACAAGCCATGGGTATGGAATTTGAGGTTCTTGAGCGTTGACAGAATTCTAAGGGGAAAAAGGAAAAGCACTATAAAAAGAATGGAACTTTTCATCAAAAAATTATATGACGTGTCAAAACTTAAACAAAACTATTATACAATGAAGCTTACAGAGTATAAAAGGACTCCACCATCCTCCATTGTTTTCAATGAGATTGACTTCTCCTTGTTCTGTCAGTCCAATATATGTTTAGTTAGCACACAATAGAGAGAATGAAGGATTGCCATGACATTTTTATCTACATAGTAAAACCAATCTGACCTAGATCAACACTAACCAACCTTTTTACTGATAAAATAGCTAAGATGGAAGTGCAAAAATGCATGCAGTAAGAGAGCTAAAGAGTGTAGTAATCAGAATCATGCACAAGTCAACTTTCACTTCATGTAAATACCATATGAAGTTCTAACCTCGATGATCAAGAAATGGATTGTTAATCAAAATAGCACAACTCACCACAACAGAGCATATGCCAGGGAATAGTCCACCACATACAATCGCTCGAACCAGATGTTCATTATTACTCCAGGCATTACAACTCTGAATGCTATCAACTAAACCAATGTCCTTAAGCAGATATAAAAATTGCTTTCGAAGGGAGTCCATCGCTTTGAGAGTTTGCGCAGAAAGGAAATTTCTCCAACAGTACTCATGACCAGATTGCTGCCTTTCAGCATCTTTCCAGCCATCATAAGCCCGAACAAGAGCAAGGTGATCACTGAAGTTACGAGCAGAAAACTGGGCTTTGGCAGACTCAGCAAGCTGCAAGAAGTGATAATTCAATACATGACACATGGTCCTCAAGACGAAGACACTAAAGTGAAATCAAGAATATAAGGTGACCAATTGCTAATTGAAAAGGTTCAATAAATGGGAAAAAAATCTCAGTCCAAACATTTGTTCCCAAGCAAGTTACTTTAGAGACAATCACTATTCCCTTGCACTGATGCTGTAAAAGAAAGGGGGTAAATTTACATTTTACAGTCCCCAAAATTAACTTGGAACAAAGGCAACTGAAGACCTGCCAAGCATTAACGGATATGTTTACAGAGCAACTTTCGAGATGCATGCACATAAAACATATTATATCTGTTGCTCATTAAGACAGTGCACAAGATTCCTTACTCAAAGAAAAAGATATATGTATCACCGAAAGAAAAATACAAAACAAGAACATATCTACACATTATTTGAGTCACTTAAAGAAACAAGAACATGGTAAGATTATCCATCTTCATCCATAAATCAGAGAATATTAACTTACATCCTTCTTGTCAAATGGCATTAAAAATGGATCTCTAGCACTTAAACCAGCAACAACTGTCAGAACTGGATCCAGGCAGTTGAATACTACACCTAATATTATCATTTTCCCCAGTTTTGGCTCAACGGGAAGCATTGATAGGTTGTGTCCTACAGGAAAATCCAGAAGTCAAGTTTTCTTATACCAAAATGATGGTGAAAGAAGCCTATGGAAAATATGCTGGACGATTTATAAAATTAAGCTATGCTTTTACCAAGTACTGTCAGATTTTCATCCTCATCTAGAGCCCCTATTGTCTTCAAATACTCAATAGCATTTTGAACCTGCAAACAACAATCGTAATTACATGTGAATCAAATTAACCACAACGCAAACAAGATATATGTCCATTCAACATAAAGTCAGGAAGCCAGAATTGTCATATGAAGAAGTATACTAGACAACTTAAATCCAGGTCTGGTTGAAAGGCAGATGTTACATATTCTTCACCTGATAGGATGCACATATCTTTACCCGTGTTTTCATGAACAGAATGTGAAAATTAATAGAGTTCAGTGGTTTACAAGTCTAAACACTGAGTTGTGATGCCATATGTGCATATTAGGTTGTTTGGTGTCACTACCCATTCAAAGCATTGAAAATATTGAAATGGAATGCTTGCAAGTTCATCACTTTTAACATCCCTCCTGATTATTTCCCTCCCCGGACGATTTAAACCATTTTACTTACCCTCATTCTTCACTTTCACTCTCACAAACTATCACACATTCACGAAGCTAGGTGAAAGAGTTGGTCCCAACTTACAGATAGTGGTTCTGGTGACTGGATTGCCTTGGATAGAAAGTCTGAAATACTTCCAAGTTGTAAGCTTTTAATCTGCAGGCATAGGGACTGTAAAGGTGTTCTCAGAAGCTCTGGCAGTTGATAATCTGCAAAAGCTTCATATACACATCTGGGATAGAGATGATAACACTCGCCAGGTTGAACACGCCCAGCTCTTCCTTTTCTCTGGAAAGTTAAAAGGACATTCACTTATGATGTCAATTCCACAGCACTAACAAAATAGCTCAAGACACTAAAAAGCTGGGAAGTCGGAAGACCTATACCCCAAATTACATGATCATTTTATGTATTGCAAATGTTGAAGAAGCTAGATCATATCTATCTTACTTGCCGAGCGGAAGCTTTTGAAATCCAAGAAGGAAGCAAACAGGGAGTGTTGTTGATTGCATCATAAGATGTCTCTTTTGCCTTTCCACAGTCGACCACAAAAACCACGTCATTTATGGTGATACTTGTTTCAGCCATGTTGGTAGCTAACACAATTTTCCTGATTCCATTCTCTGGCTTATCAAAAATCAATTTCTGTTTGCAAGCGAATAGAAATAAAAAATTTAAGAGAGTCCAACAATATGTAAATTACAAGAATATCAAGCAGATTAAGTTATAATTTTTTTTACTTCACCATAAGTTAATGATTTCGACTAGATCTTAAAGTTTCCGACTGAGCCAGGATGAAACTCAAACTCAATTGACACCTCTAGCTCTCAGGATTATTTCAAATGAAACTTTAAGGTAAGAAAGACGTATTGACGCCTAATCAGTTCCATGATACTTGTTTATTAATAAGTTTTGTCATCAGAACATGTCTTCTGTACTAGGATGAAACTCAAAACACATTTAAGAGAGATACCAATAGATAGACACTTAATTCATTCTACAGCCCTCAAACAAAAGAAAGAGAATTCACTAAATAATTCATAACAAAAGATAAGAAAGAAAAAGATCATCAACTATTCAAAAAAGAAAAATTCCTTGGTAACCACTAAAACAATATAAAAAGACTAGCTCCTCAAAATCTCAATATTTCTTACGCCAATAGGACAAAGATACTGGAAGTGCCCAACAGATTCACAGAATTGGTAAGGTGGTTCTGCCTTTAAATTACCGAAATTTCTCCATTAAGCCATATATGATATTCTAAAATACTGATTTCTAAGGAAGCTAAAAGAATATAGAAATGCAACAACAGGCAAAGAGCATAAAAAATTAACACTTCCCAACAATCAAAAACAAAATAATACTTCCAACTTGGCAATACCTGCTCTGCACTGGCCATGGAACCATGACATGCAAGCAGCAAAACTCTGCTTGGATCCCCCAACAGTGGATGAGCCTGCAGCTGGTCCTTCACAGTATTAATGTCATCCCAACCAGTCATAAAAACCAACACAGCACCAGGCCTTTCGTTTCTACATATGTGACAAAGCACATGCTCAATAAGGTTGAAGCCAATTGAATCAGGATTCCAACAGGAAAGTGAATCCCGAGTCAGAGGATTATACTGCCCAAAATCAGCTGATTCTAGCGATTCCTGTTTCAAAGCTCAAATGTCAAACAAAAAACAATCATACAGAGCCCATGATAACAGCATAGGCCACAGAGACTACATACCTCAACAGCTGAAGCAATTTGGGTCTTCCTCTTCCTAATAGTCTGTTTCTGCATTTTCCACATCTTGTCTTGACCATAGTTATCAATTTGATTATATGGAGTTAACCGGTATTTAGTCATTTCCAAAATATTTTCCAGAAAATGACTTCGGACGGGATAAGTAAAACCCTGGTGAGAACGGAGAGAGAAATTAGTCCCCTAAAAAATGTTGAAGTCATCTAAAAGCTTAAGCTGTTAGAGAGAGCACACTTTTATTATTTAATTATATTCTTTTTTTTTTTTTGATAACCGAGAAATCCGCCTATGACCCACCCTTTGGACCAATCACAGCCTTATAAACTAGGTGGATAATGGGCCCGCCTCTCTACCCTTCTCCACTTAAATACCAGGCTTCGCTTTGCATGGTGTGTGGCTTGAACTTGCGACCTAAGCCACAAATCCTCCACCTTTTGCCACTTGAGCTAGGCCTTGGGGGGCACTTGAGCTAGGCCTTGGGGGCATTATTTAATTATATTCTCAACATGCCCCCTCACATGCGGGCCTGATTTTTTTTCATGGGCCAAGCACATGGAAATTATATTTAATATGGGTGGCGGTGAGATTCGATCTCAGGACCTTTGCCTGGTATGATACCATGTCGAAGTGTATGACTATCTCATTTAAACGCTTAAGTTGTTAGAAAGAGCACACTTTTATTATTTAATAATTATATTCTCAACAAGAACAAAAAGCATTCTATTTCTAGGAGGATCAAGAACTCTAAAGCAGCTCAAGTACGAAGCTTGTGTCATAATTCTTCAGCCATGCAAATACAAAGGATTCTATGGTGTTGCTGAGGTAAATCCTAAAATAAATCATGGATATAGTAACCAGAATGATCGTAATAAAAAGGATGTTATATGTTAAAACTGAATGCAACTTCTCCATTCCATTTGGTTTTAAAAACCAATCAAGCAACCAACCAACTAAGCTTCAATCCAAATTAGTTGAAGTCAGCTATATAACTCATTTTATCCGTTCTATTCTTTTTTTCTTTTGGCAAGTCAAAACAGTTTTTACTAAACACCAAGTCGGTTTAAATGCATTTCTAATATATACAGGTCCATTTTGCTTATCAAAAAAAATATATACATGTCCATTTCATTCCAATAGTAAATAATTTGTTTTTAGGAAAATTAACAACCTTTTGCCATTTTATACGCATGTTGCTACGTGCATGC
The DNA here is from genome assembly GCA_035578085.1 of Solanum pinnatisectum. Taxonomy (NCBI): domain Eukaryota; kingdom Viridiplantae; phylum Streptophyta; class Magnoliopsida; order Solanales; family Solanaceae; genus Solanum; species Solanum pinnatisectum. Next base: position 51,656,391 of record CM069078.1, on the reverse strand, counting down.
TCTGTTGCTGATCGTTCCTACTCTCGACCAATTTCATATGCCCGCACATCTATCTAAATCTTCGCATCTATACAACTTTCATATTATAGATATATTGAGCCTTCATGGCCCAATACTTAACCCTGTCTAAAATTGATGGTCCCAAAACTGTTCTATAGAACTTGTCTTTAGGTATCGCAGGTATCTTCCTATAGCATAGAATGTCATAGCACTCCTCTCCATTCCAGTCATCCTATTTATTTCTATATGTGACATCATCACATATAACTATCTGACTTGCATGCATTTCAAAATACCTTCAAACATGCATAAATAGTTTATATACAGTCTACAAGAATCTCCTAGAAAACTACTTCTATGAATTGTTCCTATTTTCGTCTTTTTCTGGTCTCTAAGAAGGGTATCTGGCTGTCAGCATTTGGACAGGTATCATGATTTGAAGCCTGCATCATGGCAGAAAATGTTTTAAACCTTCAACTTACAGGAATATGGATCACTGGGGCACCACCATAATAGGAAGAGAAGAGCTTGGCATTAAGAGTAGCACTCATCAAAATCAGCCTCAATTCAGGTCGACGGGGAAGGAGATCTTTAATGACAATTAAAAGGAAATCTGGAAAGGGAAGAAAACTATAGTAAGCTAATCAAAGTACAAGAGTTCAATTTTTTTTATAAAAAATGCAACATTGCCAGGTGGGCAAATACCTTCATTCATTCCGCGTTCATGAATCTCGTCTACAATAACGTGAGTGACACCTTCCAACTTTCTATCAACCAGTAATCTCCTCAGAAGAATACCAGTTGTGCAAAATAAGAGGCGGGTATCCCTCCCTCGCATGCCCTCAAGCCGAACCTTATAGCCCACCTAAAAAATTGGAGAACATAATCAGAAAAATACCATTTTATACACCCAATGCAACACATGTAGAAGAAATAGCAAGAGCCAAGAACTCACAGATTCTCCCAGATTCTCCCCACGCTCTGCAGCAACTCTTTCAGCGACAGACATAGCAGATATTCGCCTTGGTTGAGTACAAATGATATTGCAAGTAGCTCCGCGAGCAGCTTCTATCTCAGCTTCTAAAATGTACTGAGGCAATTGGGTAGTCTTACCACATCCAGTTTCCCCAGACACAACCACCACCTGCAGAACTAATTTCGGTCAGGACAATTCTTCACATGAACCATTATGCGCAGTCTAATTCTAGGAAAGCAAGCGTCAATTCGAAAGAAGTATTCCAATATATCAGTATCACTCTAATTGATACTTCAATAAATTAAAAAAAAAAAAAAATCTGGACAATCAGATAGGCAGGTAAGGGCCCACACCAGAACTTCATGATGTGTTATTTCCACCATACTACAATGTACAAATAGAGAAAACATAATTGTGATAGATTCATTGGTCAATCAAAATTGGAAGTGGAAGATTAAAATCAGGTCAAATAAGAAAAGCCTTGAAAGGGAGACCTACTATTATTCAACTTAAATTTACAGCAATAGCAAAGCCATAAAAGTGAATAATCCGACAGAACTGCTGATAACCTGATTCTCAGAAATGGCTCTAAGCAATGCCTCTCTCTCTTTATATGCAGGGAGATTTCTTCGAAGTTCTAGCATCTTCTGGCCTTCAGGAGATCCCTACAGAAAGATGGCTGTCTGTCAAATCTGATATATAGGATAGTGCTCAAAGATGAATTGCTTATTGCAGTACCCATTCAAGAGACAACTTGATAGTTACCTTTTACAAAAGTTCTATAATAAAATTACTGAGAACTTCAGATCAAGTATCCAAAGGTAGTTTAAACCCACTTTACCATCAAATAACTATAAGAATAAACTTCTAAATCCTTTGACAAAGACAAAAGTAAAATTACCTATCAAATTTCATGTGAATTAATTAACTTATCTAAAAATCACGTGAACTTAATTTATCAATTTGTTCTAGTTTAAGAAGAAAACATATCAACCATCCATTATCTTGCGCACTAACTTTATGGTACAAAATTTGCTTTCGTAGTTGTTCACGGTTTGGTTATTATGCATTTCATCATTTTTGCTTCTTTTTTTTTCATTTAGCGATATAAGTGATTATGCATTTCATTTTTACTTGTAGGAATGAACGAAGAAAGGATAGAAGACAGGGAATCACATTAAGCATGGAGAAATGTTTGAAGCAGGCAGAACTCAATCAGAATGGGATATATTTATGAAGTCCACTGTATGGAATACAAAAATAGTCATTAGATCTCTTGAACTTCCCACTCCAAATACATAATTCAGAATGAATATCATAAATATAAGTAGTGAGTGCAACTGTAGACAACCAAGGAAGGTATAGCTATATTGTGAAAGGAGCTCAGGAAGAACAGGACCCCTCTTCCATTTTGAATGGGTCAAGATAGTTTCAAATCTTTCGAATAATTCAATCCAGGAAGCAGTACTGTGATACAAGATGATCCCAGCTATCCCAAGAAAATTTAATACTTGGCAGAGAGATATGGTAGTGAAAAAAACAAAAGGCGGAAATTTCTGGGATGCAGCTGAATTGCAAATTTACAATAGAAGACCAAGTGTCCTGGAATATGATCGAATTACTTTATCCCCTCTTAACAAAGTTATCATTTACCTCTTGACGCCTCTGTTAAAGTGCCAAGCCATCAGACATTCTATACATTAACAGTGTCCAAGTTTTTCAACGTTGCAAGATCCATTGAAAAGAGAGAAGAAGACATAAGCCTAACATGGTTCAGCTGATAGAGGAGAAATAAGGTCCGAACAACGTACAGATAACAATTGTACACCATGAAACAAACAGAAGTCTAGAAAATGAAACAAGTGTTAATGGCAACAATCCAGCAAAAGATAGAATATAACCTGCCAATCTTCTTGTTTATTACGCATCTCCAAGCTCCTTCGCCTGAGAATTCTCTCTGCTACAATATTTCGTGCAAATGGCTTCTCATTCTCATGAAGTTCTTTATCATTGGGAGAATTGTTGTCATTGCTTCCTCTCAAGGAAGCATTATGTGTCAGGTTTTCCTTGTTTACTGACTTTTTAGAAAGATGTGCTTCAAGAAGATCACCTACCCTACTTTGTAATCCATAATGTAATACTACCTAAAACATCAACAGAAGATGCATTATTGAAGAACGTACTGAAAATAATGAAGCACAAGGAATAGACAGCCAAACAAAAAGCTTCATGTCAACTAATTTACCTCTCTTTGTGGACGCTTAACATCCAAATCTGGCCTATAATTTGGCAATGGGACTTTGCTACACACAATTGTTTTCTCATACTGGCGGCTGCATCAAAATATATAAATATATTAGTATTAAAGAAATTCACATCAAAGTGAAGACAAAATGAACTGAAGTACTGAACAACCTTCCTTTTCTGACCAAGTATATTGGAAGAACTGAAAGCAAATTTTGAAGGAAATTTGATATACCAGTGTAAACCCATTCTAGTTGCCAAAGCTGATATATGCTCAAAATCACGTCTATCCTTTTTGTCCGTTGAGACCACTTCGTGGTCATCTTTTTTGCGCATTAGCATGCTTAGCTTCCACCTCCATTCTTCAATGTTATGAAGGGTTGATTCACCCTAGAGTTGACAACACATGAAAGTAAGAAAGGGATGAGCTTTTCTTTATTCCTTTTTGAAAAGAGTAAAAGGTATGAGCTTTTAGTGTTAAATGCATACAAGAAGACTATTGCTAACTCTTAATGCAAAATGGTTGTATCAATGCCAACAGAAGTAACATAATTTGAAGTGTTCGTCCCAAAGACACTTATCAATTAACCTTCTTGAACAAGAAAATAGAATATTATACTACCGTACAATCCAATAAACTAGTGAATTTCACAATTAGCTCACCAACTGCTTAGACGACTGAGTTTCGCGATCAGACTCCGACTCAGACTCACACTCATCATAAGCAAATCTTCCATACCCCAAATTCTGCTGATAAAAATAAGGAGAAGGATATGAAGAAGACGAAGATGAACCATGTCTTTTCCGCCTCAACACAACAGACGACGAAGACGAAGAAGAAGAAGACCCCTTAGCTGAACAAAAGAACCCAACACTTCCATGAAGGCATCGTTTTTGAGGTATTACAGATTGTGTCGACCGGTAAAGTAGAGGGTTTGTTTCAAAGTGAAAACGATTTGGACAAAATTGCAGAGAAGTGGACATAGTGGACAGAAATTGGCTGGCTTTAAGCCTCACCTTGAGGCAGTTTTGAATAAGATTAGTGTAAGGCATGGGTGCCTAAAGATATTAAGTTTCAAGAGAACATTTGTTTGAAGATTTGTGGTTAGGGTTTTAGGAAGAAGAAGAAGATGAAGAATGGGTAAGAGGTGTTTGGATAATAGTTTCAAAACCAGAGCTTGCATCAACTGAGAAACATTCTTGTTTTTCTTCTCGCGGGTTAATTGTCGGTTTGGCCCCTCTAGAAAATAAAATTGTCGCTTGAACCTCTGGGTTCAGGGTTTGGAGATTATAAATGCACTAATTTTTTTTTAAGGATTAGTAAGCGAGCGCACCGTTTCGGAATTTTAATCGTGATCTCATTAGCTTAATTGATTGTATTATTTAAATTTATAATTTCCTTTGCATATTCTCTTCTCCTGCCCTAGTTACTCTTTTTTTTTTAATCTAAATAGTGGAAAATTTGAAATTCAATAGTTCCTCTCTTCATCTTAATTTATATGAATTGGTTTGACTTGACACAAGATTTAAGAAAAAAGAAAGATTTTTAAAATTTGTGATCTAAAATAAATTCTAAATATTTGTGTGGTTAGAAATTATTTTATTAAGGATAAAATATATATTTTAAAATAAAATTATTATTAAATATTGTAATATTTTTTTAGAAAGAATTAAAAAAAACAAGTCATATAAATTGGAACAATGAGACTGGTAGATTTGTCTCCCTACCATTAATAAAGTTAAATATTCATCAAACATATCTAACTCAATTAATATAATCTAAACTTTTATTATTAAATCAAATTATTAAAATTTGAAAGTTATGAAAAAATGATACGATTACGGACTTCTCATTATGCATTGAATTCGAGTAAAATATATCTATACAAATCAAACTTCTTGTATGTTTCAATTCGTTAGTTTCTTCTTCACAAGACATTAAGAACTTATTTTGTTGGTAGAATGAGATAAATAAAAATATTTTATAAAATTAGTTATTTTATCTTTTATGTAAGATTATTAATCCTTTCATTCTACCATATTCTGATACAAAATAAGTTACTAATTAAAACTCATACTTAAACAAATGACAGATTAAATAATTTAATATATTATCTCGAGATTATTATCATTACTTCACCACTAAAACAATCTTAAAAACTTTAGGGTCGATTTTGGGGTGAAAATGTGTCCATAATAATTTAAATCGGGATCGAAATATAATAAAGAGATTAAGCAAGGGTAGAAATAGAATAAATGAAAACATATTGGTGAACCCTCTGGAAGAGTAAAAAGTCCAAAAGCCCCCTTCAAAAATTTCATTTGTCTAGAACCCAAACACTTCTCTACACTTCGCTAGGGTTTTGAAACACTTCTCATTTTCCCTCACTCGGAATCATCTCGATCTCGTAATCTCTCTAGGGTTCCGTCAATCTTGATCTGAAAAATGGCATCTCCGGCAGTAGTTTCGGCGCCGCGCTCCGCTGCTTCTTCGTCCAAAACTGAGACCTTTGTGGACAACAAGCGCAAAGATGATATCCGCATGGCGAATATTGCCGCCGCACAGGCTGTGGCTAATGCCGTTCGTACTAGTCTTGGACCCAAAGGTATGGACAAAATGATCTCTACTGCAAACGGAGAGGTGATTATCACCAACGATGGAGCTACTATTCTGAACAAAATGGAGGTTCTTCAACCCGCTGCTAAGTTTCTCGTTGAGTTATCTAAGTCTCAAGATGTTGTTGCCGGAGATGGAACCACTACCGTTGTTGTTATTGCCGGTGCATTGCTCAAACAGTGTCTTTCACTTCTCTCCGCTGGTATTCACCCCACTGTCGTTTCCGATTCTCTGCATAAGGCATCTATAAAGGCTGTTGAAGTTCTCACTGCGATGGCTCTTCCTGTTGAGCTCACTGACCGTGATTCCCTTGTGAAATCAGCAAGCACTGCGCTTAACAGTAAGGTAGTGTCACAATACTCTACTCTTTTGGCTCCTTTAGCTGTTGATTCTGTGCTCTCTGTTGTGGATCCCGAAAAGCCAGATATTGTCGATCTAAGGGATATTAAAATTGTAAAGAAATTGGGAGGTACTGTCGATGATACCGAGTTGGTTAAGGGTTTAGTTTTTGACAAGAAAGTGAGTCATGCCTCAGGTGGTCTCACACGAGTTGAGAAAGCTAAGATTGGGGTGATTCAGTTTCAGATTTCCCCTCCCAAGACTGATATTGAGCAGAGCATTGTGGTTTCTGATTATACTCAAATGGACAGGATTTTGAAAGAAGAGAGGAACTACATTTTGGGCATGATTAAGAAGATTAAAGCAACTGGCTGTAATGTTTTGTTGATTCAGAAGAGTATTCTGAGGGACGCTGTGACTGAATTGTCTCTGCATTACTTGTCAAAGGCAAAGATTATGGTGATTAAAGATGTTGAGAGGGATGAGATTGAGTTCATTACCAAGACCTTAAATTGTCTGCCTATTGCCAATATTGATCATTTCCGAGCTGAGAAACTTGGCCATGCAGATTTGGTTGAAGAGATATCCCTTGGGGATGGTGGAAAGATTGTGAAGATCACAGGGATCCAGGACATGGGCAGGACCACTTCAGTACTGGTTCGCGGGTCAAACCAGTTGGTCCTCGATGAGGCTGAGAGGAGTTTGCATGATGCGTTGTGTGTGGTAAGATGTTTGGTGAACAAGAGGTTCTTGATTGCAGGAGGTGGGGCACCTGAGATTGAGCTTTCTAGGCAGTTGGGTGCATGGGCAAAGGTTTTACAGGGGATGGAAGGGTATTGTGTGAGGTCATTTGCTGAAGCCCTTGAAGTCATTCCCTATACTTTGGCTGAGAATGCTGGGTTGAACCCAATTGCAATCGTGACTGAGTTGAGGAACAGGCACGCTCAGGGCGAGATCAACACAGGGATCAATGTGAGGAAGGGGCAGATCACCAACATATTGGAAGAGAATGTTGTGCAGCCATTGTTGGTGAGCACAAGTGCAATTACCTTGGCTACCGAATGTGTACGGATGATTTTGAAGATTGATGACATTGTTACTGTGAGGTAGAGTGATGTCATGTGAAATTGCAGAATATTAGAAGTGTTTTGTCTTATCTTTGGTTTTGACTTGTGTGCTTCAAGATTTAATGGTCCGCTGGTTCTTAGCTATATCGGATTATATGCTGAATTTTCATTTTTCATTTTTGCTTAGCTAATATTTAGTCGTGGGGTTTTCCATTTTACTCGAATACTTAGTTTTGAGTGCATGACTCTTCTTCATTTTGATTGGTTGACATGGTGCGGTATGTAACATGTGGATCACTATCAATCTATCAATATTTTCGTCAGCTGCTCTTTAGTTGGTGAATTTTGTTTTTGTCTGCAATTTATGTTCCAATTAGTTATCAAATGGTGCTTCCTGTTTCAACGTCTATCTGGTATGTGCTTCTTGCACTTTGTTTTCCTATAACCACCAAAAGAGCTTGCAATCTCTTTTAGTTGGTGTGTGCTGAGTGCTGACGAATGTTCTCAGGCACTATCTACTTGTTTGCCCTTGGACAAATTGTGGATCTGGTCCAGTTTTGAATCTAGTTGCATATTACATATTTTTATGCTAAGCTTTAGTTGGAGCAAGATCAACTTGAGCAAGTCTACTCAGTTTATCTTATGTAGAAAGAAACTATGTGGTGTAGCAACTGACAATTGAGGTATAGTAATGGTGATATAAGCTCCCCTAATATTACATTGCTAAACCTGTGAGGTGTCAGCTGCGACCTATCAAGTTTTTTCTCTGATTAGGTTTTGAAATGAAAGGATTTTGTTTAGTGTCAGATTTTTTCATTGTTTCTCCAATTTCCAATTGAGCTCATGAATTGTTAGCATCTTTAGAGTAGGGGATTCAGCTGGATGAGGTTTAGGTTTGATGTATTTACTGATCAAGATTAAAAGTTCTCACTTTCCATCATTATCAAGCTGAATATTTATTCTCACCTACAAATAATATGCCAATACACAATTCCCAATGAAATCTGTTAGAGAAACATCAGGTTTCTGATTGTCTTGAGATAAGTGTATTGTAATTTTATTTTAAATTTTATCCATGCTTAAGTTTGGGGAGCAAATGCTGAGGCTCTTTGGTTTTTCTGTACTGATCAGTTCCATAGTCAGCGTTTAGCTGAAAGCTAGGGACTTCTTTAGTGTGACCAGTTCAGCATGTACAACTTTGAGTCCTTTGGGTCATTCGTTATATTAGGTGATAGGTGTTATGGACTACACAAGCTTCATCTTCCCACAAAAGCGGAGTTTTTATGGCAAGATAGTTGGGAATGGCAGAAGCTTGCTCCAAAACCACTTAAAAGAGGTTGCTACCTTTTCTTCAAGTGTTTTTTCATGGTGGTGTCTAGGCCAACTTCCGCGCGCCTCTACTGTTCTGTCCAGTATGTGCTAATCTTCTTTAAGTCATCTATGAACAGCTCTAGTATGCTCTGAGAATATGGTTACCACATCTTAGAATGGGTTCTCTTCAAGTAGGCCAGGTATCTGCTCTTTCTGAAGGATTGGCTATATTTTTAGAATATGTATCAAGAACATGCACATTTAGGCTTTCAATACATAAAATCACCCCTTTTAGTGTGTATAGTATCGTACACTCTATACCTTGTTTCAAATTTTGAAGTAGCGTTTTGTGTTTGATATGTCATCTTAAGTACAGTAAGTTATATGAGTTGGGGTCAGTGAAAGGATAAATTAGCATAGGTGGTTCTATAAGTCATCTACTTTGAGGAGCTTCAACATAGAATTTCCATTTTTGAATCAATGGGTTTGAATTAATCCCAATTGGCTTTTGGGATTGGGTTAATGGCAGGATTGACTTCAGAGTGAGAACAATGTAGATATAAATAAAATCCATCATTTGAAAGTAATATTCAAAATTAGAAACTGTACATCAAAGGGAAATAAAAAAACAAACTGGAATATTTTTAAAGTCATGGTTCCTGTGGAACACCAATTTGACTGATTCCTTCTCAAAGGTTTACATGGAAGTAGTATAATTGTACAAATAATTCTAGAAAGCTGTTAAGCTTCCAAACGACAAATTCAGCCCTCATTATCTGGACTTCAACTAAATTGGTTCCTCTTCAATGTTACTGCAGCAGTGTCCATGCCAGGTTACACTGACCTTGTAGCTTTAATTTCTGGAAAGAAACCATAAAATAAGAAAAAATACTTAAAGGGAAAGAAAAAAGAAAATATTTGACATATTTTGTTAGCAATTATCAGCTCCAGTAGATCCTTCCTCCTTGTTGTTGGGAGCTAGAAGGTGTTTTGTCAATGTTGTCTCTTCAGTATTGACAATTCTTTTCTCTTCTGTTTTACCCCACAAAACTAGGTAAAGCCCAAACATAATCAGAAGTCCTCCAAGTATCCTGCATTTACAAGTTCATTAGTTTGGGATCAATTTATTTTGAGCAAGGGGGATAGTAAACTCAAAAACTATTTTGTTGCATTAAAGTAACTGAACTTTACATACTATATCAGTTACTTTAAAGTTCAGTTGCACTAATGTGACAAAAATTAGTTTTTTGACTTTATTGTTATAGCGGGTAAAGTTGAGCAAATGTTTGAAATTTTTCACCAGATCATTTCTTGACTTACCCTCCAGAGTACAACTGATCACCAAGAATTAGAAAAGCCATGACAGCAACTAATACTGTTTGCACAGGCTGGAATGAGGCAACATAAACTGGTCCTCCTTTCTGAATGCACCAAGTCTGGAGAGAAATGACTATTCCAGAAGAGATAATACCCTAAATGCAATTGCAGTTCAAAATTGTTAGCCATTTATGTTAATTAAGATTATGTGAAACAGGGTGAATTAAAGGTTGGTTTTTTAATTATTATAAGGGTCTTACAGCATATAAAATCAGATAAATTTCCTCTCCTGACTGGATCTTCCAATGTGTTGGATCCCTTTCTGTAAAAGCTGCTATAGCTAGGAACTGGATCAATCCAAAGAAGCATGTAAATGATGTAAGTGATAGCTTGGCTGGATACTTCTTCAGCATTGGGGCCTGCATAATTTACCAAGTTCCATTAGACACTAATTAGAGCAAGTAAATAACAAGTTGTCAACCATGTGGAGACTGCTTGGCCTTACTAACAACAATTGCAGTTGTGATTTCATTATAATATGCGATCTGCGTGATTTAACTTGTTGTAGCAGGCTATTCAAAAATGTTGCCAAAATCCATTACTTTTGGAGGATCAAACAAGCATCTAACAACATTTTTGAAGAGTTTGAGTAACATAGATACCAAGTTGTGCCCCGTATTTTACTTGCAAGTAGTTCTACTTATACTGTCTTAATGGTTAGCAATCATGAGGGATACCTGAAGAACCATCCAACCAGCCCATGATAAGCAGTGAGCAAGCAAATAAACACAACCCCATGTCCAATTCAGCATGTCCTCTTGAGAAGCAGTCATTTCTTCATCAGAAATATTGCTTCCTTTTAACAGAGGAGGGCCCTTGTAAAGAGTAATGACTGTGGCTCCTCCAATACTTACTATGGTTCCCAGAACTTTAGCCATGCCATCTCTCCTCATAAAATGAACTCTTTCTAGCCTGAGAGTATACAAAAATGTATTTTAGTCATAATAGTTTGATACAAAAATTAATGAATAAATGTAAATGTGTCATTTTGAAGGCAGGCCTAGTGGTCAATGACGTTAGTTGAGAATCATGAGGTCTCAGGTTTAAATCCAGTCATTTATTTTCATCTGTCTTAGCGGACAGAGTAACGCGGACACCAGGGTTATCAACAAAAATAAAATGAATGAGTCATTTTGATGAGCTCTTGCATACCTTAGAATAGAAGCCATGATAAAAGTAATAGCAGGAACAGAGTTTTGCATTGCTGAAGCAAAGGTTGGTGATGCATAATACAACCCTAAGATATAAAATCCTTGGTTTGCTGTGATTCTGAAAAGCAAGAATTTACAATGATTAGTAAAATACATTTCAAAAAATGATTTACTAACATCAACAATGTAAAGAATTTTTATTGTTTATGTATTTAAGCGTATTGTAGCTAGTAACTTACATTATTTCTTACTAATCCTGTTTTTTTATAAAACAACTACATGTAGTTATCTTTCAGTTGACCTAATAGTGTAAAAGTCTTTTATACTATCAGTGTACATAGTTGTATTCGAAAAGAAAAAATAGGAAGTTGATAACTCCTCTTGCTACTTGCTTACCCTATTAATGCAAGGAAGAAAAATTGAACCAATAGAGAGAATGTGAGGGGTGGTCTTTCCTTCCTGTATAAATCAAAAGAAGATTATAAATCAAGAAATAATGGTAAATGGGCAAAATAACTGTGTTTTGTTGAAAATAAAGACTCACTTTTCCAAGAAATAAGCAAAGGGTCCTAACAAAACCAATGCAATAATATTTCTATAAACAGGATACACAATTTGGCTGACACCAATATCAAGTGCAAGTCTTGAAACTATATGAAATCCTGCAAAACATAATTGCAAAACAAGCAATGCTATAAGAAGTTTCACTTTTCCAGAAATGACACTTTTTGGTTCCATATCTTTTGATATTTCTTTCTAATTTTTTTTTTTACTCTTTAGATCTTCAAGTACTAAAAATTTTCCCCATATATATACACAAAGTGAAAGATGCCAATTGGAAAATAAAAGTATGTGTATTAAATTATTGAATAATTGAGGGAGAAAACAGAACAACCTTACTGGCATATGCAAAGTGATCATTTAGACATAATATTATGAGTTTTTAAAAAAAAATTAAGTCTCTTAATGTGTAATGTGCATTTACTGATATAGTTGCTCTATGCTTTGCATGCAAATCTGTCCATTATGAGATTTCTTTTTATCTAAATATTATATGATTGGTTGACTTAGACTTTTTTGAACTTTGTTAGGGAGACAAAGTGGGAGTTATGCATGTTGGTTTGGTAGTTAATAATTTAAAGATAAGAAACCCACACCCTATTTTTGTGACCTTTCTTTAATTTTGGCAGCTATTAATTTAGGTAGGAGTTTTTATGTTTATTTTTAGTTAAATTTAAGTAAGTAGGACATCATGTTCAAATCTTAACCAAGCAAAACAAAAATGCTTAGCGATTACTTTTCATATGTCCAAGATGCGCGCATTAGGTACTTGGTGAGATAGTTAAGTGCACACAAGCTTGTCTATAAAGTCACCATTATCAACAAGATTAAAAGAAAAAGGAAAAACAAGCAGGAATCTTCGATCCCATGTGGTCTTCCATTTTTGATAAAATTTTCATAATAAAATACCCAACTTTGCAATATACAACTAGTAGTCTGATAATTGACTTCCACAATAGGAGGACTGTATCATTTGGCAATCGGTATCAGTACAGTTATTAATCAATTTAAGAAATCTAATGAAAGCAAAATAAACTTTGCAACTGCAAAGACATTTGATAAATAGAATCTTTTCACAAGCAATCAACCAAAATCATAGTTTGTCCTTCGAGAATCTTCAGTCAGTAGACAAAACCCATGTTATCTTTATTATTGATCTTTTCAGAGTATAGGTAGGTTTTATTAAGAGATTCTACGATTAGAAAAAGAATATTCTTATCTAATTTGTCACCCAAAAATAAAATAAAATCTGGGACAGTTAACCAAGATGATTCATGAATGAGAATATTACACAAAATGTACATACATTTTTCATACGCAGACATACTTCTACCTTATTTCTCAATCAGCAATTTGAAAAGATAATATTAACGACCATGAAAGGAAAGCAATAGCTTCAAATTAAGGTAAAACACCTCATGAAGCAAAGCTAATCACGACAGCTGATCAAATACAACAAACTGAAAAGGCTTGAATCCTTTAATTTCCACCAAAAAAGCTCGATTAGTTGTATAAAAATTTATCCAACTTGGATGGTTTGTTCATACATGTCTTGTGCAGGAAAAGACTTCAAAGACTGGCCTATTCTACAACAAATTGCACAGCTTGGTCAAAAGCCAAGAGATCTGAAACGTAAGAATCTGCAACTACATTAGATGAAAGCATGATACAACCCATCACAAAGTATGAACCAAAGAACAAGACCAGATCTGGTTGTCTAAGACTCTTAAGATTCTTTTTAAACAAATTTCGGAGTTTTACTGCTTTTTCCTGAAAGCAATTACAACAGCGGAGCAGTTATCTTTGCATTGACGCTCTCGGACTGCCTCCCGCACAAGGCGGCGACTCACAGCTTTCACAGATAGCCCCTCCTGTCAAACAGATGCAAAGGTTAAGCAAGCTGCTAACAGAAATTAGTCAAAAAGTGCAAATCTTTGGGAGACTGCTTAACTTTCCAGGGGGTGACAGAAGGGTGGGGGGATGACATACCTTTAATAGCTTCTGAACAAAATCAACAGCATCACTTGGCCCAAAAACCTACAATCATAGGGAAAAAGTAATATCCCCGGGATGGGCACCCCAAGCATAGTGGTTGTATGCATGACTATAAGAATAATACAATAAGAAAAAAGACAAAGATACCCCCCACAAGCCATCACAGCCAAGAATGATAAAGTGGTCTCTCTCGGTAAGGTCAAATGAATGAACATCTGGAATTGCAATGACACCAACCTGCATATTGAATTCCTTTACATGAAAAAGATGGAATACACCATAAACTGCATGTTCAACAAGTAATTCAACCAGCTATTGAATTCTCTGGAAGATATTTGAGCAGCCACATGCACATATATGAAAATCCACCATCCACAGGATTCCTTCAAGCAACAAAAGACTAATGAAGAAGTGATAAGTAGACACACACACAGAGACACATTTACGTATATTATGTGTAGATGTGGGTCATTTCATCCATTCCCAAAGTCAAGGTTTGTCAGATAAACTGGACAGATAGAGAAACAAACGAATCTATCACCTGTCTCAAATGATCACTTCTTTTAAACACAGCTTAATTCATGGACATCTATGTAGCATGATTTTTTTGGAACTTACAAGGCCAAAACACTAGGAAAACACAACTTTGCTGATGATATATGAACTGTATATGCAGCAAATGCACCATCAAACTTACCCCACACTTTACTCTGTACATGAAAACCTTTCAGAGGATAGGGAAATAACAAAAACGGAGCAGCTACAGATAACAATAGTAATTTCTTAGGATGCTCAATTATGTTTCTATAAAACCATGCAAAAACACATTATCACTTGCAATATGGATAAACAGAAAGAAACAATTATAGTCATCATAATCACCAATAAAAGATTAAAGGAAAAAGAAAAGGTCTGGTCAACATTGAGATACTTTTAATCTCAGCATACAAACCTTCTTGAACTGCCGATCTCCAAAAGCTCTGGAAACTTCAAGGCGCGCTTGTAATCGTCCATTAGAACTGACAGATCCCCCAGCCTACAGGACCATGGGTATTCATCAGCAGAAGTCAATAACCATAACAGAGAAGCAAGAAACTGTCCTCCTACCTACTGATGCTTCGTGGGTAGTGAGAAAGATATTGGGGACTAGAGATGTGTTACTTATAAGGCAAGCTGGGCAGGGTAATTTGATGGTGAGTTTGCAAAGACACAGAAGGGTGGGAAGTTTTCTACTAAGAAGATGTGTACCTACATTATGGCTACTTTCCCAAGAATTGAATGGAAGAGTATTACCTTGCAGCATGGAGTACATCCTAGATTCAAATTCATTTTGTGGCTGGCTGTGCAGAAAAGATTAGCAACATTTGAAAGACTTGAAAAGTTTGGCATCCAGGTGCCACCTGACTCTGTGTTCAGTGGCATAGCAAAGGAAACTTTTGATCATCTCTACTTTGAATGCTAGGTGACAATGATTTTATGGGGACGGCTATGTAACTGGCTGGGAATCCAAAGAGTTGTTCAAGACTGGAGAT
The DNA here is from genome assembly GCA_035578085.1 of Solanum pinnatisectum. Taxonomy (NCBI): domain Eukaryota; kingdom Viridiplantae; phylum Streptophyta; class Magnoliopsida; order Solanales; family Solanaceae; genus Solanum; species Solanum pinnatisectum. Next base: position 51,641,221 of record CM069078.1, on the reverse strand, counting down.
CAGAGATAGCTTGGATCAGTGATATTGCTATAAAGAATGCAGGAGGTGCTGAGATCAGGACTATTGTGTTTGTGATGATTGTCTACATCATTTGGAGAGAAAGAAATAAGATCAGGTTCCAGTGAGGGAGTTTATGCGTAGACAAGGTCCCAAGGGAGATCGTAATGCATATTCATCTCAGAGGACAACACAAGGCAAAATGGAAACCTATACTTAGGCTCTTTGCATTGTAATAGATTAGTTTCTTGCTTGTTTTCTGTATGATTAGAAAGATGGATGGTTAGTATGAGAAGCAGTTAGTCCTAAAACTGTGTTGATTTGTAATGATCCCTTGGTTATGAATGAAAATCTCTGTTAACCAAAAAAAAAAAAGCAAGAAATGATTTGGGCACTACGTTCAACTTATGACAAGAAAAATTCAATTCAGAAGCACTTATCAAAAAAAATTGTTGGAACTACTTGGTCATCTAGAGTAGCCTTGAATTTTTTAGGAAAGAAATAACAGACTAATCTGGCCACTACTCCCTACTGAGTATCTTTTGGAAAGCTTGCATGCACCTCGACTAAATCCACTTATACCTGTCACCTCTCACCAGCATAGGTATCAGGTATCTCTGCCTACCAAGACTTGAGCATGGAAAGAAATCACCTAATTCTTTTGCCAACAAGATCCTTCTTATCTACCTCCGTCTGAAAGGTATATACATGTGCTATTATATGAGATTATATCTGGACAAAGATTATGGAACCCATTCAGTTTGAAAGTACCTAAATCCAGAATCAATATCTAATTATTTGATCAAAATGGATCATAAATTATCACTAGTTAAACAAACTTTAGCCATTCTTTGAGAGTAAGAAAACAAGATAGATAATCCAGCACCACTACAAAAATGAGAAATGGTTTAAGCATTCAAAAGGCACTCATTGCCTAATGCTTACTTTTTGGATGCGTGCACGTTCTTGAGGATATATAGCCTTGTGTTCCCTGGTCAAGACTATGGTCTTTATTGGAGTTGATCCATCAGAAGTGTTGTTCGAACTGTCAGTTGGAGATGACCGAGCTAAAATTGCTTTCGCATCTCCAATATTAGCAACAAACACCTAATCAGCCATGGTGCAAAGTTCATTAGATATTCAATGCAAATCCCTGGGAGACAATATGAAACTGATAGCAAGGGAAGTACATATTTGTGAGGCGCTGCAGCTTATTTGAAGAGTAAGTTTTACATGAAGACAACTTAGATTAGAGGAACTACTTTACAGAGATACTAATGGTGGTTTAACGCTCAACATCCAGATGACTCTTTCAGGACCACACCGCATGTCACAAAAGCTTTAGCACCAAGTTTTGAAGTATCTTAATATAGGTTTTCCCTGAAAGGAATAGATATACACTTCTACATGTCTGTGTGTGTGAGATGGTAAGCAGACCAATCTAATATTGATGGACTCACACTAAAACTATTGAGTGTTCCTCAAGCTGTATATGCTTCTGATGCCAAAACCATCATTCCAACAAGTTCAACAGTGTGGAAAGAGAATCATGGTGGAGCTCAAAAACCAATCACTAATTTGAGTACATAAAGAATTATAAGATCAAACTTACTTTGGAGCCTAATACCCAAACACATACTGCAGCTGCTCCATCTTGCCAACCACCTGTCGATGCATCTAAAAACTGTAAGTAGGTTATCAGCTTTTAAAAGAGACTAAGAAAATGGAAAGCTGAAGATCCTTCGCAAATATCAAACACAGCTTGAACATTGGAATATGAATCAAAGAAGTGATAAAACTAAACAATTTAGAGTAAAATACCAGAGAAGTGATAACATTTTACAATTCAGAGTAAAATACCAGACATGTGATATCAGAAAAAGCATTTAAAGCATTCAAACATGAAAGATACAAATAGGTGAATGCTTTCAAGAAGTGAAGAAAGGTACAGACTGAGCAGAAACGCAAAATACATAAGAAGAGGTTAAACAAGGAGATAAAGAATGTCTTCCGAAGAAACAAAACCCTGAAAAGAAGTCAAGATATTCAGTTCAGTATTCCAAAAATGGAAACGAAAAACCAGAAAGTCACTGTTGCTTCTTTTACGGTTTTACTTACCTAGTATCATGCCTTATGTAAACCAAAAGTACTAAGCAGTAAAACCTTTTCAACTGACGATACAACCAGGTTTGACAATGAAGTGTCTTGAACCATTGGTGTATACTTTAAGTATTACATACAAAGCCTGGGTCCGACCCTTCCCCAGACCCTGCACATAGTGGGAGCTTAGTGCACCGAGCTGCCTTAAAAAAAATACAGATTCTGGGTAGTGGCAATTCAAACAATTGATCAATTTTCACTAGCATTTCTGAGGGAAAATGAACCAACATCATTTTCTAACTATCTGATTGACTATCTAGCCTACCACTCTTTACCTCCTGATCATGAGAAAACATGATAAAATATGTACATATTGTAAAACATGCTAATGCTTTTAGATGTAAATGACACAGCAAATTCAATGTAATGGAGAAATGAACAGTTTTCTCATTAGATGAACAGTTTTTGCTGTTAGTGAATTGATGCTTGTGTAGACCTCGAGGTTTCTAGTGCCACTAGCTAGACAGGGTAGATGGAACAGAACAAAAACATCAAAAATGAAAGATAGCAACATCATTCAACAGAACCTTCCAGAAAGAGGTGAAATTGCCTCAAATCCAGCAATTACCCCAAATCCAATATATCACTGGTAGAAACAGCAATAACCCGAAATCCATCACTGATCGCAATGAATTATAATTGACCAAATTTTCTCAAGGCAAAAGTCTTGCTTTTGAAACTATTAAACACCAACATCATTACCACCAGGCCATGATGAGGAGTATCAGAAACAATTCAGGCCATCACCACCGCCATAAAAATATATAGCTTATTTTCCTTCTAATGAAAATAAAAGATACAGGGATCAAGTAGGATAGCTTCAGCATATAAAAATTAGGACTACCAACCACAAATCTTGAATGGGAGAACAAAATCACAATTATATTCAATCATTGCTATCAAATTAGATAAAAAGGACCTCCTGATGAAACTTTTAAGGAAACCAAGAATACAGAAAAAGGTTTGAACTGAGAAAAAGATACCTTTGGTGCTTTCCTGAAGAAGAGACTCGTCAGTTCTCCTAAATCCTGATAGACATGAAAAATGGAAAAGAGAATACATTAATCCACCATGGGTAATATCAATAGTTGGATCAATTGAAAACAGGCTATGGAGCAATAATATCAAGTTTAAATATCTAGCAAAGAAGCCCAGTACCATACCTTCGAGTATGGCCTTTTTGGCTGCTTTAACATCCAACTGCAAATTCATTGAAAGAATGACAATGAGTACATAGTACACAGAACAGAAACAAAATAGAAAGTAACCACTACTAGTAACAGAAACTATGCAACAATTGATGATTGACCAATGGTCGCAACAAATATTAGACTAACACTAACAAGACTAAGCAAACACACCAACTCACGTGGTAAGCCTGCAGATAGAACATTGGCATGTAAATGCTTCCGGGCATAATCAGCAGCTAATAGACCTCCATGCCCATCATATATTGCAAAATGAGCACATCTATAAAGGAAATAACATGGTTAGGAAAATTTCAAAAAACCTAGCAGTGTATTAAATCAGTTCTCAAAAAGTACATCGGTCTCAAATTCATGTCAAACTTGTATATTTTTCATTAGACAAGACATGACACAACTTTAGCTTACTGATGACATGACCTTAGACTTAGATAGAAGGTTATGAAGGACAAGGATTAGGAGACAAGGATTAGGGTATGACCTTAGACTTAGATAGAAGGTTATGAAGGACAAGGATTAGGGTAGAAGGTTAGTAGGTAGTTGAGCATTGTGCCGCTTATCATTCCATCCTAGTAGGCATAGTATTACTCTTATAGTTTTTGTTCTTTGATTCTGCACTACAAATCGGTTTTTGTACTACTATTATCGTATTGTTTTATTGTAACTAATGTTCCTTTACAGAATGACTTGTCACATTTTCTTTAGTATTTTGCCATGGCTTCTTCACTTTCCTTTTTTCTTTTTCAAACTGCTTTGAAAAGTTTTTCGTAAAGCTAAAGGTCTACTGAAACAACCTCTAGTAAGGTATGCATACACACTACCCCTCCCCAGACTCCACTTATGGGATTACATGTGGTTGTTGTTGCTGTCGTTGTTCTAAGCTAATGCTATGAGTCCTATTAGATCTTCGAAAGACCAGGTTAAAAAAAAAGCAAATGGAACCCCAAAACGAACAGACTATGTATTCGAGTCATCGCTTTCCTAACACAACTCTTTCATCTCCCTCAACAATCAATTGACCAGTTATGCGGAGTGTCAAACAAACCCTATCTACATTAAGCTAATCCATACGTAAAATACACAAATTTATTTGGGAGCTAGGGTTAGTGAAAAACCTCAATTTCCCGGGAAATTCAAGGCCAGCATCAGGAAGAACAACAGAAGCGTCCTCCATGGTGTGTCTGGAACCTTTATCCTCAGCTGCATCAGCTTCTATTTCAAAATACAATTCACTTCCATTTTTCGGGACAGTGATTTCAGCCTTCGGCTCCTCGTGAGTGACGCTGTTTCTCAACTTCTTTGTTACGGAATCCGAGCTATCAGAATGAGCTTCGCGTTTGTTATTTGCAGTGGTGCTGACACTCTCTTTATCAAGCAATATCGAATCGGAACTTTCAGCCATTATTTTTTCCGATGAACGGCCGGTATCCAGTAAATCGGTAGCACAAGAAACGGAGACTGAAAGCTATATGGTGTAGGATAAAGTTTGAGGCAAAAACGGATAATGCGACAGAAAGCGAGGACGATTTCAGAAAGAGGCAATTACATGGAACACTGCAAGAATTTCTAACCAAATTCATCCCTCTTGTTTCACCTCAACTGTCACTGTATCCTTGTACTATTTCATTTAACCGAAAATATCCTTTAAGTTTCCTAAAATTAACCAAACACATCCATCCCTGCGTAACATCCCTTCAATCACTACTAATTTTTTTTTGGTTTCCCACCCGGCCCATTCGGGGTGGCACTCTCAATAGGTGAGTCCATTCAAGGGTAGCGCTTCCAACAGGATGTTCTCCATATTCAGAGTTCAAACTCGAGATCTAATGAAATTTCATGAAGGGTGTTCATAAATAGCACAACAAAAGTTCTTTTCAAAAAGTAGAATTAGTAAGATTTGAACACACGAGCACTTTCTCCTTCCAAGGAGGTGAAACCACTGGGCTATAACAATTTGTTATGTTTAGAGTGTCTAAAATATATTATTTAATTATTTAGTGTATCATTTTGTGTCATTGGCCAATCACTACTAATTATTCTCTCTTTAAGATGTTTTAAAATTTATATTAGTTTTCCTATATTACAATAAAACTTCACTAAATCAATATAGGTGGAACCATGAACTTATATTATTTATAAAGGTATTATTTAATAAATAAACTAATATATTAATTTAAAAAGTGTTTTGACATCGTAAAATTTATTCGGAAATGAAATCTCAGAGAATTTAAATGAACTCCCTTGTGAAAACGTTATTCATGAACTTGAGATCATGATTGATGATCTCAATTATTGCAATAAAATGGACATTAATAACCTGTTGGATAAGTGAAAATGATACATGTTCAGAGGTTTAAAGCTTAGAAGAAATTGTAGATATCATTGAAAAATATAATGTTGATGATAAAGTTGAAGATGATATAATATCTATGGAGCCAGTTACGCATAAGGAAACACTTATAAATGCACTTAGAACTCTTTACAGTTTTGCGGTGCAGTTCAAAAAGACAACACTGAAACTTTTGGATGTAATAAGAAAAGCTAAATATGAACTTCAACTAGATTTAAATTTTAACAAAAAAAAACAGAAAACAATTAAATCATATTAATGAGACCATATATTTATATATGAGTCTTCTGAAAACATAATATCTTATCAAAATGAGTGACTTTTTTCACTGATCCAATTCGAGATCGAAAGAAAATATTATTTCATAGAGATTATTAATTAATCAGGTATTAATTTAAAAAGGTTTCACTATATTAACCAGTCAAAACTCCTAATTTCTTGTTCTTATAATTATCTTTGAATTGATTAGAAACCCTTTTTCTGTAATGAGTAGAAAATGGCATGCAAAATATTATAAATATACAGATTTTGGTGTACAGAAATTCAAAAAAAGCGCAGATTTTGATGTGCAAAAATTGAAAAATGTTTGAAAACCTAAAAAAAGAAGGAGTGTGCAGATAAAGATTTTATCTAATGTATGGGGAGGAGACAGTCTTGATCAGGTAATGATGCAGAATAGTCGATTAAAGCCGTTCGATATAGATTGTGATGGATTAAAAAATTTTAGTAAAAAATATCAAAACATAAAGTAAAAATATATAAACGCTGCTATCTGAATTAGTCACATGTTAGTAAAACCCATTTAGGGGTTTGTAGGTCTACATATCACTCAAAAGAGGTTGAGATTTTCGTCAATCAATACGCAATAAATTACTTTGTGATGAAATAGAAGATTTTTTTAGAAAAGCAAGTTTCATGAAAATTGCTCCCTTTTCTATATGAAAAAAACTTGCTCCCTTGAGATTTCTATTATTCATATATGATGATATTCCTTCGGTCTTAATTTATATAATAATTTTAACTTTTTGAGAATTAAAATAGTTTAAGTTTGTTAGAAATTTCACATGAAATCTTTAATTTTTTTTGAAATAAAATTTATATATTTGTAAACTACGTAAAAAGTACTATAAGTCACAATAATTGATAATTCAAAATGTTTAAAAGACCTATAAAAAATTTACGATCAAATTTATATGAATCTCAAAATTTGAAAAGTGTCACATAAAATGAGACGGAGGAAGTATTTGATATTAGATCTTGAAAAATAATTTAGAAAACAAGTAAAATATGGAAAAATAATTATATTTTCTTGATATATAAATACAACAAATTAATATATATATTTTTTTAATAGTAAGTGACAAATAAAAATGAATGGAGCAAGTAGAAAGATAAAGATGGCAAGTGGATGGATAAAGGTCCAGGTGAGGAAGTGAAACGCGTTGGGCATGCGTTTCACTCGAATCCCTATAAACTCTCTCTACCATACACGATTCATGGAATAGAGTAGTAATGCCATTTTCCACACAAATAAGTACGAAAACATTCCAAATTTCAAATCAATCTTTCAATTCCCTTATTCTTTTTTGGTCCTTAATTCTTCTTACCCGCCATTGAAATGTATCATCGCGAAATTGCAAGTGACAGAAGAAGCAGATCAAATATGCTAATATTATTGGTCCAGCACCTCTTTCCAGATTCACTCCTTTTATCAGGTCAGAAATATATTGTTCTGTTCATTGGAGAATATGATTTTATATATGCCGATTCTTCTTCTGCTTATCCTTTTTAGTTTTATAATTTCCTTCAAATGGTAAAACCTTTTCGAATTAGGTTGAGTTAGCAACCACAAGATATTCATAGTCAAATGATAAGAGTTAAGAGTCAAAAAGATACGGCATTTTTTTAATGAGAGCTGCAAAAATTACTGTCAAAGTTGACTGCTACCTTATGACAGAACTGAAGTATAGGCGTTAGGAAGCTACCTTATCTAGTTTTGGACTAAAATTGGATAAAGTGTTCTCCAATAAAGATGACTTTGTATTCGGAGGAAAAGATCTTCGAAACTCCATCGGCGTGGGCGGATCTAGGTGACGTTCATTAGCTTTTCTAGATTCTATATTTATATTAAAAAATTAAATAATAACTATTAAACTTTTAAAAAATTGATTAATAGCTAGTAATAAGGAAGGGAGGGAAATTTAGAACCCTAAAACTTCTAATACCAACTCCGCCTCTGTAATCACCAGGATCTCGAACTCCACCGCAACCCTGTTTGGTGTCCAATCAATACATGCCCAGTTGTATTGTATATTATCCTCTTTATCTCACAGCCAGATGCTTGTTTTTAAAAAAAAATCAATGGTAAAGTCTTCACTCTGTCCAACTAGTCTAAACCCTCTAGGATACTTATATATAACTGATATATACAACACTAAAAATATTTTTCTTAGATTTTTAGGTCATCCAAAGTTATTTCTAATGGTATAAAAATTCTGTATAGCTCGGGTATAGGTGTTCCGTTAATGCAAGCATTATAATACTATATTAAATAATAGCAAGAGGTTTCTATTTGTTTGTCTTATTTTTTATTTTTTATTTATTTTTTTTTTTTGAAAAAATATTTGTTTCCTTTCTAGCAATTATTTACTTTTAACTTTTTAACTATTAATATATTTTATCTAGAATATAAGATTCAAAAGTCTTCTGTATTTCTTAAAAGTTCATGTAAAATTGAAATTGAATAAATCTATAAAATTAAAATCAAATAAACAAATTAATGAAAGGAGTAATAAATATAAGTTGATTGGTAGATATCGGGTTAAAAATGAAAATATAAGATATAATACTCCCTCAATTCACTTTTAATTGTCGAAAAATTGTATGAAATAGCAAACTATTAATTCAAATTAAATGTTATAGTCATAGTTTATTTTATTTGTAATTCGCAGCAAACATCTCATTTTTTTGTCATCTGATTCGGTATACAATTAGTCATTTTATACATTTCGATATAAAATGTATAAAATGCGTTTGTGTTTGTATAAAGCGAAAGAAAAGTGTATATATACAAATACAAATACATATATTTTCGTTCTATACACTTATAATTATGCAAATACGGATCTTATTATACAAATTACAATATATAAATGAATTTATACAAAAATGAACAATTTGTTTAAAATTGAATGTATCTAGTGAATTATACAAATCAAAAGCTCCATAGCAAACATAAAATTTGCTATGGAGCGCAATTATACAAACTATAGTTATAACATACAAATATGATTTTTATGTTTGCTAAATGTGAAAGTTGGTCTTAATTGTCATGATTTCTTTTTTTTAGAGTCAAATGATAAAAACTTTGACTAATATTTTATTATGTATTTTTTCATATATCAATAAATTACAATTTATAGTAATTTTCGTACATATTTTGAATATCTAAATTTTTTGTTTAAAACATCGAATTAATATGACTTAATTTAACTTTAAAAACTATTCAACTCAAAAAGCGCAATATGACAATTAAAAATAGACGGAGGGAAATACAAAACACGTGTTCTGTTTTTACACTTAGACTAGATAATAATCTTCAATAGGCTTTTATTAAGGGTGAAATTGGGCCCAGAATTATGTGATATGGGACAAATTTGCTGCTCATTAATAATTGAGGTTAATACATACTCACTTTGTCCCTAATTACTTATCAACTTTAAATTGACATACCTATTAAGAAAACAATGATTAACATGAAGTTTACTATTTTACCCCTATTAATTATGATGTGGATGAATCAAATACTTATAAGGGGTCGTTTGGTGTGAAGGATATGATATATAAGTCTCTAATTAAATTATATTCAATTATCACTCATTTGTGTTTGTTTGGTTGGATAACTTATCCTTAATCCTTAATTATAATAATAAATAAAGTATCCCTTCCTATAGTAAGTGGTATAGTATATTTATAATAACTCTTAAAAATAAAAAAAAAAAAAAAAAAAAAAAATTTTTAAACTTTTTTTTTTTCTTTTTTTTTTTATTTTCAAATTTATTTTTTTATTTTTATTATATTCTTTATTTTTATTATTTTTTATACAACAACAAAATAAAAATAAAAAAAATATAAAAAAATCACTCATCATCATACTCATCTCAACTCAACTAATCATAGTTTCAAGAAGCTCTACATTTTTCAAAGTAATTAATTGAGGATATAATAGATAAAAAAAAATATTTTTTCTTGATTTGTCAAAATAGACAAATCATTAAGGACAACTAAAAAAGAAATAATGGACAAGTAATTAAGAACAACTAATTTGCCCTGATTCATCACCTAGTGATGTCACGTATACTTCAATTGAAGATTAATTTTTTAAAAGTGGAGAGCAAATTTGAACCTTTCGTATAGCTGATGAGAAGCAAGTTTAAACCTTTCACATATACAGTTCAGGTCAAATCCGACCCTCTCCCTAATTTTAATTTTGTTTGGTTCCTCTTCTCTCTTTTCCCGTCACTACCTCTATCACCAATCACCCTTTCTTCCTCCTCCTCTCCCTACCACCATTGTCACCAATCACTTCCCGTTTTCTTTCTCTCTGTCCCCTCCACCCCCACCCCTACCCTCACCACAAGGTGGAAAATGTGCTAAATGACTTGCACATGCAATGTAAAACACTATTTCAATGCAAATATATAACGGTATAGGAGTCCAAGGAAGAAGGAGTGATTGGCGGCTCATATGAAGATGATTATTTCACATGAAGGAGTGTGCATGTCGCAAGGCAAGAAAGTAGCAATTGGCTTTCAATTGTATGATTTGACTCGAAGAGATAATATCAGACTAGCAGATATGGTTTTAGCCAAAGCTGTTGTTAAGGTGGAGAGTGTTTGGCGACAGAGGTGGTGACACAAAAAAAAAAGAGGAATTAGAAAAGTTTAAAATTCAAAAATAGAGAGAAGGGTTAAATTGCCTTCAAATTATGTGAAAGTGTTGAAGAATAGAATAGTTAGTTAAGGAGTCAGCAAATTAGTTAGGAGTTAGTTATACTGTTAAGATAAATTAATGCAGATTAATTGCCCGCTGTTAATGAGCTGTCAATATTAGCTTTTGATTTTTCTCTGTAAATATATATCCAATTCATTGTAATGGTATTCAATTTTTCCAGATAATAGAAAGAAGATATTTTCTCCCTCTCGTTTGTATGTTTTCTTAGTTCTCAAATTACTCCATTGTTAAGATTGACGGAATTTCATCATGGTATCAGAGTGAGGCCCATCTCAATTTGTTGTTCACCGATGATTGGCCCCCATTTAGAAGTGTTCACGCTCCAATTGAGGTTTAGGCGTGCGGGGAGTGTTAAGATGTCCCACATCTGGAGACGGATGAAAATTTGGTCTCCTTATATAGATTTAGACAAGCATCCCCTCATGAGCTAGCTTTTGGGACATGTGCTATCACCGGATGCTAAACTTCCTCTCTTTGAAAATAAAGACAAATGCCAGCCATTTTAGTACTAATAGCAACGACATATTTGACCCCAATTTTACCTTGTGTTGTGGGTTTTCCTTGTCATCAAAAAAAAATTGTTAAGGAGCAAATTTGACCCCTTCTCCTTTTATTTAACATTGTTTTTCTTAATAGACTGAGATCTTGAGAGAAGGATTTTGGAAAAAGGATAAACATATTGTGATTAGTAATTTCAGAATTGTTATTCCATATAGAATGTGGATCAAAAAATTGCTCACACTAGAATGAAAAATTCTCAAACATGAATTAAAATAATCAATAAATTTTATCCTCAAAATAATTTTTCCTTCACTTATTACCAAACGATCCCTTATCAATACCTACATCTTACTGCATAAAACATCTAGGTAGGGAATCTTCCCACGAACTAATCTTAGATACTTATGATCATTACGAAGTACGAATTTCAAATTTATGATTGTTAGGAGTGAAAATCATTCCTAGTACGAGCAACAATAACATACATGGATTTTTTTTCATGGCATTTCATAGTGTAATGTGCTTCCCGTCTTATTCAGTTTAGTATAATCTTACAGTGAAGTCTGGGGAGGTTATGATGTACATAGATCTTAAGAGATCGAGGTTGTTTTCAATAAACATATCTTTTATGTAATGTATTAACTTAAATTCAATTTGCTACATTTTGAAGGATTGACTCGATTGCGGACCAAGATGAGTGAACACTTAATTAGTCCAATCATTCTTGGATGTTGATTCCTCCAGTTTCTCCAGAATACACAAGGTACCATCTTATCTCTAACTCTTGTTAAAGCTTAATAATCTAAGATGGTTGCTTTTGGTTGTTCTATATATATTCCTACTAGTGGTCAAGTTTTTGTGGCCCTAAAATATCATTGTCAACTTTTGATGATAAGTATTTTGCTTATTGGTCGAACTCCAAATATCCCTAACAAATTCCACCGGAATCATTTCAGTTATAGATAAGATGAAACAAATAGAATCAGTTAGCAATAGAGAATATCCTACATTCCAGTTCTAATTTACGACATATATACTAAAAGAACATATCTTTCTACTTGCACTTCAGTAAAAAAATATCCTATATGACCAGTTGTTCCAAAAATTACCAGTTTTAATTATTGCAAGTAACTATAAGTCCGATATAATAACTTTTGTCTCCACTTTAGTGAATAAATAATTCGATTCAAGTGTCTTAGTTGACTGGACATTGAATTTAAGAAATAAATGGAGTTTTTTTGAATTTTGTGGTCAAAGATTTGTGTAGTCTTTTAAATCTTGTGATCATTATTGTTGGATGGAATTGAAAATTTTATTTAAAGTTAAAAATAGACTCTTTTGGGGACAAATCAGAAAGGAAAGTAAGACACCAAAATTGGGAGTTGAGAACCATAGATCCAACTAATTCATTAGGAAAAAGGCAATTACGATGATTTTCATTCTTATAATTACGCCTCCTTTATGTACATAGTTTGTTAACTATTAGCCTAAAACCATATACTTCCCATGGATTATCAGACTAATAAATGTATCCGCTGATTGTTCTTATACTTCAATTACATGAGCTAATATAAATATGCAAATCTCGAATTTAAGTTCTATGAGTTCAACCTTTAAGATTTTTTTAGTATTATGAAATTATGGATTCAGACTTGCTAGTTGTTATTTTATTCGTAATTTTTATATGTAAATTTATGTTCATCATAAGAAGTAGTAAGTTCAGATAATGAAGAGAGGGGAGGAGAGATTACATGTAAAATTGCAGCTTGACCTCTTCAGGTAAGGTCGAGAGAGATCCAAATTATGTGTTTCAAGTATAGCTGCAAAGGCACAAAATTAAGATTTATAACATTAATTAAGTAAGCTAAGTTAAAGCATATACTTATAGAAATTAAGAAGTATGTTCAAACCACCGACAATTTGTCAATGGAAGTTGAGCCAGATTAGAGAGCAGTAACTCATCCAATAGAATGGTTGGCCATAATCAAAGAGAATACATAAAATAATACAGTGTACAGATGTTCCTTCTGACAAAACCTGCACAACAAAAGAAAAAAGAAAAAAAAAAAGAGAGGGTAATTATGGTTGAATGATGGTAGGTACCCCACCTTTCCTTTTATAGAAATTTCCCCAATAAGAAAACCTAAAATTGAGCAAGTTATTTGTATAGATTTAGGGAGAGGAAGAGAAAAATAGAAGGAAAAGTGGGTGAAAGGGATGACGGAAGCATAGAGAGCACAAATGAAGTGAAATGCTTTTATTGTTGGACTCTCCAGACAGATTTAGCAGCAGCATTTCATCATATGTGCTCTCTATCTTCTGTCAACAATATCACCCACTCCATTTTTCCCTCTTCTTTCTCCTCCTCCTCCTCCGCCGTTTCACACATTCAATAACCCTATAAACAATGTTAATTAATACAGCAAAAACTTGGAAGAGAAGAAGAAAGAGTGGTTGGTGTTTAATGCAGAAAGAGGGCAAGTTTTAATTTGGGCTGGGGAGATTATTTTACTATAATTTGTGGAGGGGCCTATTTATAGAAAGAAAATATGAGACCAAATAAAGAGTAATAGTGATTTATTTAGGTTGGTTGGGTGGGTGGGTACCCCTGCCAGTACCTGTCACTATGTACTCTCCCCTATTATAAAGAGATGTTTTTTCACGGTAAATGCACCGTCGCTGAATAACCCTAAATCTGTTTCTTTCTTGGTGGTTAACTGAATTTATCAGAGAATTTTAGTAGCTTGCTTGGTTGGTTGTTTGAATTTTTTTTATAAGAGTTTGATTTCCCCACATTTTGATTTGTGCTTACTAAAAACCTTACAAAAACAGTGACTTAGGGCGGATTAACAACGGGTTATCAAATTATCTTATTTTGAAACCGGGTATATTTACTGACTGATTCACATCCAATTTTTTTTAAAAAAAATAAAAAAGTGAAAAAATCAACAGAGTCTCGGAAAAAAAAAACCAGAAGAAACAAGAACAATTAAGAGCGTGTATAATATTTTTTAAAAAGTAAAACAGTGGAAAATATTTTCTTGGCAAATATTTTTTAAAATATAAATGATTCCTTACTTGTTTTTTTTTTTTTTTTTTTTTTGGGATAAATTACTATGAGAGATTGAAGTCGGGGTAGAAGGTGTGGGGTGGTGGGATGGGGCTAGTGGAGTGTGGGTGAAGATTGGGTGGGGAGGGTAGAATCACTGGAATGTCATTTTTTTTTCACCCTACTAGAATGTCGTCAACTGTGCAACTTTTTTTTTTTTCCTACTTGGCTAGAGACGTTATTTTTCTGTTTCGTAAGGAACTTGTTTTATTTTCCTTTGAGAAAATAGTTTTCTAAAATTTTGATCAGCCGAACCTGGAGAAAAAATGGAAAAATATTTTCTAGAATGATTTCCATTGTAGTGAAGTCTGAATACATCCCTAAGATTCTTTTCCTCATTTTCCTGCGGAGTCAATTACATGAGAACTTATTTTCGTTTTAGTTGATTTAATAAGGAATAATTTCTTTTTAAATTTGAAAAATAAAATAGATTAAATTTTTAATATTGCTTTTAATGATAAGTTCTTATTAGGGGTGTTCACAGTTTGGATAAAAACCGATCCAAACCGAAAAAACGAACCAAATCGATTTTATTTGGGTTTGGTTTGGTTTTAGATTTTTGAAAATTGATAGTATTTGGTTTGGTTATGGTTTTATTTGAAAAAAATCGAAGAAATAATCAAACCAAACCGATGAATTATATACATATATTTTATTAATATGCATACTTAATATATTGTTTTTATAAACAACTTTAAAGATCTTATATATATTTTCATTAAAATTTCTTTATAATTTACTTATTGAAAGCAAAAATGCCCAAGATGAAATATTTATTTTATTGATTTCATGTATATGAGTGTCTATGACAATTTTTTGTGGGACATAAAATGTTATTGTCTCTTCCTCTATGCCAATATAGTGAATTTTAAAGCTTATTGATAGTAAATTTAGTGATCGAAAATTCAATAATTTAAGTCATTCTAACTATTTTTCGTTTTGAATGAATTGTTTCTTTTATTTTTGCATATAATTAATAACTGAATAATTGAACCGAACCAAATCAAAATTGATAACCACCAAACCTATAAATGTATATTATATTTGGTTTGGTTTGGTTTTGATAATTTTAAAATCGATTAAGTTGGTTTGGTTTTGATTTTGATCAATAACCGATCCAAACCGACCCGTGAACACCCCTAGTTCTTATAATCATATACTTAACTGTTATGATATATTTATTTAAGATAACTAGTTTCAAAAGATTTATAAATCACATAGCTATTATGTCATATTGGTGGTTGTAAAATTTTAGTTATAAATCATTTCCGCACATTATAATAACTTGTTTGATTAAATTTTCAAAATCTGTTTATTTTAAATATTTCTGGTCAAAAGTTTCTCCGGAAAATTATGTTTAGATGGATGCAAGTCATTTCTCATAAGTTGTTTTCTTTGTCCCAACAGATCGATCACAAAAATCTGTTTGTTGAGTACAAAACTATAGAGTTCGTAAGTGGTCTAAAAGTGTGCGTAGCATATGAACTTTCCTTGTTTCGTCATATAACACATATTTTCTTTCTATATATTTTGATGCAAGTATTGTTCAAGGTATCATAAGTATCCTTTTCGAAAGAATATTAGTATGTCTGTTAAGAAGCTCACATTGGCAGAGGCGAACCAAGGATTTAAAGAGTTTGGGTGCACCAATAGTATCTTAATTTAAGCATTAGTGAATATTTCAATGACGATTAACGGATAATAGCGAATTTTTTAATGATGATTAATGGATTTTTTTTTTCAATGATGATTAATGGATAATAGCAATTTTTTTAATGACGATGGATAATGTCGTATTTGATTACTATTAGCGAAGTTTTCAATGACGATTAATGGATAATAGCAAATTTTTTAATGACGATTAATGGATAATAGCAATTTTTTTTAATGACGATTAATGAATAAGAGCAGATTTTTTAATGACGATTAATGAAAATGTCATATTTGATTTTGATGTTATAAATAAACTCATAAGTTTGTAATAAAAAAGTATAAAAGAGTAAACAAATAAAGATGTTAACCAGGATCGAACCCTGCAAGGGTGGATCTCCATGCTTCTACCTGCAGACCAAAGCAGTTTTAAGTTCTCTTAGGGTGCACTCTTTAGTATATTTCCTATTTCTATCAGTTTCTTGAGATATATATATATATATAATTTTTTCTGAAGTTAACGGGTGTACGTGCACTCCACCTATACATGTGGGTCTGCCCCTCCACATCGGTATCGATAGGGGAAGGGAAATTGATTTTCTTAGAACTTGAACAAACTTTCCCGCAGGATAGATATCATATATTTATACTATCAATATTTCACCTTGATTAATTAATTATTTTCGTCAGTCTGCCTTTGTTGGAGAGATGTCGCATGCATTATTATTGGGGATGGTACAAGTGTATTCCCCACAATCATACTATATGGGGTCACTTATTATGATGTATAAGAAACAAATAGTCAATAGTATATAATTTTGTTTAAAATTTGATTTGTAATGTAATTTAATCCTCATATAACTCAATATATATGCATGAATAAATTATCAAAAAGATAAAAACTACTTTATATATCGTTCTTTATACCTGGTAAAATTGTGATATTAATTCCTACTTTGTAAAGTTTAAAATAACCTTCGTTGTGTTTGATTATATTCATTATAGAAAGGGTAATAAAGTAATCTGATAAATAGCAAGTATAAATAGTTATCTTGGCCTCATTGCCTGTCCTAGATATGGTCCTAGTGTTCAGATGGATGAATATAGACACAATTTGGTGTGATAAATATCTGAACTCCCATCATAAACTAATTGTCAAAAACTTGCCCCCCACTTTTTTTTTTTTTTTTTTTTATCTTTCCTTTATTTATAGGATTAAGAATTGTTGACATTTTAACGGAGCCAGTGGTGGACATAGGAGGGGCAAGGGTTCTCACCCAAACCGCTTAAGTAAAAAATTACATTGTTTATAAGATTTTTATGTTACTTAGTGATTTAGGAGGTTTAAATTTTAGGTACAACATTTTTATTGTTCGAACCCTTTAGTGAAAATTTTCGAAAAAAAGAAGAGAAGAATTCTATGAGCACATGCCTTTCTCCATCCAACCAAAACATTTTTCACAGCAGTGATAAATACTAGTCAAAACCCCTCATCTTAATTCATTAATCATCTTTTGATCCAACTGTGCGGACTATATATGTTGTTGATTCAGACTAGGTATGGCCCAGGATATTTATAGCTTTAATTTAGTGTGGGTCAAGAATATTGGAATATGATAAAAGCTGGTTATGTGTCTGTACGTTTGGTCATCTTTAGATATAAAAATATAGATTGATTCACGATAAAAAAATAGAGAAAGTTGATGTTATAGTAGATATATGGAATGGCGGTCTGATATGGATATATTATTATAATGAAATGTTCCAGTATAGATTATAGAAAAACAATGGATATATAAGAATCTGATTCATTTTTAATTTTAATGTAACTATGTATGTATGTAAGTCGTGTTGGGATATGGACCGTGCAACAAATACCCTTTCGTTCCTATGGTGCTTTTTGAGAGTTAATTTGATTAATTTTCAAAGTTAAAATTTTAGATATTCAAAAATTATATCAAAAAGTACGAATGATAAATTGTAACTTCTTTCATATTAATATAATGAAAAAATACATCTTAAAATGGAGTTCGAAGTCAAAAGGGTAACTTTTTTCCTTCAAAAAAATAAAAATGGTATATCAATTTTTTTTTTAACCAAAAGGGCAAAATTGCTCCGTCTCTTCTGACAAAAATTGACTCCGTTAAAAAAAAGTAAAAATCGCTGCCTTAGCAGCGATTTTCTCAAAAAAATAAATTATTTCTCTTTAAAATCGCTGCTATAGCAGCCATTTTTTTTAAGGAATTAATTTTTTTTTACATAAGGCAGTGATTAACCATTATTATGATACTGATACATATTCCAACCTGCTTGAATACCAGAAAAATAAATGGAGCGTTTTAATAAAAAAAAAAAAAAAATGAAGTTTAATCTTTGCCATTCAAGTGAGTTAAAAAGTAAAAAAATAATTTAGTATTTTATAAATTAAAAGGTAAAATAAATCTGTAAGCACTGCATTTATATTAGGGAAAAAGGATAAATATACCCCCGAAGTATCATAAATGATATGTAGATACCCTCCGTCATACTTTTGGACATTGGTGCTCCTGCCGTTCAAAAACTAGAGCATACATACCCTTTATACTAACGGACATACACGTGTCATAATTTTATCCACCGATCGACATTTATTAAATATTGAATTGACGGATAAGATTGTGCCACGTGTCTCTATTTAGTCTTCCGTTAAAGTGAATGGCATATATGCTCCAGTTTTTGGATGGCAGGGGCACCAATGTCCCAAAAGTATGACAAAGGATATCTGCATACCATTTACGATAGTTAGGGGTATATTTATCCTCTTTCCCTTTATATTATAATAAATAATTGATTTGACATATAGCATCAATTTAACTTAAAAATAAATTTAAAAAAATGATCAAAATCGCTGCATTTTTTTAAAAAAAACTCATAAAATCGCATTTTTATTTCTTTTAACGAAACGAAGTCAATTTTTGTTAATTTTGTGCTTTTGGTTAAAAAGATTTTTAATGTGCCGTTTTTATTTTTTGAAGAAAAAAGTTATCATTTTAGCTTTGAATTCTCTTAAAATGTTAGTCAAAATTCATAAAGAAAATTATGATAATTAAAAAGCAGGGTTGGTGGGGAAGGGGGTAATAAATACTTCTCCGGTTTATTTTATTTGTTATATCTCTTTTTCATGCTGTTCTAAAAGAAGGACTTGCTATATTTAAAAGTAACCTAATGTATAACATGATAAAAATTAGAAGATTCAAAGGGGTGACGTGTAAATATTTTTAGTAAGAACTACCGAGTTAGTGAAATTACCTTCAAGTGTTCGGTCTAATTAAGATATATAAATTAAAATGGAGAAAGTAATGATTGCTAAATAGAATTTACGAATGACAATCATGTTGATTCTTACTTTTACACATCACGTCACACGTATTAATCCTAATAAACAATGGAAAATTGTAGTGCGGGGTATAAATATCAAAAAATTGAAATATCATATCGAATTGAATTTTTTAGGGATTTCGGTTTTGGTATTTTGGTTTTCGATTCAGTTTTTGGTATATATTTTTGATATTTCGATTTGGTTTTCAGTATGTGTTTTGTATTTTTTGATATTTCGGTTTAATCGAATTATATTATATTATAATATATATTAATATTATATTAATTATTAATATTAAATATTAAACAGGCTCATAACAAAAAATCGAACTAACAAAAATCGAATCAAATTAACAAAAACTAAATTGAATTAACAAAAAATCGAATTGAACTGAAATAATTTGATTTGGTGTTTGGTATAACTATTTCAAGAACCGAAATAAAAAAAAAGAAAAAAATTAAAATTGAATCAAATTACCAAATGCCTAGCCCTATGGAAAAGACATGAACTGTTTTGTCGCAGTCTAATTATTAATCACTAAGGAGTCGCTTGCTCTTGGTTTTAGAAGATCTAATTAATATTAGGATCCACATGAAAATTATAGTTTTTTTCTTTTTCGGTGGTATAGATTAATGTTTCGTTGGTGGTGTGCGGGGATTTATATTTTGTTCAGTCAAAATGAGATACTATTTGTCCAAGCTTTTACAAAAAGTAAATAAGTTATAAGTGTTTCTGTAATAGTAGTACGTTGAAATTATTTTTAGAAGTCTAAAAAGTAGATGTTTGAAATTTTGGAT
Source organism: Solanum pinnatisectum (assembly GCA_035578085.1). Lineage (NCBI taxonomy): Eukaryota > Viridiplantae > Streptophyta > Magnoliopsida > Solanales > Solanaceae > Solanum > Solanum pinnatisectum. The sequence continues at coordinate 51,621,081 of CM069078.1, read as the reverse complement.
TGGATTTCAAATTTGAGAGTTTGAATTATTTAAAAAAATGATATCTTGTATTTATTCATATCAATTAAAATTATACATTCATATATGACATATCCAATATTAAGTTCAATATATCCTACTAATAAATTAGTTGATATGTTCTACTAGGCTAAGGAATGGTGTCTATTATTATGTGTGATCTTACTATTTTACTGTAGTTCGAGGAGTTGTGAAACTCGATCTCCTTAAGGACCTATTATTAGTATGTATGATCTATGAGAATAAAAAAAAAAAAAAAAGGTTTGATGTACCCTCAACTTTGTCATTTAGAGTTGATATACTCTCGTTATGAAAGTGGTTTATATATACCCCTACCGTTATATAAATGGCTCACATATACCCTTTTCCTCTAACGGAAGGGAAAAAAATTAATTTTAGTTTAATTTTTTAATTATTTAAAAAATATATATAATCCCATGTGGGTATATTTAATCCTCCTCAAACATATATTATTTTTTTTAACTTTTTTAGTTTCAATGACTAATTTAGATTTGTTATTTTGACAGGTTAAATTTAGTTAAGTTTCTTTAATATTCTTGTAAAATTTATTATAGATGACCCACTTTTTTTTCTTCAAATACAAAAACTAAATTACAATATCTTTTAAATTATAATATAGCAACAAAAAAAAATAGCTTTAAATTTTTTCCTTTACACTAAGGAATGAAAGAAAAAAATAAAATAAGAATAAGAAACTCAAAATAATCAAGAAGTCAAAAAATAATTTATGTCTGAAAAAAATTAAAATATACCTTGAAATTTGCTAGAAAAATCATATATACCCCTAAATGATTTTTTAAAAAAAATCAAAAGTAAAAAATATAAATTTAAAACTATTTTTTTCACTTTCGTTAAATGAAGGATATATGTGAGCTTATTTTGTAATGGCAGGGGTATATGTGAGCCGTTTGAATAACAATAAGGGTATATATGAGCCACTTTCTTAACGAGGGACATATCTGCTCCAAATAGCAAAGTTGAAGAGTATATCAAACTCTTTTCCCTTAAAAAAAATAGATTAGGAATTTTCTCTAACAATGGTTTCAATATTGTTTATAAATATTTTATCTGGATATTTGTAGTGGGAATGGGGAATTATTAAAGATAATTTGACATGAAGACTTTAGTCTTTTTTATAAGAAGAAAAAACTTGACTTATAACCTCAAAAACAAAAATCCAAAATAACTAATTAAATCGATTAATCTAAAATCACACTTTCAAAAAACTTTAAAAAAAATGAATTAGCCGAGCTAACTTATATTGATTACTTGAGTATAAAAAAAATCAAAAATACAAATCGAAGTTTTCATACTAAATCTAGTCTTTTAAAACATAGAAATGTTCATTATCATAACAATAATATCCCAATATATTACGTTCAACTGTCTACATGGGCGAGGGGGTTCATTCGGACCTTTTTCGGCAGAAAATATTACTATATGGTTAAAATTATTTTTAGATAAATATAGTAGATGTCGAACTTTTTCAACTAGTTTGTATGTTTACTTTTTCAAATTTTGAACCCCTTGTTAAAAATCTTGGCTCCTAATGTTTACTCCTTTTTTAAAAATATTTTCGTACAATCATTCATTTTACATTCTAAGAAACCAAAATAATTGGAGTAATCTGTTTCTACAGCAATATTATGATCCAAATCCATATGGATTTCAAGACGCTATCTAAATGGGAACCCACACAACTTTTACACCTAATGTAGTTTCTGTGGAGGAAATATTTTGCTGTTTGATACCATTTGCCTTTTCTGGAATAAACTATATATAAATCTTTATTGACATGGCAATTTTTTAAACTAATTAAATTCATATTACATTATCATTTGATATTTTCTTTTCTTTTGGTTTCACCATTATTAATACTCAACGTAGTGCATAGCATATTACCAAAAAAACGTAGAGCTAATGAAATAGTCTTTCTCAACGTGATGTATAGGACAACAAACTTCTTCAAACAAGATACTCTTTTCGTTTTAATTATTTGTTTGGTTTTTTATTTGACACGAAATTAAGAAATAATATATTTTTTAAAATTTAGAATATTAAATTAAAAATTTAGAATATTTTTTTTGAACGTTCTTTAACTTGTGGTTTTAAACATTGTAATGTGGAAGTTTAAAATAAAAAGTCGTCAAAAAGAAAAAGAAAGGATTGAAAATGACTAAAAATCAAAACAAACAAATTAAAAATCATTTTCAAGAAATTGAGATATTTTTTTCTTTTTTGAATTAGTATAGCATGATTTTGACTTTTGACCAAGAACCCCAAGATTATAGGAATCAGCTACGTCTTCAAAATGGAATTTATTAGTAGTAATTTATCCAAGCATATAATATTTGTGTTGTCCAATCACATAAATTTGACCAGTCTTATTATACTACTCTTTTTATTCGATTCCACATTTGCATCAAAACTACGCTCTGATCATTGATTTCACTTCATTTTTTATATCGACATGTCTAATTATGTGGTCTGAAACATGTAGTTTTATTCTAGAGACATTTTTTGTCAGAAAATTATATATATATATATATATATGCTATTTGACACAATTATATATTAGAAGTTGATTACCCTTATAAGTTACGACAAAGTCAATTACTAATATTGCATTCATTCATTTTTTTTTAAAAAAACTTACTTATAATTCGGATATTCTGACATCCTTTAAGAAATTTCTCGCTACGCTATTGTATAGGTCCCACAAGACAAATCACTTGCAACTACAATTCTTTCTTTCTATATTTATTTATATATTTTCTTGTGATTTGATTTATAACACGTAAATAGTTTGTTGGGGGAACAATCCCCACTTATTTTTTTCAATGGAATCGAATGTTGGCTTATAGTTTCCTTTTATTTTGATACATTTTATTTTTATGTTCTAAAATGATTGGTTTCTATTCTGAAATAGGGGTTGCCACGTTTCAAGTTAGTCTCCACTTCTTTGCAAAAAAAAAAAAAAGTTGCTACTTGCTAGAGAGACAAATGACCTAACAATGATTACACTTGCATGTCATTAACTCTCACACCACCAAAACTGGGGTCATAATTAGAAAAATATGTGTTGTAAATATGAATTTTCGTATCATAATTATATTCTGAAGTTATGTTTTGGCATGACTTTAATTTCTAAAGAATTTATGCCACATTAGGGGATAATGATGCACATGATTAGGATACGAGTCCGTCCGTTAGTGTGAAGGATACAAGTGCTCCAATTTTTAGACGGCAAGGACTCCGGTGTCTCAATAGTATAATGAAGGATATATATATATCATTTTCGATAGTTTGGGGTATATTTGTCCTTTCCCCCTAATTTTTATAAGATTTAAGATATCCGGCAAAAGTTGTGTATTCGACATAAGTTGAGAGAACTTTCGTCGCGCTCGGCATTAGTTTTGGAGGAGTAAGTTATTCTTATTACAACATAACTTGTGGGTTTTAAAATTGAAATATTGTCTTGCTCAATATAAGTTCTATGGAAACTAAATTGTGCCTTCTACGTCGTCATAACTTGTGGGCTCTAAGCTGAACTTTTTGCCTTTATCGGCATAAGTAATGTAGAAATTAAGCGGTACAAGTTATGCATTTTAAGTCATAACTTGTGTTATATTATGGTATGAAAAATAAACTTATGTTGAAGTGGAGCAAGATTCTTTTGTTATTTTGGAGCAAGTATATTCAGTGACATTTTTTACTTAAAATGTTGAATGACAAATTAAAGACCATCAAGTTTAAAGACGAAAAATAAAAGTATAATTTACATAAACCTCATAGTGTTAAGAGTTAATTACATTATTTCCCTACTCTTTTTCAAATTATAAAAATCACTTAAAATTTATGGATTTCAGATACATCACTGGACTTCCGGATACATGCATCACTGGACTTCTGGATACATCACTAGACATCCGGATACATAGGTGAGGGATGTATCTGAGAGGGGAGGAATGTATCAAAGAGGGAATAGGACATCCGAATACATCACTGGACTTCCGGATACATAGGTGAGGAATGTATCAGAGATGGGAGAGATGTATCCGAGAGGAGGATAAAAATGTATCCGCAACGGGAGAGTAAAATAGTAAGAAATTTTAGAGATTATGATAAAATAAGATGTATATTTAGATAATTTTTCCAAAATAAAAATCACTACAAAACAGGGATACTTGTGTGAATGACCCACAAATCACAATAATCACAAAGTAAATCTTACAAAAGTAGGTCCCAAAACCGTATTCTGATCCAAACCCAAAAGTAATTAATTGGGTTATGAGAAGCAGATCCACGGCCCACAAGAGATATTATGGACTTGCAACTTGGAGGCCTATCTCCTAGAAAAAAATTATGCGAAATGAAAAATCTCTAGAGTATATTTTCGATTATTTTTAAATCATGACTACAGTTTTACGAAATTTCGCTATTTGATTTTCTAATTGTATAAATTCAAAATTTGTATAATTTGGTCCTTAATTGTACAAATTTAAAATTTGTGTATACTTACCCTAGCTATTTGTATATGATTTATGAAAATTTCATAATAAATTACCATGTTTGTACATTGACAAGGGAAATATACAAACGGAGTTCTGAAAAATTCCTAAATGTATAAATACAAGATTTGTATATACTTACCATGATTGTATATTCGCAAGCGAATTATACAAACGGACAAACGAAATATACAAGGACAAGCGATATATACAAACTGCAACTATTTGTATATAATTACCCTAATTGTATATTTGCAAGCCAAATATATAAATGAGTAAACGAAATATACAAACTGCAGCCTCCATAACAAATAGAACTATAGTTATGAAGCGCAATTACCAAAACTATAAATATAGAACCATATTATGTATATTATCTTTTCTATTTCTGAAATTTTCTCTTCAATATATATATTATGGAAAATTTCATAAATAGTTTAGATTAGAAACATAATAAGGCTACTTACCTAAAATTTGATTAATTACATAATGTAGTTATAATTTAAGTAGTTATCTAGATTATGATTTGTATATCTAGCGTGACTATCAAATATTTTTCAAATATAACTCTCAATTTAATTAATGATAGACACGATAATTTCAAAAAAAATCTCACAAATCACGGAAAATATTCCAAGAATGTTATTCTTGAGTGGTTTTCCCACTAGGCGCAAGGAATTTATTTTTTCTATTTTTGTAAATATTTTGAGTTATTTATGTAAATGCATCCACTCATCAAAGTTGACAATTTGTTTTTTTTAAAACCTCTAAATTGTGCATATATAGCTGGAATTTGACCGTGCTTCGCACCGTTATAAAAAATATATGTAAATTTATTTTAGAAATTAATTATGATACAAGAAATAAAAAATCAATTATAGATATAAGAAAATGATAAAATCAAAATACAAAAATATTTTTGTAGAATTAGAGCTCAAGTGAATTACATTTTTATCATCAAATATTTTTTAAAATTAAAGGGCTAATTTATTAAGAAAAAAATCATATATTATGATGTTAATACATATAATTCGAATAAACATATTTAAGGATTTGATTTTTTATTTGTTTTTATCAAATGTTAAATTTACTATCTGATGAATCTTCTTTTTATTTGAAACACAAATTATGAAACTAAAAATTGGAGGAAAAAAAAGATAAGTATTTAATTTAATTTCCTCTTTGATACTCAATCCTTTCATTTTCCTTGTTTTTTCTCTTATTTTTCATTATCGTCTAAATAAATATTTTTCTCTTATTTTCCATCATCATCTAAATAAACCTTTATTGCTAATTTTCGTGTATATCTTATATTATTATTTTGGTAATTCTTTTAAAGTAATTCTTTTAAATGAACAAATTTCAAGAAAATGTAAATGGTTTTTCACCATAAGAAACACCACAGAACTGTGTATTTCACTTTTTAATATACATTTTTTTTAAGCTATGAGTAGTAAAATTTGAACGTCTGTTAGCGTAGTTAGTTATTTCTGACAAAGTTACAAATAACTAATTTGAGCCTAAGTGAAAATGTAATCTCCTACAATTAAAATTTTTATAAGAACCTAAATTTTAAAATATTATAGAGATAACATATTTTTGTTAAGTCCGTAATCACAAAAACAAAGATGAAAAAAAGTTACATAATCAATACACATATTTTTGAGTTTTTATCCGGCTCCCCTTCTATCCACATCCAAGAGACTTTTTATGGAGTCAAACTAAAGTATAAATTTGATATTACAATAATAATATAAAATATCACTATTTCAAATATGAAATAAAAATAATAATCTTGAGTAGGAATCTTATGAAACAAAAAATATGAATTTATATTGACAAAATTAAAGTAATATCATAAGGTATCTTAAATTTTGAAATTAAATAATTGGAGATTATGAATATGAAAATTTAAAGAAAATGAGTTAATAATATTAATTAAATTTAAAGTTCAATAGGTATAAGTTAAGGAGACAAAAATTTTAATATAAATAAACGAAGGAAAAATAAAATAATAAAGACAAAAAAAACTCATGAAGTATCCAACATTTCTTGGATGTCTAAGTTTTATTAGGAAAGAAAGTAAATCAACTTCTCCTTTTTTGTATTACTTCATTGTGTTTAACAAAATTGGAAGAGGAGAAAAAATGTAATAAAAAAAGAGACAAATATCTTGAATGATTGAAGTAGTAAATATTGAGACTTTTAATTTTTTGTAATAAAGAATAATAATGAGTGTAAATAATTTTGAGATATTTAAGTATAACAATAAATAGAGGAGTAGTAATTGATATATTTATTTTTTATACAATAATAAGTAAGTAGAAAAATATGAAAAATTGTCAAAAAAAATTGAGGAAAAAAATAAATAAAATCCTTGGCCAAAGAGAGGTGCAACTTCACTTTTCTAACATCTAGCTTATATTATATATAGATTTTTAAGCACAACAATATCTAATACCTATGAGAAATGTACTATAGATAATATACCGTTCAACCATGACAAAATTTTAGAATATTGAAATAAAAATAATACAGTAATTGAAAAAATTGTCAAAAAATTGAGGAACAGAATAAATAGAATCATTGGCCATAGAGAGGTGCAACTTGAATTTTCTAAGATTTAACTTATATTATATATAGATTTTTAAGCACAACAATATCCAATAGCTATGAGAAATGTACCATAAATAATATACCTTTCAACAATGACAAAATTTAGAATATTGAAATCAAAATAATACATTAATGAATCTTTAAAATATGGAAACATTCAAACTTTATACTTCTATGATCATCTCTCTTGATGAATCTTTCAACATAATTAAGCCTTCTTCTTCATTTCGATGAACATGTATTAAACTAATGTGAATATCTCTTTGTAATAAATTTTTGAAGAATATATCTTTGATCTTCATCAAAGTGAAACACATATCATGTCACTATTGTTTCTATGAGTTCTTATGGAAAATATGAAGAACAAAAAAAATAAAAAAGAGAAAAAAAAACTACACTAATAATGAGAAAATGAAAAACGAATATTCAAAATGTCCATGGATGATTGTTATTTATAGATTTGATAATTCATAAGAATAGTTAGAAAGGAGTTGAGTCATTTATTTAAGTAGAGAATATGAATAGATGGTGATTTTTTTGCGACTCATTAGATATAATTAGAATAGTAAATATGATTGAATTTTTTATTTAATAAAGAAAATATTTAATGAAAAGTATTAAGAAAAAATCTCAAAAAAAGGAGAGAAAAATAGTTAGAAAGGAGTTGAATAATCATGTTATTTAAGTAGAGATTATGAATAGATGATGGGTATTTTGTAACTCATTAGATATAATTAGAATAGTAAATATGATTGAATTTTTTATTTAATAAATAAAATATTTAATGAAAAGAGTTAAAAAAAAATCTCAAAAAACGAAGAGAAAAATATATACAATGAATGAAGGCCATTGAGAGATGTCACATCACTTTTTTTCTGTCCTTTATATTATATATAGATTTAAGATGTGTAGAAAAAACACGAAAATAAAACTAAAAGTTATTTGTTAGGAATATGTGCCATAATACATACTTCTGTTAAATAAATAAAAAGTAAAGTTTCTTTTCTCTAAGCCAGGATTTGCGCCTTGCTTGAGTAATACTTTAGTCAATTCCTAAATTGGTTAAGTTATATGAGTGTTGTAAAAGTAACTAAAAGAATTAGAATTTTTTTTAAAAAAAAATTAATCCACAATTTTTTGTCACTTTTGTTGAAATAAATTAGAAACCTCTCCTATTTGAGAGCTATAAGTCTCGAAATATGTAACAATGCTTCAATCTTAAACAAATTGAGATTAGCTATATGAATAATTGATTATATCGCTTTATTTAATCTCGATTGTGTTCCAATAGGAAAAGGAAAAAAATGTGGAAATTTGTGAGGAAAAAGATTGAAGTTAATTCCGATCCAGTAGGTGAACTATATTTCTTAATTATTTGTCCGAAACTACTCCCTCCTTCCCAAATTATTTTTCACATTTTTTTAAGAGTCAAACTATATAAATTTTAATCTATATTTTAAGATGTATTTATTAATTTCACCATATTGATATTAGAAAAAAATATCTAACTTATAGTGTTTCTCATGTAGAATTTAGATATCTAAATTTTGATATTAAATTAATATAATCTAATTTAACTCTGAATATTAATCAAATTGTCTCTCGATAAGTTATTACTTTATGGACTATAATAATTTCATTTTTAAAAATATTATCCATTGCTGATTATGCATGAACTTAGTTTTAACTTTAGGTAACGTAGATGTGACATAGTTCACTACGCTTTGGTTGATCAAGTCGACATGCACATGAATTTGACATTTATAAAAATACTTTTTGACTTAATTAAGTTCAATAAATAATACTTTTTCTTTTTCTTTTTCTTTTGAGTGTGTAACATTTAAGTTAAGTCTTTTAGTACCCATCAAGTATCCCATATTAAATGGGACATTGGTTCGTTAATAGTTATTATTCTCTCTGTTCCTAATTACTTGTCCACTTTTCTTTTTGTAGTAAACTCTAATTACTTGTCCTTCGACAAATCAAGAAAGGACAATTTTCTTTTACCTATCATACTTTCAATTAATTACTTTGAATAATGTAGAACTTCTTGAAAATCTTAAGTTTTTAATTCATCCACTTCATAATTAATAGAGATAAAATGGTAAATTCACTATGTCAATAATTATTTTCTTAATATGTGTGTCAATTTAAAAGTGGACAAGTAATTAATGATAAAGAAAGTACTTATTAGGGCAGATTCATGAATCATGCACATAATTTAACTCTGTATCAAGTTTGAATTGCTCTTATCATATTTCAACATCATCTAAGTCCAAAGTCCAACCCACGCTATAATATATCACTCCTTTATTTTTATTTTATTCTCGACTGTTTTTTATTTCAAATTCAGATAAATTTAAATTTTAAAATGTATATCTAAATTTAAACTCTGATATATATATATATATATATATATAAAAGATTTGATCGCAAAATATTGTGTTTTAACCTATGAGTTTATGATTGAATCTGCGACTATTCAAACTTCATTAAACTCAATGATGAAAAATGTGATAAAAATTATTTAATTTTTTTTTTTTGAAAAAACGAACAAACTATTTTTGGTGTCTTTTGGATCTCCATGCCAATGCCATTGGGTTTCCACACGGAGAGTACAAACTTCGCAAATCTTAAGGAAACACAAATTAAGCTAAAGTTTTTATGGAAACTTGGATTGCTTTTAATATCCGCCACTACCCGCGCTACTTCTCATGCATGCATTGCGCCACCAAAAAATTAAAAAAAGAGATTGGTGGGTAAGACGGTTCAAAATATAAAGAAGTAAGGACATATGAAGAAATAAGAAAATAGTGTAATTTTCCATTGAAAGGGGTACGTGTTAACTCTTTACGCTCATGTCACTCATTCCATTGAAAGGGGTATGTTGCAGAAACTCATTAACTTCAAATCACGAGTTTGACTCTATAAAATATTTCTCCATCTGTAAAAGAGATCTCGAATTTAAAATTTTGAGTCGGAGAATAATATTGTCTTTAATAAACATTTCACCTATTGGAGTAGAACTTCGATTCTCAATACAAATAAATTTAAATTAATCGAGCCTCAAAATCCCATCCGCGTAAACATCTCATGTGGCAAATAGCCTGAATGTTGTCCTACCACACGTGGATTTTCCCAAGTCTTAACTCACTTTTGGTTTCTTCGATAAAATCCCCCATGTGATCCTTCAACCCCCCTTTGTACTACAAAGAATCCATTCTGGCAAATATATATTATTTTTTTAAATATGATTTTGATACTGAAGAGAATAATGGGTCTTGCAGTATAAAGATCAATTCTTTAATTTTTAGAGTGAACTGAAATATTAAATTCTTGAATCTTTTGAAATTGTATTAGCATGCATTATATGTATTATAAGTAACAATTTGTTATACTTTAAAAATTCAAATTCTTATAAAATGGTTTGTAAAGAAAATGAATCTTAACTTGGATTTTATTCCTCATAAAAAAAAATTAGTTCATTAGATGTATTAGAAGTAACAATTTGTTGTACTTTAAAAATTCAAATTCTTATAAAACGGTTTGTATAGAAAATGAATCTTAACTTGGATTTTATTCCTCATAAAAAAAAAATTAGTTCATTAAAGTGATAACTGAGGCAATAGCGGACTTATGGAGTGTTTGACAACCACAAATATGGGTCAAATTATAATACTCCATATAATTATACATTAAAAACACATATTTTCAACGAATTCGATCAGAAATATGCTCGTAACATAAATCAATTTTACTTTGATATCATATGAAAATATAGACTTTAATCCCAACTCATTTTTAAAAATTAGTTCACGAATTAGAGATTTTTTTATTTTTTTTTGGTTTCCCACCCGGTGTCCAGAGTCCACATTGAAGCTCTAACTAAATCCGAATTGCGCTCTGCAGGCCCATTCGGCGGTGGCGCTCCCAGCAAGATTTTCTTCATACCCAAGACTAATCAAAATCTGCATATAAAAGCGAAGCCTCACATCATGACACACCCATGTTGGTGAGTTAGAGAATTATATAAACAGTTCATTCTCTCAACCACCATTGTGGTAAACTTACTCATTGGAAAAAATAATAGTTGTCAAATACTATTATATTACTATACTACTTATTATGGACACCAAATAAAGTTCCATAGATAAATGCATCTCCACATTCACTTATTAGCTGTTGCCAGTAAGTTTTTGAACTCTGTTTCCCTCTCTCTGTTAATATGCTAGCTGTAACCTTTGATGATATATATATAATAAATACTACAACTCTACAACTATTTTAAATTACTCCTATTGTTATACACTATTCTCCCCAAAATAAGCCTTCAGCAGTAGAGTTCTCATTAGGCCATTTTCCATCTGAAGTCAATGGATCCTCCACCTATTCCATCCCATATCACTGCCACTCCAATAGTTACCATTGCCCAACAAAACTATTCAGATTCTGCCAGCTCTTCACCGCGCTCCCGGCAAAATGATACATGGGATCAGGAGTCATTGGCACTAGTCCCTGGTGCCAAACTCCGCCTCATATGCAGCTATGGCGGTCACATTATTCCTCGTCCCCACGATAAGTCCCTCTGCTATGTTGGTGGTGACACGCGCATTGTGGTTGCTGAGCGTCAGTCCTCCCTCGCTGATCTTCAATCTCGCCTTTCCCATACTCTCCTCAATGGGCGCGGATTTTCCCTAAAGTATCAGCTCCCTAATGAAGAACTTGATTCCCTTGTATCTGTCACAACTGATGAAGACTTGGATAACATGATCGAAGAATATGATCGTGCAATGTCAGCTTCCCCTTTGAAACCATCTCGGCTTCGTTTGTTCCTTTTTCTTGCCAAACCTGAAACTGCAGCCTCTATGGGTTGCCTCCTTGCTGATTCTAAATCTGAAACGTGGTTTGTTGATGCTCTTAACAATGCTAGCTTGCTTTCTAGAGGACTTTCTGATTCAGCTGCAGAGGGTAATTTTCTGGAGCTTGAAAGGATTCCCAAAAGTGATTCTGGTGTAAACTTGGATCATGCTCAGAATGAGTCAATGGCTGCAAACAATAGGCAAATGGCAAAGAATGTAATCCAAGAAGTGCAATCCACTATGCCTGATTCACCAATGGTTGAAACAACCTCATCATTTGAATCAAGTGTTTCATCCCCATCTATGCCAAATTTGCCTCAAATTAAGGTTAGAGCTGAAGATGGTCAAATGAATGCAAGATTCCATGATCAGATGCTCGGGTTAGATGAGCAGTTTTCACACATGAATGTAGCTTCAAATGCACAAAATCTGGATGATGGTTACCTTCATTTGGCTGCACAAGCTGCAACGCCACCTCTTCCTACTGTAATTGGTGGTGCAGCAGTTATGTCATCAGCTACCTTGGTGAACGCTGCACCAGCTACAGGGGAACATCATGGCCGGGTTATCTCTGATGATGAGAAATCAGATCATGGTGCACCCTCTGGACGCCGAAAGCCTCCATTGCCTTTACAGCCTGTTCAGCGGAAAGTTGGAGATGGTTATAGCTTGCCATCACCTGATTCAAAGCATGCTGGAGGTTACAACTTGCAATCGCCTGATTCTGTAGCAAGGTATAATTCACTTCTGTGTTCATCTAACGTCATATCACTATGTCTAAGATCAATCAAAAATAGCATGACATCTAAGAAACACAAACCTCATCTCAGTAATTATCATACAACTCTTCAAAATTTTATACTCAAGGTTCCATCGTAGGACCTATGCTCTTATTTATGAGTTTTGGCATCTAAAATAATAGCGTTAGACATATTATTTAGATCTAAACAACAAAAAGAACTAGTAACCACAAAGAGATAACAGGACTTGAAGGTAATTATTGCTCTTCAGTCTTCACTTTTAGCATGTTTTATCATACTAGAGAATAAAATTATTGAGAACTTTATACTTTCATCAACTAAAATATTTTGGATGTTTTCCAGTGATAGCAGCATCGCATCAGGTACATCCTTCTCGAAACACACGGTTTACCAAGATGCACCTCCAGCAACAGGTCGCGAGACCAGAATGCATCCAGCTGTTATGGACTATAACTCTCAAATTCAGATGCAGCAAGTTCAAGATTCTGTAGTTATGCAAGTTCCACAGCAAAATCAGCAGCAGCAGCAGTTCGTTCCTGCCAATGCGCATTACATCCAACATACTGCAACAGGTCCAGTGGCAGTCCCGTCTTACTATCAAATGTATGCACCCCCAACCCAGCAACCACTTCATCAACAAATGGATCAGAAGTATCAAATGTATTATGTGCCAGTACCTCAGGCTCAGCAGTATAATTTGACAGTGCAATCTAATATAGCTGATGCTAGTGTTGTAGCTTCAAACCAGCAGCTAACACCGCCAAATCCAAATCCAACAACGGTTTCATCCTCAGCAGCTTTTAACGAAGCTCTCCCACCTATTTATCCAGCAAGGACAATCCAGTCCTCTAAGCCTGAAATGCCTGCCAATGTATACATAACAGCTACCCCAGCAAATCAAACAGTAGTTCAAGTTCCTTCAAGTCAATATCATCAACAGTATTACGGCCTATCCCAGGTTCCTCCTCCATCACAGCAAATGGCTACTGTTCCTAATAGCGCTGCTAATTATGGCTATGAATATTCTCATCCTGTGCATGACCAGGTGTTCTATGCCCAACAAACAGCTCCAACACTTCCTTCTCAGTACCAAACTATGACCCCTAACACTGCAGTTTTACTATCACAGGCCACAGCACAGCTAGCTGCAGAGAATACCACAACTCAGAACAGAACTTCATAGCCTCTATAAATAAAACCAAGCCGTTCAAAGATTTGATATCAAGTGTAATTTTATTTTTTTTACAGTATGAAGTATATTATGGCAGAGAATAAGGGTATCATGGTATTCTTCATCCTACAACATGCTGCTGCTATGATAGGGCTAAGAACATACTTGCATGTGGTGTCATAAGGTGAAATGAAGAACAATGTTGTAATTGCTTTCCATGTAGTTATTGCTCCACCTTTGGTCATATATTGTCTTAATATAATTGGTATGGATAATAAAAACCTATAGACTAATTCTTTTGTCAACAACATTCATTTCATTTATGCTTCTCTGGATTATGTTAAAAAGGAGAAGAATTGGTTTCCTCAGGTAACGCATTCTTGATATCTGCATCATGTTGAAGCCTACTGAAGTTGTTTGATAGTGCATTATTCAGAAATGTGTCATTTATGGTTAACAAAACCATGAAGCTCAGTCCAATGGGACGACACAACAAACTCTAGTTCAATCAAGTCAGAATTCAACACTTCCTGAACTTATAGATACCAAAAGAATTGCTATAGGCACTTCAATTCAAAATTCACGTGAAGTGTTACTAACAAGCATAAGAAAAAAGGGATTGGATGATTTCGATAGCTAGCAACACGAATCATAAATCCTTAACATGCAAAAGACCAGAGAAATAGTTAATACAAAAACAAGCTGAATTGCTATTGCCTTCCATTAAAACTAATCCTTCTTTCATGATTCAGTTCTAGATACACGAATCAGATGAGCCAAACACAATTTTTAAACAGATCATCATCCTTTTCCCTTTACATTCAGCTATGTTTATGTTTCAGCTTATCAGATAAATAATCATGATTAGCTCAATTGGCTAGCAGATCTAACATACTGCAGCACCAACACCTCTGAATGTGGAGTTGCCATTGGATGTTCAATCAATAAAATGATTTTGACTTCGAACTGGCTTGATTGAGAGTTATAAAATAGGTGTGCCACTTACAAATGCAGCTAGCTGGCTTATTATATCTCATACTACTACAGACTATAGTTGCTATTCCATGTAACATGGGCTGTCTGACACCCCTTCCTTGAAAAAGGGAAAAACCCTCTGATTTTTTTCACTTAAATAAGAACAGAATTGTCAGAAATGAAACTCATATGAATAATAATCAAATGGAATTATAATTATGATATCTACTAATTGCTCAATGTTTACATGCTGCATACTGCTTTGCAAGCACGTAGTTTTCTACTTAAAACTCACATGCCGTCAAAACAAAGAGCATGTGCAAATTCATTAACCAGTCATCAAGAAATATAAAATAAAATGATTTCCAACAGATGAGTGTCTTTAGTACCATAAACAGATGGCGACGAAATTCTCTATCAGTCAAGACATGTTCAAATTTAAGTATGGTTGTAAGAAAATTTGCTGTATGTAAAAACTCAAATGGAACAGAACCCAATGACCATAAAAACCATTAGTTAATAAGGCAGCTGCACTGTCACAATGCCATTGTTAAGAAATTTCTTGGTGGTCATTGGCAAATACCCACGTAGTTCAGTTATTTCCACAAATTTACACAATTTTTTGAATCAAGCTCTAATTTTTTTGGTCATAAATTTAACCCCTTAACTTATGACATATATATGGTGTGTAATATGTAACATGTAGTACATTTGGCTACAGTTACTCAATGTAATTTTTTATTTGTTTCATTACCATATGTCATCAATATCAACCAATTCATGTTCAAACACCTAGAGAAATTCATGTACCACCGGAAGATATCACCACATAAGTTAAAATGGAGTTTTACACTTACCTGTGTGCCTCATTCATATTGTCTGTCTTACAGACTTTGAATCCCTCGTTGAATGATGATTACTAAGACAGATCCATGAACGAACAACAGAGATTGTTCACCTCTTAAATCAAATGACAAAGAAGTTAGATGAACTTAAAAGAACACACTGATTAAGATATATAATTTGAAAGAGACCTGCCTGGGACCTTTAGCACAGTAGGTTGGGAGTTGTGAAAACATTAATTATTGGACATAAAGCAAGAACTCAAGATTATATTCATCTACCAACCTAATTTAAAACATTACTGTAGAGGCAGAGTCTAGTAAAGATCCAATCTTTGAGCAGACAAATGTGTCCTTTTAATCTTGATTCTGCTTTCTTCATATTTATTTGTTAATCATGTTAACAGCCATTAATTCACCCTCTTCCCCGAGCTGCCGGTACTTTAAAACTCAATTCTCCGTTCCCAAATCCTTAACTTTGGCCCTCGCCATTCAACTTCAATCTAGGTAAGGCTCTATTTCTCTTATGTATAAACTATAACTTTTGTTTTGTATCTAATATGTATAAATTCTTTCAGGAATCTCAAGATCAGTAACTGTCTCTCTCTCAACAAACCCAACAACCAAAGCACCAATGCATCCGGAGAAGCAGCTGCTGGAACTGACACCCTTCGAATCATATTGGCTGCAGGGGGCACCGGAGGCCATATTTATCCGGCGATTGCCATTGCTGACGACCTTAAAGTCCTTGACCCAAATGCCCAAATTCTCTTTGTTGGACTTCAAACTGGAATGGAAAGCACTGCAGTGCCAACAGCAGGATACTCCTTTGAACCGATTCCTGCTGCACCATTAGGCCGGCCCTTTTTCTCTCTCTACAACTTATTCGTCCTCCCTTTTGTTCTCGTCAAATCCCTAATTAAAAGTTCCCAAATACTTAAAGAATTCAAACCCCATATAGTAATTGGAACTGGGGGGTTTGTTTCATTTCCAATTTGCTTAGCTGCAAGTCTCAGAGGCATTAAACTTGCAATTCAAGAACAGAATTCAGTACCCGGAATCGCTAATCGGGTGCTTTCTTTATTTGCCTATAATGTGTTTGTTGCATTTAATTCTAGTGTTGATTGTTTTTGGCAAAAGAACAAATGCGTGGTGTGCGGGAATCCAGTGAGATTGTCTTTGAGGCAATATGCGTCTAAGGCCGTGGGAAGGCGTCATTTCTTTTCAAATGCAGTTGTAGGGAAGGGGGATGGTAAGGTGGTATTGATTCTTGGAGGCTCATTGGGTGCTAATTCGCTTAATGTTGCCATTTTGCATTTGTATTCTGAGATGTTAAAAGAGCGGAAAGACTTGTTTTTGATATGGCAAACCGGGGTCTTAGCATATGATGAGATGGAGAGCCTCGTGAAATTCCATCCTCGATTATACATTACCCCGTGAGTGTTGTTTCCTTTTAACAGTTCGATGTCTTTTGTCATTAGAGCTGCAGATGTTTTATATCCTGATTTAGACTAGACAATTGTTTATTCCTTCATGGCAAATTTTGCATTTCAGGCTTCCAAGTTTTCGTTAAGAAAGAGATATCCTTTTCTCCGTTTTAATCTGATTTGATCCTAACTTGGTGAAGGTTCTTGCACTCCATGGATTTGGCGTATGCAGCTGCAGACCTTGTTGTATCTAGAGCTGGAGCAATGATCTGCACTGAGATCTTAACTACTGGGAAACCTAGTATTCTGGTAAGTAAACACATTCTATAGGGTACTAAGATTGCTTACAGATGATCTAGTTGATGAAAGATCACTAAGTGTGGCCAAAGAAAATATTGGAGGATTGGAACGAACTAAATGAAAACTTACGAATGTACAAACTATTAAAGAAAGTGATAATGGAATGTAGGAAAAATGTAGATGATGATTGTTGTCTACGATGTACAACTTCAATTCTATTTATAGACATTTAATTTGACAGCTTTGGGCCTGTCCAAAACTTATTTTGGCCTTGTTCTGATAACTTTTGTCTAACATTTTTTCATGTTTCTGCTCATCATGGGCTAGTATATGGAAGTAACTATTAACTTGATCAGCTGATATTCCTTTCCCTTAGGATTTGCATCAGCTAACCGAATTGATTCATATTTTAGCTGATCATAATGGAAGCGTAACTTCTTTTTTCTACTGATTATTGAAAAGAAATTCATGTTTACGTAATGTAGATACACCTATTATTCCTCCTTGTTTTTATAACTCTGTAACTTCAGGTTCCTTGAAATATTACTATATTAATCTTGGCAGAACATTTCTTTACAACTTTTCCTTGAAATTCTTGCAGATACCTTCGCCGAATGTGGCTGAAGGACATCAATTTCACAATGCTTGTCTAATGGCTGATTTGGTTGGTTCAAGGGTTATAACTGAAGATGAACTTGACTCTCTTACTCTTAAAAGTTCTGTTGAAGAAATTTTAGGTATGGTATTCAGTCTTGTATGTGAGGAATTATTCTGATTATATTTGCAGTTAGTCAAAAAAAATATAGTCATCATTTTGCTTTCATGGTTTTGTTACCTTTCGTTTTGTCTTGATATAAATATCAATGATTTTGATTCGGAACATGAAACTCTGTATGTCCCTGATGTCACTTATAATATGTGAAACTAGCGGGGCTGGAGTTAGAGCATGGTATCATGTCTATAAATGTACCTGGTGTTAGTAATTAGTTCTGACTGCAGCTAAGTTCATATTCGTTGAACTTAGTACAAGAGATATGGCAATTTTAGTCTTGTAACCTGAAATATCTCTAAAGCTATCCTCACACATTAGAAATCTGCTGAAAGAGAATGCAGTTACATTTACTAGACTGCAATAAGTATGACGTTCTCCTGATGTCCTCTCATATCAGTAATCACAGAATCTTTGACACACCTGAGACATAAAGAGAGACAGAGAGGGAGGGGGAGGTTACCATTATTGGTAGACATATATGTAGATTTTTAAGTCTTTACACATGCCTATTACAAGAATTCACAGAAAGGTGAAATAAACAATAGAGCTAGTCTCACAAGTGTCACTATAAACGAATAAGAGATCATACGCATTGCTTAGTTCCTTTAAGTTGCTGAAGATAAGGGATACGCGTGCTTCTCACAAATTATATTGTGCTCATCATCTCCTTATGGAATTCACATATCCATGTCATACCTACATCCTACTAGATTGGCTAACAATGTCAGTAGTACATAGCTTTTTCTGTAAATGGCCAACATATGTTTAGATTGCATAAATAGACGTAGAACAGCCCCTTTCATAGAATGGCATATAGGAGGTGTTATACCAAACACCAAAATTTCAAAAAAGAACCAGGAGTCTTGTTGTAGAGTAGATGTGTTCTACTCGTTCTAGTTGCATTTTCTTCAAATGGATAACTCTTTTACCATGGTCTAGTTTAATGGCTTCCCACTTCTTAAAATGTTTTGTGTATGGAGTGGAGTTGCCAATCAATTTTGCACTTTAACATCCTCTGTTTTGGACCCTTTTGGCTGCTCTAGATGCCTGTTTAACTTGTTTCGTGAATCATGTTATTCTTCTGGTTAGTTCTGCTAATTATGTAAAAAATATTGCATCAATTTTCCTGATGCAACCTCCATCGTGTAACGATGTTTCTTGCAGATAATGAGAGATTGATGACGGAAATGTCTGAGAGAGCTCTCAAGACTGCGAAGCCAAATGCATCTGTTGAAATTGCTAAACACCTTCTTTCTCTTGTAAACTTGTCGATCAAATTCTGAATCATGCTTGCATTTATACGTTCAAAGATTAAAATCTTAGCTGCGAACTTTATTTGGGATAATTATTAATTTCTCCCCCTCATTGCTTATCAATCACAACTACACTCCTAAAAGAAAAATCTCAATTTTTTTGTATACAAATTAGATATTTTACTGAACATGAATGGACATATTTTTTAGAATATGGCACCAGTTATGGGTTTGCAATTTTGTATCTATGTCCTCCACGTAATTTCTAATTGGACAGTGTTTCTTACACTAGTGAGAAGATTTTTGTGTTGGTGATTGATGTTACTCCATTGCGTCTCTTTTTCATTCACTAATTCGATAAGATTTCAAATATGTGTACATAAGCGACTTTTCTCTTTCACGCATCATCTACCATAGTTATTTCTTAGTCACAAACAAATTAAAAATCTGTTATATGATTCATTGATCGTATTTTTTTAATTTAAATTTATCTCAAATTATTCAAAATGAAAGTACTAAAAAAATTCTATATTTTCTACTGATTTGTTAAAAAAACTAATATGATTAAAAAAGTTCAACCGGACACGTAACATATGTAGCAGCTTGCAGGCATATAAGGTACCTCGTTGAAAATTGAAAGCAGCAATAAATGAAGGCAATGAAAGGAAACTTGGTGTTTGGAAATTCAAAACTTAGGCATTAATTATTATATTGTTTTATTCCAATTATAATGATTGCGTTTCCTCAATCGGATTTCCGTTGGGCGATTCATTCGGCGGCTGCACTTATTTCTTTCTCCGCCGCCGGTAGTCCGCCGCAGCGGCTGAGACGACTCTGCATCAGTGCTAGCGCCGGTGATGGTAGAACGACCCCTAAGCCCTCTGTTTGTACGGCAGATGAGCTTCATTACGTTCCCCTTCCCAACAATGAATGGAATCTCGCCCTATGGCGCTACTTGCCTTCATCGCAGGTTCTCTACATTGGAATCAAACTCTCTCTCGCTCTCTCGCTCTCTCGCTGTACATAGAAATCCAGAAAATAAATTATGTATATATAATTATGGAAATATGTGTGCAGCGGAGCCGCAGGAATCATCCTCTGTTATTATTGTCTGGAGTGGGCACTAATGCCATTGGCTATGATCTTGCTCCTGGTGTAAGTCTCTCCTTTTTCTTCCTTTCCATCCAGCTATCAACATGCCTCCTGCTGATTGAGTTCGTGTGTGTGTGTGTGTGTGTGTGTATATATATATATATTGATTTTAGTCTTCTTAAGCCTTTTGTAATTTGTATTAGCATAAGAATTTATGTATAAGTCATTGGTTCTTAACAGCCAATAGGCGATTGGAGGCCTGATGTTTCCAAAGTAGTTGTTAATTATTGGGCAGGCAAAGGTTGTAGATTCATCTAAGTTGTTTTAGTCCTTGTGGTGCAGTTCAAACTTTGAATATATTCAAATTGTCAGTCTTTTGAATCTACTTCCAGACGTGTTTCTTCAATAAGCACCATGTAATGAAGTTGGTCTAACATATTTAAAGCTTTTAATTGGGTGGAGCAATCGTAGAATATTACCTTGCTACTATAATTTTGGCTTTCACCTATCCACTTAACGAAATATGCTAACTTCCACCTCTTGTAGTCTTGGTATCTCTAGGACATCCTTATAACATCATTTTCTCAATTGGTGTCTCAAATTAGTGCAGAAGACCTTAAAGGGGTGGCACCACTGTTCTTTTACATTGAATAATGTGATGGATGTTCCATGATTAACATCTACTTATTTAAATGTCTAACAGCTGTGTGACAATTAACATACCAGCTATGATTGTGGAGATAGTTTCGCACACTTGATTATTGTATATAAACACAATATTGTACACTTTGTGCCTGTCTAATTGCAAAATGCATTAACCTTGAGGGTGCGATGGTTTGTTTCTGTTGGCTTTCTTAGATTGATCTTACCACTTTCATCCATCTGTATTTCAAGATACAAGCAAAAAATATCTGTGTGAACGAATTTGTTCATTGAAAAACATTTTTCTGATTTTCCTCTGGTCTGTCTTTGACTTTTAGATAGACAACAGTTAACTTTCAATCAAGAATTTTGGTTACTCTGCAGTCATCTTTTGCACGACATATGTCTGGGCAAGGATTTGATACTTGGATTCTTGAAGTTCGAGGAGCAGGCTTGAGTGCAAGAAATAGTCTAAAGGATCCTCACCAAGGTACTACAGATTCAAATGGTTTAACCGTGACTCATGAGGCAAATAATGTTTCTATCAATGGGCATACTGTCCAATCTGATGACTTGCAAATTTTGACAAATTTGGCAGGAAAATTTGAGGGTATATCTGAAGAGCAACTTAACTCAACAGATGAAGGTCAGTAACAATGGATAACTTATTGCTTAGCATACAAAATCAATCAGGAAGAAATGGTGAAACTGTAAAACACTTTTGAAAAGGAGAATGCATGGTCATCACATTCATATTTGGATAAAAAATTCAGGTTTACCAGACGCAGCACAAGTTTCTTCCATCACTAGCCAACTAAGGGACTTCTGTAACACACTTGGAGAGATTATTGATGAAAGTCAACAACCAATCACTCAGTTTACTGGTTTGCAAAACCGCTTTTCTATTACACTGGGAGATTTCTGGAAACAGCTTCATCTGATTGGGAAGTATAACTGGGACTTCGATCATTACTTGGAAGAAGATGTGCCTATAGCGGTGAGGTGACATCTCGTGACATAGTTTTTGAACAGATTGTTCTTTATCTCCTGGTGGATCATATTGTAGGAGCTTTCCTAAGATTATCATATTCATGCACTCGATGTGCATTAGTTAGCCTTTGTGTTTTTTCTTATGTAGATGGACTACATAAGGAACCAAAGCAGACCAAAGGATGGAAAGTTGCTTGCTATTGGACATTCCATGGGAGGTATCTTACTGTATGCAATGCTCTCACAAGATGGTATAACGTCTTCTCATCTATTACGACTTCTGTACTTCCTAGTCTTAATTATGGGAGAAAATGGTTGCCAAAGTTAGTTAAATAACTTTTGGATTAATTTCATAATGATTCCTACTAGGATTCATTTATTGTTAAAAACAAAAAAACTCCTCGAGAGTCAATATGACTAAATCTCACAGTTAAAGTCGGAGTAGATAAATTCATCTTCAAATTCAGATATTTAAAAACTGAACAAAAAGCACTATAAGTTGCACTTCTCCTCATATCTAAATAATGATATTAGGTCAAAGCTCACTTTGTCTGCTTCTTGAGAAGCAAAAAGTGCCACACATTTGGGGAAAGAGGGACTACATCTGTAATCTTCATGTAGTATACATATACATGTTTGTAAATGTGTATGGATTTACCAGGTTACAGAGGAAAGAACACTGAGTTGGCTTCAGTCATCACTTTGGGTTCATCACTGGACTACACTACTTCAACGTCATCCATGAAAATGCTTATACCCTTCGTAAGTGAAATGAAACACTTCACATACTGCACTTTACGGTTTCATAAAGACCGTACCTATGTTTATCTCTGATGTGATGAGAAGAGAATTTTAATTGTTAGTGGATGCACAGGTAGATCCTGCAAAAGCTGTAAATCTTCCAGTTGTTCCAGTCGGAGCATTACTCGCAGCCATCTATCCTCTTGCATCCTATCCTCCGTATCTCTTATCATGGTTAAATCCTCAGATATCTGCACAAAATATGATGCATCCAGAATTGTTTGAGAGGCTTGTCTTGAAAAACTTTTGTAAGTATGCTGGTTTTCTTAGTAAAAGATCATAGTCATCACTGAAAAGAGATGCAAAACATGATTGAATTGTAGGCTGTGTTCGATATGATGGAAAATAAGTGGGTTTCTTACTTATTTTCTTGTGTTTGATACAAAAGCAAAATATGTTATCCTAAAAGCATTTGTATATAATCTAGACAAATACTAAAGGAGGTGAAGTTAGAGGGTAGTAGGTGTGGGGTGGTGGGGATGGGAGCTACGGGGGGTGGGGATGAAGATGAGGTGTATTGAAGGTGGGGAGGACGCTATCAATGTGGAATGTCACTTGTGTAACTTGTTTTCCATACTTCCATTAGGGAAGTCATTTTAGTCAACTTTTAGAAACTTATTTTCCTAGAGAACATGTTTTCCAAAAATTTTGATCAACCGAACATGAGAAATTGGAAATTCCTCCATACCGAACACACCCATAATGTTTTCTTTTTTACGGTTACCTTATTGCTTCTTGCTTTTATGGTTAGTTGCATCCTGATAGTAAACGTCTTAAAGAGAATTGATATAATTGGTTCCACCTTAGATGAATTGTTGACTTGATGGAAGGGGATAACAAGTGCATGGAATCCTAAACAAGATTTGGTATCATATATCATATGGCATTACACTAGAACAGCAATATCCAATAGGCAGTCAAGTTTTTGCACACAGTTCAAGCTAATATAGGAGAATTTTCCTGAGAGAGATGTTATTATACGAGAAATCTTATTTAATTTACTTAGATATCCACGGTTGTCGATTTAATCATGTCATTGTACAATTGAATCTAACCTTTTGCTTCTCCAATATTTGGTCTCATCGCATGTTTTATATCTGAGGGTGTTACCACAGTTGAACTCAGATAGTTTGTATAGTTCTCTTTTTGTTACTCTGTATTGTACTCCCATTCAAACTTTTAACAACCTTTATCTTGGAAATATTCGCATTTATTGTGGGAAAAATGACTTTGTAGTTTTTATTTCTGAAATTCCTTTAGTTTCTCGAGCAAACTCTGTCAAGTAGATCCCTGACCAAGCAGTATTAGATGAATAAATTGTGTGTTTGTCATATTGTGTTGCATCAACTGTCTTTGAGATCATTAGACCACTGCTAACATGATACTGTGCACACCTAACTTCTCTCTCAAAGCCTTCAATAGATTAAAATATTGCATCCCCCAAACTCCCAACACTCCCCACTTAAAAAGAAAATAAGAAAAACTTTTGAGTGATTTTACTGCTTTTATTCATGGAGTATCACATGGCCACATTTTATGCAGGCACTATTCCTGCTAAACTTCTGTCACAGTTATCAACAGCCTTCGGAAAGGGTGGACTACGGAATAGAAATGGGACTTTCTTTTACAAGGACCATCTTCACAAAACCAATGTACCTGTTTTTGCTCTCGCAGGAGACAAAGACCTTATTTGTCCTCCTGAAGCTGTGTATGGTAGAATATCAATTTGTGATTTGTTATCATGCTTACTCACATATTTACCTTCTTCTGATCGTTTCTTTAATTAGCTGACTGGTAACTTTTTACTATCATGTTCATGTACTAGAAACTGTAAAGCTGATTCCTGAGAACTTGGCTACTTATAAAGTTTTTGGTGAACCTCGAGGTCCACACTATGCCCATTATGATCTAGTCGGTGGACGAATGGTATGTGATATTGAATTAGTCATTTCAAAAAAATTGCCACCCCACTAGTACAATTTAGTTTTAAATATGATGCAATGTAAATGCAGGCATACTATCAAGTATATCCACGTATAATTGAATTCCTCAGTCGACATGATATCTGTTGATCTACACCGGAGTGTAGCATCCTCTGCATCCAGTTCCATGTGAAGGTGTGGCAGATTACTTGATCACCTCTACCACAGTGCAAGTGGCATGCGACAGTGGGAGAGGCTGAACCGTTAGTCCTACACCCAGTGCGTGGGATCATGAGATGGATGTAAAAGGCCAGGAGACCATGCAAACCATCTTAGTAGGAAGTATACGTGCATTGAGTTTCAAAGATGAGTAATTATGAACCATTGTGGGCAAGAGCGGAGGAGCTACAATACTAGGTATGGGTTCGGACGTACTCATTAGCCTTACCCTGTAATTATATTAATAAATTCATTAAATGTGTATAAATATTTAATTGTGAACCCTCTGCCATTAAATGGTTGGTAAGAAATGTGTAGTTGTGAAGCATCAGAAGTTCAATTCACTCTTAAAACAGTTGTATTGAGGGCCATTGAGGATTTTTTGTTTTGGTGGTATAGGTTATGGAGGAGTTTGCCTATATTTGTTTAAATATTTTTCTCATTTGATTTGACATCGTGCCTACTTCTATTCCTCAATATTGATCAGAGATTGAAGGAATCAAGGTCCATTTATTTTGGGTTAACTGATTGGATTGTAGTGACCCACTTGTAAAGCTATTGGCACTAAAAATGATAAGAAGGCCCACTCTTTAAATGTTAACATATGATGGTGTCAAGTTTCCAAGTGTTTTGACCAAAATACCCGTCTCTATAAAGATACATATACCAGGTGCAGCACTTGTCAATTTGAACCTAACATCTATCCTAGTAGGGCCAGTAGTGTACACGAGAAAAACAAGTAGAAAATAGAAAATTTAAGTAAAGAGGATAAAAGGTTAGGGAAGAGTAGATGAAGTTTTGGCCTTTTATGGATGTGGAGTAGTGGACCTTCCCTCTTGCTTTCGTGATATTTTTTCATCATATGAATATGAGAAAAATTGTTCTTTATTTCTATGTATTTACTTTTATTGTTTTTCTAACATCTCTACCATTCTCAAATCTCATTTGTGGATTACACTAGGTATATTATTGATTGCAACTTGTAATATTTTTTGAATTGTGAAAATATATATTACCTCTAAAACTAAATCTTGTAAAATATGTATGTAATATACCAAAATATCCTTTGAATCATGTGATATCACCCAATAATTTCCCTTCTAGCAACAAATTTGGGGTTTGGGGTGCAAAAAAAAATTAATTAATATTATGAAGCGCCAAATCAACCTTGTCATAGAATGGCAGAAACTTATCTGCAATACATACAAAATTTGTACCATTCAATCACTGTACTCAAACCAGAAGCCTATTACTTTGTTTACCACTCGTTTCAATCCATCCACATTGGATTGCCACTCAAACAACAGAACCATCACTTTCAGTAATCAAATAAGTAGAGGATAGAAACACTCTGTAAAGAATTTTCTTGCTTGTAATGATAACAGAAGAAGCTATACAAAAGACCAACAGGTTCATGAGGGGTGAAATTGTTTTTTGATGTCTAGCTATTAGACATAGCTGCAGATTTACAAACTGGGCAACTATTTTTTTGATTCAGCCACTGCTTTATGCAACGAATGTGATAGAAATGTCCACAATCCAGCTTCCCCATCTCATCCTCAGCCTCATATTCCTCCTGTATTCGGAAAGGTACAATGTGTCAACTGTTAAGAACCAAAAAATGTTTTCAACAAGTAAACAAAAATGATGTCTGACAAATTATTAGAAATAAACCTGACAGATGGTGCACTGCCTTTCCAATTCTGTGCGGATAAGAGATAAATTACTCAAAAAGAAGGGCTTGGTTCTTCTAACACATCGAGCTATCTCATCTTCTCTCAATCCTGTGTTGACATATCCAATTCTGTCACCAAGTTCCAGCAATTCCTGTTTGTTTCAAGGGTGGCCGGTCGTTAATTATGAGAATATGAAATAGAAACAAGGATGTCTAGATTGACAAGGGAATGACTTGCCTCATAGGACATGTTATCCACGTCAAGTCTCCAATTCCGGTATCGATCAAGACCATCTGTTCTTCCTCCCATAAGACTATTTTGAAGCATCACAATCTGCAATCACACCCCAAAATGATCATGTATATTATGTCCTTAAGATTGGTTCCCGTTGTTCCATGGCAGCCACCCACAATTCAGGAGATAACAGTGATGAAATATGGAAAACGACTACCCAGATTTTCTGAATCTTAAGCAAATGACTCATGAAACTAGTTAGACAGAAATCAAATTAAGTAATTCGATGATTTCTATAAGAACAGAGGCTTATTGATTCTAAACACTTTAAATTATGCCAGCGTCAAACTTTGACAGCATTGAGTCAATGATGCTCAAGAGTATCAACTAAGTCAAGAGATTTGAGGTGCTCGAGCATTTCCTTGGACTAAGCATGACCTCTCATTTAATTTTATTTGGCACTCAAAACTAAGTGGTACGGTCACAAGAAACTGTTGTATCTTCCTAGCTAACCAACATAAATAAGTCAATAAACAATATTTTGGGCATCTTCCTAGCTTAACCAACATAAATAAGTCATTAAACAATATGCTGGGCATCTTCCTAGCTAACCAACATAAATAAGTCGATAAGATCTGCTGGGCCATCTTCCTATCTAACCAGACATTTTTGAAACACTAAGGCAAAAATGATAAGCAGGATTTATCAGCATGTAATACTGCCCAAGTTGCTGTTTTCCAGTAATAAACTGGACAAAAACTAGTGCAAAAACCCATCGCCCTAACACTGCTGCCTTCTAAAGGAAATGACAATTGACAATAAAAAAAATATTCTCAAACCCATTGACATGACAGACAATGTGGTATCATGGGCTAGATGCTTGTGAGCACCAGAGAACTTACTTTTACTTGGACAGTCACGGAGGAACGACAACTTCACAATTCACATGATAAACGACAGCGAAGCAGCAAGAGATAACTAATCTATTTGGCAGTAAAGTAACTATATACTCACCTCTGCAAGTCCTTCAGAATAACCATGGCGAGAATGTCGATGATGCCTAGATGCAAATAACTCTATTTGGGAGCGTGGTATACCAAGGCTACTTTCTATATCCAGAAAAGGGTTGTCTTCTCGGCTCACCATTCTTCGTATAGGACATGCAGATCGCTGTACAGAAAGGAAAGGAAACAACTGTTAGATTTGCTAGAATTAACTTACATGTGAACCTTGCAATCAACTTTATCAAGAATAAAATGTAAACCATTTACATTCACCTACAGATCTACTTGACTGAGGTTACAGCTTAAAATATTCATACAGTAGATTCAAAAGTGATAATGGTGAGAAAATGAAGTAAACAAAGACAAGAGCGAGATAAACAAGCAGAACCAACAATGAGACATGGAGTGGAAGGATCACCAAGCAAGACTTTTTTTATTTGTAGAATGACCAAGTCAGACTTACCAAATAACTTTGATAATCAACAACTTCAATTCTTTGAGAGAAAGATGTAGTATGCAAGATTAGACATATCGGCAAATGACAAACCTAAAGAGCGTAAGCGAAGATAGATGGCATCCTAATCCATTGAGGGCACCTTCCCCCCTTTTTGTCATCAGCTATTACTATTGAAACATAACTTCAGGCTGAAAAGTAACAAGCCACTGAGAAGCCCCAGGGCAGATTCAAAGCTTAAAACTCAAAATGTATTTGTGACATATGAAACCAAGATCAACAAGTAAATTCAAATAGTTAGCTAAATGAAACAGAATTGGGTACAAACAAACAACAAACTTGGCATAGCAATTCAAATGCTTAAGAAAACAGAAAGTAAATAGTACCTCTCTAGGCGTAGCTTTGTCACTTTCAATTCTTCCCCTCCCAGACACGGGTCTTCTTGAAACAACGCAATCAACAGAAGCAGCATCAGTAGTTAATCCAATTCCAGGACCACACCAAACGTCAGGAACCGCCACACAGCTCGACGATAATGCTAACGGTGCTGATGAAGACGACGACGATGAAGGGTTATTATTCTGGAGTGAGTTATTGCAGCCAATGGATACTCCTCCACCAACATTAACAGAAGAAGTAAGGGATTTGTTCTTGTTGCTGTTCTGCTTTTTCTTCTTGACTCTTTTGGGATCCCAGTCAGCCGAAGTCCTAATCACAGCAGGAACCGACACTTGCGGTGATGCTGTACAACCCAGTCCCCTAAATGTAGCAAAGTTCTTCTTTTTAGTGGAAAAAACTGTAGAGGCAGTGGGGGTAGTTGAGTTTTCATGGGTAGGACTTGTAGGCGAAAATGGTGCTAGAAGTAGAGATGAAATGGTGGGTTTAGTGGAGCGAGAAGAAGAAGAAGAAGAAATTGGATCCATATCTTGGGTTTCTTGTTGGTTTTGTGTTCTGGGTTTTCTGTATCTAATCTGTTCTGAAACTGTGGAGCTTTCTGAAAACACCACAGGCATAGTTACTCTGCACAGTAAAGATGAAAGAAGACAACAATGGAGAATTCAAGATTTGGGTTTGTAAAGAAAATTGACGTTGATTTTTGTAGAGAGAGAAGCACTAAAGAGAAGATATTGAAGATAAAAATGGTGAAATTGAGAGGGAGAGAATAAGGGGGTGTCAGAGCCAGAGAAGAAGCATTTTAAGGAGGAGAGAAACACAAGAATGATGAAGTGAGAGGTGAGGAAAAAACTGAAAAAGAATATACTCTACTCCACTACCCGTACCCGATTAGAGCCGGATTATTTTAAATTTCCGCTATATAATATCTCACTCAAGAAAATGCTCTCTCGAGTGAGATTATTTTGGATTCACACTCACTCGGGGAATGCTCTTTCTAAGAACTTTTTCATACTAGATTGAATTCAAGATTTTTTATCAAAAAATGAGCAATTCATTCACTGCACCACGTTTTTGATAATATTCCCGTTAAAATATGAGAAAAAAAATAAATGGCTTATTAAAAATCTCACTTTAACAAAATTATGAGATGATATATATAGAATTTTATATATTTAAAATAAAAATAAAGCTGCAATTTATGGTTTAAAATGAGTTGAAACAAGCTTCAATCGATTTCATATTTAGATTCAACTCAACTTCTTTGTCCTTTAACAATTATGACTTCTTAGAAATTCAAACCCAGCAATTATCGAAAAAATTAAACTTTGACAGGCTAAGTTATTATTTATAAATTGGTTTAGTATCTATGTGGATTTAAATAAATCATCAACGTTCATTTAATTAAAACCTTACGTATATCATCTTAAAGGAATTAGGATCGAATTAGGTTATATTTACAATATATTAAGAGCATTATTAACCTTTTCTCATTTAAAATATCATTCTATGAAAAGAAACTCTTTAAAAATATGTTTTTGCAATTTATAATATGGAAGTAGATAACTTAATTCATTGCTAAGATTCTATCTTATCTGATAGTTTGCTAATCTTTACTTTAATACAAAAAGAATTGTAATGACAACTAATTTGTAATACTACGACAAAAATGAAATGCTACTGTGCTAGATGCCAATTTATATTTGTTTTCTATTTAATTTGTTAGTGTTTTTGAGGGAAAAGGTGAACCAGAAAATAAAGTGGGGTTTAAGGGGGAGGAATATGAAAAAGATGGGTGGAGGAATTTTAGCAAAAACACATATATTGGTAATTTTTCCTTATAATGTTCCTAATTTCCTATTATCCACCTTTTTAGTCTCTTTTGCCTTTATTAGAAGTTGAGCATAGTGGAATTACGACAAAAACTTGCTTAACTTTAATTACACAACATGAATATTAAAATGTGCAATTCAAATACTCAATATTATATTATTTTATCACACGTTAAAATTAGATGAAAGTAGCAGAAATAAAGATGATTAAATTAATGTGTGGGTATATAAAGTGGATTATAACTTGTGAATATATGAGACAATGTGAGTGAGATGATTCAGACCTGTGAAGAGCAAAAGCATAGATACTTGAGGAGGTACGAGAGGTAAAGGTATTGTCGATTAGAATTGAAGAGAGGTGATTAGATATTATATGAGATATTTTCAGTTCATCGAGAACATGATCCTAGATAGGAGAGAATGTTGATGGAGAATTGTGATAGAAAGTTAGTAGGTAGTTGAGTGAATTTCTATCCTTTTTTTAGTGGGGAGGGGGACATGGTTCTAGTTTAGAGCACCTTATCCGCTCCCTCTTCTCCTTACCGATATTATTATTATTATCTTGTTCTATCGCTATCTTATTCTTCAATTTTATTATTATTGGTTTTTTCTTTCACTCGGCTATTTTCACCGATTATGTTGTCACTACTTTCTTTTATTTGTTTTCATCACATCTTTTTACTCTTATATTTCATTAACTTCTTTTGTAAATTATTTTTCTTGAACCGAGAATCTATGTGTGTACACTCCCTATTCCCAAAAACTCTATTGACATAGGGTTGTTGTGAATGTGTTATTGATTTAAGTTCGGTGCAAATGATTAGCATCATTTTGGTTTGGTGAAGATGAATCAATTTGTCTTCTATGTTAGCTGCGTGGCAGACTAATTAGCAGAGTTGCAATAAAAATGTTTTGAGTCCTCAAAATTCCCTTTTGCTTTACTTTATTTTTATTGATTAAAGTGAAATGAAAGGCTTTTTCAAAACAATTAATAGTGCCAACCAAAAGCAAAAAAATCAAAAGAAAGAGGAACAACTTGTTTTTTGCCATTTTACTAGTGCGCTTTAGTCAGAAAGGAACATTTAACAAAATGTAGAATTTGACTTAAATCCTAATCAAGGTTTTAACTTTTAATAAACATATATTTTGACACTAACAGAGTAACAGTTATCTAATAATTCTAATTTTTGTTTTAATTTCCCCAATTTAGATACACTTACCCTATGTTTCTATAACTAAAAAAAATAAAAATTAGCTGCAACATTATCCTTTCATATTATACTGATCTAGTTTAAGTGAATAGGATCCAAAATGATGTGCTTAATTTTGAATCAAAGTGAAAATTAATATGTCATCTTTATGAGAAAAAGGTGTAGAGTAATTAGACTTGTTTCCTAACGATAGGTAACCAAACTTACACGTCAAAATTTCATGACACATTTATAATTTTAAGATCGTAAACTTAAAATTTCTTTTCGTAAATTTCTCTTAATTTTTTAATCAAATAATGTCACTAAATTGAAATAGAACAAACCGTAATTTTTTTTAGAGGGGTCCAGAAATCGAGAATCAGAAAGTCAACAATGGGCTGTACAGCAGCATAATATCTAATTCCCGGCTTCACGTTTACACTTCCTCAAGTGGGAAAACAAATACACTACTTCCAATAAATCATCATCATGTGATAAACAAAAAAGTATACTCTAGTATTTGTTTGACCTAAAAATGTGTCTTTAATGTAAAGCATGATAAATATTAGGGAGGATGGTGGTGGATCGTAAATTTAAAATTTATGAATCGTTATAGTAAAAATAAAAATTGCCCAAATGATAAATATTATTCATTTTTAAAATTATAAATTTGAGTCATAAAGAAACGTAAAAATTATATTTAATTTACATAAATATGTAATCGAGCTTTTAGATCCGTAGGTGAGGTGATGGCCCGCCCCATTCCGTGAATTTTGTCTTTGTTATAGTGTTGTATGGCTTACAAAGGTGCCGGTTGACATCTTTCTTTTTTGGTTCCTCCGACAACAGAATAGACTCTACAAAGTGGACTTGTTTTCTATACACTCTATGGCTATATTTTTTTTACAGCTAATTTGCTACAAAAATAATTATAATAAAATAATAAAATTTAAGTTGAGAAAATTTATAGAGCGCCAAATAGTGTTTGAAAAGTTTAGAAAATTGAGGAGTACAGTTGGGAGTTGAAAGTGAAAGGAGATTGAGAAGTGCAACATTATTTTATAAAGAGAAAAAGAAGTTTATTGCTTCATTTCTTTTTTGGTACAACATTTTCTGACATCACTACATTGCCCTTTTTGACTTTCTTGCTTTCATTCTAAGGTAAATCTCATAAATGATATAATTTGATTTGGTAACAATATAAGAAAAAATGAAAAAAAATAATGAAATTGTTGTTGTAAACATGTTATATTAGTATTTTTGAAAGTCATAATTTTAAATATGTTATAATATATTTTTAAGGTAAAGTGGTTGAATGCAGTTAGAATATATACTAATTTGGGCTTTATAGTTTGGAATGTGATGGGCTATTTTATATTTCCGGGTTAGGCCCACATACATGATGGGCTCGCTTTGTTCGTGGATATTAGCTATTTTTTTTTGGTTAAGTAACCTTCTTGTATGTATAGATCAAATTTATTGTAGGGAAAATTATATAAAATAGCAAACTATTAATTTAAATTAAATGCTATAACCACAGTTTGATTTAATTGTAACCCGTAGCAAACTGTTGTCATTTCGCCTCTATCCCTGAATTTCTCGCTCGCCACTCTTGTTTCTCGCTGGCAGTCTCTCCTTGCCTCTCTCACTTTATACAAACATAAATGTATAATATGTGTTTGTGCTTGTTAAAGCGAGAGAAAATTGTATATATACATTCTTTTCGTTCCCCTCTCTCCACTCTCCCAAATCTCGCTCACCACTTTCCCAAATCTCGCTCGCCACTCTCCCAGATCTCGCTCGCCACTCTCGTTCGCCTCTCTCACTCTATACAAACACAAATGTATAAATTGTGTTTGTGTTTGTGTTTGTATAAAGCGAGAGAAAATTGTATGTACAAATATATATATTTTCGTCCTATACACTTATGATTGTACAAATACAGATCTTTCCCTGCCCAGTTTTCTTTTGTCTTTCTTTCTTTCTCGCTTTATACAAACACAGATTATACAATTGATTATTTTGTATATGTATACCGAAACATATTATACAATTGCTTTTTTTGTATATGTATAGCGAAATATACATATTAATAGTTATGGCAAACATAAATTTGCTATGAAGCGCAATTATGCAAACTATAGCTATAACATACAAATGTAATTTTTATGTTTGCTATATGTGAAAGTTGCTCTTTATTGTATCAGTGCATACGGTCCCGTAGGATACGATCAAGATAGATCGTATGTGTTCGCTCGCTCAATTTTGTTGTATCAACGATATTCACGATAGATTATATGTGTGTTCTGTTCCCTATATCAGCACATACAGTCGCGCAAAATTTTTTTATATACATACACTCATTCAACATTGACGATATATTGAATATACAAATATATACATACTACGTATAGTCATCCGCTATTGAAGATACTTATAATACACAGCCGAGGAAGAAGAAGACGACCCAAATATATGTTATTTTCTTTTGTATTTCAGTGTATTACACTTATATATATGAGATATAAGTGTGATACATTAAGTCATAAATTATATTTTTATAATCAGTTTGAATGATAAAAATTAAAGACCAAACCATTCACACTTTGTTTGGATGATAAAAATTAAAGAGCAAACCATTCACACTTTGTTTGGATGGTTGTTAAGTATTTCGTAATATATCGTGTTGTACTATATTCTTTTAATTAATATAATGTTTTGGATATATTGAATCGTTCTTTCTCGTTACATATTTTCACATATTGGGTATTTTGAATGATAAATCTACAAGAAAAGTAGGATATGAGATAAAATTGTATTAAAAAATAAAATATAATTATTAAATAATAAATAGAAGAAATATTAAGATAATAACACGATCCCATCAAATTGATTGTTACATAAAATCAAACTTTTCGCTATTACCTAAAATCAATTTACACAATATATTATAATAAACTTTAAGTAACAATCAAAACAAACATTATATTTGAATTAACAGTAGTCGAACCATGGGTGTGGAAAAGAGAAACGTGCAATTTTATGGATCGGGCATGACTAATAATGATCTACATTTAGGAAGCTAGCTATGAAATAAATTAAGAACGTAGGATTTAACAACCTAAGAAATCTGAACCACACAGATTTAACCGGCCATGGCTTCAATGAACAAAAGAGAAATTAGTCATTAGTTGGGTTGCCTTCGGAGCTTCCAAAGACGAACAGGGAAAGTTATGGATTCCCATTTCTTGGGCCTCACTGCCATTGTTACCGTTAGCATTATCTTTTCCCCCTTTTCATGTTATATTCCTTATGGAGCTTCTTTGCTGCTTTGGATTATGATCCGCTGTTTTTTCTTTTCTGTTTTTGCAGTTGGGTTATCAGTTAACATTTTTCATTATCACAGCACTCTTCAGGTTTGATAAAGTTACTGACTTTGCGGGTAAGATTAGTAACTTTATCTTTTTGTTTCTTGAATTTTCCTTTTCTAAAATCTTGAAATTCAGCAAGAGGTTTAGCCAGATTTTAGACTTTAATTGCTTGTTAAAAATGTGGTTTCATTCTTGTACAACTTTGTGTTGTTGGTTTGCTTTGTTACTTCTTGTTTTCTCCTTTGTTTTTGTTGAGGGAGGTAAGTCATAGGTGCTCTTTTAACGATAATCACAGTGTTATTAATCTGACACTCTTTATCATACATGACTATTCATTCCATATGTGGGAATTTGATTATCTATAAACCCTCTCTAACGAGCAATCGCCTTATGTTTGAGAATGATGAATCACTTTTTGGCAACCTGTTGCCAATCCACTTTTCGGCTTCATATGAGAATGGAAAACTCGAACATTTTTTCCATTGGTGGATGAAGAATCACGAATATAATGATTTCTGATTGACTATGTTCCCTGAAATCCATTTTTATAGAGGGCGTGCTATACGATCTCTTGTTTATAGTAATCTTTGTTCAATTACTGGAACAGTGTGGCACAAACTTTTTTTTATTTGACATTCTTTCTTGTAGCTATCAATCTCATTCTTTTAGACTGTGCTTCGAAGATACTACTAGAACTTTACACCAATATGCAATTTCTTGTTTGTTCTCGTCATTGTTTAACCTTTTTATAATCATATTCTTGCTTAATGTGACATTCAATGCTGCTTTGTGGTGCATATATCTAGCCATTAGCTTGCTGGTGCGTATTCACCAATGATTGGACTACTGCAGACTAAATAATTGGGTACCATATTCTAGATACCTATGCTAAACGAATCATGTTCCCTGTTACTTTACATCTCTTAACTATCCAGTCATTGTAGTAGTATTTGCCATGGAGAAGCTTGTTATGAATACCAATCTCTTTTAACTTAAATTTGTTTTTTACTTATAGTGTCCCGGGTTTGGTGGGATACTTTCTTACTAGTTGTCTGTCAATCTTTTTTGTTACAGGAGGTACGAACTTCATTATACTTGCTATTTTGACCTTGGTGCTAAAGGGTTCATGGCACTTTCGACAGGTAAGATTTTGCATCAATCTCTGATTTGGCAATCATTTAGAAGTTTGTTATCTTTGTTAAAATTACTTTAGAAAGTTTTTGTTAATCCCAACAAGGGCTTTACTAGTAGTCACTTTTCCTCCGGTACTCTCCACCCTGAACTCATTCCCTCTCTCCTAATGTCCATGTACATTTCGTCAGTTTCCAGGAGCTTTGCTGTATCAACCACTTCTGTTGTTTTAAATGGGATCCATGATTTCATTGTAAATTGAAATCGGACAGTATTAGCTTTAGAATATAGGGTATTGTGCTAGAGAATTTAATTTCTCAGCTGTTCTGTTTTTATCTCGCACCTCGTGGAGTCATTTTATGTTTATTAATCTGCATTTGCTCGGAACTGTAATTGAAGTGCTCACGAAATTGTTGGATAGCATTTTATTCTGTTTGATCGTTTGGTCTTTCAGGTGGTTTTGTCATTATTTGTAGTTATATGGGGACTTCGATTGGGGCTTTTCTTATTAATGAGGTAAGACCAGCACTAGTTATACTAAACTTGTGTATATTCTTTTCTTATTTGCTTATTGTCATCCTTTACGAAGATTCAATCGAAAAGGGATGAAGTGTTATCCTTTGCAAAGATATAAGAAGCTATCTATTGGTACTAATTACAAGGCTCACTCCCCAAAATGATAAATTATATTGGTTTGCATGGCTGACTTACATTAGCTTTATCTTTACCATTATTCTTATCAGGATATTACAATGGGGGGAGGACAGACGTTTTGATGACAAGCGTGACAATCTTGGAAAACTGGCAATATTTTGGATACTTCAGGTTTTGTTGCTTCTATCCAACCATCTCGTAAATTGTCTTGCCTTCCTTGGTTTTACGCTCTCAGCAGAAATAGATACTTCCACTTTTGTGAATGACAACCTTTTCTTCATGCAGGCAACAGAAGAATGAATACACTTGCTTTGTGAATGACGACTTGATTTTTATTGCAGGCAATCTGGGTATGGACTGTTAGTTTACCAGTGACAGTTGTTAATGCAAGTGACAAGCAGCCTTCTGTTCAGGCTCAAGACATCATTGGTTGGATTATGTGGATTATTGGGATTTTGGTTGAGATTACAGCTGACCAACAAAAATTGGCGTTCAAAAACTCCCCGGAGAACAGAGGAAAATGGTGCAGTGTTGGCCTTTGGAAATATTCTCGTCATCCGAACTATTTTGGTGAGGTTAGTCCTTTTAAATGTCTCTTCTTTTGTGTTGTAGTTTGTGGAAGTTATTGTGAGTTTTGATGCCGTAAGGTTCAACCTGATGGAGCTACTGATGAGTTGCTTGTTCCATGAGAACAAATATCGCATGCCTGTGCAAACAATGTTGTGTGACCCGTAGGAGGTTTTAACTTAGTTATCTTCTTGCAAGATACTCTATCCAGACTAAAAAGATGGTAACAACTTTTTGTTTTTGCCCATCTGTTTGCTTGAAGTGTCAATTTCCTTCTATGGGATCCTTTTCCCCTTCGCTATTCATTGTTTTTAACATTTTGGATGACTTCAAAATTTATATGGGGCGTACTCCTGCAAAGATAAATTCGTTAACTCGTATGAAGTATGTTTTTGCTCTATATATGATTCACTTCTCTTTGCAGTACTCTAATTTTAGCTTTTCTCTTAATAAGTGAACCCAACCAATGTAGGACTATAAAATTGGTCTATGAGAGTAATACTGCGAGTTCATGCAAAAAAGGTGTTCTTCTGTGGAAGTTATAGGGTACATGTTACATACACTTGATTATCTATTTAGTTTTGTTTTATGAATAGCATTTAAAGATAGTAAGATACACTGTAAGCTCGGGATCTTTGGCTTTACAATATGATGCCAGTTCAGGGATATGCAGTGTATCTACCTACCATATGTGGATAGCTAGATACTGCACTTAGAATCTTGTGACTTGTAATGACACATAGAGCTTATTTTAATGAATCAATGGTGATGCTGTTGATTGTAAAAAATATTTTCATCTGGGAGTATTTTTCACCCTAGGCACATTATAACTCACACAACAAAACCCACCTTGGGGGAGTCAAGTATGCAAGCTTAGTATGAGAAATACCCAAGATCATTGAACTTTGTCCCCTTAACCTGCAACAGAAAGAATAAGTAGTATTTTTGATAGATAAGTTGACTGAGCTTATTTGAATGGATGGCATACATTTAGTACAATAAAGAGTTTCCTCATGCTAGGCCTATGTTGTGACCCAAGCTACAGTGTGATATCTTAGTTGAGAGTCTGTTTGGACTTGGAACCAGAATTGGTTCCAGAGCATCTTGATGAATTTGAATTTCTTCCTCCTGAGATCTAAGTGCACAGAATTCATAGTTCTTTTATAAGCAAGGGCCGGCAATTTTATATTTTTACACCCTTTGTTACAAATAATTGAGGTGGCCAAGGCAGAAGAGTTGATTTCTCAATTAAGGCTATGAACATAGTGTTTTTTTATTCAACTAAAAGACTACATGTTACTGAAAACCGCGTCAAGTGCAATCTTAAAATCTTCTTTTCATCTTTAAATGGACTAGCTAAACATTTTATGCTGCTCTTCAGATTTTACTTTGGTGGGGAGTTTTCCTGGCTTCCACACCGGTGCTAGAGGGTGCTGAATGGCTAGTTGTGTTTGGACCAGTATTCATTACCTTGCTGCTCCTTTTTGTTAGTGGCATACCCTTGCTTGAGGTACAATCGTTCCTCTGTCTTTCTACATTTGCCTCTAAACATGAGCTTATGCTTTTACGTGCTAATCAAACAGGCATCAGGAGACAAGAAATTTGGAAATGTTGCTGCATACAGATCATACAAGAGAAAAACTAGGTTGGTTTATAGTTTTCACTCTTATTTCCTCTGATTTAAGTGTAAAATGGTAAAATTGATTTGATACTTGTTTCAGCCCTCTTATTCTGCTGCCTCCTGGATTGTATGGGAGTCTTCCTCAATGGTTCAAAACCATACTCCTTTTTGAGTTTCCTTTGTACAGTCGCAATCTTCCTCAAGAAGAGTTAAGCTGGTAAAACTTAATCCTTCGCTCAAAGTTTGTCCTTCCACAATTTCTTTTTCCAATTATGTATATGACATGTTAGCTTTAGGCGGTTCTTTTCTTCAATTAAGTGGAAGCACTCTCTCTGAACTTCAGAAAGGGTCAACTTAATTCAATCTTTTACATTTTGTTGATATGTATGTATATCATAACTATTTTTTTTGGTGCTGTTCAAATTTGAAGTTCTGTAGTTCTCAAGATTTAACCTTCTAACTTTCAAGTATGACTGAGGAACCTACAATAGGTTTTACTTGGGGCCACAAGCACCATCTGTGATTTTGTTAGTTATTTGCAAGAATCAACTTCTACCTAGTAGACATTGTTGTGGAATTGATAAGAAATTTCTGTTGTTTGCAAGGAATAGACAAAACCAGCAAGGAAGCAGTAGAACAGATCCGAAGATGAGTTGATAGCTTAATTTTTGGGATTCCATACTAGTCCCCAAGTAATTTGCCAGCGGCTCGCTTCATAGACTTGTTTTGCTTAATTAGACCTACATCTTCCTTTGGCTGCTCAAAATCCAAATTTGACATCTCCCTTACTGTGTTCAATAGTCTAAATGTTTTTAATAAACTCCATCTATTTGGTTGTTTTGGGCAGTGTTTTCAAACTTCTTTTGCTTTGTTCTGCAATTGCATCTTGGATCAAATCTTGCATTCACATAGTTGAGTAAGCTTCTTGCTTCTTTGTCATGGCAACTCGAAAGCTTTCACCAAGAATTAAATAACAAGAATATTGGTTGCTTTGTCCGCCTCAGTACAACCTTTGTAGTGGCATGTTTTTAGCATATTTTACACATGCAAAGACCAAAAGTATGTCATTGACAGAAATTTATGTTAAACAATTAACAAATGGATGCAAAACATGTCTTGAATATAAACCCTTGACACTATGATATGTAATTTCACTCAAGTTTGTGAGTCTTAGGGTTAAGTTTTATTTGGTATAAACATCGGATACAAGTATTTTCCATCAATATTTGCAGCTTGGGGGAGCAGGGACAGTGATATATAAGGAGAGAAATGGATAAACGTGGAGGTCATAATAATGAGTTGAAGTAAGATTTATAACCATAACTAGATCAATGAAATTTCTATTTGCCGTGAAATGCATATCAACCTTTAAAACTTATACATTCCTCGACCTAGATATACAAGAAGGATCATTCATATATGTCATAACCATCTGAGGTTTGTTTAACAAATGGTGCATTTCTATACATCTGTGTTTTTGGCTGAGGGGGGTGGGGATGCTGAAAGGACCTCAAAACAAAAAAAATGATGGATCCAATAAACATGATGATACACATCAATAAATGACATCATATGCCTCCTGTTTTGTTGATATTCTCCAAGGAAATAACGGCACCGGTGGTGTCCTCAGAAACAGGAGCATGAGACATTAAAATGTATATGACCCAAAGATGAAGGAAGACGAGGTAAATCAGAAAAAATATTTTTGCGTTTGAGTTCCTTCTAAGAAACACCATTCCGGTGCAGAAGATGGAGTCCAACTGCCGAATCAGAGATCCTAAATGTTGCTGGCCTGATCGCATTCTTTCTTCAAACATAGGCCTCAACTTTGAGTTGGAGATCCACAATCCAGACTCCAAATCACCCATTGATG
The DNA here is from genome assembly GCA_035578085.1 of Solanum pinnatisectum. Taxonomy (NCBI): domain Eukaryota; kingdom Viridiplantae; phylum Streptophyta; class Magnoliopsida; order Solanales; family Solanaceae; genus Solanum; species Solanum pinnatisectum. The sequence continues at coordinate 51,579,889 of CM069078.1, read as the reverse complement.
AGGTACTGGGAAAATCAGTTAACATAGACTTGTTTTCTTCTAACGACCTTGAAACCGCCTAAATATGATACGAAAAATTGGAGTGAAGCACTCTGTGGACTACCTGCTATTCAAATTGTAATGGAAGTATCTTATTCAACGATAGAAATGTACCTCAATTTTAAATGTCATTGTGGCCTTCTCAGAAGACAGCGCCTCAACCTAAAATACAAGCAAAGTTCAGAAACCGTCTACTGTCCATGTACAACTATCTGCAGAAAACCAGATGAATGACTCCCTATTGGAAGTTAGCATGCTTGGTATCATGTACAGAGTTAGACGGTGGATTCGAGGATCCATTAATATGAACTTTTCCATTTCGGCATATTGAACATAGACAGATTCATGTGTTTTGTTTATCAGCAAATATAATACATAATAGACAGCTCGAACAGCTAGAAAATTGAGAGCAAGATTTCTTCCCAATAAATTCATTCCATGTTGAGTCACAGTTAATTAAGAGGAAGAACCTGAGCTTGTTTTTGAATCAGATGATCGGTAAATTGACCAAGCCTCCGCCTGAGCTCAATTTCCACTGCAGTTGGGTTTCCCAGTTCATGCTGTGTTGTGGCAATGCTTCTTTCTAGTGTCTTTGCCTAGAGATCCAGTGGTCACATCGATTGAGCAGGATGAGTTTAACAGATAATAAACCAAGCAAAGCACCACTAGCCATGATCCAAGTCAATCATTGCTTTTACACTCTAATACCAATTTCTTAAAACAATGTCCAATAACATTTCAAACATACTGAAACAGTTGTTTCAGTGTCATTCTTTCAATATCTAAATATTAGTTATGCGGGATCCCTCATATGCAAGACAAGTACCCTACAATATGATCATTTTCTTATAGCTGTAAAATAACAAAACATTGACGTACTAACTCAAAGGTTCATATTGCAGCAGTAACCATAGGATGCAATTACTGACAAAATGAGAAGGGCACCATACATTGGTCAGTGTAACCTAACATTTTGATTTTCTTCAGATTGAAAGCGGGTAAGCAAATTATCATGATCCATATGCAATTCCAGAGCAAAACCAATGCAGTTCTCTCCGAATTATTTGTCTTAGAACTCATTTACATACCCTGAATTATGCCACACAATGCCATGTCAAATGAACTATAACTAGCTGATTTTTCCTAGGCTATTCACAGGACATTTTCTGGGCCGAAACCCAAATAGTACTGTTGTTCCAACAATTAATGGTGCTAGCAGATGTGCATGAAATAAAGCTGGAATACATGATCCACTCAGATCTAATGTTTCCAAAGAATATTGTATTATTGGGCTCCTATATTAATTCAAAAAGGTCCAGCAGAAAAGTAAATTTTGACGGAGCCAAAAGTCGGGTTACCTTTTCTTGCAACAATCCCACTTTATCTGTTAAGAAAGAGTGCTCTGCTTCAAGCATCTCCCTCTCCACTTCAATCCCTTTTGAAGCCACTAACTACAAGTAATTTTCATCAAAATGAAAAAGTTAGAAGATAGGGAAAGGAAAACTCATCTTAGAGAGTAATCTGCTTAAAGACCAAAAAAATTAAAGTAGGCATTACTTACTTTTTCACCACTTCCCTGTATCATAGATATCTTCCTTCTTAATTCTGCAAGACAAGAAGATTGTTAAAAAGCTTCAGTGATTTCTTTCTTGTGAAGAAAACTTTCTGCACAGAAAGAAAAATCATTTTTACAAATTATTTTGTCAATTTCAATCTTTTCTGTTCTCATTTTTTTATTCAATGGATCTTATTCAATAAATAGATGAACTGATCTACAGAAGCTGACTAGAAAACTGGCCTCCTGTCCTGTGAATCATTAAATCAACCAGCCACCTATATTGCAACGCAATTTATACTATGTTTATGTCTCAAGCAGGGAATGACACAAAACGACAGACTGTACCTTGCAGACTTTGACAACACAAGTTATCTGAAATTCATATTATCACACATAACCAAAGATGTGTTTAGTTTATGAAAGCACATTCGCCATACAGGTATTGGTAACAGCTTTTTCTGATTAGTGAGAAGAAAAAAGCGTGAAAGATAACAACTTCTGACTCGGTCAAGATACCAAATGCAGACCTTCATGAGCCGCTTCTTTTAACTCAATTTGTTGGCGTAGTTCAGCAACCTGACTAACCTGAAGCATTACATTAAACACTAATTAATAACATGCTTTTATTAACATTTTTTTGAAAGTTTTGATTCTTAAGCATATTCAATCAGAAGAAATAGTAATGTCTGAAGTTGAAAAAATAATTGATTCATATTAAAAACCAAATCAGTAATACTTTCTTTAAGCTGTTATGTTCTTTTAGAAAGAAAAGATGGGGGAGGAGTACAATATTAAGGTACGAATAACATATGTGGTCTTGGTTCACTTGCTCAAAGCAACATATTGTCTTTCTAGGTGAGGCAAGAACCCACTTAATAGTTTCTTCATTTATGTATCCTTTTGTTTGGTGTGTGTGTGTGTATTGTGAGGAGGTGGGACAAAATGTATTGGTAACAACCTGAAGTGGCACTCCCGCCTCCCCCCTCTCTCCCAAAAGGAAATAAAAAAGAGAACATAAGTACTCCACAGGACCAAGGTGGAGAGCTGCAAAATGAATCAGCTATGAATAAAAAGTTATAAATATTCTTCATTTATGAAACCGCATCGCAGGGCAAATGCAATTAACACCCAAAAAGTGCAACAGAAAAAGTGCTATGTAACTGTTTTCTAGTTGTAGAAGTAGAGTACAATAGAATTTCAAATTCTGCTGAAACAACGGTTAATATTTCATATACCTCTACTTCAAGATTCCATTGAACAGAAGCGAGAGACCTTGCAAGTTCAGCATTTACAGTCTGCAAGAAATAGCTACTGCATTAAATCTGCACTTTCAAATATGTGTGATTCTCTGGACAAATGCTTTAACCATGACAGTTACCCAAGCCCAACAACTGAACGTAAAATATATGTACAAGCAGAATGATTAGGCAGATTGCAAAGTACCTCAAGCTTTGCCAATCGGCCAAGAGTTTCCATTCTAGTACTATTATGTTTCTGTTTCTCCAACTCAACAGCTTCCATTGTTTCCATCATTTTCGTCTGTAACTCAAGAGCCTATAACAAAGTAGTAGTCATAAGCAAGGTAGTTGGTCATAACGTTGAAATGCCTTTTAATTCTTCTCCTTCTTTTTTGTTGACTTATCAATGGTGAAAAATTTAGGTGGACGTACTAGGGAGAAGAACAACCAAGGCTGAGAAACGTCAGCTTTTCTAAGGACATTATAGAGGAAACTAATTTATGAACGGAAAGTGCAAATTAGTGATTAAAGAAGCAGTATTCTCATTCCCTGATCTTCCCAAATGATTTTGTTCGTTAAGTATCAAACCAGATACAGTTTCATTTGGAGTCAAGTTGTTCTATTGCAAGGCAAATGTTTAACAACGTACACCTTGGTTTGCAGATTCTAGTCCATGCAGTCCACATAACAAGAAAATGAAGGAAAATTCCCTCCATCTCTTTCTTTCTTTTTCTTTTTAAAGAGTGGAGTCCTCTGAGAAAACTGAGAACGCAGGAGAACCAAAATGTAATCCAATCAGAAGAAATAAAGCAAGAGCATCTCTTGGAAACCTTTACAAGCTAAGACGGCATGGGATTAGCAAAACATGCATTATTTTTTTTATAGTTCTTCTTTTCCAACTTCTATTTAACAAAAAATAACGAAAAAGTTGGCGAAACATGTTCTCAGGAGACTAAGGAAAAGGTATGATCAGATCATCACAATATAAAATGACTTAATCAGAACATCAATCAGGAATAAAATTTCAAAAAGTAAAATCAGAAACTAGGAAATAGTCAAGAATACAACCAAGTGTCTATCAAGGTAACATGCCTATGGGGTTTGATTGAAATTGTTCAAATTTTACTTCAGTACGAGACCTTAGAATCCCCCCCAGAAGAAGTTAAAAGAAACCTACCAAAAATTGACAAACTTCCAGTCAAAATTATGTAACTAGAATCATAGAGGTTGATGCTGCTTCTGAAAGATGTTCACGTGCCAAATGCACATTTTATCTTAAACTCCAAAACAGCAAACAGATTACTGCCATTACTTATAAAAAGATTTGTTATTTCCACCAAGTCTGTATGATCTTGAGTCAGGAACTGCTCAGTCATGTGGTTGGGGAAGGTCAAATCATTCCCTAAGGTAGCAAGCCAATTTTTATGAAATAAAACTATGAATTCCACCATAACTTAAAACCAGGAAAGTAAACTATTGTAAATAACAACAGTAAACAGAAAGATCAAGTATTTACCTCTTGAACTTGTTGTTTGGCCCACTCTTCAAGTATTTTTTCTAAGCTCTGTTTCTCCCCTTCCAATTTAGCAACCTTATTCTCACGTTCTTTTATAGCTTCCATTGCTTTTGCGGCTGCTTTTTCAGCCAGGATCTGTTGCCTTCTTCTTCTCCATTTTTCTCTTTCACGTTCACTTTCCGAGTCTGATGAAGATGTTGAATCTGTCTCAGAATCAGACTCTGCATTACTAGGTGAAGAAGAGCTTATCTTCAGAGAACTGGAACTCCGAGAGTCCACTTTTGGTCTGTCAACCATCGCCTTTGCAGGCCTATTCTTCGGATTGTCATCCAGCTTATTCTTTATGTCCACCTCCTTATTAAGAGTGGAAGACCCCGGTGCAATGCCAAGGCTCTTATCTCCAGAACGACTATTCACCAGGGACTTCTCTACACCTTTAACAACCTCCAAACCTTCATTCTTCACTTCATTTTGTTCATCCTTATTTCCATACAAGGACTTCACATTTTCATGTTGTCGATGACGGTCCCCCCTACCCAAACCTTCCCCATCAATTTTGAGTTCAACATTTGAAGTAACCGGCACTGTATAGTCCACATTGCTAGCTCTTCTGTCTAACCTTCTACTATCTGCCTCATTCTCTGAATGAATATTTGATCCTTTAACACTCTTAACAACCTTTTGAGGTTTCTGGCTCCTTTTCCCATCCATAGCTGGTAAATTTGACCCAGAACCCAAACTTCTTTGCTTTCTACCATCATTCCGACCACCACGGGCACTTCCAACTCCATTACTACTAGTAGTCCCCCCAGCAGTGGCATTTGGGCTCGGTGCACTTAGTAATTCAGTCCAATCATTATCAGTCAGAGCATTGGGACTGGACTTGGGACTCGAATCTACTGGCGTCACCGCCTCCTTATGTATCTTATAATTACTATTGCTGCCAAAGCTATTATTCTTATCCAGGCTAATAGAAGAAGAACTGCGATCACTTTTGGTTTTCTGAATTATATCATTGGTTTCAAGATTTTTCTTCTTGAATTGATCCTTAAGTGGCTTGTTTTCATTAGTTTTGGCTATGTTTTCAGGATCTATGTCATCAGATCGCTGCTTCTCACTCTTACGGAGTGAATCAGCTGCTTGTTGATCTATCTGAATCACTCGAATAAATATCAGGGAAAATCAATTAGATAACTACTAGAAGTACTACGTACAAAATTATACTCGTAAAATCAACCAAAAATTATCAAAATTAATTCCACTAAATTCCTAAGAAAAAATATAGGCAATCCGCATGAGATAAAAGATGGAAAAAGATGAACCTGATGAAGGAGATTTTCGGCGACTTTGAGCTTGGAAGAGATCCAGTGAGCCATGGACGTCAATTAGTATATTGCCTTGTCGGTGTAGATCAGAATCGAAGCATTGTTAGAGAAATGCTGCTGCGAATTTGATTTCAGTGAAGAAGGAACTGAGAGAGAAAGGCCGAGTCGGAGAAAAAAATGCCTTCAGTGGTCCGAGCCGTTTGGTAACCTCTTCTCCATGAATCGAATTCTTCCCGGTCCGAACTCAGGGGTAAAATATTACTGCAAAGAGAACTTGAAGATTTCGAATGAGAAATAAGTGAATAATATTTTGTGGATTTATTATTTAGGGAACAATTGATTTTATGGGCTCAATTTCTCATATTTTTTCCCTTGTAAGAAATTTCAGTTCTTCTTTGTGCACATTCCAGAATTTGGAAATTGAACTTTAGAATAGTTTAAATGTTATTAATCGTTCGATCCATCTAATCACAATTAGTTATCCTACTTTTTTTTTCTTTTTCTTTTGTTTACTTTAAATAATCCTAATTTTATGTTTGCTTTGCTTAAATAAATAAATAGATGTTTATTTGCATCTTCCAAGAAAAACTTAATACTATTAGGCATTAGCATATATTTAATCGAAAATATACATGTAATGCATTTGTTCAATACCTAATAGTCATATCAAAATTAAATGATATACACGCGAATGAGATATATTACATTATTTATTAAACTTCCAAGTTTTGATAGGTTTTATAGATTTAAGCTTGTTCATTCTAGATTTTTTTTTTTGTGGGGTCATATGGTTTAATCATAAAATATTTAGAATTTGTTTAGAGAAGTTATAGTAGTCTTGGGTCTAATTCATGAAAAAGACATAAATATTGTAGAGATTAAAGGAATTAATTAACCAAGTCTTCACGAGACACATTATTCAATCAATTAGACAGTACTAGTAAAATATCTATATCTCATGATATTTTTATTCTTTTTGATTAAATTTTGAAATTATATATACACAACCCATCTATTGAATCTCCAAGAATTGAAATCAAATAAATATGATTATTTTTCCTCTTAATTATATGACCATATTGTACAATCTATCCAGCAATTGATTTTTCTTTTGTGCATACAATTTTTTTAGTTTTCATCAATAGTCGTGTTGTATATTCTAGTGCATATAATTTTTGGGTATTGTAATTTTTCTACATAAGTTTTTCTTTTACTATGTGTTTGGTACCAAATATTCCTCAACTACATAAACAATTTATATTAGATAAAAATCAACCGATGCCATTGAACAATTATATAAGAAAATCTAAAACAAGATTCATGCATTTTTTTTATTCAATTCGATATACATATTAGAGCCTCGAATAATCCAAAATTGCTTCGTCATGTAGAATCCCGGGAGAATTGATTCATGCTTTAAGATAAACGGACTAAGAGAAATTTGAGATCTCTTTGTTTCTCAATAATTAGCTTTCACCAATATTCATAATCACTTAATTATCATTATAGTATTGTTTCGTTAGTGCTAAAATTTAATATAGTATAATATTTTTTTTACTTGATCAAAAAAGAGATCGATCCACTTGCTACAGTGGAGTTAGGGGATGGAATAGGAGCTTATTCAGATCATCTTCTTCAAGGAATTATATTATATATATCGTCAATATTTTTATGTGTATATATATTTCATATTATACATATCGTCAATAAATTTCGTCAATAGTAAAATAATACTTTTTTCACTTGATCAAAAAGAGAACGCTCCACTTGCCATATGGTGGAGTTAGGGGATGAAGGAGTTAATTTGAATCACCTTCTTCAAAGAATCGTATTATATATATAATCAATATTTTATGTGTATATAAAACAAAAATTAGAGTCGGATAAAATTTTATAGCTAAATAACAATAATCTTATACAAATCTCATTTAACTGTGGACTAATAATGAATTATATGAAAAAGCAATTAGCTAAGAGCTATTTAACATCGGATTAGCTAGAAATTACCAATGAACTTCATAACTAATTCTATATTTTGTAGTAGTATATATAAGTTCACAAAAGAAACAAAGAGATTGATTAACAAGATCCAATATAACACAAAGAAAAGCAACAACCAAAAGTAATTAAAAAGTGTGATTTTTTTTTTCCCTCTCCAACTATATATAATATAATATGTCAAAAGAAATTAGAAAGAATTAGTAAATTCAGTAACAACAATTAACATTTTGTTTAGTGGCTGTTACTTCATTATCCATCATGTTAATAATTTCTAATTTTTTCCCTTCTTGAAGTGACTTTGGTGTAGTCACTTCATTTAACTTTGCTTCTAAGCTCTTTTGACTTACAATTTCATGAATTTTGTTAATCATTTGTAGAAATGCTTCTTCAACATTTAAATTTTCCATAGCTGATGTTTCCAAAAAAGATAATCCTTCTAATTGTGCAAGGCTTTGTCCATCTTCAATATTTACTTGTCTTGAAGAATTTGATAAATCAGATTTGTTACCAACAAGAACAATTACCATGTCTGAACTTCCATATTCCCTAAGTTCATGTAGCCATTTTCTTAAATTTTCGAATGTTGTCCTTCTTGTTATGTCGTAGACAAGTAAAGCACCAAGGGCTCCGCGATAATATGAACTTGTAATTGCTCTAAACCTGGAGGAATTCAATAAATATTCCAAACACTATGTAATCGTAAATACACATCATATATTTTATAATCAAACACTTGCATTCCTATAAAATCGTAATCCTAGACAAAGGATCGTATATTTTAAAATCGTACGCCAAGGAACATTCATCTAGTTAAGTAAATACAACATTGTCTTCTACGTGTTAAATTTACCCTAAAAAGAAAATAACATCAATCTAAAAGTTTTAATTCAAAGTACACTATAGCGACAATTAATTAACAATAAATATATATTTTTAGAGGTAATTATCACTCCTTTTAAATGTCCCGAAAGCCTACATCGACATTAGATTCAATGATAATTAGGTTATTAAAAACTTTGGCTCTCTTTAAAAATGCGTATATTTATTGCTGCTAAAAACTATAATGTAGTGGTAGTACTATTGTCAAAAACTACACTCTCTGTGACGGTTCTAGATTATATTCCACCATGAAATTAAAATATTAAAAATAATAATAAGACGACGTCGTATTGCATTATGTTTTGCTTTTGGTGATTGGATATAAATAAATATATATTGATATTTAAAGCAATTATTTGAATTGGTGTAACGGATAGCGAACACGACAAGAGAAAAAACAAATTGAACGTAAATCGATTTAATTAAATTTTAAATGTATGTTTTAAAGTCAAATTTATCATTTATGTCAAGTGAGCTGGTATCTTAACTTTAATAGACTTTTTTAGATGTTTTTTTTAAAAAAACAATAGACTTTTTAGAGGCGTGTAGATAAGGTTCATAGATCAATATGGCCGGTTTGGACTGATGTTGAAATTAATTTTGACTTTCTTGCAATTTTCACATCTTTTCTCTCAATTTCCTCTTTGCATGTCTTACAATAAGGTTATACTATTCATCCATAAATATTTTGTTAATACTTTTTTATTCAATTTTTTTTTTTGAGATATTATTATAGTAATAGCCTAACTATATACCATGAAAAACAATCATTCCAAATGAAAACTTGATTATCACAATGATTTATTATTACAGAGGATAATTATTATATAGAATTTTAAGTTTCGATGGTAAATTAGACTTGAAATTAACATAAGAGAGAATTAAGAATTTCAAAGGGAGAATCCCAACACTAAACCAAAACTTGCACTAATTCAATAACTATGATCATAATAGAGACACAAAACATGTGTTAAGAATATATTAATTTTTTTCAATGTTTGGTATTTGTATTAATATTGGTTATATTTGAATTTGTGCAATGGTGATTCATTTTTTGGGGAAACAGTTTAAATATGATCTTTTTTATTCTTAAAGATTTGAATTCAAGACATCTGATTAAGGATGGAAGGATCTCAACCATCCCACGACAACCCATATTAAACAATGAAAGATAGATTGTTGAAGACTGGAGAATATAAAAAGGAAAAAGTTAGGTACCTTTCTTGTCCAGCAGTGTCCCATATTTGAGCCTTGATGAGTTTATCACCAACTCTAATATTTCTATAAGCAAATTCCACACCTATAGTTGGCTTTGAATCAAGCTGAAATTGATCTCTTGCAAATCTTGATAAAAGATTTGATTTCCCCACAGCTGAGTCTCCAACAAGAACTGACTTGAATAAATAATCACACTCTTCATCAAATGAATCATCCATACTCATCAAGAATTAGTAATTAGTATAAAAACACTAAAAATATTTGTAAAATACAAAAGACCAACAAGAAAGAAAGAGGAAAATTGTTGTTGAAGAAGAAGAAGGCAGGTAATGAGTTCAAGTCATAATCACACACACATAAATGTGAAACCAAAGCCATGAGGACTCCTTTGAAATGGCTAAGGGGAAAGGAAAAAAAGGCAATGAGTGTATACCATGTGATACCCTTTTGATAATGACCTTATTGAGGTTCTTTGTTTATTAATTATGTTCTTCCAAGTCTATTAATTATTTTTCATTATCCAATTATATTTTTGTCAAGCAAAGATATAGAAAGATCCCATTACAATTTGAGAATCGTTTGGGGGTGAGGGATAAGGTATAATAATCTCAAGATAAAATCTAGAATTGTTTTATCCTACGTTTGATTGGAGGTATTAGATAGTCATTGAATTGTTTATCTCATCATTTATATCATAGTGATAAAGTAAGTTATCTTATATATATATATATATATATATATATATATATAAATAACTTATTTGTAGATAATATATTCTGACATAATTAATCCCGAAATAACTTGTTCTCAACCAAACGACCCATGGAGTTTGATTTCTATACACCTGTGAGACTGCGTACACACTATCCTTTTCAGATTTTATTCTAGATATATTATTATTATTATTATTTCGCATATTTTTTTGCACTATCAGATCACCTCGAAGTTAGTTACATAACCATTTTTAAAAAGTTGATCAATGTAGGAAATTTTTTATTTTATTTTTATTTTTCATCCGATGTCCGATATCTATTTTAGGACCATAATTAAAATTTAAATTTGTGTCACATAAAAACTCCAAAAAATTGCTCATTAAATAGAAGCTTACCATTGCTCATTAAAGGAAAACTAACTTACTATAATAAGTTAAAATATATTGAGTTAGAGTGTAAAAACTTGTTACTCTATTAATTAAATATATAATAGAATCCTTATAGTTATTAGGTGACATCCACTTAATTTGTAGTGGTAACCAGAATGTTGGCTACTAATTTAATTTCCCTATGACCAAATAAATTGATCCATGTGTAATGCCCCTTATATTTTTTTTCCTTATTTTTAAATATGGAATAATTGCTTGTTCCCATGCTTCATGATTGAGGGTTCCTCACCCAACTGTCAAAATAGCAATGGGACAGGTGGGGCAAAAAGTTAGTCAAGTGATTATCCTCCTATATAGTTAGAGGCATCTTAAGAATAAAGTAATAAAATGAATAATCATTCCTAATCCATTTTATTTTAGAAAATTAAAAGGATTTTGACCTAATTGTTGGTAATTATGAAATAAATTGAAATACTCCGACATTCAACCATAATATCAATGTGTTTGGTATCAAATCAAGTCATTAGAGGAAACCATTATCTAAATTCTAAGAAACAAAAGAGAAAAAGTAAGAGGTAAGATTTATGTGTTACAAATAAAATCGTTCTATTGACAATGTTCATTTTTTTTATGGATTTGCTAAAATAATAGTTCGCTCGTATAATTTTTTATCTTTACAAATGTTTGCATGTAATAAAAAGTATAAAAAATATATTTGAGGTGGACAAAAAAAAAATAGTCACTGTAGACATGTGACCAACACAATCATTTTCTAAACTTTGTTTCTACCTCAAAATTAACCTATTTTTTTACCATTAAGGACTTATCGAAGAAATGGCGTCACAAAAAAGGAATAGAAATTATTGAAAAGTTAAGTCACGGATGAGGGTCATGTACAAAGTTGAGCAAGACTGAAAGCTACATATAGAAATATGGAAAAATAATTGTTTTCCTTTTTTTGTTTAGAAGTAAAAAAAAGATATTGGATCATTGATAAGGATGGATTTGGGCTCCTAAAGCCCATTAAAGATAGACTAAATCCATACCACTCGGCCCATCGTTGAGAAGTAGAATTATTATTTCGAGAAAATTTTAGAAATGACTAACTGAGCTGATAAGGCAGTTAAACCGTAGATAATTATCTAGAAATTGAAGTCAATTAAGCATCAAGATTCCTTCATCTTTACCACCAATTGGCATTGATTAATAATTGTCGTCTTTAAATAAATAATATCATGTTGTTAATCCCTCTACAGATATCATATACATTCGTTCAGCTCATTTTTTTTCTTTTTATTTTTTACTAATATAATATGCACAGATAATATTAAAAAAAAAATTATATGCTCGAACATATATTATACACTTTAGTTTAATTTATATCTCAATCTTTTGAATCTGAACTGATATAATCTGCTCGTAGATACGATGGCAAAATGCGTACTCACCTAATCTGCATCATAATTCATATTCTTTTATTTTACTTAATTTGACCAGTCCACTAGTACTTTTAATTTAATTGACACCCTTTAAGTGTCTTAATTATCAAACCTACTGATATGTCATCACTTGTTGGGCTTTCTCTTTCTATATTAAACGACATATAATATGCCCGTACGCACGGGCCCAACAAATTTAACTTCCTTATATTAGCCTAGCATTTATTCTTACATTTGGTAAATATAGAGTAAATGACATTTTATAAATTTAAACTGGCAAAATGATAGAAATATTGAGACAACACATAACAAACATTACTTAATAAGAAAAATAAACTTTTAGCTTAACTCAATTTCAAAAAATAGCTTATAATGAGAGAATTATTCATGATCATAGCAAAATCAAGTCCCTCATCCACAACCAACCGGAGAAACGTCATATGACACGAGATACTTCTTTGTTATACTATAAAATAAGATTACAATACTAAATCTGATACTTCCCATTCAAATTGAATAATCTACAAATTTACAAGTGTTAACAATATTAACAAAGTGTAATATGAGGCTCGTAGAGAAAATGAAGCTGGTTATGATTAGTTTGAAAAGGGAAAAATATGTCAAACCGCAATGCTCTTCAGTTTGAATGAGAGGTAGGGCAAAACATTAAGGTTATATCAAGCATCCAAGTCTCATAAACTGTGATCATCCATACAGCCCAACTGTTTTCTAAAAAACTTGAAATTTGACATCTCCAGTAGTTAATCAAACCTAATTAACTATGCACTGCTCCGTCACCAAATACCCATTGAGCACATGTTCCATGGCTTATCTCAGTTCTCTTCTAATAGAAGAAGAAGTGTAAAGTTCGTAGGTTGTTGTTCTCGAGCTCTTCCAATCGCATGAGATGTAGAAATTCATTACGTTTAATCAGCATATGGCTTATGTTCAATGTAGAGAAATGTATAGAGGGTTCATATATTGTTCTCTTTCTTCTTCCTTGGGTCCTTGTGATGTCATGTCAACGTATATATCTGCAAAAATTAAATACAATGCATTATCTGGGTGATAAAAAGGAGTGAGAAGGATAGAATCGTATCTTAAAGTAGTTTGTAATATCATTTAGTAGTTTGTAATATCATTTAGATGTGAGAAACTATAAAACATCATTTAGTACTTAAACTATTTAAGTATCAAAATTCAAATGTATCGGAAAAAAATTTAACCAGCAAGTTCACAATTCATGCCAAACTGCAAAAAAAACCTCTCCATTCAAGAACTTAAAAGTTCAGATTTCACCACGTTTTACAAATAGATTAAAAGCACATATTTTCAATTCTAATACTTTATTAAGTAAATAAATTCAAACAGGAATAATGACTATGCATTCTCTCAATTCTAAGTTGCAATACTGCTTCAAATTAGAAAGCAGATGCAGCTGAATTTCAAAACAAAAAAATTGAAGTGGATTAGGATGATTGGGAGTATCTATATCCATAGACAATCTGCATCCACACAATAAAATTCGAGATAATTAAATAACACCAATGAAAGGCCAAAGGATAAATGAATAACAAAATAGAAAAGGAGAGAAGCATAAACATAAAATAAAGTACTCAGTAGAATACTATCCAAATTTCTATGAAATTTGAATACTTAGGACCCCACTTACTCCAAATTGTGTTTGTACATATCCCCATCTCATAGTTGAATTTTCAAAGAAAGCATTCATCATTTACTATCCTAATTCCTAAGACACTACATATATAATCTTACGGACATAAGGGTCACGCTTGTAAGAGCATTTCCATCTCAAAAACAAGTACACAAGTAACAGAGAACATAGTATAAATATCACTTAGATGACACACTTTTTTCATTCTCAGAGTTCTTATAAAAGTAATACAATATCAAGCATAGCACGATTGAAGTAAGGAATAAATGTGAGTCTCAATTTCACATTAAATTCTTATAAATATTATTCCTCAACTACTCCAAAGTTATTTTTAGGAGAGATTATGTTAATCATAGATACCAATTTCTCAAATATTGAAAAGAAGATGATGTTCATGGTCAGTGATAATCATGGATTAGCTATTTACACCCCTCCTGTTCAGTGATAATTAACACCATCTCAAACTCCTCTTTCTAGTAAATAGCAGAACAATTCAAAGGATGTTACTCATTATCTAAAATAGGAAATGTGCATTTGTAGAAGGACAAAAGAAAAACTTTGGATAAGAGAAATCATGGATTAATACAATCACAAACACTGTAAAATTCTTCTCAGTACACAAGTCAAGATATTTCTCCACTCAACTTGTTTGTATCTCACTGGATCAATTTTCTTTAAACATATCAAGGACACGAGCAAGTAAAATTTTCCCTAAAATAAGTTGTGATTGTTTGAGTATTCTATTATCTTAGAAAGGGAAACAAGAAGATCCATATGATAGTATTTTCTACTTCGAAGGTCATATTTATCCCTCAAGAATCTATTTTCTTATCAAATCCTATCTTAATTAGTCCAAGACTTTCAAGATTGCTCATAACATAAGGAAAATCACGATCCACTCAGTAGCAGACTTCATTCCCTGATAAATAACATGAGCCAAGATTTTAAGATATATCAAAATTAAGAAACAGATAACCAAAAAAAATTGTAGAAAAAAGAAAATAAAAACATTAAGAATTATAAGAATTGACCTCCGAAAAAACATACAATGATCAATATGCAGTAAGTACATTCAAATAGTTACTCCTATATCTCCTTTATAGTTAAATGACCAAATTTTAACAGTGATACAAACCAATGATTACCGTAATCTTCCCATAATGATTATGTTCGCAATATCAATGGCTTCAATGAATGTCCCTCAAACATTTAGTTTAATGCCATCATCTACATGAATACCTAAATATGACAAATATAATGAACCCCTAAACAAGGATAATGAGACAAAAGTATAATAAAAAGAAGGAACCAGGAATGGAAGTACATTATTACTGTTTTTAGACTAAAGAGTTCTTAGATCAGCAAAAGAGCTATGGTGACACCAAAACTTCCAAAAAATTATAGGTACTGGGATCTCTTAGGTATAACATGCCTAAAGCATGTGATGAATCATCTGAATACCAGATAAGTTATAGAATGAAGACACTGATTCTTGCTTCAGATGCTTTCAAAGGGATGAGTGAGTTGATGTTCATTCCGAAGTTGTTTATATACAACAAGAAGATAAGGTAATTACAAGGTTGTCAAAGTTATTATGCCTAATTTAGTGTATGAGCAAAAAAAAGTATCAAAAACTTCACAACTATTTACGATATATTCAAAATTCATCTTAACATTCTTATATTGTGCAATTAATAGCGAAAGGTAATGGAGAGAACTAACCACAAAAACTTTCTTACTATAAAGGAGAATATCAAAAAACAAATTTGTGAGATCGCATAATTTTTTGAGTTATGTTTTAGTGTGTGAGATTAAAGTTGTAATTTTGCTTTCTTTTAAGTCGAAGGCTTATCAAAAACAAACTCACTATCTAACAATTTAGAGGTATTGTCTACGTTGATTAATCATGTGCAAGGTTTAAATCAGTAGATTTAGCTTGCTAAATGTACATTTAAGCTCTATTGATCACGTTCAAGACCGTGATAAGCCAAAAGAATAGCTCTTTCTTTACCTGCACGTCAGCGTATAACTTGTGTACAATTTTGATTGCAGGTGACTGAAAAGAATTAAAACTTACATTTTGAACCTTTGAAGATACCAATATGAGTGATGTACTCAACTTGAACCAGAAACATGCATAGGGTATTTTCCCACCACTTTATTTGAGCTTTCAATGTAATTTTGTCCTCAATATACTAATGTTGTTGGGATTTTTTCAATTTTTATGTTTGTGAAGTTGATTCATTTAACAAGAAACACGTATTTTCTACCGTTAGATAGCTCCTACTACATTTAAATGGTATCAGTTCATACAAGAGGAGTTGTATAGTATCTTGTCACTCCATTTTCGTGTACATATATAATATAAATGTAAATATTGCATGAAATTGTTCTTTTTTTCTTTCTGGATCATCAAAAGCCATTGTCAACTGTTTACTTATTCCACATATATGCAAATTTATGCATTCGTTCTGATAAGTGATTGTGGTCCCAAACTTAAATGACAATAGGTCATCAACCAAGTCAATCGCATTTGAGTGTAGGGACAGAGCCAGGGTACCGAGGGGGTTTCATAGTAAAAAACTTACCCTATATATAAGGCCAAAATTATTTCGTATGTATATATAGTAGAGTTGAAACTCCTTATTTTTTGTTATGTGTGTTTAGCTCTTTATATTCTGAATTCCCTTAATAAAAATCTTGGCTCCGTTTGAGGGTTGAAGGAAATTGGAGTAAAACAAACAAACTCAATTCTAGATTGAAAGGGTTTTAATCACTATAGACCTAACAATTGTCTATTTCTTCCTAAAAGGAGTCTCAATATCATAGACACTAATACAGAGAAGGAGTGACACAGAGAGAATGGAGAGCTAGAGTAAAGAGTAACTGGATCCAAACAACAATGTTAAATAACCTTTAACAAATCAGTACATGCATACCTATTGATAAAAAATCAGCTCAATTCCAGAAAGTGTGAACTAGAACCCGTTAGTAATTTGTTATTTTCTTATATAAACCTTCACATCACCCATGAATTTCAGCCATAAAATTGGGAAACAGAATGAGATAGAATAATAAAGACATCAGCACATAATTGAGTCGTAAAATTCAAGTCTATAAAAAAAAAACTGAAAGAATTTTGTAGCAAAAATTTGAAGAAAATATACCTGGATTTATGAAGAATCCATATGTTTCGTTGTTATTGTTTTGTAGCAAAATTTGGAAGATAATATACCAGGAAGTTTGAAGAATCCATATGCTTCACTTTTGTGGAGATGGAAGAACCGAAGGATGAAGATTTATGGTTTAGTGGGTTAAATATCTTGCATTGGATGATTCTAGATTTGTGGAGAGAGATAACTTGTTTGCGAAAATTACCATTTTAGCCTTGGTTGTCCCAGTTTCTACGTAGTAGAGAAAATAAGGTGTATGTTACCCTTAATTAAGACGAATTTAAATCAGAATTGGGAGAGAAAAGTAAAGAGATTTATAATTCATAACATATGCTTTTGATCTTTGATGATGGCGTAGCCCGAAAAACAAATTTATGAGGTATGTTGGGTCAAAGTGAACAATACTAGTCAGGAGTTTGAGCCAGACACTTCTATGGAATGTTAGTTGTGTAAACCTCAACTAGGGGATTGAACGTGAGGCCTCTTTGTCTAAAACGAATAATACGTGTCACGAGTTGGGCCATAATAAATATGATATTAAAACTCCCTCAATACGATGATTGTTCAAATTTTAATGAGAACGCCGAATTTCTAAAAAATATATATGACGTTCATGACAAATGATAGATCGAACATATCAAAGAAAATGACTAATAGATATCTAGATTGATTTATGAGCAAGGAGGACGCACATAAGATTTTACTCCCTCCATTTCGTATTAATTGAATTTTTGAGGCATTTTTCATTTTTCAAATTAACTTAATTGTTCAATCTTCAAGACTACTTTTAAAATATTTTTCCAATTTTACCCTTCATTTGAATTTTCAATGTGATAACTTCAATAAATTTGACAATAATTAATAAGGGTAAAAATGGAAAACTATGTTCAATTTATATCTTAATCTACTTTTCTTAAAGTGTGTGAAACAACTTAAAAATTCAATTAATATGAAATAGAGGGAGTAGTCAAATTCCACACCAAAATTTGAAAGCAAAAATGAAGGATTTTATAATATCACATGTTTACGTGTTGCACATTTTTAAGCTCGATAATGAGCTAACATTCGCAAAGTCTATTATAGATCAAATTGGAAAATGTGTAATCACACGGGTAGACGGGTTGTTTGATCGTGAACAAGTTATTTCAAGATTAGTTATTGTGTGATTGCTATTCTGTGATAACTTATTCCACCATATATATGGAATAACTTATCTCATCACTATGACATAAATTGTGGAATAAGTTATTCCAAACATGACAATCAAACAAGATACAAAAAATTTATCCATCACTATTTTTTTATTTTATCACTATTTATTTTTATCTCTCACACCAAACTATGTATATTAATGGCAAAAACAGTGTTTCAAATGATACATTTCTCAAAAGTTAAAATAAGTCTTCTTCCGCCCCTATTGACAGCGAAACAGCGTGCTATACTGGCCAATACCGTTTCTCCCGTGTAAACGAGTAAAAAGACACTTTCCCAACATCTGGATAGTGGCGAATAAATGGTGCAACTTTGAATTATCGATAATATTAAATCATTAAATTATAAGTAACGCAACTTCATAAAGGAAATGCTAGCAATTTTATTACATAACGAAAGGTAGATTGAAAAAGAATTGAGATTAGATTGGACCTGACTAAAGACTTGCTACAAATAGAAAGCCAGGAAGGTCCAGAATTAAGGTTGAACTTTTGATAAGATAGATAAGAAGGTCGAAAATTAAAATAATGTCAATCTCTATTATCTTGTATTCGTAAATAATTATATCTTATTCTTCAATTTTGATTATCACTTACTGGTTTGTTTGCAATCTCTATTATCTTGTATTCGTAAATAACTATATCTTATTTTTCAATTTTGATTATCACCTACTGGTTTGTTTGCTTTATTTATTTTGCTATTTTATTGTTATTAGGGAAAAAAGTTTGAAAAATACTTCAATTTTAGTCGAAATTGTTGTTACGATACCAAATTTTATGGAGGACCTTTTACCCTGCACTATTTAATAGTTTATTTTAAAAGTATATATGTGTCCACGTAGACATATTACTATTCATAATGATGCAATATTTATAATGTCTACGTGAACACATATATACCTTAAAATACACTACTTCCTCTGTTTAAAAAAGAATGAACTCCTTTTCTTTTTAGTCTGTTTAAAAAAGAATGACCTATTTCTTTTTTTAGTAACATTTTAATTTCAGTTTTCCACGTGACATGTTTAAGGCCACAAGATTAAAGCGCAATTTTGTACATTTGACATAACTTTAATTTAGGACCACATGATTTAAAAATCTTCTTTATTTTCTTAAATTTCGAGTCAAATTAGACCATTATTTGTAAAACGAAGGGATTATTAATTAGTATAGGGGGTAAAAGATCCTTTCCAAAGTTATGTATTCTTACAACAATTTCAGTGAAAGTTTGAATATATTTCAAAAAAAAATTTCCTTGTTATTATTTTCTTTTTTATCTTTGTTTTATCATGTCTTCTTTTGAGCTGAAAGATATTTTCTCCTAGACTAAAAAATGGCAAAGCTTATTTTACTCTTCACAGGAAACGAAGAAACGAATGTCAGAAAAATAAACTAAAATTTCATATAACATTAAATTCAGAATCCACATTTACTGTTAACGGCGTTAACCTAACAAATTCATCTTAAAGTTTATCCTTACGGTTTCTCCGTCTATCATCAGTTAGAGGTAGAAACTATATCCTATAAGGGGACGCACTATAATCCCGTGCGCCTCACCTTTATCAGCCACTAAAAAGGATAGTAAAACAAAGATGAACAATAAGAAAAACCTAGAGAGCCTACTTGCTAGTAGTCATCATCTTCTTAAACTCTTCAAAGCTAACGTAACCGTCGCCGTCGGAATCAACGGACTTGATCATTTTGGTACAGTCCTGAACGGAGCAGCTTTCGCCTAAACGAGTCAGGATCTGGTGAAGCTCAGCGGCGGAGATCAATCCATTACTGTCCTGATCGTATAGATCAAAGGCTTCACGAAGCTCCTTAACGCCACCGTCACCGACGCTGTTGATGTCGCCTTTACAGAACTCAGCAAATTCCTTGAGGCTAATGAAACCGTCTCTGTCTGCATCAATTTCATCCATCATACGAGCGACTTCTTCAGGAGATGTATCAGATCCAAGAGCATTGATGACGCCGGAGAGCTCATCGCCGGAGATCATGCCGTCGCCGTTCGTGTCGAACCGTTGAAACACTTTCTGCACCTCGTCCATGTTCTGAAGGTAAAGAGAAGGCTTGGAAACGTAGTTGTTGTTGACATTGTCGGTAGCAGCCATTGCCGTTGATTTGGAAGTAATAGTATGAGAAAGAGGAAGACTTGTAATGGTGCTTATAATGGCGGAAATACGTCTATATATAGGAGGGAAATGTTTGAAGCTAAGAAGGAACCCCGAGAAAGGAAAGATTTTGGCCGCCGTGTGGGGAATTACTTAATATTTTCTTCCACTTTTAATTCTCATTATTTTTTGTTTTTAATTAAATTATAAAAATTTTGATTACTACTTTATTATATTAATATATAAAAAATTATAATTTATAGTAATTTCGTATAAATTTTAAAATTTTTATTTAAAATATTAAATTAATATAATTTAATTTAACTTTAAAAATTAATTAAATTAACGTTAGAAAAGTACCTATCACAAATACAACTATACAAGTAGACGGCTGAAATACTTTTTAACTATTTGCGTTGTTTGTAAAGAATATGATTCTTCATATTTCGACATATTTAGTTTCAAATAAATATTTTTTAAAAAATATAATCCCTTGGTAGGTTAATGATAAACTTTTTTTTTTTTTTTTATCTTATATCATCGTCTTTTTTGTGATGGTAGTGCCAAGAAATATCTGCAAGGCTGCTACTAGCGACAGATATTAGATGGAAAGAATTATCTAGTATTTTTGTCTTTGTTACAATTTAAACATGAGACTTTATAATTCTTAATCATTTCATTAACCACTAAATGAAACAGGACAACGATTATTATATATATATATAAAAAAAAAAAAAGTGATGGAATATTTTTTTTTATTTTCAAGATTTGATTAGTTAACCATAAATAGATATTTAATGATAAAGGCTTTTTTAGGGAACTAGTAGGAAATTTCAAGAGGATAGGGAAAGGAGGACCACATGAGATTTAGGCGTGTGTAAGACGTGTTGGGTCGTAATCTGAAAATCGACCTTATCACCTACTATTCAATATTTCGTTCAATATTCGAACTCGGCAACTACTTTGTTCCTCAACACTTGTCTCTTGGCAATCCTATTATAATTCAACTATTCATCTAACACTTGGATTCTATCATTGCTAAAGTTCACGCAATACAATTTTAATCACCACAACAACGGTTAGTGTGACATTTTAATATTAATAAAAATATATCATATGTCACATAATGTATCATGTTATATTCATTGATGGAATTATATTTGCGTCTTTTTCTCTCATCAATTGTGGAAGAAAGTGGTCATTGGCTGTCACTTGTTAGTAACTTATGTAACCACCAACTTTTTATTTTACTCATTATTCTACGTGTTTATTCTTGTAACCTATGTAGCCTATAGGCCATTCACTTTCTTTATTAACTAATCCATTATCTTCCTATTCATTACAAGGAAGATTTCCTCCCCTATAAGTAGTGATGTTCTTCCTTTGGTTATAGACAACCAGAGATGTACAAGAAAATATAGAGAAAAAAGATGAGTAGTATTATATTGTTTATATTGAGTTAGTGTAGTGAAAGAGAGAGTTGAGACAAAGAAAATATTCTAAGTCTTCAACTATATTCACTATATAAAAGAGAGTAATTATATGTTGAAGAAGGTGTTCTTATGTGGAGCTTTAGACTCTTCAACTAATTATGAGTTGTTTGAGTTGTACAACGTTGTTGTATTGTTATATCCTGGAGGGGACAAGTCAAGAGTGATACTGCTGGATCGGTGTAGATTATGCCGCAGTGGGCTTGAATCTCCTTAAAGAGAACAAGATATCTGTGTCTCAACCTAAAGATTTGTTTATTCATTTTTGTCATTTTATTTTCAACTGTAATTTATATTATTTGTGGTATATTGCACCAGCAGGAACTATAATCATAATATTTCAAAAACGAGGTGGTTTATCTAAAAAAGGAATTGATTGATGTAGCAAAATACAGTTATAAAGAACATATAATATAATGTTCCAAAGAAAAAAAAAATTGATTGTTATAATAAAATATTATTACTGATGATAATTGTTGTAGAAATATCATACTTTATATGATTACAACCAATTTTACAATTCGAAGGGACGGATTCTACAATTCAAACAAAGTCAGCTGTACCCAAGAGGAGAAAAAATTAGTGACCGAATATGCCAAATTGGAGAAATCACTGTTTAGAAACCTAATTTTAGGCGATTCAATATTCACAATTTGATGTATGATCAAAGTTCAATATTTGGCAACAAACATTATCTTACCAGCAACGTAATTGAGGACTTTTACCATAAACAATACATTTTTGAGAACCTGAAAAGTTGGGTCAACCATCAGTTCTTAACGCTAGCAATGTAATATAACTTCTTTTGGCACGTCAACATAGATAGTTCTGGGGTGATAGGACTCCCGTAAAATTAAAGTGTGCAGTTGAAAATCCGAATATAGGTAGGGGGGCTTTTGGCCATTCTCTCTATTTAATAGAGTTGGTTGCAATCACTACCTTTTACATGATGTATGGTGTAATAATTTTACATTGTCAATGCATAAAATATAAATTCGTTTTCAAGTTTTATTACTCCCTCCGTTCACTTTTACTTGTCGTAAGTCAAATAGTGACAAATAAAAATGAACGGAGAGAGTACTATTCATTCATTCATTCAATTGTCCAGTAAAAGAGCAAGGAAAACAAGCATAGTTTAGGCTCTAACCGTGATGTTTAACATCATCTAGCATTATTGACCTTCAAGTGGTCAACGGAAGCATGAAGAAGCTGCTGCACAAAGGACCACAACAAACTCTTTTTGCTGTGACCGTATAATTTTGAAATGTTATTGTCAAAACTTCTTTCAATGCAGGAATAATGTTTAGCAGATCTTTGTACGGATGATGGTCTATCTAATTTTGTAATGTGTTTGGATCGTGACGATACACCTCAGAGATTGCATATGGCCTTTTCACAAAAATTAACAATCATCTTCCTATGTCTCCGATAATAAAGGTCAAAAACAAAAGTTACATCCAAATCAAAAAATCCTCAACTAAAAGTTTGAAATACCAACATCAACACGTTTTTACAGTGTAAGCACTATTTTAAAAATATGTTATATCCCAGAAAGGAAAAACATTCAAAGTAGTACAAAATTAGGCGTCTCCAACTTTCAACCTGGTGCAGGAGGTGGAGGGGGTGGCTGCATCGACATATGGGGCATAGCATGGTGACCACCATTAAAGTGCTGAGGAGGTGGTGGTGGACGCCAAACATTACCACCCATTGCAGCTGGTGGTGGAGGGGGCCTATTTAGGGGTGGAGCTAACTGTGGGGGCGGAGGAGGTGGCATTCCTCTGAATTGCATTTGCTGCTGCGGAATGCCACCTGCAGCTGGTGGCGGCATAGGCTGTCCCTGCCAAGCTTGTGGTGGAGGCATCTGCATTGGTGGGTAGATATTAGGCTGCATAGGTGGTGGTCGAATTGCTGGAACAGGAGCTGGAGGCATCGGACCATTTGCAAATGGCCGTGGGGGAACAGGAGCACCAACAGCACCATTGGCTTGGGGAACACCGGGAAGTGTTGGGGGTCCACTTGCAAACATGGTGTGAGGCCTGTTTTTCTGGGTACCTGGATTACTCGAAGCTAAAACCCTCTCTGCATATCATCCACAACAGATCAGAATTGCCCCAAAGTGTATTGGAGAAGTAATGACTACATAATTCAAAAATAATAAAGTAAATGAAACTCAAATTGCAGAGAAAATGCACAATTAGCAACTTGTGCATTTTAATGAATCACCTCACTCATACCCCTTGTTACACACTTTGAAGTAATCAAAATACTAGCTCAGTCTTCTACATACTTATGGTCCAAATAACTAAAGAAATTCAACTGATATATTCGCAACAAGCAAAACAGAGTTCTACAATCTTGATTGAAGACTATCCGCATCCTAGCATTCTCAATTTCATTTTTCTTAAACACAAATTCATTCTTACCAGCAGGGGTTCCATGACGTTCCCCCTTTGTATCTTTCTTGTAGGCATAGGACACCGTAATTTGGCGATTGCAAAGATATTGACCATTCATAGCCTGCAGAAACGCCAAATTGGAAGTCAAAGTCCGGATGCATCAGCTAGAAAGCATCTGACATGGACAGAGGATTTGAAACCTCAAAAGCAACAATACATTAAATCCAGTGTTCTCCGAACATGTAAGCCCTAGTAATGTCAGACGAAGATGCAAAATTTGCACTCAAGTAAACTGTAAACCATATCTTTACTTATATCAGGGTCTTTATGTTTAACAGGATTTCAGGAAACTGGTTTAGCAGTGTGAAGTAGATTAAATTACAAATTAGGCACTGAAAATAGACAGTTCTAAATCATCATATTGGTCACT
This sequence comes from Solanum pinnatisectum, assembly GCA_035578085.1. NCBI lineage: Eukaryota > Viridiplantae > Streptophyta > Magnoliopsida > Solanales > Solanaceae > Solanum > Solanum pinnatisectum. Next base: position 51,555,082 of record CM069078.1, on the reverse strand, counting down.
TAAATGCGTCTGAGACGAGATATTTAATGCTTGGAAGATGTGGCCTGCACACTATTCATTTATTTGTAGGTGAGAGTTTATTGCTATCAGCCTATCACAGCAACCAGAGAGTGATCCCAATCCTTAAAAAATGTAAGGAATCTAGGAAATCTATCAACTGCTCACATTCATATACAGCCACTTGACCTGTTTTTCCATAAATTAGATGAAAGCTCCAACAATGTGATAGCATTATGACTAAACCAGATAAAATAATAGTACAAACCAAACCGGAAAATACTCCATTTTTAACACAACAACCTCCACAGCATCCAAATAGCTTGTCCTCTAAAATCTGATCAGAAATGTATCCTAATTTATAATCCATACATTAAAAAAAGAAAAGACATGAGTTCAACACATAGCACCGACTCCATGTCAAACAAAAAATAATACTTAGATTTGAACTTTTTTGGACTTGTAAGTCACAACATATCATGTATCTGTACAATTTATGGTTGGTTAGCAAAGAGGTAAAAGGAAAGTTACCTCAATTGCTGCATCAGAGGCATCAAAGGAATCATAACTAATGAAACCAAAACCACGGGAATTCCCTGTCTCGGGGTCTCTCATTATCTGGAAGAAAGATACTACATAAGAATATAACAAAGACCACCTATAAATGGCAAATAAACTATGTGGTCCTAGTAAAATGTATGCATTGTTACTTTCAGGAAAAAAGCAATACATGCATAGTTTGTCATTCAAGCTGGTCTAGCATGCTGACATGAGATACTGTCCATGTAATATGTGTTCACTTTCCCCTACATATTTATCCATAGAGATACATTTAATCCTGTAAAAAAATCTGCCGTTACGAGAAGAATGGAGTAGTACATATCTGGTCAGATCTGCCGTTATGAGAAGAATATACAATCAATCGACCAATCAACTACACCTCAGTTCTAAATTATTTGGAGTTGGCTGAATGAATTATCAAACACAAAAAGATAAGGAGTTGTGGTGGAAGAGGAGAAAATGAGCTGCCAGCCATGCCAGAGGAGGATGAACTTTTTCCTGATTTTGCCTAGTGATGTGATTCTAGATGCAACAACAATAAATTGAAACACAATCAAACAAGCACGATAAGATTGTTAGGAGTTTAAAACATAATCTGAAGCATAATCTGAAGCATGGATACAAAATAGGCGAGAATTAATCCACACAGATTGAGCTGCTCTTTTTCTTTACTAAGTAGTAAGTCCAGACAGCATCTTTAAACGCAGCAAAATGAAGAATCGTGAATCATATGAAAGAAGAAGAAAAATAACGTTAACCTTTGGATTTGAGACAACAACTCCAAAAGCACTAAAAGTGTCGTAAAGAAGCTTCTCATCTACATCCTGCATATAAAACAGAAAAGGGTTTATAAGTTAATAAAAGTGCTAGCATGAGCAAGGTGATATAATATGCAGATGATGTCATACACCTAAATAAAAACTATTATCCAATGTCCACATCCAGATGCATTTGATTTGAGAATAACACTAAGAGTTTGTAAGATACTATCAGGGATATGAATTGCTTACAGGATCAAGGTTCCCAACAAACAAGTTGGCACCAACATCAACACTCTTTTTATCTTGTGATGCCTGTACCAGGATAAATTATTAGATTAAATAAAATGTGAAATATGTGGAAGAATTCATTATAACAAGGGTAGATGCATCATGATTCATGGCATAACATTACCTTATTTACACGTATGGGTTTTCCATAAAGTTTTATCATATTCAGTACCTTTATTGCCTGCATTGGTAGTGCATTAGATAGAGAAAGCAACAAATACCAAAAACAAATCCATGGGGACAAACATATAATAGATAACAACTTCAGCAAGTAAAAATACTGTGACAAGAAAAACAACCAATACACTTACATAGTCAGCATCTTCTTCACTTCGGAATTCCACAAAACCATATCCCTGATGAGCATTCGTAACTCTGTCCTTGGGGACATAAACATTTACTGCAACACACATTGATTTATTTAGCAAACAAGTGAGATATAAAAGAATCTAAAAATCTCCAAAAATTTAAAAAGGCTAAGAGGATGCTGATGAAAATTTTAAAAAAAGAGTGTTAAAATAACTTTATCAAGAATCTCCACTGATTATTCCCCTTTTAAAGAGGCCATCTATTCAGTTAAAATAGACATACCTACTGGACCTGCTTGAACAAACAGCTCCCATAACAACTCTTCAGTAATCTACCAATCAACCAAAGAAAAACATTTAGTAACCTGAATCTAGAAAAAAAATCTCAATTTTCTTAGTTACTTCTATCCTGAAAGCAACAAAGAAATAGGAAAAAACAATCAGTGAGGAGCTTGTGGCAGAGGACAACAGTATAAAAAAAAAAAAAACTATGAATCAAACCCCACCAGCTCATTTTTCATGGAGTTAAATTTCAGCGAGTTAAAGAATGAACTGAACCATTTGACTCTGCTCTTTCTTATTTGTTAGATGTTTACGGGCAAGACTTTAGAGAAGTTTTTGTGTAGAGGGAAAAGATTTTACAATTTCCCAAGTGATATCGAGTCTCTGTGTTGCGTTTGAATCAGCTGTTCTCTTCTATTAGTATAATAGTTTCGTAACTATTCCTATTACAGACATTGTGAAACTGCACCAGAAGTGTCAACAAAGAAGAAAACCCTAGGATTAGAAGGAAAGAGAGATACCTGAGGGTCGAGATTGCCGACATAGGCAGTGGCGTCTTGGTTGCGCTCCGCCGCGTGTTGGCCGAGAAGGTTTGCTCCGACTCCCGGAGCTATTCGTGTCGTCATACTCCGCTCTCTCTCTCTCTCTCTGCTTCGCTTAGCAACTTGCTTCTACATAGCTAGGAGAACTAAAGCAGACCAAGAAAGAAAGAAAAACGGCGACAAAATGACAAAAATGACCCTTATACACAGATTCTCCTCGTCTTTTTTTCTGGTGTTTGTGTAGTTTCTGAATCACAAAAATGTTGTCTACGAAAAAGGATTTCATATTTTCGGTTAAATTTAACAATCGAAATGGGTAAATATTTAATGGAGACAAAAAGTGTTCACTTTCAGCAAATTTAAAGGATCAAAATTATTCAATTGATACTTAAGGGGCTACTTTGAATCTACTATCAAAGATGAGGGACCATTTTGTCATTTTCCCCAACTTTCTATGTAATGGAAAAACTAATAAACAATCACAAAAATAAAGACTACTTGTAGAACTGTGTTTAGTTGAGAGTAAATTGTTGGAACTAATTATAAAAAAAAAAACAAGATGAAAACTTGTAGAACAGTGTTGAGCTTCCTATGACCTGCCATGACACAAAACAAGAGCTGTAAACGCAAAATCCCATAGAATCAATTACATTCTGTTAATGCAGTTATTCCACATCCTTGAGTGTGATTTGAATGTCCTACTATGTAACAAATTAAATTTTGGTATGTTCCTAAGTTATCATGTTAGACGTTATGCGCTTATCTCAACCATGTAAATTGATTGAAGCTCAGAAACACGCGACTGCCACAGTGAAGCAATGAGAATTTATGGTCTGTATAGCATCTCTAGGGAAGTTCCATTCAGAAAGTAGAAGTCTTGAAGATCAGAAGATGGTTCAATGAACCACATATGTATGCAACTAACATGAAATCTTTCCAAAGAACATACGTTGTATGAATCAAGGAATAAGTTAACCATTTGACAGAAATAATGAAAAACAGAATCTGGGCAAATTAAGAATGAAGACTACAGCTACTTACCAGATTTCTTCAGTCGAAAAGTTTGTATAGCAGCTGTAGCAATTTAATTTCTCCTCCTTTTGTAATTCTCCAGCAGGTTATTCCTTCACTTGCTGACCTGAAACTAAAGCTCTACTGCAAAATTTTAAAGAGGGGAGACCTTAGGATGATAAACTATCTTGATGTCAAAGAGGAAACTCAAATTAAGGGGGGGAAATCCAGGATCTCCACCAAGGTACCTGCTATTATAAAACTGCACTAACTCAGTGATGCATCGTAAAGCTCATGTTCAGCACACCTCAAAACAGCTAGTTACGGCTTTTATAAAAGGAGCAACTTTAATATAAATGATGAACGGTCTTAGTCTCAATGCATACCTCTCTATTTAGCTGAGGAAAGTGACAGAAGCTTCAAGGTATAGGAATGCTGGGTGCTTAGATCAACTTGGAGCATAAGTTCTTCAACATATAACGTCAAAAGTATTGACACGACAAATTTGCAGATTCGATGTGAGAAGAATAATAGCTCTCTATTCAATTGAATATCCATAAATAAAATATTGAATGCAGGGTGATGCATTCAGCAAGGCAGGAACAAACTAAAAACTGAAAGAAGTAATTCTCAGATAATGAAACATCAAATTTTGCTTGACCATTACAGAAATAGTACATTCAGACAGAAGGGAATAAATCTCATTATTGAGTTAAATGAGATGAATATCTAAATTTAAAAAAAATCACGGAAGCTATGAGTAATAAATAGAAGAGATATTACACAAGAAAGTACATTCATCTAATATGAACTGCCTTCTGAAAACTTCTCTGACTTATTCATAGTTATGTTGCAATTCTTTCTTTTTACCAGGCTACCTGTAAATGTTGAATCTCCTGTTAACCAATTATGATTTTGTATAACTGGTCGGAGTCCAATGCTTCCTCCATCCGTATTTCCAACGTTAGATATATAGCAGAAGCAATATCACGTACTGTTTTTACCATCAAAGACATCCAACTATCATGAAAACATACATAGGGTTCATTCTATAACAACTGAGAGAACTGTTGCCCTCGTGCTTTTTAACTTTATCACTTCACTCTTCATTTAAGACCAAAATTTTTCAACAACCGGCTTATCTTAAACCCCCACTTGATTACATGTCAAATCCTCGCAGAACTGTTTTTCCACATTGCCATGCAATTTATCCAGAATTCTCCATGTTACAGAATCAGGTTCTAGTCCATTCTTTCTCATTTCACCAAAAATCTGATAAGCTTCTCTCTTCCAGCCCAATGTGCAAGCACCATTAATAACAATGTTGTAATTGATGACACAAAGAGTAACCCCACAATCTACTAATTCATATAAGAAATCACAAGCATCATGCAGTTTACCAGAGCGACAAAGCCCCTTGAGAATGGCTGCATATATGTAACTGTCATGAACTTTTGAGGGCCAAACAACATCGTTCCAGAATCTTTTGGCTTCATCAACTTTGTTGGATTCAAACAACCCATCGATAATAACAGTATACGTCGTGCAATCAGCAACAATGCCACCACTTACCATGCTATGGAAGACCTCCATAGCTTCATCTATCCGATGTAACTTAAATAACCCCTGGATAACTGCATTATATGTTACAACATTGGGCTTTAAACCTTTTTCAGGCATAACTCTATGCAATAACTCAAGAGCTTCTTCAACCCTCCCGAGTTTTAAAAACCCACTAATAACAGTTGTGAACGTCACACCATCAGGGGCACAAAACTTCCCCATCATCATATCTTTGAAAACCTTTTGAGCCTCTTCAATTCTTCCCATTTTGCAGAAGCCATTAATAACAGTATTCAGGGTGATCACATCTGGTTGACATTGAGTTTGAAGCATGGTGACAAGGACATTTAAAAGCTCAGTTGGGTTGTCAACAACACAAAGAGCTCTGAGATATATATTATATATCCTTGTTTTGTCATTGTCTTTCTTATTTAACATCATATTGACGGCTGCCTTGGCCTTAACAAGATCATTTACATGACACAAACCTTCTACCAATAACTTGTAAGTAAATTCTGATGGCAAGTAGCCAAATTGAATGCCTTCCTCCAACAACTGATATGCCCTGAAAAAATCGCATTCCTTGACGAGACCATGTACAATTGTATTATATGAAACTAAGCTTGGATCAAATCCTCGTTTTCTCATCATATAAACTATCCTAGCAGCCCCATTATACCTCCCAAATCTACAAAGAGAATCTATCATTTGCGCATATACAAAATCCTGAACCACACTTTTACCCTGAGGCATATCTTCAGCAATATTAAACACTTCATGGAAGAACCCTTCCCTACACAAGCAATTGATCACGTTGCAGAATGCTGCATTGTTTACATGCATATCCTCTTCAGTGCGCATCACGCCCCAAAGCTTTCCAATCAGTTGTTTTCCATGGTCAATGTCCCTCTTTCGAAGAATCCCCCGAATCAAAGCGCTATAAGTGAGTGCATTAGGTATCACTCCACACTCAGACATTTCATCAAACAGCTTCTCAGCTTCCCGAACCTCCCCAACCCCGCAATACCCATCGATCAAAGTAGTATACGAAACAGCATTAGGAGAATGCCCTCTCTTTCTCATATCAACAAACAGCTGATGGGCATCTCTATTTCTTTCTAAAGTACAAAGCTGATGGATTAGACGATTGTAATTCATTAACGAAGGTACAAACTGGGGCTTCTGGTAGAACAAAGCGGATATAACACGCACAGTTTCTTGCGGATTACCAGCGTAAAGCAAGCGAGCAATAAGGACATTGCAGGTTCGCTCGTCAGGGACAGTTGACTGGGAAGAAATAGCGAGAAGAAATCGCTGGTGGGCTTCGGAAAATCGATGGGAATCACAGAGAGCATGAATAATGCTGCTGAGATTGAGAGAGTCGGGATGATAACCCTGAAGTCGAAGCTCATCGAGGAGTCGAAGAGCTTCGTCTACATTTCCGTCAATAGCACAAAGCTTATGAATTCGTCTGGTCCAGTAAGCTCTGTCAAATTCTTGTCCTTCAAAGCTTTGTCGGCTGGTTAAATGGAACTCAAATGTAGAGAAGAGGGAAAGAGATGAAGTGAAAGTTTTAGCAGAGTTTTGCAGAGGTATCAGAAATGGAAATTTGCAAAAATGCATTATTACAGTGGAAATGCATTGATTGGATTGTTGTGAATTTGAATTGGAGAAAAAAAATGAGCGAATTGCTCAATTGATCGATACATCGCTTATGGTGGGAAGAAAAAAAAAAAGTGAATTTTCAGTAGTTGCTCAAATGATTTTAAGAAAATAAAAGGGGAAGTGCAAAGATAGTCGAATGATGAACTTTGTAAATTTTGTAAGTTTTAGCCATTAAAACAACTTAGGTGTCCGTTTAAAGTTTAGCTTGTCAAAGTCTAACTTCAAACGTTTTGAAAGCAAACAAAACTTTTGATGTTTGCCTTTGACTGCATAGGCGTATTCAGAATTTTAAGATGATGGGTGTACTGTTATAAAAAAATTAATCTATGATATAAATTTATTCAGTTCGACATTTAGAATTTTACTATTGAAAATCGTTAAAATTTTAAAATTATAGGTCTAAAATTAATTCTTATATATATATATATACTAATTACCACTTAGAGAAGTGTAATCTAATTTTAGAAAGAAAAATAAAACAAGATAATATAAAATTTAAATTTCTAACCTCGCGGAAAAAGGTTCACTCAGTCATAATTGCATTGTGATACTTCAAGTGTGGTTTCACACATTTATATTTTAATATTTTTTTAAAAAATATAACACTACCATATATGATCTCGAGAGGGGACCATGGGTTCACGGCGGTGACCCCCTTAGATACGCCTCTGCCTTTGAGGCCAAACTTCCGACATTTTGTATGAAGTTATATCAAGCATCTCTTGTCTCTCATATATCTTCTTTTTTAATTGTGAAATATCAAAGGCATTGATAATATGTTTTACAAAAATGAAAAAAAATCGAACAATAAGCCACATTACTCACTTTTTGTATTGAAAAATGTAGACCAACGTCCTTAAATTTGCATTTATGGTAATTTAAGGCGAAGGTATTGTTGAAAAGCCTCAATTGGTTATGGCTAGAAATATGAAGTGCTATGCATACTGGCAGCCCAACAGAGTTGCTTCAGATATAGATGAACCTTGTTGGTCCATAGTTTGGGCCATGAGGTCGGCTCATTAGCATACGAAAAAGAAACTATAAATTGTCAGTGTATCAATATGATTAAAAAAAAATATACCATAAAATATTAGTTAAAGTTATTATCATTTGACTTTAAGAATAGAAATTATGACAGCTAAAAATAGACGGAGGAAATACATAGCAGAGCACAGAAATGAATTATGAAAGAGATTTTATGTCAAGCAATAGGAAGGGAAAAGCTTTAAAAATGATGGAAAACAGTTTTTTTCTACTAAAGGCACAGGATTCACCTTTTATTCGAAACGCGTATCCATCACTTTTCATGCCACAATATGGCTGATTTAGATTTTAACCAATGTCTCTATGTAATTATTGAGTTTTTTTCCTTATTTTTAAAAGTTATATAAATATAGCCCTTAAACGATTATATTTTCAGACCTTCGGGTCTAATATTTGCTTATGTATCATTTAACTTTATACATTTTAGATCGTGATCTAATGTTTTCTCACATTATTTATGATAAATTTCAGATCGTGATCTAAACCAATAAAGAAAGCAACAAAACGATTCTAATTTCTATCATTGGTGTAACCGCTTTCATATTTTTTTATTCTTATTAAAAATATTGAATTTGTATTTTGGATATGAAGTCACATGATTGAAAATGTCTTATTCCTCAAAGTTAAGCATTATGAGAGAATTCAAATTAATCGAGACCCAAAATAATGTGAGTCCAACGAATCACAATTTTCTTAAGATCATGGTGTGAGAAGCAAAAAGAAAAAATTAGCAAAACGACACATGCAGTTAAAATGATTTCTTAACATCAAAATTGAATCCGTGCATAATGTGAGTCCAATGAAACACAATTTTCGAACAAGAGATAGAAAAGTTTTTGAGTAATAAAGTTAGAAAAAGAAAAAGTTGTTAAAAATGAAATAAACAGCGAAAGTAGAGACATGTTGATTTTTTAAAATGAAATAACTCAATTTGAAACATTTTTCTGTCTTTTACCTACTTTGTCCAACATGACACGTTACAAAGATTCCTCTGCAAAATACGACTTACTTTTTTCCACCGTTCATCAACAAGAGTACTAAATCCAACGTAATAATTATTATTATAGCTTTACTTAAATTTCATTGTGTTACGAATTAATTATATTATTTTTTTATATTTGTCATAATTACAAAAAAAAATTAAAATTTATAAATTTCGTATGCATCACTAAATTTTCTAATACATCAACTGACAATCGGATACATAAGTGACAAATGTATCAGAGAGGAGAGGGACATATCAGAGAAGGGATAAAATATTCGAATACATCACTAGACTTTCAAATACACCGATAGAAATATGGATACATAGATGAAGGATGTATCCGAACAAAGATGGATATATCCAAGAAGGGAATAGAGACGTATCAAAGAAAGTAGAGTGACGTATGTGAGAGTCAAATTTTGAAATTTTATTTAATGATAAAAAATTTTAAAGATTACATAAGATGTGTATTTAGGTAAATTTTCGACAATCTTTCAAGTTGCTTATTTTCAAATTTAATTATTGTTAATAGATAATTTTACAAACGTTACTCTACGATCGAAAAGTGTTGGTCAAAGGCCTAATCGTTTAAATCTCAAAAATAATTGTGAGCAAAATTATTCTGCAACTACCAAGACTAAAATTGTCTGTAGAATAATTGCTGCAATATATCACAACTTAGACATAATAATAACTAAATCTGATTACTGCTGTCAATTAATTAAAAAGGTCCACCAATAATACTAATGATGATCATTATAATACAAAATACCAGTAGTAATTAAGAAAAACGGAGCTGGGAATCTAAGATGAAAGACAAAAATGACGAGTGCTATATAATATTTGATTTAGTGAAAAAGAAGAAGACAAGATTAATGGTGAGGACAGAAAGTGAGGACGTAGCTGCTACCAGTGCAAGTGGAAATACTAGTGGGATCATCGTAAGCATATGAGTAAGCTTTGGGGCAAGCAGTTTTGAATATCCTTGAGTAAGCTGTTGGCTTGCAAGTTTGTGGATTACCAAAAGTTCCAGTGCAACAATATCTTGGTGAATTGAAAGCAGAGCATGCACTTTTGCAAGCCACCACTTGACTCTTGTCATGAGAACGAACTTGTAGACCTGCTGGACACATTGTGTTCAAGTCACTCACACACCCAGCATAGCTGCATTTCCCTGTCAAAACACAAGAAAAAAAAAAAACTATCAAGCAATTTTAATGGACAATGCCAGAAATTTGATATTCTTCCGCGTATTGCATTGGGGTAAACCGCTAGATAAGATCCAGTCATACAAGTGTAGATCTAGAACTACAGTTGGGTTGGGGGAATCAAACTCCCACTAATTAGGTGAAAATTCATCTAATCAACTAACGGAGCTACTAATATTGGTTGATTTAAAACTATCAACCTAATACTCGAGAAAAGAAAAGGGAAAGGGGTAATAATTAACGTAATGAATCCTGATACGAAACTGAGAAGTTGAAGAAAAAAAAGAAGCATCGAAGCACTAATCAAGGACAAATAAGTCATTTAAATATTTTTAGGCATGATTCTCACCTTTGCCTCTTACTGGAGTAACAGAGATGGCGAGATTGTAGCCATCTACGAGACTCACATCGTAGAAATCCTGTTCATTGCCCAGAGTAATCTCAGCGAGTGTAGCCGGAGGGGTCCCACCAATTCCATTACAAAAAAGTGAACCACCACAGTCCCCAGTTGCACAGCGTCCACGGCCAGCAGCATCAAAAGCACAGCCATGACGGCCCCAAACTCTACCGGACCACCCAGCCGGCATACTGAGTCTGTATGCCTTGTTCGGCGGAAGCTTGAACCCTCCACGAGCCAGAATCGGCTTACCTGCACTTGGCTGGATCCCTGGCCACACCGGGTGGCTACATTTGTTGACCAATGTCATTGTTGTAGCTGAAACTGAACCAAAAAAACTGACATTAGAAAAATAATAAAAATTAAAGCAGACAACTAGCTATTTGTGCAGGAAATGAGCGTGTACCTGAAATGTGGGAAGCAAAGATGGTGAAAAAGGCCAAAACTAGAAAGGGTGTGAGAAATCGATCTGCCATGGCTGAAATTATGGAGAAAGCTGGGTGCAGTAAAGTGCTAGTAAGAGGGTATGGCAAATAGAAATGGGCTTTTTATAGAAAAATCAACAAGTAAGAAACAACAGAAGAAAATGGAGAGATACTAAAATGTATGTAGTGTTACTTTGGATACTGAGAGAATGACATAACAAAAGATGGTGAACGGTAATTAAGTAGGCCTTTTCGTGAATAAATGAAAGTTGCTAGCTGTAAAAGTTAAAAAAAAAAAAAAAAAGGGAAAAAAGTTAGTACCTCTGGAGGTCCTTCTTCCTCTTTACTCTTTGGTTTCTTTTTCTACTCCCTCGTTTATATTTAGTTTTCATAATATTAAACTTTACCATCAAACTTGATAAATTTAACATTCTATCCTATCTAATAGTCTCTTGAAGTTAAATTTTTAATAAAGAACATGAATTAATTTATAAGAATAAAACAACGTAATTATTCGAGTATTCCTTCCGTTTTCATATTATTGGGTGTACAATGACTTGAAAACATCTTCTAGGAATCTTCTTTTATGGCAAATGTATTCTATGAACGAAAAAAATTTTTCGGTCAAAATAATATTTTATCTATATTATTTTACCTTTTTAAATATTTTACTCTTTTAATTTTAATACCTTTTAACTAAAAAATGAAAAAAAGATCAATTTGTTTTAAAATAAAAAAAATATTATAGTTTTTTTAATTTTATGATCAAATTCTGACTAAATTTTCTTATCATTTAGCACTTCTCTTTTATTAAACTAACTTTAGTAATTATATTTTAAAAATTTATATTTAACTATTATTAATGTAGTTATTAATACATCCTCTAGTCTAGTGACGTAGTAGATATAAATAAAAGAGAGTGGTCAATGAAATATTATTCGTTTAAAAATTCTATTATATATATATTAAAAAAAGAATTATACAAAATATATATATTTTTGGCTTGAGATTTCCATGTTGGAGGTCTCAAATTTGAAACTCTTTGCCAGCGAAAGCAAAGAATTTGTCTTTTGGATCGAACTAGTCGGACCCGGCTTTCTTAATACGAGTTACCTCTCTTATGTGGTTTACGAGTTATTGCATAGAAGCACAGACTTTATCCTGTGCGCACCCAAATGATAGTGTCTGTGGTATTCCTTGTCATAAAAAAATTCTAACTTTAAGAGACTGTAGCGTGGAAATCGAACCTCCATAAATAAGATGAGAGTTTAGGTAATCAACCAATTATGTTATAAAAATAATCTCTTTTTTTAAAAAAAAAAATTAAGAATAAAGAAAGAGAATTACAATGTAAAAAATCAACTTTCACCAATAAAATAGAGTTTAGGCAACAAACAATCAAATAAGCTACTAAAATTTTCATTACTAGTCTATTTTGTATTAAGCAAATTATTAAAAAATACAAATACTAAAGGATAATTATAAAAATAATTATTTTTTATATATTGAACAAGTAAAGATAATCGAAAAAAATAGTACTAGTATAATGAAGAGCAAGTGAGGGAGGAGGTGCACATGAATCGAGGGAGGCGTCAGAGTTGTCCGCACCCTTAGAGAAAGTTCACGTGCTTCAAGGAATCATTCTCTACATCTTCTTATGTTGCTTCCCACTTATTTCAACCAAAACAAAAATGGAAAATCATTTTGATCAGAAAATTTAGTCGAATTTGGTTAGAATATTAAAATAATATATTTTATACTGTGTTATTTTATTTCTTTGAATATTTTTATCTTTTTAATTTAATATCTTTTAATTAAAAAATAAAAAAAAATCAATTTATTTAAAAATTAAAAAGATATTATAAATTTTTTAAAATTTTGATTAAATTTTCTAGTCATTTAACATTAATCAGAGGCTTTTTTTGCTCTACAATATTGTACACTCACGAGTCACAACCAAAACCACAACCGTCCATTAATATTGCAAATCAAATCCAACACCTACTCTAATAAAATCTACTCATGAAAACATAATGAATGTGCTCTATACTGTACTCTTTACTTTTTTCAGATTAAAATACATTTAAATTAGGGAAATTATTACTTCCCTATTTAAGTTAGAAATAATTACTTCAAAGTATAATTGATTTAAATACATTAACAAAATAGACTCAAATTTAAGTACTATTAATTTGTTGATATTTTCTGTCATCTCTTTCCTACTTAGAACATGCTTGGCATTGCTATTAAAAACGGTTTATTTTTAGTAGTACTTTTTTAAAATAGCTTTTCTGAAAAGTGTTTTTTAAAAAAAGTCATTTGTGTTTGAAAAATTCATTTGAAAAGTGTTTTTTATAAGCAATTTGTATTTGACTATCTTTTTTTAAAAAAGGGCTTTTGAGAGAAATTACAAAAAATGACTAATATCAATGTGCTTTTAAGATTATTTAAATTAAAATTACATATTCAAATTTTTAACCAATTTTATACATAGATAAATAAATAAATAAAATATTAATATAATGTTAACATGATGAGTTAAATATAATTAAAAATACCAAGCAAATTAAATTTTAATATTATTATTACCTATTTCTAACAATACGTAAAATAATATATAAAATATAAATAATAATATATAAACATAAATAAAATAAAAAGTTTATCATATAAAAATAAAAAATAAATTTTTTGAATGAAGCTTAACAAAAGTTATGAAATATGTTAATTAATAAATCAGAGATATATTGAAAAATATGTAAATATGTAAGGGATATATTAGTCTTTAAAAAAATAATTTTCTGCTTCTGCTTTTTTTAAGAAGTAGAAATTTTTAGTTTTTTTGCAACCACAGAAAAACTGTTTTTTACTTCTATTTAAAAACACTTTTGAAGATTTACCAAACACTTAATTTTTTTAAAAAAAATATTTTTTTTAATTTTTTTTTTTTAAGCACTTTTAGCCTCCCAATGACAATTCCAAACAGGCCCGTAGTCAAAACATTCTAACTCCTTACATTGTCCATATTTTGTCCTCCTTTGAAATTCAGATATGATTTTATTTCTACAAAAAAAAAATGGTGATAGCTGAACTGATTGTTGATGATTTCTCTGATGAGGAGGTTGTTGAATTGTGGTGATAGCATTAATTAACTGATTTATTTGTTTTACTTGTTCAAAGTGAAATATTTAATCTCATATATATAGAGAGAGAGAGAGAAATATACATATTATAAGTCATTACAGTATTTTCATTATTGAAGGTACAATGAAATATTATTGGCATTTCATCAAAGCCATAAACACATATGGTTGAAGTTTGAAAATTAAATTTCAACAAATAAGTTTTATTTCGAATGGGTATTATTGAATTGTGTTTTGGTCTAATGTTTATTAATCCAACAATATTATTTTTCGCTTGTTCTCTGAATAATACAACAAATCACAAATATCACATTACTTAAATAACTTTGGAGTAATGGAAGAGTCCAAAGCTCTATCAATAAGAATATCTTTATTCAACATAAATATTTTTTAGTGTATAAGTTGGAGATTTTACATAATACTATTCTCTCTGTCTTAGTGATATCCTTTTTTTTAGTCTAAAAAAGAATGCCTCTTATTATAATTAGAAACAATTTAATTTTAAAATATCTTAAATTTTAATGAAATGATTTTTAACTACATACATATCTAAGAATTGTTTTAGACCAATATTTCTTTAAAAAAAAATAAAATTAAATATCATATTAAATCAAATAGTGCCACATAAAATGAGACCAAAAAATTACTACTCCGTATATTTTTGGTCCAACTCTTTCTTTAACTACAATTTTGCGCGTACTATAACAAGAAGAGAAGAAGTGATCACTAGAGCGTGCATCATACGCTTACTAGAACGTGTATTTTAAGAGAGTGTTCCTTTTGATATTAAAATTTAGAAAATATCTATTTTAATATCGGATCTACCATATATGGTATGAGAACAAATAAAAATGTGAACCAAATATCACCGAAATAGAGTCCATCTTTTTAAACTTTTGTCTCCATTAAAGGTGAGTGTCTGCCCCTCCCAACTTTAATTTGTCATCTTCACAAAACTCAAATGTACAATACTATACTTTGTTCGACTCTATTTCCGAGATATTGTACATAATACTATAATTTGATAAAGCATGTAAATTTAAAAATGAAAAGAAATTTTTGAATTTTTATAAATATATGTAAAGTAGTACTTTTTAATTATTCAAGTTTTCACATATATGTAATTTTGAATATCTTGTAAATTCTTAAGATATTTATAAAAAAATCAAAATATTTATAATTCTTTTATGAAAATTAATTTAATTTAAAAAATACGTAATTAACGGTTCTCGAATGACGGAGATGTGCTAACCTTTCGACATTAGGAAGCTCAAAATGACGGTGTGAATGGACCACTTGATATGTCGAGCACTGCACTTTAAAAAATTGCATGCATTCGGTGGCGATGGCCTTATTTTTTAATATATCTGCTCTGAACTTCTCAGAGATTCTTTATAGATATTGTTGTATTTTGTATCAAAGATCTACTAACTTGTTTAAATAATGAAGTACCTTTAATTATTAATTGTGTCTAGAACAAAAGTTTGTATAAGACTAGTGCTATTAATTAAAATATGTTTGACATAGATCTCTGTCCTCCGACACATTCTAATTTATAGGGAAAATAAAAGCTGCACTGCCCAATATTAGTACCATGGCTGATTTAGCTGTTTCTTATGGTTAAAAAAAAACGCAAGTTAAAAGGAGTATTTTTGGGCAATATTTATAATAATATACTCCAAAATAAATAAATTTTAGAGGTATGAGACACCTTTTTAAAAAGAGTTTATTATACTAGATTACTAGTTAAGGAATTATTTGACAATATTAATTACTAGACAAGTTTTTGACATGTGTTATTTGCTTTTATGTAATAACTAGTAAAATTACGGCTATACGAAATATTTATAAAATAATAATATGTAATATTTATAGTTAGGATAGTATCAAATATATAAGATAATATTCATATTTCTCTTCATCTGCGATGTCAAACGCTTTCTCATTTTTTTAAAATATATAAAGTATAATTATTTTTTTACATTTTTTTAAGTGCAGACTATTCATATGTATATAGTAAAACAAAATATTTACCGTGGTGAAGTAAATGGAATAAGAGGCAATATTTTGAAATAACAATATATTGTATTACGTTGAAAATATTTTATATGTTTTAATTTCCTCTATTTTTTGTTGGAGTACTAATTTTCTATACAAACTCTGATTTCGTAAAAAAATGATTTTTCTTATTATGTTTTTATTAGTCCATTCTTTTATTATAAAATTTTTAAACATTAATTAAATATTTATAAGAATTATGAAAAATGAAACATAAAACTTATAAATAATATTTAATATTAGAAGTTACAAGTAAGATGAAGAGACGTGAGTTATAAATAATTCAAATGTATAATTTTATTAGACATTAAATGTATTAATAATTATGCATTGATTTTATTTGTAAAATAAACAAAATGAAAATAAGGGGTGAAAATACAAAAAATGGACAAAAAAAAATAAAATCGGTGACTACATAAAATTTATAAATACATTTACGGTGACGAAAACAAATTGTTGCATACACAAAAAAAGGCATCATGAAACTAATATTTTATTTTTCAATTACTTTTTAGCAAGTATAATAAAAATAAAACTCCTAATCATCATAATTTTTTTGTTGTTTGTTGAAATGGGACAATTATATTAATTGTCCTTCACAACAAAGAAAAAGTAGAATAGTAAATGATCAAATGATTAGCATTGACAATACATTTAGCTAAATTATTTTTACAAACCATAATTTAAAAAATTCTAGCAAAAGTAACTAAGTTACTAATACTAGTCAAAGTAAAAAAACAAAATCTAGTAAAAATAATCTTTAATTATGCTTCATTTTTTGCCCTTCTACCATCTTCCTTTGCAAGTAGATCTACCACCATATTTTACTTCATATGTCAAACTCTTCATCATATGCAACCAATTGAATAAAAAAGAAATAAATAAAATATCATATACCAATTAAAAATAATCGTATCAAAAGAAAGAAAGAAATTTAAACTATATGTAACATATTTGTATATTATTCTTTCAATAGTACTAACACTATTAAATAATAATCATTTCTTGAGATCTAACAAATATTATAATCAAACTATATTATACCTGAAAATTGACTATTAGAAAGAAAAATTGTATACGGACAACACATTGTTAAGAAGTACAAAGGCATTATTCCTTGATGAATGATAATACAAACATAAATAAAATATTAACAAGGCATGTCCAAGTACATAAAAATAAAAAGAAAGACTTGAGAATGAAATTTATATTCTTCTTTTTTGTTACATGTTTGTTAATTCACAAACAAATATGATGAGGAAGAGAAATGATAATTTTTTATGTGAATCTTCATGAAAGTAAATATGATTTATATAGACAAAATAGAGGAAATGAAAAAATTATAAGGACTTGAGAATGAAATATTTATTAACTTCATGTACTTTTTTTTTTTGTTACATGTTAGTTTCATTCACAAACCAAATATGAATTTATATAGACAAAATAAAGGAAATGAAAAATAAAGACTTGAGAATGAAATGTTTCTTACCTTCGTGTACTTTTTTGTTACAAACCAAACCAATGTCATGAAGAAGAGAAAGGATAATTTTGAATGTGAATCGTCATGAAACTAATATGAATTTATAGAAAATAGAGGAATACCATAAGACATCATAAACTTACAAATTTAAGTTTGGAGGTTATAGGCATAAAAATTATGAGAGTTATGAATATTATTAAAAGTAAAAATTAAAGAGGTGTAAGTCATGGGTAATAACTCCTTGTGAATAAATTAAAAAATAAAGAGAAAAATACTTAAAATATATATTAAAAAAATTATTATCATTTCATGATTAGAAGTGAAACAAACAAATAAAAAAGAATGTGGGGAGTTTTTGTTGTAAATATTCTTCCATTAATAAAATATTTATTTGTAATAAATTAAGTAATTTACTTTTACAATACAATAATTCATTTAAGTTTGGAGGCTATGGGCATAAAAATTACGAGAGTTATGAATATTATTAAAAGTAAAAATTAAAGAGGGGTAAGTCATGGGTAATAACTCCTTGTGAATAAATTAAAAAATAAAGAGAAAAATACTTAAAATATATATTAAAAAAATTATTATCATTTCATGATTCATGATTAGAAGAGAGACAAACAAATAAAAAAAATATGGAGAGTTTTTGTTGTAAATGTTGCTCCATTAATAAAATATTTATTTGTAATAAATTAAGTAATTTACTTTTACAATACAATAATTCATTTGAATTAAAAAAAAGCCAAAAAAGGAGAAAAGAGATGAGTTATGTTTCTTCTTTATTATAAGTGAGACAAACAAATAAAAAAACGAATGTGAAGATTTTTTGTAGTGAATGTGCCTCAATTAATAAAATATTTATTTGTCATAAATTTAGTAATTTATTTTTACAATACAGTAATTATTTTTTTAAGAAAAAAAAATTTAAAAAGGAGAAAAAGGATAAATGCAAATGGAGGCCATAGAGAGGTGCCACATCACCTTCTCTATATTTCTCCTTTATTATATATATAGATATAGATTTTTTCCTTTAAACTATTTCATTTTAATGTAAGACTTTTTTTAAAAGCTTGACAATTTAAAAGTCGGTAAAGAAGGTCCCTTCGACTTTACCTCGTGGATCCACCTTTGAAGGTCACAATAAAACATCTAAACTTAGTTGATTCCCCAAATTTACTAATCTGATGCAAATTAGTAGAACTAAGAGCATGGTGGCTTCTTATTCCTTTAATTACTTTTTGTAAATTTAGAAAGAAAATTCTTAAGAAGATAAATCACTAATTCAAAAGATATTTTCATAAACAACTGATTTGGGCCCAACTTTGGGCTGAAACACAAGGCCCAAGATCTTACCTTTTCCTCTGCCATACTGAGAACCCATTGCATAGTAACCGGGCTGTAGGCTCAGATAGCCGATAAAAAGCAAGCCCAAGGATTTTTCTCTGTCCAAGCTATGAAAATCTGTTTGGGCCCATCAATAAACCAAAAAAAGCTAGATTTGTGCAAACAGAGTCATTTAAGACCATCCTTTTTAATTTTTGAGCAAACAACACAAATCTCGCTATTTTTCTCAGTTTAAGAAATGTGTGCAAAAGTAACTCCCACACTATACACCTGGATGATTGAAAAGTAGCACTTTCACCATTCATATTCTTCATTCTACCTATCATTTTTTTGTTCACAAGTCTCAACAAATTGGCTCACAAGTCGTGCCAAATTCTCACACGACTTGATTTGTGCACACGCAATGCATGCGGTACATGTATACTTCAGTACAATTTTAGTTCAATCAATTTTAAATTGTATACAAAACTCGCGAATTGATAAGACTTGTTTGTGTTGTTCAATTGTTAACAAGTTTTGCCGGACCAGCAGATATGGGTGAGTTGGGGCTTCTGCACATTAAAATGGGCCGCACTTCTAATTCGACAAGAGTCCATTAAGCTGTGAGGTGGCCCAAAAGGTTGCCGGTACAGATCGAATTTCTTTAGCTCGAACTTGAAACGTCTTATTAAAGTTTGAGGGGGTACTTCTCAAATTTTTGGTGGTGAAATTATGTATGTTATTGCTACATATATCCAAAAACAATTTTTGAATTGTTTAGATTGGAAAACTCCATATTGCTTTTTCGTTGATAATTATTTTTTAAAAAAGAATTGTTATAGAAATGTCAACATCTTTTTTCTTAGTATTCCGTTCGTTGTAATTTAATTATTTATTTTTGACTTAGCATAAAATTTTAAAAAATAAAGAGATTTTTGAATTTTATGGTCTTAAATAAAAGATATGCGGAATGTAATTTAATTACGTCATATAAAAAGTTGGAATTAAATCGTTATCATAAAGATACGGAAATATTTGTTTTCCCAAACAGATTAAAATGAAAAGTAAAATACATAAATCGAAAAAATTTATTTATTTTGGATTTTTTGTATCTTGAAATAATGGTTGTACCTCCGGAATCCGGATCTTGATTTTCCCTGTCCGGTCTTAGGTGATTGATTATATGTACAATTTTGTATGTATATATATCTGATAGCGAATTCGAATGTCACATGTGGGCTTTAATTATATAAATTATACTAATTTACGTAATATTAAACCCAATCTGTAAATAATCCGATACATTCGTATTTATTTGTTCGAAATTATTGAGGCTGAATTTCTTCGGATTAAGGATGAAGAAGCAATCAATTGAAGATTGTTTCGCACCGAGTTCATATGATTTTTAATTGTTTTCGGTTACTGGATTAATTAGTTCGAAGGAGGAATGTTTTTAACCCAAAATTTATTATTAAGGACGATCGCTATTCAAATCATTTTCAATACGTCAAGAGCTGACTGTTTTTCGATTCATAGTTTAGAATGGCATCGGCAAACAGTAGCTTCAATCACCATCGAATTTTTATCTGGGACCATATTTTATATATACATATAAGGCCAGTAGCTGGGCAAAAGCTGGAATAGTCTTCATACAGTGTCTCCAAGATCCCTGCTTTGTCTTGGTTATATCAAAAAGGAATTTCAGTTCGATTAATTTTGAATTTGTGCCTTGAAGTTTCATATTGAGGATAAAATGCTACTTAATAATGACCACTATATATTCAAGGAGAATTCAAACCTGAGACCTCTAATTAATAGTGAAGTACACAAAAAAATTTGTAAGCAGTGTCACATTTTAAAATGAAAATAAACAAATAAAGATCATAATTCATAACGTCCCTATATAAAACATATATTACCATAATAGTCCTCAGTGGTTTTTCATTTTAATAATTTATTCAAACTAATCACGTTAGAAATTATACTAAATACATTTTTTCCCTATGTAAGACACCAACCGGTCAAAATATATAAAAAAGTTATCATTCATCTGATTTCACAAATTGATCTTAATCAGTTTTAACATCAAATAAGAAAAAAAATAGCATATGATCCAACTAACTAAGAAAATATTAATATTAATTAGTAGATATTTGTTACCTCGTTAGAATTGAAAAGGAAAGACTTAACCCTACTTATCCCTGATGTAAATTTTCTTTATTGTTAAAGAAAAGCGGCTAGACACACCATAGTGTATAACGGTATAAATTCGCAATATATATATATATATATATATATATATATTATCTAATTGAGTTGCAACTATTCAGCATTTTTCTTGTATTTGGTAAAAAAATAATTTGAAAAGAAGAAGAGAGTGAAAGACAGTGAGATTCGAACATAAAACGTATATCAAATATGTCTTTAACTATTGCATATCTATTTTATAATAAATTTCCGATGAAGCAGTGTCACATGACACTTCTTGACCTAATGTTATTCTTCTCTGCTAATTAAGAATGAAAAAATATTTACGACATCTGTTGAGTTATTACCAACTTGATTGTGAATCAACTATCCAATCTCTTTCCTCTTTTACTCTTCTCTTTTGTTGTGTCTAGTCCAAGGACAATCAAACCATTTCTGAACCCCTTTTAACAAATAAAAGAAGAAGAAATTTAAATATAATATATATTTTTTACTAGCTAGCCTATAGGGAATGAAAAAATTAGTTTTTGCTTTGGGAAAGGGGAAGAAAAAAGAAAAGGTGAGCAGTAGCTAGAGACATGTATATGTAATGTCTAGGACTGTACAAGCTATGTTAGTAAACATGAAATATCCAGAGCTATAGAGGTTGACTCTTTTTGGGCATGCAAAAAATCAGTGGTTATTTTAATAAATTACAAATTCTGCAAACAGTTTGCTCGATGCTGATTCTTCATGACGATACAGAATACTTACTGCTCACACTCTATTTAATAGTAGTAATTAAATAGCACTATATATATAAAAATAAATGTATTGTATATGGATATGCTCATATCATTTCATAATAATGGTCATGCAGGTGGAAACAGGGTGGGGGAGGATTTGTACTGTGAAATATTGGAAATTTGGAATCAAGTGGGCTAGCTAATACTATTTTATTATTACAAGAGAAATGCATGAAATTGAATTCCAATTGGAACATTGGCACCGATGAAGGTGGTGGTAGGATGGTAAATATTTCTTCATTCTTAACTAGAAGTTTCATATTTTAGTTCCCTCGAGTATGGAGGCTCTTTTTTAGCATTTTTTGGCGTAAATTCCAATTTAATCCGACTTCGATACTAAATATCAGTTGAAAAAGCAAAAAGCAAATAAAGTGGGATATGTGGAACTTTCATGAAATGTTATAAATCGTAATTAGAATATCATTTTAATCAATTAAATATTAGCCATTAATTTTCACCTATGCAGTGTGCCTCTAATCCAAGTAAAAACTTGGTGAAAATAAAGAGAAGAAAAATAAAGAGGAATCAAATTCACGAAATATTTAATTAAGGACACGGTCTAAATTAAGGATCAGTACAAAACAGTCATTTTCTTTGCAAGTTAACGTACCACTCTATTAATTGCTCCCTGTTACCAGCCGTGTAGTTTCACATCAGATTTAATTGAAACAAGACGGAGGTTTCATGGTTCCTCACTAGAGCTGTTAATATGGACTGATCCATTTAATTCAGGTTAATTCATACATGCTTTGTACTTTAATGGGTCAGGTCGGACTAGTCCATTTTTTATGTGGACCAAAAAATAAGTGCATGGGCTACGGGCTTTCTCGGGCTAACCCTCTTTTTTTAAGAGTATATTCTTTTATAATTTTTTAAATTAAATTATAATTTAAAAATATTATCATAAATATCGATAAGACAATATTACATGGGGTTAGTGTTACTACTTGTTAATCAAATACACAAATAAAATTATCTATATAATATTTATTAAGTTTGATTTCAAGTAAAAACATAAATAGCTAAATAGAAATATTAACATAATTGTTTTTCAATGATCATAATAAAACACAAAAGCTATGATAATATTTCATATGCTATGACCTATGTAGTGATTCCCTAGAAATTTTAGGAATTTTTTATTTTATGCAGTACATATTTTATAAACATAATTTGTATTTAAATTGTAATATTTCAAATTTTAAATAGATTTTGAGTATAGACTCCTGTTATTTTTAATACTCTATTTTATTTTTATTTGGCCCACGGGTGGCCCTATCCATATTTCTCAAGCTCCACAAATCGACAGACTTATTTAGGCCGGGCTAAAAAATTCTTTTCTTAAATGTGCTCCAAAAGTTGTAGCCCAACCCTATCAAATCACGGGTTAGGCCAGAACGGCCCAACGGGCCTAGCCCATATTGACGACTCTACTCCTCACTCAGACAGAGGCATATAATTAAACACTAAAAAATAATGAGCTTTTTTATGAATAAAAGCAAATTTTTTTTTAAAAAAATTGAAATAAAAATATCTAATAGAATATTTTGATTATCATGTGTTACACAGGGCACCTTTTTAATAAATCAGGACAAAGCGGTTGATTCAGTTGAGAGCGTGGCATAGGAGACACAGGTAAGATGACCATCAACGGACAAGCATTTCATTATTATTATTATTTCACTTTTTTGGTTCAATCGGGTCTATATTCAAATTTGAATGATACCAAATGAGATGACTTTTTCAGGGACTGACCTCTTCTCTGAAGCAATCCCTGGGTCAATTAAAAATACAATAGAGTATAATTTAAGTATCTAAATAAAATTTTATTTGATGATAAATTTAAAGAAGAATTTATGTGACACTCTTTTGTTTATAATTTTTTTTTTTTAAGTTTGTCTTCAAAGGAATGTCACATTTCTATAATCAAAAATAATTTAACTTAAAAATTTCTTTTTACTCTTAATAAAATGCTTTATAACAACACAAATATCTAAACCATAAAGTTTCAAAAGTTTATCAAGTCAAACGTAACATATAAATCGGGAGAGAGGGAGCAATAAATATATATTATCACATAATAATTTGGATGTTATGATAAGTAAGATTGTCTATTGGCCGGCTCAGTTTTATTTTGATGAAGTTTATCGATTATTGATTTGTAGACAGGCTAAACCGCTATGGAATCATTAAGTATCAATTTATCGATTTGCAGACATACTAAACTGTTATAGAATTAAAACCATTCACAAATTAGTTTTTTGATTTGTAGACATATGTTAAATTGTTATAAAACTATTAAGATATCATTTTATCGATTATCATTTATTAATCGTTATCGACTTGGTTATTCATTTAACCATTAAGATTTCACATAAAAAAAAAAAAAAAAAAAAAAAAAAAAAAATAAAAAAAAAAAAAAAAATAAGTTGACTATTACACATCTTGCTCATAAGGAGTAACATTTTGTAGAATAATCAAAAATTTGAGACAGTGAAAAATGAAAGTATGAAACTAAATACAAAGTCAAGAATTTTAGATATACCAAATGATATAAATATAATTTATCAATTTACTATCTATTTATAGAAAAAAAGTCAAAACATTAAGAGAAAACACATAAAAAAAACCCTTAACTTGGCAGGAGAACTTACTTTAATACTTAAACTACACAAGTGTTTAAATACCCCCCCCCCCCCAACATATTTGAAGTGAATTATTTTCAACCCTCCGAACACCGGCCAAGTTGAAGGCTGGGCATTGTTATGCACGCCCGTTTTCATTCATCCACGTCGCAAAGTTTTTATAAATACCTTACCAGTTTTATATAATTCACTCGTTCCCAAAAAAGAACCCGACCCATTTCTAAACAAATATCCCTAAATCTCCGATTCATTCTCTGAAGGATTTGCTTTTCAAATTTGTGGTGTTTCTCGACAAAAATAAAGTTACCATGTTAGTAATCTTCGTTTGGATGGTTGTAGCATTTGATTGAGTTTAGGATTTTCGTCAAGCTTAATTTTTTTTAATCTTTTCAAAATAATAGATGAAGAAGAATAAGTTTGAATATTACCTTTCGAAGAACAATTATTCCTTCAAAGATTCAACTTTTAGGTTTTATGAGCTACGATTTTGAGATGAATCAAGAAAAAGATAATAAATTAGGTCACCATTTTTGGATGATTGCGTTTTGTGGGGGAGAATTGGAAATTAGGGTTCTTTGAATTTGAAGATTGTTCTTCAAATGGGTAATGGGTTGGATATTGCCTTTGAAGGGGCAAATTTGATTTTTTTTAAAAAGATAAAAGTTAAATAACGTGTTGTTGTTCGGAGGGTTGAAAATTATTCACTTCAAATAAGTTAAGGGGTATTTAAATATCTGTGTAGTTTAAGTACTAAAGTAAGTTCTCGTGCCAAGTTTAGAGATTTTTTTTATGTATTTTTTTAACTATTAAAAATCAATAACTCAATATCGATAACCAAACGAAACATGGTTATACCAAATTAAGTTGACAAAAAAAGTGTTGATTAATGTTTTGGGGGAGGGGGAGGGGGAGGGGGAAGGAGGCAGTTCGGATTGAGAATAAGTGTGAAAAGGAGAGGACACAAGAAGAACAAATAAATGAGGGGCAAGTGATGAGGAGCTTATCATAACCCTCATCATCGTCACGTCGTTTTTCATTCACATTTATCGATACCTTTCTTCCTCCTCCTCGATCTTCTTCTTCTCCCAGAATTCCACGCCTTCTTCTACAATTCTCTTTCTTTCTTTTTGTTTCATTCTCTATTCCCTTTTCCCCTTTTCCCTTCCATCCATTTTGCTTTTCTTCAATTCTCTCTTTCCTCTCTGTCTAATTTGTCTCCTTCACAATTCAGATAGCAGTATTATAATCCTCCTATACTATATCCTACTAACCTATTCCTAAATATTACACCATTCCTTCTTTCTCTTTTTTTTTTCTTTTTTTCTCTCTGTCTTAATTCCCTTCTCTCTCTCTCTTTCTGTCTCTATTGTTCCATCTCTTTCTCCTGAATCTTGCCAAATTCCTTGTGTTCAGCTCCCTTAAAAGTCACTCCATTTCATTCTCTTCCTTACTCCCTCTCTCTTTTACTTTTCTTTTTATTTTAACCATTGCCAAACATTATGCCCTTTTCTTCCTTTTAACCTTGAAGGAACAAATAATTGCCTTGATCTTACTCAAAAACAAAAATCATCTCAGTTGTTTCCTTTTTAGGTAATCAAATATTTCTCTAGACCAAAAGAAATGTGGATGATGGGTTACAACGACGGAGGAGATTTTAACATGCCGGATTCGTTTAATGGAAGAAAACTTCGTCCACTAATGCCAAGAGTACCTCATGCTCCTACGGCTACTGCTACTAATCCAACTAATTGCTTAAGAAATTTTCATGGAGAAAACTTTATTGCACTTAATCATCATCAGCTTGGTATTTTTTTTTTTCCTCTTTGTATATAGAGATGTCTTTCTACTTTTTCTCTTTTTTGCCTTTCCTTTCCTTTACTGCATGCGTGACACTGATACTTCGTACATAGAAAACTCAATTTATCGACAGATCTAACGACTATCCATACATTTTTAATTTATTGGGCTGTGATTTTATTTTTTGGACGCAGCTATGAGTGAGCAAAATAAGAGAGATTTCAATACGCAATTAGTAGTGAGCTCACGTTGGAATCCAACTCCAGAACAACTGCAAACCCTGGAAGAGTTGTATCGACGTGGCACGAGAACTCCGTCAGCTGAACAGATTCAGCACATCACTGCACAGCTTCGACGTTATGGGAAAATTGAAGGGAAAAATGTTTTCTACTGGTTTCAAAATCACAAGGCTAGGGAACGCCAAAAAAGACGCCGTCAACTTGAATCTTCTGCTAATGGTAACGGTAATGGTGGTGGTGATGATCAGTCTCATAGTAATTGTAACGCTGAAAATGCTGAAAGAAAAGAATCAGGTAAAGATTTCAAAATTTCTACTTGTAATTTTCCGTTGAAAGGGATTCCGAAAATTAATTTTAATTATATTTATATGTGTGATAAATTTTAGCACATAAATTGTGACGAAGGGAATATTATGCTTTGAATTATTTTTTTTTGTTTTCTGTGGAATTCATCAGAATTGTAGCGTGAGAAGTACATGAGCATGCAAGTTAACAAAAGGCGACATGCGATGAGAATGATACATGAAAGAGAGAAATTTGTTTGATAGTGTGTGATGATACACTAAATATTCTCTTTCTTATATTTTTTCTCTTGCTATGCCCACTTTGTATTTTTTGTTGTTATTCAAAAATGTATTGTAAATTGCATTCTGTGTTACGATTTGAGATATGCTTTTTCTTCCATTCCGATTGTTGCTTATTAGAGATGAAAAAGTTTCTTTACTCTTATTTTTTGTTTTTGTGTTTGTCCTTGCAGGGGCAAATAGGACAGTTTTTGAAATTGAACAGACCAAGCACTGGCCATCCCCAACAAACTGCAGTACTCTTGCAGAGGTCCTCCCCTCTTTCCTTAGACTCTTCCATTCTCTTTTTCATAACCAAAAAGCAAATTAACATTTCTCTAAACATGTCATTATGTTGTTATGATTTGTAAAAAAAAATAGAGTAATCAAAACATTATTTCTTGGAAAATATAAAAGTTTGTTTAAAAGCTGTACTGAGTGTATGAGAAATAGGGTCTTGAGATTTTGTGCTTTAGATTTCATTTAAAAAAAGTGCATGGATATGGGCACCCATGAGCCATGATCCGATCTCTGTAGTCATATCACGAAAAGACGTTTGCATAACCTCTTCCGTGAAATTTGACTTTCCTTTTAAGTCTTAGGTATATGCTCTATCAAATCAAATTACTCCATTCGTTTCACAAAGAGTAATCTGGTTTGACTTGTCACAAAATTTTAGAAAATAAAGAAGACTTTTGAATTTTGTGGTCCTAAATTAAAATTATGTCAAATGTACTAAACTGCCCTTCAATCTTGTGGCTTTAAACATGCCACGTGAAAAACTGAAATTAAAATGTTACCAAAAAAGAAAAAAAAGGTCATTCTTTTTGAAACAAACTAAAAAAAAAAGGAGGTCATTCTTTTTTAAACGGAGGGAATATATATAGTATGTGCCTAGTAGCTATGATGAACAATGGTCAAAATAGGGTTGTTACTTTTTTCATCACTAGTTGCATGGAATAGTTGATAATCTTTTTGAAATATTGCAATAAATATTGATGCAGAAAACTGCAGCAAAAACAAAGGCAGCGGCAGGAGCAACAGCAGCAGGAGTGGCAGAATCATGTAGAGTAGCAGCAGCAGAAAGATGGATACCATTCGATGAAGGAGAACAAAGAAGGAGCCTATTAGCAGAAAGGAATGCCACGTGGCAGATGATGCATTTGTCTTGTTCACCCCCCACCACCACCAACAACAACACCAATTTTGGAACAATTTGTACTCCAATTATAAGGAGTTGTCCATCAACGCCAAGAACAATTGACCATCAGACAAAACAACTTTCCAAGCCCAAAGATCATCTAAACATCTTTATTGCACCTTTCAGATGTGATCAAAAACACGAAAACATCATCGGAGATGATGAAGAAGGCCATGGCCATGAAGCACAGACCCTTGAATTATTTCCCCTCCGCAGCAGCAATGACAACAATGATGAAAATAATTTTTCAGACAAGGATGAAATTGGGGCCGCTGCGAACTTGAATAATAATTTTAGTGGTAGTCATTATCAGTTTTTTGAGTTCCTTCCACTCAAGAATTGAAGGATACCTAGACATGAGTAATTAGATGTTGACTATTTATGTAACTTCAAATTTATGATGGGATTTCCACCCCCTATTATTATCTATAGCAATGATGTTGTTCAATGCGATGTAACGTTTATTGAAATCAAAGATTGCCTTAAAATGCATTTGGACCATCCCTCAAATATTTTTAGTAGTAAGTAACAAAGGTGCCACATCTGACTGGGACAAGATCTTGGGATTCCTTAGGCTTGGGAATACTCTCTTTGAACTATAACATGGTGTGAGTTAAATTCAAATGCGAAATTTGACATGATATCAAAGTTATAATCATTGGGTTTGATGTGGAGCCCCTGGACGGTGCAGTGTCTATATATGATTATGCACGTTTCAGTCCGGATGTGAGAGGTAGGTGATAAAGATCGCACATTGAATCAGGACAAGATCTTGGAACTCCTTATATTGCTTAGCTTGTTTAGCCATAAAATTACTTAAACGTACTCTTATAAATTTAATCTCTCTGTCTGACAATGAAAATAGGGCTCAAAGATGTTGAAAATTGAAATATGGATGAGAGATTAGGATTTTGAAGTCATGATTTGGACATTAATAGTAACAATTTTACAGTCCTCTCAAGTTGACATATATAGAATAGGATATGTTGTGTCTACATCTACTGATTAATTACTATAAAGAAGCGCTTTCCTTTATGCTTCAGTTTATGTGAATATGTGAACGAGTCTTTTCTTAGCTTAACTTGGGGGGTGGGACCTGGGAGACCAATTAACACATTTATCTTAAGTTAATAAGGCCAGTATCAATGATTATTAATATGTACGTATACTACAATCTCCTTATATGATTTTTGGAGACCCTAGTCGTACTTAAGATAGCTTTGTTGAGTTGGCTAAACTTTCGTTTTCTTAAAATGATAAAATTACTAGACACACCTTATTCTTTAATAATCTAACCCAATATTAGCTCAAATATTATGCAATTCACTTTATAGAAGGGATGTTAGTCCATGCTTACATGTAAAAAAATGTGTACTTTTTAATGGGTTAAACTTTTACATGATATGATCGATGGCATAATTTAAACAAGGTGGGAGAGTAGATTATGGATATAATTATAAATTGTTGTTTGTTATATGATTTTGAAGTCGAGTTAAATACGAGTTCAATTTTCTCAATTACAATTTCTAATTTCCACGTACCTTTTAAGAGGTAGCGCATGGAAGAGCCATGTTTTCCAATAAATAGGTGTTAGTTGCTTTCTACACAAAGTTAGAAATAACAGTTAATTAAGAAGAAGTTGACACGTACATGCAAATTCACAGTACTATTAAAAAGAAATCAGAAGGGCAATTACATGTACACTTTGACAAAAAGAATTATCAATTATACAATCCGAATGAATGAGAGGGATAACTTTTGAATTAAACTCAAACTGATAACAATAAAGAGAAAGAAAAAGGCAAAATTTAAAGCCTGTAAGGTTTGTTCCAGGCTAGGGTTTTGTTTTTCATGTCCTAATATTGTTTTTCACATGCGGTCATGTCTGATATTCAATGGAGCCTGATTAATCTAGATTTGTATCGCGTAAAACCTCATTCAAGGAAAAAGTCGAATTCGAGATATTTAATTAAAGGAGGAATGACTTCATCAATCGCACCACATAGATTGTGGTCCTATTTTCTTTGGTTTATTTATTTTTCTTGTTTGGCAGCAGTGGTTAGTACCTTTTCGTTGTCTAAGACAATTCGTGAATTTCCTTGGAAATTAAAGGAGACAACACTCTGGATTTTATTGCCTACACTGAATTATTGCTTACTTTTTTTCTTTTCTTTTCTTTTTTTATTTTTATGTTTGGTAAAATAACTTTTTTGACTTTTTCTACATACGTGGACCATACATTATTAGAATCGATGAGGCATGACGGATAATATAGTACTACGTAGTGTGGTTTTGTGAGTGTGTTTGTAGCTTCTGAACTCTTTTGTACCCTCATGTATTTACACAATACCATGCTTTCATATTTTCATATATACTATGCATATGTACTCTTTTTCAATTATTTGAGTTGATCAGCATATCATCAGTAGTACTGTTTTAATTTCCTCTTCTTCTTTTTTTTATTCCTTTTTGTTGGTTGGAGTGGTAATCTGTTTTATCTCTTGTTCATTGTGTACTTGATAATTTTGATGAGAGTCTAAATTTTAACAAAAGATAAAATTTCATTTAAAAGGTCGCACACGTGCATTTCCTCTTGCTTGTATGCAAGAAAATAAAAAAAGAAGTTCATGGATGCATTAGCAAAACTCGCCTTCATGATAAACATTGCTGAGGGAGAGTCTTCCCAATCATGATAGAACTAGCAGTCCGGTGAATTAATTGCAACATCATAGAATTCTTTGAGTTGACTACCAACATGTTCAATAATGATCTTTTGGCCATAGGAAGGATTTATTGATCGACATGATGAAGTATATTGAACACCGAACATATTTCAATATGCAACAAAAAATAATAAGAAGATAATTAATAGAAGGGAATTGTTAATGCAATTTGTTTTGCGCGAGGATGATGCTATTCACCTAGATGGGGTAAAGTAAGGCCTAATTAAGGGAGGACTATGATCTACAAGTAAGAAAATGTGTGTGACTTTTTTTTTTTTTTTTTGAGGTGGAGGTGTAGAGTCGGTCGACAGTTCGCCAACTGAGCTATATCCTAATTGCAATTTGTATACGACCTTTATATTAAGTGAAATTTTTAGCTTGGAATTTTAGGATAAAAGCATACACAAATTTTAATTAATGAAATAATCATAAACTAGGTATATTTTCTTTTTAAACACAGAGATAAAATATTAGGTGAGAGAGACTAGTCAAGAGGGAGCAAGCCCAATTATAATTACCATCTCGCCAGTAGTTGTCTTTGTAGGGCATGAACTCGTACAAGACAAGTTGGTGGGTTCCGATCATCCTATGATTTGTACCAAAATAATTTTTATTCGATTAATCTAAATTTGCTTCGATAAAAAGCAGTATTTGGGTTTAATTGGATTTAATACTCCGCATAAACGTCTTTTGTATTTTCATACATCAATGTAATTTTGCACCCTATTAATTAACGTGGGATGAAACTCATAACCATGATAATTATTCATGCATGTTGCTCAACATTTTCAATGAATTTGTAGAGAAGCAAAGGATCTGTGAAATAAGTTTTAAATGTCTAATTTAAGGAAAATTAGTCAAACAATAAGAATACATATACTTGACTACTTTCAAATTCATTGGTTACTTAAATATGAGGAGTCCTATATGCATATTAATCAGAGATTTTTAACCTTTTATTTCAGTATCATACCCAACCTCCACAAGGCGGAAATTTTGTTGAGGTGAAGCAGGTACATTTTTATTGATGTGTGTACTTCAACCACAACTCTTTTTTTGAAGAAGGAAAGCTTTTAATAAATTAATTAATTAGTGTATAGTTTCTCTGAAATTTTGGGATCCCTTTTAATTAGTTGTATTTTTAATTTTTAAATTCATTTTTTTAATTATAGTTTTATTATTTTGAATGTTTTGTTGCTATTAGTGTAAATTTTTTTAATTTGCAATTTCTTAGAATAAAAAATACGATCGATGAAGAAAAATACTTCAGTTATGGATATCCCAATGAGCCCCTCACAATAAGTTTCCGAGGAAAAAGAATGAAATATTTTAATACTACACAAATGTATATAATTTATTGTGGAACAAAAATTTAAAACCATTGAATTAATACAATTGAAAATTTACCAATATTAATACTATTATTTATCAGGTTATCATTTTACACCTGATGAGAATATTTACAATATACCACACAAATATATGTATATTTTTTCTTTAGATAAAAAAATAAAAAAATTATTTAAAAAAAATTATGAACATTTATTAGGTCCTTGTACCACATGAATTTTCCCTTACTAGTTATAATTAAAAGAAGAAAAAATTAATGTTCTATTTTAGGATAAGATCATTAATCAACAAATAAATAATTTTTGGATTCTCTATGTCATAATGTAGTTGTAATTAAAGTATTGGAGAAAAATGCACCATAACAAATAAATGTGTCTTTTAACTCGATATAACTGACATTTATGTTCTCTCAAACAATAATAATACGTTTTCAAAATCTCCCAAAAATTAAATAAATTCTATGGCCAAATATTTATTTTCAAAATCTCCCAAAAATTAAATAAATTCTGTGGCCAAATATTTATTTTCAAAATCTATGTTCAAACGAAAGCTGTATGAATAGTAACTGAATAAGGTTTGAAAAATGCTATCAGTTTCGTGAACTTGTAGAGATTTGATTCTTTTTTCTCTGATAACTTTTTTTTGTACCAAATAAATTGTATAGTAGATTTTGATTCATCATATATATATTATTTTCATGCTAATCATATTTCAGGCAAAGGACACAAATCTGTCTATATGGAAGCTGTTACAGAAGATATACATTTACAACTGCAAAAATATAAACTAACAAATAAAAAGAGTGTTGCAGGGAGAATCTTGTCCATGCCAAATTGTACGTTTTGCCTTCTTCTTACTCTTAACTTTTTACCTTGACTTGGATAAAAAGTGCTCTATCTTTTCTTCAAAAAGTGACTTCCAAATCTTTTTTGTCCACAAATCATATTACTATATAGTTTTTACATAATATTTTTTATTCTATTGTATCATAATCTTCTTTTGCTTTGTTTGAATATATTTGTGTTAATCCTAAGTTTTTTCTATAAATAATTTCCTTAGCCACGCGGATTGTTCATTTTCCTAGGTAGTATTAGTTACTACTTTCTACAACCCTAAATTTCATGTTCACTTAAGCACAACAACATTGTACTAAATTTACTTTTTGTACATTCTCTAAGTAAATTTCATAACATGCAATATTATTAGGATTTGAATCAAAAGCTAACTACTGAGTTCTATTGAACACGTCTACATTCGTCCTTAGTTGAGTCAAACTTGACAATTATACTAATTATTTAACCTATATATTGCAAATTTTTTTGGGTCTACTTGAAAATTCATTACATTAACAATGCAATTTTTGGGGATTTCTAAAGTAAGTTTTTGATGTTTGTATTCAAACTTCAACTAATTTAAATACACGTTTGTGTATTATTTTTGTTTCCCTATACTCTAGGCTCAAACCCCAAATCTCTTGATTAGTTAAGTGCCGAGTGGAAAGATCATAATTCTCCCACTCCACCACCGGCGTTATTGTTTACACTATTAATATAAAAAAAACTTTATAATTAAATTAAATTATTCCTTCACTTGTTCGTTTGGGTGGTAACAAGTGATTCCGAGATAAGTTATCCTAAGATAATCTATCCCATCATGTTTATGTGATAACTTATCACATTATGAAAGTATAAATGGTGGGACTAATAATATCATGACTGTCTAATATCTCAAATTGGTAATCTTATACCTCACATCAAACGATTGATGTGGGTGAATTAAATAATAAATGGAGGAAAGAGACAAAACTGATTGGGAGAGGGACAATACAAAGGGGGCAACTGTCAAAGGCATAAATAAGGCAGGCAAAAGGATGCAGAAGTTTCTCTATTGTAGTTTAAATAAGTGATCACGTCTTGTCTTTCTTTCTCTCTCTACTGAATTTGGGGGTCCTTATATATATATATATCATGAGATCATCATGTGAGTACTCATTCTGTCTCACTCTCTCTCTACAAAACCCTAGCTAATATTATAGGTGTAAGAATGTTAAATGAAAGAATGCCACCACCACATAATATGAAAACGATAGACCACTGCACACCCTCATTCCTACTGGTCCATTCAACCCCCCACCCTCACCCATCTCTTTTAATTTCTTCACGAGGTAATGATAAATTGCATACGTATTATCCTATAAAATTATCTTAAATATATTATTGCGTACTATTACTCACCTTATTTGTTAGCACTGTTATTATATATGAAAATTGACGGAAAAATAATATTCCATTCGTCCCATTTTATGTGAGGTAGTTTGACTCGGTACAAAGTTTAAGAAATGAAGTAAGACTTTTATAACTCGTGGTTGAAAATGGATGATAAAAATTTGTATGGCTATAAATCATTTCATTTAGGATAAAATGGGCATTTTAAAGTTAAACTGTTACTTAATATAAAATGTGTCATTCTTTTTTGGACTGACTAAAAATGAAAGTAAGTCATATAAAATGGAACAGATGGAGTAATAAACAAACGATATGTAATGCCCCTTTACCAATATGCAGTCGTCTTGGTACGTACATTGGTTTAGTTGAATACTAAGAGAAGATGTAGAATTGATCAATTCTACTTGATCTCAGTTTATTTCCTCAAAATGTCTAAATGTCTCGATGAAATATTTGCAAAACTAATTCCCTGACATCTATGAGCCAAAGGCAGATCTACGGGGCGTGAGGGTGTTCATCCAAATTCTACTGCAAAAAGTTGCATTCTATATAAGGAAGATAATTTATTATTTGTTGCTTTTTCAGGTATATATATAAATTTTGAATCTTCTCAACCCAAGATTAGAGGACCAGTCTTTAATTAACACTTAGTAAGAGCTTGGTGTAACAAGTAGTAATTTGGGCCACCTAACAGCTTAATGGACCCTCATGAAAGTGTGGTCCAGTCCAATGTACCGAATACCTAAGGCCCAAATTCAACTATATCAGGCAGTTAGAGGCAGATTGCACTGTTCTTTCATTTGGGCCTAAATATTTCCAGGTCCAAAAGGAAAACCTAAGGCCCAGGAAAATTGTCCCTTCAATGACATCGAGCCCGATGGTCAGTTAAATCGATAGCCCAACTCAGAAGGATGGATCTTTTGTTGGAAAAACTACAGAATATAGCAAACATCAATATATATTTAAGGTAAATAGCTATAGTTCATTCTTTTTATGTTTTATGGTTATAATTAAATGTTAAATAGAAAAGTTAATATTACACTCATAATCTTTTCTTCTTTTTTTTTTTAAAAAAAAGATTATATATGGATATAAATATTTATTAAATAGTAAAGATAATTTTACATGCCTAATTAATACCAGTCAAACATGTTTTACGGTGCTTTACTCCCCATGTTTACCCTCTTTGCTATTTTCTCTTTCAATATCACCAAATCACCATTTTTTTCTCCAATTTTCTTCCAATTCACAATTCTTTACTTGATTTTCATGAGCAATTTTTGTGACATATCTTCATCAAATATCTTCTATTTTGTATTTTTTTTCGTTTATATGAAATTTATATTTGTATACATCTTGTTGAAAGGTTGATGAGTTCATTAGTTGTATTCATATGTATTACAGGAAGAACATGAGCAAAAAGAGTTTGAGGGTTGTCTGATTTTCAATTTTTTATATAGTGAAATACTTATATATTTGGATACTTGTATTGTATTATATCCACTTGTCATTCTTTTTGGATTGCCCCAGTGTATTGAAATATTAACACAAGTTAAAAGGTTAACCAGGTAATACAAGTATATTTTGATACATAATTACATTATTTTTGTATAAACAAATACTTGAGTCATCAATTGTATGTATATATATATATATAATAGTTGTAAAAAAATAGTAAACATGAGCAAAAAAAGATTGAGTTTTATTGGCGTTTCAATTTTTTATACAATCACATACTTATATACTTGGATACTCATATTGTATTATTTTCCATTTTCTTATTTCTGGATTGTCCATTGTATCTAAACTTTGTTTAATAATAACATGGGTACTCCTATATGATATAGGTGTATTCATAAGGTAAAATTAGTTGTTAATTTAATATTAGTTATTAGTTATTAGTTGGAATCCAAGCGGATAGGGACGTAATCATTAGTTTTGAATCTAATTATGGAAAGTTGAGAGTTTTAGAAACGTAATTAGGGGGCATTCCGTCAGTTATAGAAATTACCTTAGCATTGTAATTATAATTGGATCATTGTATAAATAAAAAAATTGTTAAAAAATACAAATATACAGCGAGATTAATACATAAAATGTAGTCATTTTTGGTAAATAACATATTTATAACTTTGAACTTCAATAACTCTACAACTGTAGTCATTTTTTTAAGTTGCTCTTTGTTGTTACCATATAGTGATGAAGTCGTGATTTTTCACTAACGAGGATTAAAATATGAAAAGCTCAACACATGAAGAAATCAAAGAGGGATCAACATCTACTATATATATATATATATCCACGTTAAAAGTAATTTTAATCATGTATAAATATCATAATTTTCCGTGTCCATCCTTGGTAGCAACAAATAACTATTTTTAATCTGTGATTTAAAAATAGTCATTTTCTTAATTTCCTTAAACTTTCAATGTTATATAACTTGCTCTAGTATTGCAGTATTACCTTCGTGGATCAACTTGTTCATTCATTGGGCATAATTATTATCTAAAACAGTTCCAAGAAAAGAGTTTAAGAGTCGGTCTCAATAAATAATAAAAGAGTGAAGCGGCATACCTACTTACCTATATATTGACATAATTATTAAAGCACCAATAATAAATTAAACTTTCAACATTATCATAGAAATAAGATAGAATCCTTCTATTTTTAACTAAAGATTTTCAATTTGCAGGGAACATATTAATTTGGTGCGAATTTTGATTAATCAAACTACATGCCTACAAAGGCATCTTTGATTTAAAAAATCATTTGTTTTAGCATAGTTTTAAAACATTACAAAGTCTTTTCATATTTCTTAAACTATATATTCAGTCAAACTAAAACACATAAATTCTAATACCAAATGATTTAGTTTATTCTTAAAAATATATATATTACGAAAGGACGGCACCTCTCAAGAGAAAGAGGCACAAATGGCAAACTTTGGTCATGAGAGGCCACCCACAAAATATCCATTGTTATATATCAGCAGGACGGACACCTCTTAACCGTTGGATCAAACAAATGAAATCTTAATCATTATTTGTGTATATATATATATATACACCTTACCTTATATAACATCCTCAATATTAATTCAAATTACTAAAAACTTGTGTTAAAAAAATAAAAAAAAAACTTTGAAAATGCGTGAGATTCTTCATATTCAAGCAGGACAATGTGGGAATCAAATAGGATCCAAATTCTGGGAAGTTGTATGCGACGAACACGGGATTGATCCAACTGGAAAATACTGTGGAGATTCAGAATTGCAGCTTGAAAGAGTTAATGTTTATTACAATGAAACTGGAAATGGACGTTACGTGCCACGGGCAGTTCTCATGGACCTTGAACCTGGTACTATGGACAGCATCAAATCAGGTCCTTTCGGACAAATTTTTCGCCCTGATAACTATGTTTTCGGACAATCTGGTGCTGGAAATAACTGGGCTAAAGGACATTATACTGAGGGTGCTGAACTTATTGACTCTGTTCTTGATGTTGTGCGAAAAGAAGCTGAAAACTCCGATTGCTTACAAGGTTAATAAAGCAAGTATTTTAAATTTATCATCCGAGATCGTTCATATCCTTACTGTTAACTGTCATAGTCAAAAGTAGAAGGTTAATTTCAACCTTTTTCGAAATTTTGTTGTTTTGGTGGAAATAGTGCCCTTTGGCCATATTTTGTATAGTAGACGAGTAAATTTGAACTTTTTCTCTTGAAAATAAAAACAACTTGTTTCATAGAGAGAATGTGTTATTTTTATGATAACACGAAAAGATGTGTACAGGATTTCAGGTGTGTCACTCACTTGGAGGAGGGACAGGATCAGGAATGGGGACACTGTTGATATCAAAGATCAGAGAAGAATATCCAGACAGAATGATGCTTACCTTCTCTGTTTTCCCATCTCCAAAAGTCTCAGACACAGTAGTTGAGCCTTACAATGCTACACTTTCAGTCCATCAACTGGTTGAAAATGCTGATGAGTGTATGGTTCTTGATAATGAGGCTCTCTATGACATCTGCTTCAGGACTCTCAAACTCTCCACACCAAGTTGTAAGAACAAAAACAAACATTTACTAATACTTTAATCAACATGATTAATCTCCGATCGTTGAACTTTATTCACTATAACAACAGTACAGTCACAAAACTATTTTTTGTCACAATAAAGTAATTGAACTTTTACGACAAAGTCTATCCATCAAGGTGACTTCTAGTGAGAGCTGAGTGCATCGAGTTGCCTTTCTTTATGGTTATAGTGAGTAAAGTTCAGTTATTTTAATATGAAAAAAGATAATTTGTTACGGAAGAAAAAAGTTTGTTCTAATTCATCTGTTTTATTGTTGTGATCAGTTGGAGACCTGAATCATCTGATTTCAGCAACAATGAGTGGTGTGACATGTTGTCTGCGATTCCCTGGCCAGCTGAATTCTGATCTTCGAAAACTAGCTGTGAACTTAATCCCTTTCCCAAGGCTTCATTTTTTTATGGTTGGATTCGTGCCTCTAACATCAAGAGGATCTCAGCAATATCGAGCACTTACAGTCCCTGAACTGACACAACAAATGTGGGATTCCAAGAACATGATGTGTGCTGCTGATCCAAGACACGGTCGTTACCTCACAGCCTCAGCATTGTTTAGAGGCAAAATGAGCACAAAAGAAGTTGATGAGCAAATGATGAATGTGCAGAACAAGAACTCTTCGTATTTTGTGGAATGGATTCCGAACAATGTTAAATCCAGTGTTTGTGACATACCACCTAGAGGGCTTTCGATGTCTTCAACTTTTATTGGGAATTCAACTTCAATTCAAGAAATGTTTAGGAGAGTGAGTGAGCAGTTCACTGCAATGTTTAGGAGAAAGGCATTTTTGCATTGGTACACTGGAGAAGGGATGGATGAAATGGAATTTACTGAAGCAGAGAGTAATATGAACGATCTTGTGGCGGAGTATCAGCAGTATCAAGATGCCACAGCTGAAGAAAACAGTGATTATGAAGATGAAACTGGAGAAGATTAAAGGTGTTCGACCAATCTGCTATTACGTATGTTACGTGCTGCAATGAACCTGAAACTCCATTAGATTTATGTTTCTCTACAATATTTGTACTGTGTTTATGCATTTCTGATACTGTGAACCTCTTATCTGTTTACTACTTTTGTTCATTTAAAAGGTGTCAGTGGCAAGAACACAACGTATTGTATTCTTGTCCTGACTTTTTACTAAAAGGATTCTACTCTAGTTAGTAGAATTTAATTGCAAAATTTACCTAATATATGTTGAAGACACTTCTTAAGTTTGTGTCATGAATCTCACCCGCATATGTTAAATTAAAACTAATAGTGAGTACACAACTTTCTGCAAAAATTTCCTTCTAGATGAATTGGATCATGTTACATGATAATTACTTCTCCATCCTCTCTTTCTTAATGTTAAAGGAAGGGGAGCTTGCAACACTATCAATAACTTTAAACTAAAATGAAAAGTGGTTTTGTGAGATAATAATTATTAGTTGAATGATCGGCAGGCACGCATACAGAAAGCCGACAATTCCTAACTCACACTACACTAGTTAAATATGGTGTGACGGACAAATGCACAACATATCACGAAATATGAAACCCATTAAGGATGCGACATGCATCAAAATCTGAGGCAGAATGATAGCAAATGAAGAACAAATTCGTCCAAGATGAGGGAAGAAGTATACTAGTAATATTTTTTATCCCTAAATCGCAGGTAAAACAATTATTGCATAGAACTGGAACAAATATTCATACTCTGGTACATAAATGGAAATGGATCCACCACACGTTTGGATAAATCATTTCTTCTTGGCAATGAACAAGCCCCACCTCTGCTCACCAGATGAACTCCTGATTAACTTAGCCTTCCAACCTCCAACTATTTCATTATAGTCTTGCTGTAATATTTTAAAATAAGAAAAAGAAGAAAATCAATCCACAAAAGATGAGAAAAATTAAAAGATACAAATTACAAAGTGTCTCATATAATGAAGCACTCACTTCAGAGAACTCATGGATAAAGGACTCTCTTCCCTTCTCCACGGTATCCAACTCCTTTTGCAGAACCTCAATGAACTGCAATGTAAGTGCAGAAATTAGGTTTGTATCAATATAATGCTAGCCTTGGAGATAAGTTTAAGACAAGATCTGTAAAGCACGTACCTGTTCAGTACGATCCTCAGCCACAACTTCATGAAAACCCGCATCTCTGAGCATCTATATGTACGGCACAAGTAAAATTCATAGAAGCTGTCAAACAATAAACACGAGGCAAAAAAGAGGAGAGGGCCTATTACATGGAATGAGTATATACCTGCCCGTATGCTTCAACATCATGTAAATCATACCCCCTTTGCTTAATATAACCTTCGAATTCTTTTGATGCCGGTCCAGCTCTTTTGCAGTAATCACTTATAAGAACTTTGCCTCCTGGTCTCAGCCACTTGTAGAAAGATCTGAACAGTGTGGGTTTGTCCTGACATCACACCGTTGAAACAACAAATAAATAAACCATGAAACAACACACTATAAAGATATTGACTCCAACACTGAACGGTTAAAGGACATAAGTGAGGGATAATTTGGGTGGTGTAAAGCCCTTCCATCACTAAAGATAAAAGCAAAATGAGCAAAATAAATTGATTTCAGAGGAGTTGTAAGATGACCAAGAAGATGAGATGACATGACACTGTGCCTAAGTTGACTGCAGAAGAATCAATACAGAAAGGACAACTTGTACCACAGAAAGTGCAATTAAGTACGTGGTATAGCAATTGAAGAAACAACCAAGTGGAATGAAAAGAAGTGAAATAAAGAAGATAATTAGTTGAAAAAGATTTAGAAGCTCAGGTGAATTACCTGGATGTGAAGAATAGTATCCCGACTGTATATGACATCAAATGTACAATCAGGATATGTTTTCTTGGTGCAATCAGCAACCTCAAATTCAACAGCACACTTGAGACCAATAGCACGCTCAAGAGCAAAAGATATCATGTTGATAGACAGGTCAATGCCAACAACGTGAACATCATACTTTTCAGCCATGTAGAAGTTACCTCCGCCAATGCCACAGCCAACATCAAGGACTTTTTGGCCAGGCTGAAGATCCAACATGGCTACAAATTCTTTTGTAGTTTCTGCTCAATAACAAGTACTGCTTAGAAACTAAATAATTGGAAAAGAACAAAATAACATTGCATCAAGCGAAAAGACACACTTGCAAGCAGATATCTCCACAGTACCAAGTGCACACTCTGCATAAGTCCTCACCACAATTACAGTGAAACAAAAGAAACTTAGTAAGCATAACCTTGAGAGTCTAAGGGCCATTTTTTTAATAATTTAAGGACTTAAGGTCCAAGGTCTAAGGACATTATTGGAGAACCAATAAATTCCAAGGGGTTGACATTCATGGAACTTCTGGACACTCAAAGGTTGATTGGGTTCTCCCATTTAAGTTAAATCGCAAAGGAATCTATGTAAACAAGTTCTTGTCTCGTGCCAAATGCATGGTTGGTTTATAGACATAGATCTAGTCTCTAGTATGATGAATAAAAAAGTTGTATTGTCTCCCTATGGTAGTCCCAAGATTGTAAAACACGTATTTACAATCCCTCTACAGTAAACAAGACAACATGCAATCTGAGAGGCATACCAAGTCCTCCTGTGCTAACAAAACCTTGTCCAAAGACTCGTTCATAGCGTAGTATGCCACTACACTTGTACTGAACAGTATCCAAGAAACGCTGAAATTCCATGTCATCCTTAGAAGCAACCTTCTGCCACGTCCAGCAAATCTGCAAGGTGCAAGCAGCAACAAAACAGTGATTAGATAGTCAGGTTAATATCAAACTAACTAAAGAGTTGATGAGGTAAGCATAATTCTACCTGATTTTGATTCTTTTTGTTCTTCACATAAGCTCCGATGCACTTGCAACCAGCAAGAGAAAGTTCAAATGATTTTCCATCACCAGCATCTACGTGACATTCTCTGAAAACCTGTGTTTGACAGCTATTTTTCAGCTCTTACTATACTTTCTTAGTAACAATTGAGAATGGGGGCCAGCTATGTCCGGTGACAACTGATTGACACATCAACTCAAGTTATTCCCAAAGTGACAACTGACAAATGCATCGCGTCAAACTATTCATACTTCCATTGTGTAAAGTAAGGTTTTTTGGATAAATTATCTTATAGAAAGAGTGGTAATTTAGAGTGCACAATAAAGTTTCAAAGCACTTCATCTTTTTGGTATGGTAGAGTTTCAGAGCACTTTATGACAGAGCGGCGATCACTTAAGAAAAACATAATCAAATTCCAGAGAAAAGAAAATGCCTTATCTAGGGTTTACCAAAGAGAACCAGTTAGCGGAAAAGAAAAAAAGACAGGACTATACACACAGAAGTGTGAAAAAAATTTACTACATGAAGACAAATAGTTGGTAAGCACAGTAACATACTTCAGCACTGTGTTGA
This sequence comes from Solanum pinnatisectum, assembly GCA_035578085.1. Lineage (NCBI taxonomy): Eukaryota > Viridiplantae > Streptophyta > Magnoliopsida > Solanales > Solanaceae > Solanum > Solanum pinnatisectum. The sequence goes on along the minus strand of CM069078.1, from coordinate 51,511,788 downwards.
ATTGAATTCCAAGGATATAATAAGTTTTCTTTTAAAATGCAGCTCTCATAACATAATGTGGAACAAGAAAACAGTTGAAAGCAAAGTTAAGACCTTTGTATAAAAGCTAGGGTCTCGATAGTGGGTTGGGTTGTTCTTTCGCTTGTGGTCTCCTGATTGATGGAAGCATGACTCTCTGAAAAATATGTGACCACCGACTTTCAACCATTTAACCATTCTCTCAACAAGAGCCTTAACCTGCAGCAAGGGAAGAAACAAATTCAAATGTTTAAGTCACAAAAAAGTACAGCAATTCAAATCAGACAAAGGTATGGTGAGTGAGGAAGATCTCACACATAGACATTTTGGCAGCAAGCTATAAAGAGTGAGAAATATTTCTAACACTTGTTACACCAGTAAGCTAACACCCATAATGGACGCTGATATCTACAGGTAAGTAAATCATATGAAGTACACTGGTTGAAAAACAATATTAAAAGCTGACATTTAGTACTCAGCATATCATTCAAATTACAATTGTCGAAGAGGTGCTCAAATTATAGATTGCCATATAGGGCTGAAGCGTGAAAGCAATGTTTTCAACCTAAAACCATTGTGGAAATAAAGGTTAAATACATATGGCATTAAGTTTTTATTTTCAACAATGCTGCTGTAAATCATGTTCTTGCAGAGAAAATGCTTCATTTTATTGAGGATCTTAGTGTGTCAAAAATCAAATTGGTTTAAACATGTGTATGTAACATAGTTTAACTATTTGCCTGTATACTTTAAGCTTTGCCTAACCGTGATCTCTCCACACAACCACTAAAATAGATTTTTAAAGGAAAATGCTTTAAATACTCAAAAGTAACCAACCAAGATGCTGAATATAGTTACTGTCTCATAACCAGTCTTGCATACATCTATATCCAAATTTGACACATTTAACTGGCGATCCATTCTTTGTATAGATGCAACTACAGTGATTTTTCTATGTGGAAGATGACGCAAATAAAAAAGAGAATTTACCTCCTCATCAGAAAGATACATCAGTAGCCAGTTAGAAAATATCAAGTCCACCGATTCCGGTGAAAAATTCAAATTCGGAGAAGTCACATCAGCACACATGAACTTGACATTCTTATGGTACCCATTTATGTTTTCATTCTGCAAGGAAGCACATTAAAAGATAAGGATATACACAAACATATTCTATGAGTGAATCATTACTTATCAATTATGAAGAAATGATAAATGAATCTTCTAAACTAGTTCTTTTCTTTTCTTCTTAATCCTAGTAACCCTCCTTATTGACAGCACATGTTGGATGGAGACAGAAAATGCAAATATCTGAAGGGTAAAACAACTGAAAACCTTCTTAATTGCGCCTTCAATAAAGTCCAATGCTATAAGCTGTCCAGCTTTCTTGGCTAATTCACCAGTGAAACGGCCAATACCAGCACCCAGTTCCAACACAGTTTTTCCTTCATACGGCGGAAGCAGAGAGAGCACCTATATGACCATCCAAAAGTTTCAAATTTCGGGGAGATAGGTAAATTGTCTTACATGTAATCATGCCAACTCACAAAAGAAACCAATTAGAACTCTGGTTCTGGAACAAAATTAAGAACTAAAAAGTGCTAATTCCCTCTCAAAGCAGAAAACAGATTCAATGAACTCAAAGGAGTTTGGACCTCCAAAGAGAAAGAGGCTGTAGTGCATCAGTCTAAATTATGACCAAAACCCCCATACACTAAAATTGACCCTGTCTGTATTGACAAAGCTTTATGCCCAAATCTCACCCATAGTTACTGAATTTCACAACCAATTAATTTACATACTGAATGCTGGATCAGGAATACAGATACACATTAGCATTCAACAAAGACAATATATACATAGAAAAACGCCTGGGAAATGCCCAGAAAATTACGAGTTGAAGATAGCTACAGGGTCAATCATAGTAAATATTTTAATTATTTAGTGCATGTGTCAGTCCCAGCTCCATCAGTCACTAGGGACCAATGACATTACTGAGTATGATTATTATACATTGTCTTTAATCCTAAAAAAGAGCTGATGTTTTATTCTATCAGTCTTCACCAACAACAATCCCTTGTATCTGAATCTTATTGACGTGGATGGAACCATTTTAAATCTGAACCAGATATGTGTGGATTTTAACTCCGCAAGTAAACAAGCATTTGGTTATCAAACAGTAAACTAGATACCATACCAATAACACTTTTGAAACAAAATTAAGCACTATAGCACTTTTTTTGTTTTTGGCAGAAGAAAAGGCTACCAAAATGGGATATCAATGAAAATGACTTGCACAATAGTAATTCGTAATCAACACGATCTTCTAACTAATTTATATATCCAAGCAATATAAAGCTAATACGGACATCAATAGATCATAGTACGAATCATAAAGGTATACATACCTCAGGTCTCTCCTCTTTGTCGAGATCCGCTGCTTTAGAGTCAAGCATCATGGCCTCGACAGTGAGTTCCGCAGTGTGTTCAATCCAATAACTCTTTTGAACCTCACGCTCTTGTCCTACACACCACATGATTTCACAATCAAAACCGTCCAATTCAAACAAAGTACGTAAGATAAGAGATGACTGACAGTCTTTAACATACCTGAAGCAGCAGCCATGGTAGATTGATGATAGAGGAATCTGATGTGATGATTTGGAATGGTTAAAGAAGACAATGTAGATTGGGAATTAGTATATGGTAGAGAAATAAATTGCTAAAAACCCTCAATGGCAAGACGAGATCTAGAGAAGCTCCTGGATCTACGATTATTGTTTCTACCTTTCTGCTGCATCAATCAGCTAGACGTGAAATAGTTTTTTGTTTTTGTGAAAAAATGCAATAGAAACGAAATGGCATTGAAAATAGGAAAACAGGGGACTATGTATTCGTTGATATTACCGAAAGAAAGAGAGAATTGGAGAGACGTGAATTAGGGTGGCTGCTGAAGCCGTGAAGGGGAAGGTGGATATGATATAATCACAAATAGACTGTGAAGTCACAATTATTTTATTTTTATTTTTTTTCATTCAAGGTTGCATAACTCCTACTAAATTTAAGTCGTCTATTATTAAATTTGAATCGCACACGACAGATGTTCAAAAATTAATATGTATGCATAAAAATTAATTTATATCATACAGAAATAGTTACTATAATTTTCTATATACTAGTAGTTAATTGAACGTGTTTTGTATGTGTGTATTAATTATGTTAAATAATAATAAATATATATTTGTAAAATAAATTATTTTGTGTACCTTATATTATTAACTAGGTAAATTATCCGTGCTTCGCACTGGATTGAACTATTTTATTAATCTTACTTATGATCATTTGATCATATTCATATTTTCGATACATACACTATTTTGTTAAGAACATTTTATCTTAAGGCAAAGCATTCCTCCGAAATCTTAAAGTTATTCCTCATTGTCTCAAAGTAGTCATTACTATTGCTTATATTTCATATCACCGTCTCCAAGTTATTTGGAATTGAATCATAGTTATTGTTATGATTATAATATTCAGTTACAAAGAATTAATGAAATTATCAACCAAGCAGTAGGTGACATCTGAATGAAACTATTCACAACTGGATATTCTAAACCAAAATTTTGACACGTAACATATTAAAATCTTACAACATAATTTTGTGAGCACTTGAATTCACAAATAATAATAAGGGCTAATCCATCGGTGACCCCCTAAACTTGGCACAATCTTTCACTTAGACACCTCAACAGAAGGATTTTCATTTTAAACATCTAACGTAGGGTCCCCATGTGTCACTTTAACACTTTTTGCACAGATTTCTGTTGACCATAAGCGCGTGCAAGACAATCGTTCTACGTGGATTAACTGACCAATTATATGATGTCAACTCTTAAACCTCTTTACACGTCGTTTTTTTTTCAAACTAAAAGAAAAATCGAACCATTCTTGTGATTTTTCAACTTCCTTCATACGATTCTCTCTCTTCTCAGATGAAAACCCTAGGTAAATCTCCCTCTCTTCACATGTATTTTTTTTTTCCTTCAATTCGTTGTTAGTAATAACCATTGTTGTATTTTATGTCGCCATTTTTCAGGTTTAAGGTTGTATTGACGAGATATCGGGTTGTGCGACATTGGAGAAATTGAAGAAATTGAAGAAATTGAAGGTATTAGTGTATTTTGTTTTCTACCTGTGTTTTTGTTTTCTTCAAGAAGGTGTATTTTGTTGTTGATTCCGCTTTCTTTATTTCCATTTTTAATATAGGTTTTGGCTGGTAAAGTAAGGGGTTTTTTGGGTATTTCCTTTTATTGGGGGTCTTTTTTTTCGAGATATGGACAACTATATTTTAACTTGTTTTCATCATTGGGGGTGTGTTGTTGGAAACCCTAACCCTATTTACCAACGAGAAGTAGATGTATTTGGTGTTGGCATAGATAAAGATCATTTTAGTCTTGTCGAGTTTCTTTCCTACACTAAAGACCTTGGGTATACAAATGTGAAGGGATTTTACTGTGAAGATAACAATGAATTAGTTCAAGTTACTTCTGATACTCAATTGTTAGAATTTGTGAAAGACTTAGTAGATGGTGATGAGTTTCATGTGTATGTGGTCTATAAAGTTGATGAGTTGGAAGAATTGTCTGCTCCAACTGGTCTTTTACCGTGGTCTGATCTTGTTGATGAATCTGTGGGTATAAATACTGAGGGAATTGTGGAGAAAGATTCAGATTTGAATGGAGTTGTTACAGAACTGCCTGGAGGTGATACAAATCGGAAACGTGAAAATAAATTATCTTTGTGATGTTGTTAGCAATAAGCATATCATCAACATACAACACAATATAATATAAATAGTTATCGATTTTCACCAATTGTTAGTGGAAAGTGAAAAAAAAAAAACAAGGAAAACACAATATATACGAGTTGGATCAGTGAATCGGATCGGCTAGTAGTGACACAGATTTAGATGTTATTCCAGATGAAGATGATTCAGATGTTGATAAAGAATTGATATCCCTTAGGGTTGAAAGGAAAAACAAAAAAAATCCTAATCTTAGAAAGAAAAGAGATAGGGAGAAGAAAACAATAACTGAATAAATACCAATAGGTGAGGCTGGTGTGGATAGAGGTTTTGAAGATATTGGAATAAATAAGAAGGATAGATATGTTGGTAGATTGGGAGGAGATGAGAAGTATATTGATAGCTCAGAATGTGATAGTGATGATAACACTGATATGCTAGATACAGAAGTTGTTGGAGGTGTTGATCTACCTGGCAGAAGAAAGAGCAAAAAGGTCAGGTATGATGATGAATGTACTGTTGCTATTTTTGAACTTGGAATGATTTTTTAGAATGCTAAGAAATTTAGAAAGGCTTTGGCAAAATATGCTGTTGAAAAAAATTATCAGATTAAGTTAAGGCCTAATGAAGCTCATAGAGTGAGAGCTAAATGTAAATTCAAAGAAAAATGCAAATGGTTGTGTTATGGTGCTATTTATAGGGATTGTGGTAACTTTATGATTAAGAATTACTATCCTATACACAAGTGTTTACCATCAAATAAGAACAAAATATGTACAACTAAGTTCCTAGCAAATAGATTCAAGGATGAAATAACTAAACAACCATCTTTAAGGATTTGAGAAATACAAGAATTGTGCAGGGAGAAGTTAGGACTGCATGTGGGTAGAACAATTTGTTACAAGGCAAAGATGATGATTCTTAGAGAAAACATGGGTGACTGGAATATGAAATTTGCAAGGTTATATGATTATGCTGAAATCATAAAACAAACCAATCCTGGTAGTTCTGTTTGGGTAAGGATGGATAGAGAAACTGTACCAGGAAAGAATTTGTTTGTGTACTTTTATGTATGCTTGGATGCATTGAAGAAATGGTGGAAGGAATGCTGTAGAAAAATAATAGGATTTGATGGATGTTTCTTAAATGGTGCTTGTAAGGGTGAACTTCTTGTAGCAATTGGAAGAAATGGAAACAATCAGATGTTTCCTATAGCCTGGGCACTTGTGGACAAGGAGACTAAACATAGCTGGAGTTTCTTTATCAATTACTTGAAAGAGGACCTGTAGTTGGGTACTGGACAGGGTCTTACTGAATTACTTTGATAATTGTAGATATGTAGAAATGTATTTTCTTTCTTGAATTGTATTTTATTGTAGGGTCTTCAAGCAGTTGTTGGTGAACTGCTACCAAATGCTGAAGTTAGAATGTGTGCTAGACACATCTGGTCTAATTGGAGTAAAAGATGGAAGGGAGAGGAAAGGAGAAAACAATTCTGGAGATGATCCAAGGCAACTTTTGAAGTGAAGTACAATGAGGAGCTTTACAAAATGAGCAGACTTGGTAATGAAATTAATGATGATTTATTGCCTTATCCATAAATGTCATGGGTTAGAGCATTCTTTCAAGAGCATTCCAAATGTGATGTAATTGAAAATAACATGTGTGAAACCTTTAACTCCTGGATCTTATCATGTAGACACAAATCTATAATAACCATGTTGGAGGAAATTAGAGAAAATTAATGACTAGAACTGTGGGTATGGTTAAGTTTGCTGACACTTGGATATGTGATATTGCACCTATGGCTAGACTTATGTTGGAGGAGAATAAGGAAAAGTCTAGGGCATGCAAGGTGCTTTGGAATGCTGATGTTGGGTTTGAGATTGGAGAAGGGCAGTATAGGCATACAATCAACTTGACTAATAGGGTTTATAGTTGTAGAACTTGGCAATTGAGAGGCATTCCATGCCAACATGTTATTTCTGCTTTGTACCACATAGAACAGGAACCTGAACTACTTGTGTAGCATTGGTATAGGAAGGATACCTTTTTAAAGGCTTATAGTCATTTCATTCAACCAATTCCAAATATGAAGATGTGGCCTGAAACTAACAATCCAAGGATTGAACCTCTTGAACCTAAGTAAATGCCTGGTAGACTTCCAAGAAATAGAAGAAAGAGTAAAGATGAACCAAGAAAGAAGTATGAAAAAATGTACAAACAAGAGGTTAAAATTACTTGTTTCAAGTGTAAACAACAAGGCCACAACAAGAAATATTACATGGTAAAATAATTTATTATTTGTTTGTGCCTTTTTTAAATTCTTGTTGAATGTAATGAACAAACTTTATGTTTGATATTTAGGTTGGTGTCCATGCTTCACAACCAGCTAGCCACAGTTCACAATTTACTGCTAATCAAAGTTCATGAGAAAGTAGTCATCCTGAACCAACAAGCTCCTACAAACTTGGACCAACAAGATTCAACCAACCTGCATCAACAACATCAAACAATCATGCTTCTTCAACAATAGTTTGTGGTGATACCAGTAGAGTTAGGAGGGAAAGAGAAACTTCAAAAACATGCCAACCACTACCATTTGTGGATACAAGTATTCCTGTTACAAGAGGAATAACCAGTCAACTACCTCCAAGGACAAGACAAACTGTTGGACAAAGAAAGGAAGAGTTGCAACCGGAGAAGATTCTGCCAGAGGGGGATCAAATAGGCCAACTAATGGTGGATCAAGTAATGTTGGATTTGGCATCTACACAAGTGCAAGTGGAATTCAAATACTAAATGTAAGTTTGTCACAAATTGTCTCTTAAATGAATGCAAATTTATATATTAATTTTGGTTTTTTCTTCAAAAAACAGCCTGAAACTTCAAGTCAAAGTATTCTACCAACAGGTTCAAGTTATAAGGATACAAGTTTACGGGTATAGACCTTGGCTTTAAGCCTAGAGACTTGAGATGGAAAAACAAGAATGCTGTCACCACTTCCCAATTGCAGCAAATGGCAAACAGAAAGAAGAAGTAACACCAACTTAGAATAGGTTGATTTTGGGCCCTTATTTTACTGTCTAATGTTTTTGGAGTATGCTAGCTTTATTTTGGTACTAGTAAACACTTTTGTGAAGGTTGTATGTAGCTTTTGATTATGCTAGCTTTATTTTGGGGCCTTATTTTGGTACACTTTTTTGAAGGTTGTAGCCTTGAATGGTATGTAGCATAATGCTATGCAATATAATTGTCTACGTTTTGTGTAATTTGGGTGTTACATTGTGACAAATATGACCAATTGTGTAATTTGGCAATTTGCTTTTAGTGTTACATTGTGAGGACGAATTTGAGATTTGCATGTAGCCAAAAAACCAATTTTACTGCAACAACAATATATAATTTCATTGAATTCAAAATGCACATTTACATCTAAAATTTACAACAACTGCAATATCAAAATACTACTAGATCGAACACCAAATACTATTAGACCGAACACCTCAAAAACACTAACAATTAGGCTTCAATTTCCATATTCCAAACATCAGCAACCCAGTAGCAACGACACCAATAATAAATATATCTCTTGCTCGCTTTAATTTTTCATCAAAAGCATTGACTTTATTCAACAATCCCCACATTATCCTGTTTGCTTGTGGAGGGTGTCACAACTACCCTTTTTCTATAAAACCAATCAAAAAGAATTAGACGCCAACAATTAATCATCTAATTGACTTAAAAAAAAAAAAAACAAAGAATTTTACATTTGAAATTCTACAAGTAAAAAATCTAGGTCCTGAATTTAATTGGGTCCATAAAGTCTTTAATAGTGCTTTATTACCACACCTACAATATCGACCTTCATCCACAGATGCCATGGAAGAATTGGAGATGCTCGACATGAAAGTATTAAGGGCCAAGAACTAAAGAAAGGCTGAAGAAGAGAGAAATTGGGGTCTTAATTAGGGTACAATTGGAGAAAAAATAATATAATAGATGATGTGGAATAATATTATCGTTGGGGATGCCACATCAGACGAAATTTTAATGTTTTCGCGCCTTGAATCAGTGAAAATCACACGCAAAAAGTGTTAAAGTGACACATGGGGACGCTACGTTAGGTGTTTAAAATGAAAATCCTTCAGTTGAGGTGTCTAAGTGAAAGATTGTGCCAAGTTTAGGGGGCCACCAATGGGTTAGCCCTAATAATAAAGACAACTTCCTTTCCTATTAATCAAGAAGAAAAAGACATGTTTCTAAACATATTTTTCAAAAAGATAGTCTATCGGGCTGTATTCAAGTTTACCTATTTTTTAAAAAGATTGTTAGTATCATAAAGAGTTATTACTACAGTAAAAATGATCTTTAACGGTAATTAATAGCTTGATTGTCACTAAATATGTATTTTTAGATGCAATTGGTACTCTCTATAAATGTCCCTAAAGTTTATAGCAATATTGAATCTAATGACAATTAATTAATGTCGGTAAAGGCTCTAGCACTCTTCGTTAATGTACATATTTATTGCCGATAAAAACTATTTATGTTATAGTGTATTTTGGACATTTGTTTGTTTCAAGAAAACTTGATCTCTTATTATGCCCAAAAAGAAGAGACGAAGAAATATGACAAATTACTTAACTTGCGGCAAAAGAAGTGAACTAATTGTGCCTATACTAATATTCTAGGAAGAGTGCAATGACATACGAATTGTTTGTACCTAAGAAAAAACAATCAAAATAATATACTAACTGTGGCAAGCAAGAGAGCAAACTGTTTGGTTCTTTTAACAAACTTCATCATTGGTTCCGTATTAGTTATCACATATTTATTGTTGTGTGCTATCAAATATAGCACAACCCACAAGCAATTTTCCCAAAAAGTATATGAAAAAACCTGTAAAAACGGACAAAAGAAAAGATAAATTTTCAATCATCATCATTGAAAGTTTTAACAGAGTTTTGAAAAAGTTATCAAAATAGCAAATAGAAATTGCAATAGATATATGAATCAATATGACTTACAGTAAAAGATTAAGCTTCATGAAATATGAGGAAGAAAACTTTGAGGAATGAAACACACTTCATAAGAAGTTTAACTAATGTATTTGAATTCGACTCCCCTATAGCAAAAAAAAAAAAACCTACAAACAATAGTGGCAGAAATAAAAGTTTTGTTTACTAAAGAACCAAATGTAATGAATTCAACAATTTCAACAGTGTTATGAGTTGTGGAATGAGATGTGCAAGAGTAGTAATGTCGCATTGCAATCAAAATCAATATTCTTTGTTTATACAAAGAAATCTATAGAAAGGAACAAAAGAGAAGATCAATTTTCAATCATCTTTGCTGAAATTTTTAAGAGAGTTAAAAAAACAATCACCAAAATAGAAAATAGAAATTGTCATAATTTCACGAATCACTATGACTTATAGTAAAGATTAAGCTCCATGAAATAGCAGGAAGAAAACTTTGATGAATGAAACAAACTTCATAAGAAGCTTTATTAGTGTATTTGAATTTGACTACCCTACAACGGAAAAACACATACAAATAATAGTGGCAGGAAATAGCTCTATTTATAGACAACAAAGGGTAGTGTGAACAGATGCTTAGTGTGCCTTATCAGAAAGGTCACAACTCTTTTGAAGAGATACAACCCTTCGGAAAGGTCACAACCTTTCATAAAAGTCACAATTTTTCATAAAAGTCGCAACTCTTCGTAAAAGTCACAACTGTTCATAAACGTTACAACTTTTGATATAAAAGTCGCAACTTTTCATAAAAGTCACAATTTTTCATGAAAAGAGAAGGCTAATTTTGAAAATAAATAAATTAAAAGGGAATACTGATTTGTGATTGTGCCACGTAGACGGGACTAGGATTCTCTTATATATATATATGATTACAAAAAAAAAGTGTATTTGAATAACACGAATGATTATGATAAGATGCCAATCTTAAAGTTGTGATGAAAAATGTTGTCAAAAACATTTTCTAAGGAAAAAAAACTTTCTTAAAAAATTTCATAAATGACATTTCATGTACATTGTCTCATCCCCAATCACCAAATGCCTTCCAATCCCACCCCTTAACCAACCCGACCCATGCCACCTCAAGCCCTCACTCCCTACCACATACTATTTTACTAGATTACATATAAATGCTCTTAGAATAATTTTCCGTATAAAAAATAACAATGGGCCTACAAGTCGGAGTTTGTAAAGGAGACTAAAGAGGAAAAATTGGCCCAACAAGCTGGTGTTATACCTATTTGTAAGCACAGGACTCAGGAGGGGGCAAAAGTAGCCCAATAACCGTTAATCAGGCCCAAGATAGGAACTTACTGGGCCATTGGGCTTTTACAGGCTCAAAATCCATATCTAATGCCTGAGGAGTGAAAGCTGAAGCTGTGATTTTATGATATACATGCAGCTGGCAAATAATATGTATATCTGCGAATTAAGTTGACTTATGTGAAAATATTTACTTACACTCGATGTTTCAATAACAACATATTGGAAAAAGGGTTGAGAGCTGCACCTGTTATAGCTAGTACATTTTATGTTAAATTACATCTTTTCAATACGAAATATCTCAATTACACTATTTCTATTTTTTCATAATTGGATTATATATATTATTATCATTTACAAATATCGTATGGTTTTTACCCTTGAATTTGTTAGGAAAAAAAACTAGCGTACATCTGAAAACTGTCTATCATTATTAGGAAGAAGTCATTTTTCACTTTATAAAGAATTGTACTTGTAGTTGTTATTTTTACTAATTGTATAATTGCACACGCTAGTTTTTAGAATTCTTATAAATACGTCAGATTATATTATACACTAAGTGAAAGAAGTATTTCAAGAACAACATCTTTAACGCTCCTCAAACCTAAATAATATTTAACGGGACAAATGCATTTGCCAAATGGTTACCAAATAATGATCAATGATTTTGAAATTTGATCAAATGATAAGGTCCTCTCATGAGGTATATTGTTATCTTAAGGAAATATTTAAATAAATAAACAAATAATAATTGTATAATAAACACTATGTATTTGGATATAAAATCCAATTATTACTTGCAATATTTAATTGACTCCTCACGTGCAAGCACTTTTCTTTTTTAAAATTCTATATTAATTGGTGAAAAAAGTCAAGAAGCAAGAGTACAAGGAACTTTAAAGAATCCCAGAAGAGAAAAAAAGGCTGCAAAATGAACCACAAGGAAGAAGGATATTTTTAATCTTTTTCTTTTCTTCTTTTTATTAAGAGCATATTTTTCAAAAAGAGTGTTCGATGGGAATCAAAGACTAAAAATAAATAAAAAAAGAAGGTAGAAAACAAAAACACGCATGCACGCAATATATTTTATTTATTTATATAAAAAAACATTTAATTTGGTACATATCGACAGGACAAACCCACAAAGGTTTGTCTAGGGAAAGGCCGACCCAACAAAAGATGGTGGGAGACATGGAAGGAAAAAGTCCTTTAATTTCTTTCACTATTATCTCTTTGTTGTTTTGGTTTTCGTATTCGATATTTGTATTTGAAGTTTAATTATAATTAAGAGAAAAAATTAAATATATTATTGAATTTTGAAAAAAAAGTTCATAATAGTACTATTCCTATATGTTAATAGTTTGGTTTATTTATCATTTTTATTTGAGAAAAAAGGTCCATTCGTAGTTATTATTACTATTTGTTAACCGAAATGATATACATGTGACAAACTATTAATATATGACATAAATGAGTCTTTTATCAAAATTCAATGATATGTTTGAATCTTTTCTCTTTTGAAAAATAATTTAATTAGGCAGGTGGCTGGATCATAATTGAAGACATGTAAAAAAAGATTATGGCATAAATCATAAATGAGTCTTTATCATAAAAGATAATATAGAAGAGCTAAATTTTTAACGGATAACATGAATGAACCTTTTTTTAAATCTTGAGGAAGTTGGCTCTTTTGATTGAATTTTAATTAAAAATGAATGGATCTCAAATATTAGCGTTACCACTTTGTTCAATTCCACAAGTTTTCATTTGTTTGCTTATGAAATCTCTCTCCCATTCTGAAATTTCTGATGGAACCAATGCGATAAGGACAAGGCTTACGTCGTTGCCATTTCTATGCTCTAAAATACAGGCAAAAAAAATAAAAATAATAAAATTAGCTATAAATTTTATCAATAATTTATAAATAATAATTTCTCACTTGGGGGTATTTTCTTTATTTTTCTTAAAAGACAAAAAAATGCAAAAGAAATATGGTGCATACAAGTGCGTGCCTAAATTCACTTTCCGTAGTTCATTCGACCAATTCATTCTTAATAATTCCATGAATATAATGCATGGCAGCCATCATATAGCACCACTCTTTTTTAATCAGTTAGCATTTGTTTTCTAGCCATCACCTTACATTCTTTTCTACAAAAATCTTGCACAGATGCACTTCAACTCTCCATTTATTTTTTCTATTTGATGATCGATACCTATATTAAAATCGATTAAATTTATATTTACTTATTTATGAGATTAAAACCATTTCACCATAACTCAAGTTATGTTGATACTCCTTACGATAATGAAAATTGATTGTCAAGTGATATTAATTAGTAATGATTTATACATTAGAGTAATTTATAATCATAAAAAATTTATGCAATGTATTATTATCTGTCAAAAATTTTAACGTTTAACATATAGTATTAAGTTATGCTAGTTATCTGATTTACAAAAATACGTTTAAAGAAGAAAATATTTATCTTCTTCTCTAAATAAGTGTCGGAGAGAGTTATAATACATAATCTGAACTTCAATAAGAATAATTTATGAGCAACTTGGCAAATAGCTAGTAGGTCCCATTCTCTCGCTGTCGTGATTAAAGTAAAAAAAAAAAAAAGTTGTAGACACTTGATGCAAGGTTGCAATCTTAAGGGTTGAGTCATCATGAGTGTGAACTTGTTAGCTCACGTGGTAAGCTCCCTACTTATATATTTTTGAGACATAAAAGATTATCACTTAGCTTTTTCCTAAAAAAAATAATAATTGAAAATTTGCAATCTCACAATTTAAATATTTATCTCAAATACCAGAAAGATATTTAACACGAAAAGAAAGGTACATAGTAATATATATAGCAGCAAATATAGACCAAAACCCCAATTAGTAGACCAACTTTACACCATAGTTGCACACTTGCATTAGTCGATATATTTTGAAGGACATAAAGAAAATCAACTAGTACGAGGTTAATAAATTCCAATAAGCAAGAATATTCCACGTTGGCAGTCACATTAAACGGCAAAAAATTTAAATAAAATAAAAAGGAAATTAATTGGAAGTTGGAACGAAATTTTCCTACCATATTGCCCGTATATCTCAAGTTTTCGTTTAAAGAGTTGGCCTTTTGATTTTTACTAGTAGTTATTATATGCGAATCATTATTCGCATATAATGGTAGAGTTTGAACCCTTCACCTCAATTGTGGAATGTATGTAGCTCATCAAATAAATTAGCCCTCAACCAGATGAGCTCGAATATAATCTCATGAAATACAATATCATAATACTCTAAAAAATTATTCTTAGCTTGATGCAGGCACTACAAGAAAAGTGTGAATTACATGGAGATTTTCCTAGGGATCAGTATGAAATCTGTAGAAAACTTATTTCCCTGCAAATTTTCATACTAATCCCCAGAAAAATCCCCATGTAATTTTACAATTTTCTTATGGTGGGACCCAATTGATTACTGTCAAATTACATTTCGGACCCTGGTTAAAGGAATGAGCATGTACACTAAAGATGCATATATATAGTAGGATGAATTATCTCATTAAGGTTATGCTATGAGTTATGTTATTTTCTTTTGTCATAGCAGGAATCTCCCTTTTCTATTTTCCTTTGATCTTTGATCAGCTTGTAAGTTTTTTTAATTATGATCAATACAAACCTTAGTTTGTTGCCGTTAGCTATCACAACAAGAGTGATTGGGGTATATTTTCTTCTCCATTACGTGAGGAGAGGAGATCGTAATAGAGTAGTATAAATTGACTACGGGTTAAACCAAATGAGCACGTAAGTATAATGATATAATTATGAAGAAATAGCCAAAAGCATTAAGTTTTTGAGAAGCATAGCGTTTGGTATCCTACCAATAAGGCAGAAAGTGGGAAAGCAATCCCATCAACATTAGAAAAAATTACAAATAGGTGGACAGACAAGGGCACACATCATATATTCTCATAATTTTTGTGTTGAAAGTTGAAATATAACGTGTCACTATATTCATAATAAGCATGCTAATATATGTACGTTAGATTAGCTTTTTATATTTAAGAATAACAATCATGGAGAGAAAGACTGAAAACACTAAATACATTTTAGAAATTTATGTTTATCCATCGATAGTTCTCTTTCAATTTCTTGTCCAAATAGCACGCTCATATATAAATGCTTGATTAGACAAACAAAGCAAACCTGTTTACTTGATGTTTATGTTTTCACTTTTCAAATGTACTCCACTAATTTTAATTTATAGGAATCATAGTAATCATTTACGTTAACATTTGACTTTCAAATTTCTCTAATTAGTTTTTAACTCCTTGAATTATGTCATTCTCCTGTTACGTGTTGTAATCATAGTCATTAGATTAGGCAACTTAATTGACGGACTTGATTCTAAAGAAATGGTACTACTTATTTTAGAATCAGAATAAAGAATTTTAGAATTCACCCCACCTATAGTCTATGAAAAATGAAACTTGAGAGTAGTTGAAAGTCACTTGATACTAAAAAGAAGATATATAATCGGTAGAGGATCAAAAGAAATTGTTTTGGATGTCCTACTCCTGTATGAGAGAATGAGAATCGAATCACAAAAATCTATTCTTCGAAAAAGGAGCTAATGATTCATATGTAACATTAAAAAAATTAGAACCCATTAAAAAATCTATTCTAGACGTGTTTGCCGACTCACATGTTTCAAAGAGGTACATATTAATCAATCATATAGATATAGATACTATAAACATATAGATAAACAAACTGACTATTCCTTCAATAGAAATGCACTAGTACAAGTTTACAACACCACTATCACTAGAGGCAGATTTGAAATATAATAAATTTTGCGAGTTTAACTAACTAAACTTATTATTTAATATTTTACTACAAACTATATATACATACATATATTAAAGAATAAAGTTAAAAATCTATACATAAATAATATGATTACATTTATTTACTATTCTAATCAAATTTTGTCCGCAGAGAAAAGGGATTCATCAAATGTAGAAATGATTGACATCCTTAGTTTTTTTTTCATAGAAACTAGTATGATAAAACGGAAAGTAGGCAAAATACCCAATTCTATGACAAAAAAAGATTAATATTACATGTTGACGATTTTATTTATATTATATATATAGGGCCACAAGAATATTTCCTCATTGCTTGCTCACTCATTCGATCACTCACCATAAATACAATATCCTCATGATCACTCCCATTCATCTTATTGCTATTCATCCTGTCTCTGTGGCATATATAATTCACATTTCAAGGATTTAATGATTTAATCTTTGATCGAATGGAATTTTTGAAATAAAATTTATATATAGTAAGAAAATATGTATAAGTCCAACAATTCAGAACTCAAGATTTTAAAAGATACGTGAAAAGTTTATGATTAAAAAGAAATTGTCTGAATTTTGAACACCTCTTCACCTTTTCGAAAATTAATTACAGGAAACAATGAGTTCGTCCATGGGCTATATATTATGGTTTGCTAAGGTGTAAGCAGGGAAGGATCGGCTAGGGCCGATTTTGAGTGTACGTAAATTCAATAATTTATTAATATTACTATATACTTCATTTAATATTTATAAGTATATAATTTTGAACCTAATTTATAATTATTATTATAGTATAAACTGGCTAGTCTAGCTCAATCAATTCCTTGAATTTTTCTTGATAATCACATTCCAAGGTTTATGATCCTTACAAATAAGAAGTTGATTTTAGGAAGGAAAATATTTTTCACTTTTTTTATGTTTTTTTGGTTAAAAATTTAGAAAATATTTTCTAGAATTTTTTTTTTAAAATGAGGAAAATGACTGTGTTCCTTGGGCCTTGGGCCATGAGTGACATTTAACTTTGATTACTTGTGTCCTCCAATCCCACGCTCCAACACACATCATCTTGACAAACCTCGTAGCCCCATCCCCTCAGCCTCAACGCCCTCGACCCCCACCCCAACTCCCATAGTATTTAAATATTATATATATACAAATATTTTTAGCGAGCACAAAAAAATAAGTAGAAAAATCCACTTATTTTTCATGGGACCGAACAATATACACGATGTATGCAACTTTAATCTCGACTAAAATAATCATCAGTTAGGTAAAATGGCACATTACTCCTTTCATTTCAAGAATTAGTGATAATTGGCAAATTGAAAACATATTGTTGACTGTTAAGAAGGCACTGAAGTTGTTAGTTAAATATTAGATTAATGTTCCAAAGGACAAATTAATTTTAGGATTTGGGATGATCAATCATCATGTGCAATGTTTAATTAAACTTTATTTTGTGTTTGAAAAGGTAATTTAACTAGGTTAGAGATTATAGATGCTGTCAGCAAATCAAGGCTAATGGGTTGGTAAAAACGTCGTCTTCCCATTAATAATCATTATTTTACTAGTAATAAATATGATAACTTTAATTAGTGGTAGGTGCCAGGCCAGCCTGACTTTCTTAATTATGATTTAATTTTACCTTTTCCTTTATTAACAGTGATATGTGTTTGAGATTATATTTTTAAATCATTTAACTATAGAATTTTGTGTTCTAAGTTACGTATGGTTTGTTAATTACTATCTTAATCATGGTGGTCAAATTCAGGCTTATCCACCACATTATTAGCTTTTAGAAAAAGAGAGGAAAAAAAAAGGAACGAGAGTTAAATAACATTGAGAAGAAATTGAAACAAGACAAAAAATAGAATCAATTTTTTTTTCTTTTTAATTTTTCACATAACATGTGTACATTTTATTTGATAATATATATATGATAGTACAATGAAACATTGATGTGAGCATGTTTAATCAACAATCTCGAATTTGAACTCTAGAGATAAAGTCGTTAGTAATAAGGAAAGTTATACTTCAAAATAAATCTTTCTGATGCAAGTCTAAATAAGTTTAGTCACGAAATGACGGTCAAATATATATATTAAAAAAAAATAAAAATAAAAAAATGACACGACACACTTGACCGTAAGAAACAGAGCAAACAAGAGTTATATTTTTTTCTTACTTGAATAAAGAAAGACAAAACCTCTCTTTCCATCTGCAACTAACAGTTTGTTTACCGCTTCCCAAAAGGTTATGATGCTGTGATACTAGTAATTTATTTTTAATTAGAAATTTCATATTTGAATCATAAGAATATTAATAAGAAAGTATTATAATTTAAAATAATATTTTTTGATACGAATTTAAATTAGAGAACCAAATCAATATGGTAGTACTTAGATATTTATCATTGCGTTACTTTTGTCTGGGATTGGACATAATAATCTTAGTAAAATGTTACTACTAGATTACTAATTTAGGGTCCGTTTGGCCATACGATATGAAATCATAAGATGAAGTTAAAGTTTTGTTTTGATATGTAAATATAAAAGTTTTGCGTGGTATATTTTCTCATAAATATAAGAATCTCATAAATTGTATAACTATTAAAATAGTCTCAATTGTTTATCAATCTTATCAAATAAATAAAAATTTATAAAATCTCATAGTAAATTATTACAAAGCTATTTGTTCTCCACTTAATTAATTGTTTCATCTAACTTTAATGATCACACTTTAATTCAATAAAAAAAAATTGAACATAAATTATAGTGTTCTAGTCTTTTATATAATCCTCCCACATGGTACAAACAATCTTCTCACATAGAACTTGCATTTCTCTATCATATGACCGAGAAGACGAACCAATATTGTTACTTGAGCCATTTGTTAGTCACTATCATTCGCAACTATATTTTCATGGTCATAGACCATAAATATTTCATCACCCCTTTGGTATTATTGCAAATAATTATGTAACATTGTACAAGTTATGACAATTTTCACTTGTGTGTCAATATTATATGGTTCATGTCTTGTTTCACTTGTGTGCAATTGCACATTTTCAGTGCATTAATTTTGTGCTAAAATCAAACATATTGAAGTAGTGATTATCAAACATACATCACCAATTTTGTCTTTTGTTCATATTAAATTGCTTTAAACATTTTTATATGTAGCCGAAAAAGAAATTTTTTTATTATTAAAAAATCAAAAAGTATTACTCCATCCGTTTGTATTTATATTCACCAAATCAATTCTTATTTTATCATTTATATTCACCAAATTGAAAGTAATAATAAAGTTTATGTTGGCGAGAATAATAAATTTTAAAAAGCAATGATGTGGTTATTAATTTTATTTACATATGAAATAAATGTGCAGTAGATATAATGTGGGGTTGTTTTAGCAAAATATAAACTTGTGGTCAACTTTTATATTTAAAAAATCTCAAATCATGATGTGGAATTCCCATATTATGATTTTTGCAGAATATGATATTCCATTTTATGATATGAAATAATGAGATAGAATTAGCGTGAAATTGCATATCCAAATGCTGATTCCATCTTCTGATTCCATATCGTGATATGATATCGCATGATCAAATGCCTTAGTATTTAAAACCAAAGTATTGCCCAATCCCTACATTAAATTCTGATTGAATAATTAAATTACACGAGTGCATTAATTATTCCGATTTAATTGCTTATGTAGTAGAGTAGTCTCTCCGTCCACTTTTATTTGTCATGTCCGCTTTTTGATAGTCAATTTGACTAATTTTTAAAGTTAAATTAGATTACATGAATTCGATATTTTAAATAAAAAATTTAGATCTTCAAAAACTATATGAAAAATACTATAAATTGCAATTTTTTGCATATCAATATGATGAAAAAGTATATCATAAAATGTTAGTCAAATATTTTATAATTTGACTTTAAAAAAAAAATTATAACAATTAAAAGTGGATAAAATGTGTTAATCCATATATAATGCTATTTTTAAGGTCCCTCCAGTAGTGCGTAACCTAGCTAGGTGCTCGATTTGATGTAGACCCCATATATTTCTTTGTCTACATAATACATCTTACTCATTTTTTTTTTTCTTTAATATCATTTCACACTTTTTATTTTTTATTTTTGTTGAAAAGATTTTTTTTTTATATATATATATATATATAAATATGAAAGAGGGTTTTCTTTTCTTTTTTCTCCAAACAGCATCTATTTTTTCATTTTTTTCTATCCTTAATATAGCATCTATTAGTTTTAGCAAAAGAATAATATCAATATGGTGTAAAGGGAGAATTTTGTAGCCGTCTATATATTGCTTTCGTCTTCCTTTAGCCAAAGCCCTCACAAGTCATTTATGAAGAATATGCTTCTTCCGAACTTTCCAAAACTTTTATAAACCACCCAAACTTAGATTCCCTTCTTCGTCATATTTAGAATTTTAAGTTTATGAATTTTTATACGTAAATTCATAACGTAGCCTCTTGATCCGCCTCGTTGACTCCCAAATCGTGATTCCGCCTCCGGCCCAACAAACAAAACCCTTATACCATTCCGGGAAAAAATAAAAAATTACATAAATACACAACTTAAAATACCATTATCTCTAAATTTTCTACTATTTTAAGAAATTACATAAATATCCTCTCGAGTACATCTCTTACTCCATCCACACTCGAATGCATTCCTATCTTCTTGGATTCATTCATATCCCCCTCGGATACATTCCTCTCATTAAGTATATTATTTGCAATGTGGACAACCAAAGAACATATCCGAGAGCAATGAAAAATCTAAAATTTTTGTAATTAAGAACATTTTCAGAATAAGATGTAATATGAAATTTCTATAAGTTATCCTAAAAAGAAAGAATTAGAAGGCCACTCGAAGGTTTACTTAAAGAAAAAAAAGGAAGGACAAATTATTCTATACGGGTACAAAGTCATAAAATAATTACAGCAGCAATAATAAATTCCATAAACTAGGAATTAAAATTTTCATTTTTTTCCCCGTTAATCAATAGACTACAAATTAAATTAAACACGATTTTACAACTTAACTACTTACGTACCAAAGAGATAATCCATTAGAAGACATTTGAATGAACTAGGGAAAGTTAATTAATTATGTTTTAACTAATTAAGCACAAATCTCTTTTTCTTCTTCTTCATCACTTTGTTACAAACTAAATCTTTTCATTAACAAAACAAAACAAAAAAGCTGTGAGCTTTGTTTTCTCTCCATGCCAATTGCTGCATGCATTAAATATTAATTTGCATGGAATTATAAGTCCCTCTTCAAAGTCCCATAAATATGTAATACAGCAATGTAATCGGCAACGCAATCAACATCCCAAAAATGACTCTGTGAACACAAATAAATAACACAAAATTATCAATCGCAAAACTAATAAAAAAGAATTAAACACTATAAAAAGATGTTAATTAATTTATACTTACCCTGTGCTAAGAATGTCAGGATGAACGTTGTATTCCTTAGCGAAGACAAAAGGAACAATTCCTTGAGGTAGAGCTGCCTGTTTAAGTACATATCGATTGAACAACAAGTCAACAACAATAATATATTCAGTATACGTAATATCATAAACATTACACCTACCTCTATGAGGTAGAGAAGGTGTTTCTGATAAACCTTCGACTAAATTAGAAAACATTCCCTTTAGAAATAATTGTCGCGCAGCCTAAATCTTTTTATTTTATTAAAATCACACTTATATAAATTCTGAATTTACCCGTTCAAGCACAACTAGTAATTAAATTAATGAGTTTTGAAACTGTATGGGCTCGAAGCAGCTTTTTTTGGTTAATTAATTTATTGAGGGGTAGGTCATAGTGGAGAGTTTGAAATAAAATAATTAACATAGCCCTATATATGTTTTATAATAAAGAAAAAAAAAACAAGAATTTAGATTTGATGATGACCTGTACAATTGCCACGTGTAATAGAGTTCCACGAAGACCAACAGCAATGGAAGCAGCTGCCATAACAGCTGGACCTGTAAGGAATCTCACAGCCATGGCAAAAGATGCAACAGAATTTCCACATGCTATGATCCTTGGTTGCAAAGCCATGAACAGACCTGTCATCCATCAAAAATGTTTCATTTTTCTAACATGCAAAATATATACTATAACTTTTTCTACTTCCAACTATATACTATAAACAAATATATATGAAATATATCAAATTTGGAAAAATGAAAAAGTGGCTATACATAGCTCTTTTAAGTGCATGACATCATGCACTTAGGGGACCATTACATTTTACTTCTAATTTTAGTGGAAAGCTAAAAAACATTCGATCATTTCTTTCCATCCGTTTAAATTTGGATTGACAAAATTATTCCATATATATGTTAGTGGGACGTAACAAATATTCATAAAAATTCATCGAAATGCACACAAAAAATTGATAATTCTTGATTGACAGAATTACTCGATATCTATGCTGGTGGGATGTAACAAATATTCATAAAATTCGTTGAAATGCACACAAACTGACAAGTCTCGATGGGCAAAATTAATCGATATTTATGCTGATGAGACGTAACAAATATTCATAAAATCCATCGAAATGCACACAATTTGTCAAGTTTTAATGAACAAAATTGCTCAATATATGCTAGTGAGATGTAAAAGATATTCATAAAATTTGTCGAAATGCACACAAACCAACTAGAATACCACATTATTAAGAAAAGCAAGTGCATGCCATCATCACATCCACTAGTGGGTGTTACTACTAGTAGTAGTCATCATGATTGTAGCCATTTGAGAGAAATGAGAAGCATTGAGATGGGGGTAAAGAAGATTTATTAATTAAAGAAATGTAAAGAAAGAGAGAGAAACATGTTATGATGACCATACTGTTGTGCTTTTTTGCACGCTCCCCCTTCTAAACAAGTAATTTAATTTCTACTAATGTGTGTACACACTAATGACCTCTTTGTGATCAAATAATGAAAAAGTACTCACCAAGACTGAACATTGCCATGCCAAGTCCTGCATCTGACAGTATAGATATGGACTGTGCAATTATAGCAGGCATCTTCAAATTCCACCTACATTTTTTTAATAATCAGAATATATACCAACACAAAAAATAAAATTTTAAAAAAAGCTCAAATCTTTTTTTTTTTTTTTTAATGAAGAGAAATTGGGAAACTAACCTGAATGAAACTAGAGACCAAGTGAGGCCAAACAAGCTTGAATAAGTGTTTGGATTCCTAATAAGTTTTCTCCAAACCATGATGAGTATGAGCCTAGTCATTACACTTGTTGGTGGCATTACTTTTGCTTTGTTTTCTCCAGCTTTTTCACCATCTTGATTGTTCATTTGATCAGCTCCATCTCTATTTGCAAAGCTGAAATCATCTCTCTCCATGTAATTTTCTTGATTATTGTTCCTTTGCCCCTCAACTAATTAAGCATAAAAAGAATTAGAAAATGTTACTAACAGTGAGACTTCATGTTCAAATCTCAACAGAGGCAGAAACCATTTATAGTTTGTGGACAGAGTTACTAGGTACGAAAAAAATTTACCTTTTCCAGGGGAGATGGGTACTCTCACATCCTTATTAGGTGCTGCAGGCTGGTCTAAATTAGCTGTATAATCATGTCCTCCAAAAACATCAGAAACAGGAGAGTTGCTTGAACTCCAAACAAACATATGAAGATCCTTGCCACCTTCTTGATCTCCTTTTTTAGCTGTATTCTTGTGTGCTTTGGTACCATTATTACTAGGTGAAAACATGCCAGGATTTGGTGCTGGATAATGAGTGTTATTATTAATATTATTACTATTACTCTGTGCTGCTGCTGCTCCACCATGATAATTATTGAATCTTGACTTCCCACTTTCTTCTTCATAATTTGAAGGTCTTGGAGTTGGCCCTCTTGAATTATTAGACATACCATAAACATCATTAGCACCAAAGTTTGAGTTTCTCCCAGCAGTACCAGCCACCATTGAGTAAAAATCAGTATGATTAAAACTAGACCCTCTTGGTGTTGGATTTCTTGATGACTGCAGAGAATAAATCTCTGCATTTGTCAAATTGGATGGTCTTGGTGTAGTAGAAGAAAATCCTCCTGACCTTCTTGAAAATATATCAGACCTTGAGGCATTTGATTTTCTTACAGTAACATGAAGTTTTCCATCTTCTTTTAACTCTGCTTCAGTCTCTAAAACTTGTCTACCATCTAATGACATGACATCAGAATCAACATGAATAGATACAATTGAGCCAGCAGTATCAGGAAATTGCTCAGAAATTAGCAATCTTGCACCTCTAAACTCAAACATAAAAAGCATCAAAGTGTACCAAATGATACACTGTAATACAACAATTTGCACCATTAAACTCCCAGAGAAATCACCATACATTCCTTTTAACAAAGGAATACCCATAACTAAAGTATTTGGAAGAGTTGAGAGTGAAAAAAGTGTTATACTCCATTCCAAACTACCCCTTTTGCTTACATTAGCCCAAACAGCAAGAACCCCAAGAACAATAAGTTTCTGCAGAGTATCTGCAGCAATGAATCTTAAGTTCATAGTGTAAGGATTATTAGCAGCTATAAAGTGGAAAGATAGAAGTGGAACTGCAAAAAGTGCAACAAATCTGTTGATTCCAGAACACTGATCTGGTGAGAAAATCTTCCACCACTTAACAGAGCCATAAGCTAGTATCATAGCTACATAAAGTGGCACAACAGCAGTCATAACATGGTAGAAATCAGATAAAGTTATCATCTTTGCTAAGTTCTTGGAATACCCAAATCAAGAAAACATACAAGGAAGATTTACAAGTAGGAAAAAAAAGAGGAGGAAATGGGTTGGTAAATATAAGCAAAGAGCATGTGTTTTGGTTTATGGGGTTGTGGGGATTTTGCAGAAAGAAGGAATATAGAAAGAATTAATATACAGCTTTGAGAATTGGGAGCAAGCTTGCAGTCTCCAAAGCAAAGGGGGGGATTTTTCTAATGTATATTTTTTGCCCTTTGTTGTTTTCTTGTTTGTTTTGAGGTGTGTTTGGATTTGAAAAGAAAGAAAAATGGTGTGTTAGTAATTTGGTAAATGGCTCTATCTTCAATGGTTCTAAGAGTTGTGTAGAGGAAAAGCATTTTGGTTGGAGGTGGTGTCCCTATAAGTACTGGTTTGCCGGAGCTTTCTTTTTAAGTCATTTTCTTCTTGTTTTTGGCTTTTTGGCTCGTGGCTTGTTCATGGGCTACCTTTTTTCTCTAAACTAATTTCTCGGTTTTAATTTGTTTGTCTGATTATTTGACCTAATACGAAATTTAAGAAAGTGTATAAAATTTTACAATCTTTATATCTTAAATTAAAGATATATTGAATCTACCATAATACTTGTGGTATTAGATTTATCATGTGGAAAGTTAAAAGTAAAGAGTTATCGAAAAAGGAAAGAAATATTCTTTTTGAAACTGAATAAAAAAGAAAGCAAGATAAACATATTGAAACGAAGGGAGTAATGTATAGAGTCAGAAGTATATTCAAACCTCTGTATAATTGTCATTCTCTATAACAATATTTCGTTATAACAATAAAATAATATGAATAAACTATATTGTTATAAAGAGATTTTACTTTATTTCTTTTTGCCTTTTGTCAAGGCATGCAACATTCTGATGCATGTGAAAATGATACAAGGCAAAGGCACAGGCAGTACTGTATTTGCTTTGTCCTCACTAAAAATAAGTTCTATATTAATGTAAAAAATAAAATCCTGTATTTAGGTTCTGAAAATGGTGAATCTTTGAGGCCTTGATGGGGGCATTGTGACAAGAACATGAGCTAAGGAACAAGAAGGCTATGGTGAAATTAAAGGTGCATTTTTGTGGTGGACCGGTTTGGTTTGTCCATTCCTAGTTTAACCAATTATTCTCATGGATATGCTCTATATGATCAAAAGGTTAAGGGAGTGTTTGGTTGAAGGTATTAACGGGTTAAAAATCACTTAGAAATAACGTGACAAACTAAATGAAACATACACATTAGTTGACATATTGTATTTTGGTCAAAAACATACACTGACACCTTATAGAATAATCGAGAGTTCGAGACAATCAAAAATAAAAGTATATATAAAACTAAGTCTTAAGTCAAGGACTCTATACATAGAATGGTATAAATATAATCTATTAATTTATTATCGGAATTCTATTTATTATTAGTCATTATTCTCATGGATGTGCTCTTTATGATCAAAAGGTTAAGGGGAATGTTTGGTTTGAGATATTAAAAGACGCTTTGACGACTGCTTAATTTATTTTAGTGCAAACCACATGAATAGTATATAGTTGGATATATTCCTACACTCCTGCTATAACTTAACAATCAAAAAACTCAGTGTCAAACTTTTGCCCCTTCGAATTGGCCAAGGCCCACATACACTCGATAGGAGAGGGTTTGATAATCAGCCTACTTTGTCAAGAGATGGCAAAAACGCAACAACTTTAATCTATTACTTAGCATATACCACTATGTAAATATATTATTTTTCATAGTTGTTGAAAAGATAATTATAATAAACATACATTTCCCAATATTTCTTGAGATGGAAACTCCATAGAGTTCACCAACTTTGAAGTGAAAGGTGATTGGCGGCTATGAAATAGTAAAATGTTAGAGATAATTAATGGTAAAATAATGTCCTAGAAGTTATAAAAGCAGAAGCATGCGTTGAAATGAATGATGAATAGCAGTGGCAAATTGGAGCAAATTAAGATTAGTGTGTCATAACTCTCTTGGACTCCCAAAAACAAACATTATGTTTAATTTGCACAAACTGCTATATATTGGTCTTAGGAATAACCCATGCTTATGTTTCCCATGGACTACAAAAGGGCAATACATTTCTCTACTCGGATAGTGTCATCAGCTTGTGTACATCTCAACTATTTTATAGAAGTATTTTTGGTATAATTTATGAATTTTATCGATAATCTTTTATTCAAAATTTTGTAAATATCTGATTGTGAACTCAATTACTCTTCTTATTAAATATAATTTGTAGTTACAAAATTATTGAATTCTGTCGAATCGATAATTTGGCGCTCCTGAATATAGGTGCTTGTCTCTTTTCATTCTTTACCCTCACCCTTTCTCTGAGGTTTGGTCCGCTTAGGTTCAAATTTGGATTTGTTACTTTACAAGAAATTGCGTGCTCTTAATAGAATATTTAGACCAATCTTTTGGGATTTTTTATACATAATTTAAGTGAAGATGAAAGTTTTGAATTTCTCAATTTTTTTGTCATCTACCTCTAGTAGACAACTCTGTCTATTCTTGTCTTTCCTCCTCTCATGTTACTGATATCTATGTGTCCTATATATTCACACACACATTCATTGTAACATGCTCATACATATGTATATAGTTACTAAGTAATGAAATTAATTTGTTGCAAAGTAATCAGATTAATTAGCATAAAAGAATTTCAAATCCAAAATTTGGGAATAAATAACATCTATTTTGCTTATGGTGTGTGGCAACCAAATGGAAAACTTGAAATTACTAATGGAACAGGTAATAAATGAAATGTGTGGCAATGTAATTGTTTGGGCCTGTACGTTGCAATGAAAAAAGCCCTCTTGTACTATGTTTAATGTGACATGTACGTTTTTTGTTAGCTAGAAAAAATATTTACTTACACGATTTGTCCTTCAAATGAGCTAGTCTTTAGTTATTACTGTTAGAAATCAAACCTATGCCTGGCGGGGTATAAGTTCTTTAATGGCGAGGATAGGGGTGACAATTTCAGCCCATCTTAATGAAATGAGTCCATTTTGCCAATATTTAATGACTCAGATTACTCATATTTTAATGAAAAAATTACAGAAATCCCACCTTTTAGTTTACTTATTACCATTATCCCCTATAAGTTTTACAAATCTCCAAAATCCCTCATTTTCGCGCATCAAATTAGTGTATCATGTATAAAATGTACATCATATTAGTGTATCATGTATAAAATGTAATGTATCTTACCTAACGATTAATGTATCTCGCGCATCAGATTAATGTATCAGTGCTTAAATTATTGTATCCGTTTGAGGGATTTCTGTAATTATAAACTTTTAAGGGATAGATTGTAATTTTGCCTTAAAAGTATGTGATTTATGTAATTTGCCCTATTTTAATTGGTTAACTATGGGCTTCAAGCTATTTTAAGGTGCGGGGGTAAATTTTTTTTTTTTTGAGAAAACAGATTTTTTTTTTTTTTTTTTGGAAAACAAAAAAATTTAGGGGTCGATTGGTGGAAAGTGGGGGGTGGGGGGGGGTGCCCCGGGAGAGGGGGTAATTTTTTATTTTTTTGAAAAAATAGATTTTTTTTCGTTTTTGGAAAACAAAAAAAAATTAGGGGTAGGTTGGTGGAAGGTGGGGGGTGCCCGGGGGAGGGGATTTTTTTTTTTTTTTTGAAAAACAGATTTTTTTTAAATGGCTATGGCTTAGAACCATTTTATCCAAACCATATTTGACCAAATTCATATTTACCCATATTCTATTTGGATGGATTGTAATCCAAACCATTTTTGCTCAATCCATATTCACTCCATCCAAATCCGATCCAATCCAACCATTTGCCACCCCTCCTAGGCGAGGAGCCTAGCTTGTAAGATACTGTGATGAGAAAATACAAATTCATGCCCCACGAAAAAGTTATTTGCTCCGAGGTAAAAAAAAAATTAAAGGTCAACACAAAACAGGGACAAAACTGCAAATACCCAAGAAGAAGAAAAGGAGTAAATAATGGTTCATCAGTTAGTTTTCTGAAAGGACAATAAGAAAACATTGGAATGTCTTAAAATCAACAAAGAATGGAGAACCATTTTAGTTTGTTTCAAATGTTCACTTCCATTGTTCATAAAAAAAGCATGCAAATATTAAATACTATCATATGCACACAAAGGTATGAACTTTTCAGCAAACATGTATATTGATTACATACCATATAACTACAGTGATACAAGAAAAATTGAAAAGAATATTCAAACCAAATATTCGATAGGCTAGAAAAACCTTGCACAACATATTGGTTCAGTGTGCAAATATAACAAATTCCATTTATCACAACCAGAGATCAATTGTGAGAGCACAATTCACAAACAAGGTTCATAGACTGCAGCTTACTGCAACCAGATGTATATACACACGCTGTATTCTATAAACCCCTGGAACCAGGAAGGTTGATCCACTGAAGTTGAAGTTCGATCTCTCCACATTCCACATTTCTCAATCTTAGGCACATATCTTGCACAACCTGACCATCTTGCCATACAACATTAGACTCTTCGGACAGGCAGTTAGTTCTGCACGGTTGTATTCTAGAAATAATGGTGCCACCTGGGAGGCCACTTAAGTTCATCTTGAGAGCCTCTAGAAATGGTCTGATGTCAAATTCTGCATCTCCCATTTTGTCATCTTTGCTGAACATGTCGTGATCATACACAGTCTGGAAACAGGCAGAAACAAGAAAACATAAACAAGAAATGCGAACACTGGGTAGTGTATATTATATGTAAGAACATTTGAAAGCACCAAGCAAATGATCATTAGCAAGAAATTGTTATGTTTTCTGCGGAACAGATAGTGTCTTATCTTATATGATAACCAGCAAACAAGAAACTTTACCAGCATAACAGGAAGATTGGGATCTGCAACAGAAAGAGTTAAATCTTCATTCCACTCAGGATTAACATCCTTTTTTACAACTCGAGTCTTCAATTTCTGCATTCAAGTTGAAAAACAGGCAAGTCAAAAAACTGTCTGAGAGAAATCAATAATATACATCAAAGAGGAAGAATTCACAATTTACACCACATTTCAAATCTGTGGCTTCCCATCTTCCATGTAGTTAATAACAAAATAACACAGTAATTGAATAAAAAGAAGAGCCAAGTATTCGAGTACTTATGTTTTTATTTTCCGCTAGTACGATAATAGTTGTCATTTCACCCGCTGTATTGGAATTTGGAAAGCTCAAAGTACCAACTGAGTCATGCATGATGGCAAAACAACAAATATTTACAAGTCAGAGAGTATTAAAGACATTGTTATCTTATGACGTCATTTAGAATATGAAACAGGTACAAAAAATGGTGCTCTTTTTGTGAACTCTGAGGAGTACAAAAAGATTATAGTATAACAAATCAAAAGATTTGGCAACAAGATCACAGATATCTTAGAATTTATCTCTCTGTTTGCAGAAGCTTTCCAAATCCTAGAAAATACATGGACAAGTCCCAGATAAATCCGCAAAAACTTTTCTGAGTGAAACAAACATCTGGGGCATGTAAGTTTCTCCATACGAGTCCACCAAAGTCAAGCCAAGTCAAAAAGTAGCAATAACATCCCCCTCCCGGGATTTTTACCGAAGGGAGTTCAACATCTACGATATATATACATAAAAAGTAATTTGACCGTGTATAAACAGTGTAATTTTCTACAATAAGGGGCTTTGGATGAACCCCTCAATCCAACCTGGCTCCACCCTCCCCAACACACACACGCGACTCATTTTACCCTATTAATGGACTTTTCAGAACCTGGAAAGTCAAGCTCTCTGGACCTATAACTTATCATAGCGTAAACTTCACAATTCTGCATCAGCCAAAAGGGTTTATAGTTCCACACTCAACACATAGAACGCCAAAATTCAGAAACCTTCGCAAGACAAGAATTACAACAGCACAGCTTACACATTCAAAGCCTCCTTAGTATAGACAAAACCTACAAAAAACATACACCTTTTTTCCACAAGACTACAACCCCTTTCTAGAAGGGAAGACTAAAAATATGATAGAATTGTTTATAATAAATAAACTTCAACACACCTTCCCCAGCTCCATTCTGGAACTCATGACTTAAAAGGACATCTGACAAAGAATATTAATAACAGGAGATAATTAATTGAACTTAGCTAATATCATCAGAAGACTTCCAAAAAAAAGATTGTAACCAGAACAACCACCAAATGTAAAATTAAACCCTATGATTTTAACTCTAAACTGGGTTAAGAAAGGGGGGAAAATAAAATGGGCGGTGTCCTTTTTTTCTTCTGATTACAACATCAATAAATCCCAATAAAACGGAACCCATTGTCAAACATGAACTGGTAACGCTAAAGATGATATCTTTCTACTGTAATTTCCACACAAAATTTTATACAGATCCTTCATATGTCAAGCAAACTGATTATAAACCCAGATGCATAAATTCTAGAAAAGAAAATTACAGCGACTGGGTGATCAATGCTCATAGACTTAATAACTTTCCTTACATGAAATTTGAAAATTCCTCCATAAATGATTATATCAGCAGCTATCAAACGTTAAAACGACAGTAGTAGACGAAAAATTCAACCAAAAATCCGATGAAAAAAATAGGAAACAGTAAAAACGAAGAAGAATTAGTGGAATTGGGACCTGTTTAGCCATCTTGACGACAATGTAGGGATCGCTGCTGCGAACATCACGAACAGCGAGATTGATGCCTCTTTTGACTCGTACTCTGAGAAGACCCAAAAGATTTTCCATTTGAAACTTTTGGTGGCTGCTTGCTGATGTTGTTGGTAATTAAAGCTTCTACTCTTTCAACATTATTTCTCCTAATTTTTCTTTTGACCCCCTTTAACTAAAAATAAAAACATTACTCCCTCCATTTTAATTTATTTTTGTTCTATTTTAATCTAATACGATTTTTTAAAAAATAAAATAAAATGAATCTTGTGATATTAAATAAAACATATATCATAATGTCTTTCAATACATAATTCTTGATACTTTTTAATTCTACACAAAAATTAGGATCGTTTGATAATTATTTAGAATTATGTGGGTATTAGTTATTTCATTTTATCATAAATTATACAAGTATTAATTATGTGAATTTTAAAATGATAAACCAAGTTTAATATACGAATAACTTATTTCCTAACTAGTTATCAAACATTATAAACTTGTGTCATAAATTAATACAATTACCTTTTTAAATAAATACCAAATGACTCTACTTCTCAATCTATAACAAGCTGAGATCTACGGTATAAATTCACACATTCATTTAAGCTCAATTCATTTGATTATTATACTAAATAAAAATTACAAATATTTTATGTTAACAAAGTTCTCACTTGAAGTTGAGTCTCCGTTTTTTATGTAACCTAATACAGATTTTTAATCAAAATGAAGTTTGACTCCTATCAGATCCGTAAAATGAATTGTAATCTATCTTTAGATAAATCCATATTAATTAAAAGTAATTACAAGTATATCTATTTTGTTATCTTATAATGGAGTCCTTGTTATAGTTTTACGTTCATGAATTGATGCGGTCTATATATTGTTGGAGGATATGATTAAATTATATTAAACAACTTTCTTTCATTTTATTTTAAATTTGTGCTACTTGCACCTTCTGATAAATATATTTATTTTCTAAAATCTAAATAAACTTTCTTTGTATTTATTTATTTTTCTAAATTTTTAGATGTAAATTACTACTTAATATCTTTTATATAAATAATTTTTTCAAATACTTTTTTCAATTATTATTTTTAGGTAAGATTTTATCAATTCAACATTGAAAAACATCCTTTTATTAAGACAATTATTATATGAATTATGAACATAATTCTATAAGTAATAAGTTGATAAACTTTAAAGATAAGAGTTAGAATCATAGAATTTGATTCAAAAAGTTGATAACTTTGTATACCTACTTTAATATGAAAATTTACGAAGAAATAAAAAAAGAATTTGTAATTTCTATTGATTCATATTTTTAACTATCAAAGATTTAAAAAATAAAAAGTTAAAAAGGATAAATAATGGAAAATGTAAGAATCCAAAATAATGTTTTCTTAATTTCTTCTATTTTAATGGAATTAAAATACATAATTGTTTATTTGTAGAAATTTGAGGCCCCCAAAAACGGGGGACTAAGGCCAATGGCTTAAATTTTATAAGCAATAGTTGCCCCTGAAATTTGTGCTACTTGCACCTTCTGATAAATATATTTATTTTTTATCTTATCAATAGTTCTAGCTTTATGTCTTCTTTTGTTTTTTCGAGTTTCGATTAACTTAAATAAAGTGATATGATATGTGAGAGTTCATATTATATGTAATCTGGGCAAATCTACAAAGGCAATGTTTTTTCAAAAAATAAAAAATTAGAGAAGAAAAAAAAAACGAGTTATCGTATAACAAGTGAATTTATTGGAGAAAAAAAAAGTCAATTTATTGGAGAAAAACACAAAAATGTTTGATAATCAATAAGGAGTACAATATTAATCGAAAGTATGAAAGAGACAATTTCAGAAAGATGGAATTTAAAATGAAATTATTGTTGGTTCAAATAATCGAGTGTATTGTAAGGGATTTGCCAATTGATTCTAGTATTGCGCAGGGCTCCACTACTTTGCACTTTGTTGGATGTATATGGTGTTTCAATTTGGTTGATGTGAGGCTTGCCACTAATGGCCAACCATACCGATATCGGTTCGATTTTTATAGAACCATTAAGATATTGATATCAGTTATGATTGTTATCAATTTAATTGTCAATTATTGAGTTCGATTATCGTTTTAGCCGTTAAAATTTCATATAAAAAAAAACCCATTGAAATAAGGTGACAAATCAAATAAACCTTGCATATTAGTTGACAGATTATATTTTGTTCAAAAACATACACTAGGTAGAATAATTGAGAGTTTGAGAAAATTAGAAATAAAAATATAAACTAAGTCATAAGTCGAGGATTCTATATACCGAATGATATAAATATAATTTATTAATTTTCTATCAAATTATTGATTAACCCGTTCAAAAAAACCTCAAAACCTTAAAAGTCAATCACCTGATAAACAAAAAAATTAGAACCATTACAAATCCGCTAAACTAATACGCCAATAACTATTTTTCAATAATTGATTTCGATTTAATTTTGAACATCTCTATCAATGATTACTTTCTACTATAAGGGCATCTCCAACCCTATCCTCTATTTTACTCTTCAAATATAGAGTTTTCTATTTTTTCAGACAACCAACTTCAACCCAATTCTCTATTTTACTCTCTGAAAAAAAATCTTTTTCTCTCTCCTCAATATTATATTATTATTTCTATTTCATTCTTATTTTCTTATTTCATAATATAAATCATTTCTTCTTTTTTTTGCAAATAATCACTCTATAATCTTTTATGTAATACAAAATTTTATTTTATTTTCAAATTCTTCATTTAATATAAAAAAAATAATTCTAAATTTCTAAATAACATAAATTGCAATAAATATTATATATAATACATATTAAGGAACAATTCAAATAAAAGTGAAATCATTGATGAAATATAATTGCATCATAAATATTGTATTATCATAAAATTTATTTTAAATTTTACATAAATACTTAACTTTCAAGATTATTACGTTACTCTCATAAATGTTCTATTAATGTATTACGGAGTTCAAAATGAGCATTTTTTGTCCTTATTTTTATGTGTAGCTAAAAATTGTTTAAATTAACAATTTCATCTTGTATCCAATTATTTCGTGTACTAATTTACTTCCCCTATTCCATTTTGAACTATTGCATCAAATATTTTCATGCTCTTTAAAAAGTGTAGTTTAATAATTTATCATTATAACATAAAAGTCGATTGTTTGAATTATCATGTAAATTTGTCCATACTTCATAATGAAAAATAATTATAATCTAAATTACATATTTAAAATGACAAAAAAAAAATTAAAATTAAATTAGAAAAATTGTTTATTCGGAATGGAAGTAGTATAGTTATCAATAATATGTTTTAGATGTTATATTACTTAGAAAATAATTACAAATATTAGAGACTTAATTAATAATCTTATATAATATAAATAATATTAAAATAACCTTAAATTACATATTTAAAGTAACCATTTCTTTTAAAAAATAAAATAGAAAAATTATTTATTTGCGAAAATAGAAACTTATTAATAATATATTTTTAAATGTTATATCGCATTAGAAAATAATTACAAATGATAAAGACTCAATTAATAATATAATAAAAATAATATTATAATAATCAAAAAGTAAAATAGAGAGGTGAATAGTAGTTCTCCAAATTCGGAGAACTATTATTCACCTCTCTATAATCAAAGAATAGAGAGTGAAATAGAGTGTAGTTGGAGAACCCATTCTCTATTTTACTCTCCAAATATAGAGAATGCAGAGTAAGATAGAAATGGATTGGAGATGGTCCTAGAAGACTGAGTTAAACATCTCTCGGATAGGAAGAAAGCAATTTAAAAAAAACCCTAAACATTTTGGTTTTTTCCGATGACCGCCGTGGATGGGGGCCATCACCCTCCTGAGGATGGCATACTGGCAGCGAAAGTACCTACATATGCTGACTCTTTAAGACATTATAAAGCTCATAGTAAGGGTTTACCCCTTAAACCAATTTCCTTTTTGTATGGTGAACCATAAGTAATATGAGAACAGGATGAAGTGAATCAGATGATCATAAATGAGAATCTTGAGTATGCAGTCATTGGTAAGTTTTCGTATGGATGGCCTGATATACAAGACTTGCATAGATTGATCCCTAAGCAGTGTGAACTTAAAAAGGATTGCAATATTGGTCTATTAAGCAATAAACATGTATTAATCAGGGCTACTCTCCTGGAGGATTACGTACACCTGTTATCGAAATTGGCTTTCTACATCAATCAGCAAAATGGTTCATATCCAATGCGAACTCTCAAGTGGGATCATATATTCAATCCGGAGGAGGAAACATCAACTGCTATTGCGTGGATCTCTTTTCCCCATCTTTCCCAATTTTTTCGGGAAAGGAAATGATTTTTGCCCTAGCTGCAACAGTAGGTAAACCATTACAGGTAGATATGGCTACAAGAAATCAAACCAAACCTAGTTGTGCGAGAGTGAAAGTGGAGGTAGATCTGATGAAAGAATTTCCAAAACTTATTAAGATTGGGATGCGAAAACAGAGTGGGGAGGTAATAGAGAAATGGATCAAAATAAGGTATGACTATGTCCCAAAATACTGTAAGATATGCATGATTCAGGTGCATAATAAAGAACAGTGTTATGTGATACATCCAAAATTATATCCAAAAGAAAAGGCAGGGCACAAAGAAGGACAGACACATGAGGATAGGAGGTTGAATTTTGAAGCTAGAGGGGCGAAGCTACAGATAAAGAACTTGTTGTACAAAAAGACAGGAAAGAGGGAGAGTTTGTGGAGCAAAAGTATAAAAAATGGGGAGGAGGAAGAAACAAACAGCAGGAACAAGTCTGGAGTAAAGTAGGCATCATAACTGGTAACAAATTTAATATGTTAAGACAAGATACACAAGATGACAAGGAGATGCAAGAGAAGGATGACGTGAATGAGGTAGTCCATAAGGAGGAGACAAAAGTTGATTCCCCTGGGGCACGTATGAGTGATAACATAGAGAAGAGACACAAGTCAAAAATAATGTCTAATGATACGAACCTAGTTGAGGTGGAAAACACATCAAAAAGTGAAGATGGAAATACTAAATCAGTCAGGGTCTCTATTCATAATGAGGATAAAACACCTGAGAGGTCAAGCAAAAAGGATCAGTCATTGGCTAACAATTATGGAGAGGACAGACTTGATAAAGGAAACCAAAATAATAAGATTAGACAATTGTTTGGGACAAGTAATTTCTCTATGGGGGAGAACAATAAAGGGGATACAGAACAAGAGCTTAAAAAAGGACCAGATTTAATTAAAGATGGTGAGGATGTAATGCAACATAGAAGAGAGACGGAGGAGGAGGAGGAGGAGGAGAATATGGAGTATAACATACAACAAATTAGCAAAGCGGACGATTTATCACCACGACATACCAATAGTCTGAAACATGGGGAGAGAAAAGACAAACAAACATTACCTCTTCAGGTGAAAACAAGGAGCAGTAAGGACAAGACATCCAACAATGATCAATGATTGGGAAAATTATCTTTTGGAATATTAGGTCGGTTAACACTAAAAAATCTTTTGAGAGGTTAATTGACCTAAATAAAAGATATCATTATGCATTTGTAGCTTTGATGGAACCTTTTCAAGATCCATCAGAGTTAGATCATTTAAGGAGGAAATTAGGCTTTAATAATGCAGGTGTAAATTGTTCGGGAAAATTTGGTATTTTTAGAGATTGGAGTGGGAAGAAATCAGCATTTTAGATACTATGCAGCAAGTCACCATTAGATTCAAGATTGACAGCAAGTTCTTCTTTATTTCTGCCGTATATGCTAAATGTAATGCTTTGGAAAGACTTGAACTTTTGGAAGAGTTAGAAAATATTACTGATAGAGATCGATGGTCATGAATTATTGGGGGCGATTTTAGTGTTATATTAAATAAAGAGGAGAAACTTGGAGGGCTTCCTTTTACTCAGCATGAGGCCATAGATTTTGCATCATTCATCTGTATGTGTGCTTTATCAGAAGTACAAACGATTGGAAGCAAATTTACTTGGTGGAATGGGCGGATTGAAGAGAAGTGTAATTTTAAAAGGCTTGACAGGATCTTGGTGAACCAGGAATTCATAGAAGTGTTTCCATCGTCAGAGGTACACCATTTGATTAGACAGGGTTCAGATCATGCACCTTTGCATATGATATGTAATTCGGAGAAGGAGATCACAGTCAAGCCTTTTCGGTTTCTTAATTTTTGGAGACACCACAAAAATTTCAAGAAGATTGTGGAAGAGAACTGAAAGATAGATTTTGTAAGGAATCCGTTTATAGAATTCCAAGCAAAGATGAAAAAAGTTAAAAGGGCCCTGGCTGGTTGGAGTAAAGAAGTTTTTGGAAATGTTTTTCAACAAATTGCCACTATTGAAGATGTCATATAGGTAAAGGAAGCTCAACTAGAGATTCAGCCTTCAGAAAGCAATAGAGCGGAGCTGCATAAAGTGGAGACGTAATTAAAGAAGTACTTGAGACTTGAAGAAGAGTTTTGGAGGCAAAAGGCGGGGATGAAATGATTTTCAGAGGGTAATAAGAATACGAAGTTCTTTCACTCGTATGTAAGGGGAGAAGAAGGAAGCTACATATTGCAGAGATTACAACATAATTGGGAGTCACAATAAAAACCAATGCTCACATTGGTCGAGCAGCGGTAGAGGCTTTTCGAGAGCAATTTAAAGAAAATAATTTTGTGAAAGATTATGCAGTGTTAGATCATATTCCAAGATGTGTATCAGATATTGAGAATGAGGAAATGTGTACACTACCTACCAAGGAGGAGGTAAGAAAGGTGGTGTTTGAATTAAATGGGAGCAGTGCATGTGGTCCTGATGGATTCACAGGGCAATTTTATCAAGAATGTTGGGAGATAATAGGGCATGACATTACTAAAATGGTGTGTGCATTGTTTTGCAGACAAAATCTGACTAAGTTCATCACTTACACTAATTTAGTGTTTCTGCCTATGAAGGAGACACTGAAGAATTTTTATGATTTACGTCCCATTAGTCTTAGTAATTTCATGAGCAAAATCATATCCCGGGTGATTCATGAGAGAATGATCATGGTATTGGCAAATATTATTTCGCCAACTCAATCAGATTTTGTCAAGGGTAGAAGTATTACGGAGAATGTTTTGTTGGCATAAGAGCTAATTAGGGACATTAATAGAAGGAACAAGAATGTTAATGTGGTGGTAAAACTGGATATAGCCATGGCGTATGACAG
Organism: Solanum pinnatisectum; assembly: GCA_035578085.1. NCBI lineage: Eukaryota > Viridiplantae > Streptophyta > Magnoliopsida > Solanales > Solanaceae > Solanum > Solanum pinnatisectum. The sequence continues at coordinate 51,472,994 of CM069078.1, read as the reverse complement.
GGTAACATGGGTTTTTCTTACTAAGGTGTTAAGGAAGATTGGTTTTTCGAAAGTAATGATTGATATGGTTTGGAGGATAATGTCCAATAATTGGTACTCAATCCTTATAAATGGAAGGGCATATGATTTTTTTCAGTCTTCCAAAGGCCTTAAGCAGGGGGATCCTTTATCCCCAACTTTGTTCATTATAGCAGCAGAGGTCCTTGCTAAAGGCTTGAATAGCCTACATACAGATACAGAGTTTAAAGGATATGACCTACCTAAGTGGAGTCCGAAAATCAATCATTTGTCCTATGCGGATGACATTATTTTATTTTGTTCAGGAGATAGAGGATCAGTGATAAAGATGATGAAGATTTTGAGGGATTTTGAAGATGTATCGGGTTAAATGGTTAACAAAGCAAAGAGTTTTTCTATTTACATGATAAGAGTCCTTTGATTGTTTCTATTAGAATGAAGAGACTGACATGGATTAGACAGGGCAATTTCCCTTTCATATACTTGGGTTGTCTAATTTTTTATGAGAGGAATATCACAAGTCATTTTGAGGAGCTTATTAGAAAAATTGCCAGGAGGATTTTTTCATGGCATAACAGATTCTTAACTTTTGGTGGAAAGCAAATTCTCATGAATAATGTACTCTAGTCGATGCCTGTGTACATTTTGTCAGCTATGAATCCTCCCAAGAAAGTAATTGAGCAAATACATCAAATATTTGCGAATTTTTTTTGGTGGAAGACAGGAGGTGTAAAAGGAAAACATTGGGTGACTTGGTGTTTCCAAAAGAGGAAGGGGCCATTGGTTTTAGATCACTTCATGATGTCAATAAAGTATTATTTGCTAAGCTATGATGGTCGTTCAGAGTTTCCACCTATTCCTTGTGAGCTAGTTATATGTGGAATAAGTATTGCAAGAAATTGCATCCTGTTATGGTGCATAGTAGAGGGGAGTTCGCACATATGGAGGAAAATGGTTAACATCAGGGAGGAAGTGGAACACGACATTTGGTGGCGAATTAAAGCTGGAAACTCGAGTTTTTGGTTTGATAATTAGACCAAACAAGGTGCTTTGTACTTCACAAAAGGAGAACAAGCACAAGAAAAAAAATGGAGGTGAAAGATTTTGTAATAAATGAAGGTTGGAATGAACAAAAGTTGAAAAAAGTGGTATTAGATGAGATGGTACAACACATAATTGTGAACATTAGACCTCCCGGTAATGAAGCTATTCTAGATAAGGTCTGGTGGGTACAAAGTTCAAAAGGAGATTTCACAGTAAAATCAGCATTTCACATCTTAAGAAGAAAGAAAGCAGGAAAAGATTGGAGTAGTTATATGTGGGTAGAGGATTTACCTTACAAAATCGGATTTTTTTTATAGAGAGTTTGGAATAAAAAAATAGCCACGAATGATAATTTGAAGAGAATGAGGGTGCAAGTGTTGTCTAAATGCTATTGTTGTGAAAAAGGAGAAATTGAGACTATGTCTCACTTATTACTAACAACTCCCATTGCCCAAAAGCTGTGGAAACAGTTTGCTTCATGTGTAGGTATCAACAAAAATAGGTTGAATCTAAAGCAACTCATTTATAGGTAGTGAGAGCACAAAATGTCAACTAAGCTGGACCAAATACTAAAGGCCATTCCAGCTATCATCATGTGGGAGTTATGGAAGAGAAGAAATGCTAAAAGGCATGGGAAGGAGATATCTTATCAATATATGTATCATCAATGCCAATTGACAATACATCAATTAATAAGAGTTAAATTCCCATGGATTAAAAGATTATCCTGTTACTAGTCAGAAATGGTGGACACATTGAAGAGTTACAAACCTACTTTATACTTTAGGATTATTAAATGGTTGCAACCAAAAGAGGGGTGGATTACATGCAATACTGATGGGGCAAGCAAAGGTAATCAAGGTCAAAGTGCGTATGGATTTGCCTAAGGGACAATAGTGAAGATCTTATATATGCAGAAGCTCAGAGTTTGGGGATAGCTACTAACATGGAGGCAGAGGTAAAAGCAGTTTTGAAAGCACTTAAGTATTGCATTAGAAAAAAACTAAATCAAGTTCAACTGGAGACTGATTCCCCAGTGCTTAAAAACATTATCAACAGAAATTAAAGAATACCATGGGAGCTAGTAGAAATAATGGAAGACATTCATAACATGCTTGAAAAAATTACATTGAATGTTCGACACATTTTCAGAGAAACAAATCAGCTAGCAGATTGTATAACCAATTTAGTAGTCAATACAGAAGATAAGTAAATATTCCTTAAGTTTCAAAAATTGTCAAGTAAGGGAAGAAAACTTTTGAACATTGATAAATATCATGTCCCCTCAATTCGTATCAAAACAAGAAAAATTAACTTGTACAATAATGGACAGCATGCTTAGCCAACAAAAAGAGATACACGGATCAGCAAAAGACAAGAGTAAAAGGGCCAAATCTGAAGTGGTAGAGTGCATCCAGCAAAAAGATATGGTGATTAAATCTCGAGAACATCTTCTCATATTCGGCTTCAACTACAGGAAAAAGAAATTAGGGGAGGAGTATCAAAGAACAAAAATGAGGAACAAGTTCAACACTTACAGGAATCTACAGAGAGGCATTTACACTTGAACCAACCGAAAAATCATGGCAGCAACTAGAAAGGTGGAATGAGCTAAAGAAGAGGAAGAACAAAAGAGGAAAAAGTGGAAATGATTCTTTTAGAAAATCCTAAGGGATAGTTCAGTTTTTACTCACCTGGTCTGACCACTTTTGGGCCGACCAGGTATCTTATATTGTAATAAGGAGCATGACCCATTTTGATTATCAATAATACGGACTTTGAGTCAAAATTTGATTTTAAAAAAAAAAGACTGAGTTAAAATTAAATTTTGGTATCAAAATGTGTGTTTCATGTCTTTTAAATTAGCTTTGAGGGCATTTTAGTCACTTAACCCCTTTCTCTTAAGATGGGTGTCATCTCTTAGAGAACACGTGTTTTCCAAGTATAGAGTCGCTAGAAGTAGTTTTGCATCTGATCATCTGCACTTCCGCTAGCTATTCCTTCTCTTTAAGCACTGATGCCGCCGTTGTATTTTATGTGAAAATCTGAGTTGCCGTCGAATTATGTATGTCTAATTGAAATAACCATGATCAATTTCTTTTATTTTTTCCATATTTTGCCATCTACATCCTTCACCTCTTCTTAATTTGAGTTATATTTTTAAGATTTCTTTGTGTTTCTCTAGATAGGCTTTCTGTGTTATTTTTGCATATGTGAACTTGCAAGTTCATAATTTTGATGCAAAAATTGTTGCTTATTAGATACCTTCATTGTTTTAGGTTTGCATCTAATTTTGGTGTTTTTTCTCCTTTTATTACAGCGTTTTGTTCTCTTTGTACCAATATCTTGAGGAAAAATATTAGAATACTTTGTTCAATTTTTCTTGATATCATAATTTTTCTTTTGTTTTGTGGTCCGTAGAATATGAGTTCTGATGGAGATTTCAAAAGGATCCAGCGGAGTTCCTTTTCCTTTGTCTCGAATACACACGATCTGCCTATTCCTTTATTTTGTAATTCCTTTCAGTTATGGAGTAAGATGAAGCAAAATGAGAGCTTTTTCCTTTTTCTAGCAAACAGGTTTCTAGGTATCATCAGTTGCTTCTCTATGAGAAAAAATTAGGGATTTTATAGTCCTCCCAAGGTAGTAAAGAGACCATTGAAGAAAATACATGCTCAAATATTGATTTGTTATCAAAGTATTTAATATTTATGTGATCATTGTGAGATTGATAACGTCGCTTGTTCTCTATATTTGGTACTTCATTTGCCTGGGAGAATGTTCAATTGAGGATTCAAATTGTTTATTGTATTCAAATTCTAACTGTATAGAGTCATAGTGTCATTAGAAGTGGATTGATGAGGAGCCTATTGTTGGAAAGGTAATCACCTGCTGGACGATAGTTTTGACTTCAAGAGCTTAATAGTAGATTTATTCATTAAATTGGTGAAAAGATGAGAGTTCCTTGTTTATAGTATCCCAGTATTATGAATATGACCTATTCAACTTGCAGTTAGGAGAAAGTGGCAAGATTTGTTTTGATATACGCAAATGTTATCTCTTTAGTTTCCAACAATGGGTAGAGATTGTGCATAAACTATGTATGTTCAAATTTATTTTAAAAATAAGTGCGCATATGCATGTAAGATGACACTTCACACTAATCAATCAACACATTGTAATCATTTAAAAGTTATTTGAATATAAATTATTAAATGATTCGGATTATATTAAATTCATAAATATATTAGTCCAAATAAATATTATGGATTAATATAATTAGGTTAATTATTTAAATTCAATAAATATGAATTTAATTAAAGCTCGCTTCATAAAGTCCATATGTCATATGGAATTCTATTCCTATCACAACTCCTCTATTCTAAAACTATAAATAAGGGTCCTAATAATTCAAAAAAGAGAACCAAGAAGCTAGAGAAAGCTCATGGATTAAAAGCCGCAATTTCTCTACAAGCTACAAATTCAAGAATTCGAGAATTGAAGAATTCAAGTTCAAGATTTGAAGAAGTCAAGATCAAGTTCAAGAACGATCAAGATCAAGACCACCGGATTCAAGATCAAGCTTGAGGCCCTTGAATTCAACTAGAAAGTCAAGATAAAGTTCGAGATCAAGTCCAAGTCCAAGTCCAAGTCAAGATCAAGTTCAAGATCAAGATAAATTCATAGTTCAAGTTCAAGATCAAGATCAAGATAAAGATCAAGATCAGGATAAATCCCAAGTTCAAAATCAAGCTTAAGAGTCCTTGAATTTATATCTGAAAAGGCGAATTAAGAGAAATTATAGATATTGTAACACTCGCACTTTGAAATAATAAAATAATTATTGCGATAATTTTCCATTCTTAATTATTATTTTCTCTACGTGAATTTTATTGTCTACAAATTTTGGCACTCCCAGTAGGACAATCTCTACCTCTCATCTCAATTTTTCAAGCATCAAAGAATATCGAGATGACTTCCATGAAGAACAACTCTCGATCAACTATCTCTAAGGCCACTAGCTCCTAGTTCTCTACTGAAGTTGAAGGCATTTTGGGTGTTACCTTTGAAAGTTTCGGAGTTGTTACGAGAAGCAAGGCTAATACACTAGGACAGCAAACACTTCAAGTGTCATCCACATCAACACCTGTTTTTAGTTCTTCGACTCCAAAAGGATCAAGCTCCTCTACAAATGCTTTAGAAGGAGAAAGCATTGTTGCTGAAAAGATCAAGAAGACCTTAGCTCTACTTGAGCAATCTGGTTCCAAGAACTCTACCACAATAGAGAACTATCATACAACCAATGAATCATCTCCATGCGCATCGTGTAACGTGAGTCCACTGAAGATCAACTTACGTGACATTCCATGCTACTCTCCTACATCTCCAATGATCATGCAAACAATGATGACTGGTGTTTCTTCCCCTGAGGAACAACTCGCAAATCTGACGAAGTTGGTTGAAGGGTTGACGAAGCATGTACAACACCAAGTCTAGAATCGATAAGTTAATGGATTGAATGGAAGGGCTTTTAGATGGAGAAACGAGTCATGCGCCTAGAAAGTGTGTTGAAGTTCAAGAGATCAGAGATCCTCTAAAGAAAACAATGCTTGTTAATAAGATGCCAGTTTCTTCTGAAGGAATGATCCCACTCGATCGCGTGAAGGAATTTATTGAAGGCACAATCAAATAAAAATATGAAGTCTCCAACAAATTCTCTTATATGTATGCCAAGCCATACACTACAAGAATTGATAACTTAAAAATGTTTGCTGGTTATCAACCTCCCAAATTTCAACAATTTGAAGGTAGAGGAAATTTGAAGAAACATGTTGCACACTTTGTAGAGACATGTAATAATGCTGGAACATATTGAGGCCATCTTGTCAAGCAATTTGTCCACTTTCTAAAAAAATGTGTTTGATTGGTACGCAGATGTTGAGCCCAATTCTATTGATAGTTGGGAGCAACTAAAGCACGAGTTTCTCAATCGCTTCTATAGCACGAGGCGTATGGTGAGCATGATAGAACTCACGAATACTCACCAAAGGAAGGATGAACCAACCATAGATTTCATAAATCGATGGAGAAATGCGAGCTTGAATTGCAAGGATAGGCTTAGTGAAGCTTCTGCAATAGAAATGTGTATCCAAGAGATGCACTGTGAGCTTCTTTACATCTTACAAGGAATAAAACCAAAGTCCTTAAAAGATCTAGCTACTCGCGCTCATGATAAGGAGTTAAACATGTACTCCGCCGGAAAAGATATGACATTTGTCCATGACCCTCTCAAAGGAAGAGACAAGCAGGAACCCAAGAGATGGAGTAAATTTTTGTCCAAGAACGACAACAAAGAGTCAATGAATGTCAATGTGTCGCCCGTAAAAGTTCACTACGAAGGAAGGCAAGAAGCAAAAGTGTGAGAACGAATTTGCAGGCACGTCCGAGCCAAAAGTCGATCCTAAGGGAATGCAAGAAAAGGAATACCCCTTTTTGGATTCTGATGTTGCTGATATTTTTGGCGAGTTATTTGAGTTAAAGCTCATTGAGTTGCGACCTGATGAAGCTGGAAAAGTTGATGACCTAAATTATTGCAAGTATCATAGACTTGTGAGTCACCCTCTTGAAAAATGTTTTGTCTTCAAGGATAGAGTGATGTGGTTAGTTAGAGAAAATAAGATTGTCCTTAATGATGAGAAAGCTAGTTATCTTTAATGAAGTCGAATTAAGCATTCAATTCCGATCAATGGTACTTCAAAGCAATATAAATAGAAGAAATGTAAGGAAAGTGTTTACCCGAAAAATGGTACAATTAAATTTTTCTTAAAAGTGATTTATAGGCATGTGAGTTAGCATGCAAATATTAAAGAGCAACTTTCACATATAGCAACCACAAAAATCATATTTGTATATTATTATTATAGTTTGCATAATTGCGCTCTGATGTGAAGCCGAAAATATATATTTTAATCATTATTTTGCCTCACATTTATTATTTATATCTGTCTGTTTTGAGCATGAATTTTATGGATTGTGTTAAATAGTGTATTATTTGTAGGAATAAATTGGTGTAAAGTTGAACAAGTTTGAAGCTAAAACAAATTAAATATGGAAGGTTGAAGAAAGAAATCAAGTAGGCGGCAGATTAATGGATTAAATTCAATATAATAATATATAAAATATATAAGAAGTGCGTGCAGTTGCGAAGTGCGTACTACTGCAAAAAATTTTATGGTGTTTGAGGTACATCATGTCATAGTTGTATCAGAGATTATTTTAATAGATAAAATTCATTTTGTAGGTCCCCATATCTTTATAACTTTTTCACTCCTCTTTTCACTCCTCTACCCCACCTTCTATTCAACCCCCTCTATGTACGGTACTTTGAAAAAAATTTAAATTTTAAATATATTTCTTACCCAATAAAAAGAATAATATCCTAGTATTAGTAATTTATTATCTCTTTTGCACATTATTTCTCCAATTCTTCAATATAAAAATAGTAATGTCCTAAAATTAGTAATTTATTTTCTTTATTGTTTTGATAATTCATAATATTCATTTGTTAAAAATCAAATAGCGATAAACATATTAATATTAATTTAGATTTAAAGTCAAATAATTACGTATTTAAAAAAATTAAATTAAGATTTGCGCTCTTAAACTCATACAAAATCAATTGTATTATTTTTTGGCCAAAATAAATAGTTATTTAAAATTACTTGTAAATCGGACAAAATCAAATATAATTAATTTCTTTTTCATTTTACTCTCTCTATTAATTTATTTTTTTCTCAAAATTCAAGCTATAAAATATTTTTTATTAATTAACATGATAAGAATTGCAACTAATAATATTTTAGGTTGAATTGCAACTTAGTGAGAAGGTTATATTTTTGAACAAACACTATAAGTTGCAATTCTTATCATGTTAATATAATAATAAAAAAATATTTTTAAAATATCAATTAAATTTCACATAGCTTGAATTTCAAGAATAAAAATATATCATATAAATTGAGAGAGTATGTATGTATATAGGAGTTTATGGATGATTTTCAGTTTTAGATTACATGAAAATAGAAACAAAACTTATGTAATTATTTGTGAAGAATACAGATGGTCTTTCTGTTATATTTTCTTGTTGGGGAATATTGAATACATTTAGGTATTTACGAAATTAGAAAACTATGAAACTATTGAGAAGAGAAAAAAAAATTGATTTTATACTCCTATCGTATTAGTTATTTTACTTTTTTTTACACGTTCTTTAAGAAATTATTAATAAAAATGATAATTTACTAATTTACTCTTTAAGATATCTTATTTTTACACATTTTGTTTATACTTTCAAAAAGAATAATTGCTAGGGTATTGAAAATACAAAAAATGATAGTTTAATTTTGTCAATCGCTAAATAATTTTAATAATTATTTTTAGTAATTTAGATAATTAATATAGGATAGAAAAATTATACCAAATGTTAGGAGTATGATGAACTAGGGTAAAGTTTATGCTTTTAAAGCAAATTTTGAAATAATGGTTAAGAAAAGAAGAAGTTGAAAAGTTAAAATAATGGGAAAAAGTTAAAAAGTAAGAGAGAGAAGGAATTTTGGCCCTCTGAAAATGAGACCCAATTATCCACTTGTCAAATTATGAAAGGAGGCTCATAGTATGCCACCTCATACTTGTCCCTCAAACACCATAAAATTTTTCGCGAACTGCAAAGGAATTCAAGGCTGCCACGTGGTAGATTCTGAAGGCAGTGGCCAATTGAGAGGCGGTGTATGTTTGAGGCGGCGGTACTCTATTTCACGTGTAGAGGAAAACAAATTCCGCTTGGTTTTGGTTTTCCAATTTATTTTGGACTCAGTTATTTTATTTAGGATTTTCTACATCTATAAATAATTCATAGGAATAATTATCAAAACAGAGATCAATTAGGAGGTACTTTGCAAGAAAAAGTTGTCAATACTTTTTAGGGTTCTTTTCTTCTTCTTTCTTTTCCTAGAGATTAGTGGCTAAACACCCTTGTTCTGGGGCAGTAGTTACGAATCGAATGTTGAATATTTAAGGTTTATGAATTAATTATTGGTTGTCATTATAAGTTACTTTTATATTCTTATTTTAGTATTTTATGCTTGCGCACCATAACATAAATCTATTATATAATCTTAAAAGCGAGAGAGGAGGGGTTAGATAGACTAGATAATATAGAGAGCTCGATCGATTCATTTGATTGAGGTGATTAGTGTTCAAGAGTGACGCCCGGACGAACAACTTGTTTGGTTGCGAAATAGGATGAAATATAAATGCTCGCCAGTTAGTCTATTTATCCCCGCTCAATGATGTAGTTAGATAGCTAACTGGAGTAGGCGACGAGAGGTGTGTAGCCCAACTCATACACTTAACCCTATAAACCAGTAACTTGACAACTAAAATTAGTTTTAAGCCAAGAATATGATACATGAGATTCATTGCATACTGCAGCCTTGAAATTTTCCCAATCACCGTAAGTAATCTTATTATTTAATTCCCTACGTTCTTTTCTTTATAAATAAAAAATTTAACTCTTTTAGCACTCTTAAATAAATAATTAGACTAGTATAATTTAGTAAATAGTTAATTGACAAGTCCTTTGGGTTCGATAATCTGGTTCTTTTAAGAGCCACTATATTACTTGCGCGGCCACGTACACTTGCGTGTGCAATTGGGAGCAATATGCTCCATATCAAATTTTATGTTTGCTATGGAGCTTTTGATTTGTATAATTCGCTAGATATATTCAATTTTATACAAATTGTTCAATTTTGTATAAATTCATTTATACATTGTAATTTGTATAATAAGATATTTATTTTGTAAAATTATAAATGTATAGGACGAAAATATATGTATTTGTATTTGTATATACAATTTTCTTTCGTTTTATACAAACGCAAATGCATTTCATACATTTTATACCGAAATGTATAAAATGACTGATTGTATACCGAATCAGATGGCCAAAAAAAGGGATGTTTGCTGGGAATTACAAGTAAAATAAACTATAGATATAGTATTTAATTTGAATTAACAGTTTGCTATTTAATACAATTTTCCCAATAGGAAAAATCCTTTTGGCCATAAAAATTTTGCCATAATTTGGCCAGAATGGTAAAAGGACATGTTCACACTATAAATTAGTTTATTTTTGGACAATTTTGCCCTTTAACTTAAATATTGAATATATTCTTCAATTATTTTCCAATACATTGAAAATGATTAATCAGATTAATTATTGATGATTTCATCATTAAACACGAGAAAGAAACTACAAAATTCACCAAAGAAAACATAAGTCTCGCCCACTCTTCTTACTTGAAATTTTCAAGATCTAAAAAGAAAATTGAAAATATGATAGTAGTTGTAAAATATATATATATATATATATTATTATTTTATTTTATTTTTTAAAATTTTTTATCTTTTTTCAATTTCTAAATTTCCTCCTTTCTACTTATTCTTTTTTGTTTTTTTTTTTTCATTTCTTATTTCTTAATGATAAAAAAATAATTAAAAAGTACAAAAGAGGAGTAAAGTGTAGGCTATCTATTTTACTTTATAATTTCTAATCGCGAAAAGATAAATTATATCTAAATTTAAATATTAAATATTTATATCTATAATACTCAAATTAAAAATATGAAGTTCACCAAGTTAACAAACCAGTTACTCTTATTTATTTAAAGGAGTTGTTGTTATGCATGAATTTTCTAGAAAAAAGTTCAATGGTAAAAATATATTTTATCCGATTATACTTAAAATGTATGTAAGCGAAATATGAAGAAAATTGAAATTACCATCATGTTTCCTCCATTATGTGATTACTTTCATATCCTCAAGCGTATATAAATCACATCATACACAAATATTAAAGACACATTAAAATTAATGAATCATATTATAACACAAATGTTGATGGTGCTTTTATGATTTCAAAATAAAATTTTATAAAAAAAATTGAAAGACAAACATCTTCATAGTTCTCTGATGATAACGACAACACAAATTTGTTAAACATGAACTAAATCAAAGTTTCATCACACATATATTTTTCTTTATTAGTATTATTTGTTGTTTTATATAAAAAAATGTTTGCTATTAAATGATATGTTAAAATATTAAGTATACATAGTTGTAGTCACAATAATTTTTTTTGCTCTCAAATTAATATTTTTTTGAAACTGATTAAGAATTTTTAAAATTAAGTAATTTTATTGTATTTATTATATGAATAAATTTAAATTACCTATATAAATAATTTTTAAAATTCAATTTTAAATAATTTTTTAAATATAATGTAAAATATTTCAATAATAACAGTCAAAATTCAAAATACTTTAGAATCAGTAGATATTGATACAATAAAGAAATACTAAAAATCATATGGTTCATAAGTGTCGATCTTATTTTACAACAGCCCAAGATAGTTACACATTAATGTTGTTGTTTTGATATTTGTTAATTATTATGCTTTAAAAAATTAAACTACATATTTAAATATTACATTTTAAAAAATTAAATTACGTATTTAAAACTATATTTAAAAATTAAACTAAATATTTAAAAAATTAAACTACATATTTAATTATTATGTTTTAAAAAAATAAATTACGTAGTTCTATAATGTGTTGATTTTTATCAATTCTAAAGTATTTTGAGTTTTGATTATCGTTATTGAAATATTTTTCAAATTATATTTAAAAACATATTTTTATGTATATTATTAACATGAATTTTAATTGTCTCCTTCGATAGAAAATTCTATATTAAATGAAAATGATTTTTTTAAAATGTATATCCTAATGGGAAAATCCTTTTGGGCATAAAATATTTGGCCAAAATTGTAAAAGGACATGTTCACACTATAAACTAGTTTATTTTTGGACCTTTTTTCCTTTAACTTAAACATTGAATATATTTAAGTTAAATGAAAATTCTTTATTAAATGAAAATAATTTTTAAAAATATATATCCTAATTATGTTATACTTTATTTACATAGTACTAAATATATTCTAATTTAATATAGTATCCTACATAAAATACATCTAATTTAAAGTATTATAATTGATAAGTAAGTATTGAGTGATATTTTATTTATTTGTTTTGAAACATCCTCAATTAATTAATATTATTGGAGTAACTGCATTTTGTATTCATGGTTAAAATTAGTAAAATAATTTCACCAATTTCTATATATTTTAATTCTTGTTTGCATTGATTGTGATATAAAAATCTAATGTGTTATTCATGACATAGTTATAAATGTCTTATCATCCATTATTTTTTAGAAATATCTAATTTCCAAAATGACATTATTTTTCTCTTGAAAAACATCCATTATATATATAGACTAATCTATTTAGTTGATTATATTTAAAGAAAAATTCAACTAATTTTTTTTTTTGAATCTATGCTTAATTACTATATTTTACTAAATTTGTAGTTCAAAATAATTAAGTATAATCATAAGTAGATAAGATAGTCATTTGTAGTTATTATTAATGAGAAATTTAATTGTCTGCTTTAATAAAGAGATTTATTTTAAGCGAAAAAATAATTTTTCAAAGGTATGCATTGGTACCTCATGAACATTTTTTTAAGGTACAATTCAAAAATATTTTTTAAACTAAAGCGTACAATTTTTTTTATTAACTGAACAATATTTATTTTTAAAAATAAATCGACTGAACTATACACATACACAAAAAAATATACACAAGAATATTTTTTTATTAACTGAACAAAATATTCAAATAATGATAAGAAAATAAATCCACACATACGGTGTTTAAGACTGAAATTAATCATTGAAATAAAAAGGTTTTAAAAAAAATCACATGTGAGAAGTATCAAATATATTGCTGAACTTTGTGAGAAGTATCACATTAAAGAAAGTTTCTAAAATTACCTTGTATGTAATTAACTTATTTACAGTGTTATGTCATATTTTCACTATAAAATATCAAAAGAATTTATAACACAAAAAATTATTTTCTTATTTTTTAATACATAAAATTCATCTAACTATTGAATTTATCACACGAAACTTATCTTTCTATATTTATCACATAAAGTACAAATTTTATTAAATAAAGATTTGTTATTATCTAAATAGAATAGTCTTTATCATAAAAAATTATTTTATTTATTTTTTTAAAAGATGATTATGAAATATAATATTCAAATGAGTATTTCTTTTTGAAATATAATATTCAAATGAATATATTAGTGAAGAAAAAAAAGCAAATCATATTATTTTTTACTATCGATGATAGTGTATTAAATATACTATATTGAAATTAAAATAAAGAAAACAAATGTAATATTATCCCCAACAAATTTTGTGTTATGAAGTTAGATATTAACAAATATTTTTTTTGTATGCTTGATTTTAGAATTGGATGATTTGTATATAATAGAAATAAATAAATGTTATTTTACAAGTTCAAAATTAGAAAATCATTGATAAATTGTATCCAAAAATATTTTATGAAATTAGAATTTGTATAATTTAATTTTACATGTAATGGAAAAGAAAAGAGAAAGGCTGACAAAAAAGATAAAGAAAAAGGAACAAAGAATGAGTGAATTAGGAAGAATTAAAAGAAGGTGAAGTTAGATTGTAATGGTCCCACATTATAAAGTCCATTAAATAATTTTCTTCACACAATTAATAATAATTCTAACTCACTAAACATAATAATTGTTCTTGACACTAATTTTTAGAAGTTTAGGAAATAGTAGTAATAAAGACTTCACTTTACTTTAAAAGAGAAAAAGGTGAAATTAGTCTTTTTACAATTCTGGTCATTTAGCACTTTCCTTCCCAATATTAAATGCTCCCTTTGTCTTATTTTATTTTAGTTAGCACCATTTAATTTGACACATATTTAAGAAAAAAAGAAAACCTTTTGAAATTTGTGATCTAAAACAATTCTTAGATATTTGTGTGGTTGAAAATCATTTTATTAAGAGTAAAAAGAGTATTTTAAAGTAAATTTATTTCTAATCATAGTAGGATGACATTTTTTTTTTGGATGAAATAAAAACAAAAGATTGCCACATAAAATGAGACGAAGGAGTACTATCATAATATGCACACAAAAGTGTGCACTTGAGTTACAGTGTTATTCAAACCAAATATTCGGTAAGCTAGAAACCTTGCCCAACAGATTGGTGCAGTGTGCAAAGGTAGTTCTTAATTGAACTTCTATATTACAAACTCCATTTATTACAACCGGGAGATCAGTTGTGAGAGCACAAACCAGTTCATACACTGCAGCTAGCCAGCCAACAGCAACCAGATATATATTCCACACTCTGTATTCTATAGACCCTTCGAACCAGGAATGTTGATCCACTGAAGTTGAAGCTCGACTTCTCCACATTCCACATTTCTCAATCTTACGCACATATTTTGCACAACCTGGCCATCTTTCCATACAACATTAGACTCTTCAGACAGGCAGTTAGATTGGCTCGGTTGTATTCTTGTTATAATGGTGCCATCTGGGAGGCCACTTAAGTTCATCTTGAGAGCCTCTATTAATGGTTTGATGTCAAATTCTGCATCTCCCATTTTGTCATCTTTGCTGAACGAATCATGATCATAGACAGTCTGGAAACAGGCAGAAAGAAGAAAACATAAACAAGAAATACAAACACTGGAAAGTGTATAGTTTTATGTAGGAACATTTGATCAAAGCACCCAGCAAGTGATCATTAGCGAGAAACGGTTATGTTTTCTGCAAAACAGATAGGGTCTTATCTTATATCATAACCAGCAAACAAGAAACTTTACCAGCATAACAGGAAGATTGGGATCTGCAACAGAAAGAGTTAAATCTTCATTCCACTCGGGATTAACATCCTTTTTTATAACTCGGGTTTTCAATTTCTGCATTCAAGTTGAAAAACAGCCAAGTCAAAAAAATGTCTGAGAGCAATTAATAATATACATCAAATAGGAAGAATTTACAATTTAGAACACATTTCAAATCTGTGGCTTCCCATCTTCCATGCAGTTAATAACAAAATAACACAGTAGTCAGAGCATTGAACGTAAAGAAAAGTCAAGTATTCGAGTTCTTATGTTATTTCTTCTGCTAGTAAGATAGTAGTTGTCATTTCACCCCCTGATTTGGGAAGCTCAAAGTGCCAATTGGGTCATGCATTATGGAAAAAAAACAGATATTACAAGTCACAGAGTATTTAGACATTGTTATCTTATGACCTAATTTAGTACGTGAAACAGGTAACAAAAATGGTGCTCTTTTTGTAAACTCTGAGGAGTAGTAAAACAAGATGATAACAGTACAACAAATCAAAAGATTTTCACCGAAGGGGGCTCAATTTCTACATAAAATACTTTTAACTGTGCATAAAGAGTGTAGTTTTTTGTCGAAGGGGGTCTGGATGAACTCCTTGAACCTACCTAGCTCCGCCCCTGCCTCAAACACACACACACAACCCATTCCACCCTATCAATATACTTTTCAGAACCTGGAAGGTCGAGCTCCAAGAACCTGGTACTTATCATGGCGTAACCTTCACAAATCTGCATCAGCCAAAAGGGTTTATCGCTCCATACTCAACACATAGAAGGCCGAAATTCAGGAACCTTGGCAAGACAAGAATTACAACAGCACAGCTTACACATTCAAAGCCTCCTTAGTATACTACTAAAAGGATATTCCTTTTTCCACAACTACATTCCTTTTCTAGAAGGGAAGACTAAAAAATATGATAGAACTGTTTAAAATAAAGAAACTTGAACACCCTTCCGCAGCCCCATTCTGAAAGTCCCGACTTAAAAGACACCTGCAAAGAATACTAACTACAGTCTACAGGAGAAAATCATTTTGACTTAGAATACTTCCCCAAAAAAACGATCGTAACCAGAATTTCCACGAAAAGATGATACCTTTTTGGTATAATTTCCACATATATCATCCTTCAGATGTCAAGCAAATTGATTAAAAACCCAGATGCATAAATTCTAGAAAATAAAATTACAGGTAGTGGGTGATAAATGCTCATAGACTTAAATGTAACTTTCTTGACATGAAATTTGAAAATTCATCCATAAATGATCATATCAGCAAATATCAAACATTAAAATCAAAGTAATAGACCAAAAATTCGATTAAAAAAAAGTACGGAACAGTTAAAAAAAAAAGAAGAAAAATTAGTGGAATTGGGACCTGTTCAGCCATCTGGACGACAACGTAGGTATCGCTGCTGCGAACATCACGGACGGCGAGATTTACACCTTTCTTGACTCGTATTCTCAGAAGACCCAAGAGATTCTCCATTGCTGCTTGCCGATGATCAGTAAGATGCAATTAAAAATCGAAATTATTATTGCTAAATTGATTTTTGACTTTTCCACATAGGAACCACGAGTATTTATTCTGTTGTTTGGCCACCACTACTTTGCACAATATTTTGAATGTGTTGGTGTTTCAATTTGGTATTTGATGTAAGACCCGCCACTAATGGCGAACCACGTGGAATTATCACATAAATTAAAACGCGCCAATCATTTTCATAAATCTAGTCACGGGTGTTCTTGGATTACGGATATTAGGAGAGTTTAAGATTAAAAATAAAGAAAATTAGAATAAGGTGAAGCAATCTTCATGGTAGATAAAATAAGAAAGATAAGATTGAGATGATCAAGCGTATAAAGAGAAAATGCGTAGATGCCCCGTGAGAAGGTGTGAGAAATTGATCATTTTTTTGTGAATTTATATCATTAGACAGAGCGTCTTGTAGTTTTTATTAAAATAAAAAACCTCAATAGAATTATGGACAAGTAAAGGAAATTATGTCTTACCTTGTCAATCCTAATGAGGTAACGAACCTCTATTAATTAACAAGCAGGAAGAAATAATAAAAACTAAATAGGACTAGATATTCTATAATAATCACATGGTTTGTTATATACTGTATGATGATATTATAGATGAAAATGCTTAAATAATGCACAAATATAAATTCCAAGAAGAAAGTTGAGTTTCAACCTCAAACTTGCTTTTACAAATGTGTGAAATAAAAATGATAGATAGCCCATTTAAAGTAATCTAAAGTATTTTCATCTTGTCTTCTTCTTCAAATCTGTCCAACATAGTTAATCATTTTTCTTGGATTTATTGGATTTTTTTAAAGCTATTGACATTGTCATATGATTCTGTTTTGTCAGTCGCATCGATAGATATTTTAGAACAAACTCTTGTCACTTTATCATTCCAACTGTGCTTCCTTCCATGTGTCTTCCTTTTGTTCCTTCCACTTGTTTGATGCCTCAGTAAGATATTCCCATCCCTAGCCACTTTATCAAAGCATATGTCCAATAAATTATCTTTCCCATCCTCATGAAAAAAAATCATCGCCCAAATCAATAGTGTTTACACCAAATTTTGATATGATATTTTTGAAATTTATACTTTTTAAAGTTTTTTTTTTAAATAGTTCAAAATAAATGTTTTGCCATTTTACTACAATTTGTCGATAATTATCCTTATTCTCAAAATATTAGGATTTTTATCGTTTAATTCTATTTATATTGTTTTGTTACAACCGGTTGAATACGTTTAAATATTTGTTCATTTTTTATAAAATTATTATTTCTGTTAAATTGTATTTTTTACATGTCATTGGTTATGTTTTCATTACATTTTTTAATATTCATTTTATCTGTTGCATTTGTTAATATTTATTTTGATATTTTGCACAATCAAAAAATTAATTCTGATATAAATAATATTTCATACACAAATATTTTATTGACCGGTGATTTTGGTCCACCATTTTAAAATAGTGGTAACTTTCAGATTTTTTATTCTTTTATTGTTCATTATTTTTTGTTCCGCCGGAATCCGGCAAGTCTACCGCCCAAAGACCCCCGTTTTTCCTCTTTCAACATATTTTCCGGCCAGCAGCTTTTACTCATCATCGAAACCTTTAGTTTTGCTACCATCTCCTTCTTCCCCAGACAAAAACACAACCTCCGACCACCGTTCCTTCAAGCTCCATTACCACCAAAACCCCGACCCCAAATCACCTGACCCAACAACCACCGGAAAACTACCTCCATCACTGCTCTTCCTCTCTTCCCCACTGTTCCGGCGAAGAACACCACCGGAAAACAGCCCTTTCTCCCTCACTGACCACCGAGCCAGACCCTTTTTCGAACCAGCTCACACCCTCACTGTTCTCCCTCTTCTCCGACAAGCTCACACAACCAGCAAACTCTATTTTTTCCGACCGAAAGCCAGACCCACTTCCTTTTTGTCCTCCGTTCCACAACCCAAAACGAACCAGACCTCCACTTCAACAGAAACCCCGACCCAAAACAACACCACCAACACACAAACGACCCCGACTCCACCCAGACCTCCAGCGACCAGACCCATCAGAAAACCACCAAAAGCCATTAGAAAACCAGACCTAAAACCCCCTTCGTTTTCCCATTTTCCCGACAGCAGCTCCAGCGAGGAGCTCAAAGCTCCGATGAACCGCAGCTAAACAACACCAAACCCCTTCCCCTCTCCCCTTTCACGATTTTTCTTCCATTTTTGCAGGTCACCAGGAGCTCCAAGCTCGCACCACCAGATCGCAACCACCGGTGAGCACCACACGCTGCAAACAACATAGTTACAACAGCTCCAGTGAGATCAACTCCATACCAAGTTCCACGACAGCCAACAACAACCAAACTTCGCTGACCCCATCTCTTTCGCTCATTACTTCGGGGAGGAATACAAATTGCACTAGATCCAGCCATTCACTTGCTCTTTAGTAGGTATAATTTATTTATTCCGTTCTTTATTTCTTGTTCAAATTGCCGGGCTGATTTTAATGTTACTTCAAATTTCTCTGACTGTTTGTTTGGTTTATTCTTCAATGTTATTGACTGTTACTATTATTCTATTATTTTCCTGGTGGTTGACTACTATTATTATTTTATTATTTTGATATTGGTGTTGTTATTGCTTGGTAACTTATTCAATTGATTTGTCTCTGTTTTTGTGTGTATGTAAATATAAGTTTGTGGTTCACTATTTTATTTGGATTAGTGTTGTTTTAAATTATATATGTATTAAATATGTTCTTCGTATTTTAACGATTTAGGGAACCAACTTGTTTTGATTTAATCGTTGTTGCTAAGTTTTGTTCATGTCTAATTGTTTGTAATTTATTTAAATTATTTCTTATTTTAGGTTCCATTTTTTCTCACTGATGTTTGATTTTTTATTTATTTTTTTCCATCATGTTGTTTTGGATCAATTCTTTTTTAAAAAAAAATGAATATTGTAGTTCTCTGATGACCCTGGCCATATTTATTTATTTATTTATTTTAGATGTATTTTATATGTTTGGCTATCGTTTGTTTATTGCATTATCATAATTGTTGCTCTATTCTATTTTTATTTCTAATTGTTGAGCTCTTGTTTTGTTATTTATTTACTATTTCTCCAGTTCTTTATATTTTCTTGTTACTTCCAATGATTTAGTTAGTATTACATTATTGCATATATATTTTATGAAATGGCCGATGAAGAAATTACCGTCGATTTTCAAGGCCTTTCATGTTCATAAGACAGATTTTTATTTTGAAGTTATTATTTGATTTATTCGTTTTTACTCATATTTATTTACTACTAACACTTTTACTAAGTGTCTTTACAGGTACATGGAGAAGCTATTCGAATTAGGTTCGAATTATACTATTATTCATTATTGTATATTATTGACGATAGGTAAATTTAGACCGATTTCTATATTATTGTTTTATCATATTACTTGTGTATATTGCATGCTTATTATACTTGTACATTATTTTATTTTCCTTCTTAATTTGTAAAAATAAATTCACTCGGAACCCACATTTGTGGATTTTGAAGGATGCCTAACCCTTTCCCTTCGAAATAACTTGAACTCTTTACCTAAAATCAATTGGTTTCGTAGACTTTCTTTTAAGTTAATTTATTAATTGATTTCCTAGTTTTCCTTAAATTTAGGTGGCGACTCCCTTTTCTCTTTTACCCCTTTTCCCTTTTAAAATTGTTTTGTTCTTTTAAATTGTTTATTTTTTGAGTCACCGCGACGTTGCGCCCTCTCGAGGGATGTCAACAAATAGCATAAGCCTTAATTGGACTAAGTCCTAATGCTAAGGCCTCTTGTTCATTTTCTTTTTGTAATTGTACTTTTAGGTACAAATTTCAAAGCTTGTGGACTTAATTTTCTATTTAAAATAACATGTGAAACATGCGCTTCTTTATTGATCAAATCAGCCTACCTAGGAGTGCTCATTTCCCCCTATTTTTCTTTTGAAATAATCAAATCACTTGTGAAATTAGCTTGAGAGAGTAGTCACATACCTTTCACCGAAACTTTATCATGCCATGTGGAGGATAAGAGTTGCCCAAATTTACCTTGATGTTTTATCAAATGAATCCAAATTTTGAGAAGAGACCTCATGAGCATAGGTGGCTTGATCGCTGAATTAGATTTGAGCAACATGGCAGCTTGACTTTCTTGAATAATTTGAGCTACTTCAGAATTAGAGATATATAATGTTGGAGTCATAACATTACCCCGGTCCACATGCTACATCCTTCAATTGGCATGCTAAGAGATTGTATATTAGTATTAGCATCGACTCGAACCAAAGTTTACTCTTTCGTAGGATTAGAATCAACTCACTCTAATTCTTTCTCCACCCTGAGTGCTTCAAACTGTTTTGTACAAACAATGACGGGTCTAAGGAGAAGTAGACCAAAAAAGTATTTGGAAAAGGTGATTACACAAGACATGACACAATTGTAAGGACGTGACACTAGATAGGATGATATGATTATCGAAGATTAAGGTAGATGATTGGCAAGCAGTCGGATAATATTATTGTCTAGTTTTCTTTATCAATATAATTACTCCTACGATTTATGTGTCACACATAACTAACATTATTTATATGAGAAGTCTTTTTTATCTCGCAAAAAGTGAACCCACATCTTACTTGGGTGTTAGTCGTGTGAGACACATAATGTAAAAGGGTAAAAAATACTCTTAAACTGTGTGAAATGAATACAAAATTTCTCCATTTATAGATTGGTCCAAAAATGCCCCTGTTGTCAATATTTTGATCCAAAAATACCTTTATTGTTACTTAATGGTTCAAAATGTTATTTTTCCAATTACATATGTTTTTTTTTTCTTAACACATTCTTTATCGAATAATTTTTTATTAGCAAATGTTTTTCCTACTTGAATTTGAAAAGAGATCAAAAAAAATTAAAAAAATTCTTGTTTTATTATGATTGTGTTTTATCGTCATCAATATAAAAATTAATGATAAATTTACTATAATTTCATATATATATGACATATATTATCCGTTAAATTGTACATGAAGTTATTCTATTTTAATTGATAAAATGAGATTAAGAAGAAGGAAAAACTATATCCTACATTTTTATTAGTTAAAGTGATTTTAAAAGAACAAAAACAATAATGTGGTTCTTTAAAAGTAATATTTTATCACGAACGAGATGTGTTTCAAAAGAAAAGAAATAATATATTTATTAGAAAAATGACATTTTTGACCCATTTAGGAAGAATAACGGCATTTCTGGACCAAACTATCAATAACAAGAGCATTTTTTAATCAAAATATTAACATTAAGGACATTTTAAGACCAAACTACAAACGGATGATATTTTTGTTCATTTTATATAATTTAAGGGTATATTTGATCATTTCCGACGTATAATAAAAGTTTTTCATGGATTGACTTGCAACAGCTACAGCCTATTGGGCTGTCCTTCACTGGGCCTATTAGACTATTTCAGTTTAATGGGCCCAAGTCCAAATCCAATTCAAGAAAACCCATCCCGCAGGCCTCTACAGATTTTCCCTCCAAAAAGTTCACGGAAAGATGGAGCCATGGGAAGCATTGGATGTAGACGATTCCGATCTCCACTCTCTTCTCCGTCCTTGTAAGCGGCTCCACCAAAACCCTAATCCCTCCACATCTACTTCCACTTCATCTTCTCCGGTGCTTCTCACGCCGCCTTCTCGAACTCCAGAAACCTCACAACTAGGAAGTTCCCATTATCAGTTACAATCGCCGCCTCAACGCCTCATTCCCGGGCCGGCAGGTGCCGTACAAGCTGCCATGCTCCAACGAACTCACGATCGTCAATGTCATAGTTCCATTTCATCTCAAAGAGACAATCCGATACCTACGCAAGAGTATATTAGGAGAGCCGTCGAAAACTCTACGGAGTTCGACTACGATTTCCAATCCAATCCATGGCTTTGCGCTCTTGAGTTTGTTGGTTTGTAATTTAGGGTTTTAGTCTTTACTTGGAGGTAGTACTATCATTTCGTATTATTGTTATTTATGGATTAGGTATACGTGTATATTTATTCAGGTGCGGAGAACGGGAAAATTCCATGTACGCCATTGAGCTCTGTCAATAAATGCCTAGAAGCTGTTAGGGTCGATCAGGTATTTTCACCTTTTTCCTACTGGGTTTATGGAACAAGGATTGGAAAAGTGCATACAGCAATGCTATTTTCCAGAAAGAAATAGGACAATAGTTGAATTACTAGGCCCTGGACTGTATCACTACACAGATTTCTGCAATAGCCTTACTCCTGGCAATTATTGTTTTCGTAGGTTGTGGCAGTTGTTAAGTCTTGCACACAGAATGGTCTTGGTGGTCTGATGGTGACTTTGAAGGTATAGTTATTTTGAGTATAATGTTGATAACAGTGAAAATAAGTTTGCAAGTTGCAACTGATTTGATTAGTTCCTAATTTAGGATCCTACAGGCTCAATTGGTGCTAGCATTCATCACAAAGTACTTGGCGAAAGTCAGCATGGAAAGGACATTTGCATTGGCGCAGTTTTGATACTGCAAAAGGTTCTTCCTGTTACAATTTTTCTTTCTTTCTTTGATAAGTTCAAACCAACCTCTCAACTCCTCTTCCCAGGAGTCAACAGTGGCCCTTTTCCTACTTGGATCCCTTTGAAACGAAGCCTCAAACTCTTGGTTGAAAGTGGAGGGTCCTTCCCACATTATGATATCTCACTTGTCTTCTCCCTGTTATTTCTTCAGAGATCTCCGAAACATAATTGATGTGTAATATTTTCACATTACTTAAAAACAGCTGACCTAATTTTGGAATCCAGGTTGCAGTGTTTTTCCCTTCAAGCTCAGCATGTTATCTTAACATAACACTCGCGAACCTGACAAAGGTGTGCATGCTTGCCTATTATTTTTTGATAAGTCACATGCTTAGCTTACTGTTATGGAACAGAAATCATTACACCATACATTGCTATCATTGACTGCAATCTTTCAGGAACAAGAGTGAATGCATCTGAGAATTTTTTTCAATTTATTTCTTGAAGTTATATCTGTTCTAATTAGCTGAACGACCTTCTTCCCCTTCATGTAATTTTGTGCTAACTGCAAAGCTGAGATTGCTTTAGTTCTAAGTCAAAAGTTGTGTTCTAGGGATGAAAAACATGATTCCATTAGGAATGCTTTTGCATGTGGTCATGAAGCTTCAATTAGAAGCACCAATTAAACAAACACTGAAAAACTGTATGTCATCAATGTCAATTAACCTCATTTATTCTTAGTGCAACTCGCATATTTGGATACAGTAGATATAGAAATGGATTTAGCAGAAGTCTGTTCCGGGGACTATCAGATCAATGATATTATCACCATATATTTGTTTCTAATCTCCATACATCTGTGTGCCTGAATTCTCTGCTTATGTGGTTATGTTACTTTGTCCATGCATTGGATTTATAGTTGCCTGCGACATGGGTTCTGCCAATATGTATGGGTATATCTTCCTTCATCCTGAGTTAGCATTCTCAAGTGCTCTCTCCCTCTCTTCTTTGCTCTTCGATACTACAATAGCTCAATATAAAATATCTGCAATTGACAAAGGAATTATATGCAAGAGTTTTAGATCTTCAGTTACCCGTAAGGCTATTAGATGAAAACTACTGGAAGTTGGTGTTCATTGTCTTGTATCCTCTAATTTGATATTCTACAGTGAGCACTTAGCGTCATATGCACTTCCACCGGGTACCACGTAAGCTTCAAAATTCTACAAGAACAGAAGAATGCTATAAAAACTTGTCAATCGTGTATCATCATTGATAAAGCGTCGAATATATTCCTAAGAGCTTTAAGTGCCTTACCTGCAGGTTTTCTGCAAGGAAAGTGGACCTCCATTAGTGAACAGCCTAGCAGCATATGAAGTCAACTACAGTGATCCTGAAGGTGGTGAGGGTTGATATTTCTTATCTATTATGTACTATGGAAAGTCATTATACTAGGAGGATTTTCCTCGGACTGTTGCACTATCATTGGTTTATATTTTATAAGAAAGGTTTCTAGTATTCTGGCTAATTATTCATAAAATTTAGCAGCATCAACCTCTGCTGGAAAATCTAGTGCACTGCAGATCACGGACAACGTTTCAATTGAAGATATCCTAGATGATAGGACCATAGAATGCTCTGCAGGTGGAAATTTCCGTAGTGAGATTCAAATGGAGAAGGAACATCAAGTTCCAGATGGCTACATATGCAACAACAGCAGTGGCTTTAAGAAGACCTCAGTTGA
Organism: Solanum pinnatisectum; assembly: GCA_035578085.1. NCBI lineage: Eukaryota > Viridiplantae > Streptophyta > Magnoliopsida > Solanales > Solanaceae > Solanum > Solanum pinnatisectum. The sequence goes on along the minus strand of CM069078.1, from coordinate 51,448,221 downwards.
TGACAGAGAATGTCTCCAGCAGATACAGAGTAGTGCCAAAGGATTTGAAGGAACAGTCAGAAACAGAGGCACTTTTAATGAAGATAATAATCAGCAAATGGGAGAGAATCCTCAGGGAATTCTCACTCCGAGGAACAAAAGAGAGAGTCCAACAAAGAACCACATTGATCCAGTAATTCCAATTACTGATGAAGTCAACAAGCATAGACAGCCAATTGCTCCGAAAGTGGCACTGCCTCAATGGACAGATGATCAACTTGATGAACTGTTTGCCTGCGAGGATGATGATGAATGAACTATACAAAAAAGTTTGGTCGCTTTTTGTTTAGGTTGATGTTATTTCCAGTCAACTCTAACAGTAGAACTCAAGATTCCTGTAAAGTGTGATCTAGTCCCTTCTGTTTCGACATTATCATCAGATGGAAAGTATAATGAAGAGCTTTATACTATATTTTGATGTACCGATTGCTGGGTGAGTGGTGAGACTGCAATGATAACCAGCTAAAGTCGCAGAGTCAATTTTGGTTTTAAGAATTTTGCAGTATCCTATATAATACACCAGATGTGCCTATTCATGTATCGTAAGTACATATCTTTTAAATTTATCCCGAAAAATATCACCCATTTTAAAAATAATTTCACATGTTAAACCTTTTGTTTTACCCTTCAGCACAAATATCTATTAACTTGGTTTAAACCATTTTTATTCAAACACCATGTCCTGTCAAATACTGCGCCAAAATTGGTACAGAGGGAGTAGTGTACTGACAACAAAAGCCTTACAACGTTTAGGTTTCAGTACTCCAAATAATGTTTGTTCCAAAAATAATTAAATTGGTTATGTAGAACGATGAAGTAATAGCTCGAAAAGTTACAATTTGAATGCAATATCTACTAACAAAATTGCACTAGACATCAAAGCTCTAGTATATTTTTAAGCTGTAGCCGATATCTAAGGGGTCGCTCTTCATCTTCAAAGTACCACGTGAAAGAAAGAATTTTGACGCTTGCCTTCATTCCTCGTATTTTCAATCTTCCATTTATCATATTTCTGCTGCGATGACCCGCTTCGACACAGAAAGGATCCAGCAACAGCAATCATTCTAAACATGTTTACCTTCTAAAGGAACTATGGAAACAACTTCTTCAGCCTGTCAGCAGACACAGATGCTCTTTTGTTTGTTGGCTCAAGAACTAGTGCGTATCTGAAATCTGCAAAAGATAATAAGGAAAACTAGAGTGTCAGAGAACACTGCAAACAGTAGTTTTAGGATGGACAGGTCATCTATGAGTTCCCGAGAACACGTTTGTTCCAATGACTAGGTACAATTTTCTTCGAGCACAACCAAACCTTTCGCACATGTTTTCTTATTAAGAATCCAACTAAAGTAGTCCTAGTTGAATTAGACCTTCACAGACCATCCTAGACTACTTTTTTCCACAAATGTGCCTCAGATGATGTGATTCAGCCGTAAAATTTGCTTATGAAGGAAATGGGAATTAACAGCTGAAGTTGTTGAGACTCACCTTCAATTGCCTCTTTGTAGTAGCCCAGCCTTTCTCGTGCCGTGCCCCTTCTCAAGTAAGCCTTGACATTCTGTGGAGAAGAAACAGCAAGAATGTTTCACCTCAGAAAAGCATATGAAACGTAGCAAGACCAAGATACTAGCAATTGAGAATCACAAGCTTCAAAAAGGAGACATTTGTACAGCATTACTAGCTTCTACCAGTCATCACTTTTTACCATGAAATGCAGAATACTCAAGTCCACAAATAAACCTCATTCCTCAAACTCAAGCACAGTACCCAAAACCTTCTTCCCAGATCTCCCAAACCCCCAAAAGATAAAGTCAACCAATAATTAACTCTGTTTCTACCTCACATAAACCTTTTCCAGGATCACCAAAGCAATAGAATTTCTAAAGAGACTAGAAACTCAATCACACAACACACTAATAAATGCCGGGGCATAAGAAAACAATTTGAGTTATTTTCTGTAATGTAAACAGGTCACAATGAATGACACTGAAACATAAACTAGCAAAACACACGGGAGCTGGTGAGGTAGGAGACCACACCATTAATTTTTTTGAGTAAGGAAACAGTTGTATTAAAAGAAAAACTTACCACCAGTAAAGGTGTTAAGAACAGAACTTTACAAATCCCAAAAGAGTACTACCAGGTCTCCTATTCCCCCCCCCCCCCCCCCAAACCACCACCACCACACACACACACATTCCATTTACACCAAACGAAAAAGAACAAACGAAGATAGCTAGGAGGGCCCACCTTCTTATCAAGATCAATGGCTTTACTGCTATCAGCTTCGGCTTGGAGGAAACTGGAAAAGAGAACTAAAAATTAGAATATACGAATTTCACAAACACGGTAACAGAAATGGGGGAAAATGGAGAAACAAATTACTTTCCCATCTCCAAATGAGCTGCAGCCCTGTTGCTAAAGTATGTTGCACTGTTACCATTGAGTTTGATAGCCTCTGTGTAGAAGCCAATGGCTTTCTGCCACTGTTTCTCTTTGAAGGCTTGATTACCCTGTGAAAAATCATATCATATAAGAATCAAAGCTGTGAATATTAAGGGAGCTCCAAAATAAACCAAAAAAATGACAGAACAAAGCAATAGTGAAGGTGCATTAGCAGAATAGCCAGCTTGTCACTTTCACTAGATAATTATAAATTTCTCACTCCTGAGCTCTAATTGTATTTCAAATTTGTCAATCAAGCCGACTGCTGGGCTCGGCATTACTCCAAGCTTAGCATCAGTGGGTTCCTGCTCTTAGGCTTATGACTCCATACTATAATTCTTTCACACCCAGCTAAATGACTGAAGAAACCTGGTCACATCAACTTATTCCTTTCCAGAATTCTGTCAGATAGGATATACAACACTTATTTGCTAATGTTCCCTAATTGAGGATGAACCCACATAACTGATATAGTGTGCTAAGGGGATCTTCAGTATGCCTAAATTCTTTTTTTTTGGGTATGCTAAGGATTCACCTACAAATCCTTGCCCTGAAAAACAGTTTCAGGCTTTCAGCACTGGAAAAAAAAAGTAATGGGCATCATGCAAATGCTAATCTCTTGTGTAAGCACCAGGGTACTGTGCACCAAAAGAGAAAGGCCTGATGCCGAAAAGTGGGGTAGTTCAGGAATACAAGTGAGCAGTGACAGGCACAAGCAAAAAACATCAAGCAAACAAGCACAGAAACTTGATCCCAGGTACATTTAGTATGCATAGACTATAGCAGATAAAGTTGACTGATGAATATGGCGATCTCAACATTCAAGAAATAGACAGCAATGTCACGCAAAAAAATCCACAGCAGATTATCCTTTGTGTACCTTTTCTTTAGCCATTTCGGCAGATGTTTCCTTGCTCAAGGCATTGCCAGATGCTGATGTTTTTGTGGCTAATTCTGCCTGTTCCTGGAGATCTGCATACATGGTCTGTATGGTGTCGAGCAAAAATCTGTCACCTCCCTGCCTTGCTACAAAGGACACAGAAATTGGGCATTTATCATGGAATCCCACCGGCACGCAGACCTACAGTAGGGAAGCATATAGGATTAGAGAAGTCTGATTCAATGCTGGGTTGATCAACTACTTGCGGCCAATTTAAATTTCTGTGTGCTTGGGGTCCAGAAGCACCAGAGAGAGTCATTCACCTGACAGCCACCTGACATGCTAGCTATGCTTGAAAATGAGCATGACCTAATCTGATAGTCCTCAGATTGAATCTCCTTTGCACCAGTCTTTGGAGGAGGCTCAGCAACTGTGGGGATGACCAAAATTCCATCATCCTATTGAAACAGTTAATTTTAGAAAGATTAAGATGACAGCATAAGAAAGAAGATATCAAGATACTATTCCAGTAAGATTACTTTAACATAATAATAGCAGGGAAACAACAGCAGCAGAACTTCATAAAATTAGCTGAGATTGAGATAGTCAGGTAGATACTAGGCTCTGCCATTAAAAATATGTATATTGATCATGGATGGCTCAATGTTATATTCTCAGATAACGTTTCATTAAACATGAAACAGTTTTTGCCCTAAGAGGGTTATGAAATATTTACATCAGGTTCAGCATCAAAAGGCAAGAAAAGCATCATTCTGGTAGGTTTGCTATAAATGCCACCTATCAATGTAGTGATCCTATCGTGTTTAACAGATATTCAGCCTCATTAATATACTCCATTTGTTATTGTAAATAACAAAGAAATGTTGGCCAATTAATGGTCAAAAGGGATCTTAAATGTTACCAACTAACCTTTACAGTATGATATGATGAAGTACTAGCTGAAAGTCATAAATCCTTATAGACAAGCATTTCTGTGAAGGGTTTTCCACCAAATCAAGGGGTAGGTTGGAAAGAAATCGGGCAGTCCCATCATAAGAACATCAACTTAACATATACTACTAATACTTATTCAAGGGATAGGTTGGAAAGAAATCAAGCAGCCCATTATAAAAAAACAACATCAACTAAATGAACACCAGTACTACTTACTTTCAAAAGATCATTAAGAGCTGAGCGCATTTCGTTCCTAATTGCATGGCAGCTATCAATATTTGTATCTGTGATTTCAAGCGCACCTTGCATTTGGGAAGAAATAACAGGGTCCAGATTGGGCTTTGCAGCATTGATCCACTCCAGATGATTTTGTTTGAACTCGTGTCTGTGCACAAACAATAAAAACTAAATTTAGATATGTGAATTACCACACTCAAAAAAATTAAATTTAGAAGGTAAATTACCACTCAACAGAGATACCAAGAAGATCACTTATGTGTAACATTAGAAGCACCAAAAATAGATGAGACAGAGTAAGATAGAAATACAATAGAATTTTCTTGGTCAAAAGCTTATAACATGTATAGAACCCCAACCCTTTCAAGCAAGTAGGTGACCAAATATATATGCTTTAAAATGTGGCCAAAACGAACACAAACAAGATAATGTCACGACTACTTTTGCAAGCTTCCATCAGATAACATACTCCAAGCTTCAAACCAGTAATAATTGTGCCTAGTGATCTCTGTGGCATCAACCTACATCTCACCTCCTAAGCATATGCATAGCAAATGCTAGCAAATTTGTTGATGAAGATTTTCTTTCACCATTGAACTTTTTGTCAGCAAACAGTTTTAAGCTTGGAACTTTTGAGTTTAAATAGGCTTCCAGATTCTCATGTCTTAGGATTTGTCCTGCAAGAGGTGATTTTCAGAAGGGGTGTAAAAAAGAAAAATCTCATCAGATGCACAGACTACAAACACATACTTCCAAACAGCTTTTCGACAGCTTTGGTCACTGCTTGACTGACGCGATCACCAGGAGACTTTAGTAACTGAAAGCAATCATCAGCTATCACAACATTCCTTGGATTACGTTGAGCAGCAAATGGAACCTGCAGCAGCACATGCCCGACACGGCGCAATATGCTGGGATCTCTTGCAAACCATCCTGCAGTTGGTCCAAATTCACTAAAAGCTAAACATAGAACACCAGATAAAACTTATGTTGCTCGGACTCTTCAAAAATGTCAATGGGTGCGTGTTGGATTCTCCAAAAGTAGTGTATTTTTGGAAAAATTGACACGGGTGCGGCATCGAAAGTGAAGAGTCCGCACAACTTACGATAAAACAACATATGGCATTCAACTTAATTATTTTGTAAAATCCATATATACCTAGATTATATTCCAGACTTAACAATAGCAATATAAAATGTTCATCAAGAGATTCCGACATGGTGACCTACATCTCTCCCACCTTCAACCCTATCCCCAGAAGTCAATGGTCCTTCCCATACTGCTCCCTTGGTTGGAGGTGGAGAGTGACTTTCACTTGAGGATATCCAATACAAATCCTGTACTGACCAGTATCGTGTCAGATTGCTGACACCAGTATTCCGGGGATGAAGGATCCAATTAACATAGATACCGAGTTGCCAACACATCCAAAGGCCACAAAAGACAAGATATAAAACCTAATGGACTTTTAGTTTAAGTCATCCCCTTCGCGTTCTCGATTCTTTTTTAAAATGAAGTGAACATTTAAATTAAACCATTAACAGCCAATCTCATTGTTTCAACCAAAATGACTCGAGAACTCATAACTTTCATGCAGTGTTATCGAAGGCAAAAAGCGCAAAAAAGCTCTAAGGTCTGTGGGGGCTTTAAGCGCAAATAAAGCGTGGACTTTAATGAAAAAAGGCGCAAACGGAGAAAAGACCACAAATATATGTGTGTGTGTTTAGTCCAAGACTAATAATTATAAATATGAATGACAAATATACGACCAAAGAAATTGAAAAAAATTTATGATAAAGTGAAATATCAATTATTTAGTGTCACTTCTTCATAAGAGGCTCATTGGCAAGGAAATGTTTGCCTTAGAATCTTGATGACAACATTGAAGCGCACATAAAGCAAGGCAAATGAGCCTCGCTTCAGGGCTTAAGCGCGCCTTTGATAACACTGCTTTCATGTCATTCACTGGTAGCTTATATAAAATATTTACTCAGCAAGTAGCACTAGAAGAACCAAGAGGAATATATAAAACCAAAAGACGAGCAGATTATTCAAACCCCAAACAAAAAGACAACTTTTTCTCATATCAAAAGGATATGACTCCTAGTACAGTGACATAATACCAACATGTCAGGCTCAAAAGACTCCGCAAAAAAAAAAGGATTAAGTGAAGGTGAAAGATGTTAAGTTGAACTGAAGATGGCATGGACATACATACCAACTGTGTCAAGACTAGCTGAAACAGGAATTATGCCGGTGTGAGAAACTGTCCCATGAGATGGCCGAAACCCTAAAACTCCACAGTATGCGGCAGGTACTCTCACACCTCCAACAGCATCAGTACCTGGATCACAGATGGTACTGTAACTTAGAAGAGCTTATCAGTTATTACCCTGTACTCATTTCGTATAAACCTGATGAGCTAAAGTGAAAAAAGAACCTGGCAATAAAACCAGCATAATATATCTATATTCAACAAGCATGCTTTTCTTCTTGATTGTTTCTTTTAAATTTTGCGGCAAAAAAAATAAATATTAAATGAGGTCAAGGAAGTTTGTGCTTCTCTTGAACGTTACCTTACCATCATTGAAGTCCAAATTCATGGCAACTTGTCTTAATCACTTTATTATCTAAATCAATCAGTTGCTGCTATACTTGGTCAAAATAGAAGTTAGACCATCTGAATCGAGATTCGAGATCGAGTTAGAAGCTTCATTAGATAGCCTGTCCACTTACATAGAAAGTGATACTTTTAAGTTTCTAACAACAACTAAAAGATGTTGCAGATTTCAAATGTTCAGTAGGATGTACACCAGCCAAAGTCCAAGGGCCCGTTCTTTATATTGTGATCAAAATTTACCTAAATGGCAATGCATACTCAAACCACAAAATGATAACAGATGGAGAAAGTGATTTTGAGACGCAAAAGAACTCACCCAAAGAAAAATCAACAAAATTTGCAGCCACAGCAACAGCAGCCCCACTAGATGACCCTCCGGGCATCCGTGCAGGAGCAGCTGGATTTGTTGGAGTATCAAAATGTATCTGTTCACCACTAATACTGTACAGTGAAGATGACAAGAATGATCAACATCACGAGAAGGATTCTAAATTGCAGCATAAATATGTGTAACATGACACAAATGGAAATCATCACTTGCCAAAGGATCAAGAAATCCAGGATCCTACCAATTTAGAAAAGAGTTCTAATTTTAACCAGTGGAAAGTTCAGGAACAAACCCAAATGCCATGTCATCTACAACAGTTCTTCCAGTACATGTGGCTCCTCCTTCAACAAGTGAGGTGACCGCGGTGGACGTCTGACTAGCAGGTTCGTGAGTCCTTGACCAGTCTGGGTTCCCAAACCCTGTCACAAATCCATTGACATCGAATCTGGACAATCAAAATTCGATATGACTTCAGTAGTTCTAAAATAAGCAAATGAATTTCGAGTAGAGAACGAGACAAGTAAATGAAACATGAGAAATAGTAACTCAAAAATGATAAAAGACAAAATTGAGAAGGTCTATATTAGACTCTCCATCCTAGCGTATAAATCAGCAATAGTAACTCAAAAATGATGAAGACAAAATTGTCAGCATACAGAACTATGTAATTTCCAGAATCTAGTTGAAACAAGACTATTCATTTCAGCCATCAAGGGCAGAATCCAAACCTTACACTCAAGGAAGACTGGTTATACAGTTACAACGAACAAAACCAAACATCAACTGCACCTCAATCTCAAATTATAAAACAGTGGACTTTGGTAATCAAAATCCTCTATTTTCATATCAAATCCTCTTTATTTGATTTTTCTGTATTTGAGTATAAAAATTAAATCTTTTTTTTTCGTTGGTGGGTCGAGTTTTACAAAAAGTCTAATAGTTAGAAGAGAAATTTACGTACTACAAAAGAAACAAAAACTAGAGTTCCCAATTCTCTGGAAATAAGAAGCTTACACATCGGATATGGCAAAAGAAAAACCAGTAAGAGGATGAGGAGCTTTAGGTGGAGGAGGCTGAGGCGGTGGCAGAAGCTTAAGACGTTCAACAAAGGCTCCAAAGTCAGCTTTAACAGCTTTCTTTAGCTTTCTGGTCATTATGAGTATTCCAGCCAATCCTAATCCCAACAAAACCCATAAATTTGCTGACTGTGACGCCATTTCTTCACCAATAAACTCTCTATTGGATTACTGTATTTGCTCAAAGATTGAATTTTTCGTAGCGACGCTCAGTTTGGGGGTTTGTTTATAATACTTTCTTGGATTGTTCTTTCACGCCGGGGGTGGGGGGTTGGGGGGGTGGGGGTGATGAGGATAGAGCAGTGGAAACCTAAAAAGAAGGTAACATTCAGCTGGGAATGGGATTCAAGAAGTTGAAGGGAATTGTGAATCTTTTATCTTTTATGTATATTAGCATAAAAGGTATGAAATTTTCGCAAATGTTACAAGACGACCACTAAGTTTCGCCTATGTTTAGATAAGCCCCGTTTCTTTGGAAAATATTTGTAAATTATTACTCAGACTATGTAATCTTAGTTCAACTGCAATCAACCACCACCTTTTATTTACGACAAAAAACATATAAAAGGGTAATTATGTCTACATTAATTATTTCTATTTTTGTGCATTACAAAAATAGCAAAACAAATGGGTAATTGACTAATTAATTATTATTTTTATTTTACAATCATTACTTAAACCGAATAATGGATTATTAAAAAATATATTTTATGAAGATGTTTTTCATAAAATAAACTTTTTTTTCTTTTGATGATGAAGAGAGAATGCACGGGTTCACAATTACACCTTTGCATATTAATATCAAAAATGCTAAGGAGGTAATTACATTGCTTTATGATTCTACTATTCTTCATTCGATTGGTTTTAATGGTTATAGGTATCTTATTTAGTTGTTGGGTAATCTGTCATTGTTCTATATTTATATAGAGCCAAATAATCTTAATAGATAAATTAGCATTTATGGCTCCGTAAAAAAAATTAGCAACAATTATAATATAAGTTTTTTGGAATCTTTCTTCTTAACTACAACATGGTGTGCGAGATAAGTATAAATAGTCCTAGAATAAAATTTAGATGTCTTCTTTGGTTGACATGTTTGGGATAACTTATCCCACCATTTATATCATAGTGATGAGATAAGTTATCCCATATACATGGTGGGATAAGTTATTTCAGGATAACTAACCCCAGGATAGTTAATCATAGGATAACTAGTTTCCAACCAAACGACCCCTAAGTAGATTTAATTTTAATGATTTCCTAAGTTTCGTTAATCAAACTATCCTAGAGATGCTAATGAAATCACATTTTAGAACACATGTTCACTTAGATTCTACTATAGCATGTAGTACTACTAATAATTGTGTTAGGCCAATTTCTGATATATCTTTAAATTTTGATTTTGCTAAGACTTTATAATTTTACCTAACTCTTTTGTAACTTATACTAAATAAGTATAAACTAATTTTTTTTTTTTAGCTATGTTAACTTTTAATACCATACTATTTATTTCAATCAATATCAAGACATTATTACCAATCTCTAAAATTCAAAAGTTTATCAAAATATACTACTACTATATGATTAGATGATATTATTAACTTTTAATACCACCCATTAAGCAAACACTTGCAAAAATAAGGAAGCTCACACAGAATTTTCTCAAGAGGGACGAAGGTGCAAATGCATTTTCTTTTCAACCCCCTTAATTTTTCTCAATTGCTGCTAATCTCATTTGAACTCCAAAACTCTATCAAAAACCCTCTACTTTCTTCAACCTCAGCTGCCGTGGTTTTCTGAAAAAAAAGAAGCTTAAAATGTCAGCTTCTAGATTGTTCTTTCTCCTTGGAGCCTCTACTGTTCGTAACTGTAACAAGCCTACGAATATCTCTTCTCCATTCTCTCCATTTCGCTTCACAAAGCCATTGCTTTCCCCTGTTGTACGGTTCCGCAGTTACAATTGTACCTCAGCTACACTCGAGACCAATACAATCGAACCATTGGTCAGTCCTAGAAATCATCCATGGCCAGAATGGGTTGCTTTCGTGGACCGTTTGAAAAGCAAAGGATACATTACAGAAAAAAGTACGAGCCCGGGTGAAGACGGTGATGGGAGTATTTATACGGATATGAATTTGTTGAAAGATGCATGCCTTAACTTCTCTCGCGACCGTTCAGACATTTTCAGGTGAGAAAGCTCCTGCTTTTTAAAACATTTTAGCAGTTGAATAACTGTGTTACAGTTTTGAAAGTTGCAAATTATGATACTTATAGGCTTAAAAAAATGGAACTTTCTTTGAACGATTAAATGATACTAATATACTTGTAGTCTCCCATTTGGCTAAGTTTGCTAGTCGAAACTTGAAATTTTGAGTTTTTGAAGTTGTGTTAGGACATACATTTTAATTGAAGAAAATTTGAAGTGTTGTGAGTGGAAGTTAAGTTTCAGAACAGTTTTTGGGAAATTCAAAGTATTTGAAGATCAAATTTCTTGGCCAAACAAATATTTGAAGATAAGTTTTCAAAATATATGGCCAAAGGCTAGCTTAGTTTTCAAAATTTCAAGAGGCTAGAACAGAATAGGAAAAAGTGGATAATGATGATAATAAGGGCTTATGAAATAACCCATTTTGTTGGGAAGTTGTCTATATTGGTTGTCAGAAACTTTTCTAAGTGTTAGCTTCTCGAGGAAAAATCATAGACCTTAATATCTGTTGAGACTATGTTTTACAATTCCCACCTTGCCTGAGATTATGAAAGGACTTGTTATACTTTGCAGAAAGTTGTCCACCCAAGATATGCAGAAAGTTGTGGAAAAGGGCTGTCCTAATCTATTCAGGAAGGTTGTTAACTCTGCGAAAAGGCTAAGGATTCATCTAAACCTCGATGAAGGAGAGGTGAGTTGCCTTTTAAATTATTAGATGTCCTTGCTTTTGAATTTCTTTTTCATGGTCAAGTTAGATTGATTGCTGTTCAAGGGTCATTTGACTTCTCTCTGTGAACGTATTCTTTGAGGTTTTACGTAAGGAGCTTACTTGCAGGTATGTGGTGCTTGCAATTTACGTGGATCATGTGATAGGGCTTACTTGATATTAAAGGAGTCTGAGGGTGTCGCACGTACTGTAGATATTGTGCGAGTCTTGCTTATTCATGCATTCGATTCTGCGGTTATATCAAGTGGAGCAATGCCTCCTGGTAGCGAGCTTATTGAGGTATCTGCAAGACAATTGCTCTCAGAGTTGGTTGAATTAAGTGAGACACCTATTGATCCTGATCATCCAACACCTGTCCTCAAGGCTTCTCCAAGAAAGAAACAGTCTGTTGGCTCAAGGACAGATGATCTGGAAGATGTTGAAATGAAAAGAAGAGATTCAGCTGGTCTTGAGTAAGTTTTCTTGGAGGTTATAATGATTCTTTTTCTTAAAAAGAAAATACTGGACTTCTTGCAAGGTATAATGGAACTTATACACATTGATTTTAATACTGTAACTTATATGCCTTTATATCAATATTAAGAGTCCTTTTGATGTAATATAACTTGTACGTCTCTTATTCTGTACTACAAAGGTGTAGGCAGGACAGCATTAATTCTATCTAAACTTGATTAACCATAGGACACACCCATTGTTGAAAATGTGTGGGATTTTATGCTTTTCCTATAATTTTTCCCTCCATCCAGAAGCTCCAATTTCATCCAGGTATTTAAAAATGTGTGGGCTTTTATGTTCTACTGTATCAAATTCGAACGTTTGTTGTATAACTGTTAACTAATACATGTAAATTGCGCAATTCAGCTTAAACTTTAAGCGGCCAAGGATAAGGCATTGTAAGTTTAGAAAATTAGTACCATACTGGTGTGGAGTGCAGATATGGTGGTTACTGCTACTATTGTGTTCAGTGGCTGCTCATACTGATTTATTCAAGTGAATAATCACACTTCTACCTTATAAAAAAATGCACTTGTAAGAGGTTTTGAGTTTTGATTTGAAGATTTCATGTTTCCTATTTTATGATTTTTCTTGTTGCTTATAAGCTGAAAAATGCATTAGGATGGGATACATTGTTATATTCTAAGATGAATATTTTGATGCTCACTGGAAATACACCATGCTTCTCTGTAGGGGTGAAATGCCTAAAAGAAATGTTGAAATGAAGCAAGGAGATTGGATCTGTTCACAGTAAGTTCTCATTTACTTTTGGCATTCCTGATACATTGTCTGCATGTTTATTTGTGTTTTACCTGTATATTTGATATGTACTCTATAATTCTATCAAGTATTATTAGGGACTTCAAAATCAAGCTTTCCATTGAATGATGAATGGTCTAGAAGGACCCCCACCCCCACTTTTAATTTTTGGGGGCATTTAGTAAGCTCTCCACCTTTTTGCTATTTTCCCACCAAATATATCTTCTTAGAGCTTCAGGCAACTAAATTCTCTTTCCTTTTGTGAATGACAAAAATTTCAATTGATGTATCAGAAAGGGCTCACTGAGTTGACTTCTCTACGTGTTTGCTTTTTTCTTATCCTGTGGACTTTTTCTGATGCTAGTAAATGGATTTGGAAATAGAAAAGGCATTTTTGATTTGCCTAACTGTGCTTATCACAAACAAATTGTGTTAAGTCTTTCCACTGATTGACTTATCAGAGTCCCCATTTACCTTTTCCCTTTTTAATTTGATTTGGTAACCTTCTTTTAGGCCCACACCAAAACCTCCAGCCACTGCCATTCTCTGGGCAACAGTGGGGTTTCCACCTTCCCACCCCCGTTGGTGACTTGAACGCCCTACCTAATGGCTAAAGTTGAGGAGCTCTACCATTAGAGCAACTCTCCCTTGTCCTCTTTTTTTCTTCCTTTCTCAAGTGTTACTTCCTTGTGCTCATGTTCCTGGCATGTACTGACATTGACTTGCTGCAGGTGCAGTTTCATGAACTTCGCACGCAATGCACAGTGCCTGAGATGCAAATCAAAAGGCCCTAGTCGAGATGCTCCTGTGGTTAAAGAAATGAAAATGGGAGATTGGAACTGCCCACTGTATGTTGCATCATATGATTTACTAGCTGCTAATAAAAATCTCACAGTTTATCAAAAAAAATAAAAAATCCTACAGTTATGAAGCATTAAAACCCCACTTGTCAGATTATGTAGTTTCATAGATGATGACTCCACTATGGATATCAAGACCCTTTTACAACTCTAGTCTGAGCTATTGAATTCACTGGCCTACTATAAATATAACCGAGTACTAACAGCTTAAAAAGTGACTTTGAAATATACTTATCTTTTTTTTGAATTCTCAAAAAATAAATAAATATACTCATCTTTTTTCTTGATAAACTAATGTCAGTTTGCTTTATACATGCACGTATACCTACTGCAATATGACATTGTACGCTTATGATTAGGAAATACTTGCTCTTCTATAATCTGAGAACAATATAAGATGTTATTGTCCTGCACACGTTGTCTTTATGGCCTTCCAACTCGTTTTCCCTTCTCCTTTTCAGTGGTGTCAGTTCTCAGTTCTCGACATATTTTTTTTGGTCTCTGTAGATGTACCTTCATGAATTTTGCTAGCAATACCAAGTGTTTACGCTGTGAAGAGCAGCGTCCCAAGAGACAGCTGAATCCTGGAGAATGGGAGTGCCCCTCGTGAGTAACTTTCGTTGATTCTGCATGTTTCTGTTTTGTGGATTCTACTCATCATACTTATGGATTCTTGTGCAGATGTGACTTCTTGAATTTCAGAAGCAACATGGTCTGCAAGAAGTGCACTTGTGAACGTCCCAAAGATGCAAAGACACAGTCAAAATACGAGCAGCAACTTTGGACAAAGCCTTACTAGTGTAGCTAAAGATCAGCTCATACAGTCGGTTGAGGATATCATCACAACAAAAAATAATTGACACAGCTTTTTGGTGCTTCAGGTGAGTGGATATGGAAATGGGCATAACATATATGCATACATTTCTTCCTCTCGATGATACTTTAGCAACTAGGAGCTGTTTGTGAAGTCTTATTTTATTTTATTTTTTTCGTGAATTAGTTTGTAATTATAACATGCTGTAGAATCTAATAAACAGTGTTTTATGACAACTTTTTTTTTTAAGCGTAAGACTACATTGATTTATGGGTAAATCTATTCTTCTGGAAATTAGTTGTATGTGGGAGCATATCCGGGGTTTCCGTTATTTTTAGAAAAAAGACATAAAGTGACGCCTGGAGTTGTTTTGAATTTTTAAAAAAACACTTTAACTATGAAAGTGTTTTATTACCCCACAAAAGTATTACATACCTTTGTAAATAGACAATTTTGATTCATTTTCTCCCTATGTTTGTTTTCACGGAGAAGACGCGCGTGAATATAAAATTTTACTTCCAAAAACGAATTAAAAAATGCCACATGTCAATTCTTTCTCTATTATTTAATAATTTCCTTTTTAAACACATCATTCTCCCCAAACTCTTTAAAAAAATCTTCATCTCTCTTGAACAATTCAGCCCAAAAGAAGAAGAAATTTCTCACTTCTTGTTTATTCTTCCTCTTTAAAAATAATATCAGTTGGATTAGTCTCTCCCCTTCATGATAAATTTTCTAGTTTAAGCATCTTTCTCTTTTTGTTCTTTATGTGGCTCAACACTCCTCTGTGTATTTCTGCAGGCGAGGTGCATCAGCGAACAACAATTCGAGTTACTGAGTTAGCTCACTAAAAGTTGCTGATTTTGTTGATAGATGAGTGGCCTTTACCTCTTAAGGAGATGCAAATGTATCTCTTACTATTTTTTTTTAATTTTGTACCAAAAAGTTGTAAATAAAACAAGTTCCTCCTAACATAACCCAATAGTAAAAGCCCATTCAAAATGGACGAGGGAATCATAATCGGAGAGAATTCCGGTGATGGAACTTTTTCTACAAAATTTCTAGGCAACCAGCAATGCTAAAATGAGTACTGAAATGAACGAACACAACACAACAAATGGTCCCAATCAGTAAGCTTCCTAACAAGTTGAATTCATTAATTAGGGTTAAGAATAAACAAATTAGGGAAGTCTTAGGCGAAGAAATTCAAATGCAATTTTTAGATAATTCTCAAAGCCATCAGGTTTATGATTGTGACCAATGGAAGTTTGAATCAAGTTCATATTATTGGAGTTGGAAACTCAATGTTTCGGGTCAGGTTAAATCTACATCTTACTAATATTTTAAATTAAATTACTTAATTAAAAGAGAGTGTGCTTCAAACGCATATGATTGATGAGAAAACAGGGCAAAATGATCTATTTACAAAGATATTTAAAAGTTTTGTGGGGTAATAGGACACTCGTTTAGTTAAAGTGTCTTTTTAAAAATTCGAGACAACTTCAAGTGTCACTCTTTTCTCTTATTTTTAACTTTTTACTTTCCTCTGTTTCAGTTTGTTCACTTTGTCTTTGCGTGATGATTAAAGAGAGAGAAAATACGTTGGGTTATATTTTTCTAACTGTTATGTTAAAAGAAAATGGAGTAGATCAGAGGTAGATACAATTGATAATAGTTGTGTAAAAAGAGAATCATATAAATACTTTCTGTGCCATCCAAGACGTCTTAAAGCTTTTTTTTGTTTTTGATTGAATAGAAATGAGCAATCTCTCATTAGACAATCGGACAAGATTAAACATGCTATACATGAACCAGGACTTGTGAACCTTATTTAGGAACTTTAACTGCCTCAAGTGTTGCACACAATCTCTCACCTAATTATTTAATTCAGAAGTAAGAAATATTCCAAGACCAACCAACTTGTGCGAAATTCAATTATTTCACTATCCATTGCGTAATTGCCGTTAGATAGCACGAGAATTGGCCGAACGGATTATTCAAATTTGACATTTTATAAAGATGGTATGTAGAAGTGTAAATACACACTTTTTCTCGTCCTACAAGAGACTAGAGAGGTTATAATTCTTTCTCAATACATTTCTGAAAATAATTTCCCATGACAAATAAGAACAATGAAGGAAATTCCCAACCGTTTGGCCAACCATGCTCTTAATTAAGATGGGAGTGAGTCAATTTTATTTCATTTTTTTGGTACTATAAGTTAGAACGAGCAATACTTGAATAAGCGAAATCATGTTGTGACAATACTTCACTCCATTCTATTTAGTCAGTGTGTATGACAAATATATAACATAGCCCAAAACAAAAGGGCATCTCTCTATGACCAAAACAAGAAAAAATTTCTACATATTTTTTCTGCAAAAGTATCTTACTCTTCCGCCATCTGGAAACATATTAATGGATTACAGGAACACCTTGCTCCCCAAGTTGATGAGGGAAGGCGACCTCTCCAGCATCAGCAGCAACATGCCTACGCTGCCGCTCGCGTAGGTAAAGTACCGTTAGAAGGCATACAAAGAGGGTGAGAATTGTTGCATTTCCTTCTTCCATTAGGACATCCTCCACCCATGCTTCCACTTTGGGGTATACTTCTGGTAAGGAATCAATTACGTTAACCTATAAAAAAGAAAATAACCAAAAATGGGCCCATATCAATCAAAATAGAAGGCTGTGATTGGTCCAAAGGGCGGGTCACAGACGGATTTCTCGATTATTAAAAAAAAAATTCAATCAAAATATCAATTTAAAAAGAGAAAATATAATATTTCTACTATTTTTTTCTGTCCACTTGAAGACCAGTTACTACAGCCCCTCCATTATGCAAGTTAACGGCAATAAAATGGCGTTTGCAATGAAAAGAGTTCAAATAGTACTCTTTTGACAGACTCTTATTACATATACTAGTAGAGCACTGAAGTGATGTTGGATTATATTCAGCTCGTCTGATTTATCTGATCTCAACTACTTCTTTTGGCAACGTCTTTGCACTCTCAGTGGCTCCTATGAGTCTCTTCTAAATATCCCAAGTCCCTAATCCTAGCCTAATTTACAACCCAGTCCAGTTGCACATCATGTCTCTTTGTAACACCATGACCTTGAGGATATCTTTCCACATTGTTATTCCTCTGCTCACAATCTCCCACAACTTCCACGATCCAGATTTTACCCTTGCTGCCAATTATGATAACTTTGGATCTTTGACATGGCAACGACACTCTGTTTGAAGCCTCTTAAGAGTCCCATGGCAGCCTCAAATACATCAAACCAGAGTATTATACCATGCTTTCACAAAGCTAACACTATCACTCATCCAACTCATGTGCTTCTTAAACTTCAATATAAGTAGGAGTTCTTCTTAGTCCAGTGTTCTTAAAGGCGAGCGCCTTTCGCCTTTGGCGACGAGGCGTGGTGTGGCGAGGGGTCTGCGCCTATTTTCGGCGAGGCATGGCGAGGTCAAAAAGGCAAGCCAAGGCGACTCGGTGCAACAGGTGTTGCCTTTTTTATTTTTTTTTTAAAAGTCTGAATTTTAATAATTAAAAGCCAAATTAGGGTTTTTTTGGGTATTTTTTCAAACTTGATGTCGCGGCTGCTCCTTCTCATTTCGCGACTGGAAACTTGAAATCAATACCTCGACTGGAATTAGAGTTTGCGATGACTGCTGCTGCTGCGAGTTCGACTGGAAACTTGAAGTCGCCAGTCGCAACTGCTGCTGCTGCGAGTTCACGACGACTGCTGCTGCAAGTTCTCTCTTCTCATATGTGAGTCGTGACTTCTCTCTTCTCTTCTTTTCTCGAATCTCTCTTCTCTTCTTTTCTCGAATCAATCTCTCTTCTCTTCTTTTGCTCTGTTTTTAGTACTCTCTCAGTCCCTCTGTTTTTTATTGTGAAGTCTAATTTCTGAAGAACTGAAGCCACTGCCCACTGCCTACATTTTAAAATAAAATAAAATATTTGACTTATTTATATTCATTAACCTAAATCTCTTATCTCGTTAGGGTTATGTTTTTGAATTGAAATTCAGTAATAAATGGGTTATGCCCAAGTTTGAATTTTAAAAAAAATGTTTTTGAATTGAAATATTTGCTATATATGTTATTGTTATTGAGATTTTGGATATTTATATATGCAATTAAATATTTTTAATTTTTGGTATTAATTGGCGCCGCGATTCAAAAAGGCGAGAGCCTCGCCGCGTGGCGAGGCAGGCCCTTGTCGCCTCTCGCCATCCAAAACACTGCTTCTTACTTTACAGTTGTTTAGGATTTGGATTGTGCTTTGTCTTCTTTCCACTCTAAATGGTCTACTGTATTACATGCAGTTCATCCACACTCACAGACATGTAAGCTAATATGGTAAATGGACTGTATTTGATAGCTCCTGCAAACTCTGGTTCAATTTCTTTTTTTTTTTTGAGGAAGGTAACAAACTCTGGTGCAATACGACTCAAGGTTCGTTTATACTCCTAGGGAATCCAATCACATTCTGCATATGCCAAAAGCAAGGTCCCTCCGACAATCAGAGAGGCCTCATATTTCAATGCCTAAGTACTGGTGACCCCTTTAGGACTTCTGTTTTTATCAGTCAATGGTTTCATTTATCACAAGGCCAAAATCGGCAGTATACAAGTATACCAAAAAGTAAAGAACCTACAACCATATATGGTTCTCTGTGAAAGACACCCAATCCTCTATTCAACCCGGAACTACATAGGTGTACCAAAAATAAATAAGGGATTGAAGACTACTCTCTTTTTTTTTTTTATGACAAGGGATTGAAGATTACTCCTCAACTGTCCAAAACTCATTTCTACCCCTTCAAAAGAGCCCCTGTTTCCTTTTAGGACATGAACTGATTAGTCCTCTCTTTGTCACAGTTTTGACTAGGGAAATAAGGGATCATCCAACGAATTTATGAGTGCGAAGTGGCTAGAGGTACTGAAACACAAAATGAACAATAAAGTATGTGTGTGCATGCACATGTATTTATATGCAGTGAGAGAAATGCAATAAACAATTACCAGGATACCATTGGCGTAGTTTTTCCTTATCCACAAGCTTCCAAGGGCCAATGTTACAGGCAACTTTGCAGCATGATCAACTTCCAATGCTTGATCGTAATAACGCTTGGCAAGATGAAGATCAAAAGGTAGTCCCTGGCCATGCTCATGCATGTAACCCAGATTAAACATAGCTTGGGCATTGGATTGTGATTTTGCATGCATATATGCCTCAGCTGCACGGTCATAGTCTCGCTCAGTACCCTATAAAAAGCAGATGAATAGTATTCCATCACTTCATTAATGTGCGATTCAAGCCAAGGAAAGAAGAGATCACAATAAACAAACTTAAGGCTACTACTACTACTGGATGTAAACTAACATACCCCATACTAATATGTGAAGAGATTATATTAAAATAAGATAAACAACTTGAGGCTACTTCTACTGAATGTAAAATAACATACCCGACCATAGTAATATGCATCTCCAATAAGCAACGCAGCATGTTCATTGCCCTGCTCTGAAGCTTGCCACCACAAGGCATGCGAGCGTTGATGCCTCTCTTCATCACTGCAAATTCCAGATTCTCCCAGACACATGCTTCTTTCTCCATATTTGTCAAGGATCCATGCAGCATTACTTTGCGCAATCTCATAGCCTAACTCTGCCATTCTCGAATATAGAAGGAAAGCCCTGCCCACATCTCCTCTCAAATACGACTCTAGTGCCCATCTAGACAAAGAACTCCATGGTCCACGTTCTGCAACTAGTTTGTACAAGGAAGATGCCTGAAATAACGGACGGCATGTGAAAAGGGGGAAGGACCACAAAAGGGAAAAAATAAAAATACATCATCCTTCAAGATAATTTTATGCAACTTGAAGATAAAAGCACTTAGAATTTATCACTGTGAACATAAAAGCTTCAGCAATTATTATTCGTATGCTTCTCTCCTATTACGCAGTTTAGTTTAGTGTGCGCGCTTTGCATGAGTAGCTATCGGCAATCAATAAAACTATATACAAGAAGAACGAAATTATTAAAAAATAGAAATTGACATTAAAATAAATGTTAAATCTATGTAGGCGATAAGAATCTCAAATAGGAAGGTCAAAAAGTTATTTAAAAGAACGTGAACCTCTTTTTTAATAATTATTTATTCATTTTGTTTACCATAATTTACTTAAGATTTATATATGCTAAACATATTGATTTTGAAGTCTTAAATGTTAGGGAGAATCTTAGTAGCACAGTTGGTTGGTTACCTAAACTCCCACCTTGTTGGTGAGGGTCTGATTCCCCACATTGTAACCCCCTCCCCATTTTCCCCTCCATTACCCCCAATTTTAAAAAAGAAAAAAAAAAGTCTTAAATGTTAGGATTTTTTATATAGTTCAAATAAGAAGCAAAATTTTAGTCAACTTTAAAGTACTAAATATAAAGAGTTCTTACCTATTACAAATAAGTAAAGATTAATAGATATACCTTTAATAATTTCAAAATCCTAAATTTTAGGATAATAATTAAATGACAATCGTTTGAGGAAAATAGTAAATAACAATTTTATCTATTCTAGAATATTTTAATAAAGGGCAAAAAGCTCAATCAACATTTCTAAAGAACCTTCATACTTTTTAAGTAATATATAGATAAAGGAGAATAGCCTTGAAAGTTATGTGAGTTCGCACCTTTACAGAATCTATCCACGACTCTATACAAGGCTATCTCCATTCTCCTCTTTACAAAAAAAAAATGTAGAAAAGATATGACGGGATATTTCTTAGTAGAGAACAATTACTCAATACATTCTGTTAAGAAGTCTCACATTGGTAGAGGAATGGAAATTTGGTCTCCTTATATGGACTTGGAAAAACCTCCCCTCATGAGCTAGCTTTTGGGGTTGAGTTAGGCCCAGGTGCCATATCTTTACATGGTATCAGAGCCAAGCACATCCCGATTTGTTGTTCATCGATGTTGGGCCCCCATTTAGAAGTGTTCACGCTCCAGTTGAGGTCTGGGTGTGCGGATGAGTGTTAAGAAGTTCCACATCGGTAGAGGGATGGAAATTTGGTCTCCTTATATAGACTTGGACAAACCCCCTCTCATGAGTTAGCTTTTGGTGTTGATTTAGGCACAGGTGCCATATCTTTACATATTCCATTTTATATGACTGTTTTGATAGGACATAGAATTTAAGAATTTACTTTAATTGTTCATTATATTATTATTATCAATAGTAGTAGTAGAAGAAAATATTAACATAAATGATAAATAGTTAGGGGTTGTTTGGTAGGGTTTATAAGAATGATATTGAATAGAGTGTATTAGTAATGTTGGTATTAATTATGCTTGCTTAGTTATACATAGATTATTTCTTATGTATTGTTTGGTTTGGTGTATTAAAAATAACATGCATTGCATAATTTCTAAAAAGATATTTTTTGATTAAAATACCCTCTACAAATATGGTGGAAAAGATATAAGACAAGGTTTTGAGGGACAATTGTATCTTTAACCATGCTAATGCGTGCATAAAAACCTTGCATTACTAATACCGTGGAAATCCATGTATTAGTAATACATGCTTCAATACATAATTGAGTGTATAACTAATGCTTACAATAGTTATATATAGGCTGAAAAAGTGTACCAAACAAGATACTACTAATACACAAAGCTAATGCATGTGTTATGTTTTCTAATACACTCTACCAAACGACCCCTTAGATTCATATAGAAAGCCTCACATCAAAGTTTTATATACTTGAGAGTTGAATGAAGTAAGATTCTTGGAAGTTGTCATAGTTGTACCAAAACATTATTAATATGTTGATATCAACTATTTAGGAAGGTCTAAAAATGAGTGACATATAAATTGGATTGGAGACGGTATATTTCGACTCCACTCTATCAAGCAATTCTCGTCAAAATGGCCATGATAAATACATGGCTAAGAGATTCTACTTCGGGATTTGAAGCCAGTTTCTAAATAAGGTCATTTAGTACAACTAGCCACAAAACGTAAGGCACACCCGTGTTGTTGTTTCTTTGGACAAGTGCCATAAAGCAAACAAGTCTTGTATGGTGTTGCAACTCAGGCAGCATATAGGAAAGATCAACCAACAACCAAGTTCATTCATGAGAAGTAAAATATAAGAAACTGATATAAGGTCGACAATCCCAGTAAATGTACGAGTAGATGACCAACTACATTTGACTCACCAGTGGAACATTCTTCTTCAGACCTACACCAGTATGGAACATTTTTGCCAGTTGATAAAATGCTTTTGGTTGACCAGCATCAAAAGCTGTTATGAAATATTTGGACGCTATTTTCACATCCCTCTTCACCCCAATTCCTTTAAGATACATTACTCCGAGGTTGTAGAATCCACCAGCCTCTCCATTGTCTGCAGCCTTCTCAAAATACTCTTTTGCCTGCGACATAGAGCAACCAGTATGTCAACTGAATCCTAGATAACTTTTTCATTAGAGTCTATACCAAGAATCTAACTAATGAAGCTTAAACATAAAAGAGTAATCCTCTTTTTATGAGAAAAGTCAGTAATCTAAAAAGGTGATTCAATGCGAGCAGCAAGCACATGAAAATGAACAAACTAGTGAACTAAGAACAATATAGTGTTAAAAGCTCAAGGTAAGCCCATGGATAGAGAAAAGGAGATCCAAGTTCGTGCTATTATTTATAAGGGGAATAAAAGATGAAAAAATCTCTGTGCATGTACCTTGTCCAGAAACAGCAATGAAAGAACAGAATGTTACCTTAGTGTAGTTCTTTTCCACTCCATATCCTTTGACATAGAGATAGCCCAAACCATTGTAAGCAGAATAAAGTTGCTGCTTGGATGCAAGAGTAAGCCACTCCAATGCCTTGGTAAAGTTCCTTTCAACTCCAGCTCCTCTTGCATATATTTCCCCAAGAAGTTCCATAGATCTCGCCTCACCCTTCTCCACTGCCTTCAGAAACCATGATAACGCCTTGGTGTGATCACGTCGTACTCCCCTTAATCCAAAGTAGTAGAATATCCCAATTTTATACATTGCACCAGCATTCCCTTTTTGTGCCTGGTATTCCAAAATCTGGAAGTCCTCATCTTCCTCGCCTCGCGACTTCCTCAAGGCTTCCTTGTTTTCCTCTGCTCCGCTGTGTATCCTCACTGGCTCAATCACAGGTGAGTCCTTTGATATCAGGAAGCTGTTAATGGCTACCTCTGCCAATTCGGCATACAATTTCACAGCTTTATCATGCATCTGCAATCAAACAAACAATCAGCATAGATGAGAAAATATAATCTTTTCTATTAACTGCAACAAAAAAATAAAAATAAAAATAGAACAACCCAGACTCAAATCACAAGAATGATGGTACATAAATGCAGTTTCATGTCTCCAACAGTAGAGCTCCAAATTCACCAGAACTACCACCTAAAAAACTTGCTCGTGCTCTGCTAACATCTCTTGTTTTTCTTTTTTACACATCACCTTACAAACAAGAAACCAAATCCAATTATAAGATCTCTCAACACAAAATTCACAATCCTCCCTGAGGAAAACTACCACGTTTTTTGTCCTTGACAACCAAGAACCAAAAACAAATTAGAGCTCCATAGCTCACTATTGACCAGTAACATAAAATGTTTCACAAGCACAAAAGCAGGGTTTTTGCATATTACAGACAAAATGTGAGCATTCCTAAACGCTTCCCATTCTCAGATTGATAAAAATTGAGGAACAAAAACTCACCTCTTGGCGAGAATAAGTATAAGCAAGTGCCATTTTGGATTGCATATTACCGCCTTCAGCAGCAAAATGGTGGTACAGAAAAGACTTAGCTTTGCTCCTCTCTCTTCCAATCCCCATTCCATACAGAAAGCCCAAAATAGACTGCGCGTGGGGGTGGCCAGCCGAGGCAGCCGCCTCGATCTCAGACGCCGCCTCCTCCATCGCCCTTTCATCGCCTCTACTATATGCCTTAACTATCTTACTAACCGAAGAGTAGTATGCGCCTTCATGTTCAAGGTGAACTTGCGGCGCAGTAGCGGGCTCGAAAATGGGGCTCCATGAACCCGGATCAAGCACATAATCCGGCTTGGCTTCGGAGTCGATAAAATCATCGAATCCAGTATCCGACGGGTCATCGACGAGATTTGTAGAATCAGCGGCTGCTTCTTTGAGATCTTCCTGAGAGAGGACAAGCACCAATTGGCGGCCGAGTGTAGAAATTGGAAGAAGAGCGAGGCATAGGAGAACGAATGTTATCCTTCGGGATTTTCGATTTCTCATCTCCTTACTGAATTTTGATCCTTTAATGGAGGTCGGAGATGTTCGTCAGCGGTCGTTAGGTAAATTCCGGTGTAGGAGTCGAAGAAGACGGGAATGTAGAGCTCTTATCGTGTGTTTCAATTGCCACGTCAGTGGTCGTCACCTGAACCATTTAGAACATGCCACGTCATTGTAATCTTGAAAAGTAAAGAGAACAGAAAGAAAACAATGTCTTCAACCAAATATAACATTGTTCACTTTTTTCGAAGCTTTTATTTATTTGAAAATTAAAAAGTTTGAATATGATTACATAATTTTATTTTGGTCACAAATATTATTGCATATGATTTTAGGAGCTAATTTTTATTTATTTAAAAAATTGTTTTAAATCACGCTATTGATGTGGAAATAGAGTTGTTTGAGTTATATTTGAGGCTTGAGAGTAGTTATTCAAATTTAGTAAGTACAAATGAATTGCAAAGAATATAACTATTAGTATAATTTAATAAGGTCATTGTGAAGCATTGCCGATTAACAGTTTTTGTCTTGCATTTTTTGCACGTGGAACATTGGTTAAGTCAGAAATTTTAAAATTTCACAGACTTTGATTAACATTTTACTTACGAACCTCAGGCCTCTATTAACGAAACGCTAGTGTAATACTGATTGATTTAAAAATCTGTCAAGTGACTGTGTGTAGCCGATGTATGAACTAACGGTATACAATTTCACATTTTATGTTTTTGGCAATTAAAAACATTTTTCATTACCAAAATGAAGTTGTCCAGAGTTCAACAGTTGTAGTGGCATAACAACCATACAACTAACAATCTAACCACCATTACATCATTTCTCTACAAAATAGAGGATTACTATGACTAGAAACTAGGGATAGAAATTAAGTTCGGCAATTCTTTTGTCCAGTCGAGGAATCATGGATCCTCTTAAGCAAACCACTTGTACTATTTTCCTTGTAATCACTTGAGGGGGACTTTTTTTTGCTTTGAAATATTCTCTGATTTCTTTCAATCCATACCTGATACACAATTGCAGTCAAGCTCAATTTGTATATTGTGTCTCTACTCCCTATCCCGTTAGCATGTGTACATGCCCAACTCAACTCCTCTTGCCATGATAGTGCTTGTCTATGTATCCCTTGCCATTGCAGAATTTTGGACCATATGTTTTTGACATAGTCACAACAGAAGAATAGATGGTTTGTGGTCTCATAGGCTCTTTCACATAATGCACATTGTTGATCATCAAGTACTTCCCATTTCATCAATCTATCTTTGGTATGGAGTCTTTTTAAAGTTGCCAAATCTAATTATAAAAATCCATTTGATTAGTCCTGAATTATTACAAATGATCCCACTTCATTGAATCTTTGGAAAAGTGCCCCTCATAGCCACATACAACTTCTTGATGAAGTATTGTTGCATGGTAATAAGGTCTGATTCTACAATCCCAGCAGCCTGCAGATACTCTCTGCATTTCATGATTTTTGCATCACCCAAGAAGCTTGATTTAGAGTTTTGCTCTTTTTGTAGTAACAGTGAACCCATTTAACCCACAATTTGTCCTTTTTGCAAAGGTTCCATAATAGTTTACTGACAGATGTTTTATTCCACACCGTGATATACAAAATGTTTAAACCACCTGCAGTTCTAGGCAAACATACTTTATCCCATGCTAGTAGATTTTTCTTTGTTATTTCAACCTCACCTATCCACAAGAACTTTTTACAAGTAGATTCAATATATTGAATTCCTTTTGTTGCCAACACAAAGATTTGTGACCAGTAGACTTGAATGGAGAAAAGTACCGACTTAAATCAAAAGTTTCCTTCCTGCATATGATAAAAACTTTGTTGTCCAACATGTGATTCTGCCTAGCATTTTTGTGAGTAGTGGTTGACATTGGGTTATTGACAGTCTCTTAGCACTCAAAGGAACACCTAAGTATCTGAAAGACATTTCTCTTTTTGTGAAATCAAGCATTCCAATATAGTAGACAGGATGTTTTCATTGACCCGCCAAAATATGTTGAGCTTTTGTCCAAGTTAGCAATCAATCCAGAGGCTTGTGAAAATTCCATCGAAACATTTATACAAGTTCACGTTTACAAACAACTCGATTAGTGTAAAATTCGCAACAAATTAATAAGTGGAAATAAATTACATGAAATATAACTAGTATTAGTTTATTACTAAAATATATTGATATATATTTCCTGATTTAATAAGCTTTTAACCTATTAACTCACAAATTAACATGTTTAGTTGTTGATTTACCTCGAATCAATTTTTTAATTATTAATTTCAATTCGAATTGTAACTCAAGCTTTGATATTGACTAAAATAAAAAGAAAAAGAAAAAGAAATTTCAAGTTTGATACTCTTCCTAGCTGAGAGTAATATTCGTGGGTATCGGGTTTCGGCTGACCCGTCCGGTGCAAATAAATTCCGGCGAGAAATCCGGCGAAAACTCCCGGGGTTATTGCTCTTAGCAGCTTTGTTCCTTGTTGTCGCCTTCATCGTCATGTCAGTAGAGATCAAACTTTCGCGATCCAACCGCATTTATCGCACTAATGTACTTGAAATCTGAACTGATTGTATCTCTATGTTCGTCCATATTATGCAAATTATCATAAAGAGGAAGTATTCTACTGTTACGTATTCGTAATGAATAAACTTCAATTGTAGGAACTAGTGGAAGGCAAAATCGTAACGAAGCTCTCTTCTTCCATTTCCCATCAAGGCATTCGACTCAATGTCAACGCTTCAGTCAACTTGCAGGTACTTATTTCTCATATTTTTAGTTTGATCCTTCCATTTAAAATAGGTGTAAAATTTGAAGTAGTCCAGTCCTATGCTTTAGCTTACTCGTATGTTTAAAGTCGACATTCAGGTTCGAGGAGGATCAGCTGGTGTTATTGAATCTTTTTATGGTGTTATCAAGCCTATAACAATTCTGTAAGCATGCTTCAAATTCACTTTAAGTTTTAACTGCTTGTTTAATCCATGCTCCGGACCGCCTGTATATTTGTGGAAGGTTGTCAAGCAATTTTGGCTTAGGAAGAGCATTGAATTTGCACTGGCCCTATACAACATACTCAAATAAGTTTATTATGTAAATTTTGAATATCTCCACGGTTTCATCCCTTATTTCCCTCTCTCTTTTTATCCGTCGTGACTAGGAAAAAAAGATGCTTCAACAATTCATGCATTATTTTTAGTCTGTTTATATATACTACCCAAAAAAATCAAAACTTTTCTCTTTCCTTCAACTTGTCCATATTGTTTGTTGTACAAGAATGCAATCGTGGACAATCTTCTAGGAGACATGTTTTTGGTCACTTTAAATGATTCTGTTGTTAAGTTTTGTTGTAAAAGCATTTTGATTTTTGTAATTTGTTGATACTCACCTGATTTTTCTGGGGAGATGTAGGAATAAGACTGTTGAGGTCCTAAAATCTGGTAGGATCAGCTCAGGTACTACAGAGGTATGTTTTTAGAATTAAGTTATGGTGAAATTTTGTTGTTTTATGCTTCTTCAATTCATGATTTATTTACTTTTTTGCTAAAAGACTTCCTGCAAATTGCTTATATGAGAACCAGTGGAAGAGAGGAATTATGACAAAGAGAAAAGAGAAGTCAGCATTGGTACAAGAGTGTATGAAAATTATTGTGGTACTTGGTTATGATATGATCCAATCTATCATGGCTTTTCTTTTCTCAAGTTGTACCCTTTTTAAGAATAGACTACTGATATTTGGGTGAGCTGGATGACAAATGAAAGATCCCTCCATCCGTTCCTTTGCCCCAACATCCCATCCAAAAAGAAAATAGAACCCCTTTACTTGTTCCTGTAGTATATTTAGAGTTCAGTTGTTGGGATTTCATGTTAAACCTTTCACTCAAAGAAATTGTATCATCCTTAGTTATGTTAAATTATTAGGAGAAGTTCTTATAAACAGTCGCAGAAAAACAAAAATGTTCCTGGAATCAGGAGAAATCATATCAACTCCTCCCCTACCAGCTACGCAGGGCAATAGTATTTTATATCATTGTTGATAATTGTATCAGATTACTATCTTGGGGAGATTTGGGTTCTGAGAGTGAAATATTGCTTCAAAGGAATCTGTGAAAGGGCAGGACTCTTCAGAATATTACACTTGAAGAGTGGAATGCAACTCTTTCATTCTCCTATATTCTACATGGCTCTAGTTTACTTAGAAACTACTTTTCTTGCACCACTCAGAGTGGCTGTTTTTTATTTTGCTTATTCCTTGTCAGTTCTTGATTCTTCTTCTTGTTGCCTAGATCCCATTTTCCTTCTGGTTGAAAGATCCAGGAGAAAAACCTTTGGAAAATTTTTACGAAACATATCATGGTGGGGATATTAGCATTCAGGTACATTCCGACAAGAATTTGCTGTGTCCTATATGTTATCAATCTGTTTCAGTTTTCTTGTTTTTGATGTCTATTGTATTTCAATGTAGTATCTGGCATCTGTAGACATTTCAAGAGGATACTTACACAAGTCTCTATCTGCCACAGTGGAGTTCATAATTGAAAGCAAAAAGGGTCTGGGCCTAATCTCTCTTTCTTCCTTCTCTTTTTTATGGGTCATCTAATGTATCAGTACATGAAGAGCTCTAAATCTGCCTTCCATAAATGCCTAATTCAGAGAATCTTCCAGAGAAACCCATTTCTCCTGAAATGGTCATCTTTTATATGACCCAGGACACACAGAGGCATTCACTACTTCCAGAGCTAAAATCAGGTTCATACTTGTTTTTTCTTTTTCCTGGTAAATAATCAGGCTCACTTGTTATAGATTAGAAAATTCATCTATCAATAGGAGTTTTAAAAAAAAAATCATCTATCAATAGGAAAGCAGATTGTGTTTGTTTCTAAACTTAGATACAATTAGGAGAGAAGGTTTGTAACCCTTATTATTGAGTACCAGCTTCTTCTTTTTGTATTGTGAGTTGAAAGAAGGCCAAAGAAGAGTAAAGAGGGGGAATGGGAGAGAAATAAAACAGGAGGAGAGGAGTGATAGTAATGAGTAAACACAGAGATTGTGTTCCTACCACAAGTAGGTAGAAACATCAGGAAAGAAGACCTCTTCTAATTAAGGTTGTCGTAATTCCCAAACCAATAAGGAACATGGTGGATTATGATAGAGATAAACACATATCAAGATGTTTTATTTCCCATTTAAAATCATATTTAATGAGTGTTTGTTGCTGGATAAGAAAATGCCTGTTAAGCTCTG
The DNA here is from genome assembly GCA_035578085.1 of Solanum pinnatisectum. Taxonomy (NCBI): domain Eukaryota; kingdom Viridiplantae; phylum Streptophyta; class Magnoliopsida; order Solanales; family Solanaceae; genus Solanum; species Solanum pinnatisectum. Next base: position 51,418,199 of record CM069078.1, on the reverse strand, counting down.
AGTTGTATTTGGGAATTTGATTTCAAATGGGATGGCCGCACTGTCCAGGTTATTCTCCATTTTCTACCACTTGTATAAGTCAATACATGGGAGGAGGATAAATGATTCATCAAAAAGTATTTGCAGTAAAAAATCCTAGAAAACTGTGTGCTTTTTGAAATTTGAAAAATGTGGATTTTCAAGAATAAGAATTATAAGAAGCATTAGGAATTTCTGTTCGTTCTTACTCTTAGTACACGGGTAATATTCAAATCCCAAGATTCTTTAAAATCAACCCTGGAAGAAGCTGTGTTTTTAATTTTATGCTTTGCATCCAGAATTATGTCTTGGACGAGAATATAACAGTTGGATGGTTGCAACTTTTATCCTGAATAGGGGGATTTAGGGTAAGCGGTAAAGTGTGCACGCTATGTTCTTTGTCGGATCCTATTGAAGGTGAGCTCACTGTTGAATCATCTGCTGTTCCTATCCAATCCATTGAGATTCACTTGCTCCGACTGGAGTCGATTTTGGTTGGAGAAAAGATAGCAACTGAATCCTCTTTGATACAGACAACTCAGGTTTGTAACTGCACGTGTAACCATGAAAAGTTTTATACCATACTCCTCTTACTGATATTGTGCAAAACTTATCTGTTTATTAGATAGCAGATGGAGATGTATGTCGAGGCATGACTCTCCCAATCTACATTATTCTTCCCCGTCTTTTGACTTGTCCGTCAATTTTTGCCGGGTATGTGCTTGATCCAATTAATGTTTGTTCTTTGCAAATTCCCAAGATTTTATCTGCTAGCGCCGTTGTGGCCTTTCAAGAGTTTCATCTCGTTTGTACGTTGTACATAAATGTAATGCTGAGAGAATTGTGGATTCCAAATTATGCTTGCAATTGAGTCAATCCAGATGTATTATTGCTCTGCTAGACCATACATAGGAAAGAGTGCGTTTATATGTTTATGCATCGCGGATGAGTTGGATATTTTCCCAGCTCGTATTTCTGAGTCAGGCCTCTATCTCATGGGTTCCCAAAGCAGATCTACTGGAAACTTTCTGATCATTAGATATCAACTAAAAGAGAGTTAACCAATGTATTTCAATCCATAGAAGTTGCTCTTTTATTTTTCTGAGATATTGGTGAAACTTCCAATAAAATCATGACCCAGGGGGTAGTAATTAGTCTGTTTGATTTGTTTTAACGTGCTTGCCTTATGTTTACATCTGAATCCTTTTTTCTTCTTTTGCTATTATACTAGTAGCATAGCGACTGATATAATCATCTGTGCAGTCCCTTTTCCATAGAGTTCAAAGTCACCCTCGTAATAACCTTTCAGTCAGAGCAATCGAAGGTGCATTCGAAATCCAATTTCAAAACTCTTAAATCATGGGTGAGCATCTCCATCTGTGTCAATAGTTGCACAAAAGTACTGTGTCTAAAGTTGTCATCCTCTTCTGTAGCATGCAGCGGAAAGTATTCCCCTTGAACTAATTCGGACGAAGTGAGATGCTTAAGTCAGGTAATTGTCTAAGATTGAATAAGAAACTGGATTTCTTAATGCAACTTGCGTTAGTCCTGTACATTTTAGTGTTTTGTTGCACTTTTGTTCATAATATGTGTTGTGAAATATTTTTTAGGGATACTGAAGTCATTGGATATGTCAAGGGGCGAAGACCCACTTACTGATACTGGATTTGGCACCTTGAGGATAGACCTCGTATGTGAATCTTTCACCTGAATGATGACTATCATCAAGTTCATTTGGTCGCCCTTATGGCCGTGAAACAATATTCTTGTTCTACATGTGGAAATTTTCCAGGAGATCATGCAATAGGAGAATTGCACATCTAGATGGACAAGTAAAGTGCGAAGGTGTAGATTATGGGGTGTGAAGATGAGTTTGTTTTTCAGTAAGAACTCTAGCGACTAGCTGTTTTGACTCTTACACTGTAGAAAAGATGGTACATTCAAGCGCAAGTTTGCCAAACTGGTCTCATGCAAGAGGCGGAAAATCTGTCTTACATGTCAAAAAACTATCTGTTTTATGTGTCTTCCATGTTAGTATAAAAGTAACTGTGGATCTTCATCTAAGGTATGATAATCATAAGATAATCCGTTACTGTTTCCTCTTCGAGCTAATTCAATTATACAAGATATTGATCAATATAAACATACTGAAATTGCGTGAGCAATAGTGTACTTAAACAAATGAAGATTGGCATTTTGTTAGCCATTGACCAGAAAATCTCGTGGCAAAGACCTGTTTACATCTTAAAATCTCTATACTCATGGTTTTCTACATCAAAATCCTTCCCATCCCACTTACAGGTTTTGATGCTACAGCTAAATGGGGAAACACATACTACGCCATTTAGACAAGATTCAAACTTAAGCCACTGCTTAATTAAAAATTTAGAAGCTTGAGAGGTGCTGACCGTTAAGTCAAATATTTGAACATGAGTTGATTCTTGATTTTGAACTAAAAAGGTATTTGAAGTTTAGTTTATAGGGTAATAGAAAAACTCAACTTCAAGTTGGAGTAAAAATTGTCTACCATATAACCAAACAATTGTTTGCAAAAAAAAAAAAAAAAAAGTTGAAAGAAGCAAATAAACTGACAAGTAACTCACTCAAACAAAGCCTAAAGTAATCTACTGATACTCACAACTCATACTACTGAGGTTTTTCATCTTGAAGAAGTGTACCTTATTGGTTGCAAATAGGACACAGAACTAACAAGCTAAAAAGAAGTACCGTTATTAGTTCATTTGCTCTTGAAGAAATCCTAAAACAATCTATTCAACTGAAAATTCATACACCATATTGTGTATGTACTTGTCACCAGGCTGAACGACAACAGAGGGGAAATTTGGTGAGTTGATAGCATTTGGAAATCCTTGAGTCTCTAAACAGACTCCAGCATGCTTGTTATAAACAGCTCCACCTTTGCCAACAACTCCATTGACATAGTTTGCAGTGTAAAACTGCAAGCCAGGAGCATTGGTCCATAAATCGAGTACTCTGGAACTCTTAGGATCCTTGATTTTTGCAGCATGCTTCAAGCCATCTTTCTCATCTCCACAGTCGAGCACATAATTATGATCATATCCTAAGCCAACCTGCTGGATATCACGGCCAATCTGCTTTTCAGCGGTGAAATCAAATGGAGTGCCTTTAACAGGCATTATTTCTCCAGTAGGGACCGTGTACTGATCAACAGGAGTGATATGATTAGCCCATAGTTGGGCAGTGTTGTCGAGAATATCTCCTGAATTATGGCCACCAAGGTTCCAATAAGTGTGCTGGGCTAAACTAACAGGAGTAGCCTTATTTGCAGGCACAGCTTCCATGTCAAGTCTGAGTGTCGTCTTAGAGTTAAGTGTGTACGTTGCAGTAACAGAAAGATCTCCCGGGTAACCTGTGTACAAGGCAAATCAGAAAGTAAGTCCCGTTACATTAGTCGAGGATGAATGGCTAGAGAGAAGAGAGAAAAATACCTTCCTCGCCATCACGACTATGATACTTAAAGGTAACTGATGGATGTTCACCCTCCTTATGTTCAGCAACCTCCCACACAACCTTGTCAAAACCCTTGTGCCCTCCTTTGAAGAGAAGAAATAGTAGCATTAAGAGTACAGACAAAAGAGAATAAAAGCCATTGAATTACAAAAGACTTCCATCCACCGATGATAATAACTGGGAAATAACATAGCTTTTTGTTTAACAAAAAGTCTCCAGTACACAGAAAATTCCCTTTCTTATTAGTGCAATACTTACTGAAATTACCAGTGCAATATAAAAGCAATTCACTATTCCGAAACATCATACTCAGTGATAAAGATTCTTGCCAGAATCACCAGACATTTGGAAGCTCACAAAAGTTCATTATTCATGAAGGTATTCAACTTCCTGAAATTGGTAAAGCTCACAAATATTCAACAACTATCTATCCATTGATGAAGCTAAAAAATGTTCTTATTATGGAACGCAATGTAAGTCAATTTCCAGGTCAATCACTAATAATGAACTATAAAATTCTGACAGAAAATAATTTTTCTCAATGGGGTATGATTTCCCATAAGCAGATCATACAGCCAAAAATCGAGTGAAACAAGTAAATTCTATACAATGGTCAGAGATATAGTAAAACCTCCATCCCAACCCTTGTTATGGGGAATCATCAGTGATGATCTAGCATATAAAGATCAAATTTTGGATACACAATTACTAAACACAATTGACTTACCAATGGATAAAAATTTGTTCACAGAGTTGAGAAAAGTATACAATATCTTACCATGGAGGCTGTTTGGGGGCTTATTGATGGGTAGAGTGTAATCAACTCCATTCAGAGAAAACTTCCCATCTTTAATCCTATTTGCCACACGACCCACAATGCTGCCAAAGTATGGGGCTAAACCTTTCTGATCAATTAAAAGAAAAAAACAAAAGATCAGCAAATTCAGTTCAAAGATCAAGACATAAAACAAATGGGTTTCGATCAAAAATAAAAATTGACATAAAATTTTACTCGCCTGGTATGGCTCGAGAGTATCAAATCCAAGAACCACATCACCCAAATTCCCTTCAATAAAATCCAATCAAATAGATAATCAAACATCAGTATAAAAATATTGAAAACAAGAAAGATCCAATTTTTATGATGTACGTATATATCAAGAAGGGGATTTTTCTGAAAAAAAAGGTACCATCTTTATCTGGGACAGATAAGGAGAGAATAGTGCAACCCAAATTGGAGACTTTGACTTGCATGCTTCCATTGTTGAGTTCGATAATTTTGGGTTCCGCCATTACTGTAACAATTAAGGATTTTCAGTTTTGCTGACAACTAAAAACACTGAAAGAGGGGTGTGTATAAATAAGTGATGACAAGATAAAGAGAAACAGAAGTGGCACGAGGACAAGCTGGTAATTTCAGTGAATATTAATATCTCGGCATTTATCCATTTAAACCAAGTTGATTAATTATTTATTTATAACGTTTCCATGGGTTTCGAGATTTATAGATATCTACTACCACGGATTAAACATTTTGATTAATGGAGAAGGTATTTTTTTCAATAAAAATATACAATTACATCACTTAACACATAAAAATATACAATTACATCCGTTAATTCGATAAGATAAGACACAAGGACGTAGCGCACACATAACATAGGTCTCGTCTTGCGTATATTGACATGCACAATTTCTCCATTTTTGGTACCTTTTGCAGAGTCAACTACATTAAACTTTAAGTAATCCTTTTGAAAAGAAATAATATTTGAGACAACATTTTAAACTGAATATGTCATACTTTTTATTTAAGAAAGATTTCACAAGGTTAAGGGTTAGAATAATGTATTCGTTTAGGATATTTTACATCAAATCAACTCAATTTACTATAGTTAAGCAATTTAAAGTAGTTAAATTATGCATCAATTAGTCATGGTTTATACAGCCACGTAGGAGAACCATGCCTAAGAAGTTAAAAATTTGTTTGTCTAGCAAGAAATCAACATGGAAGAGTATTATCTCCTTTATTCTTACAAGATAATTAGTGTCATTTACATTGAATCAATCAAAGACACCTTGTTAGGGATGTCCCAGTGCAAATTTGAATTTAAGCTGACCCCAATATGGGTATCAGACACAGGAAAACCCAAAAAAAAGACATAGCTATCTAGTGTTACAACTTGCACCTTTATTATTCTTACGGGCTAGGGCTGATGCATCAACAAGATATTTAATTTGTGATAACGAGGGCGGATAAATCAGATAATAATCTACCGGGCATTTTCATGGATTAGCAAGCTTTCCCTGCTGAGCCAAACAGACGCATCTTTTCAGCAATCACTGCTTTCATGGCTTCTTTTGCAGAAGCCATGACATTGATGAGATCCTTCTTATTGGGGCTACTCAGTGCATCTATATAAGCCTTGCGCACTTCAGTATTAACATTGAACTTTCTGACACCAAGTTTTATGCATTCCTGTTCATTAACATTAATCTCAGATTATCTATCATCTAATCCAAGCAGTAAAAAGGAAAACATTTTGACAAGTTGTCTACAAAAGAGAAATCTTCAAAAGAATTGATAACTGAATTAAATCTTGAAATGAAAGAGCATAGATGGATGTTTTAGGATTTATGTCTATCTAAACTAGTTTGTGACTGAAGCGTAGTTGTTGTTCTCAAATCATCAAAGGTCCATCACGACCCCTAATTTCCACTTAAGGCTGTACTTTTATCAAGACATTAATGATAGAGATAGAACCTTCAACACCGAGAGATTTTCCACCATTACCCCTTTTAGACTCCATTCTTATATTGTACTCAGCATGTTCAACTTCCCTCTTGCCCTTTATCTATTTCACTAAAATGAATCAATACAAAGATGTTAGAATTCAGTATACCTCTATTATTTCCTTTGACAGCCCAGAAGCTCCATGAAGAACAACATGAACCCCTTTCTTTGAACACAAGCCATAGAGGTCCTGTACTCATAAAAGAGGAGAAATGAGTGAGTTCAAGTTAAATTAGGAGCAGATGCAGCTTTACTTGGCACATAAATACAGATCCAAAACAATCTTTTGAGAGATGCTATTTCACAAGGAACTCATCTATACTGCTTTGTTTCCAACTGATGCGTGATTAAAAAAACAATCACAATTAGAGAGTGATTTTGGAATCAACACATACAACAGAAATCTACCTTTAAAAAAAAAGAGAAATGTTTGATTTTCTTCAGAGCATGTATCAGTAAAGCAGACCAATTTTATAAATCAATATCAATGTACTACAAGTTGGAGAATTCCTACACTTATTTTCTAGTATATAATGTGACACGAATAGGTTACAAAATGTTTAGCATCACAAATCGTCGCAAGTGGTTTTTCATAGAAAAAGCAGGAGTCTGATATATGAAGTGTAATTGACCTCCCTTCATGGTTTATATTGATTGCCACATTAAAAATTCCCAGGTCAGTAAACTCTGATCCTAAATCAAATAGATGAAAAGGAAACAAAAAGAGGGCGAGAATATATGCATTAGACCTTCAGCAAATCAAGTCTAAGATTTGGACCACTTGGAGGATATTTTCCATGAACATTTCCGATGCACACTGCCAAAGCATCTATGGCCGTCGCATCAATGAATTCATGTGCCTGAAAAGTCATATGAAAGCAAGTTCAGAAATTGAAAAAAGTTGATATTAACCTGGGGGTGGAGGGCTCGGGAGAGAGAGAATGAGGGAAAGGGACCTGATTAATATCAGTCAGCTTTGCTTCATAGTCTGCTACAGTCAAATCATCTTCAGTACCTGACAATCTTCCCAATTCAGCTTCTACCAACATCTTTTTCGAGTGCGCCAAGGAAGAAATGTACTTCGTATAGGAAACATTATCCTTGAAAGGAAGGTGTGAGCCATCTACCATGAGTGAGTCAAATCCCTGTGGTGTGGTTGAAGTTATGAGTTAGCACACTGACATAAGAATCTTAGAGCTCTATTGGGTTGGGAAAAAAGTTTAATTAATGTGGCGAGCATAATAAATATGATCACTACTAACAAATGAAACTAACCATCTCAAGTACTTCCAACAACTCTTGCTTGGAATTTCCATGGTCAAAGTGAACTGTTATAGGAACCTGTCATTATGAATATGGTTAGTGCTTTCACGGAGATCAAGCAAGATAAAGAACGTACAGAGGCACAATGATCACCACTCAGATTTTCCAAGTTAATTTCTCATTCATCAAAAGGAAGCTGTTTATACATACTTATGGTAGAACTTCAGATTATGACATATAACAGAAACTAATTACTCCTAAAACCCTACATCTGGTCATAATTTCCAACATTAAATTTTTAATCAAAGAGCATAGATATTAAGAGAGGAAAACCTTTTCTGGATCACAGATTTGACACCCGACCCAATCTATAATATATCGGACATTAGATGTTTTACCGCTTCAAAAGCCTGTGCAAGTATGCCAAAAAATTCTGGGGCTATTGGATCATTACTAAGTAAATAATTCTTCTTTTTTTATGCTGTTCTATCTTATTGAAAGATTTAAAAATTCCCTATAATTAGCAAAGAAACATATTTCCTTTTGATGGATCACAGCTTATGTTGTGGGACTACACTGGGTATGTTGTTGTAGTTGTTGATCACTGCTTATATTGATTTTTTCACTTATCCACAAATTGCAGCAGAAAACAGGATCCCTTAGTCACTGTAGTGCAAATCCATGTTTTTTGTCTGGTAGGAGCAGCACTGCAGTAGTATGCATGATTAAATATAGTTCCAACTTTTATCCATCTATTTTTCATTATTCCAGAGTTGCTACAAGTTGACTCATTATCTAGAATATCACTTACAGATGCTTGTTCTGCAGCTGATATGCAACATGCAATGAGTGGAACTCCTCCTTCCTTTAGTGCACTAGGATGGATCTGTAGAATAAGAAGTGGCAAAAATTCTTATTGTAGCACATGAAACAGACATTATGTTCAAATAGAAATGGCTTCCCTTCTTTTCCCCCATCAACAGATTAAGCATTCAGAAGAACATATATGAAGATAGAAAACGAGATGGGAAAGTCAAGAACTTCAAATTAAAAGATAATAAATTAATACTAAGATAGAGCTCTCAATAAAAGGACCACAAAAAGAATGTGGTACGAGGGATAAGGGATAATAATCCCGGGATAAAATGCAGGATTATTTTATCTTACATTTGGTTAGGGGTTATTAGTTAGTCCCACCATTTGTACTGTAATGATGGGATAAGTTATCCCACATATAAAGTGGGACAACTATCGAATGGGATAACTTTGTCACCAGTGCCCCATACCAAATAACCCCTTAAATAGTACTAATGAGTAATGACATCAGTTCTTCTGAAGTAAAATATAAGAAGCGAAAATTCAAACAGATTAGTAATAAGCAAATAACAAATCAAAACAAAAAAGAACACAATTCTTTCGTGATTTTTTTAGCATTACCACAAATTTAAGAAAAAAAGGTTATCTTTTAACAGTGCATGCAGAAGTGTATTCAGAAGTTGTAAATATGTCAGCTTTTCTGAAGTAAACTTATCAGGCCTAGTAGGACTAACAATGATCTGCTTAAACCTGTAAGATAGCAGGACTATTTTCCTCCTCTGCTGCAGCAACAACTGCCTCAACTCCTTCCAAATTGTAGACGTTAAAAGCACCAACAGCATAGCTTCCCCTCTCAGCTTCCTATTAACAGAACAGATAGTGTAAATCCAGATGTAAAAAAGAACCGGAAAATCATTAAAGCAAAGCCATTCTACCAGTAGGAGTTCCTTAGTTGATAATCTGCCAGGATGAGCCCAGCGTTTCACCACCTCTGCCAGAGCTTTACTGTCGCCAACATTACCTGATATTCACATTGATAGCTAAATATTAGAGACCAAAGTACAGGTATTCAACGGAAATAAGAAACTGCCAAAAATTACCTGGAAAAACAATATAAGGAACCTTTGGATGTCTGCTTTCAGGACCTAGCTGCCACACTGGAATACCAGCAAGAGCTTGTCCCACTACTTTAGCACGTTTTGCCTCTAAAGCTTTTGTGGCAAGATCTGATGAGGTAATTCCTCCCTATGAAAGAAGAACTCAAGCAATTGGTCCAACACTTCAATAATTTCTGTTTATTAAGTTCTCCAGACATGTTCAGAGAATATGCCAAGATAATGAAGTAACATAGAGCTTTTGTGAAACCTAAAAGTTTGACGGCACATGCTGTCAGGGAAAAGAGTTTATACAAGAAGTTTAGGTTCCCCTTAAACAAGTGCAACTAGGAAAACAGGAAGAACAAAAACCCAGATCAGAAAAGTTGGGCATAAAACAGTGTCCTTAGTTTTCATATGTTACTTCATTATCTTCAGATATTTACCCCCAAAGGCTTCCTTAGTTCTCAAGTCTTCAAAAGAGTTACATACTGGAGTAAATTTCAAGTTCTAGAGTTGTTGCTTTTTGTGTCTTGAGATTCACACTTCCATTCACATAAATCGATGAGCATGAATAATCCCCTGCCCCCCTTTTTGATTTAGGCAAGCGTACACGTGTTTTAAGACTCTTAAATAAGAAGGATAATATTAATTTACAATTGCAACCTAGACCCAGGTTTTGACTTTAATCAGTCAATCATTAAACTAACAAATCCTTCGAACTCTGTCCCCTTAATTTGACACCTTTCAGCAGAAAGCTATGTGAGGAAAGAAAGAACTATAAAAAAGTAATGAGCATGATGAATGTCCCTTCCACTTTTTTTTTTATCCTCCCTAGGAGCTCCCACCCCTTTTGCTCCCTTGGTGACTCGAACTCGCAACCTTCGGGTTGGAAGTGAGGGGTGCTTACCATCCGAGCAACTCCCTCTCGTCAATGTCCCTTCCACTAAACATGCACATAATATAGAAGAAAGTGATACAAGCATACGGAGATAAAAGAAGTACCTTTGCAAGAATATAACGAGGCCTCGTGGTTATCCTCCTAACTATCTCCACCAGTGCTGAGCTTACCTTGAAATTGATCTCTAAACTCTCAGAAGGAGCTGGGTATAGTACAGTATGTTAAAAGCACAAAAAAGTGAATAAAATAAAATCAGGATAACAAGGAATTAGTATTTGTCATTAGATAATATGAAGACTCACTTTTGCCTGTGATCAGCTCTCTACTGGTCATTATGAAAGTATCTTTATGATTTCTAAGGTAAACGTCTGCCATTTCAGCAGCTCGATTGATTTCTTCCTCCCTCGTTTCTGATGACTCCATGGCAACTTTATTTACTGAAATCTACTTTTCAGGAAAGGAAATTAAAACTTAGCTCAATATTTACAGCAAAAGTATCACATACAGTATTCAGTTTTACCTCTATAGTCTTCAAAACATGACCATATTGCAGTTTTAGTTCTTCAACCTGCAGGGAACTTGAAATATAAGTGTGATGGAATGCCAATAGAAATTAAGCTTACAAATCTTGTTATATTTGACCTGCTTTGTTGTTTTTGGAACATATGAACCCACAACAATAAGTCCACCATTTCTTTCTCTACTTATTCCAATATCATTTGGCAAAATTGGAGATTTTTGGATGATTCCAACTCGAGTAGAAACAAAACTGGCAGCAGTACGGCACAAAAAGTGTTTTCCTTTTAGTTCTGCCTGCATATAGAGCAAAGAAAATGAAGATCAACTTACATCTCACCACATGAAAAAGAACTAATATCAAATGTAACGGGATTTCTATAAAACCTTTATCATTCCAGCGGCAAACACAGTCATGTCTCTTTCACTAGCTGCATTGACTATACATGTTGAACCCTGTTACAGGAAATGCAATCAGGAGCAACAAATAATTAAGGTCGAGTTTTTGGAAGGAAGGGAAAATCAACCCAGCAAGAAATTTTCCAAGCCCACAGCAGAGTGGAAGGTTCCTTTTCACTATCCAGTAGTTCAGGGACTGGCATCAAAAACTTCTGTGAAGCTCTTCAGAAGGCAATCTGGGAAGTTTGTCTATGCAGTAAATTGTCTAGCACTAGGCTGGCAGTTGTGAACATAGATTGCTCACTACCATCTACAACTCTGGCATTCACTTGCAATTTCAAAACATTTACGGCCTCAAGGGTCTTATGGTTTCCCTAAACATCAGCAACTATCAGTGAACTTCTCTATTAGACTCTCTGCACATGACAGTAATGTTATGGAAGAAAACTAAGAGGAGTTTAAGGGTTCAGTAAGCAGAATTCTAAAAAATGAGTAAAGTTTTCGGCTGTAATGAGGGGTTTGAGAAGGTAAGCATCTATGACTTTGTAATCTCATATTTGCACTTTAAGTCAAATCCAAGTTTTATGTGTATGAACCAAAGCTCCATATGTAGAATACCATCACCCAAGAGACAAGCAAACAGCAAACTTCTAACATGAAGTCCATTCTCTAAGGAACTTTGAGATCATGATAAGAGCTGTACAAAAGAAAAGTACATTGCCAAAAAGAAAATAGGTGCCAAGCATAAGCTAGCCATGTTGACAAACACAGTCAGATGATGGATACTAATGAGTCAGTGGAGGTAATAAAGAAAAAGCAATTATGTAAGAGAAAGATGGTGATGACGCTTATGTACCTTCTGCAAATTACAGAGATGTTCACAAACAGCATCTGGTCCACCATTTCTTAAAAGCTGGATGGAGATTGATGAAACACTGCTAGCAGGTCTCTGGCCCTTTGTTTTTTCTTCTACCCACTAAAATATCAAATGGAGAAAAAAAAAAGAATAACAACTACATCAGTTTAGTGCGAAGCAGAAAACATGTTTTCCTCAGAAACAGACAAGGCTTGACCTCTCGGAGGTTGGAAGATTTGTATCCAAATGCAGCATCTTTAGCAAATTCTGTTTCACCTGCAGGAACAAGCCTAAAAACAAGAAGACATAATTAGTGTTTTCCGGCAAGTCCAAACAACTAATATAAGTTAGATTAGAAAGGTACCTATCAGAATCTGCAACATAATGTGTATCTCCAATGGTATAACGGCCTCCTTGTAAGAAAAAGGGGCAGATAATCCATGCGTCCATCTCACCCAGTACAGAAACAGCTGCATCTGCTTCCTAGATAGCATAAAACGATATCTTAATAGTGTGTCAAGAAAGGGCGACATCCACAACACAATCCCAAACAAGTTGGGGAAAGTAAGGCCACACAAGGTTTGATTTCTGTCAGCTTATCTCCATCCTCACCTCAGGGAAATGACCTCGTAAGGTTGAATCACCCCTCAGAACTACTGTGTAGTCAGCTTTTTCCACTGACTTGGCAGCAGAATCAATGTTCCTGCAGATATCTGCTATCAATGCACTAGCCTGCAGTGAGAAGCTTCAGTTAATGATGTCACAATCAATGGGATAAGTAACTTAGCCATCAGCTGTTAGATTCAAATACAAAAATTCTTTGAAGGGGTTCGATATAGAAACTCTTCTTCAGTGCAAGTTTTTTTACCTTCTCAGAAGTCAATGCTCTGGAATTAGTCAAAATGAAAAAACATTTAGGCCTCTTTTTGAACTCTTCAATGAGTGACTCAATGCTCCTGCAAAAATTAGCAAGTTCATGACTGGTAAAAGTAACAAAAATATTTTGAAGTTTTTATCTCTATAAGGATCAAATAACAAAGTTTCATCTATGATGGAGATAAGAAGTATGGTAACCAAGAGCATTTATGAAGTTAGATGGAGAGGAGAGAGTGATGGAGATTGAAGCTAACAAAGAAGGGAAATTATATTGTTATCATCTTCTACGTGATTCAATTTATTAAACAAAATAGATCTCAACTCTCTTTCCTTGTACGAAGAAGAGAATGAAGGAAATAGATAAAGAACGTAGCAACCTGTATCTATTGCTAGTTTATTTAAGTTAAACATTACAAGTATCTAGTTCCACAAATAGCTGGACTCTACTTTCTTTTGTTTGGTCGCTCACACCTGTCATACAAGTGCTTGGCCTATAGACTACACTTAACGAATGGGGATTTTGGTTAATTATTTCCAGTTTTCCACTTCCGCACCTTAAATAACATGCATAATACGCAACACATATAAAGGAATGAAGAAGTTACGCTCTGAAACTCAGTCTTCCTGCCATACCATTTTGAATTGGTAACACTAGCTAGAGGTCTGTTTGTGAATCCAGAAGACAATTTTTTGGAAAATGTAACTTAACTGTCTCTTGAAATTTATAGAAGCATTTTACCATTCTGTCAGGACCTCAATATCGTGAACAGTTTGAGTCCCAGTTGGATCATCATCCAGAACAATTAAAGTCCTCAAACTATTCTCTGTTAGTGTACGTATTTCATTGATCGGATCCACTGGCCATTCAGGAGGAAGGGACTGCAATGCAGATTCTTTATTGAGAACAGGAAGTTTGCATTCAACTTTGACTCCACTAAGCGTCTCATAAACCTGCAGAAGTTTGAGATGGAGTAGATGGTAACAATTAGCTGAGCCATTCTCCTTACAATTTATGCCTATCAAATTCATGCTGCATTATAATTAACAGAGGTAAAAGGTAAACGACATTGTCTTTGGAATAAACTGAATGATAATTGAGCATATTTTCATAAATTCAAACATTAATTAACATGACATCTCTTATTACATACAGCTGGTCATACCTTTACTACAGCAGCATCATCCAATCTTCCCCATCCAGCAGCAGAACCTAATCCATGAGACATGTAAACAGTATGAAGACAGGTTACACAACATGAAAGAGAGTGCTTTTGCAGTACAGCAGTTCAATTTACATGCTCAAACACCATTAAGTTAAACATAGGTTAATTAGAAAAAAGAGTAACCTGTGTTGGTTAAAAAAGGGTTATGAGGAGGACAGGACCACAATTTTATCTGGTTAAACCCATGGCTGAGACGGCACAGAACTGACAAATCTAAGACATTTAACGCTAGTTAAATACTTTATTGGAAGCCATAGTTAATACTGGCTAGCATAAGGGGACCACCTATTCAGCTGTTTGTTTCCTCCCACTAAGAGAAAAATATCTCTCTTCCAGTCACCACTTTACCCACCCCTCCCCAGTTTAACCACATTTTCTTGATTGCGTATTCAATACAAACATTGGGCCTCACAATCTTCTACATCTCATGATTGAAAAGAAAAGATTAAAATATGCTTTGGGAGAATGTCTATTTCATCCAATTTTTCAAACAAAGAAAAAAGGAACATCGATAAAAATATCTTTACAGCATGATATTCAGGGACAATTTCCAAATATTTTTGGGCAATAAAATGGTGAATAAGCTGAAATCAAATGTCCATAGACCATAAAACAAACAATGAGAAACCCAACTTGTTGTACTTAAAAGTTTCTTCTTTTTAATTAGCAACAGTAGACTTGCACAGTCTTTTGAATATAAATTATTGAAGTTGCACTATATGACAATAATATGCATCAAGAGTTTTCTTCTTTCCGGAAGAGTGACTCGACAAAGAAACCAAGTGTTAGTTAAAATAGTAATGAGCAATCCTAGACAGTACCAGTATCTTATCGTTGTAATACTTTTAGGTCAAACAAAACTTAGAAACTGCCAACTTGGCTGTAATCAATGAAACCGCATTTGGATATCATTGAGAAAAGTGGGGGATGAAAATGGAAAATCTCATTTGCTAGAGTGCTGGACAACTGTAGTGCAGTAAATGATATACAGAGTTAAAATAGAAAGTAACAAATCTCTTAACTGCACCTGACAGGAATAATTGGTGTGCAATGTTTGCAATATGAAGCGGCACTCTGCGTGATGAGCCTTCACAAGAAACAATGCCCTGTTAAAACCATAAGAATAGCCTTAACGAAATTAAAAATCAAAGTTAACACAGCTGCAATATGAAATGTGTTCAATGTTTATCAGCCTCACCAGATCCTTCACGAAGATATCAAGTGCCGACAGCGGCGTATAATCATTTTCTATCATGTGCGGCCCACGATTCTCAAACATCCTGCAAAAATACAAATCCAAATAAATCCTACTGTTCACACATTAACACAAATCTCATGCCACAAATAAGCACAATTTCTAGAAAGAAGTAAATAGCTCCATAATGAATTAGGATCGAGAGACAGAATGAAAGCAGGCAAAGCAGGTGGAGAACCAGAAATTCTCAGGCATCAGTTTACATTTTAGAGTTGTGAGGAGCTCAGAGCCTCATTTTCCTACAGGGTGATTATTAGAAGACACCATAAAAGTTAACCAAGTATGCTGGTATTGGAACAAATAAGCCAAGGTTAATCATTCTAACATCGTCTCAGTTCCACCAACTGATGAATTAAACAACATGATTTCCTGCTTACCATGAGACAAACAAATACATCTGTAAACTCTCTGACAACTCATGCACAGAAGACACCAACCTCACCCCGAAAAGAGAAAGAAATGCCAAGACATGTTTTTACCATGTCTTATGAAATTACGACTTTGCTAGTAAAATAGGTTACAATAAGATGAAAAAGGCGAAGTTTTTCCTAGCATATCTCTGAAAATGACTATTGTTGAAGGCATCAATCAATATTGATGAACAAATAATTAAACAAATAAAAACATCCACTCTCTAACAATAATTTTTTTTTTATATACACAATTCAAAACAGTATAATACAAGGAAATCTTGATTTGAGTCTTGCAACTGTTGAAGATACAACTAAATAAATATAAGTATCCTTTTTTTACTAATTTATACTTTCAGATGAGGCAGTACATACAATTCAACAACTATTTCTACAATGACCAAAGAACCAACCGAAAACTCATGCACAACACAGTGAGATGATTCCTTAAAGAATAAAAGTTTTTGAAGGTTTCCTGCTTAAAGTCAATCATGAGTGAGCTTCTCAAAAAAATAAAACTCACAATCATAAAGACCACATTACACAGAAATATCTAACTAATAAAAAAAACTGACTTCTCTTCCAAACACAAATTCAATATATATATAGCTTGGACGCACTCTCAATCATAAATGATTCTATGATTCCTGTCTCTCTAATTAGAGGACCACATTCTGCATTCAGCACTAAGGCAATAATATTCCTGACTACATATTGGAAAAATCAGGTTCAGGGTAACATCTAATAAACTAATATCATGCCATGCACTGTTGCAAACAAAATTAAAAACTGAGCACTGCACAGCTTCTTTTACCTATACTTGAATGAAAAGAAGGAAATTATTTTCTTCAATTACGGTATGGGTTACCTACCAAGATGTTCCCCCACTATTTGTGATGACATCAAACAAAAGTCTTGTATTAAGACCCAATCGAGCACCAAATGCCATTGCCTCAGCAGCTGATGCAATATGAACTCCAGCAAGAAGTTGATTGACCATCTTAACAGCACTGGTAGATCCACATATATAGTAGTCAAAAACCGATGTACTATTTCCAGGACAAACTCATTGAAGAAACAGCAAAGTGAAATGATTGGAGAAGTATTTGCATGGCCAAATAAGCTAAGCACTATGAAATCAAGTGATCCAGCGAGGTCAGAGAAGATAATACTCAGATTAAAGGTACCTGCCAGCTCCACAACTTCCTCTTATTATATAAAGCTTCTCACTTAATGCTGTTTAGGCAAGCACACAATGATCAGTACCTTAATAGTAACATTTGAAAGGGAAAATCACACAGAGATATCTAAAGGATATTTTGAGACAAAATAAAAAAGTCCACTTCTTACCAGCAAGAACTGAACCACTGTGTTTGAGAGCTTCATCTGTACCTGATGCCATTATCTAGCATTGGTGTCATAACTTCCAGTAAGTCACCAGACAAGGTTCATCCAAACAAAAAACATTTTTTAAATATGAAAGGCAATCACCAAAATCAAGGGTTTGAAAGGTAATTTTTTCATATTCGCACCGTAAGGGTTCCATTAGCAGCCTTCTTGACCCCACCAGAAACAGGAGCATCCACTAATTTTAATTTCTTCGGGTCACCTATCAGATGATAAAGGTGAAGCATGTGTAAGTCAAAGAATGATAAAAGGTGGATAATATGAGGACTATGTCCTCAATTTTTGGAAAAGAAAGAGCCATTACTATCATAAAATTGGAGAAAACTCAAGATTTAATAATCTCTGATCACAGTTTGGCAAGTGATGAAGCGTCGAGAGATCATTAAACTCCATTTAGTTCTCTTGAGATGGAACTTTCACATGTTGGAAGAGGCAGTATATTCAATCATAGGGCCAATACTTCAGTCTATTCTAAATCAGGAAGCTGTATCATATCATCGGACAAAGATATCATCCCCCAATATCGGACAAGGATATCATCCCCCAATATAAATTTAAAAACAAAACAATGTGCTTGTGCACGCACGCATACAGTACGTCATTTTTGCTTGAAGGTGCAAGTAGCTCATATCCTTGACATGGTTTGGTCATGTTCTACGTCGACCTCCAGATGCACCAGTTTACAGGTGTGAAACCATGGTAAGGTGTTAAAAAGGGACGATACATACCTAAAATCACAGGAAAGAAAGATTTTTGGAAAGGCTTATAAACTCATTGAATCCATGTAGACTTAGTGAAAAATAGGGCACCCTTTAGAAAATATTTTAAAAGGCGATAACAATTAGTTAAGAATACGTGTTAGTCATGTTAGTATGATTACTTCAGATCCTGCTTTCTGGTGGTCTTTTAGTCTTGTCAGAGATTTCTACCAGTAGAGAATATACAAAACTTCAATTTTATTTTATAAACTTGGTTGGAATTGAGGTTTAATCATTGTTGTATATATCTACTCCTTGAACTGGTATATTCAGGAATGGAATTGCCTCGAAAAGAATGAACAAGAAAATGCCAGGAAATGTATTACAAGAAGGAAAGCAAACTTCAACGGAATTTGAGAGGAAATACTTACTCTGCAAGCGCTTCTCGAGCTGGCTAACAAATGATGGAGAAACTGTTGATGAGAGGATAATAGATGCTCCAGATGGAAGGGCTATAAACATCAGGAGAGATGGTTAGTCCTGCCCAAAGCTGTAGAAGTGAGAGCACAGTATTTACCTGACACAGCGCCTTGATCACCATAAAGAACACTTTCAGCTTGCAGTTCGTTTGTGACCATTACTACAAGTACGTCTACATCTGAAACAATTAAGGTGGCAAAACAAACATTTAAAAGGATCAGTAAATGGCAAGTAGCATCAAACTTTTGCCATAGTGCTCATCAAAAAGTAAAGAAGCAACTTTAATCACAGATTAGGGAATTGATCTTATAGCTAAACTACTTTACATTGGACTTGTTGAGCAGAAAACAAAGTATTATCTGACAGATACTTATTCTAAGTTGTGCTGTCCAGATCCAAGAATGATGGAAGCCGAAGCCCAAGACCCTTCTCATTTTCTTCTTGACTGTAGGGAGACAGGTGAACTTGACTTCTATAAGTTTGTTAGTCAACCTTGTTCTAGCTTAGTCTCGTCCAGAAAGTAAATCATACAATTAAGAAATAAACAGAACAGCAGACCCCTAGAACTTAAAGCTCTTTGCCAAACAGACAAGATTTTCAGACAACACAAGACCTGAAGATTGTCATCAGTTTCTTTATATATGATGCACACATCAAAAAGCATCTTAATTTACCCTGAGATACTTCTGCAGGAGTACTCCCAGTCAAGCCACCTGCATCTGCAAATCGAGATAGTGATGGTGGATATACCTACAATTTCATAAGAAAAGGCAGCCATTACTTTCACTTAGTTATTAGCTTTAAATAAATCACAACAAACATCTGAATTCAGAAAATAGAGGACAATACACAACATAAAGCATGTGGATACACTTCAAGGTACCTTGTAAGGAGAGATGTTTATCGATGTAGCAATATGCACAAAATGAGGTTAGTGATCGGAACAAATTAAGGAACTCAATTTTCATTAGTTCAACAAAAATCAGTCTTGCAAGTCATTCCCAGCTTCTTTTTCTTGTAGAAATTTCTTTGACGAATCAAAGACAAAAGCCACAAGTGCAGACATAATCTCAGATAATGTACAATAGAGGGATTTGTTCCTACAGTTACTTGCAGTTTAGTTTTTCAAAGTATCTCTTTGGTGTAACGGCAGACAAGGGAAGGAAAGAATATCAAAAGATTAGATTTTCCTTCTCAGTAGGTGAATGAAAAGATGACCAAGTTTTTCCCACCACTTCCTAACTTTGAATTATCAAAACACACCCTAAAAGTGAATCACCTTCTCTACTTTTTCAAAGGGCAAAAAGATGTTGCTCGAAAGACATTATCCTATACTTTGACATTGCTTTATGTGCAGACACTTTATTTTTACCCCAAATTTAAATCTACAGTGGTTCCGATGCACTTCCTGATATTCAGCCTTAGACTGACTAGTGTGCATTTCAAATTAAAATTTTAAATTTCCCACCACTCTTTTAAAACATTTAAAACTTTCTAGTAAATGGAAAATGTATTATTTTCCTTGAGTCATTGGGAAAACAGCTAGCATTGACTTAGGTAGGATATCTATTACCTAGTCATCCAACACTACATATTGAAATGGAACTAGTCCAGAACCAAATATAAAAGATGTAAAGGCATTACATCATAGCCAAGGACGCAGAAATTTGATTTCAGCAGATGAGTTGCCATGCCAAATCCCATAGCACCAAGGCCAATGAAACCAATTCGCTTCACAGTATCAGATTGGGAAGTAATTTGACTGGCCAGTTCCTCAGGGTTGTAACTTTTAGAATTGACCGCATCAGCTAAATTTACCCCAAGTAAACTTTCCCAAACCTGTAGCGCATCCTGCTGTTAGTAGCAGATTAAGAAGCTCAAGCTACATTACCGTAGGAAAACCTTGTGTACTCAAACCTGACCTTGAGCAATGTAGAATCGTCATCTTTCTGTTGTTGGGGATGTGAAGATCCTGTAGATGAAATGCAAAGCAACTGAGATCACGTCTAAATGTTACTTTTGTCTTCCACAAAGCAAAATAAGAAGGAATGGGTACTATGCCTGCTATGAGTTGCTGATGAGCAACCGTTAGAAGTGGAACGGAGAATTTATATGATTTCGCCATGTCTAGTACATTACCCTGAAGTGCACCAAAATAGAATCAGGGAATAGGAACTCTACAGTAGTAAAGAGACGACAGAAATTATTATAAGAATTTTCTAGCTGTAGCCAGACGCAACAACATGAAAGCATAAAACCATGAAGAATTTTTCAAGTTCTTCCCTGTGCCACAATAAATTAGATGTTTACTTTTGGGCTGATTTGAAAAACTTGACCCATTTCCTTTGAGGGAAAATTTTATTCCCTCTAAACTCTTCAAACTAATATGAATTATAATCAATTACTCACTTCATAATATTTCAAACTTGACGTGACATCCTTTTAACTATCCATTTTGCTTTTCTAACATTCCAATATCATTTTAAGCATTGTTATCAAATTAATGTAAAATCTTTTCAAACATCCTATTCTTGAAACTCACACCAGCTCAAAATGAGTCTATCTCGAAGGTAATATATAATTAAGGGAAAACCCAGGATTAAAAATAGAAAAGAAACACTGAAAGGTGCCTTTCTGAAAGAATGTGCATTTTAAACTTATGGTTTCTCTTTCTGAAGAAGGCATTATCTGCTCTAACCTGTTATAAGCAATAAACATATTATGGACAGAGGATTAAGAAAGAGCATTTCATCTTACAAGAGAATCTGAAGAGTAATGTTAGCTCTCAAAAGAAAAGAACTATGGAAACTTAACACGAGAGTCTTACCAAATTTTGAATGAAAAGGTTGAGAAAGAGATGTTTTGTCTGATTACCCCTCAAAAGCTGGGGAAGAGAATTCTTGAAAACCCTGCAAAATTTGAATATTAAGAAAAAATTGAGAATGACAGCATGCAAAATAATTAATCATTACATAGAGAAGTAATGCAAAGCAAACAGAAGCCATAAGAAAGGAAGAACATAGTATCAGAGCTAATTCAACTTGCAACTATACATAATAACCTATGAAGACTTCTACAAATGATTAATTACATCTTTCAAAAACAATTAACTTATCGTGGCTCAACGACAACATAAACTGACCCCAAAGACATGCCCAGGTGCACACCTAGTTTATATAGCTTTCGGCATAAGATAACACATTGAACTGGTCGAATCAACGATACCTAATCAAACACCCATCTATGTACTTAAGATCAGAATCATACACGAGTATTCAGCAATGATTTTGAACTTGGACTCTAAGACTTCTTAACTTACTATGCCTTTAAATCAGCACAACTGCTTTCAAGCATCTTTTTTCTTTCAGCACTAATTCTTGCACTCATGAAGAAGGTAGGATAGGACATTTTTTCGCTGACATTTTCCAGCAGTAATAGTACTAGGAAACTAAGTGATCAAGTGCAAGATAAACTTTAGCAACTGAATAGAAGATTGAGAAATAACAGTGATGCACTAATACCATACTCTTTTCGGAACAATAAACTATCTAATTTAAGATATTACACTAAACATCTTCATAAAAACCTTGAGGTGGTTATCTATCAAATGAGCCTAAAATGAAATGAAAATGAAAATGCAGTCACCAAGAATTTCCAGCAGCATTGGATATTATGTCATAAAGTATCCATGGATGAATTCCAGCTTGAGCACCAAGACCGATGGCCTCCACCGAAGCAACAGAATGAATTCCTTCAAGGAGCTCAATCACCATTTTAGCTTTGCTGCAAGCATAATTGTAACAGATAAATTGACTGTCACAAAATCATTATACTAACATAGCTACGCAGATTAAATTTGTGATATTCAAACTAAGCATACCACTATAATCTACACTGAGCAAATCATAATTGCTTGATTTTTCTCAACAATGACATGACAAACAGCAAAAGTTGGTAGACATGACAGATATACATAATGTACCTTCCGGCACCAAGTTCACCCTCAAAGGTGTATAGCTTTGCGCACATGGCTGTCCACAGGAAAAAGCCGACTCAGAAAAGAAACATGAGACAAGTTACTGCACTAACAGTTAGTAAAAATCTTTACTAACTGTAAACCAATTTTCTCTGGCTCTAACAGTTAGTAAAAATTTTAAGAACAATGATTTCAATAGTGAATTTCTGCAAAAATAAATCCAGAATAGCAAGACAAGTTACTGCACCAGAAAGAATGGGCTGTGCTCTAGCAATGGACTCCGAACTTCCAGAGGAAATAATCTATCATCATTGAAAAGAAAGAACAAATATTCCTGGCATCAGCAAAGGATAAAAGTAGAAGATAAATTTCTAGTTAACTCCTCAGAAATGGTTCTCATGGGGAATTTTATGTCTTACCATAGTTTTATCATTCAGAACCTCTGATACTGCTTTTGAGACATATATATCAACAATGAAGTTTGTGCCATAACAATCTGCATTAGTCAAAAGAAGAACAGTTTGAAGATTAGCAGATGTCTGTTAAATTTTCAATGGCAGTTACACAAGTGTAAATCCTTATATTTCCATCTTCCTCTATTTCATCTTCATAGTGAAAATGTCCATCCCAGGAATATGCCCAGTTCACCTTGATAATTCACCCACCACAAAGAGTAAATGATAAAAAATCACGAACACTAATGCCCTACAAGTCTAAGCTTATGCTCTAGTGGACTATGATATCCAAATTAAATTCTTATCACAAATGCTAGCTCATCTTATAGAGTTACATTCAACAACAAAAAATACCAAGGCCAGCGCTGTTTTATCTCATATGTGAAAATATCAATCCTAGGCATGTGCCCAGTTCAGCTTGATAATTCACCCATCACAAAAAGTAAATTATAAGAAATCGCGAGCACTAATACCTACAAGTCTTAGCTTATGCTCTAGTGGACTATGATATCCAAAATAAATTCTTATCACAAATGCTAGTTCTTATAGAGTTACATTCAACAACAAAAAAATATTAAGGCCTACTCTGTTTTGTCTCATATGTCTTAACAAATTATCAAACTTGCTAAGATTCAGCAGTAAAATGGCAGTATAGTGCAAGAAGTTTAAAAACCACAAGATAGATATTTTGTGTAGTCATTCATCAATTAGAGTTCAAACATCACAAGAACACTCAATTATACAAGGGGCACGATAAGAAAGAGACAAATTTACTCTCACAAATATGCAACATTTATTACTTCTAAATATGGCAATAAAATATGAAAATTTGCCAGATCAAGATGTTGCCTCTTAGAGCCAACTCCAGCTTCTGAATCTGTGAAGGTAATACATTTGAATGGAAAATGATGACCGTGTCTTTGCTTAATCCTGTAAAGCAAGAAAAAGCATCAATAGAAAGGAAAGAAAAGGCAATGGCATTGCGCCTTCATCAAACTGATCAGACAGAAACCTAGAATATGTAAACATTTACCGTTTAAAACACCCTTGTCGCCCAGAATTAAATCATTTATTTGATCAGCATGAGATAACAATATGACCAATGCAGCTACACCTGAAAATGGTGAAGTGGATCAGAAACTATTTTGGTATGTAACAAAACACCTGGAGAAACTGTGAAGAACTTTCACCATACAATGTCAAGCAAGGTAAGCTATAAAGATTGCTGCTTCTCTCTATTGTATTTACAGGAGACAGAAGCAAGTTTAAATGATGACCTCAAGCCATCCACTTCTAAAGGCAATATTAGACAGAAGGATAGATCTATCTTCTGTATACATCAGAGAGCAAGAACCTTGCAGACATCACCTTCTTTTAAGTCTTCCGGTAATCACGAAAAAATATTCTAGATTATATTGGTGGAAAATCTTCTTTTGGGCTACTAATAGATTACATCTAGTGTTCCAGATCACCACAATATACTATTCCATTTTACATCCCAACATCTTTTTTGCTCCTTCAAAAACAGTGTTCTAGTAAATTAGCAATAGAACGTCCAAAAATATCTTTCGATCAGAAAAAAGGAAATAAAGACCTGCCGCATAAAGACAAAGCAGACAAGAATAGCCAAACTCAATACAGAGAGACAAAAGCTAAAAATTTGAAATGTCGAGATCATTTCCCGCACGAGAGAGCTGAAAATGGGATTTTCTGTCCAATTTTCAGTATCTTAAGATGGAACTGAATCATGATGAAAAATCTATTCAAATTTATGTATGATTGAGAAAAAAATAAAATTCAATATGTAAGGTCAGCAAAAAGGAGAGATTTAAGCACATGGTGATGATGACAGTTAAAACAGTTGGAAAGTAAACAGTGGAGGAAGAATGAAACAAGAGGAGGGGCATTCTTCAAATGTAAGAACAAGGTTTGATTTACACTAGGTTTTGAGGTGTTCATCAATTGTCTGTACATAGCTTAAACTGGGACATATAACCAAACATTACAAGGAAAATCTGTAAGAGAAGGCTGTGGGATAGGAAACATAAAGAAAGTGAACTCAGATCTCACCTTTCCTTGCCTCAGTAGGGTTGGCACATACTTTACCACCTAGCTTTAAGAACTTATCAACCAAAGGACTTCCTGCCTGTTGATACCACATATCAAAACCACCAACCGTAAGGGGCATTACCAATCTTAAACAGATGACATTGAGAAAAAGAAACAGACGAGTGAAGACAGAACATAGATGTCCACTTTCTTTCAACCACATAGAAACTTAATGTCAGGTGATGAACCAAGAAAAGCATTCTAGCCCCAATGCTAGAGATCAAAGAAATATAACTTCACATATTTTTTTTGTAAGTGAAAAGAAGATTTAACATCTTTGATATTCTATAATTATGCAAAATTATCAACAATTCTGAAACAGACCCAAGCAAATGTTCATATAAGCTAATAGTAAATGGAAAAATTTTCAAAACAACTCTTCACCAACGCTGACCAATATCAGGCATTGAAAACTTAAAAGTGTTTTTCTTGAAACCTACTTTCTTGATGGAACATACTCATAAATAGTAAGCCCATTCAAATCAAATCTTTTCCCACCCATGAGAACTTACCATTAAAAACCTCAAGGCACTGCATAATGTACCCACCCAAAAATAATTTGACAAAACTAAAGCATTAAACTAAATCTTTAAGTTACTTGAAATTTTAATTCAAGATCTTCATCAATCATTGACTAAATCTTGATAATCACTTTGATTATTAGAAACCTCAAGGCACTGAATAATGTACATGTCATCCCCCGCCTACCCACACCAACACCCAAAAAAAATAAAAGGTGAAGTCATCTATAAAGCATTAGACTAAATCTTTAATTTTCTTTAAATTAAATTTAAAATCTTCATCAATCTTGATAATAATCTTGATTAAAAACCACTGATCTTCATCAATCTTGATAAAAAATCAGAAGAAAAACAACTGATAAGTACAAGACTGATCGAAAATCAAGAAATTAGAATCATATGATCAGAAGTAGAATTTATCAACAACCTCGAATGCCTGAAGAGAGTAACCCGAACGAAGAAGCGAAGTAGCCAATTCCAAGCTGATATCATCCAAACCGACGAACCCAACTACACTGCCAGTAGCCATTAGTGAAGCAGAGAGAAACAGAACCAATGGCGTTTGTTTATTATTGGGAAAAAAAGAAAAGAGCAAGCCTCGAATGCGTTTGGGTTGGTAATTTGTATAAAGAACGTCTTTAAGTTGACCCGCTTCTTTATTTTTTATTTCATATGTCCCTGACCATTATAGAAAGTAGAAACAGAACTACACTAAATTTTATTTAGCTGTTATAAATAAAAATTATATAAAATAATATTTTTAAAAAAATATTTAAATTATTTCAGTTTTTAAAATTTTATACCTATATTATTTATAGTGTACGTTTTTTATTTGAATTACAATATAATGATGTATGTACTTTTTTTTTTATTTAAATTTCTATGTGGCACTTCATGATTAAAATTATCTTTTCATGGTAAATTTTAATTAAATTAGCTATATTCAAGATAAGAAATAACTTTTTTCCCAAAAATGAAAAGTTTTTTTAAGTAAATACATAATATTTGTTAAAAGTTTTGTCAAAGATTAATTATCTCAAGATTCTGTCACGTGGCACTTCATGAGTAAAATTTCTTTTTATTGACAATTTAAATAAATAAATATTAGATTAAAGATTCAAACTATCATCATATTTTATTGACAATTTAAATAAATAAATATTAGATTAAAGATTCAAACTATCATCATATAAATTAATTTATTTTAATCGTGATATTCATTTTTCTTAGCAGTGATCACATATGTCGTGTCATCGGTATCTCCGACTTGAAAGAAAAAGTTTAGAATTTTAAGAAAGTCAATCAAAAATATATTTCAAAAAATAATATGTTAGCAAACAGAGTTGTTATATATGTCAGGTGAACGAATATATTATAGACAAACATGTCTAGAAGTATTTCTAGACAAATATTTGGTTTATTCAACATGTTGGTGTTTTTACTATTGGGTGATAGTCAAATAAGAAAATTAATTACAGGATAAGTTTCTAGTACCTCTCAATTAATTGTTTGGTTACAAAGTGTGGGATAACTTATCTCATAATTAATAATTATAACTAGGATAAGTTATTTATATTTGTGGATGGAATACTAACCCAGGATAATTTATTCCGAGATAAAAATGTAAAATAACAAAAGTACCCCTTAAACTCTCTTTTATTAAAAAACAACTAATTCTTAAAGTGTATTTTTGTAAATAAATAACTTATTCTTAGAAATTATATCACGCATATTATTTAAATATAACAAATCAAACAACCAATAAAAAAACAATCTCAACTTAACTAATCTCATCATAACTAATTCCAACATAACTTTTCTTCAAACCAAACGAGCTCTTAATAAATTCAAACATAATCTCAATAAAATGAGATAATTTTAAATATATTTTTAATCATTTAACTCATTTTTAAAAGATATCCATGCTGTTGGATATTACTATGTTACTTCTTATAGATTTCAAAAATAATTCGTTGTCTAGTTATAGAAATAATTTAGTACTTATTTAATTTTATTATTATTATTATTATTATGTTTAGACTTATTTATCTTACTCTTCTTTAGTTTGTTCTTTAAAAATACATTTATTTTTAAAAAAAAAATAATTTCACTTTTTCATTTGACATATTTAAGATTATAAAATTAAAAAAAAATAGTTATCCATCTTTATTTTAAGACTTTGAAATTTAATATCAATACAAGATCAAATAAATAAATGAAACGAAGGGAATATTATTGTAAGAACCCAATAATTTAATTATATATGGAGTAACTTTGTTTATGCAGCTATCCCTAAAACATACTTCATTAATTAACGCCACTGTTTCTATTTACTTATTCATTTTTTATTTAGCACACCAGTTAAGAAAATAATAATTGATATAATAAGTTTATTATCTTGTCCCTATTAATGATAGAATTTCAAAATTAATTTACTTGTTTTTATCTTTTTCAAAAATATTAACTCTTCAATTAAATTGAAGATGTAATAAGTAAAAAAAAAAAAATTTTCTTGATTTGTCAAAAATAACAAGAAAAAGGGAACAAATAAAAAGTAATAAACAAAAAGGGACAGAGGGAGTGTATTATAAAGATGCATTTAAAAATAACAATAAAATGAGAAATGTATTAAATTCATATGAATTCATATTTATCTAGCTCATTTATAGGTGTGCTGAATCATGGTAAGGTGGCAATGACGTGGAAAGTGCTATTCCAAAATTAATTGCTGAATACGATAAGCTTAAATATAGAATATTACCTGCATGTGAATAGTCCTGATTTATTTTTACTTATTTATTATTTTAAAAATATTTTAATTTTATTTTTAACATATTAAAAATTATATTTTGTTAAAGATGTAATATTAAACCTTGATTAATATAAATATTGTGACAGTAAAATATTTATATTAATTATTATTTTTTAAAGACGATTCAAAATATAAAATGAATAAATAAAAGTGAATGAAAAACACTTTATCAATTTCAAAATGATTACCTTGTGAAGTCTTCATCTATTTCATAATTTATTATTTGAAGGTAGTTTTGAAGTCTTATAGACAGTCCCTATATATATATATATATATATATATATATATATATATATATATAAAAGTACCCTTAAATACAATCTCAAATAAAGAAAGAATAATTTATTATTATAGCATATTTGGTTAATTTTTTGTGATATCAAAGATATTGTTTCTTTTCCTTTTATAAATTTTTAAAAATGATTATATTAAAAAAGAAAGAATAAAAAAGCACTTAATATTATAGTAGAGTCTCCACATAATTTATCAAGAAAAATATTCATTCTTTGATGTCAAATTCAAATTCAAATGATTTTACTAGTCAAGGAAGCTTACACTATTTTTTAAAAGAATAATTAAAAAGATCCAAATTAACTCAATTTCCAAAAATATCAAAACTCAAAATAAAACAAACTTCAATATTGTTCGAATCATTATGATATCATCTTATAAATAGAGCAAACCAATTTTCGTTTGCATTCATGAAACATTATGTCTCTCAAAATGGCTTATAACTCTTACTCAAAAATTTTGCTTTCGTTATTTATTTTATCACTCGTAAACGTTATGCAAATTACAAATGCTTTCACTTTAAATCCAGAATATACCCTTCGTTTTGTGAGTGGTCTCCCTCAAACTACAGATTCAGTCAAAGTTCATTGTCAATCTAAAGACGATGATTTTGGAGATCGGATACTAGAACAGGGTGACAAATTTGAGTTTTCATTTCATATGAATTTCTTTGGAACTACTCTTTATCATTGTAGCTTTTTATGGGGTTTAAAGCATCAAAATTTTGATGTCTTTAGACCAAATAATAGCTTTTGCGGAAGTGAAAAGCTTTTCCAGAATGGCTATTGCGTATGGTTGATGACAGATTCTGGTATTTACTTAGCTCTTGGTTCTAATCCTTCACCTGGTGACTTCAAATTTCTCTATCCTTGGTTATAAAAAAGAAAGGGATGTATTACATTTCTCTATAATTACTAAATATAGGATCTTGTGTCGGCACAAGCCTAATATATATTACTTCTTCTCTTTCAATTTATGTGATGTGTACGAAAATTGGAGAATCAACAAGATTTGTATACATTTAACAGTAATTTTTACTTTATTTTTAAATAATATATGTTACTCATTTTGTTTTAATTCATGTGGCTCAAATGGAATTAGAGGAATCAATCAAATTTCTTACATGATTTTAAAATTTTTCCAGCTGTTAATTATTGTGATTTATAGTACATTTTACGTAATTTTCAAGTAATATATGGTATTCCATTTGTTTATTTTCATGTGGTCTTTATATACTTTTAAATATTTTAAGTTGCTAATTATTATGACTTATAGTAATTTTATGTAATTTTCAAATGCAAAAGGTACTTTTAAGAGTTCTGTGCTTGTTGCCTCTTATTAGATAGATAATAAAAATATTAAGCTATTAGTTATTGTAATTTATAGTATTTTTTTTATGTAATTTTCATAGGCAAAATGAATTACCAAACTCATCTGAATTAGAAAATCACTTGTATAAATAATCTTTAAAAGGGAAGAGTGGAAGTATAATATAAATAAAATGTACACTGCTACTAATTAAAAAAAAATAAAGATTGAACAGTAAATGAGGGCACAGGAAAGCTATTAGCAACATTTAGCATTAAAATAATGATTGGTATTTTAGTCCAACAATTAAAAAATGCAACATATTTAAAGCACACAATCAAACATGAAAGACTACATTGCCCTTAGTCGAAAAACAGTTCAAACCCTGATTTTACTTTTGCATAGATTATTGTTATGGTCAAAACTCAAACATATACACAACCTTTTTAACTTGTCAATAAATTTCATTTTGACACTTCAACTTAATCTTATTCCATTTTAACTCTTTTACTCTATTTTTCATATACCATTTAAATACGAAAAAATTGACTCATTAGAATTATTCAACGTATGTTAGATAAACATTAAAAAGATGAAAAATATTCTATTAAATAACACCACATGTTTTGTTTTCTCCAAATACATGACCTCAACGTTTACATTAATGATATCAATTATCATCCTTAAGCAATATAAGAATATAAATTAATTAGCTATATTAAATATAAGAAATAATTTTTTTCCCAAAAATGAAAAGTATTTTAAGCAAATACATTGTACTTATCAAAAGCTTTGGTCAAAGATTAATTATCTCAAAATTAGTCAAACACAAATCATTTTTCGTGATTTTTTTTGTTTAGCTGTTATAAATGAAAAGAAAAATATTTTCTCAAAAGTTAAGGATTACAAACATATTTAAATTATTTCAGTTTTTAAAAATGTATAGAGTACTACTTGCATGTGAATAGTCCTAATTTATTTTTACTCGTTTATTATTTTAATTCTTTATTTTATTTTTAATATATTAAAAAATTATATTTTACTATAGACGTAATATTAAATATCAATTAATATGATTATTGTGATACATATTTATATTAGTTAATAATTTTTTAAAGTCTTTTCAAATATAAAATGAATAAATAAAAGCGAATAAAAAACACTTTATCAATTTCAAAAATGACTATGTTGTGAGGTCTTCATCTATTTCAAAATTCATTTATTTAAAGATAGCATATTTGGTCAAATAAGTAAAAAGTAATTTATTATTATAGCATATTTGTTCAATTTTTTGTGAGATCAGAGACATTTTTTCTTTTCATTTTGTAAATTTTTAAAGATATTTATATTTAAAAAAGTGAGATGTTTGACTAATGTTTAGAAGAAAATATGTGTTTTTGAAAAGTAGGGAAAGCTATTTGTCTGAAGCTAAAAATTTATTTTTTCCTAAAATAGAAATTTTTGAGCAAATACAGCATTTGTTAAAAGCTTTGGTCTAATCATCTCATAAGTACTTTTTAAAATGATTAGTCAATTATAAATTATTTCTCATAAAAAAAAATGAAAATCAAAAGCACTTTTTAAAAATTTATCAAGAAAAATATTCCTTCTTTGATGATAAAGTCAAATTCAAATAATTTTATTAGTCAAGGTAGCTTAATTACACTTTTAAAAAATAATAATTGGAAAGATCCAAATCAACTCAATTTCCAAAAATATCAAAATTCAAAGTCAAACAAACTTCAATATTGTTCAAATCATTATGATATCATCTTATAAATAGAGCAACCCATTTTTCATTTGCATTCACGAAACATTATGTCTCTCAAAATGGCTTATAACTCTTACTCAAAAATTCTACTTTCATTATTTATTTTATCACTCGTCAACGTTATGCAAATAACAAATGCTATCACTTTAAATCCAAAATATACCCTTCGTTTTGTGAGTGACCTTCCTCAGTATACACATCTAGTACAAGTTCATTGTAAATCAAAAGATGATGATATTGGAAACCGTATATTAAACCCGGGTGACCAATTTGAGTTCTCATTCCATATGAATTTTGTTGGAAGTACTCTTTATCATTGTAGCTTTTTATGGGGTTTAAAGAATAATAATTTTGATGTCTTTAAACCATGGCATAGCTTTTGTAGCAGTGTTAAGCCTTTCGAGAATGGCTATTGCACATGGTTGATGAAGGATTCTGGTATTTACTTAGCTCTTGGTTCTAATCCTTCACCTGGTGACTTTAAATTTCTCTATCCATGGTTATAGAAAAAGAAGGGATGTATTACATTTCAATATTATTACCAAATATAGGATCTTGTGTCAACACGAGCCTAATATATATTATTTTTTCGCTTCAATTTATGTGACGTGTACAATATATATTTCTTTTGGCTTCAATTTATGTGACGTGTACAAAAATCGGAGAATCTAACAAAATTTGTAACAATAAAAATGCAACATTAAGGGATGGCCCCATAAGAAAGATGACATTTGGCATTTAAAATAGGGAAAATTAGCTAACTAGTCAAAATCCCTAACATATTTATTTAAAACAACTACACTTTAAAATAATTATTAAATATGTCAATATTTTAGTTTTATAGAAAATTAAATGTATCCAATTCTAATTCCTTATTTTCCTCTACTAAGGCCCACATCTTGCAAAAATATTGCACCAATATCTTTCAGCCAAAAAAATGTTCTCTCTCTAATTTAGAATTATCTCAAAATAAATTTTTTTCTCACTCATCCAATTCCCTTCTTCTATTGTTCTTCAATTTTCATTCCCCTATTTCTCTCTCTTTTATATGAGACGTTTTTCGATTATTTTTAAAAATTGATAAAAATCTCCCAAAAACTATTCACAACAATTACTGAATTGCATTTGTTTAAACCTTTCAATATATTTGTTTGTATAATTGCTTAGTAAATCCTCTATTTTCGATTAGGATTTTTGATAAGGAAAAACTCAAAATTCCTCTCTAATGGTGGACTCAAAGAAGACTATAAGAAGTATATCATGTAATGATCGACTTTTTAGCGATTTTTCGTCTTTTGATCTTTGTATCACTCAAGGACAAGTCGATAATGTAGGATCGACGGCTAGAAATGCGGATGAAAGCAGATCTAAGCATCTACATGACCTTATCTGTATGCAAAATCTTCCTCAATTACAGAATATAAACATCATCAAGAGTAAGGACACAAACAATGAAAAGAAAAGGAAACGATAGGCTCTTCGTCTTTATGTGCATATGTATTCCCTTGTTCCCTTTCAAATTTAAATAATCTGGAAATATAATAAGTATTCCCTTTTGTAAAAAAAATTTTTTACTTATATTTGGATACAATTCATAACTAAACTACATTGTATTTATCACAGTTTTTCATTGATTTTTATACATAAATTTTGTATTCATTCTAACTGTATGCCATCAAATTTTGTAACGTATCTTCATTTGTTTTCGTACTATGAATTGGATACAATTTTTGTAGTTTATAATATAATTTTGTTAGTATTCTGTGGGATACAACATGTTTGTGTATTTCTTCTATTTGTATGCCTATTAGTTTTGTATGTATGTCATCAAATTGTATTCATTATTGGAAGTGGATACAAAGTTAGTAGTTCATAATAGTATCTTTGCAGCTGATTGTGTGGAATACAATATAATTTTTGTTTAGATACAACTTTTGTAGTACATAATATTATTTTGTGGGAATTATGTGGAATACAACATATTATTTGTTATATTGCTTCTTATTTTTGTATTTATTCTAAATGTATGCCTACTATTTTTGTATTTTTGTCATCAAATTGTATTCAACCTCGGCAGTGGATACAAAGTTAGTAGTTCATAATAGTGTCTTCTAGTTGATTATCTAGAATACAACATAATTTTGTTTGTATTTCTTCTTTATTTGCATTCATTCTAACTGTATGCCATCGAAAGTTTTGTATTTCTGTCCTCATAATGTATCTCAATATCTCTCTATTTAAATCTCACTTTAAAATCATTTTATCTTGTATTTATATTATACATATCATTAGGTCTATTCAATCATTATGTTTGTATTTATTTTAAAATTAATATATGTGAGTATTTTAGATTAGAAAATACATAAAACAAGCTACAATCATAAGTCGCAATGATAATCTGAACACAATTCGGTTAAAATTGATAAACATGTTTAAGCAAGTATCAAAATATAAAGGCATTCATAACTATCCAACACTTTCAGAACTATTTAAAAAAAAATACAAACATTACTAACTATACAATACGTGGTCCATTCCTACACGACCGTCTATTGTGCCCCTTATGCCCACAAGTACTATAGAAATTCTTGTTCTTCTTCCCTCACTGTATGATTTGTCGCGAAACTTCTTTGGTGGCCTACCTGGAAGTCGTTTAAATTTCGATGACCGCACTATGTCATCCTTAATATAATCAGGTACATTCCACTAGCTTCGATCATGTAAGAGAATAATTGGATTGTCATATGTAGCCATCAATGTATTTGGCTTGTACAATGTAGCAATTTTCTTCGTTCCATCTTCCAGAATGCATGATCAGAAAACTAATGCTCCCCATAACTACATTGTATTTCAACAATATTTGTTTCAAAGTCATCAATACATACTATTTTACATTTATGATACAAATCGTATAGAAATAAAGTATGTGCAATGAATGAGAAATGTATGAATTTTACTTTCTTAGTTAAAATTAATAATTGTATTTCACTGTTAAATACACCCAATTGTATTCCATAACTAACAGCCACATTTTTTTTCTATAAAAATTATATTCGAGGATTGCTAAATATATTTTTTTATTACAAAAATATTATTATTTGTATTCGAATATATTTTAAACATTATCTGATTTTGTATCCTAAACAAAGCTTATTATTGTTTTCCAAGCAATTAGCTACAAATATTTTTATAAACTACAAAACTGATAACAATTCCTAGCATCGGATACAATATTTTGGAAAAAATTAAAAACAATCAGCCATACAAATCTACAATTCTTCAATCATACCAAGTAAATTACTACGTTGATTACAAACAAGGAATCATACTAACAATTTTAAATACATACAAATATTCCACTACTTTTAACCCCCCTCCCCCCAAAAAAATCTAAGAAAATAAAGATGTATTCATGTCAAAATTTTTAATAGCCATTTTCGAAACACTTTCAAACAAATTTATGATTTAGCAGTTAATAAATACATAATAGATTTTGTATTTCACCGATTATGTGGAAGATCAAGTTGGAAATTCTGTGCCATGTTGATTGTTTGTCAACGAATTCCTAATCAATTATTTCAAAATTTGTTCCCTTTAAGAAAAAATAGCAAAATTAATCTAATTCACTTCGATATAGATTGCGTATTATCAATGTAGGGTTAAAAATCAATATTGAAAATTTGATGAACAAGAAAGAGTTGGAAATTTGGAAACAAAGCTAGAGGAGCACGGTCGCCTTTTTTCCTAATAATGTAACTGATCAGAGGAATTTCAATGATTTTACCTTTTTTAAAAAAATTTCTCCTATGATTTTCTCCTTTTTGTTATTAATTAATTGTATTCTTTCAAATTAATAATAAAAAATACATAACTCAGCCCTTAATAAACTAAAATATTGACATTTTAAATAAATAGTGAAACTATGACTAAGGGATCCCATTAGAAGCTAAAATATTGTTGTTTTGAAAATTTTCCCTTTAAAATAATGATTGATAACAATAAAAAAGTACATTCATAAAGATATAAAATGCAACATATTTACAGCACATAATCAAACATGAAAGGACTATATTTCCCTTTAGTCGAACATGTCGTTCAAAACCTGATTTTACTTTTGCATATATTATTGTTATGGTCAAACATATACACAACCTTTTTAACTTGTTAATGAATTTCATTATGACACTTCAACTCAATTTTGTTTCGTTTTAACTCTTTACTCTATTTTTCATGTACCAATTAAACATAAAAAATTTAATTCAATATAATCAGCGCGTGTTAAACAAACATTAAAAAGATGAAAAATATTCAATTAAATAACACCACATGTTTTGTTTTCTCCAAGTCAAGAAACTCAACTTTTACATTAATTATATCAATTATCATCTTTAAACGATAGTATAAGAATATAAATTAATTAGCTATATTCAAAATAAGACATAATTTTTTTCCCAAGAATGAAATGTATTTTTTATGTAAATACAGAATACTTGTTAAAAGCCTTGGTCAAAGATTAATTATCTCAAAATTAGTCAAACACAAATCATTTCTCGTAAAAAATAAAATGAAAAGCACTTATTAAAATAGAATATTCACAAAATTGGTCAAGAAAAATAAAATCTTTTCTTTAATGACAAATAAAATTCAAGTTATTTACTTGTCAAGATAGCATCAAACTATACATCTTTTTCTTTTATGATGGAAGGATCCAAATTAACACAATTTTAAAAAATGTCAAACAAACTTCAATATTGTTCAAACCATTGTCATATTATCTTATAAATAGAGCGGACCAATTTCATCCACATTCATGAAACACTATGTCTCTCAAAGAGGCCCAAAAATTCTACTTACATTATTTATTTTATCATTCGTCAATATTATCCAAATAACAAATGCTATTACATTAAATCCAAAATATACCCTTCGTTTTGTGAGTGGCCTCCCTCAACATACACAATTAGTCAAAGTTCATTGTCAATCTAAAGATGATGATCTTGGAGTTCGTATACTAAAACCGGGTGAGCAATTTGATTTCACATGATTTCTTTGAAAGTACTCTTTTTCATTGTAGCTTTTTATGGGGTTTAAAGCATCAAAATTTTGATGTCCTTAAACCATGGCGTAGCTTTTGCGGAAGTGTTAAGCCTTTTCATAATGGCTACTGCACATGATTGATGAAGGATTCTGGTATTTTCTTAGCTCTTGGTCCTAATCCTTCACCTAATGATTTCAAATTTCTCTGTCCTTGGTTATAAAAAAGGAAGAGATGTATTACATTTCTATGTAATTACTAGATATAAGAGCTTGTGCCAGCACAAGTCCAATATATGTTACTTTTTTTATTTCAATTTATATGACGTAGACGAATTTTGAAGAATCAACAAGATTTGTTACGTTTTTTTAGTACTCTTATGTTACTCCTTCTGTTTTAATATTTGTGGCCTAGATGAAATGAGAAGAGTCAATCAACTTTCTTATATGATATAAAAATATTTCCAGTTGTTAATTATTGTGATTTATAATACCTTTAACGTAATTCTCAAGTAATATATGTTATTCCATATGTTAATATTCATGCAGGCCTTTATATATATATTAAGTTAATAATTATTGTAACTTATAGTACTTTTACGTAATCTCCAAATGCATAAGGTAATTTTAAGAGTTTTGTGTTTGTTGCCTCTTATTAGATAAAAAAAATATTAAGCTATTAATTATTGTAATTTATAGTATTCTTTATGTTATTTTCACATGCAAAACAATTTTTTTTTTTAAAAACGAAAAATATATGAATTACCAAACACATTTGAATTAGAAAAATCACCTGTATAAATAATTTTTAAAAAAGGAAGGTGGAAGTACTATAAATTAATTGTACATTGCTACTATGAAATGTTTTATAAATTAAATGTACATTGCTACTAATGAAATTTTTTATAAATTAAATGTACATTGGTAGTAATGAAAAAATAAAGATTGAGCAATAAATGAGGCCATAGGAAATATGTCAGCAACATTGGAAAATTTTATTTTATTTTTCTTCAAATTAGAATACATCCTTAAATTTGGTGGAATCCAAATATATTTTAAAATGTCTCAATACATTGTATTTTGATTTTGAATACATCCATCAACGTCTCGATGTATCGCTTCTCAATTTCTAATACATCACTTAACATTCTGATATATCACGTACATCCTGATACATTCGTAAAGTGATGTATCCAATAGATATATCGCGTAAAATTTATATTGAAGGCCTTTAAAATGTAATATCAAACTCCATCCAATAATGAGGTAATAATGAGGGTAAAAACACTGAAGCACGCATAATAATTTCTAGTAGCATACTTGTGCATATCGATAACAAAAATAAATGAATTTTAAAATAGAGGGAATGATTTCTCTCTTCATTTTAATTTGTCTATTTTAATTTAAATTTTGTAAGTTTTAAAAAAAAATAATGATTGATATGAGAATTTCACAAAATGTCCATATTAATTGATGTTTAATATTATATTTTAAAAAATAATTTAGAATATCAGTAGTTAATGTAAAAGGTAAAATATGAGAAAAAACAATTGTCTTTTCATAATTTGTTTAAAATAACAAATAAAAGTGAAAGATTTATATTTGAATAGTAGACATTTAAGTGAAACAAGAGATGGATTAAAACATGGCTTTTAATGTTGTATATATTATTATTATTATGGCCAAACACACACAAAACTCATTTAATTCATTTTGACATTTTAATTCAATCTTGTTTAATTTTAATTCTTTAACTTCATTTTCTATGTATGGTTTAAACATGAAAACCTTAACTCAATATAAATAAATTTAACACGTGTTAAATAAACATTAAAAAGATGATAATTATTCAATTAAATAACGCCACATGTTTTGTTTTCTCCAAGTCAATGAACTTAGCGTTAACATTAATGATATCAATTTATCATCTTTAAGCAATATAAAAATATATATTAATTAGCTATATTCAATATAAGAAATGTTTTTTTCCCAAAAATAAAAAGTATTTTTAAGTAAACTATATAAACACTTGTTAAAAGCTTTGGTCAAAGATCAATTATCTCAAAATTAGTCAAACATAAATTATTTTTTGTGAATTTTGCACTTATTAAAATAGAATATCTACAAAAAAATAATCTTTTCTTTAATGACACAATCAAATTCAAGTTATTTTACTAGTCAAGATAGCATCAAATTATACATAACTCAAACTCATATTCATCTTATAAATAGAAGCTGACCAATTTCATTTACATTCATAAAACAATACGTCTCTCAAAATGGCTTATTACCCTTGCTCAAAAATTTTACTTCCATTATTTATATTATCAATCATAAATATTATGCAAATAATAAATGCTTTCACTTTACATCCAAAATATACTCTTCGTTTTGTGAGTAGCCTTCCTCCAAATACGGATTTACTCAAAAATGCATTGTCAATCTAGAGATGATGATATTGGAGTTCGTACACTAAGACCGGGTGACCAATTTGATTTTTCATTTCATATGAATTTACCTGAAACTACTGTTTATCATTGTGATTTTGTCTGGGGTCCAAAGCATAATAGTTTTGATGTCTTTAAACGATGGCATAGCTATTGCGGAAGTATTAAGCTTTTCCAGAATGGCTATAGCACTTGGTTGATGAAGGATTCTGGTATTTACTTTGCTCTTGGTCCTAATCCTTCTCCTGGTGACTTCAAATTTCTCCATTCGTGGTTATAAAAAAATAATGAAGAAATGCATTACATTTCCTTGTAATTTTTCGTATATTTGTGGACGCGGTAATTTATAGTTTTACGAAGTTTTTTTTCATACAGATGACTTTATTTTAAGGATATTTTTTCTTTATAAAATTGCTCATCTATTTTTATATGAGCTGATATGCCATTACATAATGCTCAACTAATCAAAACAGAAATATGAATTTGAATCAAAAAGGCAAAAAATAACTTCTTACTTTTAAAATTGCTTTAAAGCAAATTTGTTTTGTTATAAGCTATAAGTTATAACAATAATATTTGGGACCAAATTCGTACAGCAAAGCTAATAATAAGCCCTGAAACCCTAA
Organism: Solanum pinnatisectum; assembly: GCA_035578085.1. Lineage (NCBI taxonomy): Eukaryota > Viridiplantae > Streptophyta > Magnoliopsida > Solanales > Solanaceae > Solanum > Solanum pinnatisectum. Next base: position 51,378,354 of record CM069078.1, on the reverse strand, counting down.
CTTGAAAGAGAACCATCAAGAAAGCCTTTCTTGAGATTCTTGAATTAGTTTCTTAAAATCACTACGGCCAAGAATTATGATTTTCATTAGTGATTCATAATTGTATGGAGGAATTTGAGTCGGAAAGAATGAAATTCTTGGAGAAAAACTTACCTTGAAGAAGAATCTCGAAAAAGATGGATTTTTTTTTTAATAGACTCTTCTACTTTAATTTTTTCTTAGGGTTTTGCCTTTGGGTTTGAGAGAGATGAGAATGATGGATTAAAAGATGGAAATATAATTGTTTAGGGCTTTATAGCAGTTAAGAAATCCCCTTTTAAGGTTTTCCTAGTGGTATAAGGAGTAGAAAATTACCTTATTTAGAATTTTCCCGCGGCTAAAACGGAACTGCACTACACCAGTTACTAAAACGGTCATAACTTTTTACACAAAAATTGGAATGACGCGAAATTGGTGGCGTTGGAAAGTAGATTCAAATACCTTTAATTTGATAGGTTATGGTCCACGTAACTCTTTATATTCTAAGAGATATGGTCGTTTGAAGTTGACCTAGGTAGAATCTTACATCAAAATTTAATCGATAAGGAAACTTTCAACTCTACTTTGTGCTAGGGGACTCTAGTGACCTTAATTGATATCCAAAATCATTTCCACACTTAGAATTCACCTTTACATATATAAGCAATTTAAGAATAACCCGATAAGACCTTATATGCAAATAAAAAATAATTCGGGCCTTAGCTTAAAAAAATTTGGGTTGTTACACACTATGTCTCTCAAAATGGCTTATTACCCTTCTCAAAAATTCTACTTCCATTATTTATTTTATCAATAATTAATATTATGCAAATAATAAATATTTTCACTTTACATCCATAATATACCCTTCGTTTTATGAATGGCCTCCCTCCAAATACGGATTTACTCAAAGTTCATCTTATAAATAGAAGCTAACCAATTTCATTCTCATTCATGAAACACTATCTCTCTCAAAATGGCTTATTACCCTTGCTCAAAAATTCTACTTCCATTATTTATTTTATCAATCATTAATGTTATGCAAATAGTAAATGCTTTTACTTTACATCCAAATTATACCCTTCGTTTTGTGAGTGGCCTTCCTCCAAATACGGATTTACTCAAAGTTCATTGTCAATCTAGAGATGATGATATTGGAGATCGTATACTAAAACCGGGTGATCATTTTGATTTTTCATTTCATATGAATTTACCTGAAACTACTCTTTATCATTGTGGTTTTTTCTGGGGTCCAAAGCATAATAACTTTGATGTCTTTAAACGATGGCATGGCTATTGCGGAAGTATTAAGCTTTTCCAGAATGGCTATTGCACTTGGTTGATGAAGGATTCTGGTATTTACTTTGCTCTTGGTCCTAATCCTTCTCCTGGTGATTTCAAATTTCTCCATTCGTGGTTATAAAAAAATAATGAAGAAATGCATTACATTTCCTTGTAATTTTTCGTATATTTGTGGACGTGGTAATTTATAGTTTTATGAAGTTTTTTTTCATACAGATGACTTTATTTTAAGGATATTTTTTCTTTATAAAATTGCTCATCTATTTTTATATGAGCTGATATGCCATTACATAATGCTCAACCAATCAAAACAGAAATATGAATATGAATCAAAAAGGCAAAAAAATAACTTCTTACTTTTAAAATTGCTTTAAAGCAAATTTGTTTTGTTATAAGCTATAAGTTATAACAATAATATTTGGGACCAAATTCATACAGCAAAGCTAATAATAAGGATGTAATCATAAAATTTCATATTTGGTCAAATGTGTTTTTTCTTTTCTTTTTTTAGATTTAAAAAAATGTTTATGTTTAAAAAGTGGAATGTTCGACTAACTTTTTAGAAGAAAATATGTGTTTTTGAAAAGTAATGGAAGCTGTTTTTTTGAAGCTAAAAGTTATTTCTTTCCAAAAAATGAAAAATATTTTTGAGTAAATACTTATTAAAAGTTTTGGTCCAATGTTAATTATCTTATAAGTACCTTTTCAATTAATTAGTTAAACATAAATTAATTTTCATAAAAATTTAGAAAATGAAAATGAAAAGCACTTAGTATTAACGTAGAATATCCACATAAATTTATCAAGAAAAAGAAATTCTTCTTTAATGACAAAGTCAAATAATTTTACTAGTGACGATAGCATTAGATTACAATTTTATAAAATAATTGAAAAGTCGAACAAACTTCAATATTGTTCAAGTCATTATGGTATAATCTTTTCTTAAATAGAGCAAACCAATTTCATTTGCATTCATGAAACATTATGCCTCTCAAAATGGCTTATTATCCTTACTCAAAAATTCTACTTCCATTATTTATTTTATCACTCATCAACATTACGCAAATTATAACAAATGCTTTTATTTTAAATTCAAAATTTACCCTTCGTTTTGTGAGTGACCTCCCTCAATATACACCTTTACTCAAAGTTCATTGTCAATCTAAAGATGATGACCTTGGAGTTCGTATACTAAAATCAGGTGACCAATTTAATTTCTCATTCAAGAGAATTTACCTATGACTACTATTTTTCACTGTAGCTTTTTGTGGGTTAAAAAACATAATAATTTTGATGTCTTTAAACCATGGGATGGCTATGCGGAAATCTTAAGATGTTCCAAAATGGCTATTGCATATGGTTGATGGAGGATTCTGATATTTACTTAGCTCTTGTACGTAATTCTTCGCCCGAAGACTTCGAATTTGCCTATCCTTGATTATAAAAAAGGAAGGGGTGCATTACATTTCTTTATAATTATTACATATATGGAAATATCTTTATATATAAGACATAAATTTAAGTATATTTATGCATGAGGTAATTTATAATTTTACGGTGTTTATTGCTCATGAACAACTACATTTTAAAGATATTTTTTCTTTAAAAAATCGCTTATATGTTTTTATATGAGTTGGTCTGCAAATACATAATGCTCAACTAATCAAAATAGAAATATGAATTTGAATAAAAAATGGTAAAAAATAACTTCTTACTTTAAAAATTGCTTTAAAGCAAATTTGATTTGTTATAAGCTATACGTTATATTATAATAATAATAATAATAATATTTGGGACCAAATTCTTACTTCTAAGTTTAAGAATTGCACTATACAAACAGCAAAGCTAATAACAATGATGTAATTTTTAAAATGTCTTCTTTTTCCAGAAATTAATGAACCTTATCACCTTTAACATTTTACTAATGTGTATAGAAAAAAAAAGTAACCTTTTACCTTTTTTTTTTTTAAAAAAAAGATGGACACAAGAAAAAGTGGACTATAACATCCTAAAAGAGCCCTCTGTAATTCATGTATTTGGTATAGAAAAAATGTTTTACTGATTTTTTAAAAATGTATTTGATAAATGAGTAAAAAATATTTTTATATGATTTAGGCAAATATCATGAGAGATGGGAGTGTAATTTAGGGATGATGGTATTAGAGGTTGTGGGAGTGTGTACGATGAGTATGTTGAAGGACGAAAAAAATTAAAATATTACTTATAAAATTTATATTTTTTCTACTCTTATCAGAGTGATCACTTCTTTTTATTAATTTTTATAGAAATTTAAAAGGGAGAAGGTATCTATGTTCAACAAAAATTCAAAAATACTTTTTAAATTATAAAATTAAACATAAATCGTTTCTGATTAAAAAAAAATAAAATAAACAAAGAGCACTTAATAAGGTAAACTCTGCACATAAATTTGTCAAAGAAAAAACAATTTCTTTCTTTAATGAAAGTCAAATTCCAGTAATTTTACTTGTCAAGGAAGCATTAGATTAAACATCTTTTTCTTTATGATTGGAATTATCCAAATTAACTGTCACGACGCAAAAATGGACGTGATGGCACTAGTCTTAACCCACTAAGACAAGTCAGCCTAAAACTCAATCATTACAATAAAATGCGGAAAAATTTATAATAAACTCAAAAATACCCCAAAAATCTGGTTGTCACGTGTACAAGCCTCTAAAGTACTATGATTGAATCAAAAAAAAAAAAATACAAGTCTCATATGACATTGTTTCTAGAGTAGAACAAGATCATAAACAGGAGTAAGCAGGTCTGCTGAGTTGACAAACAGCTACTTCACAAATCTCCAAGAAGCCTCGGAAAAGAAGAGAATATATCACAAAGGTCCGGGCTAGTAACCTACAAAAAAAATGTAGTAGCAAGGGGTGAGTACCAAACCACACGGTACTCAGCAAGTAAACCTCTAAACACAAGCTAAGGGGATCGAATACAGGTACTCCTTACACCCCAACCGAACCTCCACAACTACAACCTGCATAAAACCAGCCCAACCTAACAGTTCATAATTTAAAAGCACACATCTCAACAGCAACACTCTAACAATCACATGTTCTCAACAACAAGCTCAATATTCATCAATCAAAGTTCCACAGAAAGGCACTCACAAGATCAGCAAACACAATATCAAGTTCACTAATGATAAATATGTGCAATGCAATGAAATGCAATGTCAAGTATAGTGATGCATGTCTAACCTAGTGATACACACCCGCTATCTCTCAATTCGAGACCCATGGGGGACATATATGTCCATGCATCTATCACGGCGCACGACACGTCCCTCGATAATAGTATCCATTGCGGCGCACGATACGTCCCTCGATATATAGTATCCATCGCAGCACGCGATACGTCCCTCGAAATGGTACATTTTCTTTAATTTCTTATTCTTTCTCAATTCACATAACACTTGTCACAACCATGTCTCAGAACAATGCAAATGACATGTTCACACAAATAATGAGGAGATGACCATTTTCATAACATTGCACAATTCACAACAACACAATCATGATACAACATCAACAATGATTCAACAAGCTTTTCAAGCCATTCTTAACACATCACACATAAACACTTAATCACATTGCCTTTTATTACCCCCTTTTTCATCATTAGAATTAATTAATGTGGACAAGTCAACCCATCACCAAGTCTCATTACCCAAACACATATTACAAGGAAATACACGAATTTCATACACTTAACAAGGGTTTAGAAATCCACTTGCCTCAAATAATCGAACAATCACTCCGGAAGCCTTCCCTTTTCATTGAACTTCCAACTCAAAGCAATCTAGTCAAATAATTAACCACAATAAGATTTCAAAACTAACAATACACATGTTACTATAGATCTAACCTAGACCCAAAAACTCATCCCCATTCTATAACCAAGTTAACATGTAAATTCTCATATTTCCAAATTTCAAGTCTAGGGTTAAGTTTCAAGCTCTCCAATATTATAAATCTAATAATATTTATATAATATAATACCCCTAATATGTAATTACATATACTAATATACCAAATTTGAATCTTAAAATGGTGACCAAATTTAGAGGCGTAATCAACATCCTTAACTATTGAAAACTTTACAAAAATCTAGACTCCACCATTAATTTATCACATTGTATTCATAATGGCAATCATTGGCCAGCATCACATGAAGAATAATCACTTAGCATCCTATTTTTCTTTTCCAATTTACAAACACTATAATCCCTGACAAAATTTTTTAATTAATTCCACAACTCCAACGACAACTATGCTACAAGGTGTCCGCGTGCAATCCTATTTCCTCATCCAACATTATTTAACATACTAATTAACCATTACAGTAATCACACATTACATACTATTATTCAAAGAACCCACATAAAGCAACAATTATCCTCAATTCAATCTAATCTTATAACTTTAATACGATAATTTCATCAACACTGTCAGATCCTTACTTGCTAACTCATCTCTGCTAATAATGGACATTACTAATAGGTTGTCATCATTACTAACTGACAACTAACATAAATGAAAGGAAATTTCAATGAAAACAATTACCTGAACCAAAATTAGTCCGTTCCTACGCTGGCCGCCGTAACTCTGCGTAGGTAAGTTCTTATTTTTCCTTTCTTAAGTTATGCACCAAAAACTCTCAACCCTAATAATTTATTTTCCTATAAGCCATTAAGCATTAATTAAAATTAATTATTTAATAATTAACCATCAATTAGTTCACTCTAGTTAAATGAATATTCAAAATTTCCAAAAATGACCTTTCGGATCATTACATTAACTCAATTTCCATAAGCATCCAAACTCAAAATCAAACAACTTCACTTCATTACTTTGATTTAAAAATCAAATTCCCCCTTTCACACTCCAAGCATATATCTTGAATGTGGTTGGTACTCGAGAATCATGTTGGTTCCTGGTTGGTACTCGAGAATCATGTTGGTTCCCAAGTTAATTCTTGGTCTGACTGACTGCTTATCGGAAAACTTACTAAACATTTATAAGTTTAAAACACTGAATGAAAAATGTTTATATCTAATACTAAATAGGCATGCCATGCGATTTCATCTCATGATATAAATGAGATCTTTAAAAAAAAAATTTAATAAATGAAAAAATATATTGTCTCAAAAAAATTTATACATAATTCAAGAAAACACCACAAGAGATAGAGGGTGTAATTTAGGGATGGATTTAATAAACTTGTTAATCCCGCCATGCAGGAAGGTGGTACCGGAAATGTGAGTCGTGAGAGAGAACGTAGAATAAGTGTTTTGAAGAATGAAGAGAAATAAAATGTATGAGTATGTAATATGAATGAGTCAAACAATAACTGAACAGGAAGACTTAAATATAACTCAACTGGAGTAAAGTATAAACATGAGATAAAATCATTTAAGCTTCACAAATAAAATGCAACAATAACAAATACTAAACTTCACTGAAATATATATATAATTACTCTTTACTTTACTAGTGAGTTTCTCTAACTATCAACTATCACTATGCGCCTTGTGATGATACCATGTCTTACCCACGTTGCTAGAGCCGCCTTATACCTTATCAGATAATAGAACCTAACTTTACTGATGGATCCACCAAAAAGCCTTCTTAAGGCTAGTGAGGAGTTGCCCATCTTGCGGTACGATCCTATCTAAGATGGCGGTGTAGATTATGAAATTTGAGTTATCTTAACTCTTACTCCAAATCGATGTTCAATACTATTCCCATAATATACTTATATGCTCATGTAGAAATATTTACTGGAGTGAAATAATTTCTCAAATGACCTCTTGAATATAACTAGTGTACTAAATCCTTCCAAAATTATTACTTTTTCAAAAATGAAAAATATTTTTGAGTAAATACATAAGCACTTGTTAAAAGTTTTTGGCCCATTGTTAATTATCTTTTAAGTATTTTTTAAATTGATTAGTCAAACATAAATATTTTTCATAAAAATTTAGAAAATGAAAATCAAAAGCACTTAAGATTAACATAGAATATCCGCATAAATTTATCAAGAAAAAAAATTCCTTCTTTAATGACAAGTCAAATTCAAATAATTTTACTAGTGAAGATAGCATTAGATTACACTTTCTTTAAATAAATAATTGAAAAGTCAAACACACTTCAATATTATTCAAATCATTATGATAAAATATTTCTTATAAATAGAACAAACCAATTTTCATTTGCATTCATGAAACATTATGTCTCTCAAAATGGCTTATTATCCTTACTCAAAGATTCTACTTCCATTACTTATTTTATCACTCATTAACATTATACAAATAACAAATGCTTTCACTTTAAATCCAAAATTTACCGAACGTTTGGTGAGTGATCTCCCTCAATATACACCTTTACTCAAAGTTCATTGTCAATCTAAAGATGATGATCTTGGAGTTCGTATACTAAAACCAGGTGACCAATTTGATTTCTCATTCCATGTAAATTTCGCTATGACTACTCTTTTTCACTGTAGTTTTTTATGGGGTAAAAAACATCAAAATTTTGATGTCTTTAAACCATGGGGTGGCTATTGCGGAAATCTTAAGATGTTCCAAAATGGCTATTGCACCTGGTTGATGAAGGATTCTGGTATTTTCTTAGCTCTTGTACGCAATCCTACGCCCTATGACTTCCAACCAGTCTATGCTTGGTTATAAAAAAAAAGGGGGGGGGGGGGGCAGGGGGGTGCATTACATTTCTTTATAATTATTACATATATGGAAATATTTTTTTTATAATAGATATAAATTTTAGTATATTTGTGCACGTGGTAATTTATAGTTTTATGGTGTTTATTGCGCATTAACAACTACATTTTAAAGATATTTTTTCTTTATAAAATCTCTTATATATTTCTATATGAGCTGGTATGCAATTACATAATGCCCAACTAATGAAAACAGCAGAAATATGAATTTGAATGAAAAAGGTAAAAAATAACTTCTTGCTTTTAAAATTGCTTTAAAGCAGATTTCATTTGTATAACTATAAGTTAAAAGAATAATATTTGGGACCAAATTCGTACCTCTAAGTTTAATTTAAGAATTGCACTATACAAACAGCAAAGCTAATAACAATGATGTAATTTTTAAAATGTCTTCTTTTCCCAGAAATTAATGAACCTTTTCACCTTTAACATTTTACTAATGTGTATAGAAAAAAAGTAACCTTTTATCCTTTTAAAAAAAAAAAAGTTAGACACAAGAAAAAGTGGACTATTTATAGAAAAAAATTTGATGTATTTGGTATAGAAAAAATGTTTTAATTACAAATTGGTATAGAAAAAAATTGTTGTATTTAGTATAGAAAAAAATTGATGTATTTGGTATAGAAAAAAATGATTTAATTAAAAATAAGTTATTTAAAAATTGTATTTGATAAATAAATAAAAAAATCTTTATATATTGATTTAGGCAAATATCCTGAGAGATGGGAGTGTAACCTAGGGATGATGCTATTGGAGGCTGTGGGAGTGTGGTCAATGAGTATGTTGAAGGACGGAAAAAAATTAAAATATTACTTATAAAACTTGTTTTTTTTTTTACTTTTATCAGAGTGATCACTTTTTTTAATTAATCTTTATAGGACAGTCAATGCAGCTATGTATTCATAAAAATTGTTTTGGTTGTTAGGATCATCATTTTGATAGGAATTTAACTCAATAAAAATTCAAAAATACTTTTTAAATTATAAAATTAAACATATATCGTTTCTGATAAAAAATAATTAAAATAAACGAAAAGCACTTAATAAGGTAAAATCTCCACATAAATTTGTCAAAGAAAAAAAAAATCTTTCTTTAATGAAAGCCCAATTCCAGTAATTCTATTTGTCAATGAAGCATTAAATTACACATCTTTTTCTTTATGATTGGAATTATCCAAATTAATTCAATTTCCAGAAGCATCCAAACTCAAAATCAAACAAACTTCACTTTCAACTTTAATTTAAAAATCAAACTCCCCTCTTTCACAGTGCGATCATATACCCTAAATGTGGTTGGTACTCGAGAACCATTGTTGGTTCCCAAGTGAATTCTTAACCTAACTGACTGCTTAGCGGAAGACTTATTCAACATTTATAAGTTTAAAATACGGCATGAAAAATGTTAAGTCTAATACTAAGTAGGCGTTTGGCCATGTGATTTCATCGCATGAGATCTTTAAAAAAAAATTAATAAATAAAAAAATATATTATCTCAAAAATATTTATACATAATTGAAGAAAACACCATAAGAGTTGGGGGTGTAATTTAGGGATGAATTCTAATAAACTTGTTAATCCCGCCGTGCAGGAGGATGGTATTGTCACGATCCAAACCACCAGGCCGTGCAGGCACCTACATACTACCACCTAAGTAGGAGAACCCTCTTACACCAATAATTAAACATGCGGAATTTTTGATAAAACAAAGGAAAAATAAAATAATATGATTTATAAATAAGATCTCTAGACACGCTTTTAGTTAAACTTGTAAAGTGATTTAACAACTCCCATGAATCTAGTCTAAATAGGTACAAGAGCTACTTAGAGTACAACTGGACAATGAAATAAAAGACACAGCTCCCACCATGCAGAAGGAAGAATAGAAGCTGTTGGAGATGTTCTTTGTCTTCACCTAATGAAATGTCACCAGTCATGCATCCAGACTATGTCCAAAAAGACATAACAAGAGTAGTATTAGTACAAACACGCGTACTGGTTAGCATCATCGGTCAACCCAACGCCCACCACATAATATAAGAAACCAACTAGTACGATCATGAAATAAACCACTCGCTTCTCCACCTTTACTCTCTCTTGGAAACACCTTTAATATACACTAGCACCCTGATTACTAACCCCTTTTTCAATCAATCTCACTTACCAGCTTCTTGATCATAGCTTAATCGTTCTAAACACATAAGAATTTTCCCAAGTACAACCACCGCCAAATCAATTAACAGTACACGATCTACCTTGCTTCCTCGTCACATTACCAACCACAGTCGCATAATACAATGATTCAAGCTTTCTTAACACTAGCCCAACCTCTTTTCTCCATCGCATTCACTATCTCTACTCTCACCATTACAACCCATGAACAACCAATTATAAATCATCAGGACACGTATGCAAACCAATACAATACTATACTCATAAGCGTATATCAAGCATATACAATATTATCAACAACCACACAAACAACGAACAACTCACATTTTATATCACATCATTGGTCCTCTCATGGAATCCAAACCCAACACAGTTAGCATGTTGTAACGTGGCAACCGACACAAGTTAGTGTGCCGAAACGTGGCAGCCGATCCCATGGTTATGCTGGAACGTGGCAACCAATCCCATATTTATGTCGGAACGTGGCAATCCAATCCAAGTTAGTTATGGCGGAATGTGGCAACCAATCCCATATTTATGCCGGAATGTGGCAATCCAATCCAAGTTAGTTATGCCGGAACGTGACAATCCGATCCCATTTACACACTGCAATCACAAACACAAGTACATTATCAAGATCATACATTTAAGTCATGATTTCATAGCAATGATATTCATCTATCTTATTTACAATAAGTGTGATCAACATTGCAACATTTATACAACACAAGTATCATAATGAAGCAAGAACAAACATACATCACACAAACATAGAATCACAACCATAACCTGCGAATTACTCCTCAGTCCCTATCACATATATAATAATTGACCATACCCAGCCCTAGTTCGTCATTAGGGTTTCTTATTAGGGTTTAATCATAATTCCTCAATTTCATCACTTCAATTTACCGGATGTAGCATATATTCATAAATCTAGTTTCACTCTTGATTTCATGTGCTTATTCTTGACCCACTTCTATCCATGATATCAATTCTAGGTTTTCTAACAACTCATCAATTTCTCCTCACAAGGCATAACCCACATACTTTGAGTTCTAGGGATTATTCATGGAAATTACTCGGTGCACGAAGGTCTACACACAACCCTACCATTAATTTACATTTATTACATAGTAAGCGCAGATTTATAACTCTCAATTGTAAAAACCTAGCCTACCTGGGCACCAAGCAGTTGCACGGAGTTTTTGACTTCGATACGAGTTTTTCGGGCTTCGCAACGATGAATTCAGCCAAGAATTCGCAAGATTTTGCCATCCCCACGCTAGAAATCTCCTTCCCTTTCATTCCCAAGCTTAGAGCAGTTTTTCTGAGGTTCCTAGGGTATTTTACGACTTATTTGGGTATTTTAGGAAGATGGAAAAAATATGAAATCTGGTAATTTACGTTCTGTCTCGCCTGTCCCGCTATGACGCCAACTTATCCCGCCCTGGCGTTGCCACCCTAGCAACATCGTGCCCGCTGTGGCGGGACAGTGGCCCAGATTTTCGCAAATTTTTGTTTCTCCTAATTAATGGCGGTTCGGATCATTACATGGAGGTTGTGGGAGTGGATGTAGAATGAGTGTGTTAAAGAATGAAGAAAAATAAAATATTATTTAGAGAAAATGGTATAAACCCCCCCCCCCCAAATCTATACACCAACTAACTACACACACTCTACTTCCACACTGTCCTATCACCTACTCTAAAAAAAAACTAAATTATCACCCCCCCAAAATTAAAAAAAAAATTACACATAAAAACAAAAAAAAACCATTTATGTTGATTTGATGTTGATAATGCATGAATGCGTGAGACGGCTTGGCATGCACGCAATGCGTAATTTATTTTTTATTATTTTATTTTAAAAATTTAGTTTTAAACAAAATAGAAAGTGGTGATAATGAAGCCGAAGTTTATGTGTAGTTTTGATTCCCATTTTCTATTATTTATAATAATTATTTTTCTAGTTCTTATTAATCTTTACCGAACAACCCATACACTTAGATATTCATAAATTTTGTTTTGGTTGTTGAAACATCATTTTGCTAGGAATTAAAAAGGGAGGAACTGGATGTTCAATAAAAAATAAATAAACAAAACAAGCATGGAGTACCAAAAAGATGTTATATATATATATAAAGAAAAGTTAAATGTTAGATCTAAGATCTCATCTCATCTCATTATTATTATTATTAGCTGACATGTGAGCCAATTAATTAATAGGCTCTCTGTTAATGATTGGGATTAAAATGTCATATAGTATCAATTCATTAATGTTTCACCAACCAAATATTTTGCAAATGTCTTCCACTCTCACTTAATGACAAATTAACTCGAGACCCTATGAATTAACTCATAAAAAATAGTTGATAAATATCACATGTTTGAATTTTTTATTTTTTTTAGGTGGAGTGAAAATAACTTTTAAATAAATAATTACTCATGTGTTTTGAATAAATATGTTGAAAACAATAGTAATAAATAGTTACTATATTTGCTGAAAGAATAATAATAATTATTTGTATATATATATATATATATAGAGAGAGAGAGAGAGAGAGAGAGATGATTGAAATAAATATAAAATAATTTCCACATAAAGAAATATGTATAATTGAAAGACAATTGACATACAATATTTGTCACTCTATTCACCACTTCGAGTCGCGATTTAGTGAAATTCTTAACACAAAATTAGTCGAACCATTTTAGACAAGGTACAACGTAGTGATTATTTCCAATCCCATTTCTAATGGAGTATTTTGCAAGCCCATTTGACGGGGTTAAGATCTTATTGTGTTGGGCTTCTGTCAATATAATCCAGCCCAATATTAGAAAGATCTGATTGCATTGGGCTGTTTTCATATAATAAGCCCAATATTGGTTCCACTTACAAAACCCATTGTCTCCATACGCATGATTGCATGGTATACCCCCCACCCCCACTCCCCGACCCTCAAAGAAGGGGAAGAAAATTTAGTAGGACCAGCACTCATGAACAATTATTATTATGAAAAAAAAAAAAAAAAAAAAAAAGTTGTTGGTTATGGTGCTCTTCAATATTTTTATATATTAATAAAATAATAAATATAATATAATATTTTAAATTTAATTATTATTATTATTTATTATTATTATATTGTCCACAAAAAATATAAAAAAAAAATAATTAATATAAATAATATTAATGTGTAGTTACATTGTGTTATAACCGGTCCGATCAAACACTCTGTCATAGTAATACTCTGCAGCATTTTGTGTACCAGTAGCTTTATAACAATGATGTGATTTGTGAAGGTATTAATACATATTTGTCTCAATATCTTTTGGTTGCTATCGTAAAATATTGTTATAAAAACATATAATATAACAAATATGAGATTCACTTTAATAGAGTAAAATGGATGGATAGCATGCCTAACTAATTTGAGCTTAAATTTAAGTAGAATGATTGAATGATCACACTCATAATTGTGATCACAGTTAAGCTACAAATTATTTTTCTCTCCACCTAAGTCTTGTTTAATAATTTTGAAATTTTCATAATGAAAATTAATGTCAACATCATGATTCATGAGTTGTAAATTGTTGCTCCACAAGACAAGGCTTTTTTAATCGAAAAAAAACAACTGATGAGATGTGATGCTTCAACCAACAACAAAAGCTATGGGATTAAAAATGGAGACGGACACGAAAAGAGGCAAATCCATGTGCTAATTTTTTTAATGATAAAAGATCACAAACATTAGAAGATTGGCTAATTTAAGATAAAGCTTTGACAAAATCGTATTTATTCTCCTTTCAAACGAAGCATATAGCTAACTTATGAAGCAATAACACAATAACATATTCAGTATAGTTTTACAAGTGAAGTTGAAGGACAATAATGTGCACACAGACCTTATAACTTCTGTGTTGAAAAGTAAAAAGATTGTTTTCGGTAAACCCGATAAAAAAAAACAAAGCTTATGAAAAATTATCAAAAAGTAATGTGCCAGAAAAAAGAGCTAAAGGGATCGTTTGGTAGTTAATAAAGGAAATGTACTCCTATTAATTTCCTTTTTATAAATTATATGATGTTTGATGATTAGTTAAAAGATAAGTTATTTATATATAAAATTATACAATATTTGATTTGTAATTTAAATAGCAGCATAGCTGATGCAATGCAAGATATATGAGGGAGTTAGTTTATAATCTTATGCTAGATAGAAAAAGAGTAGCTAATAATGTCCTTATTACTAATACCTACTTCATCCGTTTTAAAAAGAGTGACTTAGTTTGATTTGATGCGGAATTTAAGAAAATAAAAAAGACTTTTGAATCTTGTGGTCCTAAATTAAAATTATGTCAAATGTACAAAATTGCCCTTTAATCTTGTGGTCTTAAACATGTCACGTGAAAAACTGAAAGTAAAATATTATAAAAAAAAAGATCATTCTTTTTTAAACGGAACGAGTAGTAATTTTAACGGGACGAAAAAGTTAAAAAGAGTGAAATGATTTCTACATAGAGGAAGATGGAGTTTTTGTTCCACTCTTCCACCAAGAAAAGGTATGATTGGTTAGTGTGGCCCTAATTTACGCCCCTGCCCCCACCCTGCAGGACCATTACTGATGCACAAGAATCATATTCTAAGCCTAACAATAATACTTCCAGTAGCCTCATATCGTACTGTAATCTTACCCCTTTTTGGTTATCCTCAAAAATATTTCTTACTGATAAAGAGAAAAATTGAAGCCCTAATTTTGGTAGCAATGTTGGATCCGGCGACTGATTTGGTACCGCCACCTTCTTCTCCTACAATTTCATCTGTTTCTTCGTCTGATCTCGACACTGAGGTAATCGTCATTGCTCAATCGCTTTTGATTTTGTCCAAATGGATAATAATTTTGAGATTTACGTTTTACTGCGCGAACAGTCTACAGGTTCATTTTTCCATGATCGGAGTATAACATTAGGGACACTCATGGGAGTTACATCCCAGGCGATCACGTTCAGAGCTCCGTCGATGACTCAGAACCGCCAGTCGATCGTTGAGAGCTCCGACGGCGCGGGGAGTACTTCTCGGAAGAACAGGAAATCGAAGAAGAGTAGAGTAGCGGCGGTGGAAGAGGAGGAACGAAGGCATTGCCGAAGGCGGAGGTGGTGGAGGCTATGTAGAGATGAGTGCGATTCCAAACCTGCGTCACTAGGAGAGTATTTAGAAGTCGAACGGAGGTTGGGGGACGGAGCATTTGACGGCGGTGCAGCCGCTGCAGCGGCGGAACTTGAAGGGGTTGTTATCGATGCTCAGCCAACAAACGGAAGGACGTTATTCGCCGACGGGAGAGTTCTGCCGCCGGTGGAAGTTGAGGAAGAGTCATCGTCGGCGGGAGCTTTAGGGTTGTGTAGATTCTCGGTGGCGTCGCTTTCGGGAATCTGCAGCCGTGGTGCTGGCTGTGTTGGATAAGCATTAAGATGGGACATATCATTAAATTTTTGATTCGTCATTAATTAGTGTAAACTTTGTCATTAAATATAGTGATTAAGAAGATGCCTGAACGCAAAGAATCAGAAAAAGCATACAGTAAAATCGTCCTTTATTAGTCACTCTCTGTTTATTCTCATTATCTTTATTGTCATGATATTTATCTGGATTTATTTATTTATTCTATTAAGTAAAGGCAAGTTTCTGACCCTAATAATTGTCAGGATGTGAGAAACTGAGTAAGTGGGCTAAGGAAAGAAAAAGAAAAAACATGATAAATTACGACTTGCACTAGTCATATTTTATTAATTCCCGTTGTAATAATATTATATCACTAATTAATAATTTCATATTAAATTTCAAAGTTAGATATACTAAGATGCATGAATCTTTGTTGTCACATATTCTCTTAAATATAGATAGAGATGCGTGCAAGAGAAGCGTTGTATTCAAATACACGTGAATTACACTAAATATAATAGAAAATTAGTGTTTCTTAGATACATGTGAATCTACTACAATATATCTAAAATAAATTACACTCATGTATCAAAGATATATGTTTGAGACACCAAAATCTAGCACGAATAATAATTTTGAAAACTTAAGAAAAGATACGTAATTAGGCTCTAAACTAAAATAATTTGTGTTGTTTGTCCAAAATCTCATTTATTACTTTTTTCACATGGTATATTGTTCATTTAATGCTGAAGTAATTTTATCTTGTTTCAATTGTATGCTATGTTACAAAATTGAAGAAATGCCCTTTAGTGGTTATAAGTCACACGCATAATAAACATCAATGTCTCAAACAGCAAGCAAATTGTGTTGTTGCAAAAGCTTTCAAAAAGTTGATTTTTTAAGCTGTATGCTAAATCTGACCAAAATCTATTCCCGCGTAACCATTATACTTTAATAGAAAAATTGAGGCGGAATTAATTAGGACGTCATGCGGAAGTTTACAGTTGCAAATTATAGAGGCATCAAATCAGATAATAAAAACTATTCTAAAAATGTAATATTATTATATAATTTGGTCAATTGGCCTAAATATGAAAAACTCATATTAAAGAAAATATTAAAACTATCGAGAGAAAATCTCCCACAAACAAAATTATTTAATGACTATATAGTGGATGCTCTTGTGTGATGCTATGAGAAAAAAAAATCATCCATTTATAGGTCACCAAACTCTTTTTTTAGAGGAAAAATAAATCAAATATAAAAGATAATTATATTTTTCTTTCCGTTCAAACATTTATGCTAATACTATGATTTTCTTTTTTTAAAAAAATAAAACTTAAAATATGATAAAACCTGCATACTAAACTTTACCTCAAAGACAAAATTACAAATACGGTATGAGAAAAGTTAGTTGAGTAAAAAAAGATGGTACAACATATATAATCAATTATTTTCGGTTGCGCATTGGATGCGTCAAATAATAAGATTCTCTCAAATATCTTTTGGCTTACCCCAATAGTTGGGTCTAAAATTATCTTTATTCTATAATATTTCCATCAGATCACATCAAGATTATCTTTTGGCTTACCCCAATATTTGGGTCTAAAATTATCTTTATTCTATAATATTTCCATCAGATCACATCAAGATATTGTTCTGGGAAAATTACAAAAAATGGGTAAAATGTGAAGACAAAAGAGGAGAATGGATTTTAGGTACCTTGTTTCTGTTTCTGTTTGAATATGCTCATGAAAACTTTGACCGAGACACGAGTCACATACTCACATGTATTGTTCGTGGCTTTGAGAAAGGAACAGTTACTGGCCCAAGATAAGTCTTGTTGTGGGGCTTGGGATATTCATTATGGACTTGGACTATTTGTTTTCATGGGCTTAGTACTCAACCCACACACGCTTCTTCCAATTTTTCAAATTGATGTCGTTTTACGTGGGATATGAGGAGAGTGATGTATATGTAATCTTATTTATATTTTATGAAAATAGAGATGTTATGAGTTGTTTGGTACAAAGATTAATAATGTAGGGATTAGTAGAGCATAGTTTATTTTTTATCAAGTGTTTGGTTTATTGTTTTCCACATAATCTTGTGTTTGAATCAAAACTCTACAAAAAAAAAAACTTATTTCCAATTATTCCTTGAATTATTATGAGATTTTCCATTTCAGGTAATTGGGTCAAGGTTAATAATTGTCCAACAATATTATTTCTTATTACCTTCTAATTAGGTAGGAGAAGAACAATTTTGTTGTCATGTTTGCTATTTTATCACTTGAAATATTTGAGGGTAAATAATTTTTTATCTTAATAAATTGATCTCTCGTAAAACATCAATTTTCAATTTTAAAAAGATAAACAACCTACTTTAAAATCGAAAAGACGGTAAAAAATAGTATAATCGAATAAACCATCTACATTTAAGATTGAAGTGTCTAATATGAAAGAAGGTCTGTTAAGGTGTTTAAGTGAATTATACGAATAATTTTAAGGGATCACAGATGACTTAAGTCAAATTTATATTCTGGGGGAACCCATCGATAGCCCCCTAAACTTGGCACCAATTTTCACTTAGACACCTCAAGTAAGCTTTGTTCATTTTAAACACCTCAAGTAGGGGTCCGTTGTGTCATTTTGACACTTTTTGCTGACTAAGCATAGTACGTGTGCTACACGAATTTTGGGCGCGTCAGAGTCTTTTTTTGTAAATATTCTGATTTTTTTTGTAAATATTTTCTTCTCCTTCTTCTTCCTTGCTTTCTCCCTTCCATCTTCTCCACCTTCTACCATCCTCCATCACCACACAACTTTTTTTAAAAATTCTATAATATTTTACTAGGTTACACTCTTTGATTCTTCCATCTTCTTTGAAAATCGAATTCGCATCATGATTCATATTCAAAAACAAAATTGATTTCAAGGGAACAAAAAAAGAAATCAACTTCTTTCAAATGGAAAAACTGATTTACATTCTTACCTTCTCCATTGAAAATTAAATTGATTTCAAGGGATAAAAAAGAAATAAAGAACAACCTCCAATGAAAAAAAAAAATTATTTTACATATCCTTCATTGTAAATCTCAATTGGAATGCACAAGAAATCATCTTTTTTTAAATGTTATATAAAAATTTTTCGATTTGGTATGATTTCCCTTATTCTCCAAAATGTATTTTACTTTGTAAACTAGCCTATATTCTTGCCTTTTTGATGGAGAAGAACATATGAAGGGGAAGGAGGCGCAAGAAGAAGAAGAAAAGAGGTGAGGGCATGGGGTTTGGGATCTGGAATAATGAAAAAAAGAAAGTAAAATTGAGTTTTTAAAAAATAAAATAAAATTTTCACATGTCACATACCAAATCGTTTTTTTTTCCACATAAGAGCATCTGGATGTACGCACTTAAAATGTGGTTTTGAAAATATAAAAAGTGTCAAAATGACACAACGGACCCCTACTTGAGGTGTTTAAAATGAACAAAGCCTACTTGAGGTGTCTAAGTAGAAATTGGTGCCAAGTTTAGGGGGCTACCAATAGGTTCCCCCTTATATTCTCAAATCACGATAAATTATATGGGGGGAACCCATTGGTGGCCCCCTAAACTTGACACCAATTTTCACTTAGACACCTTAACTAAGCTTTGTTTATTTTATACACCTCATGTCATACTGCATTGTGTCATTTTAGCATTTTTTTAACAATCAGCCAAATATATAAGGTGTGTATAACACACTCGCTGATGACGTGTCAAAGTGGCAAATTAAATAAAAACACGTGGCATATATATTAAAAATAATTTTTAAATAATGATATTCCAAAAACTAAATAACATGTGAAATTTTTTACACAAAATTTTTTTAAAAAAATAACCCAACCCCACTAAGTCATCTTCTCCGCCCCACCCACCCCAACTCCTCCCCACCCACCCAGATCGTCTTCTCCACTATTCCCCCACCCACCCAGCGTCTTCTCCACCTCTGCCCACCCTAACCCCAACCCCTTCCCCAATCGTCTTCTCCACCCCTCTCCACCCTACCCATCGTCTTTTTCAAGATTTTTCGTTGCCTTTATTCTTTGCAACAACATGAATCGTAGCCCTTCTAATGTGTTGAAATTTATTTTTTTGTGAAATCTCTTCGTGTTGAAATTTGTTTTATTTGTCTGTAGCTTCATCAAAACTATTTCTCCATGGAAGAAGTTCAAGTTTTGAGAGATGGTGGCTGAAAAATGAGGAAGAAAATGAAAAAAAATAAAATAAAAATATTAAATGAGTCTTTCACGCGCTGGTATTGAGTGTATTACACTCACTATGCCATGTCAGTAAAAAGTGTCAAAATGACACAACGGACCCCTATTTGAGATGTCTAAAATAAACAAAGTTTAATTAAGGTGTCTAAGTGAAAATTGATGCCAAGTTTAGGGGGCCATTGATGATTCCCCAACTATACATGTTATTTCATGTATATGCAATTGATGCCATTTCAGAGGATCAGCTCCAATATTCATGTGAAACCTGTTGTTTTCTGCCTTCCTCGGACTAGTCATTAGTGAATGGTGTCAGCTGTCAGGTTATTTTTATTGATTTTATAAATAGGACATTTCATTTTTCAAGATTCCACGTAAACGAGGTCCATGCCGTATTAGTAAGAAGTAGCAGTACTAAAAAACAATCACATTCTTTTTTTTTTAATCACATGTTATGATAAATGGGGTTTATAGAGTTAAAATATGTAAAGCAAAAATTTGAAGACTAATAAAAAAAAATAATTTCATTTTTTATTCAGTGTCATAGTTGTACCGTTCGAGGAAGGGGTTTACTTGGTGATAAGCATTTGTCATTTAAAGTGACTCACTTTCAGTATTAAAGTTGTTAGATTGAGTTAGTAAGAGACCAAAAAGGCGATAGCTCCTTATGGAAAGGGTAAAAAACACTTTTTATTTTTTTGCTCGTCTAGTTTGAATAATTAACACATATTATTACTTAATTTTAATTATTAACTATAGTTATATTTTAAAAAAATAATTTATTATATTAAAAAATAATATAATTAATTTATTGTTTCTTAATTAAAAAGTATGTGAAGACGACGGAAGTATTGTTTACTAACAATTTGAAAAATATTGACGTGTAAGGATACTTGTTTCGTATATTCTTTTTCGTTTAATATAATAAAAATAATTCCTTAACAAACAAGAAACGTATTCCAAGTTGACTATATATAAGATTAGAGTCGGATAGAATCGAATGAAAAAGTTGTCCGAACTTTTTTTGGTTAAAAATTACATTATTTATATAGAATTAAAATTAATTTTCATATATATATAATAGATATTAGACTCTCTTCAACTTTTTCTTATATTTAATTTTTTCATATTTTGAACTCATCCATAAAAATTTAAATATGTCACCACATGTCATTAAAAAAAAGACTTTTATATTTTTTTTCAATTACATAAAACATGAAGTTGCGATACTATATTTGGTAGTAGATCACAATAATGAATAACAACTTCGTATCTAATCATTCTGCCAGCTTAAAAATAAAAAAAAGTTAAAATCAATTTTATTTTTTATTCCATTTAAGACATAGTACTTTAGTCTTCAAAAGTACTATCCTCGGGTCTCATTCAAAGCAAGTGAATCCAAATAAATGTAGAAGTTTATTCTTATTTATAGAAAGTCGTTTGTTGTTATACAATTTTTAAAAAATATTCAATAACTACTAAATCGACTAATTTGAGTAAAGCAATTCATCCATTGCATCAGACGATGATAAATCAATAACAATAATAACATAATGTTTGCTATAAATTTACAAATAATAACATTACCTTCTAACAGTATTTTTGATGTAAGCGATTGATGACATGGTATTAAAATAAAAAAGATATTATAGATTTTTTAAATTTTTGGCCAAATTTTCTGGCTATTTAGCATTACCCATTTTCAATGGAAAAATCTTTTTGGCTAGAAAATTTGGCCAGAATGGTATTTTACTTATATTATTTTACCTTTTTGATTATTTTTACCCTTTTAATTTTAATACCTTTTAATTAAAAAATGAAAAAAAATATTAGTTTATTTTAAAATAAAAAAGATATTATAGGTTTTTTAAATTTCTGGCCATTTAGCATTATCCATTTTCAATGGAAAAATCCTTTTGGCCAGAATGGTATTTTACTTATGTTATTTTACCTTTTTGAACATTGTTACCCTTTTAATTTTAATGCCTTTTAGTTAAAAAATGGAAAAAATTAGTTTATTTTAAAATAAAAAAATATTATAGACTTTTTAAATTTCTGGCTATTTAGCATTACCCATTTTCAATAGAAAAATCCTTTTGGCCAGAATTTGGCCAGAATGATATTTTACTTGTGTTATTTTATTTTTTTAACATTTTTACCCTTTTAATTAAAAAATGAAAAAAATATCAATTTATTTTAAAATAAAAAAGATATTATAGACTTTTTAAATTTCTGGCCAAATTTTCTGTCTATTTAGCATTACCCATTTTCAATGGAAAAATCCTTTAAGCCAGAAAATTTGATCAGAATGATATTTTACTTATGTTATTTTACCTTTTTGAACATTTTTATTCTTTTAATTTTAATATTCCTTTATCCAATTTATGTGACTTACTTTTTTTTATAGTCCGTCTAAAAAAAAATGACACATTTTTATATTAAATAACAATTTAACTATTGTAATAAAGTTTGTGAGCCCATGACACGTGGGCATCAATACGAAGAATATTAATTCTCAGGTTTGAAAAATTCAACCTATGGTGATAGAAAGTTTAACAAAATGGGCAAGAAATGTACACTGATTGAAGTGATGTGACCTGGTAATTTAAATAGATTAATAGCTTAAATGGACTATTATTATGGATTATAGTACTAGGATTGTTTCGTTCTTAATTATAAGTTTCGAATTGAAATTTTGAGTATATATATGAAGAAAATCATGTTTAGAGTGCTGTTAGATATGCGCACACAAGCTAACTTCAGGTATGCAGTTGGTTCTCAAGAATTCCGTCGAATCTTAGGTGAAAAACTAAATAATACACAACTTAAATTTAGTAGGAACTTTAATATAGATTTCGGATACAAGCGGAAAACAAAATAAAAGAATGGACTTAGGGATGTATCCGATAAGCACGTCGTGGTCCCACCCAGACACGCCACGTGTCTACCAGCAAATTGCTTGGCTAACCCCACCAAGTAACCGGCCTAAACCCAATCATTAACCCAAAACCGGATCCCTTCGTCATTCTTTCTTAGAGACTTGAACAGCCATGGCCGTTTCTCTCCCTTCGATTCCACCAAAACCTCCGTTTGTCTCCTTAATTTGAAACGCTCTAATTAATACTGGAACCCTAATTTCCACGATGGTGCTTGTTACCGGAGATAGATACTTAGATTCACTTGTGAAATTCGTGGAGAACAATGTAGAGTCATTGATCGAAGGGACGTTGGTGTTGAAATTGAATCCAATTGGGCTTCACTACGTGTACTCTAGGCTTGAATCCTTGTCTGAGCTTGAGAGTCTTATTTCAGGTGCACCTGTAGATTATTTGCGTGCTTATGTATCTGATTTGGGTGACCATCGTGCGCTTGAGCGGCTTCGACGGATTCTTCGTCTCCTTGCGTCGCTCAAGGTGGTATCTGTGCTTCCTCCTCCTGGAAGGGATCCTACGCCGTTGTCGCTTTTGCCTTTTGGTAGACTCAAGGTTTTGGAGCTTAGAGGATGTGATCTGTCAACCTCCGCTGCTAGAGGACTTTTGGAATTAAGGCATACCTTGGAAAAGTTGATATGTCATAACTCTACTGTGAGTTTGTAGTTTGCATGTGAATTACAAGTGCTATTGCTTTTTGGCTCTTCGTTTATTCTGTGATTGATTGTTTCAGGATGCTCTTAAGCATGTATTTGCAAGTAGAATTGCTGATATAAGAAATTCTCCGCACTGGAATCGGTTATCGTTTATATCATGTGCCTGCAATGGCTTGGTTCTGATGGACGAGTCCTTACAACTTCTTCCTGCTGTTGAGACTCTTGATTTGAGCAGAAACAAGTTTGCCAAGGTGGATAATCTGCGGAAGTGCACCAAATTGAAGCACCTGGATCTTGGGTTCAACCACCTGAGAAACATTGTTTCCTTTAGTGGGGTAAATATTGCATATTTATTTATTGTCTCTTAAAAAGAACAATATTTGCTATGAGTACCGAAAGAACTTCATATCTTGTCGCTGATTACTATCATACAACTTCATAAGTTTCGGAATTGTGCTTGACCAAGCCACGAATCAAACAGAATCTGGTTCATACGATTAGAAGGTCAATAGATTCATAACCTCTCAAGTCTCAAGCGTATTCATGTGCAGACTGGTATTGAGGATCAGTACAAAAGATTTAAGAAATTTTGAGCAGTTATGAATACTGTGCCACTGTCAATTGTAAACGATTTAGTGAAATTGCTTTCTTGTCAAGTATCTGATTAGTAACTGGAAACTCGCTCCTCCTCCTTTATGGAGTGAAGAACAAGGAAAGGGGAGAATGCCTTAACTAAATCAGATTGTGTCCAATTACTATTTACTTAAAAAACATTATATTGGTGATGTCAGGACAGCTTGCGCATACCTCAACTATTCCATTGGGTACATGCTATCTCACAACCAATACTATTTACTTAAGCATGTGATGAAACATGTAGTAAATCACTTGACTGTAGTCTCAGAGATTTTCCTTCCAACTTGGTCTTATAACCATTTGCTAGGAAAGTAACCTATCAAAAAAATAAAAAATTTTGGAAGGTTGAATTCATACGAGCCAAAGGAATACTCAATTATAAATTGCTGTCTTATGAAAAGCTCTCATGAAATAGAATTTAGCCAGTGCTAGTTCTGCACTTCGGATAGATGTGCCATAATTTTAAATATTTAGTTGTCCAGCACTTGTCTTTCTGTTGGGTGAAGTTGACTTGAGCATGAAGTACATGGGACAATGCTTATCAACATGTTGGTTTATGGAGGTTTTGTCACTGCAGGTCTCATGTCATATTGTTAAGCTTGTTCTGAGGAACAATGCTCTCACAACTTTGTGTGGAATTGAAAATTTGAAGTCACTTCAGGGGCTTGATGTTTCGTACAATATAATCTCCAACCTCTTAGAGATGGAAATTCTTGTTGGTCTGCCATCTCTTCAAAGCTTGTGGCTTGAGGGGAATCCTCTATGCTACTCTCGTTGGTATAGAGCTCAAGTCTTCAGTTTCTTTCCTAGTCCAGAGAAGGTAAGTTATATCTTTGAAATCTTTTGGCAATTGGTATCACTTGTCTGTTTCTTTCTATTTAATTAGATTTTCCTTTTGTTCATCCTCTGCTGCAGAGGTTGCCTGAGGAATGTGCCTCTTCATCTAACCTTTTAATCTCTGGACTTAACCATTTTTCTCTTCCATGATTGCACACTCCAGATGGAGCTTGATGAAAAGAAAATCTGTAGAAGTGAGGCATGGCAGCGGCAGATTATCATTGCCAGTAGGCAAAAACGGCCTGCTAGCTTTGGATTCTATTCACCAGCAAGAGATGGGGCCAAACTAGAAGGAAGTATTTATACAAAAAGGGTCAGTAACTCCTTAGGTGCTCATTTTAATTTTCTCTTTTACAAGTGTCGACAGTTCTGTGCTCATCTTGATATGCCTATTGCAGAAGAGGCTCTCACGCGTGGTTAGTATTGAGACTGAAGAACAGAACACTTCCATTTGCTCCGATATAGAATCTGTGTCTGTTGATATCGACAATCAAAGCAAGGAGGAGAATGCCCTTTCTGATGAGGAAGCTGAAATAGTTGAGTTGATGAACCGAATTGAAAATATGAAGAAGGAAAGATCTGATGAATGGCTGCAGGAGTTCAAAGATTGGATAAATGACTCTTCTGACAATTTTATTGGAGTTGCTAGAGGCAAAGAGACTGTTTCCAGTAACCACAGAGATGATGAAGTTAAGAACCAGACTAGAAACATACAGCTAGGTGGGACCTCAAAATATGTATCCGACTCAATGCTGGCTTCTGGAGATGACAGCAGCACAAATATACTAGAATCTGACAATTCATTTGCTGAGACGTCCACTAATATCAGTATGTTTCATTACCCCAACCAAATTGGTGAAGCAGCTTCCATATTTCCTCGCGATCACACAGGAAACTCCATTCAGATTACTAGAAGCCGATGTCAGGATAATTTTAGCCCTCTAAGTAATGAAGTGCTTCTACATCCAAATACGATGTTCCCTCAGTCTGAATCCTTCTCAACCCAAAGGGGTCTTAAAGTGAGTGCTAAAATCAATATTCCACCCGCTACTGATGCTGATAATATTTTGGATTCTCGATCATCCTTGGCTAGCACAGGATCACCTCCTCACTACAAGGAGGACATTCTGCACAGACGCCAAAACTTGGAAGAAGAACTCCTGCAGATGTCTGCTGACTCCTTCTCAGTTGCATCTTCTGATAGTGATACAAGCTGTAGTGACGATGATTGCCCTGATTTGACCTCAATGCCTCCGGTTGATAAGTCTCTTATTGACAATGTCTCAGAAATGAGTGGGGAAAGCCGCTCACCAGTGCTTCTGTCCATGGATGTATGCCATGAATTGTATCCAATAAAAATAAATTGTAGATTCCCAGCACGTTTAGGCACTGAGGGAACCTCTGGTTGCACGGTGGTCAGAGAATCAGGAACTTCCTCCCAGCAAGGGCATTTTTCTACTGACAATATAAGTGTAGAAAGTGTACAAGTTGTGAAGCCGGACGCTGATTGGTTGGAAAAGAAAAAGCGTCGTAGGAAACCTGCAAGGAGAATAATCTCATTGTGTGATGAACATAAAGAAGCAGAACCTAAAAAATCAAATGTGGATACAAATGGTTTTCAAGACAGAGGGGTTGGAACATTTAGCCAAAGTGAGATGAGAAAATCCCTTGATAGTTGTGGGGCTGAGGAGCTAATTAAGAATTACTTTAACAACAAAGCTGCTGATTCTGGAATTGATGAATCTTGTCAGAGATACATTTTATGCAACTGTTTGCTTGAAAAGGACTCTCAGTTCAGTGAAAGGTAGATGTACCATTCCCGAAATCTTTAATTAGATGGAATTTTTTTTTGTGCAGGGCGGACATTTTTATTTTCTACTATGTGCGCTTCTGATAAATGGTATGAGTTTGTCAGTTACATGTTGGCAATTCTGGGTGTCAATCATGAGATTTCATTATAGTCACCTTTCTTTTTTGCTCAAGGATATTTTAGTTTGCTCTCCGAATTCTTGTGTTCAAATAATCAGCCTGCATACTTGCTTATCGTACTCCTTGAGATTGTATCGACATATTAACCCAAGTTTGAACTCCTAGTAGCTGCCACTGCTCAAAAAACCTTTCTTTTCAGTTGTCACTCCCTCGCCAAAACATGCTTAGCTATCTCATTGCATTGGGAAGTGATATTTGGCTTGGAGAGGTGGGGTTCATGGCATCTTTAAAGGTCTGGAGGATATCTAGGTTTTTAGGACAAGTCAGGGATTACAAAAACTGGTGAACTTCATATGTGTGTTCAAGTCTGTGGTGTCTGCTAGCAAAACGGACAAATGAAATTCTTTGATTCATGTTTAAGGACAAATATACTATTACTAATTTATGTCAAGGAGGGAAAAACTTCGATAGGTTTATGATTGAGGACTAGTTTGATTAGTTCTTTTAATTGGTCCAAGTAGAAAGGAGATCAATGCTAAAAAAATTGCAACTTGCATTTATAAAAAAAATAAAATTGCAGCCTTTTGGCACCATAGTGATGCACATCTTAAGTGAAATGATTATTTGATTCATCAGCAAAAGAAATGGTTTACGTGGAAAGAGCTCTCTAATGTGTGTCCTGCATCGGAACAAAAAACTAGATTGTGATGGATCTGTGGATATGGCATGAGGAAATTATATGTCTTTTGAACCATGCAAGACGATGATAGTATCTCAAGTATGAGTGTGTCTATACTAAATATTATGGCATACCTCGATGGGATATTCAGATGTTTTCTGCCAAGTGTTACGAGTTTCCTAAGCATTGACTTGCCTTTTCTTTTCTGAGTCTTTCGATTGCCTGCTTTATTTTCCGTGCTATGTCCAAGAACATTAACTCCAGTTTTGCTAAAACATATCGTATGTCTGGATTATATCATCTAGGAATTGTTGATACTTCTTATAGTTTATTTTTATGGGCACTAACGTGCTTTTACTTTTCTGAGCTGTAGTCATTTAAGTTACTGCTTTCTTCCACTATTATTTACTTTAATCCTATTGAATGTACAGCGAGGTAGCTGTAACCTTGAGCAGTGAGCATAAGTTACATGTGCTACTCCTTGAAAACTCATGTGATGGGTCAGGTTAGCTTTACTGTGGTATGAACATTTTGCAAGATGTGAAGTTTTTTTCTCTTTCGATTACTACTTTTGAGGCAATGAAATGATGCTGCATGCTTACAAACATTATTTGTATGTTGGAATTTAGCAGGTTCAAGATTAAAATTGGTTGGCTGTCATGGTACACAACAGATGAGAGAGATTTTTGTGGGTTTGGGACTTCAGATTGTAAGGTTTGTGGGTTCTGTGTCACTTCCATTGGTTTGCATGCCTTTTACTTTTCTGAAGATCTTATTCTCTTCCATCCTTTTTTAACTAGAGTATGCTTTGAACGGGACACAACCTACCTCTTCGTGACCAGAAATATAGACGTATCCAGAGAACTATTATCGATATTAGGGTTTACTGATTCACATGTGATGGAAAATAACTGTTCTCTGCGAAGGTGATCTACCTTGGCTCTGCACGTCTAAATTGGTTTTGTGGGAAAACATTGACTACTATGTTTCTACTTTGATTACCATTTCCTCATGTGCTGGTTTTCCAAATTGATGACAGTTTGGAGAAGGTTCAGGCTGATCTGTTCGAAAGGCATGTCTGTGGAGGTTTGAAGATGAGCATTCTTCAGTATTCAATGGTGATGATCTGGTGCAACAATTCGAAAGGTATTTCTAGTTGTTCTTGCAGTCTTCTATATGATTCATCCTTATACTGATGTAGTTGAACATGGACAGAGAGGTGTCTTCATAGCTTCATTGCTGATGGCAAGAAAAAGTGAATAGCTGTATTTGTCCTATGAGTATGTTACGAACTTGTATGTTGCCAGTTTCGAAAATTAAAATTAAAATTAAAATTATGAGCTTGCTTTGTCAGTAGTCCTCATTGAGTTGTTGCTGCTTCTGTTAAACAAAGCTAAATGTTTTTAGTTGGAGTAGAGCATTGTAGGTGTAAAGAAAGGGTGGCATATTTGCGAGCATTTCCTTTTTGCAATAACTTTTCCTTTTCTCAATTAATTCATTTGCTTCTATTTTATCCAAGAAGTTTCTAGTTTATTGACAAAGCAAAGAAGATTGTAGCAAATGGCACCAACATGAAACAAAAGGAGTGATGTCAATGATATGAGACATAGAACTTAGATAGCTAGACAGAAATAATCCGTTATTTAGCTTAACGGATTATCTAGGCCGACTCCTTGCCTAAAGAACAGCAATGAAAAAGATCATAAACCACTTTTTGCCCCAACATGGTCATCTATTTTTGCCAGCATTATCATTGTCATTAGTCTCTCCTTATGCTGCTTTTTTGGTTTCTTGTTTTCCTTTTTTTTTTTTTTTTGGTTGGGGAGTCGAGGAGAGTTTTAAGTTTTTGGACAAAGAGAACAGTTGTCCAGCTGTCCTATGGGTACATCATTACTGTTTGTCAGAATTGTCCAACTTTGTTAGGTTGATAAAACACCTCAGTTGTGAATTTCCTGTTCGGTGTAGGTTGATTAATGAAACTTCTTTATAATTGACAGAGGATTCATGGATGGGGAGATCATTATTTGTGCTTGGGAGGCATCTACTTCTGTGCATGGAAGATGTAATCCTGCTTGGTTCCCTTTCTGAGAGTGCATCTTGCTCCTCCTATTTCTCGTTGGACTCTTGTTGTTCCATTGTCAGCGTGTCAGAAGTGGTAATAATATTTTTTTTGAGCATTTGTTTCTTATCAATCTAGTATCATGTTTTTCTTTTCAATAAATCAATCTAGCAACATCTTATACATGGTAATGTCAATAGTGTTCACCCCTTGGTTGTTGAACTATTTGTACATCTTTATCATTTGTCTTTTTTATATGGTTCACCTTTCCTTCAGGTCATTTGGTATCAAGTATAACTCAGTGTTGCTGCCGTGCTTGTGCACACAATTTTGTGTCAATGCAATTGATCCCGCTGCCTAAATATAGAAAAAGAATCTTTCGGAATATGAAAAACCATTAAAGTTGTCTATTTTAGTTCATTACCATATTTATTGACTATATCACATCACTGATCAGATGATTTTCCAGTCAAATTTAGTGGTTATATCAACGATTTATATATTTTCCCAACAATTGTAAGGGTGCAAAAAGTCTTAAAGAGTTCAGGATCTGCTGCAAGGACTGATTTTTTAAACCTTCTCTAACCATTTCCTTTTCAACAGATGCCAGTAAGGTATATAATCTGACTTCTTATATTCAATTTAGAGTAGCAAATTGTGACAAACTCCGAGGTGGGTCTGTATATTTCTTTTCTATTAACTGGACAAACTGATGCGCGACCTCTTCAATCTAATACAGAAAACCAAATTGCCTTTATTACTCAGCTGTAAGGTCTAAGATTTGCCCATGGAATTTAGAGACAACAGAATATAGCTGTTACTAGTTGACACAAACCAAGAATCTTAGCTAGTTCAGATTAAGGTTCTGAAACTGTTTATTTCTTATTGTAGTGTGTTTTACATAGGCTTGCAGATATTGATCATATTTTTGGTCTATTGCTGACTGTTCTTTAATTTCTTGGGTATAAGAAATCATTTTATGACTGCTCTCACCATGTCTGATTTTGGGTTTTTAGGCAATACTGGTTGATTTGTAAGATCTTATGGGTTGTAGATTTTTCAACATAAAAATAGACTCGGAAATGCATCTTTCTTTCATAACACTGCTGATGGTATGGATTTCATTCAACTTTCAGGTAATCGAAACCACAGATTGCTATTGCGTGACCCTGACTTTGGAAGGTGTCATGTCAGAGTTCCCCCTTTCATTGAAGGAGGGCGAGGTAGTCAAAAATACCAAACTCATGAAGAGAAACCCTGTCTCAGGTCCCCTGAAATGGAAGCTAAAATGGTTTTCAGAAGAAAGTCTCTTCAAGTTTGTGGCTTTGTTGAAAGCATTACATAGTGAAGCAACCACAAGTGCCCTACTTGTCTACTGTTATTAAAACGAGCAAAATCTGTTTTGTTTTCTTTCTCAGTTCTATTTTATATTCTTCATTCTTTGGTCTGATATACTCTTCCTGTTCCCCTAGGCAGTGTTGTATTTGCTTTCCTTTTATTTCGGTTGATGTGTTTTCCATTCTTTGATTTATTGTAAAAAGCATATGGAAAGGGAAATTAGTATATTTAATATCAGTTTGTTTCGGAGATGCTTTTTTTCTAAGTTTCACAGTTAAGTTTTACATTTGTTAAAACTTGACTTGGTTTATACTATATCAATCCTAATGGCAATCTCCTGTAAACCCAAAAGTGCAATGCCAAATTGAGCAAACCTCATAGAGAAACTATGATTAATTTAGCTAAAACCCTCCTACATAGAATCAAAAAAATGTCTATGCAAGAACATTAACAACATAACCAATGTACTTTCACATGTGGGACAGTGTATAGTTTCTCAAAACTCTTAAATCAAAGAAAGCATTTTTGTAAGAACAATTATCAAAACAAAATTTAACTTATCAAACAACTCTTAGATGCCAAAACCTTGAGAATATTACTAAATCGACATTATTGGGTTGGTATCATTTAAAAAAAGGGGTTGCATTCGCCTGGAGAATGTAGGAGAAAAAGGATTGAAGGTCTGAGACGAGTTGAAAATATAGCAGCTTTTCTCTCCTTAAAGATGGTCGATGACATGAAATATTCTCAAGGGCCCTGGGTTGCAAATTAGCAGCAGCATTGCCTCAACGACTAGCTGATCTTACATTGCCAAATGCCCTCAAAGTAACTAGTTCAAAGGTTTGCTATCTCCGGGTTTTCTTCGACTGTAGCCTCTTATAAGCCATGAACGTCACAGCAGCTGACAGAGAATACCTTGCAAAAAATTAGAGAAGAAGTTCAGAAAAAACACAAAAACAACAAATAAATAGAGGAGAAGTCTGCAACATGGATCAAGTTAACACTCCCTCTATTTGCAGATTGTCAACAATAGCACTGAAGTTTTGTAGGTGTAATCCAATCGAATGCTAATTCTGAGCTATAAACTTCTAAACAATTAGTCTTAGTAGTTTCTCACATCATAAATATTAGTGATACTATTTCATGCATGTGTGAAGTCTAGTAAAAAGAAGAAATGATGCTTGCGAATGATCTTTCATCTTAACAGAAAATTAACTAGCTGACTTGTTGGGAATCCAATATTAGCTCATCAAAACTTGACGAAAAAAGAGATCACAATAAACCTAGATATAAAAAGTTGGAAAAGGGAAACAAAATTTTAGTGAGATGAAATTTTGATCAAGTTTAGGTACACAATTTTACAGGATAATTTCTTTCGATAAAAGCATTAGCACTAGACAGAGACAAGGGGCAGAGGAATAGCCAATAGATCAATGGTAAAAAGACTCAAGAGGCATGTATCAGAACATATATCAAACAGGGAGTACCATGTAAATGTGTAGTTAAGATGATCTTGTGGCATTACAGAACTCCTAACCAATGTGTTTGTATCCTTTGGAATTGGATAAGGATTGCTTGGATCGACATTATCATTGATGGCTTCAATGTAGAGTGTGTTCTCAGGGAGTCCACAAGCACGGGCAATGGCTGAAACATCAACGTAGAACCACTGGAAGGAACTGGGATCATTTGCTGGAACAAATATACTGGGCTTCTCACTTCCTCTGATAACTCCAATTACTTCTGTGGATTTAAGAGTTGAAACTTGATCCTGTTGATTGAATGAAGTGCCATCAGGTGTATTGTTCAGATTACACACAACTTTAATCAGGAAATTAAGTAAGAAATGAGAATAACCTCTTCGACTTTCTTCTTTTTTGAAGAAAACATCCACCAGGAGCTCTTTCCACTCTCTTGAGATGGGGGCGCAGTACTTGAAGATTGGTCATCAGCCGCAGCCACTTCCAAAGACTTGTCTCTCCAATTCCGGGGAACCCATCCCCTATTGACAAGAATTGGTGCCTGCACACTGAAAGGAAGTTGATATGATTAGACAGAATTAACCACTCATGCTGCTGTCAGACATGAATTTGAAGTGATTTTTCTGGTATGATTCAGAATTCAAATGAAAAGGTGCCAAAACTGTAAATGCATACAGAAAACTTAATCTTGGAGAGACACTAGATGATAGTATGATGGTTGGGTTAATGCCTACAAAGGTAAGGAGTGTAAAAAAGGGTAGTAGATGCTGTGAATTAGTTGCATAACAATCTAGAAACCAATAAAATTAATCAAATAAATCCACTCATCTCAATCCTAAACCAATCCGAAGAGTATTTAAATAAAAATAACCAAGAGAAACTCAATTTCATTGAATCATGATATAAGCAATAAGAAAGCTAGATGTATTATAATATAGTATAGTAGTTGAGCTAATACATACATAAGTGATTCAAGTGAAGTTATGAGAGGTATACACTACATAAAAAAAAGATGCACCAGCTTAGACTAAAGGAATTAAATTCTTGTTAATGAGAAAGTGATCTTTGACCTTATAAATGGCAATTTTGGTTTTTACAGGTGCCGCGAAGTACCAAAATCTTTGATCATAAAAACAACCAAATCTTTTTGCGCTCTCTATAATAACTAAAGATTGTAAATCAGTGACATCTCAACTACTATTCAGTAACTTCCTTTTAACATGTACAGAGTGATTAGGTGTAGCAATTCATTTATTTTGGTGACTAAACCCTGTTTAACTGTTGTTTTTTTCTGAAATCCTATTTAACTTTCACTGGGATATCAACAAAGTTTGAACAAGAAGTACAAACCCAAAACAACTAATGCACAAAACTATACTTAGTCTTATGTACATGTACCTCTTAGGATCATTTGCCAAAGGCATGAGAGGAGTAATGACATAGTAACCATTTTCAGTCACCCCTGAAATGCTTCTGGAGCGTGGCCCTATGAAAATGGACTTCTTCTCATCAAACACTCCTCTACAAAGTACCCTGCAGAACTCCAAAGAATCCACATTTTCACCTGAAGGAGAAACCTCATTGCAGTTTAGAGGATCCATTCGCAATCGATTTTGTCTGTGCTCGAGCATTTCAATCTGCAAATAGTAATCACTGTTTGCAATTTCTTTCTCAGGCAATCTGGCATTAACTGAAACTATAACGAACTAACCACACTCCAGACTTTAGATACAGTGATTGAGCAAACCAAGCAACAAAAAGTATCCATCGAAAACAAAATTGCATCAACAGCATTTTTCATCGCGCTTCCTTTTGAAAATAGAAATGATAAATCTCCCTAAAAGAAGTATTCACCTTATCTTGCCTTCTGATGATCTGCCAAGAGCCAAGGCCAAAGGTGATGACCCCCGGTACGAAGAGCAGTAAGTTTGACCATTTTGAAGGTCCACCTTTCTCTGAGGAATACAAACAAACAGGCAGTGATTCAGATAACCTAAATTCCAGAAATAAGATAAAAATGATCAAAAAATTACAATATTTGCTTGCTGAAGAAAGGAGAAGTCGGTGACCTGGAGGTTGAGTTTCAGTCACAGAGATGGCAGGAGCTGAAGCAGCGGCGGAGGATAACCGGAGCTGCAATGCTTGTGTAGTCTCAACACTTCGCCGGAGAAGATTTCTGGTTAGGGTTTTTGATATGGAAGCTGCCATGATCGTACTGAAGCTACCATTCGAAATGTCGTCGTTTTGATTGAAATTAGCAAAAAGTTTATGGGCGAATGTGAAAATTACAGAACACTTTGAGGGCTTAACTGTAGTTTCATCTAAACATCAACCGATAACAGAGACGGACTAAAAGCCCAACTAGCCCAATTAGGGCTCTTTTCATTTCAACTTCACCCTTTATAAATCTCAGATCCAATTTATTTTCTGTAATACAGTGTTCTTGTGCCGCCGCGCCGGCCATCGTCTCCAAGCTCCTAGCCTGAAAATAGTCGTCGATCTTGTGAGTGCAAATTATTAATAAATTATGTAATATTTTATAGAAAAGGCAATGAATGTGCAAACTGCGCTTTGAAAAAGAGTAGCGCAATCAGCCATTTACGTTGCCGATAACATGCCGTTCTGGCGTGAGTTTATATGCTTGCATGTGTCGTTATTTATTACGGCTTGTGCACTAATAAGCTCGTAAATCCATTCTTCTTTCTCATTTTTCAAATTGATCGTGCGTACCATAAATTAGATTAGGAAAAAAACAGAATAGTTTGTGGCCGTTCTAGCTGATTATAGCAATCAAAGCAAAGCAAATCATTTTCTTAATCTAATAGATTTCTCATACAATTTGGTCGTTCCATCAGCTAATCAACATCTGTAGCCATTGATTCTTGTGCAGATTATAGCAATCAAAGAAAACTCCTCAATACAAATAGAGTATTAGATTTTACAAATAACAGCAAAGTAACTGAGTAAAACAACAGCAATGCAGTATAGAGTGCGAGAGAAATAGTGATGAGAAATGAACTAAACCGAGACCTGAATCAATAGCCCTATCCCCAACCGAAACCTGAATCAATAGCCCGATCCCGAACCGTTAAACCAATAATTCAAATCATTAACCTAATAACCAATTTATCCATTTGGATTGTTGATTTGGTCTAAAAGTTATGCAGCCCTAAATCAAACCTAATATAATAAAAGAAAGAGATTGCCATATCATGTAAAGATATATGAGGACAAGTTATAGTAAAATAAATACTCTCTTTTATTAATCACATGCTCATAAACCAGTTGCAACCGCTGAAATGCACAATTATTTATTTATTTATTTAAAACAAAGTTCTTAAGTTTATTCAAAAGGAGTAGCAATTAAACAAAGATCATCCTTTCTAATTGCACTTATTCCATCTAATTCTCTAGAGGGCCTTCGTAAGGAGTCCTCCAATCGAAATGATAAAGCAACTGAGCTAAAGGATGTTCTACGTCCATTAAGCCGAATAACCACCCTGGACACATTCTTCTTCCTGCACCAAATGGGATTAATTCAAAATGATTTCCTCGAAAATCAATTGAACTATTATCAAATCTATCAGGAATAAAGCTTTCAGGATTATGCCAATATTCAGGATCTCTTCCAATTGCCCATGCATTAATTAGGACTCTGGTCTTGATAGGTATTGTGTATTCGCCGATTCTTGCTTCTTCTCTACATTCCCTTGGCAATAATAAAGGAAATGGAGGATGCAACCTTAACGTTTCCTTAATCACTAATTTTAAGCACTTAAATTCTTCAAGATCAGTATCCTCAAATATTGTCTTTCCCTTAAGGACTTGTCTAACTTCAAATTGTGCTTTAGCCATTATTCTTGGATTTCTTATCATCTCTGCCAATGCCCAAATGATAATTACAGATGATGTCTCAGCTCCGGCTACGAACATGTCCTGCATGTAACTAAAAATATTCAGATATACCTAGTTTTTAACATTTCAATATACTACAAAATAGAGAAAGAAGGAGATATTTTATATGAAACTAAACTTACAAAAATAACTGCTTTGATGTTATTATTTGTGATGGGAGTTCCCAGTTCGCCACTTTCCATGACTCGTAGTAGAACAGCGACTAAATCTTCCCCTCCATACTCACTATTGTCATTGTTACCATTTGCTCGATTTTTCTGATGTTCATTAATGATATTCTCCAAAATTACATCAACTTCTTTGTGAACCTTCAATATTTTTGACTTCAATCCATAAATCTGGTGAAGCCATTTTCGAGATGGAAATATATCAGCCAAGTCAGTTCCGCCAGCTAATAATGTGATATCCTTTATCAACATTATCAACTTATCTTGACCGTTGATTATTTTTCCAAAAGCAGATCTACAAGTTACAGAACCTGTAAACCAAAAAATTTTATCTGTCAAGTTGATTAATGAGTCCGGCATGGAATTAATAGATGAAATAAGACTTGAGATCTCTGCTTGTCGAATTAAACCAAATGATTTGACCATTTTTGTGCTAAGAAGTTCCAGGATGCACACTTTGCGCATGTTTCTCCAGTAATCACCATATGGACATGTTCCAATGTCGGAATAATTGTACATAATGATTTCTCCGACCATTAATTGAGGCCTAGTAGCAAAATTCAGATCTTGATTTTTCATGATTTCCTTTGCTATGTCAGGTGAAGATACAACGACGTGTGATACTTCTCCAAGACGTAAATGAAAGATCGGTCCATATTTTTGCGATAGATCTCTAAAAGTATGATGTGGAAGGCGACCATTCATTAACTGGTGCAAGTTCCCAATAAAAGGTAGCCTCCATGGCCCTGGAGGCAATTTTTTGTTCAAGGTTTTTGATTGCTTCCACAAAAGAAGGATGAAAGAAAGGAATAACAAGAGTGAAGTGAAGATGAAAAGTAAGTGTTGTATATCCATAGATATTATATTTCTTATTTCCTCACTTTGGAGAAGCTCAAATATTTAATTTGGCAAAACAGGGTGGCTGGGAGTATATAAGAAATTAGACACTATAGATAAATATCAACACATTTTATTGATTGATTTATGCCGTACACATTTTCAAAATCATTGCTTGCGCCAGTAAAATTGACTTTTGTTTCACACGTTTTACTCTCCCATCCATTAATTGTATTGAGTTAAATTTAAACGAGTCAAAATAAGCCGACTCACCTATAGTAGATCTGGAAAGAAGGAACAAAGTATTCATAAGATAGTAAACTGCAACAACAGCATTCTTTTGAATTTCTAAACAAGTTGCAACCAGAGAAATGCACACAATTATTTGAAATAAAGGAAGAAAGTTCTAAAGTTTATTTCTACTATTAAGAGAGATCAAAAGGAGTAGCAATTAAACAAAGATCATCCTTTCTTCTTGCCGTTGCTCCATTTGTTACCGTCATATCAAAATTCTCTAGGGGGCCTTCATAAGGACTCTTCCAATTGAAGTGATAAAGCAATTGAGCTAAAGAATGTTCTACGTTCATTAATCCAAATAACAACCCTAGACACATTCTTCTTCCCGCACCAAAGGGAATGAATTCAAAATGATTTCCTCGAAAATCAATAGAATTATTATCAAATCTCTCAGGAATAAAGCTTTCTGAATTATGCCAATATTCAGGATCTCTTCCGATTGCCCATGCATTCACTAGGACTCTGGTTTTGATAGGTATTGTGTATTTGCCAATCCTTGTTTCTTTTCTACACTCCCTTGGGAGTAACAAAGGAAGAGGTGGATGCAACCTTAATGTTTCTTTAATCACTAATTTTAGATATTTCAATTCTTCTAAATCAATATCCTCAAATACTTTCTTCCCCTTAAGGACTTCTCTAACTTCAAGTTGTGCTTTAGCCATGATACTTGGATTTCTTATCATTTCTGCAAATGCCCAAATAATTGTTGTAGATGATGTTTCAGCTCCTGCTAAGAACATGTCCTGTATATAACTAAAAATATTCAGATATACTAAATTTTTAACATACCAATATTATGAATAAGTACTAAACTCAAAATTTTAATACTAATAATATTTTTAAAAATAAAGAAGAAGAAGAAGAAGAAGAAGAGAGGATAAGAATGAGATGTTTTATATGACACTAAACTTACAAAAATAACTGCTTTGATGTTATTATTTGTGATGGGAGTTCCCAATTCGCCACTCTCCATGACTCGTAGTAGAACATCGATTAAATCTTCACCTCCAGATTCACTATTACCCTTCTTACCATTTGCTCGATTTCTACAATGTTCATTAATGATATTTTCCAAAATTGCATCCATTTCGTTGTGAACCTTCAATATTTTCGACTTCAATCCACAAATTCCATGAAGCCATTTTCGGGAAGGAAATACATCAGTCAAGTCAAATCCACCAGCTAATAATGTGATATCCTTCAACAACATTATCAACTTATCTTGACCATGAATTATTTTTCCAAAAGCAGATCTACAAGTTACAGAACCTGTAAACCAAAATATCTTATCTGTCAAGTTGATTAATGAATCGGGCATGGAATTAATCGATGAAATAAGATTTGACATCTCTGCTTGTCGAATTGAATCAAATGATTTGACCA
The DNA here is from genome assembly GCA_035578085.1 of Solanum pinnatisectum. Taxonomy (NCBI): domain Eukaryota; kingdom Viridiplantae; phylum Streptophyta; class Magnoliopsida; order Solanales; family Solanaceae; genus Solanum; species Solanum pinnatisectum. The sequence goes on along the minus strand of CM069078.1, from coordinate 51,339,254 downwards.
TCTTTGTGCTAAGAAGTTCCAGGGTGCACACTTTGCGCATGTTTCTCCAGTAATCACCATATGGACACGTTCCAATGTCCGAGTGATTATACATAATAATTTCACCGAACAATAATTGAGGCCTAGTAGCAAAATGAAGGTCTTGAATTTTCATGATTTCTTTTGCTGTATCAGGTGAAGATACAACAACGTGTGATACTTCTCCAAGACGTAAATGAAAAATGGGCCCATATTTTCGCGATAAATCTCTGAAAGTATGATGTGGAAGGCGGCCATTCATTAACTGGTGCAAATTTCCAATAAAAGGTAACTTCCATGGCCCTGGAGGCAATTTTTTGTTGAAGGTTTTTGATTGCGTCTTTAAAAGAAGGATGAAAGAAAGGAATAACACAAGTGAAGTGAAGATGAATAGTAACTCCATAAGCTCAAAACAGGGTGGATGAGAAATTAGACACTCAAAATACCTACCTATTCAATACTAGAATACATTGATTTATGCCGTACAAAATGTCAACATCATTGGCTGCGCCAGCAAAATTCACTTTGATTTAGAACCTTTTGGGACCATTTCAAACAAGTGACCCATCCTTGTACCATAAGGACCATTTCAATCAAGTCAACTATGTTTAAGGATCAAAATAAAGCATTATCTTTACATTAAAGACCATTTTAATCATTTTCTCAATGAACATATATCTACACATACAATAGGGACCGCTATGATTGATTATTGGTGTGGATGAGACCACAAAATTAACTTTTATTTAACGCATCTCATTTTCTGATTGGTTAATTATACAAGTTGAATCAAATATAGACAAGTTAAAAATTAAAATAAGCATTTACTAGGATTTTTTATTATTATTTTCATATCTAATTAAATAAGCCACGCTTTATTTATCTATTTATCTATCTATCTATTAAATTTTCTTTTCTTATTTTACCAATCGTAGGAAAAAATTACAATTTGTAGTAAGATCTACAAAAATATCTATGCTTGTGCCCAGCTCTTTACATTAATTTAATATTTTAAATAAAAAAATTAGATATTCAAAACATATACAAAAAATACTATAAATTTCAATTTTTTGCATATCAATATGATAAAAAAATACATCGTAAAATATTAGGCAAAATTATTATTATTTAACTCTAAAAAAGAAAATTATGACAATTAAAAGTAAATGGAGATATTATGAATTTTATGCCATTTATATATACTTCAGCAGAATCACGATACAGTCACATAATCAATCATATCGGTCCCTATTGAATATGCAGATAGATAGAGTGCAATAGACCACAAAATTATTTAGCACGTTTGATTTTTTGTTTGGTCAATTACACAAGTTGAATCAAATTTAAATAAGTTAAAAATAAAAATAAGCAACGTCAATTATTTATTTACTAGGATTTTAATTTTATATTCATAACTAAATAAAATAATCTAATATTTTCTCCTATAATTTTCATTTTCTTTTTCAAGATAATATGGATTTTGTTTTCTTGGGACTTTGATAAAATGTCCACAAGGAGTTTTAAGGCTTATCATATATATCGTTTGATGATAATCTTGAAATTGTTGTAAAAAATCATTACCTAATAATAAATCGGTTTCCAATTTATCATAGGCAAATATTCTATTTATAGAAACAATTTTTTATCCTAAAATTATTTCTACCTTTTCTTTTGACTTAGTTAGTTTTTCTTTTACTCTTGCGATTCCTATCATTGAGATATTATTTTTATTGGTATCCCAATCTTTTATCAAAAATGATTTTGCTAAACTAGCTTCTGATCCATTGTCTATTTGACAACATGTTAGTTTAGTATCATAGAATGTCATTTTTATAAAAACTGATACCCTGAAAAATCTCTTGTAAATGTCTTAATCTAGAACAGATTAAAAAAAAAAAAAACTACAAAAATCATATGGCGAAAATCCTCTAGAAAAATGGGAAAGGAATCAAGAAAAAGCCATTTTAACCCTTAAAGATCCAAGTATTATCATTAGAGTAAAACTCATGCTCTACAATGAAGATGATAAAAATGAGTTTAAAAGTCAACTCAAAGAGTTAATCAACCTAAAACTTATTAGGATGAGTCGAAGCCCACACAGTAGTCCAGCATTTATGGTAAGAAACCATGCTGAAATAAAACGAGGAAAAGCTCGTATGGAAATAAATTATAAAGAATTAAATAAAAAATGTATATTTGATGGATATTTTATCCCAAATAAAAATAATTTAATAAACCTTGCAAACGGAATAACTTATTTATCAAAATTCGACTGTAAAAGTGGATTTTGGCAGATAAAATTGAGTGAGGAATCAATTCCATTAAGGGCTTTTAGTACGCCTAATGGACATTATGAATGGTTAGTCATGCCCTTCGGGTCAAAAAATGCTCGACAAATTTTTCAAAGAAAAATGGATAAAATATTTTCCGAAAAGAAATAATTAATAGTCTATATAGATGATATATTAATATGTTCTAAAACTTACCAAGAACATTTAAAGCATCTAAAAGAATTTTCAGACATATGTTTAGAAAATTGAATTATATATATATATATATATATGTTAAATGACCTACTTGAAAGTCATAAACAAATAGCCTTAAGGTTAAAATTAATAGAAATTGAAATCAAATCAATTAAAGAAAATCTTCCTGGAAGAATAACCAATATAATAGAAAAAACAGAAAAAATTGACAAAAGGGTAAGTTAAAAATATATAAATGAAATGAAAAAATTTCTAATAAAGGTTCATATCAAAAAGGTAGCTCAGATGAAAAGCTAATAGAAGAATTTTTGAAGAAACAAAAACTAGAACAAACTGAATGGTTAAGAATTCAAGATAGAGAACAATCTGGTAAAAAGAAGCCAGAAAGCGAAAATGATGAAAACATTGAACAACATAAAAACATTGAAAAAAAATGAATGAACTAGATGAACTAGTTTATGCATTAGAAGATCTTGATCTATCAGATCAAAAATTAAAGGTCCTAATGAATAGAGGTGATACGGGTGGACCCCAAGGAAACTTTGAAAAAGGAGAAAGATCTAACACTTTAAAGAAAGAAAAACAAGAAATAGAATATAATTCTGAACAAAATTTTGTGACTAAAGCAAAAAGAAATAAGGATTTTACTAGCCAATACCATAATAATAATAAATCTAAGTACATGCCTAATAGAATCTCAACAGTAGATGTAGGAACAACCCAATTCTTGAATCTAGATTGTAAAAGAGAACCAGAAATAGATCTAGATTATATGGGCACAAAATATTTTTTTTTCTTCCTATTAGGAAAAGGAATAAATTATACAGATGAAGAAAAATATATTATTATAATAAACACATTTACTGAAAAAGTCAGTAATTGGCATACAGGACTATCAAATGATGCAAAAGAAATCATTAAAAATAGTACGATAGAAGGTTTTAAAAATTACCTTCAAGAAGGAATAAGAAACATAGTACAATTCATAGGAAATGAATTCTTAGGTGGAGAAGGAAGCCCCTCTCTAAACCGAGAAAAATTAAGAATAATTGCAAAGGAACAATTAGAAAAATTGCAAATATGCAAAATGAGCTATATTCAAGAATACACTTGTAAATTCGAAGAATATTACTATAAAATATTTGACAGCAGTAAAGAAATGCTGCCCTATCTGAGAAATATTATCAAAAATTGCCAGGCTTTTGGGCCAAATATTTTAGAGAAGAATATGAAAAAAAAAATAAAGAAAAAGATATTCTAGGACAAAGAATATCTTTTTTAAACAATAGACTTGGACAATTATGTATGGCACATAATGTTCAAAGAAAAGCTAAAAGAATTAATACTTATATTTATTGTCTGGATACAAATGCAGTAACTCAATGGAGATGCAATGAAAGACCATATAAAAAGAAAAGAAAACTTAAGAAAAGCCTTATAAAGCGAAAAAATGTTACAAAGAAAAATTATATACCTAAAAAGAGGTATTATAGAAAGAAAAATAATTTTAGACAAACGAAAGAAAAGTGTAAATGTTACAATTGTGGCGAAGAAGGACATAAAAACTACGAATGTAATAAAAAGCAGGTTAAAATATCAAAAATAAATAGACAAGAAATTGATTCAGATTTAGAATCAGTAACATCTATAAAAAGTGATGAATTCTACGAGGAATTATACGAAGAATATTCAACTAGCTCAGGAGATTCTGATGAATAAAGAAATTCAAGAAGAAATAGAAATCTATAGCTTCCTTTAAGCTCATTTTTATTCTGAAAAATAATAATCAGATGTATCCATAATACTTGTTATTTCCTCATAACCGTGTACTATGAATTCTATTGGAAATTCCTTTTCAAATTCCTCCTCAAATAGTTCATGGACTATTTTTTGTAATATTTTTTCTCTTAAATCTATATTTAAGTTTTCAATTACTTTTAGTATAGTTACTAAAGTTTTTGGGTCTAAATACCATAAATGACTTATCATTGCTTTTTTTTTTTTTTTTTTTTACTTAATTACTTACTTGGCTCTGATACCAATAGGGGGGCTATGATGTATTTCTAATAAATATATGGTGTGCGAAATTAAGTAATTATGTTGTATATAGGACATACTGTTTTAAAATCCTTTTAGCATTTTTATATTCAATATAATATATATATTATTTTATTTTTTATTTTTTTATTTTCTTATTTTACCAAACATAGAAAAAATTTAACAATTTGTAGTAGATCTATGAAAATATGCTTATGCCCAGCTTTTTACTTTGTGTGTAGTGTCCTATCAATTTTAATATAAATGTTATGCAATTTATATGTACTTCATCATTATCACGATATTTCTATTATATAGAAATATGAAGATGAGGACGGCTGAGGGGAAATCCGTAAATAAGCAAAATGTATAGCTTAATAGCAATTGTACTTCGTGCATGGAAAGTACTGAAATTCCAGAAAAACCACCCAAATTCTAGCATATTCTTGAGGCCACATGGCTATCCACACGTTGGAAGAGTAAAACAGATCACATGAACTTCTATAAATGTAGGACCCATTATTGTCTTCAAAGTTATCACATTAGTTTTCTTACTTTTTTTAATATACTGCTCCCTCCATTTCATATTAATTTAATTTTATGAAAAGTAGATTAAGATATAAATTAAATATAGTTTTCTATTTTTATCCGTATTAATTATTGTCAAATTTATAATTAAAATAACTAAATATTAATTAATCATTAATTCCAATACTAACTAATAAAGGGTAAAATTGAAAAAACACTCTAAAGTTTGTCTTGAAAATTGAATAATTAAGTTAATTTGAAAAATAAAAAATGCCTCAAAAATTAAATTAATATGAAATGGAGGGAGTAATAAGTTAATAACATTCAAAAATCATATAGAGTACCTTTTTTCTTTTTCTTAAAGTAAACATCCAATTTGACTCAATTGTTGTATTTTGTTATTCCTTCTCAAATTCATAAATAATTTATATTCATCATATTTACGAAAAACAATTAATTTCATATAAAAGACAACTATATATATAAATATATACACTAGACACAACACTCCGTATTAGCAAAAACATAACATAATAGATATATATATTTCTACTTCTATTAGAAATGTGAGGAAGAGGATGACCAAGGATAGTTCTGTAAATTAATAAAAATTCCAGCTTCAAGAAGTTGTACAATATGCAGAAAAAATGTTAAATTTCTAAAAAAAATCTTTCAAGTTTCAGTAAGCTGAAATGACCATGTGATTTTCAGCCATTGAAAAAGTTAAAAAAATCTTGTGTACCATCTAAATATATGGGTCCAGGGCCCAAATCTGTCTTCAAATGGTTGTCAACGGTCACCTTTGTCATAAGAGTTTTTCTCAAAAATTAACATTTGATATCATATATATTTTCCGTGAGTTGCTACTCCTTCCCTTTAATTCATAATATAACTAACGTGAGTATAAAACTATTTTTTCTCTAATACAATAAATATAAATATACAATGAAATTAGTGTGATAAAAACAAATACTCTTTTTGTATTTATTTGTTTGTTTAATTTTCACTTGACATAAATTTATTAAAAAAGAGTAAAGAAGACATTTCAATTTTATAATCTTAAATCAAAAATATATTATACTCTTTAATTTTGTGGTATTAAAATGTCACGTAAAAAATTAAAATTAAAGAATTACTAAAAAGAAAAAAAGACATGTTTTAAGAAATAAACTAAAAAAAATGTAAGATAAAACAAATTGAAATTGAGTGAGTAGTATATTGATTTGAGATGAAAGAATAAAAAGTTTATTAAATTTTAATTTATTATTTAATAGATCATAAAAAGTACCACGACAAATTAGAGTAAAATTGGTCATAATTATACAAAACAAAAACATCCAAACATTTTTTCTAAAATGCCAAGTGTATCCCAATATTGTGACATTTAATGTGGATTCCATATTTTTCAATCATAATTATTCTTAAATATATGGAGTAATAATTAGTCTCATTTCAATGGCATATTAGTATAAATTTTTATTCCATTTATGATGTCAATTTTTTCTCCAAATTTACTCTATTTTATCATGTTTATTAAAAATGACTATTTTTATTTAAATAGTACTCTGTTTTTAAAAAATCAAAATATAAATCATTAATTAGTTATTACTATTATTGATTAATTGATCTTTATATAATCATGCATATTTGAAAGTTTATGATTATAATCATACAAAACTTTATATATATATATATATATATATATATATATGAGATTTGATTTATGATTCATGTTATTTTTTATGATAATGGATCTTATTTTGTAAATATACATTAAAAAGAAATCACACGAAAAAAATCATGCATGTCTCATTTTTTATGAACTAAATGTAGGTGAGTTAAAAACAAGCCGTCAACAATTGGGATATTACAATTCATGTCTCTTCTTTACAAATTTCATCTTCGAGCCTAACTATTTCAAATTTACATTGCATAGTGATTCATTTTAAGAAAACACTTTGTATTAAGAATTTGTTTTTAACCTAAAGCTTGGTCAATTAAAAAAACAATAGCCCCATCCACTGTAGCAGCTACACTGTATTCTTTGATGATAATAGCAATATAGTTTAATTTGTTGACTTTTTCTACAATATCACCAATCATATAAATTATTAACAATAATCTTTAAACACATTCACTTTTCCTATTTTCTTTGTATTTTCTCTTATTATATAAGATAGTTAGTGCTGAAAATTTATTTCTTTTATTCTACTTTAATTTAATTTTGTGTATATTTTTTCCTTAATAAGAGACAGTAAGTGCTGAAACAGGCACGTCTTCTCGACGTGCCTGCTTTAGAGTCCTTTTGGAAAAAAATTAAAAAATTATTTCTTTTGTTCTACTTTAATTTAATACTGTTTAAAAATTTATTTCTTTTGTTCTGCTTTAATTTAATCAGTGTATATTTTTTCCCAAAAAAATAAAAATTTATTTCTTTTGTTTTACTTTTCAAAAAAGATTAAAAATTTATTTCTTTTGTTTTACTTTAATTTAATTAGTGTATACTTTTTTCGAAATTTTGAAATCCATTTTAGCTATGATTTTTAGTTTTAAATTCAAGACTTCACGCTGAAGCAGACACGTAAATTTTTTTTAAAAAATTAGTATTTCTTTTGTTCTACTTTAATTTAATTAGTGTATAATTTTTTTGAACTTTTGGAATCCGTTTTAGCTATGACTTTTAGTTTTAAATTCATATTCTATAGTTATTGCTTTATTATTTTGAATATCAGTAATATTTGTTTATATCTTGTAACTACTTTGAATAAAAAATTAACGGTCAACGACAAAAAATACTTTAATTATAAACATCTTAATGGACCTCTTCACAATAAATTTGCGCAAACAAAAAATAATTAACCACTTATATATCTAAAAGACATATTAAATTTATTTAACTTTCTAAATTCTACATATATACATAAATTAAATAAAAAGATACGATGATGTTGGGCCCGTGCTAGCACAGGCACCTATATCTAGTTGTTAAATAAATAGGAGACTAAACGAATATGGTTACTTCTTGATGTTTTAAGCGTGCACGCAAATGCTGGTAAGTTCTAGTGGAATAATATGGAAATATAATTGAATAATCATTTTAAAATTTTCAAATATAAATTTATAAAATAATTCAAATTATATTAAATTCAAGATATATTATCTCAAATAAATATTATAGATTTATTTAAGAATAACTTACAAAAATGACACAAGTGAAGAGAAGATGAATAGTAACTCCATAATCTCAACAACTAAGCAAAACAGGGTGGATGAGAAATTAGACCCTTAATAGACAAAATATCTACATATTCAATGGATTATATTTAGAACGTTTTGTTCTCCCATTGGTTTATGGTGCAAAATAAGTTATATTTAGACGAGTAAAAATTAGAGTAATTTTTCTAGACAGTCATTCATGTTTGGGAAATTATCTAATAGCATCACTTTTGTTTGTTTTAGGACTATAATATCATCGAATTTTGCATATTTTTCTCAAAATATACTTGACACAAAAAAAAATCTTTCTCTATCCTAATGAATCTCTTCTTACTAGTAATGATTAAAAAAATAAACTTTTTAAATCAATTCATATGATATACTCGGTAAAAATAATAATTACATAACGCGAAAGTGAACATTTTTAAACAAACTCATATTTATTTTCTGTTATTATGATTAACACTAATAAAAAATATCTATCTCTTAATATAGTAAAGTAAAAAACTAAAAATGATAAATAATCAAGAATTATTTTTTTACTGAATATAACATATGAGTTATTTTAAAAGTTAATTTTTTTAATTAAAAAATGAATAATATGACATGACATCTCAATAGGAGAGAGAATTTTTCTGTGTCAAATATATTTTGAGGAAAATATGTAAAGTTGGGTGATATTGTAGTCCTAAAACGAACATAAGTGATATTACTAGATAATTTCTCAAACATGGTGACTATCTAGGAAAATTACTCTTAAAATTTAGCAAACTCAGTTATTAGGATATTTATTAGGATTTTTTTTATCCATAATTAAATTAGATCCTATACTATTACGAAATAGATTAAGGACCATTTCAATCAAGTGGCCATTTTAAGGATCATTTCAATCAAGAGACTATTTTAAGGACCATTGTTATACTTATACATTAAGGACCATTTTAAGGACCATTGTTACCCATCATTAAAGACTATTTTAATCACTATCTCAGTGAACATATATCTACACATTCAATAGGGACCGCTATGATTGATTATTTGTGTGGAAGAGACCACAAAATTGACTTTTTTATATAGCGCATCTCATTTTCTAATTGGTTAATTACATAAATTAAATCAAATTTAGACAAGTTAAAAATTAAAATAAGCAGCGATTGATAATCAATCATAGTGGTCCCTATTGGAAGTGTAGATAGATAGAGTGCAAGAAACCACAAAATTATTTAGCTACGTTTCATTTTTTGTTTGGTCAATTACACGAGTTGAACTAAATTTAAATAAGTTAAAAATAAAAATAAGCAACATCAATTATTTATTTACTAGGATTTTTATTTTATATTCATAACTAAATAAAACAATCTTTATCTATATATATTATATTTTATTTTCTTATTTACCAAACATAGAAAAAATTTACAATTTGTAGTAGATCTATGAAAATATGATTTTGCCCAGCTCTTTACTTTGTGTGTAGTGTCCTATCAATTTTAATATAAATTTTGTGCAATTTATATGTACTTCATCATTATCACGATATACATACAATAAATATATATATTTATACACAAGAGTTGCATGTATTATTCCAATAACCTCTATATATATATATATATTAGATTTGATTTATGATTCATGTTATTTTTGATGATATATAATGGATCTTATTTTGTAAATATACATTAAAAAGAAATCATACGAAAAAAATCATACATAAAAAATTCCTACATATCTCATTTTTATATGAACTAAAATGTAGGCGAGTTAAAATAAGCCGTCAACAAGTGAGATATTACTATTCATGTCTCTTCTTTGCAAATCGCATACCGCCTTCGAGTCTGACTATTTCGAATTCATACCGTATAGAGCTTTATATCAAGAAGTTTTTCATATCTAAAACTTGATGTCTGGATTTAATTAAAAAACAATAACCCCATCCACCATGCTACATTGTATTATTTGATGATAATAGCAATATAGTTTAATTTGTTGACTTTTTCTGCAATATCACCATTCGGGAAAATTTTCAAAACAACAATATTTTAGCTTCTAATGGGACCCCTTAGCTATAGTTTTACTATTTATTTAAAATGTCAATATTTTAGTTTGTTAAGGGCTGAGTTATGTATTTTTTTTTTATTATTAATTTAAAAGAATACAATTAGTTAATAACAAAAAGGAGAAAATCATGGGAGAAAATATTTTTAAAAAGGTAAAATCATTGAAACTCCTCTCATCAGTTACATTCAAAGGAAAAAAGTAGACCGTGCTCCTCTAGCCCTTGTTTCTCAAATTTCCAACTCTCTCTTGTTCATCAAATTTTCAATATCAATTTTTAACCCTTCATTGATAATACACAATCTATATCGAAGTGAATTCATTTGATTTTGCGATTTTTTCTTAAAGGGAACAAAATTTTGAAATAATTGATTAGGAATTCGTTGATAAACAATCAACATGACACGGAATTTCCAACTTGATCTTCCACATAATCGGCGAAATACAAAATCCATTATGTATTTATTAACTGCTGAATCGTAAATTTGTTAGAAAGTGTTTCGAAAATGGCTATTAAAAATTTTGATATGAATACATCTTTATTTTCTACATATTTGTTTGGGGGTGGGGTGTGGGGGGGGGGGGGGTAAGAGCAATGAAATATTTGTATGTATTTAAAATTGTTAGTTTGATTGCTTGTTTGTAATCAATGTAGTAATTTACTTGGTATGATTGAAGAATTGTAGATTTGTATAGCTGATTGTTTTTAATTTTTTCCGAAATATTGTATCCGATGCTAGGAATTGTTATCAGTTTTGTAGTTTATAAAAATATTTGTAGCTAATTGTTTGGAATACAATAATAAGCTTTGTTTAGGATACAAAATCAGATGATGTTTAAAATATATTCGAATACAAACAATAATATTTTTGTAATAAAAAAAATATCTTAAGCAATCCTGGAATACAATTTTTATAGGAAAAAAATGTGGTTGTTAGTTATGGAATACAATTGGTTGTATTTAACAGTGGAATACAATTATTAATTTTAACTAAGAAAACAAAATTCATACATTTCTCATTCATTGCACATACTTTCTTTTTATACGATTTGTATCATAAATGTTAAATAGTATGTATTGATGACTTGGAAACAAATATTGTTTGAAATACAATGTAGTTATGGGGATCATTAGTTTTCTGATCATGCATTCTGGAAGATGGAACGAAGAAAATTGCTACATTTTACAAGCCAAATACATTGATGGATACATATGACAATCCAATTATTCTCTTACATGGTCGAAGCGAGTGGATTGTACCTGATTATATTAAGGATGATTAGTGCGGCCATCGAAATTTAAACGACTTCCTGGTAGGCCACCAAAGAAGTTTCACGACAAATCATACAATAAGCTATAAGGGAAGAAGAACAAGAATTTTTGTAGTGCTTGTGGATATAAAGGCACAATAGACGGTCATGTAGGAATGGACCACGTATTGTATAGTTAGTAATGCTTGTATTTTTAAACAAATAAAGTGTTGTATAGTTATGAATGCCTTTATATTTTGATACTTGTTTAAACATGTTTATCAATTTTAACCGAATTGTGTTCAGATTATCATTGCGACTTATGATTGTAGCTTGTTTTATGTATTTTCTAATCTAAAATACTTACATATATTAATTTTAAAATAAATACAAACATAATGTATAATATAAATACAAGATAAAATGCTTTTAAAGTGAGATTTAAATAGAGAGATATTGAGATATATTGTGAGGACAGAAATACAAAACTTTCGATGACATACAGTTAGAATGAATGCAAATAAAGAAGAAATACAAACAAAATTATGTTGTATTCTAGATAATCAACTAGAAGACACTATTATGAACTACTAACTTTGTATCCACTGCCGAGGTTGAATACAATTTGATGACAAAAATACAAAAATAGTAGGCATACATTTAAAATAAATACAAAAATAAGAAGCAATATAACAAAAAAATATGTTGTATTCCACATAATCCCCACAAAATAATATTATGTACTACAAAAGTTGTATCTAAACAAAAATTATGTTGTGTTCCACACAATCAACTGCAAAGATACTATTATGAACTACTAACTTTGTATCCACATCCGATGATGAATACAATTTGATGACATAAATACAAAACTAATAGGCATACAAATAGAAGAAATACATAAATATGTTGTATCCCACAGAATCCCAACAAAATGATATTATGAACTACAAAAGTTATATCCAATTCACAGTACGAAAACAAAATGAAGATAAGATTACAAAATTTGATGGCATACAGTTAGAATGAATACAAAATTTATGTATAAAAATCAATGGAAAACTGTGATAAATACACTGTAGTTTAGTTATGAATTGTATCCAAACATAAGTAGATTTTTTTTACAAAAGGGAATACTTATTATATTTCCAGATTATTTAAATTTGAAAGGGAACAAGGGAATACATATGCACATAAAGACGAAGAGCCTATCGTTTCGTTTTCTTTTCATTGTTTGTGTCCTTACTCTTGATGATGTTTATATTTTGTAATTGAGAAAGGTTTTTGCATACGGATAAGGTCATGTAGATGCTTAGATCTGCTTTCTTCCGCATTTCTAGCTGTCGATCCTACATTATCGACTTGTCCTTGAGTGATACAAAGGTCAAAAGATGAAAAATCGCTAAAAAATCGATCATTACATGATATACTTCTTATAGTCCTCTTTGAGTCCGCCATTAGAGAGGAATTTTGAGTTTTTCCTTATCAAAAATCCTAATCGATAATAGAGGATTTACTAAGCAATTATACAAACAAATATATTGAAAGGATTAAACAAATGCAAATCAGTAATTGTTGTGAATAGTTTTTGGGAGATTTTTATCAATTTCTAAAAATAATCGGAAAACGTCACATATAAAAGAGAGAGAATCGGGGGAATGAAAATTGAAGAACAATAGAAGAAGGGAATTGGATGAGTGAGAAAAAATTTATTTTTGAGATAATTGTAAATTAGAGAGAGAACGTTTGTTTGGCTGAAAGATATTGTTGCAATATTTTTGCAAGATGTGGGCCTTAATAGAGGAAAATAAGGAATTAGAACTGGATATATTTAACTTGCTATAAAACTAAAATATAAATAAATATTGATAGATCGTTAAGAGTAATTTACAAAAATGACAATAATTTTAGAGTTATTAAATTGGAATAGTTATAAATATGATTTTTAATGACTATAGTTTATGTGAGAATCTAGGTGTATCTAAAGTATGGGTAGGTTTTTTTTTTTAATATATTGATACATTTATAATTGTAATGCACTAAATAAGATGATTTCCGCTATTGTATTGGTTGTCCTTTAATTACGCTCTCAAACTCTCAACTTTTAATTATTAAATTAACAATACATAATTATCTATTAAAGAGTTTTTGTTTGCTTAGTGAGTGCTTTTATTTATTCTTTTAATTTAATAAATAAATATTCGGATATAAAAGTTATTATGAATAAAACATGTACACATTTATATAAATCAATGGCCCATTTTATGAGCCGAAGAAATCCTTTCCATTATAAACAAACAAACTTATGTTATTGATATTTGATGATACTAAATATAATGACTAAAATAAATAAATACAGTTAAATACATGGTTTAATATATATACATACAAAAATAATGAATATTAACTAAGTATAAAAAAAAAAAAAATATTATATTTAACCAATGAAAATGAATGAATACACATTTTTTTGAAATAATATAATAAAAAAAAAATACATGGATACTATCAATGGGCAATGACTCAGTGAGAAAATATATATACTAGTGTGTAGTAGCATATTTGCTATTTAATATTTAAATAAATTCATAATAAAAAAAATATACTATAACTATATGCCTTAAATATTTAGCAAAATTTTCATATCATGTAGTTTTCCTTTAATAGAATTAGGTTAATTATTTAAGTCCGATAAATATGAATTTGATTAAAGATCAAATTCATTAATTTGAGCTACAATAGTGAGTCTACTTTGCTAAGCTCAATGTCATTCCATTCCAGAGGTCCAGCTTGGTGTCACGTATCAAATGACGTGGCATACCAAGTCACACGAGAAGCCAATAAGATCATGTCATGTGTCAAAATGACGTGACATTCCTATCCCAATCAAAAGCCAATACAAATATGTCATATGTGAAACCGTGAAAACAAAGTTGTGGGAGAGCAATACAAGCATCGTGCAGCTAGGTGAAGCAACCTGAATGCTGCAACATAGATGGCGAAATGCAAATAACGGGTCCTGACCAATAAAATTTCGTCGTGTTGATTTTAAAATAAGTGGGTACTCCTTAATGATAAGATCAATACTGAAAAGAAATAATAATTCATATAGAACGTGTTGTTAACAAATTATAACAAGAACAAATCAAAATACAATTACTACTAAACATCACACATCTCATCATTAATAATTAGAGAAAAAAAAAAAATTGGTGATGTAAACTAAAAAAGTAAAATAATCGAGACATTGTATTTTCCTAATAAGAAAATTAATGATTAATCCTTAAAATGCTAATAACATTATATCATTAAACTCATAAGAGATGCAACAGCAACAAATCCTCCAAATTTGGATGTCACACTAGCTGTGCTTGCTGCTGGTGGACTTGCAGTGTTGTTAGTGGAACTCGAATCTGAAAAATAAAACAACGTTATATATGTCAGATACATAATAAGAGTCCGTGTGACTTAGTTGATTGAATAGAAATGTTGAAACGATTAATGTGTTAGGTTAACAATACACCTGATTAAATAACCTTAAATGTTTACACTAATATATACATACAAATGTAGAAGTGTCAAAGCTAAGATGAATGTCGAAATGGAATGCATAGAGATAAAATAATAAAATTATTGATCATACGAAGTGTGAATATAATTAATTGAAATGCCATAAGTCGAGGACAACCAACTTACCGTTAGTATCTGACGTAGCGGGAGATGGAGCTGAAGCTTCACCATGGGCTATATTTATGCACATAAAAAGAAATACTAATTAGGTTAATTACAAGAAAATTAATTATTAGACTAATTATCAGATGCTCAAAGAATATTTACTGATAAGCTTTTTAAAAATTCCAAATCTGCAACTTCAAAAATAAGATATATTATCTCACAGGCATATATTAGCAACAAAATCTATTTGATTTTTAAAAAAAATGGATCTTTTATCCACATTATCTTAAATTGCTAAAAATCTATTGTAATACTCCCTCGGTCCATTTAATTAGTTGCCATGACCCTGGCTAAAAATAATTGGCCATTTAAGAAAAATTAAGATAAAAAATAATTATTTTTCCAACCTTTTCCTTTTCTTTTTTTTTTTCTTATTCTTTTTGAACTTCAGGAAACTCTGCATGTCTTTTGAATGTGCACTGAGTAAACAGGAGATATAAATCGCATTAAGCAAGTCCGATGCGATTAGCTCTAATCGATCACAAGTCTCCATGTGGAAAACCACTCACTCAACCTACTTAGTCAATTCTTGAAGATAGATGTATACCACTTTTGTTCTTACTCTAATAAATGTGGAGAGTGATTCATGTAATGAAAGGAAGAGTGGTAGTAATAACATGAGATCATAGAACAAATAAGGCTAATTTAGTCAATTTATTTTTTTAATTAATATTTTCTTAAAGATCATGCAAAATAGGAATTCTTTTTAGGAATATACCTTTGACCAAAAAAAAAAAAAAAAAAGTTTACCTTTTTTGCAAAGGGAAAGATCAGGTTTAGCACCACAAGCTTTTGCAAAATTTAAAGCTTCATCTTGAGTTACATTCATACTTTTCATAACATCAGAATTACCAAATACAGTGCAAAGGCATTGTGCATCATTTGTAATCATTTCTTTCAATGGCATACAGCATGTTGCTGGAGGATTTTTCATATGTGCTGCCAATGCTGGTTGACATGGCATAAGTTTTTGCACGCATGGCATCGCAGAAACACTACCACTACCAACACCACTAGCTAAAAACGCAACGATCGTATTTTTATCCAGATGAATTCCATGAGAAAAACCCATCAAAAAACATGTCAAAATCACAACTACACATGATTTGGGATATGCCATGGGTTAATTCTCTTGGAATATGAATATGTGATATGAGGTTATCGGAAATGTGCATATATATAGGAGGAATGTTAAAATGTAAGGTAACTGCTATTTTCATTTCAAACCGTATTTTCAGGCAGTTACAAAAAACATAATCATTTTTGAATCTCTTCTTTGTGCTATCCGTGTGTGTGTCTAGAACATTCCATAATTTTCGTTATTACTGGTGGTGACCAAGTCCCTACATTATTAAATTACTAAAATTTAGACAACTTTTTTACTTATTAAGGTCATTTAATTAAACTTGGAAATTTAACACTAATGGTCACAAATTATAGTAAGAATACATAACACGCAGTTATGATTAGGAAATAAAAGCTTATACTAAAGACATGTATATTGCATTCATAAATGTAGTGCAAACTTTAAGTTTCCTTTAAGATAACTGCAATTTCAAGATAAATATGACCATGCCAGAAACACGAAAAGAATATTGTTCCACTAAATATAAAGCACAAGGGTCGTTTGGTGTGAAGGATTACATAAAATAGTCCTGAGATTAAATTATAGTGCCACTTAATTTACTGTTTGGTTGGCATGTCCTGTATAACTTATTCCGGGATAAAACAAGTAAATGACAAAAATATCCTTTTAAACCTTTTTTATACATCACTTTTCACATTCATGAAGGGTACTTTTGTAAAAATAAATTGTCCTTAAAATTTATGCAAAGCCTATTATTTTGAATACAACAAACCAAACACTCAATAAAAAGTAATCTCAACATAACTTATCCCCTAACTAATCCCATCAATTTATCCCATCATAACTAATCCCGTCATAACTTGAATTCAAACCAAACAACTTCAAGTTTAGTTTAACATTGTAGAAGTTGGTACAACTATCACATCGTTGCTGCTTGCTACAAGATGTAGTTTTTGGGGTACGGATTCATATGATGCCAGTATTTTCGGTAAGAGTATAATTATATAGACGTTAAATCACTAAAATAGTAACAGATATCAAATCTGAACCTGTAACTTAAGAATTATAATGAGTTAAGTGCTGAAAACTACCGAGGCTGAACCCATCAAGTTAAAATCCTGGATCCGCCTTAGGTTTGTTTCTTCCTGAAAGAGCCATTATGATGAAAATGTTGCAGCATTGGTAACACAAACCGCCTTCATCAAGGGAAACTGTTTCTGCTAATCTCATATCAAGAGAATGCTGTTCTGAGCTAGAATGGAGCAAATACCCAGAGATTATCTGCCAAGCATAACTCGGTTTACAACATCAACAGGCAAGGCATAAGCAGGATCTATCGGCTTTATTCCTGGATATTCAAGAAGTGAAAGTCCTGGGTTGCAGAAGAAAATCAAAGGGAATAAATTTAAACACTTGGGTCGTTAAAGGTCAATCTAAATTGTCATCAACAATAGAAAAAACAACTGCAGTAGAGCTTAAAAAATGTTTCCAGGACCATACTTCAAAATTTGCTTCTAGTTTCATACTTGATATAGTTTAATCACTTCAATACACAGCATATTAGAAAGGCCAAGAGAGATCATATTTGATAGCTACACACAATTCAGATGATAGATCCTTTTCAACAGCCATATGTAAATTCATATCATCGCAAAAAAAATACACACTAGCTATTTCACAATACAAAAATGTCATATGTCCCTTACCAGCGACTCCAAAGTAAGTATGGAAGACATCAACTGCATCATCTGGCCTATCTGAAATTCCACCATTCTCCTTGTCCTACATTCGTGAAAGGAATATATCTCAGGTTTTACGAAAATGTCAGACAACTACACAACGATATAGTATTCAATGCCAAGCTTCAAGTGAAGGGAGTTGTTATATTCGAGTGTAACCTGACAGTCCAAAATAAATTTTATAAGCTTTCCCTTGTCAATCCAATGAACCCTGTCGATCATAATTAAGCTGGAAAGAACCCACCAAGAGTAGCAGACCTGAGAAGCAACAACATGACTATCAGTAAAACTCAAAACTGACTTGTCGATAGAAATTTCAATGTAGCAAGAGTAACAAACATCAGGAAGCTTCTCTGGGAGCCCATTTAGATCTCCAGATTTGACTTGTCTTTCACATAACCACCAACCAAGGAGGTCCTTATCAACATGATGTAGAGACCCTGTAATTGCGAGAGCTGCCACGCAACAGAAAACTGCAATGGTAGCATAGTCAAAATTACTTTCAGTAAAGCAGCAATAAACAACTCAAATAATAAGAAGACTGCTGGAAATATGGATGCTACGTGGAACATACAGGTTGAAAACCAAGAAAGGGTCAACGCTAAGTAAATCAACACTCTCATTTTTCATTCAGTTAGAAGCCATTGGTAGTATGATAAAATGCATGCTTTCTATATGTGACATACTTTGCCCCGCATGAGATTCTGCTCCCGGTGTGCATCCAAATCCACCATCCACATTCTTGCAACTTAAAATATATTTCACTGCTTTTCCAACATCAACCTTATCTAACCGGTGCAGCAATGCAAGTGAAAGCATCGAAATGTAAGAGAACCTACACATTATATTTAGGTCATTATATTTTCAATTCCCAAAAGAAGGATATTACGTTCCAAAAGAAAACACATGTATCTAAAGATATATACCTTTTCTTTTTTGAAGAAAAAGATATATGGCTTAATACTTGGTATTATAAGTAAATTTAGCCAAATCATACAGTTATGCTCCATGTAAGGTATAAATAACATCCTAATTTTATTAATTAATGCAATTAGCAGAGTAAACATAACATCTTAGATCTTTTAGACAAATCCGTAATTGGATATAGAAGCTGTGACTTATAAGCCGCAGCTATTATGGGGATTTTTTATCCTATAGGGCATCAAAAGTGTATATATACTTTTTTAAATTTAAAAACGAGAAACCAAATAAAGGATCCGAAATTTATAATAGCAAACAAAGCGAGAAGCCTCTACCGTGTATCGACTTCACCCCATATATCACCAGAAAATGATCCATCTTCATTTTGCAGGCCTGCAATATCTAGCTGAAACGTTAAGTCCACCACATCGCCACACCCAAATTTCTTAATAGTACTTCAAACTGCCAATGTCGAGAATGTCACTGCTGTGATGAGTACTCTTGATGTTAATTTAACCACATTTTTTGGTTTTGTGAGGTTAAAATTGCACACTCTGTAAATGCTAGCATTGCAGCAGAGTTCACGGATGTAATACATAGATCTAAAAGATATGTACACAGAACCTCAAAAACAATTATAAATGTGACATGAAGTAGGATACAATTTGACACCATGTCAATGTCAAGGACATGTATTTTATCAAATAACGCCAAGACTTGAATAGCACTAAGAGTATACAGAACATGCGGATCATGCCCAATGTTACCACCAAATCCACCTGCATATTATACAAATAGAGAAGTAAACCTACATACAGATCAAGTAGATCAAAACATGGAAGTAACTACCTCTCAAGGAAAACATCCATTAAAAAAGTAGCAGGCATAGTATATAGCTGCAACATTTGGAAATACTGACACAAATATCATTGTGAGAAAGCAAGAACGAAGTGCAAGATACAAACCAGATTCATGTTGGCACTGCATGACCCATGATATAACTTCATCTTGCTCCACAGCAGCAAGCTTGCCCATGATATCCAGAGTAGTCAATCCCCAGTATGCCCCATTTAATCTCAGATGCTCCATCACCACAGATTCAAAATCATCTTTCCTCTGAAGGTATACAGAAACGTATTAGAGAAAGCAAACGATAGAGTAACAAGAAAAGTGCCCTAGTGGGTGGCGGAAAAGAAAGGAACTCCATCAAGTACTTAAATTACATGAATAATACATAAGAAGGAATCATCTAACAATCATGAGAATATGAGGAGAATATACGGGGCATTTGCACAAAGTCACATTTCTTCTGTTTGAAGTAAGATGAAACCAGAACAACAGAAATGCTAGTCTTAATATTCCCACTCAAACAAGAATATATTACAGTGAAATGCCACCGTTTTCAGGTATCAACGGTGTCGTTAACTGTGAGGGATTAAATCTCAAGGATCAATCCCACAGCAATCATATCACAAAGTTCCAAGCTATACCAGACCAAAAGGGGGAATCCAGAGCAATTCCTTACATTCCAAACAACTCCATGGTCAACTTCTTTAAGGCTGGATATGATGTCCTTCCAAATATGACAACCATAATTTTGAACTTGACAATTGAGACAATCCAAACGCTGGAAGTTCCTAAAATACTAGTCAACACAAATGATACTATGATGCTTAAGAAGGATCCATCATACTTTAACAAGTAGGGCAGATTCGGCATCACGATAATAGCTAATGCCTACAAACCATACTTTGTCTCCTTCACAACTGTCTTCCAATCATCCCGATGTACTTTCCTAGCTTCACAAGTATCTCCCTACAGAAAAATCCTATTTAACTTGTTCAAAGTATTAAACACTTTGAAAGGAGCCTAGTTGTTTGCTTAGAGTAGATATATGAGCGACAAATTGGATCAGGGTGAAACAACCACCTAAGCTCAGATTTATACATATCAAATCTGAGAGGCAGAGGAAAATTAGTAGACATGAAACAAATGAGTACCTTCTCAACTGTTATAATGTACTTAACATGCTTCCCCACCAGCAGCTCCCCCATCCTGCAGTCATAATGGCTCAGAACTCAAAATTATCAAAGGAGAGAAAAGAATAAATATCCTATTTTCATCCCTATAACACAGCCCTCCCAAAACCAAACTTCTGCATTATCTTCGAACCAAGTCGATTATTATGGCAAATCGACAAGTAATTTTCACTTCGATTGAGATTTTGAAGACTACAGTGAAGAGATTTTTACAAAAATCAGCATGCAACTGAATAATAATTGATACAAACAGTTGATCAAAAGAATTAAGAAGAACAAAAAACTGGAATGGAGAATTTTGACAGAGAAATCACCTGTTACAAATTGGATTCGACGAGTTTGGGGTGAAAGACAGAAAGAGAAGAAGAGACTTCTTTTGATGTTTTCGCGATCAGTCCCTAATCTTTTGAGTGAGGAAACTAACGCACCATATTTGTGCAACTTATGAGCAGTTTTGGTCTTTTTAATTTGTTAAATTATTCTACAACTGTTGATTTGACAGAATCGTAAAAATAAAAATAAAATTAACTGGAAATAGCGTGAAAGTGTCGAGACTAAAATATTTTCAGTTGTCAAATAAATTGCCTAATTTTTATTTTTTAAAAAAAATAATTATATCTATTAGTCCAAACTCACTTGTTTTGTTGGATTTCATATAAAGTTCAAGATGATCATATGATGAAAAGGAGTGAATTGAGAAAGATTGGAGTTAGATTTAAATGAAGAAGAAATTCGTTGTTCGTTAAGCTGATGGCCAAAAATTTGAAGGCAATTGCTGAAAGTTTGTGCCAATGAACTATGTTTTGTGTCAATGAGTTTCTACCTCGCTTCACGAACCCAACAACTGAAGCACGAATTCGTGCCCAACGGAGCATGCGTGCTTCAACTCACTATACCATAGTAAGATGAGCTATTCAAATATATCTGCTTAGATTCATCAAAAGAAACTTTCAGGAACCAGGAAAATACACAAGTCTCCCTGAATCAAGTTGCATCACATGAAATTTTTACAACAGTGCACTTAGTAAACCTTGAAAACACTTCTCTATTGATTGAAAGTTGAAAAAAAAAAAAAACTATGCCTTTTTGTTTCAGCAATGCAAATGCAATCAAGTTAGCCTGCATATTGGGCGATCTTCTTTTCCAGGGAATTCTTGTCAGTACTTACAACCTTGTCAACCTCCTTGCCATCTTTTATGAAAAAGAAAGATGGAACGAAACTTACGTTCCATCTTGAAGCCACGTCTCTTACCTCATCAACATCAGCCTTCAAAAATGCAACTTTTGGATATTTTCCGGGAAGGTTTGTATAAAATGGAGAGATATAACGACAAGGGCCACACCATGTAGCAGTAAAGTAAAGGATAGCTAGACATGATGCTTCTGAAGCAGCATTTAACTTCGTCTCTAGTTCGTTCACAGAATGGATATCAACAATTTTTCCTGTATACAACAAACAAGTTAATTTATTGCATAAATATGTAGACTTGTCCCTCTCAAATGAAAGCCACTCTACTTTGCAGCATCAAATAGTGTGAATTCGAAACAGCACACGGAATCCTAGATACACTTAAATCAACCATCATATATCAAATGAGTAGTGAATTCGAAAAATGAAGATCATACCATCATTCAAATCAAAAACAGAGTCAGGATCCTGCGTCATATTTTGAAAAAAGAACAACTCATTAATCTATAAACAGAGTAATAAAGACCAATTCAATAACCCATATCTATTCCCTAGTTATTTTTTGCCACTTGACTTAAAAGCATGGATTAAAATGTAAGGATCAAAGAATCCCATTGTTAACAGTGAGTTGTAAACTGCGTAAACAAATGTCATACATTTTTTTTCTCCTCCTGAATCAGTAAAGAGATTGCCTGTGCCATGGAAGGGAGTGGATTCATCGTGAGGATATTGTCCCTCACCGCAGAGTACTCTTCATTCAATCCCATGAGAAATTGGATCAAGCATCTATCCTGATCTGCTTTGTGCATACTATCCTTAGCACCACAAGAGCACGTGCTACTGCACTGACTACGCAAATTCAAGGAGCTCAATTCTTCCCATAACTTCTTCATCCTTGTGTAGTAGACAGTGATATCCAAAGCTCCTTGTGTGAGATCGTTAATTTCTTTCTGTATTTGATACATTTTTGCTCCATTAGTCTGATCATAATACTTATCCTCCAGTACCTTCCAAAGTTCCAGAGACTCATTAACATATCCCACACTGTCGGAGATTTCCT
Organism: Solanum pinnatisectum; assembly: GCA_035578085.1. Lineage (NCBI taxonomy): Eukaryota > Viridiplantae > Streptophyta > Magnoliopsida > Solanales > Solanaceae > Solanum > Solanum pinnatisectum. Next base: position 51,315,893 of record CM069078.1, on the reverse strand, counting down.
TAGTCATAGAATTCAATATCCATGATGTTACTATATCATCGCACCTCTTCCATTGACGGAACTGAGGTGAATTTGCATCTGGTTTTCCACAACTCCCATCAATGAAACCTAATTTGTTTTTCACTGACAAAGCTTGCATAACTGCTGTCCTCCAGGATCGATATCCTGCTCCATCAAAGTGAACTGGAACCAGCATCATCCCAGGGCTATCCGAGGGATCTACATAAAGAGCACTGCTTGTATCACTAGCAGTAATAGTGAGAGTATCTTCCGCACCCGTCATAGATGTAGTATTCGAATTGATTATGAAGTTTACTCAAAAATGAATCAAAAACTATGAATTGAACCAGATCCAGAAGTGATTCGTACTGAATTTCACTAAGCTCCGAGAAAATTCGATTTCCTGTATCACTGTGATACCATACTAAACTTCAGAGCCATGGTGAGAACTCAATCGAAGCCATAGCTGGCAATTGAAAGAGGAACTAACTGTAGGAGAATTGTGCTTTGAGAAAATGAGAAGGAATATATATATATGTACAAAGTTTGTATCCAGCAAAGCTAAATCAGGAAAAATATCCTAACTAACTAACTGCTATCCTAACCATGATCAGTTAACTAACTAATAGCATGAGAGTCCCCCAACTAAAATATTTTCAGATGTAAAATATATTGCCTAATTTTTTATATTTTAAAAAGTAATTATCAATGTGGAGCATACATCTATTAGTTCAAACTAACTTGTTTTGTTGGATTTCATGAAGTTCAAATATGGGAATTGATTTAAAGGAAGAACAACCCAAGAAATTCGTTGTTTGTTCAATTCGTGGCCAAAAGTTTGAAGGCAATTGCTGAAAGTTTGTGCCAACCAACTATGTTTGTAGCTATGAACTTCAAGAAAACGAGTTAGTGGCCATGAGCAGGGTTCGTTGGCACGAACTAGTGCTTCAACTAACCAAAGTACCAAACTATAGTAAAATCATTCATCAAAAGAAACTTTCAGGAACCAGAAAACAACAGAAGTTTTGATTGAATCAAGTTGCATCAGATGAAATTTTTACAAGAGTGTGTACTTAGTAAACATTGAAAACACTTCTCCACTGAAAGAAAGTTGAAAAAAAGACACTGCCTTTTGTTTCAACAAAAGCAGAATGCATTTGATTCACAATCAAGTTAGTCTACATATTGGATGATCTTCTTTTCCAGTGTATTCATATCACAAAATACCCTGTCAACCTCCTTGCCGTTTTTTATGAAAATGAAAGACGGAATACCATGAGCGTGCCATCTTAAAGCCACCCCTCTTACCTCATACATGTCAACCTTCAAAAATGCAACTTTTGGATATTTTGGGAGCAGGCTTGAATAAAATGGAGACATTAAACGACATGGTCCATCGTTTAGAGACTCTTTGGAAGTACAGTAAAGGATAGCTAGACGTGATGCTTGTGAAGCAGCATTTAACTTCGTCTCTAGTTCCTTCACAGAATGGATATCAACAATTTTTCCTGTACATAATAAACAAGTTCCTCTCAAATGAAAGCCACACACTTGTTAATGAAAACCCAAATGACAAATAGCACATGGAAAATGAGAGTAAATACTCTACTGTCAAGAATGAAATATCAGTCATGACAGATAAAAAAGAATCCTAGATACACTTCAATCAATCATCAAATATCAAATGAGTAGTGAATTCGAAAAAACGAAGATCATACCATCATTCAAATCAGAAGCACAGTCAGGACCCTGCATCATATTTTGAAAAAAGAGTAATTCATTAATCTATGAACAGAGTAATAAAGGACAACTCAATCATCCAGATCTATTCCCTAGTCATTTTTGCCACTTGACTTAAAAGCTTGGATTAAAATGTAAAGATCAAAGAATCCCATTTTTAACTGTGAGTAACAAATTGGGTAAACAAATGTCATACATTCTGGATCAGCAAGGAGAAAGCCTGTGCCATGGAAGGGAGTGGATTCATTGTGAGGATATTGCCTCTCACCGCGGAGTACACTTCATTCAATCCGATGAGAAATTGGATCAAGAGTCTATCCTGTTCTGCTTTGTTTATTATATCCTTAGCACCACTAATGCACAAGCTATTGCACTGACTTCTCAGATTAAAAGTGCTCAATTCTTCCCCTAACTTCTTCATCCTTGTGTAGTAGGCAGTGATATCCAAAACTCCTTGTGTGAGATCGTTAATTTCTTTCTGTATTTCATATACTTTTGCTCCATTAGCATGATCATACCTATCCTCCAGTACCTTCCAAAGTTCTGCAGAGTCATTGACATATCCCACACTGTCCGAGATTTCCTTAGTCATGGAATTCAATATCCATCTTGTTACCATATCATCGCACCTCTTCCATTGACGGATTGCATCTGGTTTTCCACAACTCCCATCAATGAAACCTAATTTGTTTTTCTCTGACAAAGCTTGCATAACTCCTATCCTCCAGGATTGATATCTTTCTCCGTCAAATTGAACTGGAACCAGCACCGTCCCAGGGCTATCCGAGGGATGTATATAGAGAGCAATGCCTATAACACTAGCAGCATTGGTCCCCTCAGTAGTGAGAGTATCTTCCGCACCCGCCATAGATGTAATATTCGAATTGGTTATGAAGTTTACTCAAAAATGAATCAAAAACTACGAATCGAACCAGATCCAGAAGTAATTCGTACTGAATTTCACTAATCTCCAAGAAAATTCGATTGCATGTATCACTCTGATACTACAATAAACTTCAGAGCCATGGTGAGAACTCAATCGAAGCCATAGCTGGCAATTGAAAGAGGAACTAACTGAAGGAGAATTCTGCTGTGAGAAAATGAGAAGGAATATATATATATACATAGCTTGTATGCAGCTAAGCCAAATCAGGAAAAATATCCTAACTGACAAACAGCTATCCTAACCGATTAACTATAATCAGTTAACTAACTAATAGCATGAGAGTCCGGCAATTAAAATATTTTCAGATGTAAAATAAGTTGCCTAATTTTTTCATTTATAAGATTAATAAGATCAGCTATTCATATATATCTGCTTAGAATCATCAAAAGAAACTTTCAGAAACTAGGAAAATACAGAAATCTCCTTGTATCAAGTTGCATCAGATATTTTTACAACAGTCTAATTAGTAAACCTTGAAAACACTTCTCCACTGAAAAGAAAGTTAAAATAAATAAATATGCCTTTTATTTCAACAAAGCAAAGGCATTTAATTCACAACACAACAGACTATTTGCAAAGTTAGCCTGCATACTGGGCGATCTTCTTTTCCAGTGAATTCTTGTCAGCACCTACAACCTTGTCGACCTCCTTGCCGTTTTTTATGAAAAAGAAAGCTGGAACACTACTGACGTTCCATCTCGAAGCCACATCTCTAGCCTCATCAATATCAGCCTTCAAAAATGCAACTTTTGGATATTTTTCAGGCAGGCTTGTATAAAATGGAGAAATAAAACGACATGGTCCACACCATGTTGCAGTGAAGTAAAGGATAGCTAGACGTGATGCTTTTGAAACAGCATTTAGCTTCGTCTCTAGTTCGCTCACAGAATGGATACCAACAATTTTTCCTGTATATAATAAAATAGTTAATTTATTGCATAATTATGTAGACTTGTCCCTCTCAAATGAAAGCTGCACTACTACTTTGCAGCATAAAACATACTTCTATTCATCATGGTGTTAATGAAAACCCAAATGACAAATAGCACAAGGAAAATGAGAGTAAAACAAGTTTTCTTGAAGAAATCAACATAACAAAGTTCTGGAAAGCAAAGATTACATGCCCTGTAGCTTCAAAATACAACCAAATACTCGAGAGCTTTACCAAAACATCATCTCACAGCCACCAGCAGCCTCCCCCTCATTTTTCACTTCTCACAGCATAATATACCATCATATAACAAACCCTAACCCACACACCACCCCCAAATGGTCAACAGCTTTTTCCACTTCCTCCCATGACATGAGAACTGCCAACTTCTTAATACTGATATGATGAACTATCAGGCAATTACCAGAAGGTACCTAACAAAACCTAGAAAACCAGCTACACCAGGCAATTGGGTGCATGTAGCACAAATATCTACATGACTATCTGCACATCATCTATATTTCTGTAGGAGCGTCTAAGGCTTTAAGCTATCAATTTTTATTATACCTTCAGGTGGTCATTAACCAGTTCACTGGATAAAATATGATAGCTTTGACAAATTACATCTGATTATAGATAGCAGTAGACTAGCTCAAGGAAGAAGGACAACTATGGCGGTGATGCTAGGTATTTTTCATCAGTTGAGGATTGTACATATCAGTTTTGAATTTCTTATCACTTCAGCTTACATTGAACGTATACCCGTAGGTAAAACAAAACCTGGATAATCGCAGGAACATACTGATGGATATGTTAATTATGATAAACTATCTACTGGCAAAAGAATGATGCCATATTTCCAAAGTCAATATTATAATAACAAATGCTGGGCACTACAGTAACACAAGGACTACTGTCAAGAATGAACTATCAGTCACAACAGATAAAAAAGAATCCTAGATACACTTAATTCAACCATCAAATGTCAAATCATAAATGAGTAGTGAATTCGAAAAATGAAGATCATACCATAATTCAAATCAGAAGCAGAGTCAGGATCCTGCGTCATATTTTTGAAAAAAAACATAACTCATTATAAGAAGAAATGAATCTATAAACAGAGTAATAAAGGGGCTGCAGAAAGGGAAGAGTCAAAATTTAAATAGCAGGCCAACTCAATAATCCAGATTTATTCCCTAGTCGTCTTTTGCCACTTGTAAAGATCAAAGAATACCATTGTTAACCGTGTTTAGCAAATTACGTAAACAAATGTCATACTTTTTGTCAATAATATTACTCCCCACCCCCCACCCCTTAGCCATGCCTACCACAAAGAAAAGAGAGATGAGGTAACGGGTCAAAGTAGGAAAATGGATCCAACTGGATGCTAGCTGAAACTAGGTAGGAGGATATAACACAGGCAGCACAAGACAAACAGAAAAATAAAATGCAAATGAACAAAGTTGAAGACGACAGACAGAAGTTAATTGAGCTCTTTATTTGCCAAGTCTACACCTTTAGAGTGGGGGACTAAGCAGGGAAGTTGGAGCTCGGAAATGAGTACTTAATAACCAATCAAATGATGTCTTAACAACACGTATGTCAGCTTTAGGTACAAACTAAATTATGAACTGATGCCACTGGCTGAAACTCATGGAAGATCACAAATAGTGAACTTCTTACATCCGGAAATCACACCGTGTCACAGCAGTTTCACAAAAGTATACCCAAGAAAACTTACAGAAGCTTCATGTTCAGATTGCTGTTCTTTCTTTTTACTCTTTACATTAGTTGCCTGCAGTGCAAATTGATGTCAAGAATAATGATAAGCAGCCAGTTAGTGACTAAATACTTTCAATACACTTTAAAACACCTTTGGTTCTGCCTGACGCCGCTGACTGTCACGCTCAATTTTTCTCAACTTCTTCTCTTCTCGCAGCCGTTGATACTTTCGGCAGTGCTCTTCAATTTTGTGAGCATTAGGTTCAACCTGCCATATTTCCAGGCCAAAGAACTTCCATTTTAAAGTTCGAAGACATTTTTTCCTTCTCTTACTCGTAAGTTAACTAAAAACAACGAAATTGAACTACATGTAGTAGAAAATTTTGTGAACCATTCAGATGGTTCAGGTACATCAGGGAGAAGGCATAATGGACAAGGAGAAATTTGAATATTTGACCTTTTTAAGTATCTCGGCAATCTCCTCATCAAAATCTATCATGGATGCCACACGAAGATCGCTAGCTGCCTCTTTCCATAAGCCCAACATTGCTCGAGCCATACCCCTCACTTTGTATCCTTTTGCTGAGTCAGGGTTGACCTTTGATGAAATGATGCAAGTGTCATTAGACTTAGGACTCAAAAATACTGTCACAAACATAAATGAACCAAAAATTTCTTTCTCGCTTATGTAAGCATGGCAGGAAATAGCTTCTGAAATACCTTTAAAGCAGCATCAGCATCACGGATCGCGGCATTGGGTTTTTTCAGCTTAATGAAGACATTAGCTGCATAGACATTGGTATTTGTCAAAAGACCACATGAAGGACGTGATACAAAGCCAAAATAACAAACATTAAGATGGTAAATAGGCCAGATACAAACCTCTTGTTGCGTATAATATTGCAGAAGTTGGATTCAACAAAATAGCTTCAGTTAAATGATTTATGGCTTCATCAAGCTTGCCTGCCAGAAATGTACAGTTCTAGTAAGGTGTAACTTCCCTAATCAATATTGTAAAAAGGAATCTTCATTACACAATTAGGTAAAGATTAGCTTGCCTTCAGATATTGCATCCAGTGCTTTCGCTTTTGAAATTTGAGCAGCATCTCGATTTTCATCTGTTACTTCACTTGTAAAATCTCCCATCTACAATTAGACAACAAAGAAAAATTCATTAAAACCCCAAAGTTACATCCACCTAACCCCTTCATGACATACCTGTTGTGGAGGATCATTGTCAGGTTCCACAATATCAGTGTTATCCAACTCGACATCAGATTCTATAATGTCTTCATCCAGTTCATCATGATGCTCCTCTCCACCTTGTTCCTGCAAACTCATTCCTCGGTAAACAATATTTCCCCATTTCACACCGAATGTCACGCTTTGTAAATCTTTAATTTGGCTCAGGCGAAAACGATCACCATTTCTCAAAATACCAAATATCATGAAGTATAATGGACCCTAGCAATTTCCTTCTTACAAAATAAAAACTTATCTCCGCCCCCACATTGATCAACTAATCATAAAATTCATTTGCACACATTAATAATTAAACTAAATCACAATTTTTAACTATTTGGCAATATCAAAATTAGGTTGTTTTTTTTCTGTTCAAAGCAGAAAACAGTGACAAAACATTCAGCCATCACTAAAATAAAAAATTGCAGAAAGGGCGAATTGCTAGCGGAAGCTTACAAATTTAACCGAAGGAGGAACTTGAGCACCCAAGCTGTAATCAATTCATTCAACAACAAAAAACAATTAATCAATTTGTTATTTCGATCAAGGAAAGCCTAAACGGTTATGAAAAAAATGATGAGTACCTTTCGAGAAAGCTCTTGAAAAAAGTTAGGGAAGGATTTTGTAAAATTGAAGGATTCTCTTTGCAAAGCTCCACAAAATGCTTTAGGTCTTCAAGCTTCTCAGTATCCATCATCGTCCTCACCACTCCACTCTCTTTCTCTCTATGTCTTTGTTTAGTCAATTTCCACTACTTTGTCCAGGGTTTTTCTTTTTTTCTTGATAGTCAAAAAGTACATTAGCTATTTATGTATCTACAAATACAATACAAATATTTGTCTTTTCTACATTTAAAATTTACCTAGCGTTTGGCCATAAATTTTCAAATATTTTTGACAAATATCATTTGGGTGAAATTTAACCATGTGTTTGATCATAATATTTGAGAAACATATTTCACTTTTTTAGAAAATATTATTTATACCCATAGTTTTAAGAACTATCAAAACTAATCATAGGTTTGTGTTACAAGTCAATTGGATCTTTGTTGCAACAAATAACAAGTAGTGTCCATGACACTAGAGCAATATGACAGTTCGGAGTGAGTGCAACAAGCATCATTCTATACATCATGAAGTAGACAAAACACATGATTTTGTTATCCTGAGTCGATTGTTCATCGTTTTCATCAATAATCATATCATCACTTCCATATTCACTGAATATTCCATCACTATTTTGATGTTTACGTAAAAAATTATGTAATGCAACGCAAACAACTACTATAGAGAGTGTTTTTGTAAAAGATAAAAGTTTAATGTAGAATTTAAATTTTTAAAAAATCCCAAATAATGATATTTGGCCCAAATACTAGTTTTTTCTAGTATTGAAGAATTTGGGTTATTTGCCAAAAATATTTGCTAAATAATGACAAATTGTATGGACAAACACTATTTGCCAAATTTTCCCCCAAATTTTACTTGGAAAATCTATGACAAATTATATATATATATATAATTTATCATGAACAAAACTTTATGAACAAATTAAAATTTATCATGCCTCTTGAATAAAACAGGGTGAATTCATGAAATATTTGAAAACCACAAAAAATACATGATACAAGTCAACAACAATAATAACATACTCATGAAATTCCCAAGTGAGATATGGGCTCTAGAGATGATAAAATATAGACAAAATTTATGTTTTCAAAAAACCTTCTATATATTATCAGCTAAAAAGAGATTTTTTAAAAATTTTATTTTGTACGCACACAAATTGTGAGAATTGTCTTTATTTGACTAATGGAGTTCTTGTGACCTGAAAATTCAAGATCTTGGGAATACAAATTCTCTCATTTGTCCTAATACAACGTTATCACCTTGTCCCTTCATGCCAAAAAAAGATAACTCGAATTCATCTGTATTTTGTCATGGCTTTGAAATTCATCCCTTATGTGTACAAAAATGGAGTGAATTTACAAGAACTATCTTTCCACGCTTGTACACAAAGGGGCTAACAGAAGAATAAAAAACATAACTTTGAAACAAAATAATGCTTCTTTACATTGGCAAAAATGAAAAACCTACAAAAAGCTTGTAGTAATTTCATCAGGAAATAGGCCCTGATAATGCTTACAAGGAAAAACAACCTAGAGTAATTGTATCTAAGAAAAAACTTTTTAAGTATTGAGGTCAAAATGAACGCGATTTAATAGTTCAAAATAATCTTTCTGGTACACTCTTTCATTTTGTGTCTACATTATTTTGCCGCCTTTGGCAATGCATCTCTACTTGACCAAATTGATTATGTGGGGAGGACAAGAGCCTGAAGAATTCATAGAGAGGCTGCTACTTCCAAGTCCAGGAGTGCTACATTCTGGGGATTGCTTGCTGTTGGGAGGATAAGGTGATGCACTTATTACCCTGGATTTTCGAGAACACGATAAGCTTAGAGGGGAAACCAGACTAGCAATCAACTACTTGGATAAATGAAAACAAACCCCTAATTACCTTTCCTTGCGCTTCTCCAAGAACCGAGCCAATGATGCCTTGCGTGCCTGAGGCACAGCTGCAAATGAGAAATGTCGAAATTATTATACTGACATAATGTACGAGTGAAAAAATTGGTCAATGATCTTTGTGATTAGCAATTCAGTTAGGAAAGCACGAGAATATACCTGATGGAACGAGGGAGGCAGGAAAAGATCCTATGGAACTGGCAACTTTGGAAGGCTCGGCTTTAAGAGAAGCAGATGGAAGAACTCCTATTGATTTGATAATAGTTACTCCATTTGTATTACTAGACACTCTGGCAGATTGCGCGCCACCATGGGATGTTATAGAAATGGGGCTGGCAAGTGTAGGTGTTGTATTGCGGCACTGATTTACAACAAAAGAGTCGATGGCTGAGGAATTAGGTATAGGCGCCTGAACTGGAGATAGAGTAGATGTTGCATTTGGTGTAACAGGTGGTGCATTTTCAGCAAGCAACATAATAGCTTGAGCCTAATCCAAAAGCAGAGAAATAATTGCTAAGATAGTCGACATAAGATAGATTGATGAGACCAACGAGAACCTAAAGGTCTAGAGCATTTACCTTCTCTGGTGAAACATTGTCATAAACACAGACAGAACCACCATAAAAGATGGTCAACTGGGCAGGACCTGGGGGAGTCTTGGGAGCACCCCTGCCAATAACGATCCACAACAAACTCAGTTTCTCCCTTCAGTACAAGTTTTCTCAATAGACATTTTATATCAATGTTAGCTAACATACCTTAAATCAGTGGTGCCCACAACAGCGCTGCTAGAGGGAATAGCTGAAATGGGGCAAGCAACCAGAGCTCCCGCACCAGGGAGTTGATTTACAGTAGTTTTCAGATTCTGGCCAACAGGAGAAATAAAAGACTTATGACCAGGCATAGTCATAGGTACAGAAATCTGATTAGTTGGGCTCGCAAGTGGGAGCACTCTGACTCCGTGAGATTGATGCACAGAGTGTGCATCATAGTGATGAGGAGAGAAAGTTGTCGTTGTGTAGTGCGTTCCACCGTGTCTTTCAAGCATCGTATTTTTCTGACATTTAGATGAACAACTAATGAAAAGCAAGCAAATTGGGAAGGTACTCATACAAGATCTCTGGTATGATAAAAGTAAAAAGGTTATACAGATCCATAACAAACCTGTGTGACATCAGAGTATGTCCGATGACTCGAATCGACAGCTTCAGTTGTCGTTATAGTCACCAATCCAGTTGATGCAAGAGAATCAAAACCAAATTTCGGTTTATCCTCTGGAGCACTCTTGAAAGACAGGTATTGAGGATGAGCAGAGACATTGTTCGAGAATGACCACTGCATCGCTGAACTTCTTAATGGTGCTGCAAAATCATAAGACAAGAGAAGAAGAAGATACCATCTTAGTTGCATCCAACATTATATTTACTTACAAGCTTCTGATGTATAAGAAATACCTAATTCAACTTTTCAACTCTACGAGTACACACGAATGCAATTAACTACTTACCTAATTAACAAACAACTCTTTGGTAAAAAAATTGCTGCAGTATATAGTTAGAAAAGAAAGACAAAACGCCGACCCACGAATCTATATATTGTCATAACACTCTATGCTTTTACCAAGACCTTCTTTTTCCCTTAAAATAAGACAATATGATCAAATAAATAATTCAAAAGTGCTTCACCAGTGCAACTGAAAAAGGGGGTGAACATGTTCTTGCCTTCAAGGTATTTAAATACAGGCTGCTAAGCTTCTCGTGTGCTATATAATAGTATACAATGTTGTATTTACCAATGCAAGCAGAAATAAAGAACATGGAAAACCATACCAGTTGGGATTTCTTTAATAATACTACCTTATTCTAATGGAAGAGGAAAAGTAGTTTATTCATGTTCTTGGTACTATCCCACCATAATTTAATCATGAAAGAAGATGACTTGTGGGGTTTCACAACTCATCCAAATTAAAAAATTTATTATTCATAAAATAAACTAATCCAGCTCACACAATGCATTCAAAAAGGTGCATGGACTACGCTAAACAAATTAAAGACTACCTCAAAGGTTCCAGTTTATTAAAAAAAATCAAACCCTACATAAATTGTTCCCCCTTTTTTTTTTAATTTCCCCATTTGAAGTATTCCCACTAAACGTGGACCACACTACCTTTGCTCTCCGCACGAAAACACACTCTACCTATAAGTTGTTCTTTTTTTTTTTTTACCTTAATTATCACCATCTACGAATTAAAAATGTTGATAGTCATGTGAAACTCGCGTAAAAAATGATAGTTCAGGTGTTAACCTACAATAAAGCAATATAAAAAAGTTTACTTTGATGAAAAAAAATACCCTTTCTCTGTTTGGGGTTTAAGAAAAAAGGTTAAATTTCAAGAACCGAAACTAATATCTCGAATTTTTTTAGTTAGATTGAGACCCAATTCGATTCTTGAACACCTACATGAGTTTCAATACTGTTTAGCTGATTTACAGAAGAAATATTCCATAGAAACATGAATAACATATACTAACTGGAAAAAGATTCATTCTTGTAAGGAAAAACATGAAGTTATAAAAAACAATATGGTTACCTGGATCTATAGGTTCTTCAAGAACTTCTTGCTTCACAGTCAACCCCATGAAATCTCTCTCCATTTTTCTTCAGTTTGAACTTGAGGAATTTGAGAAGATTGTTTAATAGTAGTTGAAAGGAGAATTGCTTAAGACATATAGCTCTGTTTTTTTCTCTCTCTGCTTCAAAAACTACCTGTTTGTTTATTGTGAAAGGAGAAATGTGAGGGAAATAGAATACTAGTAAGGTTTTAAATGAAGTCACACCTTTGTTTTTTTATTTATCAGATAATATCACTGCCGTTGATTCCTTCGAGATTACCCTCACTTTATCGGTTAGTAATTCAAGGGATTTAATATATGCATTATCATCGTTAAGGATCCAATTATCTTTAAAAGTATTTTTACATTTTTTCATTATAATTGTGAAAGATACTTTTATAAATAAATATTTTTATATAATGTATAATATTTTTAATTCATCAAATCACACAATTCATAAGAAATATTCAATGCATAATTTGTAAATATAACTAATACAAGCATTACTAATATATTTTATTAAGTATTATTTTTATACGCTCTACCAAACGATCTTAAGTGGACAAATCGTTTGAGGCATCTAGTTTTTAAAAAAAAGATTAACTAATATACGACAGAAAATATCTATTGTTTTTGTTCCTATTATTCTATTATTATTTTTTTTTGTAGTTCTAATATTCTATATTCTGAATTACTTTTGACATTTTTTCTTAAAATAATGGTCTAATGAAAACAAATTTCTGCTTCTGAAACAAAAATAAGATGCGTAAACACTCTACGCTTTCGGTGATGTTACTTTATTACGGAGTACTATTTTTTTTAATTAATTTAGCTGATACATTTTGTTTTGAGTCAAATAATTTAAATTTATTTGAGAATTTATATATAAATTTTATTTATAAATTACATAAAAAATATTATAACTCACAATAATTACAATTTAAATTATTTTTAAAATATATGAAATATTAATGATCAAATAAATTTATTTGAATTTTGAAATTTAAGATGTGTCACGTAAATTGTGACTGGTAGTATTACTTTGAGAACTAAACTTAACCCCTCTGCACTAAAATCACGTTGTCCAATGGCAGCACGAGAGAGAGTCCTACAACGACGCGTAGCAAAACACCTGAAGTATTCATATACTTATAACGTACCATTTGTAATAATTAATTAATTAATGTTCACATCTTTGAGTAGCGTGGATCGCACAGTTTCTCGGTAACAGCTGGCCATCGCTACAAAACGTACCACGTGGCACCATCCTATTCGACCTTCTTCTTAAAATTAACTCTTTTGTCTCAATTTACTTTTGTTTTCTTAGAATTAAATCAACTAACATTTAAAATTAAATTAAATCAACTTAATATTACGCTGAGGAGGGAGATTGAACTCTCCCCCTCAAATGCGTACCGAGTTCATCATGTAAGCTAGCTATATTTTATTTTATTTTATTTTATTTTAAAAAAAGAATCTTGATTTTAAAAAATAAATATTAATATATATATATATATAATTAGGGGCGGACTCACCCTATGTCGACCGACACTAATTCGTTGAAAAATTTTAGTATTATATATATAAAAAAATTTGAAGAAATAAAAATATTCCTACAAATAGCATTAATAGCACTGCTTGAATAATTGAGTTTCTTGGCTCGTTGATTTGCAAACCAAATGGAATGGTAATTGGCCCCGGTGCGGCCCAAGTACAAGCCTCAAAAAGGCTGAATTTGTCTTTTATTTTTGAGATATTTTTAGAGAAAAATTTAATATTATAGGAATTCGAACATCCAACCTTCTAGTTATTGTCAAATTAGGTTAATAACCAATTGCACTAGAATATTTTGAAAACTCGTCGAGAAAAGTTTAGTAATTTACTCTACTTACGTTTTATTAGTATGTTTTAAAGTTTTTATTAATATAATGTTATTATATCAATCATTTATTGTTTATTAATTTTTAAATATTGACATCGCTAATTATGGAGAAGACTAATCAAACATGCTAAACATTTTACTTCAAAGTCCAAACTATGGATTTGACAAAAAGTCAATGCAACAAATGCTGATATTATGTTTTAGAAATATGAAATTATGCTCGTAGTATAAAAATTATGATGAAATCATTATTATTATTATTATTATTCTTTTCAACCAAAAAAAAAGTTGGGTTCCTTGAATGATCGCATATTATTTATTTATTTTGTTGTTGAATATTTCAATCCATTAAAAAAAAGGCAATGTCATTGAATACTCTATCAATAAGTTTATTTAATTATAATATTATTAAAAGGGGAAAAGAAACGAAATAAGGAATCTTGAAAGTTTTGTATTCAAACGAGATCCATGAATTTTTGAATTCAATGAAGCACATGAAAATGGACAATATTTTTATTTAATTTAATATAATAAAAGTATTAAAATAATAAGATAATACAAAAGTAGAAATCATCATATATTTTAAGAATAATTTCACATGACAACGTGACCCCTAACTAACAGAAAATTATTTTAGATATCATACACGCCACCCATGAATTAATTTGCCTTAAACTCATTCATGCTAAGAAGATATTAGAAGATTCGATTTTTGTACGTAACAATTTAGAAATACACATATCAGTGCCATAAATTTTCAAAATTTTAAATAATAAATAATTAAATATTATAAATTCAAAATTCAAAATAAAAATAGACACATGTCAATACACAAATAATGAAAATTGTACATTTTTTAAAACATATTTAATATTTTTTTAAATCCAATTTATAAATTGGTAAAAAAAAAATATTTTTTTTTTAAAAAAAATTGAAAATTTACTTTCATGATAAATATTTAAGATAATGCTAAAAAAAACTGATTTTTTAAATAAATAAAATTATTTTAAAAATAACTTAATTCAATTCTAAAAATTAGGGAATAAATGTATTTATTATTAAAATTTAAAAAGCTAAAAAAATATTGGATTTCGATTTTTTTCTTTTAAAAAAATTTAGGATTTACAAAGTTTTCACTATCTATTTATTTTGTTTTAAGAACACAAACCATTTTTAATGGGAAATATATTAACTATCTTTACACAACTTCTAAATTCAATATTTAAAAAATAAAATAATTCACTATTATTTTAAATAAATAGATTACTGCATTTATGTATAAAATGTTTTATATTTTATATATAATAAGAAAAACAATTCATTTATATATAAAATCCTCGATGAGAAAAACTAATAGAAATTATATGTATCTTTTACCAAAGAAATATATTAGTAATTAATATAATCTAAGCGGTAGTCTATATATCTATATTTAATATCTAACTTTTAACTTTTAAAAATGCCAAAAAACAAAGAAGTTAAAATTTTCAAACACTAAAAAAAAGTATGGATATAAAATTTGCAAACAGTAAAAAATTAACAAATTTTAAGCTTGCAAAATTACAATTTCAAAAACAAATTAATCTTTATTTTAAAAAGAATATTTATCCAATTAAATAGGGAGTTTTAAAACTTCTGTGCCACTTTGCTAAAAATTAGGATTGGATAACTATTAACTAATTCATTTTGAATTTTAAATTTTAAGCAGCCAACTAAATAAATAAGTTACGATAAATTGGTAATTTAAAAATTATATAAAGTCCTAAATTAAATATAATTGGTCATTTTAAAATTTCATTAACTTTAATCTTTTTCCTTGCAATTGTTGAAAGGATTTTACTCTCCATGGCAAAGAACTCCTAAACATCGTTTTGTCAAGGTAAGTTGTCATATATTGTTAGATTTTATTTTGTTCATCAAAATTGAAAACTGAATAGTAACTAGCCTTATTTGTTTGTGGTTTTTACTTTTGTAAAATGAATTGTATATAGGTAAGTGCATATTACAGCGGATTGATGATAATGAGTGCTTAGATAGTTGTGAAGAAACAAAGAAAGATATACACGAGTGAAAAAAAGAAATTACGTATGAAGAATGTCACAATTGAAACCTTGATGAATATTGTTGTGTATTGTGAGAACGAGATGATCTACCGCACTTAGATATTTTACTTTCTTTTCTTTTTTTTTATTTCCTCTAAATACAATAAAAAATAATTTTCTATTTCTTTGTATCTATATTTCTAAGATTAATAGTTCTTTGGTTCTTCGTATGTGTATTTTTTAAATAAGTACTTACAGAGAATTTTTATTACTTTATTTTTTTTTTAAATGAACCTATAATCTATAAAGTGCACAGAGAGTTTTTATTGCTTTAAAAAAGAATTGAAATGGATTTATAATCTAAATTATTATAAAGATAAGAAAAAACATGTTAGTAGATCCTCATCCAATAGAATTTTTTTTAAAAAATAAATAATTCTTTGCCTTTTTTTTTGTTAATGCTGCTAATATAGGAACTACAAATTTATGTTTAGAGTTACATAGATTTAAAACACAAATAAATTTGGCCTATTTTTAAAATTATATTTAAAAAAAATATTTGACAGATAATTGTATGTACAAATAATGATGCTATAATTTAGGATTGTATAGGAGAGAAACAAGGAATATTGTTATTTTTATTTTTGCTAATTATATTATATTTTTACACAAATTTAATACGAAAAAGTATTTAAATTTTTTTTGGATTTTGAATAAAACATATACAAAAAATATATTAAACATGTCATCTAATCTCATGATATCAAATATTTTATTTGAAATATTAGAATTAATAAATTATATTATAATTTTTTTATTCAAACGACATAAAAAAAATAAAGTACAAACACATAAAAATATTTGAAAAGTATTTCATATTTGACCAAGGAAATATAATTATACAATTAATAGTATCCTTTGAAAAATTTCAACATAATATATTATAAAACTAAAAGCGTAGTTGATATATATATGTGTGTGTATATATATATATATAATATTTTAATATTGTTATATTATCATTATTATTATTATAAATTAAATATATTGTTAAATAATACATTTTATTAGTTATTTTAATTTTGAAATTAATACATTTTAAATCATAGTTGAACGGGAACGTATACTAGTTTAAGTAATTAGAGAATATTATAATATATTTGATATATTTTTTAATTTAAAATCACAAAATTCAAAAATCTTCTTACTTTGTTATACTTGATGTCAAATTAAAACAGTACAAACAAATTAACCTCTTATTTTTTTATTTTTGTTTGGTGGCAAACTATATAGTATTGAAATTTGAAGGCATGTGAAAGGTAATTTAATACTTTAGTTTAATATATATAAATATTAAAATGCACGTTGCTACTGCGTGATGGCCCGCACTCACAGATCCACCATTTGTGGGCCTAAATTTGAGCCCATACGTCAGTTCATGCGTAATTGATAGCAAGTGTTTACTGTTTAGGCCTCTAATTATCCTAATTTTTTAATTATTCCGTACTTTTTAATTTAAACTACTCCATGTTTTTAAAAAAAAACATTATATGAAGAGTTCCACTTTTCAACAGCCGCACGTGGGGATTTTAAGTGTAATTTTTTTTTTAAATGTCGAAATTAATTTTATAAATTAGTATTGATATCTAAATTGTTGATGTTTTTTTTGTTGAAATAATAGCATGTCCTTAAAGTTATACAAAAAAGCTGTGAATTAAACAATATGTGTATTAGAATAATAAGGAAATCAAAATTTTAGTTGCATGGAATAGGAAACTGAAGTTAAAGTAGAAAAATATATCCTCCTAGAGGAAATTGAAGAGAAACAAATATAATTTTGTTAAGAAGTTAGGAACTTTGTCCCTTTTAATAGACCATCCCAAATAAGAATACAAAGACAACAAAAGGTGTTAAGAAGTTAGGAATAGAGATTTATTTTTCTCTATAAATTTAACCTTGTAATTTATAAAAGAAAACAAGTTATTACGAGATGTTTGTTTGAGTAATTAGTAAGTCGTCAACTCAATTGCAAATTCAAGAAAGTTACCGCAAGAATTTTCAAAAACTGCTTGCAAGTTGTTTACTTGAGTTACTTGCGTCCCATTGATGATAAGAAACATAAAACTGTGATGCTTTTCATAAAATTGTCTACTTGAATACTTATTGTTTGATTTGCTTTAAAATTACTTACTTAATTGCAATGATAAAAATATTTAAATAAGCATTCACCATACAATATGCATTTATAATAAATTTTGATTTTAATCATATATTTATTATGCATAAGTCATAACCTTCTCTCCTCGAAACACACGCCCTTTAAACAATTTGTATTCAATTGCTTTTTCCAGAAACAAAAAGTTACAAAATAATTTTAAAATGCCTTACCAACGTGGTCCAAAACTCTGAAGGCACTCAAAACTATGGGCTTTTTGTTACAGTAGGAACTAATTAATTAATTGTTGAAAAATATGAATTAATTAATTATATAACACCTACCCAAAACAACTCCACTTCCTCAATATTTTATCAACTCAAGACACGTAGTAACTAGTAATCAACAGGTGAAATATTAATAAAGAAATTAGTTAATGCTTCCTCCCTTTCTTTTTATTAGTTCCTTATTGATTTGGCACTTTGAATATTTATTTAACTAAAATACTTTAAAATCCAAGCTTGACTAGTACAGTATTTTATATAATTATTTAATGATAAAATATTTAAAAAATAATAAATGTCTTTTAATTTATTTTAATGGACAAATAAAAGAAACAGATTTGCTATAGGATAGAAACGAGTACAAAGGAATTGGGCATTTTATCTTGTATTCAAAGGTTGTTTGGTTGATGGTTAGAGTTATGATGCTATATTTTAATAATGGGAAACAGGGGCGGCTCGACATAATTCGAGGCCTAAAGCGAAATTCTAATTAGAGGCCTAAAATTCAAATAAACTCTATATGTATTTATTTATTTTTCTAAATTTTTAGATGTAAATTATTACTTAATATATTTTTTTATAAATGATTTTAAATATTATTTTAGGTAAGATTTTATCAATTCAATATTGACAATGTCATTTTACTGAGACAATTATTATATGAATTGATAACATAATTTTACAAGTAATAAGTTGATAAACTTTAAATAAAGATAAGAGTTAGAATCATAGAATCTGATTCAAAAGGTTGATAAGTGGTATATCCTACTTTAATATGAAAAGTTACGAAGAAATAAAAAAATAATTTATAATTTATTTTGTTCAACACTTTTTGACTACATATTCATATTTTTGACAGAGTATTATTCTAACTATCAAAGATTTGAAAAAATAGAGTGTAAAAGGAGTTAAAAAGGATAAATAATGTGAGTGTTAGCGAAGAAAATGTAAGAATCCAAAACAATGTTTTCTTGATTTCTTCTATCTTAATGGGGTTAAGATGATTAAAATAATCTCTCTCTCTACATATATATATATATATATATATATATATATATATATATATATATATATATTTTTATTATAAATAATTAATTTTTTCATGAAAAAATTAAACAATTTATTATTATACATGATCAAATCTCACCGGAAGCACAGTTGAAGACTTCACACAAACCTTTGTATTAGATTTTTTTCGACGACCATTAAACCTCAACTCTTTTTTGTCCACATCTTGTGCATATGACGGTTTTTTAAAAACAACACAACGACTGAAAATGATATTATCTTTTTCTTTTTGTAGAAGAAGAGAAGGATATGATTGGAGGACAGACACTGATACTACTAGGATTTAGTTTTTAGTTTAGTATTGATTTGTCTGAAATTTGTTTGGGGAGAAGAGGTAAATTAGAAAGAAGGGGGTTTTGGGGGGAGTACCATCTAAAAAAAAGAAGATTGATTGATTTTTTTTTTTTGGGGTTATTATTATTGGGGGTTTTTTTAAAATTTATTATTTGTAGAAATTTGAGTCCCCAAAAAATTGGGGGCCCAAGGCATTGGCCTTAAAATTTATAGGCAAGAGCCGACACTGATGAAAAAATGCCTAAATATGTCATTGAACTTTTAAAAAAGACTTATTTATGCTATCTGTTAAAGAATTGACTTATCTATGCAATTATTGTTAAAGAAAAGATCCATCCATGTCATTTTTTTAAACGTTGGATTTGCAAAACCATTTTTTACGCCCCAAACAACTTTTAACATTTTTCAATCTAAGTTTTTGGATTAAACGTAGTCTTTTTGCTTCTTCTTCCTTAAGAACACCAAGAACACCTAAAGAACATTAATCATTCCTAAATTTTAATTTTTTTCAATTCTTAATGAAATCGCCTCAAATTTTAAGAGTAGTTTCTTTCGAGCTAGATACCAAAAGTCAATATCTTTTGAGCTCGAATTCAACCTAACTCAACAAGACCCACTTGAAATTTCGTCAAAGTTTCAAAACTTCAACATTCTTTAATGGTAGAATTTTCTCCACAACTTCAAATCATTTGAACTTTTGAACATTGACTCAAAAAACACTAGGAAACAAAGATCCAATGTAAAAAACAACTACATAAACACGAATCAAAACAAATTGTTTAAATTTTGGGATTGATTTTCATTTTCTGGATTTTTTTGATGAATTTTTTAAACTCTACAAATGATTTTAGAATTTTGATTTTTTTAAAAAAAAGGAATTAATGATGTAGCCGAAATTTGAGATGATTTCGTGAAGATTAAAGATGTTGAAAATTTTGGAGTTGTTTATGTTCTTCATTTGTTCTTGAGGAAGAAGAAACATTTGATCAAAAAATTCAATTAAAAAGTGATTAAAGTTGTTTTGGGAGTCAAAAATTTGCAAAATTGGAGTTTAAAAAAAAGACATAAATTAGTCTTTTCTTAAACAATAGTGCCATAGATGAGCTAAACTTTTAATCAATGACATAAATGAGCATTTTCTAAAAGTTCAATGACATATTTGAGTCTTTTTTCTTTAATAATATTAATATAATATACCGAGTAGTTATACAAATATCAATTATGTAGGGCTTAACAGTATATAGTTTAGTTAATCGTATTTTAGTTATTGTATTTTTTATCCGATATAAAGTAATATATAAATTTTCTCATAACTTATGCATGTATGTATGTTTAGTTGTAAATTGATAACGAAATAAGTATTTTACTAAAATATCTCAAAATATGGTACTGTATGTTGGTCTTTAATACATAAATAATTCTTACTAATTATCAATCAAATACCACTCATCGAGTAAATTTTTCTTAACAATTAAATCATACAAATCATATATTTCATCTTACATCTTAACAGTCTTTATAGAAGTTGAAAAGAGAAACAAAATTTGTGCAAGGCATTCTATATCTTTCTTAGTTGCTATTGAATTGGGCCTTTTTAGTAAATGGAGCCCGTAATTGTATGGATCAGTAGAATGGCCCATATCTTCTCCTATACTTCCGAACTGGAAAAGTTTGATAATATACATGATATACAGAATATATACTGACGTATAAGGGAATATATATATATATATATATATATATATATATATATATATATATATATATATATCACTCTTCACTTAAAGTAACAACACTTTTCGGATTTCAATTTTTATATCTCAAAGCTTCATCTCAACAATGGTGAATTTCAAGATATTCTTTTAATTTTAGTGATTTCAGTTGGCTTCCTATGATACTTCAGTGATTAGATGTGATGCTAGGTTTAATGGTGGTGTTGATGTGGCTGTACTACTACATAGTGGAGGAATAAAAATGTATTTTTTTGTACTTTGCCACTGTGTAAGAAAGAAACGTGACTATAATGGACAATATATATAATGTATAACTATATATCAAATATACATTGCAACAATTTATCTTCCTCGACAGTTATCAAATGTGGCAACTCATTAAGCTCCGTCACTGAAAAAACTCATTAAACGATAAATCAGATCACCATAGACTCTTCAAACGATAAATTCCTGACGAGGTTTCACATGAAAAATTGTCATGAGAGATCAGGTAAACATGTTTGAGATTAGACCAGAAAAACAAAATTTGGAATCAAACTAAGAGAATTGTGGTGTAAATTTAGATGACAAATTCTTGTAAGACGAGTGAATGGATGAATCGATCCAATGAAATTTAGGTGAATGAATACAACTTTTATGACTCTACGAGTAATTGATTGACATTTATACTTATCCATGAAGAACAAGGTACATTTTATACCACAAGCTGAGAAAATTTGACATATCAACTCGAGATTTAAAAGCTAAACGAATTTGAAAATTATCAAAATGAGATATGGTGAAGAAGACGAAGACGAAGGTAGAGAAAGAGAGGTTATTAGTGAAAGAAATAAATCGAAGAGCTAATTTTAATCCTAAATAATAATTAAACTATTTTGAGAAGACCAAAGAATTATTCTTTTATTGCTAAATAAATATCATTTTCAACCAAAGTCCAAAACAATAAATATTAAATTAAACATATTTCTTAGTATGTAACCACTTGACTACTTTAGACCTTATCCACACATAATCACATTCATTATTTTTTCTACTATGAATCTTTCTATTTTTAAGTGTAAGAAAATTCCAATTCAAAAAAACTCAAATACAAAAATAGGAGTTTTCCCCACTTCTCAACAAAGTGTCTTTTCTTGTTTGCTTCACTTCAGCCCCACTTCTTCATCCATCAAATAAACACCAAAAAATGTTCAGTCTCTTTCACTAAGTTCCTTTTTTTCTCCATTCATTCATGCTTTAGTGCAACACCTGCAGCTTCCGGCATGCATTTTTTGCTGCTGGGGCTGTGATTTCTACCTTCAACAACAAGAAAAAGTAGTGATTTAAACCCTAAAGATGGTGTTCAAAGGGCGTTTTTTCTCATCGAAGAAATCGGATACTTCTAGCCCTGATGGATCTTACAATAGTCCTAGATCCAGTGGTTCGAACTCCCCAATTCGATCTGATAGTAAGAAGAAAGGTAAATCTACTTCGAAGGACAATTCACCAAGTACCCCCACTTCATTGTCAAGTTTTGCTAGTTTTAGGGATAGGAAAAAGGATGCTAAAGGTAAAGAAAGTCAGAGTTCAACTCCGATTAAGAATTCAGGGAAACCCAGTACAGGGGAAGTTAAGGAAAAGAAAGGGGTGACGGAAACTAAGGAAGCTGGGGCTACTTCGTTTCCGTTGTCACCGATAATGGCGTCGTCGCTGGGATTGAATAAAATTAAGACTCGATCAGGGCCGTTACCGCAGGAGAGCTTTTTTGGGTATGGGAGTAGAGATAAAGGGAATGCTTTGGGTGCTAGCAATTTGTCCAAGACAGGTGGCGATGGGCAGTTGAGTTCTGGTAGGGGAAAGAAGAGTTTAGGGAAGAAGGATGAGATGAAGTCAGTATTGGGGTCTGCTGAGAATGCTGGTCGGATAGATTATTCTAGCAATTCAGATGGTATGTCTGCTGAGAGTGCTGCATTGAAGGACCGAAGCAAACATATACCTGGAACATCAACACTGCAGAGCGGTGAATCATATTCTGGAGCAGGTTAGAGCAAAATCACGTACAATATTTGTTGTGTGTGTTTAATATCGATGATGATACTGACATCTATCAGTTAAATTGTGTGGAGAACACTAAGAGAGACGCCCATTAGCGAACTATGGATTCATTGACATGTTTAGGTCACTATAATGACTCACATTACAAAGCTGAGTCATGTGGGGAATCATTATGTTTATTGGCCAACCATGTTGCTAAAACTTAGAAGTAGATATCATTGCAACTGAAGAGGTATAACGAGGCACTATGTAATCTTGCAAGGATTTTAGATAGGAATAAGATTTGTGCTTGTAGGGATTTTAGTTGTTTCCCATGATTAAATGTTCAATGCTAGTTATTAAAAGAAGGAAATGATACCTTTAAAATGATAAAATCTGTATTACCAAGTGATGCAACAAAGAATTTGGAAACTAAATTTAGAAATAATTGCATTTTATTTTACCATTTAGTAGCAATTTTATCTTTTAAATATGGCTTAAATGTAGAATGTAGTTATGATAATCTATTTTAGAAATTTGACAATTTCAAGATTTCAGCTGTAGTTATATATACCTCAATTGTAGTTATGAAACTAATTGAATAGAGAAATCCTAAGGTTGAGCTGGCTCTACTAAGACCCCAATGAATGAAAGAAAAAACAGTTTCTTCATGACTCTCAGCAATACGTGGAAATGTGATTTGGATATGATTCCCAAGCTGATATGACTCACAATCTAACGTATAAAAATTGGGCACCATCTTCTTAGGCTTGGAGAAACTCGGATGTCCATAAAGTCCGTGAATTAAGTTTGGAGGATACGTAATTGGATATGTTATGGCAGAATTCATAGAGTTAACTGTTAAGGTAGTAAAGACCTTGTCATTCATGCCCTACGCCAATAATCTTCCCCGTACCGTGGTACTGCATGACAAAAGAATCATATAATCAAGGAATATTATGACGCAATTGAGGGGCATGGGTCAAACGACTAAGGGGGTGTTTGGATTGACTTTTTTTTTAAAGTGGCTTATAAGTTATAATCTAAAAGCCATAAGTTTGGTACATCCAACTTTTGGCTTTTGGCCTTTTTGGGTGCTTTTTCAGCCTACACTTTTTAAGTTACCCAAACGCTTCTAAAACTAAAAAAGAACTTAAACCAAAAGCCACTAAAAACAAGCCAATCCAAATTCCCACTAATAGATGCAAAACTAATAAAAGGATAGCTAGAAACATAGTGAACATAGTTTAGGGTGATTGAGGATAGGGGATTGACTTGTCCAACTCTTTTTGCACATGTTTGGAATCTATGGGCTAAAGTGACACTGAAAAGATTTCAGTGGTTGAGACATAGTAAAGGGATTTTTAAAGTACGTGCAACATACAAAAAGCTGAACCATCAAACTCTGCAGTTACTCAAATGGCCCTGGAGACATCTATGGAAAGCCAAGATCCCTTACAAGGTGTCTTGCTTTGTGTGGTTACAGGCTAAAGAAGCAATATTGATCCAGGAGAGTTTAATGAAGAGGGGAATTACACTTTGCTCTAGATGTTTTTTCTGTGGGAAAATAGCAGAAACAGTCAATCATTTGTTCATCCAATGCGAAGTCACTGGCCAATTGTGGTATTTGTTCCTGGGACAGTTTCAGAGGCTTTATAGCTTGGAAGAAGTAGAGACACAAGTAGAAAACAGAAGTAACTGGAGAATTGTCCCTGGCACTATTTGATGGACAATATGGAAAGAGAGGAATCTTAGAGTTTTGAGAATAGGTAGAGTAGTATGCAACAAGTCAAACTGAATTGCATTTTGACACTGTGTTTTTGGTGCAATTAGATTTACTCTAATGATACTGTCTCGATCATTGATGTCTTAGAGATGCAATGTTCTACATAAATAGAAACAATTACCATTTGCAAAAAAAAGTGACAATGAAAAAAGACTGAAATCTATTAGACAAAAGTAATTTTTCACCAGAAATATGATCAAAAGTGCCTGAATCCATGACTTATGTTCCAAAAGTATTAGACCATGATACAAAAGCAGCAAATGTACTAGTTTGACCAACAAAGACCACTTGTGGAGATACATGCTTATTGGCTTGATATCGAAGGAATTCATGTCGGTTTGACTTTTGAGCAACATGAGCATTTTTGAGGGGGTAGACCATGCAAAGGATAACATACTACATGAGCATGTCCAAGCTATACAACAACTACACTTGGGTCGAGATCTTACTAAACGACCCCTTCCTTGTCTTTCCTCCGTAGTTTGAAATGCCCTATTTTTTGATGGTTGATGATGAGATCACTGTGTGGCCGGCTGATCTAGCAATGCGAAGCAGTGCAACGAATAGTCATTAACTGAAGGAACATTAGGAATAGCCAAATTCTGGTCATGCACCCAATCAAGATCATTAGGAAGTCCAACAGGTATAGACATCTTCTGTCGTTCTCGTTGTTTTTCCTACACTTGACATCAACTTCTCAAAGTTTTTCATGATTGCATGTCCCTGTTCTAAGTACACATCCTATCCTAGTTCTCTAAGTTTGTCATCCGAGATATTTAATTGTAAAAACGAGATATGTCATTACTCATTAGTGTATCAAGTGTTAGCCTTTTCCGAATTTGAAATACATGTCTTGAATGGACGAAACAAAGACAACATCAATTTGGAATCAATAGATCGCCACAAGAAACTACATGAGCATACCATTTTCACTGATGCTAAACTGGAAAATGCCAATTCAAAGACAATTTAACAATATCCTTCGAAAATATAAGAATCCAAATACTGCAACTATGCAGATCAATCAATTTGTAGGAAAAGACAAAGTCGAAATCAATGAAACCAAAAAGAAAGAGAGAAAAATCAGAAACTAACATATCCTTTGGGGTGGCCCAGTGGTTTGGGATTGAGACTTCCATGTTCGAGGTCTCAAGTTCGAAACTCCTTGCTAGCGAAAGCAAGGGGTTTGCCTTCTGGGTCGAGCTTGTCGCTCCAGGCTTGCTACGCGGGTTACCTCTCTTGTGTGGTTTGCCATAGGAGCAGGGGTTTTACCCTGTGCGCACCCAAAGGGTAGCAACTGTGGTTTCCCTTATCATAAAAAATAATAATCAGAAACTAACATGCTAAGTGGTAAGCATAATTGATATTTGAATTTCTTGTAAGCAAAGCAAAATAAAGGCTTCAAATTCAAAAGCACAATATTCCCAACTAAAATCAATGAAAATAGAAAAAGAAAATGAAGAAATGAATAATAACAATTGCTATTAAAACTTCCCCCTTTTTCAACTAAAAAAAGTCTCAAGTACACATTAAAAACTCAAAATCCATCGACAATGAAGAAAATAGGAAAGAAGAAGGAAAAACATCTTAAGCACGTGAAAGGAGTGAGAAAGCGCTCAAATATTAAGATGGATGAGATGAATTTTAGGAGAATAATTAATTAGCAATAACGAGAAAACAAATAGAGAGGAATTTTAAAAGAAAAATTAATTAGTAATAATGAGGAAATAAATAAGTAAGGTAATTATGTAAACTTAATTTGATAAGATTGCGGGAAATGAGTGAGAAGAGGAAACAAAGGCAATTCTGAATTTTTTTTAAGCACTGACTGAAATGAATTCTTAGAACAAAGAGAGAATTTTTTTTTGAACTTGGTAACTTTGTATTATATCAAAGGAATTTATGTGAATAATTAATTAGTAATAATCTATGATGAAGGAAATAAATTTGGCGAATATGTAAAGAATAATTTCAGGAAAGGCGTGAGAAAAGAAGTGGACACAGAGCTGACTTTTGGACTTTAAACAAGTGGCATTGAAACTGTTCAGAGAAAAGATACCAGACATAAGGATAGTTACATGCAGAAACAGAGGGAAAAAGGAAAAAATACGAGCAAATTAGAAAATAGAATTCTTGGTCTGTGAAGCCTGCCATGTCACCCAGTCTATGTCCCTGAATTATATACATACAAATTTGGGTCGGTCCGCTCTAGGCAGTAATAAATAGAAAAAATAAATTAAAACTCAAAAATATTACCTCCAAATGTCAGGGTACTATACTTTGTTATTGGATCAGAAGTATTACTAGCCTGTTTAGCCAAGATTTTGGGAGGCTTAAGGTGCTTATTTAAAAAAAAAAGGAGGTGCCTGACCAAGTTCCTGGGTGATAATAAGTGCTTCTATGGAGTAGCACGGAAAAAATACACTTAGGATTTTAAAAAATCTTGGCAAACATTAATTGCTGATCAAAAGTTAAAATTTATTGGCCAAACACGCTGGTTCTCACCAACAGTACTTTTTAAAAAGACAGTTTGGAAAAAAACAGTTTCTAAAATAAGCCGATTTCAGGTGGCAAAAGGTGGAGGATTTGTGGCTTAGGTCACAGGGTCAAGCCCCACACCATGCAAAGCGAAGCCCGGTATTTAAGTAGAGAAGGGTAGAGGGGAGGGCCCATTATCCACTGAGTTTAGAATGTTGTGATTGGTCCAAAGGGCGGGTCACATACGGATTTCTTGGTTATCAAATAAATATGCCGATTTCAAAAGTTTGCCCAAATAAGCTACTCCTTCCGTCATCTTTACTTATCCATGTTTGATTTGGCACACCCCTTAAGTAACAATAAATAAAAGAGTAATTTTACCATATTATCTTTGTTAATTTGAAGTCATTTAAATATAGGTAAATACAAAATGGAACATTCAAGGAGCTTTGTAAGAATCCGGAATTCTACATAGTATGTAATACACCTTTTCCAATGTGGTAGTTGGGATACTAAGTCTACTATGTGCATTAACTAGGTAAAGTGCTCTCTACCAAAGACAACTCCATTCCAGGGATCAAATTAAATGAAGGTTCATGAAATTGGCTGGCTTGCCAATCCTATACTATCAAGCTTCAACAATAAACTGTTCTAGTTATGTGGATTACTAAAAACATTATGTACTAGTGGAGATACACTTTGAGGAAAGAAATAAGCCTTATTAATATGACGAAGGAAATGCAGTTGGTTCTCCCAAGTTTCTAAGTCCATTACATATTTTGCAACTACCTCTTTTTCACTACATGCAGTAATTAAACCTTATGTTACCCTGCTCCTTTTTTTTTTTGGGTGCATTAGTGTTGGTGTCCCTTTATCCTGTTACAAATTAACTCTGGAAAAAAGATGCAAATTAGCAGTAATGCATTTGGATGACAGTAATTGTTAGCATGTTCTTAGATTGCTCACAACCTTCTATGTTAAATTCTAGTCAACATGTTCTTTTTTTTTTTTCCCTTCATTTTCTCCTACTTGGAAAGGTGTTTTTTTTTTTGCTGAAAATTCCCTGGCATACTTAATTTGTTGTAAATCCACCTAATAAGCTTAAGAAAAGATTTGTAGCTAATTTGTTATTAGACCTCTGAATACCGGTGAACATCATCTAGAGTTCAGAAACTTTTACATGATCGAAAATATCATATACTTTATTTACATTAAGCAATACATGTATAACATTGGCTATAGAGTTTCCATGGTTCATGACTAGTATTTTATTTTGTCTATTGCATTTTTGTGATAGGGCAATTCAATCCATCTTGGAGCCATTCTGGAGGTCCCAGGGGCATGGATGTATATACTCCCGAATTGAAGGTAAGAAGGGTTCTCAGAGTACCTGTTGTATTAGTTGATTCTTTTTCCTGCTGTAACGTTATCCTTAGTCTAACGAAGATGTGCTGTCTAGACATCTTATGAATGGGAAAACCCAAAGGAGTCCGAATCACCTCGTGTTCAAGCTATACTGCGGGTAACCAGTGCACCTAGGAAAAGGTTCCCGGCAGATATAAAAAGTTTTTCCCATGAACTTAATTCCAAAGGTGTACGGCCTTATCCATTCTGGAAGCCTCGAGGTTTAAATAATTTGGAGGTAATTTTATCTTTTTTGCTAGTTTCTTTAATTTAGTAAATGATCAGCATATTGCTTTCAATTATAACCATTCTTTTGCAATTTTAACAGGAAGTCTTAATGATGATTAGAGCAAAGTTCGACAAAGCAAAGGAGGAAGTGGACTCTGATCTGCGCATTTTTGCTGCAGACCTGGTTGGAGTTCTTGAAAAAAATGCAGAAACTCATCCGGAATGGCAAGAAACTATTGAAGATTTGTTGGTTTTGGCTCGGAGATGTGCAATGACATCACCAGGGGAATTTTGGCTTCAGTGTGAGGGGATTGTTCAGGAGCTGGATGATAGACGCCAGGAACTTCCAATGGGTACGCTGAAGCAGCTGCATACTAGGATGCTTTTTATACTTACAAGGTGTACACGATTGCTTCAATTCCACAAGGAAAGTGCATTCGCTGAGGATGAACCTGTATTTCAACTTCGTCAATCGTTGCAGCCTGTGGAAAAACGCATTCCTCCAGGCATTAGAAGAAATGTTATGATGTCTGGTCCTATGCAATTCCCAAAGGTGCCGGCCCCAAGAAAATCTTATAGTCAGGAACAACATGGGTTAGAGTGGAAGAGAGATCAGTCTGTACATCAAGAGGACTCTCAGGTTGTGCAAGCTGAAAATCCAAAAAAATTGGAGACTCCTGGTGGAGGGGATCGGATGACATCATGGAAGAAATTTCCGACTCCAGCAGTAAAAAGTCCCAAAGAAGCTTCTCCAATCAAGGAGCACACAATTGATGGCACTATTGAACCTTCAAAGCTAATAGTGGACAAAAGAGGAATTCCTGATGTAAATCTAGCTGCTGACAAGCATCCTGAGCTTCTTTCTGCTAAAGATTCTCATGCACATTCTTCAATTCCTTCCAAGCACCAGCATAAAGTTTCCTGGGGATACTGGGGTGATCAACCAAGTGTTTCGGACGAAAATTCAATAATTTGCCGCATTTGTGAGGATGAGGTTCCCACTTTGCATGTAGAAGATCACTCCAGAATATGTGCTATTGCCGATTGTTGTGATCAAAAGGGTCTTAGTGTTAATGAGCGCTTGCTTAGAATTACAGATACTCTTGAGAAGCTCATGGAGTCATTCTCACAGAAAGACTTCCAGCCCATTGTTGGAAGCCCAGATGTCACAAAAGTATCAAACTCTAGTGTGACCGAGGAATCTGAACCCGTCTCTCCAAAACTTAGTGATTGGTCACGCCGAGGGTCAGAAGACATGCTGGATTGTTTTCCTGAAGCAGATAACTCTGTGTTCATGGATGAATTTAAAGGTTTACCTACTATGTCATGTAAAACCCGCTTTGGACCAAAGTCAGATCAAGGAATGACAACATCATCTGCAGGTAGCATGACTCCTAGGTCCCCCTTGCAGACACCACGGACTAGCCAGATAGACCTGCTATTGGCAGGTAAAGGTGGTTTCTCTGAGCATGATGATCTTCCTCAGGTAGTTGCCAGTACATATCTGTTGCCTACTTTTTTAATTTTGTTGTTTTTGGTGATACTGGTATAAGGATTTGTTTTGTAGCCCGCAGGGGTTGCCTGTAATTGTATGTATATGTATATGTGTGTGTGTGTCTATTGATATATGTAATCGCTTAGCAAATGTTATTTGAGGTGGACATCAGGACATATGATATTCATTTTCAATTTGAGCTGTATTTTCTGGCTTATTCCTGGGATTTGCTCCGTTTGAAGTTTGAGAAGCTTGTGTTTGTTGCAGCATATTTCATTTGAATGGAAGTTTTAATGATTTTCCCTATTTTTAGTGTAAAGATTCAGTATAGTAATATTTATGTTATGTCCTACAGCTGCTCGTGTTAGTGTAGTATATTTGGTATTGACTTCTTTCAGGAGTTCTGAATTGAACATTTTGTTGTTCTACGTCTTGATGGTGCAGATGAATGAACTGGCAGATATTGCTCGATGTGTGGCGAACACACCTTTAAATGATGATCGGTCTACATCTTATTTGCTCTCTTGCCTTGAAGATCTGAAAGTTGTGACAGAACGCAGAAAGCGGGATGCACTCACGGTTGAAACATTTGCAACCCGCATAGAAAAGCTGATAAGGTAAGTTAGTTTCGTACTTGTGATTTATTCCTTGCTGTGCTTTCTGAGGAAAATAGAAGACGAAATTATAAGAATTGTGGAAGTATTTGCAACAGAAGTATTAATACCTTTTCTTTTGTCATCCAGGGAGAAGTATTTGCAACTATGCGAACTAGTTGATGATGACAAGGTTGATATCAGTAGCTCCGTCATTGATGAAGATGCTCCCTTGGAAGATGATGTTGTACGTAGCTTGAGAACCAGCCCTATTCATTCGAAAGACCGTACCTCTATAGATGACTTTGAGATAATAAAGCCAATTAGTCGTGGGGCATTTGGCCGTGTTTTCTTGGCGAAAAAGAAAACCACCGGAGATTTCTTTGCAATTAAGGTACACAGACAGTTTGCTGTAGGAGTCCTTTTTTTTTGTTGATCAACTCTCCTCCTGGTAAATGATATAGGAGTTCTTTTTAATTTTTCTTTTTGTTGTTGATCAGTTTTTTTCCCTTGCTCTTAAGATTATTTTCATGTGGCATGTGAGCAAGCACCTGTAGAACTTTGTCTCCCTGAACCCCAGCCAAAAGAAAACTGGACAAGAACTCTGTGTCATCACTTTATTTTGATACGTATTTGTTCATCTCTAGAAGAAGAATCTATGTTGAATTTGGGGATTTTTCTGGAAGGATTATGTTACAATGGCAAGATGTTCTTCATCACTAGGGGAACATAATAACCTCAGGAAGATGAAAGAAAAGAGATTCATGACAGAACTTTTAGAATAAAACGAATACATATTTGAGTATATTAAGAAAATATTTAAAAACCTCCCTTTTCCTTTTTCATTTTGGCAATTCAAGGGGAGTAGCTTAAGTCATTTATTTTTTATTTGAAAAGATGAAAAGTACGCAGTTGCACTGCGTGGCCCATGCAGGTCTTGAACCTGCAACCTTTGCAAGGAGAGTTGCTTAATTAACTTTATGATGTATACATGTGCTTCTTTACTTATCAAAAAATTGTCTGCACATGTATATCTTTTCAAGGTTGAGAGCAGGGAGGTGTGATTTCTTCATTTTTTTAACTGAGATCTCCCATTTGTATTTTGCTGGATATATGTTGTCTGCATGTCTGTTGTTTCTCTGATGATATGACTTGTACTTCTCAGGAGCTTCTGGTCTGTGGAACCTAGATTTAGGATAAGAACCATTCTGCTATCTTGCATCAGTTACTGTCTCATTCAGTGGAATTTGGTTTTCTGATTAATGACATTCTTGTGCTTTATTCTTATTTTAGTAAGACATGAAATTTTTGTTCGACTCAAAGTGAGGAAGATCTTATCCTTCCATCGGTTCTGGTGTATAGAGTATGCTGCTTTTGTGATCCCACTTCTTCTTTGCCTAACAGTCAATATCTTAATTGTACAGGTGTTAATTCTGTGTATAATAAACGATGTTTTTTGTGGCATTCCAACTTACTTGTGTAGTCTACAGGTTTTGAAGAAGGCAGATATGATACGCAAAAATGCCGTTGAGAGTATATTGGCGGAACGTGATATTTTAATATCAGTTCGCAATCCCTTTGTGGTGAGCATGTGAACCGAGAAAAGTTTTATTTCTAGATATGATAAACTGTTTTACTAATTTTATTATGTATTAGGTTCGCTTCTTCTACTCATTTACTTGCCGCGAGAACTTGTACCTTGTGATGGAATACTTAAATGGTGGGGACCTGTATTCATTGTTGAGAAATCTTGGCTGCTTGGATGAAGATGTTGCTCGTGTTTATATCGCTGAAGTAGTGAGTATTTATATCTCCTTTACAAAAACATTGTGCGCAACATGGTGAAACATAAATCTGAGATTCTGAGCTGTTCAGGTGCTTGCTCTGGAATATCTGCACTCTTTGCGAGTGGTTCATCGTGATTTAAAGCCAGACAATTTGTTGATTGCTCATGATGGTCACATCAAGGTAATTATGTCTCTTATTTTTGACTTCATTATGTGCTATCAATGCGGACTTAGCTAAGACCAGAGCACGTGGAAACAGAGAATCTATATAGGCAAATCAGTTTAGTGTGTTTCCTAGGCTGGTTGGAGACTTGTATGTTGGTGTAGGTATAAATGTGAGAGTTAAAAAATTTTCTAGTTGTTGAGAACCCCCTAAATTACCCTAAAAGACTACTTATATAGTATTAATGAAATGGGCTATGATGAAGCAGAATAGTCATAGAAGTCCCATATAATGGACACAACTAATTTGGGATTGAGGTGTAATTGATTGATTGAGTCAAGTGTTGTTATATGACTGTTTTGCTGGACTTATATTCCAGATATGTTAGTTCCAGATTTCAACTTTTTGGGAATGGGGTGGCATAATGCTTGTGTTTTTGTGGTTCTCTGCCCACTTTATTGGTATGAAGAAATTTCTCTTATATCCTCCAGGTTGTTTTTACTTTTAGCAATTGCATGTTTGGTATCCATGTTGCTCTCAAGGGTTTTGGTTCAGTGGTAAGGGTACAACACACAATGTCTGGGTTAGGCGTATGTCACGAGTTCAAACCTAAGTGTGGACAAAGCCTGGTATTATATGCAGAAGGATAAAGGTGCGGAGCCATTATCTACCCAGTTCCGAACTGTGTGCCAACTTGCCTTTAAGGATTTCTCGGTCATAAGTCATAACTATGTAGTTTGCTAGCATGTTACGGATGTATGTTGTGAGAAATATGGAAAAAGAATAGTATTGAAATGTTGTTGTTTACATTATTACATTGAGACCCTATTTATAGACCCTAGAATACAATCCTTTACCAAGTAGGATACTATTTAGTATTCCTATTTCTATTCTAATTGGATTGTATAAACTTATTCCTATACAATTCATGTACCTAGCTTGTTACAAATGTAATTAACACGATGACCGATGAGGGCTTGGTGAGATATCTGCAAGTTGATCACTCGACTTCACAAAATTGACAATCAATCTCAACGTGCTTGGTCTTCTCATTAAATACTGGATTTGATGCATAATGTCAGTCAATCTCAATGTGCTTAATCTTCTCATAAAATACTGAATTTGATGCATGATGCCGATAAAACATTATGCATTATGTTTCAAACCAAACTTGCAAAGACTATTTCAGACCATAGAGTGACTCACATAATCGACATACAAGGCTACTAAACTCCCCCTGAGCAACAAAGTGCTCAAAATCTAGTATAAAGTATATGGATCATGTTGGAATCAATAGATGAGTCGATATTAAACAAGAAAGTCACCGAAAAATTGGCCGGAACATGCTCATACGCTGGAGTATTAGAATTGATAGTTGAAAGTGATCACAATCTAAGAAATAAAATTATATGGGTAGGGTCGGAATGATGTCACGGCCCAACTAGAAAATAGAAATTATATAAGATAGTTCGAATTGATGGAACTACCCCATTGAAAAGGAGAAATAATATGGGTAGGGTCGGAATGATGGCACGACCCTACTGAAAAAGAAAAATTGTATGGGTAGGGTTGGAATGATGGCACAACCCTACGCAAATCAGATTTATGAGTCGCCGAAAAGACGAATGAAACTATGCAAATCAAATCTGAGTCACTAAAAAGACACATGATGCTATGCAACTCAGATATGATAAAATAGTTAGGAAAAATTCATGGTATTACACAAATTAAATATGAAAAGTAGTCCGAAGAGATGCACGGTGCTACGCAAATCAGATATGCAAAAAAAGGTAGTCACCAGAAGGATGTCACGGTGCTACACAAATTATATATGAAAAAATAGTCATTGGAATGATGGCACAGTGCTACACAAATTAAATATGAAAAAGTAGTCACCGGAATGATGGCACGGTGCTACAAAAATTAAATATGAAAAAAAGTAGTCACTGGAATGATGGCACAGTGCTACACAAATTAGATATAAGAAAGTAGTCACCGGAATGATGGCACGATGCTATACAAATTAGATATGAGAAAATAATCACATGAAAGATATACAATAATCTTTGGCCAGACGGGTAGGATATATGAGTAATAGCCACCCGCCGGTAGCGAAAGCTGTTTAATTTTCTACCAAGATCGTAGAGGCTCTGATACCATGTGAGAAATATGGGAAAAGAATAGTATTGAAATGTTGTTGTTTACATTATTACATTGAGACCCTATTTATAGACCCTAGAATACAATCCTTTACCAATTAGGATACTATTTAGTATTCTTGTTTCTATTTCTATTCCTATTCCTATTCTAATAGAATTGTATAAACTTATTCCTATTCTAACATATGTGAATGTCGATCTGTAATTCATAGTCCTGCCATTGAATTGGGAATCTCATGAGCGAACTTGGGCCTGGCTTGTCACATCAATTTGGTATTTTACATTTCAATCTTGACCAAATAGATGCCCAGATTTGGAATATTAAAAAAATTAAGGCAACTCTCAATATAAAATTGGGGAACATGTAATTCAATAAAAAAACATGATAAGCATATATAGGTTGTCAATAGTTGGTCACCATGAACGTAACTATTTGCAAAGTGAGTGTAACAGCTTACCCTGGAATGCTACGTAACGAAAAATCTTTTAGCTTAGCCAAACACCCTTAGGTTCTTTAGTGGATTATAATATGATAAATACTCTTAACAAATACAAGTGGTTGAGGGTCTTAATGAATTAATATACCCTTTAGTTCATTAGTGTTACATCAAGTATTTCCGTACTCGTATGTTCCTATATCATTTGTTTCCTTTTTGAGCTTGGGGCTTGGGGTGAGTATGCTTATGTTAACATATCTCATCTCAAGCGCAAATCACTGAAGTGTAATTTCATAGTTTTTGCTGATGTAAGCAGGTATTGTCAAATGATATCCAGATGTTTGTACCCTTCGGGGTGGCCCAGTGGTTTGGGACTTCCATGTTGGAGGTCTCAAGTTCGAAACCCCTTGCCAACGAAAGCAAGGGGTTTGCCTTCTGGGTCTAGCTGCCTAGTGCGGGTTACCTCTCCTATGTGGTTTGTGAGCTATTGCATAGGAGCGGGGGTTTTATCCTGTGTACACCCAAAGGGTAGCGGCTGCGGGTTTCCCTTGTCATAAAAAAATATCCAGATGCTTGCCATTTTTGAAAAGCAGTTCACCTTTTGATAAAATTGCTTGAACTGCATTAAGTTCTTTTTCTTAGTGAGGTTGAAGTTCAATTATTCTGTTCTTTTGCGTGTATATCTTGATAATAGGCAAGCTCAAATGCAAAGCTTGTTGATAGAACTGTTTCTTTTGTGTTTCCTGGTTTGAAGTTTATTATGTTCAAGTATGTAGTTTTTTTTGTGCGATGAGTCAGCTTTAATGGTGGTATTGTCTACAGTTGACGGACTTTGGGCTTTCTAAAGTCGGTCTTATCAATAGCACAGATGACTTGTCTGGTCTGGCAGTCAGTGGAACATCCATGATGGATGATGATGAATCTCAGTCGCTGGCACCTGAACATCAGCAGGAGAGGCGCGAGAAACGCTCTGCTGTTGGCACACCAGACTATTTGGCACCCGAAATCCTTCTAGGAACAGGACATGGTGTGTATATCTGTTATTTGTTGTTCTCTACCTTCAACGACAATGAATTGCTGATTTATCTTTCGAGAAGTGTCAGATGAAGCAATCAACCTGTTGCCAGTCTAAATTACCTTTCCCCTTCTTACTTACCCTTATGGTGTAATTACGTAGTCTCTTCTTGGCGGTTAAGTGGAATTACTTCTATATAATAAAAAATTTGATATGCATGTTCTGCCGGTTACCACACTCCTGTAGAACCGAAAAAGGGGGAGGGGGGGATTGTTGCTTTTTTTAGAGATCTACAAATCTTTTTATTAATTTTTTGTTTAAGTTGTCATATAATTATTTATATAGAACCTGTAAGAAAACA